>OZ005758.1:3165900-7965900 GCA_963930825.1 Silvanus unidentatus
CGGTAACAAGAACGAGATAAGTAAGCAAATGTCAAATTTCGCAAACAGTAATTAATGTTCTTGTTGTGTATTTCATAATTTACGAGGGCTTAAAGGTGTACAAAAGCCTATCGTAAGCTCGTTTCAGAGAGCAAAAGTTTATTATCAAAACCGTCGTGTGTGAGAGGGTGAGTGGACGTTGAACATTTCCGTAACTTGTATTTATTTATGTTTAGACCGTGAACAATTTACACTTTAACCGTGTGTCTCACTCTCGTCTAACAAACACTACATACACGGAAAGTTCACATAGCAATTTATATTTTAGGGAAATGTTACATTGGGGATTTCTCTCTCACTCTTCCCTATGTTTCTCATCATCGCTTTAACATAAGAATATTCGATATTTCATTTTGCTTGTATGATTGATGGGAGAGAGGCAGAAACAGGATTAGCTTTCGTCTTTCGTGTACACTGAAACATCTTAAACTCGTTACTGGCACACGATTGTTTGTAGCTGAAATTTGGATACTTAAGTATTATTACTTGGAAAACTTGGGGATCATTTACATGTAGGGGGTTCATTTCTATATCTTTTCCCATACCGTATTGCGTACATATTGAGGAGGTGGTGGGTTCAACGGTGCACAGTTTTCCACTTGAATGTTACGCGTTATAATTTCATGGCGCGTAGCACGTGATAATTTTCTGCAATGTGTACCTCCTTTACGTTTTACATGCTAGTTTTCCACGATTTTTGTCCATAAAGTGTGAGAGGGAAATAAGGTTTCTTGTTTAAGGGCAGTGATGGAAGCTTTTTTGGAGATTCTTATTAAATTTTTCATGCCACTAACTCATTCATTGTAAAATATTAGGCAGTTTTTCGTCAGAATTGTATTGGTGTCTTTAGGGCATGTGACTGTTGAAGTAGTGATACGCTTTTGGCGAAACAAAAATATTTATATCATGAATTGAAGGGAAAAGGCAGTGATGCGATACGAGATGTAGCCGAAAGGGGCGATCCCAATTCGCAGTACGAATTCAAAAGTGGTCCAATATTTAATATTTTCATGCGGGGGTGGTGTGTGTTTTTTTTTATATTGTCACAGTCGATTGCTTTCAACTCGACAGTTTTTTTTCGTTGGAATAAATTAGTATGATTATTAGGTAGTTTTTAAAATGGCTTTGGCACTTATTTTTTACAACTTCTTTTGGGGGGCATAAAATAAAATCGAAAATGCTCTCTGGATATCACAATGATTGGCAAAGGGCCAAAGAGCGTCTTGGGGAACGTTGGGATTAGATAAAATTATGCA
The DNA here is from genome assembly GCA_963930825.1 of Silvanus unidentatus. NCBI lineage: Eukaryota > Metazoa > Arthropoda > Insecta > Coleoptera > Silvanidae > Silvanus > Silvanus unidentatus. The sequence goes on from OZ005758.1 coordinate 3,167,196, forward strand.
ATTTCCTGGTGACCTATTCGTCCGATAATAATGTTTTCGGGCAAAACGAATGCTTTTCAAATAATTTATTTAATCGATAGTTTGTAATGAATTGAATGGTATGGGAAGGAAGTTGTGCAATAAATTGCATTGTATATGTAATTTTTTTCCATTTTTATGTGTATTACCAGACCAAAAAAAAATTGGTCACACAATGTCGCATTGAAGTGCACGTTGTTGTTATTCTTCCGCTATATAATTGGTATTCTATACAGTAACCAGTATAAAAGACATAAAAGATTCATATATGCGCGATATTAAAAGTGGCGAACCAATTCGATGTTCTTTTCCCATTTTACAATATTATTATATGTACGTTCTTGTCAATTTTCTATCTTGGGGAATTTTTCCTTAAATATATGGCATTTAAGCGGTTTATTGATTAGAGTGAATTGGAGAACAGGTCCTATATTTTGTTCTTCATACTTTTCCTCCTCTTCATGGAATGCTAGTTGAGTAGATGTTTGCCCTGAAGCGGTGTTTCTATTTTCTAACTTTGGACCATCGAAAAATTCTTTTTCTAGTTAAATCGATATGCATTGTGCTAGTTTCAGTATTGTGTTCTGCATGACAAAAACAACGTCATTGGCATAATTGAATTAAAATTGAAATTGATGGGCAATGATTTCGTAGATAAATACAAACTGGTGCACAAACAGTAAATTTAATTTTTGGATGAAGTTCTAGTTTTGAGGGAATGTTTAATTGCAAAATCGCGGGCGTAATTTGTCTATAGGTTAATTGATGCACCAAATAAATTAAATATTAACTAATTCATGTCTTCAATGCCGAGCAGATTTGCGATGACAAAAGGCTGAATTTAGGTATATATAGATTAATTGGGAAGAGAGGTCTTTATATGAGTCTATCTGCTCCCTCTCATCAACAGTTAAGCCTTAACTTTGTACTAGTATAGAATATATGAATTTAATTAAGTAAATTATTATTTTGAGACCAATTCATTTCAATTAAGTGTTGAAAGGAGAATAGAAGGTGGTATTCTATCATGGGGGAATTTCAGGAAGAGGAAGTGGCGTGCATTCTTCGATGTATCATTATGTAAATTGAGAATTTCTACGTCCAACAATTGGAAAAACATAAATCGCAAAGTAAATATTGTATACGATTTACTACGAGACGATGAAACACTGTTGTTGCATCGTATGCATTTATAATAATTACTAGAGTTTCAGTGTCGATATATAAACGTGATTGTTTGGTGCGCACGAAAACGTCTTATGGCAATACCATTAACGGGTTACAAAAAATTCCTTACTATTTTGAATAAGGGTGAGTTTTTTCTGGAATGGGTCATTTTAGGCAAATAGCTGTTGCCTAAGAAAATACACTTTACAGCAGCCAGTGTTCAGTGTTTGGATGTGGGAACAAAAAGCATTTCCTGACAGACGAAGAAATGAAGCAATAACTCTAGACCAAAACACCACTAGAGTTTAGAACAAAATTGCAAATAAGACGAAGCGAGTTGCTGATTATGTGACCTAGTTAGTTGCTGACTTGCACAAGTTGCAGGATTGACTGTATTAATAAATAAAGAAATATACGTTTATTGAGTTTGTGGTCAAGTGTAATTCACGTATGGTAATGTATTCGGGGCTGTAAAAGAGTTGAGTGTAACATTAATGAAAATAAAAATGCACGAGTATGAAAATGGTTGTTATTTTTTTCCGTTTGGTTGACCAGCCGGCACCTCTGTATTTCCTCATAAACTCATATATTATTCCAAATGAGAATATGAATATTCCTCTGCAACTAATTATATACACTATGTATAAATTTTTGGGATTTTGATGTTTGTATTTTGCGGTTTTTGCATGTATTCATTTATATGTAGATTATTTATAGCAATTCACAGTTGGAGGGTGGGACTTATGGGGTTGCTTTAGAATCACGTGCATTTAGCAATCTTGATAATTAGAAAACAAGAGTTAGTTTCAACAATGACAGTTAATGGTTTAGGTCACAATGAGTGCCAGTAATTGAATATTGAATTTGCTGATGATCCACAAAGATGAACACATTAAACAAAGAAAGAAATTGTTTATTAATTGAAATATCATTACTGGACCACGAATAATTTTCTATTTAAACACCAAATGTAATTATGAATATAGGTTCAAGGATGCAAAAATCTTGCGAAGTATTTATAGTTTTGTGGGGGGTAAATTGTAGGGGTTTATTCCTAATAATGTTATTAGAACTGTTCAACTGTTGACCAGCATGGGGCCATCGTGTGTTTGTCCACACACGTTTAATGTCTAGTAATTGGCCATAAATCCCATTGCGATACCGGACTGAATAAATTCAACATATCGGGGTTCGATTACAAGCCATCGGCTGTGTGTGTTCCCGTGGAATGAAGCGGTAATCGACTCGGTAACGGACTCGAGGGAAACATCTCTCCAAACTAGAGACCTCCAACCCTCCAGTATAACAACTGTAAAAAAGTTAAGTAATGAAATATAAAATTGCATCGATTTATCAATTATTTACAGTACGGTTGACTGTTTGACTCCTTTAATAATCAGTCAATTTCGCCGTCAAGTTGTGGTGACGTGATTGATGATTTTTATGTACTTACATTTAAGAAAATGGTTAGATTGAATTAAGATGTTTTAGATTTTTTCCGGGGGCAGAGTTGGGTGGTGGTGATGAAAAATCGGAACGTAAAACAGAGACCTGAAAATGGATTAGTTCGAATATTTCTTGGTTTAATCCGAAATAATGCCTATGAAGCCACAATTGAACTGACTAATGCAACATAATTAATAGTGGAATCGAAGGAGCGCTCTTTTGTATTTTAGTGTGGCAGATTCAATTTGCTTTCCTTCCAAAAAGTAAAACACTAAATTGTAATATATCAAGAGTTTTTATCTCTTCAAGTTTAATTGAAGGTGATAATGGCTTTGTTCTTTTGCAGTATAAGAGAATTCGGTCGGAAAATTTATTTATTTTCCAATGTACCAGATTTTAATTTATCTCCCATTGAAGTTTTTGGGGTCATTTTTCGGCCTAGTAAGACTTTCTAGGGGTCTTAAATCGAGTGGGGTCTTATTAAAATCCTAGTATATGGCGCCACAAAAAGTAATTTTAACTTAAATAAATGTTTGTAGATAAAAAAGTCGAGCTGCGCCAGTGTTTTATAAAATAATGTCGACGAAGATTGTGGGACTAATAAAATAGGGAGGGAACGGATTCCCATTCTAAAAGGTATTATCCTTATGTAGTCGTAAAACCGAAACACTGTAATAACAGAAGAGTATTTGAAAACAATTTTTGACTGTTGCACAACAATGAGCGTAATTTAAATGCATTATTTAGGGAATTTTATTGCGTACACGAACTGGATTTTAAGATGAGACATAACGCACGCAGAGAGTTGACTCATTAGGGATTAATTTTATTACAATGTCCCCGGGATCGGGAGGATAATTATTCTTATTCTCATGTCCGTGTCACTTGTTATTTATCGTTGATACGTTCAGATGTGTTGCGAAATGTGTGCGGAAAATTAAAATTGCGCATTTTATGGGCGGTATTTCCTTCGCTCTCATATTTCAATGGGTGCACATAAATTTTTTTATTATTGCCAGTCGTACAGAGAAAGTTTTTTTCTCCGTTTCATTTAATGAAGTGTGTCCCAGTTTGTAAAATTGCTTAAAGACGTTGACATTGCGCGGTACAAGATAGAAGAAGTTTAAAGAGAACTGAAAAGGGGCTGATAAAAAAATAAATAGCGAAACTAGTTGGTAGTTTGGGCGGGTAATTGGCCGGTTTTTGGGGGTGGTTTTGTGGTTGACACCGCTAAGCACCAAGGACTAATATTTAAACAAGAAAGAGGGATGGAGGAATAATCGCGCGCTGCCTTTCTTTGTACTTGAAACGTTTTTATCTCGCATTTTATTACCTGATATCCTACGTTATACATGTGGACGGAATATAAAATTTTATATTTGAAGCGTTGATTATTCATAAAAACATTTACGCTTGTATGTATACCATATAAGTTCTTATAATATGTCATTCAGAAAAGGGAATTCAATAAAGCTGAGGGCTGAGGCGTGAGTTTTAATGCTTTCGTCAGTGCTTTTTTCTTATGGGGAATTTCTAATTAAGGCTTGATTGGTTGAAACTGGAAAAATATGAACCGTTTTCTGTGTATTTGTATTTCGATGTTATGAATAAGTGCGAATAGAGCGGTTTTACGTGGTCTTATTTGGTTCAATAATTCTAGTTAGGATAAATAATTTGAGGGGTAAACATTACAATTCGAGTTTTGTGGGCGGATTTAATAGAAAAGGGATGGAAATGCAAAAGTTCAAAAGTGGCTGGATGGTGGAGTGAACAGCACACAACTCGATCTTCAACTTGCTTACAAGCTGGACCAAAACTATTTTTTACCGGCATTTGCTGTGTGCAAGTTCTTCGGGGAGCTGGAAACGATTCTGTCAACACGCGCGCTCTTTGTCCCCCGACTTGGTAAATTTATCAAAGTGCCATGATTCGCAACCTATGAAGGTGGTGAGGTGTTGGAGGGTTTGTAATGTTAAGGGGCTGTTGTATACAAAATTGAAGTAAACTTTTAGTTTGTTATTGTCGAATTGAAAATAATTTATTCCATTCGTGTGGAAAACAATTAAATCGTTTTATCTATTCACTGACTGTGTTTTTCTTAAAACTTTTTCGGCACGGTGAAAAAAAGACGGAATTTATTTAAATTTTCAACCGAAAACACATCTGACTATTGCATTATTTAAAGACTTTTTGTGGGATTTATTTAAATTAACAAACGTATTATTCTTTCTCATTTCGTTAGCAGTTTTACATATTTTATTTTTGTCCAAGCAGGATAATTCATTTAAACGAATACGTGTATTATTGCGGGTTCTTTTTTTCTAACTGTGCTCGTCAAAAACTTTGCCTTTATCGGCAATGCTGCCTGTGTATGGATAAAATGCCGGCCTGTTGCCTATTTATTTATTTCTTAAGATTTATTACCCAATGTGGAAAATTTAAATAAAACATTTCCGACCATATAAAAACAACATTAATCTTAAATTTTAAATTGTGCTCCTTTTGTCTCGCTCACTGTGCGGAAATTTTTTCAGTGTCTTTCGCTATACGATGAAACGGGGGTAGAAAGGATTTGCGTATCTGTTGGTGCGTTGGTGGTGGTTTTCTATTTATTATGAAATTTCATAACAGCTTTTACGAATGGGAAAAGGATTTAATGAAAATTTAAATGGTTTTACGTTATAAAATTTGTAGGATTTTCTCCTGTTATAATTTTCGACTCAACGTTCTTATTTTTGGTACAATAAAATTTGTTTGATGGGTCTGAGTGCATTACCATCAATAAAGTTTCAATTTTCGTGTATGTCTTCATCCTCTTTGTTCATTGCAATCGAATACAATTTTCAAGTTAGAAAACCAGTACAGCAAGTTAAACCGCAACTTTCAAAGTCCTTGTGGTTATTATTACGATTTAATTTTGGAAGATTCCCTCCAAGGAGGATATGTTGTTTGATTTTCAGTTTGAAGCTCCTTTATTACTTGGTAATAAAGTCTTTAATTAGACATTCCGTAATCCATAGTGCTAAATGGAAAGAAACAAGGAAAAGATATGCGAGCAGGTGCGATGTACTTACTTTCGTATTGTTTGGTAAAGTGTGAAAAGTATACCTATATTCATAAAGGGCGAAATCAGCCCTTGTAACAGCATTATAGATGCCGAAGTGGGCATAAAATTGAATTAACCTTCCTTACCGGGGTCGTGGCGGCTTCCTACATAAGTAAAGTACACATATTTAAATAATTTATGGATGTGAGAGCTAGTGGGGCTTGTATTTTTCTCGTGGCATGAAGTTTTTTCCGCACTAATTTAGTGTATACGGTGTGGAAGAAAAATGGGATGCTGTGGTGCGAAAATCACAACAAAACCACAAGACCAACTAACATGTTGGAAAAAGCATTATGATTTAATAGATGCAATAAATGTCCGGGGGCGCAAATGTTATTTTCCAATGCAACTGTGTTGGTCCTTGTTGGAAAGTACACACGATTTTCTTTTAACTAGTTTTATGGGTCGCCAAGAATGTATCCTTTCATTATATGGAGAAACCTGTGTGTATGATGATTCATAGGTGGTATTTGTTGTGAAAGTATTTGCCCGGCATGTGGCCCATAATAATGTCCTAATGAAATTTTATACAAAAGTCATATTTCAAAATGAAGTAAAATAATGTGCATCAGAATTTATAGCGTATCCCTTTTAGTATGTGTAATGCAAATATTTCCATAATAAATTTTATAAAAAATTACACGGAAATGAAGAGAGTAGTGAGTTGTTCTCTGAGAACCCGGTGAAACAGATGATGAAAAGGAATATAAATTTCAAATGAATTTTAAATTAATGAAGTGTTGAATGGGCAATATTATTTCTCCATGTTCATTAATCAAAGAAATTATAGGAGAACTATGTGGATGGGTGGGTATATACAAGTGAGTGCAAATAGTTTAAAATAGAATTAACCACGTCTTCATGTTAGGATTTTTTAATGTGGAAGTTTTCTTATTAACCGTCCCGATTAAATTCTAGTCTTCAGCAGATTTTCCACTTTAAGAAGTTTTGGCAAATATAACAAAAATAAAAGTTTCCTTTAATAATTACACAAAACATTATCCTTGCTGTTTTAAATTTGCTCATCCTAAAACAATTGACTTGCTAATTAGATTCAAACAGAGGGTGAGAGGAAAAAAATGTTGTTTTTGGACGAAATAAATATAAAATGTTGGGAGCCGTTTTTCAACAAATCCAAATGAGCTGAGATGGAAGGGGGAAGGGGATGAGGATGGTTAGCAGAATGAATGTTGTTAATGTGCTAGTTTGAGGATCAATATGAGGACGAGGAATCTGCTTTGCACCTTTTCGCATACTGACAAACAGACAGCACCGTTGGGACTTTGCCATTATACGTGATAATGAAATGGAACTAGGTTCCTATTGTGTGATAGTAGAGAGACGGGGGTCCACATTGGACCTTGTACTTCTTGATCCTTTATGAATTTTGTTTACGTATTAAATTTAAACGAGGGTGTGCTCCTTAAATGTAATAAAATAATATTATGGCCGATGTAGAGGTGGGGCGTTTTTCCCAAAACAAGGCAATCCAAAGGGGTTGTTAAGTAGCAGTAACACGGTTATAAAAACGGAGAGGATTAGATGTTTAGAACAATTGGGATTCCGGCATACATATATATGTGCCAAAAAACATTTTTTTAATAGGCAACCAAGAGGAATTTTGGAAAATATTCCTGCAGGACCATTAGATTGGGGTGTTATGTTAATTTTGCCCAACATTGCCATTATTTAAGTAAAGTGCAATTGTAATATAATTTTCACTAATTATTTCAGCACTTTATATACCTTTCAAAATATGTTTAAAACATTATCGTGCAATTCGCAAATAGGAAGTGAAATTCTGATGTGAATTGAATAGGAATTTCAGCGCCCAAAGAATTATTCATCCCTTCATGGCTATAAATGTATATTTTTCAGAAACACACGATTTTTCTCCTTTCCTAGAAACATTCTTCTGTAGTATTAATTATATCAGTAGAGCACCGAAAATTCTCATTCTAGTGAGTATTTCCAGACCCCATAATAACACCCATTCGTGGAAATTTCATCATTTAAATGGAGTTTGTGCGGATTTAATACTTTTATCGTCTTGTATGTGTCGTATTTACCATGGTGTTTCCATTCAAAATTACACACAAGGTGTTGAATGACGATAAAATATCTGCTGATATTTGTTTAAGGGTGTTTACACAACAATAAAAACGAGAGTAGACAGACTCATACACATCCATATAAACAGCTGTTGAAATATGCAAAGCATTCTAATCGCATTTGGTGGAAGAGGCAACATTAACCAAGTGACACTGGAATGATGATGGTGTTGGGAATCGTGATGGTCGCATTACTGCCACACGAAAAAATCCAAATACTGTAAATAACGGCCTCCCCCTAAACATGTCCCTCGTATTCTGAAGAAATGATTTACCATCAAGAGCGAATATGTTTTTAGAGGATTGTGTGAAAATGGTCCTTTTGAAGAGTGGCTGACGTTTAATAATATAGTCTCGAAGAGGCCTGCTGTGTGATGTGTGGGGGTCAGCGGGCCAAACTGTGGCAATATCGGGCGATGATGGCATGATGGTGTATTCAAAGTCCTGCCGGTGAAGAGGACTTGTTCCGGACTTGAATAAGGCGGATGGTGTGTAGACGGTGAGAGAGTAGTGCCGCCACTCGGCCCCGCTCGCCGCCATATCACGATCACTCTCTCAAAAGCTCCACACAACAGCCGCCAATTCAGTAGCATACCAAAAGTCCGGAACAGCGAGCGCGTCTTTGTATTGCATGCAATCAAGTGAAAAACGTGCTTTGCACTTGACTGCATCACATGCCGATTTTGCACAAGTGTTTGTGTTTGGATATAGTTCGTGTGTAATCATTTATACGCACTGTTGTATGGCGATGCCACTGTTTCGTGGCGGAAACGAGAGAAGAGTTTGTTAAGACATTTAGTGTGAGTGTAGCCGCCCCCTGAAGACGCCGGATTTTCATTAATTATTATAAAACAGTTTTGTGTGCTCTTTGGTTGTGTGGTGGGGTTTTTATTGTAAATTAAAGACCACCCGTGCCCCGCCTCATCTGTTTTCATATTTTATGATCTTAATTAGGAAATGATGTAATGGTGATTGTGAAGAGTCCTGACGGGGGTGCTTATTATTTTGCGAATTTTCCGTTTACCTCATACTGTGGTTAAGGGTGTGTGTGTCTTGTTGAATACGTAATGTGGCAGGCAGTTTATCGTATGCGTACTTGAGCAACTTTTGTATATAATCGAAACTTTTCCACCTAGTCTAACAGTTGATGATTAGGTTTATCGGTTTGCGTCTTTTTTCTCCATTCGCCAAAATAAAAGTGTGCTATTTTGGGGAAAGAGAAAGTTGAACACCGAATTTTTGTTTGCATGTTATTGTAGGGGTTTTGTTGGGAAATTGAAATTTCCAATTCGTAGTTAATAATGGTCCTAGTCGGGCAATTAATAACAATTCGAATTTCTGTTTTTCCCGCGTGTTTTAATTAATTGGAAAAATTCGATGAGAGTGGAGAGAGAGTTTTAATTAGAAAGTTGAATTTTTTGTTTGAAATTGTGGGGAAATAATTTGGGGACAACTAGTAGATGTAAATTTCCAACAATAACAAGAATTTTTGAGTTACTAATTAATTTTTTTAAACAATAAGGTAAAACGCGAACTTTTTACTGTCATAAACATGACTGGTGGAGTAATCCGTGGGAGCGGATCTGTAAGAGCTCTAGAAAAAGCTTTCTTCCATCCCCCAAAACTAGTTATTACAAATTGGTTTCGTTTTATATCAATGAAAAATTGTGAGCCTTGTGCGACATTAAAACCACGCCCAGCGAGACGGAACTGAGGGTTCAAAATTGTGCCCATTTTCCAAATTTACGTAATAAAATATTATAAAAGTTGTGTGAATACGGAATTAATCCGGGAGAAGAAGATTTTTGTGTAATCACTTTATAACCTGGCAATTATTATCAGTTTGAATGCAACATCATTTTTAATTAAATGTCACAAGGGAATGAAATATTAGTAATTCATAATCTCTTTTAGTGTTTATACACACGGTTTTAGGAACGTCCAACTTTAGTAAACATTCAACAATGCTCTTTTAAGTTATTAGTGAGCTTTTGTATAGCTTTTGTGATATATAGGTAGTCTGTGTATGTAAGCAGGTTTTCCATGTCTTAACACCTTGGAAAAGTTGTGTTTAAAGTGAGTTTAGGACTTGTTCATGAATAAATTGGCTGGAAGTGTTGATAAATTGTAGATTAGACTGTCTATCAAGGCAATGATTTTTTGGCATTTGCTCACTTCTGTCTGGCACAGTTTTTTCGCTCTTCTTTAGAGGACTGTCGCTGAATGTAATTAACTACAGGAAATTGTATGTTGGTGGATGATGAATTATGGTTAGACGGTGAATTTATATCAATTACGATGTTGGTAAAAAGTGGACGTAAAGTGGATAAAAGACAATTTTAAAATTGATACCGTAAAAAATTCGGTCCTACTTTTCTTATAATACATATATAGTCAGTTAATGATGTTCTTATGTTTGCTCGGAGATCCTTTTCATATGTTCATTTTATGTCCGTTTTTCAAACATGTGATAAGACACTTTTTTAAATAGAGAAAAAAAATCTGAACGAAATCTCACAATTTCCTTTTAGCCAAAACTGACGAGTAAATCACTATGCATTGGGAAATCTCTCTCATTTTTATATTTAAATCGATTGGTCAATATATATTCTCGCAAATAAATGTTTAGATATGGAGAGATTGGGGACTTTATGGAAGATGGTCTTTGTGAATGGAAATATTATTAAAAATGCACACATTCACATTGCATTTTCTGGAGAGAAAAAAAGGGGAGCAAAATCTTAACGTCTGTCTATTTGGCGGAATGCGACATAGTAACTTATTTATTTATAACTTTTTATTTTATGCGAACGTTAAGTGTGAAATATCTGCAGTTTGTGTCAAATTTCTCTCACCACCTGGGAGTTATACACAGTTGTTATAAAACTTCTTTTTTCTTTGTGACAGTCCCCATTGTTTAGTTAACAGTAGGATGTGCTTTGACTGAAGCTCATCCACTTGGTGGAGTTTATTGATGGGTGCATACTTGTTAAGAACTGCGTTGGTTAATGAATTTTTCGCGAGTTTCCGACGAACATTTCCACAACTGGCGTAATTTAATAACTAACAATTTCCTTTTATGGTGTTGGACTAGTGGGAAAAGTTTAAACATTCCCCAAACAGTCCGGGCACCATTTAAAATTCAATTTTATTTTATTTGTTTCCAAATGGGACTAGTGTAATGACTGTAATAGTAAAATATAGAATGCGCCTGATATCGCGTCGTTCCAATATTTAAATAAAATCTTTCCAGGGAATATTGGGGTGTTTCTGTCTAGTTTTGGTGGAAGAGAAGCAGTAAAGGTAACATGAGATTTTGATGAAGCGCTCGAAATGGTTCTATAAGCAATGTTTAGTAAATAGGCAAGTTGAAGTCTTTTTCGTTGCAGCAACTATACACCCAAAAGCTGCAGGTTGTAGAGCCAAGAGGTAACAAACCTGGAGAAGTCGTGTTATGAGTTTTGTTGTTTTCAATGAGGAAATATAGTCGTTGTTTTGGAATGTTCCGGTTTGAAATAGAAGAGGAAAAGCGGTAAACACTGAACATTCGCTGTTGTCGTTCGGTTTTTTGTAGACGACGAGTTGACGAGTTTTTTTCTTGAATTAGCACTTAATTGTATTACATTTAGTTAATTTCTTGTTTGATAAGCTCGACAACATGATAGTCTCTAAAAATAGCAGGTGAAATTAACATTTAGATCCATTTTTAAGGTGACGGTGTATGCAGGAAATTTAATTACGCACATTTTCTTTGAATATCAAGTCGAATTTTTTAGTAACGTTTTTTTTTTTGGAATCAGCAATAAATTTATGGTACATCAAGAGTCGTTTAACTTGCCTATCGGTAATATTCTTTAATTAAAATTTTAACTTTGCAATTTAATACGGGGTTCAAGGTATGCGCGGTATTCGGTGGTATTATTTTACGTTTTAAGCTATTAATTTACACACCGTTTTGGTGCTTTGGTGTCATATTTTAATTGAGACTCACAATTAATAGACGATTTATTTTGTAAAAAATCCATTGAAAAGTTTTTTTTCTTATTCAGCAGTTTCAAAGAATATGCGAGATATTTTTGTTTTTTCAGAGACTGTCAAATGAAATTTTATTGCTTCATTTTCTCGTTTTTCATTCACATTAGAACGAGTTCGGGATGAATATTGACAAAGGAAGGAATTCAATTCCGAGCTAATTTGAATACTAGGTGCAAGTGTGTTTCGATTTTTCTTCCAAACGTAATTACGCTTTATTGGGGAAAAATGGCCCCTAGAAGTAACAAATTACAGGGCCAAATTAGAGATATATTTCCGGTTTGGATCCTTGTTAATATGTTTTGTTTGGTCGTAAAATGTTTGCTAGTTAAATTGGGCCAAATCGAAGGCATTATCTCAACTTTCATTAAGATTGGGCAAAAGGGCGATGTGTAGAAGAGGACCTTCCCTTTGTTTTTTCGCTTTACCACACTATTGGGTTGCGTTGATTACACTCGACAGAAAGGCTATACTCGACTATTTAGGGGTTGTATTTTCTTTTTCATACTGCTTTCCTATAAATTCGTATTTTTATAGGACACAAATTTTTATTTTCTCCAAATTGAATATAGGACATTTTTGTCTTGGATAAAATACGATCGTGGGTAAAATTGTGCGACATTGCGTGCAATATTTATTTGAAAATTTTGCTGCCTGCATGCATATATACAGCATGGATTTAACAAGAGTCATAAAACTCGTTCATGAACATTATAATTTCAAATTAACTGAACAAATTGCCCGTTAATTAATCCCCGCGTAATTTTTCCTGTTTAACAACGGTCCCTCGTCGTCTTATTGCTGAATAAATATTTATTTAGGTAGGAAGAATGTACTTATATGCTAGTAATTAAGTAATTACATTGGTACTGCTGTGTAACAGGGATGATGTTAATTTTAGGTATTTGTTTGTTCACACATTTGGAAATGCGCTTCATATCTCGTGGAGCATTTTGTAATGTTGTTGGAAAATACAAGATGATATTCATCTCGGAATTTATTTGCTGAGCTCAGTTGCCTTTAATATTAATTCGGGACAATAAAGATAATATATTGTATGAAGAAATTTTTTCCATTTAATGTCCTTAAATAGAGGATTTTGCATGTTTATGACAAATGTTTCGCTGCTTTGACGCAAAACTCCTTTTTTTGGTTTGAAAACACTTCTTACTGTTAATCTCGTTAATAATTAAGGAAAACAGCGTATAGCACGTTGTTATATTATCGAATAAGCTAGTTGGGCAGGATTAAGAAAGTTAAATCTAACCGCACAAGTTTAAGTGTACACAGTACATTAGGTGCACAAGTTGTACTTATATATTAATCATAATTTTGTTAAAGTTAGTGCATTTAGTGTGGGTAGGTTTTAAGAAACTGGAAGTAATTGTTTCTTGTTGAACGCGATTAGGTTCGTCTTTGAATTGGGATCCAATTTGGTGCTATTGGAAGCTAAATGTGGAAGTCACGCGCGTTCATCGAGACAAAACTTTCGGTCCCAATTTTGATTTATGTAGTGATCCTGATCGAGTATTTGGAAGCTTTAGTTATGTGTGTGTGTGTGTTTTGTGGAAAATGCCACCACTAACTGGGTTTCATCGAGAACGCACCCCGCTGCAGGGTTGGATCTGTCTGTGGATTGGAATATGTGTTTGATGATGTCGCCTCTAGCCCTCAATCCACCCCCTCACAATATTGTGAATTATTACCTAACATGATGGTATTATGCCTGACTCAAAGTCATCATTCATACTAATAAACTGTAATACTCTGCATGTTTGTGTATATAAGGCTATTTGTGACGTATTATACTTAACGGTTTAAGGATGTCCCCATTATAATGTGTGTTTGGCATCAATACACACACGGGCCAACGATACATGCACCCATATGTGTGTATGCTTTGATGGGATTGTAATGCAAGTGGAGATTTATGTAAATCAGTTTATCTGGTGTAAAATCGCGATAGATGTGTCTGTGTGTCACATAATCACCTTTGCATTTAATTGAATACATTTACAAATGCTAATAGATTTCATAGTTGCATTCCTTCAATTACACTTTGTTGTATTAATTATTCATTATCTGTGCGATGAATTTATTAAGTGCTTTTTCGATAAAAACAGTCGTGAAGAATATTGGCGATGAGGGGGAGGTATTAAGAGGGTGGATGGAAAAGATTGCAAAGTGTCATTATCACCTTTTGCAGTGTTAGTCATGATTTATCTTTTTTAAGTCGTTTACATATAAATTTATTTGTTTTAATTTCTCTACTCACGTGATCACAAAACATTACAGGTATTATGAAATTGTAATTGAATTTAGTGTTTGATGTTAATTGTGACTCGTTGTTCGAGATTTGTCTGGTTTTTCAGTTGTTGTTAATATTCGTCCACATCACAAAGTATTGAGCATCATTTACTGTTCCATTTTCGTTGCGAAACATTTTTTTATAGGTTTTTCCGAAAGAAATGGTTTGTAATTTTTTCTCGAAACGATACCAAATCTTATTTATGACGAACATATTTCTTCTAGTGTATGGAAAGAAAATATTTTCTTGAACGCGTTTTCTATTAATCCGTTGGATAAATAATTATTTATTTACTAACTTTAAGAGTGTTTATTTGTAAACGAGAGACTTGCAGAATGACGACGGTATGGAAACGATTGTGTTTCTCATTTGGGGAAAAGCAAACAATCTTGACTCTTTCACGATATCCCTAATTTGGAAAGTTGGACAAGTAGATTAACTGTATCCATATACCTGATAAAGATTCGGGTTGTATATCGTTAGTTGTTGTGTTGGCGCAGCACTGAAGGAAAATTCAACTTTAGTCTGTGCTTGGATGGTGGTTTTGTTGATTTTGTGCCTGTGTGATGTTGTACGTTATCAACACTTGAGCAAACTGTACTCATCTTAAAGGCTAAATATTTCGTATGATAGTTTCCAGCAAGCGTCAACGACGGCATTTAATATATTGGAAGTTGGCTCGCGCTATGCATTATTCAAGCACATTTCTTGCCAATGCAGACATTCACTACTAATACCCCCCATTCCCTGTTTCCTCTTCTTCATTGTTGGAGATCGTCCTATTGCACAGAGCGCGCGGGTATTAATATGTGACCCATTTGGTGGCAGAGTAAACTCTTAAGAAGATCGCACCACTGTGTGTGTGCGCCTCTTAGAGCGGTTCGTACTTATTGCTTGGGGCCGTCGTCTATTGCCTGATGACCCGCCAGATTCTCTGATCCTCTAATCGTAACCCCCATTTATCACCCACCCTGACATCATCATGCTTCAACTATTACACTGTCTCTGTAGTTTATGCAGGGGACAGTGGGAATTAGTTGGACACGTAAGTTTCTTCGTTTCATGTTCGGTAGATGAGGATGGACAGTTCTTGGTTTTACTAACTTTTTCAATTTCCAAACAGAATTACGAACCTGGAAGAATGTGGTGTCATTTTGACGTAAATAATTGTTTAAAAGAAGAGCAGGAATTGTTTGTTTCGTTTTTTTTTCTTGTAGAGTGGCTCGCGTCTGTTGTCTACATGAATAATTTGAGGAAAGTTTGAAAAAATCTTGTGTGAAACTTTAATGAATTTTAGTGGTTTTAGTTTTGGACCGGGACCAAAGTTAAAGTAGTTCGAAAACAGGAAGATTTGCCAATTAAATAGAATTTCGTATAAGGCTCGTAACTGCATCGTCTGTGACCTTCTTTCCAGTGTCAGAAACCAACCCCTATTTTAAACTAAATATTAGGAAATGATTCTACATTGCCTTATTAACTTAACGAAATTATGTTGATCTTATGGAAACTTTATAGTGATTGCATTTGTATGACAGAAAATGAAATGTTTCCACATTTTCTTAATTTCGAGTTTTATCTCGTTGTACAGAAACTGGTTGCAAGTTCTGATATCGGGACAACATCTTTCAACATAGTGTGTACATTTTCTGCATACACTATACACCTACATTTCCGAATGATAAATAATGTTGAGTAGAGAGAGGTTTACTGCATCGACATGTGCCAAAATGCGAATAGTTTGATTGGATCTCATGTATTATACAAGTGACGTGTTTCATTCATCCTGATAATGCCATCTGAAAAGCAGACAGTGCGAGTAGGGGGCCCAAAACCGAGAACCTAAGCCTTTATATATAGTATATAGAATGAGGCCCACATAGTGCATTCCATCTAACGTGTAATATCACTAATATCTCTGCCATAGTCTTTGCAGCTGCCGCTTCTCTGCTTTATAATCGTTAATTTAAGTTTGGGGAGGGCATCCGGAGCGAATACACTCTCTTCTTGTGTAGGCGAGATGCTGTGCGTACATGCTTATCATATAAAACCATGAAAGACACACTCACATCCATGCAGATGAGGAAATGGATTGATTGCAGACGCCCATATCCCGTGACATACCTTTCGCACATGATAATAAATTATTTATTATTTGAACGGGGGTGGAGCCCACCACACAACGGGAGCAACACACTAAAATACGAGAAATTTGCACATTGAGAATGCGAAAAGTTTCTTGGAGTGGTGCTGCAGGGTCATTACCGAAAATATTTTGTGTGAAACGTGCACACAATCTACAATAAAAGTTTTCTTTTAATCAATTTTGAATTTTTCCTGTGAAACTTTTTGAACAGTTTTTTTACATAATAAATTAGATTTTAGTAAAGAGTTGAAAGAGGAAGGAAGTTGGGGGACAACTCCTAACTGACTGTTTGTTTCTCTGTAACAAATAATACGAAAGACAGTGCTAATTTCAATTTAAATCTAATCCGGCAGTGATTTTGTGTATAGCGGTGCAGCGATGGGACATGACCCCAATTTAATGTAATTTATGTAGCAAATTAAAATTGAGCGATTTACCTCATCGTTTTTAAATTAAATTGCATTCATTATGAATTGGTTTGTAACGTCTATTTTATTTTGCAGAGAAAAATTTCTATTATATACCGACTGAAATTGATTTTTAAATCGAAGGGGGGCTCTGCACCCACACTTTTTCAATAATTGCTATTCAGTGGAAACAGGTGAAATAATTACGTACTTTTATAAAAGGATTTAATAATGTTGGAAATAAACGAGAAATTATTTTCTCTTTGATTATTGCTTATTGGAAGAACTGCCTTGAACAGCATAACTGAGTGCAAAGAGAGTTTTTTTTATTTATTTTATGGGTACTTTACCCGAATTTGTAACGGATAATGTTCCATATGGAATGATGATGGCGTTTGAAACGGTTGCCAACTTTGTACCAAGTTTACTTCTTGACTTTTCCTGAGATAGATCAATGGCTGGTTTCGACAACAATCTTCATATCCTAGCCTCACTGCTTAGACTCCTTGTCGGTGAGTTTTTTTCAAACAACTTTTATAAAATGTACTTACCTTTCTTTTTGGGCGCCCAAAGTGCGCTAATAAATTAAAAAATTCGCAACGCTTAAAACTTTTAACCAAATTACACTACAAACACAATTTAATTAATCATTAGCCCGACTATTCGGTGACAAGATCGCAAGCAAACACTTTCCGTTTACAACTTGTCTCATTTGGGACTTTGGGGACGACAAAGAACTGAGGGTAGAAAAAAAACGGTTTTGCTTGGAAGGGGGACACAATTTATAGGTTGTCGTCTAATCTGATGTTTGTTAAGGAATGAATTGAACTAATCCTGAAAAATATTATTTTAACAATTTATCATATCATCAGTGGAGCACGAGGAAAGAGGTAGATGATTAAGAGGGTTATAAATTACGGTAAACGTTTACATATAAATAGTTTGCACGGGCGTAGACGAGCAATTTATCTAAATCGAACAGGGGGGAAATGCTGTTTGGTTCTGGCAGTATTTGAAAATTCAATCTCCTCCATTGTAAAGGAGGATGTCGTTTGGATTATAACAAATAAATCAAAACATGTCCATTTAGTAGACGTAAATATTTTTATATTCAATTAGCAATATGTGGATGCTGTGGAGAAATTGGGATGGCGTGAATAATTTTGAGGGACAGCCATATTTCAGTGGTTGCATGTCACAAACATAAACTGAATGCTGCACCAGCATTAGTTGTGCTATGCATATAATTTTAATTTAATTGAAAAATAATTTGTTATGTGACGTCAGTGGACGCGAATTTAGCTGGGGATAATAAATGGGTTGTGCTGGACAATGCGCATAAAATTATGCATATACATTTTAATAACATCTGTTTTAGGGCGCTATTAAAGACTTGGGTGCGTCCTATAAGTGAATCCATTCAATGGTCCTTTCTTCTTCATTGCCATCAAATTGATTCCTATTTTATGTAACACTGTAATATCCGGCGGAAAATAGATTTAAATTTAATATAGTAATTTATATTGAGTCGATAAAGAAACCGTGCTTGAAACCAATTTTATCGTCTTACTTGAATGTGTGTGATGTGAGGCGATTATGTGGTGACAAATAAGTGATGGTAATTTTTAATAACGTCACATTGCAATTCTAATTGCTGTATAACTCGAGAACAGCTATAGTGGCACAGTTAATGTTGTGTGTATGTGAGGGAATGTTTTTTATTGCTATTTTTTGCCCCACAGGAATGATCATCAAAATGTAATGCGTTCGCATATATTTTTTCCTCGTTTTACAATGTGACGGTTCTTTTTCGAATATATACTATGGTCTATTAAAACAATACATCATCCTGTGTGTATATAACAGCGGGAGAGGTATAGAGTCGCGAAAGTCAGGTTTTTGCCGAGAAAAAAATTTCCAGCATCAGTTCGTTCTATGTGCGAATAGATTACATTTTAATATTTGATTTGTTCATGACAGTGTATGGATTGCACGATCATAGTTTATCAATAAACGCTATAAAACAAACACAATCCAATTAAAATTAGTTTATTATTGACAGAGATGTAACTGATGATTTTTTGAAACTGGTTTAGTGCGTATTTTTTTTTGATAGGGTCATTAAATTTGAAAGAAGCAAAGTCCCAAGGGGGACAATTAAGTTAATTAGCAAAAGGGGCTAGTGCTTTTTTCTTGAGGGAAAACGCATTTTTTATGGATTGGTAAAATGTGGTCTTTGGTCTGATTGAAATTTGCTACGTTATTAATTTATATTTTCATATAAATTCATTAGTGTAAAACAAATATTTTATTATCAGAATGTACATTTATTATTGTTTATTCGAATATTTGTTATTATGAATATTAATTAACACTGGAATTTTCATTTGCAAACAAATAAGTGTGGCAAATTTTAAAAGTTGAAATAATTTTGTAAAGTATTCAGTGGGTATGGGATTAACTGAATTTATTTAAATACCACATAAAATCAAAGTTAATATTAATGTATTGTTGGGATCGAGAGGGTCGAAAATGACTTTTAAGTAATTTCATTGCAAACGACAGCATAATTTCCCCTTTCACCTCTTATTGTCGACGGAGTCGTACACTTTGCTGTGCAGAGGGGTAACAATGTCATTTAGTTGGGAGTTTGGCTATTAGGTGTGTTAATTGGACGGTAAAATTGGTGCAGGTGTAGTGACAGTTGTGGCCGACTAGAGACTCATATTTTCCGTCAAATATTCCATACTAGGCATTGTGTGTATACTCCCAACACATAGTTAAGATGTGTACGCAAAAACGTGAAAAATTCGCTCTCGGATTACATGGAACGCTAGAAGAGAGAGGATCATTGTTGTCCTAGTTTTAGTTTTTTTCACTTTATCTTCGTAGGGTGGTTAAGGGGTGCTCTTTTTCAGGCTTTTACTTAATGAAATGTATATATGTGCCGAGAATCCCTCTTTAGCTGACCCAAAAAATTCATTCGACCAGGCCCCTTAAATACTAAATATAAAATGATAGGAATAAGATGGGGAAAATTACGATGAAAAGCAGCTTGTCTCTGCCCGTCTGATTGTCCTCTTTCTAATATAGGAGAAGGATGATGGCGAAAGGCAATTGTAAGGAATTCGGGGTATTTTCACCAATTTTCAATTGATTAACAAATATGCCGTTGAAAGTTTTGTGGAGAGAAAGGAAATATGTTGCAATGCACATTGCTTTAATAACAATTAATTCAAGAGAGTATTTAAAGCATTAGAATGATTACAACCCCACTAGCATATTATATAAGTAATTTATCATTTTATGTTTTCCCCCCCTCAATGGGTAATTAACTTTCGCAATTAATATTATAGCGGAGAGTACAGAGAGAGCAAAAGTAGAAAAAAGAGGAAAAGTTTAGTAGCTATACCTAGTTGTGTGTGATGAATTAAACTGTACCATTAAAACTGTACTGAACAAATTACATGATTTCTTGGTCCGCTTTGATCCTTTTATTTGTAATGCTCTAAAAGTCTTATATAGAGTACGAAAGAGCCAACTGGAAAATAAATCTGGCAAGTTAAAGTCTCTCTTTCTGGTATGAGTCTCTATGCTCTAAACGGTAATGTTTTGGGACCGTTACTTAAAGCTGTAGTTATTTTATTTTGTCTTTCTGTTGTTCTTATTCTAAATACTAAAGTAGTTAATTAGAGGGAATTCTAATTTTTACCTTTCTTGAGTTTTCAAATGTTAAGAAGTACACTTTGTTTACTTAGGTTTTACGATTCTTCCCCCCAAAAATAATGTAGCTTCTTTTTAACTTTTATTCTTCCAGCTTATTTGCTTTCTGTATATATGTATACATTATTATTAGAGTTAAACTGTAAAAAAGCAACAAGAAGAGTTCTTTGTTTAAGGGCTTTGATGGCTCAAGTTTCAAATCAGTGGCAAAAACGTAAAATACATAAAAATATGGAAAGTTCCTTCTTCGGTCGTTTTTTTTTGTGTCTGTTGTGCGGAAGTATATAAATATAAAAAAAGTTTTACCCCTAAAAACTTGTCGTATTATTAACGAGTTAAAGTTTTTTTTTTGTGCAAAAACTACGACTCTTGAGTGATTATAATAAACGCGATTAAGATTCGACCTGTGTGCAACTTGAGAGTATTTTCTGTTTAAGAGGAGTATTAAAATATCGTTGTATAGTTTTATTTAAAGAGAGCCGAACAGCGTATTGTGGTATTGAATTTTGATATTCATCCATTTGAAAAGTTTTTACTCAAATAAAATACAAAGAGATAGAAATTGAACTTTAAATAGAAGCATCTTGTAAGTAGAAATAGGAAAAAAAGTTTTACATTTTATTATTTATATCAAACTACTCGAATATCTAAATAGAATTGAGGGACAATGCCAAGGGTTGGGTGGGCTCATCACTCAAAATAGGGAAATATTGGTTATTTTCTGCATGCGATATGTCAAAGGTGCACACGAAAACCATCAAAACTGGAATAACCAGATATTGTTGCAGTTTTTTTTTGAGGGGGTTGTTTCTCGTTTTGCGGGGGGCGCAGCACATTCCGTTTATGCATAGAATAATAAATGTTCCTTTTGAATTGATCGATCGAACAACTGTGGCGTATTTCCTTTTAAATATCACATGCAATAAGAAATAGGAAATCTATTTCTGATGAATGTGTTATATGTGCTCCTTAAGTATCTTATTGGAGTTTAATACGCGCTTATTCAGCCATATCTTCTTTCCCTCTTCTAATCATACAAATTTGCCTATTATGTTCAAGTGCACATTCGTATATTTTTAAACGTGACAGAGATTTTTAAGAGAAACTTTCATAAAATTTTATTTTATTCCTCTAGATCCGGGCGAAAATAAGCTAGCAGTACTAAGAAAAAAAAATCTTAAAAGTATACCTACGTAAAATGAGATTTTAATATGCTCTATGCTTAAATTGAATATGACGTACACTTATTTTGCTTCCACTCGTTTTTAAATGTATTATTTCCAGTAAAGGAGAACCGTATCAAAATTCAGAGACGCTAATTAGGATTTATTGCGATTCAACTTTTCAATTATTGCCCAAACACAATTAAAACTCGCGAAAATTAAGTGAATTTATATCAGTGTATCTTGCAATGTGTTGGAAAATTTTCGCAGCTGTCCACGTTGCGCCATCTGGCTTTTCCGGGGTGCATTTCAGCGATTTTCCCGAGGAAAATTCATCGAGTTTCATATACTGCTCAATAGGTGGCGCAACGTTTGCAGGGTGTGTACCTGAAAGCTCCGCAACTTGCCTCTCATATTGATCCTTTGTGGAGACAGGCGCGTATTGCTGGGAGCTTGAAAGCTCATCTAACATTGACCTTGATCACGTAGAACTTCATAAAGCATTCCATAGAGTGCGCAAGCAATTCGTTTTGATATTATTAAATTCCTTTATAGCGGACGGCGGGCGATGCTTTTAATTTATTTGCCGAACAAGTTTTTCATTTTCTTTGATTTTGTCATCTGTTTCAATAGGATCGTACATGCCTTTTTTGGGACTATAGAGAAACAAATAAGAATTTGAATTCCAACTGCGTCAACTAATTAGCATAGAGATTTTTTCCGTGAACTTTCATTTCCTGTATTGGAGAGGAAATTTGATAAATAAATTTCGAAAACGGTCCAATATGGCACTTTGTGTTTGAGTGTTTTTCTTTTATCTAAAATTGCCATCGAATCGTATCGAATTTAAATATCAAAAAGCTATTGAGTTAAGCTCGTTCTGTTTGATTGTAATGTTTATTTTCTTTTCAGGTGAGTAAATAATTGACCCTCTCACAGTTAATTGACCACATCCGTTCCCTATGGGGGTAAGTTTTTCTTCTATAAACACGACTTAATGCTGTTATCGGACGTTGGGAAAACAGACCATTGACGAATTATTATAAGTCTCCTCTCTAGATGCTCTCTCGATCCCAAATAAAATAGAAATGTTACGAAACTATACCAACAATACCATCCATCCCAGTTTTCCGTCTACCTATTCATTTAAATTACATCCATATGGATTCACTTTAGCCTTCCAGTGTCTTCACACAAAAACCGCAACGTATCCCACAAATCCCATTCTATCAGTACAGCATATTATACTACTTGAATGCGATTATACCGCATACATTCAAAATTTCACTTGAAACTTAATTGACTAGGAAACTTGTACTTATCTGTGTACATAAATTGCTATTCATTCGGGGGTCAAGAGAGAATTGGATGCAGTTTTTGGTTGAAATTCCAACAAATCATCGGTGCAATCGAATCGATTTGCGGCTTATGTGCAGGTGGAAATGTTTACATGTATTTACTGGCTTTCCATATGAAAATTGAATTGCGAACGTTTGTATAAAAAGAGAGAAGAAGAAGCGCGTATGCTCGTACTAAAGCTGACCGATCTCTTACCACATTGCACGAATTTTCCATAAAGTGGGAAAATTACGGTCAAAGGTCTGACGGAGCGAATAATATTTCTTTGTGTACATAAGAGAGAATTTTTCCGGGAATTATGTAAACAAATTTGAATATAATACCCCGTGTATGAGTTGAAGTTTGTAAATAAGTGTATTTCTGAGGGTGAGTGTGGTCATTAATTTTGAGGGGGTCGATAGATGCGCGGGTCCATAGTTGAAAACAGATCCATATAATGCATTTTATTCGCATAAAATAAATTCTAAAGAAGTAATGGGCAGAAATCAAAGGTTTATAAATTACTGGCCTCGTATATAACTTACATTTCAACTTGGAAATTATTGCTTTGAATTTTGCTACCTCTCCTTGGTGGCCGGTTGTACACTCTCGGATCATAAGTCACCGATTTTCGATGTTGTTTTCTTTCTGGCACTCTCAAACTTTTCCAAATACTTTTCTTCACCATCGAACACATACAAACATACATGCAGAGTGGCGCGCCACATGCCCATCCCCATGCCTCCGTTTTCTTCCGTCTTATTGTCAGGTTTTGCGTCGGGATCCCCTTAGTGGCCTCGTACATAAAACAGACTTACCGGGGGGTCGATGAGATTTTTTGCGTTGTTCTGTTATCAATCCGCCACACAAATTTCTATTGATTTCGCCGTGACACAGATATAAATTGGTTTATTAGACGTGGTCGTGAAATTCGGTAGCTCCCCTTTTTGTAAACAAGCCATATTTCTTCGTATGTGTCAATTCGTTTAGTGGAAATCGGGGAGACTGGCCGAGGGAGCAAATCGCAGTGCGCCCAATATCAGAAATTTGCGTTTGATGAATGCGTTTCATCAACAACTAATTGATGCCAATTAGATGTGAGTACGTTGGTGGAAAAATTACAAGATTTTATCTAAATCGGTGTTGGGGCGAATATACAGAGATGATAGAGGAAAGGGGTCGTAAAGGATGGCAGTTTTTATGATATACACAGTGAAACACGTCGACATTGTGGCTCCTTTGTCACATTCTTTTCAGCCGTGTTCTTGTTAGTAAGAAAGTTTTTATGTCACAAAACGAGATCACATTTTTTTCAGTCCCGGCTCTAAACTAACCCCATGCAGTTAATTTGACAATAAATGTGAGCTTTTTATTGTGTCTAAATATACGATTGCTCATATATTACACGCGTTCGACTGTGTTTTCTATTATAGTTTTCCCATTATTATTTCACTAGGCCTGGAGCACATTTAATTTGTTTTTTATAAAATTAATGGAAGCGTCAACAATAAAATTGGTGGATTGATTTTGTTGTGCAAAATAGGATTTATTTGGGTGTTTTTTTAACAGAATAATAGTTTTCAGTTTTTTTTTTATCATTTTTATTCGGAAATTGAAATTGATTAGGCTGAGTTTAAAATTATGTGACATTTGATATTACATCATTGTTAACGTGATGAATTTTTACAGTGTTTAACTGTCAAAGTTGACATTTGGAAAATGTTAGGTGGGGTGGGACACGGTGTGGAAAAGAATGGCATGCCATTACATGTGTGTGGAGCGGCACTTTAAAGTCGCATTTAAATGAGTTTACAAAGTGAGCAACTAAATATGCATTTAGTCGAGGAAAATCGGTTAGTTGTTGCATTGGTTGGCCACTGGGGGAGGAAATTTATCGTTTTTCGTGAGAGAAACAGTCATTAGTTCAGCTAGATATGTTTGCTTGTGTTCCAAGAATGGTGGACAATTTTATTGAGATAGATTATTTGTAGTTGAGGCGGTGGAATGGGGCATGGATTTTGGAATGTGTCATCGATCGTATTATACTTGATAAATAAATATGTTGATGATGCATTTTCAAGTTTTTAATTACACTATAAAAGTTCGCTATTCTTGTCCAGGGGAATAATAATTATTTGCATTATATTATATATACATGTTGTAGAATTTGATATTGTCTGACTAAGAAAATGAGAATCCATCAAAATTCGAAGTAAGATGTAATGTAGGTGTGTTTTCCAACCCCAGAAGTTAATATTATAAGCTCATGTTTGAGAATTATGATTAAAGTCATCAAAATATTGCCCGTATGCATCTTGTGATGAGACAAACCCACAGGGGGGAGAGACCAAAACGTTAATATTCATATAAGATCTCTTATCCATTACAGTAAACTTCCACGACATTAACTTTTCACGCTACATTATTTAAAGTGTAATTTAATTAATTTTATTATTGCAATTAATCAAAATAATCATTTGCATATAAAATTATTCAACATACTTTGATGGACAAATTCCGGTGTTTATAGAGATGGGCATTAAGGGAGTGTTTGTTTTCTTCACTAAAAAATTATTAAATCTGACCCAAATACTTTGGAAACTTCACGTTCTACAAATCCAATTTAAAAGTCATTAATTTCTCGTGTCGAGATGCTTTTTTCACTAATGGAAAGATGTGATTGTATTTTTTTCATCCCTAATACACAACTTGAATATAAATATTTAATTTCTAGAGAGCAATACTATACATCATTATATTAAAAAGGTTGATTTTATCACCTTCTTTTGGTATGCAAATTTCACATTAAAATTTTAACACTGTGTCTTAATTTCATAAATACAAAAAGACACTGGTGTGTGCTAGGAGAGACTTCGTTTTTACTTATTCGGTAGCGATATTTGAAATTCATTTCTTTATTGTTAGAACTTTTCGGCAGTTAAAATTATGCAAAATTGCATTAATGAAACACCAGTGAAAATAATGTGCAAAGTTTTTACTGTGTTTGTTTTGTCATTACTGTTCAATTTGGTGCACTGATCTTACCATATGGCATTGCACTTGGCAAGAAAAACGCAGACCTGTAATCGCTTTGGCAAAGTGTGTTTCTAAAGAAATTTGGGCAATGTATTCTGTCAGACCACAAAAAATGTGTAACAATTGATTGAGCTCTGCCAGAAGGGAAAGACAGCTGAAATTTAAAAAATAAGATACACCAAACGCAATATATTATATTTTTTTATTAATATTTGACCGTATATTTTGGAAAAAAATCTTTTTTATCAAAATCACTCAATTTATTCCAGCCCATTTTTCTCGGGCGAAACTCTAGGCTTCTGTTTTTATGTTGGTGCATGACAAGTTGATCAAGTTGTTCTCGGTGAATCATTTCTTTCAAGATGTGATAAAAGTTTGAGGGGTCGAATGGGGGTCAAGTGGTGTATGGGTGTGCATATGTAGCTCTATAGTGCATAAAAGAATCCGATTTAGTACTTTCGCTTAATTTGGCTATTAATAATAAATGGTCAGGATTATTGGGGCGGGAGTGGGCCGCGCAGGTCCGTCCTCCAAGTCTCTGGAAAGCACCGAGTGCGATAGAACTCAGGCTGTTTTACCGGAGTATTTTGCCAGTATGGGCCACGCTTCGCGGAGTGTGTGTTAAAGCGTTGCATCTATAAGAGAATTACATGCGATGTGAGTGATTGTGGTGTGTGATGGTCGACCCTCTAAAGGTCTTCTGGGTGTTAACCAACAGCACTTATTTAGGTCAGAAAAAGATTTTATTTTCAATGGAATGAGAGACAAGGAAATAAGAGCGACAAGTTGGCAGTTATGCAGATACAAATTGCTTTTCTGATATTATGTACTTAAAAAAATTGTAATTAAACGAAAGCACCCCTCGGGGTCCAATTGCATACAGAATGTATAGGAAACTTTCAGGTATATTAGTTCTGTACGCCAGTGGGTCGCTTGCTTTTCTGTATCTCTTTCTCTATTCACTTGCTTGTTCATTTGGAATAGGGACTAATTAATATTTTATCGGGCATTTCGATATTTAAATTGAATGTCGAATGGCTTTGCTCTTTATAAAGTCTTTTTGCTTGAATAACATATTATCATTTATTGTGAATTTAGATCAAAGTACACATCAGGACTAAATAAATATGCATAATACAGAAAAGTCGGAAGGCGAGCATCAAACAGATGTAGATGTACAATTTCTGTTATTCTCAACGACTTTGTAATTGTACTGCACCCGCGTAGTTTTATTAGCGTTTAATTTGTTTCTTTCTAATTATTTACGAACTGTTGATTTTAATAATATAAAGGGAGAATTGAATGTTTCTATTTAATTTTTTTTCGGTTTAATAATTCAATTCATCCTGCATAAGCAATTACCATGGAATTTTGCGTTAACGGAAAAATGCACAATGTTTTCATATAATGCCGGAGAGGAAATGATAAATATTTCCCTACTATAAATTGCTTCCTGGTAAAGGTATTTATACAATTTAATTGTAGAATTTTACAATATTTTATTCTAGGTTTTAACGCACTATTGTAGCTCTTTTTCACAGGTATTAAAGTTGCGTTGGTAGCTTCACAGGTACTGCTCTTTTGCATAGGTATTAAAGTTTTCACGAGTTTTTCACAAAGTTCAGTACTGCATTGAAATATAGGTAATAATATTAATCCATCATTCCATAATTGACACTTTTCTGATTGAAAATGTAAAAATCAAAGAACTAGACGAAATCAGTGTTAAATCCATAAAAGAGCGATATTGGTAGCTGTTAATTTGGTTCGTTTTTTTAAGTTGGGTACCAGAAAAAGTTCTAGTTGACCATTGACAGTGGAAAGCTCACCATAAATTTTAATCTTGAACTGTCGGTGGTGTTTTAAATGTGCAATAGGTCGTAATTGAGTCGCATCATAAAAAGTTGTATAAATTAACGATTTCGTAATTTCTTGTGCACTCTATTTTGAATGTCCCAGAACAAAATTAACCCCCTGGAATTAACACCAGTTAATGGGAAGGCAGCAATTTGGTTGAGTGCTTTTTTACACAAATCAACTTGCTTATTAAATGCAAACTGATACGGAATTGAAAATATCTCATAATTTGTTAAGTATAAGAGGAAGTTGAAGTTTATTCTCGATGTGCAAGTCAAACAAGAAGCGCCCTCATACAATTAGTCGGCAAATGTCGATGAAAAAAAGTGGAAAAGTTTGTTAATGGCAACTTAATGTGAGTTTGATTTGCAATGAAATTGGAATGATGCAAAATACGTTAGGATAGAATGTACATAGGATGAAAAAACCGTCCAATTCACCTTTATAAGTTTAATTTAACTTTGTTAGGTATAGGAGAAATCATCAACACACCAAATCACAAATTCTCGCTATTTTTCAACTTAATCAAAGTTTCCCCCTGAAATTATATTGAAATAAGTTTGTGACAGATTATTAGTATGCCTTTTTAACATGGCCAACATCAACACTCCCATATACATCCTCACCAATACCCATAATAATATTTCAGAGCCTGGTTTTGATGTTTCTCTTTTTGGGCACGTAAATATTGCAAAATGGGACACCTTTCTAATGGTTTCCGTGACCTGGATACAACAATGCATTTTCAAAAGAGGAGAAAAAATATTTACCCACCTATACACACACAAACACCGCACTGTATGGTCCAGGAATAGTATGGATGCTTGGGGGAGTGGAGAGCGAGAGGACTTTTCTAAGCTACGTTTTTTTCCACTTCACAAGAGAATAAAACATGATGCTGTTATATGTGGTTTTCACTTGTAAACAGTGTGAAGATGTATTTGGTTAGAAAATAAGCGAGAAAACAGCGTTACATGAGAAATTGGCCATATACTTTGATGTGAAGTGGCTAGAAATTTAAGAGTGTTGCCCTTTAAATTATTTATCGTGATGCGTTTTGGCTTGGCTTGGATATAGCAAGAGCAGGAAGATGAGATTGAAGTTATCTTGTCTCCGCACTGTGTGTGTGTTGTGTAGCCTCGATAATGACACCGATCTTCCCAGGGCTCAGTGCTGTATTAAAGGAGATTGTGGCTGGTTTATGCCCCCTGTGCCGTACATGGACGAAGGAAAATATTAAATTAAACTCGGACAGACAACAGAACTAAAGGTTCTCCAGACGAGATTAATGTTGTCTATTCAATCATGGAAACTGGTTATCAATTACAGATGATGGAGCATGATGTTTTAGGGCTACTTTGTACATATTATTATGCAATTTGCTTTTGACACAATATTCACACGTTTTGATAATATCCTAATTGTATTCCAACGACAGTGTGCTACGCAAATCTAGTCGTGTTATCCAAATAGATTATCGTGCATGTGTGGATAAACATAGTCCTCTCGTAATTTCCTGTATTATCAACAGCCGAGGCGAAGATGTGGCAGTGGAGGTCCCAATTAGAGGTGTGATCTGGTGTTAGCTAGCAGTGTGCTAAGAATTATATGCTAGTCAATAAATTTTTCTCTTGCCCTCTAACTTAATTTATATGTCCACATAAAAGAGATTTATGGCCCCTATAGTGAAAATTCCGTTTATTAAGCTCCCAATAAATATTGCTTATAACATTATCAAAAGCAATTAAAAACGAGCAAAGTACTGGTTGTGCAATTTGCATAAGTATTTTATCGGTGAGGTGCGTAGTTTTTGAGATGATTTTATTAAAATTACCTTTTCATCTCTTCGACATGTAACCTGTTTTGAGTGGGTGATGTTAACGCTTTAATTAGAGTACGCCTTCTAACTGTCGCAATTAATAACAATCTCTCTGTGGAGAACATTCGAGGGCTGTAATTTTTTCATCGTTCATTTTCAAATTTTTTTGCAGCTTTTTTCCAGTTATACAACTGGATGTTGTTTTTCCTTTTTAATTTGTTGATATAGTTTTCGTGGGGGTGGAGGCAGAGGGAAACGGGTTCGTTAGACACCTTGGAAAAATGTGTCCAAAGTGAAGTGTAAAATGAGATACATAGCGATGTGTGTATTCACGCTAATAAAAAACGAAATTTTTGTCTATTGTGTTTAGGCAAGTACATTAATCAAACATGGGGTGTTTATGTATAAATTGTTGTGTAAAAAACGATATTAATTTGCATAGTTCGTCGTCGCGCCTCTTTTACGATTGAAAATTTTTGCAATAAATTCAGGAACAGGCCTCGTTTATCTTATTCAAGTGACAAGTGTTTTATTTCCCGTTTATTATTCATAACGGTTTTGGGAAATGTTAAAAATTCAGCAACACCTGTCCACTCTTATCTCATCCACCATCCACAGAGAGGCAGAGAGAAGAGCGTTTATACAGAGATTAATTACGGGAAATATTTTAAAATACAAATTGCAGACTAATTTAGTGTACAATGTTACAGACATATACGGCTAGTATAACATGGCTATTTGCTTTTAATCAAGCACTTACCTATTAATAGGGAATACTGTGGTTTTAATTAACTTTTTCCCAAATTTGCATCTATCAATATTTTGATTACATTAATACGATATGGGGTGTATTTTACTGGGTGTGAGAATGTGTTGTGATTTAATTGACTTTTATTGTTTTCGTTGTGCACCGAGGAATTCACACACACAGACAATATATACAGATTATGATTTCCACCTGAATTATAATACGGTTTTTTGCTGTTGGGGGTTGGTGACGAAAGTTTCATGCATATTTATTGTGAATTTCTTCACATATGCATAAAATAACATTTTTTTTTCGTTGAGGATTTTCATTAGATCAGGATATTGCTTTCACGGCGGTGTGCGCACTTTTCTTAACATCAATTACATTTCGTTGTCATAAAATTCTATCGGTTACACTTAAAAATGATTTTTATATTCGCGAAAAGAATGAGTTTGAACGGTATCGGTGCCATACAACCCGCCATAAATTTCTGACCTGTCTAGAATTGGGAATTTAGTGGCTGGCCCACAAAGCCGTTTTTGATGGGACGTGCAGTTTTTTGGGAAAATTTGTCAATTTTTATGTTTACCAATTTGATAACGTCTTCGTATTCAAGGAATTTTTATTAGACGAAAGTGCACTCACAATGTGGCTGCGTCTCTGCCTATTTAACATAACGACGTTATATTTTCAGTCGTTTTACGGCATTACTCGATCTACGTGTGAATTATTAAATCTCCCAAGATGTAATTACATTAAAGGAATAAATTAATGGACTGTCATATATGGAAGGCCCGGCGGGAAAAATGTTTATATAAAATATCGCACGACACCTTGTTTTAATGAAACTAGTAGTTTTCTCTATCAGCACGTTTTTGAATTTATTACGGTGCCAGGAAAATATTTATTTGTCCCATAAGGGTTTCATTATAAGCGGTAAATGCGGAGGACAATTGTGATATGGAATTTTTATCTGAAAATTCGGGTCACATAGAATTAATTTCGGGGTGGGCCTGTTTCATATTTTACGGGTTACACCTATACATATTAGATAAGTAAATAAACTTAGTTTGGCAAGTAATTTTAGTTTAATCGCGAAATTAGTTTCTTTAAATAAATAAATTCATTTGAGCGGAAAGGGGGAAACATAAAAGTGATTAAATTGTTTTGTAAATTTGTAGTGGAGAGGTGAGGATTTTTACTATAAAATGGAGCAAACACATACTAAATTTGTGCCTTAATTGTAAAGGTTGTGAAAGTTTTGTAAATTAGATTGTTTACGTTTGAAATTGTATTAAGATTGGTTTATAAAACATTAAAGCAAGAAGCTTAAATTTCAACAAAATAAATTGTAAATTGATTGGTTTATCTAATCTGGTTTATTTATATCCATTTCCTTTGTTTCCATTTAACTTGCCTGAAACTCGTTTATTTCGACTGGGCTTTTACATTTCTTTTTCTCTTTAATTCTGTATATATTCTTCGTATTTTTTTTCTCATTTTAAGTATCTCGTTTTTTTACTCGTGTGGTTCTATATATTTTAGTTAAAAAAAGATACAATACAACAACAAAGTTATTTGTTCTCATTGTAAGAGACGCACTTTTGCCTTCTTCTCTTCTCTGTGTACAACGTTTAAGTCTGTAATAGAAAAAAATTCATCCTCCAAAACGTAGACAAGAATAACATATTCGCCTTATATAGATGAATATGATAATGTGGCCTGGGATGTTACATATGCGAAAACCATTTTCTAATTTACATTTTTATGTATCGAGTTTATTTTTTGTAGCGGGAAAAGATAGACGCTGTCCCATCTCTCGTCCTACCTTCTTTTTTATCTCGTAATTTGGTAATTAAAACTATATGGGCCTAGCTGTCCACCCCCACGTATATATGTGGAAGTTTTAATTTGTTCGTGATGTTGGTTCGTAAACACACAGCCATCACATGACAAAAAACCCATTTAATTGAAAGAAAAAGACACAACAAATGGACAGATTTTTCTTTTTTCCCGTTCACTTAATAGGAAACGGAAGTGATTTCCTTTTCAGTTTGAACGAAATAGATTTGAGTGAATGTAAAATGTTTTAGTGAACGAAAGGAGGAGAAAAATTGCATTCTCTAGGTTAGGGAGAAAAAGGGAGAGTGTGTAAAAATCGCTGATCATTTATCCCTGTCATATGGAATTCAAAATTGATTTTACATACGCAAAGACGATACAGTCGAGGAAAAACGTTAATTTTTATCTGGGAAATAAGGGTGAGGTGAATGTCGTGTTATTTTCTTGAAATATTTGTTGGACGTTTGAAAAATTAGTAGAAAGTCTGTCGGTGTTCGTTAGTGAAGTTAATCATTGTTATTACAGTTTGTTGGTAGTGTTTCAATTGCAGTACGGTTAGTAAATTTAAAGTTACAACTTTAAATTGTTTCATTACAATTCGGGGGGTGGTTTTCGAGTTTCCAGTTAAGTAGGGAATAAAATCAGCATAATTGGGTGATTCTAGCACTTTTATCTTCGATTTTCCTCTCTAAATGCGATCGTGGCACACAGTTTGTTCTTCCTGCATTGGCTCATTATGTCACAAAATGGGAAAAACGCACTTTGGATTAATGATTTGTCGAGTTTCGTTATCATGTGACCGCGGCATATCGGGTGCAATTTATAACGCTCCAAAAGTGCTACTATAGTCCTAGTTTAAAACCGAACATATTTATTAATCAGAGATAACAATTGGTGTATGTGTGCAGTGAAAAGCTTTTCTCTGGCTTGAATATTATTTAATATTTCAAGTGTAATCTGAAATGCAGTCTTAATTACAAATTGAAAATACGGCGCTATTTATTATTTATGGCTCGAATTTATTTAGATAAGGCGCCACTATTATGAAAATCTGGCAATTTACATATCTCCTTTTTATGAGATTTCCGTATTTTAATGAATGTATGCGCATTTTTTTATGTGCACCTATAAAAGAGTCCGCCTGTCTAGATATGCTCGATCAGAACGATCAGCATTGATTAAACGTCAACAAATATAATAAATTTAATGCTAATTTTGGATGGTTTCACACCGGATTAATGTAAATAAACCGCTATCCTGAAAATAGATTGCAAATGGTGATAAAAATAAGTGAAGGGAAATTCATTTTGCGAAGTAAATCTGCCGTAAACGTGCACAACTCGATTTATTTTATAGTAAGTTGTAAAATTTATCATAAAAGGTGTGTGGGTGTGTACATTTGGGGGGTAGCGGTAGTAATAGACATAAAAAAA
Organism: Silvanus unidentatus; assembly: GCA_963930825.1. NCBI lineage: Eukaryota > Metazoa > Arthropoda > Insecta > Coleoptera > Silvanidae > Silvanus > Silvanus unidentatus. The sequence goes on from OZ005758.1 coordinate 3,200,893, forward strand.
CTAAATTACCATTCATATTTTAATAAAAGACAGTTATTTATTTTCGTTTCATTAATTTAGTATGAACTCGTCAAGGTAATGCGATTAGAGTCTACAAAGTTTCGTTTTTCGGTAAATAACAATACAATTAAGACGGAATGGCAGTGTTTCCTTTCTGTTATACAAGAAAACCATTAAATATTCTTAAAGGTGTTTGGAACAATGCTGACAAGTTTAAAAGCAATCCCTGGTTTTGTAAGTAAAAAAATTGCGTAAAAATCGACGTAATTTCGTGGGCTCAAAAAAAGTTTAATTAACAAGTAATTAGAAATAATTAGATAGGGACAGTGCTTTGATAATTTCATGTCGCAACTTTTTATCAATATTTCACGTTCCAGTAGACATACGTGCACATAAATGGGGAAAGTGCGGCCGCATGTAGCCCAGTTTTAATAATAAAAAGTGATAAATTGTACTGGAAAATTGTCGAGAATAAATATGAAAAGTTGTGCTGTTACTTGTACGGGTAAAAAGTCCTTTCTTAAACAAAGGAATGGAATATTATCAAGATGAATTATTGCTTGATAAATTTACTTAAAGTTAACATCAATAAAAGTTTTTCCAAATGATTTTTGTGGATTTAATTGTGCGATATTCGGTGACAGTTTTGTGCTTAAATCCTGCAGTTGTAGCAGTTTTAAAACGACATTTAATCTCTTGTGTATATTATATTTTATACAACTTCAAGCTGTTTAATTTCAAATGTCAATGTTTAATTGAAACTGTTAGAAGTGGGAGAAAATGCTCACAACTATAGTTTATTCAAAGGTTCCCTCTGGTTTTGTGTATTACTGTGTTAATTTTTAATTATCCTGTTTATAGTGGTGCGATCGAACTTTTGAATATTTAGTACATTTTCGGGTTCCTGATATATATGTTAAAAAGGAGCTTAGTATTGTATTGCTTTGCTTTAGGTGAAAATGCACATAGTAAATTAATTGCCGTTTTCCATATGATTTTCCACTAGGGAATTAAGTGAGCTTTTAAATTTAATATTGACGTCCGGTTGAATGTTTAAACTACAAATACATATAAATAATTGACTAGTTTTTCTGTTTAGAAAAGCAGGCAGGACGAGCGCAATATAGATTTTATGAATTTTTTACACAATCTTTTGAACAAACACGAAATTTGCGTAAAATTAACATAAAACCTCAAATCCAATTACATGTTAATGAGCTTGTCCGACATAACAAAAAGTATTAAGTGACAAGTTTTTGTAATTTTAATGCGGATTAATAAATTCAAGAATATACACAAAACGGCTTAAACTCTTACTAATTAATGTGAAAGGGATGGAGGGACGAGATTTTTTTTATGGTAATAATGAGTATTTCGTAATGTGTTCATTTTTCACTTAAAAGAGACTTAATCATTAATACAAATTTCTAACTAAATCCCTTCCACTTGTTAAATGTGCTTTTTCATTATAATTTACTTGTGCGCCCTTATTTGTTCGCGATTTCAATGTGTGTGTTTCTTTATTGGAAGAAATTTATTTTGTTACACAGAATAATAAAAAAATATCCCCCTTCAACAGAGAGAGGATGGGGGTTGGCGTTTTGCTTCAACTTTTCTTTCATTTCATGCCCTTGTTTTTCGTAAACAATAGGAAAATTTTTATTTATCCTTAAAAAAGAAGGAAGACGCAGTTAGTTTTTCTTTTCATTCCGTTTTCTTCGCCCCCCTTAGCAGGATGTCACTTGCCTTTCAAATCGGTTTATGTAAAAAATAAACCGTTTTCAAAAAGTTTAAACATTTTTACTGAATCGGGTGTGGATTTAGTTTCAAACAAGTTTCATGTTGGCGTCATTTGTATGGAGAGATAAAATTACAAACAGCTAGTAAATTCTTTTTTTCTAAAGTTGAAGTGGAAGAGACTCTTATAGGCGATATATACTTTCTTTTCGCAGACTAAATCCCATAGTAATCACGCTGTCCTATTCATTAAACTTAATAATACTCCAAACTAAATCTGATTACGGTGTACGACTGGAAAAAATGAGTATATAGGATTAGAGTCTCTCTACTCGGTGGGTACAAAGGGGGATGTTATTGAATTTCGGATGATATTCGACGTTGTGGGTTGTTAACAACGTTTTTACTCTCATTTATTAATTATTGATGTGCATAAGACCTAATTGAAAATTGATTCGATTAGAAAACACACGCTTGATTTGCATATTAATTAAAGTGTCTTAAATTCTGACAAATGTTCACACTTGATGTGTGCGATTTTTTACCGTACGAAACTTTAATTAAAAACTCGTATCGTAATGGAAATTGATGTACAAGGGGACATTATTATGTACAATTTCAAAGTTTTATTATATATATAACCCATTTAAATTAGAATTTACAAAGGGGATTTTAATTGGACCGAAAAATCCGGTAAGTAAGTTTAAAACGCAAGTTTTCCACATTAATTAGAAACGTTGTGCGGGGGACTATCAGGGGGCACAATGCCGCCACAAAAACTTTCAAGAATAACTAACTAAAGATTTCCTTTTTACCCAGATTTCAACAAAGCGCGCGGGCGGATCGGGTTTAATTGAATGATTGTTGTATTCGTTTTACTGTTCAAAGTCAATTTGGGTAAGTAGGAAAATTTAAAATTGCTACATTTTCCGGTACATCGCCTTTAATAATATGTACATCCGTGTGCTGGGGATGAAGATTGAATTCGAAATATCCGTCTCAGGGGCAATACAACATCATTAACTTGAACTACATCTTAATCAATCCTGTATATGCACGTATCAATTACACGATTAGAGGCGGTTACATTGTTTAATAATTAATACGTTCGTTGGCGTGGTTTTCGTAATCCTAGACGGGAAAGTTGAAAGTAGGTAATTAATGACGCTTTGATTATGATGGTGATTTTTGTCGAAACTCGTCTACAAGGGTAGGAAAGTGGTCGTTGTGGGGACAAAGAGAAATATTGTGGCGACCCGCAGATATTTAATCTTTAAACTCGACGATTTCCTTCCTATTTACTCAAGTTGTGTGTACACACACATGCACATATCTTGGTGGGTGCTTTTACCAGAGAGCGGAGTATATTAAACTTGGATTAACTTTGAAAAATTATTGTTGAAACAAAGTTGGGTGGCAAAGTTTGCGCATTAAGTAAACATACACACTAAAAGAGGGAGTCAAGAGGAAAGTTGGGGATGTGTGAAAAAAGGGGGGCTTAATAAAGCGGAATAATAATTCGAAAGTGCGGAGATTTATGTGGTTCATCGTAAATGGTGAAATTTTTTACAACTGGCCCCACTGTTGTAAAAAGTAGTTTTTTAGAAGTTTTGCGAAAAGTTGAAAGCTATAAAATCCTATACAATAGGATGTATGGCGGTCCAGATTCGATTTATTGTTTTATATAGGGAATTTTCAATATGATTTCATAGTCAGCATTCCAAGTCCACATATTAAAGAGCGCAATTTGCTGGCAAGTAGGGAAGCCCCACGCATTTATTATTTGTTGACCGTGAAATATTGAAGGGGTCTTTTTGGAAAATCTTTCACGCATGACCTTATTCCAATTACAAAACGATATTATACCGGAATTGGCTCTTATGAGAGCGACTTTTTGTGGCAATACGAGAAGCCTATAGGAATTTTGTTTTATAGTGATAATAAATTGGCTGGTGGCAACATTTTATCACCCCAAGTAGGTATTCCGAAGAAATTTTTTCGCCAACATTCTGTTGTAGAGGGATTTATTGCCCGGTGGATCACACACGGGAAAAATTAATATTATTTTCATAGCGTCTTTCGAGTTTTTATTGTGGGGGCGGTGGAAATAAAGTTATTTTTTGCATCAATCGGTCACTGTGACACTGTGATGAATATTGTTGGAATTAAGAGGGAAGGTTCTCCGTTGAAAGGTGTTAAACAATGCCCAATCGGATGCTGGGTGATGTATTTTACTTTGGGGGAATTGATGATAGTTGGAACTACAAACGACTAATTAATTTTGTGGTTAAAAGGGGTTAATTATTGAGGGGAGATTTTTTGGAAAACAGTCAGAATATGTTGAGGGTAGGTCAGGTCATTAATCTTATTAGACTTCTGTTGTATCACATTTTAAAGATAAGCGAATTTTCGTACGGAGTGGAAATGATAACAAGTTGTATAGAACAATCTGGGATGATAGGGAGAATATTGAGTAAAAAAAGGAATAAAATAAATTCGTTGATTAAATTTACTTAACAAGCTATATAACTGTGTAATTAAATTCTCTGTTACAAAATTGGTCTTAATTTTTTGTCAAATACTGTTAAAACGGTAAAAACCAACAGTTAATTTTATTTTAAAAAAAGGGTAAAAGATATTGTATAAAACTGTGGAATTTCCCTTGTGTTTTAAATTAAATTTTATTAGCAAACCTGAATATTTCCATTGGAAGTTGTTTTAATCACATAATTTTTTTTGCTCTCCCCCGTATAGGAAAATTCTTGTATTCCACTTTGGTTTGAATTTTTTATTTACTTTTAACTAGAGAAAAAAATAGTTGTACATTTTCCAAAAAAAAAACAGTCTCAGTTTTATATGTAGGTACGTAACAAAACAATAAAAAAACCATCATATATTTCACCCTTGGTTTATAATTCATCCTACACGTTCCATTTTTAAATTCTCAAAAGTATATTTAAAAATTGTTGCGGCTAGCCCGAAATTATGTTTAATGTGTGTGTATTATCATTTGTTTAACGGGAGAAAGAGAATTATGTTGTTGTGCATGTAATATAGCTTTTTTTTCTATTTTACCTACACTAATTAAAACTAGAAACATTTATTAACGGTGAAAGCTTTTGTTTGTTTCATTTTTTGGGGAGCTCGCGCGCGGGCGGGTGTAATTCTTTCCGTAAAAGTATGTCGCCCAAAAGCACAGGCCAAACTTTTGCCTTAAATGATAAATCAAATTTTCAGTAATTTCATTACGAAAAAAAATTAACTTTTCTCATTTATCATGGACAAAATACACACAGTAATGTTATATTTACGTATAAATGTAATAAACCGCGCTCTCGTATGTTTTATTTAGGGAGAGTATCAAAATTGAAACGCCATGCAACATCTTCCAATTACCCCCATTTCTGCTCTGTAATAAAATATTCCCTGTTTTGTATATGAATGTGGGTGTGTTGATGAATTTGTGTTTTTTTTTACAGTGACGAAATTCATCCGTATTGGAATTGCCGACAAGAATGACAATCCACCGTATTTCGACAAAGCCCTATACGAGGCGGAAGTCGACGAGAATGAAGATATTCAACACACCGTACTCACTGTCACCGCCAAAGATCACGATGAATGTAAGTAACTTTTATCTAAGAGTCTTTTACGTGTTTGGTTACGAGTCATTGCGCTTCCAACCACCGTCGACGAAATTATATACAAAACATATGGAAAAAAATTGTGTGTGTGTGGGTCCTGATGACACAAGAACCGGAACAAAATATAAAGTAGTCCTACGTTTGACATGATTTAAAGCTTCCTATGGGAGTAAATTCAGAGAGAAACGCATGACACGCACTGAGAATTTACCTCAAAAAACCACTGCGCCAAAATGGCACACGCATGGTGCGTTGGGTTCGTTTTTAGTCCTTTAGTGCCTGTAATTGGCACCATTATAGTAACAGTTAATAAATATCATTGTTAATTGGATTGTACACCTACAATCCAGTAATGGAGGTGGTAAATTCCAAAACCCAAATCCCATTCGGATGGAGGTTGTGCTAGCTCAGATCGCTGGAGGGCCCCCAAGCTCGGCCAACTGGCAACCGATCCCCATTTGCACATTAAAAAGTCACCTCACACATGTACATTGAGCCCGATGGGTCGTATTGGAATGGTCTCGTTCCCAATTTGGCGAATTATTATTGGGAACGGTTACCGTATTTGTTGAATCAATTGTAATCACCTATGAAGGAGAGTAGAGAGGAGAAGTGATCGAATTGTGTGGAGAGGCCGCTTGCAGCAATAAAACTGGCGCATTATTAGGGCTATCGATTTGGCCCTGTGTGCGGCTCCCGGTGGCCCATAAATCAGCAATGTCACTACCGTGCGTTCGCATACTTGTCATTCGGATACGGGTTTGCGTTATTCGACGTGTATATGTAGTATTATTACAACAGGAAATCCCAGAAACATAACACCTACAGCATGGAAAGCGCGTTTGGGTGCGGAGATAAGGAATCGACGTGTTTAGAGAGCGGTTTTTTATTACCATAATCGATACAGCAGGTTACTTACCACTGTTACTCTCTATGTAATTATTTATGCTGAAAGCATATCGCATTTGGCTGGATTTCAGGGGGAATTTCGGATTCCATGTGACGGTTCCGTCAAAGTGTCATACCCTAGTGGGAGTCATCAGTTTCCCAATTCCACAAAAACAAAAGACCAGTGCTGAAGGGTTTTTTGTGAGTTTCTTTTTACAGTCGGTTCTTTTTGGAAAGTCGTTTGCCGAAATCATGGGCCATGAAAGGTCTTGGAGTTTTCTAACACCCTAAAGGAATGCTGGGCTTTGTATTGATGAAAAATCAAGAAGATTTTCTGTATGTCAGTTTTGATAAACAAAGTCTTCTAAGATGAATATGCTTTAACATTTGTTCGAATATTATGTGAAAAATGAAACGTTTAATGCTGTATCTGTTGTTAAAACAATGGAGCCCCTATTACAAAGAGCGAGAGGAAACTTTTGTACAGTTTAATTTCAATAAAGTATCAAGTTCCTGATTGCCAACAATGGAGCGGAGGAGTCTTAACAAGGATTGATTATAATTTTATGATGATATTTCGATTCAAGGAGGCAAAAGCAGCAACTAAACAACCACACAACCAGAAAAGGATGTGAGGACAGACGCGCACTCCTCGCTTTTATCCTTGCACGAATAAATTTGTCCGATGAAATTTAGTGGCACACAGTTGTGCCCAAAGTATAGAATTAATCTGAATGTAGTTAACCTTGTTTGGGTCCACTGTGTACAACAGCTGCCGTATAATTGCAACTGGCTGGAAAGATTTTTTCCCGAGGTGTGTGCGCTTCTCTTCTCTGCTCCATTGATATCTAATTTAAAGCAAACTTCTCGCACTTCTCTGCAATTACTTAAACGATTTAACTTAATATATATGGCAGTATTAGGCGATCTACTCCGTGTTCGAATGGGTTAAATGTTACTTTGAATATGTCTACAGTTTAATCCTCTTTTCGGAAAGTTATCGAAGTATTGGGATAAAGCGGCGAACCTTGATGGGAGTGTGTGTATGTGTGTGAAATGGTGCAATTAATATAGAAATCCGTCAAATTAATTACCACGTCGAAAATTTCGTGGTGCCATTCTATTAAATTGAAAGCGATTTATTATATTCGATGTCTGTGTGGGTTGTGTGTGTGTATGGAGCGACTTTTATTCACCCATCATCGAAATAAATACACAGAGTTATTATTGATTAGAAATTGAATGGTGCTGTTTTGGGAGTTTCTTCTTTTCCGGCCCCTTTGACGAGAGAAAATTTCCAATGAAACATCATTCATCGATAATTATGTTTTAGGTTTCATTGTAAGCGGTTGTCCCTTTGTCTTAGCAAAGGGTTAAAGAGCACAGTTTATGGAGCACTTGACAAGGACAAGAACAATCACTTTAAACCACACTAATTAATTCAAAGACTGACTTGAAAAGTAATTAAGTTTGACAGAAATGTCTTTTTGGGGGTGTGTTGTGGGCCGTTGAATATTGTAAGAAAAAGTGCGTAAAAATGGACCCGCATTTTAGTAAGTGTGTCGTCTTTTTTTGGTGTCATCTTGTTGAAAATAATTTAGGGAAAGGTTTTCCACTGAAAAACGATCTTTTCTGCTATTCCACGTTGTTATCACACGAAACAATAAAAAAAGGGAAACGTAAGCCCAAGATTTCCAAACTATTCGCTGTTTGGTAATTTTTTTCCTCTTTTTGGATAGATTTAGAGTGAAGACACCAATCGCGCGTGAAAGTTTTTCTTGCCTTCCAGCTCTATTTGACTCAATTAACAATTGTTTTTCTCCTCACTTTAATTGTCTTTTATTTAGACTGTTTAAATGGATGGCTAATAGGTTGTTGTGCCCGCGTTTTTTCGCTGGAGTTTGGAGTTTTGTTGTTTGTCGTTTTTATTTATCGAAGGAAGATTTAGGGCCACACAAGAGTGGATACAAGGCAGTTTATCGCTTGTTTTTCACCACTGGCACGTCAGATAACAATTATTGATGTTATAATAAATTTCATCTAACACGGTGCTCAGGTTTATTAGAAAATTGTCAACTTGTGTGAAACAAAGAACTTGTAATAATTACAGTGCATTAACAAAATATTTGGATGCAGTTTTAGCATTCGAAGTAAGTACTTTGGCTCTTTTAATGTACTAGTGCATCACAATTATCTTGGCTCCTCGCTTATAAAAGGGAAGAACTTTGTATAACAAGAGTTGAAAACTTATTTTAAACTTAATTAAAAACATATTTTTAGTGCTAGCTTTGCGAGTTCTCATCCTTTTTAATTTGTATTTAAATACAAGAAATTTGTAATTTCATTTTATCGTTTTGGGATTATTAAATGGCAGTTTTATAAAAAAATGACACTTTCCTTTTAGCCCTTAAATATGTGGTCTTTTGTTGATAGTAGTTTTAGTATCTATGTTAATGAAAACACTGAATAATGCCAGTAGGTACTCTTCAACAAATACCTAAAGGGAACAATTCTATTTGTAGTATTTAATTAACGTTGAATCGTGTATGGGCTGGAATAGGAAATTCTATAACATGGAGTACTGTGTAAATTGGTTAGGCTAAATACGTTAAAAATTCGTTCACCCTCTAGAATGATATACCATGACTAGTATTGTTGATTGAATCAGGGGTGATTTGGGCGTTTGTTGCAATTAATTACCGTAAAATGGTGTTTCTGTGTTAGTTTTCTAGTTTTGTGAACGGTAAATTATGGTTAACATGAAGTTTAGTTTGAACTCATTGATAATGTTAAAAATAGTATTTTCCCACAGCGATAGACTTTCCAGTCATTTGGGGATAAGAAACTTCCAAACGGTTATTTATTCAAAATACATAAGCCCTTATAACCCTTGAACGGTTTATTCGTATGGTGTTTTTATTGAATTTTGCCTCTAAAAAATATGTACCTAAACGTGGCGTTGTATTTTAATTTGTGTACGACACTATATTACACGTGTCGGCTTGTGTTTTATTCATTTTAAATGATTTATACAGGCAAAATTCATGTATGTATATTTTTATGGAGCGCTTTTGAGTTGTAAAAGTTTCCAGCGACATTTGTTTGAATTTTCTCAAGGAATTTAATGGGGATATAAACAATTTTTTTTATTTCGTGTACGGATTTTTCATTTCGCTTAGAAAGTACGAGTTATTTGCGGTTTAGGGGGAAATATGGAAACATCTAATTCAACATAACAATGTCTCTCTCCCTTCGCGTATATAAGGTTTCTATAAAAATTGAATAAAATGGAGAAAATGGGCGGTTTTCGTCGCCTTCAGCTCGGATTTAAATTGAAACTTGAAATATTAACGAACATAATATGCTGTTTTCAATTGAAAATCGCCCTCTTATCAGTCGATTTGCGTATTTCGATCTGTTCCAAAAAGGAGAACGCTTAGGAAATATTATAAATTGAATAAGTTTTCTGTTTATTTCCAATATGTGTTTGTAATGTATGGTTTGATATTTAATGCAAAACCGCTTACATTCAATTCCCCCTTCTATGCATATTTAATTACTTTCGATTAACTATTTATTTATTGATTGTTCTGTTTTGGTACCATTGAGTAAACAGAAAAAACATTTACATTGGTTAGTGGAAAATAATTTGGCTGCGTACATTTGAACGCATTTAAATGATTTTTAATGATTTATTATCCCGAATCATTCAATTAAAATTTCACAATGGGTAATTAATTTCGGATAATAACCGTTCAATGTTGCAATTATTGGAGTCATCATTAAAATCCACTACTGTGGCTGGTGTTTGCGGGGTGGTTGGTGTTGGATGTGGGGGCGATGGCAATGAGTGTCAGGAATCGCATTCACGCCACATGTTCCTTAAACCACGTACTTAAAGGTTTGTTATACACACTTCTTGGCCAGTTTTTCCTGTCCCTTTTTAAAAGAACAATCCTGTACAGGCGTGCTTGATTATACACATGAAGAAAAAATTTCAATTACTTTGCCATAGAAGAGATGAGAATGGTCTTGCTTTGCTTCAAAGACCCTTTTTATTCGTTCCACTGTTTTCAAATAGTTTTCTCGCTGTGTTTTATTTTTTCATTACACTTGTATAACATACGTACATATGAGAGACTGTTTTTCGGGCACGTCTATATGGTGCGATTTTAAAAAGACATTAGACTGGTCGGGTATGTTGTATTTTTTTTGTATTATTATACATTATAAGTTAAGTGGTGTAGTAATTTTTACATTTTATGTCCGACTGACGCTCACTGCAGTATAGCTTGAAAGATTGTGGAACACGTAACTGTAATAAAGGCGTTATTTGGTTATAAATTTCGTAATTAAAAGTTAATGAAGTACTTAAACATTTTATAAGTGTTACATTGTAAATGTATATTATTTACCTTAAAATTTTATACGAAATTACATTTTATTACAGCGGGTGAAGGTACTAGTCGTAAAAAAGAAGGAGTTTTGTCGAAATCGTTTAAAGTTATACGATTACCTAATTAGATTGTACCTCGGTATCACAATTGATGCATATCCTTTAACGTTAATTTCAACAAAATTCAATTTTGAATAGAATCCTTTCAGTTTCACTTAAATAATTTGTTGGGCTCTTATTTTAAATTCGAATTTACGCACTGGGAATGGATTACAGGTGGAGAAATCCAGGGAATTTCTATTAGGAAAAGTTGAAAATGAAAAGAGACACGCAACTTTTGTGTGTTCTCGTACAGTTTTCGAGTGAAATTTTGAATTGGATATTTGTAATTATTTGCTGGATCGAGAACGATTCATGCCTAATTATTCCCCTCCGTCGAATCTATTATAACTGTTCCTTCTGTGATTTTTGTGTATCCTTTTCTTGCAAGGATTCGTGACTTTCCAGAAGTGCTTGCGATTACACTGAATGAGCCATTTAGAAATCATTACTGAAAATGTCACAACCTCTCTGTTATAGACTTAATAAAACAACAAAGGTCCCAAACTCTATTATATTCATCATATTAAAATAAAAGCATTTGTAAGCATTCTTTAATGTTTTCCTCCAAACATCCATTAAGAGCCATTTCACCAACCACTACAGTAGAATTTTCAGGAGAACAACCTTATAATATAGTTCCCATAGCAACTGTGTAACCGATCTGAGGCTTATCCCTCAGAAACTTATCCCTAATTTTTTGTGTAAAAATAAATTTTGGCGAAGAAGGAAGATATTGATTTTTAATATCAATCATTAAGCGTCCTACGACTCTTGACAGTTAATAATAAACTTTGTTATTATGAGCATCCCCAGACACATTTTGATTTCAGATACTAATACATCCAAGTGTGATGGCTTAAGATGAAGTGAAGTATTCAAATTAAGCGTACATACTTCAGTATATTAATGGAAAAAGACAAGTTCGTGATGGGTGAAAAGTTTTTACTTATTGAAAATGTTAGAAATGCTCGGTAATAAAAACTCTGGAGCCGGTGGTGGTGTGGCGTCGTAAATGACCGCATTTTAAACACTCTTCCTTTGTAAAATTAACACTTGACGTTCCAAGGGAATGGAAACTAGTTGTGTAAGCTCATTTCAAGCAAAAAGACAGGCTAACAGAAACATAATGAGAAATATTGTACGAACGAAATGTTTGCGCTAGTGAAAAGCTTTAGTTTTGAGACTGTGGATTTCAGCAAGGGAATGATGGTTGGAGAGCAGTGAAATGCCAGATGTCGAACGATTTTTGCAACATTCAGTGACGGGCGAACTGCAATAAAAAACGGATTTTAGAGCCAGAATACGGGGAATTAGAAGGGAAGTTGTGTTTTTCAAGGATCCTCAAGTTTAATGATCGAAGTCATGATGTTTTGCTGTTTTTCCAAATTTTCAATCGACCAACGTACATTGCCGCTCTGTTTCCTCTTCAATAAACTGCGCCAAGTTGTAATATTAATATTAATTAGGGAAGTGCACTGCAATGTTTTCCACCTCTCGCTCGGAATCCACTTCAGAACACATCAATCATTGCGTTTTATGTGTGTTGTCAGCCTTATAAACTTTCCCAACAAACTTGTCCGCGTTATTTTTGATATTGTAGTTTGGAGGGCGATGGAATTATTAAACAGGCCCAAATTCCTCTCAATAAACGTTCTTTTTACAGTAGCAGAGAGAAATCAACAGTTAATATAATGGATTTTTTTATTAAAAATCAATTTGACGTGTTTGTAAAACAGCGTACAGGAAAATGCGAAAAATTGTAAACAGGCCTCTTTTCATGTAACATAGAACAACAATACGCTTCGACATCCTTCCAAATATATTCGTATGCATAAAACAATGAAACACTAATGAATAACTAAACAGTCCTGTATTTTAATACAATTACATCTATTGAAATTTGGGCATACGTTGGATAGGAAAATGAATGCGGCTTTTCTCCAATACCTAATATATAGTGTCTGTAAAATATTGTTGTCACATTATTCAGCGTGTATATGTTGCTGCATTGTGAAAATGATTAAAATAACAGGAAGTTCGAGGGGGTTGTTAAAAAGCGTCGACCACAAATCAAATAGCCACACACCCCCTTATGAAAAACAAATAAACCAGACTGAGTTAGACACACACAGATTCAAAAAAGTCAAACCGAAAAAAACGATCAGAGGAAAATCTTTGGCAGAAAGAGAAACGAAACCACACACACAAGTTCGTACACTTTTGAATAATTCATTGCCTTTTGCAAAACACACACTTTCATGCTCTCTTCTCTACATATATACAATGTTTAAAGAGCACCCTAAGTGTAATATGTAACCAGATACGTAAATGCACTTTGGCCATTTAAAAAATGCTAGCTTCATGCGGATTTTCCGTTAAAAAATCATTAGGGACACAGTAACAAATAGGGCGCATTTGTATACACCTAAATATAAGGATTATTCTTGTAATGTACCATGCACACGAGTTGGTGGTATATAAATTTTATTTATCGTACATGTGTTTACTACCTACTGAACAATAGAACAATATTGCTGTTTGCAAAATATATAGTCTAGTAAACAATGTTCTTTTTTCCATCAATACCTACCCAGAAATCAATAGGAACAATAGCTAATAGTCCAATGCGTTTTAATTAAAAGCAAAAAAAAAGTACGATGGCGAAGAACAATTTAAACATGGCCAAAAGATAATTACGGGCTAATTAATCTATTGTACAGTTCAGTGGAATCAATATGTCTCTGGTTGGGGCTCCGTCAGTAAGCTCTTATCTACCAAACAAAGATACAGGATGACTGTGCTGTACGGGGGAGCCCACAGGGCGCGTTTCTTGTTCCCAAAAGTTAATTGCAATTTCCTAGTAACAAATGAAATGTATTGCAATTGTTTGGAAATTTATTACAATGCATATACATACAGCTGGAGAACAACACATACAACGCTTATTAATTCTAAATGAGTCTTTATTTATTGTGTTTCTCTGTTTCAGCATCGCGTATTCGATACGAGATCACAAGCGGTAACATAGGTGGTGCATTTGCTGTTAAAAATATGACTGGGGCGATATATGTAGCCGGAGCATTGGATTATGAGACCAGGAAACGGGTAAGTGAAAATAATAATGTAGAAACTAGATGATAGAAATGCGTAGGGAATGGCGCACACCAAAAAAGTATATTGTGAATGTTGGTTAAAAGATGGAAAATTTTGGTATTCGCTGTTTTCGAATGCAGTGTATTTTTTGTTCATTCACAGTGGAAATGAATATTTTAATGAGTTTTTTTCCTCTGTCAGCCAGATAGGTTCACTTTGTATAGAGAAATGCTACACAAAATATATATTCATATACATATATTAGATGGTGTATGAAAAACACTTTTTGAACCAACAAATTCTTTCGATATATACGGCGGGTGTGTGCCAAAATACACATATAATACAGCCGCTAAGCTCTTTAAATCACAAACAACCATACAAGAGGATTTACTTTTCCTGTAAAGCATTATATATGGTTTACAATAACAGTGGAATGGGGTGCGAAATTGTATTAATTGGGCCATTTGGCGAAATACAAGAACGATGGATGGTTTTGTTGTGAAAATGCGCGCTGTTTCGATTTTATTAGGTGTAAATCTTTATTCTGCCAATGTGGAAGATGCGGCATTCGTTTCACTTAACCTCGGACGTGTTCCCATTAATAATTATGCAGAAGCAATTCCCATCGGGGAGTAACAGACGAGAGTCCGTCATGTCTAAGCAATACAAATCCCTCCAAGACGGTGGTTTTGGAGCCAAACAAAGGGACAAACTCTATTATGTAAATTATTGGTTGGAGAATGACCAAAAAGACGGCCGCACTGGAGGTGCCTTATCTTCCTTAATGAACTTAATAGAACACAATAGGGTTGATTAAGTTTAAAGAGCCATCACAGGCAATAAGTTGAGAGGGAAATTGTATTTTGTGTAGCATTTATCTGTGTCTCTGCCCACAATGTATCTCATAATATCGACAGTTTTAAAGTAGCGTGAAATTTTCTTGATACACAGTACGAACTGCGTCTGGCTGCATCTGACAATTTGAAGGAAAACTACACGACAGTCGTAATACACGTAAAGGACGTCAACGACAATCCCCCTGTATTTGAGCGGCCCACATACCGAACTCAAATTACAGAGGAAGACGACAGGAATTTGCCAAAAAGCGTTTTAAGGGCGAGTGTCTCGCATGGCAATTAAATTGTTTTGTGTTTCCTTCCACCCCTCCCCCATTGTGTTGATTCGCTGTTTTTAATAAAATTTAATTTTGTAGATTGCATGTAATGAGTCAGAGCGGTCAGAATGTAAAGGACAATTTCAATTATAACATTCAATTAATGTCCTTTATTATTCATCCACTCGAAAAGCTTGTTATTTTATTATGTGTTTTTATTTTTAATTTGTTTTGTTTATTTTTTACATTTCTGTATGGCATGCTTTTTGTAGTACGAATTGACGTTGGTAGCATCAGACAGCTTATTAGAGAATTACACAAGAATCGTTATACATATTAAGGATGTTAATGATCTTCCGCCGGTATTCAATCGGTCGGTGTACTGTCGCGACATCGACGAAGAACTGCCCGTACCATATCCGCTTACGCTGATGCAGGTTTGCAATTTTTTTGTTTGTTAATTTTTCTGACTTTTTCCCAGGACGGTGGTGGTTTAGGGCTTGGGGTCTAATTTCTAACCATATTTTTTTATTCAATAAGCGCAAGTTATTTATTGCGCTCACGTTATTTATTCTTGTCTCGTATATCGGAGGGGTATTGGTATTACACATAACGGAAGCCATACAATTCAAATATTATTGTTTGGCTTTAATTCCCTTCATGTTGTACGAAATTTTTCCAGATAATCAATAAACAAACAACAGTAAAAAAATGTTACAGAGGCAAAGATATAATCCCGTTTTTCGTTTACGGAGAGGGAAGCAAAAATGTACCGCGTTTTTACGTGCGTCTTTGTTCTTGTGCACTAATCGTTTTTAAGGGAGGAGTGCCAAACAAAGCAATATTTTATCAGAACAGAGTATCAACAAATAATGTGACACTGGATGGCGGAATGGACAGTGTACAATCCGTTCTGGCATCCTCTGAGCACTTTTCGCATGAATGCAGACGGCTATTTTCTCAACGAGAGCAAACATTTCGACCGTCACCATCGATAAGTGAGAAGAACTAGAACAGGTCCAATATATAGATATAAAAGTGCTTATAAAAGATTTAGTAGTGAATGGTGAACGGCCGTTTCTCCGCCTCTAATCTTTTGTACACTTGAACAATTTTCAGGAGAAAAAAAAATTAAATACTAGGCAAAAAGTGGTCGTCATTCAAGCAAGTAAACTCTCTCCCCTGAACAGTGTAGGAATCAGAAAGTAGTTTGAACTTTTTTTGTGGGGGTAATTTTCGGATGGCCACCACAAGAGAACTTTGACAAGTTCTTTTTGCATGAATTGATTTTATGGAAATGGAATAGAAGGACACACAGAATTTTGTGGATATTGATTTAGTTCGCACGGTAATTGTGTGCTATTTTAGAGGGTTTGTCAAAAAGACTGATTTTTAGTGGGGATTTAATTAAAAATGGCTCATTGTATTAAATGAATTAATCAAATTCGGTTGGATTTTGTTTTAGAGTTAATTAATAAACAGAAATGGAACATTTATATTTATATACTGATGGATACATTATTAATTTAACAATATAAATGTCCAGGTAAAAATATTTGCTAGTTTTCTAAAAATTTAATTACAATTTGAACAGGATCAAAATTTATACCGCCAAAATTGAAATGTAAAGTAATGATTGTCGATCAGTTGCTCTTTGGTTAAAGTTATTAATTCAAAGTGATACATTTTAGGTGGATTTCAATGCAAATATGTTTTCTCTAAATTCATCCTCTTTTTATATATGAATTATGGCATTTACCAATGCAAGTGTTATAACATATACCAGTTGAAAAAGAATTGGATTTCAATGGCAAAAATATCTCCTGTCCAGCTTTTGAACAATTTAATCCCATTGATCAATAAACAGTATCAGGCGCATAAACATTATAAAAAAAAACTACAATAATATGGCGAAAGAACGAGTACAGTATATGTATAAGAACCCTCTGTATTAAATGCTTCATTTTCATTAAAACCTTTTCGTTCTATTGTTAATGACGTGCTATTTTCTCACTCCTCCTGGTCGTCTTTTTAGCGTAAACAAAAAGCTTTCAACATTATGCGATGATAATGTGGAAAAAGTGATTTGCATTTTAAGTTGGAATTTAGCTAGTTCTGCGGACGGGTGTCCAATCCAACCAAAATCTCATTAAAATTTAGTAAATCGAATGAATCATGATAAAGTTTGATCACGTAGCTGATTTAGCTTTTGTAGTAAAAATGTTTAAAAACAAAAAGAGCTTCTAGTCCGACTGCAATATTCTAGATTGGATTTGGACATTTTATACTATAATATAGTAAATTTTTCTGATATTCCATGAATGATGTTTGTATGTGGAGGACTAGAAGGGAAATTGGATAAGGCCCTTTTAGAATAATTGTTAATCGATAGAAGATCAAAAACCATTGTGCGACATTTAATGAGGCCTAAAGTTACATTCTGTTGAATGTATAATGTTATATTATTAAGCGTTCGTACGATATAGTCACCATAAATTGCCTTTCACAAATCAATAAAATGATTTACTGCTTCTAATTATGTGTTATAATAAAGGCCCCAAATAAACCTTGTGTCTTTTGTACATAGAACGGATGAATTCGTTACTTGAGTGATAAATGTCGCTTGTAAAACATATTAAATATTGACTTTGATATGTGTAGTCGTTGATGATGGTGAATTTATTAGCTGAAACACATGTGTGCCCTGCCAATCCACTTTTCGTTAATCGCAACATAAAACGACACAAGACGGAATTGTAGATGTCGTCTCTATGTTGGAGGACATAATACATTAGTTATGGTTGCTTCTTTCATATTTACTTAACTTGAAGAAAATTGTGTCTCTTTGTACGCGTATGAATTTTTCATGTCCAAACTTAGTCATGGTTACGACTCCATGTTATTTCTTCGTATTTTTTTCTATATAATGTACATTTATTTTGTGCAATTCTTCCGGTATAGTGTGCTGTTTATCATTCGTTTGCGGCAAATAAATTCACTCTCCCGCCCATAGAATTTGTTCCAGAAGTGCAGTTTGCTGCGAAAATACGTAAAGTCTTGGGAATTGGTGGGGTGTGGTGTATTTTTGATTTGTAATTGATTTTCTCTGTACCGAATGCCACTTGGGGGTGGTCAATGTTTTTTAATAAAATTACAACAATTTTTCGGGATAAAAACCCACTGTCGTAATCACTTTATAAATGCAAACATTTCCTCGCTATTGTTAATTACTGAACCAAAATTGTGCATCAAAAAATGCAAACGCGATCAATCATCGAATCGTGTGCAGTTTTTTGTTGTTGCCACAACAGCTGAGTAAAAAAAATAACATGTGTGAGTGTATTTTAAAAGTTTAGACATAAAAACACATTACGTTGCTTTTTAACATAATTTCCTTACAGAAAAATGTGTAATTTATTCCAAAATAAATGGAAGGAAAAAAAGTTGCTCGAGTTGTTACTTGTGTTGTAAAGTTTTTGATGAGGATATGTTCCATTCGATATACAAAAAGGATATAACTTTAATTCTTCCATTCATAGGGATTATAAGTTTTGAAATATGTTTTTGGCAAACTTTTTCACATCCTTGTAAAACTGGAAGACTTATCCAGTGATTTCCACAATTAAAAATTGAGTCATTCCGGTGTGTGTCGTTAGGAAAACTGATGTAATGAAAGGGGCAAACACAATTTCCCAATCCACTTAGCGAGAAGCGCACATTTTGTGACGGTGTGGCCCTCGGAAAAAAGTCCCATGTAATTTTTGTGTGCAAGAGAAAAGGGTGTAGTTTTATGACTCAGGTGAGAATAGAAGAGAGAATGTTTACTTTCATTGAAGCTCGTGATTTTCTTTCCTCCAACACTAAATAATCTCTGCTTGTTTGTGCTTACGTCTAAAGCTGTACAGTGGAACATATATTTTCCATTTTAACGACAGCGTTTGCCTAAAACGATGATAAATATTCTGGCCGTTAGCCAAACCGTATATATTTCGATTAGAAATGGGGAAAAATGTTAAATAATCGCACCGTTTCTTAAATAATAAACATATTATTTACGCTTTATAAGTTGTGAATTAAAGCTCTGGTGGAGGCGGGCCGGATAATCAAACCATTTGTAATCACACAAACAAGTAAAACGGTACCAAAGGTTCGGTAGAGAAATATTCTACCCTACTTTAGGATAATCAATATTCACTGGATTAGTAGGTGTTTACACGAACTACACTCTCCTCTTGTAGGAATGTAACCCATGTAAGTGAGTATATTAAGTAAAAGATATGATAATGGGGGCTTGTGCAGCCTACGAATCTACATTTTAAATTTCTCTTCACAATTTCAAGTACACACTGTTCCCTAATATCCTTAGGAAAAATAAATTTGTTAGGTAATTTCACAGTTTTTACTTTTTCACGACAATGAATTATTCACAAGTGGAGATTTTTGGGGGGCGCCAGGGTTAACAGTTTATAACAATAAATGTATGGATGTGGGAGAGTAGTAAAATGTTACGAGCATAACAAAACAGCGATCTAGTGAGGCGTTTTATGACTTTTATGTGAATATTGTTTGATCCTATTGGATTTTGATTTGTTTGGAATGAAAAGGGTGCAAAGACGGTGATGGAGACCATCCATCGGAACGAGAGCAACTTAATCGATCAAATGTAATTGAATTAAGAATTTAGGAAGGGTCCAGCAACAAGCAGTTGAGGTGGAATGTTGGCACACTCTTTGGGATTAGTGAAAATAAAACCGATACAAGTTGATGAGGAAAAGTGAAAGATGGACGGGTGTTGTGAACTTTAATTAATCAAAACCTGTCTCTATGGGGCACAAGTTACACGGTAATTAAGCCGGAATGGCTAATGGTTAAAAAGTAACTACGAAGTCTAGTAGTAAAACGATTGGAATTAGTCAAATTCCAAGTTAAATAATTTTAAAATGTGTTTTTCGACGCGTATCTGCTACAAAGTTTGAGAGCCTTTCTGCTCCTTCATGCGATATTACTCTTAAAGTACTCTATATACTTTCATCTAACAAACACTTTGTGGAAAAATGTCTAGAACAGATCCAGAAGTTCTTAAAGATGCGCGTCGTTGTTTCCCCATTGAAAACGTGTAGAAGATGAGCTGCATATTTTCGCGTTTCGACAACTTCCTTGAAATTATGATGGTTTCTCCCGAATTTTTGCTTTTTTTCTTTCATTTTAGGTTGTCTTTGACTGCACTCTAATTAAGAAAGGGGGGAATTAGTTGGGGATTGTCTCATTTTGAAATTCAATGTAAATAAATGGAAGCCTTGAACCAAACACGGGCAAATTACAAAGTACAAAGAAAAAAAATTAATATTCACGCATGATTAGGAGTTTTATGTTGTTTTTTAAATTGGACTTCTTTTCCCTCTTGGAATTAATATTGCTACAAATTTCGGGAACAGGGATATCCATTAACATTTCGTAGTGTTCTTACTGGAAAAAAGTTCCGTTTTTTATTCTTAATGAACTTTGTTCTATACGATTGTATTTTGTGGGAAATAATGTTGTCTAAAGTAGAAACTTTAGTTGGATGTATGCCAAATATGTCAATTTTATGGATAATAAATAATTTTAGTTGAAATGTACATCCTATCGATCTTTCTTACTTTTTAGAATCAGCAATTAATTTAGTTAAATGTTTATTTTATTTGAAGTGAATAATTTTTAAGGTATTTCATATTTTCTTTTTATCCGGATGAATGTATTTTAGAAGCTTTTTACTTATGTAACACTCCCCCTAGTATTAGGCTGTGTTTTCGTTCGCTTTTTTAATCCCTCTTCAATTTAAAACAGCATGCACTTTAAATATTGCAAATTCTTCGAGTACAACTACACATTTCCCAACGTCTAAACGTACGTTTTCTAACAGGTTACCGCTACAGATGGCGACAAGGATCGGCCCCAAAACATCGTCTACTTTCTAACAGGCCAAGGAATCGATCCAGACAATCCGGCGAACAGTAAATTCGACATTAATAGAACAACGGGCGAGATCTTCGTTCTGAAGGTAAGCGCGATCCCTCTTTCCAACATCAACTCTTATGCAAGGCAATTTGTTTGCATAATATAAGAGTATAAAGGCGGAAATAGCGAACAATTTTCTTAGTGGAAGTTTATCTTTGTAGCCGTTGGATCGTGACCAGCCGAACGGCCGTCCCCAATGGCGTTTCACCGTCTTCGCCCAGGACGAGGGCGGCGAGGGCCTAGTGGGCTATGCGGACGTTCAAGTGAACCTGAAGGACATCAACGACAACGCACCAATATTTCCCCAGGGCGTCTATTTTGGCAATGTGACGGAGAACGGTACGGCCGGTATGGTCGTCATGACAATGACAGCTGTTGATTACGATGACCCCTCGGAAGGGACAAACGCGCGCCTGGTGTACTCAATCGAGAAGAATGTGATTGAAGAGGAGACCGGTTCGCCGATATTTGAAATTGAATCGGAGACGGGCGTGATAAAGACGGCCGTTTGTTGCTTAGATAGGGAACGTACGCCCGATTATTCGATACAAGTGGTGGCGATGGACGGGGGCGGGTTGAAGGGCACTGGGACAGCATCCATACGTGTTAAAGATATAAACGATATGCCGCCGCAGTTTACTAAAGATGAGTGGTTCACGGAGGTGGACGAGACGGACGGCACCACACTGCCCGAGATGCCAATCCTAACGGTTACGGTACACGATGAGGACGAGACGAACAAGTTCCAATACAAAGTGATCGAGAATAGCGGTTACGGTGCGGATAAATTCACAATGGTGCGTAACAATGATGGCACCGGCTCACTGAAAATCGTCCAACCATTGGACTATGAGGATTTATTGCAAAGTAACGGTTTCCGGTTTCGCATACAAGTGAACGACAAAGGTGAAGATAATGACAATGATAAATATCATGTGGCCTATTCATGGGTAGTGGTGAAGTTGCGTGATATCAACGATAATAAGCCGCAATTTGAGAGGCCCAATATTGAGGTGTCCGTCTTTGAGAATGCGGAAGTGGGCAAAAGTTTGGAAACATTTAAGGCAACTGACCCAGATCAAGGGGGTAAAAGTAAAGTGTCTTATGCAATTGATCGCTCATCGGATCGAAAGAGGCAATTCTCGATTAATCAAGAAGGAACGGTCAGTATACAACGGTCATTGGATCGAGAGGATACGCCCCGACATCAAGTGAAGATATTGGCAATAGATGATGGTATACCACCGAAGACGGCCACTGCAACATTGACGGTTATCGTGCAGGATATCAACGATAACGCACCGACATTCTTAAAGGATTATAGGCCCGTAGTGCCGGAACATGTGCCGCCAAGGAAAGTTGTCGAATTACTGGCAACAGATGACGATGACAGATCGAAGAGTAACGGTCCACCGTTCCAATTTCGATTAGATCCAAGCGCAACTGATATTGTTAGAGCGTCGTTTAAAGTGGAACAAGATCAAAGTAAGTATAATTGGATGGTGTGCCATTAAATTATGTCAAGGGAGGTGTTAGGGGGGAAAGACAGTATAATTGTGTTATCATTAAGGGTTTTTTCCGTGTCATAGTTAATATTTCAGTTCATTGTCGGGGTTTTGTAAGTGGCATAAATTAAAATAACATGAAATTACATTATGAAAGGGATTATAAATGATAATAATTAATCACTAATTCGTTCTCCCATTGCACTTTAGTTCCGTTTCGAAACATTCATCACCTAGTAAATTATCTTATTCTTCTCCGGAAAGCGTTCTCTCTATCATCCTCTTTTAGATTTATCTATGCATAAAAAGACAAGTGGAGCTTTTTAGCATAGAAAATGTGTTTGATAATATTCGATATGTTGCAGAGGGTGCAAATGGTGATGGAATGGCAATAATTACATCGTTACGTTCGTTCGACAGAGAACAACAGAAAGAATATCATATCCCGATCGTGATTAAAGATCATGGAAATCCGGCAATGACTGGCACCAGTACATTAACTGTTATTATTGGCGACGTGAATGACAACAAAATGCAGCCGGGCGCTAAAGAGATATTCGTGTACAATTATCAGGGCCAGGCGCCAGAAACGGAGATTGGTCGTGTATACGTGTACGATTTAGATGATTGGGATTTACCGGACAAGAAATTCTATTGGGAGAGCACGGAGCATCAACGTTTCAAGTTAAATGAGGATACTGGCATGATATCCATGAGACATGGCACCAGAGACGGCACTTATCAGCTCAAGTTTAAAGTGTACGATCGGAAACATACGCAAACGGACGTGCAAGCAAATGTAACAGTCACCGTAAAGGAAATACCACACGAAGCTGTTATAAATTCCGGTTCGGTGCGTATTGCCGGCATTACCGATGAAGAGTTTATCCGTGTTTGGGATTATAAGACACAAAATATGATGAAAAGTATGTCGGAGAAGTTCCGTGACAAAATTGCCGATCTATTAAACATCGACCGTGAAAATGTGGATGTGTTTAGTGTACAATTGCGTCGAAAGCATCCACCGGTGACGGATGTGCGTTTCTCGGCGCATGGTTCACCGTATTATAAACCGGTACGTTTGAATGGTATGGTGTTGATGCATCGCGAAGAAATCGAACGTGCTGTTGGTATTAACATCACAATGGTGGGCATTGATGAGTGTCTGTACGAGAATCAGATGTGTGAGGGTTCATGTACGAACACACTCGACATAAGTGCCTTGCCGTACATGGTGAACGCGAATAAGACCTCGTTGGTGGGCGTGAGGGTGGATGTGATTGCAGAGTGCACTTGTGGCGCTCGTAATTTCAGTAAAGATGAGAATTGTCGGAATACGCCGTGCTACAACGGCGGCCGATGTATTGAGACGAGATATTCATTGTCGTGCTCCTGTCCAGCAGGCTACAATGGACCGCGTTGTCAGCAAACTTCGAGGAGTTTCAGAGGGAACGGTTGGGCCTGGTATCCGGCATTGGAGATGTGCGACAAATCTCATTTACATTTTGAGTTTATCACACGCAAACCGGATGGACTGTTGTTGTACAATGGCCCTATAGTGCCACCGGAGAAGGATGAGATTATGGTTTCTGATTACATTGCAGTGGAATTGGAGCGGGGTTATCCTCGTTTGTTGTTAGACTTTGGTTCGGGCACATTAGAATTGCGCGTTAAAACGAAAAAGACACTCGACGACGGTGAATGGCATCGCATCGACATTTTCTGGGATACGGAGAATGTTCGAATGGTGGTCGATTATTGTAAATCAGCGGATATTGCTGAGTTGGAGGATGGAACACCGCCGGAATTCGATGACACTAGTTGTCAGGCTCAGGGCACTATACCGCCATTCAATGAATATCTTAACGTAAATGCACCATTACAGTTGGGCGGTTTGTATGTGGAACAATTTGATCCGACACATTACCATTGGCAATATATGCCTGTTGGGAAATCGTTTGATGGATGCATTAGGAATTTATTCCATAATTCCAAGTTGTACGATTTAGCGCATCCAGGATTGTCGAGGCACAGTGTGCCCGGTTGTCCGCAAACGGAGGACATGTGCGGCCGGTCGGATGTTACATCGAGATGTTGGGAGCATGGCACTTGTGTGGGCAGTATGAATGAGGCCAAGTGTCAATGTAAACCGGGATGGACGGGGCCGGCTTGTACAACACCGACAATACCGACATCGTTTAAACCGCAGTCGTATGTGAAGTACGCTTTGAGTTTTGAGCCGGATCGGTTCTCTACTCAGATTCAATTAAGATTCCGGACACGCGAGGAGCATGGGGAATTATTCCGTGTGTCTGATCAGCACAATAGAGAGTACGGGATACTGGAAATCAAAGATTCTCGACTGTATTTTAGATACAATTTGAATTCGCTGAGGACGGAGGAGAAGGATATTTGGTTAAGTGCAGTAGCGGTGGACGATGGACAGTGGCATGTGGCTAGAGTAAGTCGGTATGGATCGGCTGCCACTTTAGAGCTCGATGGCGGCGAAGGTCGACGCTACAATGAAACTTTTGACTTTGTGGGACACCAGTGGTTGTTGGTGGACAAACAAGAGGGAGTTTATGCTGGCGGGAAGGCGGAATATACCGGTGTTAGGACATTCGAAGTGTACGCAGATTACCAGAAAGGTGAGTGCAAATTGAAATGTGTTTTTGGTGATTTTATGTGCCGGTTTAACAGGTTGTTTGGACGATATTCGATTGGAGGGCAAACATCTACCATTACCGCCTGCAATGAATGGCACACAGTGGGGCCAAGCGACGATGGCACGTAATTTAGAACGAAACTGTCCATCGAATAAACCATGTGCAAATGTCATTTGTCCAGAACCGTTCGAGTGTGTTGATTTATGGAACGATTATGAGTGCACGTAAGCCAAATTTTATTAAACAAGTCATCTACACGAAAATTTATACATACATTACATGTATTAGCCAAGTTCCTTATTTGGCCCTTCACATTGGAATTTGTATTAAACACACACACTCGTCCCCTTTACATTTATTTGTTATTTACATTGCGGAAATTTCGCTCATTAAAGAAACTCCAATTTTCAGTTAAATTCTTATTAGTTTAGAAACTTTGTATGTATGTACGTGTCGAGTATTTATATTTTACACTCTCGAGACAATTTTAATGATATTTCTCCCATGTAAATATAATTTTACTTTAAAAATTTTCATTTGCGAAGGCACTGAGTTTATTTATTTGTACATTTTCTTGTGTTTATTTTTAATTTCATGATTTCCTATAGCTATGTAGTAAATGATTATTTCAAAGTCTTCATTAGTTGTAATTGCAGTAGAGTTTCCTGATTTTCTTTCAGAGTTCCTTTTTAGTTTGAATCATTTCTTTTTGTAGCACTTTTCCTAATTATTATTACTAAATTATGTCCGCAACAATAAACATTTACAAAACAACACTTACTTATATTAATTGACTAAAGAAAAAAGAAAATTTTCATGTTGTAAGATAAATATGCCAGCTATTGTGTGTATGTGTGTGATGTGCAGTTGCGGCGAGGGCCGTATTATGTCGCCGGATAACAAAGATTGCATGGACAAGGACGAGTGTTTGGATTTGCCTTGTTTGAACGGCGGCACCTGTATTAATCTGGAGCCCCGGCTTCGGTACCGTTGCCATTGTCCTGACGGCTTCTGGGGCGAGAATTGCGAACTGATTCAAGAAGGACAAACGCTTAAACTCAGCATGGGAGCTCTTGCCGCCATCCTAGTCTGTTTGCTCATCATTCTCAGTGAGCAGATATCTATCAGTATTTTCTTGTATTTAGACAAATTGCATGCTTTCACATATACTAATCCTTCTGCTAGTGCTTTAAACTGTGTATGTCTGCATTTTGCACTAATTTCTTCATGAAACGCGCGCTAATCGTGTAATCTCAGTGCCAGAGCATCTTCGCTGTGCGGGGGACGGTATTAATTTGTTTTGGCAAACTGGAGGGTGAGTACCGTAGCTAATTTGCAATATGTGTGTTTAGATGTCCCCAAGGTTACAAGTTCTCCGAGAATGGATGTATCAATGAGAACGAATGCATGTGGTTGCCGTGCATTAACGGTGGCATTTGTAAAGATTAC
This sequence comes from Silvanus unidentatus, assembly GCA_963930825.1. Taxonomy (NCBI): domain Eukaryota; kingdom Metazoa; phylum Arthropoda; class Insecta; order Coleoptera; family Silvanidae; genus Silvanus; species Silvanus unidentatus. The sequence continues at coordinate 3,227,487 of OZ005758.1, forward strand.
GAACCGCCACGGCGTTATGAATGTTTATGCCCATTAGGCTATACAGGAGGCCACTGCGAACTTGAATTGGCATCAGCCGGTGCCATAATGCCATCCAAGGACTTTATACTAGCTGTTATTGTTTGTCTATTAATACTTCTAGGTAGGTACAATAATGAAGACATTAAAAAAAATTACTTCCCATTTTCAGGTAAATTTGTTGAATATTTTAAACAATTTTTTGTTCTACACATCCCTTATTTCCATAATATTATGCTAGCATTTTCATTTAGATTAGTGAAAGGGAATAATAAATTAAGGAGCAACCTTATATTTTACACATTTCTAATCAACTATTCACTATATATACATTTACTGTGCTCTATCTGCATGACGATGAATGCGCTATGAATTTTGAAAAGCGCACATTTATTATTGGTTTCGTCTTGTAATCATTTACAAGACAATTATGCCAGTAAATAATTGTGCGCTATTGAAATTTGCACTGAAATTTACTAATTGTGGTTTGAATTCCATCAGTCTTAGTTCTGGTATTCGTGGTGTACAATAGACGAAGAGAGGCGCACATTAAGTATCCAGGTCCGGATGATGATGTACGTGAAAACATCATCAATTACGATGACGAAGGAGGCGGCGAAGATGATATGACTGCTTTCGATATAACACCGTTACAAATTCCCATCGGAGGACCGTTACCCGAACTGGCACCGCCTAAACTTGGATGTAAGTGTACATAAAACTGGCTGAGAAAATATTTATACTGTTCTATTACATATTAATAATGCACAATTCTGACCTAATTACATTGCCTTCATGTTTAGTTACGATGATGGGTGTTGGACAAGAGCCTAATGTGGGAGTGTTTATTGAGGAGCATAAAAAACGTGCCGACAGCGATCCAAACGCACCGCCCTTTGACGATTTAAGGAACTATGCGTACGAAGGGGGCGGCAGTACGGCCGGATCGCTCAGCTCCCTTGCCTCAGGTACATTTCGTGTGTTTTTTGAACTCTTTTTTGTATCGGAAATGATAAACAAACCACTTTTTTCTCTCTATATGTGTCCAAATATAGTGAGTTGGGCGAACAAATATTGTATCTGCGTTGTGTCTGGACAACAAAACAGTTTTTTATATACAGGGATGGTTTTTTAGCTAGTTAACACACTAGAGAGTATTTTAATGAAAATAAACACCTACACATAAACTGGCAAAACATTTAACGATTTCTATTTAATTGTAGCCTGCTAAATAAACCAACCTTGTATATGTAAGTATGGAATGTCCGTAGATGGCAAGAAACCAAGAGAAAAACAAAATATAGAATTTCTATTGCAAATTGAATTTAGTTTAAATACGGGCTGTGGCACAATTAACAAATTGCTTAAACGTCCAATTGTAGTTTTGTTTAGCAAAAGGTGAAAAGTTAAATACACCCTCACCTAGAAAGCTACAATCTGTGCAAGTAAACCGCACAGAACCCTTTAATTTGTGTAGAATGAATGTTATTTAATATAAGTATTTTGTGATAAAGTAATTGGGGTCAGTTTATTGATTTGAAATTTGTAAAATGTGTAGGTACGGACGACGAGGCTCAAGAGTACGACTATTTGGGAGCGTGGGGTCCAAGATTCGATAAACTAGCTGATATGTATGGGCCCGGTGAAGAGACTGAACATGAAGAAGAATAAGTGTTTTATTATTAAATTACAGGCCTGTCCCCCCATTCTTAAAATTGTTAGTGAAAGACACAATTGTACACTGAAATCAATATGAAAAACACATTCCTCTCTCCATCTGCGAAAAAAAACAATGGGAAATTTTTTCAAGCTTCTCACGTGTTTCTGCGTGTTAAATAAGACTGTCTCGCAGGTTCCACTGCAAATTATATATAAATATAAATATATTATTAAAAAATGAGAATACAAATGGGAAGAAAAACTGTAGAGAAAAATTTATAAAGAATTTTACTTAATGATTTTTGTCACAGGGACATCTGTTTAAATATCCGCATAAATGGATGAGTTTGTTTTGATTCAAGGAACCACTTGCAACAAAAGTCAATTATATTTGAAGGTTTTTTAAATAATGTAATTTTAAAAAATGCGAGCGGGTTGTATAATCATTTTTATTACCAAAGGAGAATCCCAATAACTAATTGTAGAAATATTTGTAGTTTATTAATGTAATTAACTGTAATTATTGAGATAATGTATAAATGTGATGGACTTTAGTTGAAAGGTAGTTCTCTTTGTTGATTTTGAGTCTTCATGTCCACTGCCACTACAAACAACACGAATGTATAATTACAAGCATATATATTATATATATAAAATTGTTTAAACTATTTAGACGTTATTTATTACACTTATTAATAAATAAAATGAGTTATGCGTTGTATTTGTACGGATGTTCCCTAAATAACGTTGCATATATACATTTCAAAATTGTGTTCTTTTCTATGAATTTATTTATAGCACAGAATTACACAGGATTAACATATAATTAATACTAATCAATATATATTTAAACTAAAACGCATATTAAATAATAATGAATCAATCGAACATTATATGAAATACCCTTTAATTAACCGAAACGATAGTTTAATCCTGTATAATTTATAATCTAAGAGCCAGTATTCCTACAAAAGATGAAATGTTATTTATTTGTAGGATATCAGTCATAAGTCTAGGTCAAATTATTACAGGTTTAGAGAATAGTTTTCACTGAATGTAAGTTTAGAATGTGTGTAATGTTGCGAATGATGATGGAAGAGCGATTATTCCGTTTTGTATATAAAATAGAGACTATAATAGTAATAATATAAAATAAATAATCACATGAACACACGTTTTGTATTTTTGTTGTATATGACTTTATGTTGCCATATTAGTTTGTATATGTTTCCATCTAGTTCATTGATTCATTGTAGAATATTTTCCGTATTTTCTTTTGTATATATCTGTATGAGGGTGTGAAAGAGCGGCGAGAAAGTGAAGAGAAGTACTTGTTGAACGAACGCGCATTGTTGAGAGTCGGTGCCAATTATTAAACCTATAAATGTAATTCAAAAAAAGAAAAAACATGAATGCTGTGTAATAATATAATTATAATATTATGTGTTTGCACTTGTGTATTATTTATTATAAATATGTATACTTAATAATATTCTTATGACATCGCGCACCATATTCGAAAATGAAATAAATTTAACACACACGATCAGCAGACTCATTTTGTCCATCAATTTTTCATAATTGTATTGTTCACTGCTCATTTCGTACTAAACTTTTTTTTATAAACAAAATATATCTTATTCTCTTTCCAATGTAGGATTAATTTTTGAGTGGTTTCTAGTGATTTTTTTATGAGTCATAAGAAATAAGTAGAGAATTTTATGTACCTTTTTTGTACAAGAAATAATGATTTATTTAATATTTTTTATTTAAAATAAAACTTCTAGAGATTTAAGTCACTCTGTGTATTTATTTCATGTACATATTCTTTCAGAAGTGATTAGTGGAGTTTGCGGAGTGGACTGCAAAAATCGTAGTCGAATATTTCAGATGCCCTGCAACTGCAAACGTCGTCCTGAGGGGGAGAACGTGTTCGAGTCTTTGCGAAAAGCGCTCTTTTCAGTGTTTTATTGTAGAATCTTTTAAGTTTGTTGACAATGTCTTGGACGAAAGGTGTGATGCCGTCCCTGAAAAAAGGCTCATCGATGTTGTGCTAGTTTTTTAATAGTTAAGGAAGTGAAATGTACCGTAGTTTTCGTAGATCGATACTTCTTGTGGCATGCAGGGAACATAACAAGAAGAAACAACTTAGAAAATAACTCAAAGTGGAGCCAGAATTCTCCGACTTGAGAAATTCAATCATGTTATCGCAAGTCCAATTCGCTTCTTGTAAAAGTTCACAGAGAAAGTCCGCCACTTTTGGAAGACTTCGCATTAAAGTTGTTTCCAATGGGAACCAAAAAGCCATTATAATATTTTCCATCAGAAACTGACACACTAAAAACTGTAGCCTCGAAACTTACCATCAAGTTGTATTAAATGGGGATTCTTGCTTACCTCTATAATAGTTTCGCTGTGCCACAGTTTTCTAAGGGATTTCGGATATACACGCTGACTCCACAACAAAATGAATAAGGAGAACATGAAGATGTATGTGGAAAGTAATGGGCCTTCTCTGGCTTCTTTTGACGGCTCTCGAAAGATCATAAATCCATGAGAGTTTAGGATATAGGCCATACCGGCCGCCAGGAAGCTGCTCATTTTAATTTTGCAAACGCGCAATTTTGTGACAATATTATGCAATCAAAATTTTAAATTCAAATCTTCATTGTTGCCAACAATTAAAATAAAAATGGCAGTGAATGACGTGGAATGACTATGAACATTCGGCCCCTTCGCCAAAATTTGAATAACCTCGGCGCATTCATCAAAATTTCAAGAGCATCTGCGCGAACTGTCAAACCGCTCATTGCTTGGAGGTAAAACATTCAAAATTGAAATTTGTTTGATGTTAGTTCTTGGCTGTTTGACACGAAATTTCTTGATGCTAATTTTTCAGTACTGACTATTAAAATTCAAAAAGGGGGAAGGTATGAGTAAAAAGACACTCCGCTCAGTCAAAAACATTTTTTAAAACGAGTGAAATTTTTTGAAACAAATTTTTTGGTAAAGCACTCCAAAAGCCAAAATTTGACATAAATAATCAATATCTCGAAAAGTATCAATTGTGGGTATATGGTACCTTACATAAAATAGTATTAAAATTGGATAAGGAATCCAAAAATGTAATAAAAAATGGGGTGTTCCATTTAAAATAAGGGAGTTAGTACCGACTTCCGGTATTACCGGAAGTCCCACAAACTTGAAAATATTTTAGATCGATCGGCCCCTTTGGATAACCCCTATAGCCGAATTTTCAGATTTCAAATATTTGCCCTTTTCGAGATTTTTCTAACCGACGGTTTGGAACGGAACCTTGTATAAATGCGAATGAACAGCTCTAGAGATGGACTACGATTGAATTACGATAGTTTCACTTCTCATAAAATAGAGCATCTGTGCATTTTGGAAGGAACAATTCTGTAAAACGAGCTTTTTGTTAATAAAAATATTAATTCAACCTGAATTTGAAGTGGCAGTGACATTAATCCTCGTAGGCCACAGACCACCTTTGCCAAAGAATTGAAAGTTTCAATTCATTGGTGGCGCCACTTATCCGGCTTGTCAAGAATTACAAAGCGAAATAAATTTTGAGGTTGTGTTTTGTCGTTGTCGCTGTTTGACTTTGCAAAAATAAAAATTTATTTGAAAACTAGAAATGTCTGCAAGATACGACCGTGCAATTACCGTCTTCTCTCCAGACGGTCATTTACTGCAAGTAGAATATGCCCAAGAAGCTGTACGAAAAGGCTCTACAGCGGTAAGTGCAGAAAATGTCTTTAATGACTTGGCATTAAAAATGTTCAATTGGTTTTCAGGTCGGTGTTAGGGGCGCAAATGCAGTGGTTTTGGGTGTAGAGAAAAAATCTGTAGCTAAATTACAAGAAGAACGTACTGTGAGAAAAATCTGCCTTTTAGATGATCATGTTGTAATGGCATTTGCTGGCCTTACAGCCGATGCTAGAATCCTTATAAACCGAGCCCAAATTGAATGTCAATCTCACAAGTTAACTGTCGAGGATCCAGTCACTTTGGAGTACATAACTCGTTACATAGCTGGCTTAAAGCAAAAGTATACACAAAGCAACGGTCGAAGACCTTTTGGAATGTCCTGTCTAATTGGTGGCTTCGATTATGATGGAAAAGCTCATTTGTATCAGACTGAACCGTCTGGCATTTACTACGAATGGAAAGCCAATGCTACTGGCCGCTCGGCAAAGACTGTACGGGAATTTTTAGAGAAATATTACACTCCCGAAGAAGTGTCCACTGAAAAGGGCACAGTGAAGTTGGCGATTCGTGCCTTATTGGAAGTTGTCCAATCTGGTCAGAAGAATTTAGAGATTGCTGTAATGCGTCATGGTGAGCCGCTCGTAATGTTGGACAGTGACACAATTGATAAATATGTAACCGAAATTGAGAAAGAAAAGGAGGAGGAAGCTGAGAAGAAGAAACAGAAGAAATAAAACACTTTTCTTCTGTTTACTTTTAAGTTTCTATAATTACTGCTAATGTTTTCTAAATAAATATCAAAAGAAACAATAATAATCTGATTCGTTTTACCGTTAAATTGTGTTCTTACCTTGAGAAAATCAATCGATTCACTTTCGGTTTTGTTGACATTCAAAATTCATTCATGGTTGTGATTTCTCTATTCTATTTATAGGTGATTAAAACACATGTTAACAATAATTTCCTTTTAATTATTTTTTTTATTACAATGTTTATAGTATTGTATAACAATAATGTAACAAAACCAGAAGAAAATATATTCGTATATAAAAAATACACTCTGTATCATCAACAAACAAGTCAATTTGCGTTATGATGTGTACACTTTTAGTAGTAAATTGCAAATATAATTAGTATATATAAATAAAATCAAACGCAAATTGACCATTATTTTTAGAATTACATTCAGTTTGTGCCTGGAGACACATTTATGAAAGACCACTTTAAAGTAGAAACATAAGAAAACAACGACAAAACATGAAAAGAACATGAAACAATTTCATCAGTCTATTTCCTTAAACAATTATTCCTAATCACAAAGCAATTCCAGCACACAAAATTCAACTACTAATTCTCTAAACTCTTATATCTCCATTATTAATCTGATCATAAATCTCATTTGTCAATTGAGCATAAGTACCCGTACTATCTAAATAATACATTGCATCATTTATCTTCCTAGGATTGAATCCCTCTTTCTGTAAATCAACCTTCTTCAACTTATACGTTCCAGTCATTTCTAATTTCCGTAAAATCCGTATAAAAATCGGCCGGGCATACGATGGCAACGCTTTCCTAACACCCTCCGACAACACATTCAAATCCACTTCACTCTCCGGATCGAAAATAGCTGCCATACCCGCTCTGCCCTCCTGTCCTCTCACTTCCACCCCATACACAACAGCATCCTTATAATTAATTAAATTACTAACAACTGCCTCCACCTCGGACGTGGACACATTTTCACCTTTCCATCGGAACGTGTCGCCCGTACGGTCTTTAAAATACAAATAACCTAATTCATCAGCGACTAAAATATCGCCTGAAATAAATGCCATGTCGCCCTTTCGGAACACATCCGTCACCACTTTCTTCTTGGACGCCTCTTCGTCCACATAGCCGAGAAAAGCGCGCGATGGATTGTTCGGTATTATTTTACCAATAAACACGCCAGGTTCGTTCGGTTTGCATGGCATACACAACCCTCTGGCATCCCTTATTGGTTCCCCAGTCACAGGATCCACTTTTATGATCGATATTGGATAAACCGCTGGAATAATACGCGAAATAAATCCAATCGCACCCACCGTATTGTCATTGTTTCCAATATTTGCATTCCCTTCAGTCGCTCCATAAAATTCCACCACTTTTCCAATATTGAAACGCTGCACAAACTCGGTCCAAATTTGCGGCCTTAAACCGTTACCGAAAATCAATCGTACATTATGTTGAGTGTCAGTGGGTCTCGGAGGGACTGCAAGGACATATCTGCACATTTCCCCAATGTATTGGGCCACCTTCAAACGAAAAACCAATTAAAAAATGCTAGTAAACAAAATGCTGTCTTTCTCACCGTGCATTTGTACTTGTTACAATCAGTAAAATAAGCCGAAGCAGAGAATTTCTTTCTAATCGCAACAGTCGAACCAAATATAAGCATTTGCCCTATTGACATACAGCCTCCGGCTGTATGATAAAGTGGTAGTGGGACGTAAAACCTGTCGGAAACTCGAAAGCATCCCAAAAAGTGAATAGCCAACGTAATAAATATGTATCTGTAAAATAAACATCGATATTTGATTGAAATTTTCCGAAATCATGATGGAAATTCACCTGGCAGTGCTAATAACCGCCGCTTTAGGAAGCCCCGTCGTTCCCGACGTGTAAATATACACGAGATGATCATGATGGCCCAATTTGTCGGTGATTTGCGGCTTTGTAGGTGCCGCGTCTTTGGTCAAAGCTTCCAAACTTTGGAAACGCTGATCGGAATTGTCCGCATTTCCAAGCTGGTAGAGAGTCACTTTCGACTCGATTTTATCCAGTACTTCGGTCACAGCTGGAAAAACAATCAAGAAACAATGTAATATTTGCATCGATAAACATTTAAATATCATTATCGCTTCATATCAGTATAAATCCTTATGTTTTGATTACACATTTGAATCGATTATTGCGACGAATAATTTTCGGCTGACGCAGGCATAAAATAATAGAACGAACTTTGCTTTTTATTGTAAAACTATCAGTGAATAATAAATTCCACTGAATTATTTATGAGCAAACTAATGAAGAACTTACCGCTGCTTAATTCGCTGCCGAACACAACTGCCTGACTTTTTGCAATTGTAATCGAATGAACCAAAGAATTCAGCCGCAAATTGGTGTTTATTAATGGAGTTATGACGCCGAGTTTGGAAAGTCCCAGCCAGATGCACACGAATTCGGGCCGATTTTCCATAAACAATGCGACACGGTCGCCCTTTTTGTAGCCATGACTTTTAAAAATGTTCGCGACTTTGTTGCTATACTGATCGACCTGAAATTGGATGAATTTCATGAAAAATCAGTCAAATGTGGCGAATCGGATTTAACTACCTGTGTAAAGTCCCATTCTTGATTCTCAAACAAAATACATTGTTTGTGTGGATGTTTTTTTACGTTCTGCTCGAAAATATCAGCTAATGTTAGGTTTTTTCTCTCATAACTTTTTGCGAGTAAAAGTATACGAATGTAAGCGTACAGTGCCCTGCAAATTGAGAAGAAAATGTAAGAGAAAGCATAAATAGAAATAGAGAAAGCAGGGTCAATTAAGCATCAAACGTCAGGTAATTTGTAGAAATCATTAACGTTTCTTCAAATACCTGCATCATTCACGTCCTTCGATCTTATACAAACAATTTAGTTAAACCAGTATGTAATTAGGATTTTTCCATTGGACGCGACGATAAAAAACACATTCAAAGATCTTTCTATTCTCCGAAAAAATGCACTGTTTGATGATCATTCCGTATTGACCCAAATTTCAATCTGTTTCTAATTTGAATGATTTTTTAATAAAAAGGATATCCTTACTTGATGTCTCTCGGTGCAGTCTTGATGGCCACAATGAACCATTTATAGTGTCCGGCAGCCAAATAGGCTACAATTGCAACTAAAATCAGTTGTATTAAACAAATTGTCCCCAAGAAATACCAAATTACAGCCCCAATCGCAACAAGAACAGCAAGTATCGCGGACATGATAGCCACTCGCCGTAGCAGTACGCGGACTGGTCTTGTGCTGCTTGCTGTTCTTCGTAAGGTGACGTTCACTGTTAACGGTGAGGTTTTGCCTGCATCAACACCGATATTTCCACTCTCGAGGTCCGTCTGTGTACAACAAAATAAACATTTAGGTTAGGTTGTGACGTTTGGGTGGTTGCAGATCCCTACTTTTTTTGGAGGGAAAAACTTTTTGAAAGTTTCCCGCTGCAAGCTAATTAACAGTAAAGAATTTTGTTTATTTCAATAATTTGAGTTTATTAGCTAATAATAAGAGCAACGTTCTGTTCACTGTTGTATTTAGTTAACTATAAAAAAAACTGTTTTTCGGTAAAGAATCTAATAAACCAATAAATTAATTTAAAATTGTTCAACATTAATTATAAATTATTAGCCTGTTCAACATTTCGATTAATTAGTACAGTTATAGTTATAAACAATGGTGTCATCCTATATACATTCATTATATATGTATTTTATGAGTGTGTAGACCATGAACAGCGACCCTTGCTCATGCACATTAAAAACAAAAACGGAAATTGAAATAAATGAATACTTTTTAGTATGGTAATATTACCAGTTATTATTGCAACAGACGAATTTTATTGAACTTAATCCATTTTGGTTTGGTTTTAAATAATTTAAATTTTTTTGTGTAAGTTTTTTAATACCAAACAAGTCTCGGCTGTTAGCCTTCGGCCTGTCTGTGTTACAGAGTCGCTGACTTTCAATGGCTGTTGATTTAGTAAATCACAAAGATTTGTAAGATTTTCTTCATTTTTAAATTATTTATTTATTTTTCCGATTTCATATTTTTTTTAAATATAACACCTTTCGTTTTATAACTCTTTTCTATTTCTTAATGAAAGGAGAAACTTATTTTATTGTGCATCTTCATGCATTACATCCGTCCTACATATGAAGAAAAATTTGCTAAGAAATCGAATGAATAAAAACATTAATAGCAATTTCTTTAATTATTATAATAAGGGATTGATCTTAAATTTAGCCGGTCGCTTTCTTTGTTTACACAAAAAAAATCTAATGAAAAATCACTTGCCTGTCCATTGGTCTTTTTCTCTGCGGTTTCTTTTGCCATTTTTTATTGAAAACTTCTGCAATTCACACCAGAAATCAAACAAACATATTACAAAATGCACTTTGATCAATTCAGAAACCAGTTCATGTTTTAACAAATTTAGCACAAAAGGTAAAACATTATTCAGTGCTTAAAATCACAACTTTCTTTTCACTACTTGCGTGTTGTACAAGAAGTGTTTTTAATTTGAACCGCGAATGCTGCTGTTACCTAGTTCCCCCATGTCCCCACACTATAAACTTATTAAATTTCTTTTTTAATAATAATATGTATATAAATAATAATGTTTCAGCTCGTAAAGTGTATTACAATCTGAATATGTTGTTTCTGCAACAGCAAACAACTTAATGCAAATATAATCTTTAGAGAAAAATAATTGAATAAGTAGGTGAGACTTTCTAAAATCACAAAAATTACCACAATACGAGTATTATACAATATTCAACATAATAAAACACAAACTCAACTCTAAACAAGATAATATTTTTTTGGATTTTATTCTATTAGAAGAATGTAATTAAATGAGTAATTACAGTCCACAATCCAACAAGTTTGTTGTTTTCCACAAGTCCTTGTAGCTATTAGAATCAATTTATAGTCGTTAATCGGGCCTAATACTCTCTTCTCTGAAATCGCTGCATTTATTAAAGCATTAAAGATTATTTTATTTAAATGCATTGGGTTTTTTTCGTCCAAATTGCTTATTAATTACGTAAAATCACATCACGAACCACCACAGTGAACGCTCAGAAATTATTAAAATTCTACAAGTGATTACGAATTGTCGGTTTCATTTACATAATATGTAAATGGCCTAAGGACAGAATTTACGTCAAACCATCACTTAATAATATTAGAAACAAGCATCTCAAACATTCAATTCACTTCCACTTTAATCTGATTTACGATCTTAAATTATAAATCATTTAAATCAAGTGAAATTAACGATTAAAAAGCAGAAAATGTTTATATAAATATTTTTACATAAACATTAACTACGTCCATACAAACGTATATCCATTAAAGAAACCACACAATAAAAACTGTACTGTTACTAACTCCAATTCCATTCCCACAACAATAATTAATTGAATGGTCATGCTTAGTTATTTACTTTATTAATTAGTTTCATATTATAATAAGACACATAAGTAAATACATAGTTTAAAATTCATTTAAGAAACTCTCTTCCAGTGTTTCGTACACTTGCAAGCTTAAATCAAGCCTGGAAAATTTTTCGACTATATTAAAAAAACTAAAAAAAAATGAAATTTCTTACTTTTCAAATCCCGCTGCAATTTCCTTTGCCTTCGCTGGATCTGACACTACCGCTGTCCGAATTTTACTAATTTCAAAAAGAGGCGCAATATACTTCTCTCCAATTCGATTCAAATCCTCCACAGTGACTTGATTAACAAGCTCCAAAAGTGTCCTAAACAACGAAATTAAAATTCCCCAATGGAAATCTAACAAACCGTTACCTATTGTATTTGTAGTCCACATTCTGAAAGTACGAAGTAACCGACAACGTCACCACACTTCCTATTGTCTTCTCTTCATCAATTATTTCAAATATCAACGAACTCCTCGCCGACTCCAATAACGTTTCATCCCATTCTTTCGCTTCTAAATGCTTCGACAAAATCTCTTTCGTCTCTTTATAAGCACCAACAACATTAGTCGCTTTCGTAAATATCAAATACAATAAACCTTCATTCACTTTAACAATCATCGTATAACCGTAAGCGTATCCTTTGCCGCGCACTTGCCTCCACATCGGTCCCTCCGTTTGTATCAGATACTGTAAATAAAGCAACAAAGCCGGCAAATCCGGATCTGTATACGAACAAATACTTGGTACAGTTTGTATAAAGAAAGACGATTCCAAACAACCAATTCCAATTACACAGCCACTCATTGGACTGTTTGAAAAATCGATTAATTTACAATCGGGCGTTGGATTCAACCTTAAAAAACGACAATTAATTAAAGCAAACATCGTTCCCACATTGCCTTACGGCTTAATATTAGCAGTTGGTGGAATATCTTCAGGCAAAAACCGTTCAAGAGGCTTATTAGCCTCTTTCAACGTATCCAAATTCCCAGCTAAATACAAAATGACATTTGAAGGGTCCACAATAATCTTACGTAACTTTTCGAACTTCTCCAACACTTCATCCGCTTGACTGCCTTCTAATTTCTCGATTATTTCAGGGAGGAATTTGCTTTGAATTAAAACACCGTTCTTCTGTACATTCGTGTCTAAAAACGGTCTTAATACAGTTAATTAATCATTAAAACATAGTTTAATCACCTTTGTTATAGCAAAGACTTTTCATTACATAAGCAACAATATTTCGGCCACTGCGTTTCGCTTGTGCTACGGAATTATTTAATTTCGTTGCAATCACTTTAAGTCGTTCAGCCGTAAAAACTGTTCTATACAATAAATCCTTCAACCACTCCAAACCAATCTCATATTTATTTGCCTCGACATGCAAGGAAACAGTCGCCGTTTGGGAATAGGAGCCACATTTAAAGAAATCATACTTTCCAGTTCCTAAACCAATACTTGTTGAACTGCTAACAGTATCGTGGTTTAATTGAGCCACTACTTCTTCGTATGGAATTAGTTTGCCTTCTTTTTGCAATGGTAATTCTAAAAGGGATTCAAGAAGTAGTGGTAAATAGATACGAAGATCGTCGGGCACTTGGGAGGTGTCAAGAAGGGCGAAAATCTACAAATTGACTCATTGTTCAATAAAATAACCAATAAAAAAATTATTTTGTTTACATAGACAAAGTTGGTCTTTAAATGATCGAAATAAGTGAACACTGGCGTCTTATTTAATGTGATCATCTCGTTATTCTTATTCAAATCGCTTCGAAATCGTGTCAAGTTATGGAAATTAATCGAATTTAAACTTGGAATGGGTACTGAAGTGAGCATTTCAATAGGAGGTTCGCGGCTGTTACATTCAAGAGCTTTCTGCAAGAATTCTTGCTTTTCACGAAGTCCAGCCTCGCCGAGCTTTTCAATTTGCTGTTTAACACGCTCTTTCTCATCCGTAGCCATTTTCAGCTGCTCATCTTTACTCGGTACACAATGTACCGCAATGTAAATGTTATCAATTAAATACGTTTTCAAAATATTCAACCAAAATGATTTTGGTTGTTGAATAAGTTTATCTAAATCGTTCAATGGATTAACACGTTGCTCCAAATCAGTCTTTGAGTTCCCATAAAGCATATGACCAATAATCATAAATGCAACAGCATGATGAGGACTTGATTCAATACTGCTTAAATTCTCCAGTTTATGACGATTTATAATGCTTTCCATTTGGACCATATCAATTGCTTCAGTCTCATAAATTCTTGCAAGCGTTTCTTGAAGTTTCGCACGAACTTCGGGCAATTTTTGTACAGGTACATCGTCGAAGGTAATATAAACACAGGTTTCAGCATTTTCATATAAACTATAAGAAATCTGAAAGAGATTTTGATAGAAACAAGTTTATTGCTACGTGTAAATATTACCCTGCTGGCGTATGGGTCAGGAATCTCTACGAATTCTTTAGGCAAAGGAGATACAGCGAATTCCGTTAGATATTTCAGGAGTAATGAAGTTGCTGTCACTGTGTACAAATCTTTAACGCATGAAGGACCTCTCCAGGCCATGCAGAATAGTCCGTTGCTTTCATCGTCAGTTGGATATTTAATAACCAAGTCTTTAGAGCCATCAGTTATTGGGGGAACGGGATTTTGCCAAGGACGTTGGAATGGACTTCTTTCACCCTACAAAACAAACATAAAAAACGATTCGTGTTTACAGTAACAATTCTCACTTTAGTGACAATTTTATCTTCTAATTTTTCCAGTGCTTTAAATACGTCTCTAGGATTGACATGGCCAGTAATGATCACCTTCAAGTTTTCAGGTCTATAAAACTCCTTATGATAGTTTCGCACTTTTGTGTTACTAGTGGAGTCTCTTAAATTCTTCATAATACCACCAGTTTCTGAAGAGTAGCCGCATTTTCCCGGATAGATGTTTCGGGCGAGCGTTAAGTGCATTCGGGACTCGGCACTGTTTTCTCGTCCCTGCATTTCACAGTAAACCACACCGGCATCGTCGCCTTCGGGCGTTATGTGGTGAACTTCGGTGATATAAGCTTCTTCAGTTAAAACCGGGTATAGAATGTGTTCCAAGTAGATGGGCATTAAGGCTAGGAAGCCTTCACTGCCAGCAGTTTCCATCGTATAGCATGTATGATCAATATCTGTCCAGGCATTCGTTCCTGATGCCAAACAACGATTTGCCAACAAGTCAAGTACGCCTTTATAAGGGTACTCTTCACTGCCGAGGAAAATAAGATGTTCCAGAGTGTGAGGCAAGCCATCGTCATCATATGCCTCAGTTACTATAAGAATGGGGAAGTAAATGGGGTTTGTTATGGTTGTGTTTCACTCACCAAGACAAAAGTATCCATTTACTATAGGACCATCAACTTCAGCAATCACAACTGTTAAACCGGTCTTTTTTGACTTGTATTCGGATACCGGGATGACATTGTACGCTTTTAGGGAGTGTAAAAGCTCAAAATTACCCATATTTATATTTGGGGTGCTGTCCACTGGAGCCATAATAATTCAAAGAATTAAAGTGCTGATAAGTACACTAGTGATGATACTATGTAAACTGTTACAAATTGATTGAATGAGCAATTTATGGTACTTTATTACTTAAAAGTAATTAATATTAATATTTTTGCTTAAACATTGAAATGATCTAACCTTTAAATAATTCGATCCTTGATTGGTTCATAACTGACTAATAATATTGCACGAAAACAGCGCGACATTCAATTCAAAATTGCATTTTCAAAAAACAAATAGGGTTTAGAATTGCTAAGTTTTAACGTTAAAAAAAGAACAATAATATAAATCAGTAACAATATCAATAAATATAAATACGTTATTTGCAGAGTAATTTTGCTAGCACAATAACCTCATGCTGTATTTTTTCCATTCCTAAAATGAACTTCTGGGCTTGTCGAATTTATTCTTAGACTCGAAGATATTTCGGTGAAATAGGTTCGAAGGTACAAAGAAAATGAACTCCCAACTCCTAATTTACGTATTCTTATTATACTCCACAGCTCGCTGGTATGTACATATAAAATCCATACAAAAACATTAAATTAAATTCAAAATTAAATTCCAGTGATGAATATATGGAAAATTTCCAACAGCCAACAACAAACATTTCTTTATGGCGAGAACATTCCGATACCATTATGAAAGAGGGTAAATCCAAGTCGAGCTTTGTCCTACAGAAAAGCAATGCCTTTCAAAGGGCTGTATTATTTACATTATTAAATCCCCAGCCGTGTGGCGCTGCTTTGGCAGGTATAAAGAAGCATGTTCAAATGAATCTCAGTGAATACTCGTCAATTTCATTAAATATACGAGGTCAAGGACAGTTTAAGGGCTACGAATTTATTATAAGACATAACGGAGAGTATGGAATTGAAGTTCCAACTTATTGCCACTTTTTCGAAGTAGGTAAACAAACTTTCCACCTAAAACCACATCATTAATGCGTTATTTCAGGCCCCTACTGAGTTCGAAATAGTCACTTTACCACTAAAGGAATTTAAACCGTACTTACAAGGGCGAATAGTGGAGAACGGCACCCCATTGAACACTGCCAACATCACTTCCATCGGAATTCTCGCTTACGGTGGGGCCCACTTGCATAAAAAGCAAAGAGGGGTTGCTAGTCTCGAAATCGACTGGATTAAACTACAATAAACAAACCTGTGGAGACTTTTTAATTGAATAAATAGGTGTAGATTTTATTAAAAAATTTTTTATTTCCCACATTGCACATACATATATAACAAATCTAACACTTTTATATACAAACAGGGACCTCTGCATTCAAAATGAATTTAATAAAAAATATTGGGGAAAGATTTTGAGATCTATCTAAGCTCAACTTAGATACCCTGGCGATCATGTAAGTTCAAAAAATATATAAATTTCTTTAATAATTGACTAGTCAACGACAAATACGCAGTCATTTAAGAACGGTGTAAGAAGTATAAAAAACAGTTTATATTTTCTCTTTCGCGAAACATTCATCCAAGAATGACTCCAGAGAATGATATAAATGCGGTCGTACGAGTCCTAAACCGTGATCCTCGTCCGTGTAACTCTGCAAAACAAATCAATAGAAAACAATTTTAATTAGCACCAAATTCGTACCAATTGCCTGAAGAGAATATCATTTTGCTCTAAAACTTTCGCCCACAACATCGACTGTTGATAATGAACATTGTCATCGAAAGTTCCATGAATCAGGAAGTAGAACTTCTTACGAAGTCCCTCGAATTTATTGAACAATTGCGCCTCTTGGTAACCTTTTAAATTGTCGTCCAATGTGGGTAGACCCATGAATCGTTCAGTGTAAATCGAGTCTAAAAAAAACAAAAAATATACCAAAAAAAAAACATCATTTTTGGGGTTTTTACCGTAAAGCGCCCAATCGGTGACTGGAGCCACCGAAATCCCACACTTAAAAACACTCTCCGTATCCGTAGCCAACGCCATTCCCGCTGCATACCCTCCATAACTCCAACCCCAAATCGCCGTTCTTTCCGCATCCACAAACGGCAACGTTTTCTGAATCAACCTGCAAAAATCCACAAATTAAACTCGATTCGATTAAATCGATAACAAACTCACCTTGTTACGTTAATCTGGTCGATAACCTCCACCGTCCCCAACTTTCTATACCCCGCAAACAAAATTTTATCTCCCTTCAACCCTGAACCTCGTCCATCAATCGTAACATAAATAATACTCTTATTCGCTGCCAAATAACTGCCCCAATCAAGGTTAAATTTGTCAATAACCTGATACGAATCGGGGCCGCCATAAACGTTCACAAGCACAGGATATTTCGTCGCTCCACTCGTATCCATGTTAGGTGGCAATTTTAGACTTACTTGCGCTTTGAAACCGTCCGCAATATCGAAGGACATCTTCTTAACTTCCGGTATTGCCTTATCGTGCACCAATTCAGCGATCTCTTCATTGTCGTCCCATTCGATCACTTTCTTGTGTGCACTCGAATAGAGGGTCACTTCCGGCACATCCGGGCCGGAGCAGGTTAACACGTAAAAACCGCCCTCATTACTAAATTCCGCCGTGTTGTAAGTACAGACAGATCCACGTTTCGTTTTCAGGCCACAAGAAATGCATTTTATTTCTAATGTCTTTGGAGAAACTGAATACAAGTGTTGAACGGAAGAATCGTCCGCTGTGTTCGCTAGATAATAGCTAAAAATATCGATGTAATGATTTAAACTGAATCAATAATATGTGGTTACATTAAATTCGTTTTTGAGTCCCACGAGACGATTTCGGTGACCACAAACGCTCCTTTCGTAAGCGTTGTCTCTGTTGACTGTTCTTCGTGCGTGTTTAAAAGAGTAACATGCCGAAAACTGCCCAAATTACCTTCTTGCGGTTGGGAGATGATCAAAATCAATTGAGAACCATCTGCAGAGAATTTCGGAGCTGTAAATAGCTCCAACCAGCCTTTAGTCTCATGAAGTTTTTTAATCTAAAAGAAAAACAGTAAAAAAAATGGTTCGTTAAATTTAAATAGATCTTGCGATTACAATTAATGGATTTGCGTTATCCAAACCGTACGTGACAATTGCCGCTTCATTTTGTACCCGATTCATCCAAATCGCGACGATTGATTCATTATTCGCCCAAGACACAGTCGATAAAATATGTTCAACTGATTGTAAATTGCTTGGAGGTGAAAGATTGTTAATGTCGCCAGGTTTATTGAAATCGATAAAATGCAAGGAGACTGTGGGGTTCCGGGTGCCAGCCTTAAACCAATCATCATTAAAATCACGTTTAAAACGACTTTTCAAATTATACTTTTGGGTATTTAACGATATTCGCTCTGGGATACTGGAATTGCAGACTTCCAGGCACACCGTAAATGGGAACAACCATTAACGGTGCTTGAGTGTCATCGAATCGGGCGAAAACGAGCTTATTTCCGTCTGGCGAGAACCAAAGCGCTTTGTTTGAGCTAAAAACTTCCTCTAAACAAACAAATGAAATGGTTTATGAAAAATTGAGTGTTTTCAGTTTTCTACCTTCGTAAACCCAGTCAGGAATTCCATTATAAACAAACTGTCCACTCGATGTGAGTTTGACCGTTTCTTCCGACGCTGCGGAAGCTCTATAATAAATATTATTCTCATATACAAAAACGAAAGCATTCCCAATGGGCGACCAGACGGCGAGTTGCATTAAAAATGGATTTGGCAAAAAGGGTCCGCTATTTACTGGCCTGGGAGCGTCCTCTACTTTCAAACTGATTCGATTTCCTGTCTCCAGATTGATAATTGTGTGATTGGCACGGTAACTGTGCCGATAAATCTAATCAAATGGTTTTTGCATACAAAATGTGTGGTTTTTTAATGGAATTTCAACTCACTTTCTGGTACCCATTTTTCACCATTAAAAACTTCCTATCGGCTGACAATGTGAACTCGAACGCAGTGGAAATAAGCTGAAATCAATGTACGCTTTTTGTTAATCTTGTAATAATAGGAATTAGTGGTCATTACTTCGTCGCTTGATTGTAAGATGACTTTTGGAGGTGTATTAACACTCTTCAAATCGTATAAAACCAGGTTATCTTTCGTGTCCGTGTAAAGTAGCTCATTATCTGAAATAAAAAGCAGATTATCGTCGACAATGGACAATAAAACAATTGTAAAAGTTGATAAACAATTTACAATAAGATCGTTAAATATGCGGATTAATGCGGATATAAAAAGATCATTAAAGTAACAGCGTTCCAGACGTTTTATTATGTTTCCATTACGGTGTTAAATCATAATAAATGGCTATTTATTATCGCTAGTAAATCTTATCAATTTGCCCATAATTAGTCCCTCATTAATATCACATTTTTACGGTCGTTTATCAACAATAACACGCAAGACGGTTTTTTTTATCATTCCATTTTCGCACCTGATATCCAAGTCGCATTAAAACTTCTTGCATTTAAACGTCCCTGGAGGACGTCCTCTAAGGACAATGCTGGATCGTGCGATTTCACCTCATGTTCGTCGTGTTCTCGGACTAAAAGGACGACAGCCGCCACCACTAAGGCGACCACAATGGCACTAATCACTCCAATCACAATCCATGTCCGTTTTCTTCGTTTCCCTTTCGAAATGATCAATTCCTACAGACAAAAAACACATCGTCTACAATTTGAAATGCGTGGGATTTTAATATAAATGAGGAAGTCCGAAATTGTCTCAAGTTTAATGTAGATTTGTGGACATTTTCAAATTAGAAAGTAATAAAATGTAAAGTACGTGCGATGCATGATGATTTTTTTCGGAATAGATGAATAATAATTAATTTGAACATATTAATATGGATTGCAAGGTATTTGAAGTATGCGAAAATCGATGTTACGCTCTTTTTTCTAATTAAAACTCATTCTATTTTAGGCATTTTCCAAATTGTTCACCAGCAATTGACGTACAATGGAAATAAACATTTTACCAATTAGTTTATTAACGCGTTTGTCGGTGGACCCATTTTAAACATAGAAAAATTGTTGCTATTGTTGGACTCTAAATAAAAAAAACATATTCAAGTTGAATTTGTAATTTATGTGGCAATCGATTTTATTCTGTTTGCATAAAATTCGCTTGTTACATGCATTTTCTGGTACAATTTAATATTTATTAAGGAAATTACTGTTATTCCTCTATTGTGGTGGCAAAATAATACCCGTTATCACATTATTCATAATCCTTCACAATTTTCGGTCGATTTATGCCCCATAATTCATATTATAATACACAAAGTCCTTGGAGGTTCTTTGTATTTTAATTAATACTTTTACGACCAAAAGTCCTCCAATTAAAAGGCGTCCAGATAACATCTCACATTTAATATTAAACTTTAAATATGAAAATTTGCACTTTTTTGTGGTTTATACAGGGTGTTAGGACTTAAGCATCCCGCTCGATTATCTCGAAAATGAATAAAGGAATTTCAATGAAAATTTGGCGGTATAGGTTTTTCGAGATGGCTTCGAAAAACGAACTGGTGTTGACTTCCAGTATAACCGGATGTGCTAAACATTCGCAGTATAGGCATATCAGATTGACCATCCGCAAAAACCTACACATCCAAATTTTCATAGCAATGATATTGTATTCATTTCCGAGATAACCGAGCGGGAAGCTTAAGTCCTAACACCCTGTATTTTATTCAAGGTTACAAATAATTAACGTCCGACAACGAAATTCGCGTTTTCTTTCCCGAGTTATCTTCGAAAATATCGATCCTCTCTATAATTACAAGGTGGAATTTTCAGTATTTTTTTTCTGAAAGAATACAATTAGTTTATATGCACGAAAACGAAGCTAAACAACCGTTTCAGTTGATTATGAAAACTAATTAACTCATTTCACACCACTTATAAGTATGCACGTGCATCAAGATTCAGTTTGAAGGAAAATTATGAACTCCACTCACATAACAGCTTTCTAAACACTGTAAAACAAAAGGAAAATAATTGTATAATATACATCACATTACGACTACATGGTTTTATTAGCGACTATTTAGCGAAAAACTACTTATTGGACTAAATTTCCTCTGCTAACAATTTATAAACTTCATACGAACGATTTTAATCAGTGTAAATAATAGAGGGATAATTGTGCTTTAACACGCATCAGAAAAAGAAACCGAAAAACCATTTAATTTTTTTCTTTTTTAGATTTAGACCAATGATCAACACCTCCCTGTTGGCTATTCCATTTTAAACATGGTAATAAGCCGAAAATAGTTGCTGTTGTTTCCATTTTTCGCAATCATGACAATTTAATTTATTACAATTATTGTTATGCAGGCGTGAACAGATTAAAGAAATTCTTACAAATTTATATATACACACACAGATTCCAGATAAAAATGTAGAGCATTTATTATTAACCCTTGAATTTATTAAATTTATAAGCAAAAACTTTATTCACGCTGAGAAATTCAAAACAAATTACATCAAAATTCATCGTTCTGGTCAATCCAGTTTCTTGTTATAGGAAGTAACATTTTTATTGTCAAGGTAGTTCACCAAAAATGCTTAAAGACTAAACTTTCACTTTTAATTGGACCTAATTCGATAACGGCTACAATTAAAAACAATTTCCAATTGATTTGTGTGGAGGTCATCAAATTTACAACTAGGCAAAATTGCATTGACGTGGATTCGTGGGAGGCATCCAAAAATAAAAATAAAACTACTTACCTGATTACTTTGGGCAATTTCTAAAGTGGAAGTACCGTTCGCACTAGCGTTGTTGCTCATATTTTCGAAAAATCTGCTTGGTGTTTGTTAAAACATCACACCATCAGTGTCTTAATAGCACAAACCAATTCGCTTAATTAACTCTCTTAATTCCCCTGTGACATGAGACAGAAATTCAAAACAGAACCACACGAATAATTGCTTTCATTTGATTTAGGTGCGAGTCTCACTTTGGATAATGTACGTATGTATGTCGCGCAAATTCACTATACATACTAACCGGTAAAAGCAGTGTAGAGAGAACAGAATCGAATTGTACACTACCACATCGTGCTCAGCCCATTCAGGTGGGGTTCACGTTTTGTCTCTCTAATTGATTACCACTTGTAGCTAAATTTTTTTGCTTTAATTCAAACCCCGCCAAAATTTATCACTAATCGAATATTGAGCTGTTATCAAATTATTTGCTGGTCAATTCGCTTAAAAACTGCGCTGTTATGAAAACGATAACCTGCAGTAGTGCATTTCAAGGTTGTCATACAACAGTATGTAATTAATTGAATGATAAATCGGTGTTTCTTACCCGGACATTAAGATAGCTGGTTTCGTGCTCCTGTTCTTGGTTTCCACTTTTGAAAATTTCCATCCTATCTTCACAACTCACTCTTATGTATTTGTAATCACGAAAAGCCTGTTTGTATACCATTTTGTTTTTAAGAGACACCAAATGCACACAGTAATTCTCCTTTTACTTTCCGACTAATCTGTTCACATTGTATAAACTTGGAATTGAGAAACTTTCTCCTTTTCGCATTATTATTCTATTGCAAGGGAAATATTATACCCATCAGAATGCAATAGAATTTATGTAATTTAATAGACACGCAACCGTCACTTTTTCTATAAAATATAATCAAAAGTTATCTCATGAATGAGTTAATCAAAGAGAAAAAATTTGATAGACATATACATAATTTGAATTTATTTTCAGTTCAATAAAAAACATAGACAGAGTGGTCAGTTAATAATAAATTTTAACAATTAATTAAAACCAATATATGTAATTTATTACATATTAATTTTGTTTTTTTGCTTTTGAGCCATAAGAACTAAAGTTACCTTTACGTTTTCGATTATTTCTACCGCCAAATTTATTTTGGCCCAATTTTTGGCGCATTGTTGCGATCGCTTCCACTGTCTTTTTCAAATACTGTTCTTCCTCTTCATTTTCTAGGACTTTCACTTTTAACTTAATTTCACCAATGGTGAATTCACCGTCTGTCAGTTTTTCGAAGAATTTCACGGCACTGTTTTCAGCAGCAAAACGGGCATAGCCTTCCAAATCGCCTTTGTTGAAGTCGATGTAGGCCACTTCCAAGTTACCAACCTCCCTGATTTTATCTTTGATTTCCTCTCTGGTGAGGGTTTGTTTGTCTTCGATCCCACTGAAGTATAAAACTGCTCCTTTGGGCATTTCAACGGGTTTTTGAGGCTTAGCATTGGCTGCAGCCTGTGCCTGTTTCTTGGCTTGTTTATTCTTCTTGTGTTCTTCAACTTCCTTCTTTTTCTCTTCGGTATACACTTTTTGCCACTTTCTGACAAGGTCTACATCTTTGTATTTCAGCTCCTCCAACTCGATAAACTTTTTACAAGTTTCAATATCTTTAAATACAACAAAACATGAACCTTTGAATTTGTGATCTTTTGTGGTGCGACGAATGCATGATTCGATTGGACCATGAGGTTCTAAGAAGTTGATGATATTATTCAAATCCTCGTCCAAGGGAAACCCCTTAACATATGCTAAAATAAACACAGTATAAGAAACAAATTTGGGGGCTTGTTTTTTGTATATCTTACCACTTCTCTCCATCAGTTCCTTACGTCGTTCTTCATTTAATTCTGGTAACGGATGTTCAGGGCTACGTCTCACTTTTTTACGGTCTTCATGTAATTCGAGGAGTTTACTTTCTGCTTTTTCCAATGCACTAGCAATTACTTCAATATCAGAACTTAAACTGGCAAGTCGTTTGAATGTTGTTAGGACTTCTAATGTAACCCAACCTTCGTCTTCTTTAATTTTTTCTTGTAAAAACTTGTCGCGTGGTAGATTTATATCACCAAAATAGTACTCCACTTGGTGGATGATTTTCTTTTCCAAATCACTAGCCATAATCACCATTTGAATCGTTTTTTAATAAACAATTTGTAACACGTGTTTTCGGCTTCGATCTAACTTGTTTGACAACTGACAAGTGTTGGAAACACCGGTAAAACAGGGAACGCTTTTATCACTAATGGTGGGGATTCTAAAATTTCAAATTAATTTTCTATAACAAATTAGAATATATTTAAATATTTTAATAGATAGTAAATCATATGAATGCTAAAGAATTGTAAATTGATTGATGCTTACATAGGATTGTAAGATGAACTTCAAGACGCGCGCGCATTTTTGAATGATTCTTCCTTTTAGCTGTCAAACTGTTCATTCGACCTTTTTCCGGTATCTTCCCGTAGCAGACGGACGGTTCTTTCTCATCTGCACAAAATATCAACAAAAATCCATCAAAATGAGAATCTACAAAGATATTATTACTGGTATGTATTAATTTTCGCATTAAATACTTTCATCGGGTGTTAATATTTTTAGTGTTTTATAAACTTTACGTGGAGAAAATTAACCTTACTTTTCCATCTGTCATCTTGATGACAAATGTTAATGAACTTTAATAAAATTACCATATTTAGCAACTAATTCTTTTAGAAATAAACTACTAATTATGCTCTTCTTACTTTTTAGGTGACGAAATGTTCTCTGACACATACAAAATCAAATTAGTTGATGAAGTAATGTACGAAGTCTATGGAAAACTCATTTCAAGAAGTGTAGGTGATGTCCAACTTGATGGAGCTAATCCGTCTGCTGAAGAGGCCGACGAAGGTACTGATCAATCCACTGAAAGTGGTGTTGACATTGTCCTCAATCACAGACTGGTGGAAACTTATGCCTTCCCAGACAAGAAGTCCTACACTGCTTACTTAAAGGATTACATGAAAAAGTGAGTAAATACAGATCGGAAATATTGTCTTCAGCATGTTCTAATACTGGTCTATAAACTTCCATTTGTAGACCAGAGTAATTCATGCGATATCAACGTTAAAAACAACGATACTGTGAAGTCATTGTCATTGCTTCACGTTCCTTGGTTTTAGCACAAACTTGACCTCGTTTATCAGTGCATCATGAATGTTATTTTTTCTAGATTAGTGTCTAAATTGGAAGAGACCGACCCCGATCAAGTGAACGTCTTCAAAACAAATATGAATAAAGTAATGAAAGACGTCTTAGGAAGGTATAAAGAATTGCAATTCTTCACCGGCGAATCCATGGACTGTGATGGTATGGTTGCCCTTATGGAATACAGAGACGTCGATGACACCCAAGTACCAGTCATGATGTTCTTTAAGCACGGCGTTGTCGAGGAGAAATTTTAATTGAAATTATCTTTTGTAAATTATTTTCAGTAATTTTTTTTTATATTCTACCAATAATTTATATCTCCAATTTGTTCTTCGAGATTCTGTATACATATTTTTAACATTTCTGGTTTGGTTCAAGCAAAATAAAGTGATTCAGGACAATGTTTCTTTTAAAATCGTATCTGTGAATTCTAAATTAATAAATTTTCATAAAAACAGCCCACAGTCTCTTCATTCCACCAATAACGCACCTTCTTTAACAATGAATATAGTATTTATTTTATATAGATATAATTTACGTTAACATTTTCATAAAGATTTTACATAAATTACAGTTATCAAAATAAAATTCCTATATATAATTTATTTCCTATGAGAATCACATATTAAAAATAATAAAACATAATTAAAAAACATTTGTATACTGATAAAATAAATTATAATACACGTACAGAGGAGTAAATTGACCACATATCTATAAAGAAATAAGTAGGAATTGGGCCTGTAAGAACTAATATCACTACGGAGTTTACCATTAAAATCTTGATAAACATTCTTTGCAATTATTATCACACATGATTTCAAAATACAGGTGATAGATTAAGTGTGAGGCTTTGTAGCGTTTTATTACGAATTGCCGATCGATTCGCTCTAGCTGACTTGATAATCTGCAACACCATCATTTTACAATCGTTACACACAACCATTTGTGAGCCCTTCAATCGATCCACAACTCTTGTAGCGCGTCCAACAGCTGAGGCTTTTGAGCGAAATCTGCCCAACGACGACGACCCAGCCGAACCACCATCACTAATAACACTATTCTCCATACTGGAACCAGGCCGACTACAAATCGGACTGGGATCCCTTGACGCACTCCCCGTTCCCATTTCCGAATCGGCCACCTTGTTGACTAGACTTTTGAACGTGTCTCTGTGCTCGTCTTCGGGCGTGCACATAATACTGGGACTCAACAGTACAACGGGCACACTACTGAAATGCTCCATTGGAATGTTCATCTTTGAACAGCATTTCGTGCAAACTGTCCGCTTACACAACGTACACCGCTGCCCCCACGGCCCAAAGATGCCAAACCGTGTTTTCAGACAGAGGAAACATACCCGTCTGGTCTCCACATCGTACCGTACCCGACCCTCCACCGGTAACGCTTCCAATTCCGCTTTGGTCAACACCGCCCTGATGTGTACTATCTCTGATAATGTGAGCGATAATCTATCGTCTAATGATATGGTATCTTGCCAATTTTGCGAGCTGGTCAGCTCGTCTTGCATGGCACGCGCCACTTCCGGCTCCAATTGTACGGATTCCGCTTCGGAACTGTTACACGATTGTCGGGAGCAGGGGCGCGATTGCGGCACCGAATAGCAGCCGATATTCGCATCGACCACGCCTAATGTGTGCCGTCTGAGACTGGCACGGGGATTGTAGTCTTGTGTCGCTAAATCGTAGGCCTCTAGAGTGCTGTCGCATATTTCGGGGTATTCCTCGTTCGACCAGAGTTCCGGTTCGGTGGAGTCGGGTGTGTAGATGGATTCGTCCTCGTCTTCGTCGTCCTTGAATTGAGAGTAGTCGACTTTGATTAGACGGCGACCAGCCTTCGAAGCACTGTCCTCTTTCGGAGGACTGTGGCGGACAACGTGAGCTTTGGAGGAAGACCTGCAACATTATGAAGTTAATTAGAGTCAATTGTGCAATGGTGGTTAGAAGTTTCACTTGAATTATGTAATAAATCGGAGCTGTAACTTGAGAAAATTTATGATTTTAGTTTCGCTACTATGCACATGAATTATTAACTTGCTTTCGAGTTATTAGAAGTTATAATGAGGAAAGTAAATTGAAGATAAATTAGGACAGGAAATGAAGAACATTAAAAAGATATTAGTGATATGGGTGTCAATTCGTTACCTTGGAATTGGTTTGAGTTTTCTTCCCTTTTTTATGGAATTGAGTAGCTGTTCCCTGGGAGTCAATGTGCGAGACTGTGGCGCTAATTTACGTTCACTAACTTTTTTCAGTGGCGGTCTAGACCGGATAAATTCTAATATAATAGCATGTGCATCTTTGGTAACTCTAGAAGGTACATCACCATTAACCATAATCTTCCTTAAGTTATATCTACAAGAGCGTATATCTTTCATGAGAATTTCGTACGGTGTGAGTTCGTACTCGATTGGGGCCTTGCTGTAACTGACTTTCTTCAATTTGACTCCAGTGCGGAGTTCGCTCATCACTTGCACCCAGAATTTCGCCCAATCGGAGAAGTTCAACTGGTCCAAATTGGAGTTGTTTGCACTATTCGATGGCAAACTAATACTGCCTTGAGCGACCTTCTCCAAGAACGTGGACAATTCTAAGGCTTCAGCAACGAGCGCTCTAACTACCGCTTTGTAATGGGCCTCCGCTTGAATCTTTGTCAGTGTGCCCAAATGATTCTCACAGCATTTAATCACTTGTTGCAGTGTCATTTGTGTGGAACTTTTTGAGGTACTTGGTTCTTCAGTCTCCTCCGAATCCCGTTCAATGCCTTCATCGTCGGTCTCGTGGTGACTTTGCTCGTTGGTCAATTCGTCGGATATCATGTCGCTGATCAGCTGCTCTAGATCGTTGCTTATGACACGCTCTTCGCCGTTTTGTGTGCCCTGGTCCAATGCAGTATAAATGACCATTCCCAAGCCAGCAACCACGTCCTTCTCATTTCGGACCACTCTTCGATTTCCACTTTTGTTCGTCAATACTGTGCTCTCGTGTATGTTCCCATCGGCGAGGAGGTAAATATCTTGCACTTCATTTAGCATAAAGCAGGTTAGTTGTCTTGTTTGTAAGCAATCGTTAAAATACTTGGCGCATTGGTAACATAATGCCCAAGCATGTTCTTCTTTGATTGGGGCGTTGAATGAATTTAATATATCACTTAAACACACACTACCCTCAGAACTGACTGTACACTTTGATTTTGAATCCATTTTTCTTGAGGCCTGTGCGTTTATTGGGACTTAAGCTGGCCCACTTTTGTTGTGTTTCTGTCTGACATTTCCAATAACCTTAAATCAATTGAGCGACCTTGCAACTGACAGAAGTATTGACCAGTTTGATATTTACGCAGGCGCTGTGCAATTTTACAGGGTAGTTCAAATGAACTACTTTTTAATACTCTATTTAAAATAAAATAAAATGAATTAATAAATTGGAAAACATTGTATTGTGGCCGACACACACAAATTTTTCCAACACAAAACTCAATATTTTATCTAAAAAGAGATAATTTATGATCGCTTTATTGAATGTATTGTGGATTGCCTGCAAAGTTTAGAGTGGTTGTCAAGAAAAACTGTTGGAGGAGGAGGGTAGTTTTCCACACTGTGTCTTCGGTTTGTTGATTTATTTTTTATACAACATTTTCTTATTTTTATACCTATTTACATAGTAATAAGACTAGGATAGTTCGGTTTTTAATAGTTGTAACAGTTACGATTTAATTTGTATGTGAATAATGGGTTTTCTTTATGTAAGTATCAACACTTTTCATTGCATTCGTTTTGAATGAAACTTTTTATGTTTTTACTTTACATCCTTTATATATTATACATATATGCGGGTCGTCAAACGCTAGAATTAATACAAAAGGTAAAAGAACGAATAATTCATACGAGATTTCCATAAATTTATTATTACCCACATTGGAAAACTGGAAGATATCTGATTGTTTTCTATAGGTAAAACCTATTCAAATTAATTCCTCTCTACATTATTGATTTCCCCCTATTATTAACAAATTCCGGCCACGTTTTGGTGATTTTTCAAATATTCATTAGCTGCAGTATTATTATTTTGTGAGAATAGCAAATCACATTCCATATCTTCGTGATAAATTCATGAAAATTGGTTGGGTCGAGATTCTCCGGATTATTTAGCTAAAGAACTTCTCTTCCTGTTGTTGTTTTCCTTTTAGCTTCCAATCAACTTCTGCTTGAAACAAGTCCACTGAGTATCCATAAGGATTGCTTTCTTCAAAGTTCCAAAACAAACTTTTCCCACCTTCAACAATAGTCATAATACGAAAAATTGTTGATCTTGTTCAGGTATTTCCATAAAAGAGCAAACAAGAAAAAACCAGAAACGCTCCGGATGGAAATCGTCAAGGAGGAATTTCGAGTTTATGGTGCATTCGGCGTAATGGCACGCTCGTAATGCGACCGAGTTTGCATGCAAACACTCAAAATTTGCACCCAAGATGTTTCACTGAGCTTCGAGGGATTAATTTTTTTATAAATATTCAGAACCACCTACACACGAAAGCTATTACGGCAGCACGGCAGTTTCCAATATGAGTGTCCCAGTTTCCTTTGAGTCCTGAACACACTCCAGCGTGGGACGATGTGTATTTGTATACACAATGGCTGGAATAACGTCGTTCTGGCGTCAATCTGATGCGGGGGTGACTTTTAATCGTTCTAAAGGGTCTGCTAAAGCAGACTCGTGTCTGGGCCTCGCAATGGGGTGCCACAATTGCCCGACTAAACACAGGCGCCTATAAAACCGAGAAAAATTAACTTCCATGGAAAACTAAACAGCTAATACTGTATGGAATTTCAGTTTGTACCAACAAAAAGGTCTCCCCTTCAATAAAATGAATTATTCATAGGGACATAAATATGATCGACTATATTACATGGAATGGTATGTTTTTAAACTACTTCCCTTACTACTTTCTACCCTTCGACTTGTAATTATTTTCACCGAGCGCTTTTTTTCCAACAGAGGGGTAGGCGGAAACAGGCGCATATTATTTGTCTAAAGTAATTATTATATCAATAATTAAACTGACACCAAAATCGCAACGTACACAAGATCTAATTACAAGCTATTTTGGGACACATTGTGTTACATTTCCAAGTACAATTTACATATAGAAATGTTGTTTACAAGTTTTCGCGTGGAATTTAAATTTAGAACAGGCTTTTCACTAACTTTTCACTAACAACATTATTGGGCCTAATTAACCACTTTTTACACGGACAATTAGTTTCCATTCTGCGCTTAATTAACGTGGAAATTATTACAAAGAGATCGAATGTAATGCGAAACTTTTCTTTAAGAGCGAAAGCCTTTCAGCCCTAAAACACCGAAATCCTTTCTCTAGGTAATACAAATACAATCCATGACCGGTACTGCAATCGCCCATATTTTCCACCCTAAGAACCTCTCACTTCATCCTATTTTTTCCGCAAATAACATCAATCAACGAGTGAATTTATTACATCATATAAACTGGAAACTTTTCTGCAAACATAAACAAGAACGTGTGTAGAATCTCCGTTCCATCATATTTTTTCGAGTGAAATGTCACCACAAACAATTGTGAAGTGGTGGGCCCCTTGATAATAACCGAAACAGTCTCCAGTTTTAATAAAATACATCCATCGTCTTTATAATGGCATTTTATGAGGGTGCTGCACCCGGAGCTGCATGTTCCAATCCGAATGGTGGTTGAATGCAATTATGACTCACTCACGAGTTATAAGGGGTAGAAAGTGAGCCCCCAATTAATACGAGGGGATGGCAAGTCCACTATTTCTAGTTTGGAAGGAAGTTGGAAATATTACATCTGGGAGGAAGCTATTTTCGGGAGTCGTTATTAACTGGTTTCAAAACTGTACAGAAATTCAATTCAATTTGCAATCGGTTTGAAAGGAGGCCGAAAGACAACCATTATCGTCGTCTTATCAATGTAAACCTTGACTTTATTACCTGTTGGGGATTATTGGGCATAAACTCAAGTACAATCAGACAAACAACCAGTTCGAATCCCTCCTACCTAAACGGATGCAAGAGAAATATGACGTCAGGAATGTATCGTTGGCGCCGCGACGCGGTTCACCAGCACAGAGCGCGACGTCTTGCCATCTGAGTCAGTCGTACTGTCCAAGTGCACTCCGTAATTACACTTAATTCGAAGTGAATACGTATATAGATACGTAATTATTGTCAACCGGCGTGCACCTGACACGATTCCATAGAAAATAGGTGACTCAATAGATTGTTGAATAATTGTTACTACAAATTGGTGTTCAGTGTCGGTGTTGACAGAAGTATTTTTAGTTTTGTGAACAGGTGTCCGAAAATAGATTAGTCCGGATTGGAATATATTGATGGCAATGACACAGTGTTGGTGTGAATAGTTTTTGTTTGATTTTTTGGATAGAAATGGGAAGTAAAGTTGACCCATTGGCGTCAGCGTACGTCAATTTAAATAAATTTCAAGGTAAATTAAAAATGTTATGCAGATGGAACCAGCTTATTATGCATTTTTAAAGCGTAAACTTAAAATTGCTTTCACAAGAAATAAATATGGATAATAGAGAAGCGCGATTGTTGGGAATAAATAATAGTTGCATTCGCATAGGAAATTTACATTTTCTAAGAAAGATTGTATGCAATTCAAAGAGTTTAATTATAACTTGACCTTTTCTAATTTATCTCTGCATGATAAAATACGAAACAATCGAGGTATTTATGTATAAATATGGAGAGTTTGTTGTTAGATGCAGAAAAACACCCTCACATAGAGGCCCTTTTTCCACCCTTCACTTGTAATAGGAAAATGTCAGAGGGAGAATTAAGTGAGACCGTCATTAGTCCTTCTAAAGCATGTTTTTATTCTTCAGTGTACATTAATGGGCACATTTTATGCCCATTGCATTGGAAAAATAGATTAAAAATTGCTTTCTGGCAATGACGACTTTGTGATGTTGTGTGGGCGAGATACCCAGGCTCCCTGTAGTCATAAATTCACCACAAAAGGCACGGGGTTTGCTTTATTGTATAGTAAAATAAATTTGAACGCATATTACCTTTTTTTGTGCCCACCTCCATACCGCAATAATAATAACAATTGAAATAAAAAATCATAGCACGTCCAAGAGTTAGTAAACTTTCAAATTGGTAAAAGTTATTTGTTTTCGGGTCATTTGGGGGTCCAAGGGCTCTGTGTATGTTTGTGCTGAATTTTTGTCAAAATTGAAAAGAGAAGCGCCTATTTTTCTCGGTTGTAATTAAAATTGAGCATTGTTTAGTGTAATCCTTTTGTTGTTGCACCTGCTGGTTCGGTTTTCTTTTTAATTAAACTTTATATGACACGATACAAGCATTTTCTACCTCATATTTTCCAGGCTGTTATTGCAACAATCATTTAGGCAAAACTTTGGCGCTAGAGCTTAATTTCCATGAAATAAAAAGGCGAATTTATCGCACACCATTCGAATTATCGTTTGTGAACTTCAAATCGTATTAAATTGTCCTTGTTTTCCAATTCCAACAATTTCCCAAGCGCAATAATAATTGACAAACTTAAACTATTGTTTAATATGTATTAAATAATTCCCTTTGTAACAGTAATTACACAGCATTTGCGTTTTAGTTGTTATTTCAATTAAACTCAGCGAACTTGAAAATTGTGTCTTTTTTTGCACCGCGTGTACAATAATAAATGAATTTCTATATTTGCAATAACTAAAAAAATTCGTTAGGGATTAGCATGAACATTTATTAAAA
Source organism: Silvanus unidentatus (assembly GCA_963930825.1). Lineage (NCBI taxonomy): Eukaryota > Metazoa > Arthropoda > Insecta > Coleoptera > Silvanidae > Silvanus > Silvanus unidentatus. The sequence goes on from OZ005758.1 coordinate 3,260,475, forward strand.
CTGTTTGACACTTTTTATGTTAGACAATTGTAAAAGTCGTTTTGATTGTAATCGCATCAGGATCTCGTCATTCGACCGAATGATAAACGAGGTGAAAAGATAATTGTTATTCATGTAAATAAATTGTAACCGTACGAAAATTACCGTCGAGAGGAGAGTAAGTTGAAGCGCTCCTCGAAGATAAATCACCATCGATAAGAGGATGGCATCGGATTTTGCCAAGGCAAAAACCTGTAACCGCATCGCTTTTCCATTTTCCAGCACTCGATCCTTTCAGCTTTACCCTTTTGAACTCGACCGTCCGCAGATTAGGTGATTTAACATTATACAAACAAGACGAAAGAATTATTCAACAAATATATTATAACATTTGTTTAAAATATTGCGATTAAATGTGTATGGCGTGCCGGTTATTATTGGTGGTGTTTAAAAAGCGCAGAAAATTTACATTTTGTTGAATGGTTGACGTGATAAAAACAGCACACCAGAGTAATATAATTTAAAAAAAATTACTGTTTCGTGTAAATTACATTTTTCCAGTGTGTTTTGCGTTGATAACATTCGCACCGTGTATAGAAGATAGCGCGTTTTTCCGAATATTCTTATAGTGGACCTTGCTGGAAGCCTAAAGGGTGGTCATAAACAAATGTTCTTCATGCCTCCACGTCTGAAAACAAATCATATCTGACAGTTTTCATCAACAAACAAATTTTCAACACAATCACTCTTTGTCAGTTTGTAAACTAAATATGCAATGTGTGAAAGTCCATTTGTTTTTTAGCCGCGAAAATGCTTTTTCGACGAATCTTAATTACCACTGCAAAGCAATTTTAATTAAGCGACGAAAAAACGTCCACTGGTGATGACACGTAGAATGTATTCAATTCACGTACTTTGATTCCAGAAGACGCCCTGACTAATATTATTATATTGGACGCGAAATTGTGCATTCACTTTGCATATTACAAGAACAATGTTAACGTTGGATTTTTTCCTCAACACTTTTTCTTATAATATGCTTGTAACGAAGTACGTGCGTTATTTACAAAACGCCTGGTTGGGTGTTATTTTTGTTTTGTTTGGGGACGACGAATGTAAATTTCGGGAAAAAATTCCCTCCGCATTGCGCCCGTTTTGTGCAATTATGGAGGAAATTTTTCGGAAAAGTTAAATGGCATGTGAAGAGCGGCGATAAATCGCGCGACACTTTCGCGCTTTTTCTATAACTCTTGTTTTGTTCGCAGGAGATGAGGGCAAAGTGGTGGAAGTGGATGCGGATGGCGGCGTTGTGCTGCAGCAACAGTGGGTGACGTTAACGGCGAGCATGTGGCCAGAGCCGACGGCCTCCACCAGAGGCTGGAGAATATCAGCGGATCGTTTACCAATATTGGCAGCCGTCTTTTGTGGGGCAGCTCTTGTCGTTTGTCTATTGTGCGGTTTCCTATTGTACCGTTGCTGTGTGATGCCGCGCAGGGAGAAGCAGTTTTGTAAGTGTCGTTTGTAATTTCACACCCGCCACCAAAAAGACGCGGCTCTATATTTATATAATGGGGAGAAGGCTATAAATTCACACGAAATGATGTAACTAATGCATTTCTTTAGCTGCACAGCCGAGTTTATTGAGGTGCGTGTATCGACTGCCATATAAAAATCGCTTTAGAATTCCACATTTTTTTTGTCGCATTTTTTATTTAGAGAAAAAATTTACGAAATAGTTTATGGAATTTACCGTTCGACGTTTTTCTATTTACGAGTGCTGAAACATCAGAGTTTAAGCCTCTCTCTGTCTAAAGCGTATTTATATTGCCCGGTTTTTAATGGAGTGTGGAGGGTTTTATGGGGCCGCCAGCACTTTTGTGTGCATTTGTCATGATGAGAAATTGTCAATAATTCCAGACGGACAACTAATCGTCGCATTATTTCCGTCCGGAGGGAAATGAATCGAAATTGATGTTTGCGTACGGTTTTTATAGGTTTACGGAAAATGGAAACGGCTTCGACGTCAGGCAGTCAAGTGCCGGCGACGAATGCCCAAACGGCCGTCTTTGCCGAACAGAAAGGCTGCAGTTGGGGCTATAGTAGTCGTTTGGTGGCCCCAATGCCGCCAGCTAGTCCATGGTACACAAGCAGAAAGATAGGTGGGCCACAATGCACGCAATGTCCGGGCATTTGTCCAGTGCCAAGGAGTACCAGTCATCCAGGACCCGCGAATCAGGTCATTTGACAACATCTGGTGCGGTTTAAAAACGGTTTTTATATCAATTTTCCTTTTATGTGTAGAATACGAACACAACGAGGAAACAACGACCGGTTAGTCAACCGTTACCGCCTCCAAGTGGTGCTGAAATTGTGCCAAAGTCGCCGATGCCAGAGATTTCCGAGTTTTCGCCGCAACATGTACAATACGCTTCGAGTAGCAGTAAGTTTTGTTGGATGGGAAAGTTTTCGGAAGCGTAAATCGTTAATCTTCTCTGTTGCAGTATTGGATGAGTATGGCAGTAAAGATGAGTCGACAACAGGTGAATCTGCATTAAAAACACGAAGTTTGCCCGCATGGGTGAGATCAAAGCCGAGGCCGCTCAGTACGGAGGATGATTTGAATGATTTATATGCGAAAGTAATGTTTAAGTTTGATTAAAAATTTTCTGTTCGGTCTTATAGATGGGTTTGTTTCAGGTGAATTTCAGTAAAAAACGTAAAAATCGCATGAGAAACGACGAGGCCGCTATTATTGCGTTGAGCAAGAGCCGCAGTCAATTCCTACACAAGGATACCGACTCGCTGGTGGACAATGAAGCTGTCATCGTGTATGATGAACGTACTGCACTGTAAAACAAATCGATCTGTTTTGTTGTTATAGTGTTTCTTTTGATAAAGTACTGTATTTAAATAGAACAATTTTCGATAGATGTTATTTTTAACGAGCTATTTACTATCGAATTGGAAACACATATCGAAGACTTTTATGAAGACAAATAAAATTTGTATGTATTATGAAAAATATATGGGAAAAATGAGAATATTTTTCTGTGATAAAGTTGTATAGCGTACTTTTTTTCTAAAAAAAAAGCGTGTAGAAAAGAGTATAGATCTAGTAAGAATTTTTATAAATGGCATTAATATCAGAACAATAATCAATGTAGGGATTAATTCTTAGTAATTTGTGAACTTCCCTTTTGTGTAAGGCAGAAAGACTGGACGTAAAATGCATATCTAAATGCACTTTTACATGTATTTCAATCTAGTGTAGAGACATTCAAAACTCACTGTAAAAATACTTTATTGTAGACAATTGTCAATAATACTAGTGTACTTGTACGTTTTAAACGTGTTAATTCCTGATGAAAATTAGAATTGTCGTCGTGTTTAGTTTCAATTGTAGGCTAAATATGATTATTTTTCTATAAATTGTTTAAATTTTATTTTATTCAATAAAAATGAGAACCTATCGCACAACAAAAACCACAATTGGTATTATTTACTAAAATTTATTTCCTACAATAATTTAATCATGTAAATAATTTGGCTTTATTTCTGGTATAAATACTTAATATGTACATTATATACAATAACTCTTGGTTTCCCATTTTCTTCTTTTTTATATAAAAAACTGTTAACAAATCAAATTAACCACCTAAATTGGGTACGTGCTTAAAATTACTGGAATAAACATGCAACCGATTCGTATTTAAAGTAACCATCAACTGGAAGGCACTGAACGATTCTTTTGTGTACCTGATAATTTCGGTTTACTTCCAAACCAGGACTTTTTCCATTCGAGTGTGTCCTGCACCAATTTCTCCTCTTCGGCAGTGAATTGTAACAATGTAGAAATGGCTCTAATTAAATGCTGCGCCTCATATTCGCGACTAGTTAAAAATTTAATCACAACATGTTTTAAATATTTCAAATTAACGTCCTCATCGTCACGTTTAACAGTATTCGGAAAGTGCTTTGTAGACACTTGGCTCGGTGTTAAAACAGCTGCTGTATTTGTATCGATCAAATCACTGTGGTAATTCGGATTCCCCGGTGTCCTTAACTCTTGTTGGAGTGTCTTCTTCATATCTGCCAACCGTAATTGAAGAGTCTTGATATTCTAAAACAAAAAAACAATATCACGTCTAGCCAATGCGAAATTTCCACCAAGTACCTTATTCTTATCCGCCATCTGTTCCTCCAAATCAACGATAGTGTTTTTCAGTTGACTCTCCATCTTCTTGTACTCCTTCAATTTTTCATCATAATCCTCTATCCTAGCTGTTTTGTTTAATAATTCATTCATTTCGGTTTCCTGCCGCCTCATCTCTTGCCTCACCAATTCCATTTGCTGTGATATTTCTGCATTACGTAATAGGGCTGTGTTCTTTTCCGCTGTCACCCTATAAATAATTCCATATATTCGTATTGCGAAACAGTTATTTATATTACAACAAACAAACCTGGTTAAAGTCTTTTGTACGTTCAACGAATTCACTTTCTCCTCACTCAAATCTTTTTCCAATTTTGTAATTATTTGACGCAATGACGTATTGGTTAGATGCTCTGAATCCACACTGATTTTCAATTTACTACATTCATCTTCCGTTTTATCCAATTCATTTTCAGCATTTTCCAAATTCTTTCTAACAACTTTCAATTCAGTCTTCGTATTATCCTGTAAAATTCACACAAGTTAATATCTATAATAAACTGTACAGAATAATTGCCCAAAGGAACAAAAAAAATTGTTAAAAACAAAACATGGAAACACTTAGAGGGTTACCAAAAATAAAAAATCCAAATAAATTGAATAACAAATAATATTTATTTTAGTCATAACAAAAATAAACACGATTATGTAAATGCATAATTAAAAAATAGTAGTACACAAGCGATAGTGCATGAAAAAACATTCAAAATTTGATAAATAAAATATGTACTTACTTAAAACTTAACGACGTAGTAATACTAAAAAAACATCAACAAAAAAATGTTATAACATACATTCTGAAGAATTGAATTGGAGTGGTAAATCAAAAGAGAAAAGAACAGATAAAGAAAAGCGCCCCTGGGGATACTAGTCCTGAATGGAACTCACGAGCTCTGTCCTTAGAAATGCAACTTCCTCCTCCGTTTGTGTCTGCAATGATTTCAATTCAAATGACAATTCATTCACATCTGTAGTTAAACGCTTGATTTTCGTCTCTTTATTATTTAATTCGAAACGACTACATTCCAATTCAGCTTCCAATTGTTTTACACGCTCTAATAATTTCTCTTTTTCTTGTACAGCACGTCGTCGTTCGGCGCCTTCCTCTGCCGCTTGACGACTTAATCGGCCCACCTACAAAACAAACCGCACTCATCAAATCACAGCACTTTGTCATCGGTTACGCTTTCCACCTGCGTCTCTAACGATGTTATTTTATCACTCCACGATGTTTTGATGTCCGCCAAATGTACATGGGCCTCTTCCAGTCGCTGCTCCAATAATTTCCTCTCGGATGTGAAATGTTCATCATTTGAAGTCTCATTGGAGAGCCGTTGTCGCAAAATCACGACGAGATCTGATAAATGACGGCGTTCTTCTTCGCTTTTCGCTAAATCAGAGGCAAGGGTGGCTAAATCACGGGCGGTTGAGTGTCTTAACGATTCCAAATCGTCCTATAATTAACAGTACTTAGAGACTAGAGTAAATTTATTGCGATGATCTCGCAGTTTTATAGCAATAAGCACATACCTGTGATTTGCCCAGAAGCGGACCAAAATCTCTTTGGATAACAAATACATTTCTAAACACGTGCGAACAAATTTTTGGGGTGAAGTGCAACAACTCGTTTTTTTATCAAAGACAAAACAGTTTATAAATAGTCTAAATTTAAATTGGGGACAAAATCGTTTTACATAAAATAAACACGACTTCCTACTGTAATATGATAAAAAGTTTACCATTCACCTGTTATCTATGTTAATTCCGATAATACTTTAAACTTCGAAAACATAAAATAAAAGAATGATAACCGTATTTACAATTATATAAAATGAAATATGGTTAGCAGACGCACGCATAAATAACACGTATTAAAAACACAGAAGTTTCTATAACTTTTTACCTGCACATCACTTAATTGCTCTTCTTGTCTACGTAACCGAGTTACTTCGTTTCGTAACTTCTCCAACTGTACATTGGCTTCTTTTAAAGCGTTATTTTTTTCGGCTAATTCTTGTTCTCTTAACAGTACTAATTCTTTAACTTTACTTAGCTCTTGTGACTGTAAATTTTCAATCTGATCGTTATTCTCTTGATGATCTAACATTCTCTGCTTGAACTCTACAATAAACTTTTCCAATTACACAAACTTTATTACAGCATGATATAAAACAGTACCTTCTGCACTTTTCAAGCTATCTTTAAGATTAGTTATCTGCTTATAGGCCTCATCTTTCTCTTTTTCCATCGAACTAATCTGTTTGTCCTTTTCACCAACAATTACTCGCCACTCCTGCTCTTTCTGGTCGAGTTTCCTACTGAATTCCAGTTCGATTTTGTGTAGACGTTTACGATACTCCTCGGGATCACTTGGAGGGTCGTCTTTGTTACCTTCTGAGGACACAATTGAGTTTAAGCTGGAAGTTGAGCCGTGTTGCGATCGGCCACGTAGCGACTCGATTTTTTGTACTGTTGTTGATGTTATTTTGGCTGTAAGTTTGGACAAATCATTGCCAGTCTCTTCTCGAATCTTATTCTTTAAAGAGGCAAACATTTTGAGGCTTTTATGAAGTTTTCAGCGAAGGACTAAGGCTTTTTAGGTTAGCAATGAGGCATGTTGAATTGAATCGATATGGTGTCAATAAATTTAATGGAATTTCACTAATTTGTTGTAAATTCTAATGGCACGGGGACACTAATTAATTTTTTAATTACACCACCTCAATCACTTATTAATCACCGTCTGGGACTGTCACTGTTGTTGACATGTCATTTATGAGTGGCTGTCACAGTGTCACATCTGTCATAGTAGCAGTACATCCAACCAGTGAAAAATAAAAACCCTAAACAGTTGGCGCTGGATTCGAAAATTGTAGAGTATATTCTAAGATTTACAAAAGAACGTTAAGAATAAATTAAAAGAGTGCAAATTACTTACAACTGTTACAGTACATATATTTACATAATTCTGTATTAATTCCATACCACAATGTCCTCAATTACATTCCTTTTTTGTATAAAAAATTATAGTGTAGGGAAAACCATTATCCGCCAATTATTAATCAATTTATGTGTAATACCAATTTTCACTGGTACATTTTAATTTAAATCGTATAATAAAACGTGTAGGATGTAAATTCGTGAATTTAGGTCACCAATGAAAAATGCGTAATAATTTTCTAGACAATTTTCTCCTTTCTAAATAAATTCTTTGATCATGGACAAATGCTCTTGTCTGAATCCATTCATATTCATTTAATACTTCTCAAACTAACATCGTCTCATAAACAATACATGTTTTTTAAATATTACGTAAGACGGGAACCAGATTCAAACTTGCCGCCTTAACTATCAGATGTTGATGGTAAAAAATGTATTTATAATCGTGGTAGTGTGTGTATTCAGTGCAGGAATCACCGATTGCAAATCCATTAAATAATTTCCAACATTGTGGCGATTATTACAAATTGGTGCGTGCATTTAACATACAAACACCGAATTCAATACGACCAATTACTCCTAAAGGGCATTACAGAGACAAGACTCGAGTGGCGCGTGCATACATCTAGAAAGGTCTTTTGTTGATCAAGCATTCTTCTGTCTAGTTTAATAAAATCCTGTCAGTGTGGTCTTTTAAGGTGTTTTACCAACTTGGAATGGTATTTAACATACATTGTTTAAGCAAATAAACCTCAATCGCTCACCATCAGGACATAAAATAGTGTGAAAATATGTTTGCTCTAATTTCCCATGTGCTTTAACAAAATCCCTTCAATTCTCACTGTTTGGGATGATTTTGAATGCATTGGATGTAAGTAAATCGCATTTACAAATGTGATTAGTTTCCTAAAAGCACACACATTGTAGAATATTGTTTTGTAACATCAATGTGTTCTGGAGATGGTGTGTAAAGAGGAGGTTATCTCATGGTTTAAAGACTTGGAAAGTTATAAACGAATCGATGTTCTATACGAATTGTTAAATATGTGTGTACCATTTGAATTGCGTTTTTTGGGCACTTGTGTCGAAGAGATCGGTAAACGAACCTACCAAGAACTGCTCACCCCCACAGACACCTCCAACAATTTGGACAAACTAAAAAAAGATGTGATATTTAATCAGGGATTGTGCGAGGAGAGTGTCCGACACAGACTGCTTCTTAGTTTGTCATTATTAACAAGCAGAAACGTTAGTGTGGCCGAATGGCTTTATAAAAAACTATTAAGGACAGATTACTTTGACGATGATGGCGTTATATGTGAAATATCTAAAAGTGAAGTGCTACAAAGTGAATTCTTGTTATTGTATACGATGGCATTGTATCATCCGGCATTTAATTTCGACCAAAAACAGGACTTTTACACTATTTTAGCGAGACTTCTCGATATTAAAGAGAACAGAATTGCGAAACCGACTGGCTATGATTGTCCGCCCGGATTTGGTTACCTTAAGAAAAAAGTAACAGTTTGAATTCGAGTTTTAAACTGTTTTTTAACGATTTTTTTACAGAGTTTTACAGAACCTCCTTTAATACCAGTCAAAGCAGCCCCAACATTGTCGTATAACGAAACCATCGTACATCAACCACCACCAGGTCTTCCACAAATCCAACCGCCACCACCACCACCACCACCTGCCACCATTCCTCCAACAGTGGACTTTATGTGGAATCGGCCTGGCTTCCAATGTGGCGCTCCTGAGGTTCGAAACATTAAAAAAATCCTTAAATCACATCAAAAACTCTCTGATGCTTTGTTTTAGGTTGGTCCCTTCACTCCAGCCGCCCCCATATCACCGCTAGTCAGTCAAACCGGCTCACCGAGTCACAGTCGAAGTACTTCACCCCATCGGACCCAAATGGCCGTCCGAAATCCACCTCCTCTCCTCCCAATTCCATCTATGGACATTCTACCGCAGTCTAGTCTACCGATTTTCAATCCCGATCTAAAACTACCAGACGAAGAGGTAAACAGTGAATTTAATCGAACCTGCACGTTATAAATCCTTGCATTTTTCGGTTTTAGAATTCTATTCACGAGGAGAAACCGATGCCATGGTCCGTCCCAGGTCTAATAACCGCTCCACCACCGGAATTCAAACAGAACGGCATGCGATTCCCACCGCCCTTCAAACGACCTCCAAACTTCATCGACCAAATGCAATCGCTCAGTTTAGATGGCGACACATCCAATGTACAACAATCGAACTCTTCAAGTAACAGCAGCCCGAATCAAACACCGCCCGGCACGCCGTCCAGCACCGTCTCCCAACACGCCAGTCGCTGTGACGATCGTACGAAAGGTGCCCGCGTTAACGGTATCCCGTTCGGTGGTACAGCGATGTGCGACACCACATCGCCACCACCGCCTCCAGCTGCATTCAATTGTCCTGTGCCTTACACCTATCCGCAGTCCTCGTTTCCACCGATGCCACCGCAACCGACCAGGTCATTCTTATGTAATCCACCCATTTACAGACAACCATTCAATGCACCATTCTCCACAACGTATCAGACTGATAATACATTTCCGCCATACAATCTTCCTTATATGAGTGTTATCATTTCCAGTCCTTTCCCGCCGTCACGTACACCACCAGGCTGTTACAATTGTGGCGCACCGAACCATTTGGGGGCCGATTGTACGGCACAGAATATCGATGAGATCACACAGAAAAATACGTATCAATTGGATTATTCGGCTGTTGTACCGGATGCAGAGAAATGACGACACAATTATTATGTGTGAGTGTCTATTAGGATTTGGTTTTTGTTGTAGGTGCATTTTTATGGTTGTTTTATCAGAAATCATGAGAGTTTATTGAAAATTTATTGGGAATCTCGTTGTGGGGTGGGTTAGAACGTGTGAGTATGATGCGAACAGTTTTAGAACTGTTTTTAAAGTATATTATAAGTAAAAAAAAATGTTAATGTAACTATATTTGTAAAAAAACACACAAGATTTAATAACGCTTATTGTATACAATCTTTTCATTTTGTTAATCGTTCTTTTTTCTCATGTAAATTGAATATTATTTTACTATTCAAGAGTTTAGCAGCTGAAGTAACTATGCAGTTTTTATTGTGTTTTTTCGTACTTATAATAAATTATATTTATTATTAATGATTGTATGAAATATAGTATATCAATATTAATTTTTTTCCTATATTTTTGTGATGCTATCAGCCAAAAGTAAAAGTTATTTTTTAAATGTGTATAGGATGTAAATCTGTTAAGAGAGAAAGTGTGAAATAACTGTTGAGACAAATTGTTCGATCGTTTAAATAAGAAGTAGATTATGAATGTTTGGAATTGTTCAGATTACAACTCAAGTACCCTTATTATAATGCCATTATTTATTATTTTTAGCGGTTTTTTTTGTTATTTTTTGTTGATTTTTTTTTGGTCAATAACACGATTGTTCTGTAAATTATAAAGAAAAAAAAATGGTTTTACTGTATATAGTGAACATGTAGTTATTTATAGATAAATATTATATATAGTTAATATGAAATATTGATATATTTATAATACAATCAGTATCTGACTGACAGTTTAACTTAAATTGAGATTAATTTAAATAAAAAAAATAAAGTTTTTTCTAACAAAAAAAAATATGAGTGCATTGTTCTTGTTCTTTCGACACTGCGTTTGATTTCTGTTTCAATACAAATTTGAATGCTGTGATAAAAACATGAATTCAATAAAGACATCATCAATTACTACACAATCTCTATTCTTTTCATAACACGCTCTTACAATAACAAAATAAAAATAAATAAAACTTTAAGGATTAGAGTATAAATCTTTGTGAAATAATCGCATCTCGACATTATTGACTGCCTCCATCAGACTGAGATGCTCATTGACTTTGATTCCTTGACGTTTTAAGTCGTTCAGTCTTCTCTTTAAGTCGTCCTCATTGCGACCGCATGCACGCCATATCGGAATGCAGATCTGCAATAATGGCACGTACAATTCCAATAAATCGCTATCACTGACACCGTCGTAACGGTGCATCGCTATATCTGCCCACTGTGTCGCGTTTGGAGAGCCTGGAATGGATGTGTTGCAGGCTAATAAACGGCACAATGCCAATAATACTGCCGGTGACCTGTCAGTGTACACTTTATTCAGTAATTTAAAGATGTTCTCCAATGAAGTTAAAGCTAAAGAGAAATCCCGTTTCTCCATTAATTGTTTGGCTTGAATCAGTTCAACTTCTTGTAGGAATATTAGTAAAGCATCGGATGATTTGAGTTTGCTGTCATGGGATACATGTTTTAAAAGAGATTCGAATTCTGTACTACGGGCGGAAATCAGTTCATTATTAAAGTTTCCCATCAGTTTTTTCTTTGGAAAGGACACGTTGTTCATTTGCAGAGGAAACTGTTTTTTTAATGCGGTGTACAGTGTTAGGAAATGTGTGTAACGTCTCTCTATTACAGAAGGATTGAAGTCATTGTTGCTTACGATATAGCGGACTTGTAGGGTGTATATAACATGCCGTTTTTCTTCATTTGTATCGGAAATTCGAGCGGAAATTATTTCGAATACCAAGCCCTGTCTTTGGTTCCCTAAAATTTTGGATTTATATTATATGTAATAAATATGAAAGGATGTTTAGTAATTGTACATACCAAGTACTTGAGTCATCGTCATACATGTTTTCAACTAAGTGCAAGGAAAATCATTGAAAATTAATTGCATTTTTATGTTTGGTTCCTAACCTTGAATTTGATTGTTCTTCTGGGCCATCTATTGATGACACAAATGAATTTTCAACAGATTCCTAACTTCCTAGTTTTTTTGACAAGGTTACGATAAATGTCACTTGAGATTTGTGTGACAAAAGGCAGGTTAAAAAGATGTTACATTCATTTATCTAAAAACCATAGTATATTAACTGAAATTAAGAAAAATGTGATTCATAGTGTAATTTATACACCATCTGAATTCCAACTCATCAACGAGTTGTGCTAATTAAACATGATAAATGGTTCAAATCAAGGAAATATGTGTTCGGCTAAACTAATGCACAATCAAAGCACTTTTCAGTTCCATTGGAAGGAATTTGCATGTGGATGGGGTGCTGCATTTATTAATGTAACCGTAACATACCCTATAAACAAATTAATCTTTCGTCAGGTAACTTTGCCACTTACAACCCCAAAACTTTTCTAATTTCATCTTATTTCAGATGCTCCATGGGGTAAACTCACATCGAGCCTTTTTACAACTTCGTAGTGAAGGAATATTATTCCTCTACCGAGGTATCTTACCACCACTATGCCAAAAAACACTCTCTCTATCACTAATGTTCGGTGTCTACGAGGAAGTTCGAAAACCCTTAGTAGATCTAGGAGTAAACCCTTATGCAGCCAAAGCAATTGGAGCCATGGTAGCTGGTACTACCGAGGCCATCTTAATGCCCTTCGAACGCGTTCAAACACTTCTCGTCGACCACAAATACCACGCTGAATACAAGAACACAATGCATGCATTTAAAGCGTTACGCACATTCGGTTTAAGAGAGTATTACAGAGGACTAGTCCCAATTTTACTCCGCAATGGGCCCTCAAATGTCGGCTTCTTCATCCTGCGGGACGAGGTGAACAAGAGACTACCAAAGATGGACCTGGAAATCGAAAGGACTATAACAGAGTTCATGTGCGGTGCTATGATCGGTGCAGTTCTATCCAGTTTCTTTTATCCATTAAACGTTTTAAAGGTTCACATGCAAACTAAAGTCGGTGGAGAGTATGAGAATATATTCAAAGTATTGTTACATATTTACAGAGAACGTGGCTGTAAAGTAAGTAGAATTTACCACGGTGTTCACACAAATTGTACAAGGGCTTTCATTAGTTGGGGTGTCATGAATACAGCATACGAACATTTAAAAGCAATTATTTACTAGTCGATCATGTTATTCAGTTTCCATATTAGATATGAGATGATATTCTATTTTTTTATTTACAACAACGTGTTTTAGAAATGATAATTATTACTATATTTGCGTACACGAATGTTTGTGGTTCTGCAACAATCAAAAATATTGTTGAAACAATGATATTTGATTGTTGACGAACCTCAAACATTCGTGAACGGAACCCTATTTGATGTGATTATTACGTGTATTTTTAAGTCCAAAGTATTTGAATAAGGATATTTGATTTTCTTGTGAATGTATATTGTTCTAATTGTTATTATTTTAAAAATAAATTAGCAAATATTTGTTAATGATTCGTGTATACATGTGGAATCCGTGGTACAACAGATGGCGATGCATGTTTTAACATTTGTATTTATCCCTTTCAGCATTTTTGTTTGTAACAACTGCTTATTACTGTGATCTTTCAGCACGATTTCCTCGAGTATCACAATAACATTTAAAATGCAACGTTTTGTATCATCTGTGTATACAGATAGAAAGGCGGTCATCCCTGGGGACACTATTTAATTTAACGGTTTATAACTTGGAATTAAATTGAAGGGGTTTCGATGGAGGTGTAAAGGGGATTCAGTGTCACGCGAGTGTCGTGTGTATGCTAAGCGGATGCAGAACGATTGTAAAAAAACCTCAGACAGGAGTAATACACTGTGTTTCTTTCAATCTCTGCCAAAAGAAAAACTCCCTCTGAAGCCTACACTCTGATGGATGATAAATTTTCTAAGCGTGAAGGAAATGCTACGTTTTATGTGACTGTTGGGCTCGAAATTATGTCGACTTTATCTACGGTGTTTAATTCGGTCTATAAGAGAGATTTTTTTCTTTACTTTCTTTGAAACACATGAGACGATAAAATGGGAATTTATGATTTGCCACAAATTAAAAGCAGTGAAAATTTATCTCTGTTATAGTGTGTGTTTTTGTAATTGCATTCAGAAAATAATAACACTTTTTTAATAGGTTTTCATTACACTTTATGACTTAATCAACATGGTGTGCGGTTCTCTGTACCGTAAATAACGTTTTTACAATAGAAAAGAGTCGTGAAATAAACAAAGAATAATAAGAGAGAATGTAAGGAGGATTGGAATGAAGAGGGTAGTCCAGTAGGAAAAAATCAAATTAACGTAAAAGGCAAATAGGGGAGGTGATTTAACGAAGCGCCATAAAAAGCGAGAGCGGGAAAAAAAGAGCCTTTTTGCCTCCTTGCAAACATATACTGTGCAAGTTGAGTGTCTCAACCTCAGTGTTCTATAACCGCTTAGTTAACGTTTCGTAACTAATATACGTTTTATTCGTAATTAGCTTTAGGTAGCTTAACAATTTTTAATTTACTATGCCTATAAATGTGAATTAATGCTTCCGTTTTGTTATAAAAGACACAAGTTTATTAATGAATTAAAAAACGCAGCCCCTTTCCCTGATGCTCATCGTCTGCTTGACAAATATTCATTTTTATCATATAAACTACCTACCCACAGTTTGGGTGAATAAAGATATCAATTTTTCGAAATTACGTAAACACAGACATCAAACGGAAAATGTTTGTCATTGTGCTAAATATAAATCAAAGTGCGAGCCTTTTTGAAAATATAAACTAATAAAATACATCATTAAAAACATTTTATGTACACAATTTGTATTTAATCTACACGTGTTTCAAAATATTAAATATATTGTGTATATGCGACTAACACATTTTCACTCAAGAAAAAATTTAATTGCCTCCTTTGACTCTGTGTCTAATTACTGATTTACAATTGGGTTGTTCATAATAACAATCTAGTCTCTATTTTTATACACCCACACTCTCTTCTTGGCAAATCGAACCGTATATGTAGATATACCTATTACTCTTTTTTTTGTTCAAAAAAGATTGTTTAATTAAGTTTGATTAGTGAAGGGTTTTGTGCAATTTCAAATGAACAATTACAACATTGTTAATTTGGCTTGACATTTGTGGATTTATAGCCTTGGAGTGTTGGAGTTGCAGAAAGTATGAGCGATAAAGTGGATTTGGAGCTTTTGCAAGTTTGGCGAATGCGCCGGGATCACAATGAGGATAGAAATCAATCAAAATGTTGAAAAGTTAGCAGGATTTAGGCCGATTTGAAGTAAAAGTGATGCTGACGAGATTATAAACATTAGCAAAAATTAAAAATTTTACAATTATCTTAGCTTCCAACAAAAAATAGGCAAAGTTTCTCCTTATACCCATCAATAATGCCTTTTTATCGAGGTATAAAATGAAAAAGAATTTGGAATTGTTAAAATACTGTTATTATTGCAGTATATTGCAATCGCAATATACTTTTTGTACTAAATATTTTATTGGTACTTTGTAGTACCTTTCACTGTAGGTAAAATAATATGTACCTATATATTAAAAACAAATATAGGTTCCTACTTATTGTCCACAAAATTACTATTATGTACAAAGAAAATCTCAACTGAATCACTTTTTGTTTTATAAAAGACGTTCTAATGAAGGGAGAAGATCCCTTGAACTTTTGAACGTCTTCTATTAAATAGCTATTAAATTATTAGAGAGAACGCCATACATCAGTTTTAAATTTTGGTGAATGCGCCGGTTTTACAATAGTATTTTACACCAAAATTTACAATACCTACTTCAATTTATGCGTAAATCAAATTGTACTTAAAATACAATTTTTAACTATTAGACACATACTTAGATAAACTCTTAATCTTAAAATTGATTTAAATTAGGCATTTATAAAAACTGGTTTAAATACCTATACCTAAATAAAAAATTTGTTATTGAATTTTTTTATTTAACAAATACTAGTTACTAAATTAAATTATTAAATATATAAATATTATTACAACTTTGGGCAGGAATTATTAATGTATAAAAAATTACAGCGACAAGGTTATAATCATGAAAAAAAGTGTCTCTTTCTCTAAAGCCACAATTACCTAAATTTTGGCGAATGCGCCGGTTCGGCCACACACTCAAAAAAGTTTTCATTAAACCTGTAAATTTAGGAACGATCACGATGAATGGAAAATATCTAAAAACTTAATTCTCCAACAACCGCGTCGATTTCCTTATTGAACAAAACTCCAATCGCCTGGCATCCAGCTCTGAAAAACATGATTACTTGTATTGCATAGTTGAAAATTTCATGAAAATTCGCAACGCACGACCGTCAACACAACTGCACATCGCCACAAAGCGGAAAAAAGCGACGCAAATATGCGGGTACATATCGGTGCTGTGTGTAGGTATACAGCGAATTAGCCAACATCTTGGCATAGATGTCATCCACCTACACCCACAGTGTGGCAGTGATGCTGATGCAGAATGTAAAATACAGTAGAAACGACCTGTGGCTCTTATGGCTTACTGGTGGGCGGAGATGACTGGCAAATGAGCAGTTGCCTAGAAATTGAGTTCGTGAGACAAAACAATAATTGAAACCGCACCTGAGCCGTGCGCGGTGTCATGATTATAGTTCCCATTCGGCGTCAATTAGATCGCCCTGTCATTAGAAGCCGCTCTGACACTGGTGGCTGGGGGGACGCGGATGCCACACCAGTACCCGACAACGGCAGCAGTCGTACCGCTCTGGGACATTTGTCCAAAACACAATACAAACCAACAAATTGCCGAATTGCTACAAAAAGGTGCAACATTGCGGTTTGTGTTGCACAACACATTCCGACAACCTCAAAACAGACCACCGCCCCACATTAGTGGTCTTTGGGTGGAAAAGTGCACCAAATCGCCTGAAGCGACGTTTCTTCACACTCGCATTTCTCTACAAACGCTCGTATATACAAATTAATTATACAAACACAAACAATTACCTTAAATTAGTGCATATTCACTTGTATATTACAGCACAACCGTCTAATGAATGTAATTTCCAATTATGGACAATAGTTGCCGGTTATATCTTGTAAACATATTTGTACCATTTTTTCCATACTAATTGCGCCCCTAAACGATTAGCTTCAGTTTTAATTAGCTTTTAACTCGTTCGTTTTTTCGAAATTGTTTTCACGTGCAGCCAAAATGCGTTTTTAATGCACTTGGACTAGGAAATTTTAGAAATTATTGTTGTATGGCCTAATAGATGACCACCTGTTTCGATTTTTCTCTAAAACGCATTATCAATTCACTTTATATGATGATAATAAACAACCTAGAGGGGCGACTCTCCACTTTGTAATTGATATATAATTTGTGCTCTCTTAGGTATTAAACAATCATACCGTTATTATGTACGATATTGTTGCATGTTTGCTTATTATTTACACACAATAACCCTCCTAAATTGTTTCAATTCCCTTAAAACCATATTCAGAGGCAATCAAATTATTACTCGTCTAAGTGCAATTCCTAAAGAATTACATTTTATTATATGAATAATTAATGGATGGTAAACATGAACAGAACATAGAGGAAAAAATTTGTTAATTAAGTAATTATCTTTTTCGTTATAATTTACGAATGACAAGGTTGTTTGTTATATTAAAAATGAGAGGAATAAATAAATAATGCATTCATTAATTTTGATATGATCTAGAAAAATATATAATTTTTGAGGATTGGTTTTTTTTTCGAAATGCAACGCTTTTTGTGTACGGTAGCATTGTTCGCTTAACAAACAAACTCATTTGTACCTATAATTTGTAAAAAATTGCGCTTTTTACTCGAATAAGTAGAAAGGAACACTAATTATGCGCACTAATTACACATAAAACTAGGCATATATACGCCACAGTTTCAGTGTTTCAAATCTACAGGATATATAATAAAAAAAGTGGACAATTTGTCTTATCGGTTTGTATCTTAATTTGTTGTGCGTTTAAATTTTTAGTAGAACTGGAATATAATAACTATGACATCGTGGTATAATGTGTGTAATTATAAAATGTCACCGTTCTGTGATGGGTATCTTATGGGTTGATGTGGATTCGGTTACATTTGGTTACGTTTCCATCTTTCCCCCTATAATTATTATGTCTTTTTTCTAAATTGCCTGCAATTATTCAAACGGAGTTCTCTCCTCTCTTTGAAAATCGCGCACTGTAGACAGAAAGAATGCTCGCTTATTAATCGAGTAACTAAGTAGTAGAAAATTGGAAACGGTTTACAAGACGGTGCTTTTTGCGCAAAAACCAATTGATTCGCCATTGCCGCATTCTTATATAAAATAGATAAACATCCAACATATTTACGATGAAAATCCAACAAGCCATATAGTTAACAGTCTTTATTATATCGAATAAGATAGAGAAAATGCGGAACTTGTAATCAGTAATCAGCATTTGATAGGAAAAAAAACGCAAAACAAAACGATTTTCGTTATCGTCGCTCAAAAGCGCGCAAAAGGTTGCCAGTTTATTGCACAATTTATATGTCATAACCGCGTGGAGGAGGTGTACAAATTCACGATCAGAAAATAACTTTCAGCAAAAATTATGCTTATTACAAGCGCAACAATTTCGTCGAATGAGGAAAAGTATTGAATATGCAGTTTTTGAGCTACGTAACAGGATATACAATACGAAATATTACAAATTAACATTATAAAAATCGTTTTGTTACGTTTAAACTTTGGCTGACTCCGTCCCAAAAACGAATCTCCCTCCAAACATCTACAAAAGACATAAACACAGTATTTTATCTGATAGTATAATAATAATACGTTATTTGAGAATATTACTTCCCAGTTCATTTCATAAATATCAGTTTCATATATATATATATTATTTTATATAGCAGGTGCTATATAACTTTATGTAGTTGCAGTTGTGTTGCTGTATTATTATTATGATGTGTTGTGGTTGCCTTTACCCACAAAACTGTACTCTTACACCTTCTTTTATCTTCACCGATGCCCAACCATTAGTCCCATGTAATTACTACAAAAAAATCGCTTATTCCATCACTCGTAAACCAACCAACCCTCATATACCCATCACAATATTGCAAACAAATAAATCCGCCCCTGTCGCTAAGAAATGATGATTCGACGACGACAGTAACAAAAAAAAACACGCACACATCTGCGTTATTTCGATATAAGAGGAGGGTGATGTCGTTGTTTTGGGACTCACTAATTGTCCTGAAATTAACCGAAAGCGCCCAACAAACAAATTAATCGCAAACACACACACCGAGTTGTAGCCTCTCATTATAAAAATGTGACGGAGTAAAGCCTTTCGGATCGGCGGTATGGTCCCTCATTGAAAATAAGACGAGGGTGGATGCTGGGCGCGTTTGGTGTGTGAGTGTAATATTATGTTGGGGGTCAATATGGTATAATATTGCGGGGCATTAAACTTAATCCGGCCCAGATGGCGACCCGGCACTCTTAAATCGTTTTAAAAGTTATTCAATATAAAAAGAAGTTCGCCGCAGATTTAATAGGAATTTGTTCATCAATTCACGGAGATAGTGTAATGCTCCCGAGCATCCCCTTTTATTGGTTCACTCTAAAGATAAGATGGAGTCGCCGTAATCGTCTGGAAATAACGTTTCGGTATATTGTAAAGTTTCTCTGCGCCCGTTTCACTCTTGTCCTTTTTTCCCGCATTATTAGTGTACTTCTTTTCTGCGGTGCTGAACCGCTATTACTGTTTATTTACCAAACGCTTTTAATAAAATGCCACCGTCTCTCGTATATCAAATCAATTAACTCCTCCATTTAATGGCCCACCAATTCCATCCATTTGATATTTATTTCTAAGCATTGCATGCATGTAAACACATACAACATATGGTTTTGCGTTCAATTGCCAAGGGGACACTCTCAACTAGGCATTTTCCAATCAACCAAAGTGGTTCCTCCACTGTCCTCCTCTAATAACACTTTAACCATTCGCGATATCGATGCTAATGATGGGTTTACATGTTACTCCAAAAAGGACTCATCTGAGCTTTGAGCTCACTTCCAAACACCATCAGGACGGCGCAATTATACCTGAAACAGTTCGAGAAAATAACAATTATTATTGAAAGCGATAGGAGCAACCGACAAAGGAACTACTCTTGTCGGTTTACAATTCAATAATAAAACTAATAATAGTCATTTAAAACAAAGCAACTGTATTTATATTCAAGGCCGGAACAACATTTTTTTTCGAAGACTCTAGAGACTATTTATAAAAAGAATTATGTCTGCACACAGAACACACAGTAAACACCATTGCACCTTTATCAGTACATGTGGTAAAAAATTCCATCTACAATAGAAATGATTGTTATTATTAGAAAAACTCAAGATTTATAGTATGTTATAATTAACTGTTTCTACGTGCGATAATCTAAATTGCATTTTATTAAGTGTTTTCCGTTCGCCGGATTATTCGCTCTTTATTATTAACTCCACAATACTGACGATTTTTTTCCATATAATCTACATAAATGGTGGATATCGTAAATTATATAGACACGTAATGGAATTAAACGGTCTGGCCTATCAACAGACATCCTGAAATTGAAGACAGGCACATTATCATTATGCAAAAATGGAACTGGAACAAAAATTATTGTTGGAAATTTATAGGCAAAAAGGCGTTTGAAATTGGTAAACGGTAGCGACGCGGGCCAGATGGCTAACGTTACACGAAAATGTGTATTAGTACATAAAAAGGCATCACTAAAGACTATTAAACTGACATTATCGTGTTTGAGATAATTCGGTCTGGACCGAGTGTCTGTTTGAAGTGGCTTGAACAGACACACCGACATCACCAAACCACATCCGTGCCTTTTAACCCCGTTATCTAGCAGCACCAAGTTAAAAGGACATCAAAGGCTTACTATTTACCCTCAATGCCCACCGTGCTTGGTCCCAGCACATGTTCACATTATAATCCGTTCACTATACATGAAAAAGTTTTGTATGTGCTCAAAAAACACACGCGTTTATAATCGCTAATGAAACGCGAGAAGAGAGAAAACTTTAATAATCCTTTTTTTCACAATAATTTACACAACACAAAACTGTGCTGGTGAGTGAGTAGCTCTCGCTAGGATAATTTATTGTGCCAATGGATATTGAGCGGCTTTTATATTACAAGGCGGTCAATAATAAAATAAAAGCGACGGGTCTTATAAAATGCTCCAAACGAAAATTACCAGCCAATTACCATATCCCTCTGTTTTGCACTCAACGAAATGCTTCTCTCCGAGATGACCACTCCTCTCTCGTGCTGGTTCTGTCACTTTTCCAGCTTCTGCTCAACACCTAAGTGTAATTATTTGTCTTCTGCATCCCGAGGGCGAATTCTTTCGTGTATATGCACAGTGACGCCAGGATATCTCTGTAAAATTGCGAAATTACACGTCAATTAAAACAATCCTCCAAGAACAATTCCAATACACCTTGTTTGATTTATATTTTTATTGGAAATTAATTTTTACCAAAACAAAACAATAAATTGTTTTAAATTGTCAAATATTAATGAAAAAATTTAAATTTCCATTCTGCAATCACAATTTATACATCGAATCTGCAATTCAGTCCATTTAAATTTATTGTTTATATAAACGCAAAACTATAAACTTTCTATATTCGATTAAAATATTGTAAGAATTATGAATTCATTTAATCGGGTGCTACAACAGATTAATTTTGGGGTCCAGTATAACTGAAACTAATAAGGCACAATGTCACACACGCGTCCATGTAATGACAGGGGCGTAGAATTGCGAGTTATCTCAGTAAAATGCACGTGCATTGATCCTGTCGCTCCCTTGACAAACAGTGAAACAGAGACGATCCTCTCTCTGACCAAAGACGCTTGAAAATTGTTATATGCAGCATTCTAAAAAGGAGCATTTAATCCTATGATTGATGATAGCGAGTTAGAACGGCTATAAGTCGATCCGACGCACTCCATTTAACTTGATGAGCTGCATGACTGTTCCGCATAATATTATCAACATCGAAGAATAAGGGGCTGTTTTGCGCGCTGCCACAAAGAATCACATACTTGAAACGATTCCATAATGCGAACAAATCGCTGTGCATTCTTCAGCAAAAATCAACTGAAAATCGACGGTGTTTCGGTGGAGCGAGTGACCTGACTTTGATTATGAATCAATATTGGATGACTAGCACATCTCCAGTACACCATTCGTTCTTATCAATGTCAGAGTTAAGCTGATTATGTACTAGTGACGCGTGAAACCGTCTGTAATCCGCACTGACGAATGTTACTTACGGCCCCAATCAAACACCACACGTGGCACTTTGCTCTCTCTTGCTGAGTGCCAAGGGGATTTCGATATAGTGAACTTTACTGCAACGGATAATCTACATGTCACTGATTCCACAATTATGGAGAACACCAGTTTGGTTTAATTCTGAAATGTTCTTGAAAATGGGAAGAATGAATGGAGCGAGTGATGCGGTAGCTGGACGATATTTATACTGACTAGTCCCACAACACCATTAACCCAGCACGAAATGACATGATTTATTTTAACGATTTTCTATTATCTATATTGTATTCATAAAGTGTAATCTATAGTGTGATTTAGAGAAATGGTAAAAAATTTTATTACTTGATCATCTCCTTTTGTGATGGCAGGAATGGTCTTCTAACTTGGTAGAATGGAATTTAATAAAGTAATTTATGCTAAAAACCAGACAGACCACTTTGCTTGACGAAAGAAATTAATAATAAATTCATTCTAATTAAAAGCATATAATTTAAGGGAGCTGGTTATACTGGCCTTAATGGACGATAGATTTTTATGTGTGAATTATATAAATTATTAATACAGTGGTTGTCGAAATGCCCATTTCGCATTAATAACCAAAGCGAAATTTATCACAAATCAATTTCCAAGATAAGAAAAAATTCTTCACTCTTTGTATATCTGGAAAAACCGCTCTTTTCTTCGTTGTCCAACGGACTTCTTTGCCGGACAACTTCTGATCTGCACCGTACACATTGCAAAGGCTATATTTAGTATCATTTTACATGAATTCTAAAATGATTTTATAATATATGCAAATTATAAGCGTAGTGTGACTAATAAAAATGTTTATTACAGAAAATATTCAACAATTTTAATTCAACCTTTTAAATTACACAGTTTCACTCGATTTTTCTCTCTCTTTGTTTTATAAAATAGCCGCCGATTGCCGGTGTATATTTGAACTGTAACTGTAATAAAATATTTATTAGTCCCAAACAAAGGAATTGAACAATTCGAAACGGTCTTATTTTTGTCAAGACAGGAAGGCAGTTGTAAAATTCACTAACATGCAAAATATTTACACTGGACATGAGCGCAGAGCGCTTATTCGTATTAATGTAACTAGTTTTGTGTATGTGCTATGATGGCAAATTTATATCTTTGCTTTTACACAAACCTGCCCATATATGAGGGTCATGCTAGCAAATTATTGCCCAGCTAACTGCCGCACACAGGCATTAGACTGTCGTATCTACCTACCGCATTGAACATAAACAATATACACTTACATGTTGTCGCAAATGTTAGTACATTTCGCTGAAAACCAGTTCAATATCGCGAAAACACTCTTCAATAATTCCTAACGGGACAAATTGCCCTCCACTCGCCTCTTTCGCATTCTACTTCTTGCGCCTCTTCCTCTCAATGGCGATCTCGCTGGAAATCATCCGTTTCTCAATTAAAAACAAACACGGTGTCGTCGCTGTAATTTACGTACATAATGTATTATACCTGTTTGGGAATAATGTCTTCTACCTGGAGTGCCAGCCAATTCCAAGTGGAAAATGTAGAAATAAACTGACTGAGGAACAAGTTTGTCCACCCCGTAGAATAAATATACTTATGAGTCGCGTTGTGTGTTTGGTTGGATTGTCAAAATGTTTGAATAAATTTCAATAAGCTTTTATTAAGCATCAGTTTTTTTTTAATAATAGTTTTGTGATGGAAAAAGGACGCTTGATTTTATTTTATTAGTGACTGTAGGGGTCTTGGAGCCCTCCTACAGCGTTTGATCACACTTGTCGCTTTCAACAGGGACACTCGTACTTTATAGCCAGGACTCCAAACTCGCAGCAAGACATAATAATGTGTATTTAATATATTACTAGGTAAGAGTCGTTAAGGATGTGTTCTGGATGTCCCCTTCGGGTCCCCACACCAAATCGCTCATCATTACATCGCATTTTCTGACTTTTCAAACCGCAAACGTTTTCGAAATGCGGTGTTCAATTCTCTTCGCACCCATCTGTCATACCGTTATGACAAGCCATCGTATTGTCTGCATTCATTTTCGTGAACCAGAATGAGTTGTGTAATGATAGGTCCATGATCTGTCTCAAATTCTTCGTCCTTGTCCCAAAAACTTTTCTATAATAAGTGCGATTGTTTGGCATGGAAATCGTGTGGCTTCCTCTCAATAAACGAACGTCATTGTTTGCATTACAATAAATGTCACATTTTGACGGGCGTTAAACTGATGCTGCTTCTCAGCCAGTTAACACTGTACAACGAGAGTGAGAGACTGACGAGGGTTTTTCGGTCGGGATTGTTTACTTGTTTACCGAAAAAGCATATTATACCGGATTACACCGAATTAGGGGGTTTAGGCTTTGTGTGGGTTGTTTTTCATACCCTCATCCGCTATGAATAAAAAAACGTTGTAAACAATCAATTGAACAAGTTTTCCATAATTACCAAGTAAAAGACGCAACATCTTCCCGCCAATAGGTACCAATCTTTCAATTTGATCGACTAGATTCGTTGGTAGATGAGAGTTTTTTTTTGAGACTGTGGTGGATTTGGGTTCGCCGGAGGTCCCAGTGATGACCGATCACTCTTCACTTTGACAGATAGCATAAACCATAGTCAACCGACACAACCAGTAGAGAAGTTTTAATAATTTGTATTATGTTCTCATAGTATAGACGATCACATATTTATATAGGTAGGAGTCTATATTTTATATTTTGGATATTTATCATCGTTTTTTTTCTGGACGACTTTGCTCTACTCTTCTTACAACTGTGCTTACACTCGTCGAATACACGAAGAGAGAGACTTGTATAATATATATAAGATTTCATTTAGATAAACAAACTGATGGCATATGACATGTAAGGCAGGTAAAATGCACGTCTCTCAACAATGACCACTTTAAGATGCCATTATAAGTTATAACAAGCGAAGATATGCAGATTAGACACACAAGGCATATCTTTAATGTATGATCGATTGCCTTTTGGTCTATGCATATAGTTAGACAATAATAATTCAGGGATTGGAATTTCTAGCGCAAAAAAAGAGAGAGAAACTCACTGGAAAATGGATGAGTACGTTTTGTGTTATACATATACATATATCTGGTAAAAATTCAAAAATGCTGAATAAATCTGGACTTGTACAGGTTGTATAACAATTTGACAAGCAATTAGAATCACGGCAAATTGTATCAAACGTATACAGCCACCACAGGATAATCCAATCAGTGTAAAAAGAATTGAATATTAGAGTGTTGGACCCCAGCAGCAGGAAGCAACCACCCCAAAAACACATGATTATCTCGCATCATGCATTGTGACTGGTGGCCGGACGGCAACAACACCGAGAGAGAATGATAATGGATATCGAAATTGTCGGCAATCTGATTTATGACGAGCGGAAAAACAAATCTTGGGGGCAGAACGAGTAAATTGAATCAGGTCAGACCGTCAAGCCGCATTTAGACGGATATGTGTGCGGGAGATCGACTGTAATTGTTCAGACGTTTTGCCTCTATGGGTGTATGATGCATTGGTTTATATGACAAGCTGCATCACACAGTTTGTATTCGGTTTAGATTATTTTGTTAGTGCATTCTGCTAGCCACACATACACAATTCCATCCAATTTCCAGCACCTATTTGTCAGATTGATCTTAACCAGCGTGGATGAGGGAAAAGTGCACGAATTCAAATTGGACAGTAGAGAGAGAAAAAAGCGCATTGTTTACCCTTAATCAATCATTTTTGCCATCTATGAGAAAAGCCCCTCTGAGATGGGAGTGCGCGCTTTTTATTCGCCTCTAATCCGACACAGTGAAATTTCTTGTGTATTTGTAGACGAAAACACAACGAATCGCCCATCTAGATGATATCAAATATTTTACGATGATCGTTCTATTAGTTTTTGGTCATAGGAACACGTAATGTCCGAACATAACCATGAGTGGGCCATTTCCATATAATACGAACCGTGAATGGTAAATGGTCACAATCGAGAGACACCATAAACCTCTAAAATGTATACTATAGAATCGTCCACAGATAACATCACACATCTCCGGGTGGTTTGCGAGTTGTGCTAGGGGAGCCCATAACCATCTTCATTCTGTACTCCTCTGCCTCTCTGCGACCCATCCACTGAATATGGTTAGTAGTTGTGTCCGGACATCTCCATTTCTGTAATACAACAGCACATATTATACGAGCACTAAACACATTTCGTCTTAACCACCAGCTTCCACTGTTCATTCACAGGTTCTTTGACATTCCGGACGATATATGGCCGGGTGCTACTGTGACCAACAATTTATTCATCCAATGTACAGTTTAACATTTTTCCATAAATGCTAATCGCTACACGACCACTTTTCTCTCTAAACATTGCCATCCAAACTGATTTATCTCTTCTCTCCATAACGCGTCTTATTTTTCAATTAGAATTTATCTAAAACAGACGATGTCGCTGTAATTGTGCAACATCCTCTCTTCATCTTTTTTATATTAGCGCGGATTTGTTCCGGTAATGAGAATGTCGCACTCCTCTGCATCCCGAGAACAATTTAAGCAAATTGTAGGTGTCTCTCAAGACTCAGGTGGCCAACGTTGTACACTCTTAATCTACCCCCTCATCTTTTTACACGAACAGCAACGTTCTTAACCGGGAGCGTGTGACAAAAAAATCCCTTATTAAAATACTTTGCAACTGTCTCTTGGGTGTTACACGTACACCGTTGTTCTTTCCCTCATTCCCCATTTCTCCAACGTCTTCTTGAGATCATTTTCTAATTTTCCACCTTCACCTCTGTGTATTTACTACACTTTAATGTTCCATCCTCCCTCGCTTATATATAGCGCACATTTAAATTTCTTTCTATCTCTTGGAATTGTGATGCGACCAAGTGTAGAAGCGACGAGACTGCTGTCACATTAGCACAAACGCCAGATAATAACGTATCTGCGGTGGACGGGGGCAGGCGGAATGTGCACACAAGCTTCCTGAAACGGCTGTGAAACGGCCTGGAGACAGAATAGATGGCGACAAACTTTCCTGTCTGGAAGGATTGCTGCCCAGATAAGGGACAGATAGCGGGAGAGACTGCAATAGAGTCTCATCTCTCTCTGGAGGCGATATAGTTTCCCTGCAAAACGAGCACCAGCATTCTGCCATGTACGCTACAATTGTGGCAATTAAATAGGGAAGAACGGCAAACGGGTAACTGGAACGGTTATCAGGACACTAAAACTGTATCGCTTGAGTTAAAATGTGACGTTGGGCGTTGAAGAGCATTAATTTGGCTTGCTAATTTTATGACCGCCACTGTTTGTACATTAAATACGGACAGTTTTTATCGCACGGTATATAGTATACACAGTGGCGCGGAATATATGTGCGCTTTTTCGCTCCGAAAATTGTTAATATATGCACAAATGGCTGTTATAAATCATTTCGTTTCGACTATAAAAACACACTATTGCTTCTGTATTAAACAGCATGGAAATTTGGGCGCGTATTCGAGTGAAAAATTGAAAATGTCTTGGAATGACAGTGTGGAAGAGCGGAGCAACAAGCCATTATTAAATTGTTGGAGGCACACATAGAGAAGAGCGAGCCAGAAAAGAGAGACGTTTCACATATTCCCGACGACTATTTATAGGAAATTGTGCGACGTCGGTGAGGAATGGGGTGCCAGCTATGTTGAATAGGGCAAGGGAGAGTTATATAGCGAGAGACGGAGAGGGCGTGATAAATATTACACTATAGATGCGGTATATGGGGGTTTGAGGGGGTGGATGGCGAAGGCAGTGAGAAGCTGTCGCAACCTCATCCAGCCGACCGTGTAATTGGATGGAGTGCAACGGATATCGACATGTACAATCAAGATTCGCGCCAGAAAAGCGACTCCCTTTGCGTCTTCCACTATTAGGTATGCATTGGCCTTTTTTTCCCATTCCTGATGCTTGTGTGTGCATTTACATATACGCGGGCAACAATATAAAGCGATGGATATTCTGTTATGACAGGCAGACATCAAGCTCAGTTAACGACACACAATCATAATTACCGCTATCAATTTAACCACCGGGTTCGCAATGGACCTATTAAAGTGATTAATTTCGCTGTGTTTTTTCTGCTACGTCCACGTATGCATGTGTACCTCAGCACAACTTCAA
Organism: Silvanus unidentatus; assembly: GCA_963930825.1. NCBI lineage: Eukaryota > Metazoa > Arthropoda > Insecta > Coleoptera > Silvanidae > Silvanus > Silvanus unidentatus. The sequence goes on from OZ005758.1 coordinate 3,289,021, forward strand.
TATGTCATTAAAAAATATTGTTTCCCTTTAAAATCTCGTTACTGGATTCCGTATAAAACACCTCCAATCAATCATATGGGGCCCACAGTCGCACCAGTCACTCATTCACTCTCCCAATATACCATATGCATTATGACCGGTATAGGTTTGTGATATTTGTTAAGTGCCACGGATTCCTCCCTTGCTGGTATATGCCACATTATGGTGTGCTGGCGCATTTTGTGGGAAATAAAAAATATACAGAGCGCAGTGGTTTAATTTTGCTCGAACCGGTTCATTATTTTAATGATTTCCGACACCTTTTGTGGCCGCCGTATTTATGCGTTTGACCCGGGGTCACATTCGCCCTTAACAATCTATTAACTAAATTTATAGTTCAACGGATATTTATGGAGATTTACAATATATTGTGTGGCGGGCTCAAGTGGTAGCCGCGCCGTCTCTTATTCGTGTGTATGTTTATTAAAAAAAAACACACGGGTGCACCACATTCGATAATAAACGCTTTTTTAACAAATTTATGACGATGATTATGTCTTAAGGAGGCAGGCACACACATCTGTTTTATTTGGGATATTATCTGAAGGGGGCAGGTAAATGGGCTTTTAAGATATCGCATTATCAATGAGTTCGGGGTGGGCGGGTGACGTACGATTCTCTCCGAAAAAAATGTTTATTTAATAGCCCCCCAGAAATGCACAATCGTAACTACAAGTCATTGTGTATCTTTACTGTTTCAGCCATCAATTGGAATAGGCTGTACCCGTGTAAATGAGACAAACACACACACAATAGCTTACCAAAAATCCTTTATTGTCGTGAAAAATTTATTGTAGGTCTTAAAGCCTCTCCAAACTCTATCACTTTATTAACACTGTGGAATAACATGAAAAGTCCCCCTCGTTCCATTGGAACACACACATACTGGCTTGATAATGGCACACAAGCACAGTGGGATACTAGAGAGGATGGTCCAGCAAATCTGGAGCATATCATCAAAACAGCTGAAGCTGATGACTCATTCAGATATACAACAAACTCGTGCTTGAACATTTAACCGCTAATACACAATAGCTTAAATAGCCAGTGGTCAGTTTGAAAGACGTCCTGCGGTTCGCCCATAATCGATCTTCTATCGCGGACATCTGGCCCTCTTTTGCTAACGCCAATAGGTGCTGGAACAATAAAAAAAATGCGATTTATTTACTGTTTTACAGTCCTTTGAAAAAGACTACTCTTTTGCCTTCCAAATCAAAACATCTAGAAAGAAATTTGTCAAATTAAAAAAAGGACTACACAGGATTCAAGTCCTTAAAACGGTCATTAACGAACAATAGAGAATTATAACTTATTTCGAACGCCCTTCGAATATCATCTGTCCATTCCAAGTGTCTGGTCTTTGTTCAGAACTGCTCAAACCGGTGCAGATTTATTACACTGTTATTATTTGAATATAAACTGGCCATTCAGTTGTCAATAATTTACCATCAAAGTATAATGTCAAAAGGTAATGCTACTGCTGAAGAGGATGGTATATACATTTATTTGAAGAGTTTATGGAGTTAATAGTTGCGTGCCACAAGGTGGAGGGCCTCCAGTATTAATTAAAGCGCATCCGTATAGTGCACTATATAATTCATCATTAAAATATAATAAATTAGACATCTGTTAAGAAATAAAAATTGCAAAGCGTACAACTGATGACAAATTACGATAGGAGCAGTTCTTCTCGTGATTATATATTTAATTTAATTAAACGCCATATGAAATCGCATAATAAACTAGCGAATTTGCTAAAATTATTGTTATTGTTTATGCTAATGATAACAATATAGTGAAAAGAGTGAAATATAATTGATATTTGCCAGTAATGAGTGTTTCCTTTTAATCGCTATTTATATATTTAGATACAATGGACTTTTAAGCAGTAATTACAGAAATTGCCAAAGAATATAAATGTAATTTCTTTCGATTTACATAAAAAATGAATTTATCAAAAAAATATTGTCCATACATAAATGCATGAAATGAATAGAAATATGGGTTTAGAAATAGACAGGAAGTATCTCTTAATTGTTTGTTAAATTAGTTAGCTTACATATTTTTTTTCCAAATTGAATTTGATAAATTCATTCGCGTAACATAATTACTTCATTATTTAATTAAATATGTATAGTAAGAGGCTTATGAAACTGACACAAAATTTAATAATAAATTAACTTTTAGATTTTTCTATTTAAACGTTTCCATCGTGGAAGCCAGTAATTATATAATGCTTAACATATAATTAAAGAATTTAATATTGACCCTAAAAATTGAAAATGGGAGCACATTATATCTGATTTGTATAAAATAACAATTTATATTGAAAATTCTCTATTATTAGCGTTTATTATTTAAGTAAGTGCGGGCCTAATAAAATAGATAAAGTAATAATTTTTAATAATGATGAAATTATGAAAATACAACACTATCTGTGCCAATCAGATAACTAATAACTTCATTTTTCGACAATCTTCGTAATTAGTTTTTATTACAGTGCACCACTGTTAAAATATGTGTACATCTATTATAAAAAGCCAATTTAAATTTAAATAAGGAATTCCTTTTTGTTGGGAAAAACCTGGTGATTATGGTAAAAAGTGGCTGTTATAAAATGTACAGCAGACGTAAATGCACCCTCTTGAAAACGATAAGGGCTGCAAAGAGCCGCACAAAGTCAACTTCACACAGAAGTGCAGTAGTCAACTTTATGTCTTTATATTTTTTTATAACGGTGGAAAATTTACTAGTCAGTAGCAGACATTTCGGTCGTTTTTTAAACAAACATCTTCAATCCGTCAACTAATTAAAATCTCTAATCAGTCAATTTGTCCTCTCAAGTGGCGGTACACTAAAAACCCCACAAAACTCTTCGAAATTTGATAAAACTCAATACAGAATGGAAACAACACAATAAATCCTTCAAAGTCGAAAGAGCAGCACAGTTGGAGCATTTGGTAAAAATGGTCCAAAACAAGTTCGCCCCCACATCCTCTGAAAATGTTTGCCTGGACATTGATTGTCCGGGACGAGCACATAAGTCTTTTCCCCGTAGGATACCGCGTGATTTGTCCGCTAATCGTAGCTGCCTGGGGACGTGTAATGGGTCCACCATCCAGTACCCTCCACTGTCTCCTCTCTCACTTTACACAACCGGTAAGTGGGTGCCCGTTTTGGGGATGTCACTTCAATTACGGACACAATTGTTGGCGTGTCCTGTTGCTGTTATTTTTCCACTAGCTCTTCTATTATTTTCCTATTGCTCCATTGGGAATTGTCCAGGAACCTAGATGGGGCCTAATTATTATCAATGAATCACTGAGCAATAAAGTCGATTCATTTTTCATTCGTTTGGCAAAAACAAAAAAACGCCATGCAATACAAGAATTAAATGTAGCCACCACAATTTATTCGCTTTAATTACTCTTAAGGTACGATACAGAAAGATAAAGAAGTGGATTGTTTGTTTTCCCTTTTTGCTAGTGCGAGTGCTAATGAGTCGGTCCCTCTGCCAACTGACCCCATCCGTCACCTGCTGGCCGCTTCTCGCTCGTTCTCTTTCAGTTCGGGGGTGGGACGACAAGCTGGCCACCCGCTAAGCACTAAACGCGTTAGCAGGGCGCTAGTCAACCTCCCCAATAAATCCTCAAGTACAAACACACAAACACTGTGTGTTGGGAACAGAGAAGTCTTGCCTAAAGCGGATTCTAATCTTTCCCTCGGTGATATTTCACGACTATTCCACTCCTCTCACAAAGTCCATCTATATTACACTGGCAGGCCCCCAGAATCACCCTTCCAAAATCTGCAAAAACAAATTCAGACCATGGTCGTTTGTTATTGTAGAGTGAAACTGGAAAAATCGACTGTGGAGATTAGATATCTGCGATGGGTTACAAACGAATTTTGTTGGAAAAGTGAAAGTTATTCACGAATAATTACGAGTTTTAATTAATTTTATTTTTCAGAAAAATCTGAAATGGCGAAATATCAAATCACGACAAGATGGTAGACAAACAATGTTTAAACAAACATATTGTCAAAAAATGCCATCGTTTCGTTTCACCGGCCCTCTGACCTACGAAATCACGCCTCCTTCATTAAACCCTTGCTTGTTGGAACAATTGTAAACAGAAAGCACTGTGTGTGTGTACGGTCGCTCTGAATGACTTTCGTGCATTAATTTTCACGCCACCATATATGGTGGAACAACATGGCGCCTTACATATACATACATACAACATTCAGACCTCACACTGCCTTTATTTGCATCCCTGTGACATATGCAATTCAAATATCCGCTAGCAGTGGAAAGCCCTGCCGGGAATCGGCCCTCCTGCTATTTTATTGTAATCGACTTGATCTGTTATTCAAAAGTATGTGTTGGAATTGAATTTTGGCTTGGTAAAAGAGCTCTAAAATGCGTGTGCATATATTGTTTTTCCTATTACAAGTGTCCCCCCTGGAAACTGACGATATTAGCATTACGGCTTGTTTCACTAATCAAATTTGAAATTGCCTTCTGAAAAAAGAATCTCAATTTGTTCTATAAACTCGTAAGAAAAATTCAAAAGCAAAACAGATTTGTTATGCATTTAAACAATGCCGAAACGCTTGCTGTAACATAAATTCCGTTGGTCTTGACAATTTTTCCTTACCAAGAAACAAGATACCACCATTCAAGTGGCTATAATGGCACACCACTTTACACTGTTTCTTTTACTCTCCCATTTAATAAGAAAATTTATACATCCTGCGGCATTGAATGACATCAAAATAAATTTTATATAAATCTTTTAATTTGTCAGTGTTTTCTTAAAGTCTGGAGCTGTGTGCTGTGTGTCGTTCTCGTGTAGGTGTATTTATCGCTTTAATATGTTAATCGTGTGTATTTGGAAATGCCACTGGGCTTCTGTATGCACATGTATACGTATTTATTAACACAGGATTCTCCTTTAAATTTATTAATTGTTAATTTTTATGTGGATGGTCTTCTGTCAACATAAATATGTTTCAAATGGTGTAATCTGGACTCCAAGTTCTATCTGTACTGGTGTGTCCAGGTAAACACGGCTAGATATAAAATATTGCATCCGGTTATTATTTTTGAAATTTTTACAGCCAACAATTTTCATTTTATTGATAATCATAATAACACTGAAAATAGATGGGGTACATAATAACATTTTGGTTTTGGTAAAATTTTTGTTTTCTAAATTAGTTGAAAACTGTTTGCGAACAATTAATCGAACGTTGAAGCTGCTAATTGGGAATTGTTGGAGTTGAGTTTAGTTAGAAATTTAAATGGGTCCATGCATTTATTCACATGGGGAGGACAATAGGGTTTGGGATTATCTCCAATTCTGTGCTGTGTATCAGTTGGAAAAACGTAATATTATGAAAGCAATAAAATGAAGTAAACGTATTGCAGATACATGATCAACTGCTCTTTTATGGGCCTTTGTCCCGCGTATTTTGGACGAAAAATCACATTGTCTTGACTCATCGCCGGTCACATAGTCGCATTTCCATCGCACGTGTGTGTACGCTACTCTCTTCTCGAAAACCACTAACTGTATTTTCCTTTCGCTCTTTGGCCCTTAGAAACTTCAACGGAAATCTTTATTAGATTTAAGTTCGCCCCACACACACAAACCGCCTTCAACCTCCTTCTCTTTCTTCTCCATCCACACGAATTTCATATTGAAGTGGAAAAAATAACGTCAGTGCGGAGATATAGGGAAATGAAAGCTATAAATTTGTTTATTGAATTTTTCTTTAAAATATTTATGCTTCAGGTTTATTCGATTTTTTTATAGTTTCAATCATACTTGCATTAACAATGTGTAACATAAATTTTTAACGATTTATTATTATTTAGAAATATGTAGGCATTTGTCCGGTCATAAAATCTACTATAGATTTCAGGCAGTTTGTGTGTAGGTAGGCACGAAACGAAAATATATAAAAATTATTAAAATAGGTGTTTATATTGAGAGAAAAAACCGTTTGGGATTTTGAAAGACGTTAGCTACTTGGTACGATAATTAAGAGAATTAATTTACCTGTTTTATTATGTAAAACGCTTAACATATTCATTTAAGACGTAGTAAACTAGAAACAAGAAAAAAGAATTCCTCGTTCCATAATTAATAATTTTTAGTTTATTAAAGCAAGTATGGGGCTTCATTAAAGACCTACACTTTTCTATATATAATCATCTTTTTATTTATGATATCCTTACAAAATAATAGCAACAATATAATTATCTAATTAACAATGATCAAATATGTGTATGTGGAAATCTAAATGCAAACTGTTAAATTAGGTAAATAATAATGTTTCCGTTTATGTGAATTTATTAATTAAATTTAGAATATTTACTTTTGTGTTCCGCTGAGAAAGGAATGTCTAAAAAATTAGGCGACTATTGTTTCAGAAGACTTCCTAACACCAACAGTCGAAATTAATTAAAAGAAACACGAAATTTCTAATCATTACGTTTTTGCTAAAATTTCCAAAAAACTAAAAAAATCCTTTCGATGTGAATATGAGCGAGGCGAGAACGGCATTCATCAAAGAAGTTAGCAAACAGGTAAGCAAAAAGTGCTTCGTGGAGGTTCGGGTGAATGTGGGGCGGATTCAGTATGTTTTAGCCGCAGCCCACAGGCGTCACCAATTCCGGACCAACCCCACCGGGGCCCCTTGAACGCCGGATCAAAATACCATGAGAAGAAAGGATCAGCATAGCGGTATGCGTGTGTTTAAATGCCCGCCCAGGTGGATGGTGACGGCCAAGGGGGTTAAAACAAAGCCTAACTTGTTGTCATCAATGAGAAGCTGCTTTTTGGGGAGAGGAGTTTGGAAAAAATGGCACATTCCTTCTTCTGATAACGTCTCGACGGAGTGGTCAGTTGACGATGAACTGCGTCCGCGACAAGTCCACACAACGCGGTCCATAACATCTGTAACAGCCTCTCCGTCCGCAGCAGACTCTTTGAAAAAGACCGGGTCATAATCAATTACAGCAGAAGCGAGTGCAGTAACGCCTCTTTGAAGAAGTGGGAGCAGCCAATCTGAAAGCTTTCGCTGCATATCAAAATAATCTTGTTAAATGTGAGTCAAAGGGATCTAAATATTCATTCTGTCAAAACATCTTGCTTCTGTAGTAAATACCTCACACCTATGTGTATACATTAGTGAAAGTTCACACACACTTCTATACCTATAGCAGCGCAAACCGAAAAGGCAATTTGAAACCTTCGTGTGGAACGCGGCAAAATAGATGAGGTGCTCGCCCATCTCCAAAGTGGCCCGAAAATGACATTTATCACCCCCGACGACATGTGTGGTCCATGTGGCAAAACTGTTACATGAAACTAATTTTTTTTTGCTAAAAACAAGAACGCGCGTTTAACAAATTATTGTGATTCTGTGATGGTGACAAAAAACTGGGAAAAATAAGTGCTGAATTTGTGATGTGTTTGAGAAGGTGATGGAAGAGAATTGTACGATGAGGCCCTCAGCCACAGACTTTAGCATCGCGGCGATCATGTCCAGGCATGGACGGGCGAGGACGAGATGCAGGGAGCGCGACCCGCCGGATACTGTCTCCAATTTGGGTAAGTGTAGAAATTCAGGATAAATCAGGGCTACTTTTCAATGTGACCGTATCGGTCGAAGCGTCTATAAAAGAACGTTCCATTCGCGAGCCAAAACAATTTTTCAACACTTTCAATGTTTCTTAAAGAGATAAGTGAAATTGTTGGACGATTGAATGACGAGTTGATGTGTTTATGTTGCATGTTCGCAAATTGCACAGAAAGGAAATCGTTCTATCAAACTGTCTTGATGTGTCTGATAAGTTAAAGATTTTTTTTCGGGAGGGCTAGAAATCTGACTAATAAGATGGGAAATGGTGGCCGACTGGTTGGAAAATTATTTTCGTTTCAGTCTGTTGTGTTTAATTTATTAAGTTTTAATTTTAAAATTTGTGTTTCCATTCATTAGATGTTTATAAATGTCATTGTAACTCAAATGTCGAACATATGTTAAGCATTTTCAGTGGCCCCGCGTCTGAAAACCGTATTGTTACACCTAACTAATAATAATATATTCCTGAAAAAACTACTCACTCGTACTTTGTGTTTATAATTATGAAAATATGAGTGTACACGTTAAACTAATATTTACGCCATAAAGCATACACACAAAACGTTTATTTACACCATTTAAATCATTAATTATCGCGATTAAGTATAGTGTGATTAAAAAATAAAAATGCTTGCATATTAATTGCGAATCGATTTATGGCTGTAAATCCATCAATTTGTTTTTCTCGCAAATCTAAACACAAATATAAGATAATCCAAAGCAGTTATTTAATAATTTTGTGCTAAAATTAATGTGCTTAAATAGCATAATAATAACGTGCGATATTGAAACGGATTTCATTAGCTGCAAAACTGCTAAAATTTAACATGTTCAAGTCAGAGAGAAAAAACATCGTGGAACGTGTTCAACAAAAATCCTAAACAATATTCTAACAAATGGAGAAAATTTCTCTAAGCGAATAATTTTCCACTAATGTATATTGTTGAAGAAATTACTCACTAATTTTTTCAAGTACAAATGTGGGTAGGTATTATTTGTCACCGGTGCGCTGCATGCAATTTAAACATTAGTAAAAAGATTATCAAAGGGGGAAACCAATAGTACTATTGGGTGTCGATGAGTTGTACCAATTTATTTCCATCAATAATTTGGGGCCTTGTATGTTGATATGCTTAATAAGTGGATGGGCGGAAAGTCATTACAGTCAAGCAAGTGACGCACTTTTCCACAACTATTCACCGAAACGCAATTATACTTTACTTGGCAGACTGCTTTTTTTTGTACTTCATTTAATTTCATTTTCATGTACACTCCATTGTTGTGGGTAATAAAAAACCTGTACATAAATTATTTATTTAACAAATTATTAATGGCATTATGTTAAATAATAATTAACTGCAGGTAATAAAGGAAATTATAAAATTTTAATACACCCATCCAGAAGGAAGACATTAAAGAATAGATGGGAAACTTCCTTCAAATTGCACACACACAGAGCTAATATTTGCAAGGCTTTTTAGTGTTAATTGATAATTAACAAGTTAATTAAATTGTATTACAAGCAGAGTGCTTTCCGAACATGCAGAGGCAAAGTGTCCGACCTAGGGCAGATTATTATTCGAAAAAAGAAAAAAATTCGGCTGTTATTATTCGTAAAGGAAGTGTATTAGCTGGGAATTACTTCGCGAAATGGCACTTTTTCCACCTAACCGAAACTTGTATAACATGATTTTCCGCAGTTAATCGCAATATCAACACATAATCTGCATATTCCAGTGTACAATGTACATTTTTTTTGCAAAATAAAAAACTAATTGTTCAGGTAATCGAGGTGAAACGAAAAAAATATGTTTCATATCGTGACAATAAACACTATTTCTCATAGAATTAAAAAATGTGTGGCCGAACACATTAATGGTGTTATTAAACACAAAAAATAATTTAAATAGCTACCCATTTACCATTAAAAAAAGCCCAACTGAAAACCATCCCTTTTATATACACCATATTGTAATCCATAAACAACACTCACATATATTTCCACATTTTATTAATGTTTAAATTTATGACGTTTTTAAAATTGTTGTTTTGAATACTCTACAAAAAGGGTTACTTCTCCCATATAATAGAAAATGTACCATGACTTCCGACTTTTATGGATATTAAAATTCAAATTCGTTATTAATAAAACAATCCTCTCCACATTGCCCAACATGTGTTAATTTAATTTATTAAAAAGCTTAACCTATTTCCAGACAAGTTTGTGGAGACGTCCACCTCTTCAGTTCCTACCACACCCGAACCGGGAGGCCTGGATTGCACCATTGTTAGTGTTGATAATGAAAGTGGTCGCGATTCACCCGTCGACGTTTCCTCCACCTCGGAATCTGGCACCCCGTCCCAATCGCATTCGAGTGGACGCCGATCTCCCGCTACCCGAAACCCTCTTCTCCAAGAACGATGGACCAGCGAGGACATGCGGCATATAACCTGCCATTTGGAGACCAAGGATCTGTGGGACAAGTTTAATGAGTTGGGAACCGAAATGATCATCACGAAAACCGGCAGGTAAACCACAAATTTCGAATTTCCCGCTAACGAAAACAAATCGAAAAGTTCCCAGCCAAAGCGCTTAATTTAAACAAATCAAAGTCCAAAAGGACTTGTTTTATCCGGCGTTTGAATGGAGCCCTTGAGGGCCACATATGATAAATGGAGGGCATTATCTTGAGTGATGGCAGCATTTCAGTCAATGTCAATGTGTGGCTCCTGTCGTGTTTTAAATGTCACTTACTTAGGGCACCCCGTGTCGCTAATTAATCACCTACCGATTTTAGCTGCTGGACTTTCATTATGTAAATATGAAAAAATTGTGCATATCCATCAGAAGAAATTATACATGCTAAATCGCTGTTTAACCCACAATGCGAGCAATTAATATATGTCGATATGTAAAAAACAATGCGCATTAAGTCCATCAAAGTGGGGCCCCAATATACTTATAAATACACACAGATGAAGTTGTTGAACGATGCTTTTGGGTGTAAGACAGAAGGTGGTCGGAACAACAACTTAGGGCCGTGATCATGTCAGGTATAAAAGTATAAAAGTCCTTAATCGATTATAAAAGTGTTCGATGGATAATAATGATTAGAGGGGGGCGCAAAGCATTAAACTTTTGAATAGCAATAAAAATACACAGGTGCGTCCATCGAAAATTTGATTGATTACTTAATTTGATTGATTGCCTTTAAATAACATTTAATTATAAAACCAATGAAAGGTAATGAAATTAGATGGTTAAGTAATGTTCGTGATACAGATACACCATAATTGTTTTTCCCCAAGTAAATGTAATTAATTTCCCTCTTTTGTGTGTTTGTTTCGCAAAAGATAAATAATGGTTAATGAATGAAGTGCACACACATGTGTGTGTGTACACCTACAATTTATTTTTTTTTTTGGTTTTTTTATCGTAAAAAATGGACCTGTTTTGAGAAAGAGTGTCGCAGTTCCATGTTGTGTTTTTTCTAGATAAAATCGGGCTCACTTTTCAATGGATTTCCCGCTGGGCTATTGTGCATTAAAAGAGCCAAAAGATAAGGGTTGTTTTACATTAATTTTACACCTGACACCCTTATTAACAATATTACGGAATTTTGTGTGTGCTGTATACAAATTTTCAAAATGATTAATGCACTTTTACCCATTAACATAATCTCACATATATACGGGAATCTAACTTGTATAACAAAATTTCAAGTGGGAAATTCTCGACTCGTATAAAATTTCACACCAGCCTCATTTGCATGATTTCTATATTAAACATAAATTTTTTTTGAAAAAAAAATATGTGATAGATTCAAGTTTTTAAAGCGCGGTCGCGATAAAATCTTGAATCCAAGTGCCAGGTGATGGCACACAATAAAGATTTCCTCAAATTAAAATTCACCATGTGCTAATAACTAATGCTAAGTAACCATTAGTCTGTAGAACAGACGATAAATTAATTATGGATTATAATAAATGCCATTTAAATGATAAGTACAGGGCCCCTATATTTTTACTGCAAACTTAACATCAGAAGTAAGCAGAACTATTACAGGACGTCTTGTTAGTTAATTTATAAAAATCGGGTGTGTGGTCCAAAATGGTAAGCAGATGTGAAATTTTATGCCAATTAACATTAAATATCAATCTTGTTAGTTAATTAGCTCATTTATATTATTAAGTATGTAATTAAAAATGTTTCAATCGAACACATCAATCTTGTCCACTGTTGTGTGCAGAAAAAGTGCATATAAAATACAAGTTGCAAATTTGATGGCTATATAAATCGATGGGCTTTTTATATCGGCATATACACGCGGTTTAATAAAACGATAAAATGTTGTAGACTTGAAAATGTGATAATTATTCGCAGTTTAATTGTTCCCCATATAAAAAAAACACGACAAGTCTTAAATGGAAACTGGCTGAAGCACTTTTTGTCCTCGCCACCACTTCGTAGGTAGTGTAAATGAACAATAAATTACAACTGTACACTTTTTTATTAATTAAGGGCTTCCGAAGTGTGGGAAAGTGTCAATATAAATAAAAAACTATGACATGTTCACCCCATAAATTCCACAGACTATGATTACCGGGGTGTTGGCCTCTCTTAGACCCTATAACCTGCCACCCGAAAGAGTGTTGGCAGGATATTTTTATAAAATATAGACTAATATTGGTGTGCATGCAAGGTGAAACATTCATAACACCGCACACCATCATCATCTGTGCATCTTCGAATGCAACATGTTAAAAATTCATTTATCTTGTCGAAAAAAATTATCCACTCGGAAATTATTATATTCCATCACTGGCAGAAGGCACGTGGATGGGTGAAATTTTCGCGATGTATGAGGGAGGCTCCAAGACAACGGGATCGATAATCATCAGACTAATGGACACTTTGAATGCCAGTAATTATGTATACAATGACAATCACTTTCCAACTTGTCATCCATATGTAATAGGGGGCCCGCCCCCGAGTGGATTGCAACCCCTTGTTTAACGTAGTGCGCTTCTTCTTCGGGACAGCATCCCATTCATTAAGGTGAAAGACATGATGCAGGCAATTTTCAGCAAGACCTGCTCGTTTAGCGTCAACTTACAGTCGCCCAGAATTTGACGTTGTACAAACGCGAACGCACAAACTTTCCTCCGCTATATTACAGTCCCTTTTATTCATTTTCATCACTGTCACGTCATCATGTTTACATATTCATCTTGTGTCTGTCTCTTCATCAATTTCATTCATTACATTCATTATTTACACACAGGCACAACTTCCAATTTGGTGTTGTTTTTTTTTGGGACAAAAACGGTGCAAACCTTACGGAGAGACATTAAATATGTATGCAGATACTTTCATTACGAACTCAGTTTTGCAATTTATTTATACAGGAGTAAAGTTTTTTGTGAACGTAATTATTTAACAAAAACGACAGAAGGAATATGAAATAATGTAAAAAGTGTCCATTTTTTACCATAGTTTAATTAATGTCTTTCAAAAGTCGTTAAAGTGCCACCAAAGAAGCCCATACTGTAGTTTTAGTTAGAAAAATTGGCAATAATTAATTTGTAATAAAAGTTTTAGTAATTACTAGCACGTTTAGGTAATCCAAGACATTGGGACCACACACAGTACCATAAAACTGAGCAAGAGGTTCTCTTTGTGAATTTTCATTGTAGTAATATTAGAAAACAGCAGGAACGATGAATTTATCTCTGTTTAGAAATGTCCAATCCATTTTGAATAAATTACAATTGCAAGCAGGTATTATTAATTGCAGACATCATTCATAAGTTGTGGCTGTTAAAAAAATCCGAATTAATACTTTCAGCGCAATCGCCTCTCGGTTTTAAAATTGAATTAACTTCGAATGCTGCATGCAACTAATGAGAATGGAATGGAAATCTCATTTCTATTTGAATTCCGCTTAGATTTTTATTTGTGCAACTGAAGGCATCTTAATGTCCGTACATATTCCATCAATTTCAAACAGCACACAGATTTTTCTAACGAGCCAATATCCAATCAACTAACCACTAAACCCCCACACAAAGCCACACATCTTCGATATTGTTGTGAATACCGATTTCTTGTTTCAATAATTGACGTTTTCACACTTCACAGCCTATTCGGGCTCCGCAATTAAACTTCTCTTTAGATTGAAATCGAACGGAAGAAGTTCTTTATTTTCCACCCATTTCCTAGCCAAGCTCTCTTATACTTATATAAACGTGATTACGCGTTTTTTCTCCTCTCTTATTGTTTTTGTTCGCATTTTATTATTAAGTACATAAATGTGAAATAGTGCCGCGCTTTAAAATTATAAAACCGCAAACGTAAGTGTAACAATTTGAATTATGAGCCAACCATCTGGTGTGGTGCAGTGCTTGGGATTATTATCACCAAGATATTCGAGTGTACAATAATAATCGATTGGACCTGGGGCGGAATCACAAGCGATGAAGATAGCGGCTTCTAAAAGCCTATAATTTTAGTGCTAATTTGTTTCGATATCTCTTTAAAATCTTGATAGAGATGGAAGGAGAGCGAAGCACACAACGCACAGTTGGGAAGTTAGTAAAGGATAACAGCACTTTGATTATGTTTGAAAAGTTTTCTAAATTGCGTTTTAACTAGGCCTCCAAATACAGTCTTATTTTTAGTACTTATTGACCAATCTCTCGGTGGAGCGCAACATAAATATAATAACTCAAAGTGAATGTTGCTACGGTGTCAATTGCCGAACTTTTGCTTAATTTTCGGCAATATGTTTTAATTAAAATTAAATATGTTTTGAGGCAACAGACCGAATGACACTACAAACGGCCCATGATCGTCTCACATCAACTGCTAAAGAACGTATTTATTACTCGACACACCGACCAACATCGATAATTATTGCTTCCTGTGTTGTGTGGAGTGTATGCTGAAATTGCACGTAATTAATGCCAAACTACATCTGTCCCATAATCCGCTATTTAACAAAAATGTAGGCGGAAAAGAATCACACTGTGTAGCACCTTAATTAATAGTTTAAGTGCTAGTATATCTTTAAGCAGCTCAATTAAAGCGTCCGTATTTCAGTGTCAATTTCCAACACAGAGAAGAAAAAAAACAACGGACTTGGCATATAAATACATCACTCTGGTGAAGTGATGCGATTCGAGAATAAATTGTGCATTTAGCGTGATTCTTTGGCTCGTTTTTGATTAACCGTATATTGAATTTGTTGTTATGGAATAATCACGGTGGAAATGTCTTTGATGTTCGACTATTTTCACATGTCAGCTGCACTCGACACGATGATAAAACACCCAGAACCCGAACACTTCTTGAGCGTGATCATTACACCCGAGATTTAAATATATGCATGTTTAGCCACTGAATATAGTGCTAGGGTTATAATTAATTGAGCTGTTTTATAAACATGCCCAATGTCTGCTTCAACTGTTTTGTTCTAATCAATTTAAGTGCCAACTCATAGAGCTACTTGAAATTAGTAGCACAAAAAAAACCATCCTGCAGTGGATTCTTCATTTTTAATCTATTAATAAAGCGTGGACCCATCATTTTTACACTAATTTCGATTTATTCTTGTTTTATTCTTGTTCTATAGGCGAATGTTCCCCACCGTGCGGATCTCGTTCACTGGTATCCGACCAGAGCAACGTTATGCGGTTCTTCTGGATATCGTACCCGTGGATAACAAACGGTACCGGTATGCGTATCATCGCTCTTCCTGGCTTGTTGCGGGGAAAGCAGATCCACCAGCCCCTTGTCGTATTTACGCGCATCCAGATTCGCCGTACTCTGGGGAACAGTTGCGGAAGCAAGTGGTCTCCTTCGAGAAAGTCAAATTAACCAACAACGAAATGGACAAGCACGGACATGTAGGAAAAAGACCGATTTTAATATAAATTTCAGATTTTTTATGGCTGTTTTTTTTCCAGTTGGTGCTGAACTCCATGCACAAATACCAGCCTCGAATCCACCTGGTGAAACGATCCGACGGGGCGTCTGGTAACATCGTGGACCTCGAGAACGAAGAGTACAAAACGTTTATCTTCCCCGAGACGATCTTCACGGCCGTCACAGCATACCAGAATCAATTGGTGTGTATTTGGTCCATTAATTATGTCGCAATGCTAAATTTAGAGAGTTTTCCTTGTCAGAAAGGCCATCATTTTTTCAACACATCGCACTTATTTGGCACAATGTTTAAAGTGTTGCGTTTTTGGAAACAAAAATAAAATTGTCACTCTGTGCAAGTGCGGTTGTTAATGTGTGGTCGTCGACTGTTGATGATCCTGAATTACTTTAGCCTTTCGAGTAGTTAACAATACATTTTGCAGAGTTCGTGATTTGGTAAAATTGTCACAGTCACCGCTTACATTTATTCAGCTATCAGCACACTGTATGGCTCTGGGTGGCCCGGTGACGTTCCGTTGGCTAAAAGCCAGTCAATATATAACTATAGTTTCGTGTTAATTGAGTAATTTTTGCTATTCGTTTTTTGGTAACATGGAAGAAAAAAGGCGACACAAGAACTCTAGTTAGAGAGAAAGAACTGTTAATCTGGCGATGTATAAATATTGTCGCATCTGCAACTTATGATTAAGGCTCTAAACATCTGCTCTTAGTGTAGAATTTATTGCCATGAATGTTTTCAGTCAAAAAATTGTGCCATACTTTTGAAATTTCTTAATTTCCAAACATTGTGAGTGTAATAAAAGTTTTAAGATGTAGTTTAAAATTACATATGCGCCGGTATTATGTGCGTAATTTATTGCCAATGTGCGAATTTCCATTGAATTTGCGATTGTGTATAATATAAATTTCTACCTGACACCGCAACTTCTACATACATATACCCACCTACTACAAGCTAATTCACAAACATTTAATCAGATAACAACTCAATGTTTTATTATGGAAAAGAGTAACCAACCGTTTAACTAACTGGTAAAAAGCGCTTTGTGAATCTGTTGAGTTATTCCAATAGAATGCATAAAAAGTGCGTTTTTCTCCGGTATTTTTTTGTTGTCAATCGGACATTCACGCGATCGGTAGCCGTTCAACAAATTTTCTCTTTAGCGATTGGGAAAACTGCCCGTAAACTCTTTGAAATAATATATCTCAATTATGTGACATTTTGACTGTACAAGTGCACGTTTTTCCTTTGTTATACATTCCAAAGATGTGTATCTTTACAAAATACCCAATAGAAATATGTGCGAATATTGATCAATGCAATTAGATATTAATCGGAGAATAATTTATTGCTGTACGCGGTCACCGACATGCAATAATGCATGTTTTCCAGGTGTTTTTCTGGCAGTATTAATTTGAAATGGGTATATTGAAAAAATTTGTTCGTTTTTTCCTATACATATACACTCCAACAATATATATTTTTAGACGGTCAATTTATTTCTGTCACACAAAGATGGCTGTTTAGTCGAAAATTGGGCCAATTTTGTGCAAAACTCTTTGAATACTTCTCTTCTACCAAATGATACATATAATAAGAGGGGTTGGTGTGTGTGTGCATGCTATAAAAAGCGCACCGAAACAAAAAGGTATAACATTTCCCGACCAAAGTAAACATAAATAATAGTTTTTAAATGAGACAGGACGTTTCACACGACGCGCGTGTGTGGCAAGACACATGATGCTCTTCTTCCCTCTATGTTCTTGTCGAGTGACGGATTGCCGGAGGCAGGGGAATTGCTATACGGATGCCTCGCGAGCTAACATGACATGTTTCACAACATCAATGTGTTAGGAAGTCACTAACGAGTCGGTCCCCAACTACACACAATTTATAAACCGTTTCCGTATCCAGCAAATATGACGAGCATCCCAAAACGCATCATATCTTCTCCTCCACTTTCTTCATAATTGATTTTGTTCCAAAAATCAAGTTAAATCTTTCTTGTAATCCGTGTAATCGCAAAACCCGAACTAAAGAACCGGTTCAAGATGCAAAAATGGATGTGAACGTCACCTAGTTGAACATTCATAATTAGTCATGAAGAGTGAACATCAATTTATAAGGATATGAAGGCAAAGAGGTTATAGTAAACAAACAGGACGTCAGTTTTGTAGAGGGATTCCTGGGGTGGGCCAATTATCTGTTCATGGGGAGTGACAGCAGCCGGTAGAGAATGGTTGGAATGCAGTGAACTCTCTCTCTACGGGTAGCTTATTCTCTTCTCTATACAAAAGCATAAGTGAAGAGATGCATTGGGACAAGAGCCAGTCAAAAGAGATGACAAGATATATGTAACCGATATCAGAATAATCTGTCTATGCTGTTTTTAATTATAAATGCCTCAAAGACTCGTCCCTTGATAATCGTCCGTCTTTGTTCATATTGCAGATAACCAAATTGAAGATCGACAGTAACCCGTTCGCTAAAGGATTCCGGGACTCTTCACGTTTAACGGAATTCGAAAGGTAAATTCATTCATTATTCTGTCATTTGGTCAAACATTATTTGTTCTCTCATAGTCATAATTTTTGCAGAGAAACAATGGAATCGATGCTAGCTGAACAACACTACTTCCGATCACCCTTACGACCCTTCGCCGAATTAGACACTCATAATAACAATTTGTCGCTGGAAGAGAAGGCGATTTTGGCCGCTAGATCACAACTGTTCCTTCGTGCAGCAGCTGCAGCTGCCGGCCCCTACGGGCCCCTTATGGGCGGCTTGTACGGTGCCAGTGCCTCGCAGAGCAACTCCATGCCTCCAGGAGTGTTGTGGAACCAATGGGCCTGTCTGGGTCCTTCTCTTCTTGCCGCTCAACACCAGCACCAGTTGGCGGCCGCAGCGGCCGCCAGCAGTTCCCAACTGCCGTCTCCCATTTCTCCACTGGCCAGGCCTTTGGCTCAGCATCGATACTCTCCATATGCGCCTCCAGTCTCCAGATCTTCCCCAGATACAAGTCTCAGAGATGAACGGGAATCACCAAGCAGTCCGTCATAATCGATGTCGTGATATTCCAAAGACTTTTCCGAGTTGCTATTTTTAAGTACGCCCAAAAAAATGTTGGAAGGGAGAAGAGAGCACAGTTCCAAGTTGTATAATATGACTTGTAAATAACTTATTTATAATTTATTATAGTGTAATATAATGTTTAGTAGCGCAGTTCCATCATGTCGATCAACACATAGGACATTAGTGAGAGGCTTACATCATTTATATATAAGAGAGTTATTTCCTATTGAAGAGACTAGTTTTCTTGAAATGGAACGTCGAGCGGTAGTCGATATGTATAATGATGTGCTGGAGCTGGTTCTGTACAGGCTTTGTAGAAATCGTTAAATACTATTATACATTTACTACCTATATTTCCTCGCACTAAAAAAACAACTATTACATTGCTTATTGTATACTTGCTTTTACAAATATTATTGTGTGTAAAACACATAAATAAATATGATTAATTTTCAATATTATGTAAACTTTTCCGAAAATAAAAATTGATATAAACCAAAACTAGATGTTGTTTTTGTTCAAATGCACAAAATTGGCGTTGATTAAAGTGAAGAAAAACAAAAAGACCCTAATCTAACATTAAACAAACAAACCTGACCGTCATTATTGTCTTTACAAGTTGTAAAAAGATAACATGCCATGTCCGTATCGAATTTTATTTAAAAGATACCACGTCACCGAGAAGAAGCCGCAACAGAACGATATGTTGTTGATTATGGTATGCAGTGTATAGAGAAAAAAAACTGTTAAAACTTTTTGGCTGATCCTAGCCATAGTTGAGACGATCACATAAGAAATGATAATTATCTGTAGTCAATATTTGTCCTGAAGACATTTCTTCATCTGGTGGTCTTCATCAATCAAAACACACATTAGGCTGTCTGCTGTGGTGGAACACAGTGTCCCTGTGCTTGTGGGACGCTTCCCCACCCCACCGACCCGTTTTACTATCGTGGACATACTTCATCATTAATCAAACACGAAAATATTTATGTATTTGTTAGAACGACATGGTGTTTTAGAACTCTTCATATCTCAACATATGTATGAGGGATTTATCAAAGGTATTTTCTACTAGGAAAGAAAGATTAATGTTTTTTATTGAATTGTCGTGAATCACTCATCTTTCGTATTACATTCTCGCATAATTCCTATCGATCTAATGCCAATGATGGAATCTTATTATTCCCTACACACAGTCAGACACAGACGTACAAAGTAATAAAAAAAAGCCGTTTTGATACATTGTTGTAACAAATTCTTCGGCAATTCACGTAAAACTAATTTAAAATGCTCGTTAAAATTACAGGGGTTGCAAATATTAAGAGGGCCATAAGGATTATTAAATATACTTGCCAATTTATATATATAGTAGTCCGGTGCGGTCATTAAATCTGCTAAAATGTAGTTAGGATGGCCGTTTAAAGATGTTTAAGCTGATATACGAATTTAAATATCTATCTGAGTCGTTAATTATATCTACATTAATTTAAAAACTTAATTTTAAGAGATAATCGAGCGGTTTTTCGGGGAGGCCAGGTGTGGCCATACTAAACGATTTACTAAGAAATTAAATCAGAACTCGCCAAGTCTTATTGCATTTATTTGCGCTCCACACAAGATATAACTGTGAAAGTGCATTAAAACACATTGATAAGTGGCAGCGCAAGCAAATAATTGATCAAAGTGCACATATGCATCGAACTTTAGTAGAGTGAATATCCGTCAAGATATAAATCTCTAAAGAGTTTTCGTTTCTTGGACTATGGTGTAGGTAAGTGGTAAACGCATAACATGAATTGAAACTAGTTGTTTTGTGTGAATCGATCAAGAGGCTCTTAGTTGACAGCCGTACATGATAGTAGCAGTGAAACTGTCCATGGCAATTAGCCTCAGCGATAATGGTTAAAGGTGTGGCCCCACCGTCCTCCACAAACACTCATAAACAATTCATGGACGTTGTAATGTGATTACGATATATACGGTATATAAATGACACGAAATATTCCGCACCTAATTAAAACAACATGAAAAAAATATATATAAAGAAAACCAACTAGAAACGACGACCCTGAAGTGTAACTCCCTCTGTGGAAGGATTTTATGCTTCCAGCACATAAAACGATCAGCCGGGGAAAATGTATATATTTTTGCGGCCAAAATGGACGATGATATCGTAAAGTGTCTCATGAACTGTTACGCTCCTCACCTTCTCACATATATCCTATGAGCCAATCTCTCCGATGGTCCCCTCATCTCTCTTTCTCTCCACCATCACAGCTCGGCATCCGATATGCATTATAGATATCGAGAAATACCGACGCAATTTCACCAAAACTGTACGATAAGACGCTAATGGTTTCAACTTTGCACTCTCTATACGGCAAAACGGAATGTTCGGTGGGCGTCGGTTTTCCACTTCACGTCTATGCTGTCGACGTCCCTCTCTATAAACCCACTCTATAAACATTATATAACTTCCAGTGCACTGTACACTTGATGGAATTGGCTAAACTGCTTCAGGCCCCAAACACATACACATATATACAACACAGTAAGGCCGGATATTTTCTAAGCCCAAGGGAAATCTATCACCCTTTCGAATTATCCATAACTTATCTAATATTAATCTACCGTGAAATGAAATGTATCCAAGCTACAGAAACACATCCCCTAATTCTTTAATCAATAAAAACCCCTATCTTTTAATTGACTGCTATCACTTTAACGGCGTTACACACTGCCTAAACGTCAATTTGCATCCATAATTTCGCTGCTCGTTTGCGCTCCTTCGATTTTCTGAGCGCGTCGTCCAGCTAGTGAGTGAGGAGAGCGATGAAATCGGAACGCAAAGAGAAAAAAATGATGAAAACTGTTTACGTATGCACATATATTTTCCACTTGACCACTATCAGCTCTCTGCACCTCGTCCTCAAAAAAATCTTTGATTACAGATTTACAAAACGTTCTCCTTTGATCTCGCCATCACATTGTCATTCTTGTATCAAGATTTGTATCGTGTGTATTAAAATAATTACATATGTGAAAAATAGAAAAACACTAGCATCTTACAAAGTATTTAATAATTTCCTTATGTGTGAGGTGCGTGTGTAGCAATAATAATAAATCTTACCGTTTTGGTTTTGGAAAAAAAGGATCATTCACTTCCACAGAGTGTATCGTGTGTCAGAGACGAACAGGGTGGTCGGCCAAAGTAGCATATACCGGTAGCTTGAGAAAAAACTTCTAGTAGCAATGATAATTAACACACACCATGTGTTCGGTGTAAAAGTCTCGAGAGTACGAAACGGCACCTTAGATTTATTACGTAATGAAGTTGGAGTTTCCCACGGATTCGTCCAAAAATGACATATCAATTCGGCCCTCATGTGCGCACCTCCCCTGACACCAGGGGATTACAATGTAAGTGTACGTTGGCCGGAGAAATCCCTGAGGTTAACCACGATTCAATAAAATTTAGAGGAAAAACTGTGGCCGAGAGAGAGGAAATCGTCATAAATTTCCTATCGAACTGCTAGAGAGGAGAAGTTTCGAAAACAAAGTGACAACATATTCTATATCGTGACAATTACCTAAAACTCTGTCGGAGGCGGAAACAGAGCTCATTTCCTGTACACCGAGCTGTACTTAACACATTGAAAAACATTAACATACACATGGTTAATGCAATGATAATGGGCCCTATACTGGGTTATTATAGTGTGGTACGGTATAGGTTTCTCGCGTTAATAAATTATATCCACACGCCCCCGTTTCAAGCGTGCATATCGTACCACATACATGGTTTCATGATGTATTGACAACGTATGATTTCCACTTATTCGAAAATGCACATACACAAAAAGCATAACGAATTGATTCGGTGAATAGTTTTTTTTATAGAAAAATCAATCGCTAATAGAGCTACAGCGGGGGGTGAATTTCAAAGCAAAATTGGTTTCGTAATATTTGTGCGTCTGTTTCTCTCGTCACATGAGTGCGCTGAATGTTCGTTTTCCTTTTTAGTCAGATGAAAGATGGGCTGAAGTTTTAAAAATATGAACTTTCACGAAATACATTTTCAGATAAAAAGTTGAACAATAAATTCGGAGTCGTTAAATAAAAATGTTGTAATCTACTATATTTTCCATTTCATGGATAATTTGGATGCAATTTTAGGGCAAGTTCCCAGTTCGCCAGTCGGTTTCGCACATCGACATTATTTATAGCATTCTCGCCCCCACACCCCACACACAGTACATTAGGGAAATATTTTCAGCATGACGGGTAGCAGCGAGGCACTGGTGGCAGCGCGGTGCGATGGTGATAGTGTATATGGTGATAGTCTCGGGAAAAGTGGAGTTTTTATTGTAATAACCGCGAACCTTGTGAAATGCTGACTGCATAAAGCCACGTGTTGCCCCAAACACCACCGAAATATAGGGAAACGAGAGAGATATGTTGCCACTGGGAGTATAACGACTTTATTGCTATATAAATTGAATTTATTCTTTACATGCCAAATGAATTTTTTTCCTCCTCTTTGCGTCACAACGTCGCTTTACAAATTTTACCCAATATGACAACCAGAGAGTTCTTTATACGCAAATTATTGACGCTTGCCACTCGAAATCATGAAATATTGACGTTTTTATGGACACCGTGTGTGTGCATCTATAGCCAATCAGTTTGCGATATTAGATTAGTAAAAGCGACAATGATTTTGTGGTTTCAATTAAAAAAAATGTTGGATAAAAAACAAGCGTACAGGGGTCGTAAATTATGCGAAGCCAGTGGTTTTTCTTCAGCAGGTGAAAAACAACACATGCTTTTAGTCAAATAAGTCATATTTCAAAAAATGCAAATGCATTTCAGGTCAATAATCTATGAAGGCACTTTTACAAGTAATTAATTAATAAAAACAGTGTACAAACTTCATTAAACATTTAAAATTATTCAGTTAAGAAGGTGAAAGGAGGAGTAGAGTGTTATGGTCGATTAGCAATCGGCAGACAATCAATTTTCTCAAATTTATTGACTAGGTTTAATGGGGGGCTTTTTGTGAATTTTAAAAGTATGCCTTTGCACGCAAAAGTACTTTGTCAAGAAACATGTTTGTGACTTACCCCCGTTTGGGGGACAAATGATGCACAACACGAACCCCAATAAACAATTTGCACTATCAAAAAACAAAATGCATTTTTACCAACTGAAATTTTAGTTCTTCCATCTCACGTTCATGTTCCACCGTGCACGACCATAAAGAATATTTGTGTAATTAAATTAATTGTCACAACTGACTTAACGTTATAATCCATTACTTCTCTACGACAGTAGGTAGGTAAGCATTTGGTGCAGTAAATTTAAAATAATACACTACTAAAAAGATAGCAATGGGACAGGTGTCACCGTGTAAAATTATAAGGCGTTTTATAGGGAGAAGAAAAACAACTTAATTGTAATTCACTAATACACAATTTCTAAACACAACATACAATTACTATAAATCTACGGTGTGTCTTTTCTGAGATAAATCATTCCCCTTTCGCTTGTAGGTGCTGCACAGCAATTCATAAAAAATAATTTCAGTTGGCAACAGTTTCGCCATTTAAGCGAAACGGGGTAAGTACCCACTCGTTTTAATTAAATAAAACGAATTCTCGGCCCTTCTTAGGTGTCATATCCACGTTGATTAGTATGGGTATCAGTTTTCAGTTAACGATCTGTCACAAGACACTGGAGCATTTCGTGCATTAGAAAAATATCTTTTCTATACCTACAAGTATAGAAAATGATTTAGTGAAACAGGATTCACAGTTCATCTGTCAAGAAATACATCATCAACATCCACAAAACGAAATACACATTATCTGACCATCTTTCTCTCTATTGTGTTATATGTCTATGACAGAATGGTTCGTGTCCTTCTTTTGGTAACAAGTAGAGAAAGTCTGATGTTGTGTGCATCGTGTGTGGCCTGTTCGTCATAATTTATGTCATATTAGGCCGGTGATTATTTGAAATTGCACACCCCAAAAACTAAGATATCACATCCTCTCGGCCGAGGAATAGAGGAAATGTGCTGTTAAAACGGTGACGCTATCGGAGCCCCCTTTTACACACTCAATACGGGTGTATACAGTTTTCAATTCCGATAATTGCTATCAGTCCGAAGCAAGGTGCTTACAGTAGTAAATACATTTACTGACATAGACAACGACAAATTACACATTACTGTAATAAATGCACGCGATTAGGTACACAAATAATAATGAGTTGATAAATATTTCGTTCGGAAATAAAAATTGTTAGGCCAACACATTTTTAAGAAATGTACATGAAATGCGGCAGCAGCATGAAATTTATGTTAAACTGTTTCAACCTGTAACATTATTATAATTTGCATTGCTTGCAATTTCTTGGGGCGATTCCACGTCACTTTCAATCAAACCACCTCGAAATTATAAAACTTTTTCATTCCAAAGACACGCCATCTGTCTTTGGACATTTTTTCAAATTAACTATTCAAACATACCTACATTAGATGCGAGAAGTAATTGCAACCGGAACCGATAGTGAGTTAAGGTGACTGAAAACAATGCACATAGAGTCTCCGCTGTTTCTTTAATTGCAGAAAAAAAATCCTCATTGTTCCATCCATCAGATTGTTTCGACCTACCTCAATCGGATGGCAGTTGTATCCGGAAAAAAACCCTTGCCGTTGTGTTTCTTCTTCGCTGCACTCGAATTTGTGCAATAATTGATTTTCGATTGCATTTTTCTACTTGAAAACATTTTACACTGACGATTATTACAAAAGAACTTTTAAAAGTTGAAAACTTTAACACACTTATACAATACCTACATAATCCTCTTAACTATAATTTTCGATGATTTATAACTATTATAACAGTATGTTTTGGTAAATGAGAATTTCACCTCACGATTCTCTAATCAAGTGAATAATGCGATATTTTTATGGAGGCAGTTTTGTGCTGTGTGAAAGTCCACCAACCCATTCATTGTCTCAGATTTTAATTGGATTTTATAAATCCGCATTGATAACGCGTAAAAAGTGTATCAGATCAGCAGCTCGAGCTCTTTGGAGAGTACAGCAGCCCGGAGGCTCGCTTGAATTATCTGTTAAACTGCCTCTCTAATTGATTCCAAGATGCGCCGCCGCCGCTGGTCTTCAATAACACTATTAGCCGTGAAACGGCTCATCATTGCACTCTCATAAATAATAATGGTGCAGAGGCGGACTGCAGCTACGGTAAAATGTATCCAAAACCGTGACGTTTTACCCACTCGTAAAATTCCTAAATGATCTAAGTGCACATAATTCATTATGTAAATAAGTACAATTTGATACAAATTATTGCATTTTGCGTGGAAACTGTGCGCTTTTATACATGTTTCGATTCATTAAAATAAGGAATTGGAGCGGAAATGGTGGAATTGCGTAAAAAATACGCACAGTTCGATGTGTGAAGGCGAACACACAAGGGTGCGTAAAGAAGGGTGTTAGCATTGATTTATGACCGCATCAGTCGATGCGTTACGCTAATTCTATTCAAATTTAGATTGGAATTAGCTTACATTTGTTTGACTCATTGCATATATAAAGCGTTAATAAGCGTAAAATTGAATTTAAAAACGCGAACGAATCGTACATGATGTAGACTCTTATATGTCTGGTAGCCTTGTCAATAATTTTTACTTTTGGATTAGTTGCAAGTTGAACAATGCTTATAGGAAATTTTCACACATACTTGTGTCAGTTTTGTTTATTTATTGGTCATAAATATTGAAATAAATGTAAACGTAACCGCATATTCAATGGTGTTGTTTAATAATACAAAAATACTTTCTATAATCCACAAAACAGGCAAATATTTACACCCTCGTTTTACAACCGTAAAGTCCTTTCTCTTTTGTTGTATGGAAGAAATTCTTTAACTCTCCTGGGGTGGGACGAACACAAAGTGGCTGTAAATTCAATGTCAATCCGATTTGTTGGAGAAGGAAAAGTGTCATATTTTGTGAAGGCATTTACCGGTCACGGATTTAATTAAATTGGGACGATAATGCGGATATATTAAGCGAGATTCACAATTTGGTAATAGTGGTGAACAATTGGTCGTGTTTATTATCGGGTTGAAAGTAGGGGATGGAACCGGCCATATAATTGGCTCGAAATTCTACATACGTTCTAGTTTGTGAACCGGCCTTTATTTATTAATTATTCATAAATTACTCAATCTACATAGGTAACATTAAATAATAGTCGAAAGGACAAGTTTCTTTCATCATTACTTATCGACTGGTCTGTTTACATTAATAAATTATCATCAGAACATCTAGGAGAGGTAAATGTATCGAAAGAATGAAATATGGATCGAGTTTTCATATGGAAAGCCATTTTATATGTATATGCATAGATTAAATAATCTCGAGAAGTTGTTGTGTTGGTGAACATATTTAAATGTATATTAATGAATCTAGTTCACGTTTTCGAACATTTAATATGAATAAGCAATAATCTGATAAAAAATCATATTATGTCACCGGGAGAGACGAGTGGGTGAAGGTAGAAACATTTTTAACTTACCTTCAAATATGAATAACTTTGAATGAAAAGAAACACGCTATAATTATTAATGCACTTTTTATTACATTTTTTTTTCTTTAAATATACAATCCACATTTATTTACACAACAACAATATATTCAAATTCAACTAAAAAACAGAAAAACTAATTGACAATAATCGAGAGACTAATCTTTTTTTATAATTGAGAACGCAATGTTATTAATTGTTGACTTACATGTTGTTTTGTTATGCTCGGGGGAATGCAATTTCTTATGGTAATTTTTTCATTACTAAATGCGATACAATTTGATTAAGGAACATTATCCATTCTCTGTTTTGAAGAGAGAACATAAAAAATACACAATCAACTAATTATTTACATACATAATAATACTGCTTTTGTATAAAATATATTGTATAAGTAATTACACCTCATATAAATACAAATGTAACAAGGAAAGTATTGAAAACAAAAACCTACAAGCTCTTCTCTATACTTTTTTTTAATAATATCATTATTATATTATGTACGTGTAATAAATTACTTTTTCTTCTATAATTTGCCATAATTTATTTACAATATATATAAGAGATTTAAAAAATTAGTGTCCCCAAATCGAAGACTCTTTGGTTGCTAAATAGTTTAAAAGAATCGAAGAGTTGTGATGATGAATGCCGGCTCTTTTTACGATCAGTGCCCTGGCCTCGATGTGGGACTGATCGAGGATGGAGGCGGTCGGGAGAGTGGCGAAGCGTACGGACTAAAACGGTGCAAGTTCCCCGGGAACATCGCCTTCGGCAATCGCAACTCGGACGCGGTACTAACCGAAGTGGGACTAGGCGAACCGGAGGAACTTGGTGTGGAAGATGGTGGCGGTGTGATTTGTGGACGATGTGTGGCCGGCGGCCCCAACAGACCTGGTGGCAAACCGCCATGCATCGGCGTTTGCCAGGAACTGCCGCCCTGCGACCACAAACCTAAAGGAACTGTCGACCGTTGCCCCAAATACACTTGCTGATTTGGTGCACTGTTCAAAAGGAACGCATGCAATTCACTTGGATTGTAAGCGGCCCCCGCCCTGCCCCACATTTGGATTTGGGCGCGAGCCTTTTCCACCATCGCCGCCGAGAAGAAGGAGCTCGCGTTATTATTTTCAGCGTCCAACGGATCACCCGAGTACAAACGCAACGAGGACCGTAAAAAGTGCTGGTCCATGAAGAGGCTGTCCATGGGCTCTCTGGAACAAACAACATACCAAGTGCTGAGAAATTTCAAAATTAATTTATTAAATTTGTGCATCATCAAGTGCAAAAATAACCGCAGTCAGTGTGCATTAAGTATCGTGAAAGTGATAAGTAATAATCCAACACGACCTGGAGGCACAAATGTAAAAAACACCGACATATAAACTTGAACTGTCCGAAGATGTATCTGTTGTGATAGAATTTAATTTACGTGTTTGGAATCTCGGCAGTGCCTCTAGGAGGCGTGTTGCCTGTACGCCGCCCTGTAATTTGAGACAATCGTTGTCTTCACGAAAACGCTTTGATGTTATAATGAAGCAAATTGTATTTTCTCACACCTCGACCGCAGGTAGATATTGGCTAGCGCATCACATATACAGCATCTCTTAAAGAAGTATGTTGCTGTTTTCCCACTTATTTTCATTTATTATGTACCTTTAATTAGCCTCCTCTTTCTATAGCCGATTCAAAAGGTTGTACATATAAGAGAGATGTACGGTTGTGTGTGTCCCCTAGTGGCCTAGGCGGGCGGGGCGATACTCTCTCATTATCACTTCACCGCGCACCGATCGCTTCAACTCAATATTATTGATTGTGTTGTGTGGAAGAAGAGAGGAAACGACGACGGACGGAGCAGGGAAGACTCATTTGTTTTCAGCCTCCGTTAGTCCTCTGGACCTAATTAGGTGGTCTAAAACATTATTCTAACACAATCTAATCTGTAATAGGGCCCCTTTTGTCGGAGCCAGAATGCCGACAAATAGATCCGTCCAACCAGATTATAATGATATACAACAAATAGTGTTTTAATAGTAAATATAGTGTGGCTTTTTATTAAATATTGCCGCAACACGTTCGCTCTTTTGGGTAATTTGTTATTGAAGGAGGCTATAATTTAAGACAATCTTTCCACAACACGAAATTCTTTTCAAACGTTTTTCACTATTCTTTATATAAATTGTACAGTTGCTTTTTTGCGCTCGATTCCACTTGAAATCAATACCCGTATTTATACGTTACCAGTTTTATAGCGATTTGTAGACGAAGGCTCTAAGTGCGGCCAAGTGCGCTTATTGAGGGAACTTTAAGTTAGATTTCGCTTTAATGTAAATGTATGCGTGCTGGGCACGTGTAATTGACTTTCATCACGCTCAACCCTTAAGTAATTTGATAGGATGAATGTGAAGAAACTTTGTCTGTTTTATCTCATCATATTTGAAAACACACTTCCATTAACTTTACAAGTGAATAGAAGATTTCCTTTGTAATTATTACTTGCAATAGTTGGCTTTATTAATCAAGCATTAAGGAAACTACCACAAAGATAATGATGGCACTTTTAATTAGCTTTTTTAGCTACTGTATACAATAATCATAAAAGCGAACTTTTTACCAGTAAAATAATTACCTTTATGTTATTGTTATTGGATAGGTTTTATGGGCTCGTAAAATCGTGGCAGTAGCATTTCGCGTATATAGGGGAGGTGTGCATAAGTTAATTGAATAATCATAGGTGCAAGTTTTTGCCGGTAATACTATACATACCTGTCAAAGTCGGTGAGTCTGGAAGAGTCACGGAATCCCTTGGCGAACGGATTCGAGTCGATTTTCAATTTGGTGATGAGCTGATTTTGATAAGCAGTGACGGCTGTGAAAACTGTTTCAGGAAATATGAAAGTCCTGTACTGTTCCTGTTCCAAATCGGTGACAGGGCCTGAATGTTCACGCCATTTGATGATATGTATACGCGGCTGATATCGGTGCATCGAGTTCAGGACAATCTGTAAATGGAACATGGAAAATCAGGTTCAGATCACTTCGATTCCTGTGAACACGCTCAATAAGATAATTGTGAACCTGGTGGTCTATGTCTATCTAGTTGGCAGTAATTAGTGTATTTTGTATGCTGTGTGTGCGACACGTGAAACGCTTTTGTCACGTCGCTTTCCCCCAATTTGCTAGCCTAGTAAATAGTCTGTTTATCGGGTGTAGAGTGTAGACAACACGGCAGCCATTGTAAGGCTCTACGCCACCAATCATTACTGCAGCAGGAGTTAGGAGTGTGTTGCTAAGCAACTCTGTGTATTGCTGCTAGACGGAGCAACGAGGAGGTTGTTGGTGAACGGACGCAAGCGCTTTGGAAACGCTATTCCAAGCAGAGTGCGAGTACTAGCTAGTAGCTAGAGCTTTAGGAGTCAAGTGTAGGAGTCGAAATACGAAATCATTGTCCATTCGTGAAGAGTGGATTTTTCGAGCCTAGAGGCCTGGAATCGTTGCTCTTTGGCCCACAAGAATCGATTCCATGGCTGATTTTCCAGATAAAGGCGTTTCAGCATGCCACTATATGTTGGCTGTTCAGAAAACCAAAATTAGAGCTTAATGGGTGCACGCAAACTGCCGCTAACATATCAATTTACTACAGAGAAAGAGTTTATATTTTCGGATTAACACGATAGTTTTTTTTTTGGTCTTTGGGAATTTTGGCGAAATTGTGACATTTCCGGACTGACTAGCGCTACTAAATCAACGAGATTAATTAGAAAAAAGATCAAAAGTTCAGCAGTGGTAAAGGATTAATTGAAAGAGAAGTTGCACGAATATTAAAACCTATGTTATTGTGGTAGAAAAAAATTAGCTACAAAGTAAAGTCGAGGAAATGGCATGTTTATTTGCATTTGCAATACCATTGAACACATTTTCTTGTTATTGTTTGCAAAAGCAATAAGAAGTGAATGTTTATTAATGACACCGAAGACTTTTCAATATAATTTGCGAAATTTATGTTGAAATATATATTTCCCCGTTGGAGAGTATTAATAATTAAATGGTTGTTGAAGGCAAGTAATCAGGTATTTGTCAGGTGTTATAGTGGTCAGTAATAATAATAGTTGCTTCTACTGGGTTGCTGCTGTTGCTGCTGAATCGTCTTCAACCCACGGATTATAATATATTCAACGTCGTCCCATTCAATAGTGAACAGGAACAGGTGACTTTGGACCATAAATATTGTATTTTATACGACCAACAGCTATATAACGATAAAAATAATAATTATGGCCAATAAAATTAGCCTTTCATCATCGTTTTAAAACTTGTTAAGACCAAACACAGTTTTTAATGTAAACAATAAAATAAAACTAGTTTTCAATAAACAAGGATCTCTCTCCTGCTGGATGAAGAAAAAAGAGAATGAGTCTGGACCATTCTTCTCTATACGAAGAAGTTAATAAGTGGTGGGCAGCAGCACTGCCAGATTATATTACAATTACAAACTATCCGAAGAATTTTTTATTGCCGGCAATATGATATCATATTAATTATATTCCATGGATTCGTAGTGTGTGTGAAGATTGTTCAACTTTTTCTACCTATTAAACAAGTAGCCAAGTAGTCGCACATTGAACAGGCACTTTTATTTGTTATTTTGAATAGTAAATAAACAATTTTACAGCTGTAATCTAAATTTTCTAAATAATACATAACGAATTTTATGTTTGTGTGCGCACTGCGTTGCTGCTCTCAGTGGTGGTTGTTTCATTTGTTCCTTTTATGAATCTGAATATTTAAACAGTAATTCTGAAAAGTGATACCTCGAGTGCTACCTTTTAATATATTGCATGGCAATAGATAAATTATAGTTTTACAACATAAAACACCTTGTAATGTAAATGAAATACAGGACTGGGCACATGTTTTAATGCTTAATTTGTGAGTTTGTTCAATATGTCAGATCGAGAATGCCGATTAGACCCTACAAACTTGCCCATTTCGGGCCTTATAAATATTATTTGTGACAGCAGAAATTTCTCTGTGCATTCCCTTGCTTATTGTCAACGTTTATAAAATATCCACTTAATTACACTTGACAGTGTAAAAGAAAATAAGTTCTGTTCGGGGCTCCAAAAACGGAAATCTATTTAAAGAAATGTGTTTAATAGGCTGGTGCTGTTCACTGCACTAGAATGGCAATTAAAGCAAATAAAATCGTTTCTTTTTTTAAATAGAAACTCCACATCGCTTGATTTCATGTTTTCACGTCAACCACTTGAGTCAAAAATGATTTATTAAGTTGTAATATGCGAAAGGTGAAATCTACTGAATTTTAACCACAAAGGATATTGTTCTCTCCCCCCGCCCGAAAGCGAAACTAAAACAGAATTATGTAAATTCCCAAATGTAATAAAAATTTATTACATCATATTTTCCATTATAATTAAATTCAGCCATTGTCAATATAAAATATACGAAAAAAATATAGGTATGGACAGAATAAAACAAGTTTTTAAATTTTTCAATAGAGAGATTTTCTAATAATGTTCAATCAACGAGAAAATTAAAAGTAAATTTAAACTGTTATTTTATGGCACACGCATTTAATTTCCCCAAAAAACCTTCTACATATGTTAAAGTTGTAGGATATTATGAATGGGGCGCCCCCCAATGGTTCCTAGCACACAAACGCTCATATTTCAATCTCCATGGAATGGATTTTAAACGAGATGCCTTGTTAGTCTCTAGGTGAGAAATTTGTTGTCCTCTCGACTCCCCGAAGAGAATCAACGCTCCAGGTAGCACAATATGAAAGGCTCGTTTTGTAGATCGTGACTGTATATGTGGTGGCCAAGTGATTGGTTACAAGTTTAATTTTGTAAATAAGCATACTGGATGGCCCAGCAAGACACTAATACAACTGCGACACTAGCGTTTTCTCTTCTTTTCAGTTTTATATTGTCATATAATCATAACTTCTGATTTTAATATGCATGACGTTTATTCAATCTCCTCTTTCTCTGCACCTCTCTTCTTTTTTCATTAATACTAAAGTGACAGCTTTTTATTTTTCACGACATCCAAGTGTACGGGGGGGCCGCTGGGGCCCCGCCGTATTATTTTGACACACCATTTCACTGGGAAAATTATCTACGGACACGCCATGCAGAGCGCGCGTTTTTTATCTAGTGACAATTATGGATCTGGAAAGAAATGTGAAACGTATATTTACCTGTCCGTTCTTGTCCATCTCATTGTTGGTCAGTTTGACTTTCTCGAAAGAGACCACTTGCTTCCGCAACTGTTCGCCGGAGAACGGCGAGTCGGGATGTGCGTAGATGCGACAGGGAGCCGGAGGGTCCGCTTTGCCAGCCACCAGCCACGAGGATCGATGGTAAGCGTATCGGTACCGTTTGTTGTCCACTGGTACGATATCCAGAAGTACAGCGTACCGTTGATCGCTGCGGATTCCGGTGAAGGAAACCCGTAAAGTGGGGAACATCCGCCTACAACAATAAGAAGCGGAATTTTAATAATTTTTGGCACACAAATAGAGACGAGCGCGTAATTAACGTTGGAGGTATTATTAATTTGCGGGTGCGCGTTTCATGTGTCGGCACCAAAGGAGAGATGAGAAGTCTCTTCGCATTTATATAAATTGTGAACGGCAACAGCAGTAATGAGCTTATTTTTGATGTCTGTATGAATATGAAAATGCATAAAGCGGCAATGATCAGGCACTTTTTCCTCTACACACAAAATAATAACACCATGTTAAGATTGCTAATCAAACGAGGTTTTCCCATTTACTAGGCGCCTCGCTCTTTAACCAACTTCCGCTCTAACTTAATTATAAATGCGTACAACTAATATACAACATTGTTAACTTGAAATTCATTTGCACATACTAATAATTAACATGTGAATGAGCCCAGAGAGTAAATATTTTAACAATTTACATTTTACATTTAAAACTAATCTATATCAGTTAGATAGGCAAATGTGATCTAATTGCGTTGGAACATTGTATAGAAAGAGAAAGAGACCTGAAAATTGTTTATACAATTTTTATCATTTTTTACGGGGTATTACATATCCCGCATGCAGAAATCCATTAATTGTCTTATACAATGTATATATCTTAATTTACATGTACTATAGATTAATATGAAAAAAAAATAACACAAGCTGTACAGCAGGTATTACAGAGAGTCATATCAACATGTTGAAAATTTTCAACAGTCACGTTTTTAATCGAAAACGTTAACTGATGAATACATAAATGATAGTTTACTGAATAAATTACAGTTGGTAGTGAATGAATAATGTTGTGATTAATTAAAATCAAACGAAAAATAAAATACAGTTGCGAATAGTAAAAGTTTTCCACTTTCCGTTTTGTGTGCAATTTTCATGTGCGATTCTCAAAGTGCATCATTATTCAACAGCCGACCAGCACCAAGAGTAAATGTGGTGATTAAGAGTCATTTAATTATTTTTTATGTGCTTAATCGAGTTGTTTTAATTAATAGTTTGCCTACAAGAGCCGGAGGATATTGTTAAGTTGCCACTAAGTCATTAATCAGTTTGTATGCCGACGTCCCCTGTAGCTGTGTATGCGATTATATTCAATCATTTTACACACTTTAATTTCTGGTTTGGGCCATTTAACAGTTCATAGAACCAGATAATTTCACAACAATGATCTCATGCGATTCTGTACATCAATAGTTTGCGCTTGTAAATGGGTGAAACGCGTTGAAATTCTCTTTTAGAAAAGCAGCGGAGCGGTGTTTGTGTGCGTTTTAGAAAATTACGCATATAGTGTTAAAATGCCCAAATTACTTTCATTCTCGCTCGACAGCCTATAATTTCGGTTTCCTTTCCGATATATTTTTAACGTTGGAACGAAGAAAGAAAATTAACTGCGACCATCACGGTGTTGCGTGTGCACCGTATTCGTTTTCTAGGTGTAAAAATTATAGTGTTTGTAGACCAAGTGTTTTGACAAAAAAATTGTACTTTTTTCTTGGATTTGGGCAATTTAAATACATGTTTCCGAATGGAGAAAGGTAGATAGTGGATGATTTGTCTGTCATCAATTTTCAAGATAAGACAAAGTGGAAGAAGATACAAGAAATGTACCAGTAGCTGACAAACTGTAATACTAGAACTTTTATCGATTAGTGATTATGTTTCGGCTAGTTTGAATGGTTAACATTTCCGTTAAATGTACAAGAAGAGTCGTTTAGTGCAACCACCTGCCAGACAGGTTTTTTCACCAAAGATTATCGCACTTATACGGTGTGTGTGTATTTGCAATTTGTCTGCAATATGTACATTTATACAATATTTATAAATATATAATGGAACACTGTGATATTTTCATTTTAATTGCCGATTATTATTATGTGGAATGCCTCCAGACGCATATTATAATAGTTGCAGGGCCCATTCTGGACACTTACAACCAAGAGATGAGAGAACAAAAAGGATGATGGGACAATAATAAAATGAGTGGAGTGGAAAAAAATATTGAAGACAATTTTAATATATAATATTTATTGTGATGGGGTCCTCCTCACACACTGAGTGTCTGACCATAACGTTATGACAGCTATATGGTTATGAGACCCATTTGCATTCTTTTTAATGCCCGTCCGTTTTTCCATCGTTTTTTCTCTTTTGTACTGTGTGTATATTTTTGTGGTACTCAGCGCTCGCACTTCTGTTTATTTAACGAAAAAATTAACATAAGACATATGGGACTGTTTAGATGGTTCCCTAAATTATTAATAATTCTCGGGTATTAATTTAAATTATGACCGAAATTAATTTATATAACGGTTCTTTCTCTTCAACTCTCGATAAATTTGAGTCTTTCAACAGTTTCTGCCTGTGTTTATGACACACGAAATCAAGGTACGCTTTTTATTATCAATTCCACTTTCGGGTGTATATAATAGAGAAGAACGTGACACTGTTACATCGTAAAATAGTTTATCAGTTTCGCTTAATCTAAATAACATTAATGTACCGAAAACTGTAACAATGCTTAATGCATATACAGAACTAATTTGTGTCAAATAACAGGCAGAAAAAATGGAATTGTACGTAATTTGCTTTGAAATCGGATTTAAATGACTTAGTAAAACAAAAAAATGTGTGCTACAGCGTTCCGCTCATTTACAACTTTTATATTCTAACACTAAATAATATTCCAGACGATTTAACAAAATGAAATAAAATATAATAAAACAGTGGGTATCATAAATGTGTATAATAATTATTGTCAGCAGTGTAATGGGTG
The DNA here is from genome assembly GCA_963930825.1 of Silvanus unidentatus. NCBI lineage: Eukaryota > Metazoa > Arthropoda > Insecta > Coleoptera > Silvanidae > Silvanus > Silvanus unidentatus. The sequence goes on from OZ005758.1 coordinate 3,325,655, forward strand.
TAATTCGCTTGTTTAGGATGTTGTGTGCGAGTATAATCTAAATGTCTTCCGCAGTTTAAGTCACACATCCATAAATGGGTTTTAATGTTAGACGCAAAATGAAAAAGGTGCAAACACTACAGTTAAACACGTTTAATATCAGACGAGCAATTTTGTATTTTGTTACAAAGAAATGCCACAGAAAACAATGAATTCCGTTTGGAAATAATTTCATAACACATAGACATAATTAACATTTATACAATTCAAAAGTCGAGATAAAGGACTTACGTTTTTTTTATTCATGATTTATGATAGTTTACTGTTAAAATTATAATATTTAATTACCAGAGTTTTATTAATTTATGCCAGCAAGTTCGGGCCTGTGTGACTTATATTCATTAATTAAGTTGCAATTGACCAATGCAGCACAATTAATTAGAAAATCCACTCGTTTCATAAAATTATGTCCGTAATTAATTGGACGTTAGAAGTTACGATTCGCGATCACTTGGTTGCCTTCCAAGTATAAATTACTTATTTATCGTATTAGAAAGTGTACAAGCATAAGAAGTTCTGTGTACTATTTAGAATGTAATATTTAATATAAAAGGACTGAAATATTATAAGCAGATATTTATCATAATTTCCTCTCTTTGTTTTTAAAAGGGCGCCCATGACGGGCAGCTGTTTGTCAGCTGGGAACACCATGTATTAATGATCACTTTGTAATTAGCCACTTAGGGCTTTGCCCACAACATTAAACATGAATATGGAGTGTACTTAAACATGTATGAACATTAAACAGTCGAACATTACCAAAAAACTAGAAATTTCCTGAAAGGCTCCCTTTCAGTTGCTGAAAACTGTTCTGGATTTCTTCAACTTGTTTGGACCACACAAAACGGAATTTTTGTCATTCTGATGTTGAGTGCAATTGCGTGCAGTAATTGCGTTTTTCTTACATTTCTTTCAATTTAAATACTTGATTTATATAACATGCTAATCCATTAAAAAATTACACTGTCGCAATTATGAATTTTAATCCATTAATACTTGTTCGGTTGACATTTGGAATGGTGGAGCGATGGGGGTGTGGGGGGTCGGTCTTCGTTCTCTGCACCTTTCAACAATCACGCCACTTAATTGTTGTTGTACACAGTGAACATTTCATTGCCCAAGAAAATACGGTTAGTATTATCACCAACTAGAATATATGTGTATATGGAACACGATAAAGCAATTAATATGTAAAATGATAAAGAACTGTGTTTGTTGGAAATAAAATAAATCAAACGGGAAATTGCTTTTGTAATAGCTATTTTGTAAGTGATAATTACACTTTTATTTTTATGCATTTTATATCATAATGTATGCTTTGTGTTATTTAAGGTTTTAATAACGCACTTTACCTAATGTTTTAATGCAGAAAAGGAGAAAAAACATTGTTTAAAAAACAAGTTTTTTAATTAGGTGTTAATGAATGCACAACTACGACATAGAAAAATTTGTACTTAGATAAGAGTATATATTGGAAAAATATGTATATGTATATAATATAGAATAAGGGAATTTATATGCACTAGTGTATTAAAATATAATGTGGTGTTTAGCAGAAAATTGTGGTAGGTACAATACAGTTTCGCGTTTTATTATGTAAAATAGGCACACACACCAACATAATATACGAAAGGTGCAAACCACCATATCGAAGTAGAATGAATATTAAAATTTAAAATATACGTATAATATAAAGCTGAAATATGCATATTGAAATGTGGGCATGTAAGTGTACATTATATCCTGCATTTTAATAAAAATATAAAATATTAAAACGTGGAAAGGTTTTTCTTTATCGCCAACATTTTTTCCACACGACTAAATATCTATTATTGTCAGTTTTTAGGTTGAAAAACGTTGGTATGTTTTTGATTTAAATAATGTACAATGTCAGAAAACCCTGAACTATGAAACCATATTTTTTCGTCCTTAGGTATATGTATATGTATACACCAGCAATATTATAAAAATGTAACCCATTAACAGGTGCACCATAAAAATTTTAATTTTCCTTATTTATGTAATATTGCAGAGTGCCTAATAAAAAGCCACTCGCCTCTTAACTCCGTTCCTTCGTTGCTGTGTTGGGGCTCACCTTAATGTTACGAGTGGAAAATACATTATATAAATAATAAATATAAATCAATGTTTCATGTTTAATATCACGTAGCGGACATTTAATTATTACTATAAAAAATTATCACTTAATTAAGCCATTTAATATAATTAAGTATTTCTCTATAAGCAAAAAGTCTGTAAATAGATTTGTAACTGTTAATTGGAACGAAATGCAAAAAACAAACACAAATCCTATATAATTACAATTTATCAGTATGTATTTCTGTTCTATAATGGCTTAATTACTTCTTCTAGGCGCGTAGCTAAAAGCTACTAGCACTTTTTTGGCTATGTGGCAACAAACGCGCTCTTTTACATGGCCTACTCCAATTCAAAATATTCTCTCGACATCAATAATTCGGTGGAGGGAAGAGAGTGAGAGAGGCGCACAAAAAACCATCGCTTTATTCGCACGTTTTCCCCCCTTGTGCTGTGTTGTGAAATTTTTTCACTTTCAACATTTTTCAGCGGTGCTGAATACAAATGATCGCCGTCCGTATTATACGGTGAAAACAGACGCGACGCGCCATTGCGGCCGCCGATCGATAGGGCGGCAGATGCTGCCACCGCCGTCGTACACACACTATTGCACAAACACACATACAACCAGCGAGGGCTCTGCAAGTCCACGCCCCCGCAAACCGAGCATTTGTGCTGCCACCCCCGAATTATAGGCGGGCGGCCCTTCACCTGTCACCAATTTCCCCCAATAATTAATGAGTCCGCGGTCTAAACTGAAACGATAATTCCATGATAATGGCAACGCGCGACCTCCTGTCAATTATTAAAGCCTACATTTGCGCGAGCTTTCCCTGTAACTTGGCGGGTTCGGTGCGGTAAGTTGTTTATGAGAGTGTATACATATTGGCGGCCATATGTACGCATTTAGTCGGCAAACGATTTCACCCTCCTGCTCACTTTCTCCCAGGAAAATATATTTTTTATAAGTGTATGAAAATGTGATAGCACATGTAAAATTTATTGGGTGATCGACAAAGGAGCGCACTTTAAGCTTTTGTCTATTCTATATCGAGACCCGCATCAGATTTTCGAAAATTTTTCATATCAAGCGAGTGCACAGTAAATGCGCTTCCGGTTTCATATGACCGTAACCCTGTTTCCGTCTTGTAGATGTGAAAAATGATAAAAGTATCATTTGGGATTATCTATAGTAATTTTAGAGATATTAACTATAATATACTAGGAGGGACGCTCATTTGACAAATAACGTACCGTCATATCTGTTCATCTTCTATAATGATCCGTTTTAGTTCTGTGTATGCTCGGCTCGCTCTTCATGATATAGCCGCATTTATGAGCGGTATCTCAATTAAATTTCGAAAAAATAATGCCTTTTTCCGCCTCATATCGGGAATGATTTACCCTTTTCTATTATCTACACTGTGTATGGACAAAACGGTGTGTGTATTCTGAAACTCGTTTTACATTTCGAATACTTTCTAACTTTTATGATGTACAACATTAAAAGAAAAGTCAACCGTGACATTGACAATATTTATGTAAAATGCAATAAAACGGCACACCAGTGTCCGTCCAGTGCAGTCGTAAATGGACACACTTGTTAAAGGTTGAGCATTTGCCACCCACTTAGTGTGCCACGTCGTTTCAGGAGTAATTTCTAAGACAACTTCTCTTCTTCTCTCTTTGGAAATGGGTGAAAAAGGAACACACTGAAACGATTTATATCCAGATCGAGCGATGAGCGTTTTGTGTGATTTATGGGGGCCCCAGCCACCCGCTGACTCCTTTACAATCATACTAGTTTTTGTTTATTTTTCCCCATTGAGAGACGAGTCGAACGATTTTTACACCATTGTCAATGTTGGTTTCGCTTAAATGGGATTAAATAATGGGCCAGAAAAACGGAATATTGTGTCCAGTGCTCTCGTGCCCATCCGCCAAATTAGCCTTGAATCGTTTGTTGTGACATTTCTTGGGGATGGAAATTTTTCGGGGAAAAAAGAGAGAACGATGAAAGGCGAGCAAACGGATGTGACAATATATACCTTTACAATTGTCTACTATATACCATCAGTTAGGGAATATGCACGCGATCTGATCATCAACTATAGGACGCTTTAAAAAACGAACATTTTTATAATATATAGTGGAGAAGCCGCAATGTTATATTACACCTTGTGTTTATAATTATTCATGGAAATGGAATAATTTTTTACAAGTGCTAGAATTGATACCTTCACTGCAGCGGGTTGCGTTCAACATCTGTTCTCTTAACACAATCCAAGCATTTTTTTCCAACAACTCTAAACTCGTAATTTACAATAAACCATATTATTTGGCCAAGAAAATCATCAGCACATTGTGTTTTATGACGCTGTGGGAATTTATATTCGACTATATCTCATTGTACTCTGTGGCGTTTAAGTAGCGCAATATTGTCCCGGATTTTTTTGAAAAGTTATATGGAGCTTGTATTTCGTTCCACGTCCCACTATTTCACAAGTAGCGACAAACTGTGTGTCGGACGCTGATTACATTTGAAATATGGTCTAAAATGTAACATACACATCGAGTTGGGAGGACAGATGTGTGTGTGTCCAGGACAATGGCAGTAACGAGGTGGCTAACAATTCACCTTAACGTTTTTCCATTCAATTCAGGAATTCTTGTTTGAACACGACATAATCAGCCTTTAACAATTGAACATTGTATTTGGCTGGTTGGTGTTGTAAATCAAGGCAATACCTGAATTGGCGTACGATTTCATCACCTGAAAAATTTATTAATTAATTTCCACATCGAGGAAAGTGAAAGCAATTAAAGCGCCTTCGTTGTCGCATCTCGTGTTTAGAAAAGAGAGCCGAGAAAATGCCACTTTAATTGAATTGTAATTTTTGCGGGTGGCTTGTTATAATCTTGTCGGAACAAAACGCTTAAAAGCCAACAACAGCGTGATTTGATTTAGAGGGAGACTGAGCTGTAATTAAGTAGATAGCTAGGGGGTATTATTTCCCCAACACATTTCCAGAGATATATACTCTTCCAATTGGGAGAGGAGTCTCTAATTCGAATTGACTACGAATACAACACACAACTTTACAACCTACCCCTCTCCAATCTACTTTCCATTGATTTTACTTCCGCAAAGCTTACCAAATTGCCTTCCACCCTCCCCGAAATTCCGAAATGTTTTGTTATAAATTTATATTGTCAAGGTACATGGTGCGACAATAACTCGTTGAATAACAACGTTCTGTATGTGTGTGTTTTGGAAAAAAATCAATGCGATGGGGTAAAACGTGACCAATTCACATTAACCGTCCGAATGTTGTTTATTAATTATTTGTTCATCACGATATTCAATTTACTAATTAGGGGGCGAATTGTTTTTTCGTTTCATTTTATTCGCGCCGCGATTAACTTGTCTGCGACGATTAGACAATAGCCGAAATTTGCACGTTGGCATTTTCATGCGACGATAATAACACGGTGCCGGCCAAATTGTTGCATTAAAAACACTCATTTTGAATGGTAATTGGCGGTGTTTAGGCAGAAATATGCCCGAAATAAAATTATGATCAACTAATTGGAGTATGAATGTAGTTAAGTTCTTTCTCACTTTTTTTTACACGAGGGAACCACGTAAAACGGTTTCGTTATTTAATTGCTAAACTAATTAATTTTATGACTGGAATTCATTGTTGTGAATTTTTGGTTCTAGGAGAGTATCTATTTAGAAAACTGTAAAGAGATGAATTCTTAAATCCAGTGGTGGTCAGAACAATTGGAAGACGTTTTTAATTGCGATCTTGTAATGTATGCAAGCAGTTGAATGTAAACGATGGCGTGTATATATGTAAAATATATGTAATTATTAACGCTCTTCCGTTTGGACCGGTATTGTTGCTAATCATTGAAGCACAAAATTGCACAAGTTGTTGTTTCATTGTTAAACAAATCAATTAGGATGTTTGTGAAGATTCATCACTTGTGTATTTGAGAGTGGCTGGATTTCAGAGTCAGCTCTTTTCAGTCTGTACATTTGTAAAATACTTTTATAAATATTATAATATTAAAAATATTATAATAAAAAGAATGATATATATGACATGCGTCAAGATTAGGATCTTTTTATGAAAAAAGCAGGTGGTTCGGCTTTTAACAGACCCAACTCAAAGGTGATTTTGATTTTTACTGATTAATGTCCAACGTTCTACATTTATGCAGAGGGAATGGGTATAGAGTAGAATGGACCTATTCGTTCGTGCATTGAAAAATCGTCGAGTTTTAAAGGCTTAAATTTGATTATATATTAAAGAAACAAACTAGACTGTTTACCTAATTAAGGCAGGGGTCTTTTTAGGGCCGCTGCTGATGATGTACATGGAGTTAATTGCATGCGAGCAAACGTAATTCAAATTTTTATTAGTATTTATTTAAGTATGGGAAGCTTGTTGAAAAACTTCTTAATCATTACTCTGACTTTACTTAAAATACACAGTCAAGTTAATGTTTCGAGAACTTTTTCCACATCTAACTGTAAACCTATATATATGTATAAAATGACAATGTTCCTTTTTCGCAATTTTATGATGTGTCTTCTAATATTACACTATTTTTCTTCTCCTCTTGTCAAGTGGATGATTGATCGCGGGTGAAATACAAAAAGCAATCTAGTTGTTTACAGTGAATTATAATTTAATTGGTTACACTAGGTTTCATTATTGTGTGTGTGTGTATAGTTATAAAAAGAATAATAACATAGAGAAAGAGACGAATAAAACGCAAAAAAGCTCACGTAAAATGTATTAAAGAAAATAATAAAGTAATTATTTTTGTAAATAAATTCCACCATTGTAAGGTGAGTGGGTTTTAAAGAAACAAATGAAAAGTTAGTTCCGGAGGGTTAACACAATTCTTTTTAATGATGATTGTGCGCTGAATTTTGACTAATCACAATTTGAAATTTGCTTGGTGCTGTTTTTTTCGGTGTCGGGTGAAATTGAAATTAATTTCCTAGCTTGAATGTAATCGGTGAGTGTGTTGGAACAAACTAATACCCAATTATAATTCAATTGATCGGAAAATAACAAATTTATTGCTAGGCTCCCTTTTAACGACTACATGTGGTACATTATTATTAGAGGGTGTTCAACACAACCCTCTTGTTACGCAATGCAATCCGTATTTATTGACTATATTACCATCGAAATCTCAATTCTGGAAGGGCGTTCTAATTCGCATTTTATTCACTCATATTTCGGACATAAATGATCCGCAACTAAATCGAATCGAGAAAAGTGCCTCAAATCTCAATAACACACATAAAATGTGGCCTTGATTCGTCACCAGTGCAAGAAATCCCATTAGAATTGATGTAATGTGTTAAAAGTACTTACCTGCCAGTTTTTGTGATGATCATTTCCGTTCCCAAATCGTGGAACTTGTCCCATAGATCCTTAGTCTCTAAATGACAGTCGACTGCAAGTAATTCGTCACAATTACATAAAATCTTTTGTTTAGCCGGCGTCACTTTTTCATTGATGATGTCCGGCGAGTCGCGATCCAGGTCCGCCGTTTCGGAACCCTCGCAGTCGCTGATCGCTGGCGATGATTGTCGCATTAATTTCGCTTTACTGTTTATATGAACTGATTCACTGTCAGAGCATTCCTCCACATCGACCTCGATGTCGTCGTCCTCCAACGGCTCCTCATGTCCCGGGGAGCCGAAACGCAGTGCGGCCCCTGTGGAATTTGAACATTGTAGTGCCTCTGTTGATTAATTGATTATAGAATTTTTTTGTAACTCGAATAGTCCATTAGAGGTGTCATTAATCAGCGACAAATTAATAAACATTTTGTCGTAAACGCGACATGTGGAAATGAGTTCTTACCGTCGGGCTGAGCATCCCTCGGCGAAGCAGAGTCACGTTCGGGCGTCGCTCCTCTTGCCATAATTGCGGCAATTGAAAAATCGGTAGCTCTTGTCGCCTTCGCGGTAGGCACTAACAAAGCCGCCGGTGCACTGTCCTCGGGCATTGTTCCCAGCAACATATCACAAGATATACAAGAAAATTCAACACGCACTCGACAATTTCACCTTTCGCGACAAATCAACCGTATTGGAGAAAAGGGAAAAAACGCGCACGATTTCCGTTGTTCTTTTACTGCACCCCCGAACTGCGGAACGGGATCGAAATGAGGTTCCGTCTTGGTGCCTCATCAACGATTCAGTTGGGTTGGTGTTTGTTGTATTGTATGGCTCGGTGTTTGCAATGTAACTGTTACCAACGGACTGTGAGCGAGGGACTGGAAGGCGAGTAGTAGTGGAGTGGCAGCGTCGGTCCGGGAAAGGTGGAGTTTGGGTCCGATTTCGGGGCGGAGTTGTGCACCGGAGAAGGCGGTTTCACAATGTCCCCGTGTGTGGTCTGAAATATCAGTTTCGCGTGACTTGAGCTATCAATCAGAAGAGTGTGGTAGCAGTGGCGACATGCTCTGTAGACAGGCCACTTGATATCACTTCCCCCAGGTTCCAGGGCCACCCACTGGTCACCAGGGGGCGACTGCAACCCGGCCATGGCTGCCCATTATCCCCCCGGTACTTATTCAATGTGTAAATACACATAGAACACGAGCAAAGCACTTTTGGCCCGATATATTTTATATGTTCGGAGGAATTGCGGAGAAAGCGTTGCGCTGGATCGCAGTCGTATGTTGAAGTAATAACGTTTTACACTTGCGGGGATATGGATGTGTGAAAGGAGAGTCTTTTGCATGCTAATTGAATTGGCAATGTCGGCAAGGGAAGTGTTTTGGAACGGCTCTTTTTAGAATGTGGGCAATTAATTAATTGCCGCGACCATTTGGAACATAAACAAAACTCTTCGTTGTTCGAGTTATAAGTAGCTATCAACACAACAGGTGGGAAGACACACCATACACCATTCCAGGCAGAATCCTTCCCAAAAGACTTAACAACAGCGTTTCACCATATCACTTTAGGTAAATCTTGGGCAAAACAACGCATAAATCAAGTGATATTGTGTGAAAATGTTGAGGAGTGAAGAGAAGAGAAAAAGTTGCCACCACAACAAACAGACGCATTTATTTGGCCATTTGGAAATTTGTGCTGTTCTTGAACGGCTTTTGGTTTCACCTTTCATGAACTAGGAGGAAACAGAATGCGAAACTGGAAGGGGGTCTAATGGTTAGGGCTTGTTCTGTCACAGTCACCCTTAACGGTCAATTAAAGCTACATTCAATCTTCACAATATTATTATTTTCTCTCGATTATAATAGAATGGAAGAAAAACAGTGAGTGGTATTGTTTGTTAAAAAAAAGGCGATATATTCAATTCAGAGGCGTTACAGTTGTCCTTAACCAGAAAAAGTCCTTCTTTGGGTGGGCTCGACAGCCTATTCGCTTAATAGATGTCACCATTGAAATAAACAGGGTCGAATTTATGAGTTTCTTCTTGCAATTGTTAAAAACTAATGTAAACTTTGTCATTGTGTTGTGTTTGTTTGACCAAACAGGTACTCGTCCCACTTTCTAAACTCTTCAGACGAACTGTTCACTTGGTCCACTTGGGAGACTCGTAATCCACCTGGACCGAATCTAAGAGTCAATTCACACGGTCCTCGTGCCCATTTCTTATTATAACCGCAACACATAAGTATTATTCCTCTCGTTCGTGCCCATTTGTTAACTTGCACAAGTTAATATAATATTAATTCCTTACTGGTGTATTATAGACGAGCAGTATTGGTGTTGGGACGGATTACCAAAAGCCATCATAAAAACGTCCCAAATACGATTATGGCCTCTTTAACATGGTCACGTATAAACAGTTAAAAATATAAAACAAACATGGTAAAAGTGGGACTTTTGTTGGCAAGACGCGTACACACATTGAATTCACAGTCCCAAGAGTGTGTATGGAACGATTAGTGGTTCATGGGTGTTGAGGCCTCCGGTATTCGACGCGTTATAATGAGAATTATTGAAGAGGTGAGTGTAGCGTGGTGGCCTTCTGCGGATTGTTGAGTATATGGGGCCACCCACAACCGTTCATTCTCCCATCTGAATGGGAAAAAGGAAAGAATACATTCCATGAGCTTAGCGCACACACATCGCCCCATGGTGTTGATGGCATTGATAAACACGGTATTATTCGAATGCGTCAGGTATCCGATGACATAAAAAAGACTTGTTTATATTGCCATGCATACAGAGAACAGTGTATGATTAATGGCTCGGGCCACAATAAACTGAAAAGGATATTCCAAACCATTTACAAATGCCCGGTTAATACCCTAAACAGTTTTATTCAGAAATATTACACTTAACCAGTTTGTGTGTGGGGCTCTTCTCTCTTGTTCGCGTCACAAATGCCCACTTACTAGAAGCTGAATCAAATCTAGTTAACGTGAAAAGGAATGCCATCTTATACGCTAACAGTTATATACCGTATGTTTGTGTTATTCGTTATTAATGGTGATTATTATGTAATTAACATAGATTCCCGACCATCGCGCATTTGCCCATCAATGGAATGATATATTTTTCTCTGGTAATGTTGCGAGTCGGAATACAATCAACTTTTCCCATCATCTAATATATTACAGCAGAGAGGCTTCGTTAGTATAACCATTTAGAACTTTTACGACGACTGCACTAAAAGTATTTAAACAAACTCTTGTAGGTATGTACGGTTTAATGAGTGATTTAAAGTTTTCCGAGTGAAAAACTTTGATTGTAAATCAGCAGTTTGGAATATGAGAGAGGCACAAAGTGAGAGATGTGTGAGTTGGAATTTTTTTCCAAAAACTATACAACTCGTATTTCCACCAAGCGCAAAGAGTAATTATGCAAATGTTAAGCAGTGCGTATATAAACTGTGCATAATCATGAACGTTATCACAAGGCAGAAGTTTAGAACGATCTCGTTTAGGTGAATTGCTCCAGCGTAGAGAGTGAGATTGAAGCGCGGAGTTCATCATAAACGTCACACAATAGCACGACGATAATTTGAGTAGTAACTCTAAAACACGCTCCACTATCATTCGCTCGCATCTTCGCTGTTATCGCAACTCGGTGTGGGTGTGTGAAGAGTTCTGCTGGGGGACGGTTTGTGAACGTTCCAGCATTTCGGGTAATCTTCTTTTCACACCATTATTTCCACAGTCGTACCCGCCGCACAGTGCACAACACCACCACCACCGCCATATCATCGGCCCCCGCAGCTGCTTCCAAAGTATACAAGCACCGTCGACTAATTATCATTAAACCATCTAAATGCTAATTAATGTGGCTATTTTCGCGTGGAACAAAGTTGCGATTGTGCCCTGCGGACTGAATGCTAATGAAGTGATCTCCATTTCTTTTCTACGCTGTATTAAAACGTTGTAATGTTATGTAGTTGGTTGGCCCAAAGGGCTCTTGCCATTATAACCAGAGATGCTTCCAATGACTATTTTCGGTCGCATAGTATCAATTTTGCCACATTATCAATGCAAGGCGGTATGATGGTTATTAAAGTGCAATGTTTCACCGTGCTGTTTCATTTTTTATTGTTTTACTCTTGTATCAACATGGCAAGATTTATTTCTCGTCCTACAAAGATAAAACAGCTTGTGGGTCCAAAATGCAATAATACAAATACATAAATTTAATCCCTATACGAGATTATTATACAGTTTAGGGGTGGTATATGGGAGCCAATTTTCTCTGACCGCAACATTTAATATACAAAACAAACCACTTTAGGCCATTACTCAATGAGACTCCGATTCTTGTGCTATATGCAAAAGTCAAAGGACCAAGCTGCGGCCACAAATACGTTTTATGATCCTCGCCCTTATGTTGATCACGATCACCAAACATGTTTTTGACAAGGCGCCCTCCTCTCTGCCAGCTTTTCTTCTGACGGCAATAACACTACAATAAACTTTATGTATTTTAAACTGTAATAAGAAAGAGATATTGGTCAGGGCACATACCAAGTGTGTTTTGCTTTGCATTTATTATACTTACCGATTTCCTGGCGATGCGTATTAGGAATGTTTTGTGATGCTGATAGATAAATAAAGAGATATTAGAGCTAAAACACAAGGCCAGATGACGGTGGTTTGTAGGATGAGCACGTTTTCCGGTCAAGCGGTGGTTATCTGGTCCTGATATATGTTGCTGATCCATGGGATGGTGGGTACACGTTCAGCACTTTCCAGCTTTTGTCCCGGTCCATTCGGACTTTATGCTATCGTTTTCTGATTGGAAGCTCAATTTTATCGTTTTATTTATATCTATACTCTGTGCTCACATATACAATTGTAGTTAAAGCGATTTATGTTTGGAGAGTGCACTCGATTTTATGTGAATTGTCAACGCAATTCCAGCCAGTCATCCCTGTAATTAAGACATCGCCCATCGAAGCAACTTCAATTTCCATCATAGTTACATAAAAGTTGCACACAGGACACAGCTGCAGAAATATATTAATAAATCAGTAACGTTTTGCTGGATGATTAGGGGCGTTATAGTGTCGGCGAGTGGGGCCTTTGAAGTTTGTTGCTCCATAATTGCAGTATCCGCGTCGACGGAGGCCCGCGCGTGACCACGGAGAATCGACTGGCTCCTGGACACAATGTACAACATTTCAACACGCATTGTTCAAGTCGACAATTATATGTCATTGCATTCGCCACTCTGCAGCATATTACAATTCGATATTGGAGTTGGAGCGAATCAATTGCCGCTTTCCGCCACTTCCAAACTTGTCACACACTCAAAATGCGGAATCGAGTCTATTTTTGGAGTGTTCATATTTCTGGAATAGGATGACTGTGGGGGATGGGGGAAAAGAGGATTGGAGGCAGCGATGAGTAGCAGACGGCACCCCGTGCCACGACCTGCATACTAAACTCACCTCCACTTCGTAGCACTTGTTTCCATTCTAATCCTCTACTATGTAATTCACTTTGGCTGCGGTGTGTACATGTGTAATATGATGGGGAGTTGGTACATACGTACATTTCTCTATGGGTGATGCGCTCTGTCATAATGGGTTGCAGGAGGGTGACGGAGTTTGGGATAATGCTGCAACCGCAAACAATAACCAGAGGATTACCGAGGACTTGAGTTGTGTTATTGGCTATAAGAGTACATTTTAGGTCCCTAAGTAGACGTGCTACGTGGGAACAGTTTCACGAATAAAAACGGCATCTTTGCACAAACACATACAAATAGACAATTCAGTGTCGAGGCTTGTCTCTCTCCTGTATTTTATCGATTTCTAAAGTTGACGGTGATTGTAGATGCCTTACAGGTGTGTGTGTGGAGAATGTGTTTGTTTTTCTATACACCATTGAAATATATGTAGATTATACGATGTAGTTTGTGTCTTCCGGTTTAAAAATCCTAAAGCCTCTTCTCTTGTTGCTCACACTTCAAATATTATAGAGAGAGAAATTTATTCAATGCGCTGCTCTGGCTGTATAGTAATTCCCTTAGCACAGACACCTGCTCAAAAATACACCCATCTTATTAAATGGGAAAGCACCCTTTGTTGGGCTTTTAATCTTACATACAAATAACTATACTTATGTGTGCATTTTATGTAATTGGAATTCTACTGTACACAGACGTGGAAATCGCTGGATTTGTTCGCATTTTTTGCGCTTCTCTCACACTCGTTGTCGTCCTGTGTGGGCGCCAGAGTTTCACAGTTTCAATTTCAACACTAAAAGTAGTGTTGATTATTTTAAACGTGCGAGTTGATTATGTGACCGTATCTTGACAGCTGAAACTTTTCACCGTGCAGACTGACCGTGAAACATTCCTGAAAAATTAGTTTCATTTTTCAGTTACAATGTTGACGGATTGGAAGAATATGACGGAAAGGTGCGCCTTGATCTCTTTGATCTTGGTAGAGTATTACCGATTTTTTTAATTGCCATTACCGTGCCTTTGTTGGTTTTGATATTGGAACGGTAGTGGTAAAGCCAGAAGACTTGTCCATCCTCTCACAACTCTTCACTATCACGTTATATTCCAACAATTAAAGATTGCTGGATTATGTAAATGCATTCAAATACGAATATTTCTTATAGTTGAAGTCTACACCTATTGTGTTACGTGACATTGAAAAGGGTCCGTGTCGAATTGGATTCACTTGCATCTTGAAAAACTGTAAGATGTGTCATATAGAGAGGCCAAGGCCTCGGCTTTTTGATTCCTCCACTTGGATTTTTCTTCAATGTTATTTTCTAAATAGTTTATGATTTATTATGTGGACGATGGGAAATGTTGTTATAAATTCCAGGTCTGTGTGTGTTTCAACACCAATAAACTAAACGACACATTTGTATAATAAAAATAATTAAAAACAGTGTGTGCGAGTGTACACATCAGTATTGAAGGATTATAAAAATGACGAAAACAGACACGCCATGGCCTCTAATTAGTCCTAAAACCAGTATTAAATTAAACATTTATCAGTAGGAACAGTTGGCAGCGGTAAAAACGACAATTAATAATATTTATACGATAAATTTTATAATTTAATATGTCGGTTAAGGCGTAACAGAATAATAAAACAACTATACATCTGTATAATTCATATTACCACTTAATTTTTTTTATATAACATATACCTTCGATTGTAATGCTTAATGTTGCAGGAAAAAAAACAGGTGTTTGTCGAAAAGAGATGAACTCACAAATGTAGGTATGCGTGGCTCCCTTATTTCGAAGATTTTATTGTCCGATGGAATTTCGTGATAAAATTCTTCCGTTTTTGGTCAAATCCAATCTTAATTGAGACAGATCAATGTGCAGGCACTGCGAATTGACTGGGAGAAGAGCATTGAATCTTCCAAACCGAGAGGCAATTTACAGGGGTGGTCCACCCCTCGAATTAGACCGATTAGGCTCGGAGATCAGTATTTAATAAGGAACATCCGTATCACATGAAGTCGCTAATCTGTATCTACTCCTCCCCACATAATATTATTATAAAAGCGAAACACAGTTCCATTGTTCCACTGGCAACCCATTGTCATTTCCATTGTGTGTCGACGGTAAACTCGATGTCATTTTGTTATATAAATTTTCCTCTGTGTAAACAAACGATTTATTTAATGCTAATGACGATAAATTAGTGAACGGAAGGGTGGTACGTTTTATTTTCGAGACATGTGGCCCCTCTGAAATATGAACACATACAGACTGTAATTCAGTAATTGTTTCACCCTTGTGTGTTGGGCATTAGTTTTATTAGCATTTTTCAATTTTCCCGTTCTTGACGATTCGAGTATTAGACTCGCTTTTAATGAACCACCCTCGAATTAGTGTAGAGTGTAAAATCCCAGATATACTAAGCCATCTGCAGTTCTCATTTAAATACGTTAATCGCATTTATATTTGCTGTTTAAATGTGAAGCACTGCCATAATTCACGACCAAGTCAAACATTGCCTAGTCGTGCACACTTTCCAGTTAACTAGGGGGTTAACTAAGGCGAGATTTATAACGCTGACATCCGAACTGAGTGGTAAATGTGGTGTGAATATTGAGGATGGGGATCCGGATTTTTTTCCGGAAAAGTCAGAAGACAATAAGTTTGTTGTCTTTTCCATCCGTACACTTTTGGGAATGAAACTTTTGCCTAGGAACAAAATGTAACAATTGCGAAGAGTTGAGACCATCTGTGCCACGTTACCACTACCGGTGGCAGCGAGGATGTGCCCAAAATACGCATATTAATGCGGTCTAATTTGCATGTAACACGCAATAAGTTCTTGTGTGCGTTACATACACTTTGTATATTGTGTATACATGCATATTGACACAGCCGCTCAGTGTGCCCTTTTTACATGACGATATCCGAAACCAGCCACTACCCCCATTTCTCTTGTCAATCATAATTTGAATTGCATTTATACCGATCGCATTTTTCCCTTATCCCGTGTGCGCATTTTTTAAACTATAATACCCATAATTTCCAATTATAAATTCATTTCATTTTAGGGGATCATTTCGTCTTAGTTTCATGTTGCAATTTGAAAATCCTTTCTCTGTGTGCAACTTAATAAACTTTTAATTGTGTATGTTTTTAATTATTTTTCACTGTTATATATCGTCTTTGGTGCACTTCGTGTGTGGTTTATGCGCGCCGACTTCATGGGCGATTTCAAAATCGCGCTCATGTGGGAGAATGTGATTTTTCCTTGAAAAAAATATTACCGTTTACTTGAAATTGTTATCACTCATCAATAAATCATGCGTTTCGAATCGTAATACGGCCATTAAATGAAACTGTTTGCATTTAAATGCTCACATATAATACTCCACCATATACGAACCATGATTAATGTTGTTTATCGAATAAAGCAAAAAGGTGCTGTGTGAATTTTCATTTACATAATTCCTAATCTGAGATCGCTGTTAATTTACCCATCGAAACAAAGAAAAAGTACACTCGACCAATAATTCATAAGTCCCATTTATCTGTAACACCATCAACAATACATTTCCCTCTAACTTATTATTATTGACTTTAAAAACGATTTTCTGTGCAGTATTTATCATTCGAATGGATTGCAACTAAAAGGGAAATGACTTATTATGTGTGCACTGCACATAAATCAGTGTAAAATCGTGTTTGAATCTTTTCAATGCTGGAAACGCTTACATGTGGGTATTGTTCTTAAAAGAGCGGTCTATTTTATGGCCGCTTTAATGTATAGATACGTGAAATGAGCGAAAAAATCGCTATACGCACCTCTCTTAGTCCAACAAACTTGGCCATTAATTACAAAGTGCCGCATTTTATATGAGACTTGGACCTGAAGCAGAAACTCTTATCTCACACCGGCACGATGTATAATAGAAGAAAAGCTGGGAAAAATGCACCATCCACAAAGCGGATAGTGTTTTCCCAGGGAATTCTTCAGTACTCGAGTTGTTAGGTTCTCGTAATGAAACTTGTATCAATTTTCGGGGCGCATTTTAATGGTCGATTCAATAAAATGTCATTATGGCGTGGCCTATAAAAAATGTTTATTACATTTCCATTAAAAGACCACATGTTTATCATTAACTGATGTGTAACAAGTTGTAAAAAGTAAACAAGATTTCGTTAAAAGTGATGAAAAAAATCTGTTGTATACACTATTAAACACACTTTTCTCTCTAGACGGAACATTCATATATCCATAAGTTTATGGAATAAATAAACAAATAGAATGCACACTTATCTAATTGAAAAGTTTCGTCTCACATAAACGTTATAATTGTAAACTTGTAGAGAAAAAATTCTAATAAATGGCAGGGGCACAGTTTAATTGGTCCCAAAGCACAGCCACTGGGCGGCGGTGCAACCAGAACACGGATCTCTTTCAACCCCTGCGGATAATCTATTCAACTCATACATATTTATTTATATAAAGCCACCCCTTGAAACATGTCATACATGAACGTTACACAAGAATTGTGTGATTAGCTTTTTTTCCTACGTGTAAACAAATGGGGGCGAGGGGATAGAGCGAAACTCTTGAAAAAGCGTTTTTCCATCAACAAACCCAAACATTGATCCATTTGCGGAAAAGTGCCTTCACTTGCTGGTGCCTGTGATTTATTGCATTTATCATTCATAATTACAAAAATCCCAAATAAAAGAATTAATTATGAGATTTGAGTGTCAAGTTAGTGTTTCTGTGGGGGCCCCCAATGGCAAGACATTGATATCAATCAACATAATATCCGTTAAAACCGGCCTTTTCATTAAAGGCGAAATGATTAAAATCGAGACAAGACAGTTCAGGATTAAATATTTTATTTTGCAGTGAAAAAATAATAAGAGGTACAAGAATTATGGGCCGCCCATCAGCAATCAAATGGAAAACTCTTATAACTGAACAACACACCATAAGACGAAGAGCTATTTATATAATCTATATAATAAATTATTAAATGGCGAAGGTAATTTCCTTCCAAGTTTACACCTAAGTAATGATTTCGACACTAAAGTTTAAAAGGGGCCGCACTATGGACGATGGATAGCCGACAATGGGCTAATAGTTGAACCGTTTTGGGCCAAGAAGTTATTTATGATACGGCCAGAGCGTACATAATATGTGGACGAGAAAAACTACTAAACCTCAGACTCTTGATAATTAGATGGTGAAACTAATTAACTGCTGGAACGGGTCGAAGGTGTGAAACAAAGAACCGAATGCCCTAGGCTGACCACAGACCAACACCACCAGATCAAAACGGATTCTTCTACATGCCGGTATAATAAATATTGCGCCTTTCGATGCATGCCTACATCCATCAAATCTATAAGGGGTTCTCTTTTTTCCATCTTTGATGAGTTCGTTTCCTCCTCTCACTCTTCAACTGTACAATACAATGAAAAATTGCATAAAATCATGTATGCCTAATTTTAATTAAAAATTAAACTCCCCCCGACTTCATATCTTCTTAATAAAATAAAGTTAATTTCATTCCAAAATCATCAACTAGCCCATTAGAAGCGCGTAAATGGCACTTTTTCAACAATGTCTCTTTTATGTCCAAAGAATGATGATTGGAAATTAAAGAGCCACCAAATCACACAAAAAACCCAACAGAAAAGAAACGTTAGAATTTAATTTAATAATGGCCTTTCATAACAAGGGAACAATGAAACAGTAGCCAGGTACGCACACACACAACACTCTCTTTGTTTTACAGCCCAACGCGGTAATTTACTAGTGTTATAAAAGAAATTAAATGAATATTTTGTGTCCGCTAGGAACGCAGTCCGTATATGCATTATGGATGTCGTAAAACTAATGAACAGAAGTCTGTGTATGTGTTGATTTGGAATTGTTGGTACGGCAAAAAGGTTCGAAGGGAAGAGATGCAAGTTTCAAGAAACGCGTCTTGATGGAGAATACAAGAACGCTTTTACAAAACAAATGAGTTACCCCCCTAAGGGGGCGCACGAGAGGAGTTGGTGGCTGCAATAAAATGGAATAATGGCTTTGGTCATACATCACGTGTGACTTTTAAGACGGTTACCATATATTGAATGGTATGGCAAGAAATCACAAAGGGAACAAATCGTACACCAAGTCTGATTGCAATTCCATTACTGTTTGCGATGACTTAAACAGCAATAAACGCCGTTCACTACTCTTACGCAGACTTGGCCATAAAAGTCTTTCGGACGCAGTGAATAATTTAGATTTTGCACGGCCACAATACCGAATTGTTGTTGTGGTGCGTCATCGACCCGATTCACTGCCTCTTGGTAATTTAAAACGTTTATATTAATAATTATCGAGTGAGTGGGTTTGGGGCGCGGGGACCCCAACCATCTCTCTTCTATATAGATTAACTAAATTAGCGAGTTCAAGTTGTTTTGTTCTATCCAACATAACAGTGTAAAATAATAACATTGCCGGGACGTTAATACGTCACGTTTGTTGTGTATAGTAAAGTATTCATGACGGTGAAGATGAGAGGCAGTAACACCAACTAATTCATCATATCTCGATGGTCGAGCCCTGTAATTATCCAAGGCGCCGCTCGCACCTTCACTTGCCTTTCATGGTCGCTCAAGTCTACTAATATCACCAACAGAGACGATTTACTTGCATGTATTGGAACTTTTTACAAGAACCAAGTGTGTGTATTGCCGACCACTCGACCACTGTTTTGTGCGTTTTGGTCCCTTTGGTAAAAACGACTTTACCCTTTTTCATTACACTCCGACTAGTTTTCAACTAATTTACAAGTCTGGCCAATTAGGTCTTGTAATGTGTTTTTATGAAGTGAAATTAGGAGAGTCGGTAGACGCGTACACGCATATCTTTCTTGATTTCGCAATCACTTTATCTCGGAATTGTTGCTGGTCTTTTTTCAAAAGTTACCTTCCACTCTTTGAAAACTAGAAAAAGGTCTACAGAAGATTATTATAATTAATAACTTGTACAAGATTTAATTAAGGCTAGATGAAACATAATTATTGTTTTATGGACATGAAATGTTAATTGAAATATAAATTGATGCTTCTTGATTGTGGTTGTGTGGATGTGGTAGCTGGAAACTTGTTCCCAACGCAATCAACGAAAATTTTATTTAGAAAATGTGTTATTATATTATCGGCGCGTTTCGCTTTTTGGCTTTCCTTTTTTTGTATCTTTCCTGTTCTGTTGAAATGTTAATTAGATTTTTTTTCTTGCAGATTAAAGCGTTTTTGAAAAGCAACTAAGAAATGATGGATATTTTTATATAGCCATCAAGTACATAGTATTGTTGGTAATAAGTATAAAAAATGGTTTATTTCAACAAAGTGCATGTGGGTAAAACAATTCGTTATAAGAAATTGTGACATATTTTCCAATAAATTGTGATATTAAGTTGACGTTAAAATTAAAAGAATTTACATGCACCTTACTACTTAATTGGTAACATTTGTATTCGTATTGTTGTCCATTAAATATGAGAGGCAATTATGGGTCTATTTTAAAATTACCTACATGTTTTTTATGTCAGGTCATATGCTGGCTATTTATTGCTTTCTTAATCTATGAGGGATGCAACAATGCGTAAACAGCAACGTATTTTTAGTAATTAATTGAGGAATGACGCTTTTTATATGAAGATTCCAAATTTCTTAAATATTGCGTTTAAGATTTTGAATTGACTATCGGTGCCCCCATCTCTGATAGATTGGCTTAAGTTTCATTGATGGTTACTCCTTTTCTGTATACAAAACGAGACTGTTTAAAGGTTCCCCTTTAGATGTCATTGTTACCAATCGAACCACGACCAAATTCAAATTATTTATAATACTAACATTTCAAATAAGGCCCTAGGAATTACTTAAAAAACCAAGGATATTAATTAAATTTAGCAAAGTTGTGTAATATTTAGTTAATGGCCAAGGATCAAACAATGAGGATTATTAAGAATAACTTTATTACGAATATATGTTTATGATAAGTTATTACAAAAATAAATAAAAGCTCGTTTTAAAAATAAACCGATTGTTCATACAAAAAATACTTCATTGTTTGGCAAATTCTCTCTAAATATCCTTAAGCGATTCATGATTAGTACACAGATAAAAAAATATTCAGTCGTTATGTTCCACAGTGATTGTCGTCGATTCAGAAGTGGTCCCATTTTCGACCTTCTCGGGTTCTATCATTATAAATAAATATCCATCAACATCATCCATTTCCTTACAGGTAAACTTGGCTGCAATTGTACCTCTTCCAACCCTTGGAGGAACAAAAGAAAATTCTCCTGAAGCAATACCTCCAACTGGAACATTATTCTTAACTTTCACCTTCAATGATTTCTCAATTCCAGGCCCTTCGATTGTGAATTCGCCCTTTCTTAATACCACAGGCAGGGGATTTTCCACATAGATGTCAGCTTTTACCATTTTGTTTTCTATCGCCTTGTCCTGTAATTTAATTACAATATCCGGTTTTCTAACACGGAAATCGTCTTGAGCATAGTACTCGAATTTGGTGTCTTCAATAGCCGCCAAACAGGAGATATTAAAAGCGCATTGGTCAATTAATCGTTTTCCATATTCTTCGTATGTTACAGTAACTTTCACTTCCTCCATGGAATCCGGAGCAATAGTGACACTAAAATCTCCTTTTTTCACTTCTTTACCAACTCTTCCAGTGTACGTCACCACTTCTACCCTTAAAACCACACTGATTGTATAACTCTTCGATTTACTTTTATTCTTCATTTGCAATTTCGCATCAAACGGTTGTCCAATCTTGATATCATCCAAGAGGAGGAAATTAAAATAAACATCGTTAAAGTCCTCGTTTAAATAATATCGCGAATACAAATGTTCCGACTGTCTTAAAGCTTTTAACATTGTAGAACGTTCAACGTCACTCTTTTCAGGGAACTTATATGAACTTGTGATGTCTTCTCGATTAAAAGATCCAGCTGCTTTGGTGCAAATCAATTTTCCAATACCGTAAATGTCCTTTTGCAACAGTTTTAAGGGTTGATTCGGTCCAGAGTACTTCCAGTAAATCTGTAAATTGAAATATTAAACACAATCCTCTATTTATTTATCGTTTTTTTACTTTATCCGCATTCACTTCGGAAAACAAAAATCCATTGTCATACGGACGCAAGATCTTGCCCTTCTTAACAGCAGCCACCGATGCCGGTCCACATCTGTACATATCGTCACTCATCTCCTGCGGGGTGGCATCAATAGCCTGCCATCCGTTGTACTCCTTTCCCAAATCAAACCTCTTCATCCACACTTCATTCCACACATGGAAATTCCATATGGAATCGGAATTTAACTCTTCCATAATAATACCCTTTTCGTCCATGAAATAATCAACTGTCAGCGAATTTTGCGTATCATGAGCTGAAGAATAATTTGTCACTGTACGTGCAGGTATCCCCAGAGCCCTGCAAACTACCCTTTCATTGACAACTAAAAAAACAATAAAAATTCTTAGACTTACCTGTGGTTAACACTCCCGAGAACACCCAACACTGTCCGTACTTCACCGGCTTCTTTTTCTTGTAAAACTTCTGCAGAATTTCCCTGCTTCCAATCCACTTGGTAGGAGCAGTTCCTCCACTATGATCCGATCCCCAATTCCCCATTACCGCTCCATAATCGTTATCCGCGTCATTCACAGCCGCACACAACGCCCTCGTCGTCCTCACCGCATCCCAACGCCATGAATTCGGCACTCTTCCAACAACATTCACCAGATATAGTGCGCAATCCAGGATATTCTTGTCGAATTGGTCGTATTTCCAAACGACTGGCCGCAGTTTGTTGTACGTACCCCTCCAAATCAACCCGACATCATTCAACACACATTCATCCCGCCATTCCTCCGACTTCATGTATACCTGATCGTCTTTGCACCACGGATTGAACAGGATGTACAGTCCTGTAGCCCAACTGTAACTATACGCTCCATCATCAATAATCCTTGTATCCACGTCCATCCGCCACTTGGCCACAATCGCATTCGGGTCCGTATAAACGAAAATGAGTAAATTATTTCCAACAACCGCTTCCAAGACAACATTCCAGGAGAGATTCTTGGCCGCCTTTTTAAGTAATGGTATTGCGATGATTGTTCCATTACCATGTGAGGGTTTCTCTTCATCTAAACAAACCACACACTAGAAAATGTTCACCGTATTGGGCAATTAAACACTTACCTTCAACTGTAAAAATAAACGAAATACCATCTGTTTGTTCGTTGTACGGTCGACTTAATGTTAGATTTAATTGGAATGGTTGACCTCTTCGCACCACTAATTGTGGCTCGATTTGACGGCTCATTAACTCAAAATTGGCCGTGTTATGGCTGGGCCCGTTCACGGAGACGCATGGGTCGATATGACGGATGATGAGGATGTCGGATTCCTTGGACTCGTCCGTTTTTGGTTCGACGCTGGCATCCACATCGTCTGCACAATTAATAGGAATGTGTGGGATGAATTAGTTTGCATAATTATGATGTGCTAGAAAAGTCGTAAAGAGTGACGAATGTTGCAGTATTGCAATTACAAAACTTATGGTTGTCACCCACATCATAATTTCTCAAAATATCTACGAGGAAATTAAATTTTTTAATGTTATATTCAAATACATATAAGAGAAGTTTACCTTGAATCCACGCATCTAATTGCCGAAACGCGCATTTATTTATTTCTGAGTGTTCAAAAGGAAACTTATTGTGAGTAAACACGGGAAATACAGGTAAAATGTTGGGAAATGCACCGACATGGGTACGTTATCGGTGTTTATTTAAATCGTTCTTGTCTCGGGGACAACCTTTGTTGTTTTTAACAATTATGTAATGCATGAAAAATGTATTGTTTCTGAAAACAACACGCTTCCTTATTGTCCATTGTGATTGTTTATTTTTAGATCGATCGGAATATTTCTCGACGCAATTCCACGTTATGGAAATTATGGAAAATTGCTTACCGGCTTCTTTCGGTTTGGGCAACGGCTGCAGTGCTGTATCTTGATGCGGGGTCCAGGTGGTCCGGAAACCATTCCATCGGCAGCAACTCGATAGTCTGATGCGACCCATTTAGCGACAATTTTAAGAGCTGTAGTCTGAGCAGATCACTTTTACTTTTTACAGTCACCGAATGAATGATTCGACTAGGTAGTAGTGGAATGAATAAGAGTGGTCTATACACGCTCGCACGTCTGGTTAACATTAAACGTCTCATTCATTGGCCGAAAATACATTACTATACTGCATTCCTGAGAAATAGTATGAAGCAATCTTTGTTGTGTACTTTATTGAACTGTTGATGGATATTAGTCAGCTTGATAACAGCGAGCTCTCGTCATTTGTGTCATATAGGTATGAAGCGAAAATTCTGTGCAATTGTAGAATTTTATTCAATTATCAGTATTACACTAAAGATTGTGTTAATTGAGGTTTATTATGAATTTTTTATGATTGTTGACAGAGTCAGAAATAAAAAAAAAACCCAAAATCTTTAAAAATCTTATATTATTTTAGTGATACAAAAATAATTTTATTGGATTTCTACATCCACATTTCCAGTGATTCCTTGAATTTCTTTGGAGGTGAAATTCGCAACAATCTTTCTTACTCCCGTTTTCTTTGCCTGGAATTGTTCCGCTAAATTAACCACTTCCTCCGGTTCCACATCCCTAAATGGTACACTTTTCGGTTTCTCTAAACCAGGCCCTTCAATCACATAACTGCATTCCGTTAGTGGAATCTTCAACGGATTCTTGAAACTGCAAATCAAAATAATAAGAAAAGAACTTTATAAGTCTATTTCTAAAGATTTACCTGAATGTCACATCGCTTGTCTCCCCAACCCGACAAACACCTGCAACTGTAATAGTCACATTCGGCTTAATCAGCGTGAAATCATCCTCTTCGCTCCATGTTTGTTTTGTCTCTTGAACATTCGCTATAGCGTAGATCTTGATCAAGCCGTGATCGACTAACTTGTCCATGTATTCCTCAGGTGTGACAATAATCGTGAGTGTTTCATTGTTTCCAGGCTTTACCTTAAATGTACCCTGTGACTTTTTAATGTCATTCGCTGGTGCACCTGTGTAATAAATGCTACTAGCTGACAATACAGCGCTTATATTCCGCTCATCTGTCGATTTGTTCACGATCTTCACCACAACATTGAAATTATCACCGAACGGCACTACATCAATGTCCACCAGGTCGAATTCCACATCCGCATTTTCTGTGCTTGGTATTTCGTACAATTGTTGAGCTTTTGGTATGCCTCGAATGGCATTATAAACCGCCAGGCGTTCGGATTCCGTTCCTTCCGGGTTCTTGTACTGTCTTATCACGTTCCACATGTCGGAGTCGCCTTTGTCGTCCGTTTTGCCTGGTTTCTTAGTGAGAATCTTCCTTCCAACACTGAAAAGAACTGTATTAATTTTTACATTTCATTTTTTGGTGTCTTTTTACTGGTATTGGTTGATAGACAGGCGACTAAAACCCCATTCAGAGTCCCCATCCTCTTTAAAATGCACCACGTCCGCATTTACCTCGGAGAAGACGAAAGGTGTGTCGTAGAGGTACCCAATCTGTCCTTGTCGCACTGCAACCACCGAAGCTGGCCCACATTGGAAGAGATTACTGCTTTTCTCTTGCGGTGTGGCGTCAATAATCTGCCAACCACCGAAACCTGTCGGCAGATCGGGACGCGACATCCACACGTCGTTCCACACATGGAAATTCCAACAAGAATCATTACAATCACCGTCTGGACCGTTCTCGATTTTATTCCCAAAGACGTCGAAGTACTTGTCGACTGTTAGAGAGCAGTTGGTGTCGTGGGCGGACACGTAGTTTGTTGTCGAGCGACAAGGAATCCCCAGAGTACGGCAAACTGTTACTGCGGCTGCTGAAAATACCCAACATTGTCCGTATTTGACTGGAGTTCCGCCGGTCATGAGGTATTGGTCCATTATTGTAGCGGAGCCGGTCCAGGCATGAGGGGAAGTGCCGTCGGAGTAGTTGCCGTCCCAGCGGCCCTCCAAGAGGCCATCCTCATCGGCGGAATTAATCTACAAGCACAAATTTGAACTAAATTACTGAAAAAAAAATGAAGTGTTTATACATACAACTGCGGAAATTGCTCGTGCAACAAGCACTGGAGAGCCGCGTTCTGCTGGTGGTAGAGATGATTTGTCCAGAAGGAAAACAGCTGCTGGTAAAACAATGTCTGTGAACTGTCCGAAGAGCCAGTGTTTACCAAGAGGTTTCTTGAAGGTACCACACCAAATTTTTCCGGTGTCGTTTAGGACGTATTCGTTACGTTCCTCTTCGTTTTCCATGTAGACACCGTCGTCAGGGCACCACGGGTTGAACAAGATGTAAATGTCATCAGGGCACTAAAAAGAAGTAGCATAAAACACATTTTTTACTTAGGAGAAAGTATTGTTAATACTTTGTAGTTGATTTTATGTTCTTTATCATTTGCCAGTTGAGTTTGAACCGTGCAATGCCAAATGCCCACTTGGACATTTGCTGGAATATGCACTTGCAGAATAACATCGTTATTTTCATGACTATCCAAACAGACTGCCCATTTTCCAGTATCTTTCGGTAGTTTGTTGTTGTTTTGATTTCTAGGAAGGACGAAAATTGCTTTGGTACCCTTAATAACATTCGGTTTTGGTCCTTAAAGGAATAATTCAGTTTCTTTGACACTTTAAACAATCATTACCTATTCACTTACCAAAGCCAAACATTAACCGAATCACATCGTTCTCCACATCGTATGCCCTATCGAAGCGAATGGTAAAGAAAAATTGGCACCCTCTTCGCAAGATCGGACTTGGGGCGTCCGGCATATTCACCAAGTCATACAATTCAGTGTGATTAGATTTGGCGTTTTGTTGAGGGTAGAAATTCACGGATGTTACCGTAATGGGTTCCATTGTAGCACTATCGAATAAACAGACTCACAGGTTTTTGGCACTGTTTTATAATCAAATTTTTTGAATCATCTTATTGCAGCATTTTGGAACTCTACCAAAAAGTAACATCAAATTTAAAACCGGATCGAATCAATTCTACATCATTTAGCTAACAACTTTGCGATTAGAATAAAATTTTGTTATGTAATTAATTCCGGCTTGGCTTTTATACTGACGATTAAAAACAAATTAAATGAAATATTTGATGATTTCATTATATTTAGGAAGTTTACTAATACTCTCTTTGTTTTCAAGTTGATTTAAAATTTAAATTTGCCTAATTTGGAATCAGTTCACTTGCGTGCAAACACTTACCGCTGAATATTTAATTGATTATCACCACATCAAATCGCAAACTAAATAGAATTCAACACAAGAATAAATTTTATAAATTCTCTTAGATCAAGATTTCCCCCGCGGCTTTTCTTACAACAACACCGCAAACTTGAGCAAATATATACAATAAAGAGAATAAAATATTATTTTGTTTACAAGTTTTGTAATTAATTACACGATGCGTTTAAAGGCCATTAGTTTTCGACAATAATTTACTTATTATTGCTGCCTAGACCGTCTAATCAAAGTCAATAAAGAAGTTCTTTATGGAAGATGCAGCGTTTTTCGGGAAAACATGATGATTATGTAATTGAGAAAAAGAATAAATCATATGTGACAAGAATAATTATTTATAACGTAGTTCCATAAATTACTATTTATGTACTTTCACATTTTTTAGAAAAATATTCCAACTTGTATTTAATTCAATCGAAAAAAGTAAATTAATGGTGTAATTGGAGATCAGGGGTTATCATGAATAAAACTTAATTAAAATAAATTAAGAGACATTACAAATTCATAGATAACTTTTTTCTAAGAATTGTATTGTAATTTTTGAATCAAATAGTATAGAAATTTTTCTATGAGAATTTTCCAACTGTGAAAAATACGTATTGCTCCAGTTTCTCTACTTGGAAATCTTGCATCACATATCAGACCAAACCCGAAAATGTGTGTCAATGAAATTAGTTGTATTTAGTTAGTCATTTTCTTATTTTTGAATTAATACAAAACAAATCCTTTTGCAGGATTAATCAACTTTATTTTCTTAGAAAGATTGTCTCATCCTAGGCAGCTCGCTACTGCAAGAAACGTAAATAGGTAATTTTAATTCCGGTCTAGGAACAATTTCTCGCCGAGGCCACGCCAGAGTTAACAGTCCATTATGTGGTCAGAGAGGTTTTGAGAAAAAAATATTCGTTGGGTGAAACACACATCTAATAAGTTAGATACGTGGGTGAGATGAGTGAAAAATCACTTAAACTCCGAGAATTCTCCTCAATTTATGCAATTCCAAACCTTTCGTGAAATTCGATATTTGATATACATAATGCATAATATTAGGGCATCTAAAATGTATTGTAAATTTAAGAAAAGATATCAATGAATCTCTCAAGTGTCAAGAACGGAAGCACCGATTTGCTTAAATTGCATGAGTGTTTAAGTGTGAACACAAGTGAACGCCTATTCGCCTATCGACGCCGATTTTCATTCATAAATGTCTAAAATTCGGAGGATTTGGTGCATTTATGCACAAGGCGTTTATGGTTTTCAATTATCAGCTTTCATCCGAAAACGCAGTTTAGATTAAGGATTTTCAGCGCCGGTCTAATGGGTCAACATGTCAGCTTAGGATATTCGCACTTTCAGCCGCAATTTTATTGATTCGTTAATAATATTTTCTGAAGTCTGTTCACAGAAATACAGAAATGTGAAGAGGAGTCCAAAAAGTTCCAAAAACGAAGATTTATTTTTTGCTTCAATTGAATATCCATGACTGAAAAATTTAAACAAACCAGAACACCTTGTATTACAGCTGAAACCTGATCGTAAGTGAGTTTATTTATTTAATCCTAAACAATTTTAACTACTCTATCCTTTTTTTGTTTCATATTTTGAAATATCTGTAGCATGTTCTCTTTTGGCCACAATTTTGTTAGTTTGTTAATAATAATATTTTCGTATAAGTTTCTTCACAGCAACTACCCCTTTCGACAGCGATTTTGATAATGAAAATAAGTTTATTATATGTATTTTTTCCGTAGAATCAAATGGTGAAAGTGGCAAACATAAACACCTCACAGTTTTCGAGAAAAACGTGTTTTCCCGCACTTTTCATTATTTTCAAGGGGTTTTCAATATCAGCATCTACCCCTTTCGACAGCGATTTTGATAATGAAAATAAGTTTATTATATGTATTTTTTCCGTAGAATCGAATGGTAAAAGTTGCAAATTTCAACACCTCACAGTTTTCGAGAAAGACGTGTTTTTAACGTAATTTTTTATTTGTATTTGAAATCGGCGGTCTTTAGCTGAATACATCATTGAGATGTCAGGAATAATCGGAGAATACCCATTAAATACCATAGAATACATTAAGAATATTCAACAAAAATTGGAAGATTCGCAGAATTCACCGAAATAATTAAGAATACGGAGTATAATCCAAAAGAGTACATGCTCTGTACATATAGGTATATTTTTTCAATTCTATAACACTTTTCTTATTAATAAATGTTATTGGTGTCTAGGTGGAGTGTGCGTTTTAATTCCTATAGGAGCAAACTGGCGTGTAAACAGTTCGAAATAGTATTAATGTAGGTATTCTAAGTATATATGTTTTCAAGAAGAAAAAAATCCTCCAATAATATAATATTAACGCGAAACATATAGTATTACTATATAATTAATAATGAATTACACAGAATATTTATTTTTGAATAAAAAAAATTACACATTAAATTCCATCATAATTAAAAAAACATTTATAAATAAAGTATTGATTGAATAGAATTAAAAATTATTCATACATTTAGCGCATTTATTTATTTTCTTTTGATATATAATAATATACAGATTCTCATCTTGGGTGTAACACAATCGATAAATACTTAAACTGAATAATTCAATGCCAATTAATCAAGCTAATAAATCAACACTCTCAAGGTTCCAAAGTTTTAAAATTGCCGCTTATTCGTTGGTATAGTAACTGGTATCGTTTACACTTCAAATAAACCCATCGATAATGGTTGTTGTTCAAGTTTACAGTAAAAATAAAAAATTAAACTACAAAACAACCCTTCTCTCAAAGGGAACATTTGTACACATATTTTTCGGTTTATTTTCAGTTGTTCTACCATACATTTTTGCATACAACAGCGGAGGTAATCTTTTAAAACCATTAAAACTCTCGCTTAATCCCAGATTTCAGGCTTATGGAAGAAAGTGGAAGTTTTTTACGAGCAACCAAGTGTCCTCTTCAAAGGGGATTACATTTTTGTGGCAACAACATCGAATTCTTCACATCCAGTTGTATGCAGCACATTTGCTTTCTATAAACAACTGAACAATCATCTCTCTTGTACGGAAGCCAAAGTATAAAGTAACTGACGTAGTTAATTAAATGTATGTTATTTATAAAATTTTTCAGGCTCGAGAAATAGACAATAATTACGATGGGAAGGTGGATAAGTTTACATTTAGTTTAAATTTTAACATTCCTAGGGCAACAAAAGTACAATCAATAAATCTCATAATTCCCATTGATTATCGTTTAAAGGTAACTAATTGAACTGAATTGACTTCAATTAAATTCTAACAGATGATTTATAGACTGTTTGTCCCCTGCATATGGAATCGGCAATTATATTTCAAGAGAATTACGTGAACCCAGTGGCAACAGCAGTTGCGCTTTTAGCGGATTTGGCGCTCTCTCAGACTACTTCCATTACTTGTAATTATAGACATGTTAACAGTGAATATAATACTCCAATTGTGGCCAACGACGGACCTTCTTCTTATGAGCTAGAGAATATTTACTCGAATTACATAAACAGAAATTGTAAGGTGTGCGTAATTTCCTATATTCTTCACTTTTTAATTTTTGTCTTCTAGTGACTACACATCTTTCGAATGTGTTTACAACAACGAAATTGGGAGATTTGAATAAGTTTTCCATTAATATAACAATTCGCTATCCAGAAGTTTCTGTGCATTACAAGACTGGATTTTGGAAAGTGATGACATGGGCATGGATTCAGTATTTTGCGACTTATGTAATTATTGCCTGGATTATAGGGAAAATTAAGGCGTACATTTTCGATAACAATCTAGTCCTATTTTACGTGGAAGGAAAATCTAAAATGGATTAAGATTTAGAATTTAATTTTGATACTTTTATACAATTATAATAACAAGAAACAAGATCTCAAAGAAATAGAGATTTTTATTAGAATCTGAATAATTCACGTGGTGTATCATCATGTGATACAAATTTACTTCTATTATCCTCGAGGACAATTGTGTTCTTAAGCAAATCGTCGACTTCGACAAAAAGATATCTGTATTCATAGTCACCAGAATCATTCTGAAACATAATAAATCCCAATTAAACAATTAAAGGCAGTTTTATAAAATTTTTGGGTGGTTCTTACCTCAACCATCTCCAGTTGGACAGTTCCTTTATGTACAGAGCCTTTAAGATAAAATTTCATTCGCAAATGGTGTTTACCATCTCTATTGTATAATACATGACTAACGTGTTGTCTTCTACCCCGTCTAGTTTCTTCCCCATAGCCAGTAATTGGATACCCCAACTTATCTTCCACTCTAGGATCTTCTAGACACCTTTTCATTGCTTTTGTATATACATTATTAGGACTTTTACTAGAAAATAGCTCCCTGAACACCGCATAGAACAAAGCACCGGTGACACCAACTCCCAACAAAATGACCCCCATATACGACACAGTTTTCGTCGTCTCCTTGACTTTTTCCCCTAACGGTTTAACATTTGTGTCTACCTCATTCCTTACATTTGTACTAAGCTTATTATTCTTGTTGTGCTTATCGTATTTATCCTGTTTATCGTATTTATATCGTTTTATAACATTCTCTACAAGTCTAGTGTTCTTCAGTATTTGTAGACGATTTTGAACGAAAATTGAATTGACGATTCTGATTGAAGCCATTCTTAAGTAAATTTCTCGTCTAGTATTAAAGTACAGCCAATAATTCTTCTAATTCCATAAAAATTACATTCTAAACTAAAAATCAATGAACATAACCTAAAAATAGCTGAGCTGCTGAGCCCTGACTTTAAGCTTATAACAAATGCCACAGACTGCAGCACTATCGCTTGAGGCTTGACATTTTCACGGCATTTGACAGTCGAGTGATCACGGGCCACCTGCTGTAATTTAATGTAGATTAAAAGGGGGCAAACAATGTAAAGTGCATTTTGCGAATATTACAAAATCAGTAATAAAAATGGATTGGTTGATGCTAGACGAGCTGCCTCAGACAGTGCGCGATATAGTAGGATGGTTCAGTGCTGGTGCTATGATAATTGGTGGTGTCATCCCCTATATTCCGCAATACAGACAAATAAAACGCACTAAAGATGCGGAGGGCTTCTCTTTGTTGGTCTGTTTAGCCTTATTAGTAGCAAATACCCTTCGAATATTGTTTTGGTACGTACTTTCGTTGTAAAGCGACATTGAACATTACCGGAAATTAAATTAATTTGTTTCAGGTTTGGAAAGCATTTCGAGTACCCCCTTTTGATCCAAAGTCTAATTATGAATGTTACTATGTTTATTATGATACATCTGTGTGTTCGTGTTAGAAATAGTAGTCAATTACATCTTGCTAGACAAAGAATTTTTACAGGTACACAAATTTTATGAGTTTATTTTTAGCCTACAATCAATAACTGATTATTGCTGTAAAGTTATTTAGTTTACGAGCCGATTTTCAATACATTTTATCTATTTAGTTCTTCTTCTACATATATTAATGTTTAAATTTCTATTTGGCAGCTAATCCCAGTGAAGTAAAGAGACTATTAAATTATAGGCCACCTCGTTCTACACAAAGTACTTGTGGTAACAGGCCTGCACGCTTTTGCTTTCCGCTTCTACTAATTACAAAAGAAAAAAAAGCGAAATGTACATACACTAACCAATTCTTTTTTTCAATTTCGAATGCCATCACATTGTTAATTTTATTTACAATTATTACATCGGGGTCATTTACAATAATTTCATTGATAAGATAATATTCTAGATAAAATAATCCATCGAGTTTCTGTGTAAATACTTAACTGGAATGATTAGTCTACATTTTATTACAACATTTTAACTGATTTCCTCATGACTTTTTAGATTTTGATGTGAAATACTTTTGGAATTGGTCCGACTTTCAATCCTATCTGGATTGTATGCTTGTGTTCTGCATAATTTCTTCAATTATCATGTATTTATTCATCGAGTACATGACTTTTGTGGAAATTGTCGGCTTTCTGGCCGTCTTTACGGAAGCTATGCTCGGAACACCGCAACTAATTAAGAATTACATGCACAAATCAACGGAAGGGATGAGGTTGCGGATCTGCCACCCTAAAAACCCTCACTTTCTCACTGTTTTTCTCTTACAGTTTAAGTATGGTGGTGATGTGGACATGCGGGGACATTTTTAAGACAACTTATTTCTTGCTACGTGAGAATCCCATTCAATTTTGGATATGCGGCATTCTTCAAGTGACTGTCGACCTTTTTATTCTCCTACAAGTGTACCTGTACAAAAACAACACCGAACCGCAACGTGTTCGAGTGCATAGAGGGGATTGAGTAGTTATTATATGGACACACGACGACCAAAACAAAGCGGACATCATCAAATCTGAGCAGCCAAGTAACAACGGTTCAGAACCATCGGATAAATTGTTAGATAGTAGTAATAAGGTATGTGCAATAACGATCGAATCGGAAAAACCAAATTCCCGTATTATCAGTGCCGATATACATAGTAATGTTAGTGGAATTGTAAGCAGTGACATTGATACAAAGGTAACAAATGGTAATATAAATGATAATGTAGATTTTGTACATAGGAACATTATTTACGATAACAAGAATCGAGCTTCACAACATATTAACAATAATAAACATGCTAACAATCGTAAAGTTAGTATGCTTATACATCGGCATACGTTATGACGAATGTGGAGAGTTTTCTATTCGTTTTTTGGCTTCCATTTGTTGAAAGAAACACAATTGCTTCATATCCAGATTTATTTCGCTCTTCCTGTGTCCAAAAAGTGTTGAAATTATAGCAATAATCATGTTAATTATAACAATTTCGTGTGTGGTTATTGAGTGATTTTCAGACACATTATTTCTCCACAAAACTGTGTTGTTTGTTGTTAAATAGCATATTCTGTGATTTTTCGTAGTTTTTCGCTAGTCGAGGTGCTGAAATGGTTTATAAATGCACTGAATATTCCTTTTGAGATTGCATTGTATATTTTCTTACATAAGAAACTAAATGGTGTACCTTTATATTATGACGAATTAATTGTATTTAAGATTTAATGCTATTTTTTTATATTAGAAAAGCCGAATTCCTAGATTTTCCAAGAATATTATATTTATTATGTAAATGTCAAACTGATTGGCGGCTGATTTTTTCATTGATTTCCATGGAAAATGTACTTTGATTAGGTTACAAATATTATGTAAATAAATATATACAATTTTAAATTAAATAAAAAAGAATTCTATTGGAAGATTTAACATCAATTACTTTGCCCCAATAGCCTTATCGTCTTCTCTCTGATTAAATATCCATTTTAATGAGTAAAGAGTTCACGTCATTACATTCAATCTCGTATAAACAAGCAAAGTGTACATTACATACAAAAAAAAAATCTGAAATAAACGATCTGTTTAATAAAATCGTAAAAGTGCTGAGAAGAAAAACAAATTGGCTACAAAAATTCCGTTTACATTTTCTTTGCAACTACGCACACAACAAACACTTCTGCCAATTGCTGTTAATGATGACGCGCTTTTCGCATCGATCCATTGTAGTGCGCGAAATCTGTACCACACACACAAAACCGTCCCCTTGAAAAAGGGTCAGTAAGAGACAATTATGTTCAAGTTTTATCTTAAAATATCGTCAGTCTTCTAATTTTAGGTAAGCACAATTGTCGAATCGATATTTATCGATTTGTTTGCGAACTGAATGAGTCCAATTTCAGGCTCAATTCCAACACCAATACAAGAAGAAAAAATACGCTCAAAATGAACCACTCAAAGGACAACAAAGTGTCAACAATATTTCGGAAATTGTTCAAGTCTTCGCCGAAGGAAGCGGGGCCCAGTAAGGCGGCGGGCAATGCGGCGAACGGATCGCCCGCAAGACGCTTGTTGAGAGGGTGTCGGGACACTGTTTCGCCAGCGGCTTCACAGCCAAGCACCGCATTTACTAGCGGTCCAAAGACGGGGAAAAAGAGTGATGAAATGGGGCCCAATAAGACGGTACGCGCTCGACGACTTATGAAGGAGTTTAGAGACTTGCAACGTTTACAGAACTCTAAAACGGATCCAGTGTTCAGCGTTGAATTAGTCGACGACAATCTGTTCGAATGGCATGTGAAATTGTTTAAAGTTGATCATGAAAGTGAATTGGGCAACGATATGAAAGATATGGGCATTGCGTATATACTGTTACATTTAATATTTCCGGAGAATTTTCCGTTCGCGCCGCCATTTATGCGTGTTATATCGCCACGGATTGAGAAGGGCTTCGTGATGGAGGGTGGCGCAATTTGTATGGAATTGTTAACGCCAAGGGGATGGGCGAGTGCGTATACAGTGGAGGCGGTTATAATGCAATTTGCTGCCAGTGTCGTGAAGGGCCAAGGACGGATACAAAGAAAAAATAAGGGCCAAAAAGTGTTTAATAGACGAACGGCAGAGGAAAGTTTTCGGTCATTAGTGAAAACGCATGATAAATATGGATGGGTTACACCGAGTTTAGCAGATGGTTAATGAAAATATGTTAAATCTTGCTGTATTTCGATATATGTACAAAATGAATGAAAAAAGCATGGACTATATTGTATTGTGTACTGTTGTCCGCATTGCATTATTATATATATACGTTGTAATTTATAATAAGCATTTTTATATAATGAAATCTTTCGATTTTTAAAGTGTTATCTGGGTCAGAGCAGATTTAATATGTATTTTATGGTGTATATTGAAGAGGTACTATTATTTTTATTTGGTTCTACAGGGGAGAGTGTTTGGTAATGGTGGTGTATAATTGATTTAGGAATTCTAATGCACAAAAATGTTTTTACGACAATTGATTAAACGCTCACATACATTATATCGTTCTTGATTTGGTACCTAAAATAACTTTCTAATAAATATTCTTTATACAAAGTAAATGAGTGTCCACTAGAAATCAGTATTACTAAATTAAGAAAATAGTCAAAGTTGATGTTATAAAAAAGGTGTTATTTCTATTTTGATTTCTTCAATAAATATGTTTGTCTTCCAAAATATTATATTTATGGGTTGTATAATTATAGATAAACTGTATATGTTAAAATGTTTGTTACATTTTACAATATATGTGATATATGTTGCATTTAAATTATGTTTTTTCACATTTTGTTCAAAGTTCCCTCCAAAATTTATGGGAAAAAGTGGTAAACAGAGTGTGCAAATGGAGAGCCTGGGCCATTTGAACTACGACTGACTGTTCTGTCAAATATAAATATGTCAAATATCAACGATTTTTATCGACAGATTTGTGTTATCAGTACATTTTTCATAAAAAATATTATCAAACAAACATATTCTACGTAAACTTTCCACGAAAATCATAAGTATATAAAATTTAAAACATGGCTGATATTCTATCAGAGACTGTCCTACCCGAGGATCTCGAGGTAATTAATTTAAATTTTTTATTATTGCACATAATTATATGCACATGATTCATAAATTTGATATTTTTTATAGAAATTCGAGAAAATTTACCACGAACAATTATACAAGAACGATGTTACACCAAAGACACAATTTGAATACGCTTGGTGTTTAGTAAGAAGTCAATATGATAATGATATACGAAAGGGAATAATTCTTTTGGAAGAATTATACAAAAGTCATGAAGCTGGACAAAGAGATTACCTCTATTATTTAGCTATTGGTTGTGCAAGATTAAAGGAATATACCAAGGCTTTGCATTACGTTCGCTCTTTCCTTCAAATCGAACCGGGTAATACATTAAAAAAAAAAACTTGTAAATACATGTTTACTTACCAAGTCATTTCAGGTAACCAGCAGGTGATAAATCTGCAACGATTAATCCAAAAGAAATTGGATAAAGAGGGTCTCGTTGGAATCGCTGTCACCTCGGGTGCTCTTCTGGCTCTGGGTGCTGTTGTTGGCATAGGAATGGCTATAGCTTCCAAATCCAATAAATGATAATAAATCACGAAGTCAAGAAGTAATATGTAGTCCAACATTTTTTTTTTCGAAATTATAAATGCATTTTATTAAACAAGAATGACCGTTTTTCGTGATAATTTAAATAGGCTGTATTCAATAAAGAGTATTTAACATATCGTTTGACAACAACTTTGTAAAACTCTTCAGTTTTTGTTAATTTATTTTATACAATTGGTTAGTGATTAAAGCTTTCATTGTATGTACATATGTAACTGTATAAATAAAAAACAATTCGTTTAAAATACATTTTATTTTCTAAACAAATTTATTAGTCAAAATAGTCCTCTATATCGATATCCGGATTTAGAATATCATCCCCATACGGTGACAAATCCAATTGATTCAGTATTAAATTCTCACACATTTCCTCCAAATCTGTATCACCAATCAAGATCGCCCCTTGTAATCGGTTATTTTCCAAAACAAACTTCACATATTCCATTCCTTTTGTTGTTCTCAACAAGATTTCGTAATCCCTACCGAGCTTCTGTCCATTAAACAATCCCAAAAGGATCACTTTGTAGCCGAACAATTTCGTTGAATGGGCAAACAATTCGAAACAAAAGTCCTGAAGGATTTCCTGCTGCTGAAAATGGCCTGACATGCATTTAGCTGCATAGCAACCCATTTGTCGTGCTTGTGTCCACAATTTCATCTGAAACCAGTGTTTTGCAATCGGCCAATTCGCACAACAAACATCACCAGCAGCGTAAACATTCGATAAGTTTGTTTGCATGAATTCATTAACCAGCAAACTGCCATCTGGACTGTATTGAAAGTTATTCTTGCAAGAGAATGTCGTACGGGCCACAACGCCAGTGGCAGACACAATTAAGTCACATAGAATTGTTTTTTGATTGGTCAAAGTAACATTTAAAGAGGAATTTTCAGATGCATTTTCTATCGTTGCAATTTCGCTCTCGTAATGAATGTATACTTTTGAATTCTCATTTGTTGCACCCGAAATTATAACATTCTTGTACCAATCGGGTCCTAAAGCAGCGCCTGATTTGTGGTCTTCCTCCTCTTGGTATCGCATTCGTTTTTGAACAGTTTCTGGTTGTTTTGTGTCGTTTAAAGAGCTTTGGAAAAATTCAGCAGCACCAGGATCGACAAATGTTGCAGATAAATGTTTGTCTTTGATCACCCAATGGACTTCAGTGTTTCGAATTTTGTGCACTAACTCGGAGGCGATGCCTCCGTTTCCTACTACGATGATTTTCCTGCTGGTTGACAATTTCTTGATGAATTCTTCCACTGAATCGGTGTCACGAATGCCTAATATTTGTGGAAATTGCTCGGCTTGTGGTATCAGTTTCGGTTCGGCACCAGTACATAAACATAAATATTTGTATTTGATGATTAAGTGTGATTTGGTGGTGATAAAATGCTCTTCGTCGTTGATTTCTTCCAAAACATCGCGAATCACATTCACATTTGGATACTTTGCATTTAAACTTGAAGCATCTTTCTCTTCTACATCGAAATGTGTTAGAGTTTTTGTAATAGCAAATAAATTTGTCACTGTTTTAATTAAGGATGATTTACTAATTAACAAAATCTGTTCATTTGGTTCTAAAAAAGCTAATGTCTCTGTACACGTTACACCGGCAATTCCGCCACCAATAACGACAAATGTGGCCTCCATTTTTTACTTGCTTTCTGTCGGATAATAGTCCTCGTAGTCGTATTCACGGAAAGGCACATCGAATGTTATTAAACCAGCATTTTGAGCTCGTTTTATGCTGATTATTAATTCTTGATGTTTCTTCTGACACAATCCAGTTTTCTTATAGCTTAAAATGCTTCCAGTGTGTGGACAGATGAACTGTTTTAAGAGCTCGACGTTGTCTTCGTGCAGAACTAGGTATTCATCGCGACAAATTGGACAAGGATTGCCTGTGGCCACTTGTCCAGCACGAATGCAGGTTTTACGAGTTTTCTCTGGTGGAATAGCACCTTTGTGGTTTCTTCTGTAAAGAGTGAACACTGGATCAGTTCCGTAAGTTTGTGTATAGGCAGGACTTTTTAGGTATTGAATGCTTGTCTCCACCGGCACTTTTTGGGTTCGATCTTTTGTAATTTCACGATATTCACTATTTTTTTGTTCAGGTAGTTGTCTTACGGTTGTAATAGCTGAGAGGTGGATCTGTTTCGACCACAATTGCTTAATTAAACTATTTCTTATTACTGGAAAGGATAACATTTTATTTCTGATGAAATCTAACCTAAATTGCCCTTTATTTAAAGATTGACATTGACATTTTAACAATTTGTGACAAAAGTCCCTAGAATAGTTACTAAAATAGAGTCAAACAAAAAACTATTCCTTTGGAATAATTGTAATTATGTCGTTTTCCGGGATATGAGTCATTTAGTAATTCTATATTTAATTTGTAATTTTTATTTTCTTACTTATATTTACAATTTAATTTGTTAAACAAATAAATAAACTAATTTTAAACGTTCTGCGCATGCGAACTAAGTCACATCCGGTGATTGTCCTGCCGATCCATGTTCGCCTCAACTCGTCGTCCTAGAAACAAACATCAAATGACTTGTTTTATTGATTCATTTCCGTCTTTTACATGGTAAAAGCTCGATCGTATCTTCTTGATTTTCGGTGAAAATTTCCCAAAATTAATACATTTCAAACGTTATTTTATCAAGAACAAATTTAATATTAAAACGTTTATCTATTACAAGTTAAATAAGAGCAATAATTTCAAGTAAATTTTGCATCTAAATTTGTCTGTAGTAGTACAAGTTTATAACGTTTTCTAATCAGTACAATATTGCATTATAAAATGGAGTTCAGGGCGTTGCCTCCCGATGGATAGATTTTTAAGAAAAATCACTTGTTTCCATTATAATGCAATACGTGGGATAAATACTATTCCAATCA
This sequence comes from Silvanus unidentatus, assembly GCA_963930825.1. Taxonomy (NCBI): domain Eukaryota; kingdom Metazoa; phylum Arthropoda; class Insecta; order Coleoptera; family Silvanidae; genus Silvanus; species Silvanus unidentatus. The sequence continues at coordinate 3,366,094 of OZ005758.1, forward strand.
ATTTATAAAAAATCATTTTATTTGCAAGAGATACTCAATTCATTTAGTGAGTAAATAATATATCCTAGTGCGACACAATATAACGGATCGATAAAAGCCATGGTAAGGTCATACGCAATTTCTATTGTATATAATAAAATAATATTATAAAAAATGTGTTTTTATAAATCTGTAACGACAATATATATATCAAATGGTTCATAATGTGTCGGTCAGAAATTAAAAATCGTTAAAATTGTTTTTAATAAGCCCATAAAAGCCCCGTCCATGTTGGTTCCCCTTGCTACAAATGGATCACCATGTTTGATGACGTCATTCAATATGGCGTTTCATCAATCATTTGAATATTTTTAAGTGCATATTAATTGATTTTTGTCATTTTTCTAGCCCCGCATTGATCCACTGCAGTTGTTGACCTGTCTCTCAGTACTTTTAAGCCCCGAAGGAGGCATATCATCACAGGAGGAAGTTCCACGTCTTGTAAAGTAAGCAAAATTCATAAACACACCAAAACTGATAAAATTAACTAATTGTCATCAAATTTTTTGTTATCTTTTATAGTCTGATGTCGAAATTTTCAAAGAAACTAGTTAGTAAATGTGTATATATATTGATACTAAAAAATTCTAAGTCGCATTTAGTTAACATGTTTATGGCTGAGGGTGGATGGAACTTGATTCAAAGTTGGTTACAAGATGCCATGCAAATTTCGAATTGGAATTTAGTTAATGAGATATTGGCTCTTCTATTAATAACTCCAGTCGATGTAGAACGTTTAAAGTTGAACAACATCCCAAAATTGGTGAAGAATTTATCAAGACGCGACGATTTAGAAGGTAAGTGATTTTTTTATATTCACCTTTTACTACTAACCCACCAGCTGTTTATTCCTGAATGTACTGACATATTATTTTATGGTCATTTTTAACAGAAACACAAAAACTCTCTTCACAATTAGTTCAACATTGGTTAGTGATTGTAAAAAGTAGTAATCCACCAGTGGCAAGTGAACAAAAAGGCGCCGATACGAAAATTGAACCGAAACAAGATGTAGCAGAGAATCATGTTGCTACAGATGTCTGTGATACTGTAGATAATAAAGCTGATGTTGTTGTACAAATTGATAATGAGAATAATACTGCTATAAGTACGGGCACGTTTTATAAAGTGTCTGTTAGAGACGGGAAACAAATAATAAGTAAATTAGTTGCAGAAGTTGTTAAAAATGAATCTGAGGAGGAGGCGAGCGTGAAAAAGTCTCACAAATCTAGTTCGAGTAGTTCGAAAAGGAGCTCGAGTAGCAGTAGCAGCAGTAGATCGAGTAGTAGTAAACATCGTTCGGGTAGTAGCAACTCGAAAAGTTCCAGTAGTAAAGACAAAAGTCGTGATAAAGATAGAAGAGATAGGGACAAAGATAAAGACAGACACCGTAGTAATGGCTCATTGAAATCGAGCAGTAAAAGTTCTAGTAGCAGTAATAGGGATAAGAAAGATTCAAAAGACTCTAAAGAGAAACAAGCAGAAAAAGATAAAGATACATTAACGAAAATTAAACCACAAAGTATCGATAAACTCGGTAGAATACCGAAAAAGCCATCAGATGACAAAAAGGAGAATAAAGAAGTGAAACGGAAACCGACCATGTCGATACAAGAGAGAAAAAGTAATGAGGAACGTCCAAAGACTGTAAAAGTATTCAATTCGAAGATGCGTTCGACTGGATTGGAGGAAGAAGTGAAACCACCGCCTCCGAGACCGTTGAAGAAGCCTTCAGTTCAATTGCCTACCATACCGACGAAGAGGCCGTCACCTAGTCGAGAAGCCGCGCCGCCCGAGAAGAAAATCAAAGTGGAATTACCCGAGAGGCCTGGATCGATAAAATTAATACCGCCAAAACCAAAACGTAAGTGTATAGAAATTCACCTGTTTATGGGGTTTTCTTTTATTTTCAGGTTGGTTTGAAAAGATTATGGCCGTTCCATGTTTTTTTATGTCATGGTATATGCGGACTGTACGTCTTTTCCCACAAGGCATAAGCTACAATTGTAGAGGAATTCGTCACAGGATTCAACCTGCCCCCAAAATAATTCCAATGAATCAGCAAATCTGTTTTTAAGTTAGATTTTGTGTTACAGTTTTTTCGTGTTTGAAAATACACGTACATGCGATTCGGACATAGGGTTCGGGGCTGTTTGTGTATTTTTGAACACACTACAACAGAATAAGTACAAATCTTCTATTTAAGCAGCAATAATAGGGAATGTGACTTTCGTTTCGTGCTAGCAAATCTCTCGTCCCATAAATGTGTTTTATTATACACCAAAATATCTGTAGAAAATTTGAAATAACATAGAAATAATTTCTTCTTCCATATATACAAAGATTTGATTTCCTCGATAGGTAAACACAGCGATAATACAATATAATTTTGCTATTTTTTTGGTAAGTTTTGAACAAAATGTAATTTGAATGTATTTTTACCAATGAAATGAATAAAAATACCGTTAAATCAATAAGAAGGTATATGGGACAGGCCCTTTCTCCTTTATACATTAAGACAAATCGCTCAGAGATCGATTTGGAGATTCTGTAGAATGCACAGTTAAATGGTCTTTATGGCAGTTTCTGCATGCTCCATAAATGGGAACTGTGTCAAGGACGGATTTATGTTTTTTTTTTCTGGGATGGTTTCAGGGCCGTTTTTTTCGCCATTCAGAGTCCCATGTACTTAATTTGACAGTGGCGCTATCGCGGTGTTTTGGCGATTTACTTAAACATTTCCATTGTAGCGGGATATAATTAAATTTTCCTATCAATAATTTGGCATGCATTTGAGCACGTAGGATGTGTGATTCGGTTAACACAGTTCTAATAGGACCTAGATCGAAGTATTTATTGCAGAGTCGCTGTTTAAGCGGCTCAAAAATAACGCTTTTTTTATTATAATGAATTGGGTGTCAGAGGTGCACATTTTACATTACTAAACGAGTCCCGTACGGCCAAAAATTCAGTTGAATATATAGATTTCAAGTCCTATGTAAAAATTTAACTGAATTAAGAGCGTAAAAGCGTTCCCAAATTAAATAATCGACTATTTTAAGCTGATTTCGCGGTAGGACAGGTGCGATGTTCATTGAAAAAAATGGGTTTTTTCGGAACTGTATAGATAAAAACGCATGTAATCGAATACATATTCATAAATATATTGAATGATTCATGATTGTTTGTAAACTGTACACAAAAGTACTTAGACTGGGCGAATTTCTCTACAAACATAAGATTTATTTATACAAATGTATTTTATGTGAATCATCAATAAAATATTCCAATAAAATATTGCTCTTTTAATTTCGTCAACACATAATCATTTGATTAACATGATTTCTTATTGTTTTACAGCTGCTGTTCTACAAGAGAGTGACATTTTTATGGATGCATTAACAGCTTCAGCAACAGCGAAAAAAGAGCCGAAAAAACGTAAACGTCGTCCTAGTTTGACCAAAGAGACGCCAACATCACCGACCACAACTGGTGTTGGTGAACAGCCGACAACGAACAGTTCGACAACGGCCACATCGCCACTTGGATTGAAGAATATCGCACCGATTAACTTTTATCAGGACACATTGACGGAGGAGGCGTCCACTGAGAGTGAAGATAAGGAGCGAGATGAGAGGAACAATGAGCGTTGTGTAACGCCAACAGATGATGATGAAGACGCATTGAAACATGAAAAGATCTACAAAGCGGATGGTGTTAAAGGGGTGCTGCTGTATACGAAGAAGAAGGGCCCCAAACGGTCGATACAATGGAAGAACGATGCGGATTTGGTTGAGGTGCGATACTTTGAATTGGACGAAACGGAACGTGTTAATGTAACGAAAACATTTATGGATATGGCCAAAATGGAGATGACCAGTGAACGTGAAGCTTTACAAATGAGTAGAAAATTACCGAATGAAGATTTAATGGAGCCGCAAACAATGTGGCGGTTACCGTTTCTTGTTGATCAGCCAGACGCGCTGGTACAGCCTGGTTCAAAGAGTTTAGAGAAAGATATTCAATTTGCAAGAGAGAAGAGTGTGTTACAAGCATTGTATTTTGATAAACGGAAAATTCCGGATAGTCCGGATGAACCGATGCCCGAAAATCATCAAATGAGTGATCCGGTAATTATACCATTAGAAGATGCGGATAGTCAAGAGATGGATTTGAGGAATACACCGTGGCCAGAGCCGAAAGGATCACCGCCACATATTGAAAGTCAATTACAACCGCAAGTGTTCCAGAATTTGGGTGGTCAATTCAATGCGAATTTCCCACAAATGCCACCGCCAGCGTTCCAAGGTATACAGCCCAGATTTAATGGACCGGGTAGTTTTGTACCGCCAAATATAATGCCGAATGGGAATATGATGGGACCGAATATGGGACCGCCGCATGACATGTTGAATGCACCGGGACAGAATATTTTTGGACCGGGTGGTGGACCGGATGGTGGCGGTTTTCCGAATGAGAATACAAGTAATTTCCCATTGCCATTTAATCCGCCAAATAATAATATGAATATGAACTTTATGCCACCGAATAATTTCAATATGAATCGACCGATGATGAATCGGGGCGGTTTTCGTAGAGGTGGCGGTGGGAATAATAATAATGGACCGTGGGTGAGGATGTCTGGCCCGGGGCCGGGTATGGGACCAAATTGGAATCGAGGCGGTGGTGGAGGACATCATCGTGGTGGTGGCGGAGGGGGTGGAAGGATATGTAAGAATATCAAAAATCACGGTTATTGCAGGAACAGAGACAATTGCCCGTTTGTGCATCCATAGTTTTGTTTTGTTTTGTGTGATATATTTTTTTTAGTCACAGACAATTATTGTTGTTGTTGTTGATTGATTATCAAGAGACACGATCCGAATTATATAAAAACAAATAATGAATGTTTTTTGTCTTTGATGAGGGGGGCATAATGAGGATGTGCATATTATAACGCTAATTTATTCATTGTGATATGTTAGGGAATAATTTGCGTGTAAAATACTGTTTGTAAATGATATGTAAAAAAAGTTCAATATATATATATTTGTAATTTTCTAAATAATAAACATATTGATTTAATTTATGATTATGTAAAATTTATAATTTACTGGTACGATAATTTAGATTAATCATTAATTGTAGTGGTTTATTAAATGATAAGATGGCTTTTATATAAAAAGAATGAATTACATAGAATAAAAATGAATTGAAATGTGCAAAGGTGTTTTAAATTTTTATATAAAAAAGTGGATTCCTACTAAACCTACTGTCGACACCCACTGACCGATTCGAGCGCTCCCTGGTTGCAATTAGAATGATCAGCTGATGTGTACTTAAATTGCGCTTGATAGAGTTGATGTGTACAATTATTCTGTAAGCATTTTCAAAGTAATCCCCGCAGTCAGTGCTCATTTAGATTAGCAATCATGTGCATATTGATAAAAATTTGAAATGTATTTGCTACGATTCATTTTTACACGGTGACATTTGTTTTCGACTGCATATGCTAAAAACGCTGTATAGGTAAGAATTAGACAATGAACTCGTATTTCGTTACAGTTTATGCAAAGTGTACGTTTTTAGACACATATCAGCACCATGCAGCGCTGGTTCTTTACAGAAAACCCCAACAATGCGGCCCTACGCACCCACAAGAACGATGTTCACCTAGACACTTCAATTAAACAATCAATATCCCAATATCCTCCCAGGAAATGGCTGTTTCGTGTACAAGCCCCGCATTTGAAGGCAGACGAGGAGGTCTGCGTAACAGGCTCATGTCCCGAACTGGGTTCTTGGCAGGCTGAGAAAGTGGTGCCTTTAAAACAGGAAAACAACGATTCAAACATCTGGTCCCTTGTAGTGGAGATCCCCGACCATGAAACGGTCCATTTTCGGTACTGTGTATGTGTGGTGATCGAAAGTGGCATTCAATCGATTGTCCGCAGTTGGGAGACAAATGTGAAACCACGTATTATAGAAAAAGATGCCAAATCTCCAAGTACCAAAGACGAACCGCATCTGTATGGAAATTACAATAACAGCGAACGCATCGACAGAGGATGGCTGAACAAAGAGACTGTAATACAGTTGAAAATCGCCAATAATCCTCTGCAAATATGGCGACCAAAATACGCAAATAGAAAAGTCTACATTAAAGTCGTCCCCATCAATATTCAACGCCACAATTCCTCTATACCGAAAACAATGTCTGAGGCATTAGAGGAGTCTTTAAGTGCAGATACGCAAGATGCAGTCGACCTTCCAAAACATACAATCACAGAAGTGGCCAGTTTAAATGCAGATGATCCCACATTCCAATTACAACATCAATTCGGGCACGTTCTCAACGAAGATGACATGCTCATTTTTCAGACAACTGTCCTCTTTCCTGCCAATATTGCGTTCTTGATTGATTTCTACATATACAGCAGCAGATGCGATGAGGGCGATCCACCATACCATGCTGGATTCAGTTATTTGCTCCCTAGCGTCCTTCAACAGTCGGAGGGCAGCGTTGTCTTGCCAGTAACCAGCACAAAGCAGCGTCCTCTAGGCCAAATCCGTTTACAATACTTAGTCATCGGTCCATTACCGAATTTCAAGTGCGATATGAGCGTGTCTTATGCCCGACATTGGAAGAAAACTCGTCGTGCATTGGACGTTGGCCATCGCGGTGCTGGGGCCAGTTTTAAGAACTCCATCAAAAACTGTGCCGAAGTTAGAGAGAATACAATCGCAAGTCTGAACAATGCCATCGAACATGGGGCTGATTTCGTTGAGTTTGATGTGCAATTGAGCAAAGATTTGGTACCGATCATTTATCATGACTTTCACGTTTGCATTGCAATGAAAAAGAAGAAACAACTGCCCGATGAGGATATGTTGGAGTTGCCTGTGAAAGAGCTGACATTGGACCAGTTGAAGCTGTTGAAGGTGAGTTGATGATAAAATAGTACGCCCTCGAACTATTTATACTTGAATGGTGTCTTAAAAATTGCGTGTAAGCAATAAATGCGCTACATTTAAGTTCAAGTTCATGTGATATTGAAATGGAGAGTTGTAGTTCTGCCATAAACTAGTATAATCTGATTAAATTAATTTATTATATTTATTGATTAGTTATGATCGAATTTCACCAGAAGTATTTTAATAGTATGAACGTATTTGAAAGTGAACTGTCGATGCGAACCTTTTTGAAATATTTATCAAGGTGAAACACGTGCCACAAATTGGAATGCTATATGTACTTTATTTAGCGTATTAATAAATAGAACAAAATATAATATGACTGAACGTTGAAAAGAGATCGCAATTATTTAACAACAAAGAGTCAAAGACGTTTATTTTTGTAGGATTATTTTCTCACCTGGCTAATATCCAGATTATTTTTATGTTTTTTTTCTTGTTTGCTATTGTTAACAAATATGCATATTTTGTTTATTTTTTATTGAAACAGAGCATGTTGAACATGCAACAATAATAAGCTATTATTTATTTATTGTAATCACGCATTTATTTACTTTGTTAAATAATACAAAAGCGGCTAATTTCCTATCTACTTCTAATTACGTATTAAATAATTCATAATCCATTCTTAGAATAATAAAGATGCTTCGATTTTATAATTGCGGTCATGCTATGAAATTTTTTCTACCATATTTTTGATTAATCGCAGTTGGACAAAAGCAGTAAACAAAAAAATCGTCCTTCATAAAAACAAAGCGAGAGAAAAAATATTCAAAGGGCACAATGATTGTTTTATCTGTCTAGAATTGTGTAAACAATTGATAAGAGTTTAATAACATGTTGTTTTCCAGGTGTATCATTTAACTGAGGGCAAAACAAAGAACCCACGCTTCTTTGACGACGAATTAGAGGACCATCAACCTTTCCCAACGCTCCAACAAGTGTTGGAACAATTAAATCCTCATGTTGGTTTTAACATTGAATTGAAATGGACTATGCAGATGGACGATGGCACGTTTGAATTGCACAATCCAACTGATCTCAATTTGTATTTAGACACGATTTTGGATGTGGTTCTACGTTATGGAGGCTCAAGACGCATAATTTTCTCCTGTTTCCATCCAGATATTTGCCAAGTGATCCGTTTAAAGCAGAACAAATATCCTGTAATGTTTTTGACAATTGGCGAAAGTAAAGTGTTCCCTCGATACCAAGATCCGAGATGTTGGTCCATTAAATCGGCATCTCAATATTCGAAAATGATCGAAATGTTGGGGATTAATGTGCATACGGAGGATTTACTAAGGGAACCCGCTTTAGTGAGCTGATTAACGAATTTATTTGAGTTCTTACTAAATAGTAGCGTTTTTTGTTTCAGGTTCAATACGCAACTAGAAATGATCTGGTGATTTTCTGTTGGGGAGATGACAATGCAGATCCGGCGGTTATAAAATATTTGAAAGAGCTCGGTTTGAATGGCGTCATCTTTGATAAAATCTATCAATATTCCGATAAGGAAGTGAAAGAGAGTGTGTTTATGGTGGAGGCTAGAGAGTCGCAGAAGGAATTGATTATGTTGGCGGCTGCTAATGCAGAAATGCCGACCACTCCACAGACGCAACCGTTTATTAAAGATCGTTCCTTTAATGTGGACAAAGTTCGAGCCTCGATAGGTGATAATATATCAACGGCGACGTCGTTGGAGAGTTTAGAAAGTCGAATTTCCGACTAAGGGGACCGTTTTTATTCAACAATTTTCGTATAATTGAAATTATTTCGTAATAAATGATCATTGATTGATTGTATTTTGACAGGGTGCTTTAATGAAAATTTATATTTATCGAAACTTTTGCTCTGTTTCTTTATTTGCTCATTTTTTCTATTTTTAAATAAATTTGTAGTTTAATGAATTGTGTTCAAGTACAAATGTACGGATTTTCATGTCACTTGTAGAGCACACTTAATCTTTGATTGTATTGTTATAGAGAAGATTAAAAGTCAATGTTAAAACACTTTATTTATAAATATGATAACATTCAGTTTTGATTTGTGAAATATCAAAAAATCTGTGAATATTTGTTGAAGTGTTTTCAATGGCTTATCTAATTAATTGTTTGCAGGTGGCATTTTATTTGGGTAATACATATATTTAATGTAATTTATTAGTGAAATTGAATAATTAGGTATTAATGAAGGATTTTCTTTTCCCAAAAATGTCTCATGCATGGGTTTAAAAGTGAATATGTATTTGTAGATTAATGCATATTCTAATGTGATAAAAAATACATTAATTCTCTTCCAAAACAACACGTTTTTTACATATAAATATACTTAAAGGATTTGTAGTCATTGTTTAGAAAGCGAAGCATGTATGCGTAAATTACACACATTTGAAACGCATTTGTGTGCTATTATTAGAACCATATTAAAAAAAGGGGAAGGGATCTCAAAAAGCTTTTTTACAAATTTAAAATAATTGTCTATTGGAAAATGTGGATTTTTCCGCTTGCCGAGTTTGCTATTCTATTTGAAAACTGTTCCATGACTTTTGCATATCTACTCTTTAAAGGAAGTCACTTAGAAAAGTGCCATTTTAACCAAGACTTTCAATTAGAGATTATTTTTTAACAAAAAGAAGTTACTGTGATTGTGATATAATTTGTTCTCGGTTAAAATGACTCTTCATAGTAAATTTGAAAAATATTTATTAAATATATTTATATGATATGGCAATAAAGTGATATTTGGGGTTTATATATTTATTTATTAGTAAGTAAATTTGTTGTTGTAATTTATTTTACTAGGTTTACGTTAAATGATACGGAAAAGTATCAACTTATTTCAGGAATTTCCGTCTACCTCGTGCCTCTGAATGTTTTTTATGTACATATGTATAAGAAGAATACATCCTAGAATGGAATCGATGGTTTATTCCGTTCCCTCCAACATCGCACACTACTGAAGGATGGATGGATATATTTTTTATAAATGAAATCAATCGTATTGATAGAGAAAGGATTCTACTGAAAGTTATGTACAAATAACCACTTGGAGAACAATAAATAAATTATCTAGAAAAAGCGCTGCTTAATTTTACCTCACATCAAGTATAATAATTAATTGAAATCGTTCTATTTTCTACCATTTAAATAATTAACCGTGTGTACATCTCATCCCAAAGTGAAATTGCAAGAGAACGACTTTTTCTGTTCTAAATGCAAAGTTTACCACATCATTGGGGTCAATAAAAATGATGTTTCCGAGTCGCAGTAACGCGGATTTGCGTGCATTTATGAAATAATATCAAACAAATTATGAATATAGGTTGTTTCTCGTAACGCTTTTCCGTATTCTTCACTTGAAGGACTCACTAGATTGATCTGCATCGATGCTTTTACATATTTTCTTGCACGAGATTCTTAATCCATTGACAGGTATATAATCATTTAAGCACGCAGAAAAATATAACAGTCCGTTTTAACATCTTGATGGATTAACTTTACATTCAGAATGTGTGTGTTTTATCTATTAGTGTTGTGTGTAGCATTTTTCAGTGTTAAGGGAGTGAATGCGGAAAATTTCACCGATCCTGAAGAGGAAGTCGTTCGAGGGGTGATTAAAGATTGTGTTGAATCAAAAGACAGGTGAGATTCCTATAAAATCTTGCAAAATTTTAGTTAAAAAATTCTTTTTTAGATTATCCTGCTTTTCAGAGAAGGCCGCCGTGGCCCTAGAACGCGCCATCGACTGGGACATCCCCTTATTTGACGGCATCAACTTTGTTCGCAACGAACGACCATCGAACATCTCTCAAGCGCGTTCCTTATCCGGACTTCCTCATTTCACCAGCGCCTTGTCAAACTTCGTCAACACCCACACATTCTCTTTCGAATTGGACCCAACAATCGGCTCGCCACGAGCAGGCGGCGGTGGTGGTGGAGGTGGTGGTGGCGGCGGTGGATTAGGCGGATTAGGAGGCGGTGGAGGAGTCTTTGGCGGCTCAGGTGGATTTCTAGGATTCAATAAAAAAGCCATTCGTCGTGAACAGCGTTACATGAAGTATGCCTTTATGGTACTGTTGGGCATTTTCGGACTAACTGGACCGATTGTGATGAAAACGCTCGCTGTAATGGCAGCCAAAGCGTTGTTAGCGAGCAAGGCAGCGCTTATTATTGTCGGTTCAGTGATGCTGAAGAAGATCTTCGATCATGACCATCACGAGAAGAAGACTTCGGTTAAGGTGCACACGATACCCAGTTATGAGCACGAAGATGGACACGATCGCGTTAGTTATTATGGTCAGAGTCCATACTACAATGCATATACGCCATATTCATCGTACTACTGGCCGGAGAGTAGCCCATATGCAACGAGTTAATGATATAGCGATGCTAGATTAATTGTAATTTATTAATTTATTTATTGATCCATTTAATTTATAATTTTATACTTGTAAGATAATAAAGATTTGCAACAAGAGAGCAGTTATTGCGCCGCAAGGTGTACTTTTATATTTTAAAAAGTCTTTCCGGTGTGTTTAAGAGTTATATGTGATCGATTGACACTTGTTTTTTGACCCTTCGGAATAATCCTTAGGGGAATTCGAATGTCGTACATACATACATATAGCGAACATAACATGTTTCTGTAACTTTTAAATAAGTCTGGTTTATTTTTTATTTACGACTTGGTAGGTAGTAAATTGATGTTTTAAGAGGGGACAATTTTATATACATATATCTTCAAAAAGTCATGAATAATTAGTTTTCAATATTTGCCCGGCTGTTTGGTGTAGGTATATGTTTGTAGTTTTTTTTGAAGGAATAATCGTGATGAGAAAGAATAAATCTGGAGAATGTGCACTCTAATCCAATCTAGAAAAGCGTATATTTCGGGGACTGTATTCATTATGAAGGTTTACAATGTTAGCTATTCTTCCAATGGCCATCAAGCAGATATATGGATGCTGGCCATAAGGGCGCATAATGGCCAAAATTAGATTATGTAAGGGACAGTGGCCGGAGCAAGAGAGCGACGATCGACAATAAGTCTCTCCCAAACGATACCTATGAGAAATCCGATGTCCATATCTATTCGAATCACACTAATTGGGCAGGACACTTTGGACCCCAGTACGGGTTACAAGTTCGACATAATATCCACGTAAAATATTTGATATTTTACAACTATGTTGGCAGTAATTCTGCTGGAAAATTGGCAGCCACACACGCACGTGCAAATTCCGAAGGGATTGAACAAAACCGCGCAACTGGAAATTATATTAAAGTGTTCTATCTACGTGTTATATTCTAACTGTGCCTGGCTGCGAATCATCTCCCAGGGCGGCTTGCTACACACAAAACAAAGTTACATTTCGTCGGGGGCACAAATTAAATTTTAACAGAAACGTAATTGAACAGTGAATGGCGCTTTATAACGTTCTCTGCATTCCACTTATTTTCAGCTTAATACTACAAACCGCAAATGAATAGGCCCCGTCATTTTCAACTAACAACAAATTCATACAGCCGCTAGAAAGGGTTTACTGGAAGCTGGAGGAGATGTTTAAAAAAATGGCGAATGCGCCACCACCAAAATTTGAAAATCTGCCGAATGCGCCCTTATGAAATCAGCACTTTCCTCCTCTATAAAGTGCATTTTGAAACTTCATCGTGCATGTGTCTTCGACGAAGCCGTCCACGGCCTCGCATTTCCAATACATTACAAAGCAATCGGCCAGCGCATTGGCATGAGTGAGCGCTGCACGTGCCAGCGAAGCTTTGCGTCGTCCTCGCCTATTGATTACAGTGTGCATGCTAATGCCGCGAGGATAGTGTGCTAGTGTCGGGTCGTGCTCTCTCTTTACACACTAGTGTCCTGCCCGTCGGCGAGGCCATCCACTTCTTCGGCGACGATGCTCCAGACAGTAAGTAAACACCTTACATGCCATTGATGGTATTGTCCTAGTGTGTAGCGCTGCGCTGATGCCGAGGGCTATTATGAACGCCGTCCAATGACGATATACAATATGATATGAGTCTCACGTGGTTATTGATCCGTGCGCCGACGCTCACGACGCCGTTCGACCAACCCCGCTGTGATATTATTTCATATTTGGGTTGGATTGGCGCCTGCTACCAACAATCTCCGCCAATCCTGGAACGCATATAATATTTCATAAGTATTAGTTATGACTGGGTATGGGGAAACGACGGCGACGCCTCAATTTCATAACGCTGTGCCAAGTGGACGTCGCCATTGCCCCCCTCAATTGCGACGCAGTGCTCCCCCGAGCACTGACCTTCTTCCGTCATCACGTGCTTTTGCTATTTATAACTCATTAACAAAACGTCTACAACCAATTTTGACGAGTGGATTGATTTTTTTAATTACAATCCCCCCGCTCGCTATATATAACACTGCATCTTAACACAGAGATGTGCTCTCCTCCCCCAGCACAGATCCACACATACACCGAAATGTATCTCGTACGAATGGCATTTTTCCACTCCCAAATTGAATGTGTAGATGGAAGATAGTAATAAAGAAAAGTAAAGATGTCGAAAGCACTTAACATCGTTCCGAAAGTAGCACCTTGTAGCCCCAAGGGAGATGACAAAGCTCAGAGAAAAATGGACCGCTTTAGATGCGAACGTCCAGTCAAAGGAATTGTCCGAGATGGACTTTTGGATGGGATGTTGATATTGCATTTCTCATTCTTTATAATGCAACAGGAGAATTTACCCTAAAGGGAAAATCCGAATGTTGGCAGGGCCGTCTGTGCGCCCCCCGTCTCGACGTTTTGCACTTCACAAGACGGACGCTTCGCTCTGTAAATATTGTTGTTTCGCTTCTCTCGCTCTCATTCTGGGAGCGCTTTTGTTGACGAAACTCGACACTCTAAATTAATAAGAACCTCATGTTTCGTTATGATTTCCTAAGAAAGTGGGTCAGCCCCCCCAGTCCTTTTCGAATGTCCCTTTAAGAACACAGTGATTAAAAGTTCTTCAGTCCGGTCCGGTGAGTTGTTGGCCACCTCATCCACCACCACCCCTGGGAAAGCGATGCGTGTGTGCACTGCCAAGTGTTGGCTCAAAGATGTTATTGATTTTCACGTTGTGCAGCCGAGCGCACGTTGTGCTGTCCTGCTTCTGTCCACCATCCATATATACACACATACACATACACACAATTCCAGGATCCATCAGGCCGCTAAATTGAAATCTTTCAGATCTGCCGCTGCGATGCCACGTTCATGTATTGGTGCCTCTATATATGTGTTCCATTCCCCAAAAACTCCCCCACAAGTAAATATCGTTCTTCTGGCCCTTCTCTTCTTCTCTTCCGACCTCGGCTGGTGTGTGTAATGAGGTCCAGTGTGGTGTCCAGTTGAGGAGACGCGCGCATCTCGCGACTTCAGACGCAAAAATTCAATATTAATATCGGTGTGAGAGAGTAGCTAGGGCGGAGAGAAGAAATCCGCATTGCGCCAGCTTCGCCAATGGCAGCAGCTACAACCGACCCCGCGAGCTATGAATATGATGGATTTATTGAAGTAATAAGCGCCAGGTCGGCCATTGGTCGGGCCTTCAACCGTCTCAGATTCCCCTCTGGACCTTATCATCATCGATTATAGCACACCACTTCTCTGTGCCTCTTCTCTGCTCTTTTCCTCTATTTATTGTTGCAAGAAAACATATTAAACCCAATTCTTCTGATATATTGCACTGTCAACTATTTCAGACGTATATTACCACCCCTTAATTGAAACACCCCCATGCGACCGGCATCTCTCGACTACATTTCTCTCTTTGAAATTTCTCTAAACTTTCCACTGCATTATATCATGTACAAGAGGTGGGTTGGATGCACTATTTGTCCAGTCGTGAAACAAAAACTTCCACATCTTGAAAATCCCGGAAAGTTTGTTGTTGGGTTCGTTTAGCCCCGAAGGCTGAAGCCAGTTTGACTTGAGAGAAAAGTAAATAGAAAACGCCAAGAAGAATGGAAAAGGGGCTTTCGGATGAGATTTGTCAGAAATCTGCAGGGCATACAAAACTAGCCCGAAATAATCCAAACGAACGGACGTTCGCTGTGTTGATTTATTGCGTTTTAATAAGAAATGTGGGCAGGAAGGTTTCCGCCACTTTTGGTCGGTAATGAGGGCTTTGTGCTGGGCCAAAGGTCGCCTCACCTGCGGCGAACCGCGTACCACTTGAGGAAGCCATCGCGCGTCCCCTTCACTTGTCAAAGACGGTGGCGCTCGGTCGACCGGAAGTAAGGAACTCCTCGCTTCTCGTTTTCCGCTACGACTACTTTGTCCGCACGATCTGCATACCCGCCGAACTCGGTCAGACCCTCTTCCTTTCCCTAATTCACTCACTTGTCCCATAAGGAGAGAGCGTTGAATATGACGGATTCCGTGGCGGTATCACCTGAAAGAAAACCAGAAACGCTCATTTACGAAGGTAAATTAACATTGTCAGATGCAGACAGAGTTCCCTATTTCGCTTATTGCGCTGCTGAACTGTGTACACATTTTCCTCTGTCTGCCGAATCATGATTTTATTAATAGATGGTGGATCAAATGAACATTGTCAATTTGTAAGCACGCGCACATTTTCAGACCGTCAGTTTCAGCCTTTCAATTTTTCAACTCGTTTCAATTACTTCAACCCCCCACAGGTCCCCAACTGGTCCCCGATACAATAGAGCGCTGTGTATAAACACACACATGGAAAATAAACGACTACAGCAGCCTAGGGGCGCGATTTTGGAGCACTTGGTACGGTTGGTGTGCTAATTTTTCACTAAACACACTTAATTGGAGACAATCTTGAATATGATTCATTTGCTCATTCCGTGTAATTTATTTATTTTCGTCGAAGAAAAGTTATTACAACAGTTGCGCGTTTTAAACAATAGAAAAAACAAACACACAGTTTGGACATTTTAATTGCGCCCAGAATAAAAATTATTTCATGTTTTCTTCAAAATGAAAACAACGATAAATCAGTCAAAGCTTGTAACGGATTAAGAAAACAATAATAGTTAATAAAAAGGGGGGCAAATGAGTGGAAAGAAATCCTATGAAACATAATATGCGATGTATTTTAATTTCTATTTCCATCGTAGATGATGAGATGGTGTGAACATCTGCACCTATTGATAGAAACCAAGCGCATAACAATGTATATTGTTGACTTAAGAGATTATATTGTGTTTAAATGTAAACCGATTTTCTTTGTTCATATAAATATTCGGGCGCCCGACGTAAAATATTTACAAGAAAACATTTCTGGAATTGAAATTAATGCGGCTATAACTTCTTCTCGATGTAATGTGACCGTGAGGAGGAGAGCTCTTCTCTCTCGTGTTATTGATTATCCGAACACACTCTCCACCTCTCTGCTCCTCATTCTTCTAATTATTCGCCGAAATCACACAATGTGCACAAAATGTACAAGCCAACAAAGGGCAAATATTGCCGTTAATGATGACAATATTCCATGTAGTCGTACATACATCGAACACACGACATCGTCTAGCATTGTAAGCTGAGAGAGATTAAGCAATAACTCGCGTATATGTATTAGGGGGAATCGTTAAATAGGGTGGAGGAAGTGACCAGTGGTCAAAGCCTGAACATTATACGAATAGAGCAGAATATAACAATGTATCTATGGTTTTGGTGTGTGTTTTCAAACACGTCCATTCGCCTCTCGCTTTTCTCACTTTGTTTCGCACACTGGAAACACAGCATCTCATCCACACACACACAGATGAATGCGGGAGAGTTTGATTAAGATTGGATCGAGATGCTGTGTGTAGGAAGTCTGTGTATGCAGTAAATTCCAGAAATAAAAGGACAATGTGCCCTTAATTCTTCTGCCTTTTGCAGGACGGCCACAGATGTTGCAAATTTATATTATATATATATTTTGTTTTCTATTTTATATATGTGGACCCAGCATCCAGGAGCATCACTTCACAATTCTAATTGGATTCCGTTTTCCCATTTTACTTGCAGTCGCATACATTTAACTATTGGACGCTTTTATATAATTGCGGCGTTTTTTCTCTATAACACCACAAAAAGCCGTTTTGATTTGATGGTGGTGCGGTGCTATTGTTGAGTGAAGACCGCACGAGTACCATCTCCTGACCACTCCACACTCTGATCTCCACGCTGCACACATTATTCAAGTAATTATGCGTCGCCGGGACACATATACATAATGATGAGTGTTTGTGTGCGTGTATCGCGCTAAAATCTAATTGGAAGTAATTCGAGTGAACGAATGTCAATAGTAGTTATATATCGATTGGGGCGAGTATTTGTCATAGTGTGGTATGGATGCCTGTAGCTGGGACTGGCCGGCGGTCAGCAGCCCTCGGGGGCCGCGGAGAGATGAGGGGGCAGCTGCAAGGGGAAGCTCTCTGATCAATACCCAGGTCTACCGCCGGAGTGCCAACAAAGCAACTATAACGGATTCTGGACTATTGTTCATCAGAAGATAAAATGAGAAAATGGATTTTCTCCTTTCTCTAGTGCGTTGTTCCTCTTTTTCCACTGCTGTTGCTCTACTCTCTGTGTGTATGTCTGAATGTGTGTGTCCCTCTATCTCGCTTGTCTTGTTTCGCAGTTTTATGGGCTCCTTTCACGCGTCCAACAGTCCTTCATGTCCTATAAAAACTAATGGAAATACGCCTCTGATTAACTACGTGATTATTTTCATTAACAAAATTCTAATCTCATTACGTTCAGTACAATGTTTCAAATTGCTGACTGGAATTTTTTCTTTCACATATAAGGAGAAAAGGACAACTTATATATTAGATTTATACGCGTGTTTGTGTACAGTACCTTGCTTTCTATTTAGACGTATTGATTTTCTTTATAGGCCCTCATCCTGCTTCTCATTTCTCAAAACTCATACATTGATCGGCTGAAATATTAATAGCCCCCCTTCTAATGACATTCACGTATGAAAAGTTCGATTAAACGAGAAAACCATTAAACACACGCAACCTGTCAATAATAACCGCACACAGGTACTCCGGTATAAATGCCGACCTCTTTTTAAGTGTTATTTTAATGGTTTGTTATCATTTTCATTGACTTTAATAAATTGCTTCCGCTAATGAAACGCCGTTTAATAATACACTACTTATAGAAAAGTAAAAAAAATATACATGGGAGAATGTTGCTACTTCTATTAGGTATAATACTCGTTAAATGAAAAATGTTTTTTAATTTTCATTAAAGAATGACATTTATTGGTTGTAGCAGTAGTTATTAAATTTACGACTTATTGTGTGTATTTGCATATTGATTAGAGTTGCAGAGGGGCATCTCGCGGCAATACACCAGCACACCGTCTCTTCTCTCTTCTCATCTCCGTTCCGCGCTTATAGAGTAATTTTTTGTGTCTTGTCCCGGTGTGCTTCTTCTCCCCGGTATACACATAACGTATATATATAAGAATAAGAATCTTGAGCATTTCTCTCTCGGAATTAAAATATTTACATCTCATCTCTGTTGATTACATTTCCAATTCTGAAATTAATTTTCTCCCGAGTAAAATGTAAAATCAGAAGCAATCTCAAGTTCTAAAAACGAAATTATTTCTTCCCTTATTCCTGTGTTCACTTTAGCTTTTTATACACAGACAGACCAGTGGGGGTGTAGGCGTCCCCCACGAATAAATACTCAATCATTCATGGAAATGACGGATTTTAATGTTACACAAAGTTTTAATTCTGTGCAAGTGGGTTTTTGCGGATGTCATTGGAAATATCTGCACATTTCCATTTAAATGTATTTGCCTCTCTGGTCCGCTTTTGCTTGTCGTCCGTTCGCGCTCCGCTTCTGAAATTACTACTACTATATAGCTCGCTTTTTATATCTCCACCGAGAACAGTATCAAAAGTTAATTTGTGGTAAAATCTGTGAGGGACTGCTGACTGCTATTTACTTTCTAATGATGGAAATGTGAACTCTTCTTCTTAGACGCTCTTTACTCATTTTTCCTTTTCTCTTTTATGTTCTCATATCTCGTCCGTTTACATCAATTTACATAATTTTTCCCAACTAATTACCGCAAACGGACCTTTTGATAAAAAGACTAATCTTATTGCCAACTCTTTATCTCCACCCAATTGTCTGACAGTCAATATCCGTTGCTTGTGGATGTGTTTCGATCGTTCTCTTTGAGAGTCCTCCACACGCGCCTTTCTTATCAACCAAAATTCAATTTCTGTTATTCGTCTTACTAAACCAAGTCATCTAAACTCCTCTCTTTACTCTCCTATACACACGCTGTTTTCGCAGTACTAACACGTTTCATCTCCAAAGATTAACCATCCTTAAATCTTGGACTTACTTAAGGGGCACGATAGTCTGTCAGCTATACGAGGGAATTGATGCTGTTTGTATTCCTTAGGATCGATAAAAACCATCATACATCCAATATCGCTCGCTTTTCAATTAAATAACACATTATGCATCGTACATTTATTGATAATTCGCTGTGGAATTAGAGAAAACACTGTTGGCAAATGTAACGATAAGCTGTTACTAAAGTGGACAATGAGAGTCCCAGTTGTCCATCAATCTTAATGAAGAATCGATCCACACACAAGGACGATTTGTAACGTTCTCATAAACACTCTCTTTGCGCATACAGAATCATAAATAAGCGAACAGGCGGATTGCTATTTTTGCAATAATGAAGCTTTATGGTTTGGGTCATATAATTTTCGTAATAAATCTAATTACCTACAGTTTTATTATTATTGCACTGAGAATGAGAAGAGAAGGTGAAACTGTGTTTCGGTTTTGGCCGGTGCAGGATTTAGAGCCTCGAAACATGAGGGGCCCGGTGGATTGGGGGCGCAGTTGGGCAGGTGGGGTCGCTCCTATTGTATATATCTCTCCTCCCGCCGTCCCTGTACTCGGAAGAAAAGCACTTTCATAAATCTGGCGCGAGATATATGTGCTCACAATTTCCGGGATCCGGCCATTAAGCTACGCCGGAGCGAGAGCGGAGCGGTGTTAGATCCACCATTTCCCGTCTACTTTATTTGCTGTTTGATTTTCTCTATATAATATTTAAAGCACAAGTGTACCAGACGGGCATCGGGAATACAACTGGTGTTGTACTGGTCCGAAATTGCAGAAATGGCAACATTCATTTCTTGACGGTCCATCGCCCTGCAGCACACAGAATAAAGAGACGAGTGAAAAAGGGCCACGAAGCAACTTGAAAATCCAATGTATATGTAAATACATAACATTCTTTGTTAAGGTGCTGCTCGCGCTATATATCCGGGCGACTACTCTTCCCAGTGGTGCGTAAATTGAAAAAGGGAAAGAAAAATGACCGCTGTCCAGTAACCCGGCCGTTCTTCATCTCCTTCTCGTTGTTGGGAAACTTATCAAAGTTTGATGGTCGTGCCTTCGGCCAACTTCTAACACACAATACACACACACACCAATATATCTCCAACTTAACTTTCTTGATAAAAGGGCAAATAACTAAAACACAAACTTTTCTGCACTCCTCTCACATCCCTCTCGGCTGGTGTGCAAACACCTGGATATAAAAACTTTGCTAGGATTCTTTTATTGTCTTGAATTATTTGCTACAGAAAATAGCTAAAAAATACATACACAACCGTATCCGGGAGAACTCTCTCGATTAATTACCCTCCCTAAACTCACCCCCCTGTAAATTGCGTTCCATATAAACATATTGTGTATTTTAACGGTGACCAGTGTTGATAGTTATTGGCGCGTGTCGCTCTAAATTCTCTTTAATAAAAATACATAACTGTGGGGGGATGATTATGGCATAGCGTGCCACCATTCAATATGCTAGTTTGACGTCAAGTTCTTGTATCCGGTCACGCCACCACTATGTAGCCCCCCGTCGCGTTATCAATAAGTAAACACCGTGTGATTATGATTACATGTTTGGGTCGTGCATGCACCACCTCGACCATCGCAGTCGCGGCTTCTAAATCGGGCTGCTCGCGACTCAACATAGAGCGGTTTGATTTAAAATCGCCTCCATAAGCGTAAAACTTTTCCAATTTAATTCAGCCATCAATTTGTGATTGCATCAATTCATTCGTAATGTTGTTGTTATTCAAAAATGAAAATGCCATGATAATAGCTACGAATCATGCATATTTTATACAACTGTTTGGTGTGTTTTTGTTAATTGATTTTTTTCCTCGTACAAAACACCTCACAGCTCCAAAATGTATATCGGAAATTGCTGTGTTTGTGTATGTTGATGTCAATCTGCGAGTCACGCTCTCTTTTTCCATATCCCGAACATTTTTATACATTTTGCATGTGTGTATCCTTTTTATTGATATTCCATTCACTCAGCTATATGGCAGCTCTGTAATATCAGAAAATAAAACGGTTTTATCGAACTTTTGAATTTAAATGTCCTCCAAACTTGCACGAGTTATTATTTCCAAGATTGAAAAACTTTGACAGTTTTCCCGAATTTTTACGGTTCCCTTTTACAAGCGCACCACACCATAATACCCATACACTTCTTGACTCCTGAATTGGCTTTGTCGCATCCCGCTGATTTATCGGCCGCCATATGAGGGTCTATGACAGATGCGATGACACGGGGGTTAATTAATAAAATTGGGGGTCGAATAATTCGGCAGTTTGTCAGAGAGGAGAACGACTGAGTCGGTCGATTCCATCACTTCTCGCTCTCTTCTACTCCCACACATACGCTAGCATTTATTAACCGCAAAAAGCGGGGGTGGAACTGTTTTATGAAGCCACGACCGGATCATAATTTTCACTTTATTGTGACACGAGGGGTGGCCTGTTGTGTGTTGGTAAAAATGGCGCACTTTAATATCGAAACTCTTGCGGCATGCGATTATAGGGCTAATGTTTGATTGTGAACCTTTTGGGTCCACAGCAGATTATTCGGCGAGGAGGCGGCATAATGAGCCTTAGATTGCAGACCAATCCTGTGGAATTGATCAGACACCGTCATTATCTACCCATAGTAATACAGAATTAGCTGGTAAATATTCATGGGATTTGGCATCTCATTGACACACGGCATTGATTAGAAGAGCATCCGCGGTCGCCCGCACGGTCGGACAACTCGTCATTACCATGTCAAAAGAGCAGCTTCTTATTTGTATTGTACTCTGATAGGTATAACAGTCTCATCCTCCTCAGTCCTCACAATTCTCCAGCATCCAGTGATGAATCGCATGAATATGCATTCGATTTTTTTCTCTTCTTCACTCTTTAAATATAATTTAAACTTGCTCAATATTGTACGCTTCATTCTCATCTAGCGTCAAGCGACATCTGAGCAACTAATTAATTCAGTTTTAATACTCAAATAATGCCGATAAAGTTAAACATTCATCAGGCAGCCTTAATGGATTACTATATTCTCTGTAGACTTATCATTTAATTACATTCAAAGTTATTAATTCGTCTAGCTCTGCAGAGAACAAAAATGTTTCAGTTTGTGACAGAACACAGTACTGGGAAAAGGGGAAACACACACACAGAGCTACTAACACCCAGCATCCAGAGCCTTGAGAGTGGTTATATCTAGCGCAAAACGCAACTTTTCCAGCCATTGCTGGTTTAATTTAATATCCTGTTTCATCTCGTTTAAAACGTAAAATTGCAAGTGAAATTCACGCGCCGCGCCGCTCTAAAGCGATGAGATGGAAAAGTTGCGTTATTACAACTAAACCCGCTCTCTCTTCACACCACCCCTTTATAATTGTTTGTCACAATTATTAAGATTTCGCCTCCGCACCAAGTCTCCAGGTATTGTTTACCTGCATTCCTTCAGAACGCTTATTCCACCATTTGGAATTATTACTCAAGTGGCTGTCAACACTAAAATGAATTTACTTTATGTGTGTGCGCTGGGTGGAGAGAGAGGCGAGTGTTTGTCATTCCCCGTTTGATATTAAATTGTTATAGTGGAGAATTTACGAATTTCATTATTAAATTTCATTGAGTAAGAAATATTGCACAGCACACAATTAAGAGGACGAAGAATAGCATATAGTCGGAGTTTCGGTATAATTTGTGTTGGGCTTTGTTGGAGAGATTGTTGTTTTTGAAAAAATATTGAGAACTGGGGTCATTCCGGTGAACGTGCCTCGTTTTTAATACCCTGCACGTCCACCACCGGGTAATATATGGCGCTCGCATCTGGCCTAGCGTATAGCTCATACAGCGGACGAGAAGGACGAAGGGTCGCCACCCCCGCACTCGCCCCACTGTAATTAATGCATCGCGGGCTATTTATTTCATGGTGATACAGTTAGGGAGGTAAGGTATGAGAGTGCCAGCACTGACCATCGATTAATCTCACTTATATTTCGGTAGAAAGAGAGTCGTATATATGGAGGAGAGTTTAGAATTCTACAAGAATCAATAGAGTGCATTTGGCGACTTTTATAAATATCTGAGATGATTTGTGAGGAGAATAGGCCAGAGAAAGAGGTCGGAGCCGGCGCTCTCCGCTTACCCAACTTCGCAAATGGACTGTCCACTTTCATATATATCGTCGTATGTATTCCCCGTCACAGTCCCCCCAATATCCCGAAATATTGACGAGTGCCGCCGCCAACAAGGGTCCCTCACACCACCGCAATTTATATGATGTTGGCGGCCAGCATTGGTCCGTTCTGGCATCCAATAACGCCATCCGCCTGAAAGAAACCACTACCGAAAACGATAAAACATGACATTCCGAAATGGACATAACTCAGTGTCCAAAGCGAGACACAAGGGGGGAAACGATATTATATAAGGGTCCAAAGTGACCATCTTATAACCGTTTCATAAATTCTTTATGGTCCGTCCGTACAGTTGTGATTAATTAGAGGAGGATTTTGTTTTTTGGTAAACACTTGATAAGGGTTGTTGTATTTTTTATTAAAACGTGGAACGCCAACTGGTGTTGTCACTCAAAGTACATCATTAAATATGAATTGCCTCTATTTGCTAGTAGAATTGAGAGAAAAGTATATAAAACACAAGTTCCGGACAAATATAATTTACGTTTGGGAGATTTATCACTGGCAAGTT
The DNA here is from genome assembly GCA_963930825.1 of Silvanus unidentatus. Classification (NCBI taxonomy): domain Eukaryota; kingdom Metazoa; phylum Arthropoda; class Insecta; order Coleoptera; family Silvanidae; genus Silvanus; species Silvanus unidentatus. The sequence continues at coordinate 3,390,227 of OZ005758.1, forward strand.
TTACAATCGACGTTAACATTTAACTAGACAATGTCCCATTTTCTTACCCTCCCCGTCCAGGTACACAGTTGACTTATGGCAGAACCGCATAATCTGCGTACTCACTCTGTATATACATATATGATTCGAATCGATATATTTTGATTGTGTGCGGAGAATAACATAGAACTGTGTACTTTGGCGGTAAGGAGAGTGGAGGAGGGCGCCTCGTTTCGCCCCTTGGGGAGAACTGGAAACGAGTCGGTGCTATTTCTGATGCCATATGCATATCATTCCAAACACACTATGAAACGCCACTTTAATAATGTAGCACTTGGCTCGTGATTCATATATTACCATTAGAATCACATCGACTACTTCGGTTATGTATATTTGAGCACTTTATATACCAGCAGTATGTGTATATATCTATCTGTTGTTCACATTTATAAACAGAGAGCCAGGCATACTGTTTGTACATTTGATTTGTTTACTCTAGTTGTGCGATCCTCTCTCTGTGCGCACCAAATTCTCTATTTGTATACCGACGAGATGAATATGATGATGATGATGTTTTACTCTCCCGATTTTGTTTGCCATATAAATTCTAATTAGATGACAGTTTTCAATTAGATCACTTTACTAAAGCGAAAACACCATCCACATTATTGATGCGAATCGATATAGGTGCGCCCCAAAAACACATACACACATGATCAACGATTAATTATAAATTTTATTCCAAAAATCGTTATATATTTGAGCAAAGTAATTAGTTTTTGCGCTCCTCCGGATTACAGTGTGCAAATTGGAAGAATTTTAATGTATTTGTAGAGACGGTTGTTAGAATCATCCCCAGAGGAATTGTAACCAAGCATTATGGGGGAGCCCCTGCATCTCGGAAATATTGTCATTTGACCTTCTGTCACTTTATCTGGCCTGTCACGCGCAAAATTGATATAATGCTTAATTCATGTCATTTGCTGTACTACTCTGCCTGTACGGCTTTCGAACCTCCACTTCTCTCTCTGTCTGCTCGCCTAAAACGCTGCTTATGTTTATGTATAAAGCATAAGCATAACCATTATCTATGCATAATTGACTAACACAGGGGGAATGACTGATTTCCGTACGGTTATTCAAATACGAATCGTGTAATTTAATTTGAAATTTACTTAATGGCATAGAAGATTAGTTTATTAAAACGATCATTTTAATAACTCATATAATGACGCCACTTTCGAACGGGGGGATGGGGGCGGTCCGCAGCGCAATTTCAATCCTGTACACACGGACATTTTTCGGGCGCTTTATTGGTATATTGCACTGTCTCACAGGATAGAAGAGACGATGGAGAAGAAACTGAGCATTAGATTTTCTGACAAATTGAGCTGCATTTGAGTTCCCCTCAGTGGAAGAAGATGGATGAGGTTAGTTATAAATGTGAGGCTTTTGCGCGCCAGATCCTCGAAAGATTCCTCCGTTTGTGCATTTCTTTTATACAAGAAAGTATCTCGAGACATCAAGCAAGAACTTTTTTGCCTATTGCTGCTTATCGGGTATGTTGTACTCGAATCACTTCCATCATCCGCGCCACAACCGTTTGATGGATGTTGCCTCCACAACATCCGACAGGAGCGCACTATACGCACACATCAGTTGGAAGCGCTAAAATTCGCGAAAAATATGGTCCGCATTTAATTGGCATCCGATTTATTGTTTTGGTGTAATATGAACGGAATAGGCGCGCGCTCTCACTCCCAGAATATTTGCATGGAGACGATATTGAGGGTGATTGGAATTTATCTGAGCAACGGGCCGATAAATCCGTGCGACTTTATTAGATATCTTGTAATTTATGGCGCTTGTCTCGACCCGCCAGTACAAATAGCGGCTGATGTTGCGCGCCGAACATCGCTTATAAAATATATCGGTGCAATGTAGAAGATTCCGCCAATATAACTTGTCACTTGGGCTCTGATGAAGGAGGAAAACACACCCCCGCACCCGACCAGCCCCGTTCCCGCTTTTTCTCTTGTTTATTTGAATCACAATCAACGCGGACGCCTCTCTTCCAAAACGTTTCTCACTCACACTCTCGGAGACTCTATGGGTTGAAATTTAATTTTAAACGCGCACAAAACACAAAAATAAATGTATATGGAATTGTGTGTTATTGGGAAAGTTTTCAGACTTATGAGCTTTTTGAGTAATTGCTTTGAGGAGAGCGAGTGAAAAAAATGGAATTCACTCTTTTCGGGTGTGTAAATGGTGTGTGTATGTTAACTAGGGGGATTATAAAGCGATGTTCTATGTATGAGAGTGGAACTGGGTACTTATAAATATTGAGGATGAGATGAATCCGTGCACCAAAATAGCAATTCTAATGTACAAGCTTGTTTTCTAAATAGATTCAATTGATTCCAGCATGCACGCATATATCACCGGCTCTTTGTGTGGAATTTTTTCTTGTTTCACTTAATTGTTGTCTATTTACTGGTTTTCCTTTTATTTTTTTACTTTATATTCTGTATCGGTTAAATAAATCCGGCGAGTTATTATTAATTTGGATTTTTTTACGTAAACATTCATTAAGTGACCAATTTATTTCTCCATTGAATTAATTATCCTCTCTGTTCGGACATATGCAAATAAACAATCTCGTCTCTCGCTTTTGTGATGCTGAATGCTGTGTGGATCGCAATCTATTGTTTTGAGGATCGTCTAAATAAATGGCAGTTCAGAAATCGCTAAAGCTACTACTTTCCATCGGATATATGCCCCTCTCCTGACATTATACAACTGCTACATACACTTTGTAATGTAATATTGATTTAAAGAATTTACACAGATACCAAGTGCGGAGACATCGAGAGCATAGTAGCAGAATAAGAGAAAAGAATAAATAAAATAGAAACGAAGAAAAAACCAACTTCTACTGCTCTGGGTAATGCATTATCGTAATGTTTTTCGGCATTGGCTAATATTATTTTTAGCGAACAAACGCCCCCAAAAAAAAAAGAAAAGAAATACTTCACATTGTTTTGATGCCAAGCTTTTAAAACTCGTGTTGTTACTTTTATTCCCCAGAATTAGTTATAATGCGGCTCGTTTCTTCTAACAAAAAAGAGATATGCTTGTCGATTTTTATTTTCTCTTACTGGGGAACCTGATTGAATTCTCCTTAGATATTTTAACACGTTTTTAATTTGTTAAAGGAAAAGGTGGCTGAATGCTGAATGGAGCACAGGCTGCCGAGATACCGGGGACTATATAATAGTATATAGGGAGATGTTATTCTCCCCTCGATCGGAATCTGGATCAAAGCAGCAGAGCGTAAGAATGTCTGCGATTGGTGGTGGTATTATCATAATAATAATACCATCAGTTGAAATATATAAAATACACATTTCCTTTTTGCGTGTTTACAGTGTGTGTGCCCCATCGGCAACCCCTTTACGGTCTAATGGACATTTTAATTTCAAAAAGTCCTATGAACAAACCGAAACAATAAAAGATGTATTTATAATGGCCCGAGTGTATCTATCTATTGTGATAGTTTTGGGGTGCAGGGGACGGAGACTGCTGGTACACAGTAGTAAGTCTTCGAAAATATTGATTGCAGGCTCAAAACGCCATTACAGCAGGCAGGCGAGCCGTGCAAATAACATGGATACGATGCCATTAATTAACGGTTAATTGAATTAATTACTATCATTATTTCACATTTGGGCACTGTATGGGTCGCATCGCAAGACACACAACTAAGCCGTGATTGAGACAAACGGCCACGGAGGTCATTCCACCAAATTGGTTTTTATTCCTGACGTTATCTAAACCGCTCCTGCTACGACTGGTTCGAAGGTGGCGGTCCCCATCTCATCGGCTGTCCTTCTAACTCACTTATCCCTCCAGCGCAGTCCAAACAGCATTTGCCGTTCTTGCACATTTAATGAAGCCAACTTGAAAATTATATCCGGAAATTACCTGTCGCTGATGTTGTGCATAAGAGATAACTCTTTGTATAGAAGCAACAAAAATTTATAGTAGCTTTTAGAAAGTGACGTCAACTCGACGAGATTTATGTAAGAAGAAATTTTTATGAGATTAAAGGAATCGAATGCACGTCGGAGAAGGGGGAGAAGAAATGATTTCTCCGTTTTTTCGTTTCTTATTAAAACGCTGAAAGGGACGCTTCGGTGCTCGTTGCTTTTTTCCGAAAGGGGGTAATGAGAACGAGTAGTGCGGCCGTAGTGTACCTGTTGCAGTCCTACTAACCGCCGGATGTTTATCGTCGCCATCAGTGTCGAGTTAACTTGAGCATACATTTAACCTTCAGTCCTTCACACACGCGTTCTCTTTTATACTGAAAAAGCTCTCTCTGTGTGCGACTTTTTATCCATTTCAATAGAATAGACCGCTCTCCGATCGATTCTCCATCACACACACATTCACATCTGATTCCCCATCCACAATCCATTGGCACAAACAATTGTCATAACGCACAAATATCGCCACATTCCACTTTCCAACTGTGGCATTGTCCTTATTTAGCGCTGTTTATTACTGCCACCACCCTCCTGGCCCCAATAATACAAATGATGGCAATCAATTGCGCTTATATTGTGCGGCGAATGCACACTTCAAGTGGCACAAAGAAAAACTTTTCGGAAAATGGTTTAAAATTGTTCAGGTAAATGTGGTACTTTGACGTCTCTGAATTGGAGGCGACAAACCTTCTATTCACCAAATGCCGGATACAAATCACCTACATCGGTTTGTACTTCTCGAATCAACCGCCATAGATGACTAATGAAGTGCACTTCATAAAGGGTCGTGGGGGCGAAAGGATAATGCGAAGATGAAAAATGTTTGGTTGGGACGCTTTTGGAAAGCGCCCAACAGGAAATTAATAAACAATGTGCCAAGAGAGAAAGAGGTGTATTTGGCAGATTTGTGAGTGAAATTAATTCGCACACACCAACGTCCACTGTAATAACATTTATAACAAACTGACTGTTTACAAGCAAAACGGCGTTGTGCGGTATTGCTAAACAAATTAATTGGAAGGGTGGCGTGTGGGGTGGTGGCGAGCACACTGTGCTCGGATAGTTTATCATCATTGTGTGTTGTTCTCATCTATAACAGCTGCTCCAGAGCTTGTTGTTGGAAGAAATGTATTGACAGCCTAGGCAGGGCGCTTGAGATTGCGTGATGGCCGCCGCTCGCCGCTCCCGCTATGCTACCTGCTGACCGGCCCTGCCCAGTGCCCGCCGTCTCCATGACGACCACCTCGTCATTAAACCATCGCCTTATCATAACCGCCACGCCGACCCCGGCCATCTTTGGTCACCGCCACTGATGCCACGTCGTTGCCGCCCGTTTCCCCACGAACGGCCGCCGCCACCCCTCTTTCTCTACACACATATACACACACACACATTCAAAAACATCTCCAAAGGTCATAAACGTTTGTCATCCCGTTTCCCTCTGTTTTGGTCCATACGCTGTGCTGCTGGTCGGCCTTCTTCGTATTTCTTAAAAGGTACAAAGAAAAATAGTAGACCTAAGTGAAATGTAAAAAGTTTTAATGGAAAACATTAAGATGGGGATTGGGTAGTTTTTCTGGATGGCCAGTGGAGAATTAAGAACCTCTGTAGTGTATGAATGAAAAAATTAAAAATTGGAGAATTTTCGTGGCTTGTTTTGTCGTCTGATAGTTGCCACAGACTTCCATCATGGAAATTAATGTTCCCCAAAGTATAATTTGTGGAGACGAGAGAAGTGAGGCTGTGTAGTGCAGAGCGACGCTCCACTGACTATAATATGCCGCTTAATTGTCTCAAAATGAGAAATTCGTTGGAGAAGTTATAATTGGATACGCGCCACTCATACTGTATCAGAGAGAGGACCCCCAAAACTCTGTTGCGACCCCGTTATTATATGTATTTGTACACAAAACGCAATAAAGTCCTGACCAGGCAGCCAAAAAAGAATAAAACGACGTATGTGTGTATATGTGTGGGGGAGGGAGGAATAACTGGAAACCAACACACACATCTCACAATATCTATATATGCGGGTGAGGTCCTGCTGAAGTTTTATCTGGATTGGGTGCACCGTATACTGGAAGGTATACACAGGCAACTTTAATCTCTCTATCTCTCTCCTTTTTCCCGTTTGTTATTTTATTACCGTGGAGTTGGTGGTAAAGCCGAAACACTACTCTAATCCCCATTCCACTCCTTATACCAACTGCGTCAGCAAAATAAAAACACTATAATCTGAAGAAGAGACCTGACTTGACTATCAGAAAGAATGAATAAATCCCCAATGAATAAAACTTTCCATCCACCGATCCATATTTTCTGTCTTTTAGGTGATGGAATGTACACACATCGATCAACAATTCGCCAGCGTAAACCTATTACGCAAACTTTAATGAGCCTGCTCGCTAATCTTCCCCAATACAAACACCCCCGTCCCAAACGTACCTATATAGTACCTTGGCATTCGTCTTTATGGGCCCTCGGCATCGTCTCTCACAAATCTCGTGTGCACTGTAATCGATCCACACGGTAATGGTCATACGACAATCGATATTGTTCTAACAATAATTACATCTAGGAATAAATTAATTATACACGACCATATTTATATTTATAAAGGCATGGTATTATGGACAGGTGTTCATTGCATCTACGTATACCTATAATGAAAAAAATCAACAATAAAACTGTGCTCATTCAATGGGAACTATAAAGTGTCCGACAAAGTCATTTAAAATGCTTACACATTAAACCAGCGTTACCTTAATTACTTATCTGTAAGGTATTATGATGTATCATATAAAATCTTGAGACTCTGTTTAATTATTTCCCAGCCAAATATAGCGGTTGAAGTGTATTGTCGTTTCTTTTATTGATATTATGACGATTTAATGCAAATGCGAAAAGAACACAGCGGAGTAGCGAATTCGGAGAAGAGTAGACGGGCAAACTTAAATACGGTACTAGTGGACGCAATTTTGAATAAACTAAATACTTACATAAACTTAAATTCAAGTTGAATTGTAGTCATTTGGCTGTTGTATATATTTATAACAAAGTTGGTCTTTGGATCGCCAAAGTTGTGTTCAGCAGCAAAGTTTGTTTTGCTAAGAGCTACACTTGCCTCAATAATCCTACTTGTAAAATAATCTCAAAGCTCCAGTGACTATAACTTGGGTCGAGTGTTTCGGACAATGTACAGCAGTAAAGTTTCGCCCATAATATAGATAAGGGAGTTATTAATATAAGCTGGATGCATAATGGAATATGGGAGCGTAAAATGGGCTAAGAGGAAACGGGTATGTGTTTGGGAGAGAAGAATGAAAGGCGCGCGATATAGTCCACATTATTGATGTTGGGTATTCATTACGGACCGCGCCATGTTTGGTTTCTTAAATGGGAAACTTTTCCCTTGGTACGTATATTTATAAGTCTCCTCCCTCGATTCACACAAAACGAACGGGAAAAAAACCTGCGAAAGAAAGAAATAGGTGATGTCAAGACTTATGGGATGTTCGATAAGATTCATTTTGGGGCTCGCGCGGCGCGCTCTCTCCCGCAACTTAAATGGCTGAAGAGGTGTTTTTATAACCGGTCCACTTCGGGGCCCGTCTGGATTTATCGCCTTCGATGAAGTGAAATAAAGTACTCGACTCAAGTTGGATCAAACTTCCACCTGGTGATGGCAAAGTGCACTGCAAAATTGCACAAACATCATAAAGGCAGAATCGTCTTGTAAATTTCACTTGGGTTTGTTTTGTAAAATATGGTATAAAAAGCACATATTCGGATTGGAGCGATGATCCCCGTGATGGCGTATCCGGAGTTTTCCAGGGGCTCGAACGGGCCATAACCGTACGGCATCTGCTGCATCATTGAATAGTAATAAGATCCCGAGTGCGTGCTATAGAAATGAATTGCTTCTGTTTTATGTTATTGCTCCCGGTTCTTGCCGGCGAAGAGAGTGATAGTCTGCGGCAGGTGCCCTCCTCCTCTCCCCCTGCCGCCACCCTCCTCCTTCTCCATCATCCCCCTTATTCCGAATCATCGATTCTTATACATCTCTCGAACAGTAACGCACCACCACCATAAAATAACTGATCTTTCAGCTAAACGACACGCGTGATTTGCATATGGAGTCGATAGCTTAAATTAAAACTGCCTGCCTGTGGGAGTGAAGAGGCACAGCAGCGAGCAATGATCATTTTCGGTATCGCTTTCGCCACCTTTTCTCTTCGACACCATCGCCGCACCATCTCTCCAGGTCACCCCCTGTTTGAATTTTAAACAGTCATAAAAGGAGTGATGTTAATTTTTCCTTACCGAATGTAATATTGTGCCTGGCATGTAACGTGATGTGAATATTTTGGACATGGAAGCCGCTGATTGGTGCGATCCCCTTGTATGCCGTAGTGGATGATGATACCTGCTGGTGTTATAACACAGAATCCCACCCTCACCCGCCGCACAGCCACTCCAGTAATGTCTTCGGTTCATCGTCTGATATGCTAATTCCCAGATACTACACTTTGCGTTATAGCTTATAACAAGCAAATGTAAATTTTACATGGTGCATTTGCTGAATTTTAAATTAGCATTTATACGGGGCGCGCCTTATTATAAATTACTCTTATTGCAATTAGCTCCCTGGCTCTATAATATCATAGGATGTTGGAGTTTAGTTCTGGGTGCTGTGCGCTCTCTTGTAATCCTGACGAACGTATTTCAAATGCCAGGGGGCGGACGAGAGAAGCGATAACGTTGTCGCATCCCTCCACCGTGAATAAAACGCCCGTTATCGCCACACCAGAAGTTATCTGACGCTTTGGGGGCCGCGCCGTTCGCCGGGAATTATGATTGTTATTACTCATGTCAACATCTGTAATATGCTAGCCAGATAAGAATGATTTACGAGCGACGAGTATAAGCTGTTGGCAATTTACATAACAAATTCCTCATAATTTTTCACATAATCGGCGGATGGTGCGTCCTTTCCTGAAAATGAGGATGGAAATGTTTGCTGCTGTTGGGGGGAGAGCGTCTCGCGAACACAGGAGAGCATCATCGTTATTGCGTGGCTGGAAAAATGGCGTGTTATTCCCCTTATCAAAACATAAAACCGTCACGACGCTGGAAATGTCCATTTTTACAGTTTCTCATTATGCGAGTCTATGAATAAATTCGCACTTTGGCGCGTTTCAGTGCGATCCACGCGTACGTTCTTTACGAAAATGGAGAATTACAGATAAGCCGTTGTATACCGTATGGCTGGATGCTGGCGAATAACAAACTAGGCCATGTTTTACCCCGTGCTTCATCACTTTTATGGTGCGATAACTAAGAATGTCGTCCCAAACAATACCTCTATCTCGGTGTTGGCTGTTGCTGTGCTTATATTAAGTATATATGTGATAACGCGAAGCGACGCTTCTGGCGCTTCTCCTCCTGCCTTCCTGCCTCTCGCCGAATTACATTATTCCCGGGCCCCCTTTTCTTTCCGATATAATAAACGGAAATATCATAAAACTACATACGGAATGGAAAATGTTTCGTTTTGTATTCGAATTTTACGATACGGAAGCTCCACGAGCTTTGAAGAGAGACTGGTAAAAATATCCATTTTAAAATTAACAGCCGCACATAAAAAGCCTTTCCTCAGCGACTCTGAATTTTTCGTACCTCCGAAAATCTTCTTAATCTACCACTCAACTTTTGCGCTAAAAATATACACCTATAACTTAGGACTGTGGCATCATCATAAATGTCATACGCGTGTAAATGGATGACTTTAAAAGGGGTGAAAGGCCACAAAATACACATGCTACTAAATGACACCGTTAAAGCACACATACACATCTTGGACTCTCTAACTAATGTTCGGTTTAAATGTCTTCCATGTAGTTAACATCATAATTTATACGGTAAGGCGACAACAAACACGCATATGTTGTTACAGATTATGACGTTTATTAGGACGATGAAAAATGCGCTTCTAACACCCACCAAACTATTAACTACTTAAACGGTTCTAAGTGACGCATTAAAGCGCGGTTATTAGGTACAACGTTATGCATATGGTAATAGAGTGCAAAAAGTCATTCGCTTTTGATGGCTGAATTTCCATCCCATAGAAACACACCTGCATTTCATTTTATTTTTAAGTCTTATATATATATTCCACTTTAGGCTACAATTATAACTGAAAATGGCGTTAGAACAAGACTCCAACCAGTACAAGTCGTGAACAGAGCACATAATTCCTCTTTGCATGCACAATATCGCATTTTGGCATATGCTTTCGCAATTATTATTATTATTACCATCATCATTATGGGTACGGTTGGGCATGACAGAGTAATTGTGATCGCCCTCCCCCGTACGCTTATTCACATTTTTCCTTCAAAACGGAAGACCATAATTTGTGCAAACAGCGTATAACTACTCACAATGTGAAATGATAATTCTAGCGTTTCTTATAGACACACAGTGTGTATATGGAGAACGCACTCAAGACGATCTCATGTGGGCTGTTTTGCACGATATAATTTTTTCGTAATTATTCGAGGTATTGTTGGAAATAAGTGGAAAAAAGTTCGTTTGAGAACTATGGATATCGACAGTGAAATCTCTTGAAAAAAAGAACGAACGTAGGTAATTACAGAGCGTTGAACTTAATAATAGTTTTATTGAAATAATTCCAGAGTTGTGGTTGAGCGATTTGCTCTTCTCTGATGTGTCTTCTATCTTGGCGCACATTCCTCATCCCATGTCACAATATTATGACGCAATATTCGGAAGTTGGCCCCCTCAATGCTGCGTTCTTCCGGTGACAGACCGGAAACACTGTTCGCTTGATTAGGCACTCTTCATCTACCCTCTCTGAAGAATCCTGGAATGATCGTCAATCATGCCATAGTTGGAAAAACGACTCGTTCACAATAAATTGTTTAGCATGTCATGCAACTGTGTATTAATTTTTTATTTGCCTTTGTATGTAATATCGAAATTGATCAATAATTTAACAGGAAAAATATATAGATAGACTGAATAACAAACAAAATGTATGTTTATGTAAATATTAACGGCCGGTCCATAACAATAAAATGCCTATAAAAGTGTCATTCGAACAGATTTTTATTTATAGAAAAAAAAACTCGTTCACATCATTCAATAATCTTTTATTCATATTGTTGGTGGAAATATGCAGTGCGGGGGCGGACGTCAAGGAGGAATTAAAACCGTTTGTGAGCATATACTGTCACAAAAGTGTGAATAATTGAAAAAATCGAAGAAATTTCAGGCACATAACATATAAAATTTCTGGTGTAAAATTTTCAATACTTTATAAATTGCACACTTGACAATATCGTGGTCCATTTAAATGATTAATAGCATATACATCTAAAATGTATTCAATATACACGTTCCCATTCTGAATGCACTTGTAGAAGACTATCATATGGTAAATGTACACACAATAATGCAGTGTAGAGAGAATTATAGGGGAACGGTTTACGAATATTATATTGAATAGCATAGGGAATAAAATTGTCGCTATACAATTCAATTGTTCCTTGTTAACCCTATTCTAGTCGGCCAATGCACCATTCCACATCAAATCACAATACCAACAAATTATTTATTCGTCACGGCCCACATTATTCACACATCCATTCATTTAACTATAGAATTCATGCATATTTGATATATTTATGTGCGAAATTAAGCGCGCTTCCCTAACAGGGAAATTGGTATCGATATTGTTTAACTTGCTCTCAAATGCGCTCCCCATTCGATGGGGGGTGGCAGATTTCCACCTAAATTTCGACAAAAGGAGAATACGGCTGCCATACAGTTTGCAAATTAAAGAAAAATAATATCCTCCCAGCCAGTTGTGAAATGTGCGGAGAGAGCATCACATGATGACGATGGCATGAATGGAAAACTGCTTTCTTTTTGCTTGTCATTTAAAGTACAAGTCATCTTATGAAAAATACACACAGCCCAAGAGTCTCTCGCGGTCGTTTATTTCGTTTTATCAATTTACATAATCAGTTTCCATTTCAATTCGCCGATCAGCATCCATCAGGCATAAGCAGATGGATCCTCTATATTCCTTAATCGATCATGACCTGTCAAAAGTTGACTCCATAAAACACGTGTTCCATTTTCAACAAGTCATAAATATTATCGGGACACGTCTTCAAAGCGATTTTCGTTCAAATCGATACCCCCTCACACCGTCACACCCCGCCACAACTTCACTCTATATGCGTATTATAATTTTAATGCTGTGACTGAGGGGCGAATTATTATGTTTGTCAGTGAATTTGAACGCGCTTACACTCGTTATTCAAGTTAAACTATTTAATTTCGCTTCTACCCCACTGCCACTTATATTCCCGATGGAGAGACCATATTTCATTAAATGTGTAGCACGGTGTCAAATCATCGTCACACCTACTCAAAAAACGTCCAAATTCAATAGACAAGTGTTCAGATGAAGGGCGCGACCCCACTTATATTATTATACAAGAAATTCATTCAATTTACAATCAACACTTGCGATTATGGGGCACCAGGCGATTATTCTTGTTCAGTTGCGATTCGAGTGCTGTATAGGGAAATTTTTTATGTTCTGTTGCCCGGCGCATCCACCACACTTCCAAGTAGATGACCCCTCGACACCAGAAATATGACAGTCCTTTGATATGTGAGCAGTGAACGGTGCGCGCTTCTTATTGGAATTCCCTCATATTTATATAATCGCGTATCTAAACTTGAAAAAGAGAGAAACACAACGTATTAGTATTGCATAGTCGTTTTGTGGTGGCATTAAAAAGTTGCTTTTATGTCGTATTACTTTTATATCCAGTGCACTAACACGCTTAAAAGAACTTAACAAATGCCGTCAAATGGGATTAGGTTTCAAGACGCGCTTTTTCCCGTTTATTTTTACGGCACATACAAAAAACACACTGAATCTCCTCACTTTTTTATGAAAATTATGTAATAAACAGGACATTGTACGTATGAGGGTCGTAAGTGAATGTATTTTCAGTCGAATTAATTCCCCGAATTGATTAATTATACATTAAAGCAATTTGAAAAAGTCCAATGAAATAAAGAACCATTTATAAAGTTACGGCAATGCACATTACACAATATCCCCTGACAATAACTCATTGTACATACATAAACCGGAGACTTTTCATTTTGTCATTGTGTGTAAGATTGACCCTATATATGTGGGGACGTTGTGCATTACATTATAAGGATATTGGAGTGTGGGGCGCTCTCTCGGACTGTCGGCTCTCTGGCAATGGACTTCAAGTACCTGTTCATCAATAATGTAGCAAATTCAATCTGATACATTTCCAGCATGTGAATCACACTAAAGTTTCGTTCCTGGTGCTGCCCGGTGGTGGATGAAGAAGGGGGCGGGTGGCTGAGGGGATCCGATTCGGACGTTGCACAAAGCGATCGTCCACCGCCCCCCAGAGAGGCCCCCGCTACACTTTGTCCTGCAATAGAGGGAGCTGAATGTTTATAAACGCAAGAATAACACTTATTTTCGTCTGTTTTCTTCCAATCCACCGTTCGGAATTCGATGCGCTAATCACATCTGATTAGAGATGACTAGAAAATTGGGATTTTTCGGAGAGGTGTTGTGGCCCCCCCGTTTATTATTCATTTTCATATCGAACAATAAAAGCAGTTTATTTTCTGTCTGCGCACGATGACATGTCGGATTTGTTTTGTATCTGAAAAGGTAATTTCTAGTGGAATCATTCATATTTCTCAAATTCAACATAGAGGCAACAGTGACTTGGCAGGTTTTTTTAATTTTATGCTATTTCACATTGGTTTAAAGGAGGAAATTGAATGAAAAAAATTGTTTTGTACACACACTCGGTTTGGAAATTAACTTCCCAAAAACTTATTGGTTTTACTCTCTTATTTTGGGTGGTCGTTAAAATGCCTTGTTTTCTTCTTGTCTGTACCTACATCGACTGTGTATATCGTTTTTGATAATGATATAAACATTTTGAATTGCGATCTCAATTAAAGGAACGCGAATGGTTGGACGAGCAGACGGCGAACGTCGCCTTATGGACATTGAAGACATTCTTGTGGCGGTCGCCACCCTGAGACTGAATTGTAACAGGGCACTCAAAAGTAGACAGATTGAGATGCTTCCTGGAATTAACGTGATCGACAGCGAGATGAAATTGCCCATTGTGATAGACAGTTGACGGGTGCAGGACCGGATTAATAACCGGCCGCCCAAAAGATATTGCATGTATGAAAATGTTTCCGATTTTCGTGAGACTTGGAAAAATTTTAGCTGGCTGGTGGGTGTGCCGATAAAAAAGAAAAAGTGACACGATATATTCCCGTAAGAAAGTGGATTCAGTTTATTAAAAACGTGAATACTGGCCTGTTTTTGTCAAGCGAGTGAGTCCCGTGCGGGCTTAGCTGACATTGCTGTCTACATTGGCACCTGATTTATTACACAAAAAAGTATTATAAACATTCCACGGCTCCCGGAGAAATTTAATTAATTATTTCAAATATACCTCAATAAGAATTCTGTCCGGGAGTGGAAAAAGTTTTTGGTATGATACTCGGAACTGTTTTCAGACTATGTATAGGAACAATATTCTCGCATTGTGAACCGGCCCCGTTTTATTTATTTTATTGTGTTTTGTTCGCTTTTTTTTAAGCGCTCATTTTGTTTTATTATTTAATTTTAATTGCCGTTGTGCAAGTTTCTGCGAATTACGGGGCCCAAACGGGCGGAGACTCTGCTGCTGAGTCCGCTGAAAAGGGAGGCGAGATTCAAACAAAACTTGTAATGAAAACAAAGAGGCAATTTAAATGGTCTCATCTCTTTGCATGCATAAGGAGATCCATGGGTGATAAGAGAGCGCCAGTTTGGCTACTGCCTATCAAGGGCTCCTCATCGTTCTTGGAACACTGCTACTGCATGCTGTACGCTCAACACGCTGATTTATTCATCTCGATGATGGTCAGCCTATATCCAATTAAGCGTTCCACTTTTGCGTAGTCATTGTCCCAATAATGACTTGGAAGCATCATCAACTGAGACGTTCATTCATGTACCAACGATTTACACACTTTAATCTACTGAAATTAAAACTGATTAGAAAACATTGATATCGCTATGCATTTTAAAATCGAATAATATATTATATGTGGAGTTTATGTAACGATCGGTGCAGAGGCAATCACCGAACCATACATCCTGCGATTGATGATATGTTCTCCAAATTAGATACGCCTCCAAGATATTGAATGAAACAAAAATGTTGTTAATGAGAAACAAATTTCGTTTCACACTTTTATTATAAGTAACCGTTATGCAATGATTTGCGTTAGCATATTATTTCGTGTTACCCAAACTAGGAGTTTTTTTTACTTAATGTACTGTAGTTGTAAATTTTCGATTCAAAACAGTACTTTCACACGAAAATGGAAAATGACTGTTTGATGAAGCCATAAAAGTAATTTCTCTCGATCTTTACGAATTCTTTACGTTTTACGATAATGATCCTCATCGAATGTGTGACTGTGTGTCTCTGCTCGTCTCTTAGGCGTCATACAGGAGCACAAACACATAATCCACAATCTCCACTTTTCTGCTCTTAACTTTTGAAATGCATACAAGTATAAACGGCGGTCTTCTTTTACTCTTTGCCTCTCAATTCCAGAACAAATCAACAAATTATCAAAACAACGCTTTTCATTTACTTGATGACTCTTTTTACTGTCCTCTTCGACTTTGGAATCGTAAAAATCACACATTTTCAAATCCACTTGGAAAACATCAAATATTTTACGACAAGAAACTCTCTATATAACAGCATTCTATATAATTACAAATTTCTTCTAACATCGACTGTAAGTCGGGGGCGGATAATTCATGTCACTTAACAACATCGACGAGGCTTTATACTTGGCAGTTTTATTGGTAGTTTCTAAATTGGATGGCATCAGTAACGTGTGCCTTCTTTAAATTTACACAGCACACAGTACCAAATTGATCGGGTCCCTTCCCGCTTAATAATCCGCTAAACATCCCGTGTAGCACCGGTTCTAATTGCTTTACAAAATTTGTATTCACCTCCTCTTATGGTAATACGCTTAATATACACGACGCATTATTAACCAAGCACATCAGGCAGAAAAAGTCGAGCACATCCAGCATCAGTTGTCTACCTGTCAGTCAAAGATCTGCGGCTTGTATATCGGGCGGCTAGTCATCATACGCTTTTTCGCACATGTTTCTGACGGTGGTCATGTCGAGATGTTGACGCGCGATTGCACGATTGACGAGCCAGCCAACAATATACAGCATGCAGAATGTCCATCGGGTCCAAACATGACGATGATGGGAGAAAAAATGCCACATTCGTCCGAGTGCCGTCGTGGGTGGCGACGAGAGAAGACTGAGAGGAGCGCGTTTCAATGTCCACAAAACGCTATGATCCAATATTTATAACTGTTGATATCCTTCAGTCTTTGACCAACAACATCACGCCGTCTTTTTTGTCAACCGCACCATCCACCATGGATAATATGAGAAAGCGGGTTAAGCGCCAGTGCGGCGCTACAAATATCTCTGCATGCTCTGCCCTCCTGTTGTTGACAAAAAGCGCTCTTTAATTGTAATTAATTCGAGGAATGAACTATTCGAAAATCGGAATAGAAATTCTAATATGTTTCGGGTTGGACCCAACAAGACAAATTGCCTTCTATCTAGTTTAATAAGCCACTTTGGATTTAGTTTCTTTTTAATGACTTGTTTTATGCGTTTTACTAAACATATGTATGAGTTTGTTCGTGTCGTGAATAGATGTTGCTTATTTTCTACTTGTGTAAAAAGAGCGCCTTAATTGCCGCTTCTTCTCCATATTTGTATTGGTAAATATTATTTTTAATTACACATCGTCAGAGTATGTTTTTGACCTCTATTCATATGTAATGCAAACAATTTCTATGAATAACGTTCATTACAACTTCAGTATACAGTTTAAAATACTTTCATTATTTTATTTGTCCCGTAAATGTCACTAAATCGTGTTAAACATTTTAATTGACAATTAATTAAGCTAATAATGCCAGTTGCGTGATATTTATATTATGTAAACATTATAGTAAATTTAGAAAAAAAATATATATGTGTATCAAACGATATTATTATTGTTTATTGTTACGAGATGAAAATAATGTGTGTGTGTCGTGTTTTTCTAAATGATACACAACACAGCATCAGTACCGGTGCCTTCGCATTAATTCACGTTTATTGTTTCGACTTGGGGAATTTTTATCGACGTATTCATAAAAGAAAAAAGTATAAACATTTTCTTAATTAAACTTGTATATAATTGTAAATCGGTCTACAATGTTAAAGTAAAAGAATGGAAATTAAAAATAGCCAGACAAACATGGAATGAGAGAGGACAACTGACTCGTTTTCGTATTATAAACTTTATGTGTATATGTGCGTAAATTATAGTTTCTATTATGGCCTTTATATGTATGTATAAGTTCGTTGTAGGTATATGACTTTTAAGTGCATGATTTGATTACAAATTGGCCGTTTACGTTACAATTAATTTGTGCTTCTCATGTCTCGGCTATTAATTAAAATTTCATGGAATTTTCTAAACGTTTTTACACAAACTTATCATCAGTGTTGGTTCCAAATGTGACGGGTGGGACGGGCAGGGAGGGACATTGCAGACACCCTGTTGTAAAATGTGTCACGCTTTAACAGAAAAATAATAAATTGTGGCCTGGATGATTTTTTGCCCTCGTACAACAATAAAAAGTGAATTTATAAAAATGTCCACATCCGGTCCTGTGTGTACCATCATCAACGTATTTTTCTCTCGCTCATATACTCTTTTAAAAAGCATGCTTCAAGGCTGATTTGTGATTCAATATTAAAAAATTGCCTCTCTCTCCGTATGCATTTATAAACAATAATCCTATTAATAATACATACTGCCGGACGTATAATTGTGGATGATGACATTTATTACGATTGTGTAGTGATTTCTTGAAATGAACGCGGTGCCGATGTGCTCTTCATCCAAAGTAGAAAAAAAACGCGCTTATTGAACGAACGGATTGTCTCTCTTTAATATGAAATCTCTTCTTTCCAGGAATGATCTGCAGGCAGCCAGTGGCACTGAATGCAACAATTGCAGGAGGTAAGTTAGACAAGTGCATTTCTGCACAACATTATGCAATTATCACTTGTCACATTTGTCAAGTCATACTTACTTGGCTGATGGTATATATTATTATAAACGGTTATTATATGGAAGTTAGTATAAATTTACGGTACACTAGCCCTTCCAGGAAATTTCAACAAAACTTACTTATATACTTATATATTTTTTCCATTTTTATGTCTCACATTTCTCAGTATACAGGATATTAACGTATTAAAACTTGGAGACGTATCAAATTGCTTTAATAAAATTTAATAAAGGTAATGGATTTCTCAGTGACTCTGCTACCAACACCCAACCACCACCTCCTTACAAACAACTCCACTTTATAATATATTAATTTACCCATACACACACATCAATAACGAAACTTTACCACTAAATTCCCTTATGCTCACTTCCTTCTTCCAGATCCACACAACTTTCCAAGTCACCTTCTCTCCATATTCTTGGCAGATATTTGTAAATGTCTAGTCGAACAGCAACAATAGAGGGTAATACCTAGCAAACTTTACATTTGGTATTTGCGGATTTATTCGATTCGATATATCTCGATATTGTCGACTGTTGTTTGCATATAAATCCGTCCATCGTGAGAAAGTGCACCAGAAATACAGAAAACTACTATCCAACTATGACTATCACAGTCCCTCATCAAGTCCTCTCATCATATTCACCATCGTAAGTCACACATCCTCTTCTTCCACCATGTTAGCCACTCCTTATTCGCCACCAATTAACATGACCATCCAGTACCCATACAACCATCGTTAATTATACACATGTATACATTCCAATGTTGAAAATGCTTGTACACTTGATGGAATATGTGCAATTAACTCGGTTATAATAAAAATCGATAATCAGCACACGTCCAACGAATACAGTTTCATTAAAAGGCGACAGTACGACGATACACCACAAATGTGTAAGAATATTTTGCCTTATTCAGTCGATTGCCATCCGTATGTATATGAGACACACAGTTCGATTCATGTATGCTCCTATATGAACATTGTGAATTGATAGAGTCGGAAGTTTATGCGGACATGCCCATACCGTGTCCTGATACCTCAATCATTCACCCACCTGATGTACTTTACTATTAGTGCACATTTATGCAAATCGTGTCAATATACTTGCCAACTTTCGCGTTATATACCTCCTATATTACTGCGGAAGGGTGGCTTTAGTCCCGGATATTTATATTCAATTTGAATTTTCAATGAGTTTTTGCGTACCTCTACCGACATCGACAACAACACCCATCACCGTTCTATATTCAATTTTCCATAAATATAACGGAACGATTCCAGACTTTTGCAGTATTAAATTTCATCCCATCCGACCACAATCCAGTTGATCTATGCATCCTGTCAAAATATTGACATTTCCTATTAGCCAGTGCCAGTATGTCGCTGGACGAGCCTCGTCTTCATTCACCAGGTATGGAAAACGGTGCAAGATAAGAGTCACAGGGAGTATCTAGATGGTCCCAGGTGAGTGGCGCCTTCCTTTGATTTACTACTGACAGTGGAAATGGAACCCCCTAGTCGCATGGTTTATGTGGCCGCAAAGGGGACATCCTCATGGCACAGCGACAATGAGAATCGTTCTTTGCAGATTTATATGCTATGGTGGTCTCTACGCTGTCAATCTTACGAAACTTTTGCTTTTTCGCCTTTTTTATAACCAACAATGGACAGCTTCGCTTATAGTGCATCCCAAAACTGAAAAAGTGCCAAGAGAGAATAAGAAACAACCATGAATCGATCCAATAAAAACGTTTATGAATATTTGATCGGAGACACGGTTAATAAGCATTTTTGGTGATGTCTTTTGCGTCCGTCGTCAATATTTGATGACATTAAGACGCAAACCGTGTCTCATCATTACGGGGAGACGTTCACGCCCTGTTTATTCTCGCTCCTTGTTTCTTATTATCGCTATCATCACGTTTCCAATGAACTGCTGCTTTGCATATTCAAGTTCGTTTTCCACTATAGGGATATTATATTCGATAAACAGTGGCAAGAAGTGGATTATTAGATAGAAATAAGTGCGTTTCTGCTGTTATGGCCTTCCCCCATCGCACTATCCACCCCAATTACATAACAATTTAACGGATGTTTGTCATCAAGATTAAGCGATAAGTTTGTTGTGAAAATATTCCATCTAGTTTAATACATAACGTAAACATGGGTTTAATATTAAATAGATCGCTATCGGAACACTCTCTATGTCGAAGTTATTCTTTAATTCCGATTTAATCGCGACTATTGGGGAGGCAGACGCTGCATAAAGGGGTGTCAAAGTGCGTCCTGGGAATCGGAGAAAAACGTTCCACTAGCATCCAACTCTCGCCCATTACAAAGTTAACTATTATGTTGACTTTAATAATTTAATGAAAAATATAGTTACAAGATGCTCGTAAACAATAAGTTTATGTCATTGTGACTTGGAGTCGCATTGTCATAAAATTTATGGTCCATATATCAGTTTTTACGCACTCTATATATTTATTGTTTTATGTATAAATTATTATAAGTTTAGATGAGTAGAGATACGGTCATATTTCGGATACTACTTTGTCGCCTTTAGCACGTACGATAAACAAATACAGTTCTGTGTATGCAGAAATTCGTCCGAAAAATTATGTCATTCATATTTTCGCACGGTCAACTATTGAATCGAACATACCAGCAGGTCTGTATTATACATATCATACCACCGTTTTAGTGGCATATTATAAATATGAATGAATTAACTGCGAACGCATGCAAATGTTCACCTTTATCAACAAACATTTATAAACTACTCCAAATTCCGCGCACGGTTCATGTGTTCTTGCATACGGAATCGCTTAACGTAAATTATACATCTTAATTATGTAAGTGAAGACGGGTAGCCTTCGAATAAAAGGAACGACCACTCTTAAGGTCTCGGGTGGTTGTTTGTTATCTAAATTGGTGCACTGGACGTTTCGGAGATGAGGAATATTGAAAATAATGCAGAGATTGACTTAAGAAGCAAAGCGGGGTACCGTGTATACGGTGACAGCTGGTGTGACAAGCGCACCGTTTCCAATGCAGACACACAAATCTCCCAGACTCATTGTTTCCCCAGTTTTAAAACAACACCGATTTTGACATATTTACGAGACACGCCTGGACTGCGTCTTCTTTCCAGTGTGCCTCACTCACTTTTGAGTCTGAGTTGATCGCGCGGTAAAAATATACATTTAATTAATTGCCTACCATTGTCTCTAATATTTACGGAAATAACCAACTAGACAGTTTTTTACACACATATTATACTTTCTCTATTTATAAGTCGTCATATAAGTTTGGGATTATTTTACACTTGTGGAATTCCGAGCGGAAAATATACAACACAGATTCAAAAAGATCATAGAAAAATGTAAAAATGAGTGCCAGCAGACGGCGTTTTTATTGTTTTCGCACACCAAAAGCTATTAATAAATGCGCCTATATATAAAATTTCTATGTGCAGCCCTTATAAGAGAAAGAGACAGTTTAATTAACGCACGCATAAAGTCACTTATTTATTTGAGACATGATAAAACAATAACAATGGCAAACCGGTCCCCAACTACCCCCCTGGAAAGTTATGAGAGAATATAAGTGGAAAATTAGAATATCTAAAGCAGTTGCTTTGTTCCCTTTTCCCGTATTAAACGTAACCTTATTTATTAAACGAAGCTAACTAAGCTGGAATTAGCATTAAATTTCCATTCATCAGGCTGACATGAAGTTATCAGTAAATAAGCGAGTCCTCTTCTACGTCTAGCCCCGCTCCACCCCCAGCCGTGGGTGGAAATAGACACGAAGTAGCGCACAACCCTCTCCCCCGTCTGTCTCTTGTGGCATGATTTATTGTTCCTTAAAAAGGCCTATTACAACTGTACAAATTTTTCGAAGAGAAAAGAAAACAGAAAAAAATGCGATTTTCGTATACAATTTTCGCAAATACATAAAAAGATGTACGTTCACCTTTTCACTGATTTTGGTTTATGGGCCTTCATACAATATTTTATTATCTGTGCAGTGTCCACTCACCACCGGTTGAGATATAAATGTCAGAAAATGTACAGATCATCGTTTTTTTAACTGTTTATTTACCTGCCTTATTGTCATATCTCGCCTCTTTTACTGCCTTAATATATTTAGAGTGGTTAGGGTTAACGACATAATAAATCAAAGAGGTACACAGAAAATGCTTCTTTTACAAATCAACACACACACACACAGACAGAATGCTACAATTGCCCAACTGCAGTTTTGTTAAACTATTTCGTTAAAGTGTGCATTTTTTAATTTTAAGTCACCACTGGTGCCCACCCTTGGAGGACTGATAAATTCGAAAGAACCGACAGGTATAGTTGGGGGTTTATAAAAATTCTATATTAAGCGTGACACTGGTTATTAAAAAATTGCCCCATCATCATATCCTCTCGATGTGTATTGATACCCGAACCAATTTTCGGTCTGAATTAGGATGTGATGTGCTGTTGTATATCCATCCATCCAGTAGCAGCCGGCATGAACGCGCACAATTTTCTCAATGTCTCACAATTTCATTCACAAAGACTGTCCCCCATATGGGCTTTTTTAATTACGACGAGGTGCGAATCATGTTACCTCTCCTCACCCGTCTGCCCCCGGCTCCCCTTACATTATGTCATAGCGGAATTCGCGATTAGATTCTCATGTCCTTGACTGTATTATTTATTCGCTTCCAATACCGAACGACCGCACAACAGATTGTCATCTTATTTCATTTTATTATTGTATACAAATACAAATATGATATAATAATGGAATGGTGCGCTCAAAGTAGGAATCCAAGTCCGTTTTATTTATGGAATATTTCATTGAGGGACGCTTTTAAATCATCTGAAATTCTATTGTTTTTATGGTAATTTAATATCGGTGCTGTGTGTACTGATGCGCTTTCATATGAACCGCGCACACAACAATCTGAAACATTTTTATTTATTGTTTTTAATATGACATTGATTAAGGACAACATAACATTTATTTAATTAGTGACCAACAGGCCGCACATAAATCAACATTTTATTCTCACATCACACAGGTATAAAGTATACAAATCCGATATTAATGCAATGCAAGTGGACATCAAGGCGACGAACTGTCCCAACACATACCGGAATAATCAGATTTTATCTATAAGATATTGTGGATTAGACCAAGGCAACATATGGAAAACTGCTGAACTTACTCAATTTTCGTATTTCCTAGTGTACTTTTAAGTCAAGTGCACTGAGACTAGGTCTCAAATCGAGTGTTGCGCGTTTGTTGCCGTCTGACCGTATATCACAAACAGCGACGACAAGGACACAAAACCGTCGACACACTCGATGAATGGCCGTGCTGCTTTTTCTCAATAAAAAATCGAGGGCCGTTAAAAAGTAAGACAAAAACGTCTGATTTAATTATGAGATATTTGGGGGTATACAAAATCCTCTGTGTCTGATTGCCAAGTGTTTTATAAACCCGGTCGTTTTTTTTTCGTCGTTTTATATAATAATGTCCTTTATCTTATAATAAACAAGATCAGTGCGAGTGTGTGTCGAGTTGAACATATAAGTGACTGGTGCTAGGCTCTATAATGTTCCGATGGACGAGTTAACTATAAATTTACCCTGTCCTAGCATCTTATTACCTTATAACTCAAGACAAGGGTGTGGCGGAATCTAATTATCGCTTTAATCTATAAGCTTTGGCTAGATCCGAGCAGTTCCACCGCGGACAAAATTATCCAACCTGGTGGGACTAATTTATTCCCCAACTATTCCAAGTTGGGAACGTAACCTAGATGCAGTTATTAGGCCGGGATGCTGGAAAAAAACCATAAAAGTGTTGGATCGGTGTGATCGTCTGGTGTGAAATTACGGAGGCTAGAACTTTGGTGGAATTGTGACCGCCAAGACAAAGAGTTCCGGTGTTTGCGGTGGTCAGGCCACCTTAAACTAACACTTCCATGAAAGCGGAACTTGTCTAACTAACAGCAAACTTCTTCGCAAGTCTTATACGGCACACTGTGATTATATTTGTAATTACAAGACAAGCAAACTTGTTCTACATTCTACAATCCGTGTGTAAATAAATATGGTAAAAAAGAATGGGTTGGATATGGATATAGAAAATATATGACGAGTCACCGAAAATAAATATATTACATTGTAGTTATACACACACACATCGGTTACAAATCACCATATGAATAAAACGGATATTATAATATTGAATCTAAAGGCATGAAATTTTCGAAATGGTTTTAAAATTAGCATGAAGTTTTTACAATGATTTTTAAATCTGATATGATGGCTATAACAATAAATTTTAATATGAATTTGGGGGGGACACGTTTGTATACAGCACTTTTAATATCTCCCATTTTTATAACTGAAAATAATATCCACACGGAATTATGATTGCTGTATGCAAGTGTATTCATTTGTTATGTAAAATAGTGTGAAATTGTTTTTTTTCCCATCATCGACCCGAAGAATAAATTGTTAATTATCTCGATGATAAAGGAGCAATCAATTACTCGATTGATTTTTGGGTGCGTTATTGTGCGTTTTCCCAAAAAGATAATTGAACGTTGGAGATTAGAAATTTATTCAAACAGTTTATAATATGACTTGCAGGTTCTATTCAAGTTTTAGGCAGCGGAACAAGCAGCAGCATAGTGGCAGCAAAAAAGAGGAAATCTGCGTGCCGGTGTGTACACAAAACATATCTAGTATATGTGGAAAGTCAACCCCCTGGAAAAGGGCGAAAAAGCGCCATACATACACTTGGTCAGTTTACACACAGATGGCTGTATCGTTTCTGGTTTCTGGGTTGAAATATCGAAAAAGGCAAAAGTCGATGTGGCGGCTTGATGCTGGATGCGATATACCGATATGTTTCTAGTGTATCGGAAAACTTAGCTTGTGGCATCCCCGCATTTGACCGAATCGATTTCGTTTTTCGCCCCCTTATTCAATAGTTTCCGCATCTACTTTATTTCCCATCCTTTTCATTTTATTAATTCCCTTCTGCCTTGTTTATATAGCGATTTCAGTGTTGTATTCCCCGGCCAAACTCTATTCTATAACACACTCTGTGTGTATGTGCTAAAGCTTAGTACGCTCGTTGCCGTTTCCACACTGTTCTGACTCTTCTGTGTTCTTACTTTTAATTTTGCAAACAGGACACGTATACGTATAAATTTATTACAATTCAACCCGTTCCGAAACTTAATTTCATTAGTCCTACATTGTTTAAAATTGAAAGGCTGCTATATAACGGGGGGGTCGGCCACGAGATTAGTTAATTTATCATGTAATTTACTAAATTTTCCTATTTTCTGCTTCAGTACTAGGAGAAAGGCGCGCCGCCACTCTAGTCGTCGTCTATACCTACTAAATCCAATTGACGGAAAAGATGTAAAAATTTGCCACTGAAATATTGAACACGTGTATTGAACTAGCAAACACTTGTTTGTTCAGTGTGGAAAATTTATAAATAAACCTTTCACAAAACTATACAATTCAATGAGAGATAATGATTTCGATAATGCTGTTGCACGCCTATAATCCGATTTAATCTTCTACTTTATTCCATACACTGGTCTATACAGTGTTGAGTGCGTCTTTACCTACTTAGTTCTAACTAAACTAGAGCTATAGCACATTTCAGTGTAATTATGAAAAATTGGCCCTAAAATCGAATTGTCTCGCATGAAAACTGACAATCTAATCAAATGGATTTCGTCCCTGCGATGTATATCTTTGTCTGTGATGTTTTGACTGAGTGCACTGTTTGCAGATGTACAAATTGTGATTAAGCCCTTTGTATATTAGTATACAGTGAGAGAGATCGGACTAGCGTTAGGTCACTAGATACATATAGGAGGAAGCAAACATTTTGCTATCGTGTACACGATGAACAATTTACTAAAACAGAGTTAATACGATTTCAAACATACCAGGTGTATTTGTATTATGCTAAATAATTGCTTTATATAATCTATGTCGTATGCTCTGATAGTGAACCGAAATTTCCAGTTCTGGATAAAGTAATAAATATTGAGGTGTGTTTAGATTTAGAGCGTGTTCCTTGTATAAATAGTTGGCTTATGCCGAGATGAGTAGTGTTGTGTTAAACCGTTATTGCACCGCAATAAATAACATCCGTCTCTAGTAATAATATTTGAACGATGTATGGGCAGGGGTGTATTAAGGCATAAAGGGTTGATATGTTGCGCTCGCAGGCACTGCCACACCACCCATATTATATGTCTATATTATAACCGCCAGAAGGAGTCCTGAAGAAAGGGGGGCGTGAGAAATGAGCGTTTTACATGCGAGCAATGTTCATGTTTCGTCTTCTTCACTATCTGACTGTGTGGGAAATTTGAATATGTTATAATCGTTAAATTTGTCTGTTTTCATTCTAATTGTTTCGGGGCCCATTAAAACGACAAGGTGTTAATATTTCTTCAATTTTTCCTTTCTCATCTTTTTTTTTTATTTCTGATGAATATTTATGATAAAGACACGCGGAGTTTTGTATATGAGTGTTTGATAACCATCTAAAAATGATTTTATGACGCATCTGTCGGTAACATCCTTAAAAGTGCAATAAAACAATTACATTGTGTGTGCATTGTAAAAAGTGAGCGCATACACACACACACACACACACAACGATAATTGCGCAAGGAAGCCGAAAAGTGCAGGAAATTATTGTGAAACGATATATCGTGTGAAGTGGAAAAACGGAAGGAAGGCAGCAGATCATATTCGAACATATAAATACACTTAAAAGTACACGGGAAAATGGGTCTGTTTAACAAGCAAAACAAAAAGGCCGTTTTGTATTTTTTCCACTAGGCAAATTTATAATGTTGTGGAATTTAATAAATTCCGTCGGTAAACACGTCTTTTGGATTTGATGCAAATGAGCAACGCAAACGCACACACATCACGTCGACACCTCTCCTCTCTTTGGGATCGAAATTAGCTTGTGATGGTGTATTAAGGCCTCGCTATTTGTCGTGGACCGCGGGTATCTCAGTGGGGCGTCCGTTGGACGACGGGTGGTGCTCCCTCGCACAGCTTCCAGCCGTTTATGTGATATGTAATTACTAGCAAACCACCCCATAACTTGACTGCATCACTTCCGTTTTTCGATATCTCCAACATAGCAGTGTTGGAACACTAAATTGTTTGATCAACATTAATAAAACGCTGAAAACAAATCCTTCAATCTGGTAGGCAGTCGGCACAGTGGGATGTAATCTTTATTAAAACGTACAAATTCAAATTTAAGGGAAATTGATGCCTTTTTCCCCGATTGGTTTAATGTTTTAATTATGTGGACGCTATTCCAGCATCACACAGTGCTGGAGGAGAGACAAAGGATGGTGTTCTCACTGCTTGGGTGGTGCTGATGTACGTTTCTTTCTTAATATTAATCTGATATTGGGATTGTTGGGTGAGAATTATGGTGCGAAGGCGAGTGGGTGGACAAAAGGATATTTTCTTGTAATTTCCACCCAGTCCGCATGATGGAGGGAAATAAGCGCAAAAAATTAACAAGGGAAAATAAAAGGCGCGATTTACTACCAGTGTTTTAATATTTATGGAAAACTCGTGATATATAATGGGCTGTATGTAATCTATTCGTACAATCATAATTACATTGAAAGCGATTGATCTGCATGTAGAAAGTTGGAAACTATTCAACGTTATATACTCGAGTATAAATACATGAATGTTAAATACAATAATTTACATTTAAGCATAGTGGGAATACAAGTCCCTTGTTGTCATACGTATATATAAACATAAATAATTATGGAACATAATAGACAAAACGTACATAAACAGAGAGAACTTTCAATTATGCGTTTCGTTGGCTTGTTTATTAAATGGCAGAGGGATATGTAATGAGGCTGAATTATATATAAATAATATATATGGTAAAGGGAATAAATTCTGCGTGTTTAGCAACAAATTACGTTTTGTGCAATCGCCGTTTGCTTGGGATTTTAGGTATAAGCAAACAGAGAACAGCACAGATATGCCAATTATAAATTTTGGTGTGCGTTTTAAATCACGTCAAAAGTGCGCGTTTTTATTTTTCTGCTGTGTTCTCTGCAATGGTTATACAGGGTGTTCCGTTCCAAACCGTCGGTTAGAAAAATCTCGAAAAGGGTAAATAATTGAAATATGAAAATTTGGCTATAGAGGTTATCCAAAGGGGCCGATCGATCTAAAATATTTTCAAGTTTGTGAGACTTCCGGTAATACCGGAAGTCGGTACTAACTTCCTTATTTTAAATGGAACACCCCATTTTTTATTACATTTTTGGATTCCTTATCAAATTTTAATACTACCTTATGTAAGGTACCATATACCCAAAATTGATACTTTTCGAGATATTAATTATTTTATGTCAAATTTTCGCTTTTGTATTGTTTTACCAAAAAATTTGTAACTTGAGTCATCATTGAGATTTTAAGTTGAAATTTGGATTAGAGATAGTCAGAATGGTCAGCTACAGAACCGTCTAATTGGTTTTGGATTTCTTACCATACAGGGTGTTCTTATGACCAGTTACATTTGCAGCAACTTTGAAGTAGAATAACTTTCTTATTTCAAATGGAACACCCTGTATATTTTTGGCTTATTGGATAGAGAATTTAATTCTGAATCGAATGGTATAAGCATATCCTATACCTAAAGTTAATAGATTTCGAGATATAGCGAATTTAAAAGAATGTTACATGTTTTGGGCCCGTTTTAGGCCTTTTTGTAACATTTGCGAAGGTATAAGTGCATATCAAATGAACTATTTTTTACAAATGAAGCTGTTTTAGCTGAATCTAAACAAATCTTTCTATTTAAAACGATTTGTAGATCAAAAATTGAGAGTTTTCGAAATATAATTTTTATGACGGATTCCATAGACCAGGGTTCGATCCCCGCCGGGGCCTAAAACTTTATTTGGCTTTTTTTTGTACAAAATGGCATATTCTTGATATCATATTCTCAAAATCTTCCTAAAATCATAAATGCGAAGCATATTAGTTCATCAAAGGCTCATACCGAAATTAAATTAATGATAATCACTAAAAAAATCGTTATTATTAAATAAATCTCTAAATATCTCAAAATCTATTAACTTTAGGTATAGGGTATGCTTATACCATTCCATTCAGAATTAAATTCTCTATCCAATAAGCCGAAAATATACAGGGTGTTCCATTTGAAATAAGAAAGTTATTCTACTTCAAAGTTGCTGCAAATGTAACTGGTCATAAGAACACCCTGTATGGTAGGAAATCCAAAACCAATTAGATAGTCTTGTAGCTTACCATTCTGACTATCACCACTCCAAATTCCAGCCTAAAATCTCAATCCTGACTCATGTTATAAATTTTTTTGTAAAACACTACAAAAGCCAAAATTTGACATAAAATTATTAATATCTCGAAAAGTATCAATTTTGGGTATATGGTACCTTACATAAAGTATTATTAAAATTTGATAAGGAATCCAAAAATGTAATAAAAAATGGGGTGTTCCATTTAAAATAAGGAAGTTAGTACTGACTTCCGGTATTACCGGAAGTCTCACAAATTTGAAAATATTTTAGATCGATCGGCCCCTTTGGATAACCCCTATAGCCAAATTTTCAGATTTCAAATATTTGCCCTTTTCGAAATTTTTCTAACCGACGGTTTGGAACGGAACACCCTGTATGCGGGGTGCTGAATTTGGTGCGCTCTTCTCCGGTGTTTCTGGTCGAAACAAAAAGGATGCTTCAACTTATATCAAATAAACTTTCGTTTTCGTTAATGGCCGTCGAGATAAGTGCCATGCTTGTAGGAATTTGAGAGAGTAGCATACACACACGCACACACATACACCAATATACAAACTCATATATATCTTTAACGACACCTCAGAATGCAGAGGTAGAATATTCTATATAATATGCAGCATTCAATTTAAATTTTGTGGGAATCGGGTTTTGTTTTTTCCATCGTTTTATGGCTATTTATATGCCTATGGTAATATCAGTTTTGTTGCCTTTTTTTCTCTGTAAGCAAACACCGACACTTTTAAGTTCTACCTCAATAATTTTAATGGCCATTGTGCTTTTAAATCAACGGTGTAAACCATCTGATAAACAATAAAATGAGAATCTCCTGGATTAGTACACTTTGGCGATATATTCACGTATATTTTTATATATGTATATAGAGAATTTTTTTTACCAGTCCCTATAAACAACAATTTGATTTGTTCAATAATAGAATAAGAGGCTTGTCAATTATGCAATTTTGTAATTGATTAAAAAAACTCTCCCACAATCAGTTTTGTATATTAGAGAAAATTAACATAATTATATTGTATATTAAATAATTCTTTTATAATCCATCGCGGCCCGGATATCCCTAACAATTTTATATAATATGTTTAGTGTGCTGTAAAATAAAATAATAAAGTGAAATATAAAATAACCGGAACTGTTAAACTGTTTTGTGTTCCATATTGATGCGTACTAATCATTTCATATAGAATAAAGACAAGGCCGTTTTGTCAGGTGTAATATTAATGTAAATGGTCCGCATTTGGGTGCCGCACCATGCCATTATCTACATTATTGTTTGTTTGATATGATAATTTGTGTAATAACCTTTATTATATAAAATGCGCAAAACGGTCACAACTCGTTGACTTTCCATTCATAATTCCGACATGATATAATAAAAGTGAGCGCATAAATTATCCCGCGCCTAATAAATTATGGACCGTTGCATTATCCTTACGTCTCCGAATTTTAATTGTCGTCTAGAGAAGGGTCTCTCGCTTTTATGAAAATGATGGCTTGTTTACCGAGCGACTTCAATAACGAACAATCCTAAGACATTCTGAAATTATTTTCTTTAATGGAAAAGGAAAACTTTTATTACAAGAAGTGATTCGCGCCCCTTCATCGTTTCCCCCTTTTTTTGCAGGTCCCCGCAATTAAGAAAAACGCTCGCGAGGAAATAATTTTATTTGTCACAACTGAGAAACAGAGACTGCATAATTTTATAGTAAAAATCTTGATTGGCCGGAAAAATCGCCTTGGGGGTTAAGAAGGTTACGAGTAATCTTCTGATTTTCTAGTCGCAATTTGAAGAAAACGTGGGAAACGTTCGATCGACTTCCACTTTAATTCATCAAAACCAATAAAGTGCAGTTCTGCAAGCTGGTAATTAGAGCGGCTTTCCATCGCATTGTACGGACGCATCACGATGGGCAAAAATTAGCAGCCACTCAGGTGAAGAAATTACATTAAAATAAGTAACAATTTAAAAGGAAACCGTCACTCTATAAAATTATCCTGTTGTTTTACTTTAGCACGACAACCTATTGTATAATATTATTTTAAAAAAACGTTTTGTTTTTTACAACTATTGTTCTTCGTTCAATTATTATCTATGCAAAAGTCGTAAATAAACAATAAAATGCAATTTCGTTGCTTCTCTCTATACTTCCTCTCTTTAATTATACCTACTAGAAGTCCATCAAAGACAGTCCACCTATACCTATAAGAAAAAAGCACTTTATTATTCCTGTTCGACTGGTTTACATCACCATTTATTATATTTCACCTCATGAAATCGTGCTCGTTCTCCATTCCGGACTTCTACAATCGCATATTAATAATTTTCATAAAATATTAACGGTCAATCGGCGTTATTTAATATGCTGGTGTGTTGAAGGCCGTACCCACAGCTTGTTCCACAAATCAAAACATTATCTCAAATAAATTTATAATGTGCTCACATGTAGAATACTTAATTGAAAAGTTTCACAGTGTGAAACTTGTCATTTCGACTCTTGTTCTCAGTAAAATATTCAACGCGACGTTCAATCATCTCGAACGCTACTCCAGCAATTTCCCTATACAATTTGCGGAAAAACAACAATACAATTGGCCGTTTGTTGAGTGCTATGTGCGTAATCTGGTGTTTTGATCTGCATCTGTACATGGTTAAGTAGACCATAGCATGAAATTATAGCAAATAGAGAGATAGACGGAGAGAAGGCGCGCGTTTCGCTCGTAGACAAAACGGAGAGCTGCAGGGGCATATAGAGAGAACAAAGTCCTTATCAGTGCACAATTATGTTTCGTGTCAGATTATAACATGTGGCGGGAAGCCAATTAGTGATGAACGCACAACATAAAGCTCTCCCAGAAACAGTAAATTGCTTATACAGCGCCCGAAATCTGACATTTACTTCTCTATATTGTGATTGCGTTCAACGTTACGCCGAAAATTCATTAGAAAAATCCCGACCATTTTCACTACTGTGGAACACACATTGAAAACCATATTTAGTGAGTGCACTAGAATGTGCCCTGTATAAATCTTAATAAAGCGGCAGATATGTGGTGATAAATTCCCATTTCTCTCTCTCGGAGATACGTTCTCATTAATTCTAACCGGACATGTCCGTTTACGGAACTTCCATAAAGCACTTCCATGTTTTCCGAAAATCATCGTGTTTTTCATTTCTACATAACGTTGATTTATACCAATTTGCGGCCGATATTAGCTCAGCTATTCGCCAAATTACTCTTTCAACTTGCTCTCTTATGTGTTTAGGATATAATACCTGCTGTGTGCTGTCTTCCTGTGCATTTTGCATTATTGAGTGGTTCTTCGACACGGTCCGCCTCTCTACACCCCACAATATGTTTTACTTTTCTCATCGAATATTGGCGATAATAATTGCATTGCCTTGTGTGATTCATAGACTGAATTAGTAATCATCATTAATAGCCTTAATGGCTGTAACTGTAATAAGAGCAAGAATAGGGAGTCCTGATGGCCCCAAATTAACCATCGGTCTCTCCCTCTCGACCGTCTAATAGACCGCTGGAAACTGTACAACTATTGATGGTAGTTTTTGTTTGTTGGATTTTTCCCTGTTTAGATAATAATGTCGCGTATCATCGTGCTAGCAATAATAAATATGCCAGTGGAAACATGATACCGACACATTAAAAGTAATTATAATAATAATTTAACGGAATTGACAAGGGCAGAATGTCTCACAGGCTGTATAATGTGATATAAGTTATAGGTGTGTGAGTGTAAGAACTTGTTTTTCTTCAATAATCTCATATAAACTTACCTGAATATTTATTTTACCTCCACTAAGGGGAGCATAAATCTACATTTCATATTCCATTACAAGAATACGGTTTAATCTCGGAGATTGTACATAAAAAACTCCACAATTCAATAAATAATCTACCTACTTGAATATTGTTTTTTAATATAACTTCGCTCATTCTATGGATATCAACAGCATATAGGTATAATAAAATTATTTTTAATTTCTTTAGCACCGTCTCAAATTACCATTTAAAATCCAACATTCCCAAATGTTGTGTGTGTGTAGAGACGGCCGGTTATTTATTCAAATGGCACTCACCGGGCGGTTTTCATTAATAATTTCCCCAAAACGTTTCAATACACGTCTAGTTATCGAGAAAGAGACGAGGAACAATATTTAGAATAGATGTAGAATTCCTATAGATAGAGAGTATGCCGCCAGTTGGTTACAATTAATCAATTCCTTTCCGAGGTGTTGTCAAGCACTGCCTTTACTTCCCACAATCAAGTGCCACCGTTATTCACTTCTATTATTTCCGTCTCTTTGCTATATAGTTACATTTCGTCTATTGTTAATTGTTTGTGTATCATAAATACATTTGCCGACCAA
This sequence comes from Silvanus unidentatus, assembly GCA_963930825.1. NCBI lineage: Eukaryota > Metazoa > Arthropoda > Insecta > Coleoptera > Silvanidae > Silvanus > Silvanus unidentatus. The sequence continues at coordinate 3,424,361 of OZ005758.1, forward strand.
ACACATTGCCATATTACGGTGGGATTGTTTTAAGTTTAAAGCGATACGCTCTATGAGTATCGCACTTAGCGAATATACCGCGCCATAAACTCTATTAAAAACTGAGAAATTAATGCAAATCAAATGTAGAACATGTAATGTTCATTTACAACAACAACAAGTGGAATAATTTCATGTTTATCAAAGCGGACGTAAATTGTATACGCCGAAATAACGGCGTTTCCAATCCAAGTAATTTCTCCTTATTATTGTTATAACTATTATTATTAAATGGCAACTAACGCGCGTTTTTTCCGCCAACTCTCCGCCAATCTCTCTGTTTATGAGTTAATTTGAATTTACGATCATAACAAATCCGAATATTGAGTTTTATATTTGTATTTATTCTGCGAATAATAAAAACTAACGAGAGAGCCGTGCTCCCGATGTGCTGCATGCTTAACTTCCTGAATCACAAACTTGATGTCATAAACAACGGGCATGTATGTGCGGCATAGATGTGTTCTCTTTTTATATTATTACCGTCTAACGGCAGTTGGTACAGCAAATATGGATGCAAAATACACACACGAGAGCGTCACAAACCTCTTTATTCGAGTTGGGGAAGTTTCACTTAATGGAAAGGTGGAAAATAATATGTTTGCGCGGCGGTAATACGGATTATCCAGAGCGCAGAGAGAGCCTTCTTTGGGAATGTGTGAATCGTGTAGTGAAAAGCTTTACCATTTGTAACCGCTAATGGGCACGCATAAGGACCTAAAACGAACGTCCACTGCACAAATCCTATTTATGCGACCACCTAAAAAACTTGCCTTACACATTTTTATTTCCAACGTCCAGCATCAATTCGCTCACCGTATAATATTTTGGGTTTCGTTGTGGATAGGTATGGAGACTGGAGAGTGCGTCGAGTATTGGTCGTTTTTTGCCTGGAAACTCGTATTGTGGTGTCCGTTAATTATGTACGATCTCAATTTTCTTATACATTTACAGACAAGTGGTGTGGAGAATTGTGCGAGTCGGGCAGATGGTCCAGTTCATTGATTGTGGATTTGATGTGTACATCTGGCATCTATCTCACAGCGACCAAAGGGCAAAATATTCACCCTTCCCCATTCTTCCGCATTTCTACATGTGCACATCGACATTTTTCACAATTAATCACGTGTGTACAGTAAGAGATAAATAAGAGAATGCAGCATCATATACAGTACATAAAAATAGTACAATATTTGAAAATTCCAACTAAGAAAATATACAATGAAATAAAATGGGTTTTCTTTCTCAGTGAATAAATATTTGAAATATTAATGTTGTACAACACCAACGCGAACACACATGCGGCCGCAAGTTCATATAAATTATACAAGGTGTCTACTGATCATCTCATTGAGTCAAACAGATAATATCCAGAAATCCATATGTTTTGTGAAGTTTATTAAACATTTCAACATTCTGATCTGAGCCTATGTTTATTTGAAATAAATCTACTTTAGTCTTATTTATTGAGATCATAATGATAGTTCTTTCGCTTGTTATAATACACACATCCATAACCATTTATGTATGTCAGTATCAGGATTTTAGTGAATTAATACTGCGTTTATATTTTTAGATGATTTTTTTCAAATAAATACACTTTTCCCCGAACTCTCTCTCTCTCTCAACTAGGATGCCCCTGTTGTATATTCGAACAATTGATAATATCCTGTAATTTCCCGATGTACGAATTTATGTAGACTAAATTGAATTTGAATTCGATATGAATTGTAGCGTGTGTCTGTGTGTGAATGTCGCTCCGTCCGGTACGCTAATGACAATTGGCTCTACCCTGAAAGGGTTGTATAGTGCATGGACCATAATACAATCGAACATTTACATTTACGGCACTCAAATTAATACTGCACGATCCAAATTCATTGTCTCCTTGTCCGTTCATCCGAAATAATAAATCCTGTGCACATTCGAGGACGCGATTTTCGCAAAATTATCCTTTCTTTGTTAATTGAACAAATATCTATGCCTCATATCGTCACGACATTCAATTCCATTCCCATTGCATTTGCAGTAAAAATAGAAGGATACAGTAGACTGAGCGAATTCCACACGAAACTTTTTAAATATCCTTTTTTGTATTATAAAAAATGTTTTATTTCAAACTTTACACGAAAAAAAGTCGAGATTTGAATGCCGTCTGCAGATAATGAGACTATGATGCAGCACACGTGCCTTTGTCCGTCTAAAAATAACTGAAGACAAAACACACTGTATGTCTCATCATAAAACATCCCCATAGTATAATAGTTTCCCCATATAGTCGAAAAACGCTGCATCTTTTCCTTTTTTCCCCTTTTGTGTGGGGTGGTGCAAGTATGCGCGCTTTTTTGCTAGTAATAAAACTATTACATTAGTTTTTTGTGTTTTGAGGGTCAGCGAGTAGAGAGTGTCCCTTGACGAAGTGACCGTGATACATCAAGCAATATCAGTTGTCTCGAAATGCAGAAGCTTCATGGCCCAACGCGGCCATACATTTCAATCTTAACTGTCACCAAGTAACGGTCTACGAAGATGCCACTTTTTATACACTTTCATAAATGTCGTCTCTTTGCCAGTGGCGCAAAACTTTTCAAGCGTAATTTAATTAACTTGTATTAGATAATAAAAAGTAAGACGGCAGCGTCGAATCGCATCTCTCAGTAATTCGGTTTGCATATAATTTTATGTAAATTCGCGACCGCACAATTGCGTATGATAGCGGGAGGGTTGGTCGAATGCACGAAAAAAAGAGCATTTTGTTCCGTAACCGGCCCCAAGACGGCCATCAACATGGAAGTGATTTCATTTCAAGTGTATTAATTAAAAAATATCGTCTTAGTTAGCATGAATTCGCCTGCGTAGGGAAGCGTGATTAGCATAGGACTGACCGCCACCATGCCGACTGCTTAATTTCCCGGAAGGACCTCGATCAGAGCCCGGCAAACTTTCCTCCCCCAATACAGCATACATTGTCGAAATTATACCGATCTCTCGAGTAGTTCGCTTTTAAATTTCATATTGTGTGCCACATAAAGGGGCAACTTTAATATGAAGATTACTTGAATTGATGGGGACGGGAAAGAGAAACTGGCGCTCCGACAGAGAGGCAAGCGTTCGAGATGAAGTCATTTGCAAATGAACATCGTTTCCGTTTGGTAATCATTAGGGGCATATTCACAGTGGAAGATAATTTCAGAAATTATTTCGTACAGATGCTCCGATTTATAGGGCGCTCTCTGAAAAGGGCCCATAAATGCAATATTAATCAGCTAATGAATCTATATGATGGACGCCTTAACTTGATTACTTTAAAACCGTCATATTATTCGATAAGGCGTGTAACGAGACTTTGGCTTTTAACACCGCTTTATTCATAACACAGGGTGTTGATTAATTGTAATATAATTGCTGGATATTGGGCCTCATGTGGCCATGCTCCACCAATATGTGACGGTGATTAATCATGTAGGTAGACAGAAAGTGCGTGCGTACACCATCATCATTAATATTACGGACAGATGGACCACTCCGCACACCATAATGTATAAATAAAGGTAACACTCGTTTTCGGTGTTGACTTATTGAAATTGCCGCCGAGATAAATGATGGTCCATCCACTACAACATCGTGTGTTTCTACAATTTCGAACAAAGAGTTGTCGAGTTATAGAGGAACGGTTTGCGTGTGTCCAACCCGAACACGGATATGGAATAATATATAATAGAAAAAAAAGGTAACAAATAAGTATACATTCTATCGACAGCCACATAATCCACTTACATGTACGGAATGGCTGGTACATGTTCGGCATATTATTCTTGCTCATAACAGGCTCGATTATAATAGATTACTGACTTTGTTGCCATCCTAGAATTATATGCCTATAGAAGGTCGGCTGCCTCCAATTACATTCCACATTTATGTAAACCGTCCGAGCGCGCTTCTTCACGTATCGCAAGTAATTAAATGCTGTCACTGTTGAACTACTAAACAAAGTTGATTTAATGGCGAATGGAATCGATAACTTGCACCAATCAACTTGGAAATGTTTTACATTCATTTCAACAATTCGTTATTAGAAGACATACACTGTGTTCCAACTATAGGTATGTGTATGTGTGTTTCGCTTCTCCCTTTTATGTGCGGCATCGATTACAGAGCGAAAGCGTGTAGGTGAATCGCCCTTCGGGGTCCGAGTCCGAGGGCCATTTGTCTACGGATGAAAAATCCATTTCTAGGCGACTTATTGATATCACCCGAGAGGCTTCGCTCGTAATATTCGATTCCACCAACTTATGATTCTGACAAAACGAACTCTCCACACACCGACACACTCTCCATGTACTTTAAATCACATCCGTCAAACTTTTCGCTATGGGTATATGTGGAGATGTGGAAGAAAACACAGTGTTATATAAAAAGCAAAAAAGTTCAAGCATTGGCGTTGAATATTTGTGTTTTATAACAGCTTTGAAGAAACGACTCGAGGGAACGCCGTGATTTGGACAGTCGGAACTGAGTGCCATACGCTCCCCAAGGATTATATACCCTGACAGGACAGCTTATTGAATATTCTTGTCTATTCACATCCAACCGATATCGATATCTATTTTGTACGATATGCTGTTATGTTGGGAATTATAAATGAGATCCGTTTTTAAAAGTGCACTCCACAAAAAACATATACTCGTATCGAAATTGATGAATTGCTATTTGAGGCCGGAAATGGACTCTTACAACTGTCTTATTTCAATTGTAAATGAGGCCAGTTTCAGGCCCACAAACGTTCGACTCGACATCAACTCTGTACGATATTAATTACAGTACAATTAGTATAGAATTGTGTAATCGTGGGCGTTGTTGAACCGCGCACTGTTCAAATGATAAAAGTGCTAATTTCGGGTCATATAAACATTTATAACCGTGTGCACCTGTAACCGTCCACCCACGAAGCAGGTGCCTTGTCTCAAATAAGAAGCTCTCGCATATGACTTATGCTTAAAATGCAAATGCGCTCGTAAATCGCGCTCTCAGCATGTCGAAGATTTCCCTTCTGGCCCCCATCATCTGTTCGGACGAGCAGTTCCTGTTAATGAGCACATTAACTCATTAAGCCAGAACAATTACACAGCAATCTAGTTCCGCATTACACCGAGGACCTAAGTTATGAATCAAGTTTTACATATTGGTGTGCATGTATTGTTCTCTCCGGTTTATCTTGTCCACTTTGGGTGGGAGTCACGGCCCAGTACCTCCTTTACTCCACAATTGCACAATCAGTGAAACAGTAAATGTGAATATCGTGTCCGTTTTCTTTAACTGTGTGTGGACACAATGACAATAATTGTGCGATTTCAACTTGTGTTCCTTTTAGGGTCATTGCCACCGTTATACCTGATGATCGTTACCGTCTTCGCTCCATCATCATCATCGATGAAAAGGGGGGAAACCTAGTAAAAGTGAAGTTTCAATCCGGCGGATATTATTTATGATTGGCGACTGATGGGTTTCTGTTGCGACCCCAACAAGCGAAAGTCCTTTATAATATAGGTTATTGAATCAGCATTTACGATCGCCGATCGAGATGACCGTTTCGACCATATCATAACTCAACAGGATGGGGATTACCTCTTAGGTGATTAAGGCTATCCGTCTATGCGGCCCCCAAACATGTCAAAATCCTTCTATAAAACATATCGATCTGCGAATATGGAACCGTTTACCAAAACTTGTCCATCAATTTTTAATCTTTATATCGAACCGTAAATCCTGATATTTGTCAATTAATCAAAAGGTGGAGTGATTTACGGACGCTAAAGCCACATAGAAATGGAAGAAATAGCGAGTTATAAAAGTATGAGAGCGCAATTTACATAATTCTGATTGGTTTGTTCTGTGCTGTGTGAAATTTATTAACATCGCTCTACTAAATTCCCAATCTACACAGGGAAAGTGGTGGTAGGAGCGAATCGACTTCCGCCTACGCATTCACATTGTATGCAAATCATAGCCATAGGAATATGCATGCGGAAACATAATTAATTTCGAATATGTCTGAAAAAGTTGTCTTGAGGGCGGCGCACCGAGGTACACACTCATATTAGGATGGAAAAATGGAATATACGGCATGGAGTAATTAGGAGCGTGCATGAATTAGTGGCATAACGAAGAATGGCGGCCGGAAGGGCGCCGCGGGGTGTGTGGGAGTGCGTCACCGACACTACGCGGACCATAACTTGGGCCGATAAGCATCTTCCAGAAAGGCACTGGCACACACACATACAGACAGTCTAGGAAAATTCAGCAGCTGTTGAATACGTTTATCATTATAATGTGGAGCATTTTTATTATCATAACACGGTCGCACTATCTCTTGGCATTGTTGACATCGAGTGTGAGCATTTCAATATTTATAAATTGCCTGCCGGGTCACCACTCTCCTCTCTGTTTTGACATGTCCAACGAGTCAAGATCAAGCCCGGCGATATACCAAATGCACTGCAACGGTGTGTTTATTATAATTAGTTTATTCATCAACATGATAAACGCACTTTGTCCGCCCTCTTCCTTCTCCATTGTCTGCATACTTGAAATGTGTTATTATTTATTTTGACAAATTATCAAACAACTCATAAAACAAAGCGTACCCAGATAGGGATCTTGAATTAAAGTCCTTACAAATTATTCAATTGTGGGTACACACGCGGAGTATTATTCGTCATAATTTCTTTTGCTAGCCGGCCAATGGTGGGACTTAGAAACAGAGAACACAGTTGGTTTCCCTCATTAATTATGCCCAAGTGGCTCTGAATTTTTTTTATGAAAATACAAAAGTATAACAAGAGAGAGATTGTTTATTGTTGATGAATAAATGTGTGTATAATGGAGGAGTTATGGTTCGTTTCGCTTCTGAATATAATAATTTTATAATTAGAAAGGCGTATGTGTACATTTGGGAGATAATTCCCTCCTCCTTCAACTCGCTCTCGTGGCTGTAATTAAAATCTGCTTACACATTCACGATGATAGTATAAATTAAAAGATCAAAGATGCTCGTATTTACATTGAACATGTAATAAATGTTCTTTATATGCCACAAAACACACTGAATGGCGAAATATTTCAGAAAGGCAATCATTTCCCATTGATGTATAGTGCCCTAATGCATCAAGGTGGAAGTGCTTCCTCAACTGGTGCCTGTTCATTTCATTTATTTATGAATATCATGAAGCGTGACGGCTAATATTTCTATCTACATTCCCGGCCATTACCCGAAACCTAGCAAAATGGAATATTTAAACGCGGTTTCTGGGTAGATTTTAAAATTTCAGATCCTCTTTGGCATTTTCTATATTTGTGCGGTGTGTAAGTGAAAGACGATCGGCTTTTTGCCCCGGGGACGGCTAACCTACTTATCAGCCGTTTCCCCCACTCGTCTTATTCATGTACATTCCAAGGTGGAGGAAGAGGGTCTCATATTCACGCGCATAATTAGAAAAATCACCCCCAAACACACTGGATGGAATGCGAACAATGGGCACGAACAATAACAGTGCTACTGTAGATCGGAATCGCTGCCACTTTCCGACTATTTTCAGGAGAGAAGAGTTTTTATTATCGCTGTATCGATCCTATATACATCGAGTGAAAATCGAAAAAAGTTATAACCTTTCAACTTTTCTATACATCTATCTATAAAATATAGAAAAGCACGCCAATAAAAATCACCTTCCTGAATCAATAGCAATCTATCAAATGATATTATCGTATGTTGGGGCTATTACAACTTTTGCTCGCCACATTGATTCTCCGACGTGTATAGTTATAATATATCGACAAGGAGGAAAAAAGAAATACTGTGATACATCATAGTGTGGCACGCTTCAATATGGTCCGTACAGCAGTCAACCGGTCTGCAATGAGTTCTTTATGGGGTCGAAGGATAACAGTTCCGCGTCCTGTCCACTCCACTGACCCTGTTATTATAGGTCATTATTTTATTAAAGCGATACATCACTTACTGTTCCCAAGAGAGACAGAATCCAATAGTAAAAATTCGTTTGTGAATAATGACCAGCGCTTCACTTTAGCCAAAACATAATAATTTCATATGAGAAGCGAGTTTCAATTGTTGTCAAAACACTTTTTAAAAATACTTTGGCACATTCTGGTCCGACAATTTGTCAACTTTCCTTATTACTATGATGCTATTTTCTTTTTAAACAAACGGCAGGGAATATTAAAAAAATTTACTTTATGTCTCCAACAGCTGCTCGTATTGCCATTGTCTCTTTAATGAAATATGAACGGTATTTTAGTTGCGTAATAAAAATGCTTTTCGTTTTTCTCGTGTTGTAGAAATAAGGTGTTTTTTTTTCTTTTCTGCCACACCATCTAATACAATAAATCTCGTATATTCGACTATTCAATATCAATATGAAAGCAAGCCTATAAAAAAACCACCCTGACACACAAACATTGAGTAACATAACATATTGGTACTCAAACATCCCCCTCAATATGATATTTTATCAATCCCTCGCACAATACACACACGCACCAAGCAGTATTTCTCTACACCTGTAGAATCCTTATATCCGTATGCCATCGAAAAAACATCTTTCGTGTTTTGTGTCTGTTCCATTCACACAATACACCCAACTCGGCACCGTTATAGACACAGACAGGGTGTTAGATTGTATTGTGCCACTTGTGGCTTATGGAACGGCACAAGGTAACCTGTCGAGGGATGATTGAGAGCACTGACGGACTATAACATCATATTATCGCATCTCCAATGGAAGAAATGATAAGTGTCCCGACATCAGCCGCCGGTGCCAATTCCCTCCGCTCCGCACCGCAATTTTATCCACTTGCAATAACTTCACGTATTGATCGATTTTATAATATCCAAACTTCTATCCGTGTGAAAAGAAACGCTAATTAACAGTCCATTCGAACATTAGTCACGTAATAACGGACCATTAATATGCGCACTCCGACTTAAAAATAAATATTTCCATTTATTATTGTGTGAACGGCCGTTGTGTACGTTGAGGGGTTGAATTTGAATACACTTTTTTATACCCAAAAATATACCCGACTCGCTTATTTATCTTACACACAGTATGCGCATAATAATTTACAAATAACCATTAATCTTGCAAGTTAATTAATCAAGACTCACCAAGAACAAATTATAAAATTGTTGTAATTAAAAGTAATTTATATGTTTGCGCCTCTCCGCGCTCTGGTTATGCACCATGCGCGCTCTCTTCTCCTGGTGGTGATGGAGGCGGTGAGGTTTGTTGGTATAACTTTAATTAGTTTTACCATCTTTGGAACGGATTCCGATAAATAAAAGCCGTCAATCAATTGATGTTATAAGGGACTCTCTCTCCGACTTAATAAAAATATGACCATTTGACAAATGCACTCATTAACAATTCAATCCACCAAAAAGTAGTTTAATAAGCTGGACCACCTACCATCTACCAACAATTTTAATGAGGATTAAGCGCTTTTTTAAGAAATGTTAATTGTATCCATTTTTTAAGACAGCGTCAGACACTCACATCCGCTATCGATCGCCCTTCGAACGCAATAATCCCGGCCAGCAGTTTCTTATCAGAGCAGCAAAAGGACTTAGAGCAACAATATGCTTTTGGCGGGGGAGATGGCGATAAACAATAGTAATATGCCAGTTCGTGCCGAGTATAAACTAAATATCCAGGACAGCACACAATCGGACTTGAAATCCGGGATGAAGAGAGAGGATGCTCCTACAGGAGAGATTAAGTGCGAGTGCCTGCGGCAGATACAGATAACAGCGTACACTAATCCGAATAACAACATTAAATACGACTTCAATTTGCCGCACTGTGGATTTGGAATGATTCTCGCTTACCGCAAAACCCCACCGACCACCTAAGAAATCCTTCAACAACCTTCTGGAACCCTTATTCGCTCAAGTCTATGTCTTCTGTTACTGTCCCTTTTGCCTCCCACAAATAACACTTAACGCAAATTGCGCCCTGAAAACGAACCAAACGTACAATGCATTTGTGGATGTTGAAGCAGTGCCAAATCGCGGCGACACATCAATCAATCATTTCGTTTTTAATAATAACCATCGCACAAGATCGATTCAAAGCCCACTCTCAGTGTGCCTTTGCTTTCACCGCGCTTTGTGTACGTTTTATATTAACTTGTCAGAATTGCTTACAGGGGGAATTTATTTCCAGGTCAACCCCATATTTATGTGTCTTTGCATTTTAAAAATAATCACCGTATTTACCTAAACAACGGCCCGAAATACGAGCGTATTTATAAAATCGAACAAAAGAAATTCCCAACATGTTAAAATGCGCTTCTTGTGCTGTGCGCTTCTTAATCATAATTAAGAGTTTAGGACGTATCTATTTTATTGCACATATAGAGTGTAAATTTGTAGAAGTAATTCATTTAGGGACAGAAATAGGCGCTGAAAGTGCTCATTTAAGCATCTTAAACTGCTCGAATAGGATTTGCAAGACTGTGTTGCTGCTGTAAGGGTGTGTGTGCCCGTACCTTGACGCACATGAAATTTTGAGCATAACTGGCAGTTCGTCCGGGTCCCCCGAGGTGCTCTATTAATTATTTTATTGAACGTTAAGCCCCGTAGGCTGGGGAGGTGCCATAATCCCCATGTCGCCGAGCAACGAAGCATAAGAGGCAATTTTCTATGTGTGTATATTCTGCATACATACATAATACACGGAGTGCGCCCAAGCAGCTTAGCTATATGGAGATCGGATTGCGCTTAATACTTAATCCGTTAATAGACCGGCATCGCGCCGCCGTCCAGCAGCGTCATTTCACGCCCAACGCCCCCATTAATAACGCTCCCAAGTCCTGTGTATGAGTGTCACCCTTTGTACGACCGTTTTGCCGTCATTAACCCCTCTCGGGGGCGCTCCAAAGTCGTTTTCAATTAATATACGCACAGCTGTCAGCGCGAAATTTGAATATTTTAATTCAGATTGCGATTAAATTGTATTTACTCACCTTAATATCATATACCTAATTAGATATGCTTTCATGTTATATTTTATTCATAAGCTTAATTAATCATAATTTGATCTTTTATGTTAACAAAATTGTAAGTGTTATGATTAATAATGTAGTTACATTATAATAACAAGTTGTCGACAAATTAATTCCAACTATGAAATATAATCCCCTTTTAAACGAGCTAATGCGCTTTTGCTTTTTCTATTCTGGCTTACGAGCAGCAGTGCTTTTAGATTTCTGTGTGTAAGGTATATCGATGCGATGTTGACCATCATTGAAATGGAACTAATTAAGTAATTAGCAAGTAAATTATCCGTCTTACCATGAACTTGATAGCCGTATTTCATTTAAAATTCCTTTTCCACTTTTTCAACAGCAGTTTGTGAATAAACGTCGCTCTGAATTACTTTTGATTTTCTTAATACAGAAGGCAAATCGAGACTTGAAATGGTACTAGACTCACGTTTGATTCCTTATCGGACCATTGTCTATTCTCTAGCTTTTGATCGAATGGTAATTAAATCCGTATTTTCCCTGCGCGTTTAATAGAAGCATCTCTTGTTTTTTTACAATCATTAAAAAATTTACATAAATACTCGACAACAAGTTTTATTTACGGATTTAGAGGAGTCCAACTTTAATAAATTCAAATTGTTATACGCATCTTGGAAGTTGAGAAGCGATATTAAAACAAAAGTTTTTTGGGCGCTCTTATCTTAATGTGATGCAGTTAATTAATACTCAAATTACCTAAACATAGCTCTAATTATGGAAGAATATTCTCGAAAAAATACCCTCTTTAATTACCATCATCGATCGTCGTCCCTTCTAAAAACACTTCTATTGCCCTGAGGGCCTATGTATAATATATAGATACTTTTATTTCCTGTGCAAGTGAATTTTTCCAAGACAAAATTATTGTTGTTATAAACGGACTAATTGAGATTACGACAACACAAACGCCAAATGCCAATTAATTACGATTTTTTTTTGTTTTTGCTTGCTATAAATCAAAAATTAAGACAACACAAAGGAGTTAATTAGTATCTGATTTCATTTGAGATTTTAAACAAACTAAGATGACTCCTGAAAGCAATCCATTAAGGTATACCTATACGCAAAGATTTGCCAGCAGGCTTTTTTTAAGTGCTTTATACCGGTAATTGACAGGGTAAATGAGAAAATTTCTATCAAATTTCATATACCTACACACAATGTTGAACGCCTCACTGACGAAAGCGCGCGAGTATTATGCAAGAAGAAATGGAATAAGCAAGTACACAAACATTTTCGGTTGGATAAAAGGAAAAAATCAATTTCAGTTTACGATGCTTAAGAAAATGAATAAAAATTTGTCGCTCGGCTTTCACAGCATCTGGAAATCTCCATGAAGCATCTTTTTGATCGTGTTACAAATCGGGGAGACTCATACATCGACAATTTCTTTAAGATTCCCAAGGGATAGCGGGTCGACGAGCTGGACATCAGCGTATTCTCTTTATGTGGAAAGGAAATTATCCTTATATGATGTGCTCTCGTTCAGGTTATAACGTCCGAGAGGAAAGGAACATAATGTTTTCCAATGCTTCTTTTCTTCGTTAACAGGCTAATTAGGGTACATCAGAAGAGACGAGTGCTTGGTTTTGTGCATAATTCGCCGAATCGCAATGTGTTACTACACAGCATACCCGTATACAGGGAGGATGAGAGTGCGAACACTCGAGGGAAATATTACAGTGGAGGACATAGTGCCGTTTATTGACAGCCAGTAGATTGTTCTCCAATGTAGTGGCCGCTGGACGGCCGCTATAACTCTAGGTTGCCACTGCATAGCCCTCCGCATCCCCTCGCATGTCACCATCACATCCATACACGAAAAAGGAATATTTATTTCGATTCGCATAGTTTTATTTTTATTGGATATTGGGTTCGATCTGCTGTTTGGAAATTGTGATTGCATTATATATATATTTTTTTCCGTTTCGTTTTAATATTATTCTTGTTTACTCCGGGGATTTTGGGCATACACAAAATGCCAATAAAAATACTTTTAATTTATTTCCATAAAAACTGGGAAAAAATTATACGGAAAATCCAATTGTTTGGAAAAATTTATTGTTAGCGGCCCACCCGCGCGTTTTTTCCTCTCTCCAAACACGATACACATACACCCAATCACCATCCCAGCATTACTAGAGAGGATATTCCGTCCGAAATGTATAATTTATTGATGTTATTGAATCGTGCTGTTTTGTTGGAAAAATTTATATTAATTTTCAATAGAGAAGAGATTGACGCGTAATACGTTTCTGAATAATTTATTGGGCAGAGTTTCAAGAAGAGAATATTATGAAATCATTAAAGAACTTTATTAATGTCACGAACTGGTAATCAATCCATCGAACATAAGAAGTATACAGTGGTCCTTGTATTATTATGGATATTAGTAATTCCATTCTCGACTCCTATTCGAATTGTTTCAATTTTATATAGAAACAAATTTACACAAACACACATTGTTGTTATCCTAACACAATATTCCCATGGATTCCTTTAATAAAATAGTTATAACTAACTGCATTCGTACACGCTGATAAGAATAATAAATAATATAATGTGATTGTTCATTTTAAATACATATGTACGCAATAACTATTTATTATAAACGATCCAAGCTGAATAATATATTTGTTCAATGCTTCTTGAAAACATTTTATTTTTCTTTCATTTATTTATACTAGAACAAAATTTGAATACAATTTCAATTTATATTGAGTTGACGTATGTGTGTGTGTATATATATTGTATACTGTATTGTATTAATCTGTTCCATATCAAAGAGACAAGTGTAAAAACAAACAAGGGTCTGTGCTTAGGGTAAATATAGCACTAAATTATTTCCGATACACATAAAAGGTGTAACCAATCTGAATATTAAAATGCCTAGCCGATTTCTCCCCCTCTCATCGGCCAAAGAGGCACCTTTTTATGGACATTGCTAGGGGGCGAATATAACTGTGAAGATTTGGGGGTGGATTGCTTTGTCATATGCAGCTTCCCATAAATATAACACTTTATTCATCAACTTGTCGCGGCCGTCACTCGGATTATTATGGGGGAGGGCCAGCTGGCCCTAATACATTTTCATACATCACTTTTTATCAATTCTATTGACTTACGCTAATTGACTAGAATCTCATTTAATACTCCCTTCCCCGCTCTCTTTCCCCTCGTTTTTCCCATCATTCCTGCGATGCAAATTGCTGAGCCAACAGAATGACCTCTAAAACATACAAAGTCAGATAGAAAAATGCGACAAAGGACGGAATGACCAGTCCGGCCCGTCATAATCTGATCCTCTTGGGAAACATTCGCATAAATATTTTATAGATTTACGTTTGTAGTGTACACTGCTCTACCTTATATACACTTATCGTATTTGATCCTTTGCAATACAACATGCAATATGGACACTATAACCAGATCCAGTTTACAATATTATCAACTCTTGTATATATGTGTTCTGTGTACTCTTCGAAGCTCGTTTTTTCCTCTCTCTTTGTATATTCCAATGCGGAAAAGTTGAAATAATTTCCCTGTGCAAAATGTAAATGTTCACTGTTGCGAAATATTTTCCCAAACTCAATATCTTAGTATCGACAATAAAACTTCCCTTTTATGCTAGTTTATAGCCTCGCAACTCTTGGGGATGGGTAAATAAATCAGAATCAGGTGCACCACAACAATACTGACTCAAACAATATTTTAGCTGATTGTTTCCTACCGGTAGGGATTTATTTATAAATCGGGAAAGAATAAGATGGGAGAGAGGAACAATTGTGTTTAAATAAATTTATATATATATATTTGTAAGACACATTAAAATGGCAATGAGTAATAAAAGTTGAAGTAGCATTAAATTTTATATTAGTGCATTGCCAGGCGATGGATGAGGGCGAGAGTGTGCGATGAGAAGAGATATGCGGGGCGGGTGGAGAGATTATGCTGATGAAAATGTACTATATAGAGAGACAACTCAGTCGTATCTATTAATTAAATATGTACTAAACATGAATTTCATCGTAAACTGTCGTTTGCAAAGATTATATTCACGGTATACACGCGCTACTCCATCCTCCATCCAAATGTGTGTGTGAACGTCAGAGGCAGGTGGGCGGCTGGTGGGCCCCCTTGCTGAGGGGCGGTGCACGCCAATATTAACGAGTAAGGTGCGAGCTAGAGAGACACATCTTCGTCCATATAAAGTGAATCCTCAAGCCGTTTTGTCGGCAGTTTATGCTTGGAAATGCAAAACCCCGACTGTTTTACATTTCAGTAAGCTCATATTTAATGGCACAGTCTGTGAACTATATTCCCCTGGATCGGGCCGCATATGCTACCCCTCCATATACCAGATTTAGAGAAGCTTAGATTTTATGGAGCAAATGAAATTACATTCCCCTTTAAAATATGATGAGCTCTCCCGATAATGAAACCAACTCAATCTCAGGATATCAGCTTTTGCTCCCGCTCACACAGACTCCTCACATCACGCTTCTCTTACTATACTCTTTAAATCAACCAAATCTTATTTACCTTGTATAGAAATTTATCATCTTTCGCAACTCGTATGTCGTACGACTTGATGTGCTCCGCTCGCATATTTACTTATTAAATAATGCCATATATCGCCTTCCACCGCTCATAAGTTCGCCTTTTCACCTGTCTGGCCCGCTTTATCGATGTTCAATAAGCATCACACACACAGCGGCCACCGACGCAAAACATTCCCGCTTCCCGCGCATTTCTAATCGGCAAAAAGCAGCCTAGGCAACAGCATCTTGCAGCAAAGAGCGCAAACCGAGATTCCATGGTCGGCGCGCGATGATGGATCGAAGAGGAAAAAATTGTCACATATAAAATAATAATAAATAAGGTGGAAAATAAAAAGAGATAACGAGTGCGGTGAATGGTAAAAACACCTGTTGTTTGTGGCGATGCGAAGTGCATGCCGCGCATCGCAATCGCACGGCGGCTTGTTATGGCCAAAGTTACCTACAACCCCGCCAAACAGCCACAACAGCACAAACACACACCGAATGGAATATCATCGTCGTTGTGCTTTAATAGAACTAGATCTACACAGAGAAAGAATTTGTTAAGAGTCATGTATCATGTCAATCAGACGTCCAACTCGTATATTTTTATTGAAGCGATTACTAACTCGGGCGGTGGTTGAAGAACATCACACGCCAGTCGCACCAAACTATTATACAACACCCATACAAATGGTTTGGGTGCCGAGATGGTCGTTTTGTAGTGTGGACGAGCATTTTGACACAACACGTTCAGGAATTGCACTTTTTACCGTAGGGCTATTTTCGATGGTGCATCAGCAAAAAGACGGGGGCCCATTCCACCAAGCACCCATCTGTAGCTAGGAAATTCAGACGAACCTAGAAAGCAGACCGTTCTCCATTCCATTTTGCACAACTAGCACGTATTTGCGCAATTTTTTCGCTACTTACATTATCTGGACATGTGTCTGGCTGCATCCCGTCATTTAGAACCGTTACATACACATACAATGAGATATGATCGACAAATTATGCTGTGTGAAAAAACATTCATTATAACCAAGCAACAATTGTTCGTGTCGTTTATTAATATGAAGAAGTGAGTGCGTATTGAACGGTAAAACGAGACATGATAAGATCGCAATTGTCGCGCAGTGCTGGACAACGCGTCAAGGCTGAGAGCGTTCATTACCTAAGTAGATTTTCTTGTATGCAATTTCGGTGTGGTGAAATGTCGCTTTTCCGCTGACGAACCATTCACCGTTAATGAGAAACATCTATATTAGATCAATCTTTAAGAGTGCCTGAGAAGACAGACTGACCGACAGGCCTATAAGTCAACAATTATCAGATTCCCTGGGGGCTCAAGGCGCATTACTGACTAACAATCCACCAGTCTTAGTTGGGAAGTTTGGATGCTCTAATCGCACCAGGATGGTCTACAATTAAATCTCCCTTTTACTGTACTTATACTTACAATACGCTTGATTAGGTTTTGCACATTTTTCCCCATATTTTAGTGGAGAGGAGTGCGGTGTGAGAGTGCATAAAAGACGGATCATATTTTGGCAGGTTTACAAACATGTATTTAAGGCGGTGCACTTTAGTGTGTCGGCATGTCCGAAAAAGTGCTGGCAAGAGGATCAAAATCTCGGGCGGGGTTTTATGTTCGGATTAGTGCTCCGAACTATGAAGATGATTAATCCTCTCGCCTTAATCATTAGCAAATTTATTTCCAATTACATTCACAAACATTACAATTGGGCTATTAATTTTATCCAACAGATTAATGAAGTTGTTGGACCTTAGCATAAACTTTGACTATCTAAGATTACTAAGTTTCCCGTTTACTACATCAACAGAGATCTGATATTAAATCAGGTCGATATTGTGTGCGGCCCTGATTAGGGCCACCACCATACACACTGCATTGCCGATGAATTCCAATTAAATAATATTCAACTCTTATGTCTGAAGAGATCTAGTTTTAAAACGCGGTACAGTGATATTAATTGGTGTCGACATGCGTCAGGACGAGGACTGTAATCAGTGTCAATCAAGATCCAACAATACTGACATCCTGTATATATTGGCATTTATCGTTGTGTGTATGTTGTAGGAAAAAATGTAGGGTTATTCTTCGATCAGGCACCCTTCGGCATTGCATTCATTTTTGAGAGTGGAGAGACGCACATTTCCAACCCCGCTATTAAAATATTTAGCGGAATTGTGTTAAATCTAGTCGAATTTGTTGGGACAGAATGTCCGGGGATCATCTAGTTTGAACAAGAGCAATGCATCCGTATTGACTGCTCCTTCGAGGAACCTTTATTGCAGGATACACCACTAAACCAATATAAACTCCTTGAAACTGTTAATTATTGTGCTGGGATTTCGGCTATTAATTGTGGTCATAAATAAATTGTTCTTCGTGAAAGTTCTACTCACATTGAGTATTTTTTGTTACAAGCTTTAAATATTAAATGTATAATTTAGAATCAAATTCCGGACAGGTATAATTACAACAAATAATAGGTAATTTATGTTATTCGTCCACGATTTGCCTAAAAATGTTATGAAATGATTTCTGTGTCTATCAATTGTCAAAAAAGCATTACTAATTTTTATATCAAAAATTGAACAGACTAATGATTTAATGGGCATTTTATATTAAAAATTATTCCACATCTCGTGTGTAAAGGATTCGTTAATTTGATGTTAGTTCTCTCTGTGAGTTTTTTGTCAGTTGTATAAAGGAGAAAAAGATAAAAGTTATAATTATTGTGCGGATAGCAAAAGAATCAGGCATCGCACACAGCATAAATCTAGGGCCATGAGCGGATAATTCGCGTTCCAACAATACTCGTCTTCTGATATAGTGGAAAGTCGATGTGTAATTGACAGTATAGAAGAGTGTAGTTTGGGATATGAAACAATTGTGTGCAAGTATGGATCAGGGATCAGGTTATGACCCCTGGTTGGCATCAGAGAGAGGCCAGATCTCATGTTTCCTCGGCTCTATCATTATATAAATACACCATTGGGAGAACTGGCATATCCCAGTCTAGACCTGTCACTCATTTATCTAAGACACCCCACTATTTAATCACAGCTATCATTATTCCTCAGCTGTACATTTTCATGTTATTCTGCAAGATACATAATCGTTACTAGATGATTACTTGGAAGTATGGCTGGTGTGTAGGCGATTTATTATTACACTCCTCAATTCCCTTCGTTTATTTATTGGAGTTGTTTCATTTTTCGGCGCGTCACACAATTGCCCATTTCGTATTGTCACTGGAAATATTGCTTACATTTGTCCACAGTGCCGGCAACACCTGACACCTTATATTGGACCGATTCGCCTCGGAATTTACAACGACTTGACACTATTAGAACGCAAATTGAACGTACTAAGGGCGCGTCATCAGGGAATCGCTTGCATTGTTGCCACCAAAATCGGATGCTGGCAAAACCGCGCACAGATTGTTGAATTTTCAAAATATCATATGCAAGAAATTCGTACGGAGCACACAGACGCATCTCTCCCTCTTGTGGATGTGTTCGCCTGCATTCTTTCCACTCGCTTAGCATATTCATCGGGAACAATGAGATGAAACTCGCGCGAATCACGTAAATTTTCCTCAACTATTCGCGCCAGTCGCGCGTTATTATTCTCCATGGCGCATAAAATAAAACAATTCAAATTATATGTATGCGATTTTTTCGTCACCACTCTTGTTGGTATTTCATGTTTATATTCAGAAATGTCGCATATAAATATCAGAACACATTGCCTAGTTGGTGTTTTTTTTTCGTCCAAGCAGCCCAACAACGACCGTTTCATGTTTCCACCACATCGAAGTAGGTACAACATTTATACTAGTGTGTGTAAGTTGGTTTATTGCCACAATTAGAGGATTGCGCATAGTTCGAACTGTTGCACTTGAAAAGAATTAACGAAAATGACTAATATTCCACCTTTTGAATTACTGCTTTATTGTGTTGGACATTATGCATAAATTTGCTTATGTTTGTGTGCTGCTACGTTGATAGGAAAAAAAGCGCACCTTTCTTATACGGGAATAAAATCCAAAGCTGGTCATAATGAAAATGTCCTACAATAAAATTGTAAATTCCTTGTAGTAAGTCTTTGACTGTCACCGCACTCCTCTGCTGTAATGGCGAAACGAGACAAGAAACGTTAATAAATGCTGTTTTAAGATGCCAACGTATTTTTACCATTCAAATGCGCCTTTTTAATTATGAATAGCTGCATTATTCCTCTTTCTAAATTAATTACGACAATAGTCCCATATCGAACAGTTGTGTCGATAACGAAACATTACAATATGAATGCCTTTTGCTTCCCACTCACGTTCTTATATACACATACATTGTCCATAAATTATAGCAACATCGAATAGTCATTAATGCATTGGGTGGCACTAGTTAACCGAGCAGTGTGGTCCTCTTCACTTGCAGACAAAACGGACGACTTCGGCCAGCACACAACGAATTGCATATTGCATTTACATAATTTACTCGAATTATGTTATCCGGGAATAACAAGGAGCACATTAAGAGCTTAATCTCAACTATCTACCTACAAATTAACTTGATGTGCGCGCTTCTATATCTATACTGGATTGTACTTTTTTTTATACACAAACAATACCATCATCATCCCTAATATATTTATCATGTTTGATAATTTATTCAGGTGTAAGAGTAGCGTGGGAGCCAATTTATAACGTGTACGTCGTTTATTATTAAGGAATAAAAATGCACTCGATATACAGGTGTATATATTTAAAACAATAGAAATCGTACAATTATTGCGTCATTAAAATTTTAAGCGACAAATCATGTTCGTTTTTGTGTTCGCTGCACTTGAGTTGAAAACACAAAAAAAATTAACAAAGGAATTTATTTTATTATTGCATAAAATTTATGTAGTACTTTGCGCTTTTTAAAATTATAATTAATATAAATAAACGTGCAATTGCGAATACATAATAAGAAAAAAACCTTTTTAATTATTGAATAATATATTATTTATATAAAAAAGTACACGTATTTACACTTTATACAAGCAATTTTTCTGTTGTATTTGCAAGTAATATTTTATTTTCAGTATAGAAAAATCATCTAATTATAAAAAAAGTACGTCAGTTAATGCCATTTAATCGGACTGTGAAATGCGAACAAAACAAACACATATTAGCTTCTCGTATTGGTTACTACTATAAAAGAGCTGTTGGTGCTTGTGGACGTAGGTTTCCTTACATATTTGTTAGGTAGCAGAAGTAAATCGATAGTAAATCGAAAATTATCGTTTAATCTCTACTAGTTGCAGAGTAACACTGCATAGTAATGAAATCAGGCATAGAGGAATGTTTTCAAAGCCAGGTAGCGCTTTAAGTTTGTGTGTAAAAACTTCTTGGTCGCATATATTATTGGACCTAGTTGGAATTGTATTATTGTGAACGTGTTGCACTTGTACATTCATACAAAGAGAGAGTCTTATATTAAAGCGGACGAAGAGGAGCGCCACTAAGGCAGCCCTAAACTCCTGCTATAACAAACACCAGTCAGAGCGTACAAGCTCGCTAATTATACCGAAACAATATTATGTGCAACATTGGGGATTAATTATCCTCAATACATGGCGAGGAGGGTGTAATGTGGAAGATATACATGCCATACTGGGCAGATTTATGCCACTGAAACAATACGAACATTTCAACCAACAATAATCTCTAATTAGAAAATTGTTTTCTTATACTTGGAAATTGGTGCATAGAATTAACTGTTCCTCTCTCTATTTCTGAAATAATCATATATACCTATAAGACTTAAACGATTTATATTTATGTGTTTGCCGTTTCTACGAAGAAAGGAAACACGGTATAACTTTCTGTATATGTACATTAATTATAAAATCTCATAAAGCATCATGATTTAAAAGTTATGTATTATCGGTTGTGTGTGTGTGTGTGTGACTACGACTATAGTTAGCTACTTCTTTTCTATACCGTCAACTGTGTGCGTTTTATAATAGTTTATTGGAATTTCACTCACAATCAGTTATTATATACAAATACACGTGCACAATTGCCTATTTTGGGCGACTGGTATTTGGGCTATACGTGAACATATACATACATTCTGTGTAATCACTAACGGTTTTTCATGCAGAATGTTTACACGCTTATTTCTATGTAGTACATGATGATGAGGCGATAGAGCCACTGTATATTGTTCAATCACTCATTAAATATTATTGAATATTTCGCAAACGAATAACAAAGATCGCGTCCAAAACCGCATCTTTATACTTGAAGAAACTTTGGGTACACAAAGTAGAGAGGACAGGTAACCAGGTATATTGGCCATTATTTATGGCTGATTCTGGAGACAATCAGATATAATCACACAAAATCCTAATCAATGGTAATTTATAGCGGTCTACCCTAATAAACATATATGAACCCTTTGTTTCAAACTGATAGTCCTCTCTTATTCGCCCCCTTTCATTCGACTTTTTTTTTTCATAATGAGCCGAAAGGTTTTAAATTTCTGTCACAGAACATCTCGTCATTATAAAAGGCGTGGGACGTTGTTCCGTCTCTCCTCTTGGTAATACCATCTTCATTCACCTTCTCCTCATTCATCTAATACTCAATTCGTAAAATTGTAACATTTCAAGTTTTGTCTGGGCTGATGTGCTTCTCTCCAATCGGTAGGTATACACACACACACACTCCCAACTCTTGAACTCTTGCTTTTTATCATCGATCGTATTTTTTTCACTGTGAGAGACAGTGAAACCTGTTACAGATTTATGCTTCCTTTATATTCGCTCCTATATTAATATTTCCATAACAATATTATGTATCTGTCATCAGTGTTGTCTGTTGGATGCGCTTTTATGGTAGCCGATCATCATTTATTAGAACATATTCTAGACATTCGCTGCTGTGCTTGGCTCTCTCACATGTCATCGTCTCCCCCGGACGAAATGCATTGGAAACATCCAAATATCATATAGGAGAGGCATTTGCATGTCCCCAGCATTCACTGTCACTTTCTGACAGATTTATTGGAGACCTTTGCCGAGGGAGGCTCGAGTATGAAAAAATCTTTTATTGTTATACTCTTGTGTGCGGACCGTTTGCCATGGGAATCCTTTTGTTTTACATATCACTTTTTATAAGCGAAATGAAATGGATGTTGGCCGTTCAATTTGTACGGCGTTTTTTCGCCAACACATGTCCGATGATAAATAATTCATGTACAGATTCATTTAGACTATAGAGAGAGAGTGCTGGTGTATCGTTGTGGTATTTGGCGAGATACGATGCGAGAGAGAGAGTTATGTGATTCGGCGACAAATATCAGTATTGAAAGATCTTGGAAGAAAACACGTGTCCGTGTTACAGATCATCATAACAGCCGCACAACTACAAATATATCTCTACCTCTTATATGGAGGTCCCAAGGTGGTTATTGCAAAAAAACGCATTTCTCTCACAAAGGCAAACACTTGCAATGTTGCAAAAAGCATGCCTTCTTTTCGTCTGTCGTCTCTTCTCTCTAATGTACTAGTTTCCCATTTGGACAAAAAAATGTATTCTGTCTGTTTTATAAATAATTGGATGGAGCGCATCAACCTTGTCTACCGATAAGCAGACACCTACAAATCATTGTGCGGATCCAGTTTTGGGGCCCTACACACCGGCCACAAAACACATAAATCTATATTATATCGGACGTTGTAAACCAATTAGATAAAAATTGTTTTTACTTTATGTGTGACAATTCTTGAGGCATGGAATATCGAATATAAATGTTGTCCTTTGTCCAAGGACAGCAACGAATTCTTAATTAATTCTAGGTACACTTTTCAGGGAAGGGTTGTAAATAATCCTTTTCTCCATTGAACTGGGTCAGTTAATAGGAAAAAATGCGCTTTGTGCACAGTATGGGTTACAAGATGACATAAATCCTCAGGATGTCGTATTATTTATGGCAAGGAACCATCATACTTTAAAAAGTTCACATATCTCTAAAAGGACAATTAAAAATCCTACAATAAACAAAGAAGTGGCAAAAGAGCGCGTTTGTTGCCCATATGGAAAAATTGCGCACTCATCAACAAACCCAAACACTCTTACACCTCGCAGAACAGTGTGAATATTCTCTAAAATAATATCATCAATGATTTATGAATCGGTTAAAAGTGGTGTTGGATTGAATGAGTGAATAAGCCCCTCTACCGGCTCAGGTGAAGTGAGAGGGCGGTCCTAGTTGGGCCGGCCGAGATAGTCATTTAGTCAAATGCCGATCGCTGAGTCGGTTGTTTGCCGTCTTGTTACAGTCGCATATCTACGGCCCGAGTGGGCCCCGCACTCACACACCTGGCCTTATCCGAAATCCTCATCTCAGCCTCACTGGGATAGAGCGAGCCATTTGACACCCCGACCATGGACTGATAGTCCACACGGGTCTGTCCCACGTCCGCTGAGTGTCCGCCTGATAATAATATTGGGCAATCCGTAGTGCCGCGCGTTATCCTGTCCACGGATTCGGGATTCGCAAGGATACCAAGTACGCGAGCGCCGTTCGACATCGTCCGACCCCGGCCGAGGGTTCGACGGACGCACCGCCCTTATCTAGCCTCCCCACCACGTATCGGCGCTGTGTTAGAGAGCATCGCGACGCCGTTGAGTTCGTATGGTATCTACCACCAATCACGACCTCATCATAACTGATAAAACATGAGTGCGATCTGTTAGTTAAGTGTTTACATCCCCCAACAATTTTTTTTAACACCCGAATTCCGTGCTGGGAACTGTGACAGTGAACTGTGTGCTAAGTGTGATGTCGCGCAGAAAACAAGCCAGACCCATTCGACTGCTGGATGACGAGGAGGACGGGATTGATGGGCCAACTGGTGCTGCTGCGGCCGCTGGACCCGCTGCCGTCTCGGACGCGCTCTTCCCATCAGCCAACGTCCTCGGTAAGTCCGATGGACTCTTCATTCCTCCTCTTGAAAGAAAGAGCCTCTTTGTCTCCACTACTCTTTGGAGTGTCGTGACGTTGTCGGAGTTAATAGACAACAAATATGACCATTCCTTATGCCCCGTCTGTGATAAAACTAGAATTATGCTCACGATTAAACATGGATTTATCAAAATACCAGATGTAATGTAATACTATAGTCTTTCACCGGCCCGATATATGATAACATACAAACTGTTCGTACACACTAAATTTTTTACAACAAACACCTGGGACGAGATGATGCTCCACGACTCGATTAATGTCACTCAAAACACTATAAAAATATTTTCCTCCTTCTTTAGTTTCGTGTGTGTGTATGTGAGATTTTGTGTTGGTGTTGTGATGCGGTGGTTGGTTTTGGATTTTCCCTACTCACAAAACCGAAATTGAGCGCAACTTTTCCGCGCTAAATGAATTTGCACAGGGCTGATTTTTCAATGTAAATTTCGCGTTTCACAATCGGTTGGATTTAGTGGAGGTATTAGGGCCCCATTGTATTGAAGCGGTTCGTTTGAACTCACCAAGCGCAGTTGGAGAATTTCAATTTTCCAAATACCTAACAGTCCACGACACAAATAAACTCACTGAAATGACTGTAATAAGAACAAATTACGCCACAATTTATAGGCTAATAATATTTATAATTTACTTTTATAAAAACACTACACAATATCAAATTAATGCCATTATTTTATACTCGTTTGATGGAATGACAGCGTTTTAGTAGACCGTCGGACGACATTAATATGACTCTTTACAAGTTAAATTTCTTGGATGCGATTCGAAGGCGATTCCGTATATTTTGTGCTTGATTTTTATTATTATTTTCAAAAAAAAAACAGTACACACACCAATATTATCGACTAGTTTATTGCCTGTTTAAATCGAGAACTTTCCAGTATGACAATAAAACGCAATTAATAATCAAAGACTATAAAAATAATTCGCTAAATAGACAGTGGAAAATTGTGTGTTTTGTGGGCAGTAAAGAATTTATTGTCCGTTGGTTTTCTAAAAATAATAACCGCATTTTATTGCCTCCATTGGCAATATTATTAAAATATTTATAATTGATTGTTTATAACTGAAATGCTTAAAACAATATCGACATTTTTTATTAGTAATTAAATTATATGGGCAAAATACAGAGATAGATAGGCACACATCGACACACACATTAAAAAAATCTATAGACGTTTTTATGGTTTAATTTGCTTGGCCAATTTTCTGCTTATGTAACCGATTAAATTGCATATTTGGGATAGTTGAGAAAGGCGTCCGAGGATGATGTTCTGTATAGAAGTATCGATTTGTAAAACCTACAGCTTGAGGCCCGAAAAAACACCTTCGTGTGTCAGTGAAAACATGCACAAAGTGCGGTAGCCCCCAAAAAGCGTACAAGTATCGGAGAAGTTAATGAAAACAGACAAGATGCACACCGATTGACATCACTTAATCATCTTCCAACAAAGACCACCAACCGCACCTGACAATGTTGAAGAAATTGAATAATATTTACGCTACACGTTCAACTATCCCCTTTGGTATAAATTGTGTGTACATACATTGCTGGTGCTGCTGCCTCAATAGCCTAAAATAACTCTTCACGAGCAAAAAGTGGTAACGGATAGATCAAAACGGGCCGCTTACACAATTATGACCGTCAATATATCCAGAAATTGACAACAAATTATGGTCCTTTGTCTACGCCGATCGTTCATCATCAATTAAACAGGAAAGCCAGTTTTTCAACTGCAAACTGTATACAAGGCAGTTATGATTTCATGTACGCGTTACACACTGTTACCTGTCGACGTAGCATTCTCACGAACTTCTTACCTGTCACATTGGCATCCAGAGAGTTTTTACGCGCTCCCATCAATTTTTCCGAAAATTTCCATCACACATACACACACAATTCCTCTATGATGCGCATACGAGTATATCCACCTGGATACCTAAATATATGTTTACAAAACTGGAATCGAAGAGGTGGGCGCGTGAAGACAAAACCTGTTCATCCTTTACCGAAGGCATCATTAATGGACACCACTAAATCTGTCATCTTTATTTAGATAAACAACGACTTTTTTCCTAAAACAATCTCTTTATATCACCGGTGTATATGGACGATGCAGCCGGTGGAGCAATTATCGTTATAATTATGACGGTCATATTTAAATGGGGCGGCCTGACTCTCCGACTGGTTGCATTTTAATTTCGCTTTATTAATAAAGGGGTGAATCGCCATTTTGTCGGGTTTCATGGGGGGCGACCAGTTTCATATAATAATCTCATTAAGCGGGGTGTCTGTGGAGATAGACGGAGCGTAAGAAAACACGAGGGTTAAAAGGGTTATAACTGGGTCGGTTTTGTACTGGTGCGTCTTTTTGGTCATGTACAAAAACGTGCATGCAGCACAGCAGCGTATAATAAGCTAGAACGCAATTAATCGTTTAAGGGACCATCTGAGGCGTGGTTTGTGTTAAAAGGGAAAGAGCCTCTGCTTTGAAATTTGATTTTTGCGTCTGGTTTGTTTGCACAGGATCACTGATAATCACAGGACGAGTAGTTGTTGGCGTCCCCCTGGCAAAGGGCCCCTCTAACCCCCCTAGTGCACACACAGTTGTATCATTACGATTCATTTAGTGTGAGCGATTGCGAGATGAATTTTCCCTTTCAAGTTGGAAATATTTTCCAATTTCCATAGCGGAATGGATGGATGGTGGAGTGGATCATTTTCGGTAATTAAAGTCGACAATTTCACAATTCCATTTTGAAAGGCAATTCGTTCACGAAATTATTAACTGATGTGTACAATTATTTCGACTTATAAGCATAAATCCGCATTTATCGGCTAGAAAATAACGCTGGAATATACGATACGCTCAAATGATTGACAAATTTATTATAAAATTAAAGAAATAATCAATCAAGCATGATTTCCTTTGGATTTTTCTACATTTAACGACTTTTTCTGGGTGGATAAAAAAAATTTATTTTCTTATAAATTGTATGCGCATCTTAATTTTTTCTCCTTTGTTTGTACATTTCTGTAAAATAATATTGGTGGCTGATTCGTTTCGGACTCGGAATGATAAATTATGAGTGAATGAGTCGATGTTTTCGAATGTGGGGGGCAATATTAATATTTTCGTGAAATTCATGCGGAAAAGAGTTAATTAGAAAGTGAGAACAAGCCGTGTTTGAAATGTACACAAACATATTTCCACCTAATTTCCATTCAAAAGCGTTAGTCAACTATGTCTTTATTTTTAGCTATTAGTATACTATCTAGAGAGAATTGTATTTTAACATCAGATAAATTTGGAACTACATACCATTGTATATATCTTCGTCTCTAATCACTTAATTTAACTAAAAATAAAACAAACATTCTCAAAGGCAAAATAACTTCAACTTTGGGGCAATAATAACCTTAACTTCCATTCCGTTTCGAAAAATTTTATTAGAGCATCTCATTTTTTAATCTCAACTTTGTTAAAATATTTACGGAAAAAGTGCACAGCAACTTTTCTAAAATCTCCTCTGAAAGTTTCCTTTAAAGAGTGTATAAATGTGACAATTTAGGCGCTTTTCCACTTTACCTTGACTTAATAATTTACAACTTGTTTATAATTAGACAACAATGTTTAGAGTGTAAAAATTGGCCATTTAATGTGATCTTCAGGCATAAACAATCGATTCGAAAGAGTATGTTTCCAGTTTAAAATTCGTTGTGGGCGCTGATTCCCGCATTTTCACTCGGAAAGAGTAAAATTCGTTGAATAATTTATGTTGAATTCTGACAAGCATATTAATCCAGCTGCTGTTCTGCAGTCCGCACAATTAAACGACTAGATATCAACTGTGTAGTACTAAATCTAAATTGACGACACTAGTTTATTAATTGGAAATTATTACCTTATTTCACGGTATGTTGGAAAAGGTAAATATGTGTGCGGTGCATAAAGAGAAACAAGTATCCACTCGCACTGCCATATAATAATTTATCATTCGTCCTTTTAATATTTTCTATAAAAAAGAAACATATCTCCACTCGACATTATTATGGAGATTAGTTACCATAAAATAATAATTCTAAGGATAAACGTACCAGTTCTGTAATTGGGACATTAAATACATACAACTGTTTAATATCACTTTGTTTGTCCTACCACATAACTAATCAGTATTCAAAAACTAATAAATAAACACACTTGTTTATTAAAAGTGAATGTTTATTATTTTTCATAATTTTTGAATTTCTATTCAACACATTCCATATATTCACTTATTCCGATAGATAACAATCTATTTGAGAAAATATTATTAATAAATACTTAAAATTCAACAGTGCCAGCACACACAATACACCATACATTATTTATAATTTATGTTCGCTTTTTTTTACTTTACTTCGGAACATTTGGTGACAGCTGGAAAACTTTATTCACCACCATGCACATCTTTAATGCCCTTTATAGCAGATTATCCAAAATAGTGTTCATAATATTGTATAAATATATGGGGTTGATATTATTGTGTAGTTACACAAACCGGTACCGGATTAATTTTTTATTTAGAAAAAATTTACAACGGTTACTTAGTCTCGTTAAATAACCCAAATTATTAGAACAATTCAGCAGATAAAAAGCCGATGACATATGTGTGGAGACAAAAAGTGATCCTCTCTTGATAACATCTCGTCCATAGTGCAGCTGGAACAGCCGGATAGATATGAAAATAAACGGAATCTGTTACTTCTGTATATATTCCGTTGGCGGACATCTCGTCTGTATCGTAACGTGTCTACTTAAAATATGACACAGTCATCCGAGATGACTAATTGCCGGCTAGAAATACACCCATCCTTATGTAAAGAGATGAGGAAAAAAGATGCATGATTAATGGCTTATTAAAGAGACACGAAATTATCTAATGCCACCCGCATTTACGGGCAAATTAACCATACCTCTAAGCTACCCCCGTCGACAATATCTGTTATATTTAAAAATTGGTCGCAATTCCTAGCGACAATACATTCCATATAGGAATTGCATTGAAAAAGAGAGAATTGCCATTTAGTCTATTGAAAGTATGCGGCCCGTGAAATCGGACATACAACGAACGACCGAGCACACAGCATTCGGGGGGTGATGTGCTCTTGCCCTCATATTAGACGCTTGTCATTTTGTTTACACTGTCTTCGTATTGTAATACAAACTGGTTCAATAGAGATGTCATAGAGAAATGTAAGGGATCACCCTATACACAGCCATCATAGTGGCTGTGTCCTAATAGAAAATCTTTTTACATCTGATAAAAAAAATCAGTGAACAGTACTAATTTGTAACATCGAACCCCACACTATACACAACCAGAATTTAATTATGTCATAGGCTGGAAGGAGTTTCGTTCGCTTCTCTCCTCTCTATGGAAATCTTTCATAACGTTTATTTGCAGCCAAAGCAATATTACACCACACTTGTGCTTGGATAGCGCTATGCGATGTTTATATTTGCAGAGCGCCACTAAACAGACACGGAATCAGTATAAAGGGCATATATATATATTAGTTGTGTTGCTGGCAGGCGGCCAGAGGCGTTTTGAATATCATATTTACAAAGTGAACATTGGCGAAAGCGTCGTCGTCGCCGCTACGTAAATCGCGCGCCGCCACAAGTGCATTGGCGCGACGTGCTCCCCTTAAGGGTGTCTCGACATTGTCACTTTCTGTTAGCTGGTGAATTAAAACCAGTACACTTTAATTTAATGGACCTACTCGACCGGAATCCAGCACTGACTTTGGTGGTCGCTTTTCAGAAAGACACTGGAATACTAATTTTATTTCTTTTGCACAGCACTAATACTCTGTATATGGGCTTTGTGAGCGCGCTTTTTTTGCCATAATTTCATAAAGAAACACACACATGTATGCACGCACCGCCGGGAGGTCCATCAATTTGCACGGCTGTCATAAACGCGACGACGGCCACAGTCGCGACTGTATTAATTAATAAAAGCGCATATTTAGCATGTCATCGGAGGAGAACTCTTCACCAGCCACCGATTTATAACGTTTAAAAGTGTGTTCAGTCCATTTCTCTTTTGTCTTGCATATGTCAACGGAATTATTTTTAATATTAATGGGAGCGCGGTATATCGAAGTGCCATAAACATGTGGAAAGCGGGGCTAATTAATGTGTATATTCAGTGGACTTTTTGATATTTCAGGAAGCAGAGTACAGCACTGATTTCGCTCCCCCATTCTTCACTCTCCCGGGATTTGAAAATATTACATTTCAACTAAATTTGACTCGTGCTCAAGTAAACTAAATGAAAGATTTAATATGAAGTGCCATATGTTCATTTAACACCAGTCTAGGGTTACACACACAGCCGCGACTCTCATCCACTCGTATACAAACATTTCCAGTTAGAAAAGTCTCCCAATTGACGACGCAATGAGCCATGGGAGAAAGTTGATTAGAATTATTAGCAAACTGCAATAAAACAGAACATTTAAGAGTGGAGGAGCTATAGGGATGGGGGTCGGTTTCTGAAGAAGATGTGTTCACTTCTCCATCCCATTGTCCTTGCGACAAAAACGTAATTCCTACCGAATGGGATCCCATTATTATTGCAGCATTGTCATCAAATCTTGTCGCAAGAATATCGAATGTACCGTTGACAAAACAGTGAATAAAAGCGTACCTAGTAAACCAGAAATTTTTACCTTGCATGATCATAGAGTCAGTGAAGCGGATGAAACGATTTGCAATGTATTTACTAATACGGTTCGATGTATAGATTTGCACAAATGATAAAGTCCTGAAAGAAGAAGGGGACCCTGATTAGGTAATTGTCCGTCTAGGAAGTTTCCAGTTTTCACTTAGAACTCGGCCTTATTTTTGTACTATACGATTTCCATGTGCTTATCATTTTTCAGTAACCTAAACTCTTTTAAATAGGCCGACGTGAACGATTTTCGAGAGGGGAAAGTGAAACGGGATAGGCTTGTCTCGCATTAATTTCCAATGAAAATGGGAATTTTAAACTTGTTCCCACTTAATTGAACCAGAAACTATAGCGTACATATTTTTCCTAATTTAATTAATTGTGAGGGGGCCCCAAATGTGAGTCTGATTATAAATTATTTACTAGAATTGACAAGCAATTATAAATATTAAATAGTATTTTTAAATAATTGTTATTCCGAACACACGGTGCTATTCCAATGAATAAATTGTACAAGTCCATTAATTTATTAGAATATACGGGTCGTCGTGGGTTCATTGTGATACGAAAATAGCATTTGGCATATCACTGTAAATTGCTACTGACATATACTACGGTGTCAAACACATATTTATATCGGCATAATAAAATTTGATAAACCCGCTATAGATAAATTATTCTGCATTACTATTATTTTAACATCGGCGCGGCACCGACCGCTTGCACCGCCAACCATTAAACCAACAATCGAGAATCGAACACTGCAAAACGGTGAATTATGAAGAAAGTCGATGGCAAATGGCCATAATTTGCATTAGGAAGTAAATTTGGAAATGTTCCAAGGTGAGTGCAATATTTCATGGTAAACAGAATGGTATTTATGATAAATAAGCCCGATTAACTATTAATTTGGCGGCAATTAACGCGCACTTTTCGATATTGTCGAAGACGGGACAAATAGTTCTAATTGAATGTCACCTTTTCCTTGAACAATTATTTTTTGTTTTGAGGAAACTTCCTGGTTTATACTATGCATTATAAATTCAAAATCATTGTTATTGCATATCGTATATGATAATAAAAAAAACAATAATATGACGCGACTGAGGCAGGTATACAGTCGTCCACGGCAACTGAAGTTAATCCATTTTAATTAATTAGTGTAAGTAGAAATTAACATAACACAGAGGTCGTCAACAATCAAAATGTCTGAATTTTTCCCTGTGGACAATATATGTTGGGATCGAGCATGTAATATGTTAAGTTAACTAGTATGAAGCTTTTAAAGTGTACAAATGTGTGTGGAACTCTGGGCCCAGCAATTAACCCAATCATTCAAGGATAATGGCAGTGTGACGTGCCGTCGGTAATTTTACTGACCATCTAGCCAACAGCATTAATAATTCACCTTGTTTGCATTAAATGAATTCATTTAGTTAACAAGGCGTCCAATAAAAGTGCAGTTTTTATATACAAACGGCCGGGGAATGCGCTTATTAATTTCTCTCCGGTTTTTTTGTATAAGGAGGAGATGATATGTCGGGATATTGGACTTTTATTGGTAACTGGTCCTATAAAAACTACCTGAAATAGGATACATACAACATATAAGTTATTTATCAAAATACTGGGTACATTGTTGGTATTTCAAGGTTTGGGAATTATCATTTTTCGATCATAAAAGTGCCTTTACGTTGCTCTTATTCTCCACTAATTGACCGTTACTTATTTATATATTTTCAAGACGGTCCAAAATAATATCAGATGTAGAACAGAGAGAAGAGCCATATATTTAAATTAGACATCTTTTATATATATTTCATAATTAATTAGAAATTCGTTCTTATTTATTTCCCAACTAATAAACACATTGGGTTCGAATGAGAACATTTTTCCAGTCCAGACCTCCGCACAACTATTTCATTTATCTGAAATCAATTTGCGAATGCAAATTAGTTGTAAATCATTACACAGTCAAAATTTATCTTAATATTTCAGCATAAAAATTTTTTTATTATGAATAAATGAGACCAGGTGCCAAAAACTGTAAATATTTTAAGTATTTTTCATATCTGTTTCTGTCTGGAATATTAAGCGAGAAATGCAAATACTTTTCTGTATTTTTAAGGACATATCATGCATGACTGTGAAGATTCGTTTGTGGTGGTTTTATCACACTGCCCCAAAAACGAGAATTGATGACCGAAATTAATGATGACAACAACGATACACTCGTCCAGAGATTATTACGTTTTTTAGTTGTGATAAGCGTAAAGTCATAAAGTCTTGTATTAAAATATAATGCACACGCAAACCGCTCCTCACTGGTCAATATTGTGGAGGTTCTTGTTGTGTTTCTGTCCAAAGAAGGAAAGCAAAACAATTCGATATGATCGTTGTAGGTTGAATCTGCATTGGACGAGCGAAAACTGAAAAAAGCAGCAGCATGTCATTGTTGATTTGATATAAAATATATTATGAGCAAGGAATATGTGGAAGACTTAAAAAGGATGAATGCAGCCATAGGACTGACGTACGTCCAATTAGTATAGTTTTAAACCACACATCTGGATAGAGCTGAAAATCTGAAATGTTTAATGTCACAGTTGACAACACAGAGTCCTTCTTGTTGGCTTTTTGTTTGAAATGTGCCCATTTCGATTTCGATCTTTTGCATTGTCCAATCGCTCCTCTATATGCAAACGAACACAGGTCCAAACTCGTCACGAATATCGCTCATAAATTAACAAAACGTCTCCTCCTATCCGTCGAGATTTTCCCTCTTTGCTTTACAGAGTAGCGAAAAATCGTTGGAATTATTCTGTAAATTTCGAAACATATTTTTATAAATTATACATGATATACACAGTGTAACAATAAATTATGCTAATTGATAAAACCGTCATTCAATATTCAGTTGGGTAATTTGTAAACATGATAAGTGCATTATATCCACCGATATATGTTCAGTGAATTTCCTCGTTTTTCCTTCAATCGCTAAACAATACACACACCGGTTAGATACGTGAACGCTTCCGAAAATGCAAAAAAAATTCCTCGTCAATGCGGTTTATCTATGAGCCAATTAAATAGTTGTTACTCGGAAATTACATTAACTGGCTGTGGTGGAGGAAGAAATGCCACTCTAACATGTACCAATAAATTTGATTTTCTAATAAAGATTCGTATCAAGGGTCCATTAGAGGTATAGGTATACACAAGGCAGTATTGGAAACTCCCGTAATTTGTTGCGAGATTTTTTCCAATGCGATGCAAATCACGACCGTTTGCAGATCACTTGCTGGAAACGACAAACTGAATGTGTAAACCGTGAGAGAGGCGGAAGGGTTTTCCGAGCGTTTGAGACGCTCATCGGTATCAGTTGCTGCAATCCTTCCCATAAGACTTCTTCACCTGCTGCCTGACTGATCAGCTGCATACCACACGCACGAAAAAAGTGGCCAGTTGCTCATTTGAATACTTACAAAAATACACCCCCACAATGTTTCCGGAACTGACACCTGTTCAACACTGTTATTGATACAATATTATTATATATTGGCCATGTGAAAGAGCAGCGAGCAGCAGTTCTCTTGAATTGAATTATGAAATTAAAAGCCATGACCCCGGCGGCCTAATGTATAAATGGTAAACATTAATTTTCGATGCTTTCGCGGTCGAAACATCTGGATCAGTTTGAATTTAACATTGTATATCAAATTTTATTTAACACATTCATCATTCATATTGCTGGAATATACAGAGTTTCGGATTACATCTAGTATTTTATTAATTAATAATAAAATACTTGGATTGTACAATTGGGGTTTAATTGTATGTACATATAATAGTGGGAACAGATGTGTGCATGTATCGATTGCAAATTCAACAAAATTCCTAATTTAGCAATGGGTGGAAGGATGGTGTGAGTTTGGGGAGAAACAGTGCGTCTTTTTAATCTTTAAAAAAATGCTTGATTTTGCGTTGCTCGTAAATCAGAACAATAAAATGGAAATTAACACATGTTTGGCATCAATTCACAATAACATTAATTTATATTTCATAGAGGCTGAAATATCATTTGTAATGTTGTATAAAATGTATTTATTTATTTGTATGTGTCTGTACACCGAATGTGTGCGGTACGTTTAATATAAAACGAATAGTTTTTGGTCAAATGGTAAATCGATTGGTGATGAAAAAGCGCGTGCAATTTTAACTATAAAAACATAGACGGACTGCTCCTAAAATCGCACAATATCATTTCCATCAGCTCGAAATGAGACTCTATTTTTAGTAAGTTTATATGTTAACTAATGCACTACATTAGGTGATAGAGAAATGTATCCATCCATTTGAGTTTTTAGTGATGCAGGGTATTAGAGATGTGGAATAGCATACACACGGCATTGAAGAGGAGATCACAAAAACATTAAAATACATTCGAGGGGCTCTCCCATCACTTTTCTATCGTGATTCAGTATCTCTAGGAACAGTTCTAAATATGCCTCGCATTTTATTACCTTTGATATTATCATTCAGATATATTCATTTGAACGTGGGCTATTTTTGACGTGAGATAAATCTTTTTCTTTTTAATTAATGTTTTTGGGTTAAATCTACTGTTTTCGTTTGTTCCTTCTTTTTTCAATTTTTAATGTGTATAATTAGTGGTATAAGAAGAAACATTATTTTTAGATACCATTAAATCGACATTCCTTATTCATTTGTGTTGTGTGTTTATTATAATGGATTGTGTAAGCAATAATATGGAGAGAAAAACCGCACGAAAAATTTGATTTATCCGCTTTTTATAGTCCGTAGTATGTATGCGGAGCAACAGGAAATTGCATGAATTATTTCCTCCCCCCGTGCACTTTTTATCGAATTTTCTTGCTCTGTGTGTGTATTTAATGTTGTGAAATACACAAATTTATAATATCCTTCTTTGTCTGTTTGTATATGAAAATATTGTGTTGAATAAATTTCGTTCATTTGAATAACAAATCCACGATTTTATTAATGTTGCATGAAATTTAAAATAGGTACATTATGAATTTTAACACAAATAAATGTACGGTATTGCGCTTTTGTTTCCATTATGACAATCAAATTCCTATAGCCTGGAATTACATCGAAATTAAATTATATTAATATTATGAGTCTTCGAGTCACTTTTGTCTGCTTGGTATTTAAAAAACAATTTCAAAATCAACATATGGTTTCCACATTGAAAATAACTCATAAATTAAGGCCTTCTGATTGTAAACCATGCAACGATTATACGCTATATTTTAATATGCATGTTGTGTAAATAAATACAACATAAAAATTAAAGTGTTTATGGCCAAACTGTTTAGAAACGCATTCTAATTGTACCATTTCCCCGGTTGGAAATTTGGGAAAAAGCAGCTCATCGTTTCGTCCGTTTGTTCATTGTGTTTGGGGAGTGAAATGTGTGTAAGTGCTTTTTTATTATTTTTAATGTGGCACATATGGTCGCTGTCGCATTTTCAATTCTATTGATTATATTTACTGCTAATAACACTAAATTACGTATGTAATACTCTGTTTTGTCTGTGGTGCGTGTAATTTTCTAATTTATGCCTCTATTTAAGCATATTTTGTACAGACCTTATCTTCACAAATATATCTTATCTTATAAGCAGAAAAAGTGCGAAAGAACATATTCTAATGAGGAAAATAAAAATAGTCTCGGTCTGTTTGACTGCATGTATTTTTTTTAATTAGAATATCTGCTTTTTAACTATATTGAATTGTGTAATATGCATTTATTATACTTCTACAATAGATTTACATTTTAATAGAAACGGCAATTTTTGTTCAACATAATTTATTACAATTCTACATATGTAATTAAAATTTAATTGTATAATACGGTACTGTATTGGTTGTGTAATGTCTGCCGCGCTTAAAAACATATTTGTAATAAAAAGTTTTATTGGCCCAAATCATCTATTTTTAATTGATAACATACAGTTGAAGGGAAAATTAAGACTTGGACCGACCGCCTCTCACTCTCCATTCGAATCTCTAACAAGTCATAAAATAATTTTATAATAACATAAAAATAAGTGATGGGAAATGGAATCTAGAAGAAATATTCTATTATAACAATTTATAGCATTGTTACTGTTTTAGTAGCATTGTTTACACACCAGAATATAAAATTAAATTTTCCTCGTTAATTATTTTTATTTTGATATAAATAAAATCGAACAATAGCGTTATATTTCCATTCCTGTGACAGCCACTTCCGAAAAAAATCTCTTGGTGTGTAAGATGGCGTGTAATTTTTTTGCAAAAACGTCCCTTTTCGTAGAAGCAGTAAATTATATTTGGTAAAATATTATCCGTTTCTCGCCTCTCATTGTGATTGCTTTTAGGCAAACGTGGCAAATCTTCTCCCTTTTAGAGCACCCCTCATGACTTTTTCCTTATAAAACACCCGCAGTCTTTATTATTATAGTTGTCCATACAGTTTGCACCTGTTTATGGGATTCTGAAGCAACGTTTTTATGGATGGCACAATACATTCCTCAAATTGCCTTGAAATTTCTATATATTCTAAGGTTGCTCTTGATGATGGTGAAACATTGAAATGCACTTTTTACATTAAACTCAAAGGGTTGTAAATTTTATGTCTTGTCAGCTCGCATCCTAAACACAGCACAGAAAGAGTCCTTTGAAAAATTTGGGGTAAAAATTTCACAACTTTTATGGCTCTAATAATATTAACAATGGACACATTATTAAGTGTGGGGCTGTAGCCTTGACTCGTTCGTTTTTTTTTCTTATACACAAAAAGGGATGGGGAGCAGCACATCACACAAGATATATACAAAACATAAAGAAATAAGAAACTTTCGATCTGTCACAAATAAGGCGAAGAGAATAAGAGAAGGCAGCAATGCGATTCTTAGTAAAGGTGAGCGTTTTTCTAGCACGGCACTTAATAAACGAGTCTTAGCTAATTAGTATAAAAAGGTTGAAATTGCTTTGTGCACAGAGAGTACAAAGTTGTATGTACAAGATTCGCATAATAATAATCCCTCGGCGAGCCAGTGCCAGTAGTGCCTATATAATATAAACTTATCATTAACAAACTGTTTAAACATAATTTACATACCATTGCAGACATGATGTCTGTGCCGATATCATTTTTGGTTCACATTAAATTATTATTGGCTTCGTGTAAATTGCATTTTACGATATCAATATCAATTGTATACATATAATACGTGGAATAGAGTATTAGTGGTGCGAGTGAGTGTTCTTTTTTAATCAATCAAACCAGAAGATATCAAAGTGCACACACATTCTAGGTGCGGCCACATTTTTATAGCTCATAATAGTCGAGCCAATATACAATAGCAAAGAAGACACTCACCAATCACTAATAAGGCAATAACTTGGCCCGATATCATAATATACTAGCCTTGCCCACAAAGATTTTACCATTAATTAAAACATATATCAACAAACTGATGCTATTTTAGATATTTATGACCTCTTTACTGCCCCTACATCGTGTCAAACATAAATTTATATCCATTTATAGTCTGGACATTAACCTTAGACTCATATAATAGCGATATTGCTCGCAAATATGGGGCGAACTGGATGGTGTTTCACTCGATTTTCTCATTATAGTTTCAAAAATCACATTTTCAGTGTCCAGACCAGTCGCGAGACACTCCCGCGGGACTCCATATGACCATTTAACGTCTCTATCCACATACACGTGTCCAGTTATTCATTAAGGGTGTGTTCATTTCAGGGAAAGTCCGTAATTAAACGGAATAACAGAAAAACTCTCCTATTCGGACGCAATCTGATGATTTATGTTTGTGTACTTCAATTGGCTTTATTATGCGGAACTAAAGTCCAAATCTTTTGAAAATATGTGTGCGGGGGTGTCCATGGGCCACGTGTGACCGCTGACCATCCACAAAGTGCAGAAATACCCCTAATATACGTGGACACATGTCACAAGCAGCTGCAATCGCTTCTTTTGTAGGCCCACGCGTTCCTCTCTATACAATTTACATCTCCACTCACCCTGGAAGTATTTCACACATCTGGGTGTAATATTTTTCAAGAGAAATTATCATACCACTGTCAACGACATTGTCTGCATACCTAAACAACTAATTACACCCCGTAATAACATTTTCTCTCTGAATTCTCTTAGACGCCTTTTATTAGGTAGGTGGTCGGTTTTTTACGACAAATGCAATATTCCCTCTCTTTAATAACAGTCTAATATATTTATTAAGCGTGTAATTTGTCGTATATAACACTCGTGTAAAAATTGTATGAATATATTAAATTATATTGCAAATGCAATAATCCAGTCGTAAATAGCGTTCGATTTGTTACACTCGACTGGAATTATTACGATTAGTTGTTTCTTTAAGACGAAGGCGCGAAGAGGAGCACATAAAAGGGCGGGTCGAAGGCGATTAGTGTTGCCAAGTTAACCTCTTAACCAGCACTCAATAGCACATTGTCATTAGCATATAGATTGCACCCTTTCAGTGTGTCGAATGTGAATTGAAATTGCTGCTGATACGTTTTTACTGCCAACTGCCACGTCAATCTTCCTATAAGGGCTTTGAGGATGGTTGAATGTGTGTGCATGTTTTATGGCATATTTATTATTGTTAATTAAAGTCGCGTTGAGGCCCCGAAGCGGTCCTCCCCGTACACCACCCTGACCTAGGCCACGGTCTCGCTCCTGAATCTTTGGCACTCAACTCGACTATTTTTAAATCGCTCACACACACACACACACCAACCTTGACCGTTCTCTCACTCTTCGAAAACGGACACCGATACCATCCTCCACTCTCTCTTCACCACGTTGTGTCTAGTGTTAAATATTTTATTGTTGAAATTTCAGTGGAAATGCACAAAGGTTTTTCTATGCTGTGTGCTGTGCACATGTGTGGGTAGCGACACACTGACTATTCACGATTCAGCAATAATGTTGATGTAGAATCGGTGAGTATCGATAGAACAGAGTCTACGGATAACGATCCTCCGCATTGTAATGTCCGTATTTAACAAGTCCCGATAGCATGCCTCTCTTCGAGGCACTTTTACATTTTCAAGTAAATCTTAAAGACGATAGATGCACTTTCTGCGCGCTCCCGTTGACGGCCCTCAAAATCGCAACTCAAATCGCCGATCGACAATTGGAGAGGAGCAACAGCACCGGCTCTCCTCGTCGGCCACCACATCTGGCTAATGTATTATTTGTTAAGTGTTGGCTAGGTCACTGTGAAACCTTGCTGCCATTGCTCGCTTTCAAGGTAATCTCTCAACTTGATCAAAAATGTCCCTCTACACCGGTGTACAGTGTGTGATGCTGTATATGCTAGAGAGTTGTATGAATTTAATGATCGACTCCACATTTAATTAAAATCAAAATGTGTGTTTTGTTTTGCATTTAAAGGCGTCCTTTGCTCCGCGCGCGCCTCCTCTAGCTTAGTCCACAGTTCTTTGTGTAAGGAGATTGTACAATCAATGAATATCCATGTGGATTAGCGTGTTTGTTGCCATCAGAAATAACGACTTACAACTCCCATATTTCCCCAACTACATATTGAGTCTTTTCGTTGTCTATTTTCTTTACAGTCTGTTTACCTTGTACCTCAACTCATTCTATC
Organism: Silvanus unidentatus; assembly: GCA_963930825.1. NCBI lineage: Eukaryota > Metazoa > Arthropoda > Insecta > Coleoptera > Silvanidae > Silvanus > Silvanus unidentatus. The sequence goes on from OZ005758.1 coordinate 3,465,534, forward strand.
GTTAAATTATTAGTATATTTTAACGCAACACTTTCCTGTGCCTCGGATGTGTGTTTGTTGCTGTGTGTGGTGCTGTGTATGTGTGGAAAAAACGACCATCTCGACATTGTTTTATCGATTTTCGTATACATTTGAATGCACTTAATTTCAATATCCCTTTGTTTGAGAGTCGAATGCAATCAGCCGGCCATGTTCATATCAACACGTTCAGAACTGGTTCTGCGTTTTTGAAAAACCTCACCATGTACATACATGCATAGAGTTATTATATTATGTTTGTATGGTTGGATTGTTGATTAGTGTTTCGTACGTATTTATTGGCATTGTCAAGTTGCGCTCCGGTTCGGATCGCGAGATCTGCAGCCTTTTCTTCCCTACTAATATGCCCAGGTAGTTAGTGCACAGGTAAGGTAATAAAGCAACTTATGAACAGGTAAGAACGGATGGAGGCGGTGCTTGTACCGCAGGTATAGCCAATCTCACCTCATCATAACTCCAATGCCAGACCAATGGGAATTCACATTCTTCATTGACCACTCACATAAACTACCTTCTGGCAGGCTAATATATAAAGTGCATCCAGCACCGTCTTGCATTTGCACTTTGTTTTCGGTGGAAAAATCGATTGACGTAGTAAACCGTGTGATGCTCCGATTTGTGAACCTTATTTGGTCCATAGGAAATCGCTCTATTGTCTTTCGAGAAACGTTTCTATTTAACACTTTGCACTTTGCTCTAATCACGCTTTTGCAACTTGCTAGTAGGTATATAGAGCCCAATGAACTTTCCATAAACATGCAGGTGATTCATTATGCACGAGCAAAAAAATAATACAACTTTTAAGTACCAATTCATTATGGGACACGTGTAAAGTGGAATGGATGATGATGGTATTTTGTGTCGAAGAGGAAAAAAATGTGTATAAAATAATGTTTTTTTTTATTTCTTTTTCTCTCATTTAAAATATAAGATGATTATCGTTGCAACTTTCAGTTCTGCTATATATACAGCTCTGTTAAAAACGCCTTGTCAGATGATCTGAGTTATATGGCAACTAGAGGTACTGCGAGCATACAAGCAAGCCTTTCAATATGCAAGAAAAATAAATCTACTCGATTTGTGTGTGTGTGTGTGGATGTGTGTGTTGGCTTTGCATCCTTTATAATTAGTGGTTTTTAAACAATGCCCTATCGAGTGGCTCTCCATCTTTGTCGTCTTCAACATTCTTTTTTTGTAATAGCTGCACACATACAATTGCTTCTTAAATTCCACTATACGTGCATACCCTAAATGATTGGGGTCCGAAAATAAAAGTTGCGTCTGTTTGAAATAGAAATTTTATTATGCGCGCCCAGAAAGTAGGTATGCGTTTTTTAGAAAAAATAAAAAAAAATTCGGGAATACTACACAAATCCCTCGGATGCGCGTCTCTTTTTACAAACATAAATTCGAAAAAATACCTTAAATGTGCGTTTCGTGGCAACAAAAATAAATGGTAGATTAAAAATAAGCAGACAAGGAAATAGCGCCTAACCCAATATATAACGAGTGTGGCCCACCATCACCGCGCACATTTCAAAATTCTATGCCGTGTTTATTTTAATGAGTTGACGTGTTTTCATTTATTTCCCCAAAAAATCCTCTTGATTGTGAAGGAAAAGAGTCGGGCCTAAATATAGACTGGTTCCATTCAAGGACGCACCATCATCTTCTTCGTTTATCTAATTTATTTAATGCCCATTTTGACTCTCAGACAAACATCGTCAACAGTTTAAACATTCCCCACAACCCGGTTTATAACTTATTGATGGAATTAAAATAACTCGTTGGAAAAATGTATAATAACCAATTGATAATTTGTTTCAATTGCCCACAAATTCGTGTGTGTAATAATTTATTTAACATTTTTCCTAAAACTCTTTTCATGACCTAATTAAATTTGATTAAACGATGGAGCCAACAAACACACACGAGAGAGAGATTCGATTAGAGAATGTATATTTTAATGTGCAATCATAAATCAATAGAAGAGAAAACCGAGCAAATGGAACAATAAGCAGCGCACATTTTCAAATAAATAATACTTGATTGCATCGTTAAACATTTGACTTGGACCAGCATATGTAAGTTAATATGATTACTAGATTGGGGTCTTTCAATTCCTGTCGCTCGATGGAGAATAAATCATCCAATTGCGGGGGTGTAATAGATAGACAATGGTCGGTCGGTTGCGCAACTGTCACCCAAAAATGTCTCTGATCAATTATTGTATTATAGCGACGGTTAATATGCATTTAAAGGCATACCACTCCTACGCACAGCTGTCTAATGGCACCCCCCGCGAACTCCCCCTGTCTATTCATGTGCCCCCAAAGTCCCGCATACCTGGGCCTAATCTGGACCAAATTGGTGACACAATAGACGAAACGACGACATAAATCGTCCGATGTTTGTTTTAAGTCGCTTGAAGCGGTTCCGATGCGGTCAGGTAGGAGGATATGAGACCGTCTCACATTACATAAACTCAATTCTCAAAAGAACGATGACAATCATTTACAATAAGTTATTTGTGTGTGGATTTTTTGTCCAAAGTACCACATACAGCATCTTTTTTTCGAACAAGAATAGTGACATAATAAGAGGTTGTCATTCTTATTTCTGGTTGAGTGGAGATGGAGACTAGTCGATTTTAATTATTTTTGAAATAATATTGTTGTCGAATCGATTTTATTGAAATTGGAGATGGAAGCCTTGCACTAGCTACATATTTCCGGTAGTTCGGCGGAAAAGTGTTTCATCCCTAAAGCCGTACATTCCCAACTCGACTACAGCTTCGCGGATCTATTTTCTAAACGGAAAAAGACAAAATGTTCCAATGCTCAAGGTGCATACACGTAAATATATAAAAATGAGAACATATCCAGCCCTATCATAATAGAAGCGGTAATTTAACGGCGGAAGCGCTATTTAAATATGCGGGGAATGCAGCAATGTCACATGTGACAACAGGCTGTTTCCAGCTTTATGAAAACGGAAACCGGGACGTCTCAGTTCAGACTCGTGCTACTAAAAGTCTAAGCCATTTGTCTGTCGAACGACTCCTTCTCAAACATATTTATGTTTATATGTTGTTTAATATGAGGCGAGAGTCATATTCACAGTGAGATGAAATGCACGTGCCTCTGACATAATAGATACACAAGATATTTATGAAAATGGGGTAAATTAAATGTGACACCCTCGAAATTAGAAAACGTATTTTTAGAGTACCGGGGGAATTTTAAAACAATTAATTCTAAAACAGAACAAACACTCAGCATATATAAAATACTATGGGTGCGAAGGCAGTATACAGAAAGCGTGCAGAAGATATGATTCAACAATCCAATCGATTTTAGAACGCACGGTCACAAACTTTTATTGTCGAGGACACATTTTCGATTAATAACATTCTAGTTTGATTGTTGCAAAACGTTCGTCAATTTTACGATCTACAATTTATTCTATATAATTAAAAAAGCACTATTCATTTCACGCTTATTCTCCAAATGAAAAATTAAAAATTGACATGCCATAATTAACAATCTAAATTTCTTAGTACCATTCTACGGTTTCGAAATAAATATATTGCGCACCAATTTTTCATCATCATTTTATTAATTTCGATAAATGGTCTAGATGATCAGAGATCCATTTGAGCGTAAAATCAAACTTATAACAGAAACAGTGCACACCACAAAGTCGAGAGACAGCAAAAGAACAATGTAAATCGGAGCAACGATGCGAAATAATTGCACCTGTCAGCCTATAAGGTCGGAGCGGTCCTGATATGATATGCGTTATGGATATGGATTTGTGGTGTAGGCGTATACAAAGGCGGAGAATACATAAATGTGCAACAAGTGTGTTTTATTTATGAATATCAGAACACCGCCCAGCTGTCATAACCGGGACCCTGACTGGTTCTCCATAGTCCGTTTATCATCTCGCGCACGTGCTCGTATGGCCCCTATTTGATATCATCCCCACTATATTCATATCTCATTTAATAATATCTCGGCCTATAACGGCCCGCCTGCCCTCGTAATTACGTCACTAATTTCTCTACTCTTATTTGCTTCCAGACGGTGCATGTTTGACGACGACTGCCGCCACCGACCTGCCCGAGGTGCTCATGTGCCAACGATGTCAAGAGCAATTCACCGAAGTGCAGGACTATTTGACGCACAAAGCGGAATGCGATAAAAAAGCAATCAAACATGACGATCCAGCACATTCTGACCCAGAAGATATGGTAGTGTCCGAGGACGACGAGGAGGACGACGAAACAGGCGGTAAACAATTAGAGAGAATGCGACGTCATCGACAGGACGCTGCGAATAATAACAGTGTAGATGGAAATTCGCCAAATGAGAGCAGTCAGCGGCTGGGGTTCCCGTTTCCGGTACCCGCAGCACCCGGCCATGTCACTCTGGAAGCGTTACAAAACACCAAAGTGGCAGTGGCGCAGTTTGCTGCTACAGCAATGGCTAATAATGCGGACAACGAAGCCGCATTACAAGAACTCGCTGTTCTACAGTCCACTTTGTTCACACTTCAGCACCAACAAGTGTTACAATTGCAATTGATCAACCAATTGCAACAACAATTGCAAATTGATCGGACCAAGGAGGACGAGAACTCGCCTGTTTCACCGCCACCCTCTGAACATGAGGGCGAGCCCATCTCGGCCGAATCACCGATTCCTCAGACTGTCGAGCCACAAAAAGCCTCGCCGCCACCTTTACCGCCAATCAGTCAGCCAGTAGCCCAGCAACCGCCACCCACCTCGTCACCGTCATCCGAAACGTCAGCACCACCTACATCACTACCTCCCCAAATCCAGCCACCGATCTGTTCAATCTCCTCCTCGCTGGCCTCCACTATAATCACACACAGCAACGATCCGCCGCCCTTAGACGAGCCCAACACGCTGGAGATGTTGCAGAAACGAGCGCAGGAGGTGCTCGACAATGCTAGTCAGGGCCTTTTGGCAACCAATTTAGCAGATGAGCTCGCGTTCCGTAAGAGTAAAGGCTCCATGTCGCCGTACGACTCAAAGGGACGGAACGAGCCGTTCTTCAAACATCGCTGTCGGTATTGTGGTAAAGTGTTTGGTTCCGATTCGGCGTTACAAATACATATCCGTTCCCACACTGGCGAACGACCTTATAAGTGCAATGTTTGTGGTAGTAGATTTACGACAAAAGGGAATCTCAAAGTACACTTTCAAAGACATAGTGCGAAATTCCCCCATATCAAAATGAATCCGAATCCAGTTCCTGAACATTTAGATAAGTACCATCCACCTTTGCTGGCGCAATTAGGTCAGCAGCCGTCGTTGTCGCCCGGAGGGCCACCACATCCACCCCATCTGGGATTTCCAAGCAGTCATCCATTCCCACCGACCTCGATACCGCTGTACAGACCGCCAGGACCACCTCCCGGCGATTTGATCAGCAGTCGGCTGCAACCATCACCGCAACGACTACAAGACATACCGCAGCCGCGCCTCTTTCCTCCGCATCCGATTTTTTTAAAGCGGGAGGAACAGGACACTCCCGAAAATCTATCAAAACCCCCACGTTCTCCGTCGCCTGTACGGGAACCCCATCACGCCGACACCGAAGAAAAGCGAGACATCAAGGAGGAGCCTCACGTTGATGTCCAACAAATTACACCGAAACAAGAACCAGTCGATCTCGATAACGACGTGGATCAGGACGGGGACAGGTACAATTCCCCGCTTCCTTACGACGAATGCAGTGTGGACAGCAAGTACAGCAATGAAGACATGCTTGGCTCTAGAAGTCCAGGTCCCGATCAGTCGGAGAATATGCAAGACGAGCCGGAGAATTTGTCAAATAAGAGTAGTTCTATTGCAGTACCATTAAGTATTTCAACAGGGCAACGATTGCCTGCCAATTTTCCATTTGGGCATGTTAGTTCGCCTCCAAGTAGCACTTCTTCAGGAAGTCTAGGTCCTTTTCCGACTACTCCACTCGGGGACATTACGAAAGATCCCTCGATTTACACCAACTTACTGCCTAGACCGGGCAGCAACGACAACTCCTGGGAGAGTCTTATAGAAGTGACGAAGACGTCGGAGACTAGCAAACTCCAACAACTAGTCGATAATATAGAACATAAATTATCGGATCCCAATCAGTGCGTCATCTGCCATCGAGTATTGTCCTGTAAAAGTGCACTGCAAATGCATTATCGCACCCACACTGGGGAGCGGCCGTTTAAATGCAAAATCTGTGGCCGCGCCTTTACCACAAAGGGCAACCTAAAGACGCACATGGGAGTGCATCGTGCCAAACCGCCAATGCGCGTTCTCCACCAGTGTCCAGTGTGCCACAAAAAGTTCACGAATGCACTGGTACTCCAGCAACATATCCGTTTACATACTGGCGAACCCACTGATCTCACACCGGAACAAATCCAAGCGGCCGAAGTGAAGGACTTTCCGCCAACTGGAGGCTTTCCGGGCCTACCAAATTCCATGCATCCATTCCTAAGTCAAGGCTTTCCAGTGCCGGGTCTTTCTCCGATCGGTACTGGCGGTCTCCCGTTAAATATGAAATTCGACAAAGACGGACGTTCAGAACACGAGAGTCTGGACGATGAGGACGAGGACGATGATGATATGAGCACATCGGAGAATCACAACATGCCGCCATTCTCCTCCTCCCCATCCGATATGCACAATGCGAACTTGCCTATCAGTACCATCGCATCGCAATTCAACGTCGCTGAGGACCTCTGCTCCACCAGGATCCTGCGATCCACTTCGCCCACTTTACAAAACGGGGAAAAGTCGCCAAGTCAGTCGGGAGTGACCAGTCCTGGAAGTTCGGAAATTCGCTCCTCGCCGAATCAGATTTCCACCACACCCGTCCAAGTAAGAATTCACAAAGTGCTCAAAAGGCAATGATCTATTTTTCGTTTATTTTCACCTTTTAGATACCACGTCCTCCATCGTCACAGCAAGCGGGCAGTCCAACACCATCTGAATGCAATTCACTGGGCGCATTAGACTTAACTCCAAAAGCAAATCAGCCACTTATCACCAGTCCGGGGCCAAGTCCTGGAGCGCCTCCGTCTCTTTTCTCGACATTCGGTCTTCTACCACCCAGCCAAGGTGCTTCACCACTTATGTCATCCGCACTCTCTTCACTCACCTCGTCTGTTCTAACATCTACCTCATTCAGTCCTCTACGTCTCGCTGTCGGACCGGCAGGTATGTGACCGATTTCCGGAAAAACAGTGACCGCTCTCTGTTTGAAAGTTGGCACGTCGGTTGTTATTTAGCTGGATAATGACCTGCATTCTCTCTCACTTCATGTTGACTAATATATTTTTGGTTTACAGGACGTGGGAACACCACCTGTAATTTATGTTTCAAAACATTTGCATGTAATTCGGCACTAGAGATACATTATAGGAGCCATACAAAGGAGAGACCTTTCAAATGTTCAGTATGCGATCGGGGCTTTTCAACCAAGGTATTTTATAATAGTGTATTCATATTACATGTCAGTTTATCTATTATTATTTGGATGCGCCATGTGATTGAATTGTCCGTGCTATTTATGTTAACACAATAGAGCTGGAGACATATCTCAAATTAACTATTGGCTAACCGCCAAAAGTAAGTTATGTCGCATAGTGTTCGAGTGGTCTATTTTTGATTAAGAATAATTTTTTTCTCTCTTTCTCTTTTTCTCTTGTCTCGGACAAGATAAATGTATCTGATACATTTACGAAATTCTATCGAAGCTCTCAATTTAACAGCGATTTTTATTGCATACATTAAACACTCGCATTTAAAGTAATAACGTCTAACCTGCTCTTATTCTCAGTCTCTCATTCTCTTCTTGTTTTCTTATTTCGTCTGACGCTCCAAAACACATTCCCTTTTGATTGATTGAGTGTGTGTTTCAGGATGGATGTGTGTGCAAGCAGAGGCGTATCCAGGATGAACCAGTGGAGTCTTGGAGGGCAAGTAAAAGAACAACTGCCCCCCGCAAGCAAATATCTTCAATATTGCCTTTACCGATGAGCCCTGGATACGCCTCAAACTGGATTCATATGGCGGTAAGCCACCCGCCACAACCACTTTACTACAACAGTGTTAAAACCATCTACATAACACCATTTGTTTGTTGTGTTTTTCCAGGGGAATATGAAGCAGCACATGTTGACGCACAAGATACGCGATATGCCGCAACACATGTTCGATAACAATAAGACGGCTTCGGTGAGCAGTAGTGATGAGTCATCACAAGTCGCGACCAGTCTGCAGCATAGAGAGACCTCCAGTGATGGTGAACAGCATCATCAACCGATGTCGCAATCGGTACCGGCCCAGCCGCCCCAACAACCTTCTCCACAACATCAGCCGATCCGAGAACCCATCGCTCCATTGGAACAGAAAGAACCCCAACCGATCAAGAGGGAACCGACCGAGACGGAGTTGCCGCTCCCTAAACGTCCTCCGAGTAAGTTACACTTTCCTTTCACCAAATTCGTTCATTGTACATAAAATCCTCTCGGATCATCGGTCCGAGTCTCGATAACGGAGGCGGCGATTAACACTGTTGTCATCGCTTGCACTAACTTTTTTTATCACTTATACCGTACATACGAAAAAAATTACGAGAGATCGCTGAATTTGTGGTTGTGGGCTGATGTGTGCCGTGTGGTGTGTTTTGCAGGCTTACAACCGAGTAAGCACTTGTGCCACGTGTGCAATAAGAACTTCTCGAGCAGTTCGGCCCTGCAGATTCATATGCGTACTCATACTGGGGACAAGCCATTTCGGTGCACCGTCTGTCAAAAGGCCTTCACCACCAAGGGCAACTTGAAGGTACGTTGAGGAAGCGGAGGCTTAATATCGCTTTACTAACGCAAAACACTAACACCATTCTCCTCTATCTTACCAAAAAATATGGTCTACATTTCTTGGTAGCGTTGAGCTTGATGGACGTCAGTCTCTCGCAACAAATTTCTCTTAACTGTTCTGTTTCTCTGTTCCCCATTCAGGTTCACATGGGCACTCATATGTGGAGCAACGGAGCGTCACGTCGCGGACGTCGCATGTCACTCGATCTGCCGCCCATTCCCATGACACCCAAGGATTCCGAATTTCTGCAACGGAGACCAGATCTCTTCTACCCGTACCTTCCGGCTCCGTTCCTTAACGGAATGCAGCAAAAGGTAACGTGTTTGTTTCGTTGTTTTTTCGAACAGATTGTGATGGATTTGTGTTGTTGCAGTTGAGTGAGATGTCTGTCGTGCAAAACAATCAAAACGGAATGTCTGGGCCCGGCAAGTACAGTGGCCTGTTGGGTTTCGGCTATCCGCCTCCAGAGGCAATTCGATCGCAAGCCAATTCGCCCGAACGTCCAGAACGTCCACCGAGCCGTGAACAAGAGTCGCGCGGCCTGTGGGACTTACATTTCGATAGAAAGTCAGCGGCGGAAGCACCCCGAGAAGATCTCTTGTCCGCGTCAAGGGAGGGCCTCGCTGCTTGAATACCATTAAAGGCTGCCATGTTCCTATTTCTACTAGTCTAAGAATGGCAAGGTGCTCGCGCTCGCTTCTCTCTCTTACAATTCGATATATTCGTGTATATTCCAGTCAATTCCCTTTTGATTTATAAACAATGTAATAAAAAGAGTATAACAGTGCACTACTCGGAAATCTAGAGAAAGAAATCAATATTTACATATATGTATGTTTGAGGAGACCCTTTTTTTTGGTGGAGCACCTTGTAAAATGGATTGGGGCAATGCATACTGTGATACATCAGCCGTAGAGCTGCTAAGACAGCTTGATTAAATACAGCTGTGTAATTATAAATATATTATTATAAAAAAATTATTAATTATAGACAAAACAAAAAAAAATATTGTATTATATTGAAATAGTTAAGTGTATATGGTAACTCATACATAATCCTTTGCTGTGTTACATATTTGTGTCCAATGGACATTGGCAATGCCAGTATCTTAGCTTTACAAAACCACATTGTAAATATATATTTAGTAGGTATTATAAATAAGATTTAAAAAAAAATGAGAGAAGGAATCATTGTAATGTTTCACTATAGATGTTGTCCACTTTTTTTAAGCATAGTCGCAAATCTATGTACATATTCCTTATTTTTATCGTTATTACGTACCATGAGACTGTTTTATTATTATTTTTTATTATTGAATTGTATTGAACGGAACGCTTGAATTATTTTCCTATATTTCTTGTAATTTTAAAAATGATAAATAAAAATCGAAGCATAATCAAATCATATACTATATTGCCCAAAACAAATGGAAAATGTTTAAAGACACACATTCACCCAAAAGAGAATATAAAATGATGAAATCTTTATTCTTTAGAACATTGTATTCAAAACTACAACAAATATGAAAATTTATAAATAATACTGTGTACATGTAAGTAAGTTGAAATGTTTTTATTTCTGTATGAATGTACAAATATTTTTAACTGGTATGTTACTAAAACTCTGTCTGTATTTATAAACTCGTACAAGCCAGTTAAACTCTGTTTAATTATAAAAATATAAATATTTATCACATAATTAAGGGTCTTTTCGTTCGAATGCGCAAGTTTCATCTAATTCAATTAGCCCTCATGACTAAATACGTCGATATTGTCGGTATTGAAAGTAATTTTAATGGAATTGAAAGCTTGGAAAATGTTTTATTCATTTGTGATAATTTCCTTTTGTCTTCTTGGCAATTCTCAAGTAAGTTATTTAAAACGTAAAGTGCTCATATTTAATGTCAATCTGTAGTCGGAGGAGTACAGGGTGACGAATCAGGTCTATTTCGATATTGAAATTGATAAGATTGAAGCGGGAAGAATTGTCTTTGGATTGTTTGGGGACATCGCCCCGAAAACTACGAAGAACTTTGTTCAGCTCGCCACAAAAGGTGTTAAGGGTAGAACTTATGCGGGGACCAGGATATTTAGGGCCATAAAACGTTTTATGATACAAGGTCTAGCCGTTTAATTTGCGCTTACAATAGTTGTTGATTAAAATTTTCTAGGTGGTGATGTTTTGCATAACAATGGCACTGGTTCGATAAGTATTTATGGGACGTATTTTAAAGATGAAGAGTTTGCTATTTCGCATGTCTCCGCTGGATTGTTGAGTGCTGTTAATAATGGTAGTTTATGATATGTGACACAATTTAAACGGGTTATTTATAATTTTTGTTAGGGTCTGATACAAATGGGTGTCAATACTTAATTACAACAATGCCAGCTCCAATTTTGGACGGTAAACAAGTAGTTTTTGGCAAAGTATTAAAGGGTCAAGATATTGTTCATAGAATTGAATATTTGAAAACAGATGTCAAGGACCGTATTTTGGCAAATGTGACTGTATATCGATCCGGAATTATTGATACTGTGCCGTTTTATGAGTCGCCCAAGAATTATGAGTAAAGTTTTCTTTGATTATTATGGATTAGTTATATGAACATGTATTGAAATATTGATTTTAGATTGTCGTTGTTTGAATGGCTTAAAGCTGGGTGGTTTCCTTTAAGTTTTTCCTTTCTAATTTTGGGAGTTTTTCACTACATTATGTTGCAGCTGAACAAATATGAAATATGAGTCATTTTAATGAATTTATGCTAATTTTACTGTGCCCACGTAGAACTCATTTATTCCCTAATGTAATGTACATACACACTGGTCAATCTAGTTATTCATATATTATAAAGTACTCTTTATTATTTTAATAAAATTTTGGAGCAATTATTTAAAAGTTTTTGGAGGGAAATCTCCGTTTGAATTTTTAAGATCCATCTATTGACTTATAACTGAACTGTGCAAAAATAACTCTAATTTTTTAACAACAGCAGATTTATAGTAATCTGTCCTTTCAAACTTTGACAACTAGTTGTGAATTAGGTTATATTTATGTCAATCAATTATAAATTTTCACAATGAACGAAGAAATTGATGAATCCGGGCTTTATCATCAAGATTTTACTACTGCCTCTAATTGGGAGATATTCATTGCACGTGTAGAAGAAGTTATAAACCAATGGTCTACTGACGAAGTTCAAGGGAAAGATAAATACGATACATATGGTGTTTGGAATATAAGAACAGAGAGAATATCCTTTGTTGAAGTTGATTTTAATTTGCAACATTATCGTAAGAATACTTTGCAGACAGACAGTCCAACAGAGGAAAGTGGACATGTGGACACAAAACCAAAAAATCCAATTCGATCCATGCACGATTTCGAGCTATTTGACAGCAATAATTCCACAACCCACACTTGCCTCTCAACTTGGTACGGTTTAGATGAATTCATGGTGATATCTCCAGTGAAAGAAGCTGGAATTACCACCGAAAGCAAAATTAAGATTCTTCTAAGTTCAATTTATATCGTGGCAAGTAACTTGGGCTTTGGTATACCAATTTTCGTCCAAATCCAGGAGAAATGGCAAGCTTGTTACTTGGGCGTGTATGAGGAAGAGGGTATAAGGACAAACTTTGAAATGGTACATCTGCGACGCGGTCCACCTGATTGCAAATATCTTACTGGTCTATTAGAATTATTTAAAAGGAAAATTATGTCTCCAATACACATTGATTCAATTACAGTTTCCGTTCAACTAACTTACATTCTTTCTTACTTCGGAAATCACACTTGGAGGCATTCCACTTATCAGTTGGATGGTAATTACAAATTGCCATTTGGCGTGACACACGAACCAGTTTCTTCAATTGTATTAAAAACATCTTGGTCCCATTTACCCGACCACCAAATTCTAGACAGCGAAAGCTACTCTGACTTCGACCCCATGCAAGCCCCTAGATGGTCACTTATAACCAAATTTAACTACGATGAAGTTTGTTTATTAGGAGATACCCTTAAAAAATTTGTTCAGCTATTTAAAAACAATTCGAACACGTTCGACTTGTTGGGCGATTACGTTGTGGTTCCATCGATGGAAAGCAGCCCTTTAGATGTTTTAACCGAGCCCGTAGTTCCTACAATATCAACTCTACTTAACAGAGCAGCAAGAAAGTCTTTAATTCGCAATCAAAGAGGTGTCCCTCCAATAGAGGATTCAGAATTAGTGCCTATGTTATATTTCTTATTCCCAGACGCTGACGAACGTTCTACTCATCTATATACGTTCGGAAAAGAAACTTCTACAGATAAAAATGTGAGTAAAAAGTGGAAATAAAAAGAACTCTCAGTATTTTTTTTATTTCCAGGATTTTTTACTAAACTTCGAACAGGATTGCAAAGGGATAAAAAGCTGTCCTGTAGACAGTCTCGTATGGCGTCTGGTGATTGTTTTAGTCCACGCTCTCCAATCTCTGGGTGGTGTGCGTGCTTTTGCCCATGTCTGGTACGAATTCGTGCAAGAAATGCGCTACAGATGGGAGAAAGGTCTTTCAATACCTGGGTAAGTAAAACACACCAGCAATTACTTAATTACAAATTTTATTTATATAAAAATAATTTATAAATATTAAACAAAATTCTACTAATACAAATTCCTAAACTTTATATCTGACGTAGTATAATACAATCTTTAATTAGATAATTTAATACAATTTCTATTTGATAATGTGCTTAATACACTAATAAATAACGAATTAATTTAATTGCTAAAAAATTCACTTAAATAACAATTTTTATTGTATTTTTTTGTATGAAACTGTACAGTTGTACAACAGCCTTAAGAAATAATTCAATTGGATAGAGCACTTGAGCAAAAACAGTCCCTCACAATGGTACTAAACCGTTTCTTGTCGTTGGATTTCTCGCCATATAAATGTCCATATCGTGGTCAGTCCAATTGTCCGAATTCTCGCAGTAATTATTTAATGTGTGTGTCGATCCAGCGGTACTATACCTACTGCTGGGTCTGTGGTGGTCCCGTGACCGCGATCGCGGTCTCGACCGTCTCGTCGACGACGCCACCGAATGACTTGGTGCATGCAATCTCGCTGACATTCGATCCGATTGCATTGCCAGCGACTGTCTCGAATGGCGCAAATCTAGAAATTTTTTCAATCAAACATCAATTGTATCTTGACTATCACAATTTACGAACCTTGTCTTGACGCTAACAGATTATTGGGGAACGCATTTGACGTTAAATACCGTCCCGAATGATTCGAGAAACTGTGCTGGGATTGTCCATCTGCTATCGATCGCGCCTTATTCCCTTTTGTACTAAAATGCGACCGCATATCGTCGGGTATTAGAGATGGTGGCGGATCGACTGTGTACATTCTGGGTCTTTGACTGTGTGTACTGTAAGCGGACACTTGGTCCCATTCCTAAGAAAAATAACATTCATTTAGTCAAATGGACCAGATTACAGAATTGCATGTTTGTACCTTGTTATTATTGAAGGCGTTCAGTGTGGCCAAAGAGGACAAAGGTTCACCTGGACTAGTTTGTAGACTTGTGCAACAATTCACCGGTAATCCGGCAATTGGTATACCGTGTTTCATGCCCATCTTCTGTTGATGGATTTCGTGTAATTTCCTTGAACGGCGTCTGGACGCTGCCACGAATACAATTACAGCGACAACAATTGTGCCACAAATGGCGGCACTTGCTGCTATTGTGATCTTGTCCATGTTCGATGAGGCCGAGGAGACTGTACGCACTTCGCGACATTGTGTGTAGGGGACAGTTTCTGGTGTTACGTTAATATCCTCCAATGATACAACGCACACAATAATGCACTCCTGTAAAGAAATTGTTTATTAGTTTTATCATATTTGCGGTGCTATTAAACGTGAAGCGTAACAAAAATCAAATATTAAACATTCGGATGACTGTTATGCACTAGATTCTGTTAGAAAAACATCCAGTACCTATATAATTGCGTGCTTTAAGAGAAATCTCAGCTTATTAACAAGAATAAAAATATTAATTAGTGAGAGTATATTACCTGAGATGGTACGTTTTTAATTTTAAATTCTCGTTCACTCGCCTCCAAAGGTGGACCTTGTTTAAAACTTTTATCGCCAAATAATCGGTAAACGACACGAAAACCGAGAATGTTCGCTGTATCAGAGCCCCATTGTATAATAACAGCGTTGTCTTGGCGGAAAGCACTTTTTACAATCACTTCTTTACTATCATCCGCTTTACTTCTTGATGGAAAGCTGTTCATCACTAATGGGGGACGTGCACTGCTTTTCCACAGTGGCGGATTTGTCGTTATTTTCGCTTTAGTTTTCGTCGTTTTTGCTGTAGTCGTTGATGTTGTCGACTGTTTGGTTGTGGTTGATGTGGAAACAGACGTGGATATCGTCGTTATCCTTGTAGTTGGTTGTTTCGTAGTGCTTGATGTTGTTGATTTCACATTGTCTCCCAGCGAAACATCGTCCAGATCAGCACTAACCACTGTTGCCACTCCGACACCGGCATCTGTTTGGTTTTTCGTTTCTTTTTTACATCCCAGTTCGTCTGGTTGGATGCTATAGAAGCCACGATCGCGAAACCTTGGCGGACTACCACAGAATTGCGGATTCCTCTCACGACTAGTCACTTGTAAATCACCGTTTCGTATCCATTCAATCACCCACGCCAGTCGGCAATCGCAATGCAAAAAACGGCCGCCCAAACTGAGGCCGCGTAGTGTTTTATTCAAATGTGATAAAGCGGAATATGGGACGGTGGCGAGTGGATTGCCGTCTAGGGCTAGTAACGTGATTGATGGGTTGCCTTTGAACGCGTCCGTGGGCAGTTCGGTGAGTAGATTGAAACCGATATCCAATACACGTAGTTCAGCCAACGTGCTCATCGCTTTCGTTGGAAAATCGGGCAGTAAATTATTCAGCAAACTTAAAGAGCTCAACGTATTCCGTATGCCGAAGAATGCATTCTCGTCAAGTGTTTGGATTAGATTCCGTTCTAAATTCAAGGCTGTTAACGCGTTTAAATCCTTGAATGTGTTAATGCCATACTCGCCAGGCAGTTCACGAATACTGTTTTGCGATAGGTCCAGAAAAGCGAGCGTTTTCATGCCTTGCACTGTCCGAGGAATGTCCTTTTGGCGGGTGCCTTTTAAATTGAGATTTTTCAGACAGCCTTCAAGGCCACGAAGGGCATCGTCTTCGAGGGTGACATTGTTGTCGGACAATTTCAATGTGGCTAATTTACTAAGGGTTTCAAAAGCGCCTGCTGGCACTGTACTGATGCGATTGTGGGACAGGTCGAGTAATGTGAGGGTCCGCAATGGACGTAAACTCTCAATTGGCACTACACTTAACTCATTGTCTTGTAAGTTGAGGTTTTTTAGGTGCTCCTCTTGTCCTTTAAACGCATCACTTTCCACTGTTTTTATTTTACAACCGGATAATTGAATGTTTTGCACATGTAAATTATGGAAAATATTATTTTTTAGCGTTGTTACAGTTGAGTTGTTCACGTAAAGCAGATCCAGTGGTGTACTTGTTGCGTATTTGTTTAAGGCATTTAATAATTTCGGCCAGTCGACCATGTCACATTGGACGGACAATTCGTGGCCCAAATTGTATGAACATAAGCACGCTGATTGCAGGTCGGGAATCTCACGTTGCCACGGACATTGGGCTGTGGTGATGGTGAAAAGAGCGGCTGTTAGCAGCACGCTAAATATTTGGCGTCTTTTCATTGCATCTGTAAAATAGAAATTCGTTCCAATTTTAATTTTACATGTGTATGTGGGCCGACTTAATTAAACTAATTATACTAGACCATATATAGATTAATGTGATAATGTCGGACGTGTTTGGGTATGGAGGTGATTGAATAAGGAAATCGACGGAAACGTCTGCATAAATCGACGATTATTACTACGAGTGCCGTTATATGGTGATATACCGCTATAGTGACATTATATTGATTAGAGTCCAAGCTAGTTTTCTAGACACAATTTTTTTGCAAGAAAGATAAGATTTTGATTCTTTTATTAAAGTTAATCCTTCCTTTCACTTATGTCTCGTTTCTTTGTATGATTAGATTAATTGGTGGTCGGTGATTACTGTTTTAATTGACGGTTCTACTGTTTTTTTAGGCTAATATTGCTCTTATTGTGCGTAATAGACGATTTCGGCATCTTTTTTATAGACTAATAAACTTTATAACTGTTGTCCTTGAAACCCTATTTATAATAATAGACAATAATAGTAATAATCCCATCTTGGATCGTTTGAAAATTTTGTAATAATACAAAACACACACACCTATATTTTTAGTGTCAATGACACAGATGCATAAGTAAAATGTTCAAATTTCTTTTTAATTGTTGGATTATGTAATTGTATAATCTGTGCGTTGTTGGATTTTCTCGTAAGAAACAATTTAAATACTTTCATTGAATAATTTCTTCTTGAATTACATTATTTGCTGTGTATGTTTTGAAATGCCATGTAAAAATATACTTGTGAGAGAAATCTTTTTACGGAGATTTTACTATTCTGGGATACTAGAATTGCAATGGTGCATTGCCTAATGGTCTATAAAAATGCAAGAAAAATCCGACACAGGAATAAGGACAGAGGAAGTAGTTAAAAGAAAAAGAGTTCAACATTTGTCGCAATTGCAACACAATATTCCAACCCAGTAATATGGACAGAATTTTTGCGTGTAAATTATGCAAACATAAAAATGGAATAATTCTTTTGTTGGTCTGAGAAAATATTTGTTACAATTATAAAACTGGCCATTGTGAAAAACTAACAATATTTTCACTAAATAGCTTTCTTTTGTATGTCACATAGGTTGGTACACTTTTTGTTGCAGCGAGAGAGATTTCGAGCATTTTTAATACCCACACCTGTGTCTGCATTTTTATATCCTTTCAAGTGGATGTAATATTGTTCATTTTGTAATGTGTGCACGTGAATGAAAGAATATGTTGAAAAATTCTCTACCAAACTTAGAGTGTACATATCCGATCATATATGAGAATGAATGGTGTGTATTTCGCTTGAGGCTCTAGGTAAATATTTCAAGTCTTAACGAACCGTTATAGCCAACAACTGGCGCGGCCTGAAGAATTTTTTTAAAATTATTATTAAAATCCTCAAGATGGAATATTCAAAATATGTATCTTCAAGTCTTCTTTTCCTTTTTATAAGCTGCGTAATTTTATCATATTTACGTTCAAGTACACACGGAATTGGGTCACCTAGAGAATAAATAAATGTTATATATACTCGTATTATAGTAATTACTGGGCGATTTTTTTGCTTGCTAATTAAATAGTTGCTTTACGAATTGTGACTAAGTTAATCGTTTTTCGATTTTAGAGCGACATTTCTAAAAGGTTTTCAAGCGCGTTTCTGCTATTAGAAAATGTTACACAATTTTTTGGCATACTTTTTTCTGTGCATTATTTGCATCTTGATCATGTTCGAATTAAAATAGGTGTGTCTTACAGGTATTTTAGATATTTGGCCTACATTATATAATGTGAATCGAAGCTCGGTTTCAGGTGATTACCCAGGAAAAAGGAAGAGGACGGAACATTTAATTAACAAACAATTAGAGTACGATTTGTTGGAGACGTAATTGTGGACCGCATTCACAAACCGATATTTAAATTTTTAATATGCAATAAAATAACAATCTCCTCTCCGACTGTGATGCAAGAATATAAAATCGTGAGAGAATTTTTACACAAGTGTGTTACGTTTTTTGAGCCCCTTGTAAATCATAATAATACAATTTTTAACTACTAGTTTTATAGTGTGTATGCAGATGAGTTTTCTTTTTTATGGGAACACATTTTGTAACTGATTGAATATTATGACGAATTATATAACAGAAAAAAATATATGAAAAATCGCTATTATTACACAGAATGAAAGAGTAATTACATCTAACTGTTTTCTATCATGGATTTCAATGGATTGCGCTCCTTTTTTCACTAATAATGTTGATTTTTTCCTTTTCAAAAACGTATAACGATGATTTATGAATAACTCAATAGATTAAAAAGTCGTTTAATGTGTGTAAGTGAAAGCATTCATAATAGAAGTTAATTTTTTCGTAATTTATCACTATTAGATGGATTGAGAAGAGGAAAAAACCTCATAACTTTATTGTTAATTGTATAGTTATTTGAAAGTGCAGATCGTGGGCGCTCCCTGTAGCAAAACCATTTAACCTTTTACATAATTTCAAAATTGCAATGAAAAATGTCCAAACTAACGGTGTACAGAGTAGGAATTTTCCGAAAAGGGACTCCTTAGTCATCCACATCTCGTTTTCACGTTTCCTTAACTAAATAGGTAAACAATTTTTAGTATAGACAAATCCAATTGTTTTTAGTTCTTCGTCACGTTACAATTATTTCACCGCAATTCCGTAAAATAAGTGTAGTCTGCCAAACGCTTAACTGGATTTTACACAGTCAAAAAGCTATTAGAATATGCATTATTCGGTAATTAAGTGGACGGAGTGAGAGTGATGTAAAATCCGGCACATTTAGGCGATTTAAATCCCAAATGGCGATTGAAACATGTTTGAACGATTTTTTTATGTAATTGTATTCACGCATCTAGTGCAGGTGTTGAGGACATCGACACCTTCCTGAACTCGAAACGCGCTCTTCGCTTTTCAGTTCGAATTTTCATTCAAATGGCCCTAAGCTGATTCTGATTTGGAGAACAGTTGACATTAACATGTGGCGTGCGGGCACTAATAAATAAATAATAGTTAATTTTATCATGAGTTTTTTCCTTTCGTAGAGTCGTTTGTATTGTATGTGCTTGTACAGTTAAGTAGTATTGTAATTTTTTCGGTTTCTATTTCTCCGGTCACGTCCATTGTTTCCTCTTTATACATTGCAACAGGGACAATAAAAGCGGCTTCAATATGAAGGCATACACCCGAGAACAAGAATAATTTTTTTTGCTTAACTTTCTTTGAAAAGGGAAAAATGAAAGTCTATTAGTGGCTGCGTGGAGGAAACTCTTCGTAGCGGTCACTAATTGGTGGTATAATGGAACTAATCAACTGTTAAAATATCAAGTGGATAAGTTTTACAATGTAAACAAATGGACGGGTAATTTTCAACAAACCACTATATTTACTAATAACAACAGTAAATAATAAATATTCTGCTATAAACTGTTATTTTGTAACGGCCGTTCCGCAACGTATAGATTTTAAATTGATAATAAATATGGATTTATGTTTTACGTTTGGCTAAAAGGCTAAAACGTTAATTGAACACGTCTTTGATTTAGTGCATTGTGCAGAGTTAAAATGTGTCTTTGTCTTGTACATGCGTACTTTTACTATCTATTTCGGTACTAACGAAAAATTAACGACTTTAAAGAACGTTTAATGTTTTTTTTATTGTCCATGTTGATATATGTAAAGTTGCGCTTTTATTGCCATTGAACATTTGGAATGCCTACAATCGCACACATTTATTTGACCATTCGAACAGTTTTACTGTAAACCGTACGAGACGTGAGGAATAATTAATGGATTATTTGATTTGTCTCCCAATTATTGTCTGTACAAATGATAAGGTGTTAAGAAAAGTAGCCAAGTGAATGTTACGTAGTTATTATTTCAATAACAGTAAAAATAACCGTTTTCGTGGCAAATGCCAATAGTTAATAGATTTATTGGTAAACGAACCTGTTTTTAAAACTGATTTTTTCTATGTGACATCGTATATGTAAGCACAATTTCGATTACGTAGTACGTATAGTAATCTTATTGATTTATTTCGAAAATATCAGGTGTTTGCCAGCGAATACCAAGGTGAATGAACGGCCAAGAAAACAACAATTGACCACTTGCCAAAAAAACTTGATAAATATTCATGTATATCATTCGACTCATAATTAGGTATGCGATTTGCATCCTTGCCCTTCCTAACCCACTTAAGAGCGCTTTTTTTGTCTCTAAACTTTTCCATGCTTCATTATAGATTATTCATATGCAACAGAAATTCGACACAGTATTTTAATTAAATTATATTGTTATTTGAATATTCTCACACAACCTACTTAGTTCCAGTACAAGTGTTATTATACCGTATACTAGCTGTTAAAAACCGTTTTTCAGGGGACCATTTTCAGTTTCTACCAACATTTCGTTTTTTATTTACAAAAGCGGGTGATTACAAATGTTAATTATTCCCAACTGGATTCATGTAGGTTGTTTTAGTTTTTTGTTCATGTAATATGCAAATCTGCATCGAAGACTGCCAACCTTGGCATTACATTTCTGATTAATCGCCTTTTTCTGCTCCAGCAATTAGAAAATGTCTTTTTTCAAGATTTACTGCTTAGATTTCTCTTATTTCAATTCCAACGAATAAATACACTTGTTTTGTACGCGTTGCGTAAAACGCACGAATTTCAACGATATTTATCTCAAAGGGCGAAATCGAGATCCGTTATTATCTTATTGAAATTCTTCTAATTACTCTTATTCAACTTTAATAATTAATTAAAATGCCGAAGGACGTTTTACTTACCTAAAATGGTGAAATAAATGTTAAAATCTCCACAGTTTCATTGCACAAAATAAAGAGCCACAAACAGCGCACAAAACATCCCAAACACAAGTTGAATAAAAAGAGTTTTGTTCAGTTCATAGTAGAGAGTACCAAGTAACCATCACTAGTTCTTGCATTCAACTGCCGATCCACTGCTGAGAGTACCGGTAAGTTTCTCTGTGTGTGTGGTGGTATGTAAAAGCACGCTGAGGCCGAAGGCTATTTGTGCTGGCGCCCAGTTTCTGCTGCATTCAACACATCTTCAGCAGTGGATTTGGTCTCCACTCATGTACTCGTCTGCAGGAATTTAAATATAAGAACCCATTTGACTGCCTTTTGTATTTCTCTATACTAGAAAAAAATTCGCCTCTCTTATGTATAGTTTTCAATTAGGGAATTCAATGGTTTCGTCTCCAATTTTACACACCAGTTCACCTGTGAAGAATAAGAGGTAATTTTTTTGCTCACACAGAAAGAAAAATCCGTATTTATTTCACGTATATAATAAAAAGTCGTCAGATACAGTGTATTTGTTACAGTTCGTTACGAGCGAACAGCGATTCTTTTAATTAACATTCTAGTATACTTGAATGAAATCCGGTTCGTTGTTTTTTGCAGATTGCTAAACGGTCATCCAGATCCACGTACTTGCCTCCTAAATCAAAAGCTGCAAATGTTGCATTGTTGCATCGAACGAAAGTGTGCCCGTCAAATACAGCACAACAGCAGCGGCTATGATTCAGCGGAGGGTTCATCAACCGACGATGATGAGTTCTTCGATTGTGACGATGAGAAGCTGGACGATGAATTGAAGAGACGTGCCAAGCATTCGTTGTGGAATCAGCCAGTTGGGCGACTGGGAAAGTTTGGTGACATGAAACTTTTAAAAAGCGGTGATCCTCTTTATATACCGGTCACTCAAGAACCTGTGATTAAGACGGAAGACCAGCTGGAGGAAGACACTGATGTTCTTTTGAAGTTGGGCTCCGATGCAGAGGCGAGCGAGTTGCGGGCGCGCATTATGAGTGCCTCTTTGCTTTCGGACATGGAATCGTTCAAGGCAGCAAATCCCGGGGCGGTAGTGGAGGACTTCATCCGATGGTATTCGCCTCGGGACTGGATCGAAGGTGAAGAAGTGGACGAATGGGGCCAGAAAAAGGGAGTCCTTAGTCCACGTATGCAAATTGAAGAAAACAACATATGGATGGAAACGTGGAAGTCCGCTCAGCCGGTGCCGGCTAATAGACAGAAGAGGCTCTTTGACGATACGCGGGAAGCGGAAAAAGTGTTACAGTATTTCGAGGGCCAGAGCGTAACGCAGATCTGCGAACTTGTGGTGCCTGTTGTCTCACATATCGCCATCTACCGCTTAGCGAATGAATGCCAGTCCATGGAAGCGGATCTCGGCGACGGTTTCTGCAAGTTAAACTCATTGGTGAAACACACCGAACGTATTTCAAGAGATTTTAAAGTGAATGGTACGAGATTTGAGGCGTTCATTCAAGAGGTGTCCGCACTTGAATTGCTCGTATCGCAAGTGAATTCATTACAATATAAATTTAATCCGAATGGCAGTGCGGAGGGTTTGAGTGACTTCATACATAATTTAGTAAATGGAAAGGAGATTGTTATTGAGAATGGAAATCGTTCAGCAATTGGTGAACGGTTAGTTTGTATGTTTGCGGACGCACAAAAGCCTAATGTAAGCTTGGAACAACAACAGGATACGGAGAATTGCGTAAAGGGTGGTTTGGCGACGTTGGTGCCGAATGAACGAGAATTTGTGATGAGGGTGGACGCTGTTCGACCAGCCAATTATTCCAGTCGGAGTCCGCAGTTTTTGCGAGCAATCTTGGCCCGTGACGAATTTCGTTTGACTGGTGCATTCTCCGAAGATATTGTATTCTTTTGAAAAAGCGCAATATGTAATATAATGTTATTTTTTATGTATATATAAAAATAGAATTTTTATTTACCGAAAAATGTCCTTACCAGTGGAACGAGTTGTAAAAAAGGCATAAAGAGAGGAGTGCGATTCCCGCCTGTATCTATGGAAACGTTCAGGTCGATCTGCGCAACGCTCCTCTAAGCATTTTCCAACATTTTCCCAGATGATCTCGACGTCCACGCATTTCCATCATACTTAGACTACAAGAGACAGCGTGAACCTCTGCGTTCTTTGCCCGAAATCATTGTTATAATTTCTTTAGATAAAAATGACATTAATGTAGTGCCATATTTGGTTTTTTAAGTAAAAGTGTATACTTTCTTTTCATTTTCCGCTTTCTGAATCACAAGTCTGACTAAATCACATACTTTTTTTAATATCTAAATAAAATTTTGTTTGCTCTTTTCCGGTGGCCGTTAACACCTTTTTTTGGATATATAAAACTTTACCTAATAATGTGCAGGTGGTGATAATTACTCTCTTTTTGTTTCCTCTCAATATTACTGATGTTATCCTATTTCTAATTATGTGAGTATTATTATGTGTGCTTGAGCTATAAGTCTTATGTGCTTTGCAGTTTTGTATAGTAGAATTTGCCGTTGTATTATGTTTGTTTATTAAGGAAAAAAGATCCACTCTTTACGTTTTTTTTTTTCTTTTTTATATGTATACATATAGAGCCGTTCTCTTTACAAATCTTTAATTGCTTTATCAAACAAATGCGTTTATTTCATCGAATGAATTTGACACTGAATTGAATCAAAGTGTTTGATATTCCTTCTTTGTATCATTATCCTTCTTTGTCGATTTATCAGGATTTTCAAGTATTGTAATTGATTCGGCCTTTCTCTCCCACGTCGTTTTTTGCGTGTTTTTCCTTTGCGCCATTTCCACACATACTAAATGAAAATGGGCACAATTTTCCAGCGAGACCCCCCTAATAGTTTATGGACGGGAATGTGCTCCCGTTCCCCAGTTAATTAAGCGAAACAGAAAAATTTAATTTTTTTCATAGCATTTCACATAGCGCCGCCTAACCCAGTTCCCATTTAACATAAATACAAATTTAAACCTGTCACAAATTCGTAAAATATTTTGTATACACAAATTTGTTATAACGTAATCAAAGATAAAGAAATATTTATGTAAACGCATAAAGCAAGATTAACGATTTTTATTTTTAAAATGTGTTTGCCTTTCCACAATAATTCATAATAAAAATACGTTGGGAAGCACCACATACTTTATCAAATGTTAAAAGTGGATCTAAAAATAATCCATGTGTGAAGAAAAGTGACTTGTGCTGTAATTAAGTCGCACATTTCGAAATTAATAATTGCAAAGTGCGACAATCCTTATTGTTTAATCGATAAACATGCAGCCAGAGAGAGTGACCGCCGGTGTGAGAAAACTGGAAAACTACTCCCCCAATTAATCATCGGCTAGTTGGGAAATATTCTTAAAATGTAAATAAAGCTCTCGCATTGTTAGAAATTGCCTTTATTACAACACTCGTTTTGGATGCCAACCGCATCCACCGAACATTTGTAAATGCAGATTTCGGTTGAATACAATTAACGATGTGTATTATTCGTTTGGCCAAACATCTAATCTCCTTAACAAAAGTAGACACTCTCTCCGTCTCTTCTATACTCATACGAGTTCACCCTCTTCAACCCTTATTCAACTTTTATTTGGTATGTAAACAGGTACTCATTATATTTCGTTTGAAAATCGATGAAATATTCATTTCTTCTTATTAGCGATTATAGTTCATAACGGAGGTAAAAATGTAAATATTTTTCTTTCTTCCTCGTACAACATGTGTACCTGTTTTTTGTACTTTCCTTCCTCTCTATCGATCTCTTGGAACGGCGCTATATCTAGCTCCGTCCTACTTCTGATTAATAGCGCATAATATAATGTCGTCCTCCCTTATTGCGAAACCCTACACACCATCGCATTGATGTAGATCCAAAATTGTACGCTCATAAGGGGTGGATGGATGTAAGCTTGTGTAGAGGACAATGTAATTGATGCACAACACAACAACACATATTTGTTTCTGTGAATTATTGACGAATCATCGCTATATTGCCTAGAAAATGCGACACGACAAGTGTGCGACAGTATAGAAGGTTTGGCAACGAAAGCGCTCACTTTTTGGACTTTTCGAAAATTAATTAGCAAGTTGGACTGACGTCAAGACCGGAGAACATGTAAACAAATATATAAAGATTACGTCTTTCAAAACTAGGAACAGTTTGCCCAAGTTCGGGTGAACTTTTCACCCCCACACATACACATACATCAGGGGGAGCGACAGCGACAAGGAGGAACGAGAAACAGGAGGTAGAGAGAATGTGTTATTTTAAAAAAGCATCAATGCACCACCGAATCAATAAACCGGTGGTAATATTTTTAGTTTGTTTGTTATTGGTGAATCGATTTATATCCACTTATTTGTATAACAATATACAAAATCGTATTCATTTCGTCTCGCTCCCGTTCCGGATGGATATGCAAGGCGGATTTCATTTAGCGAAATATTTTTCATATCTTCAAGTTCACTTTTATGAAAAGTTTAAAAGTCTGAATAAAATATGGTATGGGCGGAAGGCGCTGTGCAGAGGGAGGAAATGTACGTACAATATAAAAAGTGATATGTGCCAGGGTAGTAGGATAGGTTGTATGAATTTCATGGTTCATTCCTCAAAATGGGAATATCGCTGCGAAACAATTTCAAACTTGGCACAACAGTGCTCGTATACACTCATTTGTTCGATAATGGCATAAATTTTCAATAAGGCAGAGGTAGTGCATCCTCTTAAATCATTTATTAACTCTGTTTGCTTAAATTGATTTGTTTCGTATATCAAATTAAAATTGTTCCCTCTATCCTAGGCATTTTGGCTCGCTCTTTCTAGTCTCTGATGAGCGCATAAAAATTTCCCTCACACAAAATCTCTCGCTATCCATATCATATATCAAGATGTCTTCTTGTGCCTACATAAATGTGGTGTGCCATAAAATTAATTACAGCCCGTATTGTTCGCTTTTGAAACTAAATGAAAACGGTAATTGCTTTTTGACTTTTTCCTTCCATCATTTGCTGTTTGCCCAAAAACGCAACCTAACCAATGCCCTAACACGCTCCTAAAACGATGAGGAACAGCATCACCGTCACTCGTCAGTTTGCCACCGCCGAAATCTCCACGTATATACACACAAAATTGAATTAATAAACTTGAAGACTTTAAAGGAATTATTAATTTTCTTATTTTCATTATAAAAGAGTGTTCTTAGTTAAAGTTTGATTAAAATCTCTAGCAATCTCTTTAAACCGTCATTATTAAGTAATTTCAAGTTTATAAGCAATTTAAATTAAACTGATACAGATTAAGATTTATAAAAGTAATAATCCATTCGGAGGGCAATTCTCAAACTCTAAAAATACACAATTTCACCATATATCGATTGTCTGCCGTTTTTCCCCTCGTTGTAGGTGGTATTTAAGTATTCCTAGCATGTACGTATTTCAATCACATTTATTAATTATTTATGCGCTATATGGTAGTCAATTTGTAATTTATAAATAGTTAATGGCGAGTCTTGACCGCTGACGGATGTTCTCTCTTAATTACATCCAACAGTGCTAATCTCATTCAATTTTTTATTTCAAGGTACACAAATTGCCGCACGTTATCCCCGACAATGTGATCTCGGCATGAAGGGACCCTCTATTCTACTACTACTCTTATCTACCGTTTGCGCGAACAACTTTTCCAACCAACACAGCCGACATGAAGAGTGCAAAAATCGATTTCTTTCAAATACAACAACTCCAACCGGACTGAACTTCAACATCACCCATTTGGCTTCGAATCTTTTGGACAAAATCACCGACAAATCGGCAAACTTTTCTACCCTCGCCCGGCATCTCCTCCAGCAGCACAACACCAACATCCTCGGCGTCCTCTTGCTGGGTCATCACGAAGAAGCGCTCGCATTGAACGTTTCCGGTCGATTGCGGATCTTCCCCAATCGCACCACTGACACTGATATCTTTTGGCAAGCGTACAACAGGAGTCGCGGTCACTGGACCACCGGCGGGGCGCCTGCAGGGGTCTGGGGTGTTCCCTTCAGAACCTGTCACTTCCCACAACGTGCCTGGTTCTACAACTACTTTTTCAGAGGCGTCAACCACAGTATCGGCCTGTTCTTGAAGCTCCAAATCAGTGTAAGTAAAAAAAGAATTAGCTTTCGCTCTGTTTATATTCGGTGTAATTTGGTTATTCGATGAAAATTATTCACGCTCTCGCACAATGAATATAAAACATTAATGTAACAATGCCATTTCATCCGTCATCCCTTGACTAACATACAATGTTGTTCATCTGATGCCAGAATGTATATAAATCATGAAACTACAAATACATTTGTTCCACTGCGGCTAATGGATGCGAACGGTTTCATATTAATTCCTGCATTAAATCCTTTTTAACCAACTAACCAACACAGCAGCAACCGCACACACGAGTATATCTTTTCAATTTATTATTATGTAAATATCCAGTTTTGGACATTAACTTGCACATAAAGCTGCCTCGAGATTTTGTTTGACTCTTTAAACCAAAATATCTTTAATATATATGTGCGCGAAAAGATAATAAACCCTCATGATTTTAAATCTTGTTTTTACATTTCCCTTTCACGCTGCGGGCTGCAGTTCAATAGTGTACTTGTTGGAAAACTTGGAAACGCGGAACAATTGTCGGTGCGTTTTATTAAGTTGCACAACGACAAAAATTTGTTTATGGTCCGAAACGGGCATATAAATAGCGCATCGAAGACATCGATTCGCCTGCTTAGCACTATTCCAGTTGTGCACATTAATAAACCGCCCTCTCCGTATCTCCATAGTCCCATATATCGGCTTTCAGTTTCCGATTTTTATGCACACTGTACTGTGCATGATTTTCTCTGTATATAAAAGACGGAACTGTTAACAGCTTGTTGAACATGCCTGCCCATAAGGATCGCTTTAATACGATTTTCTATTATCAGAAAATGTACAAGTTTGTTGGCAACTAGTTTTATTCGTCCTCCGTGCAATTCCATTCTGTAAATTGTCGAAAACGTTTTATATTGTACTTTCCCATTTCATGGATTCACTTTGGAACATGACCTTAGCCTTAGGCGATCCCGGAGGCTGTTTAACGAAGAGAATGCGGACTTTTCAGTTTTTCTTTGGAAAGAAAAACGTGAAAGCCAATTTCGTAAAATCGCATATGTAGTTGACGACAAGACCATCATTTCCCTTGCACACACGTTTATTATTGTTGGTTTTAATCGAATCCGAAATTATCGACTAACACCTAGCACTTTGGAACCTAACCCTCTCCTAGTTAGCAATTTAATGCTTGATGCTTTCATTTAATTAGCCAATTTTAATTAGTTTACTCAATACACTCCTCAACTGACGGCATAGAATAGAAACCTAGTTTTACTTAAGTTTATTGTAGCCTCCTAATTATTAATAACAATAAATCGAGTTCTAGCATATGCACTGGCACATATAAGTAGTTGTGCTGGCAGCGAGTGAAAAATGTAATAATAAATTCATTTCGTTAATTAGATAATTATATGAAGTTGCCATTATGAATATTAGAAATGCGCTTTGTGTACATAGACATGAATATAATTTATATTAAACCAATTACTAATTATAAACGCTTTTCACTGGTATACAAGGTTTATAGTCCATACTCGAATTATATGTTGTACGAAATTGTTGTGCAATTCAATTAACGTGTTGGAAGTTGTACGAAAAATTTAACACACTCTACTAATAAAGTCTTTCTTCGCCTCGATGTGTAGGTGTATATTTTTAATGTGCTGATAAATTGCTAGCGGATATATAATTACTAAAACAGATTATTTTGGAATGTGAATCTAGTAAAATGTCATAACTAATTAATTTAATTAAATCTACCCGTGTTGCACTGGAAGTTAACAATAACTCAAGTAGAAAATGAAACATCACTGTCTCTTCATCCGTCCTACTAGAAATCCAGAAAAAGAGAGCGCTTATAATACTCGTTCCCGTTGTCCCTGAATTAAAACCGAATCGGATCTGCAACTTTTTAAGTGGACTTATATATTTTATTTAATATTCTGAAATAGTTTGTAAAGCTGGAGAGCGTTTTTTTGCTGCCATATCCATGCCGTGAATATGAATTTTGAAGGAAAAACCGCAGAATATAATGATATCTAAATAATTTCCCTCCACTTACATTCCATTCTTTCCTTATGCATACGAAAAAGACTTATCGCTCATCCATCTACGTCAATCGGAAAAATATTTTGCCGGAGAAAAAAAACGGGAAACTTTCCTATTTGTCTTTGACATGTATGCAAATGGGCTCGATTTACTGTCATTGTAAGGGAAAGTTTTTTTATAATGAGCGAGAGTTCCGCGTGATAGAGTGCGCTATTTCGCCAAGGAATATTAAACATTACAAGTACTTAATAAAAATATTTGCCCTGAAATTTATTACTTGTTCGCATTGTATTCGCAATATAATTTGTTTGTGCCCCTTTTTTCCAAGTGTATTAGTGAAGAGGATGCTTCGGAACGAAGTGGAAGTTATTGGTGCAAATGTCGAGAAGGATATTTCTATCCGGGAGCGAATTTAAGCTGGAAAGGTTTCTCCGGTGAAGATATCGAGAGTGGAAGTATCGATTCACCACGGTTAGTAATATAATTCCCTTTTTTCTTTTACTTTTAACATTGCTCTGTATTGAAGAAATTTAAGTATACGAGAGTGCGGGCGGCTGTTTTACGGCTTTTACAAATCGCTTAATGTGGTTCCGATCAATCGAAATTGCTAGACCCCGGCCGCCTCTTACAATCCGCCCATTCCTCCGAAAACACAACTATTATATCTCTTTGTTTTATTTTTTGCTGAAATATTAACCAGGCATCACAACACGCCAAAGAAATAAATTTTCTCGAGCGTGTGATGGATTTTCTGCTGTTCTGAAATATTATCGACAATCCCCATAGAATGGTGGATATTTTAACGGTATATAATGCATGCAATTTTTTCTTCTCCCACAACAAATTACAATTCACATGTCAGTGGCAGAGGAGCAAAGTTTTCCTCGGTTGATGAGATATTTTCAACTGAAACAAAGCGCGCTACACAGGACCGCGTTGGTGGCTGAGTCAAGGGTGCAATTTACCCACCAACAGCCCACTTGAAATTCTAAAAAACCCCTCCAATTTAGACACAATAACCTGTTTTACAATTTCTAACTTACGAAATTAAGCATTCCAATGAATTCTTGTGTGGTATAAGGGTGGGAAATCTCCTGACGGCGGACCTGGCCGCACATTTTGTATTCTTGTCTAGTTTGGTGTATTTCGACCATATACCGTCACTAGACACCAGATGTGAGTTAAATGAAGGTAAATTTAATTTCATTACACTCCGAACTGGAACACTTACTTAACTGTGCGAAGGGGGTGGACGCTCGCTTGTTGGGCGGCTGGGGTGAACGGGAACCGTTCATCGTTGGATGAATAGGTGTGCATTACGGACGACAGAGACGGCTGTATACCTAAGTTTAAATAAGACTTTATTTAACTGAGAGTCGGAATAATTTTTCTCCACTTGATAGATGTCTTCCGTGTCCGGCAAAGTGCGATATCTGCGATTCGAATGGCATGTGTATGGCAAGGAGGGATGTCTATCTGAAAACTGCCATCCTTTGTGTACAACTCACCTGTATGGGAATCACCGTCATTGTGTCCCTAATTGTTTTCAAACAACGCAAAAGCAAAGTATTACGATCCATTACACTCGAAAAATACCACATCGATATAATTGCTCTACTTCTCTTACAGGCAATTGCGACTGGTATGTGGACCATATTAGAAACAATCCTTTTAGGCATCTTTATCCTCTATTCAACAGTAAGTGCAGTAGATTTACAAAATAACCAGATCCACTTAAAAAAAATCACCAACTTCCAATTTTCCTTTTAAAAGAAGCGTGAATTAATGTGCTTCTTGAAGCGTCGCAAGTTGGTAATTTCGTAATGACTTGGGGGCGTCCTGTAAACACACCCCACACAACTTTTCAACTCCACACTGTCACAGGTAGAAAGATTTCCTTTCAATATCACGCTTCTCTTGCTAACCCTATCTCAAAAGGGTCCATCTGAACCTCTAGCGCCTTAATCACCCCGGACAAGTTTCACGTTCCAAGGACCTACAACAACCCCCCAACACTATGAATAATTACTCGTTTTTCAGGTGGTGGTGCGCTTTTTCGAGCCCTCCACACTACAATGCCTGCTGGAGCCGTGGGCGCGCGAAGTCGGCTTCATCATCTGCTACGGCGCGATTATCTTAAAACTGTACCGTCATTTAATCGAGTTCCGCACCAGAAAAGCGCATCGATGGGTGGTGAAGGACACGGACCTCCTTAAATACCTTTTAATCATGATTATGTCGGTGCTGGCTTACATGGCCGCATACACTGCGATCACGTTGAATTTCCTGCAGGAGAATTACAGTCTACTGTGGATGAGCTCGACGTTGGAAGGTCTCAATTACACGTCTTGCAAGTTTCTGTGGTGGGACTATGTGACCGAGATCGGGGAGGTAGTCATCCTTATATTCGGCATCCACTTGAGCTACGCCAGCCGGAATGCTCGCACACAGTTCCATGTAAGTACCACCAACAGCGTACAGGGATATTGTCTTTGAAAGGGAAGTCTCTAAGGTGCCAACAACAATAACGAACAGTAGAGCAAAGGGGGAGAGGGAAGATTGTGCTGACAGTGGCGATCTATAATGAGCGGTAAAGCCAATTCATCAAAAACAATAGCCTGTCGAGTGCGTTTCCTGCCTTTATTCATCACCTATTTGGCCATCTATCTACATCGCCATTTCCTGTTATTTAATAATTAAACTATAGCCAACAAATCGATAGTAATTATTTTTCTTGGTTCGGTACATAAGATGTTCAATTAAATTGGTGAGCGCCCGCTTAAAGTAAATACCCCAAGTATACATAACGATGATTGTTATTGAATTTTGAGTGTTGGAACAAAATTATGGAATATCTAGATTTTATACAAATAAAAAACATCTGTTCCATTCACATTCCATTAAATATTTTTCTGCTCTTCTTATATGTTCAGAGAGAATAAGAAAAAAGTTGAAAGGAAATACACCGTCGACAAAATAAAGACTAGTTCAATTGTGATTTAAATAAATGCAAAGTGGACCCTAAAAGAGTAGCGTTTAAGTTGAAAGTACCACACTAAGTAAATTATCTTTTTCACAGGAGAGGAGTTTCTTGTGTGCTGCTATCAGTATGGAATTGGCAGTTAGTACGCTGTACTACAGCAGTCGGGTGCTCATCTTGCCAGGTTTGCATCCCGACATCGCCCTCATTATTTACTGCGTCCGTATCCAACTTTCCACCACCGGCACACTGATGCTCGTTTTCATCCCTAAGTTTTGGTACCAACAGAAACAGGTGCGCTCGTTGGCGCAGGAGTACTCCTGCCGCATCCCGGTGGACGCGTTCAAGGTACATTGTTGAATGAATTTTACTAGAGAGAATTATTTGTGTGCAATTTAGGATATAAACGCACACGGTCCACTGACTGGAAACAATAGCGACGTGGATGTGGGGGAGGTGACGTTGGCCGATATGAGTCCGGATGATATACGAGCCGAATTAAAGCGTTTATATTTACAATTAGAGATATTTAAAAGTAAAACGATTTGTCGAGATAATCCGCACATATCGAAGAGACGTGGTGGACGGAAAGCGCAACATCGCCGCTTCAGTTTACAGGTAAATTTATGTGAGAATCGCAGAGAAATCGCACTCTAATTGTGTACTGGCGGTCATTCATTATGAAGATATTAATAGTATAGAATTTGAAATTCATGAGATTTTAATGAAATTCTTCAATTTTCTGCTTTCTCAAGAAAAAAGGTAGCCGCGAAAAGGTAAGATTTGAGTCGAAAGTCATCAATATACATATTTATAATTGCGAAAGAGGAGAAATGTGCGCGGTTGACGGGGGGGATGAAATTGATTTTGTAACTATTTTTTCTGTTTGTACATATATAGAATCTTCATGGAAAACATCGTGACAAGGATAGGATAAAGCAACAGGAAGAAGTCACTGAAGCGGAACCGTCCAGAACCCCAGAGGATTCGGTGTGCAGTAATGAGGGCCCCAGTGCCATCTACGCTGACCTTCCATCCACCACTTACACTGGCAGCGATCACAAATGATGGCACTCTGTCCCGCTCTTTTCGCAAATTCCTAATTTTAATCAAAATAAGAGAATTCAGAATCAAACACGCAATTTTAATTGGACGACTGTATCAGTATTATTAATTGTAACGTCCATCAAAATAAGGAACAATCCGCAATTAAGAGTAAAATGCTTAATGATTAATTCCCTCTTCTTTTATGTTTCACTTGAGTTGATATTATTAGAAACAAGTCACACAGTTAGTTTGGGCAAGGGACCAAATTTGTCCTGATGAATGAAAAGAAGAATACTTTTTCTTTGTGTCATTAACGTCTTAATAATAAACTAGAAAATTCCAAAAATTAGTGAAGAGAAACAAGCAGATATAAAAACGTTATTCTATACAGGGTGATGATAGGTAGTTATTGTAGTGATTTTAGAAGATTAGTACCTCGATTCTCTATAAATATTTAAACAATTTTGGAAAAGCGCTGATGGTATTTAAAAACAGACTGAAATATGTTTACATTTATGATTAATTAATATAAATAGAATCACCTTGTATACATTAAACAATATGAATTGTTTATAAAATGCTTCTGTGTCTGTGATTTATTATCCATATTTTACATAATATAAATGTAGGTATTTAAAGCTTTTGAATTGATTTATTTTATCAACAAAAATTACTAAAGAGATTTTGTTTCTATTCTATATACAAAAGAGATGAGAACGAAACCAAAAATACAAGAAAGTTAACTTAATGTTATTTATTGTTGTGTATTTTCATTTCTAATAAAATGTTTAAAAAAAGAAACACTCTAATCGCTCTCTTATTAATGACAATTTAATATGAATCTATCCGTTTTATATACGTTTAACGGATTTGAATACTGTGATGCTATTCAGAGTTATTAACCCATATTTAATACAATGTCAAGAAGCGTTCTTCAAATGCATAACTAACTGTCTTTTAATAAGTATCATTTATTGTGCTAGTATAAAAATGTGCCCATTTTCCTATCTATAGCCATTGTTCAATAGCGCACAACAACTTGGACGACACATGATGACTTTGTTTTCATTCTAATTCGTATTTGTGCGGCTATTTTATGGACATAATGGATTGTTTGTAATCAGCATAGAGGAAAGTCACGTTAACCCAGAAAAAACTTTTCCTCTTTCCATTTTCCGCACGATTTCCGCTTGGAAACGGGTTGGTTTTTGGAAAAATTCCCACCAAAGACTCGCTAATTCTCCGTTCACGTGCATCAATTAAATTTCAATAGACTGTTGCCCATTGCATAAATTCTTAAATGAATAGCTACACATTGCGATAACATTCATTACAATAAATTAATGATTAGAAGTACTGTTGGTCGGTCGGACAATCGTTTAAAAATATGTAGCTACTTCTTGCAATAATGTAACATCACCAGGTGGCTCCAATGTTCGATTATTGTCTCAGTTTGAGTATATTATAAAGTTCTATTATGTGTAATTATGCACTGTTAGCATTTGTATTTAGCACAAAATCTACACATAATCATGATATGCACTAATTTCTTTTCTGTTCTGTTTGGGGACCACATTGTCACACTTCTTACCATTGGAAAAATGTCGTTGCTTTCTTTGTGGCAATCTGGGTTATTTCGATTGCACCGTTGAACACACGTTGTTGCACTTTATTCCTCAATAATAATGACAAATTTATGTAGCAACATTTGTGTCCCGTCATGTTCGACAATTTTTACAACGTGTGATGATGGTTCTTTGGTAACGGTTCACCGCAACTTGAGAGACGTTATTAAGTCGCCTTTTCTTAGGGGTTTTATGCAAATGAGTTCGTATAATGGCCAAGAATTAAACGCGGTCTTTATACGAGTGTATCGGTGCATTGGAACTTGTATAATAACAATTTCTCAATGGGCAACAGATGTTGGTGAAAAGTTGCCAATTGAAAAACTTTCCGCAATTTCTCTAAATCTGTTGCGAATGAGAATCTCTATCGGGACAAACTGGGACAAACAATGACAAATTAGTTGGGATCATCGCAGTTTTGGGAAATCGAGTGTGGACGGGCGACTCTTGAGAGTCCATCGAGCAGCGGTCGATTCAATATGCAGGTGAATAAACTTTTTAGCCAGCGCAAACACACACGGGGACACGGGGAATATTTGTAAAAATCGTGGATTTGTTTTTGCCTGGACACATACAACAGCTGATTTAAGCATTTTGTAGAGAGGCGCATCAGATCAACGACCCTTCCCTCTGTTGTATTGCAAGAAATGGTAGCCTTGTCTTCTGCAACACCACTCCAACTCTATATGGGTACTACTCGGTAGGTACTTGAATTATTTGTGTGCTCTGTTGCGTTTCTGAGTGAATTCATTCTTCATTTTCGTTTGGCGACTCCGCACGCAAAGAGACACCAGGCAACGACTGCTCCGTCTCATCAATAGTCTCGTGTCTGTGTGTGCATTTGTGAATGTTGGTCACTTTACCAATTTAATTAACGAGTCTACAGTGTTTTGTGAACGTTTCAAGTGAGATGTTTTTGATTGTTTTAGTGGTGGCTGCGGTTGGAACTGTATTGGCCCAAAATTCCGGTAATTTCATGCACACTATTTCCAACTATTTCCCTATCAACATTTTCTATTAACCCAAATTCGGTAATTAATTGCACGTGCAATGAGTTGATGTTTTTGTTGCACTTAAATTGTAGCATAAAATTGCAATTTTCACGCTTCGAATAGATTTAGTACCGAGACCATCTCTCATTAAATCTATCAACAACATTAATTACACTTGTGGCTATTGGATTTTTTGAAATTTTCGCAAAAAACACCCACCACCTCCTGATTTTTCTTCATAATTAATATAAAAACAGTTAATCCTCTTGACAAAGTGCACGCTAAAATACCAATCTTTCATTTCCTGAAAATGATAGTGATTAAATACCGTTAAAAAGTCCCTTGGCGGTTGCACCTCTCTCGAAATGGGCCAGCAGTTCTAACAAATAAATTCTTGCAGGTGTACGAAATCTTGTAGGCGAGCCCGATTATCGTCAAGTCCGTCTGCATTGGGAGGCGGAATCGTCAACAATCCCGAAAAATGGTTACGCTATACGCTACTGCGAATTGCAGAGTTGGGGCACCCAACGGTGCCGTTCCCAAAACGTCCACACGCAACAGTTGTCCGAGAACGCCATCGTCGACAATGAGACAATCAAGTCATTCGAGACGGACGTCACGGGACTGCGGATGGCCACCACGTACTCCTTTGAAATAAAACCGATGCGAGACGGGGGCGAGCGGGAAGACCGAGCAGAAGGCGCTGACAAGAACGAGAACATCATCGTAATTCCAACAAAGGGATGTGAGTAATAAGCGTATAGAAAATGTTTCCGGACGATTAAGTTTTGGTATGAAATAGTTTCGGCGAAGGCAACCCAGTGTCTCCCACACGCCAGCGAAATCGAAGTGTCGACTGGTCCGTTCTTTGGTGGCCGAATCGCGGTGGAGGCGGCCGATGGGGAACGGTGTGCAATTGATGGGAAACCGCACAGTGCTCAGGAAGTGTACACTTTGCGTATAAATCATTCGGAATGCGGCAGTCATGTAAATGCGACCACAGTCGCCACATTTGTGATTGTACAAGAGAATTTGCCGATTTTGACGCACAGCACAAGAAGGTAAACTCGCGCAAAAAAACGTTAACATGGTGAACCATGTCCGTTAATTCGTTGAATTGTGTAGATTCTTGGTGTTGTGCTCTTACCAGCCGGAAACATTAACTGTACGAGCTGGAATTAATCTGCCTACAAATCATCAATACAATATTGGTCGCGGCCAAGCCCAAATGGCTTCCATACCAAACGAGGAGGACAACTCGATTGGAAGAAGATCGCGCAATTTACGTGCTGGCCGCCGTTTACAGCATCCACAAGCGCTAGGTGAGTTCTTTTGCTCTAAATCGGGTACTCAGTTGATTTATCGACCAGTCAACTACATTAATTACTCGACTACATAAATTACAAGCAAGTGGATAATATTCCGATGTTTATACAAACGATTGCAATTTGCAGAATGAAAAAGTGCGTACCTAGGCATTTCAATTAGCTGCACCACTGTATTTAGCCTAGATTTAACGCCAACATTCACATGTAGGAGTGTATGTGGCGATTTAAATGCGGCATGTTTTTCTAATTGCAGTCAGTGAAGAGGAGATTGGCTCTTCCACATTGACCCAAATACATTCGGAGAACCATTTTGTGCCCATCTTCGTGATGACAATGCTGGTGATTGCCGGTTTAATTGGCCTTGTGGCGATCGCTTTGAAGATTTCGAAAAAACAACTGGTTGTTGAAGAGTTCGACAATGTTTCGGTCACTTCTGACCTCTCAACGGCGAGCAGTTGCAGTTCTATTACCGATTTGGATATTGTTTGTGAAACAAAACAACCAAAAAAGAGCAGCAAGTAATTAGGGAACAGTTCTGTGTGTCTTAGAGATGTGTGATCGTGATGACCTTAACAGCTATAACATAAACATAAAAAAGCAACTCTTCACAAAGGTTTTTTACAATGGATAGCCGTTAAGGAACTTGCATAATAAATGAATTCGGCAATTAAGAATTCTTAACTGTTTCATTCTGCCAAATATTTGACTGTTTTATAGAGGCATTCAAATTTAGATAATCGCACAGTAATTTAGATAAAAATTATGGGATTTCGGGGTGTTGCATATTCCCTTTATATACCAAGTGTTCAAACCTATGCACAGATAATTGAACACTGGGTATAGTATGCATTCGGACGGGTTTGTAACGAACCTTATTATTTTTTTTTGTAAAAACAAACTTATATAATTATGTACTATTGGAGTTGAAGCGAAATAAAAAATTTTCTTTATAGCCCGAACATGCGATGTTATTGCTCTCCCAAATACCCAACGAAAATAGCCCACCGTGAAGCATTAATTAATAAATTATACATTTCCAAAACATGTAACTCAAACATCTTTATTGCCATCATTTAGTACAACAAACTTTTTATTCGCATGTAACTGTACTTGAGGAAAGACGAATTTCTTCATGTTTTCATTTAGTTCTTCTAATGCCAACTGTGCTTGCAAACGCATTACATCATCTTTATCACAATTATAAATCTGTTTTAATGTCCTGTAAATTGGCAAGATGTCATCTTTAAGAAATGCAATCATTTCACTATCAAGGCCAACAAACAATTGTCTAACAACGGTTACAGCAGCTCTTCTCGCCTCTACCGATTTGTCCGTCGCTATTACAGCATGCACACAAACGAGAATCTATAAAAACAATACAAAATTAACTTACCATTTGGTTAATGCAGGGGAAAACCTCACCTCAGTGACGATAGTGCCCAACTTATACCCGAGAATGCGGCAAATCTCGCCCAGATTCGCCAAACTGGACGCTCTCATCAATTCATCGTCATCCTTAGCGCCATTCAGGAAGGTGTTGAGCAGCAGTGGCTTGTATTTTGGAGCCATGTCGCCTAAAGAGGAAGTTTTTCCATTGAAAAATGTTCCCAACATAATTAAGTTACCGATTATCAATGAAAATAACAATGAAACAATGCGAATTCAACAAAACTGTTGTACTATAACAGCATAATTGCATAACATAATTGAGTGTAGATAATTCGATAAGTGATATTACAGACTAGAGGAAGAATTTTTAACTTAAAACACAGATGTACGCAATAAAATTAATATAAAATGATAATGTTTTTCTATCGATATTTAACGAGCCATCTAATACAGTTAGAAATACGGCCGCACTGTTTTTTCCCTCTCAAAGCATAATCCAAACATTTATAAGAAAGTGTAATCAAAAACCGGTGCAACTCTTTACCTTTTTCTACACCATCTTGTGCATGTTAACTCTACAAAGTGTTTCAAAAACTGTTATACATTTTACAGTTCTATTCTTGTATGTGTGTACTGCCATGGAAACAAGAACCCAAAAAAAATCCCATCTACAACACTTTCAATTGGCAATGCAACATTAATCCAACTAATCGCTCTACAATGCATTTATTTATACAATTCTATTATAAATACTACAAATGAATTTCTACACTTTATTAAATTTTCCATCACTCTATGAAGATGGCAACGATAAGCGAAACAATTTTTATTTAATTATGAGCTAAATGATGAGAGATGGAGGCATTTTTTCCACTTTTCTACAATAATGGACCGTAACCGTTAACTCCACTGGCCGGCAAAGAGGAACGGTAAAATTACCTAAAGTTTTCGTCGTGCACACCAGCACTTCCCCAACTTTGATCCGCACTTCGTGTCCATCACTGTGCCTATTTTCCAGGAACTCTTCGCACAATACTTCGAGCACAATGTCCGGAAAAGAGAAAGCCATCGCCGACAATCCGCCAATTGCATTCAAGTAGATGAATGTGTCATCGTGTTTTAAATTTTGCTGTTGAAAAGGAAAAGTTGTGCCGAAAACAATACACAATGTATATACTCACTTGAAAGATATTCAGGACATATTGCTTTCGATCCATAACACTTCCGTCCCGATTCTCAACCAATTTCTTCAACGTCATCAAACCATGTCCGCGTACAGGCAACAAGGGATCACAAACGTCCTCAATCGCCTTATCCAGAGCGCTTTCCTCCTGAACGGTGGTCTTTCCACTCTCCTCTGACCGTAATCTCGCCAAAATCCTTTCCACTAGGCTCGTTAATTCCTTGTTCGCACTGTTAACAGTTAGTTTCACTAACGGATCGATCAAACACTCGAATTTTCCCATTTCACATCGATTGCCATTCGCGACAAACGCCTCCAGAATCATAATGACAATGAACAGTGTTTGAGGGTCGTTCTCATCTGCATCATTGACCAAAACACCTTGAATGTATTGTATAATATCCTCTGGATGATTAGTGATTTCCTTTTGTATTGATTTATCGTCGGATAACGTTGAGAGAAGTTTGTAAACGGTGAGACTTCGTTCAAAGTGGCCATTCATGAAGTCCGTCTCTACGCAAAGTAGGTCATCGACGTTTGACGGGAAGTAAGTGGACTTTTTTGTTAAGCACATCAACAGATAAGCAAAAAATCGCACTTGCAGTGCTTTATCGTCTTTTAATAGTTGCATAACAGCATCACCATTTTCGCCCGTTCTGTACGTAACAGTAAAGGCGCTTTTATGTAAAACGATGTCGGTTTTTTCTATATCCATGCTTACATCGGTACGTAGTGGTACTAAATGTGGTATAGTGAAACCATACAGAAAATAGTCGAATAATTTGAATAAATCGTGTTCACTCGACTTGAGAAAATTAATTAAGATATCTCCAAGACCACGATTCAATGTGTCAAGAGGTGTTGCGTTAACGGTTAATGAGTAGAACCGAAAAAGTACGCCAACAATCGGTGTGAGATGAATTATTGGGAGGGACGGATGTTCTCCGGAATTGTCCACAAAAAGACCGTGCAGAAGGCGTGTGTTCTGTGCGATTTTCGGGGTGAGAATGTCCCCATCTTGAAGATTCGTGTTTGAGTAGGTAAAATACAAAAAGTATCCAATTATTGGCCTTAATAGCGACTCTTTTGTCAGATTCTCGTCAACAGTGTACAAAGATTTCGTGCAACAAGAGAAAAGTCGTTCGTAGACCAGATTCTTGTCGTCTAATAACAATCCTTTCGCTGGCAGATTGGCTAGTTGACTCACGATATTCTCTTGGAAATCGGGGAGATTCCTGGAGCTACCAACCAATTTCGCAATTATATTAAAGATTCTCCAAGTTGTTGTACTGTCATTATCAGCACCATCGAGGAGAGTTATTACGATATTTTCCAATCCATTTCGCGTTCGAAGAATGTTGGTGAGTGTCTGAGAGACGGCTTTTTTCAACCAAACTGGTGCTGTAGATTGAAAAATAATCATAGTTTCTTTAACGAATAGTTCTACATGGATTGAAGATTGTAAGTTATGCAGGAGATTTCTGAAATGTTCTCGCTCCTCTAATAATTTATCGTATCGTTCTTGTGTCATAATAAATTGTGTACTTTGTGAGGCAGGTGTTTCGGTTGATGGTCTTTTCAGAGGGCAGTAAGAGATTTGATAAAGGGAGAGGAGAATGGCTCGTAAACCCTCTGGTAGGATGATGATCCGTAAATTTGGGGATTTTAGAAGAAAGTGGAGAGCTGATGTAGTCCATTTTAGTATGTTGTAGTTAAGGAAGGTGTCATTGGGGTTGTTTTCATTGGTTTTTATAGCGAATGGAAGTTTTGGTAGCAGTTTCGTGTAGATTCCAATGTGCGATAAGATGTTTAAATGTTTACGTAAGTTCTTGCATTCCTGAACACTTAGTAATTCCTCTTCTTTTGTTTCCAGTTCTTTATTTATTAAGCTTAGTAAATAGATGCTTGTAGCAATTAATTTCCATTCAGGATTTTCATAAAACTCATTTATAAAATGTAGATTCTTATGAATTGGATTTAAATTCTTAAAGATACACTCAAAAGTATTATTTAATTGCTGGCAGGCATGCTCCACCTTCCTTTTATAAATTTCATTTACGTTTTCATATCCTAAAAGTGTATACATGAATAAATAACGGGAAAATTAAAGCAAATTAGGGAAGAGTAAATATTATATTAATTTTGAATTATTTGAATTGGGTCGCTGCTACCATCTGACGTTGTGGTTGACATTCATTTTTTATAGGAATCTTTATTTGATCAACGCTTTCTTTGACAATGACATGACAAACGATAAACGAAGTTTTTTGAGGTTAGAATAATAAAAGCCAAACAAAAATGTGAATTTTAATTGTAATTTAATTACCTTTGTCATCTAAAAGAGTCCCATCACAAAACAACACCACTAAATCACTTGTTTTCATTTTTCGCTCGAATTTTCCATTCAATTTTAACAGACTAAGCACTACGTTTTCACCTACCTACATCTTACTGTGGGGATTCCAACAACAATGGCTTCGGTCTTAAGAATACAAATATATTAAAAACCAAAAATAATGTTTATTAAATTAAAGATATAAATCATATTAATTACTAGCGTATAATCAATAAAAGGTTTTTACATTAAAAAAGTTTATAGACACATATATGCACCACCTCTCAAAGCTAAGACTAAATGCAAAACGGATCCTCCTTGGACCTTGTAATCCTGGGCAGTTTTTTCATCGTTCCTGGAACAATACATTTTCAAAGAATCGTACAAAAACATATTAAACCAATTGTTTTACATCTGTTTGCCGGAAAAAATGAGACGCTGTTGTTGAGGCGGAATACCCTCTTTCTCTTCTACTCGTTCTTTGATTCTTTCTACTTTGTCGGTGGGCTCAATATCAATTTCGATTTCCTTACCGGTAAGAGTCTGAAAGAAGGAGAATTACTTTAAATTTTCATAAATATACTTAACCTCAAACTTTTTTTACTTTACCTTTACTTTGATAAGCATTTTAATGTAATCTCTTAATTAACTGTTAGTTATTAACCACAAAAATTAACTTTCTAAATAAATACTTGTTAATAACAATAAATAAGTCTTTTAATAAAGATCTTGGTTGATCTATGGCATATATGTACTAAACTGTAGGTATTAACGCTGTATGT
Source organism: Silvanus unidentatus (assembly GCA_963930825.1). Taxonomy (NCBI): domain Eukaryota; kingdom Metazoa; phylum Arthropoda; class Insecta; order Coleoptera; family Silvanidae; genus Silvanus; species Silvanus unidentatus. The sequence goes on from OZ005758.1 coordinate 3,509,007, forward strand.
GGCAATAGATGGCGCGTGCTATGCCATCTTTTTACTTCAAAAAATTAATCATATTAAAATTCAAATGCATTTATCTGATTCATTTATTATTTAACCAATTTCAGGTACATAAATTAAAAGATGTATATTGAAACTTTTTGAATTTGTCCATTCCGTAATCAAGTCAATTCTTTTTGAGGTGCCTCTTCTTTAATAGGATCCAAATTGGCCCATATTCCATTCCCAGTGAAATGAAAGTCTTTCTCAATCATATAATAAATAAAATTCAGTTTGTTCACTTTACTAATATTCTTGGGCAACGTCTTATCACTCTTCATTTGTTGCACAGCTTTATCAACCTTCGAACTGCAAAGAAGTACAATTCATTCCAAAAGTCAGACAAATTTTCCAATTTGTATACGTACATAGGATATAAAAGAATGTGAATGACTTTAAGAATGTCTATAACTGAAAACCCATGATGTCTCAAATATAAAAACGTTTTTTCTATCTCTAAAAAAGGAACATGACAAGCGAAAGGATGTTTCTTTAATGCTTTCTTAAATAACTTCTTATCAATCCCTAGCAGATTTGAAATATACTGGGAAACATCTGAGAAATGATAAATATCTTTCCCTTCCTGTATGTGATCTTCAAAGCCATTGTAAGCACCTAAATTGCACTCATAATTACTTTACTTAAAAGTAAAATTTAAATATTACCTAGCAGTCTTAAAGATGTGCAATTAAACTGTAATTGCTGCATAAATGTAAGTCGAGACGTGGCTCTATTATGATTTATAACCAAAGACAATATGTCCTTGTTTTTAAATAAAACTCGAAGCTCTGGTATACGCTTGATTTCATCTAAACGTAATCGGACAGTTTCAGGACTTAAAGTAAAAATATTCATTTGCCTTTGGATTGTCTCATCAGGAATATCGTATTCCTTAAATAAAAAACATTACAAATCTGTTGAAAAAACTTTAAAGAACTCACTTTCAAAATGCCGTATATTTTTATAAAGTTCTTTGGTGAAGTCATCATTAATTTAGGATAGACTTTCATCGCTTCTTTCATATCTGCCCCTGCCAAATTGCACAAATCAGTAAGAACGGCCTTTGTATATCTGGGGAAATTATGTAAAAGGTACCCATGTCTAAGTATTCTTTTTGAAGAAAGTTCCAACTCTTCAGCGATGGAAATGTTTTCTTGTACAATGCGAAAACTTTTGTATTTCAACATACGATGGATTTTAAAGAGTTTGGAAAGATCTTCATCAGATGCATTTAATCTTCGTTCTAGAAACAAACTAATTATTCGAAATTGAAAGGAATTTTGAATATTTTACTCAAGTATTCATATAAAATAGAGAAATGCAACGCATGAAATTGGCTGTCAGTACGATTGGGGTTGAAATTCGCTGGTAAGGGATCTATATGCTTGATAAAACTGTCAGCAACATCCGTTTCTTTAGAGATTAAGTTGAGTTTCTTTAATTTTTCAATGTCACACCGCATATAATGAATTGCTCTTGAATAGAAGACATTAATTTGGGAAATAGAAGAATTGAGTGACTTTTAAAACCTGGCCAAGATATTTGGACGTATGTTTTGAAAACCTCCTTCCTCCATCACCATGTAATGTTGTTCTAGGATCAACGGATTTCTAGCGATTATTTTAGGGCTCCTTAATATTGCTTCATTTGTATAACCTAATGATTTGCAGTAATTTATTGAAGCCAACAAAATATCACTATCTTTCCTATCGAGTTTCCATTTTCTTAAGAATTCCGAGGCTCTACTAAGGGTAAAACCTAGAAAATATTTTCAAAATCGAGAGGATCTTCAAATATGAAATTTGTACCGAAATGGTCCATTAGAATTTGTTGGTTTGTTTTGTATGTACCCATACACCGTCTCAATAGTGGAATATGTTTGCAACATTTTGGATAATTTTGAAACATCATAATTAATTTAATTTGAATCAAAAACGAACATTATTAATCAAAAGTTTATAAAAAAATGTAAGGTTATTTAAATTTTAGATGGTCATTTGAACTACTGATTATGACGGATACATTAGAACTACTTCGAAATCGTAAACATTTTTGTGAAAAATTTTAAATTTAATGTACGTATAATTATTATAAATCTGACTAAATCCCCAATAATATTCAAGCCAATTAGTTTATCTTAGTAGTTCTGTAGTTGCTAAATAAATTTCCTCACTTCTATTTGAAAATTTCAATTTGCACATTACCAACCTACTCAATTTATTCCCTAGATTCAGCTGTTGTTAACTTCACTGAACAACTTGTAAATATGTGTCATCCTCATCCTCTGTCACCCTCTACATACGGGTTTATGGGTTTGTAATGTCCACAAAACATTCCTGTTGTAAATAAACAATTCATTAACTACCTAAACATACTTAAAAAAATTCTAGTCAATTACTGATATGTTAGTTTTAAGAAAGATTCAATAAAATTTTGATTAATGCACGTTCATTAGGTTAGAAATTCCAAAACCATATCATTCTAATATATAAATGTTAAAAAATCGTAATAAACCTTTAAAATTAGGTGATGAGTGCCAATGAGACTGTTCCTATACTAGTTAGCAAAATAAATGTTTCGGAAAACGAAGGTCACAGTGCCTTGAGTGGTGATAGTAGAGACGTGATATTGCCTTTGGTGCCAGAAGTAGCTTTCGAGTCAGCGTTGGATTCCCCGGGCTTAAACAGAGAATCACAGCCCTTATTGGGAGGGCTGGATGTCTCTTACAACCAATTCCCAGGTATAAATATAAACAATGGCTTTTGTCTCGTACAAGATAACAATTTCTAATCAGATTGTAAACAATTTCCAGATGATCCATCGTTCAGTGATCTGGTTTGGCAGGCCGAACTAGCTATTGATAATGGAATATACCCTGAACGGATATCGCAAGGCTCCAGTGGCTCATATTTCGTTAAAAATCAATCGGGGGTGAGTACGAGAGTGTAACCTGATCTCGGCTTATTTCTTATTCATTTTGCGGCTTGAGAATTGCAGTCGTAAAATAAACGAAATAAGCAAACATAAAGAGAACTTTTATTAGGGGAGGAGACCTTGGAACATGCAAAACGTTTCCTTTGGTTAAAGTCCAACAAAACATGTTCTAATAAAACTGTAATACATTTTCTAATATACTGTCTGTTTTAGAAAATCATTGCTGTGTTCAAGCCAAAAGACGAGGAACCGTACGGCCGTCTAAATCCGAAATGGACGAAATGGATGCATAAGTTATGTTGTCCATGCTGTTTCGGCAGATCATGTTTAATTCCAAATCAGGGTTACTTGTCGGAGGCGGCAGCTTATTTAGTTGATGCCAAGCTCAGTTTAAATATTGTACCAAAAACACGAGTACGAACATCCAAAAATGTCAACACTCCACTTTCTAACGTCTCTTTTTTTGCAGGTCGTTAAATTAGTTTCAGAAACATTTAATTATTTAAGACTAGATAGACAAAAAGCACGAGTCAAACGAGCAATTATGGAACAATTTCCCAATGTGGGACTCCGTTTCAATAGGATAGGTCTTCCGCCAAAGAGTGGATCGTTTCAATTATTTGTAGATGGATACAAAGATGCTGATCATTGGTTGAGACGTTTCGAGGTGGAACCGTTGCCCCAAGTGGTCGCACACAAGTTTCAATTGCAATTCGAACGGTTGGTGGTGTTGGATTACATTATTCGAAATACGGACCGTGGCAACGATAATTGGCTTATTAAATACGATCATCCAACGTTGGTAAATGGGAATACGGTCAGTGCTCAAGTGGAATTAACCGATACGTCCGAATGGAATTTGGTACAGTTGCCAGAAATCAGTATAGCAGCCATCGATAATGGCCTGGCGTTCCCTTACAAGCATCCGGACAGTTGGCGGGCTTATCCATATCACTGGGCTTGGTTGCCACAGGCTAAAGTTCCGTTTAGTAAAGAGACGAAGGATTTGGTGTTACCGTTGTTGGCGGATATGAATTTTGTACAGGTATACATTTGATCATTTGAAGTTGTAATGTTGGGGGTTTTAATGTGGTTGATTGTAGGATTTATGTGATGATCTATATTTACTATTCAAGCAAGATAAAGGATTCGATCGTAATTTATTCGAGAGACAAATGTCAGTGATGCGGGGCCAAATATTAAATTTAACACAAGCTCTCAAAGATGGAAAATCACCAGTGCAATTAGTCCAAATGCCAGCTGTTGTTGTAGAAAAGTAATTGGTGAATTTGGGAGTGTTTTTAAAGGGTTAATGGTTTGTTTTTAGGTCTCAAGGACAACACACGTCTAGATTCTTTAACTTCACACAACGCTTCCAAGATAAGAGTCCATTTTTCTCGTGGTGTTGAACAGAACAATTTGTTTATAAATGTGGAAGCTGAGCCTAAGATCTTATTATATAGTTTTAAGTTTTCATATACATAAACATATTTACAATTAATTTCTTACTATTAATCAAGCAGTTGTAAAAGATTGTATAAATATTTGTTTACCAAAATTAATTATATTACGAGGTTTTATCTATATTGTTTAAATAAAAATTGAGAAAAGAGTAAGACTTTTTTAAAACGAATATGCTATATTAACTATATTTATGTACACATTACTTCTCGTGTCGAGTCTCGTGCTTTTTTATGAAATCTACAATTGGATCGTCGTGTCTAACAACGGTGTAAGTTAGTTTATTTGGTCTGTAATAATCATTGGCTTTTTCCCTTTGGCAAGCATATACCACAAGACCAATGCCAACAAGTCCTAGGGCTGCACTGGCAAGGACTTCGGGGATCTCGTTCCAACCTCTTTTAAAAAGGGCCACGAGGCCTCTGCTTGGAGCTGCAGCGGACATTTAACTGGAAATTTATGCTGTCAGTTTCCTAAATTTGCGGAAACCATTAGGCTTTTCTTACCTTTTTATTAATTTACCAAATTATAATAATTCTATGTCAGTTACACAACTTTAAGATTGTTTGACACTTTGACAGATAGCCTTTAAAAATAAAATGGCAGCAGTAGTAGTTCCAAAAACTTCCTAAATTAGTTCCAATGATGATCATTTTTGACTTTTGAACTAATTAACAATTTGTCATTTTTAACCTCAACATTTTGATTTTCTTAAATAGTTTGTGATGTTAAAAAGAAGTTTTGCTGCATTAAGCAGCAAAGAAGCGATAAATTATGCAGAATACACATTCAAGAGCAAAGTTAAATCATGGGCAATAAATTCATATGGTAGTGCAAGCGAATTGATTCATAGTTCTACAAGGGTCCCAATTATTGAAGATCCCAACGATGTTCTCGTTAAAGTTAATGCTGCCTCAATTAATCCAATCGACCTGTTAATGATGCAAGGATATGGACGGACAATTCTTAATTCTGCAAGAGGTGGAGAGATTGAGTTCCCATTAATTCTTGGACGAGATTTTTCTGGGATGGTGATAGCGAAGGGCTTGAATGTTGACGATTCAATAAAGCCAGGTGATGCTGTTTATGGATTTAAACCACTGCATAGACAAGGTACCTTTTCAGAAATTATAGCAGTCAACAAATCACATGTAAAAATTTCTACAGAAATTTAACAGTTCAATACTGACGTGATTTCTTTCCAGTTACAAGCTAAACCACCACATTTGAATGACATTGAGAGCAGTTCGATGGTTTATGCCACCATGACTGCATGGAGTGCCCTATTTATAACAGGAAATGTATCCCATAAATCAAAAGTGTTAATATTGGGAGCCTCAGGAGGAGTGGGCACTTTAGCTGTACAACTATTAAAATCGCAAGGATGCACAGTTTTTGCTACTTGTTCAACAGATGCTATAGATTTAGTGAATTCTGTTGGTGCTGATTGTATATTTGATTACAAGGAACCCGGTTTTGAGGCAATGGTAGCAAACGAAGCGAAATATGACATAATCCTTGATTGTGCGAAATTTGGTTTTGATAACATACCAAAAAATTGGCGTTTTAATTCATTCATAACATTAAACTCGCCTTTACTTCTAAATACTGACTCTTTAGGATTGTGCGGCGGTCTGTTAAAAAGCTCTCAAACTTTATTATCGAGTAATTTAAGTAACATTAGAAGTGGAAAAACGTTAAAGTGGGGCTTCTTCGTTCCTTCCGGAACTGGATTCAAGTTTATTCACAATTTATTTGTTTCTGGAAAAGTATATCTGCTCAATACCATCTATAAACTGTGTTATAACATTTCTTTTTGGATATTCTAGATTAAACCTGTAATACATGAAGTAGTGAAATGGGATAATTTGCCAGATGCTTTCAGTCTTGTTTCAAAAGGACATCTAAGAGGAAAAGTTGTGATTGATTTCAATTAACAGCAAATATGTATGTATATTTATTATGAAACAATTAAAGATTTTATAGTAGAATGAACATTATTTTATTATCTAATCTAATTGCATGATGTAATATTTTGTTATTTGGATTATATCTAAAGTAAATTCAAGGTAGTTCACACATTATTTTGTGACTCGTTACGTAGTAATTAGTAGCGCACCTCCCGAAACGTGAAATAAACATGTTGCGTTTTATTAAAAAAGTCTGTCAATTCTTTTGTACAATATTCAAATGGTGTCTTTCCGGTTTTAAGAAAAAAGAAATAATTGACTACTCTAAAAACAGTGTAAAAGGCAATATCAAATCATGGGTAATAAACTCATATGGAAGCTCCAGCGAATTGTCCTTGAAATCTGAAAGCGCGCCGGTTTTAAATAAATCAAATGAAATTCTAGTTAAAGTAAATGCGGCATCAATAAATCCGATAGATGTGTTAGTACTTGGTGGTTATGGCCGCTCTATTTTTAAATATTTGAGAGGGTCTAAAACTGAATTCCCAATTATCCTTGGACGCGATTTTTGCGGTGTTGTTTTAGCCAAAGGTCCAAATGTTGACGATTCAATTAAAATCGGCGACTCTGTGTACGGTCTAAAATCGATCATTAACTCTGGTACTTTTTCCGAAGTAATTACTGTCGATGCAGCTCATGTAAGACAATTAAAAAAGTATATCCAAAAATGATTTTATGAATGGTTTCGTATTTAGGTGCAAATCAAACCTGCTCACTTGACGGACACTGAATGCGCATCAATGGCCTTTGCCGGTATGACTGCACATAGTGCTCTTATTAAAGAAGGAAAAATCACAGCAAATTCCAAAGTACTAATATTGGGAGCTTCAGGTGGAGTTGGTACTTTGGCTGTTCAACTAGCAAAATCACAAGGAAGTGCAGTAATTAATGAACTTTCTAAATTGTTTGATTGTTTTTGTAATTAAACGTATTCGCAGGTTTTTGCAGTTTGTTCGAAAAGTGGCGTTGAATTAGTGAAAAGTTTAGGAGCTGATTGTGTGTTCGATTACACAGAGACGAATTTTCAGTCCGCAGTAGCAAACGAAGCGGAATACGATGTAATTTTGGACTGTGCAAAATTCGGTTTTGACAATGTACCAAAGAATTGGCGTTTTCAAACCTATATTTCATTAAATTCGCCCTTTTTAATTAATCTGGACACTTCTGGACTTCTCCTTGGCTCCCTGAAAAGTTGCCTAACTTTAATAAGGACTAATTTGAATAAATTTCTAACTGGGAAGGTCTTAAAGTGGGCCTTTGTTGTACCTTCTGGTGAAGCATTCAAATTTATTCATGAATTAATTTGTTCGAGAAAAGTATGTTTGCGATCTTTTTCGTAAATCTTACCGGTGGTTTTATTTTTTTTTATGGATTTTCCAGATTAGACCGGTGATTTATAAAGAAATGAAGTGGGATGAGTTACCGGAGGCATTTAACATTGTATCAAAAGGACATCTGAGAGGAAAAGTGGTGGTTAATTTTAATTAAGAAAATGCAAAACAGACAAGAGAGATTATTTCAATATTTTTTTTATTAATGGGAAATATTTTAATAATTATAACAATGAAAAATTTTATTTTTCTTTTGGATAAATTCATAGAAATGGTTTTCCTTGTAGCTAAGTAATTTTTGTGTTACATATTTACACCGACACGGCATATAATTTAATAATCAAATTGGGAAAATGAGAACGAAATCCTTCCAAATGCATTATTAGGTTTCAATTTATGATATGAATATGTTTAATAAAAATGATCGTTTACAAAAACATTAACGAATCACTTATTTAAATGTTCGTTTCACTGTAAATCAAATCACTGCAATAAATATTCTCTTATTAATTTGTAATAATATATCTCTATTTAACAATATAGCAACAAATATTAATAACACGGTTTGTTTTTATTTATATTCTTTGACTTTATATGATTTATTATCTGTGTTGACGGATGTACTTGTAACTTAGAACAATAAAGTACAATTTGTTCATAATTTCGTACAATAGTTTTTTTAGGTATTTTTAAGCAAAAATTGTGTATAATATTTTATTCATAATTTTTCTTTTAATATTAATTAAAAAATTCCTTAAAATATTTGGTCTCACAGGTATTATAATAATTTATGAAAAATTTAATACTGTTATTTGAATAATTCATAACTATTTTCAGATTATTGAAAACCATTGAAAAGTTACCGCACGGTAAAATATTTCTATAGTAAATCGTCATTTGGCACTAACTAATCAATTTCTCTATACGTTTTTTTAGGTTTATTTACCTTTTTGTTGTACGTTCAATGAAAGGAAGCTAAAGGTGATTATTGATTAAACATTGAAAAGGGGGTAACTTTAATGGTCTCACAATCCTACTTATGCAAAATTGGAGCCTACAGAACATTTTTTTTCACTTTGTTATTCATTCTGATCAAGCAAAATTCATTTTGTTTTAAAAATATCTACTCATCTACAAGATTGTTCCAAAAATAATACTATTACCTAGCGCAAACTATGGACTAACTTTTCCCTCTCACAGAAATGGATAAACAAGTGTCTTACAATGATAATTCAATTTTTTATTTATAAACATGGCAGTAAATCTCTCGAATGTAATGTATATCTTTATGTAGCAGTTGAAAACGTTTTTATTTTCCATTTTAGTCAATGTAGTTGGCGAAATATGCTTCGTTTGTATAAGACTTTATAGCAACTGTGTTACAGTAATTGATCGTTTTATGTTAAACGAAATGAATCTATTTTTCATAAGTCCAAATTGCTTGTTTACATGAAACAATTTTCAGGAATGAGGGGCATTCGTTTATAAGTAAGTGCATTAAATAATCATTTTAAAGGTATGCTGTGTGGATAGAGGACACAAAATGTAAGGATGCACAAAAGAAAAAGTAACTTTGGTCCCTGTGTACGCGTGCCGCTTTTTTTATTATTCACGTTTTTGTTAAATCGGCTCACGAACTTACGGAACTGTTTTCACTTCCATTCCATTGTTTCGAATTTTTTCAGAACCAAAATTTTGTCAATTTTATAATTGAATAGTACCATGTTTTTTTTATTTAGAATTGGAAGATGTGGTCGGGATTTAGAGGCCATTCCACTGTCTTCGAGACAACAAAGTCACCCTTCAAGTTACACACTAAGTTTTTTTTTGGTGTACAAAATTTAGAATTGCATCACTGTGACTCTTGTCTTAATAAATTCAACAGAGAGCTTTTTGGAAGGATTTGAAATAGAACAAAAATGATGGTTTGAATGGAAAAACGCCCTTAAAAGTGTACAATGTAGTGGTGAATGCAAATTTGAACTGAATAAGAAAAAACACCTCTACATCCGACCATTATTACCGATTCTCAACCTCGATTTTATTGTATTTCCTCTCAAATTTTTTTCTTTAAACTAGATATTTATTTACAAAGTCTTTACTGTTCGATTAGCACACTATATCGAATATCGGATCGAAGCACCATTTACAAATAACACATATTTTCACTCACAAGGGTCGTGTATAAACTAATCTAATTTGTTTTATTGTCTAGAGGTAAATATCAGAGAAAAAGCGGACTAAGGTGTGTACGTGTTTGTCAGTAATTAAAGTTTTATGCTTGAAATAAAGTACAATAAACGAAAACATTACTGTAAAGTGGATGGTGGGTTGGTCAATGGCGAATTCGGAATTCGTTAAGACACTTTTGTGCATTTGTATAGGGAGTCTGATGGTGAATTGTGGACGAGAAACAAATTATTAGGGATCGAGACAACAAGAACTCCAAGAGAAATATTTACCTCTAGTGTAGCGCTATGAAAAGTTTTATACAATTTGTTTTTAAATTTGTTTGGCAGTCATATTGGTGAACAAATCACTAAACATTTTTTCTTTGGTTTTTCAATTTGACAAAACAGTAAAAATTCACTAGAAAATCGATCGTCCTAAAAGTCTTTTATGTCGTACGTTTATTTGACTCCATTTTCAATATAAAGTCTGTGTATATTCGATTTCGTGCCGCCAATACTACACTGTACATTGAACAAACGCGTACAATTCGTTCGCTTTCAGTACGTAGTAAGGCAGCCCATTTTGTTGTTAAATGATACTTTCACAATTACGTTCATTGTCTTCTAAACTGCTAGTGGATCGGGAACCGCAAATTTGCATTTCAATTTCGGCCAAACGATTCTCCAATTCCCATTGTTGCTGGTTCAATTTGACACTCATGGCAGCGTTCTCCGTTTCGACGGTGTGCAAACGTTCGCGGAGTCTCTTAATTTCTGACTCGAGGGCCTCGTGCGACGAGCCTAACAGTGGCGTTGTCACGCCCGACACCAGTTGCGTCATACTGTCGCATTGCAAAGTCACCCCTACAAAAATCACACGAAAATTAACTCTGTATGTTCTAAACAAGGTGAGTAGGTAAAGAGAATGTGTCTCTAGAGCACCTGAACGGCGTCGATGTGAGGCGGACGTCTGATGATGGCTTGGAACGCTGCTCGTCGATCCCCCAGGACTGTCGGGCGTCGGTTGTGGTGGTGGAGACGGCGAGCCGATCAACGAGCGTGGATAAGTGGGCGACAGTGCGCCCACCAGCGTCGGTGGCACCCACATGTCCTCCAGTGCCACTTTGCCACGCGACTCAATTAATCCGGGCGTCGACTGACTTCGACCCATTGCAGCTTCAACATGATTCAGGTATTAGTTAAATCCATCTTATATTATTCATACACACACTGGGCAAAAAGGTAAATAAACGGGTGGGGAAGAGTTTCGCGGCGCGCTTTGCTAATACGAGGGAAAATTGTTAAACTTGTCCAACATATTTCAGCAGATAATAGTTTGACAAGTTATGTGATGCTGGCGAACTTTATCAGCACACACACTAACTGCTTGCTTTTTAGTTAAAGCAGGGTATGCGTGTGTGTGTGTGTGTGAGGCGAAACTTTCCCTCGTCCAATTACCATAAAGCAATAATGTGTGCGTTTATAGGAAATATTTGATTGAATAATGGAGATTGGGAAAAAACGAAGTCGCAACTTTTCTTCTATATTTTTTTTTTCTATTCCCCGTTAAGGGAGTATAGTGAGTTTTGGCACAAAGTCAGAAATTACCTTTTTCTAGTGGGGCCCTTTTGTATTTTTCCAATCGTTTGACAGCAATTGCTTCGAGACGCACCCGTGCAGCAGGATACTCCTTCAAAACGTCCCACATATCCTTTTTACTTAATACAAATAAATCGCTGTAACCAACTGACCGCACACTGGCCGTTCTACGATTACCTACACAAACCAAGACAGACGCACTTTGCATTGGAAACGGAACCGATTTTATCGAGAGAAAAGTTTCAAAAGTCTTTGTGAAGGGGTGGTTGTTGGGTCGCTTTTTATAGTGCATAGAAGAGAGTCCAAGAATCTGAATTTTTATTGTATTGTTTGGACAAATACAAGCCAGGCAGGAGAGTCTATTATAAAGGGGGTTGGAAGAGAGATTCACGTTGAATTCATGCAAAAAATATATAAAGAGAGAAGACAGTGACAAATACAAGATATTATAAATGTGAAAAACGTGAAAATGGGCCTGCCTGCTGATATTTACCAAGGTGTTTACCTGCCGTGCCCATATTCAGTATGGAGATCTCGCCGAAATAGCTACCCGCCTTGAGGGTGGCCAGGACGGTCTTGCCATTATCCGCGACCACTTGGAGACGGCCCCGGTTCACTATATACATTTCTTTACCTACCTCGCCTAAACACAGACATTAAAACATGAGTGGAATTTCAATAGCTGTTATAATGGTGGAAAGTAGATACACTAACATTATTAACAAAGTTCTGTCTCTTATCATTGATGAAGGTGTTTGAATTAAATTAAAGTGTTAAGTTTAATATTCAACCATTTAATAGCATGTGAAACAGTAAAGCAAATTCATATGCACAACTTGTGAAACTGTTTAAGATGGAAAACGTTCGAGAAACTCGATAAATTTTGTTCAGAAACAATTTTATATGATGTGCGAAAAGTGGAACTTGTAAATCAATTAGTCTAACATCTCTTTTGTAAGAGAGAGAGGTGAAAAGAGAGACTCCGATCTGTAATAATCATGGTGAACAATTGGTTACCTTTGCGGCAAATATAATCGCCGGGAGAGAAAAGGACCGGCCTTAATCTAAGCACCAATTCGCATAGGAATCCAGCCTCAGTATTTTGAAAAATTTCCACCCTTTTGAGGGTGTCTAGATGTACATTGATTGCTATTTCAGCCTTTAACTTATCTGGAAGACACGATACGGCCCGTTCTTCATCTGAACATTTTTGCGTGAGCCACAGGTAGTCGAACCATTTGATCACTTTCACTTGCAAATGATTTGGTACACGTCGCATTCGCATGTATGTTTTTACGCCGTCCAGTTTTGCTGAAACAATACAGAAAGAGCCATGTTCAAATTGTGGATTAATGCTGGTCACGTAATCTCAAAAAAGTGGGAATCAAATGTAATAATAATATAAGAGAGGAATCCAATCGCAAATGCTAAAATTTCAACATTTCCTTGAAAGGACAAATTACCAGTGTTAGTTTTACGAGGATGATTTTAGAGTTTCTTTTCAGAACTAAAAAACAGAGTAATTTGTTCTTCCTGTGTAAACAACATTAAACGGTATAATACTATCATAAAAGGGATGAATTATCATAAAATCAGCGAAATTAAAGAATAAGCCAAAAATACAAAGATATTAGCTTTAGATTTTGTTAAATTAGATTCGCCTCTTTTGACCGACTGTGTATAATATTCTAACAGTCAGCAGTCAAAAGAGGCTTTCAATTTTTTAAGTAGAACTTTTTTAATGGTAATCTCGTGTTTTCACGTACAATTTTTGCAATTTAGATGCGGGGAGCAAATGGCCGATTCCGCGTTATACTATCTTGTTTCAGTCTCTTTGAATCATTGATTTGATTATCTTATCCGTATATACGCGAACATTTCATGTGAAAAGTTGCAAAGCTCAAATACACCAGTAGTGTGTGTCGTTTCAGATCCACTACACATCCAGTACATAATTGAATGAAATGAGTTATAGCCGTGTTTGTTTCATATACTGGCGAATTTAAACTTATATACATTCTCTATTTTTCTGTTTGTGCATTCCGCTTTGAAAATGAACACAAAAAGCGGTGCGGTTCCTGTGTAAACACACATATACAACAAAATTTTATTACACAAACTATTGTTTTGCACCCCCGGAAAGAGCAACACAAATAGACATTTATATTAATTGAATACAATGATATTCAGAAATTTACATACGTTTCTAATACCGCAAAAACGTTCAAGATAAAGCCGGTTGCTCAAGCGGAAAGAAAATTTCATAAATCTAATGCATTTACAAGTTTATTAAAAAAGGTGCGCTCCTCTCCGTCCTATCACTACTTTATATCAAAAAGTTGTTTATTTTGTTGAAAAGGGCCCTATTATCAAGGCATAGCGCGCTATTCGCACCCTCCATTCTTCGAAATTGTGTCCTTTGTGCTCTCTTTCTACCCACATCGCAGAGAGCGCACCTAATTACGATCATCATTATCATTGCTGCTTGTGTGCAAACTTTTTTCATATGTTGCAAAACTTTTTTACTTCACTTTAAACTTACTTAGTTAATTTGTCTTTAGAGAGACGTTTCAACGAAGAAACAAGCCCACAACTTTCACCACCACACACTGACTGCTCCTTTGTACTTGATGCTATTGCTATTACAAGAATATGGAAGAAGTCCTTTGGGAGCGGACGCAAAAATTGCTCATTGGAATTTTGCGGTATTACCTTATTATTTAGTAACCAAGTCGAATGAATTCCGGGACTAGTTTTGTGCGAATAAAAATTCCACATCTTAACAATCGCCTTCAATCAATAGCTGCTGTGGTGTGTGTGGAAATGTCACAAGAGACGAGAGCAGAGAGACGCTGTTTTATTGCCTCTCGTCACCGCCGATATTCTTTTATCTGATAATCAATTATTCAGGTGAAGGCTATTTTCAACACGTTTCCACCTATACAATGAGATTACACCTTCACTATAGTGTCAAGTATATACGTATATACATATATATCAGTAACCATTATAACCGTATCCTACAGGTGTCAGTGTTAAATCCATAAGCTTACAAGTATAACGCTTAGAGCGTCTATAAACGGCAACTTGAACGCGAAAGCATAAAAATAAATAATCAATTTTGGCAATGGGAAATTAATAAGTTTCCAATTCACGATGTTGGAATAGTGGAGCGCAGCGCTGGAATTGCGTTTTCGTCGAGGTCGGCCGCTGATATGTATTTAGGTGAATTGGCTAATAACATTTGTTATATTAGGGCGTAAGGGTCCGTAGAGGGTAGTTCTCTTTTAAATGAACACTCTTCACTCTAATACCTAGACGCAAAGTCAGTGTTTATGCATCTCGTGAGGGTGTGTTGTTCGCACCAAGTCATATTCTAAATGGATTTGAGTATTTTAATAAAAATCCAGAACGGCGGCAAGGTGTGCGCCTCTTAAGCACGCTCTCTTTTTTCGCCCCCTCACTTCCCAACCCCTTAATATATATGTTGTGTGTTCTTGTGAATTTAATTAAACTCTCGCATTGAACAATTAAACTTAAGTAAAAAATATATTCGGGTTATAAAACCCGTTCGGTTGTTTTATTTGCAAACTGTAAAATTTATTGTCGCTGTAAAAAAAGGAAAATGAACAATCCTCTGTAATGGCATTTCAAAACTTTCACCAAACACATAAAAATAAGAAGAGAAATTTATTTAGCCTTGTGTGTGCGACCGGACACAGAGGACTTAATCAATGCTGTTTATGAGGTCTCATGTCTCCGTTATTCTTATATTCTACGAGATTAGTTCAAGGGTGGTGCAGGCCATCTATTTACAATGGCACATTGTGGTGCGAACGGCCATCAAGTTGATGCCCATGAAGTCAATGTCATCGTGTAGCCTAGTTCTCCCGGAGTGTGCGATATGTAGGACACACGGAGCTATTTTTAGAAGTTTTGAGCCATCGATCGTAATGGGGGCAGAAATGCGGCTATTTCAGGAACACATTCTCATCCCCAACTGAACACCAACGGCGCCACCACTATTACAACGTGCTCTGATGCTGGTGCAATAATACCGCATCGAATTTATCACACAACAAGTCTTTCGTTACACATTCTTCCATTGGTTGTGGTGGGAACTTGTACTAGAATTAATTCCATTTTAATTATAATTGCGCAATCATTTTCTATTTCTAGTTAAACGGCGCGACCCCACACACTAAGCCCAAAGCTCAACAAACAACTTTATAATCAACTAAGAGATGTAACCAGTTTGATAAAATATCGCTAATTAAGGCCATTGTGAGGAGTTAAGTGGGTCCCGATTAGATGCTACAATTGCGCAATTATTTATCACTTTATTTGGCTCGTTTATTTTGATTAGTTTTTTGAGTTAATAAATTTCAATGGGAATTGCTGCTCGGGCGAATTATTCAAAACCTTATTTATTTAAATTACTTGCATTGTTCCGGTGCTACTAGCACAGAGAATGGGCTTTTGCGCTGTGTGTGTGTGGGTGAATATGTGTGTCGTATACTTTTTCCAAGCTCGTATTTTAATTAGGGAAACTCAAATGAATGCACGACACATATATGAACTCTTTAAATATTGCATAAAGTTATTCTTTTGCTTGAGCGTGAAAAGGTTCCCGCTACTAGGTAATACTTTATGAAACATTCAAATTTATTCTAATGGAACTGTTCGCAAATGATTTTTAAGAGGGTCTTTCTTACTCTGCTATTTGTATTGTAAACATTTCAGAATATTACATGAAAGGGCACAAACCATATAGAAGTAAAAACAAGTTTCGAGAGAAGGGTTTTTTATCGGCGGGTGCAGCATCTTAGTTTACCCTGTGGATAGTCCAGTAGGGCTCGAAATGGATCCCAGTTTGGCTCCCGAAATGGCACTTGGAATATTTTATGCATATATACGTATACAACTTTGCTAACTTTCCACTTTGGACACTTTCAGGGGAGAAGATAATGATTGTTGTTTGAAAAATATTGTTAACGACGTTTCTGCTAATGTTCGTTTTTAATTGTGATAAATTTGTTTTCAAATTCAAATTTAATAATGATGACCGAAACCTCGTCCAAAAACAACAAACTGTGCTAAGAAAATGGAATTAGAATGTCACATAATTCAGTTTGCGAACACTAAACGGATTTCTATGGTCACATTTTGTAACGTTTTATTTATTGTACAAAGTAGTATTATTCAGGAGAGGAAATTTAAAACAAACTCCAGCATTTTTCTTTTTAAATTAATTTCAACGCTTATTTAATTCAATCATGGCCGGGTTACTGAATTTACTTTAGTTTAATAAAAAAATCGTATTATCCCCAGCTAAGCGTAATAATATAATTTAAATGATTTTTACAACTTTTGTTGTCCAATATAAGAGGTTGGATATTTAGAAATTGTGTTTGTTGCAAGATTGTATCGTACGTGTGCCATAAAATTGGTCTTTGAACAATATGTTGCCGATCTGGAAACAGCCAGTGTACAGTTTGCATGTAAATAGACCGCTTTTACGAGACAAAATGGAAAATTGTTGCACAATTTCCACCGTTCGCCTATTAAAAATATATATATCTGTACAAAGTATTGGGGGACTTTTTGACAATGCTTCAAGAACATTGAGTGCTTCACTCAACTCTTTTAAATTAGTTTTCAAGATGTGCTTTAGATACTTAAACTTTTCACACTTTTTATGTGCATCTCGAATAGCACGGCCGAAGAACCTTAAACGTTTATTTTTATAACAAAAATATGTATTGAATCCTTAATGTAAGGAAAATATTTCGCCTTTTCATCAAATTTATTTTGTTGATTTTCATGAGTTTATGCTTGGAAAAATTCTGTGCGACGAGAGAGAGAATTTGTTATTGATTTAATTAAAATATTAAACTAAGCTCAATTAATTGCATCAGGTGTTAAATTATTCACTTACATTTATGAATTTATTATTAAATTTTATAATCTTATTGCATTTCGCCTTCTAACCATATAAATTTAATTATTAGGATACAAGTTTTATAATTAAAATTATTGTGGCTTATTGGTTGTTTCAGGCGAACGCATCTTCTCCCTTCTCTTGGGGAGCGCAAAATAAAGAACCGTAAAACGCAAGAGGGATGGATTGTTAAAAAACGCGGACTGATGTAGCCACAACAGAAGATTAATGAGGGGTTTTGTAAGGAGAGTGTTAATAATGTGTAAAAAGAAAGATGAAAGCGATATACAAGAATATATGCGCTCTCTTCGTTATTTTCTAGTGTTATGAGTTACGTTTTCGAAGATGTATGTGTGTAGTGATGAAGAAAAATCTGCGAAAATTATTAACAGTGTCTTGTTATGCAAGCGCCCCCATCACTGGGAACAATAAATCTAGACGGAAAGTCCACATATTTTAGCACAGAGAAATTTATTTAAATTAGTTTAATAAATCTTTCAATAAGGTTAGATAAGTGGAAATAACATAGAAACAAGATAGGGCAAAGATATAAAAAGGCATGCCTACACGAAGAGTTTAATATAAGGGAATAAGTATACTTGTTTAACGGACTACAAAAATATAATACTTTTATAAAAAAACTCGGCTCGTTCAAAATGTGATCGTAGAGAGAAACAGACTGGCCATTTTCGCCAATTCAATTGTGATCACATTTCGAACGAGACACTGGGTGAAATATACATTATCTTTTGGGGGGGTTGGATGGTATTGTTGAAAGTGTGAAAGCAAGCTATTGTTAAGAAATGCTACAGATTCAAGTGTTAACCAGCCAAAAAATACTAAGGAGAAAATATACATTGAAAATATCGGGAAACGAATTTGTGGAAAACAAAGGCCTACTCACATATTGCCGAGTTATCTGCGAACATTACAGAAATATTGCTGGTGTAAATGTTTCTTTTTTAAAAATTTTATTGTTATTTGAATAAAAAAGGGACTCTTGTGTACTGATTTATGGAACTTGTGAGTGCTGATGGTGATGGAGAGATCGACATTGTTGCACCACCAGCACCAGTACAGCATAAATCAATAAACAATCAAGACACACAAGTTCGGTTTATTAGGAAGAGAGGCTGTATAATTGTAGAATTCATCGGAGTGAATTTGGAAACTAGATATACGAGTAGAACAGTTAGTTAAAAACTCTTGTCATGTAGTTACAATATATACACAATTTACAGAAAAGTTTTTCCCCTTATATGTATATTTGTGATAATATGTGTAGGCTGGCGTTTCGTGTCCCGAAATTTAAAAAATGTGCCCCCTAATAAAAGTGGAAACTCTTCAGGAGAGGAAATTTTTCGAAAATCTGGATATTACGTCAATTTATGTAGTGGAAATGCGCAAATGGACCTGCTTATAACAAGCCCCGAATACTCTCTCTCTACCCAGCTATAGGAGGGGATGAAGGGTTCGAAACAGCAATGCGGTATATAATGTTGAAAGATACTGAGGGATGTTGAATTGATCCTATGTATATATATTTATTTTTTATAAGCTTTTCCAAAAAAAAAGAACGTGATTATATTTTTTATGTACATTATTTTTGGCCGCAGCGAGACGAAAAAACGCTCTTTTTCGGTGAAAATTGATTTTTATTGAGATGTTTGTTCTGCATCGGTTAACGAGGAAACAATTTCAATTTTTACACTAATCCGATTGAAAAAAATATTGCACATTACACGTCCAACGTTTCCACTTTTATTGGGAACGAAAAGTATATTTCTATCAAAGTTATTGTAATAACTAATATAAAAGTTAATTGTAAACTGTAATACTGTACTAAATAGTATATTTATTTGGAGACACCCAGCCAATGATAATAAATTAATGCGACAACATTCCACAAGGATTTATTATGTGCAAAAGTGGCACAATGCATCATTTGCCTTTCGCACACACAAACCTACATACATACACACATACACACGATGATGGTTGGAGTATCAGAGAAAATGAAAATGTTCAACTGATATAGGAAAACATGATGCAGTTTTATAAAATGGATTACGCTCTGTTTACACAATCACGACTTTATATAATACCATACTATATAAACGAAATTCGCAATCTGATTTTCTGGTTAGTATATTTTACTTTAGACTTTAGAATACAATATGCCAGATTAAGGTGTATTGTGGGAAAAAAGTTTTTTGCAATGAACGTGAATTATACAAAAGTGTATAAAGGGAAAATTAGAAAAAAAGCACGAAAATTGCATTTCCTGTTGATGTCCGATTTCCGCTCAATCGACCACTATAACACAAACACTATATACATATATAGATCGCAGTTTCAGCATTCACAGCTTCAAGCATCAGCGAGAGTTTATTATGCGATGGTCTGCCTGGAAAATTTCACGTGCACAGACAGCTAATCCATTTGCGGTTGTTCAGAGTCTATTTGGGCCATTAATTTCGGCTATTAAATATTTAGATTTAATTAAGTTAACATTTAATGGTTAAGCAGCCTGTAGTTGTGTGTATGTGTGCTTTAATATGATTAGAAAGTTTCCCTCAGTTGCATTTAGCACACGTTTTATATGTGTGCTTATACATCGGGCCTGTATTATTTAGCTTTTGAGTGAGAGAGATCCTTGTGGATGTGGAAAGCGCACGATACACAATCAAGCAGATCACAGAGAGGTGGATGGAATTGTTTAAAAGTCAATAAATATATGGGAGTGAGAGAAGGACATAAATGTAAAACAGATAGAACTTACCCTGGAACTCTTTTCGGGCTGCGGACACCGAGGTCACAATATTGGCCACATGCCCCAACACAGTGGCGAATAGTAACAGTCCAAAGAGCAGTTGAAAGATGACAAACAGATACTCGCCCTTGTTTCTAGGCCTCGGCAGGTCACCGATTGTGGTCAGTGCCAATGTGCACCAATAATAACTTTGTAAATACGCTTTCACATAGTCTGTACTTTCCGAATCACTGTACACCCAATTTTTAGAGCCGAAGCCATCGTTTTTTAATATGATATGGAACAGGCACCCGTTCCAATGGAATATAACTAAGAGGTAGTGTATTAGACTGCTCGACCGGAACAAGTTCGGATAGTTGGTGTGACGTTCAGTGCGGTCCATGAACGCCCAAAATCTATAGATTTTCACTAACCGAAACGAACGCAATATCGAATTGAATCCAACTGATAAATATAAGAAATCTAATGGTAACAGGCACAAACAGTCTATGTAGAATGTTGTCGAATTCATGTAATGGTGACGCAGCTTCGTCGAGTCCGTCTGCAGAACGCCATCCTCCAGGTAACCAGTTCGAAAATGAAACATTATATCCATCAGGTACAGAAAATCAGCAAAATAGTCCAAGCAAAACCACACCAGGATCGTGTTCGCTAAGAACAGTACCAGAAAATCACACATCAATATAATCTCTGTGATTTGTTTTTTTACATATATTTACTAAAACCTAATCCTTACCATCTATTTCTCTGAAGGCAAAACGGTATATAATAACCCAAAAATTGTAAAGGAAAGCTAAGGACACAATCATGGACCAGTAATAGCACAGCCTTCCCGCAGGGTCAAATACAAAAGACCAATTTGTTGAGTTGGTACGTAACCTCGAGCTATACGAATCCGTTCTACGAAATGCGCCGTATCGGCTGAAACAGATTAATCCCCACAAATTCATAATTACAACTTCTGGACGGCTGTAATCCTTACATTCGAATCTCATTTCAGTATTTTAATATATTTTTTTTATTAATCCACAGCATTGCACCACTTTCATAAATAACATAAAAGAAGTGAAATAAATTTTAAGACAGTTAGATTTTGCTAAGAACGTGACTCGAATAGGACCAGAATAAACAAAACCCCCGTTTATATTCACCTCTCCGTTCCGTTACAGCTGCTTGTGCTGTTCAGATGGTTCGAAGAGGGTGGATTCGTTCCAGCCGTGGAACCGGGCGCCGTCCTCCATGCCCCCAGTAGCGGAGCCTCTCCGGAACTGGTCAACGTAACACTCGTGGGCAGCTTGAGTCTGCCTCTAAGGTCCTTTCGACGGGCCTTCCGCGACAAGTCCAATTCACTTGCCGCCGAACTAACATTGGCCGCGCGATTTATGTACGATGGTGATGTGGAAAAGTAGCCGCCTTCCTGGTCTTGGGCCGCTGGCCGCGCCTTGGACATTCCTAGTTTACAGCCGACCAAATCTGAAATACTCACTTGAGAGGCAATTGAGCGTGTTTGCTTTGGATTTCAGATTTTCTTACCTAAAAGGCTCTGTCTGGAGACGCTTTTTAAGCCGCGTGCGATACTCTCATTGCTCGTCTTGTGCGAGACGGTCGTGGGAACGGCACATTGTAGCGGCGATGTTACGTTTAATTGAGTGCCGCTACTACTTAATCGCTCCCCAACCATACAACCACCAGATGTAATAATCCCTGGAATAAAATTGACTGTCTTATAATTCGGGTTATCAATCATGAGAGGCGGGGGGCGGTTATGGGGATGTGTGATCGAGTCAGAAACAATTAATTAGACTGCGAGCAGACGACTTAGTGTTTGCGTGAAGGAGGAATTGGAATGATGGAACATTGTTTTCCATAATGGTAAGTGGAAAAAAATGTGCGCTTTTCGGAGCGCGCGCTCTCCACAAATGGCCAATTTATCTCGACAACGACAACATTGTAACACGTGTGCATCCGTGTTAGTTGGTATATGTATAGGAAAGATGGAATTTATGTGCGTTTATTTCAGTAAATCCTGCTAAGTATATAGATTACACACCTAAATACAATACAATTTCCGAAACAATCACCACAATAATTGCTATCTAACCCGTCCAATGATTATTATCATTACCTGGTCTCATAAATGCTGTATTACGAACCACTCGAAATTGTCTGCCATTCTGTACCTACTATTACGGTGCTACCAGCATCATAATTGCCAAAATTAAATTGAGAAGGGTATTTTGTAATTTATCCATGTAAATTAATTTGCCAATAAAGTGATAAAATTGAGTCGCTTTAATTAGGGGGCAAGGCGAGAAGTGACGGTTGCAAAAAAGTTAATTAATTGGACACAACATGTACGAATACAGCATACGAGTACGAATAACAGAGTGAGACTTGAACTAGTTTTTGTTCAACTTTAAAACTTTAACTGTCGTATAAAGTTGTGTCTAATTGACGCTGTTTATATTTGTAATTGCGATCGTTTCTTCTGCACTCTTGTTAGTATTCGAGAGTTTGGATGGAATTAAAATGGGGAAAAAGAAGTGGCCGAAAAACATCTCGACTGTATTCTAAGGATGTTATTTTGCTACAAAATATCGCTATTAGTCTGATGGCGCCAACTACTTACTCTCTGTAAGGAATAAATTTTTTAAAGACGTGTCCTGAATTTAATAGCGCACACCAGTCGCAGTTTGAACATCAATTTAAAAATTTTATTATTACGTTTGCAAAATGATTTTTTCATTTCAACGATCTCCGTGGAAATGATTATTTGTAATAATAAATATTTTTTATCGGTGAACGTAAAATAGCGATGTTTATGCGATTATGGAATGTATTATGACATATTACCAGTCGATTGCCATTTTAATTTGGAATTTGTTAATTTGAATAAAAGTGTGCAAATTAAATACAGAGCACCTATTATTTGGCGAATTTTCCAGTTGAGTTAACAGGGAAAAGCCTTTCTCTCTGATTATACAGAGAGAGGTGCAATAATTTTAAGCGACATTATTCCAAATATATACACACACACAAAATGCAATCGACTGTTACGTCTCTGGTGAATTTATAAAATATTCATGGACCGACAAACATGAAAAATCGACCTTACAAGATGGATTCATGTAAATATCATAGTTTAGATAAAATTTCTTATTTCCTCTCCTCACGAGACATGTTTATTCTCAACGCGGGACGAACAGTCGAATCACTTTACATTTTCATCTCAATTGCGACAATCCCTAATAAAGAGACAATGCAGCACACATATACACGGTAGCATACGACTTGAAAATGAGATTGTTGATATATTATACGGCGGTCGCAGAAAATCGATAGTATTTCATTTTTAATGAAACAGTAAATTGATAAAATATAAAATACTCAAGGCGAAGTGGAATAAGCGGGACGAGAAAAAAGAAATTTCAGAATTTCATAAATTCAAATTCTATAGGTATATATATATTATATTCTTCTAAAAAGGAAAATTCAATTATTTTCATGTGCATAGAAATTGGTTTTGTTTCTCCTTTCCCTGTGATGTGTGCTCATATTTTTAAATAGCGAACAAATTTCCATTTAATTGTTTCCGGGTAAAAAGGTTGGCCTCTAGTTGGGCCCCCAGCAATTGACATAAAGGGATGTGGTTTAATCACCACAACATTTGTTTCCTTTTCAAAGATAAACCCCCATGTTAATTGGCGATACTTTTTCCCTAATAAAAAGCTCTCTCCTGGACCATCGGACAGCAATACTCGACCATGTGGAAGTGCATGTGCGGTCTAAATATATTGTATAAATAGCTTCCATCAGCATTTCAGATATGCATTAGGAAAATGCTTTTCCAGGGTAATGTGTGCGAGTGGATGGTGGTAGAGGGATGGTAATTTGGGGGATGCAGCACAAGAGCACAACACAGTGATGAAACGTAGACGAGAGGCAAGAGAACCGAACAATGTAATAAACGTTGCTGTTGAAGGTTCAATGAGATGCGGGGAATGTGAGTATTACGAAAACACGGTTTACTAATAATTAATGGTTAATTCCTGAATCGGACACAGGAGAGACGAACTCTATACACATTTTATACACAAAGAACACACACACAACCCCCGCCTATACACACAAGGAAAGATTAGAGAAAAAGAGATTTCCGTTTTCCAACCAGATAAATTATAGAATAAAAAACGGAAAAATGTTTGCTATGCTGCTCTTCCCTTTTTTATATCCTTTTTTCTTTCCAGAATTTAATTTTTTAGCAGAAACTATTACTAGACAAATTTATTCATGTGCGGGGAATATAATGTATTCTTGAATGTTTGTGATGTGTGCATAGTCCCGGGGAGCTTTTATCATAAAATTGGCTGCAGCACTCAGACATTACACATTTTTAAAATATCAAAGGTTATAAAACTTATAAATTCACTCTCTCTCTCTGTATTTTGATCCAGCATTTTTTTACACTCTTACTTTTTTTCATCAATTTTGATCCTATCTGGGGCTATCTACATGATGAACACGATATCGTTGTAAGATCGTATTGTCGCATACTATTTTTACTTGCCGAAACAATAATTCCGCGTCCTCTTATCTTGAAATAATTAAACTCCACCATAAATCATCGATAAAAGTTATGGCAATAAATTCGGTTACACAAGTGCATTATCACAGTCAAAAAATCACCTCTAAATCGCAATGTTCAAGGTAACACTCGTCGCTCTCCTGTTTTTCATTACATTCTGCTCCTGTTTCCAATATGGGCAGAATCTTAGTAAGTTTTCACACTTCTGTTAACAATCCTCGCTTAATTTTCCGATTCCAGATATCAAACCGTTTATTCTTGAAGAAACAATTAACAAAAGTGTGGAATGCATCCGTGAGACCCTCAGCACTGGCATCCCTGAACTCGGTTTGCCCAGTTTCAACCCCCTCATCTTGACGAATGCCACTCTCGACTTTGACGCATTCAATTTAAGTTATCTGAGGTACAATTCACTCTAATTCACAATGTAATTACTCATAACACAAGTTGAAATCTGTTCAGAGGCCAATTGACTATCGACGGTTCCTGTCCGAATATCGTCAATTTCAATGTTCGAGATATGCACGGTGACTTACTGCTCATACCGCCCACATACACCGTCAATTTCACATTACACTATGACGACGTGTCTTGTCAAGGTAAATACAAAATGAACTTGACGATAGCGGATTATAATGTGTGGGGAAGTGGTGACATCATGTAAGAAAAGCGTCTTTTTAATATCGTCACACTCTCAATACAGAATCTGTGTGTTGTTTTAAGCTCTGATGTGACGAATTTGACTATCGCGGGACACGTTAAGGCTGTCATCCTGGGCTCAGTGGATCTGCAAGAATTACAAGCACCTGCCACGATTGGGAGTTATAATGTAAGTTGAAAACTTGATGATGATGATGATTAAAAATTTAAGGATCAAACGAACTTACCTGTAGGTGAAGTTCGATCCAAATTATGTGAACCGTCCAATCCGAAATATCACATTAACCAAGTAGTAGGTGCCTTACACGCACCTCTGCCACAAGTTTAAAGTAACAAGAAATTTAAACTTCCCGCTACTTATTCCACTACCTAAACCCGGTCCTGTACTGCCAACGTCATTTGTTTAAAGCGTTCTCCCTGATTTCTCCATGGGTTTGGGAGGGAGGGATTGTGATATTTCGGATTGGACGGTTCACATAATTTGGATCGAACTTCACCTACAGGTAAGTTCGTTTGATCCTTAAATTATGTTTCACCGTCCAATCCTTCATATCACATTAACCAAGTAGATGTTTAGAGTTCGCAAGGAGAAATCAGCAATTATTCAAGAAACATGTCCTAAATAGGAATAAAAAATTAAAAAATTTTTATTAACGGATTAAACATTGAACAAATCCGTTCATAACACAAAACTAAACATTTATAAAACTCTATAAATGAAGAAAAAACAACGATATTTATAACACATTAAACAATAATGTGCCAAATAATTTACATATTCTCTCATTCCTTCTGGAACACAGAATTTATCAAATTGTCCATGCCAACAATTGGTCTGTTATAAAACGTCGCAAACGTTGACGAAGCAGATGTCCATCCCGCTGTTCTCTTAATAGTGTCCAAAGAAACCCCTTTTGCGAACGCAAAGGACGTAGACGCATGACGGGTTGAATGTGCCGAAAAAATCGAACAATCAACACCCGATTTTTGTAAAACCTGCTTCACCCACCGACTCAGGGTCTGTTTTGATACCACTTTATGTGGTTTTATAAAGGATACAAATAGTGGACCATCCTTTACCTCTCGCAAATTCTCTGTTGTCTTCAGATAATGCTTTAGTGTTGAAGCAACACAAAGCTTCTTATTTTCATTAAATAACGGGAGATTCAAAACAGGTTGAAACCGGTTAGGTGCCGAAGTTTTAATTAGTCGAGGTATATATACCTTCAATCCGTCTTCATCTTCTGTAATATTCGAAATTTCAATAAATGAAATTGTTTGTAGTCTTTGGCCCGTAGCGAGAAGCAACAACACTACTAATTTATAAGTCAAATTTTTTAAATTCTGTACATCCAGCGACTCCAAATAACGCAATACCAATTGCGGGTTCCAAGTTGAATGATATTTGGGATTTGGCGGGCGTGTACGGAATACTCCTTTAAAAAACCGTCTAATGACTTGATGGTCCATAACGCCATCTCCCAGCAAAAGAGTTAAAGCAGATCGATGTGAATTAAAGGTGCCAAACTTGCAACCCGTTTTGTCCAGAAGAACTTGAAAAAATTTAATTATTGTGGACACATCCACCTCAAAAGGAGAAATCTGCTCTTCAAAACAAAACTTCCACCACAACTTGTAAGTAGAATTATATTGGAGCATTGTAGCAGGAGCGATTGAATCCAATAAAGTTGATAATGCTGATTCCGGAGCACCTTTCTTCATGTACGCCTGGCTGATAATCTGGCGGCCACCAGGGTAAGACGATTCCCTAGAGGATGTTTCTTTGAACTAGAAGGAAGAAATAAACAATTAGCTCCTGTGCCTACATTCAATATATCCCCCTCCGCCAGTTTTAAAAACAACGGGTACCATGCCTGAGAAGGCCAACTTGGTACTACTAAAATGCCTTCCGCTTTATCCCTCATTATCTTTTGTAAACATCGTAAAATGAGAGCGAAAGGGGGGAAAGCGAAAAAATAGAATTGTGCCCAATCTAATGTAAAAGCATCAATTGCAAAAGCCTGAACATCTTTAGACCAAGAAACGTAACATTTACATTGAAAATTATCACGTGACGCAAAAAGATCTATATCAGGTACACCAAAAATGATTGTAATCAATTGGAAACTGTCTCTAGTAAGAGACCATTCTGTATCTGAAGAAGGCTGACGAGACAGCTCATCTGCAATGTAATTGTCTTTTGAGTTGATGTAAGATGCAAACAACCACAAACGTCGCATCTCACACCATTTCCAAATTTCACGAGATAAACAATCCAATTTGAAATACTTGACACTGCCCATTCTATTTATGTAGGCTAATGCCGTAGTATTGTCTGTGCGTATTAAAATGTTACAATCTCTGTAACCAGAAGCAAAACATTTAAGCCCATTAAAAACGGCCAACAATTCCAACCAATTTATATGATTGTGTGTGTCATCTTCGGACCACCAACCGAAGGCTTTTTCTCCCTTGCAGTGCGCTCCCCAGCCTGTCAAGCTGGCATCCGAAAAGATTTCCAAATGAAACTTATCGCAAAATAGTGATTTACCACCATTTTTACGCAAATTAGCCAACCACCACTGCAAATCCGGCTGAATATCCTTCGGCACATTCATAACGGCATCATAGTTGTTTGAATTTTCCGACAACGCCTTAAACTTAGCCCTTTCCAAACGCTTGGTATAACACCATGCGTATGTGAAGGAAGGGCATACTGAAATAACATAACCAATCATTTGGGCAAATTCTCGAATAGTACAATGCTTTATAAAAGAAAAACGTTGTAAAATTGCTGAAAGCCTATTAACCTTGTCTAATGGCAAAGAAATACGCATGTCAATGCTATTAAACATAAAGCCCAAAAATTTTATCGAATTTTTAGGAATTAATTCACTCTTTTTCCAATTTATTAGGAAACCCAGCTTGCGTAAAAATTTTACAGCAAAATCGACAGACCTTTTGCAATTCTGGAATGAATTTCCAATAATTAGAAAATCATCAAGATAGGCAACACACAGTATCCCGTGGGCCCGTAAAAAGGACAAAACTGGTTTTACCAGCTTAGTAAACATGAAGGGAGCTGAAGAAAGACCAAAAGGAAGGCAAGTAAATTCAAAAGTGTGACCCTGAAAAGTAAAACGCAAGAACTTGCGGTCTGATGGATGTATTGAAACCATATGATATGCATCCTTAAGGTCTATACTCGCCATGAAACACCCCTGAAAAATCATTCTCGAAACTGTACGATAATCCTCCATTTTGAAATGAGGTGTTAAAACATATTTGTTTAACTCCTTAAGGTTTAAAATAAACCTTTTCTCCCCATTTGGTTTATCAACCAGAAAAATACGAGAAATAAACTCATTTTCAGTGGAGCTACATCTAACAACTGCCCCTGTTGTCAACAACTTATCAATTGCTAACGACATTTCCCTAATTTCCTCAGCAGAAAACATTTTCTTGGAAAAAAAACCACTCTTTGGTAAACCACCAAGAAGAGGAATGCGATAACCCGCAATCCAATTTAAAACGACCGTGTCGGACGTGATTGTTTTCCAACAATTAAGAAAGTGTCGTAAACGACCAGCAGAAGGACTCACCTGATCTACCTTCTGCGAACTGACTTCGATCGGGATTTCGGTGATGGTGAGCGCCTCTTTGTGTAAGAGCTCTGGCCCCTGGATGTTTCCGGTGCTCTCTGTTTCCGAAACGGGCGATACGAGTTTAAATTCTTTCTATAAGAAGAATTATTACTCTTTGATGAGCCTGGTACCGGTTGAATGACCTTGGGTGGCACTTTCTTAATGTCTTTGCTGACATTTTGTAGCGACTTTGTTGCCCGAATCCGTTCACCCAGATCCGATCCAAACAAGAAGTCTCCAGGTGGGGAATTCTTAATTGCCTCCACCATATTAGAATTTAAAAGAGAGCAAACCAGGCTCCGCCGACTTTGAGTCGTTCGATGGAACATATTACACAAAATTCGGCCTGAATCACACAAACCTTCTATAAGATCGAGCCTTTTTTCACCTCCCGCTGTCGCATCCTCCAACAACAACGACACTCCCGCAGCCAACGCAGAAATTGCTTTACTAAGCGAATTCTGACTCTCTAATAGAGCTGCGTCTCTAATAACCGGTTGCTTTTCTAATACAGAAACAACTTCCGGATTAAGTGCAGGTGGATTTAGTGCAGATAAATTATTAGGAACAATATACTTGTCCTTTAATTCCTTTGAAGACTCTTTAGCGAGTCCATTAACCAAGATATGTTCCCATCGGGAAGCAATCGCAGGATGGACATTCTTAGCCATCACTTTTACACCGGCAGGATCACCACCTAACAACGCTGCAATGTCCGGGGGTAATTCCTCATCGTTATGGATGGACAATACATCGTGATCGATCGATACACCACCGTCCACATCCACTTCCAAAACAGGATTGTCTATTTCAACATCTGGCCGTAAACCAGAATCATTGGGAACCGGACTACGATGACGAATCGTACCCGCACCAGGAGCCGGACTTTCAGTCCGCTCAGACCTATTGTTCCTGTGTGAATTTCCACGATTCGTGGAATCCGAAATACTCGTCATTCGCGACAGAGCTGTGTGCAACATCTTTTCTAATTTTTTAACTCGTTTACACAACGAGCGATTAGAACGATCCTCCGAATCCGAACTATCGTCCGATGAGGAATATTTTCTCTTTCGACGACCCATCATTAACCGTAAAAAAAAGGTAACCTAACCTTACCTTTTACAACTAGAAATAAAGTTTTCTTAAAAAATAGGTAAAGCAAATAAAAATATACCTCAAACCAATAATAAAAACAAATCTACAACTAAAACTGTATAATACAGATAATAAAACTCTGGAATAATAATAAAAAACCCAATAAAAAATGTTTCACCTCGTGGCAGAAGGCGCACAAAAAACACAATGACGTTGGCAGTACAGGACCGGGTTTAGGTAGTGGAATAAGTAGCGGGAAGTTTAAATTTCTTGTTACTTTAAACTTGTGGCAGAGGTGCGTGTAAGGCACCTACTACTTGGTTAATGTGATATGAAGGATTGGACGGTGAAACATAATATAATGTTTACAGTTTAACATAACTGGATTGTATAACGATGAGGAAATTAGTCGCAATGTGACGAATACTGTGCGGGAAAAATTACCGCAAATTATCAATGAACATCCAGAATTGTTTACGGACTTGATTGGACCACTGTTGGTCTACCTTTACAATGGACTCATGAACGACGAATGGGGTGTTGGGATCATAAAAGAAATGACTCAAAGATGCATAATAGACATTATTTTTCCACCAGAGCAAGAGATCGTTAACAAACTTTTCCAACAATTCTTATCAAGACATTGAAGAATAATCGATGAGCTTGAGTATTGTGTACTTATAGTTTTGAGAACAGATTTTTGATAATATGCATTGTATTTGGAAAACAACTTAATTAAATCTCTCTCAGTATTATATTAGTTTATAGTCTGGCGTACATATATAATAATTCCAGTTGTGAATGTAAATTCATCAGATTATTAGTGCCAATGTTAAAATGTTTTCATATTAGGCTGAATAAACTTCCATAATAGTTAACCCTTTCCCTGTCAAAACACACTGTGCTCTCACTGCTGTATGTATATGATGCATATAGAAGAGGAGAATTAGGAGGCCACAAACTTAAAGTACAATTAAATTAATGAGTTTAACTGTCGATTACGATTTATGCATATATATGCTACCCAATTGTATAAATCATAATTATGGTAACACAAATCACAGTCTAGAATATAGAAAATAATAATTTATTAAAATCACTATTGGATGAAATTATTATTTATATATACAATGAAAATACGGACAAACACAAAACCGAATAATTTATGCCACGTTATATAACAATATGCAAACAATACGTAATTGTAATGTTATAATAATAAATGATGGAAATATACACATGCTTTTCCGATATAGTGGGTTATTTTCGAGTTTGTGTGTTTGTAATTCTCTAACTTGGAACAATGCCGTCAAATGCGAAAACTGCCCAAAGTTATTGCGTTTTATTACCCGCCACCAGACAGAAATGATGTGATTTTCAAAAGTTTTTCAGTTTGTTTATTTTATTACATAGAAAATATTTAATTGTCTACAGAGTAATGGAAAGTTTGTACACTTGACACGTGTGATTTTAGAAATAAAAACTTTGTATTGTATAATGTAGTTTTCGCGTTTATGTGAGTATATATGACATTTTAATACACTTCAATCCTCCCCAACTACATAAACTAACAAAACTTCATCCAACTTTGCACATTGAAAGTTTTAAATAATTATGCTAATGTTGTTTATTCATTTAATGTTGAACCCAAACTGTAAATTCATTAAACATATTATTATATACGTAATTTATAATTTGATAAAATTTATTCGCCCAAAGGCAATAAACACAAAGCTCCTTGCTGTTCTATGCACTTTTACTTCACATTCCCTGCATATTTGTAGATGTTCTTCTGCAAACGTCAGATAACACACATTTTATTTATTTTAATATCATGGTGGATGGCGAAGTTATTCATTTACCGCCACAAAGTTAATTCCTCAACAATAATCTGCACAGGGTTTTGTTACGGTTATGGGAGGACTGGGAATGCTGTTGTGCACTTGTAAATGGGCGAAAATTGGCTCTATAAGGAGTAGAAATTTTGATAAAGTTGCAAACTTTCACCATCAATCAACTGATAGTATGAATACGTTTGAATAAGTGATCTGTTGCTTTTCTAAGTTAATGAGATGGAAATGTGCGATTTCATTGCGAAAGTCGCGCTATTATAACATGCAGCAAAATTTCAGTTCAGTTTTCTTAGATGCTCTTCCAGACGCCGCCCTGTCAATAGTCATTAAATATGCAACGATGCAACAGAGTATAAAGGCTGATTTGGCTTCAACTGAATGTCCATTAAAAATTTACGTGGCGCAATACGGAAACGGGTCCCTTGTTGTTTTCCAACTAAAGAAAATGCCACTTTCTCGGACAATAATTTTGTAAAAAGAGCAAAAACGCGGTTCGATAATAGTGCGGGTTTTTGTTGTCCATCAGCTCAAGAATTTATTTGACATATGATATAAAAATTCCAAAAAACAGAATAAATTTATATAAATTAAAGGATCTGCAACTGTGTGTGAATGTATGTGTAAAAAAATTATTCATGAGACTGTCAGATATTTTTTTAATATGTTGGATTCATGATGAATTGAAAATATTCTTTGTCGGAGTATTACAGTCATTTCAGAATGGCAGATGAGAATTTCGCTCATAATGCGAGAATAAAAAATTCATCCCTGAGAATAAAACGAGAAAAATCCACCAGAAACATTTTTATATAAACCTATGCACCTTTGACACCCACCTAACCGACATTAATTTATTACCCAACAGCGCGAGAATGATGGTCGGATTTAATTGAAAAAAAGACACAAGACTTGACATCCTCATATATTAAATTTCGTTTTTATTCCATCAAGTGTGTGATGTGAAAAACAGAATTGAATT
This sequence comes from Silvanus unidentatus, assembly GCA_963930825.1. NCBI lineage: Eukaryota > Metazoa > Arthropoda > Insecta > Coleoptera > Silvanidae > Silvanus > Silvanus unidentatus. The sequence goes on from OZ005758.1 coordinate 3,542,039, forward strand.
TCGACAATATGATGGAGGAGATTAGGAATCACGCAAACGGAACAAGAATAAAAAGGGAACGTCTTGTTTTATTTGCAGAGGGTGGTCAATAAAAGCGTGTGCACTTGCAATATGCTAGTAAATGTGTGTAAACGATGCCGGAAACGTAGGCCCCCGAACAATATTAGGAAAAAGCGTATGGGAAACGTGGCCGAGAACAACTTAACAACTTTTACAACTTTACTTTTATTAAGTTGTCCAAGCAGTTGGCCCCGCCGCCCCTAGTTTGGCGTGTTTGGCGAAAGCTGCAACCCGAGCTGCAACCGCATCCAAATTAAGCACCAGAAATCGTTTCCGGTTAATCATATATTTGTTGTACCTTTTGACTCTGTACGTACTACTTACAAACCTCAACACACACACACACAGACAGAAAATCTGCATGTAATCTGTCATGCTTACTGCGAGGAACACCTTTGCAGGAAATTGGATCTATTATTCATTACACGAGAGCTTTGGATGAGACAAATGACTCTAGTGTAATCGTTTAGTTTGATTTATGCAACATTTATCATAAACAGTTATGGTGCATTTACACAGAAACATTCACTTTTCGATCTTAAAAAGAACCGAAGCACCGTAACACACACTAACACAGTGGTGGGTAATTTATCGGTTCTTGTACCGCAAAAAATATTTATGGTCTTTGGGGTGCGTTTTTACCCTCTTTTTTACTACTGCCTCCCACAATATTATTTACAAATTAATATTTACCACACCTACCATTGATCCTCCCCCGACAAAAGCACAAAATACCGTTGTCTATATATATCGGAATGAAAGGAATAATGCGAGGGGCAATTGGAATTTATCGCTGAAATAATGAAGGCAATTATTTAAGTGACAATTGCAATTTTCAACTTCATTTGGAGTAATCTGTGTGAATAAGACGGGGCGCAATTTGTATCATCCGCGTACGTTGAATAAAGATATTTATTCTTTGGTGTGGATGTTGGCGGAGGAGGGTGGGTGAGTGTATTCTGGCGCCAGTCAGGATGAATTGAATTTTCGCATTGGTGGTGCGATGATATAGCGTCTAGAGATTTCTTAAATATTGTATGCTCGTGTGGAAAATGAAATGAAAGCAACGCGAAAGCAGAGAAAAAACAAACGTTTCTCAGGTATTTTATATACCTGTTGAGTAGCAGTAACCACAATGTACTAGAGATACCGCAAATAAACCCCATGGTGATATCCGCTTGTGGTTCCGCCCTGGCCGTTCGTGTACCTTCTGGTTTTTTCGCAAGTTGAGCCTTTTATTCTACTTTTTTCGTTCCTTAACGGAGAGACAGAGAGAACCGGGGAATATTGGAGTGCCGGTTGGATATTTCTAGTTATTTTTCTCTCTTTTTGCGTTGTTTAAAACAATGCACCTCATCAAGATTTTTCTAAAGCAATTTCAGGACGACTTCACCCGGTTCAATTCCCGCTTTTCTGTGCTCGCCCGGAAAACTCACCCACTAGCATACAAAGTAAATGGGGGATTTAATTTTAGTGAAAAGAATGTACCGAAATAAGTTAATAAGTGTGCTGCTGCTTCTGCCGAATTTATTCGATACAAGTGAGAGCTTGATGGTGGTAGAATATTCGACTAAGTGAACAGACCGAAAGCACGGCATATAAGAATAATTGAAATTCAATAAAAGAAAATATGCGAGTTATCGAATGTCAAACACATTTCATTTCGTTGCCTTTCTGTAGTTTTATTTACCCTTCAGCATGTTTCGTTAAATTACAATCTCTCCTTTTGATCGTGCGAAGCGCAGAATTGTGCTATTTTGAAATCGCGCAAATCATTAACAATTGATATGTTTGTGGGCTCATTGCGAATCTAATGCTCCAGATTGGGTCCTTTATTACGTTTGTGTACTGAACATACATGACTTCTTTAAATAGTAATTTAAGAAGAAATATGTTGGTCTCTGAGTACTTTTCTCCAAACAAGCATCCGCAACCGCGTGTACAGCTTCCCATTCTTCTCATACTTCTCTTATATTCCCTACCTGGCGGCATGTGAGAGATCTTATATTCTCTCTTGGGTACAAGAGATGACGGCACTCTATAATTTTTGATGCCCTCTAGCTCAGCAAACACACTGACGTCACTTCTGTACATATTCTGGTTTTATGGGGTATAAGGGTATATATTTTTTTATTACGCTTATACCTATAGTTTGCCCATGTGTGCATGAAAATATTTCCTAGATATGAATATATCTGTACACATTTTTTTATACTATATTAAATTTTACGAATTCGGTATTTGATATGAACGTGTATATGTATATATTGGTTTCGGTATATAAATTTGTAATTCTTTTTTACCGTTCTGCATTTCTATTTATATGTGTGGATGAGTAAAAAAAATTAAACAAAAACATACTGAAATCGATGCTACATTTTGTATGTATGTGTATCAATTTTGAATAGGGTGATAAAAAGTTTATAAAATCCACCCTGAAGCTCGCTCACACGACTAATTAGAGGTTGCTGAATAATTACTTCAAACTATTCTAATTAAATATTAGATACAGAGGGTTGTAAAGGACATTATGTTTTATTTAAACGTAAAAGTACACTGTTATTATTCTTTCGTATAAAAATATTGACCTTACAATAAAATTATATCCACATTAATTTATATAATGTGGATATTAATTTTCTCTATTCTGGTGAGCATACCTACAGAGTTTTTTTATTTATTTTTAAACATGTGTTTTTTAACTTGTCCTCACATCTTTCGCCACCCTCCCATATCCTTATCAGCCTATACAATACTCTTAAAGCCCTTGCAAAGTTTTAATATTCATTCACTCCCTAGAATGTATATTTATTCTAATTTAATGCAAGTGAAAGTCAATTCGAGAAAAAAGCTACCCTTAGAAGATCAGACCACGACCACACAGAAAACAATTAATCCTAAGAAGTCAATCCCCCTCTGTGTGTACACATTTTCTTCCCAAAAAGTTTACAATTGTCTTAAGTTAAACAAAGTTCCCCAGTAACCTAATGGCTTGACGTTGTTATCCAAGATTACGTGTACCTGATGAGGTTTTAATTATTTATTTGAATGTCTTGTTGCGTATATTCAGATTTCTGTTCGCGTTTCTCGAATTTATTTTCAAATGCATTCATAATGGAGTAGGGAAAAATTTTACTTGCTAATTTTCCGAAAAGCATGAATAAACATTGGCCCTGATGCTGTGTATATAACTGTGTCCCCCGAAAAACTTATTAACTTATTTGTTGTCGAAATAATTGCAAATATCGCCTGTGATGTGCTGCTCTCTCTTTCATCCAGCATCACATCGATGGACTCTAAAAATACTGCGTAATTTCCACACGAGTTCCCCAACACGTCGATAACGTATTTCGTAACGGTTGAGTAGCCCTTTTATTCTTAAGGCACACATTACATGCGCTGATTAGCGCCCTACTAGCCACCCTCACCTGGCACTAGTCTGGGTCCGTTGATTGTGGACAGTGTGGTCCCGCTGCCATACTTCACATGGCCGGGATCCGCATTGCTGGAGACGACAGCGATCTCATCGAGCTCATGACTGTCTGCAGGCCCCAAGCCGACACCACTTCCTCCGCCGCCCCCAACGTGTCCTACCAGACGCCCGGCCGAACTGTCATGTGACTGCTTTCGGCCCCGCCAGCTCAAGACCAGCCGTTTGGCAGTGGACATCACGCCATGCTTTAGCGCGTCCCAAGGTATTGTGCCTGACACAAAGACACCCTCCGCACGGCCACCACTTCTTCGTCCACACCACCAACTAGTGCAAAATGGACACTATTTACGACCTCTTGTCCACCCACTCGCCTTAATTTATGGTATGCCATGCTGGTTCCGGGCTGGATGGGAGCGCCAACATCGACTTCCTACTTGTTGATGGCCTGTTACGCAGATTGGTCACTGGGGGCTCCAGTTTCAGCTTAACACAGTCAAGTTGCATCTGGAACAGGAGGAAACAATGTTAGAGGTGAATAGAGACGTTTGCGCTGGGGGAAAACCACAATGACAACATGATTCACTTATGTCTTTTCATAACTTTATATACAACTTACAATTGCAATTCTGTTGTATTTGGAAATTTCATAAACTCTCGCGAGTTTGAGGAAGAAAAACGCGAACAAAAAGATAAAAAACTGTGTGAGAGTCTCATGTTCGGGGTGAAATGTTGTACAACAAGCTTCCGACTAGAGTTTTTTTTCTATTCGAAATAAGACAATTTGAGGAGTTTATTAGTACAATCGTTCCGTACTATTCTTTACACCTTCCTTGATGAATCCCTTTTGTTTCTTTCGTTTTGTCCAATTTTCGATTAATTAATGTGCCGAGCTCTTAAGAAACAAGCCTTCAACACACTGTCATAAAAAAAGTGAAGTGAAATGTTTTAGGGCAAGTCGTTAAATTAAAATTATTCGAAAATTTTATTTCAGTTGTAAACAAGGGAAATAATTAAAGGAGAACCACTCTGTTGTGTGATGCTGCAACAGCTAAACAAAATTTTTTATCTCTTTTTGTTCACATATATATATGTATATACAGGTATTTTTTAGTGTAAAAGGATGAAATTTTATTCGCAACTGAATAACGTAATAAAGTGAGGGATTCATTCTTTCACTAGACTGTATTCAATGACCATAAAATTGCGGCCTAAAATAAACATGCATATCACTTGAATACCAATTCATTTCGTTAATTATGGATAATTAAAAGAAGCTAAAATGGTAACTAGGAGAGCATATATACATTTAATTAAATTTAATAATACTCTATAAAAGAAAAACGTGCCCACAACGCAATAGTATTCTCAATATGCGCAAAGCGACACAAAAGGACATCGATCCTTGGGATTCTTGCTTTCTCTACTGGCACACCAACATATCGCTCCCTTTTGGACCTTCAGGCGAAGCTGTGTCATCTGTTAGGATAAATTTTCCACTTCAAACAAAAGAATATAGCTGAGATTTTCGTCTGTATTTTCTCGTAACTATATGTATAATATGGGGGACAATGTATTCGCTGATCTGCCCAGTCTACGAATAAAATTTCGATTAACTAAGTATGTGTTAAAGAAGGAACACAGTTTAATGGTTCGTATAGACAATCAGTGACCAGAAAACCGTTTGACCAGTCAAAGTGATAAAACTTTCTAAACTTCAGACTGAAACGTTTCCTTATGCTTGTGTAAAGGCGAGCGAATAAAACCGTATTCAATTTGGAGTCTGCGAAAGTTTTTACTACTGATTTTTACAATAAAATTAAGCGACAAGCAAATTATTTCAGACACAATTCGAAGACGCTCAATCGTACCTAATCTGGCTTTTTTTGCCCTCTTCAAATGTATCCATTCGCTTGCTTATGAAGCTTTAGAAAGTACATTGTATGGAATTACTTGGAAAAATAAAGCAATTCGATGGAAACTGGTGAAATGGTGTGGGGGAAGAGTTGGATGGTTTGCGAAAACTTTCGAAATTTGCATTTAATGAGTTAAATGCAATTCATTTATAATCGAATTAACTTCTATCGCATACATGCTTAATATTCAATTAAAAAAGTCAATTTGAAAAATTACTGCGTTGTGTACTGTGTCAATTTTATATTTAAATAAAATTCGCATTTTTTATTGCTGGTTAAACATTTCAATGTCATCCAATTTGTTGAACAGGCTATTTTCGAAATAGATTCGAACACATTTACATTGATTTGAATAAATGAATAGTTGTAGTGGAGAAATTTAAAAAAATTAAACTTTCATACTTTATTTGTATGTATATCTCTTTATGCAATTGAAATTCTGTGGGCACGTTTTTCTATTGATTGTTATTAACTAACATTAAAAGCGCGTTACTGCATCACGGCCACAGAGAGAAGAAAGTCTGGCTTTTCCGATGATTCTTGAAACCCGTACCTGCAAGATGCTGCGGAGGAGAGAAGTTTTAAACAACTAGAAAGCATACATATGTATTTGTTGATAAGACAACGTGCTGTGCATATAAATTGTGTGTGAACGTACCAAAATCATACTGAAATAATTGTACCCGCATAAAACTTTCACAACACTATGAACAACTGTCACTGCAAGTGCCGCAAATCGGCCGAATGTTGCACATATTTGAATGAAAAATCTGGCAAAATGATGGTGGCACAACCGTCACAAATTTGGCACATGCACACGTTTTATTATTCCATGTCGGACACACGACAAACGAGTGGATTTTGACTACGTACGCAGTGATTGGTTCGAGTCCATTGCCAAAATGTACACAATTAAATCGACAATTGTTTATTGTTCGAATCGGTCGGTGAGAATCCTAATAAAAACTCGACCAAAACTGCCTTTAGAGAGATTTATCTTGCAGATCAAGCCGGCGTAACGCAACCCTAGCCGCCGTCGTGTATCCACTGCGACGCCGGGCCTCTCGACGCGCACACTCCAGCTTCCAGCTCTATCTGTATTCCCGGACTCGAGATAAAACCGGGAGAAAGTCATCGCTTGAAATGCTATAGACAACATTGCATCAGCGTCCCGACGGCGATATGGCAAACGGCCGCGCGCCCGTCACTCCTCCTGCTGGGCTGCCTGGAATGGTGTTTCTTTGCTATAAGGACAGAGCGACAGCATCACACAGAACACAGACAGGAGTACACACAGTGGCTGGATTGGATACAATGCAACCTGTTGTTTATTGCTGAATGGTTGTGTCTTCAATTCATGTCAATATTGAAACAATAATTTCATTTCAGAGTGTGGACAGATGAAAAATCGCTTGGGCCTTTTGTAAAATTGATATGATGGCAGTTTTCGAGTTGTTCGACGATGATTAATTGTCCAGAGCGGAACGTAAATATTGTTGTAACCTTGGTGAGTTTGGTTTTCGGGTTCATTGCATTCGATGTCGGAAAGTGGTGCGAATTTTCCCCTTATAGATTAAATTTGGAGGAAAAGCGAGCGATGTGCGTCGCCTCCAAACACTTGTCTCTCGATATTTCGCCAGCATCAAAGGCTAATCAACTTACAGCGGATCAAATTGTACAAACGAGACGAAAATATGGGGATGAAATGGGTGTTTTTTTGCGTCACGCATTTGTAAAACACGCACACGTTGCATGTTTATTTTGGGATTTCATTTTACCAATAAATTCACGATTAATGGGAAGGACATTTTCGGAAAAATTGCCATTACGGTGATCGCTCTAATAAATTTTTCATTACGTCTTGATTTAGTTAGATCAATGCAATCGGGTTTGCTTTTCATGAACGAAAATTCACCACTATAGGGTGTCCATAAAATTCGATAGTTGAGTAAATGATGCATAAATGGAAATTTTATTATCCCAACTCTCTAGAGCCGTTTTATTATAGATTGTTCGGGGAAAAATGAAGTCTTCAAGTGCCTTCACCGTTTTATCGACTTGGCAGAAATCAATGCTAATATTAGTGTTAATAAGTGTTTGTTTTCAGTGCTGTACTGCGGTTTTGGTGTATGTATTTTCCCACAAAGTAGTTGGGAAATTTTTCGGCAGCATAACAGAGACATCTGCAATAAGTGGAAAGAAAACTCCCTGGTTTTTCACTTGGAAAAACTGTAATGTTGCACACGTTGCATAATTATTACATGCGGTAGTACATACAAAAAAGAAGTGTATTCATGCACAAATTAATACGAATAAATAGTTAAATCACATGTTTCCAGTTCGTAGCACAGTCGTATACAATGATAAATTAATTAATATTTACAATACTCCCATAAATAAAGATTCTGAAACTGATACTGATAGAGAGTGGTTAAAAAAATGAAGACATTGTACTTAGTATTTGTATCCATTGCCGCCGCCTCCATTTCCTGGCCGTCCTCCGGTTGCTGGAGGATACCCTGCTCCTCCTCCACCACCTCCTCCTCCACCTCCGGGATGCCCTTCACCACCGCCTCCAGCAGCTTCTTCGGCCGCATTTTCCTCTAAACTCTTCAGAATTTCCGGTGGAATTGGGGGTGCAGTAGGCAAATGGTCCCCTTTCGGCACGAATCCATTCTCATCCGCCGTATACTCAATTTTGATAACCTGCCCATCGGGAGCGGTATACTCAAAGGAGCCCATTGCCGACTGGATTTCATTCTCCGAACCAGCATTCTTCAGTTCGCCTTCTTCTTGGGCTTTAATCCCATTGCCAGCTTCGTAGCTCCATTTATAACTGCCATCTCCGTTATTCACAAATTCCTGCGAAATAATTGGAATTACGTCGCCACCGGCTCCACCAGCTCCACCACCGCCTCCTCCTCCACCGCCACCGGGAGGCACGTACGTCTGTCCACCTTTACCTAAACTCAAAGATGTTAATGCGATTTTACATCCTGCAGGTAATTACGTCATAGAGTACCGTTTCTGCCTCCGGGGGCTACTAATCCTGGTCCGCCACCAGCTCCTGCTGCGCCATTCGGCGGCAGATACGTGTTCTCAAGACGGGCAGCCGTACTCAAACCTGCTACCGCGAAGAAGACGATCTACGAGCCAAAAACACCGCATTTTAAGACCACTGTGTGTGCGTTACAATTTTTGAAAACCACTCACCAGCCTAACATCCAACATTGCCTCACTTAAGCACTTTGAACTTATTATTATCAATAAAAATAATTAAAACTGATTTTGCTCTCGAATCGGGCATTTATATAGTATTTAGTTAAAATGAGAACAACCCCACTCTGTATAAATCGTCAGCATATATTGGAATAGTTTAGCAGGATCTTCGTTATGCAAGAAAAAAATAAATCAAGCGAACGCGATGCACTTTTAGTGTGATCCTTTCACATGCAATGCTAAACAATCCTTATAAATAATCAATGCACATTACGTAGATGTGCACATGGAGAGCATGGAAATAACTTGAACAATATCATAAATTTGATGATCGCAGTGAATTCATAATTATGTACATGATGAAAACATGCTTTTCTTTATTAATAATTTGCAAAATTGAAACTGTTTCGCGTCTTGGAACAATAGCGGAATATCGAAACAGATAAAATTGTTCTACAGAGTGATATAAATTTTCTGGAAAGGTTAAATCAAGTCGGAATGTTGGCATGTTCTAATATAAAGCATCTCTTGCAAAACAACAAAACACGACAAACAATATAAGTTTAGTGGATATATACATTATAATTTCCCTATTGCATTTGAAAAGTTATTTACTTGCGAAAATACTACCTCTGCACATGTACACAATCGAGAGGATTGTTATAATTTTATCTGGGGAGAGAGCAGTCCCTCGTGCATCTTATTATTAGTTATTTAAACTTTAACGTACAAGATCAATAATCGAATGGAGAAGCGCGTTTATTCCTGCCGCTGTGCTACTGCTAAACGAGCCTCTCGGTCAATGCTGATGCCTGCTACTCTCCTCAAGATAAATAAAACAATTAAACGACGATGGTGATGAATCTGTGTGGACCGTGTCTTGCCCAATTAGGGTAAGCACGTTCACGAGTACGACATTCTATAACATCTCTAGCGTTGTTTGCGCTCTCAGCAGGATGAAGAACAGTATCATCTGCTACATGATGTAGCAATAACAATCTTTATTTACACACTACCATATATCGTAATTACACATCGCATTCTATTTGAATATTAAGTAATTGCGGTCTTAATCACTATCGTACTTGAATTCTACATATTTTCATTTATAAGTAGGTTTTCCTTTTACGGAATTCGTATTCTGGGTTGCATATAGCGGACGAAAACATTCAAATTTCCGATAAAACGCTCTTTTTTAGATGCGATTTCCAACAATATTAATCTTGTATAGAGATGATGTACGTACTTTATTGAGATTCAAAGGCTGCCGATACGCCCTTGAATCTACCTGTTTTATACAAGTTTTCCATTTTCGTATGAAGATGAGTCGCATTATGCAATATCACAATAAACTGATGGTTTACAGCTATACCTTGTCAAGAATCAAGTCCACTTTCATTTATCTCTATGTAGAAGTAGAATATTTATGAAAATGAAATTCCAGCGATACTCTCATATTCTTCTAATTTAAGATGGATTATGGTGGCGCCGAATGCAATTTTGACCATCTTGAAATACGAACTACATACAGTTTTAAATGGCTTCTATATTCTGATGCACTAACGCAAATTAAGCAATTAAAATCAGTTAAATTGCATCCCATTAGTATAATGCAACTAGATGAAACCTCTATTAAATTTTACTCATATAATGCAATTGTGCGAGCTATTACAGTAGGTATATTTATCTCTATGTTAATCTATACATTGGTAAAAGCAGCATATTCATATATTGTTATTTTGCTCAGTTTACGTACCTCTTCGATTTTGTTGTGGGATGAGTTCGTTATTATTACCTATTATTAGAATAAACCAAATGCGAATGGATTTTATGTCGATACATTAGAGAGCTTATTAAAAATTATATAACTGAGCAAATTATATTAATTTCACAGGCAATTGAAGTGGATCTTGTTTATTTTGAGGAATCCATTCATTCGTATAATTATTTACTCATTTCGTTATTTCCTTAATCAAAAAAAGCAATCAAGAAAGAAGTTTATCGCCCACAAAACTGGGACTCATCACAAAATCAAAAAGACAATAAAATTAGCCTATTAAATATGAGTCAATCAGAATCGCCTTGAGATGCCTTTTTTAACATCTAAGACATTTAATTTATCTTTGATTTATTACTAATGCCATATCAATTATGAAATGTGGACATTTTTGCCCATAAATCATATTAACTTTGTGTAATAATGGAAAGTCAAAGAGCGCACGAAATATATGCATAATAAAAAAACAGATCGTCTGTCGCTTCCGTCTAAACAATTAGCAACTAGTTTTGGTCTCATTAATTATGTTAATGTTAATGAGATAATTAATTGTTTAACGCTAAGTGATTGTATTTTGGGTGCTGACCTGTGTGGGAATATCAGTTCTCATCTACAATTCACACTAACAATTGTCACCATTAAATATTCATAAGGTTTTGTTATGCCTTTATGTAGAATTAATAAATAAACAGCAAACAGCAGCGAACAGCGCGTTTGCGTAAGATTAGACAAAATATGTGCGACAGTTTTTGTCTGCAGGAAAATTCACCGGACGCTTTATTGTCCAAACTATCTCCTTCAAGGTTCTAGGTGCGAACGTGAAAGGTCGACGAAAAAAAATGTAATTACTCTAATGACATTATCCAGCCCGTTTCCTAAATTATTTTCGAATTCAGGCTACATATACAGGTATATAGAAAGTGTAACTTTATGGCCAACGGCAAAATTGAGAACCGAAAAGCTATTGTTTAGAGTGTTGGAAAACGGCCATGAAATGCACATTTTTCTGGCGTGAGTTTAATGATAAAATTGCACAACATTTAACTATCTGTATCACAGCACAGAGAGCAGAGGCATTGATTTTTCGTTTCGCAAAAGCTCACTAATCCGGACAAGTTGCGAAGATAATATTCACTAAGTAATCAGATGTAGTGTATATTTTCTTTGAGTACTCTTGTGTTTTCCGGTAACCCCGAAAACTGAAAAGCGTAGCATCATTTGTACATACAACTTACAATCAATTCTAAACAATAGATTTATCTCATACTGTCGCTGCATCATTAATTTCGTTATTAATGGTTGTGCATGAATTTGCAAGAAAAATCGTTTAGGGGGGCATTTTCGCAATTTCCCGCATCATCCTCTTTCGGTCATAATAGAGACATGGTAATTGCGATGCATAAAATGAAAAGAATTTGCTTTCTATGAAATTTATTACCGTTATTAAATATATTTCTATATATGCCATAAAGAATACTGCACTAAATCATTATCTAATCCCTAACTATCCACTTAAATAGAATTCCAAATGAACTAATGATCATAATTTGAAATACCAACAATTATCTTACCGCCCACGTTATACAACAATAAAAAAAGTCTTACACGATTATAATATGCTGGATGTGAATAATCTCAGTGATTTGAATAATATTATAATTTGGATTTGCAATAAATTTTATGAAACTTGCGATTGACCTTCTAGAGAGCATCTTGGTGTGTACAAATTCAGTTTAGGAAAGGGTGTGTCGACGAAGATGAACCCATTGAATGTCAGTGGGGGCTCTTTATATAATCCCAACGTTTTGGGCTGCTGCCATCATTGCCATTGTGCTGCAAATTTTGTGCGTTTATATTTAAAAGAGAAAAATTAATCACGATTATGTTGGTACGTTGTTCAGTTTCAACAAAAATTAATTCAGTTTCGTTTTAGAAAATATTAAGTAAAATATAAAGTTTTTTGGGGCAAACGTTGTGCATTATATTGTGTTCAAAAAAGCGCTGTTTAATTAAAAGTTTCTTTTTTGTCGGAATGAATAAATTTGATAAGGATAAGGGTGTACGCATGTGTCGGGAAATTAATTGCAAATTTCGTGCAGTTTCAGGTGGGATTCGTCGCTGTTCTTGCGACTGTGGCCCTTGCAGCACCCCAGAACTACTACAAACGACCCAATTATTACCCTTACAACCAGTACCAGAACAACGGACAGTACGTGCCCATTCTGTCAGAGACAAACGAAGTGAATCCTGATGGATCGTTCTCGTACAGGTACGCTTTACAAGGGTTCCTAACAAGGCACTTAATTAGCCTCATATTCAGAATAGTTATGTTTCCGAACACGTTCACTGATTCTTATCAATATATTTTTATGTACATTCTGTGTCAGTTATGCTACTGGTGATGGGCAACAAGCTGCAGCTCAAGGATATTTGAAAAACGCCGGTGTTAAAGACCAAGAAGCGGAAGTGATTCAAGGATCCTATTCTTACACTGCACCAGATGGAACCCCCATAACAGTCACCTATGTGGCCGATGAGAATGGCTTCAGAGCGGAAGGTGCACATTTACCAATGCCACCACCAATTCCAGAGGCTATTCAGCGATCGTTGCAGTTAATTGCACAAACACAGAAGCAGTATCCGCAATACCAACAAGAGAACGATTATTATCAGAACGGCGGACGTGGATTTCCATTAAGGAATTTTCCACGAAAATATTAATTTTGTCAAGTTCAGTATGTACGTAGAAAGTCAAGCTTAAAATCGAACGAAAAACATATACGTAATAAATGTATAATGATGTACTAATTTAAGGTTGTAATTTTATTGAATTTTATTTTTTATAACTGATTAATAAATAAAATATCTCAAATTGAAAGGGAATTATTAGTTTTTAATGTCGAAAGTGACTTTAATACACACTAAATAGTTACAGAGAAGTTATAAATACTTAAAATAGATAAATTTATAAATGAATCATATTTCTAGTGCTGGTGGATAAGGTCCCACGGGAAGAGCTGGTGGATAAGGTCCCCCTTTGACAATAACAGTAGGATTTGGCTGAATGATAGCTGGTTGATGGACATTAACAGCAAGATGCTCTGCAGGTGGATATGGTCCTGTTGGTACTGGTTCTACAACGACAGGTTCTGCTGGGGGATAAGGAGCTTCTTTAACCGGCTCCACAACTACAGGCTCAGGAACTGCTGGTGGATATGGGCCTTCGTTTACAGTTTCAACAACTACTGGTTCAGGTACGGCTGGAGGATATGGACCAGTTGGCACTGGCTCAACTACGACGGGCTCTGCTGGAGGATAAGGTCCTGTCGGCACTGGTTCCACAACGACAGGTTCAGCTGGGGGATAAGGAGCTTCCTTAACAGGCTCAACAACTACTGGCTCTGGGACTGCTGGAGGATATGGACCAGTCGGAACAGGCTCAACAACAACAGGTTCTGCAGGAGGATAAGGGCCTTCTTTCACAGTTTCAACAACTACTGGTTCAGGTACGGCTGGAGGGTATGGACCACTTGGCACCGGCTCCACTATGACGGGTTCTGCGGGAGGATAAGGTCCTGTTGGTACGGGTTCAACCACAACAGGCTCCGCTGGCGGATAGGGTGCTTCTTTAACAGGCTCAACAACTACTGGCTCGGGGACTGCTGGAGGGTATGGACCAGTTGGCACTGGCTCTACTACGACGGGTTCTGCTGGAGGGTATGGACCAGTGGGCACTGGCTCTACTACAACAGGCTCCGCTGGCGGATAGGGGGCTTCTTTAACAGGCTCAACAATTACTGGTTCGGGGACTGCTGGAGGGTATGGACCAGTGGGCACTGGTTCTACTACAACAGGTTCAGCTGGGGGATAAGGTGCTTCCTTAACGGGCTCAACAACTACTGGCTCGGGGACTGCTGGAGGATATGGACCAGTTGGGACTGGCTCAACAACAACAGGTTCTGCTGGAGGGTATGGACCAGATGGAGCTGCGGTTGAGAGACTGATAGCAGCCAAACAGAGCACCACAAATTTCAACATCTACGAATTAATTTAAAAATAAACATTTCGTTAAACAATATAATCTTTAAAGCTTACCATATATAATTATAGAAAACACTCACTATTCTAATTGTTACTAAATGAATATCTATATTTTAGATTTTTTTTATATATATCGGGACCTGTTATTGAAAAATGAAAGTAAAAAAAGGAAGCTATTAAAAATGTATTTTTCGTTACCAATAATCTTCGTGCTATGCTAGAACATACCTACAAATACCTCTTTAAACGTGTTTAATTGTTAAGTTGTACACTTGTAAAGTGAAAATTAAACCAATATTAAGGTAATTAAATACAGTTTAGAGTTGTGAAGAAGGCAATTATAATAGTAAACGATAACTACCATTGGAAAATCCACTTCTCCGCAACTTACTTTGCTTAAAACAAATTAAGTGGTACAAAATTCATTGATAATAATGGAAATAAGTGTACTTAATATAATAGCCCATTAATTTATTACATTTACCATTCATTTTTAAAAAATGTAAAACATTTTCCAAACACATAAACATTTTTTGTCACATGGAGGCGCTTAATTAAGTCGTAATGATCGAGCCCCCAGCAAATTCTAATTACATGTATATATAGGCCAGCAATGCACACCACACGGCCATTAGCAAACTGCAGTGCAGCATTTAGAGTAAATATGAGATCAGTAAGTAGAAAATAACACAGATTATAAGGGCATTTAATTAAGCAAATACTTTTAGATCTCAGTATTATTTGCAATTTTGGCAATTGGACATTGCCAGACATATCCCGGTCCAGTTCCACATGAAGAATATGGTGTACCTAAGGTAATCACTCCCAAAGAGTATAGAGTTCCTGCACCGGCTAAGTCAGTGGTCACTTCTTACTCCTACACCATCCCTGCTGCCCCAGCTGTTCCAGCCGCAGTATATGGCCCTCCAGCAGCAGTCTATGGACCTCCTGTTGTAACTAAACAGGCGGAACCTGTTGCAACTGTCTATTTTAGAATGGAAACAGGTCCAGAAGTTCCAGTCGTCAAAGTAGCGGAACCAGCAGCAGTTTACGGACCACCGGAAGTAGTTGAGAAGATTTCAGCGCCTGTTGCTACATCCTATTCTTACACCATCCCTGCACCGGTCCCAGTTGCTAAAGTCGTGGAACCAGCGCCAGTCTACGGAGTTCCAAAGGTGGTTGAACCCGCGCCAGTCTATGGTGTGCCCAAAATCGTCGAACCCGCTCCAGTATACGGCCCACCAGTTGTAGAAAAGAAAATCGAAGCTCCAGTCGTGACTTCGTATTCATACACACTTCCTGCCCCCGAACCAATCATGGTAGAACCAACCCCAATTTACGGCCCACCAAGAGCAGTTGTGCCTGCATCAGAATATGGAGTACCAAAAGTGGTAGAACCAG
Organism: Silvanus unidentatus; assembly: GCA_963930825.1. NCBI lineage: Eukaryota > Metazoa > Arthropoda > Insecta > Coleoptera > Silvanidae > Silvanus > Silvanus unidentatus. Next base: position 3,557,883 of record OZ005758.1, read on the forward strand.
CGCCAGTTTATGGAGTCCCGAAAATCGTCGAACCAGCAAAAGAATATGGACCTCCAGTTGAAGTTAAAAAAGCATTGCCACCAGTAGTGACGTCTTATTCTTACACAATTCCTGCTCCTGCTCCTGTGCCAGCCCCAGTTTACGGCCCACCAGCAGTAGTCGAACGAGTAGAGGAACCAGCTAAAGTGTATGGTCCTCCAGCTCCAGTATATGGCCCTCCAGCTGAAGTGAAAGAAGAGAAACCTGTTGTAACCTCATTTTCATACACAATTCCAGTAGCTCCAGTCGTTCCAGTGGCGCCAGCACCTGTTTATGGACCCCCGAAAATTGCTGAACCAACTCCAGTTTATGGTCCACCCAAGATCGTGGAGCCAGCTCCAGTATATGGACCACCTGTAGTGGAGAAAAAGATTGTCGCACCGGTTGTAACATCATACTCATACAATATTCCAGTCGCTCCAGCACCAATTCCAGCTCCAGTTTACGGTCTACCGAAAGTAGTCGATAAAATTGTTGAGCCAATACCTGTTTATGGGCCACCAAAGGTCGAAGAGAGGGTTATTGTACCCCATACAGAATACGGAGTGCCAAACAAGATTTAATTTGACAAAAAACTTCCATACAAATTTATGTTTCTTATTTATTTTTTAGAATATGTTAATAACAATGGAAAATATAATAATGACTGTTATTGCATGTATATAATGGTTAATTAATGTAGATTTTACGATTTTTTAAATAAATTATAATGATATTTTGTTCATAAGAAATTAATTCCGAAGGTTCCCTTAATTAACTCAAGAAAATCAATACAAAAAAACTATATTTTGAAATTTGTGAACTTTTCCAGTCTTCAAGACAATGCACAATAAACGATATCTTTTAATAATAATCATAATTATACATTACTATATAAATCTTCAATGTCCATAATTAATTCTTGCGAAATATGTCAGAATATTCGTTAGTATATCCTCCATAGGGTGACTCCAAATCCAAATTACCACGATTTCTCCCAATCGCCTTAAATCTGCAAAAACATATCCAGTATTTTCTAAACAACAACCAAACTTACTCTTTTACATATAGTAATAACCGCCCTTATCAGCTTCTCGCACTTGTTTACCCTTCTTTTCATCACTTTCCACCGTATTTATCGCCACTGGCGTCTTCTTCTGTTTCTCCCCATATAAAATTGACTTCAGAATCAAATCGGAATTTGCTCGTCGATTATTTTTATTAGAATATCCACCCCTGCCATCGTGCGAATATCGCCCCGTTCCATCACTGTGGTACAGCCCGGAATAGTCAGGGATGTAGCGTCCGGAGTAGTCAGGAATATAACTGCCATCGTCACCGTACGCGTCTGGATGGTACGCCCCCGCATCATCCGGCTGGTACTGACCATCCTGTTCGTCTCCAGAGCACACCGTCACCCAAACAACCACAAAAACAACCTGCAGATGAGTGGAATTGAAGCCACAATCAACTCTTAAATACCAAGCAATTACTTACCAAGAGATTCATGATGCGTTGCACGTTGCACATCAAACTAAAATGCGAATTTACACAACTTCATTATATATTAATGTATTAATATTAGGGTGTGCAACGAAATGGACAGGGATGGATCACAACAGGTGTGTCTATAGATGAATAGAAAAAATATCAATGTCAAAGCAGGTTAATAAAGCGAGCCGTTTACCTTTCAGAGACCGATTGAAAGAATGAATCGCATCTTTTTAACATCATTACATCTGCAACGAAGGGCAACGGAAGAGGATACTCTACTAACAAGTGCCAATTATATGGTATTTGAATAGCGACTGGAACAATGGCGTGAAAGAGTTCCAGTCTTGTCTTGAACAACACCATATCCTTTAATTATGTTTCATTCGTAAAAAATGATCTGAAAATTGTGATAGCAAACAAATCACTAAATGTATAGTAAACAAAATATAAAGCAAAAGTTCAAGGGAAAATGCGATGTAATGAGACTTGCATTTATAATGAAATGCAAAAGTTATTATTGCACAGAGTATTTCTCTTGTCAATGGTCATTAATTATAATCTTAATGGTCTACATAAACATCGCGAAGAGGAGGACGATTCTAAATCGGCTGGCATTTGATAGTCGATTGCATGGATTCGTGCCGAAATTACAGGCAATAAAGGAGCGTAATTTTCCTGTCGGTTGGTAGTTAGTGGGAAAACTAGCACTCTACTGACAGTGTTATTATTGTAATTTAAGTAGGTGTAAAGTTAACTAATTGGTTAGAGGACATAAATTCGTATTGAAAATATAATTTATTATCGTAAAACGTGACATACGCAAAGTAATAATCAATTTACTTAAAGTGGATGTTATGTACATGAAAATCGTGAAATATACTTGTACGTGTATGATCAATAACAGAAGAATTTTAATTCAGACTGCAAATAAGGGCTTTTTATTATGTTGGAAGTAAATATTTCGAGAATAGTAAAATCTGTTTATTGCCCAATAAGAATTTCATATTAAAGTAACATTTAATATTGCGATGTGCCTTACATAAGTACTAGAAAGATATTTGACAATTTTCCACTATTTCTATATTGCAGATTTCAATAGGCTGTAGTGGTTTTTACATTTTCGATTTATGCAAATATTATAGTGTCCATTTTGCGTAATGCCATTATGACAAAATAATCGATAAAGGTGGGGCTTTTTAATAGCTATAAAAACCATAAAATGCACCCGTTTTCATCACAAAATCACAAAAACCAAAATGACTGGCTTTAAACTAGCGGTAAGTGCAACACTAAAACTCGGGCAATAACTAAACTGTTCGCTTTCAGCTATTTCTCCAATTGGCAACTTTATCATTAGCAGTAAAATTAGTTCGAAATCCAAACCATGAAATTCCGATCGTTCGACAGGAAAACACCCAACTGGAGGGTGGAATCCATACATATTTGTACGAGACTGGCAATGGTATCTACGAAGATCAACAAGGGTTTTCAAAGGGACCGCAACTGCAGGCTGTTCAAGGACAGTTTCAGTTTCAGTCGCCTGAAGGTGTAAATGTTCGGATAACGTACATTGCGGATGAGAACGGATATCAGCCGCAAAGTGACCATTTACCTACACCACCGCCAATTCCTCCAGCAATCCAAAGAGCTCTGGACTACCTAGCGACGACGATTCCTCCAGGAAAGAATTACTTGTAACTTTAGCTTGTATCTTTAGGAAATAGATTATTGAAAAAAATTAAATTTGAATTTATTAGCCGCGAACATTGGCAACCAAACGTACGAAACCGCGTTGAACTGTGTCTAATGTTCGTACAAAACAATTTAAAATTCAAGAATATCGAATTGAGGCAATAAATAAAAAGAACCGCCAGGAATTGGCCTCAACAATTAACAATGAGTCTTTTTAATGTATCGATTTACAAATCAAGCGTTTAAATGCCGTGCATTTTAATTCAATAAGATTCCAATTCAATTCCGACAACAAATTCCATTATTCTATAGAATATATAAGTAAGTCTCGGTAAAACCTAATAACAATGTCCTTCGTTTGATGCAATTACCAATAAAATCTACAATAAAAGTGTATCTTCTCTCTGTGTGATAATTTTTAATTGTCTTCAAATGATAGAATGTGTACATATGGTGAAATAGCAAATTGCGTAGAATAATAAATGTTTAATTGATTTCTGATGCGATTTTGCAATTCATTTTCCGACCGTCCTCGAAATTTTCGATGGTTTTTTTTTCAAGACCGTGCTATAATTCAATAGAAATTGAAAGCAATTTCAGTTATTTTCGTCTCCAGTCGCAATTATATATAAATAATGACGAATGTGATGGAGCGCGTTTTTTACTATTCGAGATATTGTGAAGACGATACACACAAGAACGGAAAGTTAAATGTGAAGGTTATCGTATACACACATCGAAACTATTAAATTCTTATTCCAGAAGTGTGAGTAAAATGTTTCTCGTAAGACGACAGAATAAACAAAAAAAGAAGTGTCGGTTTTATAGCCATTGATGTAACAGACTTTAAAAGCCATCTAAAATTTCTTAAGAATAATGAAGAAAAGGCAGTAAAAATTTGCTATAAATTGTGTGTCTCGCTATTCAATTTTTTAGGGATAAGATAAAGGTTATAGCAGAAGAATTTCTTTTGAAAAGCAAACACTTTTTACTGTTGTCATATTGGTATTTATGTGACTATAACGATAATTGCAACAACTAATTTCTCTTCATAAAGGATTTTATGCAAAAAAAAAACGACTGAAATATGCAGAATATAAATATGTATTATGATGGCTGAATTTCTATTACATGCTTACATAAGTGTGTTAACGTCCGTTTCTGTTAAAGGAATTAACATATAATTACTTATTTATTAATTTTTCTCTAATAGATCACGACTTAGTTTAAATGCCAATGCCACGTCTTCCAGGTGTCCACAATTTGGCCCTTACAGGATGCTGCGCTTCTCCTCTTAAATATAGTCTGAAAAATTCAACTAAAATGCATGTTTGTTTACAAATACAAATGATGCATCCCAGCCTTGGAATGACCGCAATTGTGAAGGTAGCCAACGAAGAGAACGAGAACGATTTTATTTATTGACCCTTCCATTGAATGCACTGAACAATGGGCAAATCCATAATAACATCCAGTTAATTTATAACAGTCATTATATATTAAATAAAACAAAAATGTTATTCTTCATTCACTGCTGATCCTGTGTCATTCTTTTTCATACCAATCGAATGTCATTTCACACCATTGAATAAAATAAAGATTTATCATCTGTTTGAAAAAGTGCATTCGCATCTACCCAAAGAAATATTCTTAATTCACTATTCAACAATTGTGCATTATAATTGTATATGGGGGACAGTAAAGATGCATGATGCCATTTGCAAATGTTGTAATCAACAATCTTTTTCTATGCAATTGTTGGGGGAAGTAATCACATTAAGTACAAACATGTATATATATGCATCAAACATATAAATACAAGGAGCTTTCCTCAGAAATCAGTGATTGAAAATTACCGATAATTGTGTATTTGTTCAAAAGCGGAAAATGGATTGGCTATCGGTGAGTTTTATACAATTTCTAGTAAGAAGTGTGCTGTTAATTAATTAAAATTTTCACACTAATCGCAAAATCATTAATATTAATAACCGTCTCTAGACAGCAAAACACACTTAAGTATCTAATCATAATTGCTTGTCATAAACATGAAAGGACGAAATAAGCTTGTCGTCCTGCCGGTTTGTTTGTAAACAAATTTAAGAAAATTTTTCCAAATTGCTCAACCAAAAGGGCATACTTTCACCGCGAACCGCGAACATCGAACAAGTTTCCAGTGTGAAGACGAGTTCAGGTCATTGTCAAGCAAAAGACAAACTATCATCACACAAAGCATAGTGAAATTTTCTTCTCTCTGTGAACTTGTAAACGAAACAATTCTCGACGACGCACCTAAAGGTTATGCGGATTATATAATAGCCAATAATTGCTATATGATGCAACATTTGTTCGAAAAATAATGCTATTATTACGTTAAAGATTTAAAGAAGATGCATTGGCACGTAACTCAATTGAATAACAGAATCTATATACATTTCTAGCTAAACTTTGTGCTCTCTGTCCTGATTTTGGCCGCAAATGGGGCGCCCCAAGGGAACACCCCCGAACCAATTAAAATAATTAGTCAAACGAACGAAATCTCGCCCGATGGCGCCTACGAGTGGAGGTGAAAATTGCAACAACAACAACAACAACAACTGTCGCCCAATATAACACTTTTCTATTTCTGTTAGTTATGAAACCGCGAACGGAATCAAAGCTCAAGAGACCGGCTCTTTGAAGAAGACCAACGATCCGGAGAATCCAGAAGCGGTCGTCGCACAGGGCTCCTACTCCTACACCGACCCGGAAGGCAATCAAATCTCACTCACTTATATCGCTGATGACGAAGGCGGTTTCCAACCGCAAGGTGCCCATTTACCGACCCCACCGCCAATTCCACCCAACATCCAACGCGCCCTGGACTGGATTGCATCGCAACCCTCCACCACGGAGAGAGCAGGCAGACGAAGGAAATAGAAATCGATCATTTAATTAACGTTAAATGTTGTTATTTATATTGAAAACTGTGATACAATGGTGCAAAAAACACATACGCAATGGATTAAAGGACCAACGATTCACGAACAAATGAACTTATACTATGTTATTATATTGCATGAAAATAAACGTTTGCATTTTTAAATTGTTGTTATTCTTGGAGAATTGCAAGTTTTCACTCGATTACGGCAATATTTGCTTTATTCTGTTTAGTTTCAAATTTTAGCGACTTATTGAGGCTAAATTAGTTAGCACTTGATCGAAATCATTGAAATTTAGCCACTGTTTTAGTATATAAACTGGCTGATGGGTCGGTATGCATTATCAGTTGCATCTCATCAACTTCTTTGATTACAATAAAAAAAAGTGACAGTTTAAATGTATACTGTTTTAGGGGTAAGTTATTCGATTAACGTTCAGTGTATGCTAAATTGAGTTAAAAAGGTTTTATTTGTGCTTGTAAGTGCTATTAATGGTCGTCCGCAACAAGGGCAGCAAAATTCACCTGGTTATGACCAAAATTCTACACCTGTAGCGATCTTGAATCAAACACAGGAAGTCCAACCTGATGGAGGTTACCGCTTTAGGTACATGTTTAATAAATGAGGAGTCAAATATTTAATTAGTTGAATTCTAGTTACGATACTGCGAATGGTATTAACTACCAAGAGAGTGCCTACATCAAACACAATGAAAATGCCGCCAGAGCTCTGCCAGGAAGTGAAAATGAGACAGAAAGTGGGGACATTTTAGTCATCCAAGGACAAGTCTCGTACACTGCTCCCGATGGACAAGTAATCAACTTAAGGTAATCGATTGAAGAAATGTTAAAAAACCATCTCAATTTGGTTTTTATTTAACTAGATATATTGCTGATGAAAATGGATACCAGCCGGAAGGAGATCACATTCCAAAGTTGCCAGGATCAGAAAATAATCAAAGTGGAGGTGTAGGGGGCCAATCAACTGGTTTCCAGCAACAAAATAATTATGGACAAAATCAACAGCAACCAAATCGTCCTTATCAAGGGTCTAACTTGCAAAACCCACAAAACCTTGGTCAACAGCAGTACCAAGGACAACAAAGCACCCAGCTTCCTTATCAAGGACAGCAAAATCAGCAATATTCAGGACAACAAACTCAAAACCAGCAGCAGTACCAGTCCGCTGCGGCTGCCGCCCAATATCAAAGCTAGATGAATAATGTTTCTGATTATTTTCTAATAAATTTTTTACTTGACTACACAAAAGCGCTCCTAATTATTCCACGTGAGAGGACAGGTTCTCGTTAGCGATTAGAATAAATATAAACAATGTTTTATTAAATAACTAGTTGGAAATTCTTTAACAGGAACTTGTTAAAGTGCTTTTAAGATAAAAAATCGTTTAACTAGTTTGATCGTTCTAATATAAATTCGGGCAGTCAGGCTATTTTTAGCCAATTTAGAGTTAATCAAGATGATTTGCAAGTTGGTTCTCTGTTTCCTGTTGGTTCAGGTCTATGTTTCAAGTGCAAAGCCCATAGACAATCCTCCAGTTCCTATTTTGTCCCAAGAAAATGAAATGGATGTAGAGGGAAAATTTCACTACAGGTAAAATAAAGATTTATAATTTTAGAGAATGAATTAACATTTATTTACATATGTAGTTATGAATCTGGGGATGGAACGAAAGTGCATGAAGAAGGCGACGTAAAACAGGTGGACAAAGAGCAAGTAGAGTCTGTTCACGGAGGATGGGAGTACACAGCTCCAGATGGGCAAAGAGTAGTAGTGCAATATGTGGCCGATGAGAATGGATATCAGCCAGTTGGTGACGTAATACCCAAAGTACCGGAAGCAATTGCACGTGCACTGAAATACATTCAAGAACATCCGGAAAAAGAAGATCAATAGAGCATCCTTTTTAATTATGTATGTACAGATAAATGCTTTAAATGTAAATTTAACTGGTAAATAAAGACATTTTGTGAATTTGAAATTTCGCATTTGTGAAAGATTGTTTGAGGCGCTTGCAAGCTGTTTAGTAGCTTTAATTAAAACTCTCTTATCCGTCACAATAATACATATAGGAAGTAATTTTTGTTAACGGCTTAAGGAAAGTGTTTGTTTGTACAATAGGAAAAAAATTAATTAATTTCTGTGTACTTATAATGCAATCATCATATTCACAATTAATTTTCCCGTGAGTATTAAAAAGTCATTGACATTCTCGATGAGTAGGTAATCTGCTTTCAATAAATATGGAAAACACAAACACGCTTCAAATCATATTACCACACATTATAGTGTAACATCTTTAAAAAAACCCACCCATATACCATAATGAATTAACAAAGTGACATTTAAGTAACAACATTCCAATAGTCCAGTATCGAATTACACAAATTTGATCGAATGACCATAAAGCAGTAAATTTCATCCGCTTGATTGAAAGAATTCCAATGGGACTTTTCTAGAGTGGTAAGAAAGAAGTGAGTTTGATGAGAGTGCTGTAGAGAGAGGTATATAAAAGGCCGCTTAACTTTATTTATTTCGTATATTCGCCTGTTCTCAGACGTGTCGCGCTTATCTCCAGCTATGAAGATTTTGGTGAGTTATACCTTTTACCTTTCACTTCTCCACCTATCATTTATTACACGACCTTTGACATTTCACATATCGCGCTTCGATTTCCAAACTGTTACATAAGGAGTGGCGCGTCACTTTCTTCATAGGTGGTGTAATAAGGATGGGTCAGGATTAATTAACATGATTTTCTACTCGATTCTAATTGGTGTCATTTCTTCTAGATGCTCTGTTTCTTAACGCTCGGTGGCACTTGTTTAGCTAGGCCCCAACGTCGCCCCCAACCCTTCCAACAGCATCAACAACAGCAACAGCAACAGCAGTACGATCAGGACGATCAGTACCAGCAACCCCAGCAGCAGCCCCACCATCAACCTCAGCAACACTCTTCCCGCGATGACCTCCGCACCACCACTTACATCCCCATCATTCGATTTGACAAGGAACAGGGTACCGATGGAAGTTACAAAGCAGCGTAAGATTTGAAAAAGTTTTTCCGCGTGGAAAAATAATAATAGGCGATTTTTAGGTGGGAGACTGGGAATAATATCCTTGCCCAAGAAGAAGGTTTTGTAAAGGACTTGGGTCCAGATCCGGACGCGGAAGGGCAGGTTCTCAGCGCCCAGGTGCAACAAGGCTCGTACACGTACACATCACCTGAGGGTCAGGTGATCACTGTTAATTATATTGCTGATGAGAAAGGGTTCCATCCAACTGGTGACCATTTGCCAACACCGCCTCCGGTTAGTCCAGAAGTGCAAAAGGGATTGGATCTGATTTATGCCGGTATAAGGGCACAACAGGTAACGAATTTAAATGAATGTTTGTGGTTCGACGTTAATTGTGGTCTGTTTTAGGAGGCAGCTGCCAGAGAGGCCCAGAATCCGCAGCAATTACGCAAAGACGTCCAACAACAAGACTACAACGGCCAGTACAGACAATAAAGATTTAAGCGCATAATATTAAATTGTAAATTGATTTTTTGTGTTAATTACAGACTGATTAATAGTACTGCCATTGTTTTTGCAATAGAAACGAGTAATAAAATATTTTATTAGCCATAAATAAAAGTGTTTTTCTCTTTTTTAAGAAAAGTATGATGAATTGGCCTGAAGAGAGGTTAATGTGTGTGGGAATAATCGATGTTGCATCACAATTTCTGTGTCACTCGCTGTGGATTTGGTCACAGTTTGTTTTCAATTGAAAGTGAAATCCCCCCAAAAATCGTGGTTCTTTTAATTTTTGTACCATTAGTGTGTGTTTGTGTTGGAAAAATTCTCACGCACGTTTGTTACAAAACTGGAGCACGGCAACCGTGAACTTGGAACTAGTTAAGATGAAAATAATTGGCCCGTTTGTAATATTTAGGAAAAAAAATCCTCCACACGTGATTAATGTTTATTAACGAGAATCTTTCACTGTTGGGATTAAGACTAATTTGTTGGCAGATCAATTATACGCTACTATACATGGCTGTGTAATCTTGTGTTGCCCACTGTTATTAATTTAATTTAACGACCTTTACGTTTTTCATTAAATGTCATATTCATTTTCCAAATACACGCATAATCAACAGCCTTTGAAACCTAATATTTGTTTACTTCATTCGAAAAAAAATCAATCACGGACCGATTCAGATATGATTCTGCAATAGAGATGTATAATTATTATATGCGAAAAATGAAAAATCCGGACGGAATAATTTATAGTCTATGAGCCATTCACGATTATGCAAATAATAAACAAAACCGAACGTATAATTATTGAACAATAGCCGTGTTTCCTGATTTTTCAATTTTCTTTAAAACTCCCTCGTATTCAATTAAATCCCATTTGGTTTTATAGACTTAAATGTGATTGCACTCAGAAGGTGCTTAGTCAGTCACCACTTTAATGCATTTATGTTAATTAATGTCAATCAAATCGCACCAAGTAGAAATTGGCAATTAAGAAGCGAAAATTTCAAAAGCAGATGCAACAAACTAATTATCAAATTTACATGGGAATTAACAAATCAGATATTTGCATGCATTTATCTGACCTGAATGAATCATGTGGTGTTGATATTGTGGTTTTTACTGAAAAAGGAAAAACTTTTTTTAATGACCATTTAATTGGTTTGCATAAAATGCTACCAAATATTATTCCTCAACAAATTAGTGTTATTAAAAAGGCACGTTTTGCGTGGGAATTATTTTGCAATTAAGAAAATTATAACTTCTACTAACATAGATAATGCTTCATTGTAAATAAAAAAAATGATTAGACTTTTATTCACACCTAAGGCCCAGGCGCTGTAACAGATCTGTTTGCACAATAATCGCCTCATTATTCAATTGTACAAAAAGCGTCATTTTTCTTCTCGCAATTACATAATGCGTGTGGGCATTGAAAAATCAATGAGTTATGGCCGTTTATTGGAAAATCTTTGAATGGAATTAATATGTAAATGAGGGGTTCGATCTCATTTGACACTCAACCGTGCCTTGTCACTTTCTGAAAATAATTTCCATTTAATTTGAATGCTAGGTCACCAGCCCGCCGGTCTCCGGAAACGTTCAAACAATACGAAAATATCAATTTTCGCTAAAGACCACACAACAACACCAAAACTCTGCGGCCATATGAAAGTCAAGACAAATGTGTACAGATTTCGTTTGGTGAGATCGCATTAGTGCCGGTGTTATTTCGTCACTTGAAAATTTTAAAGTTCATACATGTTTCATGCAATCATTATTTAATCTTCCAATAATAGTTTTAGAAGACAACAAAGGCGCATAAACTAGTACCAGAACACATAGTGGTATTATATGATTGAAAAGACCCATATCAGCCGCACCGCTGGTAGGAGGGATGACCGGCCAAATATATAATGCCTAAAATTGAGCCAAAATAGGGTTAGTTGTGTCAGTGACTTGTAAACCTACCGACAAAATGAAAGTGGTAGGTAAAATGCTAAAATAACATTAGTGAATATCATAGATTGTTACATAAGTGTCAATTAACACGTAAATGTGAAGAGTGTAATTAAGCCAAATATTTTACAGATTATTTGCATTGTCTGTGCCATTGTTGCGGTTGCCATTGCGCGGCCTGCGGATCCCCAAGGGGAGCCCATTCCGATTGTGAAGTACGAGAACGAAGGCGTGAATGCAGATGGATCTTATCAGTGGAAGTACGATCAACCCTTAATTTTTTCTAAAAGTTTTTCGCTGTAAAAAACTGTTTTAGTTTCGAAACTGGTAATGGAATTGTCGCCCAGGAACAAGGACAACTGAAAAACGCAGGATCTGAAAACGAGGCTGAAGAGGTGCAAGGTTCCTTCCAGTACAGCGCCCCTGATGGCACTTCTATCTCTTTGAATTACTTGGCGAACGAGGATGGATTCCACCCGCAAGGAGACCATTTGCCAACACCACCACCAATTCCTCCAGCGATCTTGAGGGCTTTGGAGTGGATTGCAGCCCATCCAGAACCGGAACAATCCGGTGGTGCAGCCAGCAACTTGCAGCCAGTGGTCTTAAAGACCACATACACAAAACCAATAACATTCAAGAAATACTAGTTTAATATTTATTGCTGATCATAAAATTACTATTGTATATAAAATGCACCATTTATCGCCATTTCTTCATATCCTGTAAATAATAAATATATTGTAGGTACACAATAAAATAATGTGATTGTAAATTTTCTTTTTATTGCACAAATGGGTCAAGATACATGAAATGTGTACCATTTTTCTTCGAAAAATTAAATTGTGACCTTTAGAGCTAGTTAATAAAGAAGGTGATAAATCACAGCTAGTAGTAAAAAGTCAAAATGAAGCTGAGCACTTGGGGGCTTTAATTGAGTAAGTAGCTCAATTTAAGTAAACAAACCACTAATCATATTCAGCGAATTTTTATTTGCAATATTTATGACAAATTTACTGCTAAGACATTAGAACTGCAGTTATTGCAATAATTATTACATCACAAATCTTTTCTATAAATTGTCCGGGAGGCAGTATGTGTGTCTTGAAATAGAAAAAGAAGGTTCAAGAAGTCAAGAACTGATGGCTGTGCAATTATTTTTTTATCGAATTACACTCTATTAGCTAACATTTATCACTCATTTCAAGAATAATAAAAATGTTTTGTCATGAAAATACCTACACGATGAGACTTACTTGAAAGTACATAAGACTTCAATGCACACAGTGTCCCCAAATTCGGGCTTCTATATGACACAATGTGTCATAACAATGCTCATCTTTGCAATAAGTCAATCTTTTCGTACTAAATAAATGGTTTTTAATTGCCTCTTCACTTGAAATATTGGCGATAGGTCAAGGAGTACAGGCTCAATTCATTAATTGCGTTTATTTATAATCATCAAATACCTAAAATTTCGATTCTATGTAGGAATAATTAAAAATCGTGGCATTTGCGAAAATTCATTCCATAAATACTTAAAATCACTTACAAACCGATATAATGATGGGTGCTACTCCCAGGTAATTATATTTGACGACTAGTAGTTGTTTATTATGTAAAATTAACTTTAACATCCGCATTTGGAAGCAAAAAAATTCGCAAAGCAATAAACTATCAGTCTGAATGTGTTGGTGATGGAAATATTGGAATTTTTCATCTTTGCGCAAATAGCGCAATATAATTAAAAACAAATTATAAAAATCTCTGACAGATTTATTTAATAAACTTGTAAAGTGCCTGGCCATTAATTAACATTGAAAATAAGACTATGAAATATTCAATTTTGGATTGAGAAACACACATACATCAATTTAAATGAATAGATGTCATTGGATTACGGCTATAAATACGTTAATAATTTATTCTTAATAATTTGGAGGTAATACCAACTTCTTATAATATAAAAAGCGTAATTTTTCAACTACATAAGATGCATACGTAAAGTAATGTCATCCTCAATGTTTATTAAAATATTTCGTCACAAAATTTTAAAGTTCATGATGATGTTCATGTGTGAGATGCTGGAGTGTTATGTATGTGTGCATATATCCATGTAATCGTTTGTTAACAATAGTCTTAAGGTAATTTGAAACTGGAAGGGATAAGTTAAAAAATATAAATAATCGGTAATCATTCAGCAAGGGGTATAGTAGTGTTTTAATCACGATATCGACAAAATGAAAGTGGTGGGTACACTTCTGCTATTAATAGTGACAAATCTTCTCTATTGTGTGTTTATAAAAACATTGTTTTCCTATATACTTGAATAACTGTGTTGCGTTTGTGCTGCTAAATGGACAATTTCCTCCGGACCTTACAAAGTTTCCTTTTTTCAGGTAATCTTCGTAGTGTCAGCCCTTTTTGTTGCTGCCAGTGCAGCGCCCCAACAACAAACTCCAGAACCTATTCCAATCGTCAAATACGACAACGAAGGCGTTAATGCCGATGGATCTTACCAGTGGAGGTAATTTTAAAAAATAGGCCCATTGGTGCCTCTAACGTCGAATTCTCGACAAGAACGCAATAAGAGATTGGTCAAATTTGACTAGATGAAATGATGCTAATTGACCTTGACGTAATATTAATTACCGCATCGTCAATTTATCGGAATCGTGTTTGTTTACAGCTTCGAAACTGGTAATGGTATTGTGGCAGAGGAACAAGGTCAATTGAAGAATGCTGGCTCCGAAAACGAAGCCGAAGAGGTCCAAGGATCCGTTGAGTACACCGCCGACGATGGTACTAAAATCCATTTGACGTACGTCGCCAACGAGAACGGTTTCCAACCCGTCGGAGATCATCTCCCAACACCACCACCAATCCCACCAGCGATCCAACGGGCCCTCGAATGGATCGCCGCCCATCCAGAGCCTGAAGAACAACAGAACAAATCCAAATAAATATAAGAATATGTACTGAGGCGTTTTCTATTTTTGTACATAAATTCTATGATATTTTTATAATAAAAACAACAAAACGAGATAAAGAGAGGAATTTTTATTCAAGACATTTAAAGAGTGAAATTAGGAAATGAAATATTGTTTCGGAAAACTGTATTATTATCTCCGCTCGTCAATTAATTTATGTAATTCTACAGCAGGAAATCTTCGAAATTCTACTGTTTGCGAACTTTACAAGTAACTTTCTTTAAGCAAATATTTATTTCTAATAATTTGTATTCGCGAAAGTAAAAATTATATTGGGCAACTAAAACAATGCCCGAAACTGTTAATTGATAATCATTATTTTACATAATGAGAGTAGCCAAATTAATACAGAATCGCCTCTACTGATTACATAAAATCTTTATGCAATAAAGACAGCACAATTGTAACACTATAATAAGTGTAACAAAATTACATATAATGCTCCTGCTTTGATTCATTTGAATAGCAGTGAAGAATAAAGAAAAAATTCGAAATCACACAAATGTAAATGTATTTGCTTAGTGCAGCTGAACATATGGCTCAAATTAAATTTTATTTTTATAACGTGAAATTGAGAGTGAGAAGAGGGTTTTGTTGTTAGCACACATATATATAAGGATTTATTTCATCTGTTGTTAGAAATCAAACCTACATTACAAAAAGAACTTCTGTGTTAACCAAAAATTTTCAGTAAAATGAAATTTGTGTTGGTGCGTTAAACAGATTAGTGACATAAGTTGAAAATGTTAAAAATCATTTGGGTTCCAGATTTCCATTGCCCTTTTCTGGGTCGTAAGGGCTATCGAAATACCATCCTACCACGAAGAACTGGTGCACAAAAAACCCGTCGTTCCCATTATAAAACAGTCCTTTGACCAGCATCATGAAGGATACCAATACAGGTTAGTAAATCAGTCTTTCCTAGCAGATTAAAAATAGGGTCTTTATGGACACCTGTCACTGAAAACTTGGAAATTTCACTAAAATACAATGCTTTCTCCATGCACATGACGCTCTTTAAAAAAAAAATCTAACGCCATACTTAAATGAGGCAGTTACTCATTAACTATAGAAAGCGCACCTTGTTATTGTCGAAATTGTTCGAATCGACCCAATTTGATTGAAACTCTATTCCTTTAGTTACGAAACTGGAAACGGCATTCATGCTCAAGAAACTGGCTATATTAAGAACAAAGGGGACAAGAAGCATGAGACATTAGTACAGCAAGGCACTATCACTTATCATGACGAGCATGGACATCCGATTACACTGTCTTATATCGCGGATGAGCATGGCTTCCAGCCACAAGGCGCCCATCTGCCCACTCCACCCCCAATTCCCGAGGAACTTCAAAAAGCTTTGAGTGAGCATCAGCAGGCCCATCAGCAGTCGATCGAATATCAACATCAAGATCTTCCTGAAGGGTACGGAACTCAAGAGGAGTATTAGACTGTGTTCATTACCTTAGATTTCAATTGTTAGAAGATATATTTGTTCTGTTTACCTATTATTCTTTGTCTGTTTTTTGTTGTGTTTTTGTTACTGGTAGAATAATTATTGATTGCGTATAAGAACAGTGTTTTATTCAGTCAGATAAATACATAATTTGCGGAAATTTATGAAATGAAAATAAATACAGGTGTTAAGGACCTTTCGGGATATGCTCCCCAGTAGCTCTGTAACCGTTCTCGTCAGCGATGTATGTAATTTTATACGTTTTCCCATCAGTGCCTATGTATGAGTAGGATCCCTGCACTGAAAACGCCTGATTTTTGGAGCCCACATTTTTCAACTCCGCAGTCTCGCTCCTTTGTGAACCGTCACTGGTTTCATAGCTGCGGTATCGATAGTTAAAAAAACAATCTCAAGTTTACTTTATTATACTTACAAGAAATTGTATTTATCCAGTCCTATGTTATTCTCATGTTGAACGATTTTCGCGGTTTGTGGATTTGTGGTTTGGTGATAAGGCTGTTGTGGGAATGCCCAACTGACAGTGAACATCATAAAAATAATTAAACACTGAAAATAAACTTTAACTAATCCTCGACTGCACCTTAATTAAATGGTTTCTTACCAAGTACTTCATATTTGATTTAAGGAAGTTTTTAATAAAGTATATTTGCTCTAACTGCTACTGTAATGAGAGAAATCCATCTCTTATATAGGGATTGAAATTATGAAATTATGAAAAAAATTAAGCGTTTGCTTCCTGACACTCAATATTGTTTATATTGAGATAACTATAGATAGGAATTTATTGTCTGGGTGCGACAATGGTTTCCGTTTATTTTCGGAGGATCCTTTTTCGAAACACCTTTTTGCGCCGCTTCTCTCAATTACAGATAATAATGTTGTAAAACTCATTCGTTCATCTTAATTGATCAAAATCTTTTATCAAGAATATAGAAGATTGTTTGAATAAGAAACTTTCAATTTCAATCGGACTGTGACGCTTGCACCATTCGTGGGCGTTGTACGACCTTTATTACAAAAGAACTCTTGCTTTTGTTCCGACAAAGTTTGCCGTAGGAATTGACACACATCTCGTTTTGTGTCAACACGTCTAGCGATTCATCTTATCCGTGTTTGAATACCACAAGGACGTGATTTCTTATTTCCTGGAAACCTAGAGTATATTCCGGGGTACAAAATACAACACAAATCCAGAATGAATATTTATTTATTCACTGTTACATTAGAGATGTATAAATGGATGCTGGTGTGAGGATTTATCCTAAACAGGAGCTACAGCTACACCGTTTTCTTTAACAACGACGCCCGGCGCTGGAGCAGCACCGGGCTAAATTCGACTATTAATTTTGGCTCTCTAACTTCATTTTGTTTATACTTACCGCTTCGATCCCTGATGATAGGCTCTCTTGGTGACGCTCCCCCAACTCTGAGGAGGGGGCACCGACGCCAGCAGTTACTGCATTGACGAACAGTATCATAGCGAAAATGACGAAGAACTAGAGTAAAAGCGGTTTTATTTTCCGTTTTATAACGAATCCACATGGTATACTCACCGTTTTCATCTTCAAAGAAAATCGGGATAATCTGAAATGTAAAACATATTTAAATAAATGGTTTCATTATTAGCGATCAAAATCGGTTAGTATTCCGTGTAACAATAGAAGCCAATTTGAATAAGAAACTTTCAGTTTCATTCGATCTAAGTACAACGCGCTTACACCATTAGTGGGCGTTTCGCGACCTTTGTTGGAGAACTCTTGCTTTTATTCCAACAATAAATGTGGGTCAGAGAAATTGACACACATCTTCATGATGTACGGAATAATTTGTTTGTTTCTATACATTTTTGCGAAATTTCTTAATAACAAAAATGTTCTTACCTTTCCACTTAAGTTACTTTATTGAGGAACTCTATTGATTGAAAGTGTGCCCCATTGAGTATTTATACAAACTTTTATCAGAATTTATCATTTTGTTTACTAAGAGGACATATTTTTGCGTGCAATTTACTTTCCATATTAAACTCATTAACTGAACCCAATTAGTTAGGTATTAATGGGAAAACTATAGCCATAAGGATTATAAAAAAAATTATCATTTGTTTTTTCATTTGTTTAGTTACGATAATCGACAGATAATGGGTATTCAGGAGAAATACGCACGAATGTTGATATTAATGTTATTATCAGTTGCATGAAATTAATGAATCTATTAAGAAAATAACTAGCACGCATACCTAATTATTGTCAATTTTATAGGTAAATAACTAAAATATAGGTAAGAGAGAGAGGTTTTAGTTGGTTAAAAATTTTGTAAAGTGTGTGAAGGATGATAAATGCATAGGTATATTCAATTTAGTAAAAGTCCAAGAACAATTTAATTAAATAATTCTGTACATTTTTTGATAGAAGATACATCTAATAAATAGAAAGTGTTAAAATAAATAAAAAGACCGTGACCCAAGATTACTTTTCTTTTCAAAGACAAAATTCCATAGAATTCATGATACATACATGTTTCTAAACAGTAAAAGAAAAAATTAGTTATTGTTGAGGTCCGATTTGAAAATTTAGCGAGCAAAATTATGGCAAGGACTCAAATCGCAAATCGTAATCGCAAATAAATTGCGATTACGAGGATCTGTTCCACTCGCTACATACTCATCTCGGTACAATAATTACAATGAGTTATCTGTGTCAAATCTTATGTAAAAATTCAAATTTAATTTTCAATTACAAAATGAATAGGTATTACTTTACTACCCTGGGGGTCAATTCTTAACTCGTCGGTGTTAATTGCACACACACTTTTCTATCATAGAAAGTTACAGGTTTTCCAGTCAATTTTCATTTAAGAAATTAAGATCCACTTGTCGGTCCTTTAAAATTAAATCAATGGATTAAATTCAGGAATTCCGTTTCTATGTTAGAAAACTCTTGAAATGGAAAGTCTTCTCCTGGGTCGTAGGCCAAATGTCAATAGCAACACCAATGCTGTTATGTAAACAGTTTTAGAAGAAGAATAATACGATATTGAGAATTATAGTCGTGTTTTTAACAGTTCAGCATTATCACAGACAAATAACTCTTAGTCAGTTATGCAATGATGTATGTATCAAAAATGGATAAACATATTCCACATATGCACGCATCCTTGAAATCCTGAAATTTATTTTATCAATTAATATGCAGAGAAAAACATTCTAAATTTGGAGGTTGCAAGTATGCATAAAAACACATTTCGATATAAGCATTTTTCAAATTTTATTACAAAAAATAAACATCTTAATTATACAAATAATAATAACAAATTACTGGAACTACAAACTATCTCATTAAATTGTTAATCTCTTGTATGTTGTTTCCTCTGACTGTGGGTATCAAAGTCAGAAGGGAGTTTCCCAAGGGCCCAAAATCGTCCAACGGACGCAGGGTGGTCGACCTTCCACTCAGTATCCGTACCGGCCGTTGTGTGGTTGCAACAAATCTGCTGGAAGCTGTGGTGGAACGTGGCGGTTTTAATGTGGTCGTAACATGTTGTTGTCTGTTTAAATTATCCGGAAGGTAGAGTTGAGGATTGGGCTGTGATCTGACGAAATCATTTCGGAAGAGGCCGCCGCCGTTGTCTACGGGCTCTGGGTCGCGAGGGATGGGGGTCGGAGTGGTGGGTAAGTAGAGAGGCGAAGAGGGAGGAACGTCGTTTTGTCGATCGTTCGATGGAGTAGCGGGGTTCTGGGGTTCGTCTTCGTCATGGTGATGGTGCAGCCATGGCACGAACGGAGGCACTTTGATGTGGTCTCCTTCCGGATGGAAACCGTTGTCGTCGGCTGTGTAATGAACCGTGTAAACGATCCCATCGTCTCCGGTGTACGAATAAGAACCTTTGACAAAAGCGCCTTGGTGGGCAGGATCGGGGTTGGGGAACTGGCCCTCTTCTTCACGGGAAATGCCGTCGCTTGAGGAAAACCTTTAGAGAACCAATAGAAAATCGATCGTTAACTGGAAATTCTGTTTGTTTCGTCTTACCCCCAGCGATATTCGCCGATTCCGATGTTATCGTAATGGTAATTGTTGATCTGTGCATTCCTCGAATCGTCCAAGGCTACACAAACACCCACAATACCAACAAATACCTAAAAAACCCTTTGAGAGCAATGGAAAAATTAATTGTTTCAACTTACGGCAAATGTGTACGCTCTTAAGTCCATTTTGGTAAACGAGAACTAAAAACTAGTAATACCTCTTTTGTTGTCAAATTTATTTATACTATTCTAGGACCCCACTAGATCCAAAACTCCTGTGTTCATTTTAAAAAGACATGAAAACAATGATAACTACAAGAAAAAATCTCTCCAATTATCATAATCTCTGTGCATAAATTTTCTATCGGTCACTTTTTTTTATTATTGAAATCATTTTAATGTTATGTATATGCAAATATAATGATGTCGTTGTAATTTCCTTTTTAATAATGCTACTTCTTCTCACATAAATCGTTTTCACCAGAAAACCGTCAATTAATGAAGATGTCAAAGAGATCAGGGGTTCCGGGCGAAACTGTTCCTACGCGAATTTATTGCATTAGTGAATCCGCTGTCTTCCACGGTGGACAGTGAAGGCTCAGTCCAGTAAACAAGCACAGTCTGTTAGTGTAAGTTATTTATTTACATTTTAAAAAAACAGCAATTACAAAGTGTTATTTAATTATCAGCCCATTCCTCCGCCAGTTAACGAAGCGATCGCGGCTGTCCCAATTCGCACATCAAACTGCTGCTCTCCCTGAGGACCAAACGACCTGGAGCTCACACTGTCACCCCAAATGATTTTTTCCGGAACGTAACCGTGTTCATCCGCCTTGTAATTCACTTCAATTAGCCGTCCTTCTGGCGTAACAAACGAATATGAACCAGAAACTCGTAAATTACCATCATCGTTAGTGGAACCTTTTTCACTTCGTGAAATGCCATTTTTCGTTTCGAAACTATTATAGAACGGTATCCAGTCGATTAGAATTGTTTTGCGCTGCGTTTATTTATACAACTTACTGAAATTCGTAGCCTTTTTCGGTACGTCTATTGTATTGAGATGTGATACTATCCATTTGTGCTGAGGATGCTGCAGGGAATGAGAGCACATCAATATTCAGTAAATACACAAACACTAAACACAGTAACATCATCAATTCATCAGAGCAGTTGCTACTTTCACATGAATAGTTTACGTGAAATAGCAGCGCTTTGAGTATAAGAATGCTGTTTTGTTTATGTCAGAATCACTCTCATTCTCTGTACTTAATTAGATTTATTCAATGCTATACTCATAATTATTCATAAAATTTAAATACCTAAGTTAAGAATAATTCATGCAATCACGTTCAATGCATAGTGTACTATTTATTGAAATCATCATATCATATCAGAATCAGACTTGATTAAATTATCCAAGTCCACCTCTAGCTACCTAAACAATAAGCAATTGCATCAACGCCAATTTCTCGTTCTATACTTCCTATATTCTGTTTTTCGGAACCAAATACGATCATTGTTGCTTGTGCATGTGCCATTTTGATCGAGTTTTATAGGAAAGAGAATGTCTCACGTTTTTAAATTGATGCGGATATTGCTTGGTTCCTTTGGATCCCGACCTATAAAATATTATAATAAATCTGTAAAAAGATGAAGAAATAAAAATAACTTACGGATACGAATGCCTAGACTTAGGTACCTAATATGTCTTGCGAAATGCAGATATGAACAGACACAAAAAAAAATGAAATATGTAATACATGATGAAGAATTGGTTCCACTAGTGAAAATTGTACTATAAAGTCCACTCATCATTCTCACCCACAAATAGTGTTATATCTATAACTACTTTATTGAACATAAAAATATAAACAAATTTTGATAAGGATTTAATAAGATGTTGAAAATTTTATCAACAAAAATAATTGTGTTTTCAGTGTCTTATAGTTAATTGAAAAAAAATAATCAGGGAACGTCAATCAAACACTCCTTTATTACATTTTATCGCAAGGTTAGTAAAAACTAAATAATTTACGTGCGATAGACAAAATACATCATTGGAATTTCAGTATAAATAATGTTTTTAACACATTTCTTATAAAAATTAAAAACTAATAATCACTTAATAGATTTGATCAATATTTAATTATCTTAGATTACTCTCATTCCCTGTCTAATTATATATTTATTTATGCAATATTATCCATAATTATTTAAACGTCAATAATTAGCCATGCAAACATGAATGCACCGTTTATTAACTGATCAAATACAATTATTAACTTGATGCAAATAATGCTATCCAATTCCACCTCCAGTTAAAGAAGCTATTGCATTACTACCAATTCTTAGTCTCGGAGGTGCACGTTCAACTTCCGTTTCCATTTTTAATTTCGGCACTCCAAACACAATCTTACTAGGTCTGTAACCGTTTTCATCGGCTGTATAAAACACGGTAATCTCCTGTCCATTTGGAGTTCTATACGAATAGGAACCAGAAACTCGTAATACTTCATCTCCGTCATCATCCACACCTAATATACCCATATCAGTCCGGGAAGTGCCATCTTTCGTTTTGTAACTACAAATTGACACATACAGCGATATGAACTGATAAAATGACTTGAAATTGACTTACTGAAATTTGTATCCATTGTCCGTTCTTGTGTTATACTCAGATACGATCTCCAAGTTATTATTGCCTGTTGCAATGCAGAGATGAGCGAATACTAACAATAAATACACAAAAACTAAGCACTTTGTGCAATGCATGATGGCATGGCAGACACCTTAATACTTTCACAACTAATAACGTGAATAATTTATTTAAAAACTACATTGATCCAACTTAAATATGACTTTGTAAATGCAAAGTCATTATGATTTTCCTTGGCGCGCTTCTGCTGATGCTGTGTGACTGTAATGGGGAATATTAATTTAATGCTTGTGTGCCAATTGAAAAAGAGGCAAATAAAATACCTGTTAATGGTTGTTTCTGCTTTATTAAATAAAATTACTTTTCTGCTAATAACAGAAGATTTTCAATTAAATACTAATTTCCATCGCTGGTGACCTTTTCTTTACAGCATCTTAAATAAATAATGGTGGTGTTAATTGAAAAATCTGTTGGTAAACATTAAGTAATTTTTGTTGTTCCTTGAGGGTTCGGATATGTTGCACCGCTTCCGGTTTTATAAATCTCCAAAAAGCGTTGAATAATTCATATCCTCCAGCAGGAATATTCAAACTCCTCTATTGTGTTTAGGCAGCCAACAAAAGAAGCTTGTCTCTTTAGCAGTATACGTTGGAGGTAGCAGGAAAGATTTTTTTCCAAAGTAGGACAAAGCTATAAGCTCAAGCTCTTCAGTTCATTGTTGTTCAACTGCTATGATTGATTAAGAAGTCGATGTGAAGTTGAACTTTGTTCAATTTTTGATGAATTAAACAATTCAGCGTTTTCTCATAGTAAATCAGTCTAAAATCGTAATTATTTTGCACGATTACCTCCTACTTAAGTAATTCGTTAATTAAAAAGGCGTAAATACTCATTAAACTTGTTTTTCACTTCTACATTCTATAATTAATTCGTACTAAAAAACAACGCGGAACTGTAACGCAAGCACGATCTTAATAATTAAATTTAATCCTTTTTATTTTCCTGATCAATTTTTCATAATTTGTCTGATGCTGCAGGTGTAATAAATTGCGTTATTTAGAAAAAAAATACATAAACACAGATGAGGAACCGTCCTTGATCCGATCGGTTTACAAATTATTGCTGCACATACATTAACAATCCATTTACAAACAAAAACAAGAAAATTTGCATATTCAACAGGAGTTCACATACCTAATAATCTAATGTTAGATAGTTTTCGCTAAGATACAATCGATCACGATGATAATTCTTGAATAGCTTGCAGCTAGAAGATGGGTCAACCGGCAGCAATAACAACGCAAGAAGAAATCATTGTATTAGATATGTGAACTTTTAGATCACAATGCCAAAATAAAGATGCGCTTTGTACGTATGGGTTTTTTAAGAGGTGGTGGTAAATGTCAGCGAAAACACGCGGCGATGGTAAATTATTCACTGGGCAGTACCTGGGACATTCTCGTATAAAAGGAAGAATCCTCCACCTAAACCATCAGTTGAAATCATCGTTGGTCACTAACGAATTTTAAATAAAAATGAAAGTGGTAAGTACAGTAAACAATTAAAACGCTGCGTTTTCACTAATTGTGACAATTTTCTATCAGCTTATTGTGTTCGCTATCGCTTGTGTGGCCGCCGTTTTGGGCAGACCCCAAAACCCTGCCGACAGAGATGCTACCATCCTTAAATACGACAGTGACAATATCGGTGTCGATGGATACAATTTCGCGTGAGTTTTCCACACCGACTGCTGGACGAGTCTGGGATTAAAGTGGCGTTTTTGTTCCGTTTTTGTTCCAGTTTCGAGACAAGCAACGGCATCTCCCAACAGGAATCCGGCCAATTGAACAACCCGGGAACTGAGAACGAGTCTATCGCCGTCCGTGGACAATTCAGTTTCACTGGTGCTGATGGTGTTGTATACACTGTCACCTACATTGCCGATGAGAATGGATTCCAGCCCCAAGGAGCCCATTTACCCTCGCCCGGACACTAAACAACAACGAAATTCTAGTTTTGAGTCATCGAAGAGAGGACAAGTGAAATGAATTTTCAGCATATTTCCCTTGTCTTCTCTGAAAAGAAAATGAATATTTGTCACAAGTCAATTACGTATTCGTAATTGATTTCTGATCATTTTGATGACGCATTGTTATAAAAATCTGTAATAGAAACGTTACTTATTTATATACAAAGCACCATTTGTACATATGCTGGAAGTTTTTAAATAAAAAACATGAAAGAGAGGATTTGTTTTTTTAAGTTCTTCATCCAAACGGAATTTCAAACGCAATATTAATTTAGGCATATTATTGTGCAATGTAATCGGTAATGTTATACGATGACATTAACGAGGGAAAGTTTATATTGTATACATATAATAATAATAAAATACTGCGAATGGGTTGATTGTACGTGCATTAGGTTAAATAAATTATACCTAATCCTAGCAGGATTGTCATGAGTGAATAATGTAATCAAGGTTATTCTGTGTTATTTGAATGATTCTGGACCATGGATGGTCAAAGTGGTCTAATCTAATGAAATGAATGGAATTTGTCACAAAGTCAAGATTAAAAAAAACCATTATCCAATGGCCCAATTAACAATAAGGTATACCTACGCAGAAAGTGTGATTAATCGAAGGACGAAATTGCGTTATTCGAAGAATTCTTAATTTCCGCATAAAACATCTAATCTAATGTCTATATTTGTAGTTTCTCACCACATTCCTTTTTCTGATTATTTCGTCTAAAACCACATGAGATAATTTGGCGTAATTTTACCCAAAAATAACACGTAAATTAATGTCTAATAAATTCATGTTAGTAGTTATTAACCTTTTGTAAATGGAATATAAATTTGAGGCATAAATTTAAAAGGTGAATCTTTGAAATTTTATTATATTTATTGCCTTTTGTGATTACGTAAAATTTGGTACACCTTATAAAGGTTCTCCTCGGCACTAAAATTGTCTAGAATCGACCAAAACTAATGCACAATTAAACATTAACATAAAGTCAATGCCAAAATTTCCTATTCTGTGCTATAATTACAATTTGAATGCAGAAAATACTTAAATTGAAGGAACACATAGAAGGAATTTTTTATTAAAAGTCCATTGAAGGACTACATTTTTCTATGATATCTAATTACAAAAAAAATCGTGTTTCATGCTAAATATACAAAGGTCAAGTTAAAATAACAATAATATTAATAATTAAAACAAATCCTCATATAACAGACAGTTTTTCTCATAGAAGAATTGGCCAATATTGCATAAAAACATCGAAATGTTTCATAAGTGCTAAATATAACAGGCATTTTGACAAGTTCCTGAATTCCAAAACTATACGATTCTATTGTGGATAATCTCTTCGATCTTAATTATAGTTTTGCCATAGTCAAACGCAAACCATCATTTAGTCCAACACAGACCAGCAATTTAAGGAATTCAATCTGTGAGTTTGGATTCATGACGGAAGGTTTAATAACAAAATAAATACAGTAATCACTTTCACTTTTGTACAAATGTACATCAGACGAGATGATTCTCTTAAAATGTGGCCATTATTCAATTAGGCGTTGTTTGTATACTGCTTAAAAATATTATCGGATTCATTTACATTCTGAACGTCCTTCACATCCATTCAAATTATAAATTGAAAACATTTAATTTCACTGAAAATTTTTTTCCGATACGAGAGGTATTTAATGTTGAGGGAATCGTGTCGAACTTAACATTATCCTTATAGATTATATTGCAGAAAATGCCATTAAAATATATTAGATGAGGTAATAAGTTTGTTAAAAACAAATAATTATTAAGAATATAAAGAGTCATTGAAGAGATGCTTACAGGAGCCAATCTGCAGTTGAGAAACGATGACACTGACAACTCAACTCTTGACCCATTACTGCGCCTATTCAAATTACATAAAGAGATGAGACAAATGTTGCATAAAATATGTGCATAATCCAGAGTTCCTATTTACAAATTGTTGTATAATCGCTCCTAATAAAATTAAATGCAAACGCAGCATTGAATTGTGTATTTTTCCAAAACAAAACAAAAAATGATAGAAAATTGCAAAATATTAGCAACATTCAAATTTTACGTCTCCATTCACTTTATGGTGAAATGTGGGATAAATGTCATAAATATTCGGTGTGATGGAGGACCATCTAATGCACACAGAGATTTTTCCAGACTTTTTATAAAATCCTACAGAGATTTTCACGAAGTTGATGGATCCATTATGTTCACTTTAATTGATTACATAAATATTCTATTGAATATCTATGTATTACAAAAATAAACGACCAACGAAAGCATCAAAGAAATTAATGAACGTTACAACAGATTCATTTACAAAATAAAAAGAAAATTGAGAATGTCAAATTATTTTCGAATACCGTGTAATAGAATACAAAAGGAAAACGCATAATTTATGGTTGAAAACAATTTTTTCTTAATTAATTTTTCAAAACAATATATTTAATTAACAAACTGTTATATAACCCATAAGTGTTCGAGATGCGATTTTTTTTCTTCTAACTAGATTTGGAAAAGGTGAATAAATCGTTTATATTTGTGGAATTACAATGTAGGTATTGCATATAGAAACCAAATATATTTAAATGTGAAGGATATTCTCGAATTTTATATCTTCAAATATGGTACATCTCAGACATTTAAACAAATTAGTTTAATAATTTAATAACCATAAAGGTGGAATCATTTAATAAAAATTTTGCGTTAACAATAATTAAGAAATGAAATCGCTTCAGGTGGTAATAACACCAATAAAGCGTCTGTGTATAAATCTCGTAACTAACCATTTAAATTCAAATTCAGTACTTAAAGGCAAAAATTGCATATTATATAACTGCGTAATTACATTGGCATGTACCTACACTGCGTTTACCGATAGAAATTCAGGAAGCGGTAAGAAAAATCCTGGATTTTTCAAAAACGGTTACAGGAACTTTTCTGGTAAACCCCAACTTTAACATTTCCAGAGGCTGTAACTAAAACACTTAAAGAGCGATTAAAACAAAGAAGATACCTATAAATAAAACTCGTTTTTGGAAAGGTGAACAGGACCAAAAGTTAATAAAATATGTGAAGGATGTCCTGAAAAAGAATTAGAATATTTCGATTTTTGGTGGGGTTTCAGCTTTCGCTGGAACATATAAAAATGTAAAAAACATTTGGATGAACCACATTCAGTTATTGTCACAACAATATGAAGGTAAGCGATCTGCTCTCATCTCCCAAACAATCGATCCATTGTCTTGTGTTTAGGTTACAATCGTTCTAGTCCTCACCGTCGCCACTTTGGCCCTCGCAGCACCACAGAACTACAAAGACGCTGTGATTACCCGGTACGATAACGACAACATCGGTTTGGATAGCTACAACTACGCGTAAGTGAAAACTCTATTATTCCAAATTCAAATTCCATTGAGTGTTTTGTGTCTTGTGCTTGTTTCAGTGTGGAAACCAGCGATGGTACTTCCCGACAAGAACAAGGCCAACTCGTAAATGCCGGCACCGACAACGAAAGCATTTCCGTACGTGGATCATACAGTTACGTTGGCGAAGATGGTGTTACATACACCGTCAATTACATCGCCGATGAGAACGGCTTCCAGCCACAAGGGGCCCATATTCCACAATAGACATGCGGATGGTGCAAGGATCACGCTTCTTGTCATTTGAAATATTCAACATCGTTGCTCATTTTTTAATATATTTCGTTTTTAAAGTTATGTCATCTGGGTTTTATTTAAATTTATGTCCTTTTTGTTGATATTAACTATGCAAATGAAGTGATTTCAAGACGCATCAGCGTGATGGTCCACACGTTTTTAAGAACTTGACCTTCGAGTGGTTTTTTTCCAATTTTTCAAGTATTAGGTGACAAGTATTCGAGCCCTTTAATCCCCGATTTCAACATCATAACTCAAATTCTTTAGGTGAAGTGAGAGAAATGCAAATCAGGTGATTTATCACGACGAAGCGATAATCAAGATTCAGGTTAAGAACTTGACCTTCATAGACCACCTAATGCCACACATCTTCACGTATATTTTATATGTAATTTCATCACAAATGATAATAAATAATTACGATTGAATTCCGTTCCCAGACATTTATGCAATTGAACATTTACACTAGGCATGTAAGGGCTTAATGATCGAATGTCAATAAAAATTCTTCGAATGAAGTATTGCTAGTTTCGAATTTATTGATCTATTGGTTTCTTAAATTTGTATTCTTTAAATATTTACTTTCAACATTAATTATATAATGACTGTCTATGTTCCAAAATTAACGAGCTTTATTAGACAATAACGAAGAAAGTTTTATGTACATGTTGACAAATTTATGGCTTAATGCTGGTATTAGGTGGGTCCAAATTGCGTCATTCTAGGGACTCTGCTGCTACAACAAGTGCTCTAACTGTACTTGTTCAACAATAAAACAGTATTAAATGTCATATAGATGCGCTGCGACCCTGAAACGATGCGATCTATGTGCAAAATTTTGAAACCCTTTCACTAACACACGCGTTTTGTTTTTTTCAAAAATATGAATATGCAAATTACATCTTGTTTTAATCCGACCTATTGGTAGGGGCACAAAAAGAAATGCATCTTACCTTCTATATATAAATTGCGGGCGTCAACACTCATTATTCTTCATACTTGCAAAATCTTTGTGTAAAAAATGTTCAGAGTGGTCAGTAACTTCCACAAATGTTATACCGATATTTTCATCCCCTTTTGTCCACAGATTTTCGTCTGCATCGCCTTGGTGTTTGCTGTTGCGTTCGCAGCCCCACAACAAAACCCCAAAGATGCCACAATCGTAAAATACGAGAGTGACAATATCGGCGTGGATGGATACCGTTTTGCGTAAGTGTTGAATTGTGCCTAAAAATGGATTTGTGTTCACACACTTTCATTATATAATTTGAGACAATTTATACATGTTATTTATATAGTTAATAATTTATTTGCAACCTTGCCTAAGGCGCGACTTTTTTATTCTGTATCGCATCTGTTTTTTCCCCGTGCTAATTGTGTCGAAACGCATCATCATACAAATTCAAAAGTTTTTATTAAGTGTCGCAATAAGAAAATTTCTTCGCTATATTTTAGTGTTATCATTTATTCATGGAGCCTAATGCATAAGCATAAGTCACAACACTTACACTATTTCGCAAGTGTC
This sequence comes from Silvanus unidentatus, assembly GCA_963930825.1. NCBI lineage: Eukaryota > Metazoa > Arthropoda > Insecta > Coleoptera > Silvanidae > Silvanus > Silvanus unidentatus. Next base: position 3,587,892 of record OZ005758.1, read on the forward strand.
TTTAGCCAGTTATGCAATTAGTTTTTGTTATTAAATATTGTTATCTAATACATTGAAATGGTACGTGTGTCGATCAGCCGCCAAGATAAAAATTCCAAGTTTTAAGCCGGATGGCCCATGTTGGAAATTGTGGTGTTATAATGGAAACATGAGAATATCGAGAGGTTATTGATATTGTGCGCTGGAGAATTCTGAAAAATGAAAGTGAAGATGAATCAAGGTAATTAGGATATAACCTTGAAGTAAACTTTCATCTTCGGCGTCCTCCGTACACACAGAGTGGATTTTTATTCATAAATACTTGGATATCACAGGTTTTTCTTAAGCTAAATGTCATTTTTAATAATTTCCAGTTTCGAGACAAGCGATGGAGTTTCGCGCTCTGAACAGGGAGAGCTTCGAAATGCTGGTACTGAAAATGAGTCGATCGCTGTCCGAGGTACCATCACTTGGATAGGGGCTGATGGAACTCCCTATAAGATCGACTTCATTGCGGATGAGAACGGGTTCCAGCCTCAAGGCGCCCATTTACCCTAGAAACTAACACACTTTTCCATGTGTATTTTTAGTTAAATAAAATTGGTAAAATTGAAGGTATTGTTTTATTCTTCTTTGTTGCGTAATAATACATTCCGAACGTGATTTTGACTGGTCCGATTAACATCGAATGTTAATTGACATTCGTCTTTATTTTACAATGGATCGGTGAAATTATATAGACGAGTAATTATAGAGAGCAGCTTGAAGTTAATTATTGGGGAAGGAATCAAATCAATCTGTGGTGTAAAGTAATAAAATTTTATTGTCTTTTTCGGAATTGGACTTATATAATGTAGAAGTTCGATAAGCTGTTTTTATTCGTATCTAAACAATGATATATAGGTACTTATCTACCATTTCTTTTCCTTCACATTATTCGAATCTAGTGATGCTTTTACTTATTAAAGTTACCTCATTAGAAGTGATTATTTAAATGGTAATTAATATTTTAATATATTTTGTTTGTTTTGGTTACACCATGTCTCTAATAATAAAGCATTTATGTGGTCATCATTATTATAATCGTCGAACATGGTATGTAATTAGTTTCTGAAAATTTAAATAGATTCCAAAATGATCCCAATAGCTGCAATTAAATTGTTTTTCAATAAACCACTTTCAACATCCTTTCTGATTTTCAAAAAAAAAACTACGATTTTTTTAATATCACATTGAGAAATACCTATACATACATATATGAAATTTCTTTTTTGGTATAATAATGCGGACGAAATAATATAATATAGGTACCTAAGGACGAAAAAAGTTTGACCTCGGGGTAATTTTTTAAATTGATTAAGTATTATGAGCAAATTAGCGCCCGTTGAAGACTGTCATTTAATAGCCATGTAGTTTTTTAGAAAGTGTTAAATATTTGAAACATTTTACCAAATACCTAGTTATAAAATTTGCATTTGATCCTGGCGCCTGCACCACATTTTAAACAATTGCCCATTCATAAAAGAAAACGCATCGTTGGCTGCATACAGATGATAAACCGTTTAGCTGCTTACATAAAAAAATTGTCCTTATAACATTTTTGCTATGGAGACCTATATACTAGGAGAGTAAACGAACCAGTTTGAAGCGTGCCAGAAAACTATAGTTTCAAATATAACACCAGATGGCGCAAGAGATAGTGGCATCGCTATATTTTGAATGTCAGTATATGAAAATTATAAATTTTTCGTAGAAAAAACAATTTTAATGGTTTTAAATATTAAAAACATCAAACTAATGTGTTATTAAACGTTTATATTATCCTCTTTTATTCAATATTTTTTTATCCGGCAAAGAATAATTACAAAAATTATACCCATTTCCACACCACCTTGGAGGTAGAGTATACGGCGCGTTTTTTTTAATGTGGTATCCCCTAGAGGCCTAATCCACCAACGCAAATTTCAATTTACCTACAGTTTGGATTCCTTTCTCAATTTAATTGTTTTCTCCCGTTTGGCTTTGGACTGTTCATTAAGGTGTTTACACAGAAAATGCATGCGAGTTATTAAATAGAATCTTAATACTGCTTCAGTTAAACCAGTAGCGTGATCACTGCATCCTATTAAATTAATCTGTTCTTCTTGAACTAAATGGTCTACTATTTCGATGAGTATGTTGCTACTTATCGTTTTCTTACTTGAAACATATTGTAAGAATGATGCTTCCAAAGTGTTTATAAGATTAAACATCGATTCCGATGGATATGTTAAATATCCTTTAGACAAAATTTGAGTAAATTTATCCCGTATCATAGGTTCTGATGTTTTTAAGCTGCTTATACATAAGTTGCATTTTGTGAAACGGTTACACTTTCTTGATATATACCCTGCAATGTACGAGATGATAAATGTCGAAGATTTCTCTAAATTATAATCATGGTCTCTCTGCATAACAACATCGTCTGGAAATTCATCAAAAAAAATTGAATTTTCCACCAAGAAATCTAGGTTCGTTTGAAAATTTATAAGAGTTTTATCAGATTCTTCTAACAACTCATCACTCTTAAACAAAGATGAAAACACTTCTTCATTATTAACGTTACTTCCCTTGGGTGGTTTTATAAGGGAATATGTGCTAATTAAGCGAAAAACTTGAATGAAGATGTTCGAATCTGGGTGATCGTTTGCCCCACAAGCACCTCGCATCATTCCGAAGAATCGCTAAAATTGTAAAAAAAATAAGTATAATGCACCCTAAACACCACAACAGAAACACAAAATTCCTAAAAATGTTAGTTTGCGGGGGATAAAAAATTTATTAGTCACAGAAATGCCGTAAGATCATACAATAAATAAGAATTTGTTGTGTAATCTTACATCGATGTAACAAAAAAAAAAATATTTTCTTCAATAAAAAGTGAAAATAAACTTAAAAAATCTTCTTTAAAATAACGGTACTATATAAATTTGCCTCTAATGCGTCTTGATTAAGTCTTGCTGTCATTATATATTCAAAATTATGAAAACTGGACAAATAAGATAAAATCTCCATAGTTGCTTTCAAAGATATAATGAGGCCCACGTAAGTACTGTCCGATAGAAAATAGTAGTTGCTTGTTTTTGCCGTATTATGCCAATTTGTCAAATAGTTGATAAATTTAACCAAAAACTGAAAATTAAATAAAATAAATCAAAACACAGAATGGAATACATAATAAAAATAGGTAAATATTTTATGCAATAAAAAAATTCACCTGAACTTCATCAGAATCAACTTTAAGTGCATTATCTGGGATTCTAGAACCCATTATGGAAATAAGTTGTGACATAATTGATATTAATGCCACACTGGGAGCAGAATCTTTTAAAGCTGCATTATCTATTTTGTATATATTCATGGCTGCTGCAGTTCTATCACTAAAAAACTAGGAAAAGAATGACAATATTTAAACAACTTAATAAAAGTGGTAACTTAGAACTTACCCTGTACGCTCTCCCCACGTTCATTTTTTGGTACCCAGTAGGATTTATGTCTTCGTTGCATAACTTGGGGCACAATTTCAAATTAAATTCCTTTGAGTTGTCAGCTTCGACCACAGATCGCCAATGATTTATTTTGACAATTCCGTCCGGAGTCTACATATCAAAAATATTTTATTAAAAACGCATGTATTAGTTTTATTCGTAAAATTATGATTATTGATTACCCAAGTTTCAGGATACTTGACGACAAAGTTTCTAAAGTTTTTTATTAGGTGTGGAAAGTCTGAAGTAAACCATAACTTCCTACTTTCATCAAATGGGTGAACACAAGATACATTATTTTCATGTATATCAAACTTTCTCCACATGCTTCTATTCCAACTCGCCCCATCTGTCGTTATGACATCTACAAAGAAGCCAGCTTTTTCTAATAGAATTACTGCTTCTAATATTAAATGATGCAAAACAGTGGAAGAAGCGCAACCTTTCGATAGAAAAGTAGCTATTGCCTGGACCCATGATCCTCTAAAAGGTTGAAACATGAACACTAATGCATGATCACCTTTTTGATTTTTTTGATGCTCAGAAGTATAATCGCCAAGATTAGTAAAACCATTTATCTTCAACGTGTTAGCATCAAAGGTGACCTTTTCAGTCAGCTTCATCTCGTCTATTAACATCACCCCTAGTTAAAAAAATAATTTGTAGTTTATTACGATTATAATAAAAAAATTACCTCTACGATCACTTGCAGCCATTAATGAAGATTTTTTCTTCAATAAATCAAATATAGCACTTTGGAACCCGTAACATCCTTTAACTCGTTTAATATATTTGTTAAGTGTTTGAGAACATGGCAAGGGTAACATATTAATTTTTCGTAAATGTTCGTATGTACTTTTACTTTTAATACGAATTAGTAGGCAATCATAAATCCAAGCAGTAGAATAACGCCTATTTTTAAAATTTTTTAATTTTGAAGTCAAAAAACAAGCTCGAACGGCTTCTTGTTGAGAAGAAGATGGCAAATTTTTAATAGCATCTTCAACCACGTTCATTTCAATTGTAGAACATTTGTTTTTCAAAACCATGACGTCCTGCACTAATCGTGTTACCTACAAATTTCAATATTATATTTTCAGGCTATTGATTTAAAGAAAATTTGTTGTAATACGTACTGTTTGTGTCAATCTAGCATTCTTCTGCTTCATACATTTTATGTTTCCCCTTAAATTTTGCTGCTTATTAACGACTTTAGAAGATTTTGATTGTTGTCTGAATATTTCTTGGCAATTCAAACATCTATACAACAAATCGCGCTTTTGCACTCTTTTATTGTTCTCTGCTCTTCCTAAACATGGTCTAGATGCTCTAAAACTACATTAAAATTAAAAAATGTCAGTTTTATAATTGAATTGAGACTTATACCTCATAGTGTCCAATCCTTTACACAAAACAACTTCATTAACCAACTGTAGGCAATGTGTTATGTCTTCCAATTTGGTAATTGCTTTATTTAGATTATTATCATTTATTTCAATATTCCCAAAAAATATCTATTTGTATAATCAACAAAGTTATTATGTAAAAATTTATCTATTTAATAATAAAATTAATTTTAATTTTTACTGTAACTTTACCTGAACAATCATATTCGAATGCACAATCACTTGTTTTTGAAATTGGTAGTTTTTATTCCATTCACCAAATACGATGTCTTTTGAATGCGATAAGTAGAGACTTGACCAGTTAATTGTAGGGAGAATTACTTTTTCTAAATTATCTTTTATGTATTCAAATAATTGTTCCTGTTCATGTTCCAAGTGATTTACGAAAACTGTCACGTCTTCCATGACCATTTCTTCATTTGCAGTGTCTATCTCTTCTATCGACTGATTTTCCACATGACGAACAGAAGGAGGTTTTCTACTCTTCTTGAATTTTGACAAGTAATGGGGCAAATTTGGAAAAATTGTCGGAACTGCTGATGATTTTAAAATAGGAACTTGCCTTTCCAATTTGTGGACACTGCCATCACTCATATTTGTGAGAAAATTTCTTTCAATTTCTTCTTCTGGGAAGTGCAATTCGCAAACCACATCAATTTCAGTTAATTGTCGGTCTTTCCTTGGAATTGCCCTTCTCCATTGATTTAAAATTACTTCATCCTGAAATTGAATATCATGAAAATTAAAATATCTACTTTTAAACATAAAATTTGTATACCCTTGGTGCCTTAAATAAAGTTGGATTTTTTTTTCCATTTAATTTATTTAATTTTCGAGTAGAACTATAACCTGTTTTGCAACCCGGTACAAAACATGAATTTCGTCTACCTCTAGCACTCATAATGACTCGCAAACTCAAAAACGCAACACAACCACAAATCAAACAAATTAAAACACAATTAATTGATTCAACACTTAAGGAAAGTAGGATTCAATTCGGAAAATATGTATACTTACTATACTGTAAATATATATTTAGCGATGCCACTATCTCTTGCGCCCTCTACATAATCCATTTGTACTAAAGTATATCGGCACGCAATTCCTGATGAGAAAGCGCTTCGTTTACTCTCCTAGTATATAGGTCTCCATAATTTTTGCTTTTTAAAAACGAATACTTGGTTGCATAGAAACAAACAGGATATCATTTTTAAAAATTTTAAATACATACTTCCTTAGCTCCAAGCCTTTCAAGTATAACAAGTTTTAATTAACAATAAGGTATAATTTCTGTTAATAAATATATGTTTTCTTTATCAAGAAATTTGATTAATTGTTAAAGCACAAACAAAGGTTTTTTACCACAAGAACCTTAATATGTAATTGATTTCCGATTTGATCACCACAGCATATGTCCAGGAAGATCTCTCTGTCCTCTAACAAGTCATAAATTTTTTAACGAGAAAATGTTGCTTTTTCAAACTTATTTCAAAATTTACACAACAATTTTATTACAGCAACATAGAATGTACAATAGAGAATTAATTACAGGACTAATATACCTACTACCTTGCATTGTTGGTAATTTTTAATGTCAGTCGTGATTTTTTCGTATTATTCTTTATTATGAAAATATAATAAGTAAATTAAACATACAAAGACTCACACCCACGCGTTCAAAAGTAATATCCTACTCATGAATTTATTTTACCTATAAAAATGCCCTGCAAGGTAAAAACTATCTAAACCTGTTCATTGTTTCCTGTTAGATAAATCCTTCGATTAAAATTTCTTCAATTCCACTGTGTTTATTTTATATCAATTTATTATTTGGAAATTAAAGGACATGGTAGAATCAGGAACATCTCATTTTACCTGCTTAGCAGTTGAATACCTTTTATTTATAGTCTCTAATCTCTACTTTTAACAATCAAATCACTTATTAATTATATGCTTATAAACATATCAACAGGTGATGCATATTAAGTCAATGTCCTTCAAAGTTCAATGTAATCCGTACATCAATGAAGCAATTACATACGGTAATTATAAAGGGACTAACTTTAGCACCAATACCTAATTAAACAGAAGTCGCCGATTTCAGCACACAGGAATTACCAGTTTGTGTGTAATTTGAATAAATTACATTACATAAATAAACATTTTAATATGACAAGTTGATGAGATCTATTTTTTTCTCTTCATTTATTAATTAAATAAGAGGATTTTCATTTTTGACCATTTATACTTCCAAGGTTGTACAAAAATTTAGTACCGGCAAATAAGCATTTATAATAAGCCGGTTTTTGTGCAAATTCCTGTGTTCGGTGACAAGTTAACAAGTAATGCCGTTTGTAATAAAATCATAGAATTATGTTGTAAAGATGACTAGGCTAACCTTTTCCGGATCCTCATATAATTAATGCAAATACGGCCTCTTTAAACGGGCAGAACATTTGTAATTTGATATGAAATTTGCATTTTATAGAGTTAGACACCCCCTCAGTTATCAACCAACTGAAAACCCTTAGCGACCTTTGAATGCAATTATTTATTCAAGTCTTCCTATTCATAAGTCTTCCTAAAAAATTATACACAAAGAAGCCATAAATTAAGGCAAAATAAGTAAAAAAATCATTAATGTTGCATTTTTTGGGAATTTCCCGAGGCGATCTCTTTTCGGATAGTTGTACTGTTTTATCTCATCGATATTATTGATAATTTACTAATGTGTTTAATTTGTTGTGGCGGGAGATTCGCATAAAATAAGGTGCTAGAAGGACGAGTATCTACAAATATTGTTAGAAGATGAAAATAGGTAAGACAGTGCCGTAACTGGGTAATAGAGAAAACTCCGAAAAGTTCTTAATAGTCAGTATTAGCACTGTTTTGTTAAAATATTCCTTGTGTTTTAATTAATTAGCAAGTACAGAAGCGAAATGTTGTGGACCCAGGTAAGTCGTAAAAGTAATTTTTCAAAATAGTCCTTTTAATTCTAATTTTATTATATGCATCGCGAATTCGATTTAACTCCACCTGCTGCAAGCACATCATTACACTCATTACACACAAAATTAACTATTAGCATTTTATGTTAATAAACCGGACACAAAACTTGACTAGTGTCATATTTTAACTTGAATTACTTTTATTTACCAAGTTGAATGGAACCGCACCGCCTAAATTAACGACTGTTATACAATTCTTTCATAAACATTTGCAAATTCGTGAACTCGTCCAAATAGTTTCACCCATTTTTTCCATTAGGCACTTAAATCTGAAATTCCAGAGATTAAGTGCTTGTATAATTTTAAATGAAGATGTAATTCGCATAATTTTATAAATAATTATATTAGGTAATCATTAGCCTAATCCAACATGATCCTCCGTCTAGGAAGATATTTTTGTAAATAAAGTAAAATTTATTAGTTTATTCAAATATCCAATGAACAAGATAAATTATTCACATTTAAAAAACGTGATATTATTAGTAATCGATTATTTTAAAAAGGTGCTGCCAAACACCTCGAAAATTTGTGTTTACACTTTACAGTATGGCTTAGAAAAAAAGTTAAACTTTAAAACATTAATAACTTTGTGCAATATTAAGGGTACAATTACTTTTACTAAATAGTTCTTATGAATTATGATTAAATAATGTATAATTATTACTATCACTATGTTCTGTTCAATGCCATTAGAAGAGTTGTTGAATAATTAAATAGGCAGTGTAATAATACATTTTATTGCCTTCAGCGGCTTAAAGGCGTAAATGAACGAATCCTATTAGAAATCTATTTGTTTTTTCTTTGCAACAGTTGTAGTAAAACGAAAGTGTAAAACAATTACTAAGTATTACCATAAAAAGATAATAAAATTAAATATTGTGATGCGGATAGCACTTAACACTTAAGGGTTGAAGAAGTTAATTACAGAGACGCAACCTTCACCGCCAAAGTCTAATTAAGCGAAAATTTTCATGATAAATCATACGACTACTTAGAAAAGTACACACAACATAAGATTACGTAAAGTATTTAGCCGACAGTTTCAAGACCACATCAAATCACAGTTTCTAGATTAATGAACTTGGGAATTTGTGTTTGAAAATCGATTTATTTAAGGACAACTCTCTGTTGTTCTAAACTAACAATTTAAACAAACATATTTGTACAAACAAAATTGCAAGGCAGATTCACTTCATGATTTCAGTTTTGCAACCTTCAATCCATTAACAATTCAGCTCTTGAAAAAATTGATTGTAATTGTTTAAGTAAAGTTATTATTGTTTTGTTTAGCATTTACTAAACTAAAGGAGATTTTCATTTAACGTATGATTTGTTTATTAAATAATCGTCCTTCACCTTTTTTAAAAAGAAATTGTTAAAAGCCTCTAATTTCCTATGTTTAGCTACTTATTTGCATGGTATTGACATATACACTAGTGTCCAGCCAAAAAAAGGACACTGACGAAGGAAGACCCTACGAATTCGGGTTCACCATCGATGGGCAACAGCACAGGCACGAGAAGAAAGGTAACAAAGATTTTTATAAACGGAAAAAGTAAATTTCCATTTATATGAAGAAAATACCCTGTATACATTTTAATCAATTTTCTTAATAAATAGTCCTTTAGGTATGGGTACATTTTTCATTCTGCACTCACTTTCATACACCAAAAGGCCATTATTGTTCTCTAAATAATAATTTCATAAACGAACAATGGATGCAAATAAAAAGTTAACACGCTTTGCTGAGTGCCATTCAAACAAAGCTCTTATACAGCTTTTATATATTCTGTTCACACAATTGGTCTCGTCACTTTTTATCGATTTCGCTTTTATCTAAAGCCTCACCATTATGATACATTGTATAGAAGTTTAAATTTGTTAAAAACATTGCATTCCAGACGAGAATGGAATTATTCAAGGCGAATTTGGTTTTATTACCGCCGATGGGATTTACCATGTGACTGTGTATGCAACAGACGAGAATGGCAACTTTAGGATTCTGTCAATGAGGAATGTCAGGATAAGCGCTCGTAAATACAAGTCTAAAGTAGTTTTTGTTTCAATTTAATGAGGGAATTTTTTAGCTTTGGATGGATCCCCAGGACCTTCAGGACCACTGTCTGCACAGCCAGGAGCGAAGGTTCAGCCAAATCCATTGCAAGCTGAACCAAAACCTTTGCCTCCTGTTACTCAGCCCCCAGTAACGCAACCTCCTGCTACCCAGCCTCCGGTAACCCAGAGTTCCGTTGCTGCGTTTACTTTAAGATCGACTCTTAAGCCCGCCTGTGCGAGTTGCGGCTATGTGGAGACCAAAGAGTTACCACTGCTTCCTTTCCAAGCTGCAAGAGAAAACGCTAAAGCAAATGCACAGAATAATAACAATAATTTTAATGGTCAACAACCTTCGGAAAAACCGATCGGTTCAGAAATTGGTGGGAATGTACCGAATGCGAATTTGCCTGAAGCGGAAAATCCTGCAATCTCGACAAATCTGCAAGGACCCCAAGAGACGCCAAACTATCCCGGAGGGCAGATTCAAACGGGTCAAGAGTCACCACAAGGGCCAACTAATAATAATGACAATGATGGGGTATTCAACTTACCTAATCATCCTTCAGTTTCTGGTATTACAACTGATAATAGACAAGGAAACGGTCCAAATCAATTCAATGACAACAATAATCCCGCGAATAATAGGAATGGAGAGATTCCGAACAGTCTGTCTATTCAGGAACAAGCGAATCCTCTACAATTGCCTCCAATTTCGGTAGACAACAAGATGATACATGTTGGCGGAGATCATCCACAGGATATTGCTATTAAGGACAAATTCCCTGGTTGGAAAAATTGCTTATTTATTTTTAAGTCACATTATAGGTAATTTATTATTTATTTAGGAATGACCGATGGATTGCCCGAGGGTATTAACGAGGGTGATATTAAGGACTTGTTATACAAATTCCATTATACCGTCGGATTCCATGGTCATTATGAAAAAGGACTAAAGAATGGAGCCAAAGTAGGAGGTTACTTTGTTAATGGTCGCGATGGGGTCAGTCGAGTAGTGACTTATGTGGCAGACGAAAATGGATATAGACCTAAATTCAAATTTGTTAGACTTGGTTTAGATTCAGATGAAACACCAAAGGAAGGTACTGAAAAAACGTTCGGTTTGAAGAGTTTCGAATTTGTCTGGTATCCAGTAAATTAAGTGTACAATATTATAGGTAGATAGTTATTGGAAAATGTAGTATATTAGCGTATTTAATAAAATGTTGAGATTTGAAACTGCGAATTTCAATCAATAAACTCAGGAAGTCAAGTTTTTGCATCAAGGATACTACTTCGTCGAATGTATCCTTCTCGGAGCGCTTAAAAGATGTCTACAGCTGTAGAAAATTCGAAAGTCTTGTACGCTCAAACCGCAACAGTAATTAATTTTAATATTAATAATACTCTCTGGTCAAATCATTATTAATTCGTATATTTTGTCGGTCTTTTACCTTAATTGTGGGAAATTCGTTCTAGATGACTTTGTACTTGTAACAATATAATAAAGTATAAAGGAGAGTGCTCACAACTTGCGCATTCATATTGTAAAGTTTAATGCGTGAAAAGGAAAAAAACATGTCCTAAATTTATAATTTATGTGAATTTAAAGTGTTCCGTATTGAATTATATAATTTCCAAATTATTATAATAATTTTAAAGGTATTAGAAAAAAGTAGGAAATCATAGAAAGTGTAATAACCGGAATAAATTACCATACAAATTTCTTTCATGAAAAAGGGTACTGAAAAGATAGTATACAACACAATAGACTATAGAATATTTTTCAGAGCTTCTACCGACACAAAATATCCAACCATCTCTTAATGTCCACTCACCAAGGAGCCTCAAATATATTTCATAGGCGATAAATACTTGTGAGTGAAGAAGCGGATTGCACACAAAACTCTTTTAGATCCTATCCAGTTCCGATCCTGTGTGGGCGCAATCACACAATCAATAGACATATTCCAAAATATGATGACTTGTTGACAGCAAACTGAACAAAATATGATTTTTTACCATCATCGAAGGTGCGCCAATTTCAATTTTCCCATAAGCTCAAGTCAATGCCCACATAAACACGAAATGAAATCAATTAAATAAACCAACATTTACCATTTCATAATATTTATGGTCGATAAAAAAATTTGCGAATGGTACAGTTTCAAGGAAGTCTTTACCTACAAACTAATCGTGCAACACATTTTCCATGTACACTTAAAACTTGATTTTTTGCAAACGGATGGCGTCACAATCTGTGGGCGTCCAGACGCCTTTTACAGCCACGTACTTATAAGGAGTGTGGTGCAAAAAGCAACAAACGGCCCGATATTTGCTGTTACACATAAAGGATGGTTGTTGACCACAGTATACCTGATCAAGGTTAAATGTGTGGGCATCTCAAGAAAATAAAAACATTATAACCAATCAATATTACAAGTGAGAATTACATTTCTTTGTACGATTAATACTTTCTTGTTCTCTCATATCGGACCATCTTCGCTCTGATATCCGCTGAGTTGAGCAACAATTTTACAAGTATAGGTACTGAAAACAAATAAGGGAGAGCGTTACGTAAAATCAAAAATCCACATCTGTTCGGCTTGTAAAAACTTGTAGTCTCCTAAAAATATCTCTTATTATGTAATTGTTATTAACATCGGCGTAATTACTTATGACTCCTCTTGAAACAATTTATTTTGGGTGTAAATTGTTTAAAAATAAAGCCAGCTCATATTACTTTATACAAATTGAAGAATCCAGTCAGTTTTATACGCACCGAAAATGGGAATTCCGTTAGTCTCTCAATTGCCCCATAAATTCTCTGTAATCATTGGCGATTTGTGGTATCGGAGGACAATAGCAGCCCATATGACAAATAAATTGTTTATGGTTGGTCTTCAATCGCACACGCACTGAACTTGACAATGTGCCTCTACAGATGAATAAAACATTTTTATTATTCATCGACCACACTCTAATTACAATAAATTTGATTTCCCCGTGGCGGAGTCGACCACATGTGAAAGGATTATTAAAATCCTCCTGAATGTCGCATGAAAACAGCACAATTAGATGTACTAGTGGTGAGTTGTGCGACTTTAGCATCAAGTCAGAGGTCGTGTATGTCCAAAGAAACAAGGTTTTATAAATTGTTGTATGCGTAATAGTACACAATGTTGTTAACTGGAATCGAGGTTAAATGTTGGGTGTCATTATTTGCATATGATGTAAACATATATTAGAAAAATAATTGTACCACCAACACAAGTGCCTTGTAAAATGTCTACTTGCGGCAAATCGAGCACGTTTCACACTCGAAAAGTAAATAAATTTGTTAACAATCGAAATAATTTAAAGAGGAAGGGCATACCTTCGAATTCCAGCATTTATAATTAGTCAAAGAAATTCCCACAATTTTCCCAACGAGTTGCGAAAAACAATGGGATTTAATACTGTGTGCAAGTAGATTACGAGTACAATTAATAGTAAAGTATTAAAACCTTGCATTTAAAGACCTTTGACTTGGTGCGGCGGGGCACGCCCACACCAGAGTCACCAGAATGCCCGGATTTGCAAGAAAATCCGAGAGACTGGTCAGTGTGGTCGCGTGAAATCTACTAGTGCACTCCACCAACAACAACTGTGTCAGTTTCAGTTTTGAATGGAAAGTGCGGTAAAAATGTTCGTTTACCACCTGGTCCTCTTGGTTAGTACATTTTGCAATTAAACGTTTTTTTTTTTTCAAAAATGTCTCACCCCCTTCTGATACTTGTAAGTAGGATCTTTTATTAAAGCATTTGACATTTTGCCGATATTTTCATAACTGGCTATAAATAGCTAAAAATTCAGTATTTTAAATTTACACATTCAAGTATTTGAAGAATTATGTTCATGACATTTATGTAGGTAGTACACGTAATTGTTACCTATAGATATTAAATAAACGATTACCAACTAAAAAATCATAAGCATAATGAAGTACTAGTGAAAGTATTTAATAAATTCCATGTGAAAAACTAGCCAATAAAAAGAACAAAAATTTGAAAATCTAAATGAATAAACATTAGGACAGGAAATGAGTGAAATTTGCCTAATAAGTAGGTAAGTTTAGGCCGCACATCGTACTAGCGAATATGTTTATGGGAATTTTGGTAGTATACTTCCTAAAGATGATCCACAAAAGATTTTATAAATAAAATACGTTTCGGTCTCACGTGCACGCAGATAAGAAGATACTCGTGAGAAGCGAAAAACTTTTACTTTTTCTCTTTGGACAGATTTTCGCTAATTGAAAAAAAAGAATAATGGCTTGTTGTGTTTAACGATTTAAAATGATATAAACGCTGTCAAAACATTATGTAGTTCATCATTGGAAATTCTTCGATTTCGACAATCGATAAGGTAATGGCCAACCTAGTTCCGGTTTTTAGGAACCACATCATTTCGTAGTCATTGCCATAACTGGTCAAACATTTGACATTTTGTTGTTAAATTGTTCTTGCACTTTTAATTGCTCTAGTCTCAATTACTGACATTTATAAATTGGGAAAAGTAAATGGTCCAGTTTGAAAATAACTTCATTTCGCAAAATTACATTTTCAATGTTATACAATACTATTATAAGATATTACGAAGGAATTTCTAAGTTTATTTATTATTCCGAGTGGTTTTTGTACATTTTCAACCGCATAAATACATAATTGCATGCGTGACTTACTCATGAATGTGTATTTGAAAATGTGGGTTAAGTTTAATTGATTCAATACAAATGTAGAACTTGTGGGTGAAAACTCTTTGTTTGTTTATTGTTAGCGAACAAAAAAAATGTTTGCCAAAATTGTGATAGGGAGGCCCTTGAACGCGCTCCAAAATTACGAACAAAAGTAAAAGTATTTAACAATAAACAATTTATAGCAAAAACAGTCCGTTATTAGTTAATCAGAAAGAAACGTCTGAATAACTTAATAACCAATTATATTTTAAGAAACTACTTTAAATATGCCTAATGGGTGTAATTAAAATACCCGCCAGGATATTATTACCTGACAATTTATTTACTTTTCCTCTTTTCTTGTATATTATTACAGCAAAGTGGAAGTGCACTATAATACTATTATAACACAGCAATAGGAAGTTATTCGGTCTCATTCAAGTCAGATCCGTTTTTGTTTTGCTGCTTTTTTTGTTACAATTCTGTTCGCAATTGAAAGTAAATTTTATTAACTAATATATTCATCTATTGGTTTTGTAAGGCGTGTTCTCCGATAGGTAAAAGTAGAATCGTGTGCTTAATCATTTGATATAGTTTGCATTTTTTCTTCTACATACATAGAGCGGTTTATTAAAATAAATTAATATGTTCAAAAGTTTACACTGTATGCATTTCAATCATTACAACTGACAAGTCATGTTTGACACTATTGTTGTGTTGTTTGACTTAAATTTTTTCTAATTAGTGTAGAAAACGTGACAAGAAAATTGGAAACCGAATGAGAGCAGCAAGAGTAATGACAGAATTTCAAAATTTTTATTGAAAAATAATCCAACAAACGAGTTTTTCCGATTTTCTTGCGCAAATAAGGAAGTTGTCATTGTTTGTTTCCACTATCACTTTGTATAGTAACTAGCTTTTAATAATGAGAATTTTGGGTGGTGCGCAATATAGATTGTACCTTCCTGTGTAGGCAAAGAACATTCTATTCATATGCAGCGATTGAAAGACCGATAACTCTTAATACAAGCATTTCATTCAATCAACACTTTTTTTAATTATAATTATAAATAATTGTTGTCTATATGTTCAGGTATTAAAGACAAGAAAAAATGCGTTTTATTTACGTCGTCTACGAATAATGCAACATGAAGAATTTCTTTCACTTAACAAAAACAAATTGCCTATTGTATTGTTTGGTACATTCGATAGCAATGATGTAACAGAAAGTAGGTTACTCTATATTTAAGAGTTATTATAAAAATACTCTCGCTTATATAATGGAAATACCTTTAAACGCATTTTTATCCATTAGAAGATCAATTTATCAGGCATTTTACATGCTTGTGTCTGTCCGCATTTAGCTGGAAAATTGTACAATAAACACAGCAGTAGCCGCAGTAGCGACTATTAGAAGGAAATTATTTTAGTATCACAGACACATATACGGTAAACAATTTCTGTCGATTCATATTGTAACCGGTTGACAGTGATAGAAATCGTCTTAATTGTCTGTAACCTTAACGAAAATTCTGCTCCCTTGTATGGAAAGTTGTCTGGATTATAATAAATTGGAATTTGAATTATAAAAATGTACCTAAGAGTCTGTGGACTTTTACTTCTTGCAGTAGCAATAAATATGGTTAAGTGCGTCTATAAGTAAACGATGCGATTTTTATGTATCGATGGAGAAAGTGTTTTAGTTTTGGTTAAAAATGTCTTTACTCGTTATTAAAAAATTTATTCGCAGTAAGAAAGACATTGCGGAAGCTGTATCTGCAGAGGGCATATTATAATCACAAGAAATGTTAATAAAGAATGAATAATAAATGTAGACGTTGGCGTGAAGTGCCATTCAATTACATAATATTGATTCACATTTAATTCAGCACTCGGTTTCCTTTCAATAAATCTTGATAGATAAATTTACTAATAGAGATTTATCGCATTGAAATTGCAAATTGTTTAAGTTTAATCGAGAGTTTAATGTTTATTGTCTGTTTTGCAATTTGGTAATGCGAATGCAATGGAAAAGTTCGTATATTAGACATTTAAAAGTTCTTGCAGAGATTTGTTTGTCATGTTGAGCAATTTGGCTATTAAAAGTAAACATAATATGTAATGTAAACGGAAATATAAAAATTTATGTTTGTCTCCTTTGATCGAGATAACAATTATTTTGCGGTACAAAGAAACATTACAAACATGAAAAATTTAATTTACATCAACAATGAGTGGAATGGTAATTGAAAGGAGTTGTCATTGTTACCATTTTAAAAATAGAAGAATTCTCATTTAACAAATTAGTTTCAAGTTTATATGTGAGTGGTTTGCCTACAGTGGATGCATACCTGAGACAATTATATCGTTTTTTCACTGAAAAACAGTTAATAGCAGTAATATATTAAAATTTTTCAAAGCGGATCTGAAATTCCCAATTAAAAGTAGTCATAATCGCCGATCTTTCACCTATATTGCCCAATAAATAAAGTCATGGTCATGAACAACATCTCTTCTAAATTAGTCCAAGAACATAGGAGATTTATGATTTAGTTAATACCAAATTATATAAACAAGCTTGGAGCGTTTATGTGTTATCAATCAGATAATTTTCAAGAATTAAGCTGGTAAAATTTTGCAATAAACACGCAAGGTGATGAGGGGATATTTATAAATTTAAATGTACAAGCAAATCAATTCTCTGTTTTAATTATAGAATGAAAACTGAATTTCTAGACATGATATTTGTTTTTAATTATTTGTCATTGATTTTACTTAATTGTTGTCAGGTATATTGGAAGAGAAATTTATAAAATTGTAACTAATTTGTTAATTAAATTTCTAACATGGACATTTCTCAATATTAGAGAGTTTGTGTGTCTTATTAATTTTTTTAATTATCCTGGACGATTTGTTCAGTCATTATGTTAATAAAACAATGCATTATATTGCTAAATATCGAAATCAAATGGGTTGCATAGTTTGAGTGAAAAATGTATGAATAATGGGCATACATTCTGTGACATTCTTGGGAGACCCCAACAGTCGATTAGGCGACGAACCCGAACTACAATTGTTTTTTTTATAGAGTTTGTGGCATCATCTGGCAATAAATAAAAATAGAAGCAAATCATTTTTTATACTTTATAACTTACATATTTATGCATAAAAACAACGACATTATTCTGTTTAATTGCTGTCACATAAAGCAGTGATTCTCATAATAAATCTGACCTTGCATTTGATTATTATATAAACAAATAACTGACTCATGAATTACATTCTTATTAACTAGTATATTATCATTATACTTATTTCATATAAATACCTATATATTATCAAATCAAATATATGAACTAATTTATATTATGTAAGGTAAATCTATTTAATTCGCAATAAATCGAACACAATTAAATAAAATCGAGAACGATTCCTTTGACTTTTTGATAATATTTTCCATAAACGGTCCTAAAATACTTTCTAACGAATTTTCTAATGGAAAGCCTCATTCTTCACAGTTTCACTCAAACAATTAATTACATGAGTCGATTTTTAATTGCGTGCGTTGAAGATGTATCCACATCCTGTACCTTTTTCGACTCATAATAATTTCAGGTCACATCCAATCGAAAAACATATTCAAAATACATAATATTTTATAGTCAACAATAAAATTAATTCGTTATGTTTATGATTACCCACGTTTCAAAAACTTAAACTCCGATTCCCATCAAAGTGTAGGCCTGCGCTATTAAAAAGGAATGTGTAAATATTTCATATAACAAATAAATAATATCATATAACAAACCGTGTGACGCAAACAGTACCGAAGCGAGCAATTACTCATTCTGTCAGCAAATACTTACAAATTCCATTCATACATCTCTCCTTGACACCCCCATAATGAACAAGAGCCGACACATAATTCTATTAAAATTTCAGGTGGTCTTTCTATCAGCCACGTTCGCCTGGAACGACCCCACAAGCAACCAGTACCACATCCAAACAGACGAGGGCCCCGAGCGCTACTTTCGCTACCAGACGCAGAGTGGACAGTACCGAAAGGAGAAGCGACTCGAAGATGGTACAGTGGTGGGCACATATGCATGGATCGACGATAACGGTATCCTAAGACAAAGAGACTACGTAGCCGACAATGCCGGCTATCGGATACTGAAGAGCAAGAACGTGTTTGTAGGTCGAAATGTGAACGTTGGAGATGCAGTAAAATCTGTGAAAAAGTTCCCAGCTCAGGCTGGCACTTTAGTGAAGACCAATGCTCGTCCAGTCGCCTCTCTGCCTGCAAACACCTACTTGCCAAGCAGCACAATTCCACCGTCCAGCCAGTACCTCCCTAGCAGCACAATTGCTCCCCCGATAAGAACAGTCACCCCTGGACCTTTCGTCGAAATCTCCCCGAATTCGATACCTTCAAGCACTGTTTCACCTCCATTGTTCTCTTCAACCATCAGCAACTTCATCGGCACGACACCATCCCCAATCGCCTCCACCAGCTCCGGCTTACTGCTGGTCTCACCGAACGCCAGTTATGCGTACTCATCGCCGATTCCATCGACAACCATACGACCCACACTCGAATATTTGCCATCGCAGCCACCCACCGACATTTACAGCTCTTTACAAGCTCCTGTTATCAGCCAGAATACCGTTGACTTTAATCCTTACGTTAGTCAGCTGGACAACAACTACGTGTTCCACAATGGGCCCACGTATCCGATCGACAAACGTGGCCAAACCTACACAGGACAACGGCTCGGCAACGGGTACGATCCGCAGTACCAGAACTACGATGGGGTGGCAGTGACGAACGACGGTTTCCGCTACTACATTCCAAGGGCGTACCATGAGGAGCAACAGCTTCCGGGCGATAAGAAGTCGGGTAGTTTTGGGTACATCGATCCGTTCGGTATTAGACGAGTCATTTATTATAATGCTGCCCCCGGAACTGGTTTCCAACATCGAAAGAATAATCGATATGTGGGCTTTCAGGCCACGCCTTACGATCCAAGGCCGTATGAATAAAAACAAAGGGTGAAATGGGCTTTAATTAGAGTTAAAAGTGGTCGTGGGTTGATTAACTTCGAGATGTGTGAGGAACTGTTTTTACAATGTATGCGATCCAAGTGTTTATAGCGAATAATTAATGTAAACTGATCGATTTGTACGATAAAAGACTGCTCTTTTCAACTGGCTTAATTTATTTTTCATGTAAAGTTGAAAATACCAGTCTTGATTATTGCCATAATGGAAATTTTAATTAATCCGCATCCCAACTAATTTGTACTGTGATTAATATAGTTGTATTACTTTATAACATTTGTAACTTATTAAAATTGTGTTTCCACTTATACACACATATTACTTATGAATTCTATTTCATTTTTTTGAGATCTAATCGATGATGGACTCGTATTTTCCACTTTGTTGTTGTTGTATTTATAATAAGGATTATTAATTTATTGATTAAATTAAAAAGAAATGTTAGTTGTAAGTTACGGTGCCATGGGTGTTTCACAATTGGTTCCATGGATTACAGTTTATTGAATTGGACATTGTCTTAAATTCTAGTTCTGGAACCAAGTTTTTAAACGTACTTTGTTTCCAGTGGAAAGTTAATTAATATACATATGAAAAAATGTGTAGAGTGGCTATAAGTTTGAAAAACTTTTCTGTTCAAAGCTTTACACATTTTTTTTACTTGGTTTTATTTTAGTAATAACATGTAGGATTAAGTATTTAATGAAAATGTTAACCAGTAAATTAAATAAGCCGAAAATTTAGTGTGCAATTATTAAATTTATTTTAAGTATTATAAAAATAAACTTGAAAATCCTTGAACAGTCTTTCATTTTACCTAAATATAGGCCTATATATTCTGTACCCGGATTGAATAATTAATTTTCTTTTACAAAATTATTATGTGCGTCCAGAAATAAAGAAACTACAGACAAAAAGATTTAAATTCAAAATTCTTGCTAACTGGCTACAACCAACAACTCGAGATCGTATATTGGTATTAAAAAACTTTTTGCAGGCGTTGAATGCTGCGCAATGTTGGTTGTATAGAGAATAAACCACTTTTGAAAAGATTTACTAGTTTAAATCATGAATTCGCGCCTGAAATTACAATTTGAACAGTACATGAAGCATTCGTGGTTACTAAATGCAATTAGATGGTGCAATTGCACTTATATCTGCAATGTTTAATTAAGGATCTTTAATTAACACCGAATTTGTTTAACTTAATCTTTCTTCCTGAAGTATTTTTGCATCAGTTCACATATAGGCTTGAAAATTATGACTTTAGTCAATAAGCATTGACGTAAATACATAGAAATGTTGTATCCTGAGGAGCAAATAATAATTGCCAATTAGTTCATGGTGGTTTCATCTGAAAATAAAGACCGCATCTGCATTTAAGCATAAGGTGCAAGTATGTATTTATTATTAGAAACTGTTAGCAGAAATGCTGTTGATTGTTAAGGATTACAACGAGAAACGCGTGGTTTATGTCAAAGTAAATAGCAAACAATAATTACATTTAATTCTAGCTTTCACTTCATTTGATATCTTGAACCTAACACCTTTTCCGTTGAATCCTCTTGTGCCTCTCATGAATTTTACCTTCTTTTTATTGCAAACTTCTATAGCATCATCACGATATACTTATGATATATTGCCTGCTTTTACTAAATACATTCGTAATCTATGGTAGTTTTTGGAGTGAAATAGAATGTGTTTGTATTGTCTATAATTTCAGTTAATAATATTCAGAATAGAATGTTAATGTTAATTTATTTCATTTTTCATCTTTCATGGTAACATAAGGATAAAGTTGGGTTCATAACTTTCATACTTTATTACTTGATAACACTTCAACTCCTAATATACAATATTCCCTATAATTAAATGAAATAAGTGAATTTGAGAAATTGTATAGCCAACGGTTTGTAGTGAAATAGGAAAAATCTAAAGTAAACCATCAAAGAACACGTAGGTACCTATATTCTCCTTTCATTCATCAAACGTAAATTAATTTATATTTTTTCAATACAAAGATGGTCCTGGGATCAAAACAAGTCAAAGCTTGTGAAATGGATAGACGGATATATTTTCTTTTATTTAACAATGTCTTTGGGGTATTTTAAATTTGATATTCGCAACCTTCAGCGATTGTCTAATTTAAATTTTCGGTTAACTAACTAAAAAATTATATTATCCTTATATGTATATAGTTAGCCAATTAATATTTCTGTCTATTTGTTATTACTACTATATTACTTAATTTTTATTAATGAACAATGCTCGTTAAGAAAATGATCATTTTGTTATTGAAAAATCGCGTGTTTACCTACAATGAAGTTATTTAAATAACTAAGTAGGTACAAGTTAAAGAAAATTATTTAATTCGGTTCTTGTACATTGTTCATTTTAGTTTTAGATGGGTTATTTAAGAAGGAAGGTAGGTATTTAAATATTGAAACGATCTTATATCATATGCAAGTGTTTGTAATTTAACTCTATAATTGTTATTATGTTTATACCTAAATGTAGGGTGAACCCAAAGTATTCTTTTTGGTATGAATTTATAAATATGTTATGTTAAAGATAACGTATTATGGGTAGATGATGGCAGATGTTGTGTAAAATATATATTTTAAGGTATATAATATTTTAACATTGGGGAGGGTCTATTTAAGAAATTAAAAATTGAAATATGTATAACATTTTAAATTCCTGTAAGGTATAGGTATACTAATATCTGTTTTAAAAGGATTAAATAATCTATGCTGAATATCTTTATCATACAAAATAAGGATCATATTTGACTACAAATTAATATTTGGACATCTTTTCTTTTTCACCTAAATTAATATTGTACCAACTTTTTAAAAGAAAATGTGTATTTGATATTTTACAGATACAAAATAGATAAGTATAGATCTTAAATGTTAAATGAAATATGAAAATTGCTTAATAGAAATTACATTGGAATCATTTATTTACATTTTGAGCACTAGTTTTATATGTGTTTGGGGTTTGTAACGTATCTTATATCTAAGTAAATTTTTATTATGCTAGATTTATATTATATAATTTTAAATTAAACCCAGTGGCAAAGTTGATTATTGTTGTCCATATTTCAATAAACCCTTATCAAGTCGTTTTTTAAGTCTTCCAGAAAAAAAAGATATTCAATATTTAATTGCCTACCTACTTATAAATATAGAATATAGAAAATGTTAATTTATTAATCGTAAACATTTTAAGAATAATTTCAACACTGATCTTGTGATAATAATGATGGGATACAGATAAAATAATACATCATGCATGGGGTTAACTCTTCTATAATAATTAATCATAATAATTACATAAGCGCTTTTGATAAGAGATAAATGAAATAAACACAGAAACACATTTGTTTCAATTCAATTTAGGAGTGTTGGGACCCTCCCTCAAAGAACTTTATCGTTTTACACAGCAACTATTACATTTTATCACTACATATAAGGAAATTTCCACGGATATTTCACTGAAATGTACACTACAACATTTGTTTTCGGTTATTCGAGCTCAGTGATCGATATTCTTTTCAAAAGAAAATGTTAACGTTTTATTAAGATCTGATGAAATATACCTATAGGTATAGGTATTAAATGCCATTTTTCTTGACACGGTTTAGAAGCCTTTAAAGGCTTTGCCTATTTAATAACATTTAGCTTCTATAAATAAATTACATTAATTACAAAACATACCTCATAATTCGAAAAGTGAATTTTTAATTTTTTATTTGAAAAGGTGTCATACTACAAAGAATTCGATTTAATACCATTAAATATTACTGTCTGTGAGTATAGAAAATGCTGTGAACACAAATTGCATAGAAGATTTTGAAAGCCTGCAAATAAGGCAGTGAACTTTGGCAGAAAAATCATAAAGTACGAAAATTACAGCTACATGACCTCTTCAAGAAAATATTTGGTAATAGATATCTTTTAAAAAAAGCCAAAACCAATCAAAATCCCGTCGAAAGAGAAAACCCGCAAAAAGTATCTCCATAAACTACCCTTTATTACAGAGTCAGCTACAAATATAAATTCCCATTTGTGGCAGTTAAATTTTGAATAGAACATTTAAGCACAACAACAAAGTCCAAGTACATCATTACAGCACACAGATATATACCTATTTACTGAAATACCTATATATGTATCGCTAAATGTAGTTTATTAAACGAACCGCTTTAAATGATAACATAAATTTTGTTTAACTACCTCAGCCATATTAAATGAATCTTTCTCAAATAAAGCAATTTATTACTACAAGCCACAACCAACATTGGATTGGTGGACTTTTAGTGCAACGTAACAGTTCCTATGCAAACCAATTGGCTTCAGTTTAACTTTCAGAAAAGGATAACTACTAATTCCGTGATATTCCGAAGGCGGGCTTTTATTGCCATTGTTCTCCCTCAACCAATAACCGTCCGGACGGGGCGTACAAGCGACTACTTTCAGGCCAGCTCGCCAAGCTCGCTCCTCGACAGCCGACCAGGGGACCACAGTTCTGAAAATCCACTTGTAACGTTCCGAGTATGTTAGTTTAGGGTGCGCATTTATTTACTTTTGCTCAGTGTTTAACAAACAAAAACGTTCCTCCAACGCGACCTAAACACACAGTGCGCGCTCATATACATCTCAACAAAATGCCTCGTCCGTCGAGAGACTCTTACGGTGACCAGAAGCCTCCATATTCCTACATCTCTCTAACCGCCATGGCGATCTGGAATTCACCCGAAAAAATGTTACCTCTATCAGAAATCTACAAATTTATCACCGACCGATTTCCGTACTATCGAAAGAACACACAACGTTGGCAGAACTCCCTGCGACACAATCTCTCCTTCAACGACTGCTTCATTAAGATCCCCAGACAGCCGGATCGGCCGGGAAAAGGCGCCTACTGGGCCCTCCATCCGGCCGCCTTCGATATGTTCGTAAATGGTAGTCTTCTGCGGCGACGGAAACGCTTCAAACTGCTCAAAAGCGACAAAGAGATCCTCGAAAACGAATTAGCCGCCCTTACCAACATAAACCGTCTCTTCTTTGCACCGCCAGCGAACAACATCGAGGTAGTGAATCCAGCCGCGGCTCATCTAGCCGCCCACAACGCCATCGAGCCCTCCACCACCACGAGTCCCGCGTCCGTCAAGTGTCCGACCAACACGGAGACCGCCGCCGTCACCTGCATACGACCGAAACGGTCGTTCACCATTGAAAGTCTCATATCACCGGACAAACCGACGCCGGTGGCGGCCAGTGCGACGCATCTCATACCGACGCACATGCATCCGTGGATGTTGTCCTCGTCATGCTACGACCTGGCGGCCTTCTCGGCGCCCGTTGCCCTCATGCAGTCCACGTCCACACATTATGACAACTATGGACTAGCGCCCAGTGAAGAGTTGTTCAGAGTTTCGCAATTATAGCTTTACATTTTTTGTGATCATGTAAAAAAGACTTGTAAGTAAAGTATTATTAAGGGTTAATAAGCGCACGGTCTGCGGAAGGCGGGTGGCTTGGAAGAAACTGAAACACCGGATTCAAAGATAATCCAGAGATTGATTTGTTTGATAAATGCGTGTTCATTTCCTCGAATGGCTTTTTAAATGGGAGCAATCTTCCTAATATTCGAGCTTATCGTACAAATATGAAATTACTTGCCCATTTTATGAGTTGTTGGAAGCGTTGATTGAGTTTTTCGATAAAAAAAATACAACGATAATTAGTGGCTGTAAAATGAAAAGAATTAATTGAATTTTTAAACAAACATTAAGTATATGTGTGTTTGGATAGAACTGCAATTAAAAAATTCATAAAATCCTCCATATAACAGAGTTATGTGGAAAAAGAAGTGTTTTTTCAGCCTTAGAAACTGTTCAGATAAGCTCGAAATTAATAGTTTGTCGGTGAAGAATATTACACGGAATTACAAATTACATTGGGCCCGTCTATATAATTTACAACACGTTAGAATATTATTTTTTAAACCTTAACTTAATCATTTTGGAAATTAGGGTGTTTGTTTCTTCCAAACGTTCCGACGACTTAAAACATCATTTTTTCGTCCTTGTTTTGCTTTTATTATAAATACTCAAGAATTAAATATTATACCTGTGTATACTTGTACTGTCTTAATAATGTTTATGGAAGAAAAATCAACTCTAAACTTTTGTATGTACATACATGAAAAATGGTACAGTTCCTGAATATTATAAAAAAATCTTTTTTGTAAATAGTGATATTATTTAAAATATGACACTTTTGTATTTTAAATTCAAACAAAATGAAAAATGTTTATAGAAATATATTAATGTGATAATAATTTTTATATTAGATGTAAGGCTAAAATGAAGGGATTAATTTAAAATTTCCTACAATTGACGCTCTTTCAGTTGATTATTTGTTGTTCAATCTGTTTGATCAGAACATGAAGAATGTTCAAGCAATTTCCGAGAGATGTTTTTCAATCGCTTCAAATCTAAATTGTTGTTAGTGACTGTTTTCTGTACTCTGTACTCAATAATTCGAATTATTTATTTCTCTAAGTAAATATATCTCCGCATTCGGAACGAGATTGTTAAGCAAAGAACAAATTGTGTAAATATAGTAAATCAGTTACATATAAAAAAAACTTATATTTATGGCCGCATGTTGCATGTGTTAATTACAATATAAATAAATTATATCAATCTTAGGCTCTACATTCGTATAAACAAAAATATATAGCATATTATTATATTATTTGAATAAAAATGAACAAAAAAATGAGAGAGTGTTTTTTCGCATCCCCATTCAATTTCGAGTGCATTTTAAGCAAATAAAAGGGCAGTGTACGTGATTTAGCTCAATTTGTATATTTTTAAAACGCTAATATCCATTGATCATGTAATGCTTTACATATTGTAGTGTTTGTATAAAATAATTACTTTATATTCTTGTTTAAAGAAAGAAATAGAATTTTACACAAAACGAAGAATAGTCACGCGATCAGCACACCGGTACAGCCTGCTTTTATAATAGCAGTGCCTAGGCCCTCGGTATTTCGTTTTAAAGTTCCAAACATTTAAAAATGATGCGAAACTAATACACTTTTATTTAATTAAAAGATGAATATTATGCGCGAGGGCTTTGTTGGCGGAATGAATTAGTGGTTCCTTTTATAACATTTGATATGATTTGTGTTACACAAAAACGTAATAGTTTAATAATAGATGAAACGGTCGACTATACAAAGTTCTCAACAGATGAAAGAAGTAACACCATTCAAATTAAAGCAGGTATAATAATCTTATATAGTTTGTGACGAGCCAGACATCCAGGCACTAGCAGGTTCTTCGAAATAGTGGGCCAAAAGAGTACTCGACTCCATCAGAGATCCAATAAAAGGATTAAACTCCGGATTTGTTTATTCCGATTGTCCGGAGTTATTGTGGAAGAAGTGAACAAATATTTATTATGTGTATAGATTTGTTCGGGCAGCTTTTTAAATTTTGTCAAATGGCTAAATGCGCTTTGAGATACGTACTTCTATGTGGGTAACCTTATATGTGGATTTATGGTGGTGTTTGGTTAACTGACTATAACAATTTTAACAAAAGCCGTTTCACGCTATTAGCGGAACAGGTAAAAGAATATTATAAATAAATGCCACACCATTACAAAACTTCATAAATATTTTTTTCGCTTTCTTTTATACCTGTCTTGTGTCGTGATTGACGTGAGACCGAAAGAATTTTTGTTTTCCACCCAATATGTGGATTATGTCGAGTTTTATTGCCCTCAAATATGCGCGTTTTCTGTGTTTTTAGAGGACTATTGAGGCACACTTTAATCGGCACAAGTTAATGGAAGGTAATTCGGATTTATACTACAGCAATTATTAAGGATTATACTTGAAAGAAAATGATTAGTTTTAGAAAAGCGTTTTCATAGTTGGCCGACAGTTTGAGTACAAATGTACAAATGTTTAGTAAAAATCGTAAAAAATTCCATCAGTACTGTTTGCAGATTTTTCCGTATTTTAGAAAAAAGGAAAGAAAATATCGATACTGATGCCAAAACTGAAGTCAAAATCAATCTCCTGTAAATTATATTCTTAAGTTTTATAATACTTGATAACTAAACAATTTGTTCATCATGTGAGCTTTGAGCTTTCGAGACTCTTAAAGCTTTTAAGGTGAATTCTTTATTTCACATGAAGACAAGTTCATGTTTATGATGAAAGGGATTATTTTCGCTGGTTTAATTTCCCAACCAGGAAGCACTTTATTGCGTTTAAAAGTTGAGTAGTAATTTTTCCATAAAATCCTGCAAAACAATAAATTTACTAATAATACTATTTCATAGCATACAGGTGCGAATAATAAAAAGCGCTAAGGTAATAATACGTCAAACAGTGTTCACAACAAAACGAAAAAAAAATATTTTATTTTGTCCCATCCGATAATTTTCAAGAAAAACCAAGAGCTATTTGTCCACCTATATAGTTTTGCACAAAACTTACAATCATCTTTATAGCTTCTTGTAAATGTTGGCCAATAATGGTATGGTATAAGTTGGTGATATCCATGTATAAATGTAAGTTAAGCGTGATTAATTATAAAATTATAAAGAAAGTAGTGTATGTTTATAAAGTCAAATGGTATATGATTATGATAAATCCCTCTAAGAACATCCGTTCTAACAAACCGGTAAAATGCATTATGTATATTATAAATTTTGCTGCCGCGTATATATAAATATCATCTACATATTGTGTTCAGAAGCCGTTTTTTTCCTTTATCGGGTTTGTTTAATGCAACGTTTTGCGTGTCTATCGTCATTTTCTTTTTAATTCACATTTAAGTTAATTACGTTAATATGTGTACACTTAACTTACACATTGTATACGCTTTTTTCTAAATTTAATTATACACAAGAGTGAATCGAATTGATTTCGAGAAAATATATCACCAGCACAGTTTCATCTAGAAAACACACAAAAGTGCGCACATTAATCCGTGTGTGTGCTGGAAACAATTTGCGATCCACTGTTACAGTAGTAAAATTATTTCAATAATTATGTAAATGAGTGGCACATAATATTATCGTCATTTAAAGTATGATTTGTTCCACATCATAAACAAATATTTACGAGAGAGACAGAATGGAACGGCGGCTTTGAGATAACCTGCCCATATTAACATAACAATTTAAGTGAAGTAGGTACATCGCGGTCTCTCCAATTTTTTCCATCATTCCAGAGCGTTTAAGTAGATTTTTTCAGCAGTGTGTAAATACATTATCTAAATGTAAATGTTAATTTACATGGAAAAGTAGCTTAAAGAGATTAGTGAAATACAATCTGAGATTGGGTTTTATTTACATGCAACAAAATTATGGAATCGGCATATGCGCTTGCAACAAATTCCATCATCATTTAAATCCGCAAGAAAATGTAATCTCGGCGAATTCTATTAGAGTTGCATTGAAAAAAACGCCGACGAAAACAGTTGTGCAATATAAACGTGTATTAAAAAAGGCGAAATGTACAATAGTACTTTTTATATAATGCATATTATTCTTTTAGACTATAATACTAAATATCAATTACATTGTGCTAAATGTTCCGACAGACATGCGGACACGACTTTCAACTTTAACCAACATTTTCTGTTCTCTGCAACTACACATTACATACTATCATACGGGGTATATTGTGATTTATGTTTTTGTTACATGCAGAGGGTTTATTGTGACACTCCCTTATGCTTAGTTGACAAAATATCGCCCGAAATTATATTCTATTAATAACACAACAATTGCACATTAACCATTCCTAATTGATTTGTTAGAGACTTTCATTGAAAACTAATACACTGTGTGCGCGCCGTTGTTGTTCCTTGTCCATATGTTAAAGTTGGGGACGAATTTGCCATGCGAATTTCTAAACCAACACATAAAATTGCCTATTTATAAATAATCTATGCACACGTTTTTTTTCTATCGCCCATAAACATCAAATTGTCAAATTTCCTTTTTTTTCTATTCAACATGTAATTATATTCTAATAGACATTTTACACAAATTAACAAGTGTTTCGAGATTGACCATCATTACAGTAAGTAAACAAATATATTTTTTCCCATATTTTTATGTATAGGCAATTAAAGTATCTGTGAAAAAAGAATCGTTTATGGCTTCTGATTATCACTTCTTATAATTGCGAGTATTTTTATTTTTACCTTTTTAATACCGTTTTGAATTTAAATAGGAATCGATCATTATTATTAATAGTTATCCTTTTACATAAAAGGTGTTAATATTAATTTACATAACGACACATACAACCTATAGCAAAATTAATTGCGATTTGCAATTAATCGAAGCAGAAAAAAGTTGTTTGCCAAGAAAAAGGGGACATTTTCATGTTGGGTGCAGTTTTCAAATCATCGGCTTGAGAGGATGATGAATTCGTTTTTATTCAGGTGCGAATTGACAATTATACTCTTGCGTCGAACAATTATTCGCATTGTTTCCACAAACTAAAAGGAGGATTCGTTTAGAGAGAGTCCTCGTGCCATTTGGCTGATTAAAAAGGTACACTCGAAAAAATTTTGTTTGAATTTATTTCCACTGTAAAGCATAACTGATATTTAAGTCATTAAATTCCCATTATCATTAGATGAAAAAGCAACACGGTTGCTTACAACAATGAAATTATAAGTAGTTATTATTAAATAAACTAAACTAATTCAAATCTATTATCCTGTACAAGTATATGAGGATTTTTTCAATGCACCATTGTGTAATAATGTCATTTTTATGTTAAAATTACTCTCGAAAAGATAAGCCGTTGAAACCGGCAATAAATCGTGTGTTTGTAATTTGTATATCTCTCGAATTGTGCAATGTTTGTTGGGATTGTGTGATGCGATTAATCATCAACGTTTAAGAACAATTCCCAACTTTCCCAGGAAATTCGAGCAGTACACAATCGAAAAATTGTCTTGGATAAAATAATGAAGCGATAACGAACAAGAAATTTCTGTTAAAATTCCAAACACCTCTGATGATGATGGCCTAATGTTTTTAAGGACGGACCTGACCGGGGCGGTATATCAAACACCTTAAAAGCTGCGGGGCTTTCATTGTGTGACTTAAAAGTACATACCTCCTGCTTAGATCATAATATGCTTTAACCGACACTTAACTAGCGGAACTTTACAAAAGCACAAAAATATTTTATGGCTTATAAATAGTCATGTTGACTCAAGCAATTTCAAATTTGAAGTGTCACAAATTAAATATATACAATAACAACATTTTTATTTATTTTGTTGTTTATAATAATGGCCCATCTACATACATAATTCCAGTCCTCACCATTTTCCCCCCTTTGCACTCCACACCGATCTATTATATCGGATGCAAGAATTTTAATTTGATTTTAAACAAAATTTTTTCTCGTAATTAATTTACATCTCTAAACTGTGCCTCTATAATTATGTAATATAAATATATGTGGAATATTATGTGCGATGCTTTAATAAAATTAATACCTTCCTTACAAGAATGGTTTATTTGTTCTGACTTTTTTGTGTTTAATTTCGGTGCGGCTAGCATAATAGACACCTTCTTCTTTTGTGTACACAGCAAAGTCAGAATAGTTATTATGATTTGTTCCTTTTGTTATATTAACTGATATATTTCATTGTCAATCTCCTTTGGGTATAGGCAAACTTGGTATACCTATGTGCGAAAAAATCATTAAATGAAAATTTCATGCTCGAAATTGATACGGTGTCTGTGCACAAAAAAGCGCTTTTACGTTGCACACACAAAGACCTTTTGCATAACTCGCTATTGTTGCGCTTTACGTACACAAACACATTGTATATGCATTGAATTTGTTTTCGCTGTTTGGTCTACATTATAATAATATGTAGAGTGGCTTTTGTGGCACTTTGATATAAAAAAAAAACAGATTTTATCGCTAGATCCGAGGAGCGGAAGTTGGAAGGAAGGGATGGATTCGTTTAAGGGTTATTAGAGATGAGCTTTACGAGTGTAAAGTTGGTTTGATGGTAATAAATAGTCGAATCTGAGGAGTAAATGGCGCACAAAGAACGTATGTAAGAATGTAACGATATTGATAGTTGTAGTGTGTGATTCAAATGGGACATATTTCATAATATTTCATGAAAATAATGTGGGGGGCGAATAATAATGTTTCGCGCTGTATTATAAAGCAAAGAACTTAAAAATGAGACGGGGAATTCTTTCACCATTAATTATATCTTGTTGTTATACTCATATGCCGCACCTATTATTATATTTTGTTATGTATTTATCGTCAGTTAATAATCTGATCAGTGTGTGAAATATATTCAACAATTTTTTACACTCTTTTCACTTATAAAAGTGTACCGTTAAAATGATTATTTAGACCATTTAGCTACTATAATATCATTAAGTTGATAACAATGTCGGCATTAAATTTCATCTTAAATATTATGTGTGCAAACAATCAGTTAATCACTTTGGTTCATAGTTTTAACTCGTTTTTCTATCGGCTCAAAATCTTTGGGTATATGTATATAATCCGAGATAGATATTATAAAAGGCAAACGCACCTTTGACGAAAATTAATAACGTGCTCATTTATTCTCATAAAATTAATTACGAATAATCATTTTTAATTTTGTACAAGCGGCAATTAATTACAAATATTTGCAAATAAACAACTCATAATAGAATCCATTTATATGCATGTCGCAATTTATATCGCACTTGGAAAATATTTTTCTTTTCACCTATATGTACATTTATCAAGATTGATTGGATGTGAGAGAAAAAAGACAAGTGGACTAGGACAAACGTTACACTATTCTTCCTGAAATTGTTTAATTAACAATACCAACCCATTTTTCTTGAAGAAAGGATTTTTTGAAACCTTGCAAAAAAAAATAAATGCTCCATTCCAGGATCCAGTACGCCCACTTTAAAGTTTACTGTAAATTTTCTTTCCAATAAAAAAAGCCATCAACGACTTCTTCTAACTGTATCTCATTAATTACACAAGAATATTGCTGTAAAGAGCGAAATGATCTTTTTCTATACATACAGACCAATGAAAAATATACCCATCTTCAATGGTAGTGCTGTAAAATAGATGAATTAAAACAAAGCACCATCACATCAAAGTTAATTAGTCTAAAATTAATTTTCCTATTGGGATAACGTACATAAAACCGTCCATTAACTAAACAGCTTTCGTAATAGTAATAGCACTAATTAATAAGTGTTTTTATAGTGTCGAACAGTTCTCCATCTGTTCTCTATTGCTAAATCTTTGACGGTTTTTCTAAAGTACCAATAGATATACCTACTAGTATAAGTTAAAGCACTCCCAATTAAGGATACTAATTAATTATCAACTAACTGAATAGCATCGCTTGAGAGCAGTGTGTGCTTTTATTACACCGTTCTTGTACTTGTATATAAGCTAGATTATATAACGCAATTTACACTCTTGTATGATGGCTCGTTCTTCTATTAAACTAAGGGACCGTGTTTATGTGTTTGTGTTATACACACAGCCCCATATAGAAGATGTATTAGTGTATTTGCCGGCCGTTCTTTTAATCAGCACCGTGACCCGTGTTTTACAAATTCTTTCTCAGCTCCGGGTGATTTATTACGAGTTTATCTATTGTTTAGCTCAACGGGGAGCAGGTAAATGTGGGTTTCCTTATCGACCAGGTGTACAAAATCGCCGCGGCAAAGACACCACATTAGGGCCCCTGCAACACACTTGAATCCTTGCCATCCACTGTCCAGCATCTCATCTTGTTTCCCCTTTTTTTCTCTTCATTTTCCACCAACAATGATGATTGCGCTAATCGAACGACCGGCGAGCTTTTTAACTCGTCGTCGCGCGTTAAACAAGTGCATTCTTCCCATTTTCAGGTTCGACCCCGAGCCCATAACCAATTAAAATTTTCTGATCAAACTTTCTAGCCCAACCCAATGTTTAGCACATTCGACAGGGTACGGGCAACTTCAAAGGATCGCATTTATAAATATTTAACACGTTTCACTTGTGAAAAATTACCAACTGGTCGAACACATTTTATATACAAGTGTATAAGCCGTTTTCCTTCCACAATGCGATTATTTATTAATATTAATCCGTTTGCAGGTTACAATGAGTTGGTAAATTACATTAGATTACCAAAACAGTTATTACTCTGGTCCTGCTGCGAGTGCTGGCCAAGGAACCGTCTCATAATACCTAATTTCTTCAGAAGGATTATTATGCTCAACAGCTAAATCAATATGAAAAAAATTGTAATACCTACACATAGGCCAATGTAACATACATTGAAATTCTATGGGTAATGATATTAAGAAAAAAGTGAATAAATTTCTCTTCGGATGCTGTGTGTGTGATTTGCCGACAATCCTTCAAATATAGAGTGTTATTTATGTTCTTTCGCTTTGAACATCAATTGAATGAAAATGTGTAATTGAAAAAGCGTATATAAATAACAATACAATTGTATATAGAGAATGAGAAAACGACAATATAAATTATTACGAGATTTTTTATATAACTCGCTCGTACTACGGTTGTGGAGAGAAGACAAGAATTCTAATTAATTTTCGACTGCATGAAATTGTATGATTTAAAGTCGATATAGGGTGGAATTGCACCCTCGTGTTTACGGTCCACTAATGTCCCACTCTGGTCACGTTTGCAATTATATTCTATTTTTGATGCTGTGTGAATGCATTTGTATTGAAGAGTAAAAGAGTGCGGCACTTCATTTTGGTGTTTTGTTGTGTACAGTTTTTGATGGTAAAACATGCACTCGAAGATGTAATGAGGAGAGAGGCCGCCGTCGAAGCGAAGAGTCCGCCCCCCGATCGCGATGATGTATTGGTACCCACAAACCGCATTACAATATAGTAAATGCGCGGCGTTATACATAATGCAACATAAGAAGAATCTTTATGATAAATTACATTATTTTGACTTAATGTCGCATGAAATTTGAAGAGGCACAACCCATGTCGGCACAACAATGCACATACAGCTGATTATATCAGTTTCTGATTGAGCATGAAAACCCATATAATTTATCTATTAAGTAGTTGATCGACCGAACAATAATATACCTCATTGTCTAACATTCACATCTAGCGTTGCCTTCCTTCAAGGTTCTTAATAAAAGAGATGAGGCGGTGGCGGTGCCGCAGCGCATCGCTCTTTTCTTATTTAATGCTCTTTGTACGGATCTCTTATATAGCAGCTTGTATATAGATTATTACGGAGAATCGAACGCGAGATGATGAGTGAGAGAGAGTGGAAAAAAGGCCAGCAACAACACCTCCTTATACACCGCATTAATACAAATTTGCCAGAAAATTGTGTTATTTTGAAAACAAGTTGAAAAAGTGGAGAATCGATCAAGCGCGTTTGATGCTTTATTTGTGTGTGTTGTTGGCGGGTAAGTAAAGTATATATTGTATGACTTGGCTAAAAGTGCCTCTATGTGATTGTTACGCTGTAGGTCTTCTTCAAAAAGGTATAATGTTAATAGAATTATTTGTTGTGTGGAACAAAGAGCAACAAATTCGATAAGAAAAACACAGATGACTTTGGGAATTGTGTGCGGAAAAAGCGGCCACAAAAACGTCCGCTATTGTTCAATATTTGAACGTATAGGTAAAGGTAATCTTTGCTTTGATTGTTTTTCAAAATACGATATTTACAATTTCACACTTTAATAACAGTAAATTAAAAGAATATTTTAACAATTTTATATATAGACGATTCTCGCGAGCACTCAATACAATACTTCTGATACTAACTTTTTTCCATTTAGAATTTTATTTCATTTTTCACACCGCTTTATTATTGTGTTTTATTTCAACACTTATTGTACAAAGAATCGACAATAATCGCAAAAAGGTTTTTCTTTTATTTAAATTATTCCTAGAAATTCCATTTTGCGCTCAGCTATTGGCAAAAAGTGTTTAATTATTTTTCGTTTGATGTCAATTCGGTCAGCCAGTTCCTTATTTCTTCCATGCACAACACATATTATTTATTAACAATAATGAAATAATTAGCACAAACAGAATATTTCACGCCCAAATCAAATATTCTTGCTGCAACACAATGCGCATTTATATTAAGATTTCATATTGTCTCCACCATAATAGGTTTAAGTGGGTACAAGAAAAATGATTATTGTTTAAGAGCCGCGCGGCGGCCACCACACTCACATACATTTAATATAGACATTTATTTGAAAATTGTAAAAAAATCCTTAATGTAATATAAATGTTTTATTTATGACCTGCTATTATTATTTTAGTGTATTCGAATCGGGTAAGCAACATATGTTCTTGATGATAATATAAAAGTTGTAGCCATCAGAGAGTACAGTGAATGGGTCCAATATTATTCATATTTACTAAGTGCCCCTTAAATAGCAAATTAAATGTCTATCATTAGTGTAAGTGTACAAACCACGCCTAGAACATATAATTCCGTTGCCTTTTTCACTCACTTTGTTTTTCAACATATACGAAAGCGCTCTTTTTCCGCCACATAATGACATTTTTTACTGTTGTTCCGCTTACGCTTACCAACAACCTAAATTAATAAACTTCCCGCATAATTTACACACTAATGTTAATGTCTCTATATGATCCCCGTTGCCCAAACACACAACGTAATCGAAAACACACAATTTCCATAGCATTTCGAAGGACTCACCATCGGCTGCTGGCTTCTCCATGGGTAATAAGCCGCGACTTATAAGGTGAATCAATGCACAAAACAGGACTTGTTTTACTGCCAGTTTATTCTTCAAGTTGTCTTAAGGTGTGAACACCAATTAAAGCATTATATTACTCGAGGCAGATTAATTCTGTGTCTAGTTAATGTGCAGATAGAGAAAAAAGAGCGCCGAGCTTCACACAATTATAATTAAAACTGTTTATAAACTTCTTAATTTCGTTTTAATTTAATTCCATTAATAAATCTGGAGAGTCGTCTGTTTACCTGATGTTCTGTTGCCATCGGAAAGGTGTCGAAGGGGCAAAAAAAACGTCAAATCTGGAAAAAATTATACGTTCATATATATTGGAAACCCTAGTCAAAATTTGGAACAATACAAACATTTAGACCCGTCATTTTCGTTTGGCTTTAAGTGTTAAATGATATTAGGGTCTAACACCTTTCGATCGCATCGTATCTATAAATATAGCTGGTAGTTGTGTATATGTAATTATTAAAAGTTAATCAACTACCTGCCCCTACTTAGGCCCCAAGTTGATGTTGGACGCTTTTGAAATCGACTCCAAGAAAATGCCGATGTTCTCAGCTCTTGTCTATACTTAAGCACAGCCAAACTGGCCGATATATCGTAATTGTGATGATGCGAACGCGCACCTGGCCTTATTTAATTTGCCTTTTAATTACATAACAAGGTATGTGAACAGAGGCACATTATATAGGACGTTATTTATTGTGAATAAGGACTGTTTGGTGTCTCGCCACTTCGTAGCAATATTTAAAATTCGAGAGAACTAGTTGAATATGATCAAAATTTCCATATGGCTAATAAAAATTGCGATAAATTACGCTATATAGGTGCACGTTGTATATTATATTAGGGTTGTTGTATAATTGGCTCAGTTAGGCTGCTTTTGATATTTATCCTGAAGCATGTGATGGCTTGAATTGGTAGCTAGGGCCCAGAATGTTTTGTCGGCTTTGGTAATAATCACAGAACTGAGGATACTAGTCGGTGCTGATCTCAACAGATCAAACGCGCGAATGGCCTTAGTAAACAGCAATTAAGCTCCAACTTTAACCACTTTAATCATGGGGCTTAACGTGCTACTTTGACTTAATAATGACCGACTAGTCATGCTTATAAACCTGTATGTATACACACCATACAAATATTCCCCTTTTATGTGTACATATATGTATAGAAAAAACACTTTTATTTGAGGCCTTTTTCTTTGCATTTTATTTAAAATGATGGAAAACACCTTTAGGCCACAGGCGCGAATTAAACGTTGCACTTTTTGTTGTGCAAATATTGTGCAGGTGCTGGAATTTCTATTTACTTAATATGCACTACATATATACATACATATTTATATATATGTATGTATGGTACATGGATGGATGAAGAGGAAACTGGTGATTTTTATTAGGAAAGTGTGTAATTGTAATACACAAATCGAAAATTAATAATACGGGAAAATTAAAAGAGTAATTAAATAATAAACGCATTTCTAATTTTCAAGAGAAATTCCACTTAAGTTTAGCATCAATTTCCCACATAAACACTTTGTTCATTTCTAGTTCCTGCTGAATTTTACCAAGTAGAATAAATATTTAGACACATTTCAAGCAGGAACAATATCCCAGAATTATAATAACAAAACATATGGGAATATTTATAAATTTATTTAATTAGTAGGTGCATATCTGTGTATAACTAATATATACGTGTATAGGCAAAAGAACACGGCTCTTTTACTCCCATCATAATTTTAGATATAATCGTTTATATAATTTATTATATCGAGCCACATCTAGTACAATAATTTTAAACATATATGCTTATATTAAAATGTATAACCTAATTATATGTAAGTCCACTTACAAGTGAGTATTAAGTTATTAAAAACCATTGTCTGCTCGGTTATATCCATATATATCTAGCATTGCATAAAGTAAATAATTAAACAATTCCTTCGGTAATTATTTATTAATACACAATCATTTAAACAATTTTTATTTGCTGTTGGTGAATAAACGGCATATGTATATTTCTTAATTATCACGCAACCGTCTTAAGCGGCACGCAAGAAACCTCCACAAGACAATAGAGTTTAAAGTCTCTCAACTTGGTAGTAAATGTTTATTTAAACATGTTGTAATACTCATTTAGAAAAATTGCACTCGTGATCTAGGTGATTTATAAGTCAGGCACATTTGTGTCTTGTTGTGTCGGAAGTGCTATTATCATTTCGATTCTATTGGCGGTGGTCTGAAACACCAACCCCGTACAGCAGGGGCGCTCCAACCGGAAATCTACCCTTTCTGTTGGAATTACAGCCGCTTGGAATGCTTTTAAGGGACGTTTAATGAAATTTTATGCCTTTCTAGGTAGCTTTTCTATTTATTTTTGTCGTACTATAATAAAATGCCCAAAAAACACACGCGCGGTTATTCTGCATTCAATATAAAAGTGAAAATCTCTGAAAGTACAAAACAATCTCAGAATTGCTATTTCCTAAACTAATAATAAAATCCGTATCAGATGTATTTTTGACACATTTGACATTGCACGCGAATTGATAGCAATCGAAAATGCGAACTGTACTCCCTATAAAAATGTTTTCCTCTTGTTTTGTGTTCGTGGACCGAACGCTTTTGTGGTCTTGAATGCAGGTACACTTCGCGCTTTAATGCATTACTCAGGGTTTGTTGGTATTTGGAATCTAGTAGTAAGTTTAATTATTATAATGAGGCGGAGATCGCGTGCTCAGTTGACAGACTTTCGCTGTTGACCGAAACTCTGGTAATTGTGTGATATTAAATGGAATTACACAGGAGAACAGAGCGAGAGCTGCTGCTGAAAAAAACTTTTATAATAACATAAAGAGCGTGCCGTTTAACTAAAATATTAAATAACATTTTCTTGTGTGTGGTTTTTAAGTTTTCTTATACACAAGTATTACAATGAAATGTATCGCAATTACCTAGGTATTAGAGAGACTCTCCAATATAGCGTAATACAATTTGCATGCAACACTAATGACTTGAAAAGCACTAATAGCACTTTAAGTAAATATATTTATAATATATGAATATACAAGGCAAACATTAATCACTGCACCGTGCATTGCATTGTTTTTAATTTAGATGTAATGGCTTTACGTATCTTACTGTATACTGTTGGGATGTGCGGAGATTTTGCACCATGCAATTATTTCGTTATGCATACATACAAGTAAATATTTCCTCCTCTATATGATGGCTAATGTTTTCGCTAGCTCTAAGGTTAAAGTTCCTATTTATTATAATTCTGTTTAGAATTTACCGATAACAGGTATTAAATTAGAAAATTACCAAATGCATCTTGCATTTACTTCGTCACGCTGTCACACGAATTATTACATGTTGATAAACACCATCTGAAGAGAACCATTACGATGACCGCATCTATTTACTAAAAAATTATATATGCACAATCGCAGGAAGGTTACAAGATTGGAGCTCATCAAATTTAATTTTGCACTTAGAACGATGGTTATAAAGTACCGAGTTATAATATCTGGGATGTGTTATGAGGAGAGGGCTTCTTGAAGCAGTAGGAACATAAATTAATGGATAAGGATGGCTGTTAATTGAGGCGATTTTCTAGGCTCGGAAGAATAATAGATGTGTACTGGTATTTATTAGTGATTTAGTTCTAGATAGAAAAACGTTATAAAAAGAGGTTTCCCCGCTTTGATTTCCTGCGACAAGTTAAATATTCGCCTAGGTGTGGAGGACGCTCCCGCAAGCAGCATTTAAGTCATGTTTGGAAGCAGGAAAAACACCCACACAATTTTTTTGCATTTTTCTTGATTTCGAATTCGAAACTGCTTTCGAATTGAAAGCATCTTTTTGTTTTGCTTAACCAGGTCCATTCAACGCACTGTATTTTATTCGATCAATTGATTAATAATAAGTTAACAAATGCGATACAGCCTTTAGATACCTCATAAATAGCCCGATAAGCAAAACAGTAATTAGGTAATGCGCTAAAGTATAATTATTAGATTATCTTCGAGATAAAACTACTTAGTACTGCAAGTTGTAGTTATAAGAGTCTAATTTGAATTTTAACTCTGAACAAAATACCATCATCAGAGTTAAAATCCTTTCGATGCAGTCAATGTGGGGATGGTAGGTAATAAATATTGTCGGCAACTTACCCCACAAAAGTTGTGCACATTGCACTCCATTTCCAAACTCTTTCCATTTGCACCTGAAACAATGGAAAACGGCAACTCATTCCACAAACGTAATTACCGATTTGTATTTATACAGACGAAAGGGCGCGATACATTAAGTTGTCCAAGTGTTAATTACCTGCTCATTAGTCATTAATTACACGAACATTATGACCAAACATTTACGAATCACCTTAAACAATAATTTGTACGTTGATTCGCTTGGGCTTATAAGGTGCAAGAAAAGTGGCTATGCATTTTTTAATTATATAATTATGCTCGGTTTGAGGTGTTTGTAATTTCCGATCGAAGCCCATTTAAAGAGTGCATAATTATTCCAGAGACGGCCAGAAATTGCTAATAAAGAAGAGGCCAAGTGATGTGCGGTCCATATAAATTGTGGCTGATTAAAAAACAAAAGGAAACGATGTGAAAAGTTTTCGGATTACATTCGTTGCACGTAAATTAAAAGTGGATGGATGGTGTAAAGAGAAGAGCAACGCTGCAGAGCAGCAGAGCGAAGAGGGCGAGAGAGTTTATTGTTGGGGCACCAATGTGTCTGGCAAGTAGATCCATTTAAATATTTTTTGGGAGACGCTTGCCGTCGTTTGTGCAACGTATACTCGTATATGTGGATAGAAGAGGTACAGGGAGATAGATGGACGTGTTGGGCACCGCGAAAACAAACGCCTTCACTTTACAGGTAGGCGGAGACGAAGCAGTGTTATCTCTCTCGCCTCTGAAAATTTTGTTCCCGCCTACCGCGTTAAATCCAGCAGTTTGTTAACCGCTGAATTGTTTTACAGCAGGTAGGTGAGTGAGTTCGCGCGTCTGCGAGTCGACTAGGTATACCTGGTCACAAAGGTGCCGCTGACAGCTGACTAAATGCCTATCTTTAAGGTGTCAGTTCAACCAAATGAGTTTCCTTTAATTATAGGGCCAACTTGTTTCTGTATTGTGCCGCTCAAGCCGCAAACGTTCCTTATATATTAAGCAAGGGAATTCTTCGTCCAGCACAGCTCCACATCTCACTCTCACCAATTCGGAATCGTATCAAGTGTTATTGTTCGGAGCTAAGAGTGTGAGGGCCTTGCCTCTAAGCAAACATATCATGTGGTAAATTGCCTGCCTACTCTTCTTCTCTCTCCTAAGATGTGTTCGAAGTCGATTATATTTGCTGCACTGCTCTCTTGTGTGTTGTTGTAACTGTGATGACTTTAAAGTACACAAAGGCGTTATAAAACAAAATCATTTATAAATTACATGTTAAAGCATCAAATTGTTGTCCGCCTTAAACGATAAATTATCTTTTGTTCGAGGACTGAAACGTAATTTTTGTTTAGAAAATCAATCAATGTTGCCTTTTTTACTAGAAAATTTAATACAATCATAACGAATATCGTTTTTTTTTCTCTTGTGTTCTCTGATTCTCTATCCCTATTCACATCTCTCGATATTAGGCAGTGTATACTTATTTATTCTCGCCTTTTGTGTTTCTCTCAATGCGTACAATAATATTAAATTAATGATAGTGTCAGGCGCTCTTTTTGTTTGTTCAATAATGTTTGCGGGGAACGTAAGTCAGGTGGAAAAAAAATTAAATTTAAAACAACCACTCTTCGAGAGTATTTATTTTTCATCACAATCTTTACGACTACCTGTTTTATAAATACTTGTAGTAAATTAGTTTCTTAAGAGCAAGTTTTGCGCTCGCCAGTTTTGAGCGCGTTAATTGCCGTCGTTTTTATTCCAAATTATTTTGGCAACCAATCGCACGTTAAAAGTGATAGTTTTATTAATTTGGGAAAATCAGTTTTTTTTGTGCAAACGTTGCACTTTTCCCACCGACAATGAATCTACATGAGGGAATAGGAGAACGTTTTGCGCTGTAAAAGTTTAAATTGAAACACAATTTCGCATAATAACATTACGAGGACATTAAACAAATTATCTCTCAATACAGGAAATTCTTCATCATTATTACAATCTATTTCATGAACAAACTCTCTTAGACCGTTTTGTATAGGGAAAATTTAACCCAGTTTAAAGGAATGTTATCATTTGTGTCTGTTTAACAATATATACTAAATCTGATAGAAAAGCGCGAACATAGAAA
This sequence comes from Silvanus unidentatus, assembly GCA_963930825.1. Lineage (NCBI taxonomy): Eukaryota > Metazoa > Arthropoda > Insecta > Coleoptera > Silvanidae > Silvanus > Silvanus unidentatus. Next base: position 3,630,805 of record OZ005758.1, read on the forward strand.
ACAGGTACTCGGTACTCCATTACATGAATTTAAACAGAGGTTTTAAAGACCACAAATAAATTCAGTTCACACCAATAACACATTAACTGCAAACTATAATAATAATAAATTAATTTATCTATTCTGTGTGTATACAATATAACAAACCAGTAAAATTGTTGTACACATTATATAATGGACATATTTATCCTTTTCTTCAGCTATAATAATTTCATATTTTAACAGCTGTGTAAAAGGTTTTCTGTAATAAATCGTTCTATTGTATTCACGACCATTAATAATAACTTATAAATAGCTAATAGTTTTTCAATGTATATAAAATTTATTACATTAAAATTTAATTCACTCGAAATCTGGATCAATATTTATTATTATTTGTTACACATAGTCAGTAATTAAAAGTTTTCTTTTAATACGCGCGCCAAGTAGAGCAACAATTAATTATTGTTTTCAACGGCGCACATATAATACATATATGTATATTGTTTAAAAAGAACCTTATACACCATTGTACCAGAACAATAACTAAAGAATTATTAAACTGTTAAAAAGTCCAATCTAAACTTTTCACTTTATGAATCAATATTATTTTTATTAAAGCTCTCCATTGTCGGATGAAAAATCATTCGTCGTTTTTTCTTTATTGCCTAATACGAATATTAGGTTATTATTATTACATTGTGAAACTGAACAATAAAGCTCGCAACGCGGAAATAAAAGATTGTAGGGTGTCTAATGAGCCGTTTTGACCCCCATATTGGTCTAAGGGAAATAGCTTCCACCTAAAATAAATCCACTTTAGTGGGCCTTCTATATAAATTCCGCACTAACGCTAAAATGCGCTCCATGTGTGTGATAAATAAAAAAGCGCTAGCTGCTAGCACACACACATTTTCCTGGTACTTGTCTTATTAATCAATAAGTCCAGGAGAAAACTAAATGCTCAACTTAAATGATTTCCATGATGTAAGACACTTAATACAAAACGAAATTTATGATAATACCATAAATATATATGTGCTAAGAAATTTATTTCTCTACTTCGTGTCACTTTGGCTTAGAGTGGCTGGAAAGACATTGCCATGTATATGGACTTTTGTGGTTTCTCATTGTCAACTATGAATCGGGATGGCAACTTTGTTGCCGAATTATGACCATTTCCCATACCAAATACAGGATAACAATGTGGTTTGTCCGAGAACAGAGGATTCCATCATTCTTAATACAAATAGAATTCCACATATTCGATCATAAATATTAGGATTTCATTTTACGATTGTTCGTTGTCCAGAAGGCGATTAGACTACCCATCACCGCATCACCACAAAAGTCGTAAAATTAAATCGAAATTAAGATCATAATCGATTCTTTAAATCCAAAACAGTAAAAAAAACACTCTTTTCCACACATTCCAAAACACTTTCAACACGTACAGTTCCAATGCCAATTAGCCGTTTGGCAATAAAAAGAGCGCCTCTCTTATGTGGAATGGATAATGGATTAATCTGTTCGTCAAGATTCCCATCATCGGCCCTAAGTAGCGTAACAATTATAAGAGTGTAGTTTTTAATTAATATCGAGTTTTGATTTTATTGTGGAGGAAAGTACGTCCTTTTTCTCATGTTGTGGCATATGGCTATAAACATCTTTTATATGTGCCGCACCGCCTTCGATAGACCATCATCTTTCTTATAGGATTTATATATACAGGCACCTATGTATGTATATAATATTGGGCATCAGTTTGAGTGTATTCTTATAAGGCATGCCAGCACGTAAACGGCCCCGGGGTCTACACAGGTGTTAGCGTTCCATCTTACACCTCTCGCTCTCGGTCTCATCAAACCCAATTACAGGGCCGGTTTTATCAAAAGATTAAATTTAGAACAATGCATTTTTATTGCTCATAAATAACATTCCTTACAATATCATCAAGAGAAAAGAATTGTATGTTTGTGTGTATGTGTATGGATGCGCCTCTTTATTATAAATATATTTCTCGTCCATTTCATCTGTACTCTTCTCTTTCGCGCAATGTATTATTCCTTCTTTTTTTCTGTTTGCATAAAGACGTTCGTGTTTTAAATTGCACCTTCTAGTCTATTGCTGCTTATGATCGCATTGGATGCCGGTATTGTTTATAAGAGAAGTATTGCTATTATAAACATCAAAGATATATGTATGTATATGCGAGCATTTCTTGGGGGGCATTGTTGAGCGGGCACACACACGAAACGTTCGAGTTAATTAATTAAAAAGGAGCTCTCGTAAAAATATTCATATATTTTCCTATATATTCTGTATAAAACTAACAATTTATACATAAAAACAATAACAATCGCTCAATGTTCAGACAAATTATTTCAGTAGCGATAAAAATTTCATTTATAAGTTTGTGAGAAACGTAAAAAAACACCTAATGAAACACTAAATATCACAATAATTAAATTAGAATTGACTAACATTTCATTTTTCTAGACTGCTGTTTAACGCGAAATAACTCTGTTCGGCCGTGAAGAAGAGATTGTCCGCCATCGCTTTGCCTGTTTGCTGCACCATCCCATAAAAGATGCCCTCCTGATTTTGTAACAGCTTAAATGGATGATCAAATTCCTTCAGCATACCAGCATCCATCACCAGAACTTTGTCAGAGTCCATAACTGTGTGAAGTCTATGGGCGATTGTTAAAACTGTGCAATCAGCGAACTTCTTCCGAATTGTTGTCTGGATAAGTGCGTCGGTTTGCGGGTCTACATTCGCAGTTGCTTCATCCATAACCAGAATCTTGTTATTTCTTAATATAGCACGCGCTAAACACACCAACTGTCTTTGTCCCACACTAAAATTGGTGCCTCCTTCTGACATCATCGACTTCAAACCGGAAGTTAAATCGTTTACCGCCTCTTTAAGTTCGACATCTTCCAAAGCGCGCCATAGATCCGCATCCGTGTACTCATCGAATGGGTCCAAATTGTTCCGCATTGTTCCAGAGAACAAAACAGGCTCCTGAGGAATGATGGAGATTTTCTTGCGAAGGTCATGCAAACCTAGTTTAAGGATATTTATATCGTCTATGATAATTTCACCCTCGGTTTGAGAAAGTTGGAAAAGAGCGTTGATTAGAGAGGATTTCCCGGCACCAGTGCGGCCTACAATGCCAATCTTCTCTCTAGGTTGAATCGTAAAGTGTAAGCCTTTAAGTACGGGAGGTTCATCTGGACCATAACGTAAGTAAACATTTTTAAAGTAGATTTTGCCATTTGCCGGCCAACTACTTGGCGGTTTTTTATCAGGCAACGATTCTAATTCCTTCTCATGCTCAATGGCATTATATTCCACCACACGTTCCACAGAAGTCATCTGGTTCTCGAGTTCTGTTGACTGCCTTATCCCCCATTGCAGCATCCCAGTGAGGCCAATGGCTTGTGTGATGGCCAACCCCACATTGCCTCCGAATTTTTCTAAAAAACAAGACCATTTAAGTTAATTGAACGACAGTTCAGCAGTTATCCTCACCGTTTCCAATAAAAAGAAAACTAAACGTCACAATAGTGATGTAAAGAATGCAAACCAAGTCCAACCAATACCCGAAAGCTCGTGAAGTGGAAATAAAAGCAAACCAAGCGGAGCTGTGCAAATCCTGATGGTTGTCGAACTCTTCCACCAAAATCTCCTGTGCATTAAACGCCCTAATTGTGGTCAGACCTTGTAACGATGCATTTAAATGAGAGAAAACTGGACTGCGAGCTGTAAAAACACATCCATTTACATAATAACACTTTTATGAATAAATTCATAAATGACTCACTGACTCCTTCAAGACGTTTAATGTTCCTACTGGTGCGCAAATAGAATATCCTTAATAAGTAAAATATAATGCCGACAATCACTGTGGGTATCAGAAGCCAGGGACTGACAATTGCAACCACCACGATAATACCGAGGAGTGCCAGACCAATTTGTAAGCAGTCAATCATGGCTGATGGTAATAACTCATCAATTGAGCCCATATCTTTGGAAAATCGATTCAATATCCGTCCAGAATTGTTTGTGTTGAAAAATCTCATTGTCGCCCGTATTATACTTTCAAACATGTTATTATGTAAATTTGTAGACGCTCTCATGCACACAGAGAAGAACATAAATGACCTCAACAGTGTCACTAATATTAGTAAACCGATAATAACAGAGTAGATATAGATGGACACTTCTCTGGAAAAGCGCCAAAAGTCATCTTCATCATTCGTTGACGTTTCATTATTCTTTAGAGTGGCATTAACTATTTTGTTACTGGTAGATCGATCTTGTTCGATGTTCACCCTGGAAATGATATTGTATAATTAATAGAGAATTAACTTTTTTTATTAGAATCATACCAGTATGTAATGAAGTAATCAGAAGCACTGGCTAATAGTTGGGCACTTAAAAACAGTACAAATAACATAAAGATGAGACAGCAATTTCCTCCTGCTCGGAAATATTCCTTGTACACATAGGCACCGATGGAACCGCTACTTTTCTGTTCCTGCACCTGATTTGGATCCCCTTCCACAGAGGCAATACTCCGAATAGAACCTTGCCGACTCAACTCTTCATCACTCATCTCCTCCTCGACTTCTTCCTCTTTCACTTCTTTTCCCAGCAATTTCGCAAAATCCAACCCACTCTCCTGCAATTGATGGAACGTACCTTCCGCCTTCTGGACACCATCGTCAAGGAGTAGAATGTGGTCCACCTCTTTTAAATACTGCAATTGGTGCGTGATCAGAATTACAGTTTTCCGTTTCAGGTAGCCAGTGATGCAGTCTTCGAACAACTGTTTACCCACATTAGAATCGACTGCGGATAACGGATCGTCCAGCAAATAAATGTCCGCCTCTTTATAGACAGCCCTAGCTAAATTGATCCTCGCTTTCTGGCCTCCACTTAAGCCAACCCCTCGATCTCCAACGATTGTTTTATCGCCGAATGGCCATAAACGGAAATCCCGCTCCAAGGCACATTTTTGTACAACAGTTTTATAACGATGTTTATCCATAGGCAACCCGAACAGAATATTCTGTCGTACAGACCCTGAAAACAGCCAAGGCTCTTGCGAGGCATAACTGATCGTACCATCGACTCTCAACTTTCCCTCGCATAAAGGAAGCTCCTTTAGGATTGCGTGCAGTAAGGATGTTTTCCCACTTCCTACTGGGCCGATAATAGTGGTTAATTTTCCTGGAGTTGCTGTTAGACTGATGTTAGTGAACGTATTGTCCACAGACGCGTCACTCCATTTGGCTGTTGCATTTTCCATAAAAACACCATTTTCCTTGCTTGAAGTTTTGATAAAATTCGACATTTCCATTTCGTTGTAAAGTAAAAATTGATTTAAACGGCTGATGGAAACCATCGCTTCCGCCACAAGAGAAATCCCTTGTGGGAAGAACACCGTCATTGTTTGACGTAAGATATTGTAAAACGATGTAATAATAAAGACTTTCTCTGCTGTTATGCTGTTTCCCAGTAGCACATACGCTAAAATACTGGCAAATATCGACATTCTTGTACTGTACATGATGAAAGATAATGTGATGCCACGCATAAACGATGTTATTCTAATTGATTTGATTTCGTACCTGCAAAAACATTTCAAATTAATGTAAAATTTCGGTAAATTCCCCCTGAAAAACAATACTTTCTAGCTAAGGCCACCAGTTGAGCAAACGGTTTTTCCCATGCGTACATTTTAATCACTTGAATCCCAGACACAATTTCGTTCATCAAACGAACCCTTTCGTCAGTCCGCAAAGCGGTACGTAATCGCAGTACAGAAATTCGTTTTCCCAAGTAAACTGAAAAACACAAAAACTATGAGCGCAAAACTTCGTTAAAACTTTGGTCAACTCACTTTGCATTGGTATAAAAATAATCAACAAAACCACCCCAATAATCGAAGACTCTTCCAATTGCAAATACATCAAATATGTGCAAGCGATTGTCTCCAAAGGGCCCACCCACAACTGGTGGGCGAATATCATTGAGACATCGAACCGATTTACATCATTCGATAACAAATTCACCACTTGGCCGGCCGTTGTTTGTCCCAGAGCGGTTTTACTGAGTCGCAATGCTTTTCTATAGATTAGTGAACAACAAGCGACCCGCAATTTCATGCCCAAATGAAAAACGCCCATCATATAGGGATGAGAAACGAGCACATTAATTAAAGATGTAAGTACAACGCCGCCAGCGTACCAATATGCTTGAGTTTCGGTGATCTCTGTTTGACCAGGCATATAAAAGGCGATTAATTGACCCAAAACAATTGGCTGAACTATTCTATAGATTAAGAAAATGCAAAAAATATAATTAAACAAAGGCAAATGTGAGGCGGTTCGTTTTAAATGGTGGGTGCAAATAAAGAAGAAAACCGTTAATGGAAAAATAAGTTGCAAAAAGAACGATTCAAGAGAGTAAAGCAGTGGTGCTAAATGGCAAGATTCTCGTTTAAGATGTAAATAAAAACAGTTGTTCTAATCTAAAAAAACTACGTTCACACTAAATATTGGTAATTACTCTGTGGAATTTGTTTGTACAGCTGCTATGTTGGACTTATCTTCGAGAATAGATACGCTGTAATTATTAGGGGAGGATTGAAGTCTTGCACTAACTCTCTCCGGGGCAAAATAGTTAACAAGATTTCCAATAAACAATGGTTGATTCAATCTAGAGTCGATATGTAGGAGAATTTATACAATCGTTTATTCTATGATGTTGTTTATTGGTCGTAACGCTTTATTGAGTGATACTTGCCTTATGGCCTCACTTAGTGCCAATACTATTCCATAAAACATAAACTCCCAACCAAACACCTTAAAAAGGACTCTGGTCAGAGATGGTGTAGTGTTCTTCTTTGCGGCACGTTTTTCTTCAAGTTTCCAATATTTTTCCATTTGATTACCTAATTTGCTGGATTTGTGCTCTTTTAGGGTTTCAGTCAGATCGGATTCTTCCAAATCGCGACGAAAACCCTGAATGAACAGTGGTATCGTATAGCTAGAAACCAATTTACATAGGGAGGTCAGTTACAATTACGATTGATTAATCGGTTAATAAACTGTTAAATTGTTATGTAAGCACACAAAGTTGTTAGATGAAAAAACAAATTGATTAGTTTGAATTATGTTCAACACATTCTTATATCGCGCTTTGTTGAAGTTCTACCACAGCTATTATCAATACGCTTGTTTAAAAAATATTTTTTTTGTTATTTAGTTATAGAAGATAAATATTTTATAATTTTATTTATTTTTAGTGTCTTATTACACAAAAGTTTATCAATAGGTAACAAATTAAATACGAACAAAAAATGTTTAAAGAAAAATATTTATTGAAATAAAGAGCGGTTTTTGGAACTGAACGCACAAGAAATTCGAAAGAACTTGTTATTAAATTTTATTTACCACAATTTTTAACAATCAATACAAAATATATTCGCTGTAAAATAACTTAAAAACGTTAATCTTACCAAAACGTTGCGGAAGAGAGCGGAAAAGCATTTTCACGGGGATTCGCTTTTCGACTTTTCTTTTTACCAGCATCCATCACCTAAATGATTATTTGAATTGCAGCTAAAACCACCTACAGATCTCTCAGAGCCTATCTGTAAATTAAAGTTTGTACGATAATTGGATGCAGTTTTATAGGAGATTTTCGGTAAACAACTTAAAGGCAGATTTTTGGGTAAATCCAATTACATATCAATACATTTCTATTGTTCCAAGACTTTTTATTGCTTGTATTAAAAAATACAATAGAAATTATTTGAATCAATAAATAACTTCGATTGAAAAATATTTACGAACTAATAATAATCTACATGTTTACTATTATATTTCGAGAAAATCGAATAAATTGTTTAAATTCTATCTTGAACAATAAATAAACAACACCGGAGATAAGGAGAATTAGGTACGTACGTAAATACATATCGGTACTTGTATACATATAAGTTGCTGCAGCTATAATTTACATCGCTGTTATTTACTGGTAAATATGATTTTCCTTGCCATTTTCATTCTTATCTATTATATGTATAATTTCAGTGGCAAATTAAACCCTCTGTTTACATTGCGTTAAATTACAAAATAAATATTTCCGACTATTAAATTTAGGCAAAAAACGCGCACTCGTATCATTATAAGTGCACAATTTCATATAGTACGTAATTACTCAGTCCCTACGAAATCAACTTTTTTAGCGATATCGAATTATTAAACATATACGAATACAATAATCTTAAAGATGCAATAATAGTTCACCGGTTAATTTAAAATAATATTCAAACGTAGATACGAGTATATAAACTTCCTAGTATCAGTCCTGAAATTATTTTTAATTACAATGTACTTTCAGTAACATATAATTTTTCAGGTCACTTATATACCTCAACGTTACTACTAATTCAGTTGTTCAATTGAATCAATTATTTTGCTGCTCTTTCACATAGCGAAAAAAATCGATGCAAAAAACTATTTAACTAATAGAACTAATGTATTATGTTTAACCAAAAATGAATATAATACATTCTTTAGCACATATTTGTGAGACCTTCGGCAACAACGGTCAGTAATTAAAAAAAAGATTACATTCGGCATGCGATATTGAAAAACAGTCTCCCTACGATAAGACGGGAGAAAAACTGCAAATTAAACACAACTAATTATGTTTATGTAATCAAATTGCAAGTAAACTTTTTACCTATTAGACTTACATTTGACTGGATAAGTAATTATCATATAACTGTAAGTACGGACACTGAGACACCACTGAACTGGCCACGTAACTTACTGTTCATTAAATTATTTAAGTACAAATGTTGGACATTGACGAACTATCATTACCCGATTAATTCGGCCCCGTGCTTCTTTAACCTAACATAACATCAATCGAGTTATATTTAATCTATCTTTCACTGTTCCGCGGATGCGGATATATAGCATGCGCGCATGTTGAGAAAAAATTTCCAATAAGAGCTGGTTGCTGGCGGTGACGTAGTTATTGTTAAAGAACCAACAGTAGTGGTAATCAAATTTATTCGGTCACACTATATGGAATAATTTAATATCTGTACAAAATTAATTAAATTAGCTATCTTATAATTCGGTATGAGCAGTATGCATGTGCTTAGCAGCCAGATCAGGCTCATGCAGGAACACCCCTTCGACTGTTTGCCAGTGTACAGAACCATACGACGAATGCACCCCCACGACCTCCATTTGACCATTAATTGGGCGTCCAAATGTTCGGCCACTTGTCGATAAATACATATCGGTGTCTGTATGTTTAAGCATCACACTCTCGTCCCTGGCCCAGCTTTCGCCTATAAATTCATTTGTTAATTGATATACTGTTTATATACACCCACTATAAATGGGTTATTTTATTACCTGAACAAACAACCATCCAATTATCGCCGGTATCACCCTCTCCTTTCTCCCCATAACAACTTATCTCTTGATTTCCACTTAAGGGACTTTGGAAATGATGAGAATGGAGGTTTTTCTTTGTTTCTACATGCTCCAGTCTTATTATTGAGCCACATTTAATAGGTTGTCCCCTAGGACATACTTTCCCAGTACCTCCTTTTATCAGCCAGTGACTGTTTATGTCTTCTTGCACTTCGGTGGCAGTGACTGATTGCTGACCGCTCCCAGTTCCATATTTCACGTCATGTGAATGTAGTCTTACGTTGTAGTCGGCATTTTTTAGTTTTACTACTGATCCACAAGTTACGTAGTGTTGTCTATACCCTAAAACATTAAAATAGAGTCATTGGGGCTCAAAAGTGAGGTTACATTTTATAAAATGAGACTTTTTGTTGTTATGTATGAAACTCACCTTCAACTAGGATCAAATACTGAAGGAAATAGATTATGTACAAATACATATACGAACTTAAAGGCATATTAATGAATTGTTTGCTATTTTATCACATAAATATTATAATTGCAAAAGTTAGGTTCTGTATCGATTCGGTATGACAGAGTTGTCAGTTTCTAATTGGTTGAAAAAGTATAATGGGTGCTCTAAACTCCGGCAACCATCATTACGTACCCATGGTAACCCCGCACCCCTCTCCAAAAACTAATCGCGGTAAAAATTTAAACTTTGCGCACAAATAGTTGCCCATTTGTTTACTTAAAAGTATGTTTAACAATGAATAATTACGCAATGCTTAATAACTCCGATAAAATTCATGCTCTTTAGATACGGTCCCAATTATCCAACTTTATCTAATTCGTCGCTTTGTTCAGTTACTTGTAATTCGAGGAAATTCAAACAAAGACATTAGATACTCTTTTTCAATAATTTACTAAAGAAAACAATACAAAAATACAAGATTTAGAAACATTTACGATGTACAATAATCGGTCCAGACTCATCGTACTCTTGTTTCGAGATCCACATTTGCTGGAATGTTGTGAGACTCGCTAAAATACTGCCACCAATCCAAACGGAATATTTTCGTTCCGGTGGAGCGATAATTTTAATTTTCATTGACGCTGGCGCTAAGGCTGCAATTTCCTTTTGTATCCGATCTGCGATACCTGCAAACATTGTACTTCCCCCGGACAGAACAGTGTTCGCATACAAATCCTTCCTAATGTCCATATCAGAGCGCATAATAGAATTGTAGGTCGTCTCCGCTATACCAGGAGTTTCCATTCCCAGCAAGGAAGGCTGGAACATCGCTTCTGGACACCGAAACCGTTCATTACCCAGCGTGATAATCTGTCCATCCGGCAATTCGTACGATTTCTCAAAGCAATTAGTGCTTGCCGCCAACGCCAAATCCTTCTCGAAATCCAGTGCCACAAAGCAGATTTTCTCTTTAAGGTCACGAATGATTTCCCGTTCAGCACTTGTTGTAAAACTGTATCCACGCTCGGTTAGAATTTTCATGAGATAATCGGTCAGATCTCGGCCAGCCAAATCCATACGGAGGATCGCGTGTGGCAAAGCGTACCCTGCAATTACGAAATTACTCTAACAGCAATTCGCCATTATTACGATTAAATACCTTCGTAAATTGGCACAGTGTGCGACACTCCGTCCCCAGAGTCCATCACGATGCCTGTCGTCCGTCCACTCGCATAAAGTGACAAAACCGCCTGGATCGCCACATACATTGCCGGACAATTGAATGTTTCGAACATAATTTGTGTCATTTTCTCCCTATTTATCTTCGGATTCAAAGGCGCTTCCGTCAAGAGGACTGGATGGTCCTCTGGCGAGACTCGTAGTTCGTTGTAGAAAGTGTGATGCCAGATTTTCTCCATGTCGTCCCAGTTGTTGATGATGCCGTGCTCGATGGGGTATTTGACGGTCAGGACACCTCTTTTGGTTTGCGCTTCATCGCCCACATACGAGTCCTTCTGGCCCATGCCCACCATGACGCCCTAAAAAGCGACATTTCGTACCCTTTTGGCACATTCTAGTGTAAATTCTGTACCTGATATCGCGGTCTACCAACTACACTGGGGAAGACGGCCCGTGGAGCGTCGTCGCCTGCAAAACCAGCCTTGCACATCCCGGATCCATTGTCTACTACAAGGGCTGATACTTCGTCGTCGCACATGTTAATCTGTGAATAATTTAAGTGGGGTTCCTTGTGCTTAATTAACGTTATTAAGACTAATTGAATTATTCTAGTTTTAACCGTAAAAGCAACCAGTGCAGAAAATTAATCGCAGGTTTTAAAACTTCTAAAGTAATTAAAGTAGGTGATGCTGAGGTACTGTACTTACAAATGTTTTTTAATATGATAAGAAACTGGTGATCCAAATTCACGTCCAAAAATCGGGTGTTGCACTTATATTCCTTGCGGACACAACTGATGCTTCTTCCAAGAACGGTATTATTTAGTAAACTGAACAAAATAAAAGAATAATACAATTTCTAATTAATTTTCATGCATCTGAAACGTTCACTGATTTTTACACCGTTACAACACAATTTACACAGAGTACGTATTAATTGCTTTACATTAAAATTGATGTGTTAAATTTTCTAGAGAAATAACAAGTTGTTTTAAAAATTTCTTTTATATATATGGATGGTGGAATAAATTAGTGCACCCCACTTTTCTTATAAAAATAGAAGAAAAGAACTAAGTGGAGATACTCTCGTTAAATCGTACATTTTTTTCCTATATTTATGAATGTAAGAATTTTCCCTTTAGAAAATATCAGCTTGAATGGAGCCGCATGCATACATTGAATATATGAATATGCAAAAACTTTATTAATAAATGCTATTGGAAAGCAAAGAGGTAAATAGGTTGTGTCTCATTTAAGGGTTATTCCCAGGCGATTTTAGATAACAGTGAAAGCAATTTATTGTTTCTATCAGAGAAGTTTTTCTTTTATAGGAAAATAAAAGCGCACCACAGTGAGGTAATGTAAACATTGCAAATAGCAAATAGCATAAAAGTTCTGCAAAACATATTAACAATAAATTTTTGATTTTAAAAAGGGATTCCTGCAGCTCCTATATGCATATTTATTAGCTCGTTCACCTTCTCCATGGTAAATAATTAGTAAGTTACACTAGGTACCTTATAAAATATACTAGGAATTTGTTTACTTTAATAGAACAATAACAAATAATTAAATTTAAATGAATAACTAACTCGAAAATTCAACATAAATACATATATGATTATAAAAGAAGCGTGAAGAAAAGCACCAAATTAATTTAATGGCCAAAGAAAGGCACTAAAATTTTATAAGCCAGAAATATTAAGTCGCAAATTACTGGAGCATTTACTCAACAGTTAGCTAGAAGTGAAATTTTTAAGTGACAATCTGGAATTTATATTCACAATTGCGTAAATATACAACTTAATTGCTATAATACTTTATAGCTCTCTAATTGAAACTTTATGGCAAAATAACATTATACTGCAGTTTTGAAGAACATCAAAATATTGTTTTCTGATCCACTTTGACGGTTTTATCTTGTAATTCGTCATTCCATTAAGTGTAATGACAAACAGAAAGCTAAAGATTTTGTTTGAAAAAATACGAGCTTAAACGATTTCTAAATACCCCAATGATAATTTGAAACTATTAGCTCGTAAACAATTCTAAACTGAACCAATACTATAGGTACCTACATGTTTAATTTACATTCGTGCTTCCTTTCTTGCCAAATTATTTTCCTACCCAAGATGGGAACTGATTAACATCTATATAATCTAATCACAGAATAATTTTGTGGTATAATACGTAAATACATCAATTAGTAGCATGAATTGTGGAAAATGAAAAGATTTCGTGATCTATTCGCCCTTGACTTGGTGTCACGAGATAAATTGAATGGATATATAAACTCGAACATATAAACTTTGTGTATCAGTAATTATACAAAAAGTTGTAGCCACCGATTAATTATTTCTAAGTGAAATCATGTCGGCAGTAAACGAATTCACGATGTACTTGGTTAGTCTGCTAATCGTCCTTTTAACGGCAACAATCTTGTACTTTAAACGCGCGTACACCTACTGGAGTCGTCGCAACATCCCTTTCTTGGAGCCAACATTCCCTCTTGGAAACATCAACTACTGGATCGCTAAAGGCATCTCCATCGGCACCCCAACCAAACCTTGGTACGAAGAGTTGAAAAAGCGAGGCCATAAATTCGGTGGAGTGTTCACAGTTATCCGACCACATCTGGTGATCGTCGATCCAAGTTACGTGAAAGACATCCTCACAGCAGATTTTCAGCATTTCGTGAATCGTGGCGTTTATTTTAACGAGAAAACCGACCCTTTGAACGCAAATCTCTTCTCACATGACACCACACAATGGAGACGATTGCGTGTCAAATTAACGCCCACTTTTACTTCAGGAAAAATGAAGATGATGTTCCAAAACGTGCTGGAATGTTCTGACTCCTGGCTAAAAGCGCTGGAAGCGGAATCGATCAAGAATAGAGAGGTGGATATCTACGAAACGGCAGCAAGGTTCACCACTGATGTTATTGGAAAAACTGCTTTTGGTATCGACTGTAACAGTTTCAAGCATGCAGACGCGGAATTTCGGAAGATGGGTAAAAAAGTATTCGTCCCACCAAGATTTATGCATTTCATCCTTTTTATGACCATCTACATGCCAAATTTATCAAGAAAACTTGGTCTATCCCAATCCACTAGTGAAATGACGGAATTCTTCACCAGAATTGCTCACGATGCCGTCACTTATCGCGAGAAAAACCACATTGTCCGACCTGATTTCCTGCAACTCTTGATCGATATGAAGACCGACATGAAAGACGGTCCGCCACTGACCATGGACGAGGTTGTAGGACAGACATTCCTCTTCTTTGTGGCTGGATTCGAGACTTCCTCATCAACCATTCAGTATTGCACGTACGAATTAGCGAGAAACCAAGAAGTGCAACAACGAGCAAGAAAAGAAGTATTGGAAGTGCTTAGTCAGCACGACGGACAACTTACTTACGATGCGATCATGGACATGAAGTATTTAGGACAGTGTGTTGACGGTAAATTGTCTAGAACGCGATTCAGTAGCAGTTAATTAATGTGCATGTTCGCTTGTTTGCAGAAACTCTTCGTATGTACCCGCCCGTACCCACATTAAACCGAGTCTGTACCAAAGATTACAAATTAAAGGGCACAAATGTGGTCGTTGAAGAGGGAACATCGATTCTGATACCCGCTCTAGCGCTGCATCGGGACCCGGATTACTATCCCGATCCACTCAAGTGGGATCCGGAGAGGTTTAACGAAGCGAATAAAAGTCAACACAACACCGGCGCTTATGTTCCCTTTGGTGACGGTCCCCGGAACTGTATCGGTAAATATGAATATGACCACCACTTAAATTGCATTAATTACACGGATTTTGTTGCAGGAATGCGGTTTGGTGTGATGCAAGTGAAAATTGGATTAGCCCGTCTTTTGAAGAATTTTAAAATTACGCAATCGAACAAAACGCCATCGGTTTTGGAATTTGAACCCAGTACATTCTTGTTGTTTACCACCAAGAAGGTGTATGTAAACTTAGAACGGATAAATGGTTGAAAGAAGTGCAAATAATGACTTTGTTGTATATCTGATACGTTATCAGAAGCGTGGCAAATCCACCTCTGTAGTGTTTATTAGTTTTTTCCGCAATTTATTGATGAGTGTGGACATTATATTTGTTTTACATCATGTAATTGAACAATATTTGTTCGTTAATCTAATACTATATAAATATACATCGACTAAGTTTATATCTGATTTAAATAAATCATCCAGTATACTAAATTATCTCTCTCTTATTTACAAACGAATTACTTTATCTGGCGAGTGTTATGAACTCTAAGGAACAATGCACACAAAAGCGCTATTCAACATTCTAAAAAAAATTATAGCATGTGTGCACCAGGCCTTTACTGTTTACTACACCGCTAATTTATGCGTATATTAATTGTTCCTCTGTCTTTTGTAGTTCGTGTATGTATTAAGTGATGTTATTTACAAAAGAGATTGCTATGTCTGTGCTCATACTCTTCATTTCGTTTGTGGTACTTCTAATCGCGCTGTATTCCCACACAAAGTACAAATACTGGAAAGCGCGCAATTTTCCATATTTACGGCCGCGATTTCCGCTCGGTAATTTAAACCACGTCATGCTGAAGGGCGTTTCATTAGGCACTCCAACGAAGGACTTCTACGATCGCCTGAAAGAAGCTGGTCACAAATTCGGTGGTGTGTACACGCTTTTCCAGCCTGCACTGGTCGTTGTCGATCCGGACTACATAAAAGACATTCTAACTGTTGATTTTAGCCATTTCGTTAATCGCGGCATTTACCACGACGCGAAATGTGATCCATTAAGTGCACAATTGTTTACACAAGACGGTGCGGACTGGCGCAGGCTGCGTATTAAATTAACGCCGACATTTACGTCCGGCAAAATGAGATTAATGTTCAAAAGTATTGTAAACTGCAGTGCGAATATGATTGAAACGCTGCAAAGCTACGCGGATCGGAACGAGCGAGTGGACATCCATTCAGTTGTTGATTGCTTCACGATTGATGTAATCGGAGAATGTGCATTCGGTATAGAATGTAACAGTTTTCAAAACAGCGAAACTGAATTCCTTACAATGGCAAAGAGAATCATTAAACCCACCCCAATTGACTCCCTTTACTATTTCCTAACAATAAATATGCCGAATGTTGCGAGATGGCTTGGCATTGTTAGACTACCGAGCGATTTGCGACACTTTTTCCTACAGATTATCCACGATAGTGTCAAGTACCGAGAGGAGAAATCGGTGTCGCGTCCGGACTTTTTGCAACTTTTAATCAATTTGAAAAAAAAGGAAAAAGAGGATAGTTTGACGATGGATGAAATAGCCGCGCAATGTTTTATTTTCTTTTTGGCCGGTTTCGAAACTTCTTCAACTACTATACAATATACGTTACTTGAGTTAGCTCAAAATCAGGTCGCTCAAGAGCGGTTGAGGAAGGAAATAAATGACGTTATTGGAAGAAATCAAGGGAATATTACGTACGAAGCAGTCGCTGATATGAAATATCTGGCACAATGCGTGGATGGTAAGTTTTTTCTAACACTTGAATTTGAAATTCAGTTTTTTATTTCAGAGACTTTACGTCTTTATCCGTCCGTGTCTACTTTAAATCGGCAATGTACACAGGATTATAAGCTAAAAAATACAAAACTTAGAGTAGAAAAGGGCACGCCAATATTTATTTCCGTATTGGGTTTGCATAGGGATGCAGAGTATTGGAGGGAGCCACTGAAATGGGATCCTGAACGATTTAGAGACGGCAACAAGCGATCGGGGGTGTATTTGCCATTTGGGGATGGGCCCCGAAATTGCATCGGTAACACTTCAAAGACTCTTTAAGTAATTTATTTACACTTCAATGTACCCATTTGCAGGATTGCGATTCGGATTGATGCAAACGAAACTTGGGATTATATCGATTGTGAAGAATTTCCGGATTACTTTGAATCGGTCGACAAAACTACCTGTGGAATTCGACCCGACCACGTTTCTGTTGTATAGCAAAGAAAAAATTTTCTTGAATTTGAAACAAATTTAATCACTTTCCGAATATACAGCACACGAAATATGTTACATTGAATGCCAATAAAATCAAACTACACAAATAATGAATTAAAGTATACATCTAGTCTCTTCATTGGAGGACGAAGTGTCACCGTCTGCGGAGGTCCTTTTCAAAAACATCTCTGTGTTGTTCCTGTGTAAACGTGGGAAAATTTTGGAATAATTCAAAATGTCGAAAAAGTTTGCTTACTCTGCAAGAAGGTGGGTTTCCGCTTTGCCAAACTGGCATGCCAACTCCGCCTCTGTGTGATCTTTCAGGTCACAGATCCTGAAAAACGAACGTAAAATGTTACGAAATTGAAAAAAATCAATAAAGCATTACCTAATTTGTTTCTCCTCGGGCGATTGTTGGTAATGTTTGCACCATAATAAACTTTTAGGTATATTGAATCTGGGTATTGTGGCATAATCCTCGGGGGCGGTCGAGATTCTTGTTATATTTGAATGATCGTAATTCCTTAACCTTCTAGGGAATATCAAGCTGGTTTTAAGAACTGCCTGCACCTAAAATCGAACTATTAGCAAAAACATTCAATTTATTGTGGGGGAAATAGAAACCTCTCCGTTGAGAAAACAATACAATAGTGAGACTAAAAAGCCTCCAAATGTTTTAAAGAAAGCCGTAACATACAGCCACATCTGAAACTTCCATGACTTGTCGTAATGGTAGTCAATTAGAAAAATCAAATTGTTAATCCCCATTAACGGGATAAGGAAAAAGGCGGCTCGAACTGCTTTTCTGTAAAGTTTAAACATTTCACCCATCGCGCAATAATTAATTAAAAATCACTTGCCTTATTTGTTCGCTCTCATTCTTGTTCATTTCCCGCAATTTTATCACCAGTACCCGGATTATGTTCAGGATGAATAGCATATTTATCTGAAATTCATTTTCTCATAATTAAGAGTAAAACTTTTCATAGATAATCTAAACTTACAATTAATAAAAAGACTCGAGGTCCTTCTAAAATCCAATAATAGTCAAGAAAGTAATAATATTTCCAATTGTTGATACTGGAACAAGATTTCAATTTTGATATTTTATTTAATAACAAGACAAACTGAAAGTTACCCCCATATAATCATAACAATTAACCATATAAGTGTTAATACGACTGGCACAGTCCAACCCATTATCAGATAGAATTTCATGTAGGAATGTTCTTGGAAAACGGTCACTGTTATCATGTTATTCAAATACAGCCCTTCGATGAACATCCACATATACATGACCGTCCTCGCATATTCTAACAGAGTTTGAACGCACACCTCCACGTAGAACTACATAATCAACTTTAGAGAAAGGATCAAAGGATAATAAAATACTCACAATATTACGTATTATCGGATGAGGTAAATAACTGTCGATATTATAAATAAACCGTACAACAGCTTCTAATAAAATTGATATGAAGAGGTTCTTGTGTATTTTCGTCCGATTGTTTTTTAATCCTCGATATTTCGAAAAAATATACAAGGATAATATTAAACTGACAATTGAAACTGAGAGCCCAACAACTTCAATTATAATAGAATTAATAGCGAACTACAAAACACATTAACACGATTAAATTAATTGCCTGCGATAAATGTGAATCCTTAATTACTTCGCTGCACATTTCTTCACCATGAGTGCTATTTGGATGGAATTTTCTACACATAGCAAATAAATTGTTCAATTTCGGTATCAAACAGTTGGAGAAGTCGGTGAATCCTACAGTAGGTAAAATTTTTGGATTGTTGTTAGTGTACCAGGTGCCATTGCTCGTGCAGTTTTTGATAGCTTTTTCTAAAGATTTTCGACAATTAACAATTTCAATTATATATGTCTGTAGGAAAGAGTTTACCGTCTCCATAACCCTTGAAACTCTGTTGGTTTTTTGGACAATTGGCCTGTGCATATTGTCCTGGCGGTGTCGGTTCGAAACAGAGTCCTGGCATACTCTCATCGCAAATACAATTACACCAGCCTAAGAAAGTTTTCGAGCATTAGAGGATCAACATTAATCGGTCACAAGGAAAGCGCGTTTCACACCAGAGTGATAGATGATAGCGTTCGTTTTGTGCCGTTTAATTTGATAAAAATAAATATTCACTTGTACTTTTTATACACACCTGCGGTGACATTGATAAAGCGATCGCAGAAAGTGCTGTTCACCATCCTGAGAAAATCTTAAAAGAGGAAAATGTTTCTATTTTAGTGTTTTCAGAAAATATGTTGAAAATTGGTTGGTTTTTGTCATTTATAATGAGTAAATATAACTTTCAATTTTGTCCATTTTTAGAATTCTCTTATCAAATGTAATGAAATCAAATGCTTAATACATTCTAGAAAATATGCCATTTGAATTAGTTAATGAACTCATTGAGTTTCTAATAAACGAAAACACTAACAATAAACTAAACACAATAGATGGAAAGTAAATAAATATTAAACGCATAGACAATTAGTGCTAGTTTACAAATAGAAATGTTATTTAACAGAATAAAAAATATAGTTTAGTATTGCGTTGATGAGAAAGTGATGTTTTTGTTCACCATTGAAAGTTTAGAGTCGTCAAATGAAACATTTTAAATGCCTGCAAGCTTTTTTCCTGACATATTTCAGGATGACACAAATAAAATATAGCCCGTAGAATAAAAATCATTTTTATTCTTTTTTTAATACAGATTTTCCGTTTCACAACTTATGAACAAACTGAGTTATAATTGGCCCTACAAACATTTAGTTTTTCAAGTTACTATACGTCCAAAATTGTATTCTCTCGATCCAATTTACATGAGATTTTCTCCAAGAAAATCTTCACAAATTTAAAAGAACATCTAGTAGTACCATAACGAGCCCTCAACTCCAAACTAATCCAAGAGAAAAATTACGAAGGAGAAATGTAGGTATACTCGAATTGTCGAATTTATCTCGTGAAGAGTATCAATTTGGTCGAATGTGCTTTATTCTTTTTCTGTTAATCTCCTAAAGTAGAATAATAACTGAGAGAAAAATAATTTCAAGTGCATTTGACACATCGCCCCAATACAATTCCACTTATTTTTAACATTGAATCGAAAAATTGTATATTTCATTAAATTATTCGCGTGTGTTGATCCTTTTCCACTTTGCGACTTAATTAAAAAAATCGAACCCTTCGAAATTTTCCTGGTTTGCATAAGGTATAGAAAAAATTGGATTTGTGCAATTATTAGAATATTGGAAATACAAGCCAGCTTGCAATTGACACAAGAATCATATCCAATTTAACAAAGCAATGAATAATTCTGCTAATGACAGCATATTGTTACATGCATGTAAATATTCATGTGGCATTTTTTTCTGTCATCACTTTAACAACACACATCTGCATTTACATAACATACCTACACCTACCTACATTTTATTTTCATGTAAAATTACTTGTCACTCAACTGTATCTGTTATCGAATTTAACAAAAACATTTAGACTGATTTTTATGTAATTTACATTTTTCTAATATAGGAAAGTGTAATAAATCCGTTAATGATTTATTAATAGCATTATTTATTATTTCACGTCCAACTATTATTACAGACGCGTGAGAAACTATGATTATAGAACAATATCCTAGATCAATTAGTTATTACGTCAAGTATTTCAGGCTAGTTTACTTTATGCAGTCTGAAAAACTTCACGCCATGATATATAAGAGCAAAATTGTTTACAACAGCAATGCAACAAACTGAGATTGTTATGAATGTGTTCAAGTTCAAGATCGAAATAGTTGAAAGATGAGTTTTTGAGAATTTATGTGTGATTTATGAAGAAACCAGTGCACAAATTAGGTCGTTACTGCATGAAACTGTAAACAGTTTTCTAATTGACTGCACTCTTGAAAGGCTGAAAATGCAATAAAGAAAGCTCGCGCTTTCAGGTGCCACATTAATTTTAATACTACAAAGGTGTTCTTGAATGTAAATTTATCGTCAATCACACTATTTTTATTTTGCAGCAAGTGTGTGAGCAGATTGAGAAAAAGCAGATAGGAAAAATACTAACAAAAACTTTTCACTAGACTATAGAAAAGTAATTTGTTTTAAAACCGATTTTATATTGAATTTCTGTACCACACTTACAAAACACCGATATATTCCTTTATTATACAGAAAAACCCTTTAAATTGTCAACCTGAAAGAGTTGACAAATTAAATTTCAGCAAATCCAATTTCATTTAACGCTAAAGCCTTTCAAAATGAACTTTCATCATATATATATTTACCTAAACAGAATCCAATTATTAAACACTTAGGTAATACCTAACTGCAGGAAATTACATTCGTTTATTAACATTTATCGAAAGACACAACTAATTAACATGGAACAGTAAAAAAAGTGATTGAAAAGCTTACAAGTTGAGGACCACCGCTGAAAAGGCTTTCACTGCAACCCAAACGAAAGAGCGTGACCTATCTTCGCGGCGCCTGAAAGTTTCAGTGGAACCTGCAAGCAGTACACTGAAAGTGGCAATGCGAGACACCAAGATAAGTGGCGCACGAAACTTTTCTGATAACTTGCAGCAATAATCTGTCCGCAGCCTCTGTGGGGCATGTTGTTTTCAAATGTGCGACTCATGCGCCTCTGCAGGACTCTTTTTCAGCAGGGACGATTTTCGGCTCTTTGCATCTAATTACTTTACTAGTAAACTAATAAACGCACTTATCAATTAGGCTAATTGCAATTGTGTAACACATTTAGATAGCCGTTATCTGGGGATTGACATGATGTATTACAAACTTATTAATATGCTGATTTATCATCCCACTAAACAGCGTTTCGAGGGTCCTTAATCCGCCTGTTCATTCATAAAGCGCTCTTTCCAAGCCTGAATGTGTCTGAAATCGAGATTTTATTGCTCACACAAGATTGTAAATTCTTCAGCGTTTAATAGTTGGTATGGTGGTATGAAGTGTAGTGAATAATTTACGGTTCACTATAGTATAGTCCCCATAAAATATGCACCAGCATCTGGAGGGATAGAATGTGAATTGCGTCCGTCTGAAAAGGCTGATTTTTGCCGGACAAAAGAGTCTCCGTTCCGATTCAGGAGACAAGATGCTCATTGTTATGCAGCAGTCCAGAAAACATTGTTTTCATTTTTTAATGAACTCGAAAGCACTGTCTATTCACTGAATTTTTATTAACAATTTCAATATTTACCCCCCGGATAAGTCGTAATTAATGCGGCGCCAGGTATATTTTTATAAATCGATTACTACCAGTCTATTGTATGAATAACGTTAATGTAAATATTTCTCAAATAATAATCATCACTGTTCGCATAATATTGAATTTCCATTTAGATTTTCAAAAGTTGGCACAAGATGTAAACTGAAAATAAAAATAAAAATGTTAGTGAGTGCGCTTTAGCAATCTGAATAATTGTTAAATGCTATATTTATTTAAGCATTCATATATAAACTTTTCTAGTCGAATTTACATTAAGCCTATTAGTAATTAGGTGTTTAGAGTAAATTTTTGGGTTAAAAGAACAAACTTTTCTACGTATTACATTACAAATATATACATATAGATTCTTGTTAACACGCGCTTGCAGTTAATATGTTGAGAGCAATTTCCTCAATAAATCACTGATTCGTCCTATATTAGCTATCGGAGTTAATCAATTTTTTTATTCCACAAAGTACGATAAAAATATTTTGTTGCGAATAAAAATTGTACGGACAATAATTTCGTCAAGTGCAGGGCTGCGGGATTCACGGTTGGCTGACTTACAAGAACAAGTGATGACGATAGACCATAAGCACCGGAATAAGGACATGCAGTACTCGAACACAGGAAACTCAAGTATTCCTGAAAAAGGAAGAATGAATACGCAGCAGACTTTTTCTTTTTCATACACACACATAGATATATTGGGTTTCTATAAAAGAAATTTCTTGCAATGCAAAAGGCACATGGAAACAGTTTTAATTGAATTGCATAAAAATAGTAACTTTTTCTATAGGATAAAAATATATTTTGCATTGTAATGTGAAACGGGCAGCAGGGTGCCTTGAGGGCTGGTAATTACTCGTATTGTCGCGTTGAAGAGACTGCCATGTGAGGGTATAGTCACGTGTTAATCATCGTGTTTACTTTATGTAAAATCTGTTATGTAACCAAACGATGGGTTAATAATATGTTAACTTATATAAGTTGCTTACTAACACAGTTTCGTGCTTTTCTTAAGGGAATTTATTTATATTACAAACATCAAACATAAATAATAATCTTGTAATGAAACCATTATACGTTTTGTTGATTTTAAGCTCTGAAATGCCACATTGATTTGAAAATATACAGCACATTGTACGATTGTTTACTAATTAAACGTGCCATTTGTGCAAAATATTCCAATTGCGATTATAATTATAAACTGATGCAGGGATGCAGACTAACAGATTGGATGTTTAAAAGAAAAAGGCACTCGACTAGAAATTCTAATAAGTTCTCTGATACAAAATCGATAAGACAAAAAGTAGGAACATAGCCCCAATGGCTCTTATGACACTCTTTAATGCTAAACACGCGTTTTGGATTTCTTATAATAATTAGCATCTGGGAGCTGTTTTTACTTTTATTTTCATGTATATTGAAAATAATATCAATATGTAATATTTAATGAATGAAGTGTCATGGATTTCATATGTACATGTTAAAAAAATTAACAGTTTGAGGAAGTTTTAAAAGTTCTTAGTGCCATTTCGGTTTAAATAGTTCAATTTCGAACAAACTTTAGATTGTTACTTGCAAACAATAATCAATATAGTCCAAATATCCTTTAAGATATGCACATAAACCACAATAATGTTATGCAATTTAAACGATGTATAATTTGTACAATAAGACGAATCGAATCAATTGAAAATTGATTAATTGTGCGAATACAATAGCATCGAAAGTAATTGTGTACTTCCATGAATGATATACAATTCCAAAGAAACATATTTAATTGGATATATGCGATGAAAGGTATTGTGAATAATAAAACCGTGTAGATACACATGATTATTTGTTTTGGTATATTAAAGGGATTTCAGGAGAACCTGAAAATTGTCTTACTACTAGCAGCTATTTACATGAAAGGAATTTTTAATATTAAATAATGGCTCATTCAGGTATTAAATTTCGTAGAGTGCTCCTATTGAAATGTCTACAGGACTATAATGTATGTTTAGATATAATATTATTTGTTCAGGTAAAAAACCGTTATTGCATTTCATCCCATATCAATTCCGATCAGTTTGAAAAGGGAACATTGCAGCACATTAATCATTGGGAGTAATCAAACTTAGTACAAATTGTGACAATTAAATGTAGCGCACAATCTTGATTATTTGCTCCTGAATGGCGTCATAATGAAGTGATTAATGAAAGACTTTGAAATGCTTTATAAAACGAACTTAATAAACACTGTTTTTTTATTCTTCTTACGTAAACTGCCGTGTCTGATAACATTTATAAATATCCATATTTTTTACTTTTTATTATTCTCGGTATATTATGCAATCGAATATTATGAATATAAATCATTGCTTGAGGAAAAGTGATCTCTATGTGCTTATCTAAAATCAATCACACCAATTTCCTCGCATCCCTTAATGCTCTAACACCGCTCAGTTTATAATCTTGTCAAAATATTGCGTTGAATTATAATACTTTATGTTTCCATCATCTTTTTTTAGATATTATTCATAAACAATCAATCTGTATAATCTGGAATAAAAGTCGAATGTGTTTTCTTTTCATTTCTGGTTGCAAACGTGGAAAAATGGTTGTGCATGTGCTTTTCCATTCCATTATTATGAGTTGGTTAGAAATCCAGTGACTTTGAAAAGACCTATTCTTATTAATTATTAGATACCTTACAAGTGTACATAAATGATTAAAATTTCATAAAGCTTTGACTGAAATTCCCTTACATTCTTGTTTGAAAACCTATTGACGTAATGAATTTCAAATAATAGCCTTTCTGAAGTGCATACATAATTTTCTGAAATATGTAGGTACATAATGTATAATAAATTTAAAGGTCTCTAATCAATCAGTTCTTCAACTTTAAACTCCTAAATTTATTATCTGAATTAGTTACTTTGAAAACTCTTTTCATATATCAGCAATGTGCAATTCTCTCAAATACATAGAAAGATTTAGCACAAATAAAAAAGGAAAATGCAATTTTCAATAGCAGAAAAACTTTTTGATTAGATTTTTAATATAAAAGTTTTCCGTGACTTTTGAATTCATATAAAAAAACCAATGCATTTTGTCTCTTTCAGCACAAGGGCCCTCTACACCTACATAACTAAGTATTGAAATTTGTGATGCTAGTGCTCCAACTTAGTTCCAGTTCAGCTCAAGTCCTCTAACAATAATTGTTAGAGAATTTCAGCTGCTACGAACCAGATGGCTTCCCCGCAAAATTTGAATATTATTTGTTAATTTAAAGTTGCAACAAATTCAATTAAAATTTATTAAAACTGAACTAATCCAAAATATAAAGATTGAGTAATTATCGATTAATTCTAGAGTCTGTTAACATTAACAATCGAAAAATTAAGAAATGAAGAAAATACTGAAAGACTTACCTTGAATAGGGTTGTTTGCGAGGTTTTAAGCGACAAAAAAGTTTAATCTTTTTAACAGCTCCAGTGACATTCCACAAATCCTCATGCGTGCCGACAAAAGACCAAAGAAAATTGTGAAATTGCGATAAAGGTATTTGAAAGTACGTCATCCTAGGTCAAATACCAACATAGTTAATAGATGAATAGTTAACGCACGTTTTATGTCTCTGGTTTTAACATAGATTTATCTGTATTCGTTCTATTATTTCTATTTTATTCGTTCAATGCAAATATTTTTAGGTATTATTGTTGTCTTTAACAGTTGGTGGGGTAGGTTTGAATTTAATTGGTGCCAATCATCTGATTCTTATTGATTTGCATTGGAATCCACAGTTGGAAAATCAAGCACAAGATAGAATTTATAGAGTTATGGTCAAAAGAAAACCGTATTTGTGTATAAGTAGGATTTAGTTGGAATAGAAATTGAAGAAATTTCTTTTTATAATTGATTTTTGTAGGTTTCTTGTGAAGGAAACTATTGAGGAAAGAATTTTAAAATTACAACACAGTAAAAAGGATCTTGCACAGCAAATAATGACTGGATCTAAACATGCAATGAGTTCGAGGCTCATATTGAATGACATGAGAACTTTGTTTAATATGTAAACTATTTTATTTTTTTATATGTATATTTCTATTTTATGAAAGATTTAACGAATAAACTATTTGATTAATTTTTTTTAAAACAGTTTTTTATATACTAATCTCTATAGAAACAAACGTTATCCCTCCCATTATGCGTGATAAATTGAATATATCAAACTGATCGTAAACGTAGTTTAATTGTGAATGATTGTTTTGATTGATAAACACACAAGATATGAGACGTAAAATGCTAAAACAAATTTAAATATACATCGTAGGTCTTGAATAATAATCGCTTTATTTACGGAAGATTATCTTATCACATTTTAATGTAAAATTGTTACATTTGTTGTAAAAATTATCTCATATCCAGTTCTTCTCATATCCATAATCAAAAAAAATAATGTTGAAATGTGATGAATATAATGTTACCATCAGAAAAGCACAAAGAAATGATATGGTTCAAGTATTTAAATTAATTAAGGTACACAAATTATTTACAAATTTAAAAATTCGCACTCTCTTATCTAACGGCCATTCAATTTATTATTTATCAGCTTGTATGTTTAACCTTACAACACCCACACAGAGTAATTGCATGTTTTTTTCTTAATTTTATTTCTAGGCGTTGGCCGAGTACGAACAGTTGGAAGATCAAGTAAAAATCAATGCATCCACATTAGAACACGATGGTTTCGATACGGAAAATCCAGCATTCACTTGTCTGGTGGCTGAATTATCAGATGGACATATAATCGGTTATGCCCTTTATTACACCTCGTATTCAACATGGTTAGGAAAATCGATTTTACTTGAAGATTTGTACGTGCAACAAGCTTATAGAAAAAACGGTATTGGTAAACAATTATTCATGGCTGTTGCCAAAATCGCCCACGAATCGGCAGCCAAACGAATGGACTTCCATGTTCTATCCTGGAATCCAGCAGTAGACTTTTATAAAAGTTTAGGAGCAGAGAACTTAACAGTTACTGAAAAGTGGCAGTTATTTAGAATGGATTCAACTTGCTTAAACAAGTTGTTTCTCTAATTAATAAAAGATATGTCCATCTAATTTGAGTATTCTTTACTATTCTACAACGTTTGGTTGAAGTTTTTGATGCTCGCTTTTTAAATGCTGTTCCAGTTTGATTTTCCTTGGAAACAAAGAGCCACAAATCTGACATCTAAAAGATGAGAAAATTTAAATCAATAAGAAAATGAATATTAAATTCTCTTACGCAAAATTGTTCTTGACGACCTTCTTAAGATCGTTGTTTTCGTCATGCATTCGCTCGTGTATCCTTAAATTGTAGTTTTCAGTAAATCGTTTACCACATGTCTCGCATTTAAATGGCTTCTCGCCTGTGTGTTTCCGTAAATGTCGTTTTAAATGTGATGTGGACACCAATCCCATGCCACAGAATTTGCATATATGATTTTTTTTGCCAGAGTGCGTTAATTTGTGCATATGGAATGAGGAATGATGAATAAACCGTTTGCCACATTCGTCACATTGATGCATTTTTTCGCCTAATAAAAAATTTACAATCTTGAATTTATGAATTTAGAATGTAATGAAACTCTACATTATACCTGTGTGTAACGGTAGATGCCTTATTAATGAAATTTTCTGTGTAAATGACTTGCTGCAGTATTTACAGGTGAATGGATTCACTCCATTATGCATTCCCATGTGCACATTAAAAGCACTCTGTCGTTTATATGCTTGTCCACAAATGTCACATACAAAACGACCTTTCTTCTCATGTGATTCCATATGTGCTTGCAGTTTGGACATGCACCTAAAGCTTTTCAAACAAACATTACAAACATGTTTTTGGTTTGATTCTTCTACGCTTTCAATGTTTGGATCCTCCAAACGAGAAGGTCCATTGTCAGCTTCTTCTATTTTAACATTTTGTTCTTCATTGTAAGTTTGTCCATGCAAATATCGTTTAAAATTTGCTTCAATTTCTCGTGCTCTTAAATTAATTTTGTCTAATTCGTTGATTAAATTAAAACAGCCAAAACAAACATCATTACTTTCTTGATTTGTTATATCATCCATCAAGTGTTCTATAAACGTTATTAAAGGTTTCATTGAATAGATAGTTTCGGTCTTTAATAAATTACAATTCACTTCATAATTTCCGCACAAAACACAATTCATTGTGATTTTCTAACGAATTTCTGAGTCTTTTCTTTTTAAAAATTTTAAGGTTATGTTTAAGTTTTGTGAGGTTATGTAAATACGTCATCGATTACAAATTGTTGGTTGTCTAACTTTGATGGTGTCATAATGCGATTTAAGCCAATAGGAAGGATCCACATGTTTTGGAGTTGCGTGCAAAAATAACCAAAGGGGTTGCATTAAAAAACATTGAAATGTTACAATTCTAGTTGATTTTTAGTTAATAAATACATATCTAATATAAAAAACCGTGTAAAAATGAAGACAATTCACAGACTTCTCTTAGTTGTAGTGCTAACCGTAACCACAGCTTTGGCTGGTAGAGATTTTTATAGTATATTAAATGTGCCCCGTTCAGCTAGTCTTCACGAAATAAAGAAAAGTTATAGACGTTTAGCCAAAGAACTGCATCCGGACAAAAACCAAGACGATCCAAACGCCTCACAGAAATTCCAAGACTTGGGGGCAGCGTACGAAGTGCTATCCGATGAGGAAAAACGTAAGAAGTACGACCGTTGCGGGGAAGAGTGTCTCCAGAAAGATGGCATGATGGACAGTGGTATGGACCCGTTCGCCAGTTTCTTCGGTGACTTTGGTTTCAGTTTCGAAGGCGGTTCGCAAAAGCACGAAACGCCGAAAGGTGCAAACTTAGTCATGGACGTGTTTGTAACACTGGAAGACTTATATACGGGCACATTCATTGAAATCACCCGCAACAAGCCCGTCATTAAGGCGGCCAAAGGGACCAGAAAGTGCAATTGCAGACAGGAGATGCAAACGCGCAATTTGGGCCCAGGCCGTTTCCAAATGATTCAACAAACAGTCTGTGATGAATGTCCCAATGTGAAATTGGTGAACGAGGAACGCGTTTTGGAAATGGAAGTCGAACCGGGCATGGTCGACGGGCAGGAAACGAAATTCACAGCGGAAGGTGAGCCCCATATCGATGGGGAGCCTGGTGATTTAATATTAAAGATCAAAACACAGCCTCATCCAGTTTTCGAGAGACGTGGCGATGATTTGTACACGAATATTACCATTAGCCTGCAGGTTTGTGGTTTTTTGACGAGTTTTAAACAGAGTAGTGACAGTTTTTTGATTTTAGGATGCATTGACGGGATTCACAATGGAACTGCCCCATTTAGATGGTCATTTAGTGTCAATTTCACGTGACAAAATCACTTGGCCCGGCGCCCGTATTCGAAAGAAGGGCGAAGGAATGCCAAATTATGATAATAACAATTTGCATGGCACTTTATTTATAACATTCGATGTTGAATTCCCAAAACAAGAGCTTAGTGATGCGGATAAAGAGGGTATGAAATAATATTTGGTTTGGAATTAAACGGGTTTTTACTTATCTTTTTGTTGTTTTCAGCTATTAAGAAAATACTGAATCAAAGTTCCAATAACAAGGTCTACAATGGACTTAATGGGTATTAATTTATTTATATGTATGTAATCTTTTGTACATAATCTTGTCAGTAAAAAAGACTTTCAATTAACTTTTCACTTTTTGTTCTATTTTGACGGTGGAACTTGTTTGATTAGATGATGAAATCGTTGCGAAAAACCCTTCACAATTGTCAGGTATTGTCGGATTGATCAAAATCAATTTATTACAATTATTTTTGTAATACCTGGGGTAAAGTTGATCTTTTATCATAATTAATTGATTAGATATACTCTTAAACGTTAAGTACTCACACACTAAATTAAGTTGGTGCGAGCGAACAACAGCGTGGCTCCAAAATTTGTGATAATTTGTATTTTAATGCCAAATGTGGGTGTTCATATCGTATGTCCGTTTGTGGATAGTGAATGTTAAGCGTTTTATAACGGTAAGCATATATTTTCAGTAACAATGCTAATTAAATTTGTACTTTTAATTAATTTGAGCGAGCATTAATGATTTAGGATTTAAACATTTTTATATTGTTGGATTAGGTCTATTTGGGTGGCAATTGTATATTTTCAAATTTTCATCGTGGCGTTAATGCAACAATATGAAACTGAATAAATCAGTAATCATTTTCAATCTCTCTATTTACTAGATGATAATCAAAGAAAATTGTTGGTAAGTTTCGAATTAATTTTATCACTTTTCAAATCACTGCCACGAGGCGCAGGTATTTCAAAATAGCCGCCCCCGTTTATCGAACGAAATTCGCGCTTATAAAACAACCCTAATGCACCCTCATTATCTCCGCAATTCCTAAATATTTTTATAAAACGATGTTTTATACGGTTTTTATACATTTACTAAAATTATTAACAAACAATTCCTATTTATTTAACAAATCCTGTTAGCATAATGGTAAATAATTCATTTAATGCTTGCATTGTACTGCAATTGTGATGTAAATGATTGTTAAATTCGATAATAAAACAATAAAATTAACTTGTTATAAGTGTAAGTGATAAAAGAATCTAACACGATTTTCTAAGATTTTCTATTTTCTAGCAAAGTTTTGCGAATGGTATGGATTATTTTGACACAGTGCGTTTATGGAGAGTGCCTTCAATATTAGTACCATTCCTAATATGTTTGGGATTAATAGTATTCGTAGATGTCTTCCTAATGAGAAGTTATACAATAGCTCCATTAATAAAATTACATATAGATGATGATTTTGAGACAAATCGATTGATTGTTAGTAATGAACGTGAACAGCACAAAGGATTCCTCATCAAAACGCCTGGTTGCCGTTTACCGGATTTGGATCCTTTTGATAAGACTGTTCAACCCATGATAAACAAGCCCGAAGTGCCAATATGCAATTCTGGACTGCCAGCATTATTCCACTCGAATTTGACAACACTTTATCTTTTGGAAAAATCTTTGGGAGCGTACAATGTAACAACTATTGAATTATTAAGTTGCTGTTACAGTGAAATTTATCGAGTGGATCCAGAGGGTGAAGAGACTGACGATTTAATAGACACGGAGAAACAATGCCATCTTCTAAGTCGAAACCAAACGGAAATAGCGAAGGAATTCATTAAAGTGATGTGCACATATAATGGTGCGACAATTTATACGGATTTCTTCTCTTTTGTGCCTGTGAAAGTGAATAGCACTGAAAAGGGGCTACCGAATGTGTTAGTCTTCGGTTTGGACTCCGTCTCACGTCTCAATCTGCAACGGCAATTGCCTTTGACTGTTAATTATTTAAAATCGTTAAATACAGTCGATTTGTTAGGATACAATAAAGTGGCAGACAATACATTTCCAAATTTAATTCCTGTTTTAACTGGCATGTTTGAGGGTGAATTGAAGAACAATTGTTGGCCCGAACAGCACAGTCATTTCGATAAATGCACATTTTTATGGAATTTGTACAAAGAGAAAGGGTATGTGACTAGTTTTGGGGAAGATTGTTCGTTTATGGGCATATTCAACTATCAGAAACGGGGCTTCAGTAAACAACCAACAGACTATGGATATGGTTACTTTAATCGACATGTTGAATATGAAATTGGCAATTCGCATAATATGAATGTGAAAGAGTGCATTGGTGCCCGGTTTCTGTATCAGGAGTTTTTGGGATACATTTATAAATTCGTAAGAGAAATTTTGAATTTTTCTGTATTGTTTGTTGCATACTTTAATTTAATTTTGAAAATTTTTAGTATAAAATCAATCAATTTTCAGATAACTCGCATGGAGATGGAAAGACAGCCGTATTTCGCGTTCTTTTGGGCGTCCGCTTTATCCCACGACTATTTGAATCAAGTCCGAATGGGCGACCGGGACTATTTCGAATTTTTCAAATACATGAACGACTCCAATTACTTAAACAACACGATTGTCGTGTTCATGAGCGATCACGGTATGCGATGGGGCGACATTCGGACAACATTTATCGGTCGAATGGAGGAACGTCTTCCTTATGTACACATTCTCCTCCCAGACTGGTTTAAGAACACCTACAGACAAGCGTATCGGAATTTACAAATAAATCAATACCGTTTAACAACGCCATTCGATTTGCATGAAACATTGAAAAGTTTTTTGAATTTGTCTAGTTTAGAGGCGGAATATGTGAACGAATTACAAAACAATTCCAGAGGTTTTAATCTCTTCAAACAGATCACAAAAGAGCGCACTTGCGAGTCCGCCGAAATAGCCGCTCATTGGTGTACATGCCAAAAAAGTTTTCCAATTACCACTAATGATAGTCAAGTTAGAGAAGTAGCAAAATTTGCGGTTGTTTATATAAATGAACTGTTGATATTGTATCCAAATTGCGTACCACTTTCTTTAGATGATATTTTAGATGCTCGCATTTTGACCCATGACGATGAGATCCTAAATGGTCATCAAGCGGTCGATTATACCATCATAATACGTACGGTACCGGGCGAAGCGCTCTTCGAGACGACAGTCCGCAAAGATGGGGACAAATTAAATGTGATGGGCACAATAAGTCGCCTGAATTTGTACGGTAAACAGAGTGCTTGTATGACTGACTTCCATTTAAAGTTATATTGTTACTGTAAATTCTCTTAAACATTTAGTGTGTTGTGATAAAACTGCTTTAATTAAACAATACAACAATATTTAATTGCAAATTGTACTCAATTGCAAAGGGAACAAATATTCATATCGAGTCGATTGTTGTTAAACTGTAGGGACTGTTTATTGTTGCCAAAATATAATAATTTTATATATATACAATTATTTATTTGCCTTTAAGTTAACGATTTAGTCTATATATGTTTGTTGTTTATAGATAAAAAACAGCGAGACATATTAAGAAATTGTGATTTCGATGCGATACAAAGTTCTCTCTAGTCAGTAGAATTGTTTTTATATTAAAATAAATGATATATTAATACGATAATCCTTGATAAATTATTTATTTAGCTTTTTAATAAAAATATGTACAATATTTTCTCTACTGAAAAGTGTTTCGCTTAAAGCGACAATTTTTTTATGCATTTATGATCATTTATCGCAATTAGTATCTAAAACATATATCAGTCCATCATTTTATACAAAAAAAAAACAGGAAAACAAATTTACAAAATTGATATTATCCTGAGTTTCGAGGCACTCGAAAAACTCATCATTAATAAATAAATACTGTCCATTTTATGTACACTATTCATTTGCTTAAAAATGGAATTTAAATTGGAACGGACTATTGTGAAAGTATTGAAAATGCTGTCCACCATGGAAATTCTGTTGGTTATTCGATTCGGGATCTAATGGATCAATACCTGAGTCAAATTGTCGTCTCTTCTCTTCGTCCGTCAACACCTACAACAACAAAACCAATAAACAAATCAACTTAAACCAAAATAAAACTCCACGCACCTCTTTGGCTGCTGCAATATCAATAAACTTCTTCTCTGCTGTCTTTTTCATTTTCTCATCATTCTGATAATTATCCGGATGCCATTTCTGGGCTGCCTTCCTATACGCCTTCACAATCTCCGCTTTGGTCGCGTCTCGACTCACCCCTAATATCTTGTAATAATCCCTTCGCTCGGAATTCTTTTGCCACTGCTTCGCCTTCTCAACGCCCTCCTTTGCTCGCTCAAAACTCCCATCCATACCCAAAACTGTGTTATAATCACGAATAGCGTCCTCAAACTGATCGTTCTGCAAATATGCTTCCGCTCTGTCACAGTAAACGTTGTAGTTGTGTTCATCTATCGGTGTTAAAGCATCCGTACAAGACTTAATCGCTTGATCCGTATCTTTATTCTTCATTAAACTAGTACATAAAAACGCCTTCGCTTTATAAATGATATTTTTCTCGTGTTTCTCCGCTTTGATTGCCTGTTTAGCTGCTTCGATCGCATCTTCATATCGTTTCTCTTGAATCCCCGTCTCTGCCTCTGTTAAGAACTTCTCAACTTTCTTCACTTTTTTATAAAATGGAAAACATTGCTTGTCTTCTGGATCGAATTTCAAGCATTCTCTTATCGATTTTAACGAATTGGAAGCATCGCCGTTTTTATATAGCATTTCAGCCAGTTTAAAATACACTTTAACATTGTCATTGGAGAGTTTCGCCGCTGAATTCAT
This sequence comes from Silvanus unidentatus, assembly GCA_963930825.1. Lineage (NCBI taxonomy): Eukaryota > Metazoa > Arthropoda > Insecta > Coleoptera > Silvanidae > Silvanus > Silvanus unidentatus. The sequence continues at coordinate 3,665,437 of OZ005758.1, forward strand.
ATCGTTTATTGCCAATGCAATGTCTCCGGTTTCAACAAACAATTCCGAACGGAATTCGTACAATTTTGGCGACCAAGGACTGACTTCAATCACTTCATTTAAGTACGTTATTGCATCGTGGTAATTGTTGTAAGCGTAGTGCTGCTCGGCCATCTGTTTGTTGTGTTTGGTTGGTTCAATTCTTTGGATGAGTTCATTCGCTTCGGGATTGTAAGGATCTACTTGTAGCTGCAAAGGAAATTATGATTCTACGTGTCAGAAAGTTCAACTAATTTACTTACCACATTGTAAAAGTCTAATTGGGCTAAATCATAATTAGCTTGCTTTAAATGTATGCTTCCCCGACTGATACGAGCAGCTGTAAAGTCGGGCTTAATTTCTAACGTCTTATCGATATCACTTAAGGCTTTGTTCGCTTTGCCTAGAGCTAAATAAACTGTTCCACGTTTAAAGTATGTTAAATAGTTGTTGGGGTCGCCCTCTGAAAACGCAATATTGTAGGAAAACATATTGAAATTTTGTGGGCAAATTCTTACCAACTGCTAAATGATATTGACTTAAAGCGTCTCCTAACTGGCCCTTTGCTAAATATTGTTTACCTAATTCTAGATGTCGATTCACTTCTGCTTGACTAATACATTCTGATACTGGAAATGAAGAAAATTTGGAAATTTTCTGCAAACATTTTTTGAGGTTAACTTACGTTCTATGCACAATTCAATAATAATTAAAGCTATATATGGTGAAAATTTGAACGTGTGTAATTTGTACAGAAAGTCCATTGTTATATCTGAGTTTTTCAATCATTCACCACTTATAATGCACATAATAATAACAAATGTTAGACAATAATTATTAAATCAAGAATATTTAGCAAAGTTCGTGTGGTTCGTGGTTGAATTTGATTGGTTTACTTTGGTTGGTGCTGGACGTTGGATGCGTATCGCATTGCGCTATTTGAATTTTCTTATACGTGTATATTGAATTTATGGAATAAAATATACAATTTATGCAGTTTTGGAGATTTCATTAAAATTAGTAATTTCATAAATGTTAATTAGCCACTTTTTTCGGAAAAAGGTCAAAAAAACTCTAGTTAGCATCCAACAAAACACATAGAGAATCACAAAGCTCTTGATTTTGAATCAAACTCAAAGAAAGATAGAAAAGCCTTAAAGAACTATACAGTAAAGTGAATAAAATTCAATCCTTTATATCAATATCGTTTATTGAAATGTTTTATTATACAACGTAAAAGTAAATTATATCCTTGATGGGTACAACATCTGAAACAAAACAAAATCTCATTTAGCACAAGAATTAAATAACATAGAATGAATCACAATTATTCGAAGATTGTTTCTCAGTAGAATTTTGTCATCAAATCAATTAAAATCAGGTTTCAAATGTCTTAAGACATCATAGAAACATCTTACATTGTTTACAACTGAAAATATGTCTGTTTCATTACTTACAATTCTAATGCGGTGTCCCATAGCTTTAGCTGGTAAATTTCTCTTAAATTTAGCCCTAACAGCTCCACTAGTGCCATGTGGCCGTGTCACTTTACCCCAAATAGCCCTTACTTTGGATTTAACAGATTTTGGTTTTCCGGGCACACAGGTCTTGTTCTTCGCTTTGTACACGTAAACACATTTCTTTCCAACGTAGAACCAACTGTCTGGCTTCGATTCAGTACCCTCAATTTTCAATAAAGCAGTGTTTTCATGTTGATTACGACGTCCACGTTTATAACCTGTAAAAATGGCTTTGGCGTATAAACGGCCATGTCGCTTGAATGCTCTTTTCTTAATTCCAGGCTTATCACTAGTGGTTTTTGCAGGAGCTGGTGTTGCAGCCGCTGCGGCCGGTTTGGCCGTTTTCTTTTCACTCTTCGTTTTCTTTGCTGTGTCTGCCATCACTGTAAACGAAAACACATGTTAAAAATCGTCAATCATCCCCAATATATTAAATAAATCTCCACCAAATAATATCGATAGACAATCTACACTACTTGGTTTAACTAATTTTCAGGATATTTATTAATTTTCACCTTTGTAAACAATAAAAATTATTAAAAAATCGAGGGAATGTACGTACCGGATAGCAAAACTAAAGGAAAGGGACTCTCCAAAAGAGGGCGCTCATCAAGAAACCATCTTTTCTTACCCCCTCTATTGGTAAAAGTTCAATTTGAATTTTATTATTACTGGTTGCATACTGCTGATGCTTATAACCTGTACGGTGAAATGGTCCTCGAGGGTCGCACTCGGTTGGACCGGATACATTTTTACCTGTTTTTTACCTCTAACACCTTCTAATACCTTGTTATTGTTATTTTACGTGGAATCCACTTACCTTCTTTAAATCAACAAGTTGCTCCCATCCAAGACACACGGACGCACCTTTCCACCTGTGTTATTCGTGTTGGTATTCTAATTCTAATACGTACGTCGTTTATAACTGTATTTATTAAGTTTTCAAAGTGTTGCAAGAAGCAAAGCAGGTAAGAACAACAAACAATATGTCTAATAAATTTATTAAATTTATATGAAATTTTCAGGTTCAACATTTGGTGTATGTGTGTGTAAACATTCGTATAGCATTGAGTTTATAATTTCCGGGAAATGTATGTTTTATTGTTGTTCCTCTTCGCCTATTTGGATAAGCACTTTTCTGATCAGTGAAGAAAAATCGCTGTTGCGGTACTTAAAAACAGTACTTAAGTAAAAGGTAAGTGGTAGCTTTAAGTAATATTTCCTTGATTAATTACCCTTTTGTGTATACACAGTTTTATTAAATAATTATTAGTTGGGTTGAGAAAGCCATGTTCTCTTCGTAGTCAACTTGTGTCCTCTTTACTCTCACATAAGGAAAAATCATCAGTTTGTGCCTTGGAAGGCCTACTTTTCACCATTTTATAACTGTTATTAAAATAACAAAAATGCATTCCAATGTGTCTCTCTCTCGTTGCTCTGTCCGTTTTGCTGTTTTCATTTTTTCCTTCGATTCAATTACAACAATATCAAAACCAGACACAATTGTTTAAAATTTTATTAGAGAAAAATGTGAAAGAATCTCCTTTGGCGTGTTGTCACCGTTAATAAAACGGTCTTACGGTTTATCTCTTGGAAATATAATTGATGATTCTGCTTTGTTACATATTTCTAGGTGAAAAAATGTACATTTAAATTAGGAAGGTCACCTCGAACCTACACAATAATTTTTAATTAAATTAATTAACTTGGTAAGTTCATGACATATGATCATACATGGTTCTAGAAAAATGATTCGCATTTGTCCATTTATGAATCATAGTAAATGCATTTGTGGGATTGGAGATTAGAGAGAAAAAAATTTGTGTCGATTTATATGGTGTTTTGCAGGTGTAAAAAATTATTAATATTTTTTTATTATTTCATTCGATTTGTCCTTGGTTGAGCAACAACCGCATAAATGGTGTATAGGTACATAAAGGAAAAGTTGATTTACATACCTAAAATCATCCAGCGATAATTATGTTGTGTAAATCATTAAAAGATTAATTAATTCCGAGTTGACAATTTCGCCAAATGCGGTCGAAAAATGTACAGGGTGCAACACCTTTATTGTGAAGAAATGTTTCTGTAAAATGTTAGAAAAATCGGCCATCCCCAACATATTGGGGTGTCTTTCCACTTTTCTTTGTGGGTGATTGAATATTTATTACAGGAGGTTCGTTTAATGGCAAATTTAATAAGGAAACTTGTGTGCCTTTTGCATTTTTTCATATAACAATTCACTTTCTAGATAAACGAAAATATTTCGAAATCCATCGAAATAAAAATTCGCAATTTTAGATTGCCTCAATTGAACTGTCACACCCTGTATAAATGTATAGATTTTGCTGAACTTTCTATAAAAATTTGTTAACAGGTGGTGAAAGTGAAATTTCAGTTGTGAAAAGTTTGTTGACTTTAACGATAAATTATCGAAAAAGCAGAAATTACTTTTCTGTATCAATAAAATCCATGAATGACTCAAGGGGCTAAAGTTTAGGGAAATTTGCAATTTGGCCAAATTTGTTAAAAAACAAAGTTGATGGAATTTTCGTGTGGTTAATTGTGTGTAATTTCAGTTCATTTTGATACAATTAGTAATAACACTAGTTTAAATAATTTGTTTACCTTTTAAAACAGGTGAACACACATGTAGAATTATGTGAATGTTAATGACGTTCATCTATTGTTATAAATTTTTAGTAAATAAATTCATGTTTTATTAGAAGTTTAAGGTGTGCAAGTGTTCAAGTTGGAATTACAAAATCGTAATTTATAGGAAATAAATGTAGAGTTGATCTTATAAATATGAAAGGATTTAAAATCGAATACTTGTAAGTATTTCGTAACTGAAATGCATTTAGCATTTGGTGCTCCGAGGAAAGTTTCCCACAATATTTTCCGAATAAAGAGCGTAACAAGCATTTTAGGAAGTGATCTATTATATGTTTTTACTTTTTTTTCAATTTCTTATGCTTTAAGATTTATCGATTTCAGAAACTTTTATAAATTTCGATATCCGGTCACTTTATGCTCATTAAAAGAGAGTTTATTCTTTTTATATAATTGATCGCACTTGGCAATTAAAATTAAGTAGGTATTGTTTGCAAAAGTTGGGTACATTCAGGTCTAGGTTAGTGTTAATTATTCCAAAAAGAAAATTTAGACAAATGGTCAATGAGAAAAAATGGTAATTAAACATCGGGAAGCACCTTCTTTATACTGAAATTTTCTGAGAAATAAATAAATTATCAGCGATTTATATGCAAATTATAGCGGCATTTTAATTAGAAAGGACGTTAAAATTTTCAGGTAAAGACTTTGAACTTTCGTTTATGGAAGCGTCCCTATCCAAAAAAAAAAAAATTAAGTAATTTTTCAAATCGTTCAACTGTCTATATTTTGTTATTGATTACAATTCGGAAACGTTAAAGGTCAATTTGTATTAATATTTATCTATCAGGATTCGATTAAATGTGTATGTAAATATGATAATAATTTCGTGTCCCGAAAATTCACTCCCTGCACGAATAATCCAGTAGAGGGTCAATGTTGAATCACCCTGCAAAACGAGTCATCTTTTTGCACACTTGATCAATTGTCGATAAAAATCGTTAATTCGTAGGTGGATAGAAGAAAAAATAACCATAATAGACGTAACCTTGCATTATACAACACAATTTCAAGAACGTTCTAATTTTTTTCGGTTATATAAGAATGAATGGATTATCCAAGCGATTTGTTTAGAATGTTGAGCATGTCGGCGAGAAGGGCACGTTTTTACATAGGAAAACTTAAGTTGAACGTTGAAAATTTTAACATTAATTACAGAGAATTATTTGATAAATGGGTAGGTGTAAAGAGGCGAACATTTTTTTATGAATTTCTTATCTAAATCGAATGATTTAAATATGTGTTGCCTTATTTAGAATTGTATTATTTATGTTTTTGTATTAGAAGAGGTCTTTCAACCTTTGCTCAGTATTTTTCGTATATAATTCACGTACAGTTTGCAATTAAATTTTAATGTAAGAACAATGTTCAATTTCTGTTTGAATTAATAAAATTTGCGTGCATACAAGAGAGTGAAATTATTGTTTTTTTTTGCGTTTTGGAGAAAACTTTTCCAGTTCATCATGACGTTGTGCGTTGTAGATTTAAGTCATCAGTTTAATAATGATAATAATATAATAGGTACTTGTGGATAAACGACAATCGGATTGTTTTGATTCGTTTTTGATTGAATATCATCTTTAATGTTTTATAAATAGGAAGAGTATTGACGTATTTCGGAATTGTTTCGTGCCGTTTTTTTATCAAATCAATTGAGCGTATCAGCACGTTTAAAAAAAGTAATTCTGTCTGAATCTAAATTTGGAATGGGCTGTTTAAAGATCTAAGTACATATAGCGAATAAAAAACGCAAGTTTAATCCATTAGGTTGGTCTCGATTTTTGAAAATTTACAAAGTTATTAAAAAAAATTGCTTCAAAACGCTTTAAATATTTGGGACAAGGCTTTTAAAAATCCAAATTTCTGGAAACGATTGGAAACCCAACAGTTTAAATTTAACAAATTTATCAGTAATTTTTTCGTCGTCTGCAACATTTTGATAATTTTTGTAATTTCAAGTCGTTAAATATTCATTAAGTCGATTGGAAGTTGTTTTTCGTATAAAACCTTTGTATATAACTTTGTAATGCCGCGAAATCAATTCAATGTGTATTTAACGGATTATGGATGGATTATACGAGACTAATGACTGTATAGTGTTGTATTTCCTCTTGTATGGCCATTAAGAATTCGTCCCTCCTTCTCTACCTTCTTCCATTGTTTCCGCTTCGCGTCAATGACTGAATTCCGTTTTAGAAAACGGACGACGTTGTTTCGTTAACCAATTTGTAAAATGCTCTTTGTAGGGAGTTTTCTGGATGTGGCCATTAGAAGTCAATTTGACGACGACTACCTTGAGAGTTGACGATCTGACATTCCGGCATTCCACTTGTTTGGTTGCACCATTCTGCTGGTGGCCTGCTAGTGCGCCTTCGACGAGAATCAGGCTCCACCGCAGTCGGTGTACAGCTGTTTCGTGTTTCACTTGCATTATTTCACGTCACCTGATACATTATATTAAATATAACGAGGAATTGTACAATTTTCAAGTAACAGAGTTCAAAGACGTTGTTGATGTTGAAAACAAGCTGACTTTTTACCTGTGAGGAAATCGACTTTTCCTAAATTTATATTTGTTTTGTTCGCTTTTTGTCTGGGTAAGTTTGATTTGATGTTTATTTGTTGAAAATAAAAGATATAAATGTGGCTAATTGAACAGGTTTAGCGGTCAGTCTATTTTTTTAGTGTCCTGATTTAAAAAAAATAATTATATAGATTTGATCTTTAAATGTTTTTCATCAGGGTTATACCAGGTTTTTCTTAGCGTGTTTTCACAAATCGGTGACCATAAAAATTTTGTTATTATATAATAATTATCGATGTTTAAATGGTTGGATAGTTAATTAAAATTCATTTAATGAAAATTCAGTCGATCGTTTTGGATACATTTGTAATATAAATGAATAATGAATATAGAGAGCGATTTTATTAACAATTAATAAATCCGTGTCGTGTAATTTGTGTGTCGCTATTTCCGGCCGTTTGTTTCTGATAAGAGATTTTTGCATTGTTTTCCAAGTGTAATTAAAAAAAAGTTTATCATTCATTAAGTAATTTTTTATCGCATATAAGGAGAGAGAGAGATGTTTAATAATGTAATGAAATCAACATGTAAAGCAGTAGTCTGTGTTGATTTGTTATAAAGAAAAGTGGTGTAATCGTTGAGAACTTGGATTTTGCCCCTGGAACTGACTGATAATTGTTTCAAGGGGTTTTTCTATTTTGTAAATTAAACAACCATTTCGCATAGCAAAAGTTTTCTAATTATCCTGTTGTTTTTTTGTTTAAGGTGCTTCCTAGTTTCGAAAACATCCCGAAACATTTCCATTGTCTACCAAAGAAATTGTTTTAAAAAATGTGACAAATCAACGTGATTTACGTAATCTGGGAAAAATATCCGCGATTTTGTGTGTTTAAAAAGTGAATGAAAACATGGCCCAAGATACAGTAGATGCTGCCATTCGTACAGTGAGAGCAAATAGTCAGAAAATCATCACAATTGAGACATTGAACAGTGAGATGCCGGGTAAAAGTGATAAAGTCAATGGGAAAAGGTTGTTTAGGACATTGTTGAATCGTTTAAGATTGAAGAAGTGTGCAACGGCGATAATTTCACGGCCGGATCCCGTTTATAGGGTGGCTTATTTGGGGAATGTTGTCACTGGATGGGCAAAAGGTGAGTTTTTCGGTGTGTGGGTGAAGAGGTTTGTTTTTTTTTGCCAAAGAAAGTTGAATTGGAAACGTGATTATGCAGTGCTAGTGACCGATACATCACTTTAATACCGTTACCTACATAAAGTTCATTGTTATTAATAATAAAATAGAAAATTGGCATGGAATGTGTGCAATTGAGAGCGTTTATAGGAAATTTTCCTTTTATTGAATATGTTTTTTTTTCTTTTAAACAACAGTCATAATAGTTTGTGCTTGTTGCGAAATTTTGTCACATAATAATTATCAACACGTACTTATTGTTAATTTATAATTTGTTTATGGAGAGTGTTGTTAAGGCTAGGTTTGGGTGGATAATTGTGTTTTGTTCTCGCCCACATGCGAAGTAGTAAAAATGCCACTTATTTACGTATACGTGATTTTGTATAAGGATTATTGGGAATTACAAATTGAGAGTTTTATAAGTGCGAAATTTTGATAGTCATAAATAGTACGTCAATAGATAATCAATTATTGTTGATCGGAAACCGATTATTATAGCTATTTTTAAATCTTTTGATAACCTGTTATATAGGTACGTCTCATGCAACGTTGTTTATTATTATAAACTTTGATTGTTGGAAAACTTGCTAAAAATGTCGTAAATTTTTTCGGTTTCTGGTTTTTTTGATTTGCTGTGTTAAGTAATGAATTAAATTGAAAGACGAATTTGAATATTGCACGTGGTCGTCCCTGAAAATGAAATGATGTTCAAAGATGAACAGGAAAAAATAATGGAAAAACATTGTTCTATTGTTCTAAAATTTTGTATAAGAAATTTAAGTAAATTTTTACTTTCGGTCGATGAACTTTCCGGCATCTGAAACAAGAGTTTAATTATTTATTACAAATGGATTTACAAAAAAGGAACTTGTGCTGTTTGTTGTTATGAAATTTGATGAAAAAAAAAATTCATATTTATTCATAAAGTGGAATAAAAATGTGAAAGTGGGGCATTAAGTCGTATATTAAAGGCATGTTAAGAAGGATTTTAATTAAAAATGTTAAAACATGCAGCCGTTCTCATATTATAAGAATGTAATTGTTTATTTATTTATTATCTATATACAAATTAACAAAAATATTTTGAAGGTTATTACATTCAAATTAAGATATGAAAATTTATGAGACGATGAGTTTTTTGGTATTAGGTGTGTCAGTGGGTAAATATCCACTGTGGTACCACTGGGTTTCACTTTGATGGACGCAATCGAAGTTACTTTTGATTGCATAATTGGCAGGATGTGGCTATAGTCGACAATTTCAGGATGAGGTACAGGAAATATGGACGAGTGAACGAATTAAGAAATTCTTTCAGTCATTTTTTAAGTCTTTAATATAATACGAATAACCATTTCGATTCTTAAAGTTAAACTAACCGTTCGAAAAGGCTGCAAATATAGAAATGGGAGTTATTAATCCCTAAATATTTCAAGAATTCCTGTTTATTTTTTTGATCAAATCAATTATGTAAATTTGTTATACAACTTGTAGGTTTGTTTTGTTTATTAGAAATATATAGGCGGGTTTGTTGCAGTTCCTGCATTTCTGTGCTGCTATTAAAGTATTTTTTTTCGCAATAAATACAATTATGTTAATTAATTTGTGATTAGAAAGTTGCACTTTCCATGCATTTCGGGGACACTTTTGTAAAATTATGTCGGTGATAGTTTTAATTATGATTTCTTCCTGTTTTGTTGTTAGTCCTGATTCATTCGAATTAAAGAACAGATGTGTTTAATTGAATTTCTTGTATACCTCACACCTCAGTTCAATGTCAAACAGTGAGAAAAAAAATTGTTATTCACTAAATGAATTGTTCGTTTTTCGGCTAGCATGTTTGATGACAACACTAATGTTTCGGTCAACATGAAATGCAATTATTCAGAAAAAATATTTATATAATAATAAAAATATTTCGACATGGAGATATTAATTAAATTGACAAGATTGTGTTTTTCTACATTTGATCATAATTGAATTTACACTCGTTTATTTAATTTACACTGTCTATTAATCAAAAACGATTGTGGAATTATTTAATTCTAGCACAACAATAGAACTTATAATATATTTATATTTTTAGCTACAATAATTTAAGGTGCTTATTTAATTTTGCGTTCTATTTTTACATCCAGGACTATAATAGATAAATGACCCTTTCTATATTAACTTACTTAACTTTAATAATAGATGTTTTAGTCTATAATCGCTCGTAGTACTGCAATAATCGAATAATGTTTCTTCTCTGGTACATAAAGACAATTTATTGCTCATAAAACTTGATTAGATGCATAATTCTTGCATAAATGTTATAGGTGAGGGGTGTGTGGAGAAGCCGTTGGCAACATTATGGCGAAACTATACACATTCATCCCGTCCCGACGTTCGAATGCAATTGATTGTGTGCAGTGGTGGCTTAAAAGCGACAACAAAAGATCATGGATTGACCGAGTATTGGGCACATCGTTTGACCACTTGTTCGGCGCCACCGCAATTCCCTCGTCTCTTTTGTTGGGTGTATCGGCACGAGGGTAGACGATTGAGACATGAGTTAAGGTGTCATGCTGTTTTGTGTCCGACGGCGGCAATAGCCAGGCAAATTGAAATGGAATTGAAGCATGCACTCGCATTGGCATTAGCTGAATTTAAAAGAGACAAAATCTCCAAACAGAATGCCAGACTGTCGTTAGCAAATTCGGTGTACGAGTATCCGACAATACCGAGAAGGAAGATTTTATTAAGTACAGGATCGCATAATTATCGGCCACCATTGGAACGTTCGAAATCCGCACCGAAATTGACGAGTATTGAGGAGATTTTCGAAGAGGAAGAGGATACGAGTAAAGGGGATGTTTATAAGAGAATTTTACAGCATTATAACAGTACGAATGAATTGATGTGTGAGAGATTGTATAAGAAATTGATGGAGAAAGAGCATAGTGTACCTGAGACAAGAATTGGGGATGGAGAGAATAAGGAGAATAGTGGGACAAAAGTAAAATTCAGCGATGATTTAACACTTGATGAGAAGAGTGATTTGATTTTGGAGGAATTGGTGGCGAGTTCGTTGCGGAATGATTTGTTAGAAACATGTGAAAGGGCTTGGTATAATGCATTAGGGGAAATGCCTGATTTGATACCGTTGGACAGTGATGAGACATCGTTGTCTAGTGGTTGTGAATCAGCAACAACCGATGTGGAACCGTCGAGTTATCCAGCAACGAAATTGAGCGATGTATATGAATTGGAAGAGAATGAAACGGTATTGAATAGCGAGAAAAAGACTGATTTAATTGATTTCAAATTGGGTGGTACTGTTCTGTCACGAAGTAGTACAGATCTATTGAAATATAATAACAATAACAATACAGTGTGTAAGAGTTTATTGGGTTGTGAGGAGGTCTCGTTAATACCAGTTGGGGAAAGTCAACAAACCGATTTTAGTTCGTTAAAAGTTTATAAAAAGAAGAATTTTGAGATGGATTATCAGCAACAACAACGAGTGGTTGAACAGAATTGTAATGGGGAAGAGGAGAATGCGAGTGCATGTAGCGATGAAAGTGGTTATGACGAAGAGGAGGAAGTTGCAAGTTCGGTGGCAAATATAATTCTAGTTTAGTTTTTTTTATTCAAAAGGCAGAAAATTCTTTTGGATTGTAGCTGTGAACCGATTTTCATTCGATTTGGAAATAGCTCTGGATCTTATTTACGTTGTGTAAAGAGAAATATTTTAGTGGCTGGTTTCCGATTTGTATATAAATGTGTAAATAGGCAAATATATACATATAAATACAAGAGATAATTGTGATTATGTATATTTCCATAAATATATATTTTATTGATGAGCGTGTTTTTTTTTGCAACCAGAAAAACAACATTTAGAATATATGTAATTTTCTATTCACAGCGAGTTCATTTTAAACACCGAGTATAAAATGAGCATATTTAATAATAACAGTAACGATGAAAGTAAATAAATCTCAGAACAATAAATATACAACACTTAACAATCAATTTACATTTATGTAGTTCTTAAAAAATTCTGTCGACTGGAATATTTAAATCGTTTTAATTCCTGTCGAAAATAGTCAACAGTCTTTTGTAAACCGATATTTAATTCAATCTTTGGTTCCCAATTCAGAACGTTCTTTGCACGTGTTATATCCGGACGGCGACGTTGTGGATCGTCTACCACTTCGGCGACATGAACAATTTTACTTTTACCACCGACTAACGACTTTATAATCGATGCAAATTCTAGAACAAAAACGTTATACAGCGCGGTTTCATAATCGTTTTAGATGTTTACCTGTAATTGTATGCTCTACAGGATTGCCTAAATTCACTGGTTGACTATAATTAGAGTTCATTAAGGCCACCAAACCCTCAACTAAATCTGAAACGTATTGAAACGATCTCGTTTGATCCCCCGAACCATAAACCTGAAAGAAATTCTAATTAAATGCATACACACAATGATTTTCAATTAAATTACAGAAATAACGTCGTTTTTCAACGCTTGCAGTATGAAATTAGATACAACTCGACCATCATTCATGTGCATTCTTGGACCATACGTGTTGAAAATTCGTGCAACACGCACTTGCATATGTTCTTGTTTCGCATAAGCGTATGTTAATGTCTCCGCTATACGTTTGCCTTCATCGTAACACGCTCGGGGTCCAATGGGATTTACATGGCCCCAATAAGTTTCCGGCTGTGGATGGATGTCCGGATCGCCGTACACTTCGGAGGTGCTTGCTATCAGCACTTTGGCATTCAGTCTTCTGGCCAAACCTGCAAAAAATCGATAAAATATACGTAAAAAGTTGATTGTATTTCAGGGCTTCCTTTGGGAATGTTTTTACCTAATATGTTAATGGTTCCTAATGTGTTAGTTTTTATAGTCTTGACGGGATTCTGCATGTAATGCGGTGGACTAGCTGGACTGGCAAGATGATAAATTTCGTCCACTTCAATGAAAAGTGGATTGACAATATCGTGATGTATTAGTTCGAAGTTTTCATGACCAATCCAATGTTCCACATTACGTTTACGTCCCGTAAAAAAATTATCAACTACAATTACTTCATGTCCTTGCAACATTAGTTTATCGACTAGATGTGAACCGACGAAACCAGCTCCACCGGTAATCTAAAAATATTACACAGGAATAATGTATGTGGACAAGCAATTGGGTGGTTTGTTACCAGAATACGTTTTCGGGCAAGATAATTTAAAAACTTTACATCGGGATAGGTTTTCGGTACTTTACTTTCCAATATCATAATTTTTTGTTCCAGTTCAAGAATTTTTCGTGTGGCTTCTTGTAGTTCATAATTAGCCTGTTCGAGATTACTGGGATATTCATTATTAATTACAATATGAGAATCCCTTTGGGCACTGAATTGTTTATATAATATCCAAATAACTGAAATAAAAATAGTGCTCATAACCTGCAAATTTTTGGGTAATTAATTATTACATACCTGTTGTTGATATTAATAGCAGTATTACAACGAGCTTCTTCCTTAACAATAATTGATGCATATTATTTTAAATATTGACCAAGTATAAAAACTTTTTGAGAGACATTCTAATAAATTAAATATTTGTCAAATAAATTTGTTTTGTTTTGTTTAGGGTTTTTTTTAATTGTCATTTAACTGGTAATTTTTTTCCTTAACAGTTGGCTATACTTGAAATTCTCGCCTAACCTATAACCTTGACGTCTGTTTTGACATTTTAGTGTGACTATTTTTGAGTTTTTTTTATAAATAATACAAGATTTAATTTTATTATACATTGATCAGAAGTGATTACATTCTGATGGTACATTATCTAACCATCAGCATAACTTCTTCAAACTCAAAAGCGAAATCATTAATATTAAAGTGATTAAATTGAGTAAGAAGAAAAACCCATTTTGACATATTTAATTCTATTGTTGTTTTATACGTATATGCACATTGGAATTAATTTATTTCATTTGCAAGGATCATGTAATTCACAAAAATACAACATTTATAAATTAATTTTGTTTACTTGATTATTAGGATGCAGTGTTATATTTGAATGAAAACAGTCATCAAATTGTTAATTGTTAAAGTGTGATGTGATTTCTAAACATAAACAATACATAACAAATTAAGAAAAATGTTTTGTGAGATTTGTGTAATTGCAGCAGCATTAATGTGCAATTACATTGCATATGCTGAAATCTACGCCATTAACATTGTAAGTAGATGCTGTGCAATTACCTTGACTATGTATTGTATTATTTTTAATTTTTCAGAGGTCAGAATTCTATTTCGAAGAGTTCGAGGATATGCCTGCGAATTTCGGTGGCCACTTATCGGACGGCGGTAGGTTTTCCATGTTTAGAAATTGAGAGGAAGGGTCAAGGAATTGTTTACGAACTTCATATCACAATCTTTATAGATATTCAAGTTTCTCTAACTCTACGTCACAGATTAATGACAATAATTATAAATTAAATTGTTATTTTAGCGATACGTGGACTATTGGTGAACGCAACACCCACACGCGATGGCTGTATACATCTAGATCCGCCACCAAAATTTATCACATCCCTGAAAAAGTGGATTGTTTTAATAGCACGTTACACAGACAAATTAAATTGTTCATTCGAGATGAAAATACGGAATGCTCAAGCGGCTGGTTACGATGCAGCGATTGTTTATAACGTTAACTCTGAACAATTAGTTCCAATGTCAGCGAAAAATTCAACTGGCATTCATATACCGTCTGTATTCGTTAGTCAAACAAGTGGTTCACTTTTGCAAGCGATCTATACAGACATTGACCAATATTTTATTGTGATCACTGGTGAATCTCCATTTAATATACAAACACATTTGTTGATACCTTTTGCAATTGTTGTTGGTATTTGCTTCCTTGTGATGATCATATTTATGGTAACAGAATAGTATTTAAATCGAATGATTTCTTTTTTCTCAACTGTTGTATTTGTAGATTGTGAAATTTATTAAAGACAGACGTCGGCAACGTCGTCATCGATTGCCGACTTCCACATTAAATAAAATACCGACATGCAAATACCAAAAAGGAGATCCGTACGAGACGTGTGCAATTTGTTTGGATGATT
This sequence comes from Silvanus unidentatus, assembly GCA_963930825.1. Taxonomy (NCBI): domain Eukaryota; kingdom Metazoa; phylum Arthropoda; class Insecta; order Coleoptera; family Silvanidae; genus Silvanus; species Silvanus unidentatus. The sequence goes on from OZ005758.1 coordinate 3,680,491, forward strand.
TTATCGAAGGGGAAAAGTTGAGAGTATTGCCATGCAATCACGGTAATTAAAATGCATACAAGATGTAATCATTAGTTTGAATCTTCGTCGAAAATTCTTTATATAGTCTGTTTTCAAAACAAACACTACATCAAAACGAGTTGGAATAATTTTATTGACTGTTCTTTTTTACAGTTTATCATACGAAATGTATTGATCCATGGCTGACAAAGAATCGTCGCGTTTGTCCAATATGTAAGCGGAAAGTGTTTGCACACGACGAACCGCACACGTACGATACCGATAGTGATTCAGATGTAGACGATACGGCACCGTTAATAAATTCATCGAATCGTGGCACACAAGGGGGCACATTTGAACAGCAAACAGAGAATCCGATACAGCGTGCTGTACGTTCGATATCGCAACAATCGGGTGCGACAAATCGTAATTTGGTCACCGCTTCGGACCATCACAGCATCAATGGAGAGTATGAGAGTTTGGATAGCGAAACGGATAGTACGGAAGTGACGTCAGATGATGAGACAAATCAGCATGTTTGTGATAGTTTGGAGGTGCATGTGCACGTGAATCCGGAAAATGCTCCGCCAGTACAACAACAGCAAGAGAATAACGATATTAATGTTTAAATATTCCACTTTTTATATGAAACAATTTCATTAAAAATAGTTTTATTTTAGCGGATTATTTTTTATTTTGAAAATAATTTTTTTGTTTTCTAGTCTGGCACAAGACATAAAATGTGTTGAGTCGTTTTTAACCGAGTTTTTAACGATTTGTTTGGATTCGACTTGTTTAGGTTTCCTTTTTTCGGTGCTAATACAATTTTTGGACATCACTCTTGATTGACAATAATTTGATGATTGATCTTGTGCTAATTTATTTATAGTTTTGTTGTAAAGTAAAACAGGAAATATTAATTCTTATTATTACATATTAAGTTAGTTTATAATTCATTTATTTTGTGATTGTTAAATGTATGATAAATAAACTATTAAAACAAATTGAATGTTTTGTATACTTTTTTTCATTACAATGACATACATTTTTACTACATTATCTAATCGATTTCACTTACACACTACGTAATTAAATGTAATTTCATTATTATCGCATGAACGGTATTGATGTGTTTAGTTCATTTGTGTTGTTTTTGCGTTTAAATTTGCGTGCATAGATGCAGAATGTACGTAATGTCATGAAATAGAGCAGTTCTACAAGACTCAAAAAGCTAAAACCCATACAGAGCCCTAGAAGACCGCCGATATTCGCTAAAAAATAATATTTAGTGAATTTCTGATGAAACTCATTGCTTTTTTTTACATAAAATCTCCGTAGAACCGTACAATTCGCTTTTAACTTGTTTAATAAACTTCGAAGAAGGGAAATACATGTGCAACACCACCATATTATTCCTAAAACAAAAAAATGAGAACTGTTGACGATTTTTTGAATTTTCGTACACAAAATAGGAAGCGGTCATATTGTCGCTGATATCCCGATAAGCATTCTCATTTCTTGCCAAATTACTAAAAGATTTCACATTTTCGTAAGTAAGCTCAAAACAGGCGGACAAACAGTGACAACTTGAACTGAAAATAAATGACCATAAAAATATGCATATCTAATTAATTATTAAAAGCGTACCCATTCCCATAAATGAGCTCCATGTTCTCTTTAGCGTTATTAGAGCATACCTCGTCGCTTTTCCCGCAAATTCTCGTTTTGGTGTCCTCTAAAAGTCAATTTGATTAAATGGCCGTTGTAGAAAAAAATTTAATGGATATTTACTAGGCAAGAAATACGGCACGCAATTACATTGCAGCAGTGTATAATTTGATTGGCATTCTAATTCGCAATTTTTTTTCGTATAAGCACTAAAAAAACGACAGAAAAAATGAGCCACTTGAACAATTGTGTTACATTTGTAAGAGTAAGAAGGAAAATCACCCAGAATGTTGGTAAAGTTTTATTGATTTGTACAGAGAGAGATTAATCTAAGTATGTAATTGGTGTTTGGTTTTGTTTATTTGGTTTGTAGTGAATGTAAACAAGTTTGAAAAGAAAGAAATAGAGCACTTCAACGATGCTTAGACAACTAAATCCAAGAAAAAGGGCTAACAGTGAGCCAATACCAGCTTAAAATCAACAATCCTATTAATGCGGCTTAGAGAAATTGCGGAAATCTTACCTACTAAATCGGTGAATGTATAAAGTTGTCTTCGCACAATTTTATTACGGATTTTGCTTGTAGTCATAAAGAAATTAACCACTACAGTGTTATCACTGAAAATTTCTTTTAAACACCGGATTTTAAACAGTTTTCCTTTACTTACGGATCGTAACTTTCGAACGATTTTCCAAGAGACTTTTCGGTTAGTGTTCCTGTCGACGAAAATTTGTGTTCGTAATCGATTTGAAAGCAATTTGGTAAACAGTCACACCGTTTACTAGAAAATTGAATGTTATTTTATAAATGAATTACAATGTAATTGTAACTAACTAAATTCCTCGCTGTTCGATCATTAAATCTAAAAAAACCATTAACGAAATGTAATCATATTGTAGTCAATTTGTTAAACATTTACGTACTGTAAGCTCTTTTAATGCAATTTGAATGCGGATTCGCACAAAAGTCCATTGAGAAGTTGCCTTAAAACGGTTTAGAAATCTCACTTTAGAAAAATGTGTAAACATTTTTCGATTTTTTTTCTTACTTGGCAAAAAGTGCGGAACACAATCGCACTCGTCATATGTGTAGTCACTTTGGCATTCGAGTTTGCAGTTTCTGTACGAATATTCTCTGAAAATTGTTAGGAAAACAAGAGAAAAATGGTGTGTTTTTGTGAGTTGTTTGTGCAAGTGGTGATTTTCCCTCAATAAAAAATGCATGAAAATTTGTTACCGGTAGTACTTTAACGGCCTTTCATTGCTGAAATAGCACTGTCTTTTCGATATGTCGATGGATCTCAAAGCTGGTGTCGCTTCACGAACAATGGGAGAAATTGCGATTCGGGATTCTGTTCCTGGGCTGATTAGAAAGCCAAAATCGGCCATTTTTGGGGTTTCTGTCGGTGTTGACATAATTATCTGAAAATAAATTAAAGAAACAAATTAAAAAATCATTTTTAAAGAGAATTTTCTCACTTTAAATCCAATACTTCTTGTAGATGAGCAATAATACTGATCAACTTGAGCATCTAGAATCAAACTCAACCCCAAATGGACACCTCCACCTTAAAATCCAATTAAAAATTTATAATTAAACGGTTTTTAATGATGTCACAGCTGGTTTTTTACCCAGTGGCCGACGGGGAATTTTGTTCTCCTCATTCGGCGTCAAAGGACTTGGATAACCCGTTTCAATGCTCCAATTAAACACCGTTCCAGGTGGATAAGGGGTTTTGTTCAAGAAAACATACTCCCGACTAAAACATGAACACTTTTTACACTATTATGGCAATATTTCGTCAATCACCTCATTCTGAATATATTTTCAGATGGTAATCGATTAAATGAACAACAAAGACCTTCATCGGTTAATTCATTGTCGAAAAATTCGTTACAATTGATTTTATCGTTGCTCCATTCACATACTTTCAACATATCAGAACATGATTGGCCTACACGGACCAGGAAACTCTCCAGAGACTGAAAAGTGGTCTCTTCGGACTCCTCGAAACTGTTGTTTCCATTACAATAGTCGTTTAATAGTTTCTGTTGGATTCTGGTGCTGATAATGGAAAGACATAATAGTGATAAAATATCAGAGTGATTTGAGTCACGCGAAACAGTTTACAGTTACCTGACTTTTTTTAAGTAACTCTAAATGAAATTGATTAATAAAAATGTTAAATATAGTTTGTATGTTTGTCTTACATTAGTAAAGTAATCTATGATCAAAGTATGTAAATTCATACATAACGTTTATACATTTTTTACGAATAATATTGTAGACACGTGAAACGGAAATTATTATACAGGGTGAAATAGTTTGGTTGAGACCAAGTGAAATAACAGTTCAAACAAGCTTTTACACCCTATATGCCTAAAAAATTACCCATTATGCTTGATTTTCAGCGCTTCGCTCCTTTTCGCTTGATTCATATTGCAAATTGTGATTGCAGGAAATGGGATACTTCCAATACTGGCATCAAAGGGACTGAAACTGATTATAACTGGACTGGTGTTCCATTTGGTGTAGATGTTGGTGATGTAGTAAGAGGCAGCGACGATCGCCAATATAAAAGCAACAAGCCAAAATACTCTAAAAATTAAAAAATCCAAACAACATTCTCAAAAAAAGTGAAATCTCAAACCGTTCTCCAATTGTCAGACTTCCATCCCCCACATATTTAAGTCCATGCAAAGTGGTTTTGTCGCAATAGATCTCAAACTGTCTGAATAAATTGTGAAAAACCGATTTTCGCTGCTGAACAACCGCCTCCCTTCTATAGCAACACAAATACTACCACAAAGTCCTGTATCGTTTTTTTAATGTTTTTACCTGTTTTCCACAATGTTAATAACTGGCGTTTGATTGATTTTCTGACTCGTCCATAGATTGCCTCCACGCCTCGGTCGAATGGCATTATTCTGACTATTCAAATTGGAACGCAACATTTTCAGTAATTTGTGAATCCTCAATTGTTCATTGAATTTTTTCGCAGGTTTCTTGGTCTCTGCTGGTAAGAAACTTAAAGTTATTGGCTGCATTGAAACCGCACACGTCTTGTAAGTGTTTTTCAACGAATATTTCTATTGTTAGTTTTATTTTAATTAGTTGTCGTAATGTTGCGTGATGTTTTTAATCGGACTCATCCATCTATCACGACATTTTATTGGGTACATATATTTTATTTTCTAAAATAATGATACAAATAACTATATTTACATGCACATTGATGGGTCATCAATTTAGATTCTATATCGAGCTCATAGACTGATGCAGTCCCCCATTTCTTGGTAGCGCACTTTAATTACAAATCCATTTGTCCCTTGGGGACGGAATTTCGTTAAGAAGACAAATTTGTCAGGCCGTAATGAGGTTACATGTGGGTAGGGTTCGAAAGTAAACATTATTGTAGCGGTAATTATCTGTTTTTCTTCAATTGAATTATAGATATTGGGTAAATCATTAGAAAAGGGTTGGATTAATTGGATAAAGAGAATATTAGATCGATTTTAGCAGTTGTGATAAGAGCGAAACGCGCGTAAAAATTTGAATTTCGGGTATTGCTGGTTGTCTACAAATTTCGGATTAATTTGAATTAAATATTCATTAATTTTGTAAAAGTTACATTTACATTGTAATTAATAGGGTAAATGCCAGTGTGAAATGAAAACTAATTGCATACAATTGTAAATTTATTGTAATTATATTAAGACAATCATTTATTAACATACATTTTCACATATTTTATTTCATAGCAAACAATATCACGGAAATGAAATTTCTTTTCTTATAAAAGTTTTTTCTCTATACAAACAAATTGTATATTATTGTACAATTAATTTAATAAATGACTTTTCAACTACATACAAACTTGGAAAAGAAATACGCGTTTATTACGCAATAAATAATTAATGTGAAACAAACGTAAATCATCAACTACTTAACTAGTTGCTTATACAGGGTGTTTCTACAAACTTAAGCAAAAATTAAATCGCTAATACTTCTTGTTCTACTTCTAACAATTTGGGTCTTTGAGGAACTCTTGAGAAATTTTAAGCCATCGATTTTCCTTAAAAGAATTCGGATTTTTCCTTCCAACGTGAGATTTTGGTCTCTTATGTATATTTTTTTCACACAACAAACAATTTCCAGCAAAAGACAATTGATTATCATTAAATTTTCTATTTTGAAAGGCACTTTTAATTTCTGATTTTGCCCGTGTCAATTTGATTCAATCAAGTTGAAACACCCTGTATTTGAACACTATAATAAAGTTTATTTTTATTAGATTTAGTTAGTTACATTGTAAACATGAATAAAAAACTAATTAAATAAATTAATCGTTTATAAACTGAGTAGAACTGTCTATAAATAAATTTGATTCATTTTTACAGTTACAGCAAATTGTATAGGTAAATAATACGATTAACCAATATTTCTGTTTTTGTTAAAGAAAAACTGTAGTAAATCAAATAAAAACTCCCTCTGGTCATAAATAAAAGCACAAAAGAAACTTTTTGCCCTTGTGTCCTTTGAAAGAGCAAGAAAACTGTATGCAATAAACTCCCTTAATAGATATACAACCTATTATAAATAACATTTGAATAAAAGATGTGAGATATGGAGGAGAAAATGTCTTCAAAATGACCACCCGTGAAATTAGAAAATGCCTTGGTGGTGTAAACAACCTTTAAATGTTTAAATATGTATGTCACCCTCGCCCTGGGGACTGTTCAAATCCATTATGGACAATGGACAATATATATGAGCCAATAAAGTCTTTCTAACTGCTTGGAATTCTTAACACAGCTTCGATTTCAAGAATATCTCAATTTGTTGCTTTTCTCAAATGCAAACTCGTTGGTGGCTTACTTCCAACACCCACCCTTGTGAACTGGTCCACCTGCACACATTGGCCACCTCTTTTATTCCCTCAAACACACGCATATATTTTTTTAATTAATTTTATATGTAACACTTGCATAGCGGCAAAAATACATGCATTCACACACACACAATTCCTTTGAAGAGTCCGATTTGTATAAAAAGAAAGATAATTTTCGCCCCCCAGTGACACGAAAAATCGTTAATAAATAATAATAGAAACAACTGTTCGCTTTTACCATCCTTTAAATAATGATTTGCACATTTTCACTATATAGAACTCTTTTAATTTCCATTCCCATTGTATAGTCAAAGTTAATCAAGAAAAAATAATGCCACAATTGGACGTTTTTCGGTCGCAATTTTCAACAATTTCCACAAGTGTTGATGTGGTTTTTGATTAATTCACCATCCCAAATACATCCCTAATTTATTTCCATTTTTTCTGGGTTAGATATATAAAGGGTGGGCATATATTAATAATAATTTGCAGTTGGAGAAACGAAACGCAGATGTTATGTCACTTTTTTCCACTCTCTATATTCTCTTCATTCGATATATATTATGCCTTTTGTGTGGCCCCCCGTTGTCTTACACAACAATGCCATGTATAGACGCATATAAGAATATTAGAAGAAGGGTGGCTCTCTCAGCCTTATTATTTTATTTCGTAAATTTATTATAAATGATGGACACATTTTTTGGTATTGTAGCGTTTCTATCATTACTTTTTAATTTATTTTTGTTGGAGAAATTTTACACGTGTCTTTTATCCAGAAAATCTAAATGCCCGCATATACTTTCCAGATAAATCATCAAAGGCCCTCCTGGAAAATACAGTAAAATGTAATTAATTTATGTGCAGAAATAAAGCGAAGCGAACCCAGTTCGCTATAATCATACTTTAATAATATTATTATACAAATACAAACACACAGACAACACAAGTTCTAATTAAGTTCTTAGTTTCTTGTTTTAATTATTGCCGGCAAAAGTGCCGGCAGGGGGTTGTTGATGACTTTTATAAAAGGTAGCAGAGCAAACAATTTTTAATCTAATTAGAAAATTTTAAATGAAATCATATTTTATCATATATAAAACGAACGTTTTAAATACAAAATGCGAGTGTGTGAATTTCTAATTAATTTTCCAGCTTTCTTACCATATCGGCGCTTCTGTTATTGGGGCGTACGTCACAATTCCTTTTTGGTCCGAAACATAGCAAATAAATAAATCGCAAACTTTCCTATTACAGTAATAAAGATGCTGGAACGGTAATTTCACAGCAAATGACCCATCATAATGCATCTCCATGCCACACAAATATATTTCCAGTATACATACGAGTCCAAACAGAACGAGCCCCCTTTAAACACCACTAAATACATGTAGGGGGTCCGTTTTGTCAACACATCAGGGAGCAACGGAAAGAGAGCGTTTCCGACTTTTAACTTTAAACAAAACGGATTTTTTCAGTTTTCCTACGTTTATTATTGTTGGTTCTCTCTTGTGTGTTGTCGTTGCATGTTTGGGGGTCTTTGTGTGTATGGGGGGTCACCGCCACGTACCGTGCTCTAGAAAGGAGTGCTCGTTGGGGGCACGGGCCACCCCTTCAGGGGGTATTCGCACTCAATGTGTCCCAAAACCGGGTATAATAACGTTGCTTCGGTTAATAATCACATGGATTATTCAATGAGTCTACAATTTGCACTGTCAAATTGACACAAGCCATACCTTGGACTATTATTATAAACGGTTTGGTATTTCTGGTATTTTCTTAATAAAACGAGATGAAACGTTGCTAAGGGGGTGCTCTGAAAATGCATAAAGGATCGTCGTTTGAAGATGAGGAACAAAGTTGTGTTAAATGGCATTGTCTTGGGATTTGCACGTGCCCGAAGAGTACTTGACTTTTGGCGTACAATTCGACGTCTAATTATGGAATCAAGAGACTGTGTTTGATTGATGGCCGAATGGTGAATTGGAACAGAGTGAAATACAAGAACTGTTTTCAGTGTTAATTCACACCATACAGTTTAAAGGCAGGCGTGTCGGGGGCGTACCAGTCCTCGCCTACATATAATAATGCCACAACATACTAATTATTGCTCCCACTCACGCAAATGTTTCTTTTTCAAATGAACAACCATCAATTTCGATGCACGTTTCTGTTTTTTTTCGTTTGCTCTTTCGTATATTATCTTTGACTGTTTGTAATCACATTTCGCACGATTTATTTTGTAAATGGCAATTTGGTGCGAGGTGAGTATGTACAGTGAAATGCGAAGCGATTTAATTTAAAACAAGTTTAACATAATAATAAATAAATTTGGTTTTCTTGCTAATATACAGGGTGGAACAGCTTCATTTGAATTTTGTATTTTTCACAAGTATCAATAATCAAATCGCAATTTTTTTTGCTAGATTCATTAAGTCGAAATTTTTCAGGTGTAATTTTTTTCAAAAGAAGATTTTGTGAAAAAAAAATCACATTTTGCTAGCCTTAAGGAAGCCTTTCCGAAAAAGTTGATAAATAATTTCCGATTAAGGCACAAACACAAACCCCAAAACTACCGCTTCACTTTGTTTCCATCCGGCTGTGTTTCATCCTGTAAATAAATTCAGTTTTCCTTCATATCGTAAAAAAACTTAACAAATAACTTGTTTTGTTCGAATGTGGCATTCAATATCGTATTAAAATCGCTTTGATTCCACATTATATTGGACATGTCAAAGAGGCTGGTTAAATTCAATAAGGAATTGTTGTTTATAGCATTTAATAAGTTTATTAAAACGACACCCCCTTCACAAATTCAATAAAATTGCCGTATTTGTGGCTGTGTGTAATTTAATAAAAACGATGACGATCGTTAAATTAAATGGTTGTAGTAAAAGGCGATCAGGGGGCCATCAAGAATGCACATTTTCTAATAATAAAAAAAATTGTTTGTATAAATTTTGCAACAACGTTGTAAATATTTCTAAATGGATGAAAAAACGGGGAGAATAAATGAAAGCATCAAAATAAAAAAAAACATATGAAAAAAAATTAAATACAAACAGCCAACGAGCAATTATATTTAATGATGACAACAAAACTTGTACTGTATCATTATTAATGGAATCAATGAGATATATATAATCAACAATCATAATGATTAAGCGAAATTTAGGCTTTATTACTATTATAGAATTGAATATGTTGTTGTAAGTTCAATTAAAGAAATTTATAATAAATATAATGATGGACGGTGTAACATCAAAGACTTTCATTTCAAGAAAGAGAGAACTAATCATGATATTGCCATATTATTATTATTAACTTGAATGCTATATATGTAAAATAGTTTTTAAAATTAATTAAATTTCACATAATACGATTGTAAATCTAATATAGGTAAGATATTTTAATAGTGTGTATATCCCATTTTCAAAATGCTGAAATTATTTCCTTATTAGAAAAACGGAATTACACATAAATTGCTTTTTCAATGTTGTTATTATTAGAGAATTATGGCAAATACACACCGATGAAATCTATATAGAAAGAGTGGATTTCCATTTAAATTATTTTGTCTATATATAGGGCTGTGCCATCTGTTAGAACCACTTTCCAATTCGCAGCAATTTTTTGACCACTTTTGATTGTTCAACATGATTGTGCATTCAGAAATTGTTCCTGGAATTGTGATCTCTATGGCGTAAAAATTGATTTCAATCGATTTTATCGGTCAATACTTGAAAGGAATTGTGGCAATTATTATACAAATTGACGTCTTTGAAGCATTCAGAAATTAGGCTGGTTTTGATCTTAATTCATATTTTGCCCCCAAAAATAAGTTAGTCGATGTTTTGTTTCGAAATAAATCTTTGAAAAAAATATTCATATTCGCGATTTGATTAATCTTTCGGTATTTCTGAGACGTGTATCTCCGTACAAAACGATTTCCAAGCGTCTACAGCAAGTTGCAGTGGAATGGTATGCCTCCAATGTGTTCCTATATGGAATCATCATTCTTCATTCTGCAATTCACTACCTAAATCCAATTGCAAAGAGGTCAGTATATGGGATTTAGCATAATTATTTATACAGTATATGAAATTCGCTCATATGATCGATGGATCAATTAATTTCTCGAAAATTGAGGTTACACCTGAATAGTTTCGTGTAATTTCCCATAATAAATCGTTTTTATTATGCAATCCGCTTGTTTTACGGTTTAATACCTATAAAATAAATCGTCTTTAATTAATATTAATACAAGATATTAATATAATCCTTGTATGTATGTGAGTTTATAAAGTCAGACGGTAATTCCAGTTGGAAATTAATTGCCTGTTATTTCCAAATTTTGTTGAAACACTCGTTTGATCTTGGAGCGCACAAATAGTTGGAGATAAAACTAACTTGGAATTGTAAATGTCGTTTTTGTTTGTGCTCGAGAACGATCCGCAAATTGATAGAGCCAAAAAGCTGACAAAACAACCATTTCGTTCTAATGCAATTCAGTTAATACGATAAGATAAGTTTTTTTGCCTCGAACCCGTGTTTTGTTCCATTTTTAGTGATTTCCTATTAAAAATTGACCTGGAACAAGCACACAAATGACTTTGTCTTCTGCTTGCATCATAAAAGAGCACGAAATGACCGTTTTGGTAAAATTTATGAGCTGTATCTATGAAATTGTCCCATCATTTATGTTGTAGACGTGTCTTTGAACATTAATATTGGTGGTTCGGTGTTTTTTCTTCTGATTTTAGAGATTTTACATGTTGATAAGGGAGAGAAATCATTACGAAGACGTTTTTTTTTTACAATATAAAAATTATGTAAAAGGAAAGGTATAGAAAAAATATGTTAATACCTACCCCGAAAAATGTCTCGTGAATGTTTTTGGATGATAAATGACTAATACATGGAAGAGATTTGTAATTATTTTTCTGTTTTGATTCGTTCATTTATATAAATATTTATACAGGGTGTGACAGCTCGATTGAGTCCAACTAACAACTTGGTCCTTAAACTTTTAGTTACTTAACTATTTTGGTTAAATTTGTTTGCATGTGAAGAAGTTGAGTGTGTTCTGTTTTTCCAGGATAAACACCCTGGACTTGACTATTTCACCCTGTACATTTTTTATTATAAATCGCCTATAATAATACACAACAATGGAAAAACGAAGAGAACATTCATAATTTAATAAAAAAGTACAAATGCTGAGTCGATATTTTTTACCTGACATTGTTGAACTGCACGCGGGACTAAGATTAATAACGTAATTTCTGGAAGCCATTACGGCTAATGCACGCGGGCGCCATTGTCATTGCTTATATTTTCTTTATAATATTAAGTGAACACGCATATACCCAAGAAGAAGCGTATATAGAGAGAATGGTAAGTAAAAATAATAATACCAAAACATATAATTCATTTATTACTGTTATTACAGGACCAAGTGATGGGAGAGAGTGTAGATGGTCCATCTTATAACAATGGTCCATATCATTAGTTACGTTCCAGTGATAATTTAAATTGCTTTTCTCTTTTACAATTCTCCAACTTAAAGTTTTGTCAATGATTAAATGTGTGATGTGTATTAGAGGAACTGTTTTTATTTATTTCTCTGAGGCGACCATTAAACAATAATTAATTAGTGTACTTAATTAAAATACGAAAACATAATTTCTCCTCACCGTGTAGCTTATACATTTTATTATAAATGCACAACACTACTATATACAAATTCTAAAATACAAGTGTAATAATTTATTAAATATAATTATCGAATGTTTGGGGAGATGTGGAAAAAAGGCAGTGAATGGTTGATGTGGTAGAAGAACAAACAGCACAAGCCCATTAAATTACCATACCGCTATTATACAAATTATCAAAATAAATATTAATATATTCCAAAAGGTATATTGAAGGTATACCTATATAATATAAAGAAAAAGATGAAAATATATTTAATGGGTCAAAATATATTTGAGGTCTTTAAAAATTTAACTGCTTTTTTACTCCATCCACATGTCTAACAGGCTTAAACAAATGACGTATAAATGTCTGAAAAATTTTTTTCATTATTTATGGGCCGTTTTTCGTGCACACACATTGAATGGTTGTGTGTTTAAATGAAGGCCAATATACCTGTTTGTTTGTTTAGAAATATTATGTGTTGTGGTTGTTGTATTATTTTTTTATGTATAAAAATCATTTTATTTTTGTTGAGCGAAATTCGGTTTTGTTCTTTTTTCGATACACATATATAAATATTGTCGTGCGGCTGTAAATCATTCTTCTGGTTTGAGGAGCAAATCATCATCAGTTCAGAATTCTATTCTTCGTTTCGGTTTTATATATTTATTATATGCGATCACAAATCATTTGTTGGGATGGACTCCTAGTTTACGACGACGATACTTCTCTACAGGTATCCCACTAGGTTGCAACTTATACGATCACACAAATATTTCATCAATCAACCAACACACAATATCGTGTACATTGTATGATTTCGGATTTTTTTGGGTTCTAAGGGACGTTGATGGACTTGAAATTAAATGAGGCAAATACCGCGCTTTACGATCTCATAATTGTTTTAATTAATCAAAAATTTCGTATTTTCTAGGTCTGATGTTGTTCAGAAATGCAGATCAGTGCTTTATGAATGCAGAAGGAAATGTGTTCTTACATTGAACTTTTTTTATTTGAAGTTCTATTTAGGAGTCTAGACAAGGGCAGTTGATGGACCACTTGAACATAAAATAAAACAAGTATCGCTTTCCTTTTCGCATATAATCGCTTTAATTAAACAAGATCCACTTGGTTAATTGTCGCTAGGAGCAGTTTCACTTTTTCTTTTTCAAATTAAATGAATTGTTCAATTTGAGATCATCAACGAAAATATCATTACTAAACCCCCACTTCACTAATCCCGTAATGATGTTGATTACATTTTGCTACTTGCCTCTGTGTGTATTAATTGAATAGCCAATTTAGCATCCACACAACTTCCCTTCTCTTGTCAGTCCATTAGTGTGGGTTAGAATTTTCGTAAAGGGGGTGGGCGTAATGCGGGACATAGAAAAACACAAATACAATTCACGCAATTAATGCCATTATCCCTTTCACCACTTAACTATTTTTATTGCATTTCCACTAATATTACCTTTATGCTTTATATTGACACTTTTTGTAGTTTATAGGGAACACGGCGAATAGAGAATATGTTGTCGAATAAATGTATGCCCTGTATTTGCATAAACATTGATTTGTAAGCGAGAGAAACAGAATTTTCAACATGTAAGTCAAACGATAATTATTCCATATGGTGTATTGGATGTCGTAAATTTTCGTCTGTTGTAAAAAAATCGGTTAAATCATGCGTTAAATAGTCGTTGTTGTCAACATGTACTCTCATTATAACGTTTATATGGAGACAATACTTGAACAGGGCAAACAATAAAGGTTTAGACGTTGTAAGTGCAAGAGGGCCCCATTATTAACACTCGTATATGTTGGGTGTGTCTTTAGAAATCTTTACAAGTTGAAAAATCATCAAGTCAAGTATTCCCACGAATCTAAAGTAACGCCAAAAGTCTATAAGGCGAAATTTGTATCGACGGTCCCCTAAATGTGTGTTTAACCGGAAGTTACACGTGCAATTGTTCCTTACGTTCAATATTTAATATATAATTATGATTGTAAGTTTTCAATTGCATACAAAAGGGCATTTTGACTGCATCACAATTCTTTTCATATGGGAGAGTCTTTTATTCAAATTCTCTCCCTTTTTACAATTACGTCCATCGGTAATTGCATGGTAATACTTCTACTTTTTGATTTGTAACGACTTTCATGGAATGCTTGTGCTCTCGAATACCGAAAATCGGTTTGTTTCAAAGTCGGATTATCAATGTAATAAACGTCATTTACGATCGTTTCAAGTTTTCTTTTGTTCTTGGTATTTTGGGATTTATTCAAATTTGTTGGCTTTTATGGTTTCTAAGGGGATTAATATTGGGAATTCCCCAGCAATTTTAATTAAACCCTTCTTAGGAACAGGAATTAACATGCACTTTTGCCTTTTCCTAATTCAATCTTCCAATTTTGATCTTTAGATATATTTTTGCTTCATTTCCAATATTTCCTTCCAACTTGGCAGATAACATCAAATTCTATTATATCCAACAACTCAATTCAAACACCAACAAGCCAGTATCTTTCTGATCATGTTGTTACTAGTTTTCCAACACAAAAAAGTAAGCAAGTTAACACAAAACCTTCCATAAGCATCTTATCGAAACGGTCACATCTAAATCCGGATTACAAAGGCACGCTTGTATGTAAATTGTTTGTACATAATCCTCTCCGGTTTATTGCCTTAATATTAACTGAATTTAGTGAGATGTCAATTTCTTTGAAAAAATATCAAGGTCTTGGATCGAAAACTCATTTTCCTTTCTGGAAAACTCTTCACTTGCTAGTCATAAATTCATTTTTTAAACTGCATCGTTCAAATTATAACTTTTCCAAAATTCATCCAAAATTGATACCAATATCAATTAAGTGTTTTCTGATAAGAAATCAACAAGTGTCAAGTAAAAACGTGTCACCGTCACACGGTGAGCGTCCACCTCCCGGTGCGCATTGGTCCACCATCGACCAACTGGAATTGTAAATGTGCTCGAAGGAATGCCCCTGGAGCCAATGGTGGTGTGCACTGCGAACAACCAATCGCTCCACCGGCTACACCTCCCAAACTCCTCTCCTCTTCTCTATAGACTCCGTGCAGCCTCTTTGGAAACACACAGTGTGGAAAGGTTAAGCAAGAATGGCCTACACAATGCATGTTCAGTCCAGCTGTGAACACCGGGAGTACAACAACAAGTTACCCCAACAGAGTGTGTAATCCGAACTTGTATTACGTCTTTAGCGTGTCAAAAAAAAAACGTTTGTGTTTCCAATTGTGATCATGAGTGTTTCCCAAAAGACTTTGTGAACATTTAGCAAAATCAAGCAAAAATTTTGACTTTTTATTGTGTTCCGAAAAAACTCAGCAACAATGATAAATGCATTTATGGATAGTGGCCATCACCATTTGGCCACATACGGCATAAAAATGAGTCCAAGTCATAATGGTGGCGGTGCAACGATTCCATCACCCCATCAAAATCCGGCGGCTGCCATGACCGCTCCCGAGGGCCCACAAAACCATCATTTCCAAACGAACTACGGCCACATGGGCCATCTGAATCCGCATGCCGGATACGCGGCCCGGGACTTTCTGTTACGTCGCGACCATCACGACTTTCCGACGGCACAGACAGCGCCCAGTGATCCAGTGCTGTTCCATCATCATGGCGAGATGCCGCCGCATCAACATCCCCATCTGACGCCCCATCACCAGATGCTGTACTCACGTACGGCCGATCACCATGCGGCGGCCGCTTATCACCACACCCAGCCGAATCATCACCAGTATCTGAATGCGGCCCACATGGGCATGCCGCCCCACCATCCGACGAATGCGGCGGCCGCCGTGCATGGGGCCTTCTTCCGGTACATGCGACAGCCGATCAAACAGGAGATGCAATGTTTGTGGATTGATCCGGATCAGTCGCCCGCACAGAGGAAGATTTGTGGTAAACATTTTACAAGTATGCACGAAATTGTGACACATTTGACTGTTGAACATGTCGGTGGACCGGAGTGTACAACGCATGCATGCTTTTGGCAAAATTGTTCAAGGAATGGACGACCATTTAAGGCGAAATATAAACTTGTTAATCATATTAGGGTGCATACTGGCGAGAAACCGTTTCCTTGTCCGTTTCATGGTTGTGGAAAAGTGTTTGCTAGAAGTGAGAATCTTAAAATACATAAAAGGACGCATACAGGTAAGTGACGATTGTATTTTTGCTTGTTTTTTTGGAAAGAGAAATTTTCGTTAAGGTTGGAATGTTTTTTGAGAGAAAAAACAAATGGAGTTTTTGTAGCATTCCGTGTGTGTTTTAAATAAATTCAAATTAGAACTAGGATGTTATTTATTAGGCCATAAAATGTAGATACAAATTACTTTAATTGGTTTTTAGTTAATGAAGATGTTTGTTATTATTGCGTTCAAAGAATTGTGGAAATGATATTATAATTTTCAAAAGAAAGAGGGCTTTTTTGATTCGGTTCATGGGCTAGCGAAATATAAGAGTTTGTGTGTGGTATAAAAATTCAAATATTCTCTCGTTTATCACCCGTAAATTCCAAGAATGCTTCTCTTACCTACTTTAGCCCCCAAAACTATATAGAAATGTCATTGAAAATAGAAAATAAATTGGCTTTTAACCTTAAGTTAAAATCTTTTCTCATCTTCTTTTATATTATTGTGTTTTTGGGATGAATAGGGCGGAGAAGAATATACCATCGCACACAAAAACAAGAAATTTTACAAGGAGTTTATGAAATGTGTGCGTTTCTATATGTAAGTTTCCTAGAAAAGGGATAATATATTATATTAGGGTTTTTTAAAAACTGGATTTTGGGGCATTTTTCTCTATTTTTAATAAAAACAATTCCAATAATTTACAAGTCAAATCTAATAGGGGATAATAGTGTCTATTATTATTAATAATCTAGTTCATAAATATTTCATATAAAACTCTCTAGTTACCATATTTAGTGTGACAATGGATGAATACAAACAAGTATTTTGACGTTACACATTTTTATTGTTTGAATTGTGCCATGTGGGGTGGTTGTGTGTGTGTGGACATGGAAAGAGTGGATCGGGAATGCATGTGTGTAGTTTGATTTTTTTCTAAGGGCTTGTTATATGTGCTCACATCATCATCCTCTTCTCATTTTTATTACATCTACGTATAGATATTATATAAATGTGGGGCACACCCTCAACAAAGGACAATGTGTACTAAATGGACGGTTGCGGATATATACTTGAAAAACTTCTATAGAAATTGTATAACGATTGGCCTCCTCTTCTATTTATAAACGCCAGACACTTATTTAAGGGTGCTTAGTATTGAATATTTTCAACTGGTACTTGGGGGATTTTGCACACTTTGTACTACAGAATGCCCATTGCAGTTATCAGCCATCGACTAATCGACGTTGTTTAGCCACAGTAATTTGGAATGTAATTAAAATGCAAATTTTTACATGTGTACCTATACAGGGTGTGATAGTTTCATTTTGAAACCAGGTGATAAGTTAGAATACAAAATTTTTCAATTTTTCAAGATCTCTCATATAGATTTTCGGTTAATTTTTTTACAATATTTTAAGTCCCCTTTTCACCTAAACTCAATCAATCTTTTCCACTCTGTATATTTCTCTTGATTGCTTATTGGCGAAAAAATGGAAGGTCCGATTATAGGTTTAGATAAATTGTTGTCGATTATGAAAAAATGTGGGCAGCCTGATGGCTATACTTGGGTAATATTTCAATATATGTATAAGTATAATTATAAAGTAAGTTATAAGGCGGACCGGATAATCACCTGGGGCTGAATCGGTAGCAGCCCCATTAGGATCTCACCCATCCATATAGCAAAACACACATACACACTTCAACTCTTGAATCCTCTTCTTCCACTCTTCTTCTTGTTGGTGTTTGTGTTGTTGTTGTATGTTGTTTGGTTGTATACAGCCAACCAGTCGTCTAATTGGGGCCCATTTATCAAATCCAATGTATTTATAAGATGGTCTCATGTGTATATATGCACAGAAATATGAAGTATAGCTATAAGAAATGCGTACAGCTAATATAGGAGATTTTTTTTCTACTTTAAGGACGACCAAGAAGGGAAAAAAAGCAACTGTGTGTGTGTTGTGTTGTAAAACGAAATTAATTTGGTCATTTTTCACATATAAATGAAAAATATCGCTCTCGACTGAATAAATAAATAATCATTTTTCATTTGACTCGAAATGATTTTTGATTTATCGAAAGATATAGTTTTAAAGGGTTGACTTTTCATTTTATAACTTCGTTTCGAAGGCTACACTAGATGATTTTTTTTCGTGTTTGTTTCTTTCTCTCCTGACAATTGCACATCCCCCCATTTTGTCGCCATTTTGCCTGGTGTAAGAGACATATGAAACGACGATCGATGCGTTGTATTTTAGGGGGTTGAAGCTTTCCTCTCGCCCCTTTTCTCTCTCTATATGTGTCTGTGTCTAAAAAGCGAAAACGTGGTTTGTTAAGGGGTGTGGACGGTTAAAGTGTGTGTTTTTCTTCTTTGTATCAATCTACCAGCATTGTTTATCGATTTAAATTAAATGCCACGTGGTCATTAGGTTTTTCGATAACCCGCCCACACTCTCTTGTCCCTGTGCGGTTTTTGTTTATCGTGGTTGTGTCAAATAGCGTTGCTTAGACGACGTGTCGGTAATTTACTGAGGTCGTCTCACATGAATCTCTTGATTGTTCTAAAATTATAAGCTGGTAAGACAGCTGGAAAGATCATCTGACAGCTGTCAATCAATGGACGACTGGAAATTAGTGTAATGCGATCCAAAAACAATATTATTGCAACTTGTTGGGATAAATGTGGAAGAGAGATGAGAAGAGAGTGAATAAATCAATAACGAATGAACTGTGAAGAATATCGGAGCATCTGTGGAACACGCACAAAAAAAAATTCTTAAGGAAAGTGTGGAAGGAAACAAAGGAAAAACATAAATAAATTTTCTGTGTGCCGTAATATATAGAATTTATATTTTTTTTCACTGCGTATTATGGGATGAAATAATCTTTTATAAAAGAACCTCAAAAACCGCACCACACGCTTTAGTGTGTGTGGTTGTGGAAAAAGTGCAGTAGTATTATCAAGTAGTCCCCTGGAAAAAGAAATGTTATATATTTGAATGGATTTTTATTTCCGCCACGAAACTCACACATAATGAATGTATTATACAGAATTTTACCATTGAAGAGCAGCCGCGTCAGCCTACTCTCGACTCTCTAGTAGTATAGTAGTTTTTGAAGAGTGTCGAATGAAAATAAGAATATAAGAGAGTGTTATGGTGTGGTATTTGCCGACGTTCGCTTGTTTAATGCCTCACATACACATTTAGAGACTGAAAATGTGTATAAACGGTAAAACTCTTGAGAGAACACAGGCCTACTTACCAACAAATATTTACCTGAATGGTGAATGAAAGAGGAAAACGTAAGAGTAGATTATCCTGGCTTAGTGCACTTATTCACCACTCAAACTTGCTACTAACTAGTTATATTTGTACATAAAGTTTCTTTTTTGAACGAGGGTGTTTCGGGTGCTCGTTTGATCTTCAATTTCATTCAAAAATAAAGTTTTGTTGATGATTTTTTGAAATTAACTATTTCCAATGTTGAATGTGTTTAAGGGACGAGAAAGAGAGAAGGGGAATAATTTTAAGACAAGCAGCAGATGGACTGAAATTGCGATCCCTTTTTGTTTCATGAATAGAGTAGTGAAGCGACGATCCCCTTTGTTGGGACTAAAAACCGATGTAAACGTTACGTAAAGTGGTGATAATGTAACGATTGAACTAAACGGAAATGCTGAATTTTTGCGGTCATTCTCATTCACAACTCATTATTTCGAGAATTTATACATAACTATGTAAAAAAAACTACAATGGCCTTCTGATATTTTCTGACTTTTGGTTTATTAGGAAGACTTGTCCGCAATGTCTTTCAATCTGGATGAAATTAAAAAATTCAAAATCGAAGTGCAATTCGAAAAAGACAGTTAAAACTGTCTATTTTTCCTGATAGCATAAAACAAGGTTAAATTTAATATATGTGCGTTTGTTTGAATTTAGGGGGGCTAGAATAAATGATGTATATTGGGGTTGTGTGTGTTGAGAGTAAAACTGAATTACTTCATTTAAACAAAACAAGAGAAAATGAATTGCAGAGGGGAAACGAAGAGGTTTTGATGTAATTAGAATTTGTGTGTGTGTACAAACATGATTATTATTAACGCTGATGATTTTATTATGTTTGCATATAAACGTATTAAGTTCAAGTGAATAATTCCCATTCGAGAAATATAAGTTTGGATTCATTTATCGTTTTTTCTATAATGTTCTAATTAAAATTGCGAGGCTTAATGAAAGGTGTGTCTCCACATAACAAAAAGAGACGGAATAATGTCCATTAATTAATTGCAAAAAGTTTTTTCACTCATTAATTATAACGTAAAATTGCAACGACAGAACAGACATTAGAAAATATCATATAAATTTTCACGAAAGAATGAAAGGCGTATAATTGTACAAGCAATAAAATAACGGCACAAGTAAAAATAAACAAGTCTTTGTGACTGTCTGTGTGTGTGTTTAAGAAGGTGGAGGAGAAGAATAAGAGAGTAAAAAGAAGGAAATGATAGGAAACCGTAATAATATTTATTACTTTGTTGTGTTGTACAAGAAGAAGTAGATGAACATGTCCACTTGAATCATTTTTCCATAATGGTCAAAGAAAAGGAACATTATGAATGTTATTACCGTGAAACGTTTTATAATAACTCACTAAAATGGCCAACTAACTAATAAATTGCATTAAAGAAGAAGATGGAGAAAAAAATTATGTGCAGGTATACAATTAATGGGACGTTTAAGAATTTTCTTGTGTGTTATGTGTTTGAGTCTGCATAAATGTGTGTGTCTGTGTGAATATATACAGGTATACATTATTTATTATGTTGTTGCACTTGCATATATTATTTAATATGCAGTTCACCCCAATTTCTTGTTGATTTTTGAGTATATATCGAAATTTTGTCTCTTCTAAATGGCGTAAATGTGCAGCTGGCGACTGGTTAGTTTAGCCAACCAGACAAAAGGCCCCATCATCATCATCACCATTCGAATATTATATAATCATATAACTAAATCCGCACATAATGTTCTTGTATCGTCCATGGAGCATCGCCCTCCCCTTAAACCATATTCACCTTTTTGTCTCCCTTTACCCGCCCCTAAACGAGACGAAATAAAGCGATTATGTTGATATAAACTTAATCCGCCATTATATTCGCTACACTAACCCCCTTATGTGTCAAAAACTTACCTATGATGGGGACGAAAGGGGGGTTTGTTTTCACATTTTACATTCATCACTTGCTTTGGAAATAAAACATTAGAAAAAAACGGATGTTGTGTTTCGTGTATATGTGAGAGGGAAGGAAAATGGAATTGAAATCGATACCGGGTTATTAAATGAGCGACGCAACTGTGTTTTTTATATGTAGAATTTCGCTTAAATAGAGGAAAAATTAGAATCTTAGAGAACCGGATCTTTTGTTAAATGGAGATGAATGGATGAAATTGTTTAAAGAGACGTGCAGGGGGCGGACATTAACCGCACACAATTCTCCATATATCGTATTACGATCTTGTGTGGTTTTCCAATTTTTTTGGTTCCATAGTTTTTCGGAATTGTGTCCATTTATATGTGCACCCTTTGCCATAATATCAGCTCTGTATCTGCTTGAGGATTCCTCCATTCACAACAATAAAACAACTTTTAAAACCGTCTAAAAACCATATAGTATATCTGACATCCAGATAAAATCTTGAACAGTCTATACTGTTGTAAATAAATATGTACGATACGGCAGCTTATAGTTGTTACTTTTTTTATTATTATGTATAGAATTTATTATTTCTACGATTGGATGATGGTAACCAAGTCTAATATTCATTTTAATTGGGGGAATTTATTATACCATCTTTTTTTGGAAATAATTGGAATAGGAAGTGATTAAATGTTGATTTCTTAAATTTTGATTTGGAGATAAAAACGCGAAAAAATTACGAAAACCTTCAGAGAGAAAAAAACGTATCAATTATATGTTTGTGTCCCATTTGGTGTCCCATTTCAATAGCTATCAGATAATTTATACATCCAACGATATTATAGCATTAAAATGGATGATGTTGTGTATGTGTGGGGCATGGGTGACCGTTTTATATGTGGATGTGTCTCTTAAAAATCCTTAACTAGTAGCAAACAGTATCAAATTTCACTGGTAGTATACACAAATACCTGTGAGGATGTACATTGCTACCCTTCTCTCTTTATTTCCCTTGTAATGTATACGTGTATTTGAGGTTATAACTAAAAACCAACCACAAAAGACAGTAAACGTATTTTACTTAGATGAATCGTTGAGATTAGATTGCATAAAGAGTGTGTGGGTGGATATGGACGGTTCAACAATGCATTTTATAAGGAACAGTTTAAGAGACTGGAAGGACGATGAGGGCTCGAATTTTGGATGTTTTTTTTTTAATTGGAATGGAATTTAATTAGTTTGAAAAAAAATACTTGACCAAAAATTTCCAAAAAAATTCCTACGTGTTCCATGTAAAAAGTTTTTGTCAAATGGAAATGCTGATATCTTTCATAATTTGTTGTAAACCATTTTCAAACAGAATCTTAATAGAACAAGGTTTTTTATGATTGTTTTTGGGTAAATTTGCTTCCCTTTCGGTGTCTCCATCGATTTTCGCATGTAATGCAATAAATAATGGAGGTTAAGGGTCACAATGGCGCTGAGTCAAAGGTCGAATAGTCTAACCACCATACGGCAACAAGGCCCTCCACGTTCTCTCGTGATACCAAATTGTCGAGATTGGAATGTGTGTGTGGAACGTTCCGTAAAGAGAGTATATCTGTATGTGTGTATATAGATCCAAAATCCCATGTGAAATTCTCATTCTCTCATGCTCATCATCGAGTTTTTAAGACCTGTTCTCTACACTCACACACACACATAGATATAAACACCGTGGTGTGGTGTTCTTCTCTCCCCCTCACACGTACACCAAACACAAACAACATGAAACTGATTTACAAATGTATTTTCAACTCGAAAAGAAAAAATAAGTTGGGAAAAAACGAAAGGAAGAAGACGAAAGAGAAATAAACGACCAATATACACCTAATATATTTTCGAACGATATGACAGAGAAATATTTATTATGAATATAAGTTTGTGTTGGTGTATATATGTGAGGTTTTTCTTCTTTTATTTTGTAAATGTGGCCGTTTTTTCGTCCCATGTACAATTTTGATTTGTTTATAACGATAAATGTGACAAATGAGCGAGCAAATATCAATGTGATTTTATTTTCTGATCGCTCAACAGCAAAAAAATCTTCTGCTCCACTGACTTCATTTCTATGTTAATTATTCGTAGTTGCGTAATAAATATATTATAGCCTGATAGGAAAATGTTCAAGTAGCATGTGATATACGGCTGTTTGACTTGGGATAATCTGTTTTTTGTCTGCAACAGTCTCTAAATACCTAACCTGATTTATATTTAAGCCTTCCAAACTGACTTAATAAAGATATATAGTTTAGATTTCCTTTAAAACTTTTTCTTTGTTCAAATCTTGTTGCAGTTTTCAAATGCGACAAGGGATGCTGATGGCTGGATTAAAATGCTGCTGTGTGTATGGGAGTGATAAATCTAATGAAATTAATTCAATTGAAAATCGCTTGACAATATAAAACTAACGTCAGATTAAATGTTTAGAGGGACAATTTTTTTCACGATTAAATTTCTGAGTATAAGAATGAAGGATATGCGAAAATGTGGAAAAATTAGAGTGTTATTTATGGCGATTGTGTTGGACCGGATGGCACGGTCTCTCTAAAATTCAACTTCTCACACAATAATAATGACAAATGGTCATATCGAGAGACATTCGCATAATAGAAAGACGAATGGGAATAATCAGGGGCCTCCGATATTTATAGAAAATCTATTGTAGTTCAAGCACACGTTAAATTATCGGAGCTTTTTGTATTTGGTCTGAATTTAAAACAAAAATTGATTTTTGGAGAGTTTTTTTTTCTTTTGCTGTCTAATGGAACGCTCTTTTTTGTATCATATTTAGGAGTCCTTGGTGTAAATTTCAGTTATATAGGGGCCCTATAGTAAAGTGGAAACGAGCTATTTATCAACTGTTGTTCCATGTGACAAGTTTTATATTTTATTTTCAGTTCTGTTCTATTGTCATATAAGCGACAAAATTCGTGTTGCCACCACCTTTCATATACAATTGTCAAGTTTATATATTTATTTTCGATATATTGGCAATAAATTATCCACAACTCTATATTTGACAGTGTATGGCAATGGTAAAGTGATTTTTTCCTTGGATTATGCAACAGTTTACGTGACGTCAGTTTTCGTACAGGAATCTCAGTTTGCTGTGCTGCGGTTGAATAATTTACGGTCAGTTTTATGGTTCTCTCTTCTTATAATTTTTTTTTCGTTCTTTTTAGTGTGTTTTATATTCTTCCGTAGTTATAAAAATTTTCAAGTCCATTATGGTGAAAAGGGTGCGCTTTTTTCGATACTTTGGAACAGTTTTAATAGCAATTTAAGAGCGCCTTCTTGGATTATAAATATTTTAGTAACGGCGATTATCAAGTGTGTGTGTATGGTTTTTTTGTGTGTGGGGGCGCTTTGGAAGAAAAGAATAAAATCTTTCCCTGTTTGAGGGGATCGTTTATCACATTTCGTTCGCATCAACGCACTCTTACTATATTCTGAAAATTTGTGAATAATGGAGTTGCGGTTCCACACACTCGTCTCTCTCTCTCAACGTCGATGGTTAGCTTTTGAAGTGCCTTACTACCAAACAAAAACACCATAATAAAAGAAAATTTACTACAGTTTTTTTTCTCTCTTCCCTTTCGTAGAGTCCTCTTGTCTTTTGAAGTGGGCACCACGAACTTGACATGTGAAGAACATTGGTTTCATGTATATTTTATGTTCGTTTTACCTGTTAAGTTTATATTATACAAGACCGCTTTTTCGTCTGTCCATCACAAGTCTCAAAAATCGGATTTTATTTTTTGTCCGATATATGTACACAAGTTATTATGTAAAAGACATTCGCGATGCGGTTTTTCTTCATTTTTCACATTTGCGTGTTAGATTTTTTACTTGATTGATGATTGTTTCATGTATGCTGGCGTGTTTAACATAAATGGAACTTTGTTAATCTGTGATGCGTTTTTGTGTCTTTGAAATGGATTTACGGAAGTTATTTGATTGGATTAAAAGGCAGCAATTTAATGAAATTACATTTACAATGGGCATAGCGTGGTTTTTTCTACAGAAAATAGATGATTCCGTTGTTATGATTTATTGTTGTAAAATATTTTACCCAAATGGAAAAAAACGGTCCCACATGCACACAACAATAAAAAAATTATTACAAATCAATTTTACCAAACTAGTCAAAGGTGTTATTGATGGTCTTTGGGCAATTATTAATGATTCTTAGAATGACGAGAGCAATTTTGACCTTAGGAAAATTTCTTACATTGTTAATATTTATTGATTTTTGAAAATTTCTCAAAAATCCCAATTCACCAAGCATTCTTATTAATTGTCGTTTTTTCTATTTTCCAGGTGAAAAGCCTTTCAAATGCGAATACGAAGGCTGTGATCGTCGTTTTGCAAATTCATCCGATCGCAAAAAACATTCACACGTCCATACGTCAGATAAACCGTACAATTGTCGTGTAGCAGGCTGTGATAAATCGTACACGCATCCATCATCGTTACGAAAACACATGAAAGTGCATGGATGCACCGGTCGATCGCCGCCCCATTACGACAGTGACGGCGAAGAGTCGAACTCATCGTCGGCGGGCAGCATCTCGGTGGCGGCCAGTCCACACGTGGTGAATGTGCCGAATGCGGGCGGTGGCGGTAACAGTCATCCCAATGCACATCAAGTACCTGGAGCCACAGCGCTCAGTGAGTGGTATGTGGCGTGTCAGCCGCCCACCCCTGCCCCCGATCCACTTGGCGGTTTGGGACCGTTTGGGAATTTGCATCACAGTGGAGCGGCGACCGCCTATTGACTATAAAGCCAACCAATGTTTCTGTAAATATAAACAAATTAAAGTGAGAGACGAACGAATGCGTTTGAAGAGTGATGCTATGAGATTTTATGAAATCAATGGTAACTAAGATGAAAACGCTTTTATGACTGTGACTTGAAGTGTTTTTAAATAGTTTTTAAATGATTTTTCTGTGCAATTTGTGTTGAAGTATTATTCTTCTTTTTTTTACTTTAAAAATCGCTTGACTATTGTATATTATTGTGAATAAATAGTAAATATTTAAATATTTCTAGGTTTAGATTTGTAGAATCCATTCACAGAACCAATATATGTATTTAATGATGAACAACACTTAAGGGGGGTTGTACTTGTATTGGAAGGCTAAAGTTTGTAAAAAATTATACATCAAACATCAGGTTCTTCTGATTTTTTGATTTTAACAAATCTAGTCTTCCACTATTACAATAAAATCCCGCCTTAATGATGATCAACTTGATGAGATGATGAAAAATTGTAAAATGAAAATGTTTATTGTAAATAATAATACTGTCTATCAGGGATCTCTGTATATTACTAAAACATCTTATTATTGAACTTGATTATTATTGAAGAAATAAAATATTGACTGATGTATACTTTGAGAATGTCGTTTTTATTTTTCAACAAAAAACAGTTTTTCCCTAGTCAAATTTTTCGATTTTAGAAAGAAGAAATCATTTATGGTTATTATTTTAAATATACATATATTTATATTTGTCGAATTAATACGTTGTCTTTTTTAATAGGCACATAATTTAAGTTGAAAATTTATCGTTGGGTCAAATTTGAATATTTATTAAGTAGAAATGTTGTGGTTGAATTCAAATATATAATGTTGTCTCTCTTCTTCGTATTTTTTTTGGTCAGGCTTCGGATGTGTGTGTGTTTGAGAATGTAAAGAATGTGAACATAACATTTTGGAACGATATTAATTATGACTAGACAACAGAGTGGTGGTTTAGGTGATAATTTAGATCAAGAAATGTGCCTTATGACTTATGGCCCCTTAACAACATTCCAAAATTTCGACACTAAAATTTTCTTAAAAATTTTTTCGGAATTTTTGTACCCCTTCAGGGGTTGAGTAATTAGTGAAAGTTGTGCTGAGGGATAAGAATTATCATTTCCCGTCTAGGAAGGTGTCAGTCTCTGGTGTACAGGTGCGTCCGTTTTTATTCTCGCACTGTAATTAATTATTGTGCAGTTGTATACAAGAGAATAAAAATTGTAATCGAGAAGGTGGCCGAGGAAGGGAGGCGTGGGAGGCCCTAAATACAATGACCAGAGGCACATTAAATTAGAATATCTGTGTAGTGTGATCAATTTTAACGGCTACTTTATTTTTATACACACGTTTAGCAGGCGATGGATGTCTCGAATGTGGGGGTGAGAAATAGACTACTATCACTTTCTATAAATAATTTCCGAAGGGAGATTATAATAAAACATTTCATGTATTTTTTTTATATTGTTGTTATTGCATTTGATAGATTTATTTTTCGTGGTTTGTGAATGTCCGAAACCGGCGGACACAATGTCGATAGTAGATAACAATTGACTTATCGACTCGCTTCTTGAAATTTATTGGTTTCTTGTAGGAAATGCCGTCAGCTGATATTGCGAAAATGTATCTCTTTAACATTTTATTACCGGTCTTTTATGCGATGCGCGTTTGTTTGTAAGAGAGAACAGTTGGCTGGAAGAATTTTTGCGCCAAATTTGCGTTTTTTTGGATAGTGCGCTGTTATTATGGGGAAAGAGGAGCGCACGCGACAGACTCGTGTCCTTTCTCAACATTCTCTTGTTATCTCTGGACACATGTTTATTTTTTAAACTGTAAAGAGATGGGATGAATTTGTGCGCCAATTTCAAAATTTGCGCATTTTTGGATACTGTTTGATGTATTTGGGGAAAAAAGAGGAGCGCACGCGACAGACCCGTGTCCTCTCTTGAAAAAACGACATTCTTGTGTCGTCACTTGACACATGTTTATTTTCTAAACTGTCTGTATAAATAAATGACTTTACAAGTGTAAAACATGACTATACAAGATTAAAATCCATCATCAAAATTGAATATGGGCTTTTCGGTTATAGGAATAGATTTTTCCCTTCCCGTATAAATATAATAAAATAATGACAAATTATTCGGCAGTGTGACGTTGTCGTATATGTATGTGTGGGTTGAAAAATATCTTTTTAATTGAGGCTTTGAGGCAAAAAAAGGAACGAGAATTCACATTATTTTCAATATATTAATGAAATAGTCATATTTTCTTAATGTTATCATGTTTGTGTGTTCGAAACTGTTGCCTTTTTTATATATACATATACACAATTTCAGTTGTTTGATCGTTGAATGTGATAAGGAAATATATGTATATACAGAGTCTTATATGGAGACGCCAGAAGACATTCCATCCGTGTCTCGGATGACTATGTCATATATTTAATGTAGAAAAATATGCTATAGTCTTTGAATAAAAAAATAAATAAGAGAGAATTCAGTACACAAGTGAATGAAACTCGTGTCACAGTATGGTGTTTCATTCATAGTGTAATTTAGGAAATTTGTGCGTGAAAAGGGCTTAAGATCTATGTAGGGGAATATCCCGAAAACTGCCATAAAATCAGATTTCTGATTAAAGAATGTAAATTTAAATGTAAACAAATAATATATTATGCAAATATTATTGTTAATTTTATTATAATTATTTAAGTGAATGCAAATTTTTTATTTATTGAAATTTGAGGATAATGTATAAGGGGAATGTCGCGAAAACTCGTCTATATAGATGGTAGAAGAATGTTAATATGCTCGTAAACATTTATTATGCCAATATATTTGGCATTATTTTATATTTTATGAAACTATATAAAACTGAATATATAATTTTTAATAATATTTTAATAAACAAGTACACTAAGACTAAAACTAGTTATTTAATAAGCTCAGATCTTTCTTGGTCTATAAATGCACAGTAAAAAAATAATAAAAAAAATTGGATATACCTACTTTAATACGTGCTGTAGTTTGTTTTTATTTCATATTCAATTTGTAGTATATTTTATAGGTATATAATATTGGATGGAAGTGGAGATTCATTCTTATGTGCTGGCCACTAAACTTGTAATATTTTGATAGGTAGAAAAGATATATACGTATAAATACGATGATCACGCACAATAAACGTTCCCAAATAACATTTAACCAATTATTGAAATAAGACTATATAGAAAAAAAACCAAATACGATGAAGAGAAGCCACCACTCGCATATGAAAAATAAGAAGAAGAGATAAATATTAAAAATGTATTTTGATTGGCGCCGCCAGTAGTCTGGGCGCCATAATACAATTTAAAATTTTCCCCACATGCCTTTTAATAATCCGTCTATCTTTGTCTTTTGATAAAATATTTATCGTTTTGTGTCACAATAAAATGAAATCAAATTAATATATATGTACACTATACGTACTTATTTACCTATAAAATGGTATAACCACTACAGGGTTGATGGGGGGAATTATTATAAGGCCAATAAAGATTTTTAAAGAATGTTGTTGCCTTTTCACAAGATACAATTATTATTAAATGTAAGTTTTTATGGGATAATTATGTGGAGTGTTTGCATCGGGTAGCGAACAGCAGTCAACGGAGAACTCTTCAAGATGCGCGCTTTTTAATACGAAAAATACACGATGATCGGTGGAATTTTTCGAATTTTTTCATACACACCTGGTCAGATGAGCAGAAAATTGACCTGCCACTCTATCAAAAAGAAACCCTAATATGTAAGAATTATTTTTTCTAGAAAAACCAACAAAAGGATTGTAGAAAAACGGGGGAGGGTTGCAAATTTTGCTAATTATTGCATCGAAATGGGCAACATTTAATAAGTTATAATTTCTGTTGACGTTTTGTGATTTACAATGCAGTTGCATAATGTGCACTGGGCAATCGATCAGGTTAATTAGAAACTGAACTGTACGGGGCCCCCCTACAGCGGGTTCCACCCAACCCCTGCCGTGTTTGTGGCCCCCAATAGAAAAATCCAAAAAAAAAATTAAAGAAATACTATATAATAAACCACATTTATATATGTATGGTTTTATACACAGCACGCGTCCCCAAGAATTGTAATTAGTTGGAATATGTTAATATATCTTGCATTCCAATGTATTATTCCAACTCGGTAATATAAATAATAAGATGTGGATGGTTTTCTTAACAATGTTAATTTATGGCGATTGATTTTCTCGGTTTCTCTGTGGCTTTTCAAATCTTGACCGTTTTGAGTTGTAATTGAACGGTAGCACATGCCGTCCACTTTGGATCCTAACCCAACTTTTTGCGAAAATTTCGGTTTTCTCAGCTTTTTGTGCATTGCGGACTGTATGGAACACGGTCACACTATAAATATATTGAGGTATATACATATTTTTTCTTCCAACTAAAAAATCCCACTCAATGGTAATGAATTTATGGTCTGAGACGGGTTTTGTATTTATTATAATAAGAAGATGGGGATCGTGTTGTCTCGAATTCCGCGTATTATTTATGGTTTCTGTAGCGTTTCAATTTATCCATCCACAATATAGGTAGAGGTATACATATATATTCGAGTTATGGGTTACGGTTTAAAGAGTTTGGACCTCTTCTACACATCGCTTCGGTGTGTATGGGATGTTGATGGGAATGAAG
Organism: Silvanus unidentatus; assembly: GCA_963930825.1. Lineage (NCBI taxonomy): Eukaryota > Metazoa > Arthropoda > Insecta > Coleoptera > Silvanidae > Silvanus > Silvanus unidentatus. Next base: position 3,711,678 of record OZ005758.1, read on the forward strand.
AGAGATGATTGTTTGTTGGTTTCGTTTTTTTCAGTTCTCAAAGCACACACACACACTTTCCGTATACGAAAAAGTGTACGGTTTTTGGGGAGATGTTTGTGGGCGTGTGGAAGCCGCCTCATAACGGGGTTGCTTATTAGATTAGTGTAATTATAGCCTGAGCGAAGAGAGGGCAGATTTTCGGGGTTTTTCAGCAAAACGATGGAAATTCGAAATTTTGAATAGATTAAAATGATGGAATAGAGTTTTGTTGTGTATTTAATACGATTTGTTTCAGTGTGTGAGAGAGCGAGAAGGAATAGTGATGAAGAGGGAGAGAGTGAGAGGGAGAGAAAGAAATGTGGTTAAGAGAGGTCAGGTCAGCATAGGAATGCGTCTCATTACCATTATCATTTCATTAACCAATCTGATCATTTATAATGGTGCTGTCATTTTGTTGGCTGTTTACTTTCATGGACCACTTGGCATTGTTTCATGTGTGTGAGTTCAAAAATGATTTTATGTAGAGACGGCCGTTGGAAAAATCAAATGTATACGATGTTAACAAACGAAATTTTATACAGGGTGTCATGGATTAAGTCAAATGGAACTCTAACTTCTCGGAAAGGCGTCCTTTTAATTAAATATAGGTAAGCAAGCAACTTTTTCATAGAGCAGAATTTTTTTTTAAATATGTTGGGATGGACAATTTTTTATATATGTCACTATATGTATATTTGACAAGATTATATGTATAGGAACTTGTCCAAAATGATCAAATTTTCTAATTTCATATCTGAGCCCAGTCAATAGATAAAAATTGCAATTTTTGACGAAGTGGAAGTTTTTCCAAATAGAATTGTTCAATATTTTCGGGTGGACTCAATCGAACATCATCACACCCTGTATTTAACATGTTTTACACACACCGTCAGTAAAACAAGGGACACCCAGAAAACATTGTAATTTTTTCAAACATGACACTTGTTATAACATTTTTGCCAAACATGTCCATTTATGGTGCACACGAACCGATTATAAAACGCTTTTTGTCAATTTTTATCGTTTCGCTTTGTTAATATTTGTTAAAAATCGTGCAAAATCAACTTGATTATACATTAAACATGATCTGAGCCCATTATAGCATCGATGCGTGCGTTTTTTGTTTTGTTAAAGCGCGTTTTCTAGACACAAAGTATTTTTATGACAATTCAATATAAATTGATGGGGAGATTGGTGTGGTCGCACATATTGATATCGTCCGCGTGAAAATCGCATTTACAATCAAAATTCTAGGCGAGAAGCGAACAGTCTAAAGAAGGGGCCGGTTTTGCGGTTAAAAAGATGACAAATTGTATGACGGGTTTGCATGTGAAAAACACTTGTGTATCGGACAAAAAAGATCTCGTGGTCGCGTCGGTCAAACAGGACGCTCGTATATTACAGCAATTGCATTTTTATTATAAATTCGGTTGCACTGTGATATAAAAATGTTTGGATTAGTTTTTTGAAAACCTCGCTGTTAATTTTTCTCACAGCAGCAAATAAATAGCTTTTTCCACCTAGGTAGGTGGTGTTTTTCATTAGCCCAAGTGCCAAATGAGATTTATTTGCGGTTTTATTATAATGTTTTAGTTTCAGGAACCAACAACGCCATCCCCCTTTTAATAATTTTCCATGATCGCGTACATAGAGAGCGTAGGAACTGAAGCACGTGTTATAAATTAAGTTGAGAGAGAATTTTTCATATAGAAAAGAGTGTTATAGAGTAGCTGGCACAGTGTGGAGGCCTTAGGGGTTTATATAAAATAGTAAATATATGAGCGTTATTATTTATTTTCCACTTTCCTGGTGATATTATCGCTCCACCCCCCAATAATAACGCCCTTGCTGCCTCTCAGCGGGCATTAAGTGTATTTTGAGATCAAAGCTTGAGAACTAAACACACTTATAGAGCAGTTTACTTAGTACATGGGGACTTTTAAATCAATTTTTCCCTTTTGCGTTATTATTGCACATTTAAAAGAGGGAAATTACCACCGTACTGTTTTCTCTGTGATTGGAACCAGATGTAAGTTCGATAAAAACATTACATGTTTATACCACAATTTCGTAATGTTTGTACATGTGCGTTCGATTCAGTCGATTTAAACAAGGTTTTTTTCCCAATACACACTCTTGAAACAGCCAAAAATAGAATAGAAACAAATTTTTCTGTTGTCTGTGTGCCGAATTTGTCCGCTACTGTATATTTTAAATATATATTGTCAAACTGTCAATCAGAAAGACCACCCAGTTTAAGAATTTTTGGTCACCCCAAACAATACATCATTTAAAATGCTCTCCGAACTAATCTTTTTTCGTTTTATTTCCACTCTTTGCAATTATTTAGTCGAGACAAATTTTTGTCTCTCTGTGGCTCAGGAAATATAAAGTGAAAGACGATTATTTACTGCCAGATTACGCGCGCTTTTTCCTACTTAAGGTGTGTAATTAATTAGACTAACGACACACTTATTCACACTGCTATATTAGGAGTGCTGTAATCGTTTTGACAACGGCTTAAAGCAGGTGTCGTACAATGTCTTCGCTGCCCACACATAGAAAAAGTGACTTGTCCAACTGTCGGGCGATTAAAAGTGGGGTTATGTGGACGAAATCGGTGTTGTAATGATTGAATATGCCAAACGCAAACACAAGGGGGTGGTTTTCTCCTCTTCCTTGTGTCACCCCCAATTGAATAGTCAGTTAATCGTTTGTCGCATTATAACATGAATTATGGGGTGTGTTAAAGTTAAGGAACGTATGTTGTACGCGTGATTTTCGCTTACAATCTAGTGTGTGTGTGTTATTATTTGAGGGTGGCGCCAGTGACTATATGTCCTTCCGGGCCATTTAGAATCGGGACTAGTGGTCCCCCTTGATCATAAAGCGTGTGCATTCTCTTAAAATATATGACTTGCCGCTTGTATTTGCGCAATAATTCATATAGACATTGCCGAGGCTTTTTGTTGAGGGAGTTTTGCAACTGCAACTAAAAGTAAATAATTAATCTGGAACGAAACGCGATTACGTCAACGCGGAAGTTGCGTTTTAGTTTCGAGAGAAAAATATTTTAGATGTGACAGTTTTTTTTCCTTGTTTGGCTTTTCTTGGTGTGATTTTTATTGGAGGTCAAAGTTTTCGAACATCTTTAGCCAAATGGCATGGTGATAGGGAGAGAGAAGTGAGCAGATTCTTCTATATAGACAACACACACATATCTATACGAAAAGGTTATCTAAAAAACATATCGGCGTCAGATCAAGACAATAGCCTTATAAACATAGTGTTTGTTTTTATTTTTATGTACTTAAGTACATTCGTTCCGTGTTTGGCTATTTTTTTCGCCAACTGTGCGATTTATAAGATTGTTATCAATTTTATTTATATCTTCTTATATTCTATTAAACTTTCACGCACTATTGCATATTGAATTGATTGATTTCTAATAGTGAGTGAGAGAGAGGTGTATTGTTTATTTATTATTTGCTGGGTTATGGATTGCTGAAAGGGAAATTCCAGAGATGCTTAAAATGTCTACTTAGTAAGTGGTTTGTGTATAAGGCAGAAAAAGAAGGAGAACGACAGAGGGAGAGATGAAAGGAAAAAAGTTAATTAGTGGAAGGGAATACACCTTCAGGGCCGGACTAATTGTATATGGATTTTATTATATGGCATAGGTGGGCTGGTTTCAGCAGTCTCATTATTTCAACTAAATGATAATTTAATTTATGGGGTGTAGAAAAATTAGTTGGCTGAGTAATTTATTGGTTTTTATAACTTAAGGATGGCGATACTGGTGATATGGTGAAAAAAAATGTCAATGGTATGTTTTAGTTCTATATGTGGGATCAAAGAAGCAATTTCCTATCTGTCTTTTATATCTCTCGCTGCTTGGAAAAGTTGAAAAATCTATTTTGTACAGGATGCAACATTCAAGGAAAAATTTTGCATTTCTCAGGACTCAGAAATGGTGAGAAAAATGCAATTTACTGAAATCTTGCCAAAAACTTTTTCAACTGGCCAATTTTCCCTTAAAAAAGTCCTTTAGGAGAAAAATCAATATGGAATTTCCGAAACCGAATTTCTCTATTTCCAATTAAACTCAATCGCTCTAGAACACCCTGTATAAATTTGTATTGGAAAAAGTGTAGAAGCGGAGAGGGCTCGCGTCTCTTCCTCGTCTGGTTGACGGCGTTTCACTTGCAGTCTGTACACGGTATTATATACAATATATAGAGGACAATAATTACAAACTGAAAGAAGCCATCTCTTTGTACCGATCTGCAAATGACATGAGCCATCATCATCCGAGGGGATCCGCTCTCTCCACGCTTTTATACACACATTGAACGCACACAGACGACAACTTATTGCACCGTTCCTATCACTTTTCTCTCGAAAAACGTCTCGATATTTTCTATTAGGTCTCCTTTTTCTTTTTGATGTAGGTATATAGATATAAAATGTTAGATTGCAAATGATTTTGTCAATTTGTAACGGACTTTTCATATTTTTCTTTCTTATTGCACATACAATTTGGTAGTGTGGTAATGATGGGGGTGGTACCAATGCTGTCCAGTGCAGTGCAACACGTGCAACTGGTTTATCTGTATATGAAATGTTTGGAGTGTGTGTACATTATATATATTGGAGTTAATGAGGGATTTTATGTGCATTACTCGTGCCTTACTGACTCTGACATCCCACAGCCAACGGCGACCAAACAATTCAATCGTCGGTGTTTGTGCTCTGATTCCATTTACGACTCCAAAGTCAGTTGGTCACAAATTTTGGACGTGTTTTTTGTTTAGATTGTGTACAGGGTGGTCTTTATTTAGAAAATTTTCTGAAAAATTTCGTCAGGACGTAAAAATGTCTTTAAAAATTTGCTATTAATTGGAGATAGTTTTTTGGTGGCCTTTAGGAAAGCTTCCCAAGAAAACTTGTCATAAATGTTTTATTGGATTTTGGTCCAATTGAGCTGTTACACCCGGTATATGTGGGTACAGTATGTTTGTATGTATGGTTTTGGTTTGTTTCTTTTTTTGAAAAAGCGTATTTGATATTCAGGCAACAATAGACGGACTATTGTAGTCCGATTTGTCCGTATAGGCCAGGGCGAGTTAAGTTATTTCAAACACAATACTTCATTAGTTTATCGAATCAGATCGGACCAGTCATTAATCTTACCTGAACTATAGTTGGCCAAGACAATACATCAACATCCACAATGTATAGATTTATTGTTGTAGGCCACTTTTTCATAATAAATCTGACAAAAATATTAATTTTAGATTTATTGTGTTTTGTGATAGGAGAATTGAAAACGAATATATGGATGGACTATTTGTCTGTTTGATTATTTAGCTGGAAAATCGATTGGTAATCGATTTTCAAGAATTTTAAATATTTATTCATAATAAAAAATGGAATTATGTCGCATGTGATTTTTTCTAACGCTTATGACACACACTTTATGTTGGGTATTGTTTGAAGTTAATAGCAATTTTCCGTATAGGATGACTAGCAAGATCCTTTTTTTAAAATTAAAGATCGAATAGAACATCCAATAATAAATTTAACATACCAATCAATTAATCTTTCAGAAACGTATATAATATAATTATAATAATAAAAAAGGGCATTCACAATATTATTGTAGGTACATGTGTATGTATACAAGAAATTCCATTATTTCAAATAGTTTTTATAGAAAACCGATTAAATGGTCGGTTTGTCAAGATTATAATTTTTATGACGTCACACAGCAATACACAACAACATCTCGACTCTCTTAAACTGACTATTCATCAATCAATATTTCTAGTCAGATCATCAATAATACTAATAGTTTAGTTCTCTTTGGTGAATTTAAAATGGTTGTTATATTTTATATGGAACAATGCATTCTATTATAATAGTTTTTCTTCTTTTCTTCTTACAACATCATATAGAAGCAGCGAATGTAGAAAGTTGAGAAGCAAAAGGAAACAAAGACAGAAAGACACAAGAAAGAAAATTATGTAATTTTTCTCTTATCATTAATTGCACAAAGTAATTAACCTACAAGTTGTTGTCGGTGGATGATGTGGTGGCACACACAGTGGAGTAGCGTTCGGGGGGCAGAGGGAACACTGCCACCGACGCCACCCCCGATTATCCGCGTATAATAATATTGTGCATCTGATGGTTGATGATATGGGGTTAGACATGGGGGAGTATCGATTGCCCCGCCCCCCTGCTGCGATCTGTCGCCATGGATACCATGACACTATTGTGGGGGACCACAGAGGACGGTGGCGGCGGTGGCGGTGCTGATATTTGGACATTAAACTCGTGGACTACATTATTACTAGAACTTGTGTCTCGACTTGGACAAATGTCCCTAAGATCCTGCAATACAATTGTTTTCTTAGAGTGTATCTGCATTCGTAGCACATAGTTGGCCACTTTTCATACATTCACTCTGTTCCTACGTGATGATTAAATGTAAATTGGTTTCCTAGCCAACTGCCAAATAAACAACCGTCATTATATTAAAGCCAATTTGATCATTTCAGTTTTCTTATAAATTAACACTGCTGCCCCAATGCCTATAACATTATATTTACAACACAATATATAATAAAAAAAAGAACCAGTCTAGTAAATTAATACCATACATTTACTAGTTATTTATATCTTTCGTGTGTTGGCAATATGTTACATGTATTAATCCAATAAATAAATATGAGTGCCATAAATCGCCTCGTTCCTCGAAAGATATGATTTGCCCCACACCGCCCTCCACCTCGGTCTCTATAACCCCTCGAAATCTTGTCCTATATCACATCATTCATCCACCAACCAACCACAACTTGTGCTTTTATACAGTGTGCTGTATATATACAAAAATAAATAAAAAAAACACACACACTCTTGATATAATTTATAATCCAATTAAGTGGGCCTTGGAACTGAACAAAAGCGCACCACAACAATATCGAGTAGAAATATTGAATCGCGAACAAGAATAGTGCACACAGCACTGCTGCTATTACCTTAGCACATTTTTTTTGATTGATTCCAACACTAAATTTATTGATTCGATTTTTTTCCTCTTCATATATATCTTTTGTATGAGTGCTTTTATGGGACATGTACATAAAAAACTGGTACTTATCTCAATATCCGTTTATCATACAAGTCTTTCACCTGGACAGGTGTGGATCAGAAACGTCTGATTGGTAAGCCTGAGGGCACCAAATCTACCTTGAATCTCCCCATTGGTTCTCTATCTTTTGTTTTGTATAATGTTTGTAGCCACCATCATGTGAGGCGTACGTTTAATTCAATTTTCCAACACAAAGATGTCTCTAATCAAAATAAAAAATTGTGGTAAGTATTAAAGGGAAATATCAGTGTTTGTTTTTCTTTTGGAATTTTCTTGTGCACAGTTGAATAATATTAAACAGGATGGATAGTTGGTGGCCGAGTGTAAAGAAGAGGTGTGCTCGCAGGACCTCAACAATGCCCACCCGCTAAGAGACAACAATACGCGCCGGGAACATCTGCTAGCGCAAGGGGGAGTCCGCGGGGGCGCAAAAGCACCATTCAAAACGGAAAATGTGCATGTACGTATTGATAGGCGATTATTTTGATGTGTGCGGGGAGAAAATGATTTTTTTTCTCGGTGGAAATTATGGTATTTTAGTCTATTTTGGAATATTGTTTAATAGGCTGTTTTATTAGACGATGGATGATGTATTGTTTTAATTGTACGACATCAAACTGTGTTAATTATTTTAATAAATGAATTTTGCACACTCCAGGACGCATTATGCCAACGTAAAACATATGTTGAATTTTAATTAACAGTAGCTTTATAATATAATAAATTCATCAATTTAATGGTCGTATAAGTCGGATATTTAAATTGTGGCCGGCGACGATTAATGACGCTGTGTTAACTTATTCAATTCGATTTTCGGGAAAACTAGTTCTCAACGCATACAGTGACATTAATCTTCGCAGGAATGTCCAAATCACTGAATTTTCATGCATGAGAAATGATTCTGTGTGAGGAATAATTTTTCATAACAATCTAATCGTTTATGGATGGCATGTCCATGTTTTGTATTGTCCATTTTCTATTCTTTTTCTAAAATACATCTTCAATATTTCTTTTGTTGTGATAAATTGTTTTAAAAGACGATCATTTCTCATCCCACACATATTCAATTCGAACAGGTGTATTTCGACCCTCGCCACCTATTCATGGTGCCTTTTGCGAAAATCGAACCATCCAACGTTTTTTTGGGCAAATGCGTGTGAAATGGCAGACAAAAAGGCGCCGACCGCACCAATTCGAATATATACGTGGACCGCGCTGTTATATTTTTTTGCTCTGATTATGTAATCCTTTTCGATGGTGTAATAATGTGCCAGACAAATTAGTATCATTGTGTAATGTAATACAGTGATAATAATACAAATGAAAAAAAAGCAGGTACGGTCGAATGAGAAAGAGTGTTACTCTCTTTTTTATATATGTATATGCAATCGAAGTCAATAAAAAATACATTAACTTCAACAATGGTAAGTCGGCATTTTTAAATAGTTTTGAGAATCTATTGTTGCTTGCCCCCACAAACACACGGTATAAGAGAACACAATCTACAAGTTGGTGAAGAGATGAAGGAATAAACACTATCTGTCTCTGCTGTGTGAATGAAGAAGGGACAAATAAAAAGAGAGATAGGATTCACTTGTAGTGAAAATGAGAACTTTTCATATTGAAATCTTTCATCTGTGTGTTACGGATCCCGATGCCGCCAAACCATCACAACAACAACAACACACAAAACAGACCAACAAAATAATTGTGTTGCCGACAGTGGTTGAATTAAAAAAAAATTATTTCAAAAGAGGGCACAAAAAAATTGAGTGAGTTGCCATTAGGTTTAATTATTACGAATCGAATTGGTGTGATTTGGTTGTTGTTTGGAAGGGTGTGAAGAAGATGGACTCCACCACCATATACGATGATTTGTCTGTGTGAGGAATTTATGGAAAAACGGCCATGTTCGTGGAGTGTTTTTAGCTGTTGCGTGCAATCGGTCATTAAATAAGAAACGAATCATTATACAGGGTATGGGATAGATTGAATTTGAAATTTCTTAACGAAAACGACGAGTGTCTTTAAAAAGTCGCTTTTGACATAAAATTTCCATCATGCCAATCTAAACAATTTTTCAGGTGTCAATGAAGAAAGAATGTGATAAATTTTGAGGAGCTAAAGATGATTTTCGAATTACCGCATTATGTGGTGCAGAATCAATCGATCTAAATTTGACATTCGTTTAACGAGGCTGAAAACTGTTTACAATGGCGCATTATCTTATTATCCTCTCGAATCGAATGTATATGGTCCAGATGAGTGTGTGTGCCGAGGCCCCATTAATTGTATGCCTATTGTCCCCAGTTGTACAATGTTTGTGCTATGTTTATCGTCCTCGAATTTCGTGGCTGAATATGCCTCATCAAGGCACGTGCCTCTTCAACACAAATATTCAATCACCAAACGAAACCCAAACAGTTTTTCTTTTACTGCTATAAAAACGGATGAGAGAAAAGTGATTCATTTGTGCGGTAGTCAAGGGGGTAGTTTTATGGCTGTGTGAAGATATTAAAAAAAATGTAAGATAATTAAATGGACAAAAGATCGTAAAGATGTTGAAACAAATTGTCGATGTAATAAAAATTGTGGTCAATTGGTGGAATATTTTTGTGTCCCTTATTTTCTTCGTTAAAAGTTGTGAAGGTACAATTTTTCGAATGGATAATTTATGTATGTGTACCCCTTAAACAAACCAGCTTTGTTATAAAATTATTCAAAATTATTCAAAACAACTTATAATACAACTGAGAGAAGAAGGAGACCCAATCCATAATAAAATATATAGCATGGACAGACACTCGGACATATAAACCACAAGTTAAGAAAGGAACAAAAAGAGCCAAGAGATTGGAAGAGTTTAAGGAGAGGAAGAAAGAGAGAGAAATGTATAATATAAAAACACAAGACGACCGTATATACATAGTGAAATATGAAAACCGTAAAAAATATGACAAACGTTTTCTTATATTTTATATTTTTTTTATTAATACCATATTTCTCTAGCATGGGTTATTTCTGTGTGTTTATCTTTCACACTTTTCATATTGTATTATGATTATTAGGGTTGATTGTTGTAATAGATAAGGGCGCCAACCTATATATGTAAATTTATTCAAAAGTGTGTGTTCTTCTAGGTATATAACAACTTGTGGAATTTTCGTAGATATTTAGTTTGTGGAGGCGGTTTTGATGGATCAGGAATAAAAAGGGTTCAAATTGGTATTGTATATACAGGGTGTAATAGATTTAATGCAAACTGAGTAAGTAATCCTTTATAAAAGTTTCGAATTTCCAGCATGACTTTCTGGCTTACCATCACTTTTAACAAATTTAGTGAGGAAACTTTTTTGTATGCTGCAATTTTCTGGTATACTTTTGATTTAATTGTTGGACAACTGGAAGTCAATTACTTTTCAGTTACGGAACCAAATCTGTAAAAAAGATCTTTCTAAGATCTTTAAACATCATTGTTAATAGATGTTTGATTAAAATGTTTTTTGATCCGATTTCAGTTTGACCCAATCGAATTCTTCCACCCTGTATAAGTTGGATTCGAACACCCTTTCTCTGTCCCAGCTTATTACAATTATATGAGTTTTATGTTAATCTCTGTGTCAAACATATAGTGTAGAAATCAATCATTTTGTATGGGGGTCGGAGGTTGTGGACGAAAATTAAAAACATCTCCCCGGTAAAAGAGATTTTAATTAAATCATTTCATTGTGTATGTTTGTTTAAAGAGCTTAAAGGATTTCACTTTTTGTTCATTTCCAATGTGTCCGATCATCCATGAAGGGTGAATATTTGATACTCTCCATATTATAGGGTGTGATTTATTAAAACTATCCTAATGAATATTTTGGGACTTTGATTAAATTGTCGTTCATGTGGAAATTTTGCCGACACAAAACTTTTCTCTTTTTTTTCGTAAAAATTGTAAATTTATTACTGGCACATAAATCAGACACCCTTTAAGATTATAAAGAGGGCTGTTTTAATATGGTGGTTGGTTTAAAAGTGAATTTACTGTCTAACATAATCTAATTAACGTGTTTTTAATTGTGTTTAAAGGCAACCGACTTGTGTTTTAATATTGCCACGTTTCACACAGTAGTTATGTATGCCGTATGCGGTTTTAATATAATAATGAAAACGGTCCCCTGCTAGAAATATGTTTTAATATACCCACCCCTATTCACAGTCTCTCGGGCCTCCTTTCTTGCATTAAATACTCTTCAACATATCTGTTTAACCCCATGAGCAATAATTCACAATTTAACACTCTTGTAGGTCTCATTTAGAAAAAACTTTTATTTTAAGCCAAATATCGGTCCATTTCCGTCCCTTTAACATCCTAATGAAAATTAACAACTTTTACAGGGTCTTTTTGATTATGCAAATCCTGTTGCAGTTTGATTAATCGATTTGGCGGCCAAGTCAATAAAACACTAAATCTTGTCACCAATGTAGAACCGTACAAACATGTTGGAATTGTATGTTGTAGAAAATTATTTATTCCCCTTTTATTGAAATTTGTAATTGGCGCTTAAATTTATAGAACGTCTCCTCTCTTCTCTACTCTATAATCTTGTAAAACGTTTTACATTCCCGAGAATACATTATTAAAATCCCCTTTTGCTAAAGCAACAAACACACATTCAATCAATGTCGGATTAACGGCCGTGATAAATAAAACTGGATACGGTTCTGTAATTACAAACTGAAGTCAAGCATCACTCGTTTTTTGGATTAGAGATGCTGGAATGGCTTTTTTGCATTGGGATAATTAAAATTTGGTCCTGTACATAGGCAACCAAAAAGCGCGAAATTTTGAATAATTCATTTGGTTGCCCTCTCTCCATAAAACTCTAGACTAAATCACCTAAGAAAAGAATTCTGCATCCAAGTGTCAACAAACTGTCATTATTCGATTCGGTCAGTTATATTGACATTTGTCCGTCTTCTGTCTTCTATTTATAATAAATTCTCTAATCATTCAAGTCGTTTTTTTTTGTTAAATAAAAAATTCCAAGTGTCTCAAACACTACAAAAGTGTTTGATGTTTTTTCCGAAAAAAACTATATGAAAAATGTCTGCAAACACATCACCATCGCATTACACAGAAGATGCATTTGTCAGTGATGCTAATTTTAAAGTGGAAATAAATCAAAAAATGAAAGTTCCCGATAAAATTAGTTTCAATACCGACGTGAATGGTGTAAATAATTGGCAAAGGGACAATATTAATATGCAAGTCCCAGAACGTATTCTAGTTGCAGGCCAACATCAGCATGTCGGTAAGAAACCATTGGATTCCCATTCATAAACATGATTGATTTATTATAAAAATCCATTAGGTACAAGGGCTCCACCTCGGGAAATTGTCTTCGACAACTCACTCCTCCAAACTGAACCGTACCCCAGTGATTTACCTCGCGTTGCGACTCCGCCACGCAATTTAACCCTCGACCGATACCCTTTCCCCGGTGTGGACGACTACGATACAAATTCACAGGACGAAGATGACCGTATACCAATTGTAAAGGCGAAGAAATCCAACAAAGTCCAATTGAATGACACGAGTTTAATTTTAAATTCTTACCGTGAATCAACACCGCCACTGGGTGGCAGCGGAGCCGGCGATGGTCTCACACCAGCCGAAGAGATTTTACATTTACGTCGTCAAATGGCGAAGATGAATCGTCGTGTTATGGCATTAGAATTAGACAATTTGAATCGTTTACAAAAAGAGAAATTCTTAGTTGGGTTTGGAGTCGCTTATTTCTTATTTAAAGTCATTATTTGGATGAATAGGGATTAATGGAGATATTTCCAAAATATGTTGTGCTATTTATTGTTAGTATGTGCACTTATTCTGTATGAAAGCATCAAAAAAACAACTGGTTAACTTTTATAAGTTGAATCATTCAAATATTATTTTATGAATGACATTTTTAAACAATTATATGTTTGATGGAAAATAAAAACGTTTATTATTAGCAGATAAAGATTATTTCTTATTAGATAACATTGACACGTCATAGTTTTATGGTCAACTTGTGATTGTTTCACTGTCTATTTGAATTCCAATATCATGCATTATAACAATATCCGAAGCTGGTTGGTTACTTTTTTCAAATAATTCAATCAATTCTAATTTGTCCTCATCTAATTCATATTTATCAGTTATACTATTCGTTTGTACTGTTTTATTATGTTTCTTTTTTGGGTCTCTGTTCACACGTCTACAGATAGCTGACAATCGGGCAACTTTTTCACCTTTAATTGCGTTTTTTACTGTGTTTGTGGTATTTATTTGGTTGTCTGTGTTTTGTATATTAGATTTCCTTCTTTTGACATTTTCCAGGACTTTGTAATTTGTGGTACTTTTGTTTTGGCCGCTCAGTTCGGTCATCTTTGGTGGACTTTGTTTCCTCTTTGCATCTTCACTTTTACGACTAGTTGTATTGTCACTGTTGTTTGATGTTAATATTAGCAGTTGTGTGGATTGCATTTGTTTAGAATTCCGAGCACCGTTGGCTGGTAAAATAGGAACATATCGTCGAAGGATTTGTTCCTGGATCAGTTCTGTGCTATTTATTGTAATTGGTGTGGAAAGAGGATCAATATTGTGGACAGGAATGAGTACTGGAGGTATAGCAACTATCGGTGTTGAATTATTTGATAAAAATGACGACGAATTGGTCTTTATCGTCTTGCTAGCTATTTTTAGTCGTTTATTGGCTTGAGTTTGTTGTGTGTAATAATTTTCACCATTGGTAGATGCCGGTATTGAATTATTTAATCCCATGTTACTATCTTCAATGTTTTCATCTTTTAATATTAACTCTTCCGGTCTGAATTCTGTCTTTAGTGAGTCAGAAATGAGTGAAGTGACATCTAATGGATCGACACCTATTTCCAGATTATTAACATTTTCAATTGGTTTAACTAAGTTCACTTTTGGAATTTCCATTCCACTGAAAGAGCAATACTTCTCTTCATGTAACACTTTGACTCTATCATGGTCTCTTATGAATGATGAGCACATGGGACACTTGTACAAACATTCATATCTGTGTTCCTAAAATGATTACGATTAGTTTATTGCACTCTTCGGACTTCTGAGGACTTTTTTTACCAATTTATGATCCTCTAAGTTTTTCTTATTGTTGTAAATTGAGTAACAAATTGCGCAGGTTAAATCGATCCTTGCACAACTGCTTTCTTTCTTATGTTTTAGTAAGAAAGCTTTATTTGGGAATTTTGCCTTACACTTTGAACACCTGAATTCTAAATCAATTTTCGTAATTGAAGTTAATTCGTCTATATTTAAATGCAGTTTCACTTCGGATATGCATGATTTACAAGCTGTGGGTATAAAATCAGCTTCAGGGGTTCCCTAAAACAACCATTAATATACAGTCCTACAAATTTTCAGACATACTTACATAAATTAGGGCATAATGTTCCAAAAAATCGTTAATTGTGTATGTAGGTCCATTCTCTTTTCTTCTCTTACAAATTTTGCATTTATCGGCATTTGAATGAGGTGCTTTATTGTCGTTATTTATGTAATCATCCATACTGTTTAAATTTATAATTTATATTGAATTAAATTAGAAAACATAAACAAATCACAGATGTGAACACAGAAATCATTTAAACATTAAGGTTATGTTTATGTAAAATGAAAGTAGTTCAAATATTCACATATAACAACATCTTGAAAAAATTTCATAATTTCGTATATTGGCTGTTGGTATTTCCAATTTACCTATTTAAAGGGTTTTGTCCGTTTCTTCGAATTTAGTTTAAAAATCTTGGAAAAATTAATGCAGTTTTTTGAATTTTCGACTGACAACCAAACGAACTTTTAAATTTTGAGGTTATGTTGATGTTTATCGGCAGTAGTTCAAATGTCCACATATAAACTGGAATAATAATCATACACCAATTTTCTTGTAAATTTACCACGTAAAATGATTTTTATATTTTTTCTACCGGCCCTTTTACTTTTCTATATAATAAATCGTCAATTTTACCGTAAAAAGTGTACATTAAGTGGAAAACATGTTGTTATAACGGGCGGTTCTAGTGGCATTGGAAAATGTGTTGCAATCTTAGCGGCCAAATTAGGAGCAAACGTGACCATAATCGCTCGCAATCCCCAACGATTACTCGAAGCCCAAGAGGAAATCAAAAAAGCCACCATCGACAAAGATGCCCAAATAGTCACGAAAATCTCTTTGGATGTAAGCGATTTTGATGCCGTAAAAAGTACAATCAATGATTTGGAATCGATTGTGGGACCAATTTACATGCTTATCAACTGTGCTGGCATGGCAATTTGTGGGACTGTTGAGGAAATGACGACCGAACAGATAAAACAGCTAATTGATATTAATTACTTGGGAACATTGTATCCAATTAAAGCAGTTGTGCCATTGATGAAAGAGCGAAAAGAGGGTAAAATCGTCGTTTGTGGATCACAAGTCTCCCTTATGGGGATGTACGGCTACACAATCTATTCCAGTTGCAAATTTGCATTACGTGGCCTTGCCGAGTCACTCTACATGGAACTGAAACCTTACAATATCAGTATTACAATGGCTTTGCCACCGGACACCGACACTCCCGGCTTTGAGAATGAGAATAAATCAAAACCGCTCGAAACCAAATTAATATCGGCCGATGGTGGACTGTACAAGCCGGAAGATGTGGCGAATAAGTTGCTAAACGATGCAATGGAAGAGGAATTCTTCAGTTCTATCGGATTTGAAAGTTGGATGGTGACGAATCTCTGTGTTGGCATGAGTCCGTACAAATCGTTTTGCAATGTACTGTTGGAGGCATGCATTCTGGGACCAATACGCTTAATTTCCTCATTTTATATAAATAAGTTTGAAAAGATTGTTAAGAAATGTCATAATGATAGATTAGAAGCTAAGAAAGTGAAATAAAATTGAATTTATTTGTGGATTGGTTTATTAGTTTTTCCAATTCCATGGTATACAAACAACACCATCGGACAGAACGGAATAGTAAGTGGCTATATTAAGGTTAACATTTTTTAAAAACGGTGCTAAATCTCTTTTGTTCTCTAAGATTCGTTCACAGCATTTGATCATCAGATCAGGCGTCACATTGTCATCTTTGAGCAATCGATTCAATTGTAATTCCTTTAAAACTTGTGCATGTAATGATCGTTCGATGTGTTTGTCTCTTTGGTAGTTTGTCTGTTTATCGTAGGCCTCCTTTAAATTGGTTGTAATGAAATTGACTAGAAGATTTCCAGGTAGACTGCAAGGCACGATAAATTGACCAGTCGGGGATACCATTAAGGGGCCAGATTCACTAAAAATCACGGTTTTATCAATGTTTTTTCATCTTTAATTGTCTTACGTTTCGACTACAATTTCGTAAAGGTCCAACGAATCTGGCCATTCACTAGGGAATTTTTTTCTTGATCGAAAATCACACAACGATGTTGTTATTTGATTTAAATGTTTCTCATATTCACCGGATGCAATTTTCGGCATGAATTTCCGTCTGCCGACTTTTATGTTACGTAAAACGTGTGAAAGTGATTTTTCAAACACTGGTATCCGATACAAAGATAAATCGTATCTTGGAATATTTTTTATAAGCTGGAAAAAAATGTTTAATAACAAGGTTTTTTCTTTTTTTGTGTTCTTACGTCTAGCCAATTGTGACGCACTTCTCCTGTATACAAAGTAATGTTTCCATCTAGACTAACGCCTGTAAAATTCGAGAAAATCAGCGTTCTTCCCTCCAAATTGTGCATTTCTGCTGGATGTTGTTCGAATAACGATTGAAAGCTCATTAAACAGCCTCTGAAATGACGATCGTTCCATCCACAGTCAAATTTGATTTCTTTTAGTTTTAATTTCTCTGTAATATTGTTACGTAATTTGTTCACTTCATCAGCTACGGCTTTGTTTTCTTGCGTTAATTTGATCGCATCCTCATAGTTCGTTTTAAGCCAATTGTTTAATTTAAGTTTTTCTTTCGCTTTTTCTATGTCACGTTGGAAAATTGTCTGTGCATATATTGGATGGTTTTTGTTAATATTTGTTAAATCAATATCGTTTACGTTCAATTTAACGGTACGACGATTTGTTTCGAATGGCGATGGGGTGATTTTGTCCACATAATCAGTGGGCAGTTGGCAACTACGTAAAATTGTTAATACAGCAGATCTAATATCTAGTTGATTTAATTGGATTTTTATTAAACGAAGTGATGTCACTGCAAACGATATTGGCTCGTTAAATGTTTCATTATAAATTTGTACAAAATTACCCTCTGTTTCTGGTTTATTACGATTTTTTATATAAAATTGCAAATCTGTTGGTTTGATTGGTTTGGAAGCTTGCAAATTATTTAAGATGGCACTTAATTGTTGTAAGGAGTTTTCATTTGTTGACTAGAAAATTAATTCTCTTAATTGTATGGAAAATTGGGTGGGTTTATTCATTTTTTTACTCGTTCATTGGGATATTTTCCAAATAAATCTGGATGGACAGCAAAATAAAAAGGTCGCAAGGCAGTCGATACTTCTGTTGCAGTTAAATAACGTACACATATTAACTGATAACTATTTAGTTTAGTCCTAAAATATAAGTTTAATTAGTAATTATTTAAATTAAGTAGAAATAACAAATTACGAAGTTAATTTGCGTAACATTCCAACTTTTTGGTTATATTTACTGTCATACTCATATGATTTTCGCCACTAGTTGGTACAAGTGGCGCTTGCTGTTGGTAGCGCCTTTCAACTAGCCGACAGGGATTTCATTTTTGTTTTCTTGGTTTGTATCAATAAATTTTTGCAGTAAATGTATCGTTTCTCTTTAAAAGTGCATTGAGTTTATTTTAACAACAAATTTTTAGAGATTGTGTTATTTTAGTATAAAGTGTAGCCCCTATTCCTTAGTTCAAGTCAAATATCTATCATCACCATAGGGCGCCACTTGTATCGACTAGTTCCGAGTCTTCGATAACAGGATTTCAACAACTAACAACGGACACAACGGTAGTTTGTTTAAAAAAATGGATAGTGTTAGTTTTATAAACCGAGTTAAACAGATTTTGAAGTGTCCCATTTGGTAAAACAATATATTTTTCTCTTTTATTTATGCATGTATTATATTTTAAATTGTTTTAGTTCCGCACCAAATGAACCACTTGTTAGAATTCGCACGTGTGGGCATTACATGTGCAAATCTTGCTTAGAAAATGAAAAAGACTCTCTTAGATGTCCTCGATGTACTGAAAAGTACAACCAAGAAGATGTACTGCCAAACTCAGATGCAGACAAATGTAGACGCTTTTTAGAGAACATTGAAGCAAAACAGCAAACTACTGGCAATAAAGTGAATAACAATCGAAAATTTTTCATCTACAACAACAATACCTACAATATGGTAACTTATAAAAATAGAATGCGATTAAACACCATGGGAGAAAGTGCCTTATATTCTGCTATCAAAAAGAATCAAGTAAATTTGGTTCGACAAAAGTTAGAGGAAGATTGTTATGATTTGAACAGTAAAGATAACGCAGGATGGACAGTTTTGGTGAAAAATCATTGTTTAATCAGTACCCATTTGTTACTAAAAGTTTGCCGTAGCATGAAGCAGTCGTAAGGAAATCAATCGTTATTGTCAGAATGCTTTTAACGAATGGAGCTCTTGTAAATGTACCGGGTTTTGATAACACCACACCATTACACATGGCTGTAAATCAACAGAACATTGAACTGATCAAAATCTTCTTAGAGTATGGAGCGGATGTGAATATGATTGATTCAGATGGCAGGAAACCAATGTAGAAACTTTATTTTGCTAGCCAAAATGAAAGTAATTTATTTATTTCGTAGAGATTACACCGCAAGAGCCGATATAAAAAAATTACTGGCTCAACCCGACATAAGACCCACTCATTATAAACTGTGGTTCTGTGAGTTGATTACAGTTTATTGCCATTCAATTTTGCCCGAATACAAAACGAAATTAGAAAAATGTAAACGGGCAGATGTTAGAAATGATTTTGATGTTAAGAAGATTAGGTTTTCTCATATTATAATCAAGAAAACGCATAAACTGTCTTTGAAAATACTGTTGGCTATAGTTAGTGGAGTTATGATCGCACCACAAGAGTGGATTGATGATTTTTTACAAGGAAATATGTTGATCCCAATAACAGATTTTGAATTTTGTTATGATGCCAGTTTGAATGGAATTATTAAAAAAGCTATGTTGAATTCAGTGCTGAAAATGCCAAAGTTATTTGAAGGCATTAGTTTTTATATTGTTGGTCATAAGAAGAATGTAAAAGTTCATGATTTGTTGGTTGATGCAACGTCTTTATCTAAAATAATACTTGCTGGCGGTGGAAACATTTTGAAAAGAGAACCAACACCGAACAGTGTTGGTGGACTGAAAAAATATCCATTTCATGCAAATACGAATGGCAACTTTTCCTACTGCTCGCATTATACTATTTTTGAGGAGGAAAAACCACCTGATTTGCAATACAAAATGGATATAATCAAACATCAGTCGTCCAAATGGTTAATTGACTGTATTTTGAATTTCTCCGTGGCCACAGGATAAAAAAAATTTCTTTTCAAAAGGTTTCCACCGCCAGCAAGTATTATTTTAGATAAATAGGATAATCCTATTCTGTGACTGTGTCTATAACTTGCATTTCGATTTCGAAAAAAGATAAAAATAAAAAGTGACAAATTTGTTCACAACACAATTATTCTAATCATTATTAATTTACAAGATAAATGTAGGTCGGTTGTTGTTACTGTACATGGTGTCGTCTAGGAGACCCATACAAATACAATTTAAATATCAATAAACAATGCTGGTTTATAACATAAATTTATAATAAAATTGGAAAGAAATTTTCAAACAGGCAGTTTGAATGCGTTCGCCGATTCGTGCATTTATTCAATTTACAACCAGTCCCTTTAGGGTTGAATTTTAATTAAAATAAAATTTATAAAGTGTTAGCTGTTTTGTCGATAATCCCCATATGATATAATTCACACATAATATTTCCTGTCCACGCATCCAAAAAAAATTTCCCTTTATTAGTCAATAGATTTCCACATAAGGAAGGTGAGTTTAACTACGTACTTTCCTCTTGATTTTATTTTTTATCTCTATCTACTTGAGTAAAGACAACACAGATTAAAAGAATCGATATCTATACATTCGTTTTTATCGCTCTTATCAACAAAATTAAACACATCCTTCATTTGGTGTCGTTTCGTGTCTTTTATCACACTTTCTATACAAAATGCACAGCAACAGAAGGTAACCTGTTGCTAAAACCACTGTAAAAACCCATTAAAAACACTTTATTTCCGCAGATTCCAACACAGGATGCGTCCCCAAAGCGCGACATCTCGCCAAGAGACCGAAATGGCAGCGAAAAGTCTTCGCGATCTGCAAGCGCTCGGCTCTAACGCCGATCCCATCCAACGTCTACGCCTTCTTTGCCTCTCACGCGGCGCCACTGGCATCCTTGGACTTGGCCGAATGTTTCGTCGCATGGACGAAGACGGCAACAAGAACCTAAACCACGAAGAATTCGTTCTAGGTCTTCGAGAAGTCGGTTTGGAAGCGAGCGACGAGGAAATCAATGAAATGTTCAACAAATTCGACACAGACAACAACGGCAGTGTCAATATGAACGAATTCTTAGTAGCTATTCGCGTAAGTAGTAGTAGGCGATGCAAAGCAACATCAAACTTCATTTTGCGCTCTTCTCATAGCCGCCTTTAAGTGAGTCTCGTATCAAATGCATCGAGGAGGCGTTCAAGAAAATGGACCGCACTGGTGACGGGGAAATCACCGTTGAAGACCTGAAAAATGTCTACAATGTCAAAGCACATCCTCGCTACATTTCCGGTGAAGAATCTGAAGAGACAATCATGAAACGGTTCCTGGCCAACTTTGAACAGGACGCCACAAAAGACGGTCACGTAACCAAGGAGGAATTCCTTAATTATTACAGCGCCATCTCTGCATCCATTGACAACGATTGCTATTTCGATTTAATGATGAGACAAGCATACAAACTGTAAAATTTCAAATAAACCGCTTGGTCAAATTATGGTCGGTTTATTGACTAATAAAATTACGATTACAACCCTTACAAAGTGTGTTTGTGTGCTTCCGGCTTTTGTTTTTTTTTTGTAAGACACTAAAGCGCCAGTTCTAATGGGAAAGTGATTTGATAAGAAAATTCAAAAAATTCCGTATAACACCATCTATTAACATTGCGATGAACTTCCGTCTCAGGTCACTTTCCCATTCAAAATTTGCCCGACTAAAAAGATGTAATTATTTTACTCTTGTTTAAAACCATTTGCAGTTGTTTCAGTCTTTTCTTGTTCACGTCTTGTCAATTGATAATAAACCACCAAACGGCCACTTAACATAAAAAGGAACACTAGTGCGGGCGCTGTACGCTCTAATTTATCCGCCACCATGTAATGCGAATAGACGGCCATCAGGGTGAGAACCAGCAGACAAATGTTGGCACCATTTTTGATTTTATCTAAAAAAGAAAGAAGATCATAAAATAAGTTTAAATTAGACATTTCTAATTAGGGTCAGTGTGTCTGGGTCTAGGTTTAATTTTGTCCTACATATATCTTAGTAGGCGAATTTTCCAAATAAACAACAGTTTGATATAAGAGTGTGCTATGAAAATAACAAGAAAAATCACAGTCAACACCGTGTATAAAACGTAAATTTAGATTTTATTTTTAATTGTATAACATTGACAAAATGTAAATATGGGTTGCGGTCAGCAAAAATTTTTATTTCTTAATCTCAAACTGCAGAAATTTATAAATAGGTGGAATACCTTTAGTCAAATACGCAATAATAGTTTGTTTTTCGGTACTTACGGTGTGGTACGAATGCCATTGCACTGCCACAAATTATCTCTAAAGCCCCAACAGTCCTTCGATACCATTTCGATGGTATTTTAAAGTCCAATGCCTCTGATAAGGGAAACACTTTCGCATATTTCACATACTCCTTTCTCTGTAAATCAAAAAAAAATTGCGATTTTCCACACATTTATGACGTAAAATTTGCACTAAATATATAAAAGCATAATCCTAGGCAGGCATGGAGCCAAAAAAAGAAAACAAAATTAATAAATGGAAGATTTTTCGCACACTATTAAACAAACTTACCAAATCTTTGTGCAAGTCTTTCGATATATAATTAGAAATTTTAATAAAACCGACAAATATGAAAAATAAACCTAACAATACAGATAAGGATTTCAATACAATTGAGCCCATCTTCTCTACTCTTTCTCAACACATAAACAAAAAAATTCCACTACAATATTCAACTATATTCATTAATTTGCACTTGTTTATTTATTATCAAACGCACATTGTTACAGATGTTATTTATTTACTATTGGCCAATTTCGAATTGTATTATTTTATGTATAAAAAGTGACGCTCGAAAACGCTCCACCAAAATTGGAAAATCAATATTTATGCGCCCCTTCTCTCGCTACTAATATTACTAAAAATATTTATGCCATTTTGCTACAGACAAAATATGAGAAAAGGACAACACACTATCTTATGTGTTGTTAAATATATGAAATCACTTTTCGAAATGAATACATTTTTGTTACATTAGAAATTTTTTAATGGAAAACATTTAAAAATAAACTAAATCAAATCATTGTTGGTTGCATATACACAACAGTTTTAAAACAATCTCAAAATATTTCATATTCTGGTATGTAATATTTATAAAAAAAATATATATAATTCATTTAATGTATAACTTTCTTACATATTACTTAAAAGACATCACACATCGTGGTCGTTTTCGTCTTGCTGGCGTTACGACTGTTAAATTCACTTGCTTTTCCATCGGTTTTTCTATACTACATTCAATCTCATTCATATTCATATCGTCTATTAATTGTACAATACTATTATTCGAATTTAAATCACTGTATTCTTCTTCTAAATGTAAAACTGGAATGTCACCATCGTGTGTTAAAGAAACCGAATTTTCAACAATTCCAGTGGTGGCTACTTTTTTTAATGGACTTGGTTTCGGTTCGATTTGAGCTTTTCTCGGAGACGTTCGCCTAATCACTGGCTTCTCGATTTTCTTTGTAACAGGACTTGAAGGTGGTGTTCTTGGGCCGATTTTCGTCGTGTTTGTATTTGATTTTTCCTCATTTGGTTTTGTCACATTTTTGTCTTGACTTAAAATGTTATTCTTTGGTGTTTTTGTTATTACTATTGGTAACTGATTATATTCCACTCGATTGTCGACGTTTTTCTTCTCTAATGAATTTCTTTTCCTCACTTTTGATTCTTTCTTTTCGTCTTTATCGCTTTTTATCACTTTAGTGACTTGGTCTCGGACTGTGTCAACTTTGCTATCCGCAACATTTTTTAATTTCTCGTTATTTTTAGAAGGAATCAGATGGTCTCTGTTGATCTTCACTTTTTTATCATTATTTATGGGTTTTGAGGTATTTTCTCCATTTTTCCTATGAACCAACGATTCTGTATTAACTTTAATATTGTTTTTCTTTGTTTTTATTTCACAAACAAACTCCACTGGTTTTTTATCGATTTCTTTTCGTCTTTTAGGCGAAGTAGACTTATTTCTTGAACGATACTCGTCCAAATTAATCATAGTCCGTTTTGGATTCGTTTTGTTTAATGTAACACTAGTGACTTGCAATTCATCACGTTTTCTTTTCTTATTAATAATTGTTCTCCTCAAATCATCATTCCGTTTCTCCTCTTCACGTTTTTTCTCATTTAAAATACATGGTTTTGTATGTTCTTTGACACCATTTTCACGTCTACCATTAAAATTTCCATATATTCCTTTACTAAGCACTTTTTTATCTAACTCTTCCCTCAATTCGCCGATTGTGCGATTTTTACGTTCAATTTCTGCTTTTGCAGTTTTATACAAACTCGAAATATTTTCTGTTAAATTCGCATTTGTACTTTTTAAATCAGTAATTGTATTGTACAATTTCTGTATATCAAGACGTAATTGCTTTATAAATGAATGTAGTTTTAAATTCTCAAATTTTAACTAGAAAATAAAAAGTTAGGTTAGGCAGATATAAACAAGATTATTTTAATATAGTTACGTCTTCCACTTGTTTTCCTAAATCACAACTATCCAGGTCTTCATATAAAAGCGAATTTGCATCATTTGCATCATTCATTTCCCCAAGAAAATAATTAAAACGTTAATTAAAAATAAAAACTAAAAATTCTAAGCGCCAAAACTAGCAACTTTTTCACATAGTGTTCACTATGGCGCTATCTACACGTCATCCCTCCAAGTTTCCCGTACAGAGAGAGCACTGTAACATCATCAGACGCACGCGCACTAACAACACTTTACACACAACATATATCCCTAACCTTCTTCCGTTTTCAGTGTCGTTTTTCGTCTCATAATGTAAATGGCAGTGTAGTTGGGTGTGTTGTGGTGGTGCATCAAAAATTCTTAAGCCTGTTTGTGATTATACTAGTTTCTAATCAATTTGCAATCAAAATATGAATGTAAGTATTAACATTTGTTAAATCAACCTATTTCCATACTAAACTTACCACCAATAACCCAATAATATAGTAAAAACAGGGATCAATGACCATGGGTGGGATGGCACAGATTTCAGTGTCTACACTACGACTTGCGTCAATTTCTACCTTCCTTGTCATTTGCATTCTAATCACCTTGGACTCTCTATTGACGTTATGTCTTTGATTGAACAATTTTCTTTTGTTTTCCCCGAAATTCTTCTGTCATTATAAACAATTTTATCGGGATATCGGTTAATAGGTAAAACGGGGCGATATTACTAAATTTTTTACAATTTTCTTACAAGTGCAAAGGCCACAGGTAGTATATATTACTCGGCTTGCAAACATATTCATTCATAATTATTAATAAATTGACTGTAATTACGTTGTTGCTGTTTAAATTTACAGTCCACTAACAATTTTTTTATGTCTGTTACAAAACAATTAAAACAGTTCAATTTCTTTCTTCTTCGGCCATTTGGTTAAGTAATTTTAATAATATATAATAGTTGGTTTAAGTGGGTGGATGACCGTGTAGGCAGTAGGAACAGCTTATTTATAATTAAATATGAAAGAGCAAAAAACAATAAAACAAGAATTCACAATGTCAACAACAGTACAAAAAAATACAGTTTTCGTAATCATTAATTGTTATCAGTGTGTTACGTAAATAAAAAAAACATTGTGTAACATTATAGGGCTCTATTTTCATGGAACCCACGAGTACATTTCACAGCCAGTTCGATTTTTCGACAAATGTACAATGTCTAGACTACATTAGAAAATGTCAATCGTTTTTCAAGCCCTTCTGGGACTTGCCAACAAAATACTCGACCATTTCACCTTCACAGTTACTTTTTACGGAAGTTTAGGGCAACAGTGCGTTAACAATTACCATTCTAGATAATAATAAAACGCCAACATTTTACATTTGGTGCAACAGACAAATAAATCTAAATCGGGCATACTTCCGGTTGCTGTCATTTTACAAATGTAAACAAACAAAAATGTGCGCTTCCTAGATATTCCTAATAACTATTTTATGTTTTCCAGGATTTCACCAAGTGACAAAGTTCTTCGATGGATTCAACAAGCAATCGGGGCTCCACTGGTCAACTGTCCAGTACGGGCAGCACCTCAGGTGGTGGTGGAATGCACCATTCGCAATCGACTCCGGCTGGAGTAGACGGCGGTGCAAGAACGCCACCGGCAACACCAAAGAAGGGTGGCAAAATGTTGGCCATTCGGGTACAAATGTTGGACGATACAATTACCATTTTCCAAGTGCAGGTAAAATTTGAAAATGTTATTTTGGAAATACGTACAGTCGCCATCTATAGCATAGATTTGAAAACAGTTACAAAGTGGCACAAACAAAACGTTCAAAAGTAACTAGAAATTAAATAGTTTGAAGTTAATGTTCCAAAAGTTGAATAAAACGATTTAGAATGCTGATTTAATTAAAAAATCGTGTCAAACGTCCATCAACACATCAAAGTGGAAAAGTTTTTTATATAAAAATCCCTTTTAACGATCCTTTTCTGAAATTAAATCACGAAAGTTTACAAACATCAAGATTGAACGTGTTCTAGACCTTATTATCATAGTAAATTAACACCGAGGGCGAGTTTTCTTGTATAAGGCCCTGTTTGCTTTGGAAATGGGGGGAAAATGCTTACATTCACTCAATTTACAGTGTCGTTTATCTATAAGAGCCTCGATAAAAGCTAGCGATATTTTCAAAACATTGTATTTTTGATGCAAATTTGGTAAGTTCAATAAGAACTTAAACAATTTAAATAGCCGGTGAATTAACCTTTAGAAGTCAAATTAATAAAAACTGATTGAACAATTATCATCAATTACATGAGAAAATCACGGTTTTTTCAATAATGACTCTTTAATTCCCTTACAAACGTTGCCAAAACCGAATAAATCGCGTTCCTTGTTGGCATACATTCGCCAAACACCTCCAACAACGTCGCTTGTTTCTCCACTGTTTCTTTATAATCACTTTTTGATATTCGTCCATCCCGATCCACGTCCATTTTCTTTGTAATCACCTCCAACATATCCTTAACAGAATCCTCTGTATCTTCTCCTGTTTGACTTAATAGAGATGGTCTTAAAAAGTGTAAAATCGTGTCACGATTCAGTACTCCGGCACCCAAAACGTCGTACGTGTTCCAACAGAAGGAGATTTTCTCTGCAAATGTTCCACGTAGTAAAAGGGACAAAGCTTGTACCCAAGCTTCGATTTTTATGTATTTTGATGGTGTCCGATGCAATGTACATATAATATAGCCACTTAAAATATCATCAGTCATGTCGAAAGTCTTATGTAAAACGTCCATAAATTGTGTCTTTGTCATGCATTTATTTTTATTGGCTTTTTTGAATTTTAAGTAAATTAAAAGAATACATTGAAGTTCACGTTTCGTAAAATGGCAAGTTTTTAAAAGTTTTTCAATTAAATTTGTATAGTTGCGTAAAAAGCGTGTTTCTTCTAAACCACTTATCGATACATCTAAACGTTCACTTAAAGACATTACGAGAATTTTTTTTAGATAATTTTCGAGTAGTTTTAAACGTCACACATTGGAAATAAATCAAAATTTTACAGCGCTTACTTTAAAAACAGAACAACAAACAAAATCATGGAAGAAGCTTTTTATATATAAACCACTTATTATCAAGAAGATTAAATTATTAATACATTTTCATGTTGTTGAGTAAAATTGTTTTGAGAAAACAAATTAATTATGTTTTTAATGGTTATTGCATGTCGTATATAATTTTAAAAAAACCTAAACAGATGGCTGGTTAATTGTATTTTATGATATGTACGCACTTTTTTCGCTGTTAATTTGTCTTATTTACAAAACAATTAGTAACAATTTAAATACTTTGTTAATATTGCTTAATATGAGTAGAATATGATCAGAAATTGCGAATTAGAAGTGTGAATCTTTTCTTAGTTTTGGTGCCATCTAGTAACGTTTAATAAACTATTTTGTTAGGTCTGAAAACAAATTTTAAACGAAAATGTAAAAAAAACGTAACTCAGGTCTATTGAATATAGTATAAAAAACTGTATGTGGTAATTGAAGCATAACCCTTGCGAATTACAAAATAATCCATAACGAAATACATTCTTTCTCACGAACATTAAATTTCCTATAAAAATTTTAATAATTTTTTGTTCCAGGCAAAGGCAATGGGCCGTCTACTGTTCGAACAAGTGTGCAAACAGCTCCATCTATTGGAAGCCGATTATTTCGGGCTCGAATACGCAGATGGTGGTGGCACAAAAGTAACAAATTTGTAATTTGATGCATTATTCAATAACATTTATGTTTTCTTTTAAAACAGTACTGGCTCGACCTTCAGAAACCAATCTCCCGTCAATTGGGCCTTTCATTAGTGGATCCATTACTATATTTCTGTGTGAAATTCTACACACCCGATCCGGCACAATTGGAAGAGGAATACACACGATATTTGTTCTGTTTGCAAGTGAAACGTGATTTGTCACATGGTTTAATGCAATGCAATGAAAACACTGCAGCATTAATGGCCAGCTATATTGTTCAAGCGGAATGTGGTGATTATGTGGCAGAAGACTATCCAGACCATACGTATTTGTCCAGTTATAAATTCGTTCCACAGCAAGATCAAGAAATGGAACGGAAAATCATGGAAAATCACAAAAAACATTCGTATGAATTTATTTTTATTGAAATATGTACTAGAGATAGTGGCCATTTTGAACTAGCATTTAATGTTTGGTCTATTTGACACTAGATGGCGCAATGTGTAATTTATGTTTAAAGATTTTTGTGTTTTTAGAGGCCAATCGCCCGCAGAAGCGGACTTGAATCTATTGGAGACGGCTCGCCGATGTGAATTATATGGAATGAAAATGCATCCGGCAAAAGATCATGAAAATGTGCCATTAAATTTGGCGGTGGCACATATGGGAATTTTGGTGTTTCAGAATTATACGAAAATCAATACATTTTCATGGGCGAAAATTCGGAAAATTTCCTTTAAACGTAAACGATTTTTAATTAAATTACATCCAGAGGGTTATGTACGAAGACAGAAACATAACATTTTAACATGATAATTATCTTAATGATATTTTTTAGGGTTATTATAAAGACACGGTGGAATTTTTCTTTGAAGGTCGTAATGAGTGCAAGAATTTTTGGAAGAAATGCGTTGAAAATCACGGTTTCTTTCGTTGTTCGAGTGTTAAGAATGTTTCAAGGCATAAAACACGTGTTTTATCACGTGGTAGCTCATTCAGGTACACCATGAATTCAATTTAGAAAGTTTGTAAATTACAATAAAATTTTGAATTTTATTTTTATAGATATAGTGGCAAAACACAAAAACAAATCGTCGAATTTGTGAGAGACAATTATGTTAAACGGCAAACATTCCAAAGGTGAGTTTTGAAAATAATTTAGAATTTTGGGCATGAAATGTTTGATTTTTCCACTAAAATTACCATAAAAGACCCCAGAATAATATCTCTGCTTTCCCCTAAAAAAAATTGATATAAAAACAATTTTTGTAGCTATTTTGTGAAAGTGTGGAGCATGGTTGTTTTATTTGTAGCATTTGGATTGGATAATGCTGTGTCCGACGGTGTTTTTACTTATTTAAAAAAAATCGTGACAAATAAAAGGGAAGGAGGATGGGAGTAAATTCTTTTTATATCATTCGTCGTTTCTATATTTGCTATACATAAAAAGGAAACGGTCATAAGCGCACTGCATGCTTTGATGTACTGTAACTATGTTAAATATCGTGTTGGGAAATCAAAGATCGTGTCATATAAGATGGTTAGATTAAATTTTATATAGAGACGAACTTTTGTTAGCACTTACTGAGCTCCATACAAATCACAAAATCGCTTATTTTATTATATAAATATATTAGTTTAATTTAGAACTATTTATTTTATATAAAATTAAGTTACTAATAACTGTTTATATTATTATATTATTTTATTGGGTGTGTAGTAAAACTATGATTCGGATATACATATAATCTCATTCCTCATTCTCTTATACAGGTCGGCCTCGTTCCGTCATACTAGTGCACATTCAAGTGCAACCAACATGCACACCAACACTGTCGGCAACAGCATTTCCGCTCATCCATTATTACCACTTGCAGACAGCAATTTAAGCGGTAGGTAGTTGGTTTTTTTATTTTTGTTTGTATGTAAATCCCCGTAGTAGTATGTATCTTATAACTGATTTAAATGTTTTTAAATTAGAAATTGAATATGTATGTGATTTTGTATTCAATTTTTGTTGTTTTATTTCTTAGTGGAAGTGTCCAAACTCTCGGCTTCGCTTCACTCGATGGACGGAACTGTACCGCTGCCGGCTTCTCCGACGATGAGATCAGTCTCTCGCCACCTAGGCACAGCTACATCTTGGAGCTCGGCCCCAGACACCATTCGCCCTACATCCACCACCACCACCACGCCGCCGCCGCAGTCTCATGTTCAGACGACGATCTCGCCATCACCTCCTCTGATGACGCCGCAATCGATCACACCGGTAACTTCTGCGACTACGAGCCCACAACGGCATCAATACAACAACAATTCACCGGTCGCCGTCCGCGCAGCAGTTCACAGGGCAGATACAGGTACCAACAACAACAACAACAACATTACGCGCATCATACCCATTACTGCGGCGGTCCGGACAATGCCCTCTAGTCATAAATCGGAGGGCTCGTTGGACCAATATGATTTAAATTTTTATCCAACACAGATACAATCGCAAAATGATATTGGTTTAATTTCGAATATTTCAATACCGACACCAGAATATTCTTATAAATCGGTAACAATGTTGCCGAAACGTCATTTATGGCAACGTAGTGCTAGTTGTAGGGATTTATATGATTTTAGTTTTGAGGAAACAGGTAAAGCGAAACGTCGCTCAAAGCCACTGAAACAAATTGAGAAAAATGTTGTTAGTTTAGAGGAGAGGAAATTAGAGTCACCGATTACGAGATACGATGATCATCATACAATTTATACAAGTTCACGTGATAGTAGTTTGGAAATACATCAGGATATTATGATGCCTGATCAGAAAGTGTATTCGAGTAGTTATCCAGGTATGACATCGTATTCGCAATCGTGTGAATCGGTTGAAGATCCCGGTAATTATGATTTACGTGATTCACAAGATGATTTATCACATGATAGTTATGAATTAATTGAAAAGTCGGATGATGATGATTATAGTACATCGGGCGATTATAAATATAATAAAAAGAAAATTAATACGCGAAGTTGTAGTTTGGATTCAGGTAATTATTTGAATTCGGATAGTGATACCGATGGTGAGAAACGTGTAAAATGTAAAAGTAGTTCAGATGTGCATGAGGATATTTTCATGATGGATGATCCAAGAGATTTTCCACGTGAAATTGAAACACGCAAATCGGATGGGAGTTTTTATAAAGTGTTTAAAGCGAGTTCACGTACATCAAGTCAAGAATCAAAGAGTGATTATTATGATAGTAAAGCAAATAAATCAAGTAAAGAGAATTTAAAGAGAATGAAAATTAGTTCGAGAGCATCAAGTCAAGAAGAATCAAATCCGGAATTAATAAAGAAACAAAAAAGTTTAGAAAGTTTAGGTAAGAAATCGTATATTGATTCACGTACATCGAGTTTAGAGTCGAAAAGTGAATATTATGATGCAAATTCGAAAATGGATGAGAAATATCCGTATAAAAAGTGCTATGATCGTAAAATTGAATTTGAACGTAATTATGGTACACAAAAACAACGTGCAGAAAGTCTCGTGAAAGAATCGTCACATGTGCATTCGATTAGTTTGCAGAATGTGAAAACTGAACAAAATGTTAGGAATTATAAGAATATTGAACAGAATACAGTGCCAAGAGTACAAAAATCACAATTTAGACAAATTGATGGGAAACAGAAAGGTACAACACATATATGGTCAGAAAGTATAACTGGTTTGCCAACGGAAATTGAGAATTGGCCAAAGAATCATGAAGAACATCAACAACAACGTTCCACTGAATCAGAAAGTAATATTTTCAGTTTTGATGAAGATAAAATCCAATCGTTACAATCAAGTGTGGAGATGGATGGGAATTTTTCAGTTGTACCAGATGTAGATGATGTTAAAAAGCCGGAAATAAAAAGAAGAAATTATCGTGATGTTTTTATGGAGATTGAACCGAGAATATGTCATGATTTATCAATGCATCAGCCAATAGAACGTACAAAATCTGATCCAAATTCATTGGCACGTCAACGATTGAATTCGTCTTCACGTCGTTTATTGTTAATGCATCAGAAATCGATTGATTTAACACCAGCAGAGTCTAGTGATGAAGATTATTTGTATAAACAGATACCAAGTGCACCGCCAATAACAAAATATAAAGGAACACATTTTGAAATGCCAACAGCGGAATTTGGACATTTTGATATATTGAAGAGGGAAATAGAAGGTCAGAAGACAAAGTTTGAAGTGCCGAAAAGTCAGTTTGAAGTGTTGGGAGTGAAGAGACAGTCGGATTTTATAAATTTACCACCGAAAGATGAGGAGATACCATATATTTTGCATAAAAGACATATAATGAATGGTACAGCACAGAAAGAGGAAGTTAGAAAACAGAAACCTGAACCACCGCCAAGAAAATCATCAGAATTGTCTAGTAGAAAAGCAATAGTAGATGTAACAGAACAGAAACAGGTAGAAGAATCAAAGATAAAAACGAAAAAAGAGCCAGAAACTTCATTTTTGTTTACACAAAATATTGATTTATCCAAAGTGGATCCAGTTACTTTGGAAGTGGATAAAAGTGTTGCACCTGTACAGCATTTATCTAGTCCTAAACGTGATATAACTCACATTGATCCTGTATTATTAGAAGCGTTAAGTTCGAAATTAAGTCAAATAGAAAGTGATTCACCGACAAGTTCAAAGACAGAAAGTTTAAAGCATAAAATTTTCGTCATGCAAAGTGATAGACAAATGAAGAAAGATTTGGAAATAACACAAGAAGAACAAATAACACTACCAAAGTTAGATGAGAAAAAAGAAGTGGAAATACAAAGAGAAAAACAAAAAGAGAAATCAAAAACTGAAATGAAGAAGCGTATAATAAAGCCACGTATGCAACCGGGTAAAAAAACTGGCAAACCGACAAAAACGAAAGTGCGTATAACATCGTTTAGTTCAGATGATGAATCATTGGATTCGGATGATGTGTTTGGGAGTGCAGAAGCGACACCAACACGTATGGAATTTTCACCGCCACAAATGAGAAAAGAAATGGAATCGATATTACGATATGAATCGGAAAGGAAATATTTACAATATACAATGTCATCGACTGAAGTGGAAGGTTCACCACCACAAACACGTAAAAAAACGGATAAATATACGGAAAATAATGGATTAGATCCAAATGTACCAGAATTGCGTCGTATATCGGAACGTTCATTTTCTATACCAAGTTCAGAGGATGACTTTAATATAAAAACAACAGATTTACCAACAGTATTTGCGGAACCGACAATTCAAGAGGATATTGATAAATCAATTGATGAAACACTAAAAGAAGATTCGTATACAGATAAAGAACAGTCAACATTAGATGAAGAACGTGAAAGAGAGAAATTGTTGTTACAAGAGGAGATTGAGAATGATATAAAAAATTTACAAGTGCCTCCAAAAACGAAAATCACTGAAATCACATCACCGACCGTTGGTAAAAAGAGTCAGAGTCCATTGTTGTTTGCACATGCACGATTGAATTTGTCGGAAGGTTCGGCTTTTAGTTTGTTACAGAAACAAGAAGCTTTAGATTCACCGATTTGTGGAAGGAGAGCAAAGAGTTTAGATGCACCGATAATTCCAATCAGTCGTTTACCGCCATTGAATGCATTTTCAAGTAAAGATGATACGGTGGAAGAGGAGGAAAGAGATCAGAGGGAAATTAGTGATGTAACAACGACAGAAGAAAAGTCTGATGTTGATGAGAAAAGTGTACAAACTAAAATGCCTGAGAAAAATGTGAAAATGGAGAAAGAACGCGATCAAATTGTGCCAGATGTGACAACGAAGCCAAAAAGACAAGCGAAATCGACCGTACAAACGAAAAGTTATTCACAAAAGTCGAAAATTACGAAAAGTGTAGGAGGAACAAGAAAAAGTCCCAGTAAGCCAGTGAAAACAACGAAACCTGAAGTGAAGAAGTCGTCTTCAGTTGAGACTAAGAAAACGGACAAAAGTTCTTTACCATCGCAATCGTCATCATTGAATTTACCAGAAATTAAACGTACAAAAAGTCAAGAATTAGAACAAAATAAAAAACAAAAAGAACCAAAAGAGAAAGCGAAATCATTGGAAAAGCTGGAATTGAAACGTTTGGGAAGTAAAGAACGTCCAAAGTCAGAAGACAGTGACACAGATATTGCGAAACGAAAAGAGAAACAACAATCCTTGTACGAAATAGCAATAAAACAAACATTAAAAAGTCCTGTTAAAGATACATTGCCAGTTTTTCCACAAGTTGAAGAAATGGTACGTGAACGTCATGGCAAATTAGAAATTAGTATAAATACAATTGAAAATACAGCAGTGCCATTAGAAGAGGCAGTTATAATAACGAAATCACCTAAGAAATTGGACAAAACAATGGATACGAAATTAACAAAAAGTTTAGAATTGAATTTAACAGGAGATGATGATGATGATAATAAACCGTTACAGCGTTTAGGTAAAAGTTTAGATTTGGAAATACAAAAGAAAGATGAAAAGTTTACGGAATTTGATTTTAAACCTGAAGCGATTTTATCCAAGCAAATGCAAGATGAAACTTACGAAACATCACCGGAAAATGATGGTGTACAAGAAACTGTGACTGCCGACATTCATGATGTGCCAGAACAAGAAATGGATAAAGTTATTCTAGAAGGGACAAGTTTGGATGTTTGGTTATCAGTTGAGGATCAAAAGAAATTGAGTAAAATTGAGAATATTACAGTTATACATAAATCTGGGGATTTTTTTGAAGAACGTGACTCAACAAAACCACCCGATTTGGCTAAAATTGATGGGAAAAGTTCGTCAGATTCACAAAGTATTGAAAAGATCAGTTTAGGTAATTCACTTGATATAAAATACATTGATGATTCATCAGCTGCTGATTCATCGCAAAAATCCGATCAAGACAAACAATTAATTGCAGAATTGCAAAAAGCATCGAATACAGTTAGTAAATTTATACGAAAAAAATTAGAGAAACGTAAAAAAGACGATAATCTAGTACGGATTACAAGTGAAGATGAATCATTGACGGAGGTAAGCGATATAAAATGTGAAGCAGGCCAAACAATCGACACCAATTATTTATCGGTTGAAAAGAAAGAAGCATTACAAAAATTGAGCATTGAACGTAGCCGATCGGAGGATACAGCAAGTTGGATGACAGTGGAATGTGACGAATTTGCCGGTACTGAATCGTCATTAGACTATGACAACGCCGTATATGAACAAAGTGAACCAGATTTAATAAAAACAGTAACAGAAAGTAAACATTTACAAGAGAGAGAAATGAGTTTACTTACAACTGACGTAAAATATAGCAAATTAGATTTACTGAAACGTAGTTCGGATCAATCAAGATCCAGTGACACGACTGGTTCATGGACAAGTGGTGAAAAAGATACAACAAGTCCAGGAAATGCAAAAGATGATGAATCTAGTGTAAGTTGTTCGATGGGACGGGCGATTGGTTTAAGTCAAACGATTGAAATGTTTGCCACACGCGATCAATTGGACAAAGGATCACCGGAACCACCGAAAAGTCCACGTAGTCCGAGGATTTGTGTGTTGGGTAGGACATTTACAATTGATGAAGATTCACAGAAAAATTCTAGTTCAGATGAAGGTGAAATACCAAAAGATTTAACACCGATACAAGAGAAAGATATGGAAGAAAGTGATGATGTACTTAAATATAAAAAAACTCCATATCCATTTGAAGAGAAATGGTCAAATGAATCGGAATTGAGTCAAAGATTACAAAAGAAAATTTCCAAGAAACTTTCATCATCGGAGAAAAGTTCAATTGATGAAACAAGTAGGAGGAATGGTCTTTTTTCCGTTGAAAAATTATCAACGGAATCAAGAAATTCAATTGATACAGAATCAAGTTCTGGTAGTCTTGGTGCAATGTCGAGAATGCAAAAATCTAATGATATACCAAAAGAATTGAGTTCAACATGGAAACCATTCCCATTGGATAGTTCTGGTTCGGAAAGTTTTGATGACAATTTATTACCAACCGATCCGGAACAAAAACAAGAATATTTTATGTGTCGTGAGAATTCTGGTGATTTTACACCAATTACCGATATTTATTATAAAGAAAGTAATAGTGACACAACACCAACTCGTGATGATACCGAATTGCCGGAGGATTTAGCAAATTTCCCAGCGAATTTCAATTATTCAACTGGCATTAATTTGAATTTAAGTAGTGGTGAAATATTGAATTATGCAAGTGCCGGTTTCTTGTCACGTACATTGTCACGTATCTCAGAACGTAGTACAAATTCGGAAAAGTCAAGTATTGATGAGGATTCAACTAAGGCGAGTACACATAGTGAAAGCAATCACGAAGAAGAATCATCCAGTAATCAACAAGTGAGTCTAAGTTCCGGTTCGCCAGTGAGTAATGCACGTTTGTCGGAGAATGATAAAAAAACACCAACCAACGATTTGCCACAAATGAGAGCGAGTTTTGAACAAATGCCACATATAACAAGTTTATTACAACGTCAAATTTCCGATGATCGTAGAACATCAGCCGAAATGGCGGAACTTTCAATGGACGATATTGAAATTATAACATCAGAGCGTGGTTTAAAATTGAAACGACAAAATTCCGATGATACAATTATTGATGAAGAGAATTTCGATGAAATTGCCGGTAAACGATCAAGTAGTCAAGAGAGTGAAGATTGGCCATTACCGGAAATACCACAAAATCGTCAATTGTTAGCGATGCATGAATTGTTGAGTTCCGATACGTCACAGCAAACGACACAAGTTTATCAACCGCCCAAATCGAATATACCGAAAACGTTCGGTTTAAGAGGTTCGTTAAAGAGTCAAGACTCTGAACCATGGCCCAGTCCACCATCAAGCATTGTCGAGCCACCAATAACAGGAAATATCGAAACGTATTATGTTACACCGCCAGAAGAACCATGCAAAGTCACTGTTGATTCTGTAAGTACATATGACAATGATTCGAATTCACAATCGGATAAAACATTGGATTTTGATACAGATAAAACGCATACATATGAAAATGTACCAACTGAACATATAAGTGAAAGTATTTCGGAAAGTTTAAGTGTTGGTCCGTCAGGTATTAAAATTATATTAGAAGAAAAGTCCGGTTCGAATTCAGATGAAGATTTAAATATATCCAATTTGAATGATGATGTTTTTACGGATCAAATGGAAGTGAAACATGAATTAAGACCACCAACAGTAATGAGACGGAGTACAGCATCAGATGATTCATCGAAAAGTGATAAGAAAAGTTCGTATTCAGAGGAAGAATGTACAAGTTCGATGGGAACGAATTTAGATGATGGCACTGTACGTTTTGCATTGAAACCGACCAAATGTACACATAGTTCCCATTCGGAAGACACATCGATTGCATTGAGTTTATCGGAATGGTCGAATAGTACGACAACAGTGAAATTTCAGAATTTATCAAGTAATAGTGGTACGAAAAGTAGTTCCGGTTTGAAAAGTGATGAGAATTCATTAACTGATATTGCACAATCGATATCAGAATGGTCGAGTAGTAATAGTAATACATTGAAAGCGCAACAACAATTTCAGAAATTAAGTTCAACAACAAGTACGGGTGATAGTACATTGACGGATTTAATAGCACCGATATCGGAATGGACAGAGTCAACGAAAACGTTTTATGAACGTCCAACACCGTCACGATTAGGTTCCAGTGTGGATATTGAAGAGAAAACTGATCCAAAAAGTCCAAAGAATATACCATCAGAGGATTTGGCTGTTTTAACAAGTCAAATACAGCGTGGGGATGCGAAATTTTATACGAAATCAACGGAACGTCCGATTTTGATACCGGTACAATCGGATACAGATAAATCGAGTAGTTCAGTGGAACAACGTACTGTACATACACAAAGATATGATAAAGATAAACAACGATATCTACAAAAACATCAACCATCATCGAAAAGTACAGAAAGACCGATTAAAGTACCATTGAAATTGTCTAAATGTTCACCATATTATTCGAGTAGTTTAAGTTCGGAATCGACACCATTGGCTAGTACAAGTCCAATAAATAAAACAGCAACTGTACCATTAACACGAACACATCGTCGACCAATATCGAAATCGTTATGTCAAACAAAAAGTCCACCAAGTGAGAATGATTCGACGAGTTCAGTGGAATCGCCGAAAAGTAAATCGGAACGTGATCGACGTGGTTATCGACGCCGGCGACATGCACAGAATCATCAACGTAGACAGAAATTGGAGAAAGAACATTATAGTGTTGAGGAATATTATCAAGGTGGCTTAACGGAGTATATGAGAAATAGGAATCTAGATGAATGTGCATCATATGAACGGAATGAAACAATGGAAGAAGGTTACTATCCGGATGTTGATTCACAATCGGGTTCGGATATTTTCCGAATGGAAAAAGACGATGATGAACGTTATGAATCGGTGGGTGAAGGGTTTGATGTTAATTTAATACCGCCACCATTATTAGAGGACGATTTCGAAATTGACCAACAACCAATTTGATTTTAATGTGATATTTAGGGATTTTTTTAATTATTCGACTAGTTTTTGGTTTTGTTTTTGAAGAGGAAATCAAAAGAATTCGGTGGCTATGAGCACGGATTTTAAAAATCGTATTTGAAAATGCACTTTTCATATTGCTCATTTAGAATTTAATTAAGATAATAAAATATTGCACTAAAGACTCAATATTATAAACAATGCGTGCCAAGAAAATGCCAAATTTTGCGATTGGTCTGTAATAAAAAAAAATTAATACAGAGAAACTCTAAATGTCTTCACAATTTTTCTGGAAATTTATGATTATTTGATCTTTTTTTAATCATAAATTTTCATCTATAAAATTTTAATAAAAAGTATTAAAAGAAGACTGAAAAAAAATCTGAAAACTGTAAATATTAAAAGAAACAAACAATAAATCAAAGAGGAGTACACAAGAATTTAAAAAAAAATATTGTATAAATTGTAGTCTTGTTCGATTTGTACCTAAAATTTGTGGAAATGTCTTTAATTGTCATAAATTTCTTTAAAATAGCGTACTATGGTCGGTCTAAAATGCAATTAATTAAATGGCTACTAGAATTACGTATTTTTATGTGCCAAAAAACATTCAATTTGTTCTTAAATGTTTACCAAAAAACAATTCCAATTTAAAAACGAAATCGGGCCTACCAAAGAGAGACGTCTTGTAGTCAATATATGAATTAAAACAAATTTTCCCGTTTTTACGTTTTTTGTGATATTTAATAAATAAAAGTTTGTCGATATAATCATTCTAGTGTTTAGGTATAGAATTAAAAAGATTAAAAGAAAAAAAATGTTAATCGATCTGTTATTGTTTATTGTAAAAATTTAGTTTATTTACGTTAAAAATCGCAGATTTCCAAACTCACTTTAATTTGTTTTTCCATCAATGCTGTGTACAATCATTTGTTATTACAAAAAAACCACGAAAAGAGGCTAAAAACCAGAACAATTCCTAATCTCTGTAATTTCATTGGAAAAATAAATAACAATTTGCTTAATTTTTTAATTGCTTTCTCTTGCAAATATTTTTAACAAAACTAACAAATTTGTTATTGGATTTGAAAGGTGAGCCAAAAAAATTTTGGTGTTTGCATGCGATTTTAACATAAACGTAATATTGTGCATGTTTTTCTGTAATTTTGTCTTATATATTTTCAATCACTCTAAAAATTGTTTTGAAATTTTGCAGATAAAAAACTGCTGGACAAACAAAATGGGAACGACATCTATTATCTTCCGATGAACGATAATTTCTACACTTCCACACCAAATAATAAAACAAATGGCGATTTGTCTGATTTATCACGAAATGCGACGAACGGTGGTTACACAATGAATACGGATGACTTGAGTCCCTTGAAAAATTTCGAAAAGGAACAATTGTTAAATAAAATCAATGCCAACACAACCCCGAATGGCAATACAGCGACAAACCAAACAACGATCATAGCAGAAATTGAAGGTGATATTAAAAAGAAACCAAAACAATTTGATAGAACGTATTATATTGCGAAAGAGATATTGTTGACTGAAGTTACATATAAAAAGGACTTGGATGTAATCGATATGGTGGGTAATTGGAATTGAAAAACGTTTTATATATTTTATCGTACTTATTTTCGTAGCATTTCCGTGAAGAAGTTGGCAAAGAGACACCGGAAGAATGTTCGATCATGTTACAATTGATATCACCACTTGCTCAAGCGCATTCTTCGTTAGTTAAAGATTTAGAGAAACGAATGCACGGTTGGGACAGTAGAGGAGGACCTAGAGCGCCATCTGGACGTATTGCTGATGTTCTACTGGCACATTTACCACCACTTTTACCGGTAACAAGGGAAAAACAAAATTTATTTAAAAAACTACAGTTTTTACGTTTATTTTAGATTTACGAAGAGTATTTAGATGGTCATATTTTAGCGTTAGAACGCTTAGATGCCGCTTTCCGTCAAAATGTCCACTTTGAACAATTGTACCGTGACTTTGAAACGCAGAAAGTGTGCTATTTACCGCTCACAGCCTTCGTTCTAAAACCACTTCATCGTTTATTGCAATACCAACAATTGTTGGATCGGTTGTTAAAGTATTACGGGCCGGATCATCCAGATAGGATCGATTGCCGCACAGCCAGTGACACATTGAAGGATTTAATCATCCCTGTACAACAAACATTGGAACATTCCGAGAATTTAGCAACATTATGCGAACTGCAACGGGATATTGTGGGTTTCGATACAATTGTACAGCCAGAGAGGCGATTCATAAGACATGGATGTTTGTTGAAACACTCGAAAAAGGGTTACCAACAGAGAATGTTCTTTTTAGTAAGTTAAGCAGAAAAAAGAAAAGAAACCATTTAAAACGAAATATTTTTCAAACAGTTTTCAGATATTTTATTGTACACGTCCCGATCACAAGCGACACTTCAATTCAAAGTGCATGGACATATTCCGTTAAGGGCATTAATGATTGACGAACCGGAAGGCGAATTGGCATTGAATTGTTTAATTATTTACGGTAATAATCGATCATTAACACTTGCTGCTAGTACACCGGAGGAGAAAGAGAAATGGAAGTTGGATTTTTTGAATGCGATTCAATTGGCGAAAACAAAGTCGGACACGAAAACGATCTATTTGAGTTTGAAAAGTTGCAGTTCATCTGATGAACATATTGACCAATGCATGAATGATGCCAGTACACAAACAAAACCGCCAACACAACGCAGTAATACAACGGTGCACGTGTGTTGGCATCGGAATACGAGTATTAGCATGAATGATCAACTCGTTGCTGTGTCTGTAAGTTGAAAAGACATTTAAAAATGTTATTTGATTAATGAGCCTTGTTTTGTTGTTACAGAACCAATTGTCTGGGTATTTGTTGAGGAAATTTAAGAGTACAAATGGATGGCAGAAATTGTGGGTGGTTTTTACATCGTTCTGTTTGTTTTTCTATAAAAACTATTCGGATGACTTTCCATTAGCATCGTTGCCGTTGTTGGGGTATACGGTGGGGCCACCGGCAGTGGAAGACCAAATCGGGAAGGATTATGTGTTTAAATTGCAATACAAGAATCATGTTTACTTTTTCCGTGCGGAATCAGAGTACACATACAATCGGTGGATGGAAGTGATTGGGAGTGCGACACAGAGTCGTTTAAGGAGAAAACAGGAAATTATTAATGAAAACTCTATTGAGAATTCACCAGAGAAGTAGAAAATGTGCAATAATAGGTAACACTGTTTTAATATTCCCTTAGAGGTTTTAGTTTTTTTAATATCAGTATGATGTGTCTAGATTTTATTTACAATCAGTTGCCAAAGAAACAATGTAACCATGGACATTGGTTACTACAAGTTTATTTTGAATGATTGTGGATAAAATAGGAATCTATGATGCAAAATACGTAACAAGAAGTATTAATACGCATTTTAAGCAAAAAATTTCCAAAATTCAGTGCCTTAAGTATAAAAAAAATCTATTTTTGTATATTGTGTATAATATTTTAACAAATTGTACTTTAAAACAAAAAAAGTCTATTTTTTAGCTAATATAACAGGATATTAATTATAATATGTAACTGTCTGATATTATTGTTATATTTATTAATTGGTTAAAAATATAAAATTATGGATATTATAGTTTAGAGTAGAATGATTCATGAACTACCATACTTGGTTCAATGTCTGTTATGTTGGCACAACCTGAGATTGCCAAGGCGTAGTCGAATTCGTTCTTAAGAATGCCTAGCACTTTTTTCACACCCTCTTCACCACTGTGTGCTAAACCGTACAGGGCTGGTCGACCGATAAAGACCATTCTCGCGCCTAATGCTAATGCTTTGAATACGTCTGTGCCGTCTCTAATGCCGCCATCCATGTACACCTCCACTTGGTCGCCAACGGCATGCACGATCTCTGGTAACACTTCGATCTGAAAGGGAAAGAATGAGGTAAGTGTGTTTTTATGTTGTTATTTGTATAGTTACAGAGGCGGCTGTTCCGTCAACTTGACGAGCGCCGTGATTAGAAACGAGAATCGCCGAAGCACCTGCTTCGACACCTTTTCTTGCATCCTCGGCTGTAAGAACACCTTTAACGACAATCGGTAGATTTGTAATGGATTTCAGCCATTTGATGTCCTTCCATTCGACTGTGGCATCGAATAATGAATTAACATACGCATTTAGACTGGAACCTTCTTTTTTCGAATTGATATCAGTGGATTCGGTCCCTTGGAAATTGGCCAGTCTGCAAATAGAATGGTGAATAACATTTCTAGCAAATTAAAATTCTTTTTGGTTCTACCTTAAATGCGGTGGTAATGTGAATTTATTCCGTATATCCGCCAATCGAAGTCCAAACATTGGTGCATCAACTGTCAAAACCAGTGCTTTAAAACCTGCTTTTTCCGCTCTTTTTACGAGATTTTTTGTTATTTCTCGATCGTTGTAAATGTACAGTTGGAACCATTTGAGGGCATGCGGTGCCGCTTTGGCCACCTCTTCGATGCTGCTCGTCGCAATTGTACTAAGGGTATAGATTGTACCCATTGCTTGTGCAGCTCGCACATTGGCACATTCGCCCTCTGGATGGGCCATCCTTTGCATTGCGGTCGGTGCGATTCCAATTGGGATCGCAACACGTTCGCCCAACACTGTTGTACTTAAATCCCGTTTTGCCACATTTCGTAAACATTTCGGACGAATCTTGAACCTAAATCGAACATTGTTAAAATGTTAACATTTAGATTGTTTATGTACTTACTTGGAAAAAGCCTTCTGGTTGTCACTCAACGTCTGTTCTTGTCCCGCACCACTTTTATAGTAATCCAATGCATTTTTTGGTAACGTACGATGAGCATATTGCTCAAAATCACTAACAGACACCAACGGAGTGGTCATTTCGTGCTTGTTCACGCGACAAATGACCAAAGTCACTCAATTCCCATCTTAATATAATCATTCAACAGTTGAACTCTTGACCAATAAACAAAGATTAGATAAAAACCGAAGAAATATGTTATTGAAGTGACTTAATCCGTTTGTTATGTCATAAATAATAACACGCAGGGGGTATTTGGAAGTGGACTTTTCCAATACATTTGCAAAATACGTGCATCACACGTCAATCGCTTGATAAAAATATTTTATTTCTTATATCATTTTGTATATACAATACGAAAAGTTAATAACA
This sequence comes from Silvanus unidentatus, assembly GCA_963930825.1. Lineage (NCBI taxonomy): Eukaryota > Metazoa > Arthropoda > Insecta > Coleoptera > Silvanidae > Silvanus > Silvanus unidentatus. The sequence goes on from OZ005758.1 coordinate 3,755,652, forward strand.
CAAATTTAAGTATATGGAAAATATGGTGACAAATACAGAAAAACAATGAGGGAAATGATCGCGAATTGTTACAAATTTAAGAAAGCCGTTTCAATTGTTCCGCAATTGCGTCCAAGAAGTCTTGCGTATTTAAATACATGCCCTCTTTAACATTCGGCAAACCATGTATACAAGCAGCCAAATCTTTTGTCAGTTTGCCTGCCTCGACTGTATCCACACAAGCTTTCTCCAATGTTTTTGCGAACTTCACCAAATCCTGATTGCCATCCAATTTGCCGCGGTGCTCCAAACCACGAGTCCAGGCGAAAATCGATGCTATCGGATTCGTCGACGTTTGTTGGCCTTTCTGATGTTGTCTGCAACCAACAATACACATTCAATCAATCGATCAAATCATTACAGAAAACTGTTTTACCGATAATGTCTGGTGACTGTGCCATGAGCCGCCTCCGATTCAATTGTTTTTCCATCTGGACACATCAAAACCGACGTCATCATACCTAAAGAACCGTAACCTTGGGCAACAATGTCCGATTGGACATCACCGTCGTAGTTTTTGCATGCCCAAACAAATGCACCAGAGGATTTTAAGGCTTGTGCTACCATGTCGTCGATTAAACGATGTTCATACCAGATTTTCTTTGACTCAAACTTTGGCTTGTATTCCCTAATAGGAAAAATCGATCAATTTTCTCTTCAAAAATCCTCTTTAACACTCACTTTTCATAGATTTCTTGGAATATATCCTTAAAGCGTCCATCATACTTCTTCAAAATCGTATTCTTTGTACTTAAATACAATGGCCAGCCTTTTTGAAGGGCCACTTGAAATGATGAATGTGCAAACGATCGAATACTCTCATCTGTATTGTACATTCCCAACGCTACACCACCTCCTTTATATTTAAACACTTCTATTCTTTCAGCTTGACCATCATTTGGTGTGAAAACCAATTCCAACTAGAGAAAAAAAGGAAATTAATATAAAGTTACAATTTCTCCTCGTTTAATTCACCAATCCCGGCTTTGTAGCGACGAAATCCTTCGCCTTGTACTGATCCCCATGTGCATGACGTCCAATAACAATTGGATTTGTCCATCCAGGCACTAATCTTGGGATATTCTTGCACAGAATCGGCTCTCTGAATACAGTTCCACCCAAAATGTTACGAATTGTGCCATTCGGCGATAGCCACATCTTTTTTAATTTAAATTCCTCTACTCTCTGCTCGTCTGGCGTTATTGTGGCACATTTAATGCCCACATTGTGCTTTAGAATCGCATTTGCAGCATCGATTGTTACCTGGTCGTTGGTTTGATCTCTAAACAGAAACAAAAGAAATTTTAACATGAGTTCATGAACGATTTTTGGTTGGAAAATGAACCTGTAAGGCAGCCCCAAATCGTAATAAAGACACTCGACCTTAACATAGGGGAAAATGAGTGATTCTTTAATTTTTTCCCATATTATTCTGGTCATCTCATCGCCGTCCATTTCGACGATCGGGTTTTTCACCAAAACCCGTTTATCTGCCCCATCTGAAAGTCAATTTTTGTTTTATTGGCTGTTAGAGCAAGTTTGGCAGGTCAGTAACCCAATTGTGTCCTTCGGAGCGAATTAATAGTTTGTTAAATTTAAATTAAGTAATTAGCATTAAATTATGTTTGGAGTTTGTTGTTTTTCTGTTTATTTGGGTAAAGCTGTAAACGTAGATAAGAAGATATTTTTTATTTTGATAACAGTTATTTATAACTTGTGTAAATAGACAAATTCTAGCCGAACAAAAAATAAATTCCACATTTTAACAAAAAATTATATAATAGGAATGTTTTGAATAATACATGCAATTTATAAAAATATTGTGTTTTGTATCCCTTGATCGCAGTCTACTACGATCCTACAGAAAAACCACCCTATGATTGAAAAATTTTAAACTTGTTATCAAAAACACGAATTTCTGACCCACCTACAATGAAAAGTGCTCTACTTACATTGCCGGCGTTGTATTACAGCCCCCAAAATACTGCTTTCTTTGTGTAATTGATTGAAATTTCGGCAAAATTTCGTTAATGTTCCAGCCATTATAACCTCACTTTCAAAACTTGTATTTGGAATGAAAAATTTGAAAAGAAATAATGAAAAACCACTTGAACGTCGGACGTGGGTGCAATAAACTAACCACGGCAAAAGCTGGGCCACTTGTGCGAGCTGTAAACGTTTGAAAATGGCCGGCAGATACAGAATTTCATCTCCCTATAAAATTTTGCTCCTTATAACGAAAACAAAAATTTAAAAATAATACCAAAGTCTAATTTTGTAATCAAAAACGTGCTTGTTCTAATATAAGAATATCCATTCACGAGTAATAATTCCGATTAAATTTGTTATTTGTTATTAGTTAATTTATAACCCGGATAAATATTTATGATTTGTTTTGATGCCGGCACGCGGCAATTTTTACTTAAATGTTATGTACATCTACACTTTGTGAACAGCTAATTTAATTTATTTATTTTATTGCTGAAATAAAGAGAAAATTTAAAATTAATTTAAAATAAAAATGTTATTACAAAATATTTGTGATCACCATCTGTCAACCATTAGAACAATTTCATTTCAGATTCCTGTAATTGTAATTACAAACATAACCTCACAATTTTTTATTTGTAAAACACAAAGATGTTTTTATTCGTTTTTAGGTCTTAAATGGACAACTTCTATTACCCCAATATCTGCCATATTTGTAAAAATGTTAATAGAAACACAAAACGATGTTCAAATTGCAAATTATTCAGTTATTGCAGCAAGAATCACCAAAAACTTGACTGGTCACACCACAAACATATCTGCAAAGCCCTAAAAGAGCTTAAATTCACCTGCGAACCAAACTGTTCTTACACAGACTATACAGCGAAACGATTACACTTTAAACTGCTCCTAGAAACAAAACTAAATCGTCAACTGAACCGATATGAGTCGCAATTATGTTTCTTTCCCCAAGTTTGTAATGTTTGTTTTCAAACAGTGAATTTAAAGCCTTGCGAAATCTGTTTAACCGTCTCTTATTGTAGTGCAGAACATGAAAAATGTGATAAAGTACACTTAGAATACTGTAAATTGTTAAAACTGGCCATGTTTTGTGATATTTACAATTTTAAACATGGTATTTTCATTCCCAATTTACAACTATCAAAAATTCCAATGAAATTTAAGACTTTACCGGAAGATTTTCTGGATTTGCTAACGAATAGAGAGATGAGTAAAGAAGAAACAATAGATACACTTACTTGGGACTGTTTCGCACCAGGAGCGACAATAATTCATGCTTTAGAACGATCTAAAATCATAAAAAATCGAGAACATGACAAGAATTCGCTTACACTTCACTTTGTTGGGGCAAATGACTACGAAACTTACTTAAACTGGGAACTATTAAGCGAATTCCTTTTCCACTGGATAACAAATCTAAAATTAATTCATATTGTTCTTATTGGGCCAGAGTTGAACGTGGAAATTCCTCATTTACCGAACAATTTTTGTCCCGACTGCAAAGAGAACAAAAGTACATTGGAAATGCACAAAACTTGTTATCATAATATTGTAAAACAACTGCAGAAACCGGATATTGTTATTGGATTCAACAGTGGACTGCACGAGTACCAAAATAGCGAAAAAGACTCTTGGAAATTGAGTTTAAAATCGTTAATCAACCATGGAGTGCCGCTTCTGTTGACTGCATATACAGAAGAGGAAATCAAGAAAGATTTACAAAGATTAACAAAGGTTGACAGTGATTTTAAAGTGTTGGAAAATCCTGAAAGGAATCCGTATTCAAATCGCCGTCCATTGCGCGATTGGAGCTCAAATTTAAGACCAATTTTCTACATAAATGGGTTTTATACGATTTTAATGAGTTAATAATGAATAAATATTACAAATTTCCAAAGTTGTTTGGTTTTATTGGTGTTAATTAAATGCATGATTATATAATTGTGAACTTTCACAATCAGCAAGTAAAGAATATCGTCAATAAAAAGAAATATGGAAAAAATTTCACTTTATGGATTTTAAAACAGTCGAAATATGGAAAATTGTAGATTTAATAGTAACATCGACTTCCTCATTAGGAAAATGCAATAATTAATTGTTAAATAATAACTAGGTACATGAAAATTCCAACAATGAATTTGCATACGATTGAATAAGCCGTTTGGCATTGAACTAAACATTAGAAAAATGTCTTTTACAATTAATTGCCTTCGGTATGACATTGTTCACATTTACAAGCCACTTTAGAACGTTTTCAATCCGCAAAATTAATGAGTGGAACGGTAATGGAGCCCGTTCAAGTGTTAAACAAACAATATTTGGCAAGGTTGCGCCCAAATCTATTTAATTATGAATAAATTTCACAATTATGAAACGATGAGAGACGATTTTGCATTTTCAACCCTGTTTTTAAGCTAATCAATCAGTTGGTGACATGAAAACGAATCGCAACCAACTCCCCTTGACCTAAAAACTCAACTTCCCTTTCACATCAGTTCACAGTTTCCTGTAAATCAACATTTCAATAATTATTATGTAAATGTACATATACATATATAAAAAAAGATTCTTTAAATACACAAATTAATTAAAAAAAAAACATTCCTACTCTTTCTCCTTCTTTTCCCCACCACGAAACCCAACAAAAATTCCTCTTAAACAATTTCTTGTCTCCACATAGTTTCATTCCATTCGTTACCAAGAAAACACTCTTGAAAAAAAATGCTGAAATTCGTCCTAATTTCGGTTTTCTCCCTGATTTCGGGAACTTTAGCGTACTCTGCTGGCGCCCCAGTTGCCGTTTGTGATGACATGACCCCAAAACACCCCGTTGCACCCCAATCCACCGCTCTACCCTACAAAATTCAACTGAGCAAGAACCAAGTACCACCGGGCGGTGAAGTGGACATCAAAATCATCGGAAAACCCTTCAAAGGTTTCTTATTACAAGTGCGAGCAGGTGACAAAGCTGTTGGATCATTTAATATTTCGCCAACGGACAAATATTTAAAAGCCATCACCTGTCATGGCTCCACAAATGTAAGAAAAGCAAAGTAAATCAATTCAGAAAGTTTGTTAATATTCTAACAATGTTTTTAGAGTGCCGCAACACATAAAAATTCAAACGAAAAATCGGACGTAGTGCTAAAATGGACAGCCCCTAAAAAAGCAGGAACTTATCAAGTTTTGTAAGTTGAAAATTGAATTTAGTAACTTAGAAATTAACAAATTTCCGTTTTAGTGTGACAGTTGCGGAAGATGGCGGTACATTCTGGGCGAGAAAGCCAACAGAGACAATCAAAGTCAATTAAGTAAAAAATTATTACAATAGATGACGTCAGTGTAAAAACAAACCATTTTTAAATGTTGAATAAACGTCTTCTCTTTTTGTTTCTCCTTAATTTATTCATGGAATCATTACAACCGATTACTATACTGAGAAAAAAAATTTCAAACAGACAAAAATTACATAAAAAGTTAGCAAAACTTCCATCTATTCCCACATTCATTACATAAAACGAACGTCGTCATCGGTTCATCCGAACTCCTTGTCTGTAATTGATTATAAGTACAATTACGTTTCTTACATTTACCACATTTAAGCATGTCGGTTTTGGTGCCTTGTGCAGTCGCCAATTGGGCATCATTGATCGCCTCTTTTGTGAATCGTTCACGTAATTGTTTCACCTCATCGTTCGCCATCTCCTCGGCGGTCATTGTGGCCAGTCTTGCCGCTGACAGCGCTCCGATACGAAAGTTTGTTCGCAACGTTGGATTTTTCGGATCCTTTAAGTTGGCTATTCGTGATCGGACGCGATTTTTGTACCTCATGTCAGTGTTTTTGAATTCAAGAAAGATTGCTTCTTCCAATTCTTCGGCGAGTTCGTCTGCAGTCGCACAACCTAAGCAATAAAAACATGTTAGACGCTTTTTAAACGATTTTTTCATTCATACCATCGAAATCATCCGGTTTTGCGTCTGTTCCAATTGCCGCCGACAACATTTCACGGCATTTTAATCGTACTGCATCGGTTGTGTTCGATATTTGTGGAAATTGTGTCGGCAATTTACGATCGGCGTTCTTTTCACGTTCTTCCCGTACATTTTTCTCTTCTTTATCTTTTTTATTGGACTTCGATGAACTACTGGATGAATTTATACTGGAACTTGTACTGGAATTTGTTGCACCGTTCCCAGGGGGCGGCAGGAACTTTTTCCAGTTTTTTATTAACGTTTTTGATAGACTTATAACCTCATCATCTTTACTCGACTTTCTTAGAGCGTTTACAGTCATTCCAATTCGGGTTTTTGTTAATACATCTAATGTTATATTTAAGGTTTGCAATTCTTTTAGTAAATCGAGTGCCTGCTCTTGTCCCTACAAAGTAAAACAATGTATTTCATTGCATAATTGTTGATTTTTAACAAGTTTTTACACTCCCATCTTCCGATGTCATTTTGTTGAGTTTCTTTTGTATGCGTAACACCTCGTCTTCTACAGTCATTTTAGGTAAAATTTCGTTCTCTCACCAACGTTAAATAATATTTATTTAGGAATAATTTAATTAACGACGCTTAAAATTTTCTAGCGTACCATTTCTATGAATTCGACGTTTGACAGCATCATGTATAAATCAAGCTATCAAACATTCCCTCACTATTGCAAGCTAAAAGGAGATAAAACATTTTACGTATGCGCACGCATTGAAAATCAACAAAATGACATGATATTTTACAGAGAGCTGCAAACAGTTCACACTTCCTCCACTAGGTAACTTAGAACAAATATATAATTTAATTTTATTTTTAAATCAAATTTTAATTTTAGAAAATACCTCACAGTGCACTGTACTCAAAGATAAATTATTTTTATGTAAATATTTAGCCTAGTTGGCAATAATTCAATATTTTAGTTCATCAAACTCACCTAACCTCAAAGTGTTGCCAACATGTCAAAACGGTACAAAATCCGTTTTATTCACCCTGATTTGGGCATTGGGGGTGCAGAGAGACTAATTTTAGATGTGGCAAGTGCATTAAGTCAACACCAGTATGAAATCGAGTTCCTAACAAATCATTTCGATAAAAAACATGCATTTGATGAACTGAAAAGTGACCAATATCCCGTCCATGTCATTGGAAATTGGCTTCCAAGAAGCATATTCGGACGATTTCAAGCCCTCTGTGCCTACATCCGAATGTTTTACATGACCATCTTTTATCTACTCTTTGTTTATAACAAAGATAATCCAGATTTGTTTTTCGTAGATTTAATACCAATTTCCATTCCATTTTTAAAGCTGTTTAACACGAAAGTTATATACTATTGCCACCATCCGGACTTGTTGGCCAGTGAACCTGGTGGAAAATTGAAAAAACTTTACAGAAAACCGATAGATTGGTTGGAAATGAAGTCGACTGGTTTAGCGGATGTGCTTTTGGTTAACAGCGAATATACTGCTGAGATTTTTCGTAAAACTTTCCCGAAAATTATGAAACCAATCGATATTCTATATCCTACGATTGCTGTCAGTTTCCAAGAGGCTGTGAAAACACTAGAAACAAAGAAGAACATAAACGAAATCGTTCCAGAGATCCAAACAGAGAGAACCGATTTATTCTTGTTTTTATCTATAAATCGCTTTCATCCAGCGAAGAAATTAGAGTTAGCTGTAACGGCAATGGAAGAATTAAAGAAAGTGTCAAGTCAAAACGAATGGGAAAAAACGTACTTTATTATAGCAGGTGGTTATGACCCAAAATCACAAATCAACCAATGCTACTACAATGATTTAGTTTCATTAACAAGAACAAAGGAATTAAGTGATAAAATTGTGTTTTTAAAGTCCCCTTCAGATGAACTGAAAATCGATTTATTAAAATTTTGCAATTGTTTGGTTTACACACCGGTAAAAGAGCATTTCGGTATCGTTCCACTGGAGGCAATGTCTGTGGCAAAGCCTGTGATTGCATGCAACAGTGGAGGCCCCCGAGAGACAGTTGAACATCACATAACAGGATATTTATGCGAACCAAATCCAGTCGATATGGCGAAACATATGAAATTGATTCAGACACAAAATTGGCAGGAAATGGGCCAAAAAGGACTTCAACGATTGGAAGAAAAGTTTTCAAATGAAAGTTTCACTAAAAAATTAAATAGAGTTGTTAGTTACACTTTATTAAATAAATACTAAATTTGTATAAACACTTTTTATGCTTCTATTTCGTCCAAGATACTTTAGGAATGTCGAAATGTTCGGTCAAACCATCCAAATGTTGATTGAATTTTTCTACACGTTCTTTATGGGTCATTGAGGCTTTCTCCAGTATTCGTTTGGTTTGCATTTTCTCCTGTTGCTGTTTGAATGCCAATTCTGCCTTGGTTTTTGTAGCTTTTGGTTTTTCTTCGCTTGTTTCTATTGTTTTGGTGACTTGTTCCAGTAACTTTTTGTTCTTCTTCTTTTTCTTCTTTATTGAAGTGTCTGATTTTAATTTTAGCTTTCCCCGAGCCACAGATTCGTATGGATCCTCTTCTTCACCCATTTTTACACTTTATTTATTTATGTGTTTAGAATAATTACGATTTTTGATGATAAATGATAAATCTTGCAGCACAACACAAAGTAATGTCAATCTTTTAATAGGCCACTGTCAACAGAAGATGGCGTTTCAAAAAACAGCAAATTGCAGTTACCTACTCTACAGAAAACTACAATTCAACCCCCTCAATTTGACAGCTAACCGTTGTTTGTATTTTATTTTAATGTCAATATCAGTGTATCATCATAAATAAATAGAAATTTTATCGTTGAAATGAGTTTTCCACCTTGTCCAGACATAATCCGACCGGTTTCTCACCTTTTGCGACTAGCAGAAGAACACGATGATCGAAACATCGTCATTGCTTATTGGAGTAAGAAATTCCTACGCACCACAACAAAAGTTAATCAAAAATCATTTCAGCTCGAATTGCTGCGGTTAATTTGGCCCTGCAAATAGTGCCTGGCAAGAAGCCCCCAGAAGTATCTGCTTTACTGTCAGCACTGCTCGATTGGCTTGAAAGAACCAAAAAAGAGAACGCCCAAAATGATGGAATCGTTAATGAGACTGCTGCCCAGGCATTAATCGAAGAATACGTGTTAAATATCTTCGATGTTGCTGATAAACAAGACCGAGCTGAAATCTTTGACAAGTAACAAAAGAAAAACACACCTCACCACAAAATTCATTCTGGTTTTGTTTTCAGGAAGACCATTAAACTGTTTTATATCTCTACATTGTTGTTCGATGTATTGGAACAATTCGGCCATAATGAGGAGATGGATCAGAAGCGTAAATACGCCAAATGGAAGGCGACTTATATTCATAACTGTTTAAAAGAGGGGAAACGGCCAATTCCAGGCGATCCGTCACGGCCAGATCGTGATGTCAGCGCCGATTCAGCACTGACTGACGACGAACGAAAGATGGCTGAGAACAATTTCAATTTACAAGACGATAAGATTAATGATAGTGATGATGACGATGAAGGAGGCGGCCCCACAATGCCCATAAATCCGAATCCTGGTAGTAATAATGATTTTGTACATGCTCCAGTATCTTCGCCTGTGACTCCAGTGCCTACGCCGATTCAGCCACCTACAGTGGTGACACCACAACCGGAACCTACACCTACAGTGAAGTTTTCAAGCGGAAATGGAACAATTCCAACACCTGATCAAATTCAACAGGCACAAAAGCATTGTAAATTTGCAACATCCGCTTTGAATTACGATGACATTAAAACAGCCGTTGATAATTTGGAGAAGGCTTTGAAGATATTAAAAATGGAATAAAATTGAAATTTAACTGCTTTTGTGATAATATTAAATTAGTTTATTAGAATGTGAATTTTTATGTTTGTTATTTTTTCCACATAAGAAATTACTAAACAATATAATATAATTATAGTTTTTATTAAGCTATTTTTATGCTTGTTGTCCCAATTAAACGCTTTAAAAATAGAATAATAAAATGGAAATTTATTGGTGGGTTGGCAGCCCTTCAGATAATTTCACAATGTTTGTGTGTGTTCAGCTGTCAAGATAGCCAGACGTAAGGAAAAATTACGTGCATCAAGTGTGCAGTTGTCGTCGTATTGTCAGTGTGTTCGGTGCCATTTTTCTCCCTAAAATTTACTAAAAATTTCTCGGTTTTTGAGGTTATTCCTTTCCGGCATAGAAAATACTGCAAATAGAATTTTAGCAGTTTATTCAAGTTATTTGTGCAATAGAAATAATTATTAATCAATTAGTAACGAATTAGAGTTAATTAAATTTATTTAAAAATAGAATTTGTTGCAAAATTCCAAAGGCAGGAGGTTTTGTTGGGTATGTATTAAATGCGTTTTATTTATACAAGTTTTAACTAATTAACAAATTTATTCTGTTTTCGAAGTTTATTTATAGAGATAATTGTGTTATTTTCTTCTGGCACATGCTGAATGCATTTTGTAGAGAAGAAAATATTTAATTAATAAAGATATCGGTCGCGACTAGATGGGAAAATCAATACAGAAAAAACGAACATGCATCCAACAAGCTTCCGAAAACATTGGCTTATCAATTATCAGTGTTTAGGCTCTTGAAAATATAACTTTTTCTGATGATTTTAATCTCCCTATAAATATTTTCTTTTTAGACTTGATTGATTAATTAAATCTTTCCATTGATGAACTTACGTCAAAAAGTCACTCATTCATCTCATGTTGGCCCCAAAAAGTGCGTTTTCGTTTTGATGTCCTAATTTTATCATCCAAGTCGCTGCTGGGGAGCAAAAAGTGATAAAAACTTAAAACTGCCAACTAATTACCGCCTGTATGTTATAATTTATTAACAATATCGTATTTATAAATATTGTACGTCAACAAATATTTACAGACCAATTCCATGGGTGGGGAATTAATATTAAAAGCATCGCACACAAACATTCGTCGCAATTCAGACCAATAATCTTAAAATGCATTCAATATCGTAAATTACATTCAGTTATGTAATATATTTGTTTATGTGTACACGTGCTGAATTTTTCAAAACGGTGTGTGATTAGTGGTTAATTTTATTGCGTAGAATTGAATATTTCATTAGCGTTACAAAAAAGGTAATTAAAACCTGTTTTTCGACACATTTTATCATCTAATTTTGGGTTTAAATCAGTAACGTTTCGTATACTAGTTTCATATTTTCCAACCAGATGGCGCTAGTAAATTTTTATAATCGGTTATCAACAATGTCTTATCAGGATAATTTGTTTTTCTGTTTATTTAACGACTATAAATTGAATAACTTAGGTGTAACATACACATAATTGATTAAAGTTGTTGTTGTTTGCACTTATTGAACTGTTTTTTTTTCAGTATTTAAATGGCTGAAGTGTGGCAAGGGCCAGAGAAGCAGGGCTTATACGACCCGCAATTTGAACGTGAAGCGTGCGGTGTTGGATTTATCGTTGCTATCGATGGCAAACGGGACCATAAGATCCTACGAGATGCCCAACGTTTGGCGATCTCAATGAACCATCGTGGCGCTTGTGCATGCGACAATGATACAGGCGACGGTGCTGGTGTGCTAACAGCGATTCCACATGATTTCTATTTCGCTAAACTTAAGTAAGTTTACCTTGAACCGATTTTTAAGCTGTATTTAATTAACCGAATTTGAAGGCCTTGATCTGAATGAGAATTTGACCAGAAATTTATTGGTATATTGTATGGTGGCGTCATCTAGTGATGTTTCTGTGAACTGTGTTTCTGTGATTTTGAGTATTTTTTCATTTTTTAGAGATGAACAGAACACTGAACTGCCTGCTTTTGGTAAATATGCGACCGGTATCCTATATTTGGATAAAGTACATCATCATGAGTCCGAATCGAAGTTTACTAGTTTGGCAGAAGAGTTGGGAATGGTTGTGTTGGCTTGGCGTACCGTACCAACCGACAATTCCACCATAGGAACAGTGGCAAAGAATTCAGAACCTTTTATGAGACAAGTGAATACGTAAAAATCGTTTAGTTCACTGTTTTATTAATACATTTTTTATTCTACAGGTTTTTGTGACAATGAAAACCGAAATTCCGGATGAAGACTTGGACAGGGCGTTTTTTGTGTTACGTAAACAAGCAACCCACAAGATTCCATCACCTGGTAAACGGTTCTATATTTGTTCGTTGAGTAGAAGGACAATTGTGTACAAAGGGCAATTGACTTCTGATCAATTGTGGCACTATTTCCCCGATTTACAAGATCCAATGTATAATACGTATTTGGCATTGGTGCATACCAGATTTTCGACAAATACTTTTCCCAGTTGGGAACGAGCGCATCCATTGCGGTAATTTAAAGATTTAAATATATAACGAATTAAGAAAAAAAATCGAAATTTTTAGAGTTCTCGCACATAATGGTGAAATCAATACATTACGAGGCAATGTAAACTTTATGAAAGCCCGTGAAGGTGTGATGAAGAGCGACCAATTCGGTGACACATTGAAAAATCTCTATCCAGTGGTAGAGCCGAATTTAAGTGACAGCGGCTCAGCGGATTGTGTACTAGAATTTTTGGTACATGCAGGAAATCGCAAATTACCGGAAGCCGTCATGACAATGGTGCCAGAAGCATGGCAAAATGATCCAACCATGTCCGAAGAGAAACGTGATTATTATCATTGGGCCGCTTGTAATATGGAACCATGGGATGGGCCTGCATTGATTTCATTCACTGATGGTCGATTTGTGGGTGCCATTTTGGATCGGAATGGATTGCGTCCATCACGATTTTATATAACAAATGATAATATTATGGTGATGGCCAGTGAGGTGGGCGTTTATGATGTGGATCCGTCCAAGATTATATTGAAAAGTCGTTTGAAACCGGGTAGGATGTTGTTGGTGGATACGGAAGAGAAAACTGTTATACAGGATGTGGAATTGAAGCAGGAAATTGCACGTTCTAGACCACATTCGCAATGGCTTAAAGAGCAGGTAACATTTGGCAGAATTTAAATTAAATAATTTATGAGAAAGTGATTTGATATTGATGGTTCCATCCAATTATCAGACTATTTTCTCAGTTATGTTAAAAACAATTTAAAATACATTTTAATTAATTGATTTATGATATTTTTGCATGAATTGCTGGTCAACAGATGGTAAGTTGGTTGCGGTTTAAGTGTGTAGAAATGTTTGTAATTGTGTTCCTAACAAATAGAGAATTTTTATTTTATTTACACCGATTTTTATCAAAAATATGATTAACACGTTAATCCCATTGCTTTGTCATTTGCAAAAATAATGTTGAAAACGTGCTTTCATTTGATTATCCACTTGAGACTGGAATTATTTGGATTAATTTGAGATTGTTTTCTAGATATCTATGGATGAGTTACGTAAAGCCCACTTGGATGCTGGCAACGTTCTCAAACCGAAATACGAATCAAGTGGTTTGGGTGATAAGCGGTTGCCGTTATATGGTTATTCAGTGGAAACCATTCACATGTTATTATTACCAATGATCAATAATAAAAAAGAGGCATTGGGAAGTATGGGAAATGATGTTCCATTAGCATGTTTATCGGACTTTGCACCGGTTCCCTATGAATATTTTAAACAATTATTTGCACAAGTAACAAATCCACCAATTGATCCATTTAGAGAGAAAGTTGTCATGTCTTTACAATGTCCAATTGGACCGGAAGAGAATATTTTATTACCAAGTGCAAAACAAGTACATCGTTTATGGTTAAAACATCCAGTTGTGTCCATACCGGATTTGGAAGTATTGAAAATGACCAAACATCGTAATTGGAGTGCACATGTCATTGATTGTACATTGCCAATAACAGAGGGCGTTAGTGGTTACAATGCGAAATTACAAGAGATTTGTGTGGAGGCGGAGAAAGCAAGTAGAACAAATCAAGTGATTATATTGTCAGATAGAAATGTATCAAAAGATCGTTTACCAATAAGTAGTTTATTGGCATTAGGTGCGACACATCATTATTTAATTGAAGCACGTGCTCGCATGAAGGTGGCACTAGTTGTGGAAACAGCAGAAGCAAGAGAAGTGCATCATGTGTGCGTTTTACTTGGTTATGGAGCGGATGCAATTTGTCCATATTTGGCATTAGAATTGGCATCAAGTTTAAGAGATCAAGGGATTTTAGATACAAATTTAACAGATGAAATGATTTATCTAAATTATGCACAAGCAATGCAAACTGGTATAAGTAAAGTAATGGCCAAAATGGGCATAAGTACATTGCAATCGTACAAAGGGGCGCAAATATTTGAAGCTGTCGGTTTAGCGGACGATGTGATAGAGAAATGCTTTAAAGGTACACCGTCCAGGATTGGTGGGGTTACATTGGAGGTTTTAGCAACGGAAGCGTTTAGTCGTCACAGTAATGCGTTTCAAGTGACATGCGATTCATTGGTTTTACGTGATATTGGCAATTATCATTGGCGTGCCGGCGGTGAGAAACATTTAAATGAACCAGCAAGTATTGCATCATTGCAAGAATCGGCAGTGTTAAAGAATCAATCAGCTTATGATAAATTTAAAGAGTCCACAATGGAATCGGTGAGAAGTTGTATGTTACGTGGACGATTGGATTTACGTACATTGGATCAGCCATTGGCATTGGATGAAATTGAACCGGCTGCTGAAATTGTGAAACGTTTTGCAACTGGTGCCATGAGTTTTGGTTCGATTTCATTAGAAGCACATCAAACGTTGGCAATTGCTATGAATCGTATTGGTGGTAAAAGTAATACAGGAGAAGGTGGTGAAGATCCTGAACGGTATTTGGATGCTGAGAAACGGTCAGCAATTAAACAGGTTGCTAGTGGACGTTTTGGTGTTACGTCATCGTATTTAGCACATGCAGATGATTTACAAATTAAAATGGCACAAGGTGCAAAACCGGGCGAGGGTGGTGAATTGCCTGGGTATAAAGTGTCAGCGGATATTGCGAAAACTCGTCATTCTGTTGCTGGTGTTGGATTAATTTCACCACCACCACATCATGATATTTATTCAATTGAAGATTTGGCAGAGTTAATTTATGATTTGAAATGTGCTAATCCACAGGCGAGGATTTCAGTGAAATTGGTGTCTGAAGTTGGTGTTGGTGTTGTGGCGTCCGGTGTGGCCAAAGGGAAAGCGGAGCATATTGTCGTGTCTGGACATGATGGTGGAACGGGTGCTAGTTCTTGGACAGGAATTAAAAATGCTGGATTGCCATGGGAATTGGGTATTGCTGAAACGCATCAAGTGTTGGTATTGAATAATTTACGGTCCAGAATTGTGTTGCAAGCAGATGGTCAAATTAGAACTGGTAAAAAAAATTATTAATTCGTAACTAATGCCATCTAGTTGAAAACCGTAAACTAATGTCGTTGTTGCGATTGATTTCACTACTAGATGGCCTTACCAATAATTGAATATCGTTTTGAATGTTTACAAATTTGTTTTTCTTGCAGGATTCGATGTGGTTATTGCAGCCCTGTTGGGTGCTGATGAAATCGGCTTTTCTACAGCTCCATTAATTGCCTTGGGCTGTACAATGATGCGTAAATGCCATTTAAACACTTGTCCAGTTGGTATTGCAACACAGGATCCAATTTTAAGGAAAAAATTCACTGGTCAACCGGAACATGTTGTCAATTATTTCTTTATGTTGGCCGAAGAGGTACGACAACATATGGCCAAATTGGGTGTAAGAACGTATCAGGAATTAATCGGTCGTACGGATTTGATTAGAGTTAGTGATTCTGGCAGTTCGAAAGCGAAAATGTTGAATTTAAATTTAATTCTACAAAATGCGTTGCATATGCGACCAGGTGTAAATATAAAGGGTGGTTCAGTGATGCAAGATTTCCAATTGGAACAACGATTGGATAATGTGTTAATTGAGAAATCGAAACCGGTAATAGAGGGTGCTGTAAAGAGTGTTGATATTGAGATGAAGATTACTAATGAATGCAGAGCCTTCTCTTCTACGCTAAGTTACCACATTTCATGGTAAATTAATTTTTAATGATTTTTTTTAGAGAGCGTAAAGTATATTTATGTTTTCTTTCTTTTAATTAGTAAATACAACGAAGATGGATTGCCGGATGATAGAAAAATTAATATAAAATTAACTGGCTCTGCTGGACAGAGTTTTGCAGCGTTTTTAGTCAAAGGTGTGACTATAACATTAGAAGGCGATGCAAATGATTATGTTGGTAAAGGATTATCTGGTGGTACGATCGTTATTTATCCACCAAAAACGTCGCCATTTGAATCACACTTGAATGTGATTGCGGGCAATGTTTGTTTGTATGGTGCGACAAGTGGCAGAGCATATATGAGAGGAATTGCATCAGAGAGATTTGCAGTGAGGAATTCTGGGGCGATTGCCGTTGTGGAAGGTGTTGGCGATCATGGATGCGAATATATGACTGGTGGAATTGTGTTAATTTTAGGTAATTACTTAAATTTGTAAATTGTAATTCAGCAGCTGTCGCCATCTATCGGATTACAGTTCAATTGTTAAAGTACAGTTCTTTCGGCTAGATGGCGATACGTACTTTTTTCGATCTTTTCAATTTGTTATAAACCGTATTTTTTCTGTAGGCTTAACTGGTCGAAACTTTGCTGCTGGTATGTCTGGTGGTATTGCATACGTTTGGGATGTTGATGGTAAATTCTCCACAAAATGCAACATGGAAATGGTGGAATTGTGTAAATTAGAAGACAAAGACGATGTTGAATTTGTTAAACAACTTTTAGTCGAATTTAAGGCATTAACTGGTAGCATAATAGCTGAACAATTGATAAATGAATTCAATGATCGATTAAAAGAGTTTGTTAAAGTCTTCCCATACGAATATCAACGTGTTTTAAAGCAGAAAATTGTTGAAACACCAGAAACTGTTGTCGCTCCTCCACCATCCGAACCGAAAATCCAAGACATCGAAGACACAATTGGTGATTTATCATTAGAACAAAAGAAAATGGAAAGAGCATTGGATAAAACACGTGGTTTTTTGAAATATCCACGTGAAACGGCCGTTTATCGACTGGCTGAGAAACGTATGAAAGACTGGGATGAAATTTACAATTTCCAACATGTACGGAAAGGTTTGCGTGTACAAGCGGCACGTTGTATGGAATGTGGTGTGCCATTTTGTCAATCAAATTCCCATGGATGTCCATTAGGGAATATTATACCAAAATGGAATCTATTAATATTCCAAAATCAATGGAGACAAGCTTTAAATCATTTATTACAAACAAACAATTTCCCAGAATTTACTGGACGTGTATGTCCGGCACCATGTGAAGCGGCATGCGTTTTAGGTATATCTGAACCGAGTGTAACAATAAAAAATATCGAATGTGCAATTATTGATCATGCTTTTGAAAATGGTTGGATCACACCGCAAATACCGACTGCGAGAAGTGGTAAACGTGTGGCGATTGTTGGTTCTGGACCGGCTGGACTTGCGTGTGCAGCACAATTAAATAAAGCTGGACATTTGGTGACTGTGTTTGAAAGAAATGATCGCATTGGTGGACTTTTACAATATGGCATACCAACAATGAAATTAAGTAAATCAGTGGTGCAAAGGAGAGTCGATTTATTAGCGGCTGAAGGTGTGATTTTCAAGACAAATATTAATGTTGGCAAAGATATTTCAGCGAAAGAATTGAGTGAAGAGAATGATGCTGTTGTACTATGTACTGGTGCGACATGGCCACGTGATTTACCATTGCCAGGCAGACAATTGAATGGCATTCATTTTGCAATGGAATTTTTAGAGAGTTGGCAAAAGAAACAACTGGGTAATGCTGCTAGTGCGGCTACATTACAAAGTTTAAATGCCAAAGATAAACATGTGGTAATAATTGGTGGTGGTGATACGGGATGTGATTGTATAGCGACCAGTTTGAGACAAGGAGCAGCAAGTATAACGACATTTGAGATTCTACCAGAACCGGCTCCAAAGAGAGCTGGTAATAATCCATGGCCACAGTGGCCGAGAGTGTTCCGTGTCGATTATGGACATGAAGAGGTGAAGGTGCGTTTCGGTGCTGATCCGAGAGTGTTTAGTATAATGACACAGGAGTTTATTGATGATGGTAATGGGAATGTGAGTGGTGTGAAAACGATTAATGTGGAATGGAAGCAAAGTGATGCTGGTAGATGGGAGATGGCACAAGTGGAGGGAAGTGAGAGAGTTTTTAAAGCGGATTTGGTGTTATTGGCGATGGGCTTTTTGGGACCGGAAAGAGCGATTGGAGATCAGTTGGAATTGAATTTGGATGCACGATCGAATTTTGAGGCAAAAGAGTATAAGACGAGTGCGGGAAATGTTTTTGCGGCAGGCGATTGTAGAAGAGGACAATCGTTGGTGGTTTGGGCGATTACAGAGGGAAGACAAGCGGCTAAAAGTGTGGATGAGTTTTTGAATGGTGGTAGAACGGTTTTGCCAGGTCCAGGTGGGATTGTTAAGCCGATGCAACAGATATCATGTCCAGTTTAGATGTTGGAATGTTTGGAGAATGTGAAAGTATGACAATAATTAGGTGTTTGTAGATGATTTAAATCGATGTATGAATATATATATATATGTTAATATGCCACTAGATGGTACAGATGGCGCCCTACTGGTGAGTAATTTTTGAACTAGCTAACAGGGGCTGCAATTTTTATAAAATAAGTAGAAATATTTAAAATTCTGTTGTTGAAATTACGACAGATGCACTTTTATAGAATATTAGGTAGATTTGCTGCTTATATTTTATGGTATAAAACCAGGAAACCAAAAAAATGAGCCCCTGCACACAGTTTACAGTTCTATCACCAATGGGGCGCAACTACTAGCTAGTACCGAATATTGTTTTGAAAGTAAATGTGATATTTCGTAATTGTACAAGAAAAAAATCTTTATATATTGATTTAAAGAAGCATATATGTTACTGTACTTATGTAATTATATACAATTAAATTATATAATAAATTGTTTTAATGTAGTTATTGAATAAATGTTGAAGCATTATATATTTGATGTTTTTCAAGCTAAAAATACGCTATGAATCAATTTGCGTTTATAACAGTTCCGTTTTCCATGTTAAATTGAATTTCTAAATCTGTCTATAAAAATCGGGCAATCATTTTCAATTTACAAACACCTATAATTACTTTATAAACATTAATTCGTGCTTGAAATTGGATAAAGAACGTCACGAATTGCTGTCTGATGACGTTGCGACCACTCCGTTCTGGTACCAGGGCCAATGGGGCGTCAATTTGTGCATAGTTTTAGGAGCGGTGATGTCAAGTGCATGGTACGGAGCCCTAAATCCTAATCTAGGTTAATATGAAAGTTTACAAGTTTAGTTTGTTGCATTCGGAGGCGGTTTAGAATGCAAAGCACAGTCGAATGGCCAACAATTGTAAAAAACGAACAAAAGTACGTTGACAACGTCCGCGGAAATTGTGACAACATGACATCAACGTCCAAATTGAACACAATACCGGAAGAAGTGCAAGAAACTGTTGAGAAATTCACAGGGAAACGGTCCAATAGTTTTGTGGAGAATAAGTACAAATGTGTGGTGAGTTCTGCTCGATTGGGGGAATTGAGGAAGGCAGTAGAAACTGCAATTAAAGAGCATAAAATTTTTACCATTCGTGGTGGACGTTGGCCGATTATAAGACGGGAATTGAAGAAACGGAACTGGTTGGAAAAGTTTGAATCTAGTGATAAAAAATTGCAGTACGATGATTTGTTGAGTAATTTACCAGTGAAACAGGAATGGGAGACGCCGGTCGCGTATACAGAGAAATGCGAGAATTTAATTGTGTCCAGAATGTTAAGTAAATTTGAACCGGATTTATATTGGAGTATGAAAAAGGAATCGATTGATTTAAAGCATAGAAGTGCACCGAATAAGCTGATAAATCGATTTAGTCGATCGTTGTTTGCGAGTAAAGAGGGATTGGCTTTGTTGTTACTTCAGGCCTATTGGTATACAGAGCCGGATGTATCAAGTATTAATTTTCCACGGTGTTATGTTTTAGGTATGAAAATAGAAACTTGATTTTCTTTTGATTGAAGGCAATAATTTTCAGGCTTTCCCGACCACTACAGCCTGTTCGTGGACGATTTTCGTATGACAGCCTGTATAGGGCTGCTAAAATATTTTATAAAACAATACGAAACCGAAGGACATGCATTTAATGACAAGGAACCGGTCCCATTTCATGTTATTCACTTCGCAATCAACCGCTGCGAATCGTACATTTCCAATCAAAAACACAAAGACATCGACAACGAAACCACACACATTTGGGATGACGAATGGGACCAGTTTCTTAATAATTTCAATGCTGTTGTCCACCAAAACCGCCCATTGAGTGATTCGAAAGGCGTCGTTGAAGTTTACGCCAAAACAAAGACAATCCTGAAAGACATTCACAAACATTGGCCTGAAAACGATATTGATGGCATGAAAAATATTTGGATTATGAAACCGGGTAATAAATGCAGAGGCCGAGGTATACAATTGATCAAAAAACTTTCCGATGTCCAAAAAATCATGGAAACAAAGTTGAAGTACGTTGTACAGAAATACATAGGTAAAAACAAGTGTTAGAAAAGTTAATAAACCCAATAATTATAAGAACACGGATTTCAGAACGGCCTTTGCTGATTTTCAACACAAAATTCGATATTCGACAATGGTTTCTGGTCAGTTGCGTTCAACCGTTGACCATTTGGATGTACAGGGACAGTTATCTACGTTTTAGTAGCCAAATTTTTAATCTAGACAATTTCCATGAATCTTTACATTTAACAAATCATGCGGTTCAATGTAAATATACGAATGAGACGGAAAGAAGTGCTTCCTTGCCATCGGACAACATGTGGGACTGTCATACATTTCAAGCGTATTTAAAGCAATTGGGCGCTGGAGACAAATGGAACGAGGTGATCTTTCCTGGAATGAGACAAAGTATTATATGTGCAATGTTAGCAAGTCAAGAGACAATGGATCGAAGGCAGAATACATTCGAAATTTATGGGGCAGACTTTATATTGTCTGAAGACTTTCGTCCATGGTTATTGGAGATTAATTGTAGTCCGGATTTGTCGTTTTCGACTAGTGTGACAAGTCGATTGTGTCCGCAATGCATGGAGGATATTATAAAAGGTGAATTTTCTCGCTGAATTATTTCAGATTTGACAATTTTCTATTGTTTCAGTTATGGTGGACAAGAGAAGAGACCCAAAAGCTCATACAGGCTTATTTGAATTGGTATACAAGCAAAACATGCCCAGAGTTCCGCCATATTTAGGCATTAATTTGTCTGTTCGTGGTAGGAAAATCTTTAAAAATCGCTCTAAACCAAAACACCAAGTGGAAGTTGATAAAGAAGAAAAAGAACGTTTAAATTTACGTTTTAAGCAGCGAGAAATCTCGAAGAAAGAATTAATTAAAGAGCAACAAATTAAGGATATCTTGCCAAAATTGTTGGCTAAAGAATTATATCAAGGGCCGGTGATTGAAGATTTAATTGAGGAGTTAAAACGATCATTTAAATCAGAAGATAATGAATCGGGGGTGGATTTTGTACCAATTGTTGAGAAAACATCGAAAAGAAAGACAGACAAACAGAAAATCGAGAGGGTATCAAATCATCATATAAAACGTGCAAAATCTAATATAAATTTTCTCTGTAGACAAAGAATAAACGAAAGCATGAGTAAATCGGCAACAAATTCATCGAAAAAACTGTTAAAATTGACAAAAAGTACTCAATATTTCGAAAAAGAGACTTATAGTATATTAAAAGGTAGAAATTTGATATTTGAAAATAATTCACTGCCGAATATTGCCAATTGTGATTTAAAACAAATATAAATTATATTTAATATAAAATTTACAAGTAAATAAATGTTATACGCTTTTTTTATTTTTTAAACTACACACAACTACACTCCTACACAAATTTTGGCGAAGGCGCAGAACCTATTGAAATTCTGGTGAATGCGCCATGCTTATTGAAATTTTGGCGAAAGCGCCGAACACGTTAAAATAATGGTGGATGCGTCACGCCAGTTCAAATTTTGGTGAAGGTACCGAACCATGAACTTAACCTAGAATTTCTTAAAAATGTTTCGAAAGGTAAATATTCAATTTGAACTGATTTTGGACTATGTTTCATGTCGTTTTTTAGGTATGGAGATAGAAATTGATTACCCAGATATAAAAACAAAGACATCATTGCCCGTTGTTGATTATAATAATTTTAATTTGGAAAGTAATTCGTTAACCTACAACGAATTTTTCCAAAACTATTTACTGCCAAATGTTCCTTGTATTATAAAATCCCTTGCAAATGAATGGAAATCCACTGAACAATGGCTTGTGAATAATAAACCTAACTACAATCACATAAAGCAACAGTATGGCAACTGCAATGTGACTGTTTATAAATGTTTTGAAAAGTATTTTAATTCACAACAAACAGAAGAATCCCTTCTAAGCGATTACTGCAGCTATTTGGAAACATACGACCCTGAATCATCGGAAGTGCTTTATTTAAAAGACTGGCATCTTGCCAATCAATTTCCCAACGATAAATTCTACGAGGTGCCAATTTATTTCGCCTCCGATTGGCTTAATGAATATTATACAGAATGTTTAACAGATGATTACCGATTCGTGTACATTGGCCCCAAAAACAGCTTCACCCCCTTTCATTCTGACGTTTTCACATCGTACAGTTGGTCCGCCAATGTTTGTGGAACGAAACGTTGGCTCCTATTTCCACCTGGCGAAGAAAATCTCTTCAGAGACGACCTTAAAAACCTGCCCTACGACATTTTAACAGCAGATTACACAGAGAGACGCCACTTTGACGTAATTCAGAATGTAGGCGATGCAATTTTCGTACCCAGCGGCTGGTACCATCAAGTATGGAACTTGGAAGACACAATTTCCATCAATCACAACTGGATCAATGGTTGTAATGTGGAAAAAATGTTCGATTCAATGTTACAGACATTAAAAGAAGTTGAATTTGAGTTGAAAGATTGCAGAGAAATGGAAAATTATCATCAACATTGCCAAGTAATGTTGAAAAGTCTGTTTGGAATGGATTTTGTTGGTATGTACGAGTTTCTCAAACACATCGCCAATAAAAGGATGTTGAAATCTAATGTATTCGGTTATAATCATAGAAAATTTGATTTAAATCAGATTCAATTAGTTTTAACGAAATTTTGCCAATGTGATTTAAGTAATTTGGAATATTTCAAAGATAATGTACATGTAGAATTGTTAAAGCAATTGCAACAAACTAGTTAAAAATCTAAATAAATTTATTATAAAAAACTAATAACATTCTGATCGTCCTCGTAATTATCCATACATTCACTATCCTTTCGTATATGGAAATTGACAATATAATCAGAATTTGTCCTTTGTACAGAAATCGCAAATGGATCGGTTGGATGGAAAGTGAACGCAACCAAACGTCTAGCAGTTGGTGTTGCAGCCCGAATATTTCCCACATAAATACGAAATTTCAAAAAGCCCGAATCCCTGGCATAGAATCGAATCGGATGTTCACTGCACGCTTTCGGTCTCTCCATTACACTCACCCATTTATCATCATAACTGAATAGACTCAAATCCAAATACGGTGACGAACTATACGATTGTGCACTAATTGGTAGTGGTGCTAAGATTCGTTTGGTTGCCTCTGTTTTGCCACCATATTTCGCACTGACAATTGTCTGTTTGAAGCGCTGCTGCAATAAACGAGCGTATAAGTTATTTGATGGACTACATGTGAATTGTGTTTCATTGTAAATGTTTGCATTCCGAAACCAATCGCAGAAATTCTCGAATAAGTTCATGAGGGTGGTGGAAGTGTTCTCGTAAATCGCTAACACTTTACTGTCTTTTATGTTATAAACAACGAAAAATTGAAGTTGGGAATTGGCGTCAGTGGATTTAAGTGTGACAACATCTTCACTTGCGTATTTAATGAGTAAATTGTCCTCGTCTAACAATTGCATTTTCCAGAGTTTTAAACTTAAGAAACTGTCGAAATAATGGTAGAATTTACGGAGTTCTGTGGGATCTTTTTTGATGTTGCTGAAGTAAGCGGCACGTTTATAGAGGAACACCAACACCCGATGTTTTAATGAATTAATGTAGATTTCTCTAAAGGCACGTTCATTGGGATAAATTCGATTGTAGAAATAGAAATCGTCGTCGTAGCAAAAGCGGCCGATTTTTCGTACATCGACAAACATTCCGTCGAGTATTTGAAAGATGTGAATGGTTTGGTGTTGGACAGAAAGGACTGCAAGAATGTCTTTGTATAGATATAAGCCTTGGTTGTGGGAGAGGAAAATTTTGTCCACTTTAAATTGTCGTGTATCACATAGTTTGCCTAAATGTAAGTCCACTAAATGAAGAGTGTAGTCTTCCAAAGGTGAACTGTAATGAAATAATAATTAATGAGTTGATAATTTTCGTTATTAGAACATATTACCGAGCACTGGGCGTCATCGATTCATTGTTTGTGTACGTTTCATAAAAATGCGGTCGTATTTCATCTGGTATAAAAGATGCTGAACCAATAATCACATATCTGCCATCGTCACTGAATAGACTACATTCTCTATTTAATTGTTCATTGCCTTGGCTTACATTAACAACGAATTTTAGCTTGAAAAAGCGCTCGAATATTTTACTTTTCACTTCAAAGCGTTTTTTCTCGTTGCCATCGTGAATGTTTTCTAATAGATCTGAGGCCATTGCAGGGCCACGGTAAGTGTATACTTCCAATGATGTTTGATCACATGAAAAGGCAATGAAATGTTTTCCATCTGGGCTGAATTTTCGAAGAAAACAAGGTGGTTTTTCCACATTTATCACAGTACAATTTGGGAAGACATTTTGGTAAAATTGACGTGCGGTGTGAAAATGCGTACCCGGTTTTTTAAACGCGAATGTTTGACGATTTAACAGTCTTATTACAACATTTTGGGGAGGCACTTTTTTACGTTTGAACAAGTTTTCCATTATTTAGTAGAAAATTCATGTAAAATTATTTATTAGGTTATGTTTTGATTGAAACAAGTGACACCACAAGTGTCAAATGAAAGAAGTAAGTCATTCATATTTGTACCTACCAGCTATATTAGTACTAGTAGTTCAAATGTGCCACTACAGGTACAGGTACATTAATTCTACAACAAAAAAAGCGTTGTTCCGAGAATTTGAAACTGAATTCAAAGAAACGGAAAAATCCTTTAATTTAAATAGGTAAATTACAAATGCCCAAAGGCAATTTCTGAAATTACGCTTTTTTTCCAAAAAGTTCGGAACTACCAACTTAACCGAAATGTCGTCGTGACAGTTATTAATTTTTTGGTTATCTTGTCCTTGTCAAAAATTCGAATTCTGAAAACATGATGTGTGAACAAAAAATTAATAAGTGCCAATGCCCTATTTATATCCTTTTAATCATTTTAAAATGTAAAGTGCATCTAAAAAGAACATGTTTCAATGACTGCATTTATTTATTTAAATGCTATTTCACAATATAAAATTTAAGAGCAGGAAAAACATTTCGTCAAGCCAAAATAGTAAGTCTCGATCTAAAATTTGCATATAAAGAGCATAAGAATCAAAATAATCCTCTTTACAAGGGATATCTACGTATACAAAAATGCTATGTAAGTAAATGCAAAATCATCAAGCAGATCTCTTCGAAATCCACTAAAAATTATCCCCAAACTCGAACACTTTGATCCCAGCTACATGTAGCAACGGCTATTCCATTTTCTGCTACTGACAAAGAAGTAACTCGATTGTCATGACCAGAGAGAGTTCCTGAAATTCATTCAAAACAATTTTAAACAATCTTTACAACTTCCTAATCACCATTATGTTGATTTTTCAGCGTATCCCAAAGATGCACATTATTATCATCAGAACCACAGAATAGTATTCTTCCACTGATCGACAGTCCACAAGAAGTAAACCCACTATTTGGAGACGGAGGTTTATACAAGGCTATTTCCTGATCTCCTCTAATATCAAACAATCTCGCTGATTTGTCTTCAGATCCAGTGACAAATCCATATCCATTAGGATGAAACTAAAAACACGATATTCCGTAAGTCTTATTACTATTATTGGTTTATAATATTATTTTTCAATACACAAACTGAATTAACATCTGAATCGTGACCAAAGAACGTCTGTTTCGGCTTCTCTTCTCTGATATCCCATAAACGGCATGTCTTATCTACACTACCAGTAACAAAACTATTCCCATCCGGTGATATGCTAATTGAGACAACATCTCCATTATGTGCTATAAAATCAGACAGCTTCCTACCCGATTCCAAATCCCATTTGCAACTGGAACATCACTTGCATCAGTTAATAAAAGTAATCTAGCAAATATTTAGAAACGTTTCCTACATTTTCATATCTCCCGAACCGGTTATGATTGTTTTGTCGTCGAGAAATCGACAGGAACTCAAGAAACCATCGTAACCAGCTAATTCGCGAACCATTTTTGCAACACCGGCCGAATCTTTGCTATTTACATCGTAAACCGTGCACATATTATCCATTCCCCCACAAGCTATGAATTAATTCAGAATATTAAATGTTCGATATGTGTTTGAGGATTTTTTTACCAACGTAGTTTCCAGATTTCGCAAATGCCACACTCATCACCCAAGCGGACCGTAATGGTATAACTTGCATTTTATTTCCCGTGTACGTATCCCAAATAATTAGTTTTCCATCCAATGAACCAGTGACGCAATGTCGACTATCGCCACTATAATGAATGGAATTCACTTTATTTAAATGACCTTTCATTAATTTTCTTGTAATTAGTTTAACTCTTGGAGCGTCCGCAACATTTGAACAAGCTTCAGACAAAGTTGTGTCTGCATGTTTCTTTTGCTCTTCCTGAAACATTAGAGATTAAAGAAGATTGAGAAGATTTAGTATTTATTTCATTACTTTTAGTTTGTTGAATAAATCCTCGATTTCTTTACGTAGAGCCATTAGCTCTGGATCACTTTTTGGGCCCATTTTTGCGATTTTTATAATATAATCACACTGCACTCTAACAGAACCCGAACATAAAGTGTTTGGCTTTAATATACGACGCTGTAAAATTGAATAATACAGAAAAAAAAATTAATTTAATAAAGCCATGCGAAGCCATAAAATTTAAGCCAATTTTATATTGAATTTCCGAGGATTCCTGTTTATAAAAATGTCTAAGCTTTTATTGAGAAGGACATGCAACAATGTGCATTTACCAATAAGAAATTAATTTATTTTGATATCAATTTTATAACAGATTTTTTTTCGTTTGAGAAAACATGGAAATAACGCATTTACTTTCACTATTGTTATTCGCTTCATTAGTTACAAAAGCGAATTTTTGAATACCAGTAATTTGATGGTTTTGGTTACAATGTTCCTTGTTAAAGCATTTTTTTTAAGAGAAAATGATCAGACCAATATGCAATACCGTGTATTTTAATTCACACGGAATAAAAGAGTTTGTTAATTCATTTTGTTGGAAAAAATCAAAGCGTGATGAAGTCTCTTAAGGGGAGTATTTCTTAAATCTTTTAAATGTGATAATAGCTCAAGACAATCGAAGGAATACCAGTATAATCTTGGATGTTCTAGAAATTTTTAATACAGTCCCAGACCCAGAAGTGTTTGTTCGTTCCAGGTCGATGGAAAGCGGTTTATTGAATAAAAATTAAGTGTTTTTCACAACAAATTTTATACACTTTTACTTGTTTAATGCACCATATAAATAATAAAAAGTACCATTTTACACGTTTCAGCTTTTAGTTGTAGGTAATATTTAAAGTTAGTTTGGTAAAACCATAATGTACTGCAGTCCTGCTGTGGTGTTAATCCTAAATATCATTTTAAATATAAATATCAGTAATTATAAGGAAACGGTTTTGTATGTGCCCATTTTAATTGTTCCTCTGTTTTAGGTACTTGCGATGAATCCAACTCCAGTGGACAATGTTATGGAGAAAATGATGAAGACTGCGGAAATATTGAATCCATTGTCCAGAAATATGTTAAAACTGAAGCTTCTCATTTAAATTCAGGTAAAGCAACATATTTGTAATGCTTTTAGAATTGTTATTCAAAGTTGCGCTTTTGGCTATAAGTTTAACTCCCAATGAAGTTCCAAGTGTTTATTTAGCATTTAAACTTAATTATTGCGACTATACTAAAGAGTAATGGATTGAAATTGATTAGGATAAAGCACTAAAGTCAGTTTCAAAGTTAAAACCGAATGCGCCTCTCCGCTATGGTTCAAATTGCCATATTTTCCCCCTTGTATTCCAATGCGACATCTGTATCAGCTGAAAGGCTGGAAGACGAAGTTAGGTTAGTTGCCAGTCTATAAAAGAAGAAGCTGTCTGGTGTTTAGATTAGTTTATGCTAGATTTTTTGACGCAGAAAACAAATTTTTCTTTGTAGGATGCTAATTTCCATATAAACTCAGTGGAAAAGTCGAGTAGAAATTGTTTAATATTAAGTACAAGTGCCATGTGTAAACCGAGCCCTAAGTGGAGTTGTTTATGTTTCTTTTGTCTTTAATTTAAAAACTACTATTTAGATGTTTAAAATGACTTCTTTTAAAATTCCCTTCGCGTTATTCTGCATATCTGTCTATTTATTGAATGTGTATTGTGTTCCTGATGTTACGAGTAAGTTGGCCAACGATTTTTTTTACAGAATTTAATCCAAAAGATGTTTTTTTACTTATTTATCATGTTTCTCTACAGGAAGTAATGATAAACAGTTCATGTATGTTGTTTATAGGAAGATAAATTTAGTGGAATGATGTAATGTGAAACACATGTTTATTTAAGACTTTTATTATCATGACTAAACTAAATCTTAAATAGTTCTTTGTAATGACCAAAGCTATTTTAAAATGGAACATTACAATGCAAATCTAATTTCATGATACGCACTAGTTTAAATTTTAATTAAATAACATTTCATTTAACAGCCCGCATTTCAATTAAGCGTTTTTCCATTTTGTTCCAGATGTTTTAGTATATACAGTTGCAACTGAACAGACTGATGGATTTGAACGTTATCTGGACTCGGCTAAAGAGTTCGGTATTGTTCCAAAAGTTCTCGGATTTGGTGAGAAATGGAAAGGTGGACATATACAAAAACAACCCGGTGGCGGTTGGAAAGTAAACCTTTTAAAGAACGAATTAAATAGTCTGAAAGAGGATGAAAATCCGTTAATTCTCTTTACGGATGGCTATGATGTAATCTTCTTGAACAATCTCTCTAATATCCTAACAAAGTTTCTGGATATGAAAGCGAATATATTATTTTCTGCTGAACCGTATTGTTGGCCAAATATTGAACTGGCTTCTAAATATCCGGTAGTAAATGAGGGCAATCGATACTTAAATTCGGGAATGTATATTGGTTACGCTGCCGATTTGCGTGATTTGTTAAAAACTCAAGATATTGAAGATACAGACGATGATCAATTATTCTACACAAATGCTTACTTGGACGAGAATCTTAGAAAGAAATACAATATGAAATTGGATCATAATAGTGAAATATTTCAGAATATCAATGGAGCAGCAAGTAGGACGTTAGCAAGATTGTGTTTTCCACTTCATTAATCCAATGTTTTAGGTGAATTGGAGTTGGTTGTTGAAGAGAACAAAGATGCTGGTCCAGAGAGATATAAATTAAAGAATGTCGTATCACATACTGAACCAATGGTCTTACATGGCAATGGATTATCGAAGACCACACTAAATTATCTATCAAATTACTTGCCAAACAATTGGAATTCTATTGATGGTAGCAGAAAGAGCGGTGAAAATCAAATAAAATTAGACGAACTCGATAAAAGTCGTTGGCCTTTAGTTTATTTGGCACTTTTTGTTGAATATAATACACCGTTTCTTGAAGAACAGTTGGAGAAAATTTACAAGTTAGATTACCCTAAAGAGAGGATGCATTTGTTTGTTCATAATGCAGTAAGTGTTAAATTCTGTTTATTTTGATGAATGTGCTTGTAAAATTGGACGCTTTTAAGGTAAAATTCCATTCCGATCATATAAACAACTTCATTACAAAACATGGTGCAGAGTATTTGTCTGTGAAACAAATCTTCCCAGATGACGGAAGTACCGAATGGCAGGCCCGCGATTTGTCACTGTATGTTGATAAACATGTTTCTGAATTTGTTAAACATCTGTTTCTGTTTTAGTGATATGTGTGTAAGCAAAGAGTGTGACATTTATTTCTCCATTGATTCGGTAGCACATTTAGACAATGCACAAACATTAATGTCACTAATCGAACAAAACCGTACAGTGATTGCACCAATGTTGACTCGACCGGGAAAAGCGTGGAGCAATTTTTGGGGTGCCCTTACAAAGGATGGATTTTATGCAAGATCAAATGATTATATGGATATTGTATATAATCAAAAAAGGTAACAATTTTTATTTTAATGCATGTACATATGTAGGAGTATTCTATTTGATTCTTTGGTGTTTGCTATATTGGTTAGTCGAAAGCGATGCTGAAATCAGTTTTGAATGATCTGCGATCAATCGAATACATATTGTCGGCCGTGCATTCGTATACACCAGCATCCATTTGTGTTGCTGGATCAATTTCTAGTTTACTTTTAATTCGATCAGTTTTAATGCTCCATTCATGGATCTGAAATTGTGATTTATCAGGATATTAATCAAGATATTGATCAAGATATTAAAAGAAAATAAAAACGAATGTTATACATGCATTTAAATACAAATGTGTGAATATTTCACTTCCATCCTTATACCAAGTAATATGGGGACGTGGATTGCCCCTTGCTTCACATAAAAATGCTATTTTATGTCCTAATACGTATTCATAATCAAAATGTGAAGCCAATATTATTTTAGCTCCCTGAAAATAAATTCAATTACGTAAATAAATGATTGTGGTTTTTGGGGTGTGTTGACATACGTTGTTATTGTTATAATATTGGTCAGATTCGGGATCTCGATATTTTCCAGTAATTGGCAAACCTATTTGAAACTGAAATGTGATTTTTTGAATTAGATCAGGTAACAAGTTGCGTTTTTAGACAATTTACCTTTGATTTGGTACGTCCTCGAGTTCGTCCTCGTCGACATTGCACATAATGTGACACTAACACGATAAATGCAAGTAAAATGAGTGGATAAGAAATTTTCATACTCTCACAAAGTTTTTAACAATCTTTGTTGTGTGCTGTACTACTTTAAAATAAGTACACACAACAGTGTAATATAATATAAATGAATATATTAAAATGGATAGCGAAATTATTTTATTTAGTATTGTTAAAGGATCTCCCCCTTTCATATTGGTAACAATCTAATTTATATAATTGGAATATTGTACAAAATTGTACCGAAGAATGCAACAACGAGAGACATAATCTTCTGCAAACACAAATCTGCCTATGGATACATTGAATAATACGATCTTTTGCTTACATTTTTTTATTGTCTTAACATATTTTGTTCACGAGGCATTGATTTAATTGAATATTAAAAACAGGGTTTAATATAGAGATTGTTTCAACTTGAATTGGAGTTCTTCGACTCCGCCTCAGGCAAAATGGAGGTACATTCAAGTTGAAACTCCTTACATACGTGGTTATTATGCATATAAAATATATACAGAAATAGTTTAGTAAGTTACCATCACATAATCTGTTCGAAATCCTCTGTAATCAATTGCATATTTATTGTTTGCTTGGCATTCATAGTATCCTGCATCCTTTTGGGTTGTTGGATCGATTTCCATTTTACTTTTTACAGTATCATTACCAACAGGCCATTCATGTACCTTTATTCAAAAATTTCAAACAATAAAAAATCATAACAGAAATTTATCTTTAAAATCATAGCAATGGAAGATTTTAAAGAAAGACTGTGGGTGATTAAGTTCTAATTTGAGGTCCGTTTATCTTGATTTTGTTATTAAATTGTTACAAGTAGATAAAAGCATGTGGGGATAGACTAGTGCGCACAAAGAACAAATATTCGTTAAATAAAATTGATTACCTGAAAAAATTTATGGGCATATAGTTCGATACCATCTTTGAACCAAGTTATTTCAGGTCGGGGAAAACCTAAGAAATAAAAGAACGAAAATGTCTTTATATCAAAGATTTACAACACTCTGTACCTTGTGCCATGCAGAAGAAAGTAATTTTTCTTCCAAGCATGTATTCCAATTCAAAATGACTTGATTTAACGATTTTGGCACCCTAAAAAACAAACACTATTCATTTGAAATGAAAATACAATCGAACAGAAATTGTTTACGTCCTTATTGTCGTAGTAATTGGCCGACGCAGGATTTCGATGCATTATAGTAACAGGCATTCTGGAACTGTACAATCGACCCCGAATTCTACCTTTACCTAAAATCAAAATAGACTGATTACAATGACAATTAACGTAAATAAAGTATTATATACCCCCTCTACCACCTCTTGCACCACAGCACATGGTAAAACAAAGAGCAACAAGACCGATTAGAAAAACAAATCTGAACAGCATTCTTACATCAATAAATTACAATTCATGTGTAGGCTAAACAGTTGAAAACCATTCGGAAGGTTTATACAATATAAAAAGGGTTCTCCTAATTGTGACATAATTTGTTTGTTTATTCAATAATAATATAGATGTGTATATGTGACTAGAATAAGCGAACTGGTTATTTTGCCATCCAATTTTAACACCTTAATTATCTTGTACTGTTTGAACTTTTTCCAGAGGGATATGGAATGTTCCATTTGTGGCAAATGCATACATTGTAAATGGGACACTGTTGAAGAAGTACAATCGTCCACAAATAAATTACAACAAGTTAACAATGGACGCGGATATGGCATTCTGTAGTAATTTACGTGATCTGGATGTGTTTATGTATGTTACAAATGTAATGGATTATGGTCATTTAGTAAATCCTGAAACATATGATATCACACGAACTGAACCCGATATGTATCAGATATTTGATAATGAAGCGGATTGGGAGACGCGCTACATTCATCCCGATTACGCTGAGAGTCTGAATCCAAATAAGAAAAACGAACAAGTATGATTTGTGATTTGTTTTATTATGAATCACACTGATTTGATTTGATTTTTAGCCTTGTCCAGATGTCTACCGTTTTCCAATAGTTTCCGAACGATTTTGTGCCAGTTTGATTCATATGATGGAAAGTTTTGGTCAATGGTCGTCTGGTAAACATGAAGATACCCGTTTGGAAGGCGGTTATGAAGCGGTTCCAACGCGCGATATTCACATGAACCAAGTTGGATGGGAATCACATTGGTTACAGTTTCTGGCTAAATATGTGCGGCCTTTACAAGAGCATGTCTTCACTGGATACATTCATGATCCGCCACGGGCGTTGATGAATTTTGTCGTACGGTATAGGCCTGATGAACAGCCAAAACTTCGACCTCATCATGACAGTTCCACGTATACCATTAATATTGCATTGAATACACGTGGTGTGGATTATGAGGGAGGTGGTTGTCATTTTATACGATATAATTGTAGTGTACTTGATACAAAGCCAGGATGGATGCTTATGCATCCTGGAAGATTAACGCATTATCATGAAGGGTTGCTAGTAACGAATGGCACTCGGTATATTATGATTTCGTTTGTTGATCCATAAGGTTTTTTTAACGATATTGAATATGTTTAATGAACAATATGGCTTTAATTCATAACAAACGTGATGTGTTCACGTGTTTTTTAGATGTGTTTTGAAATATTTTTGTATAATAATGCGCATAAATGTATGTGTGACTAATAAAATAGATTTTATATTTTACTTGTGATGCTTGCAAAAACAAACTATTCCGGTTCATTGTAGTTATTGTTTTCCTATCAACAGAAATATATAAATACCATCCAACTAATATCTTATCGAAATTTCAGTCGAACATTATTGAGGTAAGTGGTACTTTCGAATGGAATTTTAAATATATACAAGGATAATTTTCAATATAAAACAGGTGCGACTATTGGCTTTGTAGTGATTGCTCAAAATATAAACTTCAAATATGTTTAAAGTTCTTTTGATTTTGGCACTTGTTAACATATCTGTAAGTAATTTTTTTTTAATCAAATTGTCGAAATATGTCTTTAAATCCTTCAGATAGGTGACTTAATTGTCCAACTTCCAACTGGACAAATACAAGGAAGGCAAGAACTAAGTCTCAATAAAAATGTTACATTTTATGCATTCGAACAAATCCCCTACGGTCAACCGCCTGTTGGAAAACTACGATTTATGCCACCACAACCAGTTCAAAAATGGGATGGCATCTTAGATTGTAGAGGAAGTTCAAAATTATGTTATCAAGTGCCTTATAATGATGGACGTGAAACTGAAGACTGTTTGGTCTTGAGTGTGTACACGCCAGTTGTAATAAATAATTCCCTGAAAATTAATATAAATCGAAACTCACTATTTTCTCCTCTTAGAATCCGGGTTCTAATCAAAGTCTTCCAGTCATGTATTACATCTATGGAGGAGGTTTCATTGGGGGCCATGCTCTGTTTAACGTGTACGGGCCTCATATTTTCATGGAAAACGATGTAGTTGTGGTGACAGTCTATTACAGACTTGGACCATTTGGTTTTCTCTCAACCAACGATGATGTGATCTTAGGGAACAACGGTTTAAAGGATCAAAATTTGGGTTTAAAATGGGTACAGGATAATATACATTTATTTGGTGGTGATCCAACGAAAGTAACGATTTTTGGTGAAAGTGCTGGTTCAGCATCAGTTGCCTATCAGCTACTTAGCAAAAAATCTGCAGGCTTGTTTCGTGCGGCAATCGGTGAAAGTGGAAGTGCATTAAGTTCTTGGTCCTATCAGCGGAATGCGCGAAAAATCGCTTATCAATTAGCGACTTTTATTGATCCAAACTTTAATCAAAGCAGCACATCAGAGGAGCTTTTAAATTTTTTGCAGAATGTTGATGCAGCTACTTTGGATCAATATTCAAATGGTTTTGGAGTAAAAATTCAAAAAATGTAATTAGCTCTAAATTACTAGTTGATAATTTTGTAGCAATCTGTAGGAAATGAACAAATCATTCAAGGATTCTTCTACGCTCCGGTGATTGAACCAGATGTTGAAGATGCTTTTATAACGGAATCGATGTACGATTCTTTAGTCAATGGAAATTTGAATAAAGTCCCAAGCATTTTTGGTATTTGTTCAGAAGAGCAAATAAGAAAGGCAGAATGTAAAATAGAAAATTTCTACGCTTTACTGATCAGTAAATCAATATTATTTTTTAGCTCTAGATAATTTGAAATCGGTTACTGCTCAGTACGAGGCAGACCTGGCTTTATTAGTAATCGATGACTTTCATATCACTGATTTAGAGCAAAAGAGACTTGTTGGGAATCTAACGAGACAAATTTACACCGATGGCTTATTTGTTGATGATTTACCAGCAGCTGTAAAATATTTCAGTGATATTTCATTTAGTCGTTCTGTAATTCGTCATGCACAATTGCAATCGAATTATACTGACATGTACTTTTACCAATTCTCATATCATGGTGAGATGGGGCAAAATGATGTTTTTCTTGATGGAGCCGACAGGGTAGCTCATGCCGAAGATAATGCGTATTTGTGGTGTAACGGCAATCAAAGCGATCTTCTAAATAATTATCCCCAAAGTGATGTTATGACCATGGAGAGATTTGTTAAGTTGTTTACGAATTTTGCTAAATATCTGTAAGTTCTTTATTGAGTATTTTGTTGTTGTACAAGTATGTACTTTGTAGAAATCCAACACCAGAACAAGATGATTTATTGGAAAACATAGAATGGCCAAAAATGACTCCTGATACATTAAATTATTTGAATTTAAATGACACCTTGGAAATCAAACAAAATCCAAAAGAAGCGGTTTATCAAAAATGGGTTGATTTGTATGAAAAATATGCAGTAAAGCCTCTTGATACATATTAGATACAACTGCATACTTATAGATAAGAAAATACCAACATAAATAATTGTTTATATACTTCATATTTGCATAAATAAAATCTATATAAATAAGTGATTTGTTTTTATAACTATGAAACTGTTAAAGTGACAAGAGTTTTATCTTATCAAAATTAATTAGAAATTCCAACAGGTTATTGATAATTTTGAGTTTTATATAAAAAGTCCAAATAAACAATACGAGTAGTTTTGAGAAGCATTTGATGATTATTATTATAAACAATATGTAAGCAATGCCATTAAAATTAATTTCTTAGAAAAAAGATTCTGATGTTCTTAATTCATCAGATAGGTGATTTGATTGTCCAACTTCCAACTGGACAAATTCAAGGAAGACAAGAAATAGATCTTAACAAAAATGTTACATTTTATGCCTTTCAACAAATTCCTTATGGTAAACCACCAGTTGGGAAATTACGTTTCATGCCACCACAACCAGCAGAAAAATGGGACGGCGTCTTAGACTGTACTACTGACAATACAAGATTTTGTTATCAAGTTTCAAACAATGATGGACGAGAAAACGAAGATTGCCTTTCTTTAAATGTTTACACGCCAGTTGTAAGTGTAAAAATCGCTTATGTAAGCTAAAACTAACTTTTACATCTTACAGCATCCCGATTCTAATCAATCTCTTCCCGTCATGTTTTATATCCATGGTGGTGGTTTTGTTAATGGACACGTTACTTTTAACGAAATGGGTCCTCACTTTTTCATGGAACATGAAGTTGTCGTTGTGACAATCTTTTATAGACTTGGACCATTTGGTTTTCTATCAACCAATGATGATGTTATTCTAGGAAACAACGGTTTAAAAGATCAAAATTTAGCCCTTAAATGGGTACAAGAGAACATACATTTATTTGGTGGTGATCCAACGAAAGTAACAATTTTTGGCGAAAGCGCAGGTTCCGCATCTGTTGCTTATCAAATTCTTAGTAAAAAATCCGCAGGTTTATTCCGAGCGGCTATCGGAGAAAGTGGTAGCGCTTTAAGTACTTGGGCTTATCAAAGGAACGCCCGCAGTATTGCCTACCAATTGGCCACTTTCATTGATCCAAACTTTAATCAAAACTCCACTTCTGCAGAGTTGTTATCCTTTTTGCAAAATGTTTCTGCATCTACATTGGACGCTGCATCAAATAGTTTTAGAGTGAATTAAATATATCTTTATTACTTTTTCAATGTTAATTCAACATTTTGTAGGAAGGAGTAGGAAATGAACAAATGGTCGAAGGATTCTTTTATGCACCAGTGGTTGAACCAGATGTTGAAGGTGCTTTTATAACTGAGTTAATGTATGATTCTTTAGCCACTGGAAACATCAATAGAGTGCCAAGCATGTTCGGTATTTGTTCGGAAGAAGCACTTTATCGTGTACAATGTAAATTTGTTTTGCAACAAAATTTATTTTCAATAACGAATTTTCTTTCAGCGCTTGATGACTTTAAGTCTCTTGTTACCCAATATGAAAAAGATCCCGCTGCATTAGTGCTCCACAATTTTCATCTCGATAACTCCTCTCAAAAAGGACTTGTCGGAAATCTGACAAGACAAATTTACACTGATGGTTTATTTATTGATGATTTACCAGCTGCAGTTAAATATTTCAGCGATATTTCATTTAGTCGTTCTGTAATTCGTCATGCACAATTGCAATCGAATTATACAGACATGTATTTTTATCAATTTTCGTATCATGGTAAAATGGGAAGACATAATGTTTATATGGAAGGTGCTGACTGGGTAGCTCATGGTGAAGATAATTATTACCTTTGGTGTATTTCTAATCAAAGTGATGTACTAACGTATTTTCCCAAAGAGGATGTTGAAACTATGGAAAAATTCGTGACACTTTTTACGAATTTTGCGAAATATTTGTAAGTTACTTGAAAGGTTTAAGAGATTTGACTAAAAGTTTGTATCTTATAGAAATCCGACGCCAGAAAAAGATGAGTTATTAAATAATATAGAATTGCCAAAAATGACTCCCGATACCCTGACATATGTGAATTTAAATAATACATTAGAAATCAAAGAAAATCCTAAAGAAGCGGTGTATCAAAAATGGATCGATTTGTATGAAAAATACGCGGTGAAACCATTCGACACTTATTAGATTTATTATGATAAAATAGAACTAAACTATTATGTCAAAAATGGAAATAAACCATATTTTTAATTTGTATATTGTAAAGTGTATATTGTTTTGAGTTTTTACAACTTACCAAATTAATAAAAAGCAATACCTACTATCTTATCAAAATTAATTGAAACCTCATTTAAATATGCTTGACAACTATACCGTACGAGTTTTATACATATAAATGGTTGTTACGCTTTATATAAAAGTATATAAAATCTTACATACAAAGAGAGTTGTAAGTTTTTGCATAAGTGCTTGCTTAATCTTTAAGTATACATTTCATAATGATCCAACGACAGAAAGAGAGAAATTACTAAACGGTATAAAATGGAAAAAGCTCACCCCCGATACACTGAACTATTTGACTGAGTGAAGACAAATCCAAAAGAAGCAGTGTATCAAAAATGGTTCGATTCTCGATTTGTATGAAGAAACTGGGACTAAGACCATTTAATACTTATTAATATTTTTGTATTTGATTACATAGAAATCATAATCACTTGTGAATATTTGATCACATTTGCATACTATTTTAAGATCCCATAAAACGACCTGTAAATAGTATTGTAGGGTTTCGTTCACGAAAGTTTGTGGTTCTGCAACAATTAAAAATATTGTTGAAACAATGATATTTGATCGTTGCAGAACCACAAAATATCATCAAAATAATCATAAATGGATGGTCGACCATAAAGTAATCACCAACATGAGATGCACACTTAAGATCCATCTCCATTCCTGTAAGAAAATTAGTATTGAGTGTCCTTGAAATGAAGTTTTATTTAGAGTGTTAAAATATCAAATTAAGATTTGATGAAATGTCCGATAAATAGTGATGAACGTTGAGAAATCAATGAAACGACAAATGGATGATCTGCATAAAATATGTATGATGGTTCGATATAAACAATAGCGCATTCAACCTCTGCAACCATATCTAGAATTAATCACAGCATTAATAGGAATATAAGAAAATATAATTCATAAAGAGGTGGGTAGTGCATAGCCAAATACGAGTAATTAAAATTTTAGTACAGATACAGTTTTATTTTAAAAACGAGGGATAAACAATATATTATAAACAAGAGAGTAAATCTTATATAGCAAAATATAAATGTTTTTCACATGCAAATATTAACAAGTAAATTCAATATTAATGTTCTATAGGCTTAGTTATCTTTCCAGTAAATAACAATGATTGTTCAAACTTTAATAGGTAAATAAACGGATGATCCACTTTAAATATTTTCGGATCAAATCGTGGTGGAGCACAAGCAGAGAAGGTCATAATCAGCCCTAGAATATATCAAATTTCATAATTACAAACACATCTTATCCGGACATTGGTTTTTGAACAGTGCCAATGAAAATCGGTGTCTTTGCTTCACGATTTTGTACAGTTAATAATGCAAGAAACGGGTGATTGGCTGTGAACTCCTCTGAAGGCATATAACAATATCCCACACCAATCATAGCTGAAATAATTGATATCGTTAATGTTAATAAAACGAATAACAAATGTTTCCTTTACAATATAAATGTACAAAAATGATTTACAAGTCAATACTCTTGACGCAACCGATAAATAAAATAGACTTGGCTTCAAGGTGTTCACATGACAAAATAACAATAAATGGATGATTTGCGCGAAATTCATCTGTAAACTCCATGGAAAGAAAAGCAATTCCCACCAATTCTAAAAAAAAAATCCGAAAAAACTTCAAATTTTGAATAAAAATCAATAAAAAGGACTTCTCGAAACAATAAGCTTGTGCAAATTAAAAAACGATTTTATTAGAAAATTACATGTTTAAAATAAAATGATGAAGTACATTTATGATTGATTGTTTTAACGTTTAAATGGCGTGCAGAGTTTACCAGTAAATATTGATAATTGTTTAAATGTTAAAGCATAAAAAAATGAATGATCAGCCTTGAATATTTTTGGATAGACCTTTACCCTAGGAGGACCGGAAAACCCGCAAAACATACCTAAAATTGATAAACTTTTGAATTACTACAATTTTTGTACAATCCCTGCTAATATTGGCAACTTTGCTAAACTATTATCTACTGCTAAAATTGCAAAGAATGGATGATTTGCTATGAATTCCAATGTAGGAGACGGAGGTGGTATTACACAACAACATCCTACACCAACCAAACCTAAAAGTGCGAAAATTTATTTATACACATTAGTATCTAATAAAAAATTATTAAGTTTCATTTAAAAAAAGAATAATTGAACTCTTTCTATAAATAAAACCGATAATGAAAATTTAATACAAAGAAGAAAAATTTGATTATTTATTTTCATATAGCATTACAAATTCTGCAATATTACTAAATAATGGACGGATTTAAAGTTCTGCCAGTAAATAAAATTCTAATAGCATTGTCTTGTTTAATTTGTATGAAAACAGTAAATGGGTGGTCACAAGTTACTTGTATGGGGTCCAATGGGATCATCATACACTTGGTTAACATAACCATCCCTAAAATTCAGACCAAGATAAAAAGAAGTTAATTTATTATTACGAAAATTGATTTCAATTGAAACGCAATCATACAATTTCCAAATATGAAATATGTTTATGAAATCATGTGACACATACCTCCATCTAAGAGGGCTTAACAACTCGCCCATTAAACAAATTTATTGTGAAATTATCTTGTTTTACTTGCAAAATTATCGCAAACGGATGATCACAGATCATTTTTCTCTGTATTATAATTGCTGGCATAGCCCTTGTCAAAAATATCATTCCTATAAATTATAGAATTGTAAAGAAAATTTTTCGAAACACTCAAACGTTAAGCAACAACAATTTAAAACGCTTTCAAACAGAAAATTATTTAACACCAACATTTAAATAGAAAAAGTACAAATTTACAATTTATACATATGAAATTTTTATTATTTATAAAAATATATTTTATGTATACAGCAAAAACTGCTTGGATAATTAAGAATTTTAAAATTAAGTAGACGGTTTTAATACTCTGCTATTAAATAAAATTGTTTTGGAACTTCCCTCTTTTACAAGAATAAATGCCATAAATGGATGATCGCAAACGATTTTTTTTGGAGCCAACGGCATACTCATACGCATTAACATCATTCCTATAAATAATAAAATAAAATATTGAAACTACAGAGCGTATTTAAAATTTTTTTGCGTAAACGAAACATACTGCGCGTCAAGTACAAAAAAGCATGCAAATAGCTTTCAGCATTAACAATTTATTTTACTTCTAAATAAACCAATATCCTCTATAACAAATACATACATTTGCAATTAACTGTCTTACAAAATCTAATTTGGAACTAAAATATGTCCACTGAACAAAGTAACGTTTCTATTAAACGAATCGCACACCATTAGAGCAACAACAAATGGATGATTTGCAGTGAACTCATCCGGAATGTACAAGCAACGAGACTTCGCAACCAGACCTTCAAATGAAAAACATTCGATTGGTTTTCATGTTGCCAAAAATGCATACATAAATTAACATTTTATAGTTCCATATGCCGCTGTCCCGGCCGCTGTGGCCTGGAACTTTGTGTGGGTTTTAAAATTTTGCCAACAAATAACACATAATTTCTTGTTATTGGCACGTTAGAAACTTCAATTACATTTGAAGTTGTTAATAAAATTAAAAAGGGTCTGTCCACATGAAATTCTATTCGCGGTGTCCGCAGAAGAGATCTCTTCATTCTGACGATTGATCCTGAATCGAAAAGAAAGTGCAAAATGAGCACTGGCAACAAATAGCATTTTTTTTTTCAATTTACATCTAAAACCCATTATGAATTTTTAAGAAATAAAGCATATCAAATTTGTTATCGATAACACAATGTTTGTGTACTGTTACGTGGAAATGTGAATCACGTTTAGATAAGGTAATAATAGGTTGTTAATAACAGTTATAAAAGCGACGTATTAAAAAAGCTTAGCAAACATACGAATGCAAATTGAAGAAGCTATGCAGAAACAAACCATTAGATTAACAACGAAATTCAAAAATGGTTCAACTACCAATTTTCCTTCTAATGAAATGTTTCTGACCACCCACCCCAATCCACAACAAACTCGACAAACAGTAACCACAACAAACACTTACCAGTAGCTGCTGCAGCTTCAGCTCCTTCTTCATTCACTTCAATAAATGCTTTCTGTACCACTTTGCTTACAACTAGTGGTTCATCATTATCAATCATACCGGATAAATTGCATGCTCCAGTAAACATATTCCCCAGTCCCATCTGGAAAATGAAACAGGAAAATAAATATGCGATAAGAATATTTTCAAAAGAAACTTACATTAGTTAATG
Source organism: Silvanus unidentatus (assembly GCA_963930825.1). Lineage (NCBI taxonomy): Eukaryota > Metazoa > Arthropoda > Insecta > Coleoptera > Silvanidae > Silvanus > Silvanus unidentatus. Next base: position 3,798,407 of record OZ005758.1, read on the forward strand.
ACTCTTGTAAATCAATAGTGGATTCGATTTTAAATCGAGGCAAGGAAACTTGAACCTCCACACTAGACGCCCCATTTGTGATTGTGCTCAAATCAACATTGGCCAATTTCTTCTCTAAATTGGCCAAACCAGTTCTTTCATTTGGTAAAATAATCACCATGCTGACATCTCTGTTTTCATAAGGCATTTCCAATATTTTTGCGTCCAATTCGGCGTCTTCCTTGTAGTTGAATCTCTTTTTAATGTGCATCATATTTACTTTGATTGTATCATCATTGTTGATGTAGAAATCTTGCTCACGAGTCTCAAAAGTGCTGAATGGGTGGGCCCACTTGCCCTTGAAATAGATTGCATTTAGGAGCACCAATCTGGTGTCAGTGTCCAAATCGTTGGACGAAATTAATTCCTTAATTTTATCGTTGGTTTTGTTGGACACCCATTTGTTAATTGTTGGAGCAGCTGAGGGCATAGTGAAATCGATCGAATCGACCTCGGAGAGGAAACTTTTCACGACTGTATCTTTGAAGGAATTTTTTAGTGCAATACCATTCTTCAAGTATACTTTGTTAGCGATGTGAAGGGTGATATTTTCGATACTGTTCAATCGTGACATGATCTGATTGTACCCAACTGCAGCTGTTTTGGTGTCAGTTACACGTAAAGTGGAAATGAAAGCATCTTTGGTGACACCTTCGGCCCCTTGGAATGCCATTGAAAGTACCGCATGTACGCTAATTGGGGAAAATATTAAATTTTCACCTGATTTTGCGAGCTCTTGGTATAGGGCTGTTGTGAAGAGGCTGTTCCCTTTAAGGAGTTGAACTTCTTGGTCGCTGGAAGCCATTTCTAGTGGTGATGTGGAAATTGTTTGGCTGTTTACAAGCGTGAACAGGATGACACCGATTAAACTAGTGAATAGTAGTATACGACAACCTGGAATATTGAAAACAAATTATGAGTTTGCGTGTATTGTATTACTTTTTGAGATAATCACTTATTATGTCGACTGAATGTGAGGACTTTTCGAATGCTGTAGATGGAATAATTCGGCGAATATGCGATGAAAACATTTAACTCAAATCGATAGTGATTCACCGGTTGACCTTGTTTTTGTATATTTTTTAATGCGTCATGGGCAGCAAAAAGAATTTAGTTTTATTATTCTCGAACAAAAAAAGTTTGGTTAGAAAATAGAAATCCTTGAAAATTGTGGGTGTGCCGGTTGTGTTGGTATTTTTAAGTGCCTTTTTCGCAACGAAATGGTTCGGGAATATACCGAGATCAATATACCGTTTCCAGCAAAATTTATTTCCGCTTAGATTTCAGGAACATTTTCCAGTGTCTGTTTTCAAATCAAGTATATAGGATAAAAGAGAATAATAAATAGAATATAATATTAGACTGACATGACAATATATGACATTTATTCATGCATTTTATTCTGCAATCGGCGGTTGGAGCGTACAATTTCAAATATGAACATGCGCTGATATCACAATAAATATTAAACAGCAATCGCATAATCGCAATTTAAATAAACATAGATAATTTACCTTTGGAGTTTATAGAATCCTTCTGAGTAAAACTAGATTTTCTCTTCATTATAATATCTTAATGTTTTCACAAAATAATCTTGAGAAGGTATTCGGTAATATGTACGATTGTGCACTAGGTTTATTATCAAGTTTAGAGGTATTAAACAAAGCTGATTTACATGAGAAGTATTGAAAACATTCCGAAAAAGATAAGCTATTAGAAATAATTCAAATATGCATTTGATAGAGATAAGGCTCACACGTGATTTCAAAATTATTGCCATCTCGTATAATCTATTAACGTTACTTTGTTCCCGCCATCTTCTGAGCGGAAACCAAATTTAAAAAAAATTTCACTACAGGAAGTGCTTGAAAATTCAAATTTTAATCTTCAACAATTTGTTATTTCACTATCTAATGGCAATAATTATTGATACAAGTTCTTGCGACATTACCCAACTACATCGAATAACACATATTGATAAAAATAAACTGTTATCTTTATGTTCTTCTACATAAGGGTTAAAATTGTTAGAAGATTCCCCTCCAAAACGCGGTTTATAAAATATCGAACGAAATCGTCGAAACCGGCACTTTACAGGCTGTTCTCATTCGTTCGTTTATATTTACCGACTAGTCTAAATGCTCTAGGTTGTTGATAAACATTTTAAATATAACACATTATAGTTATTCTTATAACTAGTTTTCTCTAAACTTTTTGTTCATAAGTGTCTTTAAATAATAAGGTAAGAAATCATTTCCAAATAGCCACTGAAACCGCATACACGTGGATGATGCAACTTTTACATAAGTTTATTGCATTTTTATAGAAACGGTGTCACAAAACGATGTATAATAATGTTACCTTTTCAGGAGCGAAAATGTGCGGAATTTGGGCTGTATTTGGTCTAACATCAAATGTACATTCGCATTGTGCCCAGACATTTTCCAAAATCACGCATCGTGGACCAGATGCCTGGAGGGTAGAATATGATAACAAGTTAAAGGTGCACTTTTTTCATTATAATAATGAATAGTTTGCGTTATGAATAAAAGATAAATTTTTTCAGACGAAGCAAAATGCGGGTTTAAAAATCCATACAAAAGGTCATTTTAATTTGAGATAAATTCACAAAACTTATCGGAATTATATAAAAAAATCAAAATACTTGGAAACAACTTTCTGCCACGTTTTGCGTTTCGTGCTGACTTCTAATTTTAAACCTACTTAGAAATGGAAAAATTCTCTTTTTATACATATAAAGTTCATTAATCGGCTATATATTCAATTGATTGTTGTATAAAAATACCATAATTTAAATTTTAAATTAGTAGTCGAAAGAGTTGACTACTTCCACTTGTCAAAGATGCTAACAAAAAATTTAAATCTCTAGAACTGCTGCATTGGATTCCACCGTTTAACAATTGTGGACTGCACATATGGAATGCAACCGATGAAATTACATCAATATCCTCATTCTCTCTTAATCTGTAATGGAGAACTGTACAACTGCAAAAGAGTAATTAATCCAAACATAGACACTTCCTTTTAAAAATCCTTTTTGATTTACAGTTGCGAGAGCAGCATTCCTTCAATTACGAAACATTCAGTGACGTCGAATGCATCTCACATCTGTACCACAAATTCGGCATTGAAGAATGTGTTAAGAACCTGGACGGCGTGTTCGCCTTTTGCATTGTTGATGCTGAGAAACGAAAAGTCCTTCTCGGTCGCGATCCTTACGGTGTCCGTCCGATGTTCAAAGTGCTAAGCGAAAGCGGCATTTTGGCCATCTGTTCAGAGGCAAAAGGCTTAACAAAAATCCTCGATGAATTTAACGGCGAATCCAAGAAACTTGTACCTTTCCCTCCCGGAACGTTCGAAGAATACGATTTACTCGAAAATGGCAAAGTCAAATTAGTACGAAGCGAAAAATACTTCAACCCCGGTGACAAACCCGCTTTCGTCCCGTTTTTACCCTACGAGAAATTAATCCCCAACGATCATCTGGCCAACATCCGCGAATTACTCACAATGGCAGTAAGAAAACGACTTATGGCAGACCGTAGACTCGGTTGTCTTTTATCCGGAGGTTTGGACTCTTCTTTAATCGCCGCCTTGCTGGTTCAAGAGGCGAAGAAAGCCAATTTACCGTACAAAGTACAATCGTTCGCTATTGGAATGGGCAACAGTCCCGATATCCGTGCCGCTCGCGAAGTGGCCAAACACATCGGAACTGAACATCATGAGATTATCTTCACAGAGAAAGATGTTGCAGACATTTTAGACGACGTGATCTACTCTCTGGAGACGCCTGATATAACGACAATCCGGGCATCCATCCCCATGTACCTAATTTCCAAATACGTTTTGGAAAATACCGACACCACTGTATTGCTTAGCGGTGAGGGTTCGGATGAGGTCGCACAGGGTTACATTTATTTCCGGGATGCCCCAAGTCCGCAAGCAGCACATGATGACAGTATTCGTTTATTAAACGAAATTTACCTCTTTGATGGACTGAGAGCGGATCGAACTATGGCCAAACATAGCTTGGAGTTGCGCGTCCCATTTTTGGACTTGCAATTCACTCATTATTACTTGAATATTGAAAAGGAATTGAAGCAGCCGAAAGAAGGGGTTGAGAAGTATTTGTTGAGGGCGGCGTTTGATGGGACCGATTTGCTGCCGAAAAACATCTTGTGGAGGCATAAAGAGGCCTTCAGGTGAGTTGAGGCGAAATATGTGTTAAACGAATTGGTAATGTTTGTTTTTAGTGATGGTGTTGCGTCCCAAGAGAAGTCTTTGTTTGTTATATTACAAGAAATTGTGGATAATCGTATGAAAGAAGCCTTTGACGCAGAAGAAGTAACGAAGAGATATCCACACTGTACTCCAAGATCGAAAGAGTCGCTGTATTACAGGGAAGTGTTTGAGAAAGATTACAAAGGTTTAGCGCCTCACTTTTTACCATATTTTTGGATGCCCAGATTTGTGGAGGGCATCACGGATCCATCAGCTCGGTTTATAACACATTATGCAGCCGAACCACAGTAACGAATGAGATTTTTATATTTTTGTAAAGCTATTGACTAGCTTAAAAAAATTGTTTTAAATAAATATTACTTCATCTTTCCTTTGTTAATTGTGTTAAGATTTTTTCTTAAAAAAAAGATTAAATTCAGTTTATGGGATGCCTTTACGAGTTCCGAGATTATTGGGGGTTGCATAGAGCGACAGATTTAAAAAAGAGCACTTTTTGAATTACAACTTTTGAAGAAGTCGTTAATCGGTGTCTGGTTTATTAGCTAATCAATTTAATTATAGTTTCACATCAATTTTTATTCAAGACTAGATTCGGTAACAAAATGAATCTACTTAAAAAGATAAAACGGACCAATTTCTATTCTAATCCGGTCGCTTTTATGAATATCGCAAATTAGTCTTAAATTTTACTGTCCACAATTTTTTTATTGCAATTCCTTTTAACACTCTTCGTTTCATTGCTTTCAATGGGCGCTTTTTTCAATTAGGATAATTAAAACTAAAAATGTTCTTTATTATTATGGCAATAATAAAAAGACATAAAACGACTCAATAAGATATCCTTATAATTTGAACAAAGAAATTCTTATCTACTATGTACTGTAAAACAATAAAACCGTAACGACACAAGCTCTTAAGCACCAATTAATCAAAATAATAGAGTAAAATTTACCTACCTTTCTTCGAAAATATATGCCAAAAGGCAACATGTTACTCCATACGCCACAGATTTACAATATTGGTCATATAACTCTTCAATAATATTCGACATAATTAAATTTCTTGATAGTAAATTTTGATCGCCACTGGCAGCACCCTCCATATTGTACCCTTACAAAAATTCTCAGAGCTGTTAAACAAAGAAATTATACCTTTGTGCCCCGTCACAATATTTTTGGTTTTGCAAACCCTCCTACTGAAACGCCCTATATTGTTCCCATTTAATTTGTTACTTTTATGATGATTCTGAAAGTGAGAACATAGCAATTCCTAAATTAACTACAATCCCCAAGATTGACGAGCTAAAGGAATTGCTCGAGTGGGCTGATGTGGGGGAGGCAAGGCCCCCTGTCGAAATTAAATCGGCCAAGCACCAAGCTGTACCCCCTCAGATTGGCGGTGGCGAGTGTACGTGAGTGTGTATGAGTGAGTATATTTGTACTTTCACTGCTGTCGTTGCTACTTTTAGCCATGTTTTGGCACTTTCCTCGTAGTGGTGGCTGGCAGACTGTACAGCCAGGGCCTAAATTGGTTTGTGTGTTTTTATGACTGTGTTTTAGTGCCGGCTCCGCGCGCGTCTTGGATTGCTATTGGGTTAACAGGACGAAAAGGGATGTTGTTATGCTTTAAAGAAGTTTAGGGATGATTTCCTTTGTTAGCACACGGGGGGCGCGCCTCCACAACCCAGTAGTTGCTATTTATATACAAAAAATGTATGAAATGTTTCCATTAATAATTGATTTCCGCTTAAGAGTGCGTTTAAAGTTTTATTTAGGGAAATTTGCAATGATCCAGAGCGACGAGCAGGGGCGGGTGGCACTTGGGAAGAGTTGGTGGGAGAGGGTGTAAAAATAAAATAAGGAAATTCAATCTAGAGGCCCCTACGCAACGTTTAGCGTGCATTCGGGAATTCTGCTTCGTCTCTATGGGGAATCGAGACTCGCCGCCGTCCATGGAAAATCCTTGGACATTCGCCCACCTTTAATACCATCCCCCCTCATATCTTTAGCAAACACTATACCACTAAGCAAATAGAATATATTTTTTCTCTCTATAAGCTTCTAGAATTATATAACACCATCGTGCCATATTTTAGTGTAAAAGCACTAAAAACGCAACCAGCTTCCAACGTTGGGCCCAACAGGAACATCAAACTTTTTATGTCAACGTAAAAATTTTAGATGAATACCAGCAAGTTTAGAAAGGGGAAAGTGAAGGCTTTAAAATACAATACCTACGTAAAGTTGTCGTCAGTCGAACGAGTAAATTACTGCGGTTAAAATTTTTTACAAGATTAATTTTTATTCGAGCTTCAGAATTTTTAGGTACGATGTAAGTGCTTCGAAAAAAAAACTGCAGTTTGGGATGATTATGAAATTTTTAATTCAAAAGTTGTTGTCTAAAGTGAAAAATTTCATGAAAATGTATTTTATTTAAATGAGAAAGTAAGTCGATTATCCAGTTCGAAGAATAACTAAAAACCCGAGCCTATATGGAATAAATCAGCTTCTATGCCAACAACATAAAAACTATCTATATCCGGTTGGAAAATTACATTTTTAACCATCGAATAAAAATTCAGATTTTCCATGTTAGACCAGAACTCAACCCTCCCTATATCGTGAGTTTAATGTTTGAAGTATATGAAAACGTAGCTGAATAGATATAGGTGTGTGTATGGGAGAGAGAATAGAACTATATGTGTGTGTATGTTGAGGGTAAGTGTAGCCCAATATTGGGACTGTGATCCCGTTAACCTATTAAGACGATATACTGCAAAGTGAAACCGTGAGGTGTGGTGGTGGTGCTGGTCTGAAACGATATAACATATAATCCCCGAGGGCTATGCCGTTTAAGGGCGCCTCCAGACCTCTCCTACTACACACAGTGGCTCGACTGAGATATCGGCATAAGAGAAGCCTACCACTTCTCTCTCATGACAGACGGGCCTACGTGGTCCCATTCACTCTGCCCAATTAAACTACTACACTTAACTCATCTTCTTTAGTGTAGACGATGGTGTGAGGGGGGGTGGAGGTTGCACGAGGTAGGATAATGAATTGTGTGGAGAGATATTATATAAATTAATCAATTATCGTCCTGTGTAAGAAGATCATGGGCTTTACGATATCGTCCTATAAATAATAGTCCGACACTGATTTCTATTAATTTCGACTATTTGGGAGTAAGGGATCGAAATATCAAATGTAAAGAACGAAAGGATTAAATTGGAAATTAGCATAATGATTAAATGGCAGGCAAGTGTTAATTTTTCGGCCAAAAGAGGAGCATAAAAAGGAAATATGAATTAAATCAATAAAACGATGTAGATCAGGTGAGATATTGGTGAGAAGACATTAATCCATGTAGGATCATTGGCAATAACCCTCTATAACCTCCATTCAACCCTCTATTATCCTTGTAACGAGTTCGCGTAACTTTGACCCAGATATTCATTCGGGAAAGAAATGAGATAAAAATCACCGTCTGGCCTTTAACTTTCCCTTCTCAGAAAATATCATCATTCATTCAGACGGATCCCTTCCTCACGCAACACTTCCAATGAATACACATATACACACTAACATAGAATAAAGAGTGAGAAAATTTGATCGTAGTCCATGCCCTCTTTAATCTTTATTGACAATATTATCCTTGTTTGGGAGAAATGATTTTCACCATGCGAAAAATAAAAATCGTGCCAGTCTGCCAAATGGAAATTACAAGCTGGATACAATTGGATAGATTTTTTCTTCTCTTCCTCTTTTTCTTGCAATCTTCTCTCCGCACTAACGTGAGGACTAGTACATTTTTGCCGTATTTTCTCCTATTTTGACAAAGAGCTTAATGCAGCCGTCCATCACAAACAATTTAAATCAAGTAGAAGAAGATAAATATTTGTGAAGGAGTGAAGCAAAAGTGGCACAGTGGCGGTGATGGTGGCGACGACGACGTTGCGATGTTGAACGTGGTAGTGGTGTGCAGAATGTAGTAGTTGAAACTTCAAAAGACATGTGACCCACGCACACCAGCTTATCAAGCTATACGGCCGTCCAGCGCGCTATACGAATTCAATTTCAATACACGCTCTCAATCATGCATGGAGTTTTGGAGGAGGGTGAGTGAGTGGCAGGTATGGGAAGGTTCAACAGGGCCGGATCCTGTACTTCGTACGTCAGAAAACTCCTTTTCCCGCTCGATTTCCCAATTTCATCCAGAAAAAAAAATGCAAAAAAAATGAAAATTCCAAAAATTCTTTTCAAGGTCCAACGAGAATGGCTCTTAATTTTTTTTCTAACCTGGAACTGTTTCGGAGGTTTCAAAAAACTTCTTTTATGAGGAATCAGACTTGAGAGTTCTCAAAATAGTAATGTCTGGCATCTGTCCCGATAATGGCATTGTTATCCTGAATCCGGTTCTGTGGGGAGAAGGACGAACGGAGATGAGGGACGTGGCATATACACACATACACATATAAACGCATACACATACAAAGAGAGTTGAGAGAGAGTGAACATCAAAGTCCTGCAGGCTCTCGCGTCCAAGACATAGCCGCTCCCCAGTCCAGCGTCCACCACCCGCTGCCGCCCCTTGGCCCACTTGGCCGCCTCACCTCATCCCACCAACTTGAGCCGACAAGCAAGAGCAACCCCTCGGATTGACGCGCCTGCCACGCATATACTCAGCTCACGCATAATTTAGACGCGCGGTTGCGAGAATGGACATCGCCCAAGCTCAATCAATACCTCAGATCCAGGACTACTACTCGTGACTACATTACTGCCTCAAGCTCTTTCCTGGCTTCGGAACTAGGGGCTTTGTGTACTTCAACTACACTATAGATAGATGTGTTAGATATATACTTATTCGCCTACTCAAAATACTCTCCACTCTTGCAAAATGTAACAAGCTTTCTCTGCACCTATACTTGTACATTTACAACTCGATTGGTTCGATCTATTACCGAATAGTAATTTGGGAAATTTTGCAAACTTGCTTAAATACAGAGAGGGGAAGCTTGTAACATTTATTGTTCTAAACACAATGAAAAAATTAGGCTCTATTTAATTTTGAGGTAAAAAAAGGAGAAAAGTTTTCCAAAGGGGATATACTAAAAGAGCCTGTTTGAAGTCGTTTTAATTTTTTTTTCTATTCAATGGAAGAGTATTTAAGAGTAAGAAGGAAAGTTTTCAAAGAACTTTTGTGCCTTGAAACGTTTAAACTTTTTTCTAGAAATTAATTTTAATCATATGTTTTAAAAAGTGTTTTATGTTCGTTTATGTGGTTTCTTAATAGGCAATCAAGATTATAGTTAGAGTAAAAGGCTGCATTGATCCAAAATCGGATGAATCTCGATTAATAACGTTATGATTCAAGTCACCTTAAGATAAATTGCATTTTTTATAGTTCATTTTGATCAGTTCACAAGAAATGTAACCGAAAGAGAGATTTTCGCATATTCAACGAAGAAACGCCCAAAATCTTTTAATTATTTATAAGTTTTTGGGAGAACGATGATGACTACTAGGAGACGAGAGTTGTAAATGTCGTCCAAAAGGACACCCCAACCCCCCGGTCGAACACAGGGAACCCAAATCAATAATAATACTACAGTGTGAAGGTAAAACAGTCAGCGTGACTGTTTTAGCAGTCGTCAGAGATAATTATGATAATTTATTTAAGTGTTTTTAAATTTTTAATATTGACCAATTTGCGTTGAACAGTGATTGACATTTTGCAAACGCACACACAGATATTTGCTGTGTGGGTGATACGAGTGTGTTGCACACAGGGGGATACTTTGGCACTGTTATACGCCACCTGCCGCTGCTGTCGCGACCGCACTGGGTGCGTTCATTCTCTAACCCCATCCCCGATGATATTTTCGGATTGGGAATGAAATTTGAAATATCAGACAGATATCGTACTTGAAAAACTCTCCACCAAAAAAACCAGCAGATGCTAAAAAATTAACACTGCTATTATGGCAATGTGAAGGGGTGGAAATCGTTCCACTGTTAATTGATATTTGGGACGTTGCAGGCCGGAATTAATAATAAATCATTTTTTCCCGATTGATTGTTATTGAAATTTACCGCTACCAAATTTGTTTCGTGTTTACCAACAAAGTATCTCAACTATAGTTCCCAAGTAAAAGGTAAGTTTGATAATTAGTTTAAATTAGTTAAAGGAGAGTTGGTGTTGACACTTTTTTTTTGGGGCGTAACTTTATTCTAATAATATCGTCGAGGGAAGAGTGCTTTAAGTGGGAATTATGGTCTTGAAGGCATATTGGACAATTGAACGGGGGGAACTTGTCTAAAGTGGATACGTTTTGTTAAACACAAAAAGTTGATGTGTTGAGAAATTCGAATGGTTCAATGCCTTCTCCTCTTTAACCCTAGTTCTGTGGGTCATCATACAATTACATACACCACTAGCTCATTTCACATTTGAACCAACTTCCACATAACAACTGCAAACACACAAACATACACATGATAACATGGTCAATTCTGTGGTCCACTATAACTCCCCGTACCGTCATTCCCATTGTCATTTCAATTAGAACTTGAAAATGAAGTTGAATTTTTCACAAGTGCCTGTACACAACAGTCCACAATAAGGGATATAATTTTCTTGTTCCATGTTAAGGGATTATAAGGATATTAAATTAGTGTAAACTATTTTATCCCTTTGACAGTAATAAAATATTGTACATTGGATTAATTTTGTTTGTTATAAATTTCGCCGGAAATGGGGACAGCTTGAAAGGTTTATATATACTCGACACTATACCGACTTGAAAACGTAGAAAGAAAAAAAACAAAGAAATAATTTACTTTCCACAGATTAGTTAACCTTCTAACTAACATCAAGTGAGATTAATTTTCTTAACAACCAACTAAATAACCGGTCAATCTAATTCTCTACCCTTTTGGCCGGTTTAAACGGACTTGGGTGCACATAAGCGGCCACCCCCAGCAATGTCACAAAGAACCTTTGGGCCATTTTTGCACCTCACCTCCCACATTGTAAATGTAAAGAAAACATTATCATGTTAATGTCCAGAATGGTTGCGTATTCTGGTATCCTGCTACCTTAGTATCCACCATGACACGCCGCTGATGTTAGTTGGAAGCAGCAGCAAGTAGCAGGAGAAAGTCCATATAGTTAGTTTGGAGAGTGAAAGTCCTGCGGGAAGTGTAAAGTGTGCGGGGGACGCTCTATCGATCCTCTGTTGTATTTCCCCCCTATGAACGAGAGAGAGTATCTTAACCATCCACCCATCCGCCCTCATATTCCCCTTCACGTTGGACACACAACGGACGGACATTCACTGCCCACTTGCTTACGTATTCATATGCAAGCAAGGCTACTGTGTAGTAAGATGGGGGTGATTTCCGCACACACAGAAGAAGATTCAAATCGCACAGCCGCACCAGTTACAACAGCTATTCTGCCCTTGTGCTTTCCTGCTTCTGCTGATGATGGCGCTCTTCGTTTACCAAAAACGTTTCACTAGTTAAAAATCGCAATTTTGCAAAGTTAAAAAACAAAAACAAGATCAGTTGTTATCGATAGTTGTTTTTTGGGCATTGATTGACTTTCAAGTCGTTCTTGTAGATCCTTTCAAGATGAAATATGGATATGGATGAGTGCTATTGTTAATAAACCATCATTACCATGATTCTTTTGCAAATGTCATAAGCAAAATTCATAATTCATCCGAAAAAAGAGCCCCTTCCCCTTTTTCTTGAAATAAAACGCTTGCAAAAAGACAATGGTGGAGCGAGAGAACGCTGTTCTGTATAGTAAAATGACCAGTGGTCATTTTCGTAGGCTTGTAAAGTTGGCAGTGGCGGACGTCGACGACGAATATCTCTCTCTACGTACTCTATATAGGGTGATAGTATACGGGGGCAGAATGTAGAAGAGGAAGAGGGTGGTATATGTGTGTGAGTGTAGAGTATACGAAGGGGGTTGTAAACTTTCCCTACTCAAAGATCAATACCTCTCTACAGTAGACCGGCGTCCAGTAGCTACAGCAAGCAAGCAAGTTTAGGGACTTGGACTTTATATGTGATATTCATGCCACCCCCAGTAAAAGTACTCAACATTATATCTACTTAAATCCACACAACTCATCTTCATTTTCTGCGTTTCGTATACGCATTTGTATGGAGTTACATTATTACGGATCTCTTGGAGGGATTTTGGACAATATTTTTATTTAATAACATGAATGTTTTCTCTTGTATTTAAAATCTTTTGTCCTTTAAAATGTGTATCCTCTATAATAACCGTATAACTTTGGTGAAAAGCAAAGTTGTCTTTGCATTTTGCCATTTCTTGTGTCGGCTCCTCAGCGTTATTGAAAACTTTTCTTCCAGAAAAAACATTTCGTCTTACAACATCATGACTCAAAGTCAAAACTATTAGCTAATTAAATATTTATCTAACTTAATTCGAGTCTCCTACAATAAATCAGCAATTTCTTGCAGGAATACCCATTATTGTATCTAATTAAAGCCGCTAGTTGGAAATGCTTCGACACAAGCCTTAAGGACTGATTGGTGATGATTTTGTCCTTCATTTGTATCTTGGCCAAACTTGCTTCGCTCCCTATATGGAGGGAACCGCATTCCCAGCAGCACGTATTTATCCTACCATACATATATGTATGCGAAAGCCAAGTCCGACAGGACCTTTAGCAGGATTGTGGTAACAGGACAGCAGAAAATAGGGGATGGAATACGAATCCTTGTCTTTCAGTTTGCATGTATAATAGATGCGGTGTGGGCCGGTTTTTAAGGGGGATGAAACTCTCCTAGTTTGCCTCATCAGGAGGACGACAGCAGTTTTCTATGTGTAGGGCGGGAAAGGAGAGGTTTGCTAACATGCACGAGTGTGTGTGCGTGTGTTGGGGCTTGTACGGGAATGGAATTAATGCTAATGCTGAAATTATGTTAGTAATTTACATGTTTAATTATTGGTGGAAAGCTTTCCACTATATCTAGTCGAGAATGTGTGTGTGTGTGGAGTTTTGTAAAATTTTATGGTGATTATTGAGATGTCAGGAAAGCAATTATAAGGGTTCGATGATTGAAAGGGTTGGCAAATCGAGATTTTCTTTCTGAGACACACAACAGTGTTGTGGTGACACGAAGTGCGCTTTACGAGTGTCTGGAAAGATGTTTTTGAACATGTGTATTTTTTTATTCTGTATCAAGTTGAAATGTTTGGGGATAAGTTGGAGGGAAAGTTTTACGCGAAAATATATTTAGAAATGTGAGAAAGGTCAGTGTGTATCCTAAGTTGAAGGGAAACGCAGAAAGTTTGGGAAATGAAATGCGTCAGATGTGTTTTAATGCAATTTTTTATTTCTCAGACGCAACTGCAGGATCATGTGGAGACTCCACAAACTTTTAGGTATGGCTTGAACCGATTCAACTATTTAAACAAAAATCCAATTAGTAGCCCGCGTCTCTTATTCAATATTATTAAATTAAAACAAATTTCCTCCTTTTCACACACATCGAAAAGTCTTTCAAATTTTCTGCCTTTCATCCAGGATATTATTAGCGAAATGCCTAACACCGCATGGTACTGTGTTGCTTTTTAGCCACAATTACAATTAAAATTTTTTACTTATTTTCACTGTAGACATTTAATTTACTCAGTTTTATGTGGAAGGCATTTTGACACTCACATTTCCGTGCAATCAACGGATATATAGCGTTTACCTACCTATGTGCACAGGTAAGGTGCACCATTTATAAACAAAATAAATAGATTATTAGAAGAAAAATGAATATTAAAATTTGTGATATAGTTTTGAAAAATCGTGTCAGTGGGCGAATGTTACTTATTCACCTATCTATTATTAACTCCACTTTGAAAGGGCTATACATTAGTCCGAATTGGTGCTATTTTAGAACAACTGTTGGGAATTAACACGTGTCTTCTATTGATATGGTTTTTATTGTTCGACAGTTTTTTGCTCCGTCTGTAACATAAACTGTAATCACTAGCGCTTGTTTTAAAGGGAGTTCTTTTTTTGGAATTTATAATAATAGGTGCAAAACAACAAATTAAAGTATTTAAGATAATGGGCGGATAAAAAGGTGGGAAATGCGTGATATTGATACAAGAAATGTCTAACTTTATAAATATGTCATGTGGTGTTTCAAAAAGTTTTCTAATAATGTTAAAAAATACATAATAATACGTTCCTTTTTTTGCAGAGTGGTTTTTCCTGCTTTGACATAAGGGAAGTGCTGCTTGTAGGATAATCTTAACCAGAATCTGAAAAAATAATGCTCTATGGTGGGCAAACAATGGATTCACATTGAGGGATTTGCCCTAAAGAAAAATCTTACGAATATAAATTGAATTATTGTCGAATCCAGCAGAAAATCTGGACATTAGCTAGAAAATTAACAAAACTCGTCTATACCTTTTATCTTATTCGTAATTTGAATGAAAAACTGGAAACATATTTTGAACGTCAAAAACGAGAAACTTTTATTTCCGAAACTACTACATTTCTTTGTCTTTTTTTATTTCTTGCAACTTTTTAATACGAAAACGGAAATTACGAAAAAAGTTTTCATGCAAACATGATGTTATGTGAATACGCCTTGTCGGTTCGGCAATATTGCATTGCAAAATGTCTAAATATATAAAACTTCGTCATAACGTATCTTCAAGACAAAGCCAGAAACGTTGAAAAAAAAAAGTTGAAATCATTTATCAGAAATTAAAGATAATTAATAGCCATTGCGCGAAAAAGTTCTCTAATATTTCCTGATTTATGATTACGTTGTCCTTTTATGTGTAGTAATATAATGATATGATTGGATAGGTATAGGTTTTTCGCAACACGCAACAGCTGAAAAGGTATAGTAATATTTATTTCAAGTAAACTAGTTTAATATGAACTGTCAGGGTGCCAGCAGCAACGTTGGTTGCGTGTTTAAGTAATAAGCAGGCGCTTTTCACCCCCTTTTTGAAACCCAATAAACTTATAACGTCCCGAAAACCAAACAGACACAGTTTAAACTTTAAACTTACCGTCTGCCAACTT
The DNA here is from genome assembly GCA_963930825.1 of Silvanus unidentatus. Taxonomy (NCBI): domain Eukaryota; kingdom Metazoa; phylum Arthropoda; class Insecta; order Coleoptera; family Silvanidae; genus Silvanus; species Silvanus unidentatus. Next base: position 3,813,798 of record OZ005758.1, read on the forward strand.
GTAAATAACAACAAAACACCACTTTTGTTGGTAAGTGAACAAACACCACATCGTCAATGTGCAAATTAACATTTTTTGCACTATTCTTAGTTCTATAGTCTAGACTAATTAACTTTTCAATGTTATTTTCTTCATTTCGTTATAAAATATGATTTACGATGCAATAAACACTTTTGTTTTTATTATTTCCTATTTATAAGCAAACATGAATCCTCATTCTTTGTTGTGTTTGTGGCATTTTTGTTCGAAATTCCCACACATATGAAATGCACCAATATTTTTCACCACCCACAAAATGCATATAATAGAAAACTGTCACCCCATTTATTGGTTCTCGAAAATATATATTCCCACTATGAATACATTTTTCTATAACTGATTTTTAATTCAAACATCTATACACTTGCATATATATAAAAGCATTTTTCTATTGTCAAAAAGAAATGCATCGAATTTCAATGCCTCTGTTATTCTTACCCCTTTTACAAATAAAAAAAATTAGCATGTGTTTATTTTCTAGTGCTATGAAATGTTCAAGAATCAAATTGACAAATAAAAGTGATTATAAACGGAAAATTGAGGAACCGCAATACAATTTGCCCGTTTACGTGAATCGAAGCCACGAGTAAGTGAAGAAATTTTTAAGAATCTGGTAAAACAGGACCGTATTTAGATTGCACATTTACTTTTAAGCCTTAATGTATCACGAGTCCCCCACACGCTAAACTCTAATAACTCCTAAAATATTGCTTGCAAATCGCATTTACGTTTCATTAATCTTTGCAGTATTTTACGAAATTATCCAAAAACCACAGACGATATCAACTTAAACATAAAAACCATCCCGTGGCCGGATAATGTAGACACATTCAACAAAGGCACCTCATTGGAGAAGTGGTCGAAGAAAAAGCCACGACTAAAATCCGCTGCCACTACCAAAACCAGCGTTAGAACGATGTATTTTGACGAATATTACGATTTGCAGTTGGATATGAGCAGTTTCCTCGACGACTTATTAAACGAGAAGAAAAGCGAAGAGAGTGAAAGCGAGGAAAATTGTTCGCTGAAAAATCTCCAGTACGAATTGCATTCCGATATCGAGGAATTGATTTTGAAGAGTCAACGTGACGACGAGAATTCAGAGAAGATAAAACGACGTCGAAAGTGTGCGAATCGGCGGAAATTAAAGAAAACTGTGAACTTTTCTATGGACAGTAGTCCAGAAGTTGAGCAAGTGATTCGCGTTGATGTTACATCGAATGTGTCGTCGAAAAATAAGAGGAAAAGTCCATCAACAAATAACAACAATAGATTGGTGCCAGATTTGAACAGGAAGCCAGAAGGGACAAAGAGCGATGAGAAACCGAACAATTTTAGGGCCACCATGGTGCGATGCATTGCAGATGAGGAAGACTTTGTGGTGAGGTGTAAGCAGTTGGCGATTGAATCGAAACAACTGGATGATTAACTTGAGCCGTTCCCTTTTTTCTTTTATTAAACTTAGTTAAATGTTCTTCCAATATTCGGGTTTATATATAGATAGAAATCACTTTTCAATCTGCGCACCACAAGAATGCCAAGCGGAAATGATCCCAGCATCGCCTTTTCGCCAAAATTTGCTTATTATGAGAACTGTGTGAGAACATGAATGAGAGCCACCTACTTATTTACGTAGGTATAGACATAAAAAAATGACTTTGCGAAATAACGCTTTTGTATCCTTGTCAACAGAAGAGCTAATTTCCCAAATTGTACCCAACAGCGCTACCTTTTCGCAAATAATGATTTATTTAACAAACATGATTCGTTTGTCATACTTGTATAATGAAGGATAAATAAACTATTTCCAAACTTGCCATACTATGGGACGTTTTCATTTAAAACCCACAGGAATTGTAAGCTGTCCCCCGATTTTCATAATATATTTAAGCTAATTCCGAATTAAAATGCGATTAGAATGCAATGCGTAATGAGTCTGGTGCTGGTTATATTTAATTGTTGATTATGAGAGTAAAAGGAGAAAAGCACGTTGAGGTAAGATGACTACAGAGAAACAATTAGAAAACTTTTTAATCAACATAAAACAACAATACAACAAAGTGTCATTGATATTAAAAAAAAGTTATTAAAATTGGCTCAAAATTTGAATATGTAAATTGCAGTCTGTCTGCAATTCGATTTTTTTAAGGCCAGTTTTCCCAGATGCAAACACGTGCTTGAAAGGACCTCAGGTCCATTTTCCATACAAGTCCGCAGCAAAGCGTGAATCCTCTCGTCTCCGCAACTAGTGAACCGACAAAAATTTCAACACAATACCATTAAAAGTTTCATTGTAGCTAATTGTATTATTACCTATTTATACACCTGTTTTTCTAATCATAACCTATTATAAAATCAAATTCAATTCCTAGACTAACCTTGGAACTTTATTCATTCTTTCAATTTCAAAAGGACTCATAATAGTAATAATTATTTAGTTATAATAAAAGTCGAACAACTGTCCGAAACTAAAAATATAACTCATATTATAAAAATACGAAGTGCGTGTTATAAAACAATAAACTTGTCTTCCTATCCGATTTTTTCTAGACCTATAGACACGCATCCGTTCGAAAAAAATGTGCCAAAACAATTAAATATCGATAAAATTATGATGCAGTATCAAAAAGTAGTGTTCCACACATGTCATTCTAGGAAAATATAGGAAAAGAATCCTTAACTATTATTCTAACTTTTTTCACCTGCATTTCGCGAAAAAACAAACTCTATCGCCCAGCAGGTGATTTGAAAAAAATGATTATAAAGAAGGAGTAAATGGTATTTCCGGAACCGAAAGCGAAATTGATTTCCGTTACACATTCTTGTATCGGTTTGTTGTACTCTCGATGATTACCACGCTAGAGTCAAGGTCGTTCCCATACGTTTTTCTCCATAGATTATTTTTATACAATTTTTAAATTACCGCTGACTCATAATTGTCTTCACCTCATCTACAGGGTGTTCGTGAAACCGCTTCCATTTCTCCAATTGAATGAATGAAACGGCGCCTGCATTTAAGTAGTTAGTGAAAGTGTTCGGGTATTCGTTTTGATTTCATTGAGTAAAAGTGAACCGCGAACTCGTTCCTTCGCTGTGTGAGTGTTTCATTGATAATAATAGAGAGAGAATGAAGGCGCCGGCTCTTTGTTGACTATTTTCTCGACCTAAATACTTTTACTAGTTCAAGTCATTTCAGTTTCACATAAAGTAGGTATCCTTTGGACGAGTTTACGAATGCATTCAATTAGTGCGCCAATTGTAAGGTAATTAAAAAACAATTCATTGGTGATGCTCTCGCAGCCAAAGGGACGAAAATAAAATTGACTGTGTAAAAAGAAGAACTGATGTTATTTGTTATTAGGTATATACGATCTTGACCATTTAACAGAGTTTAGGGCCTGAAAAGGTGTCTATTGAAGTGACCACATATTAGTAGTCCCCGAAAATACTCTCCCGAGGATCCCTGTGATAATTATAAGTAAGGTGTAAATGAGCTTATATAATGTGAATGCTTTATATACCTTGCGTCTAATTATACCCTGGAGCTTAATATTTCCCAAAATAATTATTAACAATATCCAATTTATAATTAGAATGTGTTTGTACACATTTATAATTATTGCGTTTTTGCTAAGCAAATTAACTCCCTCTCTCATTTCGATTAATTCCAATTATATACAGGGTCATGCGAAAGTTTAGCGATATATCAACAAGAAAAGTTGGTTGTCTAATTTGTACACATCAAGAAATACACGAAATGCTGATAAAAAGTTGTTTGGTCATTTTTGCGTTAATCGTCGATTAAAATAGCCTTTTATGTTTGAGAGGAAAAAATTGCGCTTGTCAAGATTATTAATCAATTTAAGATGCGGTTTGTTTGTGTTTGTGAGCTTTTAAAGGGGAAAAGTAAGTTGAAAGGAAGAAGACAGGCATGAGAGCGACGAAGCGACTGTATAAGAACAGTGGAAGTAGTAGTGGAAGTTTGCCGAGAAATTGTTTTTGTGGGCTGTATATAAAAATGAGTGAGATTCATAGCATCCTTTACCTTTCTTGGGAGAGGTCGGGAGTTTGGGAGTAGGAGAGAACTGGCGGGATATAAGATTGTCGTCGCGTGCTGCCTTCATCCCTTAACAAATTTTTTCTCCAACCATCACATTGATAGAGTAAAAAGGATCGTGGGGATTTTTTTGTCGATTAAATAGATACACAATTTAATTTTTTCCCAACCACTTCCAACAAGTGAAACGGCCGTTTTTTATCTTAATTGGATGTCGATTTGTGAATTGGTCGGGATGGATTGTGGGACTGTTTTCACAATTGTGTAACAGGTTGTTTAGTTGATCTTTACCCTTTCTGAATCCTTTGAATCCAAGCGCTTTGGGCGCGACAGACCCCTTTCTTAAGTCTCTGGAAGAGCAGACGAGAGATTCCCGTAACCAGACAGCACAAACACTATTACATACTTACATATACGATATCCTTCCTCCTATATATAACACGAAACTTGTTGGAACCGCGACGTCGTTACCCCTGACGTTCTAACTGTTACACCCTTTCTATTTTGTCCCAAAACGACCCGTCATTCATATGGAAAAGTTGAAGGGAAATGCAGTGCGGGAAAACTGTTCCTTAACTCGAAAATTGTCACTCTAATTTGAACTTTAACAAATGTATACAGATTTTTGGGAGCAGTTTACTAGTCTTTCTTATATTAATTTTTTGTTTGACCATGCAGAGATGATTTATTGTTGCTTATTATGACAAAATACAAATTTACGAACTAATCCTGGTCTAGTTTGCAAAGTTGCTTATTTAATATGAATTACACACTTCACATTCATGAGGAGATTACATAGAATTTGGAATTTTGTGCTATAGATTTTCATCGTAAATCCTAGTTTGACCAGCAATTTTACTTGAGAAGAAACAAAATCGGTGGAGAATTAAATTGTCAGTGCCTGACCGAAATCATGTATGGAAAATTGAAACTGGAACGTTTGTTAAATGGTGGCATATACTTGCAAGTTCTAAAGTTTGGAGTTTAGTAGCACTAGAAAGTTTTGTTATATGTATTTGAATTCGAAAGTGTAAGTAAGGTGCTTTGGTCCTACTCCTAATAACTCGTAAAAAAAACTAAAAACGTGAGAGATGAGAAAGAATAAGTTGTCTTTACTGCTCTATGGCCACCAATAATTTTTCTGCTTCTGAAAGAAATTTCAACAGTGGAAGCAAGGGCAGTTAAGGGGGCTAAAAACACGTAAAGACATTTTTCATTATCTTATTTAGCATATGGAAACAAAGTTGTGTTGGATGTTATGAAATATGATAATATGCAAGAGTTTTTAATTTTCCACTTCAAAGCTGCACTTTATAACTTTTATGCAACCATCAATTAACCCTCAGATGCATTACACACCACTAAAAATAATAGCCTGAATGAAACTAATTACAAACTCTTCCAATTCACTTACACTCTGTTTGTATTAAATATTTTACATAATGCATGAACCAGGAGTTAATTGAAAGAGTAGAAATAAAACAGCTCGATAATATTCAAAGAGCGCTTTTTTGTCCAAATAAATAAAGATGCCTCTAACTACCCTAAGTCAATATTAATAATAAATGCACCATCGACAAATAAGAAAAAGTGTAAAGCAAACAAAATGTCCAACTTTTTTTACATAAAATGCGACACGAAGCACATTAATATAAAAAAGAAACAATAAAAGCACACAATGGCAAACAAATCAAATTTGGAACATAATTTCTCCTTCACAATTCACAACTTGTACTACACTAACAAACAAGAAAAATAACTAATACTGACCGGAAAAAATAAATAAATAAAAAAAGTTTGCATTTGATGCAAATTTTCAAGTTGAAAAAGTTTTTTTTATGTCAAAGTCCATCCTGTACGTAGGGATTTTGTAATATATTTTGTCGTACATCATACATATAAAGAAAGAGAGGGAATTTAAAAGAAAAACGTACCATGAAAAATTCCCAAAATTACTCTCTGTATCTTTTTTCATCTATTTCATTCAGGTGGGCCTCTCTGTCCCACTAAGGTATTATATTTGTGTTTGGTAGTTGATGTGTTGTTGTTGCTTGCAACCCTGAAGAACATCTTGCTTCAAGGCCGTTTATTGGGGGTAGATGTACTACACGTTTTGAAAAGATATGCCGCATATTTCTGAAAATGCTTAGAAAAAAATATTAATGCCTTCACACAGAAGTACCTAAATAACGGTGGTTTAACTCGTTTCCAATTTAATCTAATTTTAAAAATGACCAAAACACATTTTACATATACATATAATTATAATGTTCTTATACATATGCATTTATACTGTATTTTTACCTATGTTCCTCATCGAAATTCAAATTTATACCAAAATCCAGCAATGAATTAGTCACTTCCGCTCGCCCTTTGCCAAAAATTCCAGTCTGTACTTAATTTACTTCAATGTCAAAAATGAAATCGGCAAAACCTGCATTTTTCTGCTTTAATTTGAACTATTGAATTTTTCTCTGTGAGCTATCAAGCCGAAAACTTTTTCGACACGAGTAGTACATTTGTGTAAATCTCTAATTCTAAGAGCTGGTTTTGTTATGTGCAGTTGTTACCTATAAGGTGTGCATCGGTGTTTCCAACCCCCCTCGCCCCCACACACCTTTCCACCCCGCACACCCTCATGACGTCAGAGAGTTTAGCGCCAGGGAAAGAACCTGTTGCTCTATAAAATTATACAACTTTTACATGTTACATCGTTGTGGACGGAAAAAATGTTACCATAACACCGAATATCAGCGCTTTGGAATGGTTTCGTTGGTAAAAAGTAGTCGCTCCGCTGTGTAATTATGCAATTTATTTAATTAAGCGATCACCTTGTACCATTTAATAAAAATTAAATCAAATCGCATGTAAAAAATTTCTTTGGAAAAAAGGCCCCAGTTGGTAAAGTGTTAAATTAAGGGCCGTATTTGTCGATTGTATCTGGAGTCCATTGCAACTAATTAGATCAAAAATCTCTTTGAACGCACCATCCTAAAGGAGCAGATGTTTTTGGTGGCGTTGCTGTTTTATTTTTCTCCTAACGGTTTTAATATATTTTTTATTTCTATGTGGTCTGATCAAATATCAGGGATGACCAATATAATGGATTCATCCCCCAGTTATTCCTTCGGGCCAAGTCAGTTACTTTTTCCATTATGTAAATTAATGTTCCTTTACAATAAAAGATTGTGAACGTGTGTGTGCAAGTAATAAAAATAATAAAAAAAAAGAAAAAGCGAGACCTATATTGGATGACAAAAAAATCCCTGCCTCCCGAACCTATACTTAACTTATAAATCCTCACATAATGTTTTTAGGGACTCTAGCAGTATAAATCTACCTTGACCATCAAATAATGGCTCATTTTTGTAGATTTTGCACTAAATTAGGGTCAACAGTATTTTTTTTCCTATTGTTGCAAGGGGATGTGGTGTGTGTTGATGAACTTTTGAACTTGTAAATAGCGTAAAAAGTGGCCTTTAATAGTTTTTGTCGATTTCTTCGGCTATTAGAAATTTAAAGTCCGTGAGAAATTCAAACACGTGGATGGTTTTTATTTGGTACCCCATTTCCATGATGCGCTCTCGATTTGGGGGACCGAAAAAAAAATCAAACAGAAATTCAATACCCTGTTAAGCAAACACCGCTGGAACACCCTGTATATGACCGGTATTAATAGAGACTACGTGTAATTATTTGGAGATTAGGAACCGTCGAAAAATTGCACAAGCATATTATTTACGTCGCTGTATTACTGACATTAAAAAATCTTTTGATTCGCCTATAAAACTAATAAAACAGTGTACCTATAGATGATGAGTGAAACCATCAACTAAATAGCCACACACACACTAATAAACAAGTTTAGGCAAATAAAAAAAAGTAAATCCTGACCGGACATAGCGGGCGTGTAGAAGGTTAAGCGGTCACTGATACAAAAATTCGTCGAATTGCCGCAAAAATTAATTATATGGTATTTCATTTCATTCATAATCAAACATCAAACACACGTCGTCCGACATGACATCTTACCTGTATGCATGTGGGTGATTAAACTTTTTTAGGGTTGAAAAACATTGCTTCGTTTGATGCTAGTTTTCGTGTAATGACAGTCTGGCGGACTTGAATCCACACAAAAACTTAATAAACGCAAAAAGAAATTCGTCGTTAGAAAATACCGGCTTACTAATAGTGAGCAGTTTTTCTCGTAAATTAATCGTCATCAGGAATTTTAATACTGAATTATAGTCCAACGAAATTACAAATAGATTCGTTTTTATTGAATGAATTTTAAAGGCTATTAAACACCCAACATTTAGCGCGTCAAAAACTGTATCAATATTTAAACGTCCCCCAAACACATGCAAATATGTTTATCCGAAATTGTCCCGCCATCATCTCGCTCATCATTATCTCGTTATGATTGCGAATCAAAATGGGTCAAAATAAAAACAAAACAATCCGACACACACATCGGTCCATGCACCCTCGTGTGACTGAAGGGGAAATACAGCAGTCCGCAACCTGTTGCTCGGTTCAGAATAAAAAAATAAGTACGATACAGTTTTTTTTTGCGACCCTGCGGTCGCAATCACCACCCACTGTGTGTATGTGTGCGGTTTCACCCCTCCGGAGTGCCCCATGCATTTGCCCCATATAATACTCTCGTGGTTTAAGCTTAAAGGTACACAGCGAGCGTTGCCACATCAACCCTATAAGCAGTTAATGTTCATGATTTTTTAAATTACACATTATTCGCCTAATAAAATAACCGGCCCATTATATTGTCTGATAATCTGTCGCTATTGTTGATTTTCAAATGCGCCCTTAACATAGGGTCGTCCGTGTGGGCGTACAGTTTAATTATTCCAATATGTAGATATGATTTTAGATGTGTTTTTTTCCTCTCCACAGTTCGAACTGGATTCCATTGATCAGGTTTTTATATATAGGAGAATGATCGTCTATTATGGTGGTGATTCACTGTTTTTAGAGACGCGACCGTATAATAAAGAAGAGAATGAGAGAGTCTGGTTTTGGTTTATACTTGAGTGTAGTACACCACCCGGAGGCTGTGGGCCAAAAGTGACCTTCAAAAAATACATTACCAGTTTCTGAAACAAAGACCTCGCTGACAGCTTACAATATATCTGTATGTATATAGGAAAAAAGATTAAAACACATAAATGCTGATCGAGCTGGAATTGCTCATGTAGAAAATATTGTATGCAAACGTTAATAATAAAATTATAGCTGCATCGTTTATGGCTCGATGCTCTAAGATTCTGGGCGGAAAGAGTGAGAGTCGGTGATGGGATTTTTCGAGATTAATTCTCTAAGAATGATGCAGGTATCGACTTTTTATCCGAAATATATAGATTTAGAACGCAAATAAACAACGAAACTTGTTAATTTCTACTCAAAGTGGTTCAGTAGTTAATTTAAATGCCCTTTTCAGGTCGTTAATAACGAATGGCCGTTAAAAAATTTACAACTAAGACATAACTGCATATTTCGCAATATTTCACCTTGTATTATATGGAATTGACAACATACAATAGTCCTGTATGGATGCAAGAAAGGCCTTTTGTTGCCATCGAATGTAAAGTGAACAAGTTGAATATTGGCTGAGGCTGCTTGGAGTTTGTGTGGAGTGTTCGCTAAGGTCGACTGGAATGTCCAGGGTGAGATGAAGCATCTTATATGGGTGACGTTTGAACTGAGTGTAACAACAAGTAACCCCCCTGCTGTTTAGATAACGACCTGGCCATATCGAAAACGCTAATCAGAAATGGTCTTGGATATCGTTACTTGTATAAATTATAGGAACATTTATAAAATGTATTAAACTGGTAATTTCGGACAAAGGTCGAATGAAATTCAAAATACTTTTATTTGTATAAAACTCGTAAATATTTTAAATGAGAACGCTCTGTATGTATGCTTAGTTTAGACCGGTAAGTAATAGGCTGGAATTGTTCCCTTAGGAACGTTTCTAGAAATAATACCAAATAACAATTCCCGAATTTACTCACGTTTCCATTTTGTTTCCATCTTATAAACAAAATAAGCAGAAAATGAACTTTTTATTTCATTATAATAAAAATTTATGTTTAACTGTTATCCTGTTGGTAATAAAATTGAATGGACTAGTGGCTAGTGGCAGAGGGGTGTGGTGATTAGCACGAAATTACATGTGGCAAAAAGGCGTTTTTCTTCCGTCTGTACGGCACATTGAAACGTATTTTAATAAGAAATGACAAATTAAATGTATTCACCCCTTATTTGAAAGCATATGATTTTTATGTTGCAAAATTCAATACCAAGTACGCCCCACATCTGTACTTGAAGAGTTTATTATAGATTAATAATAAAAAAAATGGGGTTGTTTACTCTTGTTGGTCTCATTCTTTATATGTTACCAAAAAGAGACTTATTGACACATGTTTGAGGTTTTGTGTTGTGGAATGAGCGACGAAGGGGTTCCACTGAGAAACGGTCGTTTCTGTTGCAAATTATTGAAGAAGCGTGCTTAATGGTTAGATTTGAGGCTTTTCAATTTTGTACGATACTTTTTATTCCTCTAGCGATGGAATATGTATAAAGAGTCATAAAGATGCTGGGTCTATGATCATCAACGTTCTTCCAGAAGAAAAACTCAGCAAATTTCATAAAAGCTTGGAAATTCCGTCTGTAATAAAATAAATAAATATGTTTAAAAGTTAAGTACCTACATACTCAATTTCCCAAACAATTTACAATACTACATACTAATATTTGTCGGCAAATTCTTCTAAATTGGAGGCAATCGGCATTTGGGTATTTATTACACAAACCTTTTAAATAAATATAAGCAATGTTACCACCGATAACAGCAGACTTATCCCCCGAATGATGTTCAACAATAATTGTTTATTGCACCCCAAATGCACTTTATAGTCACGCAATAAACGAGAGCGACTTTGAAGTGAATTTGCAGCAATATTTCGATAAAATAAATATTGTTGGTGAAAGGGGTTGTCGCCCTTTGTCATAGGTCAATACCATAATGAAATGGTCAGTTTTTAAGGCAGGTCAAGGGTCAGGTGCACAATAAAAGGTGGTTAAATGGTGGCACAAGGCCCTTACAACCGGATATTCAATCTCTTTCCACCTGTGTTTCCGCCCCCCAGGAAATGTTCCGTCAATTATTCGTTACGCATTAGTTTCGATAAAATGTGTGGGTGTTTGGATTTGATTTGTTCTTGTTGTGGCTATAAATTCAAATCAAATCGCAATGTCGTTCCTTTATCTGTGTGTGCGGGCTTTGTTTGGGGACGAAGGGGTGGAAAAACTATTTCTTTAGTCATATCTCCCAAGATATATTGCAAGTCACGCCTAAAGGCAGATGTTTTAACTCGCACTTGTTCTATGTGATGACGTCAAAAAGTACGAAACAACTGCATCCCCATTTCCGAAATTAAATTATGGACATATTGAAAAGTTTCCAGAAAAAGATCCATCTTTGAATCTGTATATACGGATAAAACAATTCGAGTGGCCTTATTTATTTGTTCAACTGTGTGTGTGCTGTTTAAGGTCGATTCTTGTTCTAACTTTTCATGGGAAACTGCCATTATAATGGTTTATTTCATTTTCTATGATGCTGTATTTTGCGTGCATAGTGATGCAGTGAAGAGTATAAATGGAGATAGAAACCACCTGGTTCGAGGTTTTACAGAATTTCTATACTTGCCCATATAATACAACAATACTTTTTGTAATTCTATAATGCAGTTCTAGTCGAAAATAATATTATCGAAATGTTCAATCGGTTTTAGGGGGTGTAAAAAACAATAAATTTTTTTGTCACATTGAAAAAATTTATTTCATAGACAGTTTTTTCAATTTTTTTTATATCGTATAACCATTAGTCATTCATGTTCAACATTAAATTTAGGTATTTTAAAAAAAGGAATTTGGCAGCGAATGGTTGTCTCCGGTTGCCAAATTGAATTATTCTAATTGGACATTCATAATTTCATAGGATTATTAAAGATTTGAACGAAATAATCCGAAATTAGGTTGTTATCGATCAATAAAAGTCGATGGTCTATTTGGTACTTATACCTACACTTTGTTATTGAATTATTGAAAACAGAAAACATTAGATCAAAAGTAAAAAATTCTAAATCGAAGCAACAATTTATTGCATAATGCATAAACATTTATTTTTAGTGGCACTCTTCTCCCATCCACCGTAAAAATGGTATGTGAATTGTGAATGTTTGTGTATATATTCGTACGCACCTGGAAGCTGTATTCTTCCTCTCAAGTTAGATGTGTTGACAATACTTCTTATTTCTACCCCTCTTTCTTACTCTCGTAATGTGCTCTTTTTCTATATGCCATATATTTTTTTCCGTTTTAGTATTATATGTACAGGGACTTTTATGGATAATGCGTTTTGATTTGTATGTATAATTCTCTTTCATTGCCAACTCTCTCCCACCTCCTTCACCCTTCACGAGCGCCTTTGTGCACAATTTTTATTTGTACAATTTGTCTTTTCCACCATCTTATGTTAATTATAAATTGTCTTAAACGGAGCTAGGAAATTATTTATGTGGCAAAAAAGTTCTGATTGCAAGTGTTTAATTTCAGCCCGAATTTTTTCCACCTCTGACTGAAATGTTTTCTCCACAGCCACTGCATCCGAAACGGAAGTGCGCTTTTTTCTTATAGAACAAGAATACATTCAATACACTTGCATCGGGAGTGTTAAATTACGTTTCCTGTTCGTTTTTTCAATCTAACAAGGTGGATGAGAGGGTGAATTATGCTTTTAGATGTTTTGTAAATAAATTACACAGTTCCCACACACGTAAATCCGCGCGTCAATTAATTCAAACTTGTTTTCCAATAGCAAATAAAAATTAATTTTGAATTGAACGAAAATTGCAATCGTTATTCCATTGTGCCAACTAATACTTTCCCACGTTAACTGATTTTTATAAAATCCTATCACTTACCCTTGCATTATATTTGCGAGAAATTGGTTAAATTCTCCCCTTTTATTGCAAAAAAATCGGTAGTGAAAATTGGTAAGGTGTTAAGAGGAAGTATACGGAAGAGATAATGTTCCGGTAAAAATAAAACTGGGGTAAGATTGAAAAAATTGTTATGATGGCCACAAGGGTTGAACGTGGGAATTGCAAGAAGGGGTACACATATAGAAGAGATTGTCGCTCAGATGTCTGTAAACATCCAAACAGCTGCAACCCTCTCTATAATAATATGTGGATGATGTTCAGAAAAACATCCTCTTCGCGTTGCACGGGAACTTTTAAGAATCCTCCTTGGGGGTTTAAAATTTTAATTAAGGAAAAAATTAATTAGGAGATTATCACGATGAAAAGTTCTTCCATTTCTCTATATCGCTAAGTGAAGTAATAATTACAATCGCTTTAATAATAGATTCAGTTAAAAAACAAACAAGCGAATAGAATAACGAATATGGGGAATTAAGAAAAGAGGATCTGCTGATGTATTCTGGCAGTTGATCTTATTTATAGAATGAGGCCAAGTGTGTTGAAAAAAATTAAATTGGATGCAAGTTTTCTGAATGGGGTTAGTTGCACGTTGCACCCTATTTTATATTATATGGGAGATCAAGGTAGAGGCTGATTTATCACCGGAAGTGAAGTAATGAACTAAAACAGGTGGCTTTCGATATGTGTGCGGAGAGCATCTTTTTGTGCGCCTCCTCCTGTGGGAACAATGCTCTAGATTTTCCTTTTTTCATGCAATAAGACGTAATGAGTGTTGAGAGAAAGAAGTTTTGCTCATTCAAGGTTTATTTCTATTTTTTTATGTGAAAATTGACCTTGTAGAGTTTTATGAAAATTTTATTACTTCATATCAACATTTATTAATGAGCGCTTCGCTTTTTTTTGGTGATTTAGACTAAGAGATTTTTTGAAATTTTGCTCTAGATAGTTAGTTTACTGGGTCACACTTAGTCACATTTTAGTGTAAAGTTATTGTTTTTGTTGTTTTCATATTAATGTTAATGGAAATAAAAACTAATTACTGGGTTCACATTTTTATCGGCTTTAAATATTAAATTTTTAGCCTTGAATCAATGCATAAGTACGTGTATAGTCACATGAAAATGCAATTGAATATTCACAAAAGAAATTAATTTTTGATAAAGAAATGTAACAGATTTGTATTTTTTTATTATTTCGATCGTAAACTATTTTTAGAGAAAATGTATAATTTTCCCTATGAATTAACAAAGAAAATCAGAACCCTTGTCTTTATCAATATTTTATACCGATTAGGTAGCATATTAAGAAATCAAGATTTGACGATGTTTGAAATGAGTTTTTTATACCTACCTCTTATTAGAATATCTCACCTACCTCTTTTTCTCGAACTTGTCACTTTCCTGAAAATTTGAAAAATAATACTCCACAAAATAAAAGACAAAATCAATAATTAATTAAATTTATTTGTGTCATTGGTAAAAGTAACGTAGGTATAACATTTATTTAAACTTAAAAACTAGTAAAAAAAATATTATCAACTTATCAACATATCATCAGGGTCAAAAAAAATTTACAACGTAAAAATGGCAACTTATATAAACAAATAATAATTAATAAGTAGTTTTACATACAATCAGTCTTAACAAATAATACACAATAATTTATTAAATCTGTTTTCTGCATTTCGACTATATTGTATAAATTAATTAATAAAAATACATTATGATGGGCGCCAAAAAGTGACCACACACATATAATTTATTATTATTATAAATGTTGAATATTTCGCCATTTTTTAATTTTTTTATTAAAATCTTAATAATAGTGTGCTTGAGGGAAATTTTTCACAACGCTTGGACAATCATAATAATAATTAATAATTAAAACATAAAACATGAACAAACAGAACAACCCTTAAAAACACGTTTTGGTAACTGTTCCTCTCTTTTCTTTTTAATCAAACTAATTTGGCGCATTATTGTAAAAATTGCACTAATAGTAACGAAGGTTCAATAATAAATATGCCCATTATTTATTAAATTATTGGTAAGATTTCACTGCTCACATTTTTTTACCTATAATACCTACATAATATGTAAGTAGTGTTATTTAAATAGAGCGAAATTTTACCATTTTTGGCACTAACAATCCCACAACATGATTTCAAATCTTAAATATATTGAAAAATGATGTGTGGAAGATAAAACATAAAAAACAATTAGTATTTATTGGCACACAAATTCAATAGTTTATTATTTTCATTTTATAGTTTTGTGTATTGTGTGATGTTTCATTTAAACTGAGGTAGATTTGTTTTTGCAAAAATTAATTTATTCTATTTAACGAAAATATATGTACACAACGACTCACAAATTTATTATTTATTACATTTTTTTCACTTTATTTATTAGAATAAACAAATATTATAAAAAACGTTGCGTTGTTTAACATTATTGCATATTATTACTTTCAAATTACTAATAAGTAAGTTTTAAACCGGACATGATAGAATTTCATCGATGGGCGCACTAATTTCCATCATCGCCAATCGAAGAAACTTGCAGGCAGTTTCTTGTTTGTTGTATTGTTAAAACTATTTATTACTAGATTGAGTTTCAATTAATTCTTCCATTTCTTTACAATATTATAATAATTAATAAAACTTGATTCATCTAAAGTTTGTACATCCACAAGATATAATATTATATAATCTGATATAAATATTTATATCTATTTATTATTAACTGAGATTCTGAGGTATTGCTGTTTTTTTGAGTATTGTATTATTCATTTTTTTTTAATATTTCTTAAAACATAAACATTTGAGCAAATATTAGTGCATCAAAACTGAAATCATATATGTACAAAAATAACATGATTAACTAATAAGTAAATTGGGAGGGCAGATAATAAGAGATTAAAGATTATTATTCTATAATATACACAACAAACACGTAAAAAGTAGAAAAGTGCCAAATAGGAAACGGGAAAAATAATAATAAAATTGCTACATACATATTTTTTAAGTACATATACACACATTCAAGTGCATCTCGTCATTCTTGATCATCAAAATTTCGTCACTTGCGATTCATTTCAGAGGCCCATCGTCAGCGAATCGTGCCTGCATTGTTATTATTCTTCGCATTCGTTTTCCTTATGTGCGTCTCGCAATGCTTCAGCATATGATCTTTACGAATAAAGCCCTTACCACACGTATCACAAGCATACGGTTTCTGTCCCGTATGCAAACACATATGCCTCCTCAAGTCCGTCTTGTGATTGAATTGTTTCGGACATAAGTCACATTTGTGCGGTTTGTCGCCGGCATGTTTCGTCGCATGGCCCTGATAAGTGACTTCACATGAGAACCGTTTACCACACCTTGTACATTTGAACGGCTTATCGCCACTATGGAATGTCTTATTGTGTTGCGTCAAATAGCATGCCTTATTGAAGACTTTATCGCAATCGAAGCATTTGTGCAAACCGCCCGGCTTCGTAACCGTCGACGTGATCAACGGACTGCCGGTGCTCTCCTCGTAGTCGCGTTTGGTGTGCGCCTTCTCTGGGGAGGCGGGCTGCGATTCCAGTCGCATCTTGATGTCGTCCATCATCAGTTTGGGACTTTGCGGCGACATCGTGTACTCGTCCTGATGGTGGTGATTGTTGTTGGTGATTGGGGCCGGATCGGCGACCGTCAAAACAGTCAACTTGTAATCGTAATCCTCCTCTTCGGCACGATAAACTAACGGTCTGGCCTCGGTTACCTCGTATGGGTCCGTTGTATGGTAATATGAGGTGTAAGGGGTCGTCACCGAACCCCCGCCCCCCACGTTAGCGTTGTCTGTGCCGTAGCTGAGCAGCAATCCGTACCTGTGTGCTTGGAATTGCGCAAAACTCGGCAACGGCTGTTGTTGTGGCGTTGGCGATGGTGTTGTTGGTGATGTTACATTATTGCAGTCAACAAACTGGAATTCACCAGTAGTATTGAGGTTGCTGATAGCCATAGCCTGCATAACGTGGGGGGCCGACCCGTTTGGGTACATCTGGAACTGTGCACTCTCCATTGTATGCATCATAGTAGGGGGCGGTGGGGCCATATTGAAGCCAGGATGTGGCGGGGGCGGCGGCGGTGCTTGGTTGAGTGAGAGCAGGCCCCTCGAGTCTAAATTGTTGCTGGTGGTAGTAGTTGAGGGACCTGCCTCCCCGTTTGGGGGACTGCCATTATTTAAATTTGGTAAATTGTTTACAATTGGACTAGGATTCGGTTGCATTGGCGGCGTGTGATGGATGTTGGGCGGTGGTGGTCGTTCGTACGGTTGCTGTTGCTGCAACAGGCCACTCATCGCATTCAAACGATCAAATTGTCCACTCACATCGTCACATGCACCCCTCGACTCCTCGTTCGGACTGTTGCCAGCGTCCTCTTTGCTGTTGCTCGACTCGCGAGCCGGATGGTGATGGGCACTAATTGGCAATGTGGCCGGATCCGGTTGGCCACTCGATTTGACGGCATTTTTGTGCAACGTCGTATTATAATGACGTTTCAAATGACCTGAACTGGTGAACCACTTGTTGCAAGCGGTACAATTGTATGTTTTGGGACGACGTGCCTCATTCGACTTCCAATTAGTACTTTTTGGGGCCGGTGAGACGCTCTGCTGTTGTGGCTGTTGCTGTTGGGGGCCCGCATTGTTAGGAACTTGTGTGCTCGATATGACCGGAGTGGCGGGCTGCGATGGTAAATGCTCGAATGGTCGGTATGTTTGCGGTACAGGTGTTATATTCATGCCATTTATAGTGTTTTCTTGTGTCGTCGTTGTTACCCCGTTGCCCATAAATTCCGGATGCGGTTGGAATAGTTTTTGGTCGTGAAACATTGTCTGTTCCGCGTACATTCGTTGCTGTTGCTGTTGTTCCTGTTGGAACAATTTCTGCGACTGCTGTTGCTGCTGTGCTGGCGACCACGAATTCAACATTGCCGACACACTGTGCGGATTGTGATCGGGTCGTTTACTGCTCTCATCTTCCGGATACACTTGATGCACTTTGTGCGAATCTAAATCTAATATCTCACTTTGGGCATCCTGCTCTTCCGTTTTGATTGGATGCTGCTGCTGTTCAGTGCCGAACATGAAATGTTGATTTGTTTGGTAATTAGTTGGCGGATGGGCGAGATTTTGATGTTCGGTCAATTGGGTTACTGTATCACATACATAGCCGCATTTATCGCATTGCTTCGGACTGGGGGATGGTGTGGGTTGGGGTGGATAGGCAGGACTCGACGAAGTTACTTGCTGACGATCATAAGATTGCTGCTGATATGGATGGTATCGGTTGTATGCGTTCGTTTTATTGTGAATTGCATACTCTTGCGTGTATTGCTGTTGTGGTTGGTTGTCGATTTGAAAAAATTGCTGCTGTTGATCATTGTAATTGGAATTGTAATTTTGGTAATGCGATGGCGATGAGGAACGGGGCTCAGTTTTGATTTGGAAATTTTGAAAGTTTGGCGAGAATGCGGTCGTCGATTGAACAGTTGTATTGTCGTGACTTTGGTATGGGGATGATGCACTTTGATAACTTTGGGGTGTCGGCGGATGGCCGAATAGGTGGTCAGGTGTCGCCCGACTGTATTCAGGACTTTTCTTATTGTGCATTGAGTCTGAACTATCAGCGGCAGCAATAGTATTATTAGGTATGAACTCACGTTTAATTGTTGTGGCCTTGTGGTTGGTGTTATTGTTGTTAGTCTCTTCTTGTGAGTGAGTCCCACTAGTTGTTGTCGATGCCTGAATCGCCCAGTGTTTTAACAAGTTCTCTTTGTGGTATTGCAAATGTACATCCAACGATTTGGCCGAATTGAAGTAATGACCACACTCCTTGCAATGATGTGGACTGGAATTGGTTGGGTATTGTTGTTGTTGCTGTAACTGGGGTGCTTGCTGCTGCTGTTGTTGCTGTTGAACACCACTATTATTTGCCATTACACTCGACATTGTTCTTTTTTTTAGTTTAGTTTATGAAATAATATAAAGAAAGTGGAAAACAAAAAAATACAACAGTCACTTTTTAAATATCATAACATGTCAATAGTTCTTAATATTCGCATTCGATTGAAATTAGATTGAATGTGATTGAATTTAGTCACTTTGATCATATCACACTGCTGTCGGTGCGCTTTTATTTATAACACAAGAAACGAAAAAGAAAATAAAAAAACAACAGTTCTAAAAGCGTGTTTAGCCCATAGCGTTAACTTTTATTGTCTATGATGTTGGAAAAATGGGAAAAGCGCACAATTTGCATCTTACTTATTTTTTTTTTGTGGGAAGAAGGAAAACTGGCACTAAAAGCAAGTTTACACACCGCACACGATGGGAAGAGTTCAGTTTCCCTTTCAACGGAGCGCACAAAGTTATTCACAAGTTTGGTTTGTTGTTAATGTCTCTAGCATGCCGGACAGACATTGACTGGGCTGTAAAGCGTTTTGCCGGCTCCTCTCCACTACCAACACCGAATTTGATGATGGGTCCAACTAACTAAAACTCTCTCGCTACCAAAAACGTGTGCGATGCGTGTTTCGCGTTATTCGCATAGGACGCCCGCTCAGCTTTCGACCAATCACCGTTGTCCGTTTAATGCGTTTTCGTAAGGGGGGTTGGTAGGGGGTAAGATGCTGCATTTTTGAACACTAGAAAGGTTTTTGGATTATGATGCTTATGTGTATGGCCCTTAAATGTGTGTGACCAAAAGGGCACCAATTTTCTTTCATTTTTTAAACTAATATATTTTAATATTTTCCACGTTGGGGTATACAAGGGGGAGAGATGCGTTCTGCGGAAACTTTTCACAACTTTTTCATTTGTAATAATGATGAAAGTGTTGGTGTTTTTTCATTGTTTACGATCATGCTGAAAGACAACGTGATGCGCTTCACTTTTCAATTTTTTAGTGGATAATTTTCGGAAACTTTTTACTTTCAACTTTTCTTTAAAATTCGGCAGTATTAGAAAATGTAATTTATTATTACAAGAAGTGTGTGTTTAATTATTTATTATGAAATTAGCAAAAACACTTTGCTAATTAACTCCAATAACAATTTTGTTTCGTTCTCCTTTTATATACATAAGAGATGTGTTTTTCAAGCAAGTGCAAAAAATACTCATTAAATATTCATTTTATTTATATATTTATCTAAAAACAAACCGTCAAATAATCAAATTGTTCAAACGAATCACTTTACATCGCATTCATTTCAAAATCGATCTTTTTTCTTGGAAATTCCCACATTTCAGTGAGCCAATATTAAAAGGACCTTATAAGAAGTTCAAAATTCAACTTGAGAGAGATACGTATTTAAATTCGCAATAATTATATGTGTATATGTATAAATTAATTAAAATCGTTCAGTATATGTTTGTAAAAAGGTAAATGTACCTTTGTCCTTGCAAAATCATAAATTGCATACCTATACAGTGTGCATTTCAAAAGAATGATCTTCTCATTCGCCTGATGAATTTCGGCTTACGTCATTTCATAATTTTTTTTTAACACAAATACACAACAACACGAATTTTATGATTATTAAAAACAATTTTTTATACCTACTTTAGTCAACGTCGATTTTTATGGGAAAAATATTTGGACCTATCGTCAAATACAGAATTTACAGTGTTATTTTCTATATCCATTTACAAAAAAATTTGCATAGATAGAGAAAGGGGGACAATTATCATATTGTGAATGCTCATTTGCCAAGTTATTTTCTGTTAATTATTTCAATACAAATTTCAACAATTTTTCCTATCGCGGAATAGCGAGTGTGTTAATTGTTGATAAATACAGAATAATATTCAAAGGACGTTTGTTTGTTCTTGGGGTTCTCTCTTTCTTTTCGATTTGTGGATGGACCTTGAAGAAGAGATGCTGCTGCAGCCGAATTTCAGAATGCCCGAGGATGCAATTAATGAATGCAGACAGGCATAGTCTGGTCGAAAATAAAAAATAATATAAAAAAGAGTATATAAAACACAGTTGAATACATATACATACTGTATAAAATAAGTTCATCAGAGTTTAAAAAATGTGTTGTGAAAAAGGATACATAAATCTCGTACAGAATCCACTGGTGTGGGAGTGAGATGAAATGTGCTGCCGAAAAAGAAACATTCTCTCACCTTGACTTTGCACATAATCATTTGAATTTGTCTACCAAATTACTAATAATTTGTTTAATAATAAAAAATGCAAAATGTTGAACAAGTATTATAATAGTAGTTGTTTATAAGTATTAAATGTATTTAATCTTGTTTTGTTGTTGTTGTTGATGTGTTTGTAAATTTTACGTCATATCCTTTTTTTGTTCCGTTGTTTGAATAAATTTACATTTAATGAAATTTATTAAATATTTAAGGCGAAATAAGTAGTTGTATTATATCTATATGATACAAATTACTTGTCGCAATAGATCAAAAGTTTCGTTCAATTTCATCCTTTCTCTAAAATTTCCTTTCTGTACCAAAGAATATATGCACATCTCCCCGAAATTATTAGCCCCCTAATTAAAGTCGATGTAAATTCGTGAATAGAGAAAGATATCAAATAGCCGAACTGGTTTGGAAATATTGAAAAGTGCTCGTTACTGGAGAATTGAAATCTAAGAGGCTTATTAAGTTTTTCTTGAAAACTATACAGATTGAGTGGAGCTTTAAGCGTGGGGGGGTAGGTCGTAAATGAAACAAGAGATGACGTACAAAATGATAGATGTATAGGTAGAATTTCGGCTATTCCTTTATACTTTGAAAAATTCCTAGAACACAATAGAAAAATTCTGAATAAAGCCCAACATATATAAATCATGATTAGTGCAACAGAGATGGAGCTGGTGGAGAGCATAAGAACAGGGGGATGAGAAAAGTATTTGGACACGTGCAAAATAGAAAGTTGAAGAAATCAGCTTGTAAACTTTACAACTTTGTATAATAATTTTTATATATACACTTAGAAGTCTATGCATTTATTTTACAACAAAATTATAATCCCTCTTTAGTGAGAAAGGATTATTTTATTAAATTGAAAATCTTTTAATGTATTTCCGCGAACGACCAACTAATATGCACATTAGATAATAAGAGTAAAGTATTATTAATAAATTAATGGGGACTAAATTCCTCTTTTAACATGAAATACTCCTAATCTAAATATTTAAAAGTCATTGTTTCAAACGTAAATGGGAAAACATTTTCAAAATCATTCTAAATACCTTGAAATGTATAAGATAATAATCTGTCTTGCATGGACTGACTGGCGCATCTATTCTTTTGTCAAGGGCCGTTATTTCACCCCTCTTGCATCTCTTCATCAATCCACCCCACACTTTATTGGCCCTTGGGCTCTTTGGCAATAGTTCAAATTTTTTTCCAATGCACGATCGTACCAAGATGTGATTTAATTACTGCCTGGGAAAATTACACACGATGATCAATCTCGCATCATTTTTTTTAAGATAATGATCACCAAATATTTTTAATGGTTCCCTGAAATGGAAAAAAGTATATCTTTAAAATTAATTTTTAAATGAACCCAAATTCGTGTACTTAACAAAACTTTTTGATCTTTTGAACGACTAGGTAGTATAGACTTTTAGAATTCCCTTTCATTTTAATTGCAAATTTAATTAAGATTGATTTAAATAAATAAAAAATCGACTCTCACTTAAATCGAAAATAAATTACTGTACACATTTTATTGTCATGTAACACGAATTGCTGCTCTCGTTCCCATTTTTCTTCATATAAAAGTTGAAAAGTTTTTCGCCAATTCTGTATATGTATGTGTGATTGTATTATATTCGCTTTCCTTCTTCGCAGCACTTTTTTTCCAACACTTAGAAAGCATCATCATCAAGGGAGATCCTTTTATCTCTTTTTTGTGCATTAATTCTATCTCTTTTCACGCAACGGGGCATCAGTGTAGCAACTAAGTAAGCGTAAGTATAATACCACAACGAAAAACTTCATGCGTTAGGTCAGGGATAAGAATTCGTGCTATTCCTCCTTATAATGCTACTTCGAAAAACCGAAACCCATTAACAGTTAACTTTATATAACATTATATTTTCTGTTTATATAATACCAAGTGAATGCATATTTCTAGTTATGTTTCGCTTTCTGTTGAAGCCACTTATTTCTTCTATTCGCTCGCTTCTAAGTTCTTTTCTTTAACAATTTTTTACCTGCCTTATTCATAAATTATTATTATGTTGCAAAACGGTTGCACAATCGACTCCAGTCGGGATTTGTTTAATAATTAGATATGACTAAATTAATATATTAATCAGAAATGTCTTTCCTATTTTCCTTCTTTGATTTCGTAATAAATTTTGGACTATTCCAGGGACTCTGTTTAGTTCTTTCTGAACAACTCTTCGTTAAACTAGTTTCCCTTTGTTTCGAATCAATTTTACACCTATTTGGGAAGTTTCTTCATCCTTCCGCTATAATTTTATTAAGCAGCAAGAACTATAGGGAAGATAAAAAAATGTTGAATTTCCCCCAGTAAAGGCAAGTAAATTTTCAAGAGGTATAGTGATGGTGATGGAATAAAATAGGTATAGTATTAGAAGGATGGTTGTCACATACACACGACTGGTCTTCTGGAACTAAAAGAAAAGAACACTGACTGGAATATTCAATCAAATCAACTTTATCCCAGTTTCTCTTTTTTATATCATCAAAGTGGAGGAGCCGAGTAGGTAGATATGTGGGGGGTGGCTCGTAAGTAGTAAGACACAGTCACACACTCACACAAATAAAGAAAATTTCCAAATATGTGATCTTTTTACCGATCACATATAAATATATAAGAAGAAAAACGTAAAGTATAAGTTGCGACAACATACTGATGGTGTAGTTAGAGGGAGTGATGACATGATTTTCTTCCTTTGCTGCAAAAAAGACAAAGAAATGCACGAGATAAAAGGGGGATACAGTTCCTTTTAAAAGGGAAGTTGTTTAACGGACAATTTTTAATAGATCCAATTTTCTTCGGCATGTAATGATGTCTTTATATTGAGTTTAGAGTGAAACAGAGGTCAATATCCATAAAATATGCACTAAGAGTGTTGACGTCTTTGATGGTAGGTATAATAAATCAATAGTAATCCTGTAACCTTATAACGCGTTTAATCCCGTTTAATACCCATTCCAAAAATTAAAATTGGAAGCAGAGGGTTCTTATTTAGGAGCTCTTTAGCACAGTTGAAAAGTATTTAAAGAAAAAAGAGAACTGTATATTATATAATTGAAATTTATGTTTAATAAAAATCGCTGTTAACGAAGCTCAGGTGAATAAATTCACAGTGAAATTGGTTTAAAGAATAGCTGCCAAATTCGTGTAATGTAGTGTTATACACCACTAGAGAGACGATGGTGTATATATATCGTGTTATATGGTAATGCATTAGTCAGGACAGGTTACGAGACGACAGAAATTGTGTGCAAGTGCTGGAGAGAGCGAGAGAGAGCGGATGGTGTGGCATTTATTAAAGATGTATCGTGGGCATAGAGTGGACCCGTGTGAATAAGATGTCCATCGGGGTAGTTGAAGATGATACAATATATCCATTATCAAGCCCTTGGTGGCGGCGGGTGTAAGGAGATGGCAGCATGGAAATGTGATGGGAGGGTGGCTACGGCATGGACGGATAGAATGAGTTGAGTTAGGTGGCTTTTAGTAGTATGAGGGGGCGAATGGCAAATGCGCGCCCTGGGCATCTTACACGTTTCACATACTAAACAGACTCCTGCGATTACTCGCTATATATTGCCGGCAAATACCCGTCCACCACCTACCTACTAGTACACACACAACCGCCACCACTACCACCACCACCGCCGCCACCGCCTCCATCGTCCTCGCACTATCCGTCCGAAATTGTTCGTCCGCTTGTATGCCCCTAGTTGCACCACCATCGCCTTGTCTTCTAAATATCTGACACTGTATACTCTGCTTTATGCTTGTGCCTTAGTCCAACTAAATGCCAAATTAATGCCCTTTCATGCAAAGTTAAATACGTGGCCACTATGTACTATATTTAGTTCCATGGAACGATTTTAGGCTATAATATTACACATTGAATTTTCGAGGAAGAATGAAACAAAACGAAATTCAATTACGGATGACAAATATTTTTAATAAAGTTGGTCATTAAGGAACACCGGGCAGCATGTGACGATACAGGAATTATAATAAAAGATTCAATGGCGTTCACTGCGAATTCTATGCCATACACATTTTCCATTCTTGTGTAAAGCGGTAAAGTTTAAAAAAGTGCAATGGTACTGCAGACTTGGGAATAACAATGGCAAGTTCCATACGAAGCGCATAAATTAAGTTCCCAATTGAAAAAGTTTGCACTAAGGAAAGTGTTGTTGTATTTTGGCTAGTGCACATTCATATATGTGTTGTGGGTGAATGTGAAATTCTAAACTAGTCCTAAAGTTGGTGGTAGTGATTCTGGGACTGAATTCCCCACTGACCATTTAGCAAGCTAGCAAGCAAGCAGGCACAAGGGGTGCCACCACCAAGATAACATATAATACGCAGTGGCGCGCGTTTTCCACTCTACGTATGTATATAAATGTATGTGTGTTTGTGTGTTGTGTTGCCACTTCATTGTGAAGTCCGCTCCTGCACTTACATCCCTCTCTCTACTAAATGTGTGTGTGTGTGTGGCGCTGAGCTTAGCAAGTCCAAGAGTAAGGCAACGGCGCGTACAAGCAAACAGGGGGATGCTGAGACGAAGGGGAAAGGAAATGTAAAGTAGGCTGGTGGACCTGGGTCCAGCGAGGCTGCCCTGAGGTATTGATCTAGAAGGCCTAGGAGGGTGTAAGTGTGTGTGTGCTGACACGCATTCCACCCGGCCCCCGCTTCCCTCAGGTCTTACACCGTCCATGGTACTCTCTCTCTATATATATGTAACACTATCTCATTGTCTAGAAAGCAAAAGGTATCTCGTATGTGTATTCGCGTTCACTCACTCCAACCACCCACTAAAATTCACCCCCATTATCCACCTTGTGATATAATACACATGCTGGTGTTCGTCTCTCCAAATTCTCTCTTGTCCTCTCTCTGTGTCGCTGTGTGCTGTGTGTATATGATATTTGAAATGTTTGATATTTTTCAAACTATGTCAGAGTTTTTGCTAAGAGGCGATTTTTTTCTCTTTTTGTACCTTCGACATGTAGACTTTTATTAAAAATTAGGATTGTTCTTTGTTGTTTCTTTCTGAATTGGGATAGCTTCGTATTGGAACAAAGAGATTGGATATTATAATTTTTCTTAGAAAACCTGTCACAAGTCATAAGGAATTTTTTGAAAATATTCATAAAACTGTCCCTCATACATTCCTTTACTAACTTTATAAATATTTGTCAAAGTATAATAATTTTTATTGTTTACAAATCAATTATAAGAAAAGGTCTTGGCGAACGTTTTATAGAGAAAGGGAAAACACGGTAATGATACATCGGGGACTATTGTAACAATTACTCCCAATCTAACAGTTATCTGTTTAGGTTTTTTTTAAAAAAAGGCGCATTTTTACGGTGTCGATATATTAAAATTTCAAAGAAAATCAATATAGCATTTTATCTAGCCGCACACAATGTAAATTTGTATAAAATTTGCAATGTGCCGGTCCTGGCATAGTTAATCTAGTGCTGTTTAGGGGGGTGGTTGGTGTGTGTGTGTGGGTGGTTGGTTGGTAATGCGGATGGGGACGTCGTCCAGCAGTAGCAAGCAGTTCGTAGCAGCGCACGTGTTATTCAAGTCAACCCCTTGCTGCTACAGCTAGCCATCCACCCCATTTCGCTTCCTTCCCCCATACACACACGAATACAATTTCCTTCTCAACCCCATCTTTCCACTATTCTCTCTCTCTGCCCAGTGGACATTCTAACACTGTGACTATTTATTACTTATACATACAAAATTCCAGCAACTTTGGATTAATGTCCACACACCACCCTCCTTCCTCAAAATAATAATATTCACGTTCCCCAAATACTTGCGCAGCGAAAAATTTTAATTGTAAAATTTTACACATGATTTTTGGGCACATGTGCTGTCGAATGTCCTAACAGAGGAATCGTGCAACGTGTCCTGCCTCTTTAGTCATCTTCATAAGACGTGACAATGCAAAGTACGAGGAAGGGGTGCCAAACATAAATTAAACTTTAGCACTTGGTACAGTGGCCGCTAGGGGTGGACATTGGTAGATAAGGCCATGCTATATATCAGCACAGATAGTAGGACCCGATGCAAATTCGTAACTATTCTTCAACGGTTTTGGTTGTGGCAGTGTGTTGGTCTTCATTTAGGGCGTTCACTTTATATACATGCTCCAAGAGAAGAGAGAATCTCAACATCAGATTGGGGGTGGTTGGGCGAGAATGAGAACGAGTTTCCGGATAAAATATATCAGGGCCACACATACAGATTTGCATCGAATGCCGCTCTTCGCCGCTGCTATGCTCCCCCTTGTGCCCCGTTGTAACGATTTCGTAGATGGTATAGAGCGACTTATTATGTACTGACCACTACATTGCACCGTTTTTATTACACTTTACTTCATTTCCTCCTCCTACTCCTAACTCTCGTCTTTTTTCTATACATATATAAAATGTAACTGGTATAAAAAATTCAAAGAAATGCTACGCTTGCATTTCATTCTGAATAAAAAGAATAAAGGGTAAATGGCTTGTGCAGTCATTTAGGTTGCTAGAATGGAAATTGTTAATATAAAATGTGGAATTGTTCGTACAATGGAAGCTAAATACATGGAAATTTTTCCGAAAGAAGAAATAAGGAATATACCTTACCTGTTGTCTATCGATTTTCATTGATCTTCGAGATGCAACTTTGTGTAGGAGAGGATTAATAGTTTCCATCAGGGAGAATTGATTTTCTACTGAATCAAACTAAATCTTCTCATTTATATTTCTAAAATGTTTATGTATTGGTTTAGAAAATTGGATACAATTTTCAAGTTACCAAAACAACATTCTTTTAGCCCAGAGAAACTTCTTTTTATTTTAATATAATTGACTCTTTTTCATAAGAATGTCAATATATTTTCTAAAAATGAAAGATGTACATCAAATATTTTAATATCCCGATTATTTTTCATTAACCAAGCCGATTTGTCGTTAACATTTACTGTAAACGTGAGTTCGCTGGGGTCGATTGTATTGATGTTCAGTGATTAGCGTTGTGATAAGGGCAAATTTGGTAAAGGACGTGTTAGAGGGGATGATATGAAGAAGGTTTACTACTATTACTCGTATACTCTCCATCACTTGGCTGATGTTGTTCAACATAATGAAGCCTATTTGTTTAGCCAGCGGGACTCTTACGTTGAAAGGAGAGAAAATGCTAACGCTAAGAAAGTGAAATAAGGAAGATAATTAGGTGTGAGCAAGTTTTTTGTCTCTGTGATTTATAATGAAGAAGTGATTGCATTTCTTCTTCGAAAATTCCTAAGAAATTTCCTATTCAAAAATTAATAAAAATTTTATAACTGTTTTACATTTTATAACTGTCGTACGACACTAGTCCTCAAGTGATTTATGAATTTTAATATCTTTGATGAGTTGTTTATACAAAAGAATATAGCAAGCCCTTTAATTTAAGGGGATGTGTATCGAGGCGCCCCTCACCACATATATATATGAGCCTGAAAAGAAAGAGAAAAAATTTATACATGAAGAACATGCGTTATACGATGTCATAAAACTATTTTATGGCGGTCAGCTGGCTTGGCCAACAGAACATTAATCAAAAAAGGTCACCCAGTCTGACAATTTATTGACGAGTGTGTCACTTTTAAAAATGAAGGGGTAGCTTTTGCTTATACACAAAGTCTAGTGGTTCTGTACAAGGTACACACAAAAGTTGTGAAACTCTTCTATAATAAATGGTAAATATTAAGGATTATAAATATGATCCAGTATAGTGTGTGTTTATTTGGTTTTTGCATTAAGGGGCTTGTAAGTAGGTTTTGATTTAATTGAAGTGTGTTAATGGAATTTATGAGGGTGAACTTAACTTTATAGCTTTGTCCATGACATCTCGTAAAGCTTCTTAAACGCGTCCTTTCCTTATTGATTATTAGATTACTTTAAAACTATAACATAAAAGACAAGAACATTGATGTTGCACCAAAACCTGTAAATAATTCAAATTGAAGATGAGAATGGAGAATTGCTATTGATTAAATTAAAAATTCACATAAAACAACGGTGGTATAATTTTAGATTTGAGCCAACATCACAACCTAATACAGCATCCAGTAATAGTAGGTGTGCGAATATATATCTTTATACGGCGGGGCTTGTGAACGTTACGTTCGACTACAAAGCCGGAGAGAAGAGAGAATATATAGGCATAGTGGCAGCAGAGGGAGTCGAGATAAGGGGGTAATTACGCGCTGGACCACGGCCGTCTTTAATCAATAGCACGAGCCAAGTCGTGTGTGCGTCCTGCCTTGTACAGTCCACCAGCCACCCCCCAGAGGTCCCTGTTGTGCGAGTGTGTGTATATGTGTGCATCCCCCGGCGACACTAACTTCATTTGCATGCCTAGAGCGCTCGCCCACCAGAGTGGAATATTGGATAACCTAATGTATGACTCGCCTCTGACGTCCTCCCCCACACCCCCTGCTCTAATGCTAGTTAGTCCGCATTCCTGTTAAATCTCCTCCACTTGTACTAGGAGTATATAGTGGCGGGTGACGGAGGAGGTAGGCAACTCTTGGAGAAAAATCACCAACATACCAGCCCCTTTTGCCTTCCTGCTGTTGCTGTTGCTGATGTTACAGTCATTGCTACTGTTGCCCGCTACTATGCTGCTTCTGCTGCTTTCTATTCCATCTATACATAACTAGTAACCGAAGGCTATTTAGACAGGCCCTGTCGAATACACGATTAACGTTACACAAGTATTTACATGTAACGTCTATTCCATCCATACTAAAACTGACTGCGTGGATGGTACATGGCCACAAAACCAAAACTAGCAATTCTGTCAGCAAGTATTTTGTTAGAGACCTACCTTTTCCCATTGTTATTGTAATAATGCGTGGATTTTTGATAGTTTTCACACATTTTGTTTCATAATTTGAGCTTGGTTTTATGTACCTTCTAAAGAGATGCTAAATCAAATATGCTCTCTATTGTTTTAGTAGGAAAACCCTTGGCTTTCCTTTCAAATAGAACCCAAAAATTAATTTTACTAGAAAATCTAATACATACATCTATTTTACTTACCGAGATAATTAGGTTAATTTTTTTAAATAAAATGTATTTAAAATTCAGACTTTCTATACATTAGGAAGTTTTTCAGATTCCCGATTGTTTTTGTTGTGTGCCTTCAGTAATTATTTCAGGACGATTTATTTTTCTGTTACATATTACAACTGAAATAAATCCTCTCCGGTCGCACCTTGACAATAAATTTGATCATCAATCACTGTTTTGTGATCGATTAACAACTTTATATCGAGCAAACTATTTCATAAACTTTTCTCACACTGAACAATATCTCTAGTCGTTCAATCAAATACCATACCAATAAATACAAATCCCCATCGATCTAATAAAGCATATATTACATGCTCCAGATTTTCTAAGGGGGTAAAATATATGTATAGACACATGAGCAAATATAAATCATAAAATATATATTCAGATCAGGGGGACATCCCTGCGTACGAAAGAAAGAGAGAAAAATTATTTAAATCCCCACACACAATACAAAACACACTAGTCTAATACATTTAGCTACCTAGCCCCTATTTAGATTATAAATCTTAAGCAGTAAAAGGGTTATCTTCAGTTGAACCCTTCCACGTACATACAGAAGCACCGTTTTATGTATATGGGGGTATAAGTTTGAAAAATCCGTTGCTTTTGCTGGACATTGTCTATTGGAATGAAATTTAGCGTTACCATTTCAAGTAACGAATTCACCGTCAGGTAAACGGACGTTATCTGCCAATCTACATGGACTTTCTCCCAAAAAAAAATTAAGGACCACTGGAAAACTATCAGGTTCCGTTCAAGGGTGGGATGGGCAGCTGTTGGGAAATTTGCGTCGCGGTCGGCGCGGGGAGAGTGTGTTCCGAAATTAATGATAGTGTCCGAGGAGAAAGAGGCCGTGACATGTGGTCATGTGATGTATGACCCCTGACATAGGATTAGCGATGACAATTTAATTATACGGAGGTTTACTTAAAGAGTAAATAAAGTCGGGGGTGGATTGGTCCAAGTCACTCGCCGAAAGAGAATCCCTTTTTCAAGGACGCACGCACACACACTATAGAGATCCACACTTCTATTTTCTCTTATATACTAATAAATGTTGGCCCGTTATCAATAAACGAAAATGAATTGAAGGTGTTCGATTGAAATAATTGAGACATTTCTCTCAATTCGATAATACATCTATGGCCATCGGGCGGCATTTATGAAGATGGTGCTGAAATTGATATATGGAAAAGCGACCACTTTCGCCACGGAAAAAAAGACATTACCACTTCCACAATATAATATACTGTGTGATATGAATTAGTCGTTAATAAAAACGTTAAAGATAAGTGTTAAAGTTTAGTAATCCTTTTATAAAAGGTTCGTGAGTCTCGTGCCGAGTGCAGAGGTCAAATGACCATTGGTCAGCCACTGGTCTTCACCCCTATATCTATGTGTGTGTATGTGTTCTCCTTTCTACTAACCCATACACACATACATAAAACTGGACACAGTGTGCTTTTATTCCCTTGACTGTCGTCGCCTTTTGCTACTTTCATATATCACACACTAACACATCCATGTATACATACACCCTCCAGTTTTGATTTATCATCGTCTCACTTACATTATTAATTATATTGTTAGATATACGAAAGTAATTTCTTATGAGTGTGAAAATGCAGCGAAAAATTTGTGTGTATAAGACTGAAGGCCACGGCGGGAACGACGCTCTAATGACGTATGTGAAAAAATTTGTCCAAAGAGAAAAACGGACATTTTTCTTTGCAACATTCTTGCAGGCGAAAAAAGCGTTACATATGTGCGAGTGTATAACATGTCGGAAAAATGGAAATCTGCGTAATTTAATTAAAATCCCTTCTCTAATAGAGGTGGATAGGAATTTTAACAAACCGTCCCTTAGAGCGGAACAGTCACCATAAACAATGAAAATACACAGCCTAGTTAAGGAGATAAAGTTTATCTGGTTCTCTGTTAGAGTTTTTCCGTACATTGGTCATGTAATAAACGGTCTAAGGGCAACAGTGCAAAGGCAAAAGCGTTACACTGTGTTTCGGAGGGGGTATCGTTTGCCGAGATTTTCCAGTGACATTGTCAGCCAACCGCTTCACTTACTTAATATACGATATTAGATTTTCTTTAATAAAATTTCGATTTCATTTGAGGGTGTTTTAGAAAAACGGTAAAAATCCCTAACGGTCTTTGATCAAAAGAACGACAAGATTAATAACCTGAGCTAATTATCAGGACGAACGAACGTTGAGAGGAAGGGTTGAGGGATTCACATTACATTCAATAAATAGATGCGATTTTATTCTTTAACCCTCTCTCTTGTTGCTGGCACTTTTTTCACTTGGCGCTTCTTCTAGTTCCTATCTCTCGTGAGCGTCTTTTCAAAACTATAACTTTTTTTGCTCTCCACATCTCGGTGTATGGACCCCTTTCTATAGTCTTGCTTACACATGATATAGACTGGTGGAAGAGATTCGAAAGGGCAGTCAAGCTTAACTAATTGTTTGTTTCACTCGTTTTTAAAAGGGTGTCTTTGCACCCAATGACAGGGATTCCTCTTATTCACTTCCTACTTGTATTCAACTCTAACGAGTTACGTTAAAGGATCAACAATGCTGGAGAATGAAGAGAGTTTATTTTTCATCGACGGGACTAATTAAGCGTTTTTTCCAGGGTGTAGAATTCCTCAAACTATTTCCCATAAAAAACAACATAGTTAATATGATACAATGTGTTCAAAAATTATGCACAATTTCTTCAACTTTGTAACTAAATACCGTTCGAAAAGGGGTCATAGGTGCATACATTAAAAATTATTTATTCGCGCAAAAAGGTCACTCTTACGTGATTTAAAGTCCGTTAAAAGGGCCCGAAATATAAGCGGCAGATAAATAACATTAAAATGTAGTAAACCATGTTACACATTATGCAACGTTTCTTTACATCATAACTTTTTTCTTTAACGGACTTTCGGTCCGAAACTGGACAATAACAGTTTAAATTTATACTAGATATTGTTACACACAATAAAATAAATAGAAAAATCCTTTCATGTTATACATGTATAATTTCAATTTAAATAAGAACGGTACCTGGTTAAGAGTGTCCCAATCGGAAATGTCCACTTTCTTGATTTAGGTTTGGGTAATAATGCGAGTATGTAAAAAAGCAAAAAAGATTACATTTCAATTGCATTCAAGTATTTAGTTTGTTCTATATGCTCTAGGAAATCATTTAAATTTGTAACTTTGTAAGCTTTTCTATTCGACTGGTTTTTCCCATTGAAATTTAAATGCTGATTTCTTGATTAGATTCACATATAATATTAAACGAACGTGGATTTGTTCGTCTCTCCTGCAATGTTGTTGAGGAATTCTTTTTCATGCACAGACCCGTTGGTGTAGATTCAATTTTCTAGTCCTAAGTCAACTGAAATCAGGGGAAAAAACTAAAGAACATCATGCTATGGGATTTGTTTAGATGATAGTCAAACCAAAATTCTATTTTGATTTTAATTCTCCCTCAGTATGTGGAAAATAAATAAAAAACCAATATGAATTGTGAACAATATTTGCAGTTTATAATCAAGTTGCGAATTTCTAATTTGGAGAGTGTCTTCTGGACCCGAAAATGGATATTTTTCACTGTATCCATGTTCTTGGTGATCTGTTTTGCAACATGAGGGTAGAATGGAATAAATTGATTGGTAATCCTCCAGTACACATAAGCACGTGTCCACTTGATCATCTTTAGGTATTTTGTGTGTTTGAATAAGTTATAGGGTCAAGCAAACGTAATTATTGAAGAGAAAAAACGGCCACCTAGCATCGAATCGGAGTGTGTTCTTTTCGGAAAATTTAAATTGTATTTCAATATTGTACTGTTATGAAGGAAATAATGAAAATCCAATTATAAATCTGGATTGTGGAAATATTACATTAGGTAGAAAATGAACTGTTTTCCTAGAATTAAATCGATACTTGCGTTTACAATAAGGAATTTTCCGGAATTAAAGTCCTTCAAATTTGCATTTGACATTCAATATACATATAAAATATAACATTATAACTTATAAACAGTGAAGGTGTTTTTAAAGAACCGAATTATACAAAAGGGAATTGAAACACAATATAGAACACAAAATTAATTTATTTAATTCTGGAAAATTTGAATCCTTCCACTTTTATTCGTTTTTTCGAGCGAGCACATCTCTCCATCTTAACGCTGACTTTACAGATTCGTAACAATACCCAACTGAGTCTGAATAGAGCAAATCGTCCCTTAATTTTCGGAATCAGTGAGAATCTTTAAGATTTTCTCACATATATACAAGTTTATTTATACGAATAGACGTGTAACGTAGATATTCCCCTATTCACTCTCCAGTGTTCAATGCATCAGGTAGGAAAGAAACTGCTATCTATCATCGATATGTGTGTGCACCCCAATAACACACATATATATAATTCCATAACCGATAAGGGGTGAACTACACATTACACTATACAGCATCCCTCTTATATTGTGTCGTGGACCTGCATTCTTCTACATCCCCAATACACCTGATGTCCCTATTCAAATAGATGATAAAGCTTCCTCTTCCTCGCTCCGGCAGTTCCATCGTTACCGACAATTCTACATTAAAATCATTAAACATTAATTTAAACAAACAATATTTAATAAGTCTATTCTAACGGTTCAATTAACGACCGTTACAATTGACCATAAAGTAACATTTTCGGCAGCTTGAAAAGGTAACAGGGCCAGGTAAATAATTGTAAAATCGTGTCCACTCTCGTATATATATATATATTTCAGGTTGACCAAAAATAGAGACCAAGAATGGTGGTACGAAAAAAAAATTGTGAAAAAGGTATTTGACCACGTGCTACAATTTAAATTTCTTCCTTACACACTCACACACAATTTCTGCATCAGAAGAGTTAGGCATTAGGTATTTACCTGGACCTTTTTTATATACCGTTTTATTATTTAAATAGTCCTCTTTGTAGTGGTACTTTTTTTATTATTCATTGTAGCTTAATGCAATTTTAATATTGTTATTTTGGCGCGAAATATTCCGTGCCCGTCTCAAGGTTCTGTAAAATAATTTCGCGCTTTTGCACTAGATCTCGACTTATTTTTATTGTATTTCTATGAATTTTTCGTTTGATTTGTTTTTTGTTTAGAAATTTGCCTTGGAATTTTAACGAGTTGTTTGTGCGGACCGCTTTTTTCTTTATTGCCAAGACGTTATGGTGTATTATTAATTTTGTGCATCTTTACATGTTAATGGACGCATCCCCAATTATTTCTCAATTTGGAAATTAAGCAATTTTCCACTTCTTCTCGTCTGTCCAATATTTATTGAGCAATTACTTGAGAACCCCTAATGAATGTGTACACAAAATGATCAATTATTCAAAATAATGTTGATCATAGTGGTTATAAGGGCGAGCCTCCCACTATTCAAAATACAAATATTCCCTGGAAGTGAATATGAAATTAAAGTGCAAAATGAAGCAAAGCAAGCACAACCAAACAATAAATCCACAATCATAGAAGTTCGTTAACAGGAATTGTCCTGTTCTCTCTCATAATTAATTTATGGCACCGAGCGGATTTGCATGCACAAAACTTAACCTACTCGGACAACAGAGAAATTAAATTTCGCTGCTACTGCTGCTTACTTACTTGCTTACTTGTTTCTCCACCATAATACTCTCCAACCGAATAGTCAGTGAATGTGTGTGTGTATGTGTCTAATGGCCATTTGCCTAACAAATAAAACCTCTTTCCACTAAATTGTTCTAACAGCCACCTTCTTAAGCCGCCCAATTCCCCCCGGGATAACCATACCACCACTACACAATATTGTTTTCTTGTTCTTCTGCTTCTATATGTTATTATTATATGTGTTCTCTCATATCCTTCTTCCTCCCATACAAATCTACAACCAAGAAATCGGTAGGATGAGTGTATATAGATGGGCGAGTGTTTTACTAAGAGATTTCCTCTAGAGGGTGGTTCGACTATATCCAGCCAAGTGAAATAACAGGTACACCACACAGCTTGTGGCTATAGCTGTGGTAGTGCTGTTGTGCACCAATTGCACTTTAATTTATTCCGAAACTATTGTGCATTGCATTTATCATTGCAAACTAAAAGCTGTTCAACGTTGACAATTCACTAAATATGTCGTCGCATTTTGTTGCTGTATAGAGAAAGTTTTCGTAGTGCTATATTTCATATTTTCGCTTTTGGAATTAAGTTCTTCCGAGTCAAAAGAGTCCTGCGGAATAATTGGGGGGTCACTAGTCAAAAACTGGCTGATTTGTGGTCTCAATTAAAGTACAATGTAAGTTCGAGTAGTTATAGGACTTTTGACCGTGGAAAGTGGACAGAAAACCGGAAATGTGGAAGTAGCTGACCATTTTTCTAGAATGCATGGTCAGTTCCAGTTTGTATATAAACACGGCTAATAAAATGAATAATGCAATTTATAATTTTCATGTTCAAGCCACTTGACTGGTCGCTAAACACCTATATAATGTGTCTAGAAACTAGAATTGACCCCCCTTTTCATTTGTGCTTATTACGTGTTGTCATTCCATTTAAATCCGCTGACCAGAGGTCATTTATCAAAAAGCACCACTATACGTTACCATTAGAAAACATTTTATGAATAATATGGGATACGAAACACACCGTCTAAATCCTTTTGCTATATGAATACTAAAAACATACTTGACTGGTCTTTATTAAATTGTCGTTAGGCTTATATTCCGGAAATGTAAGGGTTTATTATAATTCTACTACATATTATGTGTATGATGTTATTAAAATTATATTTGGAGACAAGAAAAATAATCGAGTTCTACCCTCTTGGAAAAACGGCAACTTTATGAACGAGGGATTTATATCGTTGCTTTATTGAGAGGATTTATGTTAAATAGACGATTTTGACATTTTTAATGTAGAATTTTGACTTAAGCCAATTTTATGGCTTGCCACTTCATGTGAACCATGAATAAGATATGTGATATTAAGTTTTAACACCATGTTTTACAACAACTGAATTATTACGATTATTATCAAAATACATATATAAATCACAAAACGTCATAATAGTAAGTCAAGTTTTAGGTGGTTTTCGTAGTAAAGTAGCTTAACACCGTTCGGTCATCGAGATTTATCGATCATTCCATCAACCCAAAAGTGTAAATTCAATTTCAAACACCCTG
This sequence comes from Silvanus unidentatus, assembly GCA_963930825.1. Taxonomy (NCBI): domain Eukaryota; kingdom Metazoa; phylum Arthropoda; class Insecta; order Coleoptera; family Silvanidae; genus Silvanus; species Silvanus unidentatus. The sequence continues at coordinate 3,851,518 of OZ005758.1, forward strand.
TAGATAATTAAATTTTTCTCTCTTTCATTCACGCAATTTACCTTTGAGATTAGGCCATTTCTAATACAAACAATGACTATAGGGTTGTTTACTTAATCAATTGCGTTACGGAATATTCACAATCTAGTATCATAATAAAAGGAGAGGACGAATATCCCGATATAGAGGATCCACCAGATGGCAAAAAGAAAACCGTTTTCCCTTTCATATTTCGATTGCAACTACACGCGGTATTAAAGTTAGACATTAATCGTTAAATAGAAGTTGATGATTGTGTAAATGAGAGTGTGGTGGCGGCGGGCCTCATCATCATCATCGCATATCCCCCACCTCTGTTTGTCTGCCACCGTCGCTGTTTGCAGTCATTTAGAATCGCGTGAGAATATAGAACGCGAAATGCGCTAGAGATTCTCGCGAATTTTTTGGTTGTCGACCTTGGCACTGGAAACCAACACATACTACACTTGTGTGCATCATCGAAAAGAAGCGCTCCGCTGCGGTACTAGTGGAGATGGCCTTGGCCTTCACCGAGATGCACGTCTCTGTGATTTTGCTGTATGTTTTTTATGTCCCTTAACTATTATTGCACATTTTGCGACGCTACAGGGCCCCGAATTCGACACCCACGTAGGCCGCGCTTTGAATTTGGCGACTTGTATAAACGGTGGAAATCGCTCTAATGTCACGGTCAAAAATGGTATTCGAAAAATGGCAAAATGCAGCAAATTGCCTAATAAATAATTACCGAATGTTTATCATGGCAAACATGAATTCGTCTTCTTTGTACGAATTTCGGATAACCTTGTATGAATGTTGCATTTTTTTTGCAGATGTTGTGGCTCATTCGGAATTTTGTTTATATTTTTTCCTTTGTCTCGCGAGAACCACGTCTATAAAGTAGTATAAGCATCTCTCAGCTCATTTCTTTTTCTAAACTTTTCTTTTTATTCTCAAGCACACATTAATGACTTGCTTAATAGGTTTTTTACACCCCAACAAATTTAAATATATGTGTATGTTTATAAATTTTACACGAACCAGTTTTGTGTGCAGTTTTTTTTTTATTAATTAATTGCACGTTTCTTGTATCTCTAATATTTTAATCGAAATAAAATCGTCTAGTTTAAAATGGTTTATTGAAATGTTCTCACGAATCTAATTTCTAAAAAATCAAAACGATTTCCTTGTAAGGGTGGCCGGTATGGGAAGTGAGGAACCCGGTAGTGGACAATAAAATTCCATTGAAATTCAATTAGAGAAGAAATTTTCAAGGGGGTTAGTTTGTCTATTATAATTTCCTAGTGGCCATTTCAGGCCAAACTAAATATATAACAATTGCCAATTTTCATTTGAACTCCCCTCCTTATAGGCTATTTTAAATATGACCCTAATCATTTTCTCAACCCTGCACTGGACACTTCCAATTCACTAAACAACAATTAAATTGTAATTTATTGAATTAGGCGCTTTTTCCATAGTCCAAACGATTGTAATTTTATGAACGTCTGCAATTCACCACCTCTTCTCTTCCAACACATCTGAAGGATTTGAATAATTGACCAAAAAACGGTCAAATATCGGCACCACTTTGAAATTATGGAAAATGATGGCAGAAACGGGAAGTAAATAAAAAAACTATCAAGTAAACCAGTAAAAGAGCTAAACAGTTGTTAAAAAATGTGGACCCTACTCAATTGTGGCAAGTGCATGGATGTAGTAAGCAAATCGGGGTGAAAGGTGAAGAAGACGAAGGGTTTCTGGAGTGCGTCACATATCCGATACGTACCTGGTGTGTGTGTCAAAGTGGTCAACCCTTGGGGTGGTCTTCAATTCCACAACCCTTCAATTTTTCCACCCTTTACATTCTCTTTTTGCTGGACATTTACATGATTTAAAGGTTGCTAAAAAAGTGTTACATACATTTTGAATTACAATTTCAATTTGGTTGTTGTTGTCTGTCTGGAGGGTCATTCCTTCCCATTCCCGACCTACTGAATTGTGTACGTATATTTTATTTAGTTTTTTATTTTCCTCTGCGCTCTTACGTCCTTATGGAAGGGTCAGTCTGAGGCAATTCCTATTGACTGCATACGATTATGACGTGTCTGAATGATGAATGAGTCAAATTAGAAATTTATTGTTTGGCCACTTTTTCAAAGTGTCCAAGAACGATCAAATTCTAATTTCATATTTAATGTAGTGGCGTTTTTTTCTTCATTTGGGTGCCTATAAAAATCTACTAATTTCGTATTTTTTCTACGTTACGGTGGTATATGAAGATAGATGATGCGTTTGTAAATGAATGATGAATGAGTTCATGGTTTGTGTATATATGTGTAGGTAGAATATTATTACGATATAAAAGAGGGTGGTATAGTCAAAAACAGACAACGTGCACATACTTTTTTTGTCTTTGTTGCCACTCATTGAAAATGAAAACTTTGTTCATATTTTAAATTAGTAAAATAGCTAGACATTATAAAATGTCTGCTATAAAAGAGTGCATGTTCTCGCATATAATAACATTTAGATGATGTCAGTTTAAAAAGATGCATTAATTTTCGTGTCTGATGAGATACAAGTCCAACAACAAGAATATATTTAAGAATACGACGAGCGCTGATGGTCATCACACGGTCAAATTAAAAACGAATTCAAATTAATGCTTCGAAACAAAGAGATTTAATTAACATCGCGATTCACGGGTTCTTTGTAATTTTTTATTATTCCTATTTGTTAAAGCATAATTTAATAGATGGCAATTACGAACCGAAATAGATTTCGGCAAAACGGTGCTCTTTTCTAACATTATATCGTCAAATTTAAAAGCTACATTTTGCATTTTGATTGACGATTTTATTAGCAGGTATACATATATAATTGGCTTTTTTTATGGGAAAATAATGAAACCTTCGGTTTTTTCCAATCAATTGAAATGTTGAGTGACTTCACAACTTGCCGGATACTTGAATTTCGTATTTAATATTTTTTCTCTCTCCCCTGTGTTCCTGGAGGGTGCAACGGCACTTGCATTGTCTAAGGATGATGGATGTGCATCTCTTAACTGACATCCCTGCGCTGTGAGAACGAAAAGTACAAGACTCTTGTTTCAAAAAAATTGTTAAATAGCACCCCTCTGTGAATTATACAGCTTTGTTATCTTTTCAACTGCACAACCCTCATTCATCCTGCGATAAGGCCCACCTTTCTTTATTGTTTTTGATTGAATTTCCGAATTTCCACATTTCAATCAGAACTCTTTGTTTGTCGGTGTAGTTTTAATTTATGGGTGAGGACAAGCAGTTTTTTCGGCTATCGAACTAGAAATATTCGTCATATTCGCGTTTTTGTAATTCCCAGATTTTATTCAGATTGTGAATGTTGCATGTAGACAACCTTGAATACGTTTCAGGATTTCAGGACGGTTGACAAGGCACCAAATTTAAATTTGGGGTTTATTTTGTTGGGAAAGCACAATGTGAGATTTTGTGATTTAATTTAAATTAATAAGTTCAAATTTTAAATATATTTATTGTTGTAATACTATCGTAACAGTTAGTATACAAGTGTTTTTATACATAAGCACCTTGAAAAAACAGTTATACGAAATAAAATATATATTAATTCTATGTAAAATAATTTTTCAAAAGTTTTTATAAATTTTTCCGCAATCTATTCTCATTTTGTCCAATCTTAACTTTTCAATTTTCAAACAATTGCACTCCAAATGTAATTTAAAAGAGATTTTTTTTACTAATCCGTTTACTTTTCCGTTTCATTAAAATATTTCAATAAATCTTCTTAAAATTATTCATTTAAATAATATATTGTAATAGTAGTCTACTTAAAAATTCCTACATTTACTAAATTTTTTCATTTTATTTCAATTTTCATATATAACTTTATATAGAAATATTAAGTTAGTATAAAACATACAAAAATTGTATGACAATGGCATTATAAGAGATCCATACAATGATTATTAATATAAAAAATTGAATATTATTATAATTTATAATTCATTATTATTAATATGATACACATTTAATTGTATATAAATTATTTATATATGTATATCATGAGAATTGTTTATTTTTCATGTTTAAATGGAACATTGAACAGAAACTGTATATACACACTGGTAAAAAAAACTCTAGACTAATAAAATCTTGCAAATTACATTTAAAACGTAAAGAATAATAATGTAAAATGCTTCAATTACAAAAAAACCCTGTAAACACATTGTCTAGACAAAAAAGTTGAATAATCAATGGATAAAGCAGAATAAATTCTACTTTCAGTAGGACTTCCCTACTACTATAATTTTTTTTAATATACACCTAGATAAGATAAGCACCAGAAATGTTTGACATTTTTCTCGATTTCTTTTTTATAACTATCAATAATGATCTAAGAAATAAAATAAAACACAACTAATCCACTCAAAAATATGTACAAGAAAATCCTTTAGGAAACCAATTCCCAAATTTGAATAAAATAAACATGCATTAATTATTATACGAGAGTCCCTTAATCACTCAATCAAATGGCACATAATATAAAATTTAAATCACATTTTTGCCGCCTTAATTAGCTAAAACAATTTACGTTTAGGAGGAATATAAATTTAAGAGAATGTTGTTTCGTTTAAATATAACTTTTGAAATAGAAACTCACTATAGACATATCAGGCTTAAACTGGCTTATTTAACTTTTAGTCACTGGGTTTTATTCGATTTTTCTTTCAAATCTTTTCAATTGCTTGATAATAAAAAAATCTTATAAAAATGTATAAAAGGCCAGTAGTTTCAAGCGATATTTTTGTTAAAAATTAGGCATTTTTTTGGTCGATCTCTAACAAAGTGTGATGTTTAAGTCTTAAAGATGCTCAGAAAATGCATAGCTAAGAGTGGAAACTAAGTGAAAATGAATTTAATCAAATCCATACATATTTGCAGCTATTTATAACATGCAACCCATGTAAAATATTAAATTCATTCCAACAGTTTACCATACTCCACAGTTAAGTTTGGAACAATCAATAATCTAAAGCCGTTACAATCTGTGTCGCTCTCCACTATTGTTGCATTTTCCAAACATCACCATGAAATGAAATTGATGATATGCGATTTATGAATGAATTTATCCCTCAAAAGCTACATTTAACAAATATAGCATCAGTGCGCTTTTGGCGTTGTATGCATTGTACTTAATTGTGTTGTTTCACTACGTTTTGGCGGTGGTGGTGGCGGTGGCCGTTTCGATTTATAATCGCACGTCAACGATGTACGCACATTACTATTATTGTGTACAGGACTAGTAGCGTACTCCACCACTGTATCCATCATCACATTATCCCTATAGACATTCTCATAAACATTATTTGGCCCATAGTGCTCTTTCACCCAATTACTAACATTGTGCTCTTTATAATCGGGCAACAGCACCGGCGGATCACGGAATCCTAACACTTCATGTGGCGTCGTACTTGTGTCTAATTTACACTTTTGCGCCACTTGCCACTTCTTCCTCATCACCCGTTGCAAGTCCTTCAAAAATTCCATTGGCGGCTCCGCCAACTTCTTGGGACTTGACAATTTCGTCGATTCAGATCGCTTCGGTGGCGGTGGTTTCTTCGGCAACGGCGGCACCTCTTGCGGTGTCAAATTGAAACTAATCTTTTTATTCTTTTTCGGACTAATTTGCTCTTGGAAGTTTACAGTCTTTCTACTACCGTACGGACTTCCATTAGTAATGGAAATCTGTCGCGGCAACGAAGTTTGTCTTAACGACGACCTCAACACGTTCTGGTTGTTGTTAAAGTTCACCGCTCCAGGCAATGTGTTCGTTTGCCGATACTGTGGCGGGTTAACATACGGTGGAAGTGGAGGCTGTTGGTTCCGATGTGTCGGACTGAAACTACACGGTGGATTCTGTTGCGTTGGAGTGCTGCAATTCGAACTGACATTCGACATTGGCGGACTAACGCAGGGTGTATTCAACCGTGACTGTGTGGGCGTTTGATCGGGCGAAAGACTCTGTGTAGGTGTCCGATCGGGACTTAAGATATTCGTGGGGGTTGTACTGCCTTTTCGGCGTCGTACTGTGCCCGTGTCTTCGCCGGGCGGCGGTGGCAGTGACATGAGCGATAATTGACTACCGGTCAGTTCGGCGCCAGTCATCGGCGGCAATTCGTTAGGATTTGGCGGTGGCGGTAGACTGTCCAAAGACAAATTGGAATTATACACTTCTGGTGGTGGTGGTGGCAGTTGGTAACTGGGCGAATCGTTCAAGATTATGTCTCCATTCGTTTCTGGTGGCGGTGGGAGGGATGTTATTGAGTCAGTCTACAAAAGAGAACAGAAAAAAATATTAAAATGTGAACGATTAAAAAGGCAGCAAGAAACAGCACAATTTTGGAACATTTACAAAATAAATTTACCATTTAGGGAATTTTATGTTAGTATTGTTGTTATAAAAGGAACGGATTAATGCTTGGGCAGTTGAAAAAGATGGTGATTTGCCTACTTTCACCTTAATAAAAAAAAAGTTAGTAAAATTAAAGAAATAAATAAAGAAAAAGGAGTAGTAAAGAAGCAGTAAATTGTGTGAAATTACCATTGAAGAGGGCATATCCGGCGAGTCGGGACTCCTAATAGACCCGGCACTTGGTGGTCGTTCATTAAAGGGACTACTTCGTTCCCCAAAGGGCGACAATCGTTCCTTAATTGGTGTGCCACACAGTGGAGTACTATTCCCACTTCTTGTGCCCATCGACTCGATCGACCCGCGATTCTTACTATACGAATGTTGCCGCTTCAATGTACCACTATCATCTGTTAAACTGCCATTACTGCATTTTCTCCTACTGTGTCTCCTAGTCAATGTACCACTATTTGTGTACGTCACCGGACTCTGTTGTGTTTGCTGTAAAACAATATCAATACCGTCGTCACATTCATCCCGTGTTTCTCCAACCTCTTTCAATTGTCTTGTGATATTCGTCAATGGCAGGCTCGGTTTCATCGACGGTTTCCTCTTTATTGTGCCCATCGGAAACTCCGAATCGAATGCATTCTCGCAACTCGACGGGGCACCGTCCGACATGCATCCACTGGAACTGGAACTGGAAGCACGGCTGTGCCGTCCACCGGGCGTAATCCCTGTGGAACTGGCCTCACTGGGGGCTGTCGACGAGTACGATGTATCACTCTGCGTCCCGTAACCCGCTTCACTGCCCTGATAAGCCGACTGTGTCGGCGTGGTGACGTTCGATTGCACCGCTATCGAACTGACCGAACAACTTCTAGCATGTGCCAAAATATCCAGGTCCTCCTGAGCCAGTTCGTCCATTAATGCTCGATAATTGTCCATTAATTGTTTACCGTACTTGGCCACACGTATGCCAGTTATCCACTTCTCCAGCGTACTCTGATCTTCAGCACATAAATATTTAATGAATTTCGTCGATTTCGGTTCTTGTAAGCGGGGATGTTTTATTGCGAAACAAAAGTCTGTGGGAGATTTGTATTTTTTCTTCCATCCTAAACCATAATAAACCTGAAACAATGGGATTAATGAGGAAATACGGCCCTTTTTTATATCAAGATCGGAGAAACTTACGTGATTATTGTCGAAAGTCGCTAGGCAAACCAAATCCTTGGCGGATTTCACTTTGTCTTTTGGATAGTAATAAATGCCTGACGCACGTAACACGAAATGATACTTTTTCCAACCCTTCTTCGAGTCGGCTTTTAAATACAGTGGTCCTTCTACTTCTGGTATACAGCGTGTAGTTGATGAAAAGAATTCCTCCAATAACATATTTCTGGAATGTTCATCGTAATCAATTGTCTCCCTTTTATCAATCGGTGATAGGAGGAATTTCTCCGGTTGTAAAAATAGTCGGATCTTGTCTTCACGTTCAACGAAGTAGATTTTATTTTTGGAGTCCCGAGTCCACAATAGTAAATTGTCTACTAAAAGTTCATGGTCTTCGTAGAATCGTTCTGTGAACAGAGATTTCATAAATTTCACTATGTACAAATAAATTCAACTGTGTGATCGTTTAACTAATACGCGGGATTTAAAATGCAATTAGCTCGAGAACCTTTGAATATTCGAGCAGCGTTTGAGTTATTTGAAGTTTTGCTTCTTGAAACTGTATCTACTTTGATGTAGGATGTTGTTTAATTATGGGGAAAAGATTTATCCAATTGAATTAAAAATAGTGCATCCATTTATTATGCAAACAAAGAAACAAGTCTCGTCTATTTTCAAACAGTGCCATCGATTACTGTGAAATTCAGGCACTAGAAACATGAATTTCTGTGTAAATTCTATTAAATTCATGGTTCCACATCAAGTAACAGATATTGGCACCATTCACATGTCAATTCAAACAACAAACCCTATTAATTATTATCATATTGGTTTAATTCAGCGAGTTTATGGGCCGATAAGCATGGCTTTGTTAATAAGTAATGTAGTTGAACTGTATTATGGCAACAATAATATCGCAATTTCCCTTCGGTTCGAATTCGGTAGAGAACAAGAAAATTAGGTTGTTTTTTATTTAATGATGCACTTACCCATATACAAGTCTGGCAAATGTTCAACAATGGCCCATTTCGGTTCCATTTTAACATGATTCTTATCAGCTAACAACGTAGTAACATAAGAGCACAACATTTTTTCATCAACTAATAACGATTTTGCACTACCATCAGTCGTAAATACTTTAAGGAATAATTTTTGTATATTGGCTTCTTTAATCTTTTCCATAGCCATACGGATTTTTTCAGCCTTAATTCTCGATGCATCATCCTGTTGATTAAATCAAATAAATAATAATCGGAATATAAAAAGAATTTCGTGGAACCCTCGATTACTGGTACGCGAATTATAATTGTTTACATTCGAAATAAGACCAGGAATCGGGGTTACATCTACGAACAATTATCGGATTTATTTAGTCTGATCGCTTTTTGGATTTACTAACCTGCTGTAAATGCAATGTTTGCGGCTTCGATCCACTGCCGCCACTGCTAGCACTCGATTCACTCGACAACATCGATACTGTATCACTAAATGCGGAATCATTGTCCGGCGACTCTGTTCGTCCAGAGTCATTTTTTAATATTAAATCGTTCTCAGATGTGTCCAGTTTCAGTCTAGGTGTCTCCGATGAGGAACGGCTATGTGTGCGAGATTGGTGTTGCGCTAATTTTTGAGCATCTGCAAAAGGGAGGAAAATTCAGTTGAATGATTTATAGTCGCCAATATTCTGATTTACCTGATAACCGTTTACTATCTCTGGCATGACCAATTTCTCGTTCACATTCCGACTCTAATGCACATAATTCACCTAAAATAGCATCCAGGTCCACATCTTGTGTATCCTCCAAATTGGCCATCGAGAAACGGTAACTGTCTATACGAGGGGCAGTGATTTCAGAATTTAAAGGCCTCAGGTGTGCAGTGGAATTGATCGGGTCCAAGCCCTGTAAAAAGTAAAAAAGCACAAAATTAATTTACATTCCTGCAGGGGTTCCAGGCTAGTTTGGAGAGCTATTCAAGTAAAAATTGTATTTTCAGTTTTAATTAAATATGCAGCGAAAACGTTGTGCTTTTATCTAGCAAACGAGACCAATGAAGATGAAACTTATGAGTTTCTCGCGGATATTGCAGAGCAAAATATCATTTGGCGACTTGAGATTATAAGTGAAAGGCAATTGAACAAGAATAACGCATCAAAGCGTTTTATTGCACTATTCCAAGAGTGAATGGAAATAAAAGCTCATTCAGAATAGTTAATATTTCGAACCATTTAACATTTGCATATGAAAAATTGAACCATTATTATGGCTTTGGAGATTCAAATGTGGTGGTTCTTTCCACGATTTTGGGCATCTTTATTAAATAAATGACAAACGGTTTGGGTTTTTTCCTAGTATAATTCTTAGATAAAACATTTATCGCTTTTTTACTGTTATTCAGAACAAGAGTAGGGGAATTGGGAAAAAGTTAATGATAAAATAAACAACGAGAGTAATTCTGTTATAAATTTGCATTAGATGGATTAATTAAATTTAAACTTCTTGATTACCGAGAGCTTTTCCTTGTTTTTTATTCGAAACTTTTTAACACACTTCTCTTTCTGATATATTTACAGTACAACCTCGTTATATTTCTCTCTAAGACGTGACTGATATTCGGTATTACTTCAATAATAACATTCACATATAAAAGCTAAGCAAATAAATGGCTTCTATATGGATACATGGCAATAGTGCACTTTTATAATCATACTTCGTATACCAGAGGAAGTAAACATTTTTCAGCTACTAAAACTTGTACGAACGCATCTTAGTAGCGAGATAGTAAGTAACTTCCGTCGTCATAGGGACGCTGATGTATGTGAATACAAACTCATATTTTCACGATCGTGATGATAAAAGCTATTTTTACGGATCATAACTTTGGAAAGCTCTCCCTGGTCGCTTCTTTCCACCAAATACACAGCAAAAATACAAAAGCATCAACAATAATCATATTTTACGCTTGCATTTGTCTAATAAAACTCAAAATGCCGTCCCAGCACTTTCACATTTATCATCGAATTTTGAGTGTTGCGTGAAAGAAAAATCAGCAAGATACTTATCGATCTCCACTGAGCTACTTTCTTTGCAATTACCAACATATTGATTATAAAAATGAATTAAATTTAAAGGGTGTGTCACCAGTAGGGTGGCACTTTTTTAATTAGGTCAAGGCATTCACTGTATTTTTTTTTGTGACACATATGTGCATGCATGTTCATCATTTTTAATAAAATCCACTCCGCCCTGAATTTGCATAGAACAAACGACTTTCTCTTTTTGCAAAAAGGGATGATGTTTTATTCAATTTTGCGTGTAATATATAACAAAAAAGGACCGACACTATGATATATTGTCGAATTTATCCATGAAATTTGTTTCTTTAAACTTGTATACGGTATGAATATATTTTTCCAAAGAACAGAGAATAGAGAACTATGCAGAGATAATTCGAAGCGAATTCATTATTAATAAAACAAAGTGAAGGCGGAATAAAGAGCGTAGCGGCACAAGATAAAAATATCTAAACATTGTCGACAATAAAAGTTTTATTTAAAAAGAAAGCTTTTCGCTCTGTAAATTATTTAATAACAAGAAAATAAAATGCGAAATAAGGAACAAGTTCTGTTGCCGTGAGGGTTGAAATAGGTCAACGATGAAATTTTGTGTAGTGGAATAGAAATGGAATAGTAGTAGGGTGGTAATAATGTTGAATAAATTGGGGAACAGAATATAGTTGGGAAAGTGTGCAAGACATGAGAGGAAAATGGTTAAAAAATATATTGCAAGGGTCACTTTTAGTATGTCGTTCACACATTTGTGGCCTCAGAGTGTTTTTTTCGATTATTTTCATGGACCAGCGTGTGACATGTGTCTGCATTTACTTGTTTCTCGTTACAGTGATTTACAGGTGAGCAGAGCGCGCTTCTAACTAATTAAACTTTAAACCAAACTGCCAATTGAAATTAATTTCCTTCGAGGTAAGACATAAACCATTGACGCTTTGACCACATCGACCCTAAGGGATTACAAGAAATCCCTGGCCTCTCTAATGGGTGTTTGTAACAGTGAACTTGCCCTTCTCTATCGGTTCGATCGGGCAATTTACCCCTAATGCCTGCCCCCGCTTCCCACACAATAAGATATCCGAAAAGAGTGCGATTAAATGGCGTGCATTCAATGCAAACGTACAGGTGAATGAAAAATGATTATTAAAAGGATGAACGGCCCTCATAATGCGTATGGAGTGTGAATGGTAAGTTTAATGAACTGACAAATGCACAATTTGATCAACACACGCACCAGATTCGTCAACATCATCATGATTTTACTTTTGTGTATACGCTGCGGTTATAATAGGTTTATTCTGGGTAGTGCAGGTGAATTTATATAGGGGTTGTTTCCTCCCTTCTCACAACATGTTTGTTTTATCCGCATATAAGGATGTGTCATTTGACAGATATAATGTAGGACTATGGTCACAGGACACGAACTGAGAAATCATCAGAATAATGGAATTTACCCAGCAAGTCCACATGACAAACGACTTTAGGTGCCATACCAGCCCTTTTTCCGATAGCAACTGTTTCAATAGAGTTTTAAATTTACTGGTGTTCACTTTGGACAGATCTGAAATCGTGTATTTTCAAATTGGAAAAACTTCCTGACTGGTAGTAGAAAAAGAGCCGGAAAATCAGACACAAATGCCCGTTGTCGAGAGGGCGATTTGCATTTAAAAGAACAACATTAAATATTAATGGAAATGAATGATCAAAAATTCAATAAAAACCTCTCGGTTTGCCTTCAACAAGTCAGGATACTGGAATCGATGTCCTCATAAATATCAAGTTATAAAACATGAAAAGTCTTTTCCATAAATTTCGGAAAACTATTCATTCTCTGTGTGATAGCAGTTGAAACAGTTCCAAAATTAAGATTTTATATGGAATGATAATCCATTGAGTGTGTTTGCAAACGCCCTGTTCTCTATGAATTAATAAAACTTTTCAGGAAGTTGATAAAAAAAATTAAAACTTGGCGTCAGTTCTGGCTTCTCTCCCCGTTATTAAAGTTTCTTGTTAGTTTTTTGTTGCCAGATTATTTCTGAAGATTTCTAGTTGCTAGTTGCATTTACGGATGCTACAAGAAAAGCATCCTTAAAGTTTATATTCCAATTTTGCTGAAACATTTTCATTATAAGCAGAAATTTCAAAAAAAAAATGTGCCAGGCACGGGTCGATTAAATAGTGAAGAAATGAAAATATCTTTTACATTTTACGTTTTGCAATAAAAGTTTTTATGGATAGTATATTGTTTGGCCTTTCAAATTTTTTATCTTTTTGCATATAAAAACAACAAAGGAAAACCATTATAAAATAGAGAATTAATTATACTTCTCTAGGGTATTAATATGTCTTGTCTCTAATTACAAAGTAATTAAATTATAATAAGAAATTATGCTCAACTGGTGTACTTAGTGTGTCTTTGTAATTAATTGTAAAAGCTAGTATGCAGTAATTATCATTAAATGTTGGTAAATTGGATAATATTGAGTTGCTAAAAGTCCCAATATACCAACAAAATTAATTGACAACATTTAAACATCAATTCGTCCCCTGAAAACTGCTCTCCACCAGACAATTTCATAATCCCTAAATAAACAATAGCTAGCTTCAAAGTTATTAATGCTAAGATACATAAAGAATCATAAATGTTATTTACATATTAATTCGCAAGTCGACCTAAATGATTTCTTAGCATGACTTTATTCACTTTATTTATAACGATTAATAAAGAGTGCATAATTTATTATTATAAACGACCAACAATCCAATTCACCTCCAAACCATTTGTTTACAATAAAACCGCCAACAACTCGACATAAAAAAAGGAAAAATTTAAAATTGAAATCAGTTTCGTACCTTGCCGAATTTCCATCCCTTAAACATCGTATCCAAGTAGTCGCGTATAAAGCACACAATTTAATTTTACGTCATGTTTGTCACATTTTTACTGTTCCAGGTGTTTGCGATGGCATCAATTTACACAGCCGCACAATTTTAATTAAATCACCATCATTATTTCTAGACTAATATTGTAAAAAATAATTGATTTTATTCCAATTTGTACTATTAGGATAAATTCGTTTGAACCGGCAGTTATGATTCTGGTGTATTTTTGTCGGTTATTTTATTAGAGAAGAGGGTGAGATGTAATGGGTTGTTGGACGGAGCGATTGGGAAGCTTCCGTATATGACGTCATACTGCCCGGGATCCTTCCGCAGCCGCCACACCGAGTCCTGAATTGTTCGTATGGCGGTAGTGTGCCAGCGCCGCCAAAATACGATCATCCCCATTCGGTACAATTCGTTTCGCACTCATATGGGGTGCTTTTACCAAACCACTTCCACCCCAATACATTTATACGTGGCCCCATATACGAGAAATCGTGCAGGGCGCGAGCTTTTTTCTAAAAGGTCCTTCGTGATTTTTATTTGGGGGCTAAAGGTGATGGCGAAAAAAAACCCACTTTTTTTTGTCAAAGCTCTTTTTGCACAAAAACAAATAAAAAAGAGGGAATGTTGGACGTTGTGGCATTTCAAATTAATTAACTCTCAAAACACAACTTCAAAGGGGGGCTGGAAAAGTGTAATTACGAAGGTGTTTGCAATTTCTAGTACACAGGGTGGATTTTAGTGCCAACAGAACTAAATAAATCCCGACATACATTGTCTTCACTCCCGTTCTAAGTGCATTTCTCTAACATTTTTCTGAATTTCTACGTTATGTCAGACACAAACGTAAACTGGCATGTTTGCACGAAACTCTTGTTACAAATAAATGCCTTGTAACTTCATTTATTAGAGCGAGATTCCACAATACACAGATGGAATAAAAATGAGTTTAAGCACTAAGTGAAAGGGGTAAAGACTGCTTCCCTTGGAGGTATCTTTCAAACACTCGACCTTAATGACCATAATGAAGTTTACTTTTCTTGTTACAGCGTTCGCTTTATCCGCTTTTTATAATTTGTTCTCTACAGTAAGAGCATCAGATGCACGAGTACTATTAAAATCTTCACAGAAAAGTCAACAATACCGTTCCCATCATAGAAATTATTTATTCATATAATTACAATCGTGATTTACGCATTTTTGAACCCGTTCATCCCCTTCGGGCTATAATTCATTTTAATACACCGCAATTTTTTTGCATAATTCATTTAGCCACCCTCTAATAAATTAGTTGTATATTGTTTTTCATACTGAATTAATGAAATCCCGATGTTTATCCGAAATGGAACGTGTTTTATGTGTTTGTGCAGAGAGGGATGGATGCTGCAAGATACACAACCCTATCATGGATATACATATGTACGGGAATTATCGTTTCAGGCCAAAAACCTACTCCTATAACCGGGGGGTTAATTCATGTAATGCGCTGTTCTACTATAAACTTATGTAATATTGTATCATCGTGTGATTTAACTCAACTCCCTTATCTCACTTCAGCCCTCACTTTCAGCAGCATTGACGCGTTCACGTCTCTTCCTTGTAATTAGGTGGCGGTTTTTAAGAGAGGGTGTCATAACTGGGCTACTGTGCGAGTTTTTGACACCCGTACAACTGCCTGTCATCGTAAAACGCACCCTTTCGATGTATAATTACTCATTTATTTTGTTGACTCGATAATACCCGCCTGTGCGAGGACAATGATACCAAAAAAAGAGTGTATCCTTCGAGGGTGAGTTAAACATACACATTAGTGGGCGGTGGAGAATTTTAATTAAGGGTTAATATGTTTTTATGTGCAGCCGAGGATTATGATTATTCTGTTTACGCTGCGCTGTTAACCGTATAGAATTTTGATTTTACTTAGGAGTTTTGCTCGTATAGGCAGGTGTTTCCTTCGTCCTTTTATCTAATAAACTGTGATAATCATTTAAATGGTGCTATTTACAAGTTCCGTTTACAATAAACGCCAACTGCCATCAGCATTACAACAACAAGATTATTAAGTAAAAACAATTTAATTTTGTTCGTTCAATATCCCCTCGATTTCTTTTTCTACAAACACAATTAACTTGTCAAGAATCTATAAAAAAAAGCTTTCAAATATGACTGTCACTCTGTTGGCCCATCACATTTGATTCCTAAAGCGTTCTTCGACCAACCAAAACCTTTGACTGACACTGGCTGGCATCTTGGTTTTAATAGAAAAATATATGTCTCCAATTTATAACGGGTTATAGACCCTTACATTTTTTATTCTTTCTCCCTTCATCAGCATCGAACAGTAACATAACACCGGAAACATGTAGAAATCCCATGAAAAATATAAATATATTTTAGGCTTTTTAAAGAATGATAATACAACTTATTCAAATGTAAATTTTCAACCCACCTACGAGTGGTTTTTATTTAACGATCTAAAAAGGCGACTTAGGACGACTTTCTCCCCTGCGAAATTACTGATAAAAGCCGAGAATTGATAATAGATTTTTCCACTTTAAAAAATAATTTTCACAAACTAAGTGAAAATGCAATTTATTTAACGATTATATCCCGTTTCTCATCGGCTTAGCATAAACATTATTGCTGAGGGTTGTCGTATAAGGTTGCAACATTTTCACAAATTCTTTGTGTTGCTGCATCAGATGGCATTCCCATCAGTTGGCGTGTTATTTTGCACCAAACCGCCTACATACACAGTCAGAAATTGTGCTCTGTTCACATAAACCACCTGTATGTGGTTATCATAATACCCAACGTGTGTAATGAGGAAAACTAGCACAACATCACATAACAGAAAACATAAATTCCGGACAATGCCTTAAATACACGATGCAAATCGCTTCTTGGATGCAAGTGCACAGCACTCGATTAGAAACAAAAAACACCTGTGTGCACGTTTTTTACTTTTCATTTTTCATTGTTATTGTTACATAAAGGTTCTCTTATTTCTTTGATTCCACACAGCGATTTATTCATAATTCCGATTTTAATCGGACATTCAAGAAGGTTTTCTAGTGATTAGCGGTACTTAAATGCAATTTGCTCGTATAGAATAGTGTTCGGGTACTTGTTGCGACATAATTCTCCTCATTATATTACACATTCGTGTGCTGAGGTGAAAAACTAGGCAATTTTTTCCACTTCCTTAAAGAACGACGTGCCTATTCACGATCGAACCACTGAAGATTGAATGGATTGTGTACCTTTACATGGCATGAAATTCATTTCGAATCGCAAATTGTACATGTGTAATTCCGGATTCTTGTTATTCCTTGCTAACCAAAACATATTTTATTTATTTAGTACAAAAACCACGCTTTGAAATGCATTTTTATATTGTTCCCCTCGCCCAGTATTTTTTCAATGCGTTTTTATGCATTATAATTATTCACCGAACTCTTTGAACCATTAAATCGATTTAAATCCAGACACAATTAAAACGTGCTTATTTTTTAGCACGATTCTAATGGGTACGTACTGTTCGTCAGTCATGCTACAGTAAACCCCTTTAGAAATATGCAAAAAAGCCATTGCCCTTTAAAATTACACACAACTATTTAAATGAAAAACCGTACGGTTTCTTCTTCAACACAAATAACAGTGTATAATTGAAAATTTGTGACATATTGAAGGCGCTTTTTATTTTCGAAAGATGAACATCTGGTGATGGCGTAACAATTGTGTACAGGCCGGAAATGTGGCAGTCCATCTCTTCACAACACAGTCAGGGGTACAAATTAAGAGAATACATCCGGTGTTTTATGAGAAATCGAGCTTTATTCCGTCGCTTTTCTCCCTCCCGGACCAGTGCGAGATGCGATTGCCGAGCGCAACGTCCATTCCAGTATCGTTTTTCATTATCAATTGTATTAATCTCATTTATATGCGATATTTAATGCAAATTGCGTATTTTTATTAAACGTTACATTGAAATGACAAGCAGGAAATTGCATTTAATGCAATTATCATGATATACCGTTTGAACATGAAATTCAATAACTTTCCCATTACAGCGAAAAAAATCGAGGAAGTTAGTTTTGGAAAAGGCAAACTTTGAACTTACTTTGAATATGCTATAAATCACGCTTTAATTTAAACTCTTGCCTGGGTCCCTAACCGGGCACAATTTTTTTTAATTAAATTAATTAAACCATCAAAGAGCTGACCAGTAATTGAATTATTTAATCAAAATATTGACGTAGAAAGGCAATATAGACTTATCGGTGAAAGACAATAGGATTGCACTTGAAGTTCTTTTTAATCGAGAGCAACAAGAAAACCGCATTAATGTTAATTCACAAAGCGGAATGAATTTTATCACACAAGCTAATTGACTAGAGTCCATGCAACCAATTGATATCAAGTACTAGAAAATAAATTGCAATAAAAACAAGCAAGCCTGCCTTTGTCTCACTCTGGAATGAAACGAAAAAATAAATTAAAAACTCTTGACAATTGATTTAAATGAAACGTTTTTTGAAACCCCCCAACATTATTGAATTTTTCTATTATGGGGCCGTGTAAACGGTTTTTCTTTGTTTTCGCACCAAAATTCAATTTAAAATTAGCCTGCAGGTTTTTTTTAGAAAAAAGTGTACACATGCAAAGAAACGTGCTTACTGTTATTGTATTACACATTTTTCGCGATTGTACTAAGGAAAGCCGCGAGGCAAGTGGCTCTTTTGTAAAGGCAAAATGACGCACTTTTCAACAATACACACGTATCCTCAGTATATATTTTATATAACACATTACGGCATAAAAAATGCCATTGTGGCAAGTAAGAACCGTTATTCCAACCTGCCAGTACTAAGTCCCTCTGAGTGCATAAACGCTTTATTATATAATAACAATATTCAGTATTTATTGTTCTATTTATGACAGTGAAATTGAAATGTGTACTGCAAGAGAATAATTGCGGCTACATTTGAAATTCTAACTTTAGGGTAAACTATTTAATAGAGCAGCTGCTGCCACTCTTTATAAATAATATTAAATTAGTATTAATTAACATATTATGACCCGCATATTTCACATAGTTTACTTTAATTTGTGTATGTTGGATTGGTATGAAGGCTACTTAGACAACTGTAACTACTACTGTTCGACTTACTACAAGTGTAATTTACTTTATTAAAGTGTATTTTTAAGTGTAATCGAGAGGAGTATGAACACTTGAGAGTTGCTCAAAAAATTATTAAGTATAAACATGTGGTTTGTATATGCGTTTGGGGTCCTTGGACGTGGTATTGAAATCATTTTGGCACCGTCAAAGTCTTTTAATTTGTAACTAATTATACCCATTACTCCAGTTTTAGCACCTACAAAATAAGGAACTGGAGGATACAAATAAGTCTCTAAAACCGAGTCTAATCCAATCGAAAAAAAGTGATTTATAAAAATTCCAAACGCAGAAAATAGTAAATTAAATGACATAAATTTCTAGAACCAAATGCGGGAGACCCAAATGATTTGGGAGTAAAAATGGCCAGGACCTGAAGTGAAAGTATTAAATATTGCTACCAACAACTTTGAAAGCAATAAATTAAGAGACCATTCAGATTGTGTACAGATTATATTTAGATCCCCTATCGAAATCCTGCTGTATGGAGTAAAATATGAATTTATAGCGGTAAAACTGAAATAATTTTCAAATATTTTACGAGAAGATATATAAACTGAAATTAAATGTTTGAAATTTATGATGTGAACTTTATGATTCCAGATAAGTGGGTACTAAAAATAAAAATATTAAAAATTAAATTTAACCAAAACTACACCACTGTACAATTCAGCACCAGTTTTGGCATTTAAACGAGGGGGTGTCGGCGTTAAGTTGTCACCTTTAATGAAAAAAGTCCGAGAGTGAGATGAAACTAACAACAAAATAGCGTAGAAAGCTGTATAGTGTTGCGTTCGTGGATGAATGCATCGTCATCGTCGTCCTTTTAGTGCGTCTCACCCCCTTTTTCAGATAAATGCATTCTGCAAATAATACGATGACTCATCGAGAGACAGGGAGCGTCGAGACGCTCACTATCCAGCTAAAACATATTTTTAGTCACCACCAAAAAAAAGACTACAACAAATTTGTTTTCTGTTAAAATGGAAGGAAAACTAAATAATGGATGGTGACGTTGTATCTTAATTAAATGTGATTTTTTATCATATTAGCTGATGCTGACAGATCTGGTTAACGATCACATATCAATCATCATTAATCGTTATAACGTTTAACGCTGCAAAAAGCCCGATGCTTTATTAGAAAATTGTTACGGTGAGTTACAACATTCATCGCCATCTACATTGCATAAAATCAATTTTTCAACTATTTACTCTGCGATCAGACATAGGTAATTAAACTTCAATTTCCATTTAGCAATGCAACACACGAATGCATTTTATTAAATTAATTCCGTCAAAATTTTCCCTAAAGTTCAGGACCCCCCAATTGGATGACATCATCAAAAGTCACCCCAACTGAATCATACCCAGACAGTATGAGAACAAAATTAAAATTCATATTTGATTGAAAAAACAACTCTATATATAAATAATAAAAAACACAATATAGATTAATTCGATGCTGTTGTCAAACGCACATGATACAATGACCGCAAGATAAAAAATACAAATACACACATGGTTTCGATATTATTACATTCAGTTGAATCAGTCTGGCGCCTTTAAGTCATCATACTACAACAATTTCTCTTTGTTAATTCTACTATCATTTTTCACACTATGAAAGTAGTAAAATTAGGATTTTTTTTAAATATTTACCGAATCATCCGAATAATTCGATACACTGTCGTCGTAGTCGTCAAATTCGTATACAATGGAATTCTTGTGTAGTTTTATTGGATCCGAAGAGCGTTTCAGCCACGACATCTTCTCGTATCAACAAGAACAAAAATCACAATTTTGAAAAAACCAAACACATCAACACCAAACTGGCGATAATGCACTGATCGATATTATTAAGCACATGTAAAACCGATTTAAAGAACCTTCAACTGAACTCATTTTATTTGTGCAACGTTCCACTGCCGACTAAAGAGAACTATAATATGATAGTCTTGAACGAAACGGATGAATTAGTCATCACAGGACCGTGCTTATCCAATTTTTTCCTAGTAAACGATTACTGTATGCGCACTTGGATCTTTCACTGTTTACTTTAGACACAGTGTCAATTTTACATTAGCACACAATTAATTTGCAATAAAACATGAAGATCGGAAAACAGCAGAAATATTCCGTTTCGGATACGATTTTGGTAATAATAAACAAATGACCTCATTTGAATATGTATTAAGTTTCGATGAAGGTCAGCGGAACCTAACAAATAAAAACAAAACCAAATCACCACATAAGCATTATTATCAGAATGATGATTTGCGTATCAAACAATGAAATTCTACACAGGATGTTTATTGCAACGGTGATTCCGTAATTACATTAATCATGTGGTGCTCGATTTTTCCATCGAAGGGTACCATTATGGGAATTGTACCCAGTACCGGCCTGTTCTTTTGCAGGGTGAGTGCGGGTGGGCCTAGTTACTAGGGGAACCGAAAACGTTTCACACAGATTATTTTAAGTTCACTATTATTAGGTGGGGGAAGAAGATACCCATATGTATATTTAGGATAAGCTGGTTCATGTGAAGAAACTACAAGAGACCATCATTCACGTTGATATCGTCTTATTTTTGAGACATTCAGCATTGGAAGTGCATTTGGAGGTCTTAATGAACAAACAATGTACAATAAAGTTTATTTTAAGGACGAAGTGGTCGTAAATTCAATACAAAATGCTAATGATAATTGAGTCAAGTAAAAAGGTAAAATGGTTGAATTGTTTGATGGTAAAAGAACGATTTTTTCCAACAAGATAATAACAAACGGTTTATCTGGACTTAATGGAAACATCATCTACGATGCCACTCCTTTTGTTTGGAGTTTTTTTTCTGATTTCGCATCAACAAGTAGGTTTTTCTTGATTTTTTGGAAAAACGATTAGTTTTCCACTTGGCTAAATTGCGGTCGTTGTTTCTTTCGGCTGTAAAATAACTGTATACATTTCAAAAATTTATTGTAATTGCCTTTAAAAGGGATCCAGGCAATGGCCTAATTTCATCCACCCACAATAAATCAGAGGAACCGGTCAGAATCAGGAAACAAACCCGAAATCTTCCGAATTAAAAAATGTTCATAACAATAGTTTTCAGACCCACCTACATTTTGACAAGTTTTATGGCCCTTTAATACCAAACTACTAACATCAACCCCCAATTCATTTTTATCGTTTTATGGCTTGAAGAACACATGCCATTCGAAAGTGTCATCCGTTTTAAAATTACGACCTTTTCCTAAAAATCACTCCAACAAACAATCTTTTCATTTTATACCAACAAGAAACTTGATAAAAAAAGAACCTTTTAAACAAGTATTATACAATTAAAGAACTTAATCACGTTGGAAACAAACAAGACCTTTCGTTTTGCAGTTTTTATGGAAAAAATGAATTGAAATTGATAATTGCAAAGATTGTTGTTGCAATACAATAACAATTAAAAATGGCAACAAGAATATAGGTTGCGGTCAGTGCAATCACTTAAATTACCGTTTTATGGAATCACGACCAACAAACTCATCATCTTGTTAATAAAATGGAAAACTCACCGTTTCAACACTGTCCGAGCAACATGGCACACAATGTTTTATCTCTGGCACTTTCGGTGGCACAACGCGACGATTTCGCATCAATACTCCATAATAATCGGCTTTATTCAAACTTGCTGAACGTTTAATTTTTATTGTGCGATCATTCAAACTAATCACGACACAATCGTCGCTGGTCTCGATGGTCTTGGACCGAAAACTGCCGCCACAGAACATTTTTTCGCTAGACACTAGGAATTTAACAAAAATCCAGCATCGTTTTCGATGGAGCTTAACTGCAAAAATGCGTCTGCCACACAACAGCTGCCACCAAAGAACTAAACAAGTCTAAAATCTTGACCATGTGGTTGGTGAGTAACTGGTCGCCTCGGAACACAACACACTCACAACGTACCTCTACTACCTGTCCAGGAAAAGGACAACGAACGCCAGTACATAGGATAGTTAATTAAATAAGTGTGAGAAAGACGACCGTTTTACCAACAAAACTATTGTGTATACGGTTTTTAGAGAAAAAAGACCGACATCACGGCGTAGAAAAAGCACTTGTATAGAATTTTACAAGATATTTGTTGAAATGAAATTTGTATGAATACATTGATTCAGTGCAATGCTGGGATAACGTCTTTGTTGCGCGCATATGTGCATAAATTCTAATTGAATACAATGGCCAAAGAAGTGGGTTCTGTTTTTATAAAGAATTATGTGGAGTCACGGATGGAAGTGGAAATCAATCTATTGTGGGAGTACAGAAATCGATTTATCCAATTAAATAACGGGGGGATAAAGAGACTCTTACAATTTAAATCGTTTCTTCTGTCTACATAAAAATCGAATAGTTTATTTTGATAAATTTTAAAACTCCAAAATGTTATTTTTATTTTTCATTGTGAAAAATTTATTTGATAGAAATTACTTGACACAATTTAGTACTCAACATGAAATGTCGGCAATAAATTACTCCTGCATTGAGCCAGCAGGACGCCTTCCGATTGTACAACTAATGTCATACATAAAATTCAAACAAATTTATTTATAAACATTTTAATAATCGGACAATACCTAGCCTTATTACATGGGAATGTAATAGGATGAAAAAAAGTTTAATCGTATTAAAATATTTCTCTCGAGTACCAAGATAAAGGGCTTAATTTATGGTTAATACACGTCTTCAAGTCGATAGATTATTCATGTATTAATTAAAACTGAAATAGTTTGAATTTATACAGAAATAGTTGAAATTTATAACATAATTTATTCCACATAAATAACATGCATACTGTATATGAGCTTTTTTTGATAAGATTGTACTAATTCAAGAAAATATTTTAATTAAGTTAAAGAAGTACAAGCCTCCACTGAGGAATGCGTCGTTTCAAGTAAATTGTGCATAAATAAATTAGTTACTTGAGTATTTTCGTGATACGTAATGCCATTTGCCATTAAAAAGCAATTTTATTAAAAAGGTGCTAAGAAGAGTGCTAATCAAGAAATTTTATGCTGTCAGGCTAAATCCTGACCTGCCCAAAGCACGATACTTTATTAAATATTTCAATTAATGTGTAGAAAAGCAGGTGATATGAGAAGTTGCTCCATCAGGTATAAATTTAGTGCAAGCTGCTGCAAACACAAACATTATACACAATAAAAAAGACACATATATTAACCCTCCCTCTCATCTACCTCTTTTTCACGATCATTTCTACCGAAAATATTTTTCACTTTCATAGCGGCAGATGCAATTTTCGAACGGATTTAACAATTTATTCATTCGCCTTTTTCCATCCCATAAAATATCTTGTTAAAGGTTACTTCAAAAATCTACTTAAAATGAGTTATTCTGATTGGATGATTTTTAATTTCAATTTAACGATCTTATAATGAGACTTAACTATGTATGGTCATACAAACGATAAAATAATGTAACCTGGTGCATAGAGTAAATATGAGTACGGTTGCACAATGTGCAAAATACCGGAAATTTTATGTAGTAAAATAATATATATTTTTTCACATAAATGTAATTGAACGATTAATGCAAAGATAATAATTTCAAATGCAAATATTAAATTGCAAATCGATTACAAGGATTTATTGCAATGAAACAAATATAAAGAATTTAAGTTACACCGTAAAGGATAATTTCATGGGTAGGAGTTTTAATAATATGATAGAAATCTTTAAAACTGTAATAAACTTAAAAAATGTTCTGGTGGTAGATAAATACCCGTATAATAAGACAATTTATGTAATTTCCTAATAAATTATTAATTTTTTTTTTCATCAAGTAATATGCCACAATATGAAAGTGAATTTACTACTTATGCTGTACGGTCTGGTAGTGATTCCATTAGTTTCTTTAATTGGCTCGAAGAAGGGTCATTTTGTAAATACATTTGTATAACACATTATTAATATAAACTCTATTTTATCTCATTAATTTATTACTTTTGCCAACATATACGAGGATTTATCCTTAGATCAAGAACCCCCTATAGAGTGTCGCTCAAAAATCCCGTTAGAAACCTTCAAAATTATTAAGACATGCAAAAGCTGCTTCTAGACAAACTACTAATTAACGTTTGAAATCTATTAGAGTCAGTCTTCTCATATTATTTTGCAATTTTCTTTAAAAATAATCGAATTAGAGGCCCCCGAAATAGCCTCGTCAATCTCGCCTCGCCTTCCTTCATTATGCAAGAAGCACGTGTTCATTTTGGCCAAGAACAAACTTCTTTTAAGAGGGTAGATAGTGGATCCTCTCATTGGTCCTGGAATGGTTATATATGAACAGATGTGTGGCCGAAAAATATTGTAAACGAACACGTTGTCCATATGGCCCGGCAGCTGCACTTGAAAACTAGAAGTGATTGTGACTTGTGGCACACGAAAAAGAAAGAGAGAGCCCATCAAGGCCTTCTTTTCTCCACCACCACGGACAGGTGGCACACGTTTTTGGGGCTCGTGCCCCCACAACAAATTTCAGTAAGCGTCGTACAGTTAAATCAAGAAAGATGCGAACAGCGGAAGTATCCAGTTGCTCGTTGGAGTTGCCTTTAAGACACTCGGCTCCTGAGGGTGTCAAAATTAACACATCGACTGTGTACTTTGGAGAAAGTCGTAAAATACAACCACAAATATAGATTATGTCAGAGGGAGGGTCAATGGGTAATCTTGACCCCAATTAGAATACAAACAAAAATACGAGAAAAATTTACATAAAATATGGCAGCGGACTTGAATCCGTGATCAAGACTACTTACTAGACTGGGATGGTCGTATATCTATTTCGGGAGTATTTAGAAAATTTATTAGATCTACGACCCCATCCGAATGGCTATTATTAGCCAAATACAAATAGAAAAAACACATTTAGCTAGAAATAAAACTGCACTTTTTCAAATGTGCGATGAGGGAATTCATTAGTTTTCTTCACACCTCCACAGCCTTGAGCCTGGCCTGTTCTCGAAAAATCTCAAAGCAATCACAGGAAATTTATTCGTGCATGTAATTTCGCGTGATGATGACTGTCGCGTGTTCCATACAAGACAATCAGAATATTATACCAGAAAAAAACAAAACAATATAATTAACTAGAATAACCAAAAGGCTAACACCTGCTCCTCCAGTTACCAACACTACTCACCCAATTTTCGGGCAGCGAATTATTAATCAAAAATCCCAAATGGACTTGCATTGTTAGCAGTGAATTACTCATCAGAAGTGACCTTTTTTCCTTTTGAATTTTATGTTATTGCGTCTAGACTTTTTTTATATTTTGACATGGTTGTGTAACAACAAACGATCTGTATTAAAATGACTCAATGCATCGTCTGGAAGTAGAATAGTAGGGTTGTTTTCGAGATATTTAAAAATGCAATCTGATATCTGAAAATACAGAATGACTTTTTTCCAACTTCCTCTTTGTGAAGGGTTATTTTCGGCCCGAGAGGAAACTATTAATGTAATTAATTACTGTTATGAAAGCTCCATTAATGGAAGCAGTTTCTTGTCGACTTTCGAAATCGAATTTGAAGCTTGTTTTTGTGTTGAAAAAACTTTTCTAATAACTCCGTATGATGAACAGTTTGAGAAAAGTGCAAGTCAGACACATAATGCAAGAGTTTGAATGTGGATCTTTTAAAAGTATTTTTACTAAAACTGAGCAATAAATACATTTTATCTCCAGTTTTATTCCATTAGAAGAGTTCTAAAAGTTGTTAAATAAATTTTACAACTCTGACACAATTTTAGTCATTAAATTATTGGAAAACCCATTAACTAGTATTTATTGTGTATGGAATATTTGTTAGATAATTTTTTCTATTTCCCAACTTCCAGACCCAACCCTTAAAATCCAGAAATTAAACATTTAATATATGAGGGTCATAAATTAAACGAAAGACACAAAAAAGTCAACAACCCTTTTAATAGTGGAGGAATAAAGTTCAGTCTTAATATACCCCAAAAACAAATATTATATCGTGCTTCTACCCTGCTTGTATCGAATTTTCAAAATATTTCTACACGATACCCTCGTAATTTAAGTGTTATGGTCTGAAATCCATAAAATAATTGTCTGTATGGGTTCTTTTCGGGAACATAAAAAGTCGGTGTAAGTATAGGAAATGTGGCATGTAACAGTAAATTCTACTACAGTGGATATTATTCTGGAATGGTTGTAAACTGGAGAAAAATATGTGGGAGAGATCACTAGAACTGGGTCACACAGATTAAGCGTTCATCTCGCTAAATAATCACAAGGTTTTTCTATATCATCATTATTATGTTGCGAATCATTAGCAGTTAGTTTTCAAATACTACTCCTTGCTTGGATAAAGTACAAAAGTTGAACCGGAGAAAATATGACGAGTAAATAGACTGAGGCCTTGAACTTATTAAGCATGTGGGAACAATAGAAAAAAGGTTCAATAACATGAACCAAAAATATTGAAACGCATAATCAGACCAGATTGGAAAGTAAACATTGTAAAATTACATCGATATACGATCAATATATTGGTACGAGAAGATAAACAAACACATCGTTCTTAAGTCTATAAAGTGTTTAACAGCGAATTTCGAAGATAAACTCTCTTTAACACCATCTCCACCTACGCTGGGATTTAAAATAAGCGCAGCTGATTTAAATTGCATTATAAACGTCAATAATAAATTGTATTTTATTTAAATACCCCACAACCAAGAAACAGTGTAAATTTAAATGCAATAAACATCTGCACTCATCATGGTACTAAACAAATAACTTTGTTTGAAATGAAATCAGTGGGAGAGAAAAATGAACGAATATATTCGCCACCCATATGGCCAAACTGTTTGTATATCTGAAAGTAATTCAACTAATTATTAAAACACATTATGTGGCGTTTAAATTCTAATGGCAGGATATAGAGGGGCACGTGACAGGACATTTAAAAATCGTATAGAAAATTTATAGTGTAAAGTGGTTGGTCGGCATGTACCCTTTTTCTACTCAATTGTTGACAGGAAATTGTGCACAATACGAATGTAGAATATTTAACGAAAAATTTCTGATGAAAAACACTATACGATATAGGAAAAACGTGAGCGGTTTATTAACTATCAACTTATGTATAAATACGGAATTAGAGAAATCGTAAATAATAAGAAAATAATAAATCCACTATTAAAGGAAGTGTTTGAATGGTTCATTTACATGTAAATTGTTATATAATAGTCAAAAGTCAATTATTCGTTTTTATGGTGGAATTGTACAAATCCATTTTTATGTCACGAACGCAGCTTGTCTTCTCTATGGTGATTTGGAATGAAACTGCACCTGTCGGCAGGTGTAAGTGTATCAATAATTTAATGTGCATATTGACAAGTGTGTTTTTCAGTTTGCACGTGTTTGGCAACTCTAAAGGCTTTAGAGAATTCTAATTTAGAATAAACTGTGAAGAGCCATTAATGTTGGCTTATCTGCTAAATGATCTCTTAAAAAAATTTTAGTATTAGTAATATTTAGATTCCATTCCGATAGCTATTTATCATTCCGCGTTTGTTTTTCTCCTTTTTCTTATGTTCACCTTGCCAGTAAGCGAAAAAACTAATGTGAAAATATTAAGATGCTACATTTAATTATCCAGTAATATCAAATGTTAATTAATTGACCGACATCTGACAAATATTTGCTCTTTTTTCAGTGTTAATGACTTTGTAAAAAATTGATACCCATTTTATCCAGTTTTAATCTTTAGGTAAACAGATATTAAGTGTATCAGTACCTAGTTAATCATAAACTCTGTTGTAAACAATATCAAAACTGAATTATTGACCGTATCATCACAGATTCACAGAGTGTCTGAAACTTTCAAATATTTCCACCAGAACTTCTAACATTTCAGAGCTGGTCGCCATCTAGACACAACCAGCAAGCACTAACTTCCAGCAGAAGGCAGTTTCCCCGCTCGTTTTATTGATAAGAGAAATCGTTAAAAGGCGCAAAATTTGAATCTAGTATCTTCAAAGCGGTTCCACTTATCTTTTTAATTAGTAAGAATGCTCATTTTCTAAAGAAGCATAGCGAGTAGCAATTATTTCTCTGAACAACTAAACGTCACAAAATTTATGTATTTTAATTAATTAAAGGGAACTAAATACTATTAATTAATTCACTTGAAACATTTGCGGTACAAACTTAAACAGCTTTGATGAACAAACAAATTCATTCCAAAGTGCATTGATTTTAATGAAAGAATTTAAATTTATTGAGGGAATTTATACCAGGCGTCTCGCAATTACACAAACTTCGATGCCACTTATTAATTAAAACAGTTTTAAAAAGCGTATTTTCTTAGAATCCCGCAAATCCAATCAATTTGAATTATCTTGTATAATTATGAACATTCCTAAGTTCATAATTATTGTTCTAATTGTTATCTACAAATGCATAATTAGAAGAGTTTTACAATGAAAAATGCAAACATCAATTATTCCATTGATAAACAAACTTCATGTCTAGACATCATTTTTAAATGAGAAATCAATTCGTTCGCATTACAAAACAGCCCAATAAACAAACGGATGCTTTCTGGGGGATTAAAAGAAAATAATGAAGAAATTAACTTCGAGTGAGTCATCTGGAATGATTTTCATTAATTTATAACCTAAAGGGCCCGTTAGATCCCTTTTTCCTTCAAACAATATTATTTCTCTCTAATTTACCCCAAAATGCACTCATCCCCAAACGGAATTGCACATAGAAATAACTTTGTCACAAAGTTAACATATATGGAAGAAAATCTCTTCGTTATTAAGTTGGGGAATTATTTTAAGGGTTAGTAGGATCGGGGTTGATATTTTCTACTTTGTTTGTATTATGACAGTGTCCTTAAACTATGCCTTGGAGAAACATAAACTTCCAACACATGCACATTTACGCAAACTTTAACGAGGTAGATGGCACTCTGCG
This sequence comes from Silvanus unidentatus, assembly GCA_963930825.1. Taxonomy (NCBI): domain Eukaryota; kingdom Metazoa; phylum Arthropoda; class Insecta; order Coleoptera; family Silvanidae; genus Silvanus; species Silvanus unidentatus. Next base: position 3,881,276 of record OZ005758.1, read on the forward strand.
ATAGCGACCAAACTTATCGTCATCGAAATGTATATTTTTATCACAAATGGGCCCAAGTTCATGCCAAACATTTGCACTCACTGGAAAAGGAATAAAAGAGGCCTAAATGTGCGTACATCGATCGCACGTCCAAAATAAGACTGTTTGTTTATTCAGTGATTCAGTGATCAAATCTCACCAGCAAACAGTGTTGAAAAAGAGCCGAAAACTGATTGTTTCCCTCTAGGAACTATTCACGTGTCTAAATGGGGTACAATTTTTCCGGCGTCATCAAGAAATCCTGAAAATATACCTTCACACAGTGCCCATGTTTCCATCTTAAATAAATTACCTTAATAAATTCCAAGCTGTGTGTGTCTATTTCGTTCTTTTTTCGTCTAAATAGAATTAATTGCTCACCATTTTACAAGATTTCCTATTAAATGTTTTGTAATTATAAAAGTGACTGTTAAAAATACACACACACACATTTAAGAATTTATTCAAATTTATTTCGAAATGAACAACATCAATAATAATTTCACGGATGGGGAAGTTAGGAAAAAATGCTTCAGCTTTAAGTGAAAAAATCTTTTCGCCAACTTTAAATCCTCTTGCAAAAGTTTTATACGCTCGAGTCTACTTTAATGTGATAATTTTATTCGGCGAAATAACACTATGGAAAGATGACATGCGACACAATGAGTTACACTTGAAGAAAATTGCATTTCTATTAAAAATTCAAACATGTACAAAGGAGAAGAAAAACAATGAAAAACTTTTAGATGGAAGTACGATAAATTGTTGGCCAGTCATGAAGGAATTTTTCCACTCAAACAAACTAAAATGCTGTTTATTGGTACTTTAAAACAAATTCGGATATTAGCTCTCTTGTACATACAGTTTGGCGTCTAATTTAAAGTCAACAAACGGCCGGTTTGCTAGGAATTTCCAACTATATAGCAATGCTGGAAGCTTTTTTCCAAAAGTTTCTTCAACTTCAAAGAAGTGACAGTGAAAATTTGTCAAACAGCCTAGACTTTTTCTCATTGTCGAGATACGAAAGCGTTGGGTACGATTTTATGATGAAAATATCCATTATTCCAGCATTTCCAGCTCGAATGCAAAAGGAAAGCTGAAAATTGCGGTTACATGTGACATTTGTACTATTAAACCCCTATAAGCTTCTACAAAGTACTAATAGAGTGTTATCGAGTTTTACAACAAATTTCCACCAATTTAAACTGGATTCAGTCAATTACATCGAATCGAAAGCAACATACATATCTTGAAACAATTTTAATTTGCTACTACTTATTTCATTCGATAACAGTTTCTGTTTGTATTTGTTGGACGTAAATTAAATTGTTCAAATACTGGAATTTCGATCGGGAAAGCAAAAAGAATCGCTTTTTCTCCAATGAAATACCGGAACACAAGACACACAGCATCCCAAGTATTAGTTTGTTTATGTAATTGAATTGAGAAAAGCTTGTGTGTAGTTGACATGCTTTGATAGATAAAAGAGAGTGGTGGAAATGTGGGCCAACTTTTCCATCTCTTAAATATATCTTGATTAAATTTTTCTTATATAATACCTACTGGAATTGATTCTGCAGATTTCCGCACTAATAAGCAGCTGCATTTCCGTGGAAAAAGCGCCTTTTTCATTCCGGAGCTTGCATACACCAGCTGGGCAAAAAATTATCTACAATTTCGATAGAAATCTATTCGAAATAAATGAGGCTGCATAAAAGCTATTTAGAATATAAAAGAGTGGAAAAATTGTAAGTAGAGGCGAGAGAATTGCATTTTTATAGAATATTAAAATTTTGTTATCCTATAAAATAATCTGTTTAAGAGAGAAAATTCGTGACGATAAAATCTGTTGAACAGTGCAGAATACGTAAACATATAGGCATTATAATCTTATTTAAAAGAAAAAGAGTAAAAGAAAATTGACCCTATAAACGTATAAATATCCTCAGCGATTTACTCCAAACTACCCACACACGTGTGTATGTTTTATTTTCACACGAACAAGTCCTTCTTCTTCCATTTGGCTCTAAACGAAGGTTATTTTAATTGTCATGCTACTTTTTAAAGAACTCCGCATTAGACGAATTTCCCAGGAGAATTATTTGTGGAGTGTGCAATTAAGTTTCGATCTTCACTCGTAATAATGCGATCTGACGAAAGAATAACGAATGATAGGCTCACAGCATCTTACACAGGAGCGAAGGAGAAAAAGCAAACGGAAATAAATCCTGGGGTTTATCTAATTAGTGCATATTGAGAATGATTACTTGAAACTTGTCTTTGCGAACATTAAATTCGCAAGACGTGGGGAACATTTATTAAGAAAAATACTCAAATCGCCATAGCGAAAACGTGGGGGTGGATTTTAAATGAGCTTCTTGACAACTGAACGTGCAGTACAAAGAAATAATGCATTACTTAAGTATTGTTTTGGTATATGGAGAGATAAATTCTGTTAACCATCTTTTCAATTTCCATGGGAAAATCGAAGTATCAGAAAACGCTGGTGGAAATCAACCCCCCACATTACCACTAACGAGGGTGAATAAATAAAAGCTTTTAAAATGATCGAACAATATTTCATCTCGAATTTTGATACGGTTTGGCTTATGACTTGTATTTTTTCCCACCCGAACAAACATTACTCTCAAAATGTCCACATTAATTCTGAAAGTATCGAATACAAGGATAAGAGGACGAAAAAATTGAACAAGTTTCCAGCAACAAGAAATGCAGAAAGTATGCATTATATATTAAAAGCCGGCCCTTTGTATTCATAACAATCGAAAGATACTCCGACCGAATACAATTCCTGCGTCTTAGTCCCTTCAGGACGATCGCCGTCCTTTTTCCGTGATTTATACTATATTCGATCCTCCTAAACAGACCTTTCTTACCCTCCATTTAGGAACACCTCTCAATACATTTCGGTTAATAGAAAGTCGTATGTTTACAATGGAGATAAAAACACACTCAACTAGGTGGATAATTTACATCGTAACTAAAATGGAATAAATAATAACTAATTTGATTTGAAGCATGTAATAATAGCATAATATATTGACGTGATGTTATTTATAGTTGTGGCGCCTAGTTAACTGCACTCGTCTCTTAACATTTCTCCATTTTTTCTCTTAATATTTTTCTTGTTTGTTCGCTCTTTATCTTGGATCTTGTTTTAAAACGCCTACATCACATAAACACATGAAATTGTTCGCTCATGTTGAGAGAATGAGGATTGTATCTTGTAGAAAACATATGCTCAGCGGATAAAATAATTGCAAGAAAAATTCGCTTGGACGTGCCCATATTGTTTGACAGACACTTAAATATATAATTGAACAATGGATAAGGATCAAATGACAAACATTCTGCCAATGGAAAAAAAATGTAATCAGTAGCAGCAGGAGTTCACACTTACAATAAGAAAATAAAAGACATTTTCAATCGCATCGTTGTTATTTTTGTTAGAATTAAAATGAATTTGCTTGAAAGTGCAATAGAGGACAATAATTCCGTGTTACCTGTGTAATAATTTATTATGCAGATTAAAAGAGGGTGTGGGTGATTTTGGCCCTGAATCGAGCAAGTTCCGAACTTGTTAAGGGATTAGGATTGTGGAACACTATATAAAAGAGGACTTTATTAATGACCGAATGCGCATTGATAAAATAAATCGCAATGAAATAAAAGTTTATTGCAGATCGTGAAGTGCATCTCGAAATGAAATTTTAAATTATCTATACAATGCAATTCACAATAAAGCTGAGGAAATTTTATTCGCAACTGTTTCTCGACAATAAATTAGAATAATGCATTTGCAGATGCATGAATAATGTTGTACAAGATGAATAGAAAGTGAGTAAGTTGTGTGAGAGGGTGGTTTTGCTGTACTTTGCAAACTAAATATAATCATAAATCCATATCAGAGTGTACTAGAAACACTGTGTATATGAAATGCCCATTATCTTTATTATATGTATAAACTCCTCCGTTTTATGTACTTAACGTAATTTACATGATGCATTTTATAATTCAATGAATGGACATGTAGAGAAATAATAAAATTGTAATAAATAATCAAGCGTGGTGCGTTTATGTTATTGTATTATAGTCACGTTATGGAAATAAATAAGAATTAAGGTGCTTTTAGAACAAAGGGATTTCATTTTAGTGCACTAGATTGTGTTCTTTGAAAAATGTCAAGAATCGTCCGAAATCAGGAACTGCTTTTAGTTAACGGAGGAACTCTGATGACTAATAAAATGAACATTACAACTGCAACAATTTCGAGATCACTTTAAGAGGGTGCATTTGTCACAATTAAATGGAGACATCTCAATCAATTTCTGTACAGTTGTATCTGTATGTACAGTTGTTGCACACAATAGCACCATCCCCTTTGTAATATGACAAAATCACGAAAAATCAATAAATTGCATCAGAGTGCAAGCAAGCAACAAACTCGAACTGTATTTGTTTTGTACAACAAAAATTGAGATGCACATATGAGCCTGGAGCGAAATCGGAGATATATCATAAAGGATGGGAATACAGGGTGTTTACAAAATATGGTATCAGGAAATAATGCATTTGTCGAATTAGACAGCTGCATTTTTCAGTCACCCTGTTTATGAATAAGCGAATTCGGAAACGATAAAGAAACGGAAATAACGTAATGAGAAAATCCCCGGAAAAGTGACGATATGTCTGTCTATTTTATGTTCTCTTATTGCACGATTCTCTTTTATCCCATCTGATTTGAGACATTTTATGTTTTGTTAAATGAACCAAGAACTAAATGAATTGAGGAGTAAATAAATTGATGATGTACACACATTCTCACCCTGTAGAGCATCGGGACGGGCTTTTCCACAAAAAGTTTTCTATGAAATCGCAACTTTTTCTTAAATTACACATTCTTCAGTAGTTTTCCGGCACCTCTATACGTATTAGTGCTTGGCGAAAGTTTAAACCGAAATTTCAGGGGTGGCGATTTCGAACATAAAATCCCGGAACAAAAAGTAAATCTTCGTGCCGAGTTAATTTCACACGAGGTGGAAGCAGAAATTAGATATTAAATGATTGCATGCTATTAAAGACAGGGTTGTGCGTTCGATTCATCTAGCTTTAAAGGACAGTTTTAATTAAATTTGAAATTTATTAAATGGCTTCTTGAGAAACGCCAAGGACAATCCTGAAAAATAAGTCTTGTTGATTTGCCCATTGTTTCGCTGTATGGAAAATAATTTAAATAATTACATTACAGTACTTAGGTAGTAAAATAATGAAATTCAAACATGTCTCGTGTATGTATAAAATTTTAATTAATTTAGTTTCTCAACACTTTTGTATACACAAAAAAAAACTAGCCATAGGTACACTATACAGAAAATTCTGTTTATCATACAGAATAAAAAGGAACAATCTTATTCGTGTATGTTAAAACTAATGTACATCCGGGAAATAATATTTTGTGTATGTTTGTACTTATACTTGTGAATATTAAAATATTTCATATCCGCTTCGAGTATAAAAAAAGCACCAACATTGCCAGCATTTTTGCCATACACAACGGGATTTTCGATGTTATGTGTGCGGGGGTGTTGGACCACAACAACCACCGATATAACCCATTTTTTCTGTGTAGGTGTGCGTGAATAGCACAAAACACACAGGGTGTGAATACAATGGCCTTTTAACGCCAAGTCATTCATTTCTTTACTTAAACTTCACGCCTTCCCCATTCAACTATTATAATCTTAAAAGTAAGTATAAGTATATGACGGGCTTTTTACTTCATTAAAAAACAACACTAATGACCTGTTATTAGTTATGGTACCTAACAGTGTTAGAATAATCTTATATGCATATACAACCGATTTCTTTAATATTGAATGCTACTTAATGTTCCCCCTATGAGCCCACCATAATTTCGTCTTAATAGCGACACAGTAACAAAACGGACATTATTGTAACGTGTTTGAATTATTTATTAAATATACAATGTAAGATTTGTTTTTTAAATTATACAACACTAATCATAAATTATAATTAATGTCTCCAGTGGGGGTTAGAGTCCACGCTATTTACAACCACCTAATGTTGGTGAGTTATATTTTTACATTCTGTCACGTGTAATTTACACGGTCCAAGACACGTTTTTTCTGTCACAATAGACCTTATTTGGTCCAAGTACTAACGATGTGGTGTTTTTTCCTATGGAGAAAAAATTACATTGGAATTTTTTTTTAAATCTATTGTGTACTTTTTCATCTGAATTAGGCTCAAGTTTTGCCAGACTATGGAGCTACAGTCGCATTTGCCGAAAAAATGTATCGGAGAACAAAAGGAGACCGCATTTCCCCACACATTGTGGCATTAAGGAAAATTGTATTTTGGTCATTTGATACACATAAAATCCATCGAAGGAAGCAATAAAGGGCCAAAAGTACATAATGATACCATAAGAACGGAGAAATTATTACCTAGCACGGATACACATTTTTGCACAAACAATTTCACAAATTCGAATTGTCATAATTTCAATTTTTGTTTAAAACAGAAAAATGAGTACCTACAGCAGAAAGGGAAGTGATTTCTATTATAGTGAAACATACCTATAAAAAGAGCGATAAATCATTCCAATTTTTCGGCATCAGAAATCCATTAAAAAACTAATATCGAATTTTATTGTTTTCGACTTATATATGCAACGATTTTTTATGTGCGAGGGCGGTAAATATATCCAATTATAATTTTAGAGACAAAACGAATGGCAAGTCGATATACCAAGGTGCACAAAACATAATGCTAAAATTTAAGACCCTTTCATTAGTTTCATTATTTAAACTGTGAATAAAGAAACGTCGTGTATTGTTTGAATTATTATCAATTGATGCGTGGACAATTATATTAATTCAATTAGTTGAAATTTTTAAGACCCATTTCAATTCAAGTGCACTTACAAATAGACTCAAAAATGTACAAATCGTAAGGGAAATCTGCATAACAAACTTCACAAATTGTAATACAATTAAAAATGAATTTGTTTATACCAACACTAGACAATCTGTTTGAGTTTTGTAATTAACCAAATTAGTGTTTAAAATGGAAGCGCATTGTTTGTTTATGAAATTAATATAGAACATTAATTAATAAATATGCAACATGCCGCATCGTTTCTTCTGTTCAATATTATTAACATAAATTAGAATTGACTTCGATTGCAAAACAGGCCTTCAATACCGTAATAGTTCATTTATCACAAACAAGTTTAATTTCCCCTTCTGACAAAATTTTTATTACGTTAATTGAATCATAAAGTCGGATACATTTCTTCAGCAATCTCAAGTCTTAATCAGCAAGATTAAACAATCGCCTAAAACACGAAATTATTATGCGTACGTAAAGGCGAAATACGCGTATATCAATTAGCGACGGATTACTAAATTCTGATAAAATATTTGAATGAATGATTAGCAAATGTAACAACGGAAATCCTTAATAACATAACAAAGGGATAAGAGTTAAAGCAATTATAGAGAGTGTGTACGTTTGGAAATTGAGAAACCTTAATAGAAACATTACAATCGAATTTATAATCAAAGGGGAAATTCTCGAAATGGAATAATAGACGCCCTTCTAGATACAAACTCGGAATTTAGAAAAAGTGTGTAAATTACAATTTTCGATCAGTCTGTAGAAAAATTTATGACTTCCGAATGCGACGGCATATACCTCATATAGCATGAAAATCCACACTAATGGTGCAATTATTATTATTGATGATGGTATTTAAATAATTTTTAACCGCACGTTTTCAGTGGCGTATCTGTTAGTAACACCAGGAGGGCAAGTTCCTTTTTACAGAAAATTTTTTTATGGTTTTATTATGTCGTGTAAGGATTTTCTAAATTATTTTCCACCCCCACGATTACGCCACTGCAGGCTGACAAAAATTTCGCTTTTCTAATTCGGCTAGAACATGAAAACCGTCCAAAAGAATGCACAATTGTTATTGTTACGAGCCCATTTTCATGGAAATGCCTTTGCCGATGCACACTTTTGATAAACTTATGATGAATTTATTTTTAATTAACACACATAAGCCGGCAACACATGAATAAATGATTGCACGAGGGTGGAAGGCGGATTTACTTGACAAGTATGTGTAAATAAGGAGAACGTGACATAAAGTGACAGTGCAAATTCCACTCAAGCCCATCATAATCGTAAAGTGAACAGTTTTTTTTTTGTCAAAAGAGCAAAGGATATGTCAGAAATAAGGGGGTGAATTCATTGATGGCCTATGTGGGGTGAAATGTGAAAATTACCACCCGTGTTTTGACATTTCACTCGGAATGGTCCCGGGTGAATGCATCAAAATCAAACTTGCTGATCCTTAGATGTAAGAATTGATGTAAGGAGTCCTAAAGCCGGTCCTGACAATAAAATCCAACATTGAATAACGGCATTTATTGCCAGCATCTCGACGATGATGCATCAATCTCTCCCATTGCAGTCAGCAATAATAACAAAATCAAACACAAAGCCAATAATCCAACGTATAATTTATATGACTTTCTCTGGGTACAATACTAAGTAGCTTTATATTAGATAATAGAAAACTATTATTCATTATTAACGCTACATTTAACATTCTTTACATTATGCGTATATACGCGTTAGAATTTCATACGAAAATTCTATTATGTAATAACAGTTCCATTTTATCCTTAACTACTCTATATTTATACAAGATTTATGAATGCACGCGTTCACTTTAACTATTAAAATAATATTATTGTTACATTAACTTGTGATGTTATTGTTAATTTAATTACAGTACCACTGTGTGTACATGTTAATGAATAGTGCGTTCCATTAGACATTGTGCAATATGGGACCATAGAATAACAATGCATTATTAGGTACATGCCAACATAAAATTTAATTATTTAATTGTAAAGAAGTGGTCAGCGTTTTTTCAAATTACACTCAAAATGGAAAACCAATTTTGAGTTCATTCTATAGAAATTTGGATGTATGCCAATAGAGCGACGTTTTTCCAACTTTTGGAAATTTCCAATTTCATCATTTATTAGCTTGGCATTTTCATTCTAAAACTCGATTAATTCATGTAAGCATCCAACAATACGCCTATTATTACATCTACTGATAAGATCGATTACTTATTGATTTAACACAATTGAATGGATGCGAAAATCCTTGAAAATTATATCTCATGTAGGGAAATACTTAAAGTAGAGCAATTAATCTGACACTGGTTTATTTATTGGTTGACTATAGAATTTTTTGCAAAAATTTACGAGGATAAAGTTGAAAAACCCGTTACACAATATTATAACTGTATTAAAATTTATTATATGAAAACTGATTTAGCTACCAATACGGCATATTAAATAGATAATTTGCAGTTTATACGAGCATCCAATAAAATTTAAGCGAATGGATTAATGCAGTTCAGTGTAGCATTTCGAATGACTCATAAATTCTCTATTATATTTTAACTAATTTTATTATTATTTATTCGGATTACAACAAGCAAAACTCGGCCTTGTGAATACCAGCAAAACGATTATATGTTAATTTCTAACTAGAAAAATAAACATTTACTATTACACGTATTGTTTTTTATTTAACAAGCCAACAGCTAATAATAATAAAGTAATGTGAATGGAATTTCATTTCCGGTTTTCCAATTTCGCACTTGAAAATCTTATTATTCACTCTAAAATTACAAATTAATTTGCGTGAAAATGCATTTACACACATACATGACATGTAATATTAGATCAATTTATATGATTTAGTGGCCGCAATTCTGTTGTTGCGTCAAGAAGCTGCTTTATTGCATTTTCTAGGAAGAAAAATTGTCTGAACTGAGGAAAATTGATTTGAAAGTAAATTACTATGTCGGAAAGACGTAAAACTGCATTTTTATAAACCGCACTTAAATAAATGTTCAAAAATAATGATGATCGCAGTTTCGACGAAACTCGACATATTAAAACTTTTCAAAGGGGTGGAAATCTTCAGTAACATTACAAATTTCTATCACCACCAGTGGAAAAGTGCAATTATGAATGGCCCTTGAAACAATTCAAGTGTCCTCACAAAGGGAAAAGTTTGCCCGAAAAAAAGAGAAGAAAAAACATTGAATACTCTCGGGATGTGTAAATGTCGAATAATAAAGGGGTTGAAATTTTACACCACAATAGAGTCTTTCTGAATGTGTAAACACTCGGAATAAGTGCCACTGATAAATATGATGGAATGAAGAAATGATGTGCAAAGAGTCTCCAATATAAGAATGGCAATATACGTCTTTTTGGCAACAATAAAACTATTTCACGGTTCAACTCTTGGCGAAAGTGTGTTTTCTCTGGTTTGGCTAAAGTTGCAGCTGGCAACAGTTCAGCTCTGCCCCAGCAGGAAAAACTACTCACCCCAGTTAGATTGTCAAGTTCACCAAGCCATTCGTTTAGCAAATGTTCTGGATCTTCAGGGTCCGACTCGCCACCATCTCCGACACCGTCATTATGATCACTTAATTTATTCATCTGGAAGAAAGAATCGCATAATTAGTGAAAATGCTAACTGAGTACAGCTATACACTGTAATTAATTTGCAATTCATTAAATCTACATGTACACGCGCACAGTTTGATATTTAATATAGTGTGGAGCCGCATTGCCGAATATATGCAAATTATCATTTGTGGTTGAAAACGTGCGGTGAAATTATAAAACACACACAAATAAAAATATGTGTGGACATATTTTGCGAATGCGGTTGAATTCATGTGAACACTTAATAATTTATTCAAATTTTGTTTTAAAATATATGCCGACCCGACCCCAATTTATTCAGTCAAGTGGTGTAATGTGGAGGCTTAAAAAAATTTCCAATTTACACTAGAATGTAGAGTGGAATGGAATGGAACAGACACATATTTCTTTTTTTACAGCATGCACAATGCACACAGAGACATGTCTATTGATAAACTAGAATTGGGTCAGCAATATCAATGGGGATGTGGTACGTGTATATAAGACTTTAAAGACAATACCAAGATAATACGATCGTAATGTATTGTGGTGGTATACGGAAAATTCCAATGCAACTCGTAAATATTGCATTAGATCTGGCTAGTGAGGAGGAAAACCGGTTGATAATGAGACAGAAGAGTAATGCGAGTGCAGTACATCGAGGACTAATTTAATAATAATGAATATAAGGAAGAGGAATGGTTTTCAGCGGCAGTGTTTCGGTTGATTGAGAACGTAATGTCCTGATTGAGGATTTGTTTGTGGATATAATACGTTATCCAACCATGTTTGCAGTCATGTAGTCTAAAACTAGATCATTGTAATAAACACTCCATTTACTGGAGAATTTAGGTGAGAGGCATATTGTCAATTGTTTGACATGGATTTACTAGTGACACGAAAATTGCACTGTTGTAACGTTGCTTCACTTTTTTTTTGTTGTCGTTTGGGTTTCATGGCGCCTCAAAAACTCACTGGGTGTCGACTAACCGAATAAAGTTCCAAATTATTGATAAAAATGCGTTAATCAATGACAACCTAATTTGGTATATTTTTTCATCAATTTATTTTTGTCAATATTAGACAAAAAAATTACCGATCTTGCTGTGATTGATTGATCAAACCCTGTGGAACTAAATGATCCTGTCCAGAACGTGTGAATATTAGAATCTAATTTATAATAGTTTACAGCTGGTTTCGACATTATTATGTCAGTTCATGAAAATATGAACTCGTTTCAATAATAGTATTAACAATTGTTATTATTTTCACTATTATAGGAATAAGTATGCAAAGATTAGCGTTAGTAAGTAATCCGAATTCTCATAATGGATTATTTAAATGACCGCCCATTACAAATACATGAAAGCTGAATTGAAAAAAAAAGATATTCTACAAGTATTTTTACACATTGGACGACAAACGTGACAGCTACATACAAATACCCACATATTTCTTCCATAGAGGAACTCGAATGCGTTTTTTATTCAACTTTATTCCACGACTAGAAAAAAAGAAAAAGAATAGAACACTCGCATGTAGGTTTAATAATTGTTTTGTTGCGGTTTTAAGTTATGATTATTTAATTTGCAGTCGTATATAACACTTTTATAAGCTTTTATTGTAACACTTTTATGTTGTGGACATTATATGACAGTAATCATTTTATGGTAATTGCTCTTTCGTATAAAAGTACGAATAGCATATCAAAATATGGCATTATAGAATATTACAATAAAAAGTAAAATGAACCTTCAGTTTATTTGATGTGGAATGCAGAAAGATATAAAAAACGCGGGTGGTTGACGATGAACAATCTAAAGAATTAAACATCCATTATTAATAAAAGTTTTTTTTCAGTATAATTTTGGTTTTATTGATCTGTCCACAAATTCGTGTAATATTTAGCAAGTAATAATCCCATCCTTAATCCGATTTAAATCAAATGTTCTCGATGAAAATCAAACCAATTACACAAGATTTGTGTTATATAATTCTAAATAGGTCTCTCAAACCCAACATCCTATTTAAGTCCATTTAATAAATCCATCTTGATGTGGCCAGACGTGAAGCCATTCCTAAACGATATTTTCGAGAATTTAACAAATATCTTTAAGGCAAATAAAATTCCAACTTCATATTCCCTCTCAGCTTTCCATATATGAAACTATCGATTTCAGTTTATATTTTCTATTACACATGCTACGTTCCCTAATAACTTGTATGACATGGTTTGGTGTAAAGAACATTAATTTTAAATTTAACAATAGTTTATAGTTGGGGATTTTTCAAAAATATCACGACTTTCAAAAGAAAAACAATTTGTTCTCATGCTAAAACATACTTTATAATAAACTTTGACATGTCTGATACATTTACTTATATTGGGCAGCGAAATAAATGACATTTTATACTCCGGAGGGTAAAAACACGTTTTCTGTTCAATTCTTCCGTGTCCATCATCCAACCAGAATCAAATATTCACTCCACCCACAAGTGTTCGCTTATTAAACTATTATAAACAAACTCGAGGGAGCATATTTAAAGGAAGGCAATTTCATTTACCATTTACCTAGTTGAATATTTCATTTCTAACTTGGCAATAATAATACTTGGCTAATAATACGTTTAATTTTCCGCAATATGATTTTGAAACGTTTTCGGCTGCTTTTCTAAGCCATGCATTAATAAACGCTCCTATCCATAGATATTATAAATTGCACATACACAATCTGGCCATGTATGAATATGGTAAATAATTTACAATCTCCTTTTTTCTTCCTCTCAACTGTGACGAACATTGTCAATATTTCACATTTGCAGCTTTGCTATCTGCATAGATGTGTGTGTCTAAGTGGAAACGTGTTAGTCTGTATGAAACTTTTAGGAAACATAAAATAAATTTCACGATTCACACGGACTGAAAGCCGTTTTGGGATGCGCCCCCGTCTTGATACTTCTGCACCAGCTGCTTCCACGCTTCTTCAGCGCTGGCCCGGCAAGTCAAGACTGAATTTCTAATTCACCTGAAATATAAAGAGAAGCATCGATTTTTCTATAATTTTAATATCGTCAAATCGGCCCACATTTTATGCGGTTTTTACAACACTCTTTAGTCTTTATTGCTTATAACTTGGTATTGTTTTGTATTGCATTATGGAAAGTATAAAACATACGTGAGGTATAAAGTTGCACGCCGTAAATTATAAAGTTTGCACTTTATTACAACAGCTCGAAACACGGTTACATTTCTTCGGGTTATTGGTTTTTGTTACACATTTAGGATAGAGAATAATAAATTGTATGCTTGTTTTTGCTGTTGCTGTTTAGTCCCAATTTCAATTATAATTCATTTAAAGCGTCAACTTGCAGTGTAGGTGCACAGTTTGTAGGTACAAAACAAATCTATGTATGCCATTCATGGATTTAAATAATTCATTTCTGTAATTACCTATAGTCACAGGGTGTGCTAGTTTAATCCAGTGAAATCCTTTCAGATTTCGGGTTCAGTAGGATGGAATGAGCGCGGGATTTTTGAACTGTCCAGCCATTCAGTGAATGAATAATTGTGTAGGTTGAAAACAAATATGTATTGAGAGATAAACGGTGAATTTATGTAGAAGCGAATCATGTCATTATTTATAACACAATAATAATGTTGTGAATCGATTTCAATGAAATTTTAAACGCACGCGATAAAAGGAATCAATTCCTTGAAGTTATTTAGCCAAACCCAAAGACAATTGGGCATAATTACTGTTTTATTCATCGTTTATCATTAATGAATGTGATTTTATTTCAGAGAATTTTTTTGTACAAACATATCATTCCATTATTGTTATTGAAAAGCATATTTACGTTTTTTATAGGGTTGTGAATTAAAACTTTGATGGCATTTCAAAGCGGAAGTGAATTAAGCATGTATTTTTCCATAATACTAACTAAATTATTAATAAATTTGTTTGATGTTCGCGTACATTTTTTTATTACAGTGAAATGAAAAACATCACCAACTGCATGTATCTATTTTAATATGTCTTGAGTCGAGAAAAGCAGCAATTTTGTCATTTTCAGACCTTCCACAACATTTCCTTTCAAATGTGACGGGTAAATATTACACAGACGTATATTTACTCTGGGTTTTTATTCTACAAGGTAATAGGCATTAGTGTTTCATGTGCGAAACATTTAGATGGAAATAAATTTATGTCTTTTACTTGTTTTGAAGTATCCAGGAAAATCTATTAGAGATTTTGCTAACATATCGTTCTTTATTTTCGGACCTATTATATTTTCCCTTTGGTTTCGATATATTTGATATCTTTTCCAATTTACACATCAGATAAAAAAATATTTTCAGCACTTTCCTGAACGAAGCATCGTTAAATATATATTTGGTCGAAACGATTTGTTTCGTCATTTTTTCCAATAAAATCGAGGTGAAATCGAACGTATATTCTAAACAATAATTCATTTATGGCAAAATCACGTTATAAATAGAAAATTGTTCATGACTTCGATTGACTAATTTGACCATGACCGTCTAGAGTCAAAAGTCGTTCGCACCTTAGCAGTTTTTACTGCAAGGACTGCAGTTAGAAAAAAAAAGGAGTTTGTCCTTAGTACAAAGATTCACAATATTTGCGAGTCAAGGAATTTTATATTAAAACTTTCTCTTATTTAAAAGTGGAAACAACAACATTTAATTAAACTAATGATAAGCAGAAAGAATGCAATGCATATTTTCAAATTTTTGTAGTCTTTAATGTTTATTTTATTTGATGTTATTAATAATTAAGCTTTTAACCTAAATACCACATTTGGAAAGAAAAATAAACAAATAAAGCAACATTAACCACGGATTTTAATGGAACAATAGCCTCACTCTGTATACCATTAAACACAATAACAATTATTAATTGAAATTATTGTTATTCAATGTATAAAATAATATAAATGATTGTTTAATAAAATTTTAGAAAGTGTTTAAGTGCAATACGCCAATAATTAACTATTATTATTGAAATAAATTGTGTGACAAATACATAAAAACATATGCAAGAATAAATAGCGAGATTGAAATCTGTTGAAATTTATAAATTGCGATTTGTAACGGTTTTTAATTATACAATTTTACAAGGTGCAACTGAAGAAAGTTGTAAATAAACCTTTGATATAGATAAGCAGGAAGAGAGGACTTAGTCGTCCAGGAAATACTGCAGCAAACCGATTTTTAAAATTACCATTTGTATGTTTACTATTAACAAATATTAAGGCAACTTGCGGCTTTTTTCTCCGGCGAATACCTACATGTGTTGTAAACATATAGAAAACAGATGCAAATTTTCACGCAACTCGTTTTTCCCTCTTTCTCTCTCTCTGCTTTACATATACAAAATGTGTAATAAAAATAAACTGTAACAGCTATAGAAATAGCAAGTTTTCATTCATAAACTTTTGCCTACACACGTCTAAAAAGTGTGGAGGTTGTTTTCCTTATACACAAATCGTATAAAAATATATTGGATTTTTCTTAGCCGAGTAGGAAAGTAGGCAGTGCGGTTTTCGTGGGCGAAAATCCACACACATGTAACACGGTAGTATTTTTCTTGAAAATTGAATCCATTTCAACACAAATACATTCGTACTAGATTTTAGTCCGAATTAGTTTTATATAACGTCGATGTTACCTAAGAACCTGTGTGTGTACAGGGAGTGCCACAAGATAACACCATTAAATTTTAATGCAATCTTCAAGGAGGTTCTCTTTGCATCTTAGATTAATGTACTTAGTGAATTAAGGTAATGGTGCATACATTGTGTCACATTTTTTTAATTCCTGCAAGACAAATTGTGATAAATCTCTTCCACCTACATTATAAACTTAATATTTGATAAATGGTGTTACAATTGGCTCGCCGTATGCTGGGATTTTTTTATTAACATCATAAAGTCAATGTTTTAAGCGACATGGAGATGCATTTTTTGAAACTGTAATAATTCAAGTGGAATGATGGCTCGAAAAAAAATGTGACTTTTATTTCGTGGGATATTTTACCGGGAAAAGCTTTATGGCAAACTCTGAAAATAACTTTTCACGGACATTTCAAGTATCGTGCCAAATTGATAACGGAGTTTATAACAATAGAAAATCTCTCTGTGTCCTATTTACTCATTTGACAGGATTGGAATTGTGTGAGATCGGTTTTATTATCATTGAGATCTAATACTCAATATTAGATGTCTGTTAATCGATGTAAGGACAGTATTAAAGCATTAAGCGAATTGGAATGATGTAATGTCTAAAAAAGATTATTTCATCAGATCATTACAAAATGTTTATTTTATGTTTATAATCTATAATATATGTTTATAATAATTTCTTAATAAAATCTAGTGACCGATTAGATATGGTTAAAATTGTAAATTTCTTGTAATATTTAAAAATAATCCCTTTAAGTTAGAGTAAACTTACATTGTATTTATTTTCCATTCTCAAATATTTCGCAAAATATAGATCAATAATAGTTATCTAATAGGGTCGCTTGGTTTACCTAATTATATGATCGCAAATAATATTAGTAAGATTAGAATCTTGAGTATTGAAGTATCCAAGTTTCCCGGCAAAACTGCGATGTTTGTGGATAAATAAAAATCGTGTACAGCCAAATATCGATTGACGAAACCTAAATTAAAAATGTTTACCTATAAAACCAATAAAAAAGGAACAGCGTACACCGAAAGTAGAATTCTTGGAAGTGCATGAATACATTTTAACCGTAAATACTGTACATAAGAGAGTATTTATAAAATGGTATGTACATGCATATAAAAATATGTACGCTTGTATCACAAAGAGCCACAACCATATTAGAACATCAAATTTCCCAACACATTTTTTCCTTCCCTCTTTCTTTCTACATTCGAGTTTCGTGGCAGTGTCTCTTTCTTCTTATTTTATTATCTCTATACATTTATTCTGTTGCAGTATGTATTATACTTTTGCTGCACTATTGCCGAGTTCCTAAAGCCAGTTTTGCCTTATATGTATGAGACACCCCACCTCACTATCTCGACTCCAACATACTAACAGAACAGAAGATAGATTCGTGTAGGAACTCATGTTGCATACTAATGCATCGGCAATGACATTGCTAACCCAGACTTTGGTAATTTATTTTCGGACCGAGGAACTTAGGCCTTTTTCTTAAACATTTTCTCAAACAGATTTCGGTTAATGTGGTGAGAAAAGAATGTTCAAATGCCCAAAAAGGCGCACACACATCAAACCTTTCAATACAAACAGGGACGGATCGCGCTTATCCGAACAATCAGCAATTAAATGAGCACTGAAACAAACCGTCTTCGCATTACATATTTGTACAATCCAAGAATTTCTATATCATCGTTATTTGTTACGTGTTTTCATGTTACACTGCAATAAAACAATGATAAAATGTGAAAATTAAATTATATACGGCACAAACAGAAGGTTTGCTTTGCGCTGGTAATGAAGACAATAAAAATGTCAACAATTCCTATATAGTGGCTTGTAGTAGTGGTAATAAATTACCCGTTCTAGGGTAGTTTTATTTTTCCAGGCAAAATTGAAAACTTTCTATTTAGATATATATTTGAATTTTTAGGGGGCAAAAAAGTTTTCACAAATTGAAATGGAAAAATGCAGTAAAATCTGCATACTGAATAATTGATAGATAATATTAGGATGCAGTGATGGGGTGGAACCCACGCAATGGGGGTGGATTTATGTGATAACGCGGAATTTTGCACTATATCCAATCACTGATAAGATAATAAGCAAGTTAAAAATTCCGTATTATTTATTTGCGTAAAAATGTGCAAGCTCGTGTGCAAGGATTGGGAAAAACTGAAAATAAACTAAAAACCTGAAAACTAAACAGCTTCATCATTATATATCCCGACATACATGGGAATTTGTTATATAAGGGTTTATTTCTTGCTTCATTCCATTATACGGTCGTATGAATTTCAGAAGCGACGATTTTAATGGTTTTAATCCCTTTCCGATTTCTCTTTTGGGGGTTGTATTTTATACATATACGAGGAGACAGACAGCTAAAATACGATTGTGGTATAAAATATTATTTTACTACATTCAGCTTTTCAGCAAACACAGAATAAAAATAATATATGTACCTAATTTGCATAAAAGCTCGTTTATTTTGCAAAGATTTAATTGCTTTCAGCAAAACATGAGAAAGCATAAAATTGCATAAAATAAATAATATCATTCAATTATAATCGAATCCAGTTGGTAATACACCTTGGTAATACACCAGTCGATAAAATTGTAAAATCCATATATTTAAGGAGAATTCGGTCGCCTGAAAAGTGTTCGATAATAAAAGCTTCCGCGCTTGATGTAATAATAGAGTCGATTATCACACCTTTAACTTTTAGAAGGCATTCGAGTTATTTGTGGTGTGTTCAGTATTTTATTATTGGAGTTCACAGAAAACAGCAGAGGAAGATAAGATAGGGTTCTTTCCGGCAGTTCTGTTCGTTACAACTTAACATCCGGTATACGTGCTTTTCTAAAACTACAAGACACATCATCATACATACAACTTTTCGTATTATCTGCCTATGTAACATGCATCACATTACCATCAATATTACTATTATTATCCAATATTATTATACCCACGACGAGAAGTGTACAACTTTCCTGATATTAAATATACCTAATCTATATTTGCATGCTACGAATATTTTATCCATATTTTTATTGTTACGATTTCCCCTCAACTTTTAATAAAAATTATATAAATACTGGGTGTTTTTTTATGATAAGAGATTTTTTTATTTATGTCATGAAGTATATACGAATGAATGAGGTTTGTTGAATATTGACATCAACATTCAACAATACGAAAGATAAAATGATAAGCACATTATGATCATATGTAAAAGTTATGTACCTCTATTCGTACAAGTTTATAAATAATGCAATTTTGGCATTATTTAAACAAGGAAATAGTATCTGGTGGCAATATAAAGTTTTTCATATTCCATTACAAAATTATATTTAGCTACAAAAACAGATATAAAGATAGCATCTAACAATACTTGTGGGAAGTTAAAAAGATCGTTACTTTCTTTATTGGATAACTTTGGAAGTACGTATCTCTGATAAAACTCCTTGAATATACAGTGTATTCGACAATTGGATAACATTTTTTTCACAAAATTATAATTAATTTGTCATTATTTGCATCTCTTCACAGATTCTTAGAAAATTTGAACCACTTTAGAAATGATCAGTAAACAGAACACTCTAATTTTTAGATATCAAATATTACTTAATAAATTTATGTTTATGACATTAATTAGAGATAATCTATGTAATAATATCAGGAAAAGTACAAAAATATCTAAAAAAAACAGGAAAATTTTCTGGAAACAAACATTTCAATTAAAAACGTTTGTCTCTAGTTAAAGAAGAAAGAAAACGGCAAACGTATTGAAACTATTAATTTATTTGCAATTTATCTTGGATAGTTTTTACGTAAAACTTTAAACTCTGTATTTAAACCCATTTATTTAATGACCCTGTACATTTTAGTCTTTAAGGTCAATCGCCTACACAACGCTGAAAAAGCGCACATTGACTTGATTCGCCATAAATAGAATGGTATTTCCGACTTGCCAAAATATAGTGGTCGATTGTAATTTAATCAAGTTAATTTCTTTTTGTTTCCTCGTAAACTCATTCCCTTTCCCATTTTCCATTAAAAAAACGTATTACGGCAATATACTTTCAGTCTCTGCTCGAAAATATTATTTCACCAGTATATTTTATATGTGATTTATGCCCTGAAAATAAGGTGCAAGAGAAAGAGAGATTAAAGTGAAGTGTTATTCGAAAATTACACGACATGCCATCCGGAGAGTAAAGTAGATAAATTTCACGTTTTGTAATTAATGCCTTTAAAAAGTGTCGCATATAGACGGTCTGTGCTGTTGATGCTGTGCAAAGGTGAACCAATTTTAATAGAATCCCAAAAGGTTGGAAATAATATAAATGCCAGTGTTTGGATAATGGAAAAAATAATAACAAAAACACAGCAGCAAACAGAAAATGAATGAACTCTTATATTAAAAGGGAACAAAAACCGGCCTATTTATTGCAAACGTAGATAATGAACGTTTTTTTTGTGATGTAAAAAATACGGAATGATGCGTTCGAGGATGCAGCATTTCAATAATCTGAAAAAAGTGTGCAATTATTCAATAAAATCGGATTTAATTAGTCGTACATTAAATTTACGCACACATTTATGTCTTCAATTAACTTTTTAATGAAGTCTTTCACAGGGCAAAAAAAAATCATCGACTTGAGTGTGTTGTACAAAATGAGGGGAATTCTTAAAGAAAGTAAAAAACGATAATTAAACCTGCCAGACATTATATAAGTTGAGTGAGTATAAAGTTTGTTGAAAAATTTCATTTCGACTACTAATTAAGTAATATTATGTTTTAGTGACAAATTAACAATTCGTCAGTCTAAAATGTTTAAAAACTTCAGGAAAATTCGCTTTTCCATTTATATCATTCAGTTTTTGCTTTTTTAACTTCCACCAAGTCACATCCCAAATGACGCGAACTGCGACACCGAGAAGAACTTAGGGGGACACCTAAATTATTCCCACATTCGGTAACTATATACAGAGGCAATTTATCTTGATGAATATTTGGGGTAACATATACAGGCATTGACAAATTTTATCGGAACGGTAAAAGAACTTCAAAAAGTATGCTTCCATTGCAATCTTTGAGAAGATCAAATCAAGAAACATCATGCAAAAGACAAGAATCTTTGCCATTCCCCAATCTATAACGATTTTTTCAAAAGAAAACTTAGTGAAAAAGAATATTCTCTGAGTGCAGCGTGTGTTTTTATATCGTTCGTAATTTTCCAATGAAATCCTTACACATCATAAAAATGAATAGATCAGTGAGTAATAATATACACAAAATATACACGAAAAAAAATATAAATAAACACTCCCACGCATATAAACACAAAAACCATTTACTCACCACTCGTAATATCGTAATAACATATAAAATGGAAATTTTTATGTCATTTTAAACTTTTATTTCACCGGTAATGCACATCTAATTACCACATTACACAGCCTATAATTACACTTTGGTGTCACTGGTACGACACCTGCATTGCCTTTCGACCAGAATTTCACTCTCTGGAGGTCTACTGAGGCCAGTAATAAATTGAAGGCATTTTTAAACAACAAACATAAATTTCCTCGACGTCCCATTATACTTGACGAATTTTTCAGGTATGGCCCAGAGGCATCACTCAATTTTCCAACAAAACAACTTACATCCACGCGGTTTTACCAGCCCTTTAACATAAATAGGGGGCGGCTTGCCGTAGTTAAATTTACTTTAACTATGTAAACATCAGCAGACAGTGGGGCCGTTATTTTCCTTCTTCCATGAAAGAAAATGCGAAAAGACCTCGACACTGTTGGGTATACACAGAAAATAGAATGCAAATTAATTGGATATTCAATATTATTTCGTCATGAAAGACACTTTTCAAATTTATTGTAATAATTATGTCGAGTGTTGTGTATTTTATTCATGAAGAATGTATTATGGTTATAAATGTAATATAACTTGTTTTTCTTTCTCTCGTGGCGCCTGTACACTTACAATTACATTCGTAAGTGAGTATTTGGCGTGATATTTTTCAAAACACAAGTATTTTTTACCGTATTTGATACAATTTCGTAATTACATGCACTACCAAGCTATTTACATACGTTAATTATCGGTTAGTTAAATCGTACGTTAACGTGTTATTAAATTGATTACCAAGAGAATTTGTTCAATAAGTGTGTGAATGGCTTCAATTGAAGCGCTCACACTATCGAAATTCTGGGACAAGTATTATCAAGGAATTGTTTTATCATTTGGCAAGACAATAGATAATAGTTTGCATTCTGCTATTGTTTGATATTATTAAATATTATAAATGTCAAGGCTATGATGAGAAATTGAATTTGTACCTACAAATGCAATTAGATGAGACGTTTAGAATAATGTTTGCAGAATATTCTTAATGAGATGTTAATTGGAGCTGTTTAAATGCGTAATTTTATCTTGTTTGGATTTGAAAAGTTAAAAATGTGGAACGTTTCGACCCCGCAATATTCCACTATGTTTGGGGTACAAGAATCTTAATTTATAAATAAATTCATGGCAAAAAATCTGCAGCAAACATCTGCAACATTCACCATAAAGACAAACGAGTTTAATTATCTCTCAAATAAAAAATGACAACACTATAATTTCGCTCTTAATTTAGACTAGGAAGTGTACTTAGAAATATACTATCAATTATTTTTTTAACAATTATCTTGGAAGGTCATATAAGATTCTTTGTCGAGTAGATAGATGTAGAGGTCAAGAAAAATATAAATAATGTAAAGCATAAAAAATTTTATCAGGTGAAATTTTCAAGAAACATCATGAATGTATGAGTAAATTGTTTATAAAAACGCGTGATTCATCTCGCATTTACTTTCGATTATCGGATGCTGGATATCCTATTTCTTTCGTAATTCGACGAGAGTTTTTTGAAAAGTCCCCCAAAAACTATTAACCTCAAGCGACGAACAACCTGCCACAAAAATTGGAAATATCTCAAGAAATGTTAAGTAAATACAATAAGTAATTAGTAATTAAGAAACTTACTTTACTAAAATTACTAGTTTCGGCCACGCAATACATGAGTCTAGTTTAAAAATTAATAAAAACATTGAAAACCGAACATTATTATAAAAATGCACCAAAACTGCACTCACACAGAACAAAACAACATCAACATCAACTCATGCCAACAACGAGCCACGAACGAAACTGTTGTTGGCTGCCGACACACTAAATAAAATAGCCCAGACTCGGTTACTTGTGTGAAGCACTCTGATTCTATGTGTGCATTTCATGTGGTGCCGACTTTGGCGATAAGTGGAACGCATGCGTTTTCGTATTTCCATTCCGGAGGAAAATGGAAAATTCGATTTTAAATGCACGACGCTTTTCCGACCCCCTCGCCTCTACAACTCCGGATGGTGGTGGCATGTTGTAACCATGCAAACACGCCACCACCACTAAATTGCATCGAAATGCATTCTCCCTATATTCAGATTTGCGTTTAGGGCACATGGAAGAAGTACAGTCGACAAAGGAAAAGCTGATTTGAAGGGAAAACAATGCCGGACTGGAAGTACAAATTTTCCTTCTCTACCAACAATTGAATGGAAATTTCATTACACTTGTATTCAGTTTGTAAATATATCACTTATCAATGGGTTGTTTATAATTATTTTCTTATCATCTCATTAACTAATAAATCTTACACATGTTTATAAATATACAAGTCATAACAAACCAAGAGATCATCGTTTAATGGCATGCGGGATTATTTTATTTCTGTTACCTCATACAATGTAAAAAGGGATTTCCCTCAGCTTCTGTAAAGTCCCTGCAAATCTTTCGCTCCATATAAAAGAGGGGTGTTAGCTGAGATGAAGCATCAGTTTAAACAGTGAAGATCAAGTAGTAACTAAAAAGCGAAATTTTAAAAAGAAAATGAAAGGTTTTACATCTATTGCATTGTTATATGTGCTTGTTTGTGTGGTGCGCTCCTACGAGGTAGTTGAAGATCAAGACGGTTCTCAATTCTATCTGGTTCCAGTTCCACTTACAAGACATCGAAGGTAATAACACGTAATCCATATTCACAAATTTCTTTACGAAATAATTTTTTTTCATTTTCTTATAGACAAACAACTGTTGATGTTTCAAAGAATCCTGGAGCCGGTACTAGAGTCACTTTAGGACATTCCGGCACTATTTTCCAAAACGATCGTCACCAAGTAATTGGCGGCGGTTTTGCCTCTAAAGCATTCCATCCTAATAGCCCGACTACTGTAGGTGGAAACTTGAATTATAATCACCTTCCATCAGGTAGAAATTTAAATTTTCTCTCATTTAATTGTTCTTAAACTGTTCTTATCACGCTTATAGGGTCCAGTTTGGGAGTTAATGCGGCAAGAACTGGACGTTTTGGCACAGATGTGGGTGTTCAAGGCACTGCTAATTTGTGGCATAATAAAAATACCAGATTGGACGCTGTTGGTAGTTATGACAGGCATTTTGGAGGTATCGGTGGAACTGGAAGACCGCAAGCATATGGTGGTATCAACTTTAGTCATAGATTTTAATTGAATGTAACACGATTATTTATTAACTGCCGCAAATGTATGTAGAAATTAAGAAAATCAGTAAAAATCTAAATAAGATTCGAATTTGAGTTTTACTTACGATTCTATCAAAAAATATTAAAATTGGCATTTGTCAAAATTATCAAAAGAGGAATAAGTTTAAGAGAGAAAATTTTAGTAAAAGAAAATGAGTCGTCGTTTGCGCGTTGAAGAGGAAACGCTGAAACGCTTACAAGAGGAGAAAGACGAAGACAACGACGCATTTAAACAGTTTCTGCAAAGTCTTTACGCTCCTATAATTTGGCATCGACTTGCAAATGGAATCAAAATCCAGGATCTGAAAGAACCGCATTACAACCCAGTTCTAAAGCTTATAGAAGTGGATATTATCGTAAATTATCGTTACGAAAATGTGATTTACAAAACCATTTGTAGGAACATTTTATGAACGAAGACATTTTTTGTAGAAATACAAAAATTCTTGAAGATCCTGTCTCGAAATCATCCTATTTAAACCGTATTCTATATCATATGAAAAGCCATGTATCAATTGTGGCTTTAGATGAGAGTAAACAATCATTACAATTGTAGTCCTTCAAAAAATTATTAGCAATATCCTTTAATAGCGCAAGAGGACTTCCTAGCAGGAGCTCTAATTTTAAAAGTGGTAAATCGTCACGAATTTGCGGCCGTCTTTAGTCGCGTCAATTTAATCGACGGTGATTCATACAGGAAAATACTCGATTTCACAAGCTATTTAAATCGTAAAGTCGATATTTACGAACATTTCGATTGTGACGTATTTTTGCGCTATTATTTACTATGCATTCATCCAGACTACAGATCACGTGGACTTGGTTTTCAATTATTTCGGGTTGGTTTTGATATTGCCAGAAGTTTACGGATCCCAGTGGTAATGGGTTTATTCAGTAATTTCAAGTTACAAAAACTCGCCCAGCGAGTTGGTTTAAAAGTACCGGCTTCCTATACACGTTTCCATCTTAAATTCATTGAAAATATTTCAGAAATGTCTCGAAATTTATTATACTTCTTGGTTAGATGAAAATAAGCAATTAATTTTTTGCAACCCTGGTACTGGTAACTTTACGTGCGCTGCAATGGCTGGATTAGTACCGGCAGCCCCACCAAGATTGGCAGAACCACCAAAGGTTCCAGAGGAAAATACCACGTCAAAAACGAAAATGACTCGAGCAGAAAAGAGAAAAGCCAAAGACAAGAAAAAATCGAAGAAATAGATTTGCGGAATTTTTTTTTTAAAGTACTACATTCTTAATAAACAAAGAAAACTAACTTTTAATGCGTTGTAATGCAACACACTATACTCTTCTTTTAAAATATTTTCATTAACAAGTTTAATGTTTAAAATTCGTCCTTAACAGGTATACTCTGAAGCCTGCTGTCCGACTTCAAACCCCTCCAGAACTTCACTCTATCGATATAAAGTCCCTCCCTCATTCCACTTTCATTAGCATTTATGAAAAAGTATTCCAAATTTTCAGTTTTAACGGGCAACCATTTCTCTTTAATTAACTCGTTGGTGTTTGGTGTTGGATCTCTATTATAAAAAATGCCATTTTTCTCACGCTTCACTTTGATAATTAATTATTCATACCCATATGTGGCAAAATTAACCCACAAGTTGGTAATAATTTCCGCAACTTTTTTATCATCTTCTGTCGGTTTTTTATCGGGAAACAGTCCTTCACCTACTGGGAATAAATATTGAAGGTCGTCCGCATGACAGACACCTGAAATATAAAAAATCAATTATTAAAGTGTTGTTCTGGTCTCGGTTGCAATCTCAATAGACACCATAATCGTTGTGGGGATCT
This sequence comes from Silvanus unidentatus, assembly GCA_963930825.1. NCBI lineage: Eukaryota > Metazoa > Arthropoda > Insecta > Coleoptera > Silvanidae > Silvanus > Silvanus unidentatus. Next base: position 3,908,021 of record OZ005758.1, read on the forward strand.
CCGAAAATTTCGGTAAAACTGGACAAGCCCCGGTGACCGAACAAATACAAGTAGACGTCTTCGCTGGTGTGGGATTTCTGAAGACGGACTGTGTTGTCGATGGCATTAAGGAACCATCCGTCCGTATACATCTATAGAAGTGTGAATAATTAATTGAATTGTTGCGATTTGAGTGATGAAATACGTTATTAAATATTTCATCATCAAAATAAATTTAACTATAAATGTAATAGGCAAATTAAGCATTCATTTACTCCCAGGTAAAAAAAAATTCCATCGGTTATATGTTTGCTTTCATTAACTTTAAGCATCGAATATTTTTCTTCTGTTTTCTCACTATCAATATGTTAATTTCTGTTTACCAACCACACCTATGTGCCTAATCAGGCAACTTAATTTTTCATGAATATTCCTCACCAAAGAGTACAAGAATCTACATCACTTACATTAACCACGTCCTTCAAATGATCTTTCGTTATTTGTTTGTTATCAAAATAAAACTTTTTAATTTTCTTTGTGACTTCGTCCACATTCTTCGCCGTTTTATCATACATCAATGAAATGGGAATCGTGCGTTCGAAATCGTTATTGATTTCCTCAATCAAATGAGGATTTCCAAAAAGGCCTGCTGCTCGTAAAGCACCATCATCAGTTGTTAATCCGACCAGTAATGGAATATTAACTTTTCCCGATTTGATTGTCTCTGCGGGATGTTCAATTAAGAATGCACCTTCGTGATTACTCTCAATTGTTGGTTTAAATGGTATCATTGGATCCAAGTCCCATTCCTGTAATACATGTGCTACTTTCGAAATTCGTTAGCATTTTTATTAGATTTTACCATAAATTGTTTGTCCTGTGCAACAATTGTATTGGCGTCGATCTTTTTTAAACATTCCAGCATTTTTTTGCTGCATTCGGTTGGACAGTTTAGGGACTCTGCTAATTTTCTGCCATTTTTCACGCCTTCTCCTGAAGGGGCTAGGGCCCATATACTAAAAGCTGTGCCACTCTGTGCAATTCCATTACGGAAGAGTCCTTCGACAGAAGAGGAAGACATTGACAGAACAAATACATGATAATCAATTTAATTTTCATTATTCGTTGGCGGTCTTATTAAGAAAAAGTATTAGATTTACATCTAATTAACCTTGAATGAAGGAATACCTTGCAACACTTAAGTAATAATAAATTGCTTAGACTTATTATGAAATGTTACAGTCAATTTTCATTTATTCTTACATACGTGATTTTCAAGAATTTTTATTCTTATTTTATTGCTGCATTAAATCAGTGTAAATAATTAAGTGCCATTCGGATTTCATGTTAAAATTTGCTTATAAAATGCGTTCAACATATTTTTTCTTTAATGTAATTAGAATATAAACTTGAAATATGTACTTCACGTTCAATTACACATTAGCTACAGTTTTTCAAAAACTCTTTGAAATGACACATTTTATGCAAGGTGCTTTTCGATCTGTGAGTGTCGAAGGTCTCAAAATTTCTATTCTCTCACACATTCACCGTTAATTGGGCACCAAAAAGCGATAATAATTCCGTTTACCTTTGCTCAAAGGCGAGACTGTGTGAAATTGGACACTCGCACCACCAGCACTTTCTCCAAAAATGGTCACTTTCTCGGGATCACCGCCAAATGCACGAATGTTCTCCTGAACCCACCGTAAAGCCAATACCTGGTCCTTCATTCCACTATTTCCGGGCAGAACGTCGTCGCCAGTGGTGAGAAAACCCAAAGCGCCTGAATTCAGAAAATTACATAATCGTCATTCGTATTATGCAAGTCTTTGATTTGAATACCTAATCGGTAATTGGGAACGACTAGCACTACGTCTCTGTCTAATAAAATTTTCGGACCATACCACAGGGAATTCCCACCGCCACACAGCCACCCGCCCCCGTGGAAAAACACCATCACCGGTAATGGATTCGCAAGTTTCTTGGACAGCTTTAACAGAGCACGTTAAATTTTTAATACACAGTAAACGCGTTTTTTCTTATATACTTGGGGTGTGTAAACGTTCAAATATAGACAGTCCTCTTCACCCTCGATCACCTCGGATCGCCTGTAAATGTCCCTTTGTGGGCAAATTGCGTGTATTTCAGTTGCATTGCGGATGCCTTCCCATGGATCCGCTGGAACTGGCGCCTTAAACAAAGAAACACTTGATTATTTGTACCTAGAATTGTGTAGTTGCCTAGAGTAATTACTTTCAGTCGTTTGGTAAGATAATAAGAATGTCTCTATTTCTCCATATTTGTTTAATTATCTAGAGACTCGTTATAAAGAAATATTTATAGATAAATATGTTATTTCTTAATAAAAGAACAGGTTTATTTAGTTACGTATTACTTAGAGACTTGTTAATCGCCATATTTACGATTACTTGACTTACAATGAGACTAATTGTAAATATATTGACCCGAAATCTTACCTCGAACCTCAGATCACCAACTGGTGGCTTTCCAAAAGGAATACTCTGATAAGCAGATACCTTCCTTCCGGTTCTTGTATACATGTACGAACCGAGGATCTGACCATTTTGTGTTTTTACATGATTTGCTTTGGTGGAAATTACACTACATGTTACAACTAAGCAAATAACTAGAAAAACATTCATCTTAACTATTCTGGTTAAATAATATTTGTTTAGTTACATTGTTGATAGAACTGTGACGGAACGGTGAATGTATACATTTACTTTAATGTATAAATATCGAGATAATTATTCATTTCAAACGTAATTTTTATGTAGAGGGGCATATCTTACGGTTTTAAGTATAGGTGGATCATATGATTAGTATCAATTACATATATATTGAGTAGAAATAAACTTTAACAACCGGAATTACATCACTTTTACAGTTAATACTTAAATCGGTGTTTTTGTACTCCAGAGTCCATAAGAAATGGATATAAATTTCTAAGAGCGTTTTTATATAAACTAGTTAAAAGGCTTGTTATTGAAAAAGGCTATTACGAAAACTATTTTCTTATGGATATAATATAAATGACTCTATATAAGTTCGACTTCGGTACTCACAGAAACTGCACTTGATAACCGACGTATTTAATCATCAATTGCTTGATTAAAAAATGGTGAACTTTTGAAAACGCTCACCTGAAATCTGAGTTCCTCCAGGGGTGGTTTCGCAAACGGAATCCCCTGAAAAGCACTGAACTGTTTTCCATTTCTCGTATACATAAAGGATCCTAAGAGATTGCCATTTTTAATTTTCACCAAAGGTTCATTTGCACTTATTTCAGCAATTAAAATAACACTAAGAATTAATAAAATAAAACTATTTAAAAAGAAAATCATTTTATATACATAAGAGTAGGTATAAATGATTGTGGGTCTGTTTCCGAACGGTAAATAATCGATAGTTAACTGTTGTAAAATATATTAAGGTGTTTTAAGAAGTGGGGACCTTTCTAGTTTTGCACCGGCAATGAAACTTGTGGATTTTTCCTAAATAATTACTCTACTTAGTTATAGGTAAACCAATGTAACAGATATATTATGTATACATACAATGTCTGTTAGTTTAATTACATATAAACTTATTGTAATTAAATTTGATAATTCTTTATTACTTAAGTCGGAAATGAGGTATTGAACTCATTTTACACATGCAATCTTGCCGTATCTACCCGTTGGTACGCCACTGTTGCTGGGTTGAACCAACGTTATTTTACCATTACCTAATTATCTTAACGGACTTTTAAAGTCAATTTTGTCATTTTGCTGTACCAAAATGCATAAGATGTATATGTATATATGTATATAAATGAACGGTATGTAGGTATTAAGCGCAAAATTTCTTTGTTATCAAGTTACTAAAAACTTCTTACTTCATAGTTCATCCCTTAAATGTTATCAAAAATAAATTGCGTTGATTTACTTATAATGTAAAAGAATAAATATCAACCTCAAGAATAACGGCCTGAGTTAAGCAGATCTAATTATGCATAATCCTGTACCAAAATTATGTAATTGGTTGTGGATAGGTACGCGAAAATTTTGGATGTGGTCAAGTGGAAAATTATAACTGCAGAATTCATAATTTTTAATTCACTCATATACCTATTTGCACATAAAAAATATATTTGCTTAAACATATTCTGAATTGTTAACTATACATAAATGTATTTCATACGACTATGACAATATGAATATGTATAGGTATGATATGGATAATTTTAATTGCACTTATAACTTTAAATGACAATTATTTCAAAAGACAGAAGCAATAAGTAATATAAACAACCTTTAACTCTAATGCATAAGTACCTTGAAATAGCTCTAATTAAATGTAACAAAACAAAATTATTAAGAGTGTTTGAATTAATGAACATGCGAGTATAAGAGTCTACATACATACTTATACGTAGGTACATAGGTAATAAATTCTTTGCTAAATAAAAAACTGGCAATAGTTGAAGACCATAGACCAACAAATAATTTTTATAGGGATTTAATATTGTTACCTAATTAATCAACTTGTTCGAATATTAGTTATTGAGATTGCATTTGCACTATCAGAAATGTAAGCTCCAAGAGACGCCCATTAAGAATGACCCTCTTATTGAATTAAGTTTTTAGGATAAACTGCATTAAAATTATCCTTTCAAAAAAAAAACTAAAAAAGACTGGGTCCATTCCATCATATCATTCCTAATTCGAATAAAGCATATCATACGAGTCTTGAATCAAGATATAAGTACGTTCGAATTTCAAATACCAACTCTGCTACTTACCTATGCAACCAACAAACTTCATTTGTATAATGAAGGCGAAAACACTCGCAAAAACATCATGAAAAAACATTCAATTTTCTTTTTGAATTTAAATTCATCCCTTTTCAAATAACATTTTGGTTATTTATATTATAAATCAAATTAGAGATTGTTATTAGAGCCACAAGTTCTTTTCAAAATTGTGGGGGAAAAATCCCAAATCAACAGATACCTTATTCCATAGGTATAACGTAGCCTAAGTATTTATTGAAATATATAGGAAGTTTTTGGGTGAGCTACATCAATTATTGATAAAAATAAAATAATCGTACCCAATTGCGATATTATTGCTCATAATAACAAAAACGATGGAAAAACCTGGTGATCGATTTTCAGAGTATTAATTTTCTTAACATTAATTTTCTGGTTAATTCTGGTACATAGACTTATGTAGATTTTCACCATTTTTTGAATAGTATGCTTCCTGAAGTTATATATATGTATATATAATTTTTATTTTATGGCCAAACAATTCATCTTCAACTCCTTAAATGTAGGATATATGTAGGATGTAATTGGTATTTATTTCACAATAAATTCAGCCAGCTTGAACCAAAGTTTAACCGGAAATGATTCAATCATTGGGATCATTCAAGTACCCATTCAACACTCGATATAAGTGCTACCTATATTTTCCCAAAATGGAAATAACATCTATAAATTAAATCTTTAATAATGATGAGTCCATTTGTGTTCACAGTTTTGTACAAAAAGATAATCCTTATTCCTGTGGAAAAACACAATTTTATGTGCAAATAAATAAATTATATGATGTGCATTTATAGATACATTCAATTGTCCAATGAAAATTGTTCCATTGCTGATTACAATTCCCATTCATTGAGACACAACGTGGTATCACTAGACTTGTAGATTATTTATACTCATTATTATGATGGAAAGTTTAAAGCCAACAAACAACAATTACTTAGTATAGATATTTCAACAAAATATTAGAGGGGAGTAGATAGTTATTAACCCATTACATATGACATTTATCCAACGAATTTCAAGAGAAAATGACCAGCACTATATTAATATACGGTAGTACCTCGGTTAGTAAGTACCTTCCACTCGTCTAATTTGTACCCACCATTCACTTTTCTAAAACATTGCCAATGATATATACATATCGCAACCAAAACACACATCAAAGTCGTCCAAACGAGGAGTTCGCTACTTAGATTGAACAAAATAGAAAATGTGTGTATATAAGTGTTAAGTACCCTACTTCTTTTTTCTAAAAGATTAATTTCAAGTCGTTCTCGTGTCATTAGTTGTGATTCTACCTAAGTGAACTCTCTATTGGTGCGCATTTTAATAAATTAATAAATAATAAATAAAATGTTATCTGTGTCAGATTCTAATTTTCTTTTGTCATATTCAATATTTGTGAATTAAGTGCATTGACTTGTTCTTTCACTTTTATTTGAAACTTTGTGCTCAACTCACATAAATCATCAGAATGACCGAAAGGTGAGTACCTGACCTGAAACTTAAAATTCGTTCAAAAACCTAAAATTAACTTCAGCTAACACTTCAATTAACTAAGGTTTTTAAAACAACAACGTATAATTACTTATTAATTATCCAACCTTGATGACATAACGAAACAGAGATGGTCTTCTTGTGCGAAGAATCGACAAGGTTAATAAAAAAACTACAATAAAATGTAATATAATAATAATATCAATAGCGTGCTGGCATTTTGTAATTAGTTGTAATAGCAACAAAAACGAACAATTGTCGCTTTTTTTCTAACATAATTGATTTATATTTACGCATCGTGGAACAGGTTTTTTGTCATAAAATATCGAATTCCTTCATTAAATAAACATTTCAATTTGCTTCTGGAATAATAAAACATTTCATACGATAATCAAGAAAACAATTCCATCTATTGTACTACTTGTTGATGAGACTTAGGTACTTTGGTAGGAAGGACAATCACCAGTATGCAAGTTGTTTGCTGATAAATGAATCGTTAGTAAAAGTATTTATGCATTATTCTCTGGATGCACATTTTTCATTTAAGTTTTGACCGTCATCATCAAATAAAAATCGAATTATTTCCCATTTGATAATGATGGAAAACGTGTGTTATTGAAGACCCAAACATTCCTAACGTTACATATTTTTTTTTTTCTAGCACAATCAGTGCGACCTCAGCACAGGAAAAATCCAATGTCCGCAAAGCATTACCCCAAATTTTGGCAGTTTGCGTTAAAAATGTCTTATTACTGGGCTTTGGAATGACGCTAGGCTTCCCCACAATCCTTATTCCGAGTTTATCTGCTGAAAATGACGACAAAGAAGACATTGTTTTGGGGTCAGACGCAATTTCTTGGATCGGTAAAAAAACGGTCAATTTTAAAAATATTTCTCTAACGGAAACAACTTTTGATTTTAGGTTCAATCAACTTGATATGCGTACCAATTGGATGTTTGCTGAGTGGGTCGATCACCCAACCGATTGGCCGCAAAAGGGCCATGCAATTGGTCAACATACCCTTCGTGTGTGCTTGGCTCCTGTTTCACTTCTCCACGGAAGCGTGGCAGGTGTTTTTGGCACTCTGCTTAACGGGCCTTAGTGGTGGATTGTTAGAAGCACCCGTAAGTATTCTTAGTAGAAATTAATATCAATCGTTGTTTTCGCATTTAAACTAGGCCATTAACGATAATTATTCAATGTTTGCAATTTTTTGCGTAAGCACAGTTCCACTGTCCTAAATTAACAATAAATTCACTTGAAAGAAATCTCTTATCAGGTTTCTAGAAAACAATTATTTAATCAATGAATAATAAAATTTCGATAACACCAATAAACAATATTGATTCAAAAATCTGCTAACCAAAGTTCAGTTCTATTTCATATTAACAATTCTTCTGCTTGCTACTATCTCGCCTCTTTCCTCTTTCAGGTACTAACTTACGTTGCTGAAGTAACGGAACCGCGTTTGCGCGGAATTCTATCTGCGACAAGTACTATGTCTGTGATAACCGGGATTTTCTTTCAATTCCTTTTTGGCACATACCTAAAATGGCGCACTGTGGCATTGGTTAATTTGGCCATTCCGATAACTGCGTTCATTCTGCTCATGTTCGTGCCTGAGACGCCCGTATGGCTCACTATGAAGGGACGTTTAGACGAAGCTCGCAAGAGTTTGGCTTGGTTGCGTGGTTGGGTGGAGGTTGGGGATGTTGAAGACGAGTTTCAGGCGCTACACAAGCAGTGCGCTGAAAGGAAAAAAGAACACACGACAATTATGGATTATTTAAGGCTTTTCGCTAAGAAGAACTTCATTTGGCCCTTCGCTATATGCTCTTTAACCTTTGCTATTGGACATTTCAATGGAAGCAGTCCGTTGCAAACGTACGCGATTAACATCTTCACGAGTTTGAATGCTCCCATTAGCGGCTATCATTGTACGGTGATAATGGGAATTGCGCAATGGTTTGGGTCACTGATTTGTGTCTTCATCATTCACATTCTTGGGAAGAGACTGTTAAATTTTATCTCTCTGGCTGCCACTGGGGTTTGTTTTCTTGTGGTAGCGTTGTATGCACAGATCGAAGGAATTCAATATTTGACTCTAAATACTGACTCAGAAAATGTACAAAATGAACAATTCAATTGGATTCCGATCACTTTCTTGGTTTTGGCAGCGTTGTCTGCCAATTTGGGCATCAAAGCTTTGCCGTGGATTCTGACCGGAGAGTGTTTTCCGGATGAAACTCGAGCTTTGGCTTCTGGATATTCGGCAGCTTTTGGATACGTTTTCAATTTTGCTACGAATAAAATTTTCTTGTCTCTCGTTTCGAGTATGACGTTACCGGGAACTTTTTTCCTTTATACTGGAGTTAGTTTTGTTGGGATTGTGCTGTTGTACTTCTTCTTGCCGGAAACTGAGGGGAAAACGTTGTTTGAGATATCAGATCATTTTCGAGGTGGTGCCAAATTAGGGAATAAAGTTGGAAAAAAAAGGAACAGTATAGTAGGAGAGCAGAATGCGGGGTTTCAGATGGTGGATGAGAGGTACGTGTGAGGATTGACTATCGCTTTTTCGAAATTGCTGCAATTTAAGATTGACTTAGTTATTTTGTGCTACAGAGGCTTTTATATACTAATAAATTAGCTAGCTTACACATATAAGACATTTGTTTATATTATTGTTAATATAAAATATATAAATATTACCTAATTGATTTTTAATGTACATACCTAACATTATGTAATAACGCAAATGTACCTATGTATTGTAAAACATGTGTTAAACAATTACCCCTTAGTTTATGTTGATATTTACAAGAAAATATAATAATTCAATTCCGGTTTAGGATATGGGTAAAACCAAAAAATCTTATTCATCAAGTTCTCCCGAAAACCGTGGTTTTTTTATTTTGTTAATTAGTGTCTGGAGAACTAATTACATGGTAGATGGGCATGATTATGTACACATTTGTTCTATATGCATATATACGACATATATAATATTTTTGTCATTTATCTTTAGGTAAAGGACGATTTGTATCTCTGATATTCTAATTATTTTTTTTATTGACATGCACAACGAATTCTTAACATACTAAAACGCACTAAATGAGTCCAGTAAAATTTGCATTAATTAAATATGATTATGTAAACTAAAAGTGTTTAAAATGCATAGAGTGTGATATTGAAAATCGAATATGATTGAATTGGACGACCTTATAGCGAATTGCAAAAGTTTTCAAGACGATGTGCATTTCAAATTTCGCTACCCTATAAATTTGTGTACTAACAGGTCTTCAATTACATACAATTTTGATATGCATTTATTGTATGTATGTATTACATATACTTTCTTATTATAAATTCTCTAGAAGGCCAAACGTGTGGGTATCACATATAATTATATTGTATGTAAATTTATCAACTTATTTATACTAAATAGATGCGTACACAAGATTAGATAAATCGTGACATTTCACTCTAGTATTTCATTGCAATTCTTGGCGAATTATTGAGAAACTGCTATTTTTAAGTAATTTTGAAATTTCAGGGTTTTTTTAACCATATGAGATCATAAAATAAATGTTACATGGTTATAAGACCACAAGTTAAAGTCAATAACAATTTCAAAGATTCTCTACTTTATATGCAGTTCCGGAAACTGACAACAATCCAAATTCATTGCCTATTAACAACCTTACCGCTCTTCTCTCAAACTTTTTCTTCGTTTACATCATTTCTCTTCTTATCAAGGTCTTTACTTAGAAGCTGTGTCAAGGTGAATTCCTTTACAAAGTCTTCAATGCAAAATTAATATAAATCATTTCTATTGCACTCTTTCTTCTTCTTTTTTAGATTTCTATATCCTTTGCATACCACAAAAAAAATGTCCTAACATTGATCGATCATTTTCAGACTTTGACGTACGTTGCTGAAATCACCACCCCCAGTTTACGAGGCATACTAGCATCAACGAGTACAGTGGCTGTGATATCCGGCATTCTAACTCAATTCTTCCTAGGAAAATTCTTCACGTGGCGTACAGTCGCCTTTCTCTCCTGCACAATGCCAATAATATCGTTCATCACACTATTCTTTGTGCCAGAATCGCCCCATTGGCTCCTTTCCAAAAAGCGCTACGAAGATGCGAAGAAGAGTATCGCTTGGTTGCGTGGATGGGTCGAAGAGGCCGAGATCGAAGACGAATATCTCGAATTAGTCAAACAAGTCGCTAATAAAGAATCAAATCAAATAAAAAACGAACAAAGTAGATGCCACTCAAAATTGGAACATATGAAACTGTATTCGAAGAAATCGTTTTACTGGCCATTTAGTATTGTGTGTTTTACGTTCTTTTTGGGCCATTTTTCCGGCATGACCACTTTGCAAACGTATGCAGTGAAAATATTCGAATCATTACATGCCCCCATCGATAAATATTATGCCACGATCTTTTTAGGAATCGCCGAAGTTGCTGGCTGCATTCTAAGCGCTTTTTTGATCCATTATGTGGGCAAACGAATGATGAACTTCTTCTCTCTAATTGGATGCGGTGTATCGTTCCTCATTGTAGCCAGTTACGCGTATTTGATCGATGTAAATTATTTAAATATGCCAGTGAGTCAAGAAGAAGCCAACAATTGGATACCAATGGTCTTCCTTATAGCAGCAGCTTTCTTTTCCCATGCCGGAATTCGAATTTTGCCCTGGATGTTGATTGGAGAAGTGTATTACAGCGAAATTCGAGCCCCAGCATCGGGATTCTCGGGGGCGGCTAGTTATGTTTTTGGATTTACTTCGAATAAAGTTTTTCTGAGTATGGTGAAAGTGCTTACTTTGCCAGGCACATTTTGGATGTACAGTTGTGTGAGTTTTGTTGGATGTATTGTGCTGTATTTCGTTTTACCAGAAACTGAAGGGAAAACGTTGTTCGAAATCACGGAACATTTCGCTGGTAATGAAAGCATTGACAATAAAGTTTATAGGAACAAGAGGGAAAAGAAGCAAGTTATGAATGGTGATATAGAAGGTGCATCGGCTGTTAATAAAGCATTTAGACATGATGAAATTGATAAGAGCGAATTCAATGAACAAGAAAGTAAATTGTAAATAAACAATAATGCGAAAATGTTCATGAATAAAAACAACTGGAATTGATAATTTGGTTTTATTGCTTTGTTTACGTTTTTAATATTAGCATTATTGATTTTTATTCGTTTTTGCAATTTATTTGTTATTCTATTTGTTTCCATGTGGTGAGAATGCACCTTAACCGTATGAAAAAATGTGATGCCTACTTAACAATGGGAAGTACAGCATCCAACAAATCTTTTAGTGAATCCCCGGTTTAGTTATAAAGTTGATTAAGTTGCAGTACTTTCTTATCTCAAATCTCAGTGAAATTTCGATAAACATTTGCAATTTGTGAATCAGATCTGTAGAATAATGCATCCTGCATATTTTGATATACACTCCCAGCCAGTTCCTGAAAAATTTTCCAATAAAATTTATCAGAAACTCTCATCAGTATTTCGAAGACTATTGCCAATGGAAAGACATGTGGTTTTGTCAATGAAGGATTATGATATAAAACCCATAAAACAGAGTAATCCGGAGTTCGACAGGTTCTCGCCGTTTTATCATCGTATTATAATATTTTGTGTTAAAACAATGCGTGATGATTTATATCAACCGATTGCTAGTATAGTGATTCCAAAAGAGCAGCATTTTCGAGAAGAGACATACTATCTTTTGGGGGAAGCAATTAAAATGTACATTTTTACAATCCATAAAATGGGGCTCATTGTAGTTGCTACCGTTTCTCCGCCTTCATCGATGTTTAAGAAGATTTTTCAACGAATTGCCAATGTAATGATGTTATTACTTTGATTTAATGAAATAAATTTTTAATTTGTCTTTCTATTTAGATCAAATCTTTGGATAAACTCCATGGACCGATTATTTATAATGTGTATCCCTTCGCACCCATGGCTCACATCTTCGATTACACCGTTCTGGTGGCCGAAATTATCAACAATTTTAAGAAACACAAAATCATATGGAAAGAAAATCAACAGAAACATCAGACAGACTGGTTACAAATCTGGAATACTGTGAAAAATAACAAGAATTCTTTCAAGGAAATAAAGTTAACAAGCGAGTCTCACAGTACGAACGAGGACCACATTTTTAAGGACCACCATCTGCAAGCGCTAGAGAAATTCTGCAGGAGTCCTAAGAGTACGAAGGCATCGATCAGCAATTTTCGATTCATTGAAATCTTTACAAATTTCTTGCGCTTTCTTGACATGGACGTGATTTTATATCCATTGTTGAAACAATCCTACGAAAATTGGATGGTTCATTTAGATATTATAGAAACAATGACGTTAAGAAATGTAATTACAGCTAATGATTCATCAAACTATGACAAAGATTTAGAACCTTTTAAGGATTGGATTGTGACAATTAAAGGAATACATTGGCTTTCCGAAATGCTGAATAGCAGACACAGTGATTTTTTGTTTGTGAGCTGCTTGAGGCAAGACTATTTTAATGAATTTGTTAATCATCATGTAACCACAAAGGGTGGTGCAGATGTCTCTAATGTAACACATGATGATCTTCAAGTTTTTAATGTTGAAATGGGAATGTTAGCCCTAGATAACTCACCGGATGCAGGAGGCTGTCTTACGATTGTCGTATAAACGAAGAGTGTTCATTTACTTCTATTAAGAATTTGTTTTTATTTTCTATGTTCATTTATTCATTACATGTTTAATAAATGCGTTAAATTTAAATAAATCTTCATGTTTGTTGTTTGAATTTGAATTATACAGTCTACTCGTAGTCCTAGTAGTTGAAACAGTATACATAACATGGCAAACCTGTGTACATTAGAACTACTTGTCAGCAGCACATGCAAAACGTGTACTTGTACTTTCACATTTTTTACTAAATTACTAAAAAGTTTATCGTGGCAATTGTGTATAGTACCGTTGTAAATGAAAATCTATTCAACATTGCGTCATTTGATAAAGTTGAAATTTGTGAGATTTGACTACCAGTACGTGCAGAGTGCATCCTTTTTCACCTGTTCTCCGGTTCAACAAAAGTGGGGCACAAACAAGAAACATCGAAACATTAAATTAAATATATTTTACGATACAATGTCTGATCCAAATATTGAAAAAGTTCTAGCACCTTTACGTGCCAGTGTAAAGGAACAGGGTGATTTGGTTCGTAAGTTGAAGGCAGAAGGGGCCCCTGATTTGGATGTAAAGCAGGCCGTATTTGAGCTCAAAGCTCGTAAGAAGATACTCGAGGATAAGGAACTTAGTTTAGCACCCACAGCAACAATAGACCGTGCTAAAATGGAAGATTTATTAAAGAGACGATTCTTTTTCGATCAGTCCTTCGCTATTTATGGTGGAATCACTGGCCAATTTGACTTTGGACCAATGGGCTGTGCATTTAAAACAAATTTACTTCAAATTTGGAGACAATTTTTTGTTTTGGAAGAACAGATGTTGGAGGTGGATTGTTCAATTTTAACCCCAGAGCCAGTTTTAAAGTAATTCTTGATTAAATCATTTAAACTGCTTGTTAAATTTTAACTGTATGATGAATTTCAGAACTTCTGGTCATGTGGATCGTTTTGCGGATCTGATGGTAAAAGATGTTAAATCTGGAGAATGTTTCCGATTGGATCATTTAATCAAAGCACATTTAGAGAAGATTGCATCAAATGCAAAGACCTCAGAAGAAGTAAAGAATGAGTGCAGGGACATTGTCATCAAAGTAACAAAATTAAGAAACCTATTAAAATACATAAATTTACAAACTTGTTTTAGTTAGACGGAATGACGAAGGATGAAATGTCTGCAGTCTTACAGAAGTTTAACATGAAGAGTCCCATAACCGGAAACGATTTAACTGAACCGATTGAGTTCAACTTGATGTTCGCTACACAAATTGGACCATCGGGCCTGGTGAAGGGGTAAAACCGCCACAGAAACTGGTTGAACTGTGTGAATTAATGGTCTGTTGTAGATTCCTTCGCCCTGAAACTGCTCAAGGCATTTTCGTCAACTTTAAACGTCTATTAGAGTTCAATCAAGGCAAACTACCGTTCGCAGCTGCCCAAATAGGTTACTTATCCACATATTCTTACTTCACACATAAACTGATTATTTATTTGTACAGGAAACTCTTTCCGTAACGAAATCTCTCCCCGTTCAGGACTAATTCGAGTGCGTGAATTCACGATGGCAGAAATCGAGCATTTCTGCGACCCCAGCGATAAAACCCATCCAAAATTCGACGATGTAGCCAGTACAGAGTTGCTTTTGTACTCAGCTTGCAATCAAATGGACGGAAAACCCGCTGAACGAACACAAATTGGAAAAGCTGTTGGTGAAAAACTGGTAGCCAACCAAACATTAGGATACTTTATGGCCAGAATCCAACAGTTTCTTGTGAAATGTGGAGTAGATCCAGCTAGATTACGATTCCGTCAACATATGGCCAACGAGATGGCTCATTACGCGTGCGATTGTTGGGATGCTGAATGTTTAACCAGTTATGTAAGTTAAAAGACTGGTTTTATTAAGACTTTCGGGTAATTTATTGTTGTTCAGGGTTGGATTGAATGTGTTGGATGTGCGGATCGGTCAGCTTATGATTTGACGCAACATTCTCAAGCGACTGGCGTTCGTTTAGCAGCAGAGAAGAAATTAGACGAGCCTATTGTAGAGGATGTGGTTGAGGCGGTGCCTAATAAGGCGCCGATTGGAAAAGCCTTCAAAAAAGACGCTAAACTTATAACAGACGCTTTGGCGAACTTGTCTATAAGCGATTTAAATGAATTGGAGAATAAATTAGAGAAAAATGAGACGTACGAGTTGTCGGTGAAGGACCAAAAGTACACGTTAAGTAAGGAAATGGTCTCGGTCAAGAAGTACCAGAAAACTGTGCATGTTAAAGAGATAATTCCGAGTGTAATTGAGCCCTCGTTTGGTATTGGACGTGTGATGTACGCGATATTCGAGCACAATTTCAGAATTCGCGATAATGATGAGCAACGTACTTATTTGGCGTTGCCGGCTGTAGTGGCTCCGTTGAAGTGCAGCGTTTTACCCCTCAGTGGAAATGTAGAGTTTGTGCCTTTCATCAAGAAATTATGTAATTTTTGATGGACTTTCTTTCCTATTTTATTTCCTGTTTGTATATCTTTTTGTTCTAGCGAGTGAATTAACACGTGTGGATATTTCTCATAAAGTGGACGACAGTTCCGGATCGATTGGACGAAGATATGCAAGAACTGATGAAATATCGATCCCATACGGGATAACAATCGACTTTGACACATTAAAGGAGCCCCATTCGGTAACTTTACGTGAAAGAGATTCAATGGAACAAGTTAGAATATCTGTGAGTTGATGCTTTTTGTGTTTTATGGTCGTTATAACTTATTATTTGTTACAGTTGGATGAAGTGGCTCTTGTCGTGCATAATTTGGCTAATAGTAAAACGACATGGAGTGAAGTCCAAAGTAAATATCCCAAGTTTGAACAACAAGACAAGAAACCGTAACTTTATTCTAAAATGATAAGATTATTGTATTAAAAAAAAGTAATTTTATTAAATTCGAATTTACTCATTCACTTATTAACTCCCTCAACATAAATTGCATGAAATGTATCTAATTTTCTTGGAAAAATTTAATAATTTCGAGAATTGCCTATTAGCATTTCCAAATTTTTTATGGCAACGCAACCAGCTACATCGGGGCTTATTATAAATTGGAAGGATCAATGAAAAGAGGATTAAAAATGTTCTCACTTCATTTATTTATATTACAAAAGAGGAGGAAACAAAATATTACAAAATGAAAAAACCCAAAATCGAACTAAAATTTTTAATAACTTAACAGTACACAAAAATGGGAAAAAAATTATTCGGATTAATCAAAAAAAAGTTATCAGAACTATTCTAAATCGGGAAGAGGTTCATCATCTGAATCTTCTTCATCATTTAATGCCATATCATCGAAAGATGGTTTTCCATCACCGCCAGTACCTAAACCGCCCATTTGTCGAAGCATGCTGTTGAAGTCACCTTCGCCGTCCATTCCGCCAACACCTTCATCACAGGAGTCGTCCTCATCGTTCCATTTGTTAAAATCACATTTAAGCCAATGGTGTTTCTTCTTGTCTTTCGTTAGTGATGGCCAGTAAGATTCGTTTTGGTTCGCTTTGGCTAGTACGATTTCGATACAACGTTCCCTATTAAAGCTTTTACTTTTATCTGGGTCTATTTCCTTGTATAGGTTTATTGTGACTTCGTAATTTTTTTTCTCAACACCGCCGGCGCCTTTGAAGTATACGGAGTCTTTGGTGAATCTGTGAGCAAAAAACGTGTTTCTGGTAAACTGAACGAAATGTGGACGGCATTATAAATTACTTAATTTCAGGATCTTTAGTATCTTCCAAGTTTATTGTTAGAAATACTACGGCTGCCCTTTGCGCCCACATTACAGGGGGTGGTAATCTGCAGAAAAAAAAGAAAGTGAGGTTAAATCTATAAAACGGTTTTTATTAAACTTTGGACGAGATGGAATGTAAATGTTTTAAAGTGAAATTTTAATGATTTTATCTGTGAATTTCATGTATAAGAATATTCTAGAATCGATTTGTAAGAGAAAACGACAAAAACAACATGGCCGTTTCTAAACAAAATTAAAGAAAATGAATTATTTACAGATTTTACGGTACAATTTTTACAAAAATTTATATATTTTACTTACGGTTGATCAGTCATGTTAACTACTGTTTATAAAATTCTGCTAAATTATATTTTATATTAAAAAAAACGTGTTTTTGCCGGGCTGAACACACTTTTAATAAACTTCGGTAAAATGAAGTTAGACACGGTTGGGAGGTGGTGGAGTGGAAACAAGAAAGGATCTTTTATTGCTCTGAAGTCAGGTAATAGATGTTCGCTTTACACAAAAGTGTTCAATTATAAACTTGAACCTTCGATACTAAAAGTACTTTGTAGATTACAGTGAAGCACATTTGACGTGTTTTTATTTTTTTGACAAATTGGGATTCAGAGATTACTTTGAAATTTGTTAAAAACTTTTAAAACATTCTCGCTCTACAATAAGAGCGTACCAATGGAAAGCTTTGAATTACAGTAAAATAAAACTTTGCATAAATTCCAGATAGATGACACCATCAATTTTTAAAATTCATAAACCGAATTTTACCTATAACTAACAAATTAGGAACTAAAATCATCTTTATTTTAATAATAAACGTAATTTGCAACTCCCTTAATTTTCAACAGCAATTCCCAAAGAGTAGTTCTAATGCTATGGTATTTTAACATTTGAGCTACTTGAACTTGAATTGTCAATGTCAATGCTTAACAGTTGTCAAACTGATACAAAAATAATTGTTCTTGTGTTTATTATGATTTTTTTATTATATTAATTAAAACGAATAATTAAAAGTTATACGTATTAAAATGTCGAATCAAAGTCCAGCTACTGCCTTGGGGAACGCCGAAGACGATGAATTAACTTTACCTAGAGCCAGTATTAACAAAATGATAAAAGAATTAGTCCCATCTGTACGAATAGCAAACGAGGCTCGAGAATTAATATTAAATTGTTGTACTGAGTTCATTCATTTACTGAGCTCAGAAGCAAATGAAATATGTAATCAACTACATAAGAAAACAATAAATGCAGAGCACGTCTTAATGGGTAAGAATATATAATATCCTCACAGTTTATAAATTTACCACAATTATATTTTATCTTAGCTCTGGACAAGCTTGGTTTTGGTGATTATCATGCAGAAGCTGAGGCTGTTCTGAAGGACTGCAAAGCTGTAGCTGCAAAGAGACGACGACAAAGTACCAGACTTGAAAACCTGGGCATACCAGAGGAGGAATTATTAAGACAACAGCAGGAACTTTTTGCAAAAGCTCGACAAGAGCAAGCTTATGCCGAACAACAACAATGGGAACAACTTCAAGCAGCGGCACAACAGGCACAAGCTTCTGTATTGCCCACTAACGATGACCAAGACGATTATTCATAAAACATTTAAGAATCCTTTGTTTACACAATTATACATTGTTTAATAAAATATACTGAGTTACGAATTTCATGAGTTAAACAATTTCTTATCGGTTTGTAACGGTTTACCAAGAATAACAATATTTGTGTTCCTTTTATAGAGCCATTGAGAATTAGAGATTAAGGCCTCGGTAGCGCAGTAGGCAGCGCGTAAGTCTCATAATCTTAAGGTCGTGAGTTCGATCCTCACCCGGGGCAAAACGTTTTTTGTTATTTTCCAAAATTTGCTATTTTAGATTCACTTATTCTTACAGCCTAGAATTTCTTAAAACAATGCAAGCAAATTCTTTTTATTATGATTTATTAACACGCATCACATACACACAGATGTTACATAAAACATTTAAAATCTATTTACAAAATGCATCTTTGGTACAATAAAAATTTGTGTGCTAATCGATTAATACATTAAATAAAAGTAAAATTGCACGAGACTATTATAAAATATACAAAAATATAACACACATTTCATTAAAAACAATCTTTGGATGAGACAATTATTAAAACGCCTCGGCATAAATACATCAAAAACGAGAGTTATTTCTAAGCTGAAACAGTGCTATTTTGAAGCTACAAAAGGCTGCCTACATTTATAATAACTCTTTGGTTTCACATTACAAATACAATTTACAAAATAACGAGCAAAAACAGTTTCACTAAATGTAAAAGTAATTTTCGTAGTCTGCATAAGAGGGAGTCCCATTTTGACTTGTGGTTGTATTGATTTGAGAACTGCTACCAAAAATCTTCAATTCGGAATTTTTTATTATGTTTCCGTCTTTGATCATCAGTTTCTGTTGGGATTTTGACTTGTTGTCTTCGATATGTTTCCTTATTGGTGTCAAAGAACCATGCGATTTGGAAACTTGTGAGGAGGGCGGCTGGAAGAGGCTGGCAGCAGGCAAAGGTGGTCGATCTGACACCCAAAACATCTAAAAAAACGAATTTGTTATGAAAATTATGGCATATGCTGAAATGCACTCTTTCCACTCACCTTTCTTCTGGTCAACGGCATATAGTCGTGATTCCGTCTCACGAGAAAATGACAATCCTGTGATGGTGGCCACGTTTGTTGCACTTGCAGAGGTCTATCGTCTGGATGCAGTTTTCGTTGCTGCTCTTTGTCTGTATTCACTTCATACAGGGAGAATTGCTCGACTCGTTCTTTGCTATTGTAGCAGTTTAGCAAAAGGGACAGCAGTTCATCTACGGTTGTTCTGGCACTTATTAACAAACTCTTGTATTGGGAGTTGCTGTTTAAAACCGAATCGTACACTTTTACAAGTCCACCGCGTCGTGTCTGTAGAGAAAATCTGGAAATTGAGAAAAGTTGGTGATTTTTCTTTGGTTTTATTAGATTGAGAACGTACTTTGAGTCACCCTTCGGATGACAACTTTGTAAAACCGCTGGACGAGCCTCTTCATCTAGTGCTAAATGGGTTCGTACTCCTGCTTTTCGAACAGTTACCTCCATACTTAAGTAAAACAGTTTCGGATCCCTGTGTTTCATTTTGTATTTGCTTAAAAGTGTGGAAACTACTTCTTTGCAGGTCGTTTGGAACGTAATACTGAGGGTTTTGTATTCGATATCCGGTCGTAAACATTTGGCATATACTTTGATAGTGGTCTGAAAAGGAAAACCAAATACTAAAAAATTTGTTACAGTTCAGGGGTTGAGAGAATAACGGAAGCGAAAGTATAAGTTCATAAATGTAACTGGCTAGTTATAAGTGAACCAACAGAAAAATGGAGAGGTGAATTAAAAAAAAACAGAGATTGAAAACCTTACATGCACATTTTTTGCAGGCACCACTTCTCGCCCAACACTTTTAAATTCACGAATTGTGTACATTATTTAAGAGAAACCTAGATGAAAATCATTATAAAATGACTGAAGTAAAAAAAGCGTCTCGACGCTGCAACTATCACTCGCTTCCTGTTTTAGGAGAGGCACAACTTTGTAACGTATACGAAAAAGAGCATTAAAATAGTCAAAACCACTTAAAAATTTCTAATAAGTGTGATAAATTGTTTAGGAAACTGCAAAAGCCAGGGCCGGAATTCTTTCATTTTCCAATTAAAAATGAGACATTTTTTCATGGAATCGAATGATTGTTTTCAGACAGCAAAGAGAAAATGTGCAATTACCTTTTATTACTTATTAATTCCCTATTTATAGAAATAATATAAAAACGTAGGTATTGTTTATTGTTTTAAAAAAGTCCACACACTTTCCATATGTTGAAATACTTAAAGATTAACAATGGATTAATTAGTTAATTAGAGGGTTAATTAGAAAGTGCGAAAAGGTGCGAAAATGTGTCAAATATTGATTTATTTGCATTGTTTCAAAAATAATCCGTTAAAAGAATGTTTGTGCATTTGGTATGTAGGCATGAAGAACGTATAAACTAGAGAATTGCCCCAATTTACATGCAATTGTTATTTTTTTTCACTATTATACCGACATATAATTCACCGGAAACACAAACAACATCATCATTAGGTAAATTAAACCGTACACCATCATAGTTCAAAATTTGATTATAAAAATTTTTCTTGAAATTATGCTAAATAACGGTGTTCCATCGACATTCGTTTGTTTACTTTTTTCACAAAAATGAATCCCATTGAAATGTAGAAAAAGTGACCAACTTTCAATTCCAAAAAGTCGGACTTATAATTAAAACACGTTCTCCCTAATAATACAGCTGGATCCAAAACGTTTATGAAATCTATTTTCAGTCAAAAGAAAATCCCTCCTTTTGTTTTTATATCGAACTTAAAGAGTTGTATGTGTGTGATTTTACCATATTGACATTTGTTTGGAAATTTATTGCTTCCTCTAATAAAAACGCCACACGAACTAAATTCAAATACATGAAAATTTCTATTTGACAAACAGCCAGGTTCGGCTTCGAACATTTCCAGCACAGATCCACCCCTCCAGAAATAAGAAATAGAAATTCGGATGAAGGTTCGTCAAACAATCCACCAACTCTTCAATAATACGACCCTGACCCTAAGTATAATTATTCTCAACTTGTAGCTGGCTCTCCGTAATGAATACCGATAGAAAGAAGGTGATTTGCATTTTTTATATTAAAATTATTACAATGGAAATGAGATAGCCGATGAAGGCCGTTTTTGTTAGACCTTTTGCTACTTCTTAATGGTTCATTTTCACTAGTGAAGAGTTCCCCTAATTAACTAGCCATAACAAATACCCATACAAAGTGACTAAATTAAAATTCTCGCCTAAATTGTCTTTTAATGAACTGGAAAAGATTCGTTCATCATTAACAGAAATTAGTTTAAAAAAAGCAAGTGCCATTAAATGTGTAGTTTTCCAGAAAACGAACGCAATTATTACCAATTCCTATTATTATAATAATTATTCAAGATATAGACAGCATTTTTCCACAACTTAATTGACCCCCGTCTTCATGTTACTTAGAAAAACCCTCAAGACGAAGACAATTTGTTCTTTTTGTTGTGTAATGCAATCCGCCCGCGTGCAAAACGCTTAAACACACAAATCGGATGTCCTATAATGGGGTTTAAATATTTTTTTAAACAGGGGTAACTCAATATGGGGCTCAGGAAGTACCCCATTTGGCATGCAGCACGTGCACACGTGGTACACTCTTTCAAACACCTGAAAGACTTGCATTTCACTCACGAGGGTGGAGAATTGATTCTAAATGCTCACATTTGGTACAGAAAGGGTTGAGGTTTGGCACACGTGCGCACCACAAATCGCTCCAGAAATACTCCCAAATTCGCATTTAACAGTGATTCAAATGGTTAAACGAGTTCCCTAGCTAAATCTTTCATTTCTTGGGTTAAATAAAGCGCATTTCAGCATAAAAACGGAGAAATTATAATTTAACAAGCCATTAGCGTTACACGACACACACAAGTTAAACATAAAACCTCTTTGTAGACGGAAAAAATGATGCAAATATTAATAGAACACATGTTTTCAAATTGACAACGTGTGTTTTTCGTCTTGATGGTACTTTACGAAATGAAAATTATGTTTATGTATAAAGGGGACAGCATCCCCATTCAGGTCACTAAAGGCGGCATATGAGTACCTTTAATACACATCCTGTCTTGTGTGTATTGGAACTAAAAGGCACAGCTGCTTTCATTTACATCTTAAAACATACACATGTTAAATGGCATCCCAAACCGTCTTAACACAATTCCTTTATTGTTGAAAAAATCTAGCACAAGCCAACATTGTGCATTGTGAGAGCAATTGATAGTGGTCCAAGCAAACAGACAAATCGTTGTATAATCATCTTGTTATCAAAATTTATTTACATTGGACACTGAATTTTTGGTTGTTTGTTCAAGTATAGCGATAAAAATACCTGAATAAACGACTATTAAGTATTCTTATGGGGAGTATTTCGCGACATTCACAAGATCAAGTTTAACATCCCGGATGCGAATCTATTTGACTCGGTGTGTAGAAAATGGAATAATTTATTAGAGTGACGGAAAAGAATTTCACTCGAGTTTCCTTCCAACCTTGAGGCTTAAAGGATATTGATATGATTAAAAATCTCGTAAGTTTGTTTTGGTACAGAATAGCGATCCAAGTGAATCCGACCCTGTCGTATGCTTTTTCTCAGACTTGCCTAGCAGATAAATTAAAATACACGAAAAACACGATCATGATACGCCAACCATCTGGTTTAATCCACCGACACACATAAAACACCATGAGAACAGGCCAACAATATGGGAAATGTACGATATAGTGTTGTAAAAGAGATGCTTGCCTTTGTCCTCCCCCGTACCATCATTATCTCTCTTAAAAGACAACAATAAAAATGTACAGAAAAGATGATCGATTCATCTCTTGTTGTAACTGTATAATACATAATACCATAATTGGGATTTTGTGGTTCATTGAAGTTATGAGAAAACCAATGGTAGGTGTAAGAAATTGACAATCTCGTTTACAAGACGACACCCACAGAGAATTCAGTAATTTTATAAACAAATTTTACACTAAACGAACCGATTGACGTAATAATCGTTTAAATAATTGAGGTTGGTCGAATACTTGAGACTATGTAATCGTTCATTAGATAAACTAAGTATTTCCTCCTTTTTAGTCTATTGTTTTTATAAAGAAATTACCCGAGAGCAAACAAGCAAACTGTCGTGCATTAAACGCGCTGCTAAATAAAGTATTAACGGGCAGAAGCCACAAAGGCTTTTCAAATCACATTGTGGGAAAAATACGACGAAAAGTTGGGACAAAAAACGCAAAAAACGGATCTAATCACTTAATTACCAATTCATTTTTAATGATAATCATTTACAATGTGAATCGCGTTGTGTCACGGATTTAATCAAGGTTAAAGTTAGACGACTAAACTGTAAAAACGGTCGTTAATGTAGTCCCACAAAATTACGTAATGGTAATAAGTTTTTGGTGGCAAAAAGAAGTCGATAGACGGTTTTTCTTTAACAAGCAATTAGAGGATGTTCCAATTTGTCAAACGTCAGTTTGATTAATCGGGAAGAGTATAAGTCGAAAATAAACAAACACAGCATCCCAGTTTCCTAAAAAACGTTCTTTTTTCAAATTGTTACCTTTGAACTATTGAAATGAACTGAACCGAATCCAAGCACTTCCTTTGCCATCCTTTACATGCGCAATAAATAATAAAAAGAATTTGAAAAATTGTTTGATACCTACCTGAGAAAATTGTAAAGGTGTCACACCTAACAGCAATTTTCCAGTGTGGAATAATAAAAGGCAAACGGAAACGATGTAAAATATTCAAATTATGAATTCCAGTCCAGATTATAGAGAATAGAATAAAGATGTAATTAAAATAAAACATGTGTGTAATATGGGTTATTATTGTATGCGTAAAAGAGAGAGTATTTTTTATACGCAAACAATGGGATTATTGTATACGGGAAAACGTATCTGGTTTGGGCATGATTTATTCCTTAATTGGGCCATCGAGTGAATCACAGTACATACTGCACTTTCTTCAGATAATCCAGCAATGTATGAGTTGGTCTTAAAAATACAAAGTTCACCTGCGTCATTAGATCGTTAAAAAATTCTTTCACTCTTGCCTAATTGCAATTTAGGAAGAATTTCGCTGAGACATAGATTAAAAGTTAATTTGTCCGAAACGTGACATTTACGATTTAACTTGTATTATAAAAGGCCATAAACGGCCTGTAAAAACCTGTGAAAGATCGACTTCTTCGGCTGCTAATCTTACAGAAGTCATAAAATAATAAACCGACCAGAGGAGCGAAAAGTCAACAAAAGAATCTGCCCATTTTCCAAAGTGTTGACATAAATTATAATGAAGGAAATTACAAATATACTTTAACACATAATCCGAAAATAAACACTTTTTTGCTTGTTTATAAGACGTACACATGTTTCGATGTGACAAGAATATCAATTTTATTCACTCTTCTCCAAGACTTTAAATGTCTTCCAAAAGGTTTTCACTTTAATAACGTTGTCAACTTTTCTATTGTACGATTATTGATTTATTTGTGTATAATCGTTCGTGGGAATAGATAAACGACGATTTACGCTGAAGGTAAACAAAAAAGACAAAAGGTGACATTATTGTAATAGCGATGTAATGTTGTTAAGTGACGGAAGGGCAAGGAACCTTGCGTGAATATGAGCTGCTGTTGTCTTTATAAAGTAAATATGATTGGCACGAAGAAGACAGGACACAGTGCCGATGAGATATGCGGATGCAGAATATATTACCAGTTGGATGTTGTTTGACAACTTTTTTAATCGCTATTCACTGCTTGTATAGTATGTAATAAAACAAATAGTGAATTCTCGATACCTTTAAATCACTGCTGATTTCACCGATTGGAATTCTAGCAGATTCATTCTTGACCACATCTGCAATGTCTCAATTTGGACATTTGCAAGAGTAGAGTGTTAGATTAATTACAAAGGGAGGAACCTTTGGGTGACCATTTCTTAACATTCTACAAAATTACTTTTTCTTGTACTCGCCAAATCTAGGCTAATGTTAAAATAATTGAATGTCTTTTAATTGTCTGACCACTTGTGATGGGAATTAAAGTTTTGAGTAATTACCAGCCTCAAACAATCTCACAAACATTAGTAAAAAATTGTTGAGACTCTCATATACCACATACAATTTACGAAATGGAACAAAAACGTGAGAATCGAGCAGATTAATTTCAAAACAATCATTCTCTCCACACACACCAAATGAAAAGGCTGTAAACAGCTTCCAAGACGCTAGGAACACGTCTAAGGTCAACAATTTTAATTAGACCATATCTCCAGATCTACACCATACTCTCTAACATCGGCATTCTACGAATCCAACTCGGATTTCAATAGAGTATTAAATTTCAATTCATCAGTTTATTATTTCGAAAGCCTTCCACATTTTATATAGTGCTAGTACACAATAGTGCGACCTTCCAAGGTAGCCAGCAACCTATTTCCACGGGAAATGAACACCAGTTCCCACGCAGTGACGTTTTTTTACCTCAAGAATACAATACGTGAGGACCTACAGTTAGTTCACTTGCCAGTGTGCCTTTTTTCTTAAATGACTAACATATGTGTGGATACTCACTTGTAAGTTGGATGGAGATGAGTCGTTTAAGGATGAATAACTGGAGGACCGGCTGCCCAATGGCTCGGGACTCAGACTACCATACGATGTGGTGGAGCTTAAGGACACTGTGTCAGCTCTGCTCCTGTAAGGAGACAGCTGCACGTGTTTCATCATCTAGAACAATTAGAAGCAATGTGTTAAGGCAAATTGTCGGTAAACGGAGCGATTTGAAATGTAGACAATAAAAAAATTTCATTGACAATCAGTTTTTTTAATTGCTTCATTAGGTAGAAAAAAACAGTTTTATGGGCATAGATATGCGCCAATTTCCGTCATTTAAGAAGCAAATTGCAATTTTTTCTGTGTGGAGTTGAATAAATTAACAATTCCCGCTTCACCTGTCTATTTAGCAGTGAATACGTGCGACTGTCTCGATTTGTTTCTTTAATCTTATCAAAATACGAAAATGTTATACCCGCATAAAAAGTGCGATTGGTCACGTTCTGAATTGATTACAAAGCGGGTAATTTAGCATGGATTTAAGTGCAACTGCATTTCGAGATAATTGCAACAATGGGGGCTTCATTCAAAAGTGGGTTAACATAAAGTGTTGCGAAGTTTCATTCGAAATCGCCCCTCTTATCATAAACTTGTTTATTATTTAATGATAGAAATTGGTCGGTGCTTTTGTAAAATCGCGAATGTGTTTACACACACAACTATTTTTATCTGTTATATTTATATAAACAAATCCTTGAACGTTTTTCGTCTCTTTGATGAGACAAATTCCGTTTCAGATTGTTATTTGAATATTCTTTGTTGTAATAGAGAATACCACTAGAGATTTGTTGTTACATGCTGCTTTTGAAATAAAAAATGTTTCACCAGCACATTCCTCACACCAACAGCCGAAGAATAAGGTATCCCTTTACCACGCTTTTGTCCTCTGCAACCAGACGGTAAATAAGAGCCAGTGTGTGCATGTTTTCATTAAAATCACATAATCTGCAGTGCATAAACATTTCGAGACGATCTTTTTCAACAACGAATAATTATTCTTTTTCAATCTGGTGCGCTTTATCTCTAATTCCCTTCTTGTGTATGAGATGTTGTTTGTTTGAAAGGTTATCACGTCGTAACATCTCGTTGGCTTCATATTTTTCTCTGACAAGGGCTCACTTACATAAAATACAACACTGTTTACAGCACATACAAAGAGGAAATTGTGAAACCGCTTCGATTTATTTATTATGTTAATTGGTTTAAGTTCATGTCTCTGACATTGCGAAAGTTCAATTGAGAATTAACAGGATTTATACACTTTTTGCAAATTCTCTCCAAGATTTCGAGCAACTATAACGGTCCGCCCATGCAATAAAAGCGTTTTTACGACACGAGTCTATCCACTGTTTGAAATTGAGTTTCGATCGATTTTATTTTCGAAATCCTATCATTAATGATATTTCTTAATTTGAATAATCAACAAATTGACGGAATGCTGACGACAAAATCAGTGCGAGTTGCTTTTACGACGAAAGGAACAGGAAATCGTGGTTTTTTTTCTATTAAACTACCAATTAGAAACTGACAGTGTGAGTATAGGCAAATTTTTGAAGAGATTAAAGGAAATAGGCGCATTCCATCAAGTAATATTGATTGTGGAATGAAAAAAGGGCTGTATTTCGTATGGGAGCTAATAAATTGACACCTCAAACATCCGGTGATTTTCTGGTGTGTAAGAATCTCGAATCATGATGAAATTTAAACATTTTTTTCATATTCAGATAGATTTTTTTAAGCATCGACCGCAGCATTGTTGCTAAACCACAACAAAGCATAATGTTACATATTCAAAAACACATTCGAAATCAGAGGAAAACACATTCCAATAGTCTAGTCGGTATTTGGTTACTAGTTTGACGCTTTTTTATCCACGAAAATTCCTTGGCCTAATTATACTCTTTCAATTTAAATGTTAACAACAAATTCACCTTGTAATTATGGCCAGTTTCCCACAGGAAACAAAACCAGGTAACACACGGTTTTCCTGCATTCAAATTACAGTCAGAAAAACGCAGTTAGTTACTCCGATTTGCAATAAGTGACAAGCATTTTTAAAGACAATTATTGTCTGTCTTATTACATGTTTGAGATGAAGCTGTACAAACATAATCCACAGCAACAACGCATACATCAAACAGTGTACTTATATTGCAATATCCGCTGCTCCGCAATCAAGTATAAGAAATAAACAAACTGTATGAGAACTTGACGTGGGCACCACAATAAAACATATTTTGTCATCTAATCGCAAATTTCATAATCGCTCTCACACAGCATAAATTAATTACAATTCCATTTCCATACAAATTCCTGTTAGGATGAACGTTTTGTTTATTTTATCTTTCACTTAAACAAAGTCCAGCTTTACTCAAGTACTATAAACAGTTTCACTTCTGTTTTCTGTAATATTACATCATAAGTTGTTAAATCGGTCACATGAGGCAGGATGTTTTACCGTTTACTGTAACTTAATCAGACTTGTAGCCATGAACAGACGCAAATTTGCGCTTTGCAGACGTTCGCAGTCTCGAAGAAAAGTTGCGTCTCCAGAATGTGTTTTGGCGCCTGGTTCTGAATCGCTCGGCATTTTCACACACTATTACAGATTATAGTCGTTATACAATTCCATTCTCACGTTTTTCAGGTGGCTATTAGTGTGCGAGACAAAAAATAAATCGCCGCTAATAAAACACCTTGAAGGGAGGGCCATGACGGAGAGGAATGGGCCTAGTAGATTGCGAGACGCAGATCGAATCGTGATGGAGTTCAATATTTTGTAAATCGACCCCATCCATTCCACCACTTCCGTCTCACCCTTTTATTTAACCTCAAACAGGACTAATTGTTACTAGTGTTGTTTCCTGTTTGTATTGGATGTGTGGAAAGGAAGTGTTATCTTACACAGCTAAAAATTGTGTAATCTTATCATGTTGGGGCAGTAATTACAAACAATTAATAAATACAGGTACACTTCCGTTGAAATTGTGTACTTGTTTGAGTATTTTGAAAATGATTTCAACTCATCCTTGAATGCGAGATGAATTTCGACATAACAATACAGGAAATGAAAAATATACCATTGGAATGTTGGTAAAAAAACTCGTTACTAATTTTCTCTCGAATTATTTTTATGAAAAAAATATAGTAATGGGCTTTTTCTATTATAAAAGAGCGTAATAATAAAGGAAAGGACATGATGATTGTAGAAAAACAATAAATATGGCCCGTGCGGACATTTAAAAGTCCGATGTTCGACCATGTATAAAGCCTCATTTCCGTTTCGGCTTTTTCTATTCAATCGCTCTAATGTTGGACAATTAAAAAGCGTCGCGTTTATTCCTGTTTTTTGTTTCCTTATGGATGTATGTGACAATGTTATGAATTTGTGTTCCACGCATCTAAATTCCGTCACAGTGGCTAACTTTTTCCGGTTTCATCCCCTCTGTCCTCTATGTTTGTGCAGAATCTAGATGGTGGTTTTCGTGAGAAATTTTACCCAATTCTCTCTCCACCCATCTGGTATTGTTTCCGGTTAGTGTGGCGCTTTTCCGGAAATGTTCGATTACCGTTTTAAACAAATTTTACATCGAAATGTGCATGTTCACATGAAATCACCGTGAAAAATTACATTTTATAAATCATTTTTTTAATTCTCTTCAATTGTTACTAACTTTCACAAAATTAATTTAGATTTGTGTGTTTATTTTGTTAAATAGCATGGTATTAGGTGTAAAACCGTGCACTTATGAAACAGTGCGGCTGTTCATGTCGTGAAGGTAGCAATTATTTCATAGGTGAAGAAAGACGAGAATTCAGAGCTGGACTTATTTTACGATTAGAAAGAATTTCGTTTTACGCGCTTTAAAAAACGTCAATTAACACGAATTGTAAGAGGAACGCAATTTTTCACTATTCTGTTTCTGATTGATGGTCTTCTTCATTTTTTGTGGCTCATTCGAAAGTTTCAAGTCCTGCCCTGAAAAGAATGCGTTCGCAGTGGCACAAAACCTTTTTCACCTTGCTCAAGGCTGAGGAAGTAATCTATAGCACGAAAGAACGGTAGGCTGGTATTCTCATTTTCTTAGCCAGTTTATCAATTTTAACGACTCTTTAATTATATTATATGAAGATTTTTAATATGCATTGGAAACAGTTTGAAAACTGTCACACTTTTAATACCTGCCTCCAAAGGCGGAGGATCGCCTTTGTGAACAGTGAAACTTGATCTTGTAAATGTGTTAACTGTTAAAGAATTTTTGGAAGTGTTTACAAAGAAGCCACATGTCTAGTTCAGCCCAATACTCAATTTTATTGCAATTATAATTAACAAGTTTCCTTTATTCAAGTAAAACGCAACAGTAGAGTGTAATTTGTAAAAAATTTCAACCATAATTGATTTGTACTGTAATTTTTAATCATATTATTAGCTAAATTTGTAATTAAAAAAAGCAAATTATCCGTTTTGTAAGTCGCCTAATTATAATAAACTGTAAACATGTGTAATTATTTATGAGAACGGTAGTTCAATAATAGTTGTAGGGGTTTTAAATAAATTCTAATTAAAACCAGCGAATAATGAGCCAGTACACTATTAAAAAAACCACTTTCACTATGAGAAAATCGTTCTAAGAAGAAGATTTATTCGGATTTTATATTTTGTGATTTTTATAAGGAAATAATGAGCGTTGAATTAAAATTTCTTGCAAAATAAAAAAAATTATTTACTTTGAATGAAATTGCTAAATTCTAACGCTGTTGTAAAGGAAGTTCAATTTGGTAAATATTCGAATAATTCCCGTAATAATAAAAGTACAGTTTTCTAATTTAGTTTGGAAAATGTACAAAATTGTCCAAAAGATTATGAAAATTTCATTTGAAATCTAAAAACCAGTTGATTGATTCGCGCAATTAATCACGTCTCTCAAAATTATTATAATCGCGCTCGTTGCCTAACGTAATTTCCAAGAAAATTGCCTCAAATTAAGCGCACCCACCACATATGAATAGAAAAAAGTTGACATTCAAAGGGCTGGGTCATCAGACATTACATGTATTGAGCAATAATTGACCACATACACAAGTTGTTTCTTGGAAATCGTCCCACACACCCTTTATGTGTACACAACAACAATCTTTGTGGTCCAATACAAGAAACATGGAAATTCAAGTTGTTTTATAAGAGCCGCTCCTTACAACCTCTCAAATATACCATACACACAAGATATATGCCAGATTAAAAACGAGAAGAACGTTCTCTTTCTCCTCTACCTCGCCTAAACGATCCTATCTTGGATGTTTCAATTACAAGAGAAAAAAGAAATGGGAGCGAATTATCAGCTGCCTAACCTTGAGTTAATAAGAATATGGGGGCTGAAGAAATGACGCCAAATGCACCTGAACAACTGCGGCCCAGCTGTTCCCGAGCAAATTTCTCGTGATTTTTTCCATCCACCAGCATGGGATGCAGACTAAACGTAAACGCTGATAAATTAAATGTTTTAGGTTGTTTTAAGAGACGCGCTTTCGGTCAGTGTCCGTTCCTTTTGCGTGAACACTTTTGACCGTCTCGCTTTGCTGCATTTTGTCAACAAACTCGGAAGATTTTCGTGTTTTTGCCATACACGCACAAGCAGAAAGAACAATTTTCATAATGCATTTCCACTTGTTCCAATCAATTAGAACCACATTCCACAATGCGATCTATTTTATGACTAAGAACGAGGTCAATTAATAAGGCCTCAAATCACTTGTGTCACCCAAGTTGAAGAAAAACGTAAAACTTTCAATTATGCTTTAATTGCTGCCATAATAATATTATAGTTTCAATTTAATTCTAATGGCCTTGGAGAAATTTAATTGTTCTGAGTAAGTTAAATTTGTGGAAAGAAAGCTACAAAAAAGCGTTTTCATTCTTGGTAAGAGTGCTGTTATTCTGCATGTTGTAATGGGGAAATACGGGGGAGAATTCAGGGAGTGGCTGTCATATTTCTTAAAAAATAGTGCATCATCCCCCATCAAGTAAATTAACTAGGTGCGCCCTTAGGTCATTTACCCAAATGACGAACTGTCGTCACGAAGAGGCGACCAAGACGTGCAGTTGGAAGGATAAACTAAACTGATGGATTAGTGAAAGTTAATTAAATGTTATCTAAAACATTAATTACAACTCTGTTATTGATCAAATATGCAAGTAAATTTAAAGTATATATTAATTGTATTCGGAAATGGAATTGAATGAGAGAAAATTGGCGGTGTTTGTGAAAGGTTACAAGAATGGCCATTAAAATAAATTATTGTTTATAATCGGCATATATTTCTTGGTATAGTGGGTGTTCGAAAACCCAGGTGTTCGAATGTACATAAAGAAGACTGATTTTTCTACCACCAACTCGTTTTGCATAAACAATACATTATTATATTTTATGTGTTGTTGTAACAAAGTTCATTGGTAAACAAACTGTATATGAGACTTGCTTAAAAGTCTAATAACAATGCTAATATTTACCAAAAAAGGCATTATTTGCATAAAAGGGTAAATATGGACATTGTTCTCTGTTGCATTAATACATTCATTCTGAGAATACGCAAATTAAATATAAACTCATTTCTTCTGTCCTTTCCACTTTCATTATTTCAACATTTGTCTTTTTTTTTTAAATTACGCCCAAGAGAAATTGACCCTTTAGGGTTTTGTCCGGCGGAGATTAAATAAAACTTTTACCACTCGATGTCATTTCCTGTTTTATTCAATTTATAGAAATTACTTTCAATTTAATTATTGTGTGGACGCCTCTGTTAATTGGTTGTTGTTTAACTATTTCCCTTTTAAGCTTTTGGAACTCTTCGCAGACTAAGCATATAAATTTTCATATTTTTCTTTTAGAAGAAAAACCTACACACAAACTGTACTTCTTGTTTATTAACCCCTACTCGTAGGTGTTCCTCCCTATAAGGAACCGTCCGAAAAACTCGTTAGGAACTATATTGTAGCGAATTCCCAAAAACGTTATCGCCTACACTACGTTCTCACAAACTTATTTTATCTTGAAATATTTACACCTGATTTTCGTACCGCTCCATTGACTCTGTCATTTCTAATAATACACAAATGGGCGTAAATATGTGTTTATAATTGACTTGCGAGATTGATTTTATTTCTTCTTAAGAACCGTTCGATAAGCGAGCCTCCAGATACATTTGATCCTCCAGGAAGTCAGAGCGATGCATCAAAATATTATCGTTTCTTTATTCTCGAAAATCCGGGAAATGGGAATCATCGCGTTGCTTTACAGGGTGGCAACAGTTTGTGTTCACAGATAATCTATTTAAATATGTTGATGGCCTTACAAACAATTCGAAAAGGAAATGATAAAAATTATGACCTTTTAGGGCTAACTAGGTTGTTTAGTAATATATTCAACTTCTATAAATGCAATTTTGTATTTATTACGAATGAAGGCCTTATTATAATTAAATATTCATTATATAATAATAGAAATTTTCTCATAAGCATTCTTGCGAACGGGTTATATAAAAAACTGTTTTCCTTTAGTTTTATTTATAGGACAATATTGGAGTGA
Source organism: Silvanus unidentatus (assembly GCA_963930825.1). Taxonomy (NCBI): domain Eukaryota; kingdom Metazoa; phylum Arthropoda; class Insecta; order Coleoptera; family Silvanidae; genus Silvanus; species Silvanus unidentatus. The sequence continues at coordinate 3,941,751 of OZ005758.1, forward strand.
TATCATTTGCTGTCACTTAAAAATTGCTTAAACGTAAATTATAGGAATTATAAATTACTGGTGGTTAGAACGGTAATTTTATGCAATCGTGTGCATAAAAATCCCACCTTTCCTAATATATTGAGTAAACATTTCCAAAGAAGAAATTAACTGTATGGAATTATAAGATTGAATTAACAAGCTTATTATTAGGTGTGTTATTAATAGTATTTTTTGTCTACACTTTCGATGATTCATCTTTTTAAGAATTTAATTTGACGCTAATATGCGGTTTCTTATTCAAATGTAACAGAGAGCGGTTTCCTCTGCCCTTTAAACACCCAGTGAAGATGTGACTTTTCCTGTTCTCTGGCATTTTCTTGTTAAAATACTCGGCTTTATGACAACAAACTATTTCCGACAAAATATCTTAATTAAATTCACAAACGTAAATTGTGAGCCTGATAAATTGTTCTCGTACTTAATAAGATTAATAATTAAGTTTAAAAAGAAACTGTGAGATCTTGAAAGTATTTTAACAATTTATTGTGTTGGATTTGCAGGGTGGAAGTTGTAAATTCTCGGTTAATTTTTTTGAATAAAGAGAATGCAAGACAAGAGGAAAAGTAAAACGTATCTCTGTTTGTACGTGAGACTATGATGGACCGATCATGGATGAGATCACTTTTACATCATTTGTACAAAATCAAGCATGACGTTTCCACTTTTGAAATAGATTAAAAGAGACAATGGCAAAACAACACAGCTATTTGAAGTAGTGAAAATCGTCTCTATTTACTAATTAATAATTTATGAGACACATTTTATCGCTTTAGCAATAATGTAATAAAATTCCTTTAATTAAAGAAGAACTGCGGATTTTTTCTCAATAGATATTATATAAGCGACACTTTAACGGAGGAAATCGAAGAAACTTGACTTAACAAACATTAATTAAATGTACAGTTTGCAGTCCGCATTGAGAACCGATTTGGAACTTTTTCGATGTAATCTATTGATTGCAAAAAAAATGTTAGCCTTACAACACAGTGTTAATTGTGGTGAGTCTTTTCCAATGGAATTCGATTTTCACTTTTACCAATTCACGGAACTATTAATAAAAATGCAATTACCTTCAAGGTTCCATACGCTATTTTTCTGTTATCTAATTTTTGTGTGTACGAGTTTTAAAAATGCGTAGCCTTTAGAAGGTCGCCATAATATTTCGATCGATTCATAATTTTATCAATTCCAATGGAAATTCATGTAAAATAATCATTTTGTTGACTCAATTTAAAATAAAACTAAACAACTTGTTTTCCTGGAATTGAAAGCTTTTAGTACGTTTCAACAAAAAGATGATCATTTTAAGTGTTGTAAATAAAATTTTGCACTTTAAATTCGGCCTCTGAGCGCGGTTCCGCTTAGTAATCCGGGATGAATCATAAAAGTCTACCTTTAAGTCAGCTAATTAATTAAAAGCGAACAGTGACTTATTAAAACTGGATCTTAATACACTTACCTTGAAACCGTCAAATACCAAACAATTAATCCAAGTAAACAATACGCACAAACTAAAAATTTAAACGAAATTCGCCACTGAACGCAACATGCGCGTAAGACAAATGTTGAGTTTGGAAACACTCCGCTCTTCGAGCAAGTTAGAATGCAACTAAAATGTGATCCGAGTCCGAAGAGTGATTTGATAACTCCAGAGAGTACCGAGGCAAGTAGGGGAATTCAATCTCACAACAGGTTGTATTTTCCCTACCTATTGTTGTTGTCATTGTTGTATATTTTTTCTCACACTTTCCTAATAGTGTCAGTTTTAATTTTTTTATTCTTTTTGGTATTGTATAATAATTGTGTTTGATGTGGTCTTTCACCCCTTGTGAGAAATGCAATTTGTTCCTATTGGCAAAATAATCTAACTGTTATTTATATTGCATTAATGCGAATTGAGGAAAATTTTTGATGGGCAAGGAAATCGCAGTAACCGGCGACTCCACGTTCGCCCGAGTCTCATTCCTTAAATCGAGTTTTCTCGCATAAAAAACATAAAAAATTAGTAAAAACGAAGAAACACGTTAATTTTGTGTGGTCTTCAAATATTTAATGAAAAAATTTACTATTGGATAATAAGCAATCACATAAAATCGTAATTTGTGGGGTCCGAACCGCTTTTAGAAATTCCTAATAAGATGCAGGCAGGTAAGGTACTAAAAAACCGAAATTGATTATTTCGTTTAGATTGTAGAAAGGATTTTTGCGTTGTATGTGTATAATGAGATTGTTATAATAAGAATTATCCATAATCTGTTTTCATAAAGTTCCTTATTAAAAAACATTTCCATACCGTTAAAAATCAATAATAACAATTTATGTACTTATAATGCATACTTTCTATATCTTTTTGTGCAATTATTTACTAAAATCCACCTAAACACAATACCTACGTAACTAATTAATCCGTAATGCACTTTATTAGTAAATAATAACACACATTTATTTATATTATGGATTATAGAAAATCTCACCTACTTATAAAAATTTTCTCGCACATAAAACCGCACTTTGATATTAAAAATAAATATTGTTAATATATTTATATTGTATTCAAATTGGAGCACCTTTTCTTGGTAATCAGCCGTTTGATTTTTACAAAAATTATAAATAAAGTGTACCGTGAGTATATCTTGTTTATAATAAACATACATTTATTATAAACCATAACGAAATTCATAAAAATTGGGTTAATATTGATTGATGGGTAAGTTTGGGCTCGTTTATAGACAGTCGTTTGCATTACCAAACTACATTTTTTCCATTAAAACAATAGACTTGGATTAAATATAGCGTATTCATAATTTTTTCCACCCGGTTTTACCCTATCGCAACATTACATCACAAAATTCTTATGGGAATTCCTACTTTTAAAAAAATCCGCATATCTATTATTAATCAAACACTTTCATAATTTTTCACACAAAGACAAATATGTACATAAGCCATAATATATGCATATAATGTTCTTATAATCAAACATTTATTGCCTCTCCTATTATGTAATATTTTCATTATCAAAGTTGCAGGAGCACACTTTTGCCACAAGTGTTCTAATAGTTTAAATAAATGTTCAACATTCCCAGCTGCATTTACAGAGAACCGAAAAACCCGTTAATAATTTTTACAAAATGGAATTAAGTAAAATAACTCCGCTTTGTTATTGAATTATTAAATAAAAAGAACTAATTCTCACAGACATAATTGTAATTGTGATTTCACAATAACTGAAATGAATTCGAAAGCAATGAGAAATGGCCCATGAATGTGTTTCGCAATTAAAATGATCTTCATTAAAATGAAAATGGAAAGATTTTCGTTGCACGATTTCATCTTAAAGAGCGAATATGATTGTCGCTTATCGTCCAGTATTTTACGTAAACAAACTGAATTCAGATTGCAAAAAAATTCAAATACACTCGAGCTGTAAGTGAATATGGAAATAAATAAAAGAAGGCAAACAACTAAATATGGAGCAGTTTTTATTACAGTGCTAGTCTAATAACACATTGTCAGCATCTGTTTAGGACAAGAAATGTAAAATATGACGTAAATACATCTTCAAACGCTAAAATTACAACAAAAGGACAGCAAAATGCGCATAAGAAACGAGATAAAAGAATCGTTTTGTCGTCATTTTTATTTTACAGCAATGTCTGATGTCGCATTAATTTGAATTTATTAGTTGTTTCAGTTCTTGAATTAGTCTACATAGAGGTAGTCCAATTACATTGTTGACATCACCTTCAATACGTCTTACGAAAGTACTGGCTATTCCTTGAATTCCATAACCACCGGCTTTACCACTGCAACGAAATTAATTATAAATGCATGACATGTTCAAGTCTTAGTCTTTAGTGTCGTGTCACTTGCGGTCGATGCGGTATAAAAGATTGTTTAATTGGTATTATTTGTAAAGTTGTTGTAAGCGCTCCAATAAATTACAACATGATATTTAAAGAATGATTATTTGATAATTCATAAATATTTGAGACTTAGATTAAGGGCCCGGTATTCCATGCATCGATTAAGATTTAATCAACGATTATTAATTAACCCATGAGTTAATTCTCAAATGCTTTCAAGTATCAATTTTCAGAAAACTACTTACAAAGGCTCCCCCGACTTTACATACGACAATATTTCTTCGTCGGTTAGATTCACCATATGCACAGTAGTGACTTCCGTAAATTTTTTTATCTTATTTTTATACCAAACAGCCACCCCTGAGTACACAGCATTAGGAAGGTCAGTTTGAGTTAAACTAAAAATAAAAACTCTCAAAACAGTGACTAAATTTTCGATATTGCCTTAATCTCACTCTTTTATTGTTTGTATCGCTTCTTCCTTACTTTTGGGTTTGCCATACATTTTGCCATTGAATGTGACCATTGTATCAACCCCTATGATTATATCCGGCTTCCTGGGATCGTTTTTCACTTTCTCAAAGACATCATTTAATTTACCCAAAGCAGTTTGTTCAACAAAATCGGAAAATGTGTGGTCGCTTGGATGCAAGTTTTCTTCAAAATTTGATGGGTATATTTCGAATTTCAATTTCTGTAACTCATTAAATTTAGCAATCATGCAAACTTGAAGAGAGCAGTTTAAATTTAAATTGTAATAGGAATTTGATTAAGGACACAGCTAACGACATCTCTTACCGTACTCTTCAACAAAGTTGCACGTTGTTGAGAGCTACTAGCAAGAATAACACGCATTCCGTTTAGTTGACTTAGAAGTGGCTCCAGCATGATGATCACTTGCACAATTAAGTATTGATTGTTTATTATAGTAAGTAGGTAAGTATAAGAACTTATTTGGTTTTAAAACGATTGTATAATGAGTAAGTATCGTCCTAATAGTAAAGTAAAATATCCCATGCGTTCATAAAGTCGATAACTGAAAGAGAAAGATAGATAAGGAGAGAAAATAAAATAAACTGTACACTATCACCATCTACATTTTATTTAAATCTTGTGTACAGAATACTACTATTTCAAATAAGTACGATCATTAAGTACGTATGGCAAATTAAATTAGGAATTAAAATAAAAATTAATGAGGCAACAAAAAGAAAAACGATATATTCAGTTTAATAAAGTATTTTTTCACAACATTTATTAAAACACTTTCTCTAATATTTTCTTCTACATTTTTTTATATAAATTTACATTTTTTTTTGTAATATATATAATTAATAATAATATAATATATTGGAACGTAATTATTTTATCTATTGAATAATATAATAATCTATTGATAATTTATGCAGAAACTGTCTCTACCATCGACTTTTTTATAATTTCACCGAAATTCTCGTCACTCTCCTCAGTGTTATTCGTATTATTGGTCGTGTCTGAGGGGTTACACTTATCCGCCGTCGACCTACTACTATCACCCGATTCTGTTGCTTGATTTAAATTATTGAAATTCTGCTCGTCGTAACTATAATTGTATCGGCCGTTGAGAAAGTCAGAAAACGATTCGATTTTATTGGACCCGATTGGATGCAAATTCGTGTATTGATTTTCAAACTCGTAAGGGGGCGCACTCGGTTGCTGACTGGCTGAAGAAGAAGACTGTCCACTATCGAACTCCGTACCGTACAAATTGTTGTACGGACTTGTAAAGACTGCTGGAAATTCGGCAAAGCCCTGATAGTACTGATTATTCTGATAAGCGGGAAAGTTGTCGGTGAATCGCGGATCAGTCGAGAAGTGGAACCCCTGTTGTTGCGTTATCGCCTGAAAACTCTGCTCTTTCCGCTGTCCCTCGTCCTGACCCTCCTCGCGAAATGTGTACAAGTCGAGCGAGTCCTCTCTTCCCCCCTCGTAATGCAAGTTCGTAAAGTCCCGTAAAAAACTACCACTATTCGTATTATTATATTTGACATTTGTTTTATTATTGCTACTTTTGTAATAGTCCGCTTTTGATTGGCTTAAACGCTCATTTTCCATCCAGTCCTTGTTCTTTTCCGCCTCTTTCTCCTGTTTCTTCTCCAGTTCGAGGCGCATCAGGGTGTGAATGAAGTGTGTCCGCACCCGTACCGGATTGAATTCAATTCGGCCGGTCGAATTGCCGCAATTATCGCGCGAACAGCCGCACGGGAAATTCTGTCTATCCACTTGGCATTTGATGCCCGCCTGGCTACAAGAACAAGTGTCCGGATCACAGTACCCCTTGCAGCCGCAGCCGCAAAACTCGCGCGACGACCTGATGTCCCGACACTCGTCCTTCTCGTAGGAGTCGATTTTCCGCACCCCGGCAGCCCGTAGGAGTGCCCGTCTTTGCCGTGTCGGCACTGGTTGGAGGAAATAGTAGTTGTCGAGATCCATTTCCGACTCGGAGGCATCCGTCGCCTCGTCCTCGCTATCGCTCTCTTCCGATGAGCTACCGTTATTTGAGACATTGCGCTCAGAGCGCAATTGCTGCAAGAGTTGACGGTGAATTCGGCGTTGCTCGTTAGCATGCTCCACAATGGAGAATTTGCGGACGTGCGAGTGTTGGGCCCCCATGCCTAGAGTGGAGCCCCCTTGCGAGGGGACGCAGGTGAAACCCTGCGCCCGAGGAAAATAGAAAACTGTCACACTGTCAAAGGTGATGCCGCGTTTCTTTTTGCATTTTGGCTCGTCAATATCGGAATCGGACAATTTGCGTTTTAAACTACTCTTTCCGGGCCTTTGACAGGACGAATTAAGGATTTCGTCTAAGTTTGTCGTACTTGTGGAAGGTTGATTGTAAGTTGAATCGGTAGATACATTCAGTCGATCGAGGAATGATGTTTCGCTGTCACTTTCGCCCAAATTTGTGGGTATTTGACCGTTATCCGGTCGCTCTTCACTTAATTCCGAACCAAGACCAGAATCGGAACCGTCGGAACGGTCGTGATGTTCTTCAGTTAACTCTTCGACTGCTGGAAGGCTCTCAGTTGCGGAATCTTCACCGTCGTTTAGAGATAGTTCACTATTCGGATGTGTCAGAACCTCATCGTCCTTTTGGTGAGGATCAACAACAGACGGATTTTCACTTTCACTCATCTTTGAATTTTTAGTGCCCATTACACGTTAAAAGGTTGATTGTTATAGGCCATAATGTCTGGAAAGAAAATAAATGCAGATTAGTGTTTTGTGAGAGAAATAATAATTTATTTAATGTAGAAAATAATATTTTTGTATAAATTTTTCAGGTGGCACAGCAAAAGTATATTCAAGAGGAAAAGTAAGTATATCGGTCATTTACGTGAAATAAATTCAAGAGGTAATGTATGTAACTCATCAATATAATCTCCTTAAGGAAGCATTTGTGAATATTTTTATATAGTTATTCTAACTCAAAATGATGAGAAGAATCTACTGTTAAAATTTTGCTCAATTGGTCGTTTACACCCTGTATATTATTTTACGAGTATAGAAAATGATTAATAAAAATTTATCCTAAACACAGGATATAGGCTTTAAACAACGGCTGTAAAATAGTAGCAGCTTTTTAGTCATTTAATATACTGCAATAATTCGACATTTTATTTATACACATGTAACAACTACATTTATTTATGTATTAGCAACCTTGGCAATTATATTTCTATAATATCAATATGTTATTGTTTATAATCGGAAACCAGTTTTTTGAAATAATTTTATTATCATAGTCTGTTCTGTTTTTTCATATATAGGTAAGAATAAATAAATTTATAATAATGAAAATATAGGGAATTAACCATGTTCGCTCCATATTTTAGTGGTTATATTCCATTTACAATGGAAAATACAAGTTGTGGAAACAAATTAATAATATCTACAATATTCAAGGACGGCACTGTATAATATTAATATTCCCTACATTTACAATCTAGGTTAGTGTTAAAATTGTAAAAAAATGAAAGCTGCAACAAATCTAGACTACCGACTACCATTCCATTTAGTAATTATGCAAAAAGTTCACTTTGAAAATGAATCTTTGTTGATAAAAAGATTGAATCGCATTCTGTTTTCTAGCGCTTGTGTGTGGGACGTTGGTATGTTTTTTGTCGGCTGTCCTTTTACAATCTCGTTAAAGTACATTATTTTACCCACACCCAAAACTGTCATACAAACTACACAGATTCATATACAGTATTGTCCTAACGGGAAAACTCAATCGACATAATGTACGATTCTTTTCCCATAGTTTCCTTGTCTGTGTGTACTCAACTAAGGCGCGTAAATTTTGTCCTTTCAAAACAAACTTATAGAACTTTATTTGCCATCATTAACGAATAATTCCCAGCACTTTAAACTTTTTCAATTTAACCTGAAATTTATATCTCAGAGAAAGCGTCTCTCAAAAAAATCAGTTAGTAAGTACACATTTAGGGTTTTCTCATGTGCCTCGAAAAACGATGCAGTTCCTTGCAATTAACTCGATCATCTATATGCATTCCGACCACAATCTATATGAATGAAGTGAAATTAATTATCCATAATCCACCAGGTCCCAATCAATACTTGTAGACACACAGTCTGTCCTATTGATCCTTATTTACATGTCCACTAATACACTGTAAATTGGAAACGTTTCGGTGTGTTGAATATTTTTAAATGTAAATCGTGTAAAGGTACATGAAAAGTGACCAATTTTGGCACCCCGTTCATTAAACAAACTATTTATAAACAACAAACTCAAAATAAAATCACTGAAATTCTAAACAGAAATTGAAACAACAAATTGTATAGAAAGCTAATACTTTGCGAAGTGTTACTTATTTCGAGTGAAAGTAGTTTAATGAAATAATTTCAAGTTAGGGGTTCTCTACGATTGATTCAATTCTATTCTTATAGCCTTGAAGCTGGAAATGAAAAAAACATTTGATGGAAAATGTGTATAGAGTAATATTCCGTTAATCAGTGTTAGATGATGTCAGTGTTGCCAATTATAGACATAGACAAATGAGTAGCTCACTGAACCATCTATTACTACTAAGTAAAGCAGCGTAAAAATATTGTCGCTAATATGCAAAAACGATAGTATTAGGACCAAATAGTGAAAAACATGAAAAATCCATTCAGGCGTGTTTCGCTTAATTAAAAAACTTTTCCCATAAATAAAACCGAAAATAATTACATTGCTGCAATGGGTGATTCGTTTGAATTAAATTTACTAATTTGGGAAGAGAATAAATTAATGCAAGGTTTGGCAGTGACGTCATGAAAAATTAGGTTCTACTTGGCTTATGTACACCCGAAATTGATTCAGTGAATGGGCACAAGATGCACAAAAAATGTCCACCAAATAGTGTCAAACGGAAAAAACATTTCCAATCCAAGCTGCATGATCCAGTGACCATATAATTTTGATTGAATCATAAAATCGGAGAATAAAATCGAATTAAAAGCCTGTCCAAGTAGAAAAGCTCGAGGTATGACTGCATAGGAATATTAAGAGCGTAATTAAATCATTTTCAAGTGACGCGAATTGTAGACGCACATAAAAACGATGAAAATAATTAATGCATACGAAAATCTGCACGAACGCTTTATTTGGAGTGATTCGAATATGATTAAGGTTAAAAGTCAAGACCATCATTATTTTTGAGCATAAACAAATTTCCGTTAGTTTCGATCTAAATGCCTCAACAAAGGGAACCAATGAGTGATCCTTCCTTCCACTTGTGACGTAATCACTTTCGTAGCTGATTGCATGATTTTATAGTGACAGTCAGTGTGGAGCGACCAATTAAAATATTTTTATATATTGCAGCCTATTTTTGCACGCTACTTGCTCCAAGGATCGATTGCAATTTAAGGTGCCTCCACACACGATTCTTTCCCTAATGAACATTCTCAACATAGTTTGCCATCTTCTAACACTGTTCTTATGCAGCAGGTGATGGCAAACAGGTATAATGTATAGTGGGTCGCGAGGGAGGACTTACTAGTCCGAACCTCCGAACAAATGGTAAAGGTGAGCATTGTTAGCGGACGAAGTGAATGTTTGCCTACTTTCAAATTTAGATTGTTGAAAAGACGTACCTCTATGTCGACAGAAAATCAGCCCAGATATATATAAAAACACTTCTTCATATAGTTAGAAAATCATCTTTTTCTGATCAGGCTATATTTGAATTTGGGATTTTAGCCGCCACAACTTCTATCACACCAACGTAATGTCCGAAAACTCATGCGCGTCGTCAAAAACATCCACAATATATTTTTTTACAATTTCTGAACACACCTAAATCACAATTTTTTTTGAAGTGCCGTTTAGCAAAAGGCTCTAACTGTTGTTATGGGGTTTTAATGAAATTTTAAGTTCATTGTACCGTGTACGTTTTATCCGATTGTCCTACAACTTTAAGCGGCACTTTTAACTTGTAAACTAAACATTCATCGGATAGTGAGGAGTTGGAGCGCATGCCCCAGACCGAACATTTGCTCTCTGACAAAAGAATTTCGTAATAGAGGTGAGCGCGGGTGTCTGTTTGCTTGCCAGCTGCAAGCCTGTTTGGCGTAATGTAAATGCCTTGGAAGCAGAGTTGTGCTCTCTTGCTGCACGTATAGTTCTAGTACGTAACTAAGTACTGGTTCAAGTGGAATTGCACTTCCGATGACGTTTCGTTAGTAACTGCGAAAATATGTTGTATCCAAGGATTGAAAGTGGAAACGGATATTTCAAGGATTCGAAAAAATGTTGAAAAGAATTCGAAAAGATTGATCTGAAAAGTGAGGTCATTTTAGGATCTAATTCTAGACTTAAGTCCGGGTCTCAGGGTTTTCCTAGTATGTATAAAAACGAGTCACCCTTTTGCTTTTCGGAGTTTGAGCTTAAAAAATTAGCCCTAGATTATCGATTTTGAATACGAAGGCTATAAGTTGTCATTGTTTATGCATAAATTTTCATATGTTTTCAAATCTTGTCAATTCTTTTGAAAATTATGGACTGGTTTTTCCTGTAATAAGACGTTTATTTATGTCTGTCTAGGAAAAAACCCACAAAGAAGTCACGTGTATGTAAAGAATGGAGAGAGTAAAGAATTTTTCCTGAAAAAGGTTTCTTTTTGAGAATTAAGATTATTTGCTGAATTAAAGCCATAAAATAAAAAAACATTGCTATTATTTTGCTCCAATTATTGGCTAACTGCGTAGGTATTTCGAAAAATTAGTAACAATCCTGATAAGCTGCAATCAACAATTTTAGAGATAAATTTATGTATTCGTTGATAATTCAGATTCACTTCAATTTACAATTATTTTTATACATATAAATGATTACTTGTTCTAAAAAGATTTGTATAAACTTCCTTGAGCTTTAAACTCCGCTCCCAACTCTATTCTATTCCTCATCATCGAACAATTTACATGGAAAATAATTAATAAAATTCGTTTCATTTTCCACAACATTTACTACAACTTGCATTCAGTAAATACCTTCATAGATAATATATTATAGAATAGAACAGATTATATAGGAACGGAAAAATGAAAATAAAAATGAAACTTTCCTTTTACCCCTCTTAAAAAACTCCGTTCTATCCTTGTTATGAACATTTGAAGCGCTCACTTGCGCTCCTTGTCCGCATTGGATATTATTTTTAGATTGGTTACTTGCAATTGAAAAAAATGTTAATTTACTGTAGAGGACGAGAAAAAATCTTTCTTTCAAAACATACTTGACGTGAAATCTTCTATTTACTTTGTTCTGTTAAAAAATAATAAAAACTGTGAAAATCTGTTTACTTAGGCATATATGTAGGTATCTATAGGTAGTATGTGCTGAAAGTTCTAGAGTTTCGAGTATTTGCATATAATCACTATTGCCACTTTTTTGCATTTTAATCTACTCGTATACGGAAATCCTTTAAAAGATGCAAAAAGGACAAATCTATTTTAATCTAGGTAGGTATTAGATTCGAATTTCTAACGCAAGTTTTATAAATTTTCACAAGAGTTGCTTCTCTTGCATAGGTACATATCTTAACTTCCTTTGTCGATTTTGCGACTGATAAACCTTTGTCGTGATAAACGAAGCTGAACGATATTAAAATGTAAAGGTGGAATAAAGATGCACTGAATTCGCTATATTTGCTGGAATATACGTGCATACTAACGTTACAAGAAGAGTACTCTTCGTATAATTATGGAGTTTCATTGAACGTTAACGGTGTATTTGATGAACCTATTTTATATTACGGCAGCACATCCACGGTGCAAGTACTTAGTCTTACTTATTCGAGTGGTATTATGGAGACGAGATATAAATTATTGACTCAACTATATTTAAAAAAAAATCTACATCCTTCAGAGAAAATTGTGCAGAAAGGGGAAACTGGACTGGCCCCTTGTCGTTTTTGTACCACATAGAAATATGGAAAACCGACATTTATTCGAAAAATATTCGTTGAATTAAAATTTGCATAGAAATTTTTTTGCGGAAGTATTTTCAAAAAAGGTTCCAAATAGAAACGAATGTTTCACGGCAATATGGCTGATTTTAATTTTCAGAGTACCATAAACAAATAAAAAAAATGTATTTTTCATTTTGTGTTTTGTGTGCATTGCGAGAACTCGTATCCATTCAGTTCTAGATGAACGGAAAAGAAGCAAAAACATACAAAACAAAATAATAATCAACGGGAGTGTGGCAAGCGAATCAATAAATGAAAATGACGTGAAAAAGGACATGAATGCTTTGATATTTCTGCATCAAAGTAATACCACGAACAATCTTTACCTAGTAGATATATGTATACGTCCTCTATACACTTGATTAAATTGGATTTTAATTATTTACGAAGCAGTCCGAAAAAAATCATATTCGTTATGAAAATATTCTATTGGGACAATAGTTACACCCAGCCCAAAAAATCACCTCAACATCGACTGTGTTTACTTTATTCATGTATGAACTTTCGTAGCTCAATACCACGTGGGGCAGTTTGGTCGAAATAAATAAATATCAATTTTTATGGGTTATAGTATTAGAGTGGCAGTGTGTGGGACGCCTAGCGTCCGGGCACTTCGTCGCCTGCATTGGTGGAGATGTGTGACGTTTTAGGTTGCTATGGGTGACCCGTCACACGATTGGCGCCCGATTGTATTTTGAATACACGTTTTTGCCGATCATTTTCCTCCATATAATACCATTCGTACTATACATCTCTTAATTATGCATGTGCTCCTAGGACTAGGAGTAATTACTCCGTAACTCACGTCCTTGGAGGACTGCTTCGCTTCTAAAGACATTTGTTGCCGGAAAAACACCGTTTCCCCGTTGAATTGCCAATTAACATGTCATATTGCAACAGAAGACTTGTTTGGCGTTATCGTTACTTGGAAGGTCGTTCTATAGTCACAAATTGTGAAGGACGAAGCGATCCCGATAAATAGGGTTTCGAAGGCCTTTCGGCGATCGCAAAATAGCTTTTTATATGCAACAAGTATTTTTATATGGAAATAAAATAAAGATGTTTATGTCCAAATTGGGTCGCAGAGAATGCTTTTCTTTGGATTGTAAACAACTCTTAGGTAATCTTATGTAGTTATGTCTATAGGCCTTATCTAATGCATAAATTCTGCATTTGAAAGGTCTGTTGTATAAACGATCTAAAATATGATTACCATCAAATCAATGATTCATTTATACAAAAAGTGGTGGTAAATATCTGAAACTTTTGCTGAAAGAATCAAAACAACAAGAACTACATTAAATATAAGAAAAGGAAAAGTTTCCCGTATATTGACGGGTCGCCGCCGGCGTCCACTTGTTGATATAACCGTTCAATCTCATTAGCCTTTCTAATTAATCGATCAAATCTGCATTATTAAAGGGAAGATATTTTGACTGGACCTTCCCCAATGCGATCATAAACGTGCTGGTTTAACAAGTATTTACATATCTGATTAGAGATAAGTGGGGGGCACAATTGACTAATTGTCCTGAAGAGAAGTTTTTTTAAAAGTGTGTAACGCATCAGTTTTCAGTACTCGAATCAAAGAAACGCGCCTCGTTCTATACATTTTGTAATTCCGTTTCAGCGGGCGAACGACGAGGTCTTTTTGTGTGACGCTCTCTCATTTTGTTTTGTTTCTGTCTACACTCGATTATTTTCCACCGCTTTCAGTTCGCCCTAAACCACCCCAAACCATCTCTTACCCTAAAATCTCCATTTCAAAAGGGTTTTTAGGGATAATATTATATAGAGGGGATCAATAATTCGTGCAGCGGGAACTGCCGACCCGCAACGACTCCTCTCGACTACTGGCGTCAATAGATTCAACAATATGCCAGAAGAACGAAGTGGGGAACGGCTGGATGTGTGTGGGGGCGGGTAGGGTTTACTAATATCTACAAACTTAGTGGGTTCCCTAGGCGCCTCACTCCTACCACCTCATACTATATGGACAGTAAATCGGTGCAACTGGTCAAAATGCAAATGCGCTTTAGAGGAGTATCAGGTTGCATTTGGGGACACTGTTTTATTATTAAACAAGTGATTGATTATCAAACAGGATACGAATTTATACGCTTTGGGTTAAATAGGGACAATGAAAATGATCGACGTGGTTTGAACTCTTTTTGAATCGGATATTTGTGGTAACATGTGCCCAGGAAAGAATCTGATAATATGAAATTTTTATTCAAATTTGCAAACTTCATCGAGGTCTTGTTATCTCGAAATTTATAGTCATTCATCTTGCTCCCCCGCTCACAATTTTTTTCATTTCAATCACTTTTTGCTCACTGTCTGAGATCAAGTAAGCATGGATGGCTCGTACTCCAGGTAAGTGAGTGTTAGATGAGTTGAGGCCTTTGGCCAGGTCTGATATGGGGTAGTAGTTTTACGTCGAGGACTGTTGCATTCGCATGCAATCCGCTGCCCTCCTTCCCAGTTTTCAGCCCCCCGTGTGTGAAAGAGCTTGACAACTTTGTTGGAAGGTTTCAGACGCGTTTAGGCGTATAAATAGCAGTTTATTGTACAACTTTTGCGACTTGGAACCGCAACATATTTGCGCATTCGCAGCAATTTAAATTTCATTAGTTGCCATTTGATGTGTGGGTGTTTTTCTCATTTCGCTTTTTTATTTGCGTATTTCTCTATTTTTAGTTGTCGTGTATGGTAGTGCCACCTCGCACTTCTCTATCTCCAACTACTCGATTTTCGACTTATTTTCGGATACGAATTCGATACAGGGGATTTACTTTTAGGGTACGTCTAATTATTTAAAGTTGGTTCATTAGAGACTCATACAAAATGTGGAAATTCGATGCCCAAAAATTACCAAACAATGAAAAGTTTCGGTACAAGTTTTCTTGGACCAAAAAGAACTTGAATCCGAAATGATTTCATAATTACAACTTAATGGGCCTTTATATTTCGTCGGAAAATTCTTGATGAATTTTCGTCTAAGTATTCACGACGCCCGACACATTTTTCTTGATCAATTGGGGCCTTTCGGGAGAGAAGCAAACCAAATGGGATATTCCACAAAGCCGAAGAATCAATATTTTCCGAATATAGACTTGAAGGACTTAAAGACTAAGTTTTCAATACACAGAGTTCTAGGTGCGGATACATAAATTAAGCGAACTTGGGAACAGTGCGATTACTTCATTTACTTCTGTTTTTTGCGTCAGCGGTAATTGCCGTGTCGAAACACCGTTTTTAGGCAATCCTTACGCATAACATTCTAATCATGGTCTTAGATCTCTTGGGGCACAATTAGCCGAATGAATGAAACAATAAAGGAGACCGAATAGTGAATCATATAAACATCAATGCAAAGAAGTGGTAGATATTGTCACGTCTGTTTACAATCGCACCAAATGACATTGCGAAGTAAAATGAAAAAAAAAAGAAAATAATCAGGTCAGGGCGAAACAATAGCGAAAAAAGTGAGTGAGAGAGAGCGGTTTGATCCGACATTGAGCGAGATTTGGCGAGGTGGTGAGGTAAGTTATGTCGCCGCAGTAGAGCGTCGTTGGCGTCCGTACAACGCCGTCGTTACCATGACAATGGTGCTTCGTTGTCCTGGCAACTTGCTCAACACATTGATTTCACGTATAGACGAAATATATTGCAGCCATATTCACGCGAATGTTTCGAGGGTGGCGATGTGGCGGTGGTAGCGGCGGCGGCAGCGGCGGTGGATTTAATGCGCTCGGAGAGGGGTTGCTCGCTTGGTAATATTGTTAAGTGTCCCATATATTATGGAACCATTGTTGCGCCCGCTACACATTTAAATTTTGGATTGCGTCAAACACTTTTAGAACTTGATTTTCTGTCTTTAGTAAACAGAGGTTCCCTTATTATTTGTTTATAGAAAGAAAACGTTTGTTTGAAGCGGTCAGTTTTGAAAAATGTACTCATTAGCGTTGCTAAATCGAGCCCAGGAATCAAGAGAGTGATTAGAATGGATTAACCAAACGTTCGAGAAGGAAGGGTCTTTTAATCATCATTCTCATTAGGGCTTACAAAAGCGCTGTATGATTTCGTTTTATAAAAGACAGGAACTTATAAATGTAATACGCATCATAATGTTGTCAGTACAATGTTACACCTTTTGAATGTGAATCTATTGCTTATTCAAATTTGACCGAAAGAAAACACGCGGTTTTTTTAAAGTTATATCGATTTGGTTCCACATTTGTGAGTGCAGTTACCCACTTTGGTGTTATTTCTGTCCCATGTTTGTATGGAACTCATTTTACAAATCTATAAGTTAAATAATACAGAAAACAGTAAAAATGTGGAAATAGGGAGTATTTTATTGGTGATAAAGTGTATTATATTGACAGTTTTGTTCCTGGTCTCCTAATGCTGCAGCTAAAAATTTATTGTTTCAGAGTGGAGAAGTGTATAACACATATCGGTGTGGAATTTTCATTTTCTATCGATTTTACGCTATTACGTGCGATACTTACAGAATTAAATCATTTGAATTATTCCACTCAGAGATTTATTATGTGGCTCCGATACTTTTCTTTAGATTTGATTAAATCCGAAATCTTTTTCCGGGATATTATTGCCGCAAATCGATACAGTAATCAGGCAAAGCATCTCTTTGTTTACCAATAATCCTGCGGATATGTTAATAATATTGGTGCCAATCAATTAGGAGTTGTCCAGTAATTAATTTGGATATCCGTCATAGTTCAGAGCAAATGTGCTAACATTCTGAACAACTATGGCATGTAATGTAATAGCGGGAAGTGAAGTCCGAGGGGTTGTAAATCGCTACGTCTGTTCTTGAAGAAGTGATTTTATTTGACGGCATTATGATTATAAACTTGTCATTAAATTATATTATTAAAAGCCACTTAGTAAGTGAGGGGGATTTTGCATACTTTTAATACGCTTGTGCATTTAAGAAGTACTTTACATTAATGTAATTATAGACGGTTCTTTATTATTTTCAGTGGCTGCTCAAAATAATTATAAAAACTAGAATAATTCTATCTGCATGGTTAGACAAAAATTTTTTACCGGAGGAAAATTTGGAGTTTACGAAAAAGTTTTAAGTTGTAACTTTTTAATGCAAAGTAAATGTTTTTAGTTTAGTTATTGTTTAAAATTAACATTTGCTTTTAATAACAGGATATTTATACGCGATTATTAAATTTGTATGAATAGTTGAAAATTGAATTTAACACAACAAGTATTAGATATGTAATAAACGTAATATAAATATGAAAGTGAAATTTATTTGGTAAATAAAATAAAATTCTTTTCACTTTTATTGGTTTTATAGTCGATCACAATGCAGTTTTGTGGGTACCGGTGATTGCATTCAAATTCACCGATAAAAGGGCCATAAATTAAATAAAATGGAATCAATTTATCCAAAGTAATTTTTATTGTAATTTGCAAATTTGTCCGGAAAATTAAATAAAAAAAAACTATTTAAAAAACCAAGTTCACAAATTTAAATAAACATTCTTTGACATACATTTCCAAAAATTCACAACACTTCTTCAAGATTGTTTACAGTGCCCAAAAAAATTAATCTCACACAAGATGTGATTTTCTCTGACAGGAAAATGGGTTGAAAGTGGATAAAAAGCAAGCATCCACCTACCTAGACCTTGTTGAAGTGATCACGTTGGTGTTGAGTAAACAGCAGCCTGTTGTCTGGAGCGTCTTGAGCGTCGGAGGTGGCGACAAGGCGACTGAAGTAAAGTCAGCGACGGCATGGTACATATCTGATAGCGATTTACCGATCCTGTGCTATTTGGCCGCGCAAAAGCACTGGACACCTGCTTATGGTAGCTGCTGCCGCCGTTCCTGATAATAATAATAATACGAGCTGTGCTGTGGAGGTGGTAGTATTGGCGGCGGTGGTTACACATCTTCTCTTTTCAGCACCAGCATTACAACGATTCTGCACCCCTTTTCATCATTTTATTCACTTGTTTGGGGGCTGCGCAAAACTCTCTATTATGTTTTATGATGCGGTCAACTTAATTACAATATTTTCTCTACTTTGCGCTCATTTTCAACTTTTAACAACTAGTTACTACTTTATTCAAAAATCTCCTTCTCCTCTGCTCTTCTGGCTCCTTTTATCCTGTTTTCAAATAAATCGTTCTTTTATCTACTATAGTTTATCTAGGTTGTATCAAGATTCAAGCTTTATAATTATCACTTTAATAAAAAACACTAATTGTGTATGTAATAATTGGTGAATTATGTATGAACGGACAAGCTCGTGCATGTTGCACGTTGCACGATGCTATTTTCCATATTTCTATTTCTGGGTGATATAATTTATGTATATCGTTGTGCTCCGCATTTATCAATATCTAATTACGTTAATTATAACTTAGGTCTTCAGATCGAATGCAAAATTATAAAGTCTTCATAAAAGACATTGATTATTCCCCACCGCTGATGGTTTGCTCTTCAAACTGCCAAACACACCTGCAAAATGTACATGTTGGGTTGATTTCAAAACATTTTCTTAATTCTGCATAAGTGAGCCTGTGAAACTTGGCTTTTTTAGGTTCATAATTTATACACTGCAATTTTTTTATGTTTGCTAGGAAAAACTGTACTCAAGCAAAATAAGAAAAGATTTCTTTGCACAAGAGTTTGATAAAAGAAGAATGGAGACGAGATATATTGGTGACATTACCGTCATCATTCTACATTGATGTATCATAATTTACATTTTGCACAAAACTTTTAATTCAATTGCGGCAAGGTGGAAAATGACTCATACTGGATCGCGTTGATAATTCAATATTTGTTGAAACTTGCCTTATTAATAATTAAATTCACTTATTCTACACATCGAAATATTGCTTGTACAACGATATTGAACTTGGAAAATTCAAATAGAGTATGTGTGGGTGGACATGTGTTCCAAGTTGTGATGGTAAAAGCCAAAGTCTAGTGTTTGTATCGTGTTCAGCAAAACATCGTGAAAAAGTCTCTTGAAACGAAATTCTGGTGGCTATTCAGTGAACGAAAGCAAAAATATTGACATTCAAAATTTATTCATCACTAAATGTTACAAACATTTTTATAATGGAAATATCTTATTTAATCACACAAAAATTTCTAATTGACTAGATACGTTTTAGTAAATTTGTATATTATTGCATTTAACAAACGTTATTTTTCATAGTTTTCAAATATTGCTTTCAGTTTCAGTATCATTTGTTTGAGTGGAAATAAATTCATACAAAAATGCATTCAGTCGTCAAATAAATAGTTTTAAAAATGCTACAACTCTCTATATATCTATTTACATCACATTTTCTATGTTATATCAATAAATACTTTTAATTATTAGGCTAACAGTTTTCTTCAGTTTGATTAATTAGTGGACGTACATGATTTTGTTGAGAATTTTTAATAGAGTAAGCACTATTTTGGTGTTAAATCAAGGATAACGCGGAATACTGCAGTTTTCAGCAAAGATCTAGATAGAAAACATTGACAGTATATTCAGGTAAACAGCATCGAGCAAAAGTGCGTTTTTCCTGCTATATTAAACACCTATTTAATTGATTGTAGTTTAGAGAGATTAAAATATCCCCACAAGAATTTTATAATAGAAGAGAAAAAACGCACTTTTGACACAAATTCATTAATTGAGTGACGAAGTCCTGAAAATTCTAGATTTCAAAATGCAAATCCAGAATTTCCTAAAAGAAAACGACTAACGATGCTTGATCATTTCAAGTACAATTAATTATTTTTTCCAATTACTAAATTATAAATTAGTCCCGGATCCGCCATTGTTGCCCTCACTATTTCTCGCATTTTCCGCCTGTAGTGCTTGCTGCTGTTGCAGGAATTTGGCGGCAGCAGGAAATCCTTGCAAATCGAAGCCGGGTGGCGCTACAATCGCTGCACCCCCAGCCGATCCCTGCAGATAAGTAATTAGCCGTTTCATTTCTTCCAATGCGTTCGCCTGCATCAAAATGTAGTTTTTCGCCAATAAAAGCGTCGCGATTTTGGACAACTTTCGAACAGAGGGCGAATGTGCGTAGGGAATAACGGCGCGTAGTTCGTCCAATGCGTCATTCAGATCATGCATTCTACGCCGCTCACGAGCATTGATATTCAATCGAACAGACTTCCCTTGGCGGTTCTTCGATTTGCCTGGCTGGGAATTGGGTGTGCGCGACTCCTGGCCCCTGCAATGTTGCAAATTTGCATTTTTCAAAAATTCCTTTCAATATTTTTTATTGTCACCTGTTGGTCGAATGCGAGGAACAGCCCGGATCCGGGGTGTTCTCGTCCGATGTGGGTATGTTAGGCTGGCAGCCTTGGAAGTAGAATCCACCCAGACCGACGGTGCCCAAAGGGGTCCTTCGTCCAGGTATCTGGGCCTCTTCCGTTGCACTGAATGGAGCAAAGTTTGCCGGCTGGTCTAGAGCGGAAGTGCCGCCACTTATTGATGAACTTGGTGCTGTTGTTGAACTACCCTGAAACGCAATTAATCTTTGTAGGAAATTAATCTCACTCCAACAGCAAATGTTAACAAGTTACGATTTAAATAAATGACTTTGCCAGCTTATTATGCAATTCACCTGTTTCTTTTTAATGCATTAATCATGAAAACGTATTTTGATCAAGAAACTTACGAGAACAGTTTTCCACAAAAAAATGTTGAAAATCATTAATTACTTAGCCTTTTCTTGTTAACACCGAAATGATCAAAATACAAGAACCTTTTTTGGAGAGTTTTTTGGAAAATGTTAAAAGAAACTTTTTTTTGTTTGTCTAAAGCTCAAATGAATGAATAGTTAATTTTCCAAGATTAACAAAAAAACTTTTTTCAATTGGTCTCCTGAAAAATTCATGACACCCCAAAGAAAACAAGCAAGTTTCCTCTTTTTTTCGAATGCCAACAAAGAGTAGTTACAAAAAAAAGCGCCTAATCGATAATCAACATAGACCGGCAAGTGGTAAAGAAAACGACTCTTACAGCAGTGTGCCACCCCCAACCGGGGGCGGTGTTCCCTCTGAGCCATTGTGGCGGTTCGGCTATTGTCCGAGAGATGGAATGCAGTGCCGGTTCATCACCTTCTGACGACGAGTCACATTCAAATGATTTCATTTTTTTTTATATCTTCAACAATCACAGAAAATTTATTTAAAACAATCCCCTAAAAACCCGATTAGTTTATTTTAAATATTCTTTCTTCGGTTAAAAGATTTAACAGTCCACCGCTATCACATTCTTTAATTTTCATTCACTTTTCCGAACAATAAGATCGCCACTTTTATGTTCATTTCACCGCTATAAAGTGGTCACCGAATTAGCACTTAGTGGCGGTTCTAAGCGTTGAAAATACATTCCACTGCACCTGGATTTTTATCCACTTCTTCTGAGAGCAAAATGCGATTTTCCGAAAAAATCTACGGGCAATCAAAAGCACGTGCTTGTATTGTTTGCATTAAAATCTTTAATGTAAACTGAACCACCACAACACTAGATGAAACTACAGATGAAAAATTGACAGATGCGACCCCATGGTGGAGGTTTAAGGGGTGCGATCCAGTGGCGTACGAGTGATTAAGTTTATCACTGAAGATATCAAAGGAATCAAGTTAATTAGCGAGTTTATGAATCTTTTTATGATCAGGTGTTATGAGCAATTTGAACGGGCATCAAATAAAAGTTATTAATCAATAAAATTTTAGTTTAAAAATAGTTAAGAGCGCGCTTTATTATTCTATTATGAAAGCGGTTTATTTTATCGTTACGATACGCCGCTGACCGCGTATATGAATTTTATTATTAACCCTCTGAACTAGCGTACAAAGAGTACAAAAGGGGGATGCAGTTACCATGGAAACGAGGGGTGGAAAGTGGTGAGTTCTGTAACGACTTCAATTCCAACTTGTCGCCATCTAGGATATAACACTTTATGCTTTCTAGTGCAACGAGTGGCTTAAAGATGGGACTGCGCTTTAGAATCATTGGCTTAAGGAAATCAAGTGTCGTATTTTGAAAATAAGTAAACGCTTTTGTAATTTTCTACCTTAATTCAAGTCTGTGTGTGATTGCTAATGCGCCATTAGACGAATAAGATTTTTAGAATCGATTATTCTTTTTTTGTAAGGTTCGATTATTATCAACGTCTTTTGTGTTATGTTAACTGATTAAAGTACGTGAATACTTTGTTTGTGTAAGATTTGCGCTTGAGTAATTAATTAATAATGTTATTATAAATAAAATCGAAGGCAATATAATGATGTGTTTATATTTATTTTCTCTGCTAAGTATATTTAACAATTGGGGCGTAGTCGTTTCGAAGCGAGTTTGATTGTTATATTGATCTTATGTTGCTAGGAAACGTACAGCATCAAAACCAGTAGCTTTTACCAGGTGCTCAATCTATATATTTACACATATACCTGTTATTTCATGATGTTAAATGATTTTTAGTAGATGGATACATTTTATGGGAGAAAAGGGTTATTAGAGGACTTAGAATGTATGAGTTTTTTGTATTTTTTTTTAATAATTAGCATTCTGTATAGAACAGTTTTTTTGTGAGATCTCATACTCTGTTTATTTAAATGAGTTTAGGTTTATTTTGACAAGTTCTAAAGATTATCAGGGGAGCTTTTCATAAGATTATGGGTCCAGCATTACAATTCAATGATTTCAATGCAGCAAAGTTGTTTTGGAGACATGATTTTCATTGAAACGTGCGTTATCATGAAAACTTTTAACAAAAAAATCTGATTTTGCTGTTCTAGGGGGATTTATTATGATTTTCAGGATTAGTGAGTTAGCCACACCCACGTCTTTACGTAAAGACCTCAAATTTCAATAATTTCAGGACATTTTCCTCAATTGCTGCCCTTCTTCATGAAACCTCTTATTTAAGCAATTTTAAGTTTCCATTTCATTCCTTTTTGACGTGACGATTTTCTATCACAACATTGTAAAATATTGAATTTTGTTGTCTTTCACAACATCAAATTGACATTGGAAATCAAAATTTGCGATGTAAGCAAACACCGCCAAATAGAATCGCGCGTCGGCGCATGGATCGATGCCCGTTCCTCAATGGATTCAAATTATGGGAAACAATTCAAATTTCAATGTGTGAATATTAAATTACCTACACTCAAATTGAACTGAAAAATCCAGCATCGAACATTTTTTCTAATGAATATGTTCAATGAACAATGAATTTGTAAATTTTTGAACATTTTTTTATTACATCTCTAGTACTTATACCTCCTGGAAGGCTTTGACAAGATTGAATTTTATATCCTTAAGATTACCATTTTGATGGCCCTTGCAAAGTCTGATTGTATGATTACGAACAGCTTTACGAAGCAAATCGTACTACCTACCTACATATATAGGTCAGTTTATGTAATTTGTGTTCCAGGTATCGATTGTTGTAGGTATAACCCTAACAAATAATTAATATGTTCAATGATCTCTAACTAATTAACTAGTCATCTCGTTTACGGTTTATTTCTTTGTATATATATATATAGTCCCAATAAGGAATATCTCGGATAAATTACTCTTCGCCTGTAATGACAAATCTTTAAAATTAGTTATTACCTAAAGTGATCATATGTCACATTAAAAGAGCCTAAAAATATTGACAAATTCTTGCAAATTATTCTAATAGTTTGTTTGAGGAATGAACCCCATTACCCTTGAGTGAAACTAACAGAAAGGCCCTTAGTTATTTACAGTCCCCTCATAGAATGCTAATCACACATAGGGTTATAAATGAACCACTCTGTCTATGTTTACATAAAGAAGTTTTAATAGCGAAATTTTGTCAAATTTGAATAACAAACACACACAGTAAAAATCTAAGCTGATTCCAAGATCTGTACAGGATTAGGTGGCCACTGACGAATTTTTTACATTACGAGAGGTGGTAGTTTGATCAAGTGTAAGTGCTCTCCGCTATCGCCTTTTTTCTAAGTATCATTATCTGTTTTCCTAGCTCTGTTTCTCTACAATTTACTATTAGGATCATTAATCATTTCAGTACATGTTCCCAGGATTGATTTATTTGCTTAAAACAAGTGTTTTGTCTAAACATTACTTATTACCCTTCCTTGGGTTTAAAACCGACCCGGAAAATTAGCAGTGAAATGAGTTATAGTTCGAGATGTGGTCCAAAGCCCCGAAGGTGCGAAAAGTCTTTGTTCGCACAAACCGATCGATAAGCGCCGAAAAACCTCTTCGAATGACACGATTTTTTACATCAGCTGATCCCGAATTGCTTCAGCATAAAAAATCGCATCTAAAGAAGAAGGAGGAGGATGACTTGGAAAGAATCGTGTTATAAAGAATGTAAATAGAATCCTAAGATAAATCAAAAAAATGTGTTTCAATAAATTGTTGTCCAACAAGAAGCAAACAAACAGTGAAGAGTCTTTATAGAAAACGGCATGAAAACAAGCATAAAGAGCCATTTTATTTTATCTAAATGCAAATAAATTAATTTCCTTCCCACACCACTCTCACAAAAAGCTATTTCTCATCCGGAAGTGTATAAAATGGGGGGCATAGAAAATCTACAAAATAAGAGAGTCAAACTTTCAGTGCTATATAAAGGCTAATAAGAAATTCCAGCATCTCAAGTGTTATCCAATATTGCTGAATTTTTCTCGTTCACGTTTCCTTCTACACACTTTCGTCCGCTACATACGAGTATACCATTCGGAAAATATCATGTCCTTACGAATGTGAATTCAACCACAAGAGGATATTGAATTTTGAAAAAAGCCCAAGGAAAAAAGTTGTCGACTGTTGGACGCTAATTGTCCAGACCATTTATTCGCACATCGAAATTTCCACCCGGTGAATTGCATTAATTAAAAATGTAATATTCAACATTCTATTTATAATAACGTCCAGTACTACACATATAGTCGAAAATAAATTATTGAAAACTGAAAAGAGACGGCCGTATGCGAGTACAAAGTGAAACGAGTAGATATAACTATGAAATAAATTACAGGAAAGAGAGAGCTGGAATAGGAAGGAACAAGATGGATTGCTGCATCCCTAGATGGTCTCCATGGTTACGGTCCAGGACTGTGACGTCAGGGAATGAGAAGGTGTGTGTGTATAAAGGGGGTATACGCGATCATCAGGCTGTTCTATGCGGATTCGTATTAAAATTAGCCAGTTTTTATCAGACACAACACACTGAATTCAATTGTGAAAGGGTTAAGAAATGAGTGAATTTTTGCCCATCCAGTTCTTCGCCTCTGAATGAAAGCCGCTTGATTATCGAAAAATATAATTAGGATTTTGACGCTTTACTAAATAGGGGTCGATATGAGGGGAGCTAATTTGCCAATCTGGATGAGACGAAAAAATACATTCACATATAGCACATTTGGATTGGACATCATTCTGGTCCAGAACTGTACTGTATTCGCCTGATTTATTTTCCAAATATTTATGTACTAATTAGTTAAAATGTGGACATTTTCATTTTGGGATTACACACATAAATTTCTGTTTACATTGTAGAATAACCACAAAATCGCATTTTAAAATTGTAATTTATGGATACAGAAAGTTTGGGTTTAATCTTGTTTCCTGGTACGGTGGGAGGGTTGGTATTGTCAAGTGTGTGGAATATTTTATTTCTTAATTATGTCCAATTGTGGGACATTGTTAAATAGATTGTACATTTACAGCTGCTGCAGCTGATTTTATGTGTTTTATTTCTCTAAGGTGCGTTTTTCCTGCTGGGATCTGCGGCTTCGTATTTACTGCTGCAAAAAATATATGTACAAGGGTTTCAGTTTATTCTATTCAACGAATCAAAAATTATTCGACATTCATTTAGGATTCATATTTTGGCTATCTCAATTAACAGTGGCAAATGGATCGTTAACCTGCTGTTAAACCCCTTTCAAAATTACATCTTAAACCGAGCAAAATTTTAACATTTCATTTTTAATCCTTCAAATCGTAAATTTACATCTCTGAAATAGCACCCTCCTAAAGTTCAATTATAGCCTAGTTTTGCATTGACGATCTTTTAATTAGGAAACAGTTTCCCGATGGAACTGTAATTATTCATGCAACATGCAGTGTCCTTTTTCCAGGGTATCCGACTTACGAGCCACATTCCTCGACTCCTTATGTTTCTTGCAACATCCATATATGTAGTTACAAAGTCCTAATTGAAAATTCTTTTGTCTTTTGTAGTGCTATAAAACCCTGTTTCGCATTTTCCTGCACAGACAAATATTTAATCTGAGATGTAATTTTATGCTGTCAATAAATTCGCTAAAGTATGTACTGGAACAAGTGTTTTATTTCAATGTAAACAACTTCCTCGTCGGCACGATAAAGCGGGAATCGCCAGTTAATGGCTTTTGTGTATTATTGGAGGACGATGCGAGAAGAATTGCCAAGAAAAGCGCACCCAGTCGACTTGCAACAATTAAATAATTGAAATAACAGTCGATGTGTTACTTTTATTTTGACAATTGCAGTTTCGTTCCGACCTGATTTCCTTTCTCGTTTTGGCAACGGGATGTTTAGGGGGTGGCATTTGGATGCTGGCTGTATGAGTTGCTTGGCAACGGGCGGGTCGTGCCCGGAGCACCGATCAAGGTTAGCAAGTCTAGTCTTAACTTCACTCCGGACTCGTGTATGTCCAAGCCTCCGGTGTCCAATAAACGCCACAAACCGTAAATACATGTAAATAATGCCTATTTTATCTGTTACTTTTCGTCTGCATATTTATTTCGCACCACACACTACTTGTTCTCGCCGCTTTTCAAGAACACTCTCTCTAAGGGGGTGGAAGTTGAATTTAAGGCGCGAAGTGCCACGCCCCCCTAACCTAACTACTTAGGACAATTTGCAAGTTTCCTCGGCAATTTTTCTCTATTCCCTCGATTTGGGCTGCCAGTTTGAGGTCTTTTTTATGGATACCGTCAAATTGGGAAATTGAATTTTGGCGCTCTGAAAAAGGGGGCGCATGTTGGCTACAATCAATCGATCGAACGCATTCACCAAGGGCGAATGCACCCCTCATTACAAAAGTAATTATATTAATAACTCATTTCGTATGAAAAGCATGGTCAAAGTGTCCATCAATGAGCCACTCCTGCGAGTGTGTCGTACGATAGAGTATTATAGTAAAGGGGTGCCCCTTAGAACAATAGACGGTGTGTTACAAGGTGATTTTCGGAAGGAACACGGTTTTTGGTACACTTAAAAAAAATATGAAAAAATTGCAACTGTGGGAGATATGAAACGAAAAGAAAAAATTTTGTCAAAACAAAATAGGCGCGCGTGTCCAATGGGGGCGATTCAGTGAGGGGTCACTAGTGGGGATGGACGCGGTGCCTAGTGGAGGGTAAGCGTGCGCATGGGGTGGAGGAGCGACTCGACGCCCGCCGCGACGGAACAGATAGTGAGTAGACAGACTGGCGTCTGCAGGTCTACCGTGCTTTTGCCTCAATATAAGGTACATATTATTTTATAGGGGTAAGTCATTATTTTAATCTTTAATGTGATAAAAAGTGTGCTATTTGGGCCTACTGCTGCTACTACATATTATCAATGAGCGCGGACGTTTGTTTTAAAAATTTTTGTGCAAACTTATATTGGAACGAGGAATTACTGTGGCCGTATAGAGCGAATTTGTTTTTCCGCAACATAACAGTGTGCATGATTTAGAGATGATTTAATGTTTAGTTATTTGATGGGGTTTAGGTTAAGTGTATATGCTAGTCTACTTGTAATATCACGTGGTATCTGTCAAGAAAGTCTGATTATTGATTACCGCATGCGGTTACCGTTTTGGTGTTTTGTTGGACCTTAAACTAAGAAGGTTCTTACATTATATTAAATCGATTTTAATGTGATAGGTACGGAGCTACTTTTAAATTATCTGCATTAGTTATAATGAAACCATAAAGTTAAAAATAACACCTTGGCACCACTACCTGTTCGGTAGTTAATATCAAGAGGCGGCTCTTACGACTAGCGCGCGTTAACTTTAACGAATAACCTCCGGTATAGTCTAGTGGTCATGATACCTGGCTCTCACCCAGGAGGCCCGGGTTCGATTCCCGGTACCGGAAATCTTTTGCTGTTAGCGGTTTTATTAATCGGTTATCAATACATTTGTATATTCCGCTTTAATATCCTTTTTTTATTTGACTTTGGTGGAAGGTGTATGCTGCTTTTCTGCTTTGACGTATTAGGATTCCTGCTATTACGATTTAGTTTACAGGAAAATGTTTGTAATAATAAGATGTTTCTCAACTCAATGATGGATAATGGATAAGATATTCATTGATTTCCTGCAACTTTGATTACCAGATTCCTGCAAACATTGAATCTGTCTTTCATATAATAGGGCATTCTGCTGTGTTAGACTTATGCTTTTTGTAATTAGCAGCACTCTTACAATTCCTTTGCTTTAACATATTTTTGCTGTATTACTGCTTTTATTGCAAGCATGCCTATATCAGGCTGTCAGATAAGATAGGCCTTATGTATGTTCTATTTTTAGTGTGAGAAATCTGTTCAAAACTCTAAAGATTAAGCTTTTGAGTATCTCCGATATGGTCTAATGGCTAGGATACCTGGCTTTCACCCAGGAGGTTCGGGTTCGATTCCCGGTATCGGAACAACTTTTTGATTTGTTTTTTGAAAATCTATGCAATTTTTTCATGATCTATTTTTAGTGTGAGAAATGTGTTCAAATCTCTAAAGATTACGCTTTTGAGTATCTCCGATATGGTCTAATGGCTAGGATACCTGGCTTTCACCCAGGAGGTTCGGGTTCGATTCCCGGTATCGGAACAACTTTTTGATTTTATTTTTGAAAAAAGATGCAATTTTTTTAATAATCTAACACTAGCAGGAACATGTCAGGGTTTATAACAATATTATCTCATTTTTAGCAGTTTAACTACCGAATATAATCCTCCAAGAAGTGTTATGATATAATGCAGGTCAAATGCATTTTAAAACGAAGATACCATTTTTTCGACAAACTTACAACAGCAGGAATATGTTAGGGCTTTGACAGTAATATCAACATATCATAAAGAAAAACCTTAATTTTAACAGTTTAACAACCGCATTCCTGCAATCCCAGCAAGTACCCAACATCCTCGATCACCCGTATCGGAATCACCTCTTTCACTTTTTTATTTACCACAACGTTACATTTGCATTTAGTTGGATTGAATTATTCTAAATATTTCCGTCTATGTAAGTATTTAAAATTTGTATGGTTTCCCTTCTAATCCAAGTCGATAGCATTTTACAATTCACATGAGTTTGAACACACCATTTTTTATATCGTAAATTTAAATTGAACTTATTGAGTGGACATTTTCAGATGGTTGAACTGGCGTGTGCCGTGGGGTTGCATGGAAATTTATAATACGACATGGGGACATTGTATGAGGCACCCCCTCGCATTCACAGAAAACCCTACTATGCAATTCTGTCCTTAGGTATCCCTTTGTCTGCTCGCATTGATTTTGTTCACATATTTAATCATCAACTTGGACTTGGAAATTAAAAACGTTGCATTTACCATTTGTCCATTCATCGAGTAAAAATAGAACCTCCAATTGTGTTTTGTGCTGTTGTAAAGTGTAGGTGGTAGTTTTATGAATAGTTTACGAGTAACACGTATATGTGTAAGCATCAGCCTTTATGTACCAATGAACTTTGAGTTTATCCAGAAATTTTCACCCCGGAAGCGTTGACCCATCAATCATTATTAGTCCGACGATAATGATGACACCAAATTGTGCAAAATGCATTAAAATTTGTTGTTTCGATAAACCGAGGTCCGAGTTCGTGTAAAAAATTGTTTGCACTTTATCACTCTGGAATTGCCGAAAAATTTACGGTCGGCTCGTAAAGATAGCAAACATTTGAGATAATAGGACTGGAAGCTAAGTGATGGCACATTTCAACATTTAGTTGAAGCTTAATCATTCTGTTTTGTCCATTTTTCATCTTTTCATGCATG
The DNA here is from genome assembly GCA_963930825.1 of Silvanus unidentatus. Lineage (NCBI taxonomy): Eukaryota > Metazoa > Arthropoda > Insecta > Coleoptera > Silvanidae > Silvanus > Silvanus unidentatus. The sequence goes on from OZ005758.1 coordinate 3,972,255, forward strand.
CAAAAATTTTTTCTGATTGTTTTTTTCTTGCTATTTTCCTTTCTTTTGTGTTCCATCATATAGAAAGTGGATAAGCTTGGAAAACTATATTAAAAAACCAATTGTTTTCACTATCGACCACACTGGAGTCTTTAACACGTTGGAGCCGTCGCGGCGATTCGTGACGTCATCGCCTGCACGCCATTATTTACCCACAGTCACGTGTTTCAACAGCTGATAATGTGACACATCCATCGATATGAATGTAAATTCCCTTCGTAATGCGTTCTAGTAGTGAGTTACGCCCTACAGTCACTTAAATCATTTCTTCCATAACTTCATTAATTCTATTCTAATTACTAAAAGAAGAAAGATGCCTCCCACGCAGTAACTTTACCTGATTGCAAATCCCGGAACCGTATTAACTTTTTTCGAGCATTAACCTACTTTTCCCCACAAATTTTTTCTAACTGACTGCCTAAACAGTGCGACGAATTGAGTCGAGGGCTAATCCCCCTTTTCACTTTTAATATACGCATTTCTGTTAATAAGTACACTAAGTAGCAAAGGGGTGTCTGAAAGTAATTTACATATTATTAATTATTCGCCAGTGTATTGATTAAAGTCCGTGTATGTTTGTACTGCAATTGTGAACTAAATATTCTAATTAATTCATCACCTCAAATGTCTAACATTAGATCGGTGCTCTTGTTTCCACTGAAAAAAATGCCCGATTAATTAAATCTAAAAGTGCGCTTTTATTAGTAAATATTTCCCATACTAATAAACTAGTGTAGCAAATGTTGTCCCCAGCGTATTGCATGTGTTTCGCGTGACTCTTCCATATAAATTCTCATCCAACAATGAATTTACCATCATTGTAAACACTACCACCGTTTGGAACAGTAGCGATGAAAATTTAAATACTTATTCATGAATTTAGCGCAGCTTATCATTTTTTAGCAATATTTGCCATTTCAGTGCCCATCCTACGGATTCTGTCGTTCTCCTAGTGTTCACTGTAGGCCTGTATGTATTTTAAAGCATAAGGCACGCGGTGAATGCCAAGAGCAGACGTTATTCAACAATTAAAAAAGCGAAATAAAAGTGCGCTTTAAACAACTACACCATAAAGGGAATAAAGCGCGTGAGTTATTGTTGTGAAATGTGAATAGTTGGCAACGTGCCATCCGAAATAATTGTCTCTGCAACCATAATGCATTGAGCACTTGAAAGTCGAAACAAATGGATTTGCAAAGTTTCCAACACAACTTTGCACCAATTTCAAAGCGCCTTGTCCTATGTATGTATACATGCCAAATATTAGCTCGAAAAATAATTTTAATATTAAATAATATGCGAGTTACGTAACACTCGTGGGATATTGACTGACGAGGGAAGCGATGCCGAAATAGGGTGCATGTTTTATTCGTCACTCACCCCTCGTGTACGCGTATAGTACACTTCACATGAACCGGGACCCCAGGGGCAGGGGTTTTGATTAAAGATATACGAACCACTCGCGAATCAGTGGCGTAACGTCTGCCAGAAATAATATCTAATATCTGGAGAAGTATAGGTAAGTTATTGCAATTTCAGGATGCAGAACTGAGTGAAAAAAAAAAACAGAAAAACCCATAAGCTAAAAAAACGCACATTTCAAATGAGATTCAAAGTGAGTGAGGGGCGCTTGACATGACAGACAGCGAATATTGTGTCGGTTTACTTTAGCCAGAGACAATAACAGTCAGTAACACGATGTAAAATATCAATAATCGAAATGGCATCCCGGTTGACGAGACCGCCACTGAAATATCGACTAGATGGGGGGTGTTTAAATGAACATAATGGTTGACCGAATCGCGGGGGATGTAAAAGCTTGCCTGAAGGGTGCTTCAATTCAGCATCCAGACAGACGTATCGGCCTTGATTCCGACATTGACGTTATTGTACATATACAACCCCTTCACTAGTAATTCTTTTTTAGTGTATTGTCCCCAAGGTAATCATATGCAACCCCAGCATCAAATGGAAATTCATCATTGGATTTCATATGAAATCTAATTTCAGGAAATTATTTCGCATGTGTTTTAAACTGCATAAAACTAAGTAGGTACACATGTAGTTCACTTAGGGGAGGATGGCACAAGTTTATGAATTTGTTGCAAAACTCGATGATGAGCTGCTTAAAATGTAAACTGTAATTTATCAAAATCCATGACAGCGATACGAATATCCTGGCGAAAAGGGCAAACAAAAAGTGTGTTACGTTTTTTTTAAACGACTGACGCAGTGATATGATTTGGACACTTTTTGACAAATAAAGCCTCGCAAATAGAAATATTCCCCGAGGCGGAATGAAACACTGGAAATTGATGGTAAAAAATTGCTCGTTTGTAAAATTCCTTGATATTATATACAAATGCGGAATTATCGTATATGTACACGTATTTTGGGGGAAAAAGGGTCCGTATCTAGCGTTCACTCTGTGCTCAACAGCTCCGCTCTGCTGGGAAACTTGCCTGGGAAATGATTTTCGCTAAACAGGGCGGCAGTTTATCGATCCAGTCTCTATGGCAACGCAACTTGCAGATTTCATCTGTGTGGCAACCGGACGGCTGTACTGCTGATGCTGGATGATGGACCCAACTCGCTGTAGCGAATAATGGATACTTGCGTCTATAATATGTATATATGAGGGTGTGTGTGTTTTATTTAACTTCAATACGCGCGTGGTGACGGAGCGACGGAGGGATGCAGAGGGCGAGAGATGATGCAAAGCTGCCGCTCAAATAATGACAAATTCAATTTTTGTTTTCATACTATAGTTTTTTTATACACAATTTTCGTATAGATTTGCAGTGCAGTACACAATATTATTCAGCGTAATTAATTAAAACGGATGTTAAAAATTCAAACAGATTTTTCATTATTTTAGGTTCCAGGCTGGTATATATTGATCCATTGGTTCTCAATTGTTAATTAATTGAAAATGGAGAGGACACAAACTTTAGAGTGATATTTGGTAATGAATGTTTAGAATTTAAATCTTTTAAATATTTCCTTTAGAAATTTTTGTTTGAGTTGAAGCGATTTTGAAAATGCAGCATTGGTATACGAGATACCTAATACTTAAAACTTGCTTAATACCTGGGTTTATGAACCCAGTAGTGTAAATGATACACGTTTACGATTCCTGCGGCCCGATCTGATTTTGTACTATCGACATGTTCATTATTTTTTAAAATCTAGATATTAAAGTTCAAATTAACTGATTTGTTTTTGCTTTTCAGTGCTCGTACCAGTCGTACCCCATAGTTATACTTTTTAAATTTGACTTGGTCTCATATATTCCGTATATCATGAAAAAATAGAGTGACACAAAAAAATTATTTTCTCGGGGAAAGTTCTTCTCGTGAATGCTATGAGAACGATGGAGATGAAGACGTACGTGGTATAATGGCATTGTTATGTCATTTTCTAAACTAGGCAGATAAGTAGCTATATATGTATAACGAAATGTTTTTTATTTGTTTGCATTTCTCTATTCATCACATCTCAATATATCAATAAAATTCGTTTAATTGATTTTAAAATCTTTCCATTATCCTTCAACTTCTCTATCACTTTGGATTACTATTTACATTTTAATCAATAAAACGAGTCACATTCTTACTGAAAAAAAATTATAGCCTTTGGATTTCAAAAATTATGTTTGTCTCGCTGCTTGATTTCAAGAAACAATACCTACGAACACGGGGAACACGGACCGCAACTAAACAAGGGATGTTATCCACAAATAAAATTCCACTGATATGTATAGTTTATGTACCTAATGCTCTAGACCCATGAATTTTCCATGACTCCCGGTTCCAGCATTGGAATGAGAGCCAAAATTCTTGCACATTCCCTAAACTCGTTCAAGATTCATTTGTGTGTTACTTTGTTCATTAATTATATTTTAATAATTCACCGAAAAGTTGCCTACGAAACTAACATACCGAAAGAAAAGTTAACAACCACCCACTAGTAAATAATTTGTCATGCAAGTTAATCTGTTGCACACAACAAGTTGCGAAATCTAAAAATTTTGCATTGAAAACGTGTCAATATATTTTCCTAGTTTACCAGTACATTGTGTTCAGTGTTTTTGCCACATACCCAAACAATGAGATGTGTATTTTAAAAGAATATATCGACAATTCCATAACGGTGACAAAATTTATCGTGTTACACAACATATAATTCAAGCTTTTATACATAATAAATTGTTAGGCAACTAAACGAGATGAATGGACCGTAGACATAGGAATAAAAACGGCTCATTATTCTTCCTTTAGGCATTAAATTTCACATTCATGCTCTTTTCTTTTCCACTCTTGCCACGTAATGGCTAGTCCCAACAAGAATCATTTTATTTTAAAGATAAATATTACTCCTTTGTTTTTTCTTGCATCAACAAAATCATTTCCTAATTGGAGGACTGTCCACAAATCAAATAAAAGTGTTGGCGCTCAATTGGCCAACAAGACTCCTCAAAAACGTTTTGTCCAACTTTTGATTAGTTGTAAAAACTGCGAATATGTTTCCAAACTGCCAAAGAGCAGTTGAGAATGCCAAGGAATAGTTTTGATTTGCGAAACGAGTAAATTCCATCGCAGGAGTTTCAGGGCAGCAGTGTAATTATGCAAAAAGGTGGTTCGCGAAAAACATCAAAAGGAAATAACGAAGCTAACGAGAAAAGAATAACATAACACGTATAATTCATTACTCCATCTCTTTTCATCGTAATTTTTTATGTGCGGATAGGAGGACAACAAGAGAAAAGGACTAGGCGCGCTGTGTGGCAGCCGCACAACCAGCAGCAGTGCTAAATTCATCTCGAAAAGGCTAGGGAGATTCCCAATTCAGCCAGATCAATATCTGTCCGGGTGGCCGTAGCCGAAACCATGGCAACCAGCTGCTGCGAGACGGTGTGCCGCCCACGCCCGGGTCGCAACCACGCCCTCACCGCCACCACCACTGCCATCATGCCCGAAAGATATCCATCCCCATGGAGAGTGCACCCTTCGTTTAATCGCTTTTCAAATTGTCGTTCAGAAATTAATTACAACCACTAACGAAATTTGTGTCTTCAGGAATATCGGGTTTGTTTTAATCCGTCACCGAATCCTGTAAAGCGATGTCCTTTCATACGCATACAAATTAGAGCTAGAATTTGTTCTTTTTCATTCCCGGAACCGAGGTCTCTGATTAAGAGGTGAATTGTTGCGTTTTCGTTTGGAAATTGAAGAGTTCGGGGTTACCATCTCGAAATAATTGCTTCCCAATTGGTTGGAAACTTTTTCTTTCATATTTTCTCTTTTCCCCACGTTTATTCCGAAACAAATAGCTCTAATTTATCACCATTTTACGAGTTTTTCTACTCCAACAAAGAAACCACAAAATCTTTTCCGAAAACTTCGGACATTACCATTTACTAATAAATGTTATTAATGGAAGAAGGAAGTTCATGCATATGGTCTGAATCCGAGCGACTCTATTCTTTGTCCCGGAGAAGGAAGAATAAGACTTGTTTGTATATTTCGAGCATTCGCTCATTCATTCTCTAGTGGAGCTAATGTTAGTTTATAGTAAACTGCTTTCCTGTGGCAACTGACTTGGGAATTGGATACGTGACCGACTTCTCTAGGAGTCTGTCATTTAAGTTTTATCAGTGGAGGGACGCAGACTGCCTTCAGAGAAGCACTATTTAATAATGTCTCGAGGTGTCGAAGGAATTAAATAATAGTCGCACGATCAGCAATCGAATGAATTATTTTGTTTCGAAAAGGTCGAAATTGCCTTCCCCAACTTCGATATCAATATGATTGTCATATTGCTCGAAATAAACACGGCGTTCTTAAGAAATATGAACTCGAATGCGGTTCACCTCTTAACAAGAGTCGTCACTTTCGTATCACCAGAATATCATTACACATCTTCTCATCATATGACACTGTGCTGCCAACAAAATTTATGAAGTCTCTTTGTATTCCGCTTGTGTTTATTTTCACAACTGATTCTAGATTTCCTCTGTAGCCCTGATCCGATTTGACACACTCGAATAGTGCAATAAATTTCACATTTACATGGAAACATCATATCCAGCCCCGATTTTCCCATATTTAATTTGTTACATTTTTTTCTCATCGGCAACATTCACAATTTCCCATTGACAATTGTCAATATCCATCAGAGAATTCAATACATAAGCCTCCGTGAGTATACCTGCAACTAGATGTGCTTTAGTAAAAGAGGCGGGCATCCCCTTTCTGGCACACACAGCATCCACATCGAGGGGTGCAGGGTGAAACATCGATCTTGATGGCGTAACCCTAGCAACCGCATGAAGGTATTAGCTTAAGACGTTAGTTACATAATGTCGACTTCCGGTTCTTATTCTTTTAATGTGATAAAGAACGCTTTACACACACATTAATTAATTATATTGGTCTATTTAAGGTCTAAATGGAAGTTATGGGTCGGAGATAACGTAATTTTATTCTCTTCAAAAACGGGCAAGAAAAACAGCACATCTCGAGGTAAAATATATTCATTTAGAATGTACAAAAAGGGGGACACATTAAATCTACTGAGACAATTGACATAACATTGCGACCCCTCGGACAATCCAATGGGAGGGCGGTTTCTCTGTGGGCAAAGTCATAGCGATGACAAAATTCGTTGAATGTCCTGTCGTCGATAGAACGCCCCTTCTTTCAGACGTTTTATATAAAGGACAAGTATAAGTGTGCCTCTCCACCAAATCGTCTCTTTTCAACGGCTTCAGCCAAATCTGAAATCACATTTTCTCCATTCTATATTTTTCCTTAAAGTAAATAACCACAACGCATACATAAGGCACCGTATCGTACAAAACCTTCGGTAACGATTCATCCAAAATCATCTCTCGGGCATTCCATCTGGCCCCATCCAAAAACAGACCGTACACTAATACACCATCACTGGGCGCTTCGTAAGTGGACCTGCTCGCTAAAACCTATTAAAATTCAGTTAATTCTTTGTTTGAGTTTAATTCCATTCGAGTCGTTCGAGGACCTCGTAATCGAAAGTAAGCAAATCGATTGGAATGGTGTACTTTCGGGCATAATTCTGCTGAGCCCCCGTGAGAAATGCTTGGGTAAAAAAGAAGCCGGCAAGCCAGAATGTGGGCGGAGGTCCATCATCGAACCATTTCTATATTAAAAAAATTGCCAGTCAAACATTACTGACGTAAGATCAGAAAGGTATGAAATGTTTTTCGCCAACCTGTAAGAAGCTTAGACGCGCCAGGAAATCGTTAACGTAACTTCCAAGCGGTTTTAAAGATGGATAGGATTTTGCCGCCCACATTTTCGGTATCCTGCCAGTTAAGATGCTTTTCTCGACTTCTTCTAGATCCGTCGACATCACAATAAGGCCTATAATGCGATTTCATGTTTAACAGTTAATTACTTTCCTATTTGGTTGTGTGTGCCTTTGATTCCTTTTTGAACATTTATTAGACTGTTTCGGATCGCCGTCAGGAGGTTGTTGAATCGATTCATCTCTTGCACGAGAACGGTGTTCATACTTTGCGTGTACGACACGGGATACTTTTCCATAGCGGCATCACGATCGAAATTCGCTGGCAATTTTGCCAGAACATCAGCTGCCACCTCCAATACTATTTCATCTGGTGACTTCGCTGCTCCGCCGGATGACAGTGCATCCTTTATATCAAATTTCAAATAAGTATTTCTCTCTTTATACATATAAATCAAATGGAATTGAAAAGAGCGTTTTTTACAATTGCCAAATTTAATTTTACGCTTATATATTGATAGAATTACTTACTCTCTCTTTTTGTAGCAGCTTGGAAAATGAAAAGGGAAGAAAAGAAATTTTAAATGTTATCTAACGAAAGGTCTGGAAATGTACGAATTACAACAAAACACAGTGTTGAGTTTCTTTTGGGCGTTCATGTTAAACAGAATTTCAAATGGAATTCAAGTAAAATAAATAGAAAGCAAATATAATCTAATTTTGTAAAATTTCCACTGCCGGACTAATAAACGGTTCCTTATTCAAACAGTGAAGTAAATAAAATGGAATTTTACAAAAGAAAATCATTTAAACGCACACAAATACTTACATGTAGTTTATAAAGATCCTTTTACGCAATGAAATCAATTTTTATTAGCATAGTTAGTTTTTTATCTATATTTTATAATACTTACGGTTCGATCCTAAGATGGTTGCAGAAGAAAAAAAATTTGAGAAACCGTAAACTGAAAAACGATTGCACATAATCATCATAAAGGGTACCTGAGTGAGCAATGTTGTTGTAAAAAGTAAATTAGTCTCCTGTTGATCCTTCATTATGTCAGCATTCTCGTTCATGCCAAACACTTCCGGATGGGTAATCAAAGGTAATGATTTGGTGTAATTCATGATATCCTCATAGTCTGTACTATCAGGACAATAATATACACCTGAAAAAACATGTAACTCATGCATTTTGTACACTGCATCGCCCCTTTATACTAAACGAACCAGTCGGATCGAACGGATAATTGGAAATCTCCACCAATTCCTTACAGTAAAACCGTCTTAAAATTGTGGATAAACATCTTCGGTCCCAATCATCCGTAACACGGCCACCGTAATTACATTCACCTGTCAAGTACAAGAGGGCCTCGTACTGTATGTCCTAAAAAATTGCCGAGCACAAAGTAATCCTCAAGCCGCATCCCTTAACACTACTCACTTTATATTCATTTAAAAATATTTGCAGTTGGATTACGCTAATTCGCAAGTCGGTCTCATTGAATTCGTAAGGTATGTTCCAGCCCAGAGGACCGAATTTACGTCGTTCCTGTACCGACGCATGGAAGAAGCACAGTCCATATAAGAGTTTCTTAAAAACTTGCGGTTGATTGCAGTTCTCATACCATTCCATATCAGAGATGGGATCACTGCAGTACGAACGCATTATATTCGCCCGTAATCCTTTCGGCGGCTCATTAGTCATCTTGACGCCGTTCTGCAAAATTAAAACGGGGAAATGGTCGGCTGGATAAGAAGTTAACCATAAACGGAAGTCGGGATGTGTGGTGTCAGGTAAAAGATTTTCGCAGATCTGGTAAAATTGCACAATTATTTCGAGACGAATTAATTTCTAGGGCAATATGTTACTCTTTCCAGTGTAGGCATGAAACTTTTAGCTAAATGGCAGTTTTGCAATACCACCCATGTACCATTACGTACACCATCGTCGATTAGCTTGACAGCAATCGGACCCTGTCCTTGGCCCAATGAGAGGGCGAACAAACGATTAGCACCAAAACCTTGATCGTCGGCAAACTTTAATAGAAGTGCTGTGGGATCCGCTCCAGGTGTTAGAATGAAAATTAGTGGGATGCAGCAATGTGAATCGTTAAACGAAGAGTTTAGATCGAATGGAGGCGGTTCTACATACTGTTTACCCAGATTTTCTGAAATTACACCTAGTTACAGGGGAGCAATTGAATACAAAGAGGGAATGCTTGCCTTCGACAAAGATTTGTATAGCAGGCACAACTTTATCATAGCGAATGCAGCGTAAAACAAGAATTTTCTGAAATTTAGATAGCTTTTCATTGAATGGACTGGGTAGAGATTCATTTTGGGGCTCTCCCGAATCGAATACTTTTTTCCATTCTAATATGTTTTTTGTGAAATTCTCTCTGATGCCTCTAAAACATGTGAATATACATAAAGAATGTAATCTAACAACTAAAATAAATATTACTGGAAAGCAGGTATGTCATCTAGTCGGCACAGTTCATCCCACGACTTCATTATTAGCCATTCACAGGGGTTTGCATGTGGATTATCTAAACCAACACCGCCAGTCAACAAAAACATCCATTCTTGCATGTTTAAGTCGCCAACGCTTTTCTTCAAATTAGTGCATAATAACAACGAAAATAACAATTTGTCTTTTTCGAATAGACTTCTGCATATGTTCACGTACAATGAGTATGTGAAAAACTTTTTCAAGTCTTCCAGACGTAGAGTTACGTCCTCAATTTTCTCTGTATTGTCAATAGCTGCTTTGAAAAGATTTATGAACCACACTAGGGAATATTGGTACATTGGATCAATGTGTGCCAAATCAGCTGGAATCGAAACATTTACTGTTATTGTTATTATAGGATAATTTTCATTATTAAACCAGTAGTGAAAAATAAAATAGTTGAATGTTCAGCTATTGGTGTGTATTCCAAACGGGCTTTATCAATTTGAACCTCAGTTACTTCTGCAATAGCCTGCTTTGCGGCGATCTCATTTGCCAACGTTTTTGAGGAACTAAGTATTTGAACGGCGGTTTCGTCCTCGAGAATATTTCCTTGTGAAGTACTTAATACCTCCAAAATTTTATCTTCAATCTCTTTCAATGCCCTAAAATCAATATGTTTTATAAAACAATCAAATTATCTTGAAAAATACCTTTTATTTTCAGCACCCTGTAAAATTAAGGCGTTTTTTTCGGCTTCCAAGTCAGGTCGTTCTTTAGCAACGGTAATTCCTAATATTTGGTCTTGGAGTCCAACTGTGGTTATCATAAAATTCACGAGTGTTACTTTTACTGCGACTTCTGGTAAATAATGAGGATTCCTCAGTTTCGTTGTAATATATAAACTAGACGAATTATACGAAATAAAACAAAAATGAAAAAGGGAAACTCATATTTTTGTAGAATATATTACTTAAAGTTCTCGCTGTATTCCACCACGGAATCTCCTAATTTCAGACACATGGCACCACCTTGTTTAAAAATCTGTTGGGATAAAACCGGTTCCAATATTGGATCTAATTCCTCACCGACATTTTCCAACAGAACCTATACATATCGTAAATAAATAAACTTTTATTGTTTATCAGTAATAATTACAGGTTGTCCAAACTGAATTGCATTTTCAAGTATTCTCACATAATCTGGCTGATTTAATCTAATAATTGCTAAATTATTGGCTTTTTCCATATTTTTAATCCATTTATTGGCCTGACCTTGTGGATCAATCATAAGTGCATATCGTCTTGCATTCCTATAAAATATTTCACATAAGAACCTTCTTTCATTGTAGAACAATTTTTTACGATATAATAATTCCATTGTCAATGCTAAAATTATCTGTTGGAAGACCAAAGATATTCCACTGACGTATTACGACCGGCTCTCCCAATACGGCCGTTAGTTGAAAGTCCGTCGAGCAAACAATATTAAATCCTGTTAATGTAGCTATCCATTTTTCAATTTGGATTGTTCTAAATTGCATGGTGAATGGACCTAAATAAGCAACTACTCCCGCTGCAATCAAAATGTCCCCTAGAAATATTTAATTCCAATAAATATATTTTTAAGAAATAAAGTTATAAACCAGTTAAAATCAAATATCTTTCTCCTAATGCCTTAGCTGTATTTCGCCAACGATCTTTTTCGCCACCTAATCCACCAATCAATTCTTCAGCACGTTGCAATTTTAATTGACATAAATTTACTTCGTCTGTTAATCGCTGGAACTTTGCCTTTTCTAATTCTAAAGTAGCTTCCAATTTTGCCACCTTTTCACGAGCCTCTCTTAATTGAGCCCGTTTGATTTCCAATGAAGCCATCGCCTGTTGGAATTCTCCTTCAGCAATTGCCAAGGCTAGCTTCTTTGGAGCAACCACTTTTGCCACTACATCATACTTCGAGATTGCAATAATCCATTTACATAAACCTTCTGCTGCTGTTGAAGCGGTCTTTACTTTGTCAGGATCAAAGTTCTCATCATTCAAAATAGTATCCTTTAATTTCTGCATTATTCTTGGTGCAATATTGTCTTTATCATAATTTATTAAACTGTCTAAAAATTTCATATCACCAAGTACCTTCTTAGAAGGACCCCAGTAATCTTCAATTGTGCCTATTCCGCTGGGATTTGGTAGCCTATCAGGCTTTACATCTTTCAAAATACAAACTGCTTCCATCACTAGTTTAATTCCTTTCGGGGGATTTTTCATTGTTTTCACTACTGAAATATCTGCTGGTGTTAAAGTGTTAAGAGCTGCTAGAGCGGAATTCAAAATCGGCATTGCTTCTGCTAAATTCGCGTCGCATTCATCTTTAATTGCTTGGGCAGCTTTTGCCTGTTCATTAGCTAGTTCTTCATCTTGCATTACAATTTTTTCCACTTCAGCTGCCTGAATCGATTCCGCTTCAACCACTTTCATAGTCTCTTCGACTTTTTTCTGGGCTACAACTAATTGCGGTTGAAGAGCTTCTAAACTTGCCTGCATAACAGATACTTCGGCTCCTGCAAGATCCAACTTTTCTAATCCTACTTCGTAACGTTTCTTTGCAGTAAGAACTTCTCTAAAGAAAGTATTTAAACATTTATAGAACTAGATAAAAAATAACTTACTTTCGCTTTGAACTTAAAAATGACTTAAATGTGTTGATCATCTCTAAATAAGACGTGGGGGTTACATAATTATGTCGTTTCAGTCTTATGTAATACTCTTGTGATAACATTTCTGTCGTTATATGGAAAGTTTGGCACATATCTATACAAACCTCGCGTTCTCGCTCTTCTAGTTCAATTTCCCCGATAAACTTCTTTGCAACAGCTAAAAGCGCATCTTCGGGCCATGACTAAAAGGCAGTGTTATATCAAAAACCTACTTAACATCGATCTAAAATACGCACTTGAAACCAATCAATAGTGCAACAATTCACTAATGCTGGAAATTTTCTAATACGATTACGAAAACTGTCTCCAATCGGACTCATTGTCAAAATTATATGCAGCTGTTCCCGAACAATTTGAATAAAGAAATTGAACAAAGCAGCAGGACTTCCATCAGTTTGCATTGATTTATCCCTTTGCCTATCAATTTGACGCATCTTATCGCACAGCTCAAATTTCTCTTCGTTTGTAAACATATTTGGCACTTCACCAGAATTCATCAAATTACTAACATCTTCCAGAAAACTTTCCTCTTTAATTTGTGTGTCTGTAAACAGGAACACTCCATGTTGATCTGAAGCACTGGCTTTCCTTAGAATTCCTTTGACGTCTTCACGCCATTCATTTGGACCATATAATCTCGTTATTTCAACTTGAAACAACTCATATTCTGCTATATGAGCGGCTAATCGCGTCAAAGACTGTCTACCAGACCCTCCAACTCCCACACACAGTCCATGACTCCTCGGCTGTTTCAAAATTCGACAAATCTTGGACAAGTGTTCAATTGCAAATCGGAACAACACCAAATTCATTGGCTTTTTAGACATATTATTAAACTCGTTTAAGTACCGTTCAACTATGCTCTTCAACTGTTCCAAATCGGTTACTTCAATGTAATGCCTTTGATCTGCTTTGGGATTAGCAAAGTCGCAGTATAACAAGTTCCTCAATTCAGTTTCACCGATCTATGGATTTGTCTCCTGTTAACGTATGCAGAGTAAGGTAGTTTTTCTACCTACCTGTGAGTTTCCAGAACTCGTTAATCTTTTGAACATGGCATTAAGATCCTCTCCCAGTTTGTCCATGCACACTTCTCTTAATGCCTCTATAATCCACGACCTGTCTGAATCGTCTACTAAACGATCGTAGTATACCCTTAACACTTCGTGGACCCATAATCGTTTCATTGCTACCATATCTTCCATTGCCTCCGGAACTGACAGTAATACACCCTATATATAAATGTTGTATAGACGGTGTGCACTTTATTCATAAATAAAGTATTTTAACCTGTATCACTCGAGAAAAGTCTCGTAAATTGAATAAGTAATGCGATTTCGCTGGTGTTGGCAGTAAATTGGCCCTGGCCATCTTATACACATCCAATGTAGCCTGAACAATTTCATCAATACAAGGATCAAAGTCCTTCGAAAAGCCCCTAAGGAAGTGCATTTTTTATACGCGATAGATTGCATAATGAGCCAATTTTATACCTCGTATCCAAATGCCACAACATTATTCTACTGAAAATATTTATCAACACTTCATCCTGAAATTCATCAATGCACAGGTGATTGAAATGCCGTGAAAATCTTGGTGTAATTGCATTGCCACCGCCTGCCGGCGGACACATAGCGCACATAAACTAGAAATGCAACATTGTGACACATTTAACGATTGGACGCGAATTTATTCTCTTACTTGAATGTCAATTAGCTTTATGGGCACTATTTCTTTGCGGTCATACCACATTTCATGATCAAACCATTGTCTTAATAATTCAATGGGTGGCTGGGCGCCGTACACTTCTTTTTGTGGCATATTCACATCGTCCACGAATATAACACACTTTTTCGTGACTGGTGGTCCATATACACCTGAAAACGAGAAATTTTCGTGTAAAATGAGAGAAAATCGTTTCAATTTCAATCACCTTTGCGCCGTTTGTCCAGCTTAGACATGATTATATCCTGTGTTTGGTTGGCTGTCGTTTGAGCGGAGAAACTTATGAACAAAGGAACGTAAATATTTGTCTTATTCTTTTTCAAAAGGAAATCCTAAAGACAACAGTGAATGATGTTAATGCAACGAGATAGATATAGATATTGAATAATTTACAGTAACATAAACTGATTTGCCAGTCCCCGTTGGTCCTATTATAATCATCGCTTTCTGGTGCTGTACTAATAATTGCATTAACGCAATATTCCTAACCGTTTCAATTGTTGATACAATAATTTGATTCACTGGCAGATCTCTGGGAATAGCAGGCGCTGAGGCCAATTCGTCCTTCCATAATTTCCATTTCCCTTTACCCTAAAAATTCGATATCGATTGCAATCAATTAAATGAATGCACCAGATTTCTACCCTAATTAAATACCTCTTTTATAAAACGATAGTCAAAAACTGTTTCCCCAATTGGTATGGTGAAAATATACGGTTTATCTGGCTTGCGAATTTCAAATGGAAGTTGAAACAGTTCAGCTAATGATTGAGGAAATTCTTTTTCCAATAAACCTCTAAATAGCAAATTAAATTTCGGTCTACTATTTGCATCCAGTGTTCCTCCCATTGACCAAATACAAGCAAAAAAGAAGGAACCCTCGATTTGGGCCCTAACATCTAAATCAGACACTTGTTCTTTGTATTTCTCATCATAAAAATCGTCCATAAAACAGTCAAAAAGATTCATTGTAGCCCGTAAGAGATTCGAATCTGAAGTGGTAGCAATTTCTCTAACACCTCCTTTGCGTATGAACCATAAGAGTGGTTTGCAGAATCTTAGAAAAAGTGCATGTATCATCGTTCTGTAAAAGTCATTGTTTATGGTTGGTGGCAGGTTATTTAACCATGAAATCAGTATCGGTTCCCAGCCTAAACTGGCTGGTTCCATGTATATCATGCCACAACGTGACACTGTAGCTGGAGAAGCAACATCCAAGTCCATAGGTTCAAAAATTAAATTCGTTGTATTGGCTAGTTGGATTATTTCGCCTGACATTAAACAGAGTTTTTTGTTATCGTCTAACACTGTGTTCATATTTTCTATCCACACAGCATCTACTGGTCCATCGAAGATTAACCATTTGCGATCATCGTTCGTCGACATTGCAAAATGTCTAAAACTAACGGCCAATACGCCATCAGACCATTCATGGGACACTGGGTCAAATTGACCGTATAGTTGACCCATTGTGATTGATTTTGGATTCATAACTGTGTATACAGCTTTGTGCTCATCCATTTCACCCTACGAATCAATAGTTCAGTTTTATCTGATGACAGAAATTAAATTCAGATACCCATTCTTCAATTAGAGTCAATGCATCTGCCAAAATTCGATAGCAAGTTGTTTTTCCTGCAAATGGATATCCTACGATCATCAAACCATGTCTAACAATGATCATTTCATAAAGTTGTTGAATTTTCTCTAAGAAGAATTCAGTATTTTGAATATTGTTTGCTTTACAGGCTTGGTCTACCGCTTTATTAAGAATCACATAATCTGGTGTTGGTAGGATAATACCAGGAAATAAATCAGAAGTAATGCCCTATTTTATTGAATTAAAAAAAATAGTCAACTTAAAAAGATATATGTATTAAAAATAACCTTACTTCAAACAATGGAACATCATGTACTAAAAACTTGGCTAAATTTACATCTTTAATAGACCTCAGTACTAGGATATCTTCTTTTTCATCAAGGTATCTCAATTTCAGTGTCCCTGCAGCTCGTAGTACCGACTTAACAGCTCGCATTCCATAATCATAATGACACTGTGAGGACAATTGTTCTGAACAAAGACGGTATGTAGCTACAATTTTAATAGACAAAGGTTTCGCAGTTAAAAATCCATATGAATACAATTCAATTTCAGAAATTAATGCGTAATCAGGCACCATCATAGCGACCGAGCGGAATAATGCTTTCAAATTGTCCGGCAATTCGGATCTGCCTGCATAACCAGGATTCATAGTAATAAAAACGGCACATGTCGGATCCAAATTCAGTTCAGTGCCTTCAAAGAACAATTTATCACTACCAGAATTTATGCCACGTTGAATTGTGAGTATTTGTTGGGCAACAACGGACAGTACTTCTAAATCGATACGATTGAATTCGTCGAAACACGACCATGCTCCGCAAGATGCGAGCCCTTTGAAAAATTTCCCTAATGCTAGATAATCTAAGCCATCAGAACAGTTGAATACAACGCATTGCTTTGCAACGGCTTTTGCTAAATCTTTTGTGGTTTCGGTTTTACCAGTGCCAGCAGGACCTTCCGGGGCCCCACCTTAAAATATTATTTCAATAAATTTAAGTTCAACTAAACAGATTAGAGATTTAATTGAATTTCTACAAACCTAGATGTAAATGTAGTGCCCCAAAGAGAGTTCTATAACAACGGTCTGTAAGTGGAGTAACTACCAACCGAGCACTATTCCCTAAATACTCATATCCGTATTTTAATGAAGAGTTAATCATTGACGTTACTATTTGATGGTCCTGGAATTTGTTATTTAAAACAACGTCTACTTAATTTGGATAAGAATTTTTACCTCCCAATAGTATCGCAGTTGACAAAGCCACTGAAAATCGTTAGTATTTGAAATTTTTAGGTCCACCAGTACGGAGAGCACGTCTCTAGCATGAACATCTAACACCACCAACGCTCCTAGCGATATTCGATTTTGTGCGTTTAGTTTCCCTCTTACAAGATCAACAATTTTCGATATTTGGAAATTACATTTTTCTAAATATTTTGAAAGGGCGTCCAATCCCTTTTGTATTGATTTCGTAACTTCAGATGTCCAGTATGTGCAACTAACACATAACACACTTTGTCCAGGCCATTTTAGTACCCATTGCTCTCTTATGACTTTAACATAATCTTCAATGGCTTCGCCAATTATTTTGTGAATTGATTTCTTCATGTCGGTTTCTAATTCCACGAGCCATTTCTCTACTTGACCTCTGGCTAAAGCCGTTTGAATTACATCTACTAGTGGTACGATTTCTCCTTCGCTGGATCGCATTTGTGTTACATCTAAGTCCTCAGTAAAGGTGAGTTTTGCAATTCCTTCGAAGCATTTCTTCAAATGGGGTTGAACACGAGTTGGATCTTTTGTTTCAGATAAGATCTCCAACAGTTCATCATTTGACAAGAAAAAGAATCGAGGAAAATAGAGACGTTTCTTTTCAAGGTAATCATTAAGACCACGTTGAATTATTTCTAATAAATTATTACACTTCTTTAGCCTTTCTGCCATTTTATCAATTTCAACTACTGTAAGAACTTTAGTGTCTGCATAAACGGTTTTCATTAAATCTTTCCAGATCTAAACAAAGTTTAACTAGTTTCTAAAACTAAATATTCTAAAATCCAATATCTCACTTTATCAACAGCACTAAATCGCCTTCCTTCCTCCGGCATTTGTTGTTGAATGTCTGGGGATGAAAATATTGGCTCCAAATACATCCAAGTGGACTGAACTTTTAACCATTCGTCTAGAATTTCTTGTAACAATTGTAATTTTGCTTCCCATTCCCTAAAAATCTTTTATTCACTACACATTCATTTTTTTGTTACCTCTAATTACAGCATTTCCTTTTCAAATGGTTTAATATAAGGAGAATTCTTCATTGTTTGTGTTTTAACAATATGGTCATCTAATTGCACTTGAATATCATCTACAGAAGATAAAATGTATGTTCCTGTATCGCGATATGGCAACACAGTAAATTCTACATCTTGCCACTCGAACATCATTTTCTTCAGATTCTTCTCAAGATTGTTCTCTTTCGTAGCTGCTTCTGATATCGATTCAAACTTCTCAATATAATCGTCCAAACCATAATCAATGATCTTTTCTAATGTTAAATCTGTATCCACTTTAATAGGGAACCCAACAATTTCTGACACTTTCTCCCAATGTCTTGCCTTCATTCCTGGATTGCCCAAAGTTTGAATGATTGGCATGTGTTCCTTAAACTCCTCAATTTTTTCTCTTACGTTCGATGCAAGACCATGAGTGATTGGCTTATCAGCAAAGAACTTTTCTAGTTTATATACATTTCTGTAGCACTGACCAACATCTGTCTCAATTTCTTCCGGATCATATGAACCAACTTGGGACTTTAACCAGAGTTCCTGTTTTTCTATAAACTCAGTCGCATTGTCGTACAGCTTTTTATAAGGTGTTAATTTATCATGAACTTGCTTCCTTAATGGATACTGTGACAACTCGAACCCATAAGCCCCTTCCTCTTCATTAAACTCATTAATACGATCCATTGCAGCAATCAATCTTTCATCCAATTTCAATGCCTTTCTGTGATATTTTGGTAAATCTTCTATATTTCCATTATTCTCCAGCTCATCTACAAGTTTCGCATATAATTGCAAATCCTCAGTAAACTTTTGAATTCTAACAGCCAGTAATGCTTGAAATTCTTCCATTTTTGAATCGACCATCTCCCGATGCTCTTCCAACACAGAAGGCATTCGTAAATACCAAAGAAACGTGATATTATTCTGTTTCATTTCCACCGGAGTCGTTAAATAATGATCCGATAAAAACAACATATATTGCATCACATGCCTAAGGCGATTCTCCATCAATGTAAGCGTCTCTGTCGACACTGTATCAACGTATTTAAGCAACTCCATTAGATCGGCTGTATCTTTTGGAATTGTTAACGCACGATTTGAAATGGCTTCGTATTCTTCACCTAGACTGAATTAGAAAAATAATTAGTAATTAACAAAGAGATTTTTTAATACCCCACGTTTTACACTGAGCCTGATAGTCTTCAACACATCTCTGTATTAATTTCTCTCTAAAGGAATCAGCAGCAAACTCTAACGCACTAATCAAGTCCTGTCGATTTATGTCGTACATTTCCATTCGAACATGTACATCATTAACCAATGGTATTTTATCGTAAATACCCTTATACTTTAAGATGATGCCTATAAAATCTTCAAGCGGTTGATCTTCAGCAAGAAACTGCTTCACTT
Source organism: Silvanus unidentatus (assembly GCA_963930825.1). NCBI lineage: Eukaryota > Metazoa > Arthropoda > Insecta > Coleoptera > Silvanidae > Silvanus > Silvanus unidentatus. The sequence continues at coordinate 3,991,779 of OZ005758.1, forward strand.
CCTCCTCACATTCACCGTTAATTAACGGCACAAACGCATCAAAGTCCTGAACTCTAAGTTCCGGTCCAATTCTCTGATCATCCAACAATAATTTTATTCGTGTTTTGTATTGTTCCACAATCTCATTGGGAATGATTGGCTGAAAAGTTATTGTTGAATATTGTTTTACAATGCCATTAAAATCACCTTTAAATAAGTTATAGGACCAGACCAGTCCAAATAGAGTTTAGTCTCCAATTTTGGCACATCCATTACACCATCGATTATATTATCAATAGTAGCCAATAATGCCTCTTTGTAATGTTTGAAAGGGGGATCAAATGCGATCGTATCAATTCTGTGTATCAGTTTAATTGTAAACCCTTTGTTCGAATACTATAGACATAAGAAAAAAAAACACAATAAATTGCATCACATAGATTGACTCGGATTTGTTTCTATACCTTGATATCGGTGATGTATTCTGTGAAATCATAGAGCGATTTAAAGCAAAGTGTTTGTAAATGATATGTCATCAACGTTGCAACGCAGGCATAAAATGATCTCATTTTTCGCACCTTTGATGGATCCGGTAATTTATTTCTTTTTGTACCTTGGAGGAAAATATCAGTTACTGAAAAGTAATATTGCTCCATTAGAATTTTTTTGCAATCTTGTATATGGTTATTGATCGTAAATTTAAATTCTTGCAATTCAAAAGGGCCTTCGTGTAGTTTCAGTTTGTTCACGTCGATTAAACGCAGTTTTCTGAATAATAAAGAGTTGAATTAGCTAACAATAATAAAGTGAAATGTCTAGGATTTACCTGAATTTCGAATACCAGAGATCTAATAGGGTATTAATGCAGGGATTGATAATATTCAAGTTGCGAACCATTTTCAACTTTCCGTTGTCAAAGAATTGCCTATAACTATTGCCAATTTCGTGCAATTCCTTCTGGAACGGAGTTTCAGTGTCCTTAAGTGACATCGTATTTGCAGGATCTTGTAGAACAAAGTCTACTATTGCTTTTTTAACGGCTAACATAAAATCCTCCTTAACATCTTCTATTGATTGGGTCAAGCATTCCTCGTATTTGAGGAGACGTTGCGGAATTAACCGTAATACTCTATTAAGAACTTTATGGTCCAATGGAGCTACATGAATTGTATCGACGCCATGCTTTATATAATAATAATAGCGCAGCAGCTCTTTCTCCTCGGACGACAAATTCCCTTCGTTAACTTCCACATCTCGGTCATGTTCAGGACTGGTTATTAATGAGACGAGCTTTTTTCGAAATTCTTCACGTTGTTTTCGCAAAGCTGTATAAGATTTTAATTTCGCGGCTTGTTCTTTAGCTATAAAGAAATAAATCATTTCAAGTATTTATTATTGATGTTTCGGTATTACCTTTCTTTTTTTGAATCGCCAAGCTTTTTTTGTATCGGGGATAGTTGGTGGCTACAATTGGCTTTAGTAAATGAGGTGGCAGAGAGAAAACTGAACGATCCTCCAAATTAAAGTCAGATGGTAATGAGTAGCGGGGAATTTTTACTTCCAGGTCGTTTCGGGCCTCTATCCTAGCTCGTTTCTCTGCAATTTTTTTAAGAAGACGGTCTCTTTCCACATTTTTACCAGCCATTGTAAAGGCTGGCCTCAAATTGAGGCTTTGATATTTAATCGGTTATTATACAAATATGTTCAAAGCGAGTATAAAGAATGAATAAATTACACAACAAACTTTTTTCATTTGCCAGTAAAAGACTGACGGGTATATTTTCAATAGGGCGAAACAACCCCTTGACAAGAGTTGTTTTTCCCATGGTAACTAAACAAGTTGCTTTATTTCATTGATTTTGATGAGATGTAGTTGAATGATTTTCAAACATCTACACTTTGAAATGTATGAGTAGGTATAGATATATGTAAGAAATTATTAAGCTTTTTTTTATTTATTCCTAATATCCACCTACTTGTTCAAAATAGCAATAGGTGTAATAAGGAAAGCAAGAAAGCATTATTTAAATTGAATGTAAGATATTCATAAAATCAATAAATATACGTATAATCTTTAAGTAGTATTAGGTAAATAAGTGGATTTTATTTACTTTTAAATGTTTTTCATTAGAAACGGATTAATTTTGCTTTGAATTTTCCTACAGCATTGCCCTCTTTCATGATATTGGAGTAGTTATTGCCTCTATAGAATGCTTGTGTCTGTTCTCATTTAAAGTAACAGATGGTTCTATGTACACCAAGGAAGAATTTTAATTTTTGTAATACACTGAGACTCTAGAAACTTGTATTATTAGAAAAATGGTTCATTTTTAATATTCCTTATGTTAGTCTATTTATAAGGTACCTAGGTGTATGTTGAGACTATAGACTAATCTGATCGATCTTATAGACTGATATTTCTCATATCACTAGCCCCAGTATTCATTCATTTCATGGGGATATAAAAAGGCCACATGTATATTATAGGTACTAAAATACGATCTAAACTAAATCATTGAGCAATAACAGACCTCAGACGTCTGTTTTTCATTTATCTTAAAACTTCTAGTCACTTGCGAAAGTTTATCATTGTTATTAGGATTGGAAATTAATTAATTAATCTATCATATAAGCAGCTATGCGAACGCAAAGGTACTTAGAGATCAATCAATATGTAAGATATATCAGATTAAAAGGTGGTTGACTTTGGATTGGTTCTTGACTTCTACAATTGTTTTATTCTATCATGCTTCTAGGATATTTTACAATGTTTTGTCAAAATAGGTGCATTATTTTTTTTGGAATCGAAAGACGATCATTGAGACTATATAAATAACATAATATAAAATATATTTATATGCACAGGTATACATGAAATGACATTACAAACTTTCCTCTATAGATTTCCTATTATTTTACCTGTACATATTAATTCAGTAGATCAGGCTAATTTAATTGTAGACAGTTTGATATGCATACAAAAATGTCACAACTGTTTTTACCTTGAACTATACATTATGCATAAACAGTTCAAAGGTGCTTATCTTGAGATTAAACTACAAGTATTATCAAATTGTTGCAACTATATAAGGGTGACTAGTATACCATACATTTCATTTAATACTTGTTCAACACTATAATAGGTATTATCAGTGTTGTCAATATGAAGTTGTTAAAGTATTCTCTCATTTTTCTGGCAGCCTATATATGTAAGTGAATTTAAATACGATCATTGATTTTAAAAAACGTGATGTACATAATACCTACCTATAATAAATCACAATTATAGAATTGTATTATACTTACAAATATCAACATATACTCATAACCATTGCTTCGAATTTTAATCGAAGTTAAAATAAAAAAGATATTTGATAAACCTTAATTTTCTGTTAGGTGTGTCTATTGCCATACCCATAGGAAAAGACGATCTACTTGACCCAATTTGCGATATCTGTGGAAGTAGTTGTGAGGGTAGTTGTGAATGTGGCTGTGGCTCAGATACTGATACTCCTAAACCATCAACTGGAACACCAGGACCAACACAAACCCAGACTCCACGACCTACACAAACTCAGACTCCAACACCTACACGAACCCAAACTCCAACTCCTACACGAACACAGTCTCCAACGCCTACACGAACCCAGACTCCAACACCCACACAAACACAGACTCCAACACCAACACGAACCCAGACTCCAACACCTACACGAACCCAGACTCCAACACAGACTCCAACACCTACACAAACACAGACTCCAACACCCACTGGAACTGTAACTCCTACAGAAACTGAAACTACGTGCGAAGAGTCATCTGAAACACCAACTGGAACTCCAACACCCACACAAACACAGACTCCAACACAGACTCCAACACAGACTCCAACACCCACACGAACCCAGACTCCAACACAGACTCCAACACCTACACGAACACAGTCTCCAACGCCTACACGAACCCAGTCTCCAACACCCACACAAACACAGACTCCAACACCAACACGAACCCAGACTCCAACACCTACACAAACACAGACTCCAACACCCACTGGAACTGTAACTCCTACAGAAACTGAAACTACGTGCGAAGAGTCATCTGAAACACCAACTGGAACTCCAACACCCACACAAACACAGACTCCAACACAGACTCCAACACCCACACGAACCCAGACTCCAACACAGACTCCAACACCTACACGAACACAGTCTCCAACGCCTACACGAACCCAGTCTCCAACACCCACACAAACACAGACTCCAACACCAACACGAACCCAGACTCCAACACCTACACAAACACAGACTCCAACACCCACTGGAACTGTAACTCCTACAGAAACTGAAACTACGTGCGAAGAGTCATCTGAAACACCAACTGGAACTCCAACACCCACACAAACACAGACTCCAACACAGACTCCAACACCCACACGAACCCAGACTCCAACACAGACTCCAACACCTACACGAACACAGTCTCCAACGCCTACACGAACCCAGTCTCCAACACCCACACAAACACAGACTCCAACACCAACACGAACCCAGACTCCAACACCTACACAAACACAGACTCCAACACCCACTGGAACTGTAACTCCTACAGAAACTGAAACTACGTGCGAAGAGTCATCTGAAACACCAACTGGAACTCCAACACCCACACAAACACAGACTCCAACACCTACACGAACCCAGACTCCAACACCCACTGGGACTGTAACTCCTACAGAAACTGAAACTACGTGCGAAGAGTCATCTGAAACACCAACTGGAACTCCAACACCCACACAAACACAGACTCCAACACAGACTCCAACACCCACACGAACCCAGACTCCAACACAGACTCCAACACCTACACGAACACAGTCTCCAACGCCTACACGAACCCAGACTCCAACACAGACTCCAACACCTACACAAACACAGACTCCAACACCCACTGGAACTGTAACTCCTACAGAAACTGAAACTACGTGCGAAGAGTCATCTGAAACACCAACTGGAACTCCAACACCCACACAAACACAGACTCCAACACAGACTCCAACACCCACACGAACCCAGACTCCAACACAGACTCCAACACCTACACGAACACAGTCTCCAACGCCTACACGAACCCAGTCTCCAACACCCACACAAACACAGACTCCAACACCAACACGAACCCAGACTCCAACACCTACACAAACACAGACTCCAACACCCACTGGAACTGTAACTCCTACAGAAACTGAAACTACGTGCGAAGAGTCATCTGAAACACCAACTGGAACTCCAACACCCACACAAACACAGACTCCAACACAGACTCCAACACCCACACGAACCCAGACTCCAACACAGACTCCAACACCTACACGAACACAGTCTCCAACGCCTACACGAACCCAGTCTCCAACACCCACACAAACACAGACTCCAACACCAACACGAACCCAGACTCCAACACCTACACAAACACAGACTCCAACACCCACTGGAACTGTAACTCCTACAGAAACTGAAACTACGTGCGAAGAGTCATCTGAAACACCAACTGGAACTCCAACACCCACACAAACACAGACTCCAACACCTACACGAACCCAGACTCCAACACCCACTGGGACTGTAACTCCTACAGAAACTGAAACTACGTGCGAAGAGTCATCTGAAACACCAACTGGAACTCCAACACCCACACAAACACAGACTCCAACACAGACTCCAACACCCACACGAACCCAGACTCCAACACAGACTCCAACACCTACACGAACACAGTCTCCAACGCCTACACGAACCCAGACTCCAACACAGACTCCAACACCTACACGAACCCAGACTCCAACACAGACTCCAACACCTACACGAACCCAGACTCCAACACCCACTGGGACTGTAACTCCTACAGAAACTGAAACTACGTGCGAAGAGTCATCTGAAACACCAACTGGAACTCCAACACCCACACAAACACAGACTCCAACACAGACTCCGACACCTACACGAACCCAGACTCCAACACCCACTGGGACTGTAACTCCTACAGAAACTGATACTACGTGCGAAGAGTCATCTGAAACACCAACTGGAACTCCAACACCCACACAAACACAGACTCCAACACCTACACGAACCCAGACTCCAACACAGACTCCAACACCTACACGAACCCAGACTCCAACACAGACTCCAACACCTACACGAACCCAGACTCCAACACCCACTGGGACTGTAACTCCTACAGAAACTGAAACTACGTGCGAAGAGTCATCTGAAACACCAACTGGAACTCCAACACCCACACAAACACAGACTCCAACACCTACACGAACCCAGACTCCAACACAGACTCCAACACCTACACGAACCCAGACTCCAACACAGACTCCAACACCTACACGAACCCAGACTCCAACACAGACTCCAACACCTACACGAACCCAGACTCCAACACCCACTGGGACTGTAACTCCTACAGAAACTGAAACTACGTGCGAAGAGTCATCTGAAACACCAACTGGAACTCCAACACCTACACAAACCCAGACTCCAACACCCACTGGGACTGTAACTCCTACAGAAACTGAAACTACGCGCGAAGAGTCATCTGAAACACCAACTGGAACTCCAACACCCACACAAACACAGACTCCAACACCTACACGAACCCAGACTCCAACACAGACTCCGACACCTACACGAACCCAGACTCCAACACCCACTGGGACTGTAACTCCTACAGAAACTGAAACTACGTGCGAAGAGTCATCTGAAACACCAACTGGAACTCCAACACCCACACAAACACAGACTCCAACACCTACACGAACCCAGACTCCAACACAGACTCCAACACCCACACGAACCCAGACTCCAACACAGACTCCAACACCTACACAAACCCAGACTCCAACACCCACTGGGACTGTAACTCCTACAGAAAGTGAAACTACGTGCGAAGAGTCATCTGAAACACCAACTGGAACTCCAACATCCACACAAACACAGACTCCAACACCTACACAAACCCAGACTCCAACACCCACTGGGACTGTAACTCCTACAGAAACTGAAACGACGTGCGAAGAGTCATCTGAAACACCAACTGGAACTCCAACACCTACACGAACCCAGACTCCAACACCCACTGGGACTGTAACTCCTACAGAAACTGAAACTACGTGCGAAGAGTCATCTGAAACACCAACTGGAACTCCAACACCCACACAAACACAGACTCCAACACCTACACGAACCCAGACTCCAACACCTACACGAACCCAGACTCCAACACAGACTCCAACACAGACTCCAACACCTACACGAACCCAGACTCCAACACAGACTCCAACACCTACACGAACCCAGACTCCAACACAGACTCCAACACCTACACGAACCCAGACTCCAACACCCACTGGGACTGTAACTCCTACAGAAACTGAAACTACGTGCGAAGAGTCATCTGAAACACCAACTGGAACTCCAACACCCACACAAACACAGACTCCAACACCTACACAAACCCAGACTCCAACACCCACTGGGACTGTAACTCCTACAGAAACTGAAACTACGTGCGAAGAGTCATCTGAAACACCAACTGGAACTCCAACACCTACACGAACCCAGACTCCAACACCCACTGGGACTGTAACTCCTACAGAAACTGAAACTACGTGCGAAGAGTCATCTGAAACACCAACTGGAACTCCAACACCCACACAAACACAGACTCCAACACCTACACGAACCCAGACTCCAACACCTACACGAACCCAGACTCCAACACAGACTCCAACACCTACACGAACCCAGACTCCAACACAGACTCCAACACCTACACGAACCCAGACTCCAACACCCACTGGGACTGTAACTCCTACAGAAACTGAAACTACGTGCGAAGAGTCATCTGAAACACCAACTGGAACTCCAACACCCACACAAACACAGACTCCAACACCTACACGAACCCAGTCTCCAACACAGACTCCGACGCCTACACGAACCCAGACTCCAACACCCACTGGGACTGTAACTCCTACAGAAACTGAAACTACGTGCGAAGAGTCATCTGAAACACCAACTGGAACTCCAACACCTACACAAACCCAGACTCCAACACCCACCGGGACTGTAACTCCTACAGAAACTGAAACTACGTGCGAAGAGTCATCTGAAACACCAACTGGAACTCCAACACCCACACAAACACAGACTCCGACACCTACACGAACCCAGACTCCAACACCCACACAAACACAGACTCCAACACCCACTGGGACTGTAACTCCTACAGAAACTGAAACTCCCTGTCCAGAGACTTCTGAAACACCTTCAGAAGGTCCAACCAATCCTACTGCAACGCAATCAATTCCCACTGGAACTATTCCAACTGTAACAATTCCAACTCTTCCAACTGGAACTCCAACACCGACAGAAACTGACACTCCATGTCCTGAAACATCTCAAACGCCATCGGAAGGTTCAACAAATCCCACAAAAACTCCGTCAATTCCGACTGTGACTATTCCAACAATTACCATCCCAACTATAACTGTTCCCACTCTTATTCCACCAGTTACACATTCAACAGAAGAACCATGTGAAACTACCGAACCGTGCCTTACCTGTGGTCCCTGTTGGGAGTAAAAACATCATTCTAAATTTTAAAAACATATATTTAGATTACCTATATTCAATAATTACACATATAATTTTTAAGCGGTGGTAGTAAGTTTAGTGGGTTTTTTAATGAAGTTTGTAGTATTTATAGAAACAGTGAAAATCTATATGTGGTAATGGTTTTATATATGATTATTTCCGAAAAATAAATATGTTTCATATTTAGCGTCTTATATCTATATAATATTTTTGGTTTTGGTATCATTTAAAACCTGCTATGATTGTGTGTATTATTGATCACAATATACACACGTAATTGTATACATATAGGTACTAATGTAAATGTATAAGTACAAATCTTTTACAAAGCGGCACTAAGTTCTGAACTTATAATCTATTGAAAAAGATCCTCTCTTGACCCTTCATAATTTCAAATAAATTATATAAAATTTTATTTTGTTTTACAAATGGTCCATTATTATAGAAAAGGATGTCCATACACATGTGCAATTTACACAGATACTTAGTTTTACTATTGTTTACAAAAATGTTTGTTTCCGAAAGTTTATGATGATTTTATCTCAACAAGGAAGTTCCGCAATCCCCATATTATGAATTAATTACTCATTACAAGGTAATTATAAAAAGGTGTATTATATCCAGTTAACATAAAAAAACTGTGTAGGTACCAAACATTATATGGTACCTACTTATTCAGCTCCCCAGAAATAAAGTCAAATTCAATACTTAAAATTTGTAAACGTAAAATTCGTAGTTTTCAAGAGATACCTATACTTTAAGAAAACATGGTGCAGTTAAAACCTATAATATTTTTTTCAATCTTGATATTCTTCGTTCAAACCCGAGTAAATGTTTAGGTAATTAGCAATTAATCTTTAACAGCACATGTATTTGGTTGTAGAAAATGACTAAGAAAATAGTTTTGGATCATTTCGGAGATGAAACAGAAATCACATCGGATCCCAATTTTCTCAAATTATATATTTCGAGCCAAAAATTTAAAGGAAATGGAATAAGATATTTTAATCTCTCGGCGGATATTATCAAAGAAATTAATATTGATAGTCCTTTAATAACAAGTATAAATATTTTGAAATTGGATAACAATGTTTATAAACAAACTGCAATTGCTTTCAAAAAAAATAGTTGTGAATTTATGGTGTTTGCCAGGAATTATTTTGAGGACATTGAGTTACTGAACACTCTTCAATGTCCTATAAAAAAGGTAATAGTTATCTAGTTTGGATGTATTTTATTGAAATTAAGTAATTTACTTCCAGGGATTTTATTCGTTTCCAAACATAACTATGGGTATTTTATTAAACAGTAATTTTATCGATTTAATGCCTTTATGGCAATTCAAAATTATAATCGATGTGTCTAATAAAGAAACTCAGACCTTAGTATTTCGAATCGTAATTTATAGTCACATGGAATTAACATAACTGGACCACCTTGAAAATAAATTTGATTCTCTGTCTCTGTGTGTACTTTTATAACAATAATCGATAAAAAATCTTTATGAAATATATACTTCAAAATCTATAATCTAATAACTAAATAATTTTGACTAGTATTGCAATTGAATTCATATATGGAAATTTTGAGTTTTCCACGTATGAAAAGTGTCCTTTAATAAAAAATGTTAGTTAGGAGTTATTAGTTGATTCGTTATTAATAATTTATAGTAGATTGTTTGAATAAAGTATAAACAAAAAAACATTCTTATCAAATAAGAATAATTGATAATTGATGTAATAATTCGGTATAATCTGCAGAAACTTGTTAGATCCCAAAGTGGAGATGCAGATGCATGGAGAGACCGTCAAACTCTCAGTGACTCAGTGAAGTACATTGACATGAAAAGTACAAATGTGGTTTTTGAAATTTTTTTTATTAACCCCAAGTGGTAAGTAGGTATTCTATTACTTACTTTTTATAGTTGGTCTATTTTTGAGCCTTTGAGCATATGTAGGATTAGTTTAAAAAATGATATGAAACAAGGAACAATTTTTCTTAAATCTTTTGTGTGTACCAGATAGGAAATAATTTATATTTAAACATTATTGACATTTTAGTAAATCTTTTAGTCTTTCTTCAACGAATATGCAACATTGTAAAACACTATTGAAGTTGAGATTGCGACTTTAATTATTTTTACGAAAAGGCGAATATTTAAGGCTAACTCTTGAGAAAAGCTTAAAGTGACAGGCTTCAACAAATTTGTTAAAATTGTAGTGTAAATTATTCGATTCTCCTTGTTCCAATTGTACCACGTACAGCTGTACATATCGATAAAGATGTTTTGAAACTGTAGAAATCGATTAAGTACAATTTGTATAAATGATATTCCGGTCATACCTCTTGTTCCATCATCTCCCCAGAATAAATAATCATAATCAATGTAAGTACAGCCATTATGATCATCATAGAAGTTATATCTATGCCAAAATAAGTAAGGTACGTCTCCTAAAATTTAAAAACAATTAATATTTCTGATAAAAACTTGCAGAGTAAAAACACTAACAGAAACTGCTGAATATAATAAGAAAATATTTACAAATGTGGTGAATATCGCTAAGAAAGGTAGTTGATTCTTTAGTAACAAATGCACATTTCTTACATTTCTAGAAAAAGAAAAATTTTCAATTCATTTCGTCGAAGTTTTAACCAATTACCTTAGAAGCTCATTGTGTCTCTTGATAAAACAAACGAGCCTCCGTTTTGTTAATTTCTGAAACTTCCAATCTCCTATTTCGTTTTCATCATATGGTTGACATAACTCCTCCAATATGAAACTTGAATGAATTTTAAGTAATATGTTGACATATAGAATCATGTAGAGTATAATGTAAAACGACACTCCAATCATATACATCATTATTAAAATCAGTAAATAGATCAACAATTTCGCCACTAACATAATGATTGATGGCAAATGTTTTTGTAGAAATCCATACAAATAGAAAACATGTACAAAATCACTACTCCTAATGAATAACTTTGGTAAACTAGAGCATAAAACAACTGAATACATAGTAAAATGAACTTTTATCCAAAATGCCCATTGTCTTGCGAAACTTAACACTATCAAGTCGGTCCTTTTATTGTAAAACAAATTTAATTGTATATTTCTTAGATTAGTGGAGTAGTTGGTAAATTGTGTTTTATAAGTAAAAATGTAAACCGTGACCAGTAATCCCTTTAAAGAACAACATAAATTCAAGAATCAAGATGAATAAGCTACTTACATCGATTTGAATGCTAAACATTAAACCATTATTCAGAATAAAGTCGATTGTTGGATGGGACCAGAAAAAAAATAACTGCATTATTATTGCACTTGTTAAAGTTAATATTATTATATAAAAACAGTGAGTTGCGTATTTAAGTGTCCATAGTCTTGTTGTTATGTTCAGCAGAAATTGCAAAACATCATTTTCTAAAATTTTGCAAAAAAATCTTAATATTTCAATAAGTTTTTTCTTCTAAAGAATTGTTACAAACCTTTACTTGCGTACATATTTACGGAATGCAACAGGTTTTTTCAACACTAGCAATTGAATCAGTGGTTTTAGGTAATTTGAATATTACAATAAATAATTAATAAATAAAAATACAGTTTTCAAATACCATTTCATTTATGATTTATAAAATATATTTTTATGAACAAGAATTATTATTAAAAAGCTTGTTTGTGAAATAACTCACTATGATCAAATGAATTTAAAAACTAAGTGCAAACCTACATATATTTTTATGATGTTTGAAGTATGAAAACCCAAGCAAACATTTTTCAAAAGTAACTTTTAAAGCACTTTTAATTTATTAAAAAGATAGTCGTACCAATTTGTGGTTTCTTCTTCCACTAAGAAGAACTTAGAGCGAATTTACAATTACATTAATTTAAACGAGAATGATAAAACACTATAGAGAACCTTAAAACACTATTAAACATTATATAAATAGTTTTGGATCTCACTTGGAATCTATTTCTATAAACAAACCTTTATCCACATTTTATTACTTAACGTAATGATCTTTAGCAATTGAAATTGTGTATTCCTTTTGAAATTAATGCTCATCATCATTAATAATTGACAATTCGAGTTATTCAATAAATACAATGGAAATATCGATATTGTGCTATAAATGTTACTTGACTGAAAAAACCTTAGTTAATATCTAAAACATAATATGCTCTTTTCCTAACCTGATCTGTTAAATTCTGTCCTCCTGATAACATTAGATAAGTAACTACAATCGACCCCAATAGCATAAAGAAAATAGGAAATTTGTCAGATGGGTATAGGTCCTAAAACACCATCTATAAATCCACATTTTCCGGTATTTATTGTGTTACTAACAGTAATGATGTATAAGAAAATTATAATTAAAAAACTCATCCCAGTAATCGTATATGCAGCCATAGGTACCAAACAAAAGTCCTGCCATTCATTGTGACATCTAAAGAATATTAAAGAGAAATTGTGTTTTTTTTTTAAATATGTTAATCACTCTTTTATATAAAGGTGGTGATCTATGCAGGACTTTAAATTACTTTCAATATACATTTGGAATTTCTTATCATGTCTGACTTTACTCAGATAAAGGTCCTCAACATTTCCACATTCAATTGCAAGATTATGCAAACAATTATTGAGAGCCAACAATTGGAAAGAGGACTGGTAAGTAACGTATGCTGCAAACCATGCAACAGACGAAGTTACAAAACAGAAATGAGTAAATGCCAAATTGAACAATGCATCTAAAAAGAACTTCAAAAAAGAATAAGATTCAAAATAATAGTTGTGTAATTTTTTGACAATGAAGCAATTTTCTTTGTTATTATTAATATCTTGATATTGTATCAGTATAGAATGTATTACTATTGCTATTAGCATAAAGATGATGACAATACATAAAAAATTGTTTTTCTCTTTGAGACTTTTTCGAAATTGTCCATTTAGTTTGTCCAATGATTTAAATCTTTTGCATTGTCTTTCAAATGCTGGAGCGTAATAATTATAATTTCTTATAATGTTAATGTAAGTGTATAGATTCTACAAAGAAATAATTAATATAACAAGTAAAATTTGTAAATAAAAAAATATTTATAGGTATACGAAATTTGCTAGTCCAAAATAAAGAATAATAGAAGTCTCATATCTCACAGTAATCCAGTAATAAAAACTAAATAAATAATAAATAATCAAGTAAATTATCAATCCATGCACAAGAAATTTCGAAATTTTTCTTTTGTAGATTATTAGTATTAACTCTCTTAAAAGTCGCAAGGAAAATGGTTCACCTGTTTCAAAATTTTTTGTTAATTCATGTAATTTAATAAATGTTTCACACAACTCTATTTTAATACCTAGAAATTCAGAATTCCCAAGTAAATTATTAAATAATTCTATCTTTTTGAACATTTTTAAAATTCAACTTTGTTACACCAATAAATAAATTCAATCACAATGAAATAGTGTACAGAAACATTAACCATTGGTGGAATACCATATGGTAATCTCATTACTTTATGGACAGAAATTCACTTATCAATTATTAATTAAATATGTAAATTTCCTATACTAATGACAAAACAAAACAACGGATTAATGGTTTTTGTGGACACTTTTCCATTAAAGATTTTATAGGCAATTTTTATGGAAATCAGTCTATATTTGTATATATAACAAAACTATTTAAACACATATACATATCCTTTAAAGTTTAATACATCTTGCAGTTGTCACAATTAAAAGCGAAAGTCTATGTTTGTTATGCAATTTTATGTTTTCCGTACATAGGATTCTGATAGTTAGTTTCAGGATGTATATATAGAGGATTATCATCTTGTTTTTTCTCCTTCATGGTGCCTAAAACTTCCAGCTGAAAGTCCTTACATATTCTTTTATCCCTCTTCGTAATTTGCCATTTCCAAATCAAAAGTGCCGATAATCCAACTAAAATAACAATCAAAGCAACAACTCCTGCAAGAGTAACACTAGCAGCTACAGTCTGGTCTGGAGAACACTCCTTAGAAACAAGGAAAATTTTAACATGCGATGACATTTGAGGTTGTACACACAAAAAATTAACTTTACATATCTTCGAGTCGTATTGAAAAGTCTCTGAACAATTAGTCTTTTCTAAAATTAAATTTTTTATTGAATTTTAAAAGGAAAACCGATGCAAACGTACCCTCTTCAGGAACTTCATACCACACCGTTTCATTAGTCATCCATTGAATTGTTCCATTGACTTGATTACTAATTCCTTCGGATTTTAGGAACTCCAAGACATCATTTCTGAAGTTGACACATATTTTATTCTCTTCCGGAGAGATCTCGCAATATTTTCCGAAGTAATAAGAGTCGCAATAACATTTGTTGCATTCACATTTACCGTTTCCACTGCACAATTCCTCTTCAATAAATGTACTGCAATTGGATGTTAAATCGGAACAATCACACTTTACCCCTGAATAATTTTCGAAGCAGTCGCAACCATCACGATCCTTAAAGCACTCTCCGTGTCCACTGCAATATTTCTCTGTTTTAGAATCATAGGGACAGTAATAACTACAATATTTTCCTAAATATTCCGGACGACAAATACATTTACTGCACTCGCAGAGACCACTAAAATAATTTCATGATATTAACATAATTTGGTAGATTATTGTCGATACGCACTTGCCCTCACAAATGTCAGATTCATCATTTAAGCGACACTCATTTTCGTCAGAATAGCATCCCTGTTCGCACGTTTCTCCCGCCCTGTAAATTAGAATTTAAAATTACATTCAGTGCATATTGAAATTACATGTTACCAAAAGTTTTGGCAAACACATTTGTCGCAAATAAATTCACCGCCGTTTTTACAGGTCTTAGTTTCGTTCATGTCTAAGCATTCTACACAAAAACCAGTAAAACGCAAATTGATTTCTAGTTTTAAACTGGGCAGATGCTTTTCTTCTATTCTAAAATTTTTCTGAAAATCATAATTTGTATTTAGTCTGTTTGTTTTTGTTACTAAAGGAATTCCTAATGCTTACAATTGTCTCTACATTTGGCCTTTTTGTTATCATCAATTCGATTTGGAATTGATAAAACTTTCCAATTTCAACATTTTTGCATATTTCACTTTTTTCAACTGTTCCTGAACAATTATTGTAATATTGTGCTGTAATGTACTCAGAGTCGTTTAAGTTAAGAGTGAACTGCACTTGTTGTGTCACTTGTTTGTAACTTTCCTCAATTAGATCCAACATACTGACCTCGTCATCTTTTTTAAACCGTTTTGCTAACATGTAACCTTTCAGAGGGGAATTTTCGCTCAATCTCTCATAATATTTGAGAAGATCTTCGGTTGCTTCTGGAGTCGCAAATATTAATTGTACCTAAATGGAAAAACTTAAACTTTTTTAATAAGGATTTTGGTAATGGTACCTTTTTCTCTCTTAATTTCAACATGATCTCGTCTAATGATGGGTAATCGTACACTAAATGTTCATCCTTTCTGTAATAATTCTCTCTCAATAAACACGCATCATTTTTCTTAATGGCACCCACTAAAATACCATCACCAGCAAAATGTAACAAACTTTGGGTGGGTACCACTATCAATTTCCTAGAATCCTCCTTCCAGCCCAGATTACAAGTCAAAACTTGCATAATCGCATCTAAAGCACCATCCATGTTGTCTACACTCAGAGAGAACATCGTTTTTAAAACTGCATCCGTGAATGCTCTCGTTGCATTTGTGAAATTCAGATGATTTCTGAATAAATAACCCTCGATGCATTTGCCGCCCATTTCATGGCAAGGATTCTCTGCATTTGTTGGATTCATCAGATAAAAAGGCATACCTACTTTGTCCATAAACGACCCATATGCGACCTGGTAGTTTTGGGTCATGTTTTTGAGTCGATCACTTAATGCCATTGTAAGATGTTTGAAGATTTTTAAATGATCTTTCATCGAGTGGCTGACATCAAGTAAGTAGTACAAATCTAATGGATAGTCTTTGGCGGGACTATAGGTGAATGTTATATTGATTGGTTTATGCATTCGAAGAGTGATGTTGAAAATAGTTGGTTGCACTTGAACCACATCTTTTGGAGAATCGCTTTTGAACTTCTGGAATGTTATGTTGTTTGTTTCGTAAGTATTACCATAATTTAGTTTTTGAAATTCAGGTTTGCAGTGAGCTTGAAGATTCTCTAGTGTCAGGCATTTTGATATATTTTTATCAAGCTAAAATTTAGATCAATAAATGTTACTGTTTGTAGGTACCTACTAACAAACTGATAAAGGGAATTAGGAAGTAAAGATAAAGCTAGACTTCGTAATTCCCAGAAATTTTACAAAATTCAGTCAAAAACTTTTTTGATTTTAGCAAAAAAATTAAATTGAATAAATCAGTTCTCGATTAAATTTTTGATAATTCTTTGTGAACCTCACCGAAATATCGTAGCAATAGTGGCAACATTCGCTGTATTGTAAACATCTATCACAATTTGTTTGTTCTTTACACTTTTCGGACATTGATGTACAATTAACATTACCATCGCAATTTCTTATATGTATCAAAATTTGAATAAATATCATTAGCATAAATATATGAAAACTAATATTACACTTGAATATGTTACAATCACATTTTTTATGTTTCATTGCGAAATGCATAATACCTATTGGTACAAATTATTTGCTTTCACTCTTTTCAGTTAGACATTATCTAATCTTCTAGAGTATCTCTACTAAAAAATACTATACCCCAAAATATATTTTATTTTGTACTTTACATATTGCTTACCATGTCGCTTCCAATAACACTGATCGTGTTTTCCTTTTTAGTTCTTACATGTACTCGTATTAAGTGTTCTAATACAATTTCAAATCATTGTAGTAAACAAACAACTTGCAACGACTGCCTACAAGCAAATGAAGAGTGTCATTGGTGTTACGGCAGCAATAACCAAACAACCAATAATGTATGTACTTTATAAACCTTACATATACATATAAAAAGATAAGAAAAAACATCTTGTACAATTGATCAATATTTTTGTTCAACTAATTTTATCTTCTTTAGTTTTTCGGTTTATAAAAGGAAAAAAAGCTATTGATCGCGCGCAATTTCACAATTCTATGATCCAATACAAATATTTAACATAGATAGAGATAGATTTAAACGCCCTATTTATTTATTTTGAGTTGCTTACCTTTTTTTAAATATTTCAACATTTTATCTTTTAGCACGATACGAACAGAAAATAAATATTTGAAATCGCGATCGGAGATTTTATTTCACTGAATTATTTTTCTAATGATAATTCTAAATTGAGTTTTTTTTTTATTTATTAAATATCATTTGCAGAACATATCTAAATGCGGAACACTAGATGATTTGAAAATGTGTGACCACATCTTGAGGAACAGTAAAAGCAAAATATTGCCCAACGATGTAAAAAAAGAGTCACTTGGGAGCACAGTCCAATTGAATCAGTCTTCCTTCAATGTAAATTTGCGTTATAAACAACCATTAAATATTTCATTTACATATGCTCCAGCAAGTAACTATCCATTGGATTTGTATTACTTACTGGATGTGAGTCATTCAATGATTAATCATTTAAAAATCTTTCAAAATCTCACATTGTTATTGAGTGAACGACTTAAAACCATGACCCAAAACTACCATGTCGCGTATGGATCATTTATGGACAAAGTGGGCATGCCTTTTTATCTGATGGATCAGCATAGTATAAAAAATCCATGTCTTAATATGGATGAAAAATGCCAACCTGGCTATTTATTCAGACACCATTTAGATTTTACCAATAAGATGCAAGATTTTACAAATGCAGTCTATCAAACCAACATAACGGCCAATACAGACAATACAGATGGTGCTTTAGACGCAATCATGCAGGTGTTAACATGCGATCTTGGCTGGAATGAAAATTCCAGGAAACTTCTTGTAGTACCGACTGAAAGTCTATTACATATGGCTGGGGATGGTATATTAGGAGGAGCAGTTAAGAAGAATGAACAATGTTTGCTTGAGGAAAATTATTATAAAGAGAATCAGCACTTAATATACGATTATCCATCGTTGGATGAAGTGATGTTGAAGTTAAGAGACAAGAAGGTACCAGTATTCCAGTTGTCGTCATTCAAATTGTAAACATTTTATATTTAGGTACAATTAATCTTTGCAACAGAAAGTAAAGAACTTCAGTCGTATTATAAGAATCTAAGTACGGATTCTCCTCTTAAGAGTTACATGTCAGCAATACCTTTTAATAAATCCAATCAATTAAGCACCTTAGAAGTTATTGAAGAAAGTTACAGATTAATCACATCGCAAGTGGAATTCCAGTTAACTGAAACTGAATATCTTACAGCTGAATTCTACAACAATTGTTCCGGAAAACTTACAAAGGACAAAATCTGTAAAAACGTTAAAATTGGAGAATCTTACGAATTTGTTGTTGAATTGAACTTGGATAAAATACCAGATACACGTCATGTAAGAAGATTTACCCTTTGTATTACATACATCGAAGCTTCGATATAATAATCATTTTCAGAAAATTGTTTTCGTGGAAGAAAAACATTTACCAAATGCAACGATTTTTATAAATTTAACTTTTCACGGATACTGCAAAGGGCCCTGTGAAAATGTGATTGTTAAAGAGTGCCAGAATGGGGGTGAATTTGAATGCGACCAATGCGTTTGTGTAGAACCTTGGTAGTTAATCAGAAGAAATCTAAACTGAATTATGCGTAATTGTATTGCAATTTGTAGGAAGGGCGATACCTGCGAAATAGGATGTCTTACCGACTACCGTAACTGCCGGCCAGTTAACAGCTCTTTGCCAATTTGTGGGGGCCAGTAAGTAAATATGAATAGGCTCTCATACATATAAATTATGTGTTTGATTTTAGTGGCGACTGCTTATGTGGTAAATGTAAATGTAATCCTGAATATTCCGGAAAATATTGCAATTATCAGTGTCCCTATGATTGGAGAACTAAAAAACATTGCAATGGACACGGAAAATGCTCTGACGATCGTAATGGATGTGAATGCGATGAAACTTATAGCAGTAAAGACAATTGTAAATGTGCAAATTCAAAAAAAGGATGCTCTCCTAATAATGAAGATAATCAAAATTCAAAGTATTGTAGTGGTAGAGGTACATGTGAATGTAACAAATGCGTTTGTGATTTCGATTTTCGCGGAAAATTTTGTCAAGAAACTCCACACTCGCATAATATTAAAAATTGTAAGAAACACAGAGGTTCTGTTATAGAATTTCTTGAGAGTGACCAGAAGCCAGCTAACATAAATAATATAAGTATCGAAGTAATATCGAACAAGTCAGATAAAAGAAACTACTTCAAAGACAATGATAGAAGTAAGTTTTTCCTGTGTAATTATTCAATTCATATAAAAATTATTATGCTTTTTAGATATAGGAGAATGCGAGCTTGCAATAGAAGGATGTTCTTTATTCTATTTTTATATAGAAAATAATAACGTAATTTCAGAAATATTTTTCAATTCTACAACCGAATGTGCGAAACTATCTCCTTTAACATTTAAAGCTGGTGTTTCTCTAATAGGTACAATTACCTTATTCACCGTTTTAATTGGCTTGGCGGTACTTTTAGTTTGGAGATTTCGAATGAAAATGAAAGAAAGACAAGAATTAAAAGCATTTCTGGAAAGTACTGCAAAATCGAAATTTGATGATAGTATTAATCCTTTATACAAAGAAACTAATATTAGTTACAGTAATCCAATGTATCGAAAAAATATTTAGTTTCTCGATTTTTTTACAGAAAGGGTTCTATAACTATGCAAACCTGTCCAAAATAATCGTAATAAGTTCAAATATAGACAATTCAAAGGGAAACGATGTAAATTCACAAATTTTATTTCTCTCCTTCCAAAAATATTATATTTTTGAAATCAATTTAAATTCATTCATAATCTATGTGTATATCACAAAGATATACGTAAATTGTATTAGTTATAGGGAACTATTCAAACACAATACATTAACTAACGATATATATTTTTAAAAATGCACCGGGTATAAAATGTCTTCCAAATACCTTCACGCTTTTCTTAAAATAATGTACATATGTTACAGATATGCAGTGCCAACAGTTACTTGAATAACAATACAACCACCAATAAAATTGTAAATACATTTTACAGCAATTCTAATACATCTTATACTAAATTATAAATACTTTATGTAAGGTCCAGCTAACAATTCTTAAATTCAAAGCTTGTTTGGCAAATTGGTAACAGTTTCGTGTATGGCCTGTGCGACATAATCAACATTTGATGGAGTCACTCCTGCCATACTAATACGACCAGAACGCAACATATAAACGTGATGTTTTTTAACCATATGTTCGGATTGTTGTGCTAAAAACGTTAATTAATTATATCAAAATTCACACATCACTCCATCGTTATTTACCATTGAGTCCAGTGTAGGAAAACATGCCAATTTGGCTCGTTATATGACTCCAATCTCCTGGTGTTTGCAGACGTTCCAAAGCATCTCGAAGAAGTTTACGCATTTCTATAATACGTGAAGACATCGTCTTGATATTATCACGCCTAAAAATGCGTTTATTAAACATTTAACATCATATTTAATGGTAACAATTAGTTCATTACCATTCCTGGTACAAATCTGGGTTACTAAAAACATAATTCACAATTCTCGCCCCATGACTGGGTGGATTTGAATACATTCCTCTGATTAATAATGTTATTTGTGACTTGACTGGGGCAATCTCGTTATTATTGTTCATAACAACAGTTAAGTTACCAGTACGTTCATCTAAACATATTTAAATGTGAAAAAAATTCTCAAACTTTCCTCCTAATAACTTACTGTAAAGGCCGAAATTTTTGGCAAACGATTGAGCGCAAAACAGTTCAAATCCCTGTTCAACAAAGAACCTTACAGCCCATGCATCCTTGTTAAGATCGCCAGATGCAAATCCTTGATAGGCACAGTCCAAGAACGGGAATAAACGCCGTTCCCGCATCACTTCCGCAATTTTGGCCCATTGTTCGTGTGTTGGATCGCAACCAGTTGGATTGTGAGCACAAGCGTGCAGGATAATGACTGATCGTTCAGGTGCATTGCGTAAGTCTTCAAGAAAACCGTCTAAATCTAGACCACGGGCTGATTCGCTCCAGTAACGGTATTCGCGAGCCTCCTCGAAACCGGCGTTTAAGAACAACAGTTTGTGATTTTCTATACAAAAAGGAGAGAAATTGTGAGAAAAAGAGTTGGATGTTTTACTGAATTTAATTACCCCACGTTGGTTTAGAGAAATAGAATATTTTCAGGCCTAAGATTCTCGCTAAAAATTCAGCGCCTACACGAAGCGCCCCAGTTCCCGACAAACATTGAACTCCAAATGCCTAAAAATGATTGATTTGTTTTAGGTTTTTTTTTTCAAAATCTTTCGACATTATTTTAAATTGTTATCGCATTATTTTTAATTTTTCAAGTACATTATTTACAGTTCTAATTTACGTATGCAATTATATTTATAAAACTGTAATGAGTGTTTATTAAAAGATAAAAATATTTCTCAACAATGACGTTAACTGTTAAAAACTTACACGATTTGCAGTAATAGCAGGGGAATCGTCACCCAAGAGCATTTTCGTCGCTGCATTACTGAAGGGCTCTAGACCTAAAACGGGAAGGTATTCCTTATTTAGGGTTTCATCAAGGGCTAGGGCTTTCTCTGCTTTTCGAACTACAGGCAAGACCCAGGGCTTTCCCTCGTTGGTACGATATGCTGAAAACAATTCCCTGAATGATTAATTTACGAGCATATTTAAAACCAATAGAATTTACCTCCAACTCCTAAATTTGTCTTTTTATCGAACGTGTCCTCGGTGTAGGCCTTATTTAAAGCAAAAACTTCAATTGGGGGGCCCTGTTCAACAGTAGAAAACCACGACATTTTCTGGTCACTCACTTGGATCAAATACCTGAGACGATTGCGTGAAAATTTGTTAATAAGGATCTTATATAGATAAAAAGATGTTGATGGTTAACTTTGTTGTTCTAACCTTTCGACCTTTGTGTAACCTTGATGAATTTTGAACTACTACACTGACAAGTGGTGAAGTAGTTCAATTATATACATATTGGTCAGTTAGTAACCTGTATCTTATCGTCAAACGTCAAACGTGTTGTTATCGTATTGTAAATTATAAAGTGTCAAAATACGAAGTGTTCCTATTCTCCAATAATTAAAGGTAATTTATTAGAAAGTTTAGCTATTTATATTTTATCACACATTGCATATTGTCACCAGCTGCTAGAAATTGCATCCAAATCCAAATAGTATCATATATTTGTACCTCTGTGGTATTCACGTAATTGGGGTTTGGATTTCCCAGAATTATGCTCTGTACATATTTATCTTTTCCGTTTCGATTTATACAACAGTCGTTCTTTATTTCAGTTGCTGTGCATGTGTAGTCTATAATTTTACAACAAAATCAGTGAATTCAACGCAGCACCATGTCGATGTCGACTAATCTTGTCACCGAAGATGTGGAAAACGGTGGAAAATCGCCAAATGACACAATCATACACGATTTCGCTTATGCTAATAATGTCATAAATGCTAATAAACAAATTCGGTTAGCGTTTATCCGGAAAGTGTACAGCTTACTGAGTGTACAATTAATATTAACGATTTCGGTGGCTTGTGTTTTCATGTACACAGAGCCTATCAAAAACTTTGTCCAGACAAGGTGAGTTATTCATTTTTATGTTGGGGTACTTACATTTTGAGATTGTGGGCCAAATATTGAAACTTTCTATTCTAACTGGCACGACAGACTGATACAGAAATGTGAAAGGGTTTGTCGATATTTATACAATATTATACAATAATAGGGATCGGAAAACCAAATCCTGTTTTTCATTTATCAATTTATTTAGTTCAATGACTTGAGCATGTTTTGTTAAAGTTTATTTTGCGTATAAACTTCAACAAGGGCCTAATAACTTAAGCGAATAGGTAAAAGATCCAAACGTCCAGTTTTACATATTTAACATAACAGTTTATATTGCAATTTATTATTAGGAGTTCTGGTTTAACCTTGAACTTTTTCATGTTATTAAGAATTGCATGCGCAAAAATGAAATTTCTTCGAAATGCAATATTATGAAACATAAATGCTCATTTTAATCCACTAAAAATGAAACGCCTAAAAGACCTGTCGAAGACCTGTCCTTTTTTCGTCATTACCAATGTGGGTTTTACCCAACCTTTTTAATGTTACAAGAAAAGCAATCAAAAAAGTCTAATTTACATGTAACTAAAATGTTTCTATTATTTCAGTGATTGGATGTGGATTTCCAGTATATTTTTAACAATAATAACATTATTCCCTCTATACATTTTGCGACACACCACACCTTGGAATTTCATCTTGCTAATTGCATTTGTATGTTAATTAAATAATTATTTTATTGCACTAAATTGATTAAATTCCAGACTATCTGCGAAGCATACAGCATCGGGGTTGTTGTAACATTATGTGATCAATGGTCCGTCTTGTTAGCTTTTGGATTAACTTGTGTTATTTTTGCAAGTTTAACAGTGTTCACTTGCCAATCAAAATATGATTTTTCTGCATGGCATGGAGGGTAAGAATGCATCATACTTTTTATATTCATATGTTAATTTTCGGTTTCATAATTTTCCAGATTGTATACAGGGTTGACTGTCCTAATTATCTGCAGTATTTTGGAAATTTTCTTCTTTTCGTACACTTCAAGCATTCTCATCTCTGGCGCTGGTGCCTTTCTATTCTCCTTATTTATCATCTACGACACTCATATCCTAATGAAGAGACTATCACCGGAGGAATACATTCTTGCTACAATTAATTTGTATTTGGACATAATCAATTTATTCCTACATTTGTTACGTTTAATACAGGGTGGTAGGAATTAAATTTGTCATTTTTCTATGTATGTACTACTGATGTAAACTGTGTTAGATTGCTTATGTTTTTTAAAGCAATCTCATAATCGCATTACTAATTCGATAAATTACTTAAGTGTTGTTTTGTCAATGTACTTCAAGAGTATTGTTAGGTTTTATTTGTGAAAATTTCTATA
Source organism: Silvanus unidentatus (assembly GCA_963930825.1). Taxonomy (NCBI): domain Eukaryota; kingdom Metazoa; phylum Arthropoda; class Insecta; order Coleoptera; family Silvanidae; genus Silvanus; species Silvanus unidentatus. The sequence continues at coordinate 4,016,619 of OZ005758.1, forward strand.
AAATATAAAGAATTTTTATATTTATTTGGATCTGTGTACATCTTAAAATATAAAATACATATATGTTTTTTAAAAGGTGTTTTTATTTCGCATAGAATTAAAATCCAAGCCATAAGATAATTAGATTTTTATTTGCTATTGTAACAAAGAAGATTTACTATACTAAACAGGGTTAAAATAAATTGAACTTGCACTAAAAAGGTACTTAAAACACTTTGTACACATAGAAACATTGTTATCAAAAATTCAGCAAACAAAAACACTTTGTTTAATGAACAATTTTTAAACATAATTAGAAAAAAATACATTTTCTGTACATTATGCATACATTAAAATTGCTGTGTTAATTTATAAAGAATCGAATTGAATTTGTCGCAGGTTATTTTATAGAAAGGTACTGGTACTTCACAGACAATGGTCATCTTCGTTTTAAAATCAGTTTCATGTTTTTTTTTATCACAAATATATACCCTTTCCGCACAAAACCATTGTATATGAAAACAATATCTATACAGTAACAATTTCTCCGAAAATGGATGAATTTCTAAACACTAGAGGCACGTATTAATTTATTTTAGGCGTGTGCTATGTGTTAACATTAAGGGACGAGTTTACTAAAAATTTTCCATTAACGCACATAGGTATACTATTTAAAATCTATTTTCAGAAAACAATCTATATTTTTTTTTAATTCAATTAGATTGTCTAATTTATATCTTAATAAAGATCTCTCTAAATATCTACGAAAATAGTGTGCATTTTTTATTTCTTTTCTCTAAAAATACTTGAAATTTATATTTTTTATAGGGATTATTACAAATATACAAGAAGCACCATTTGAAAACTAACAAAAATTGCACGAAAATCTTAATATTTGTACTTGCCAAGCTGTTACAGAAAAGAAACATTAACATGTTACTCTCGTAATAAGTCAACAATTAAAACAAACACTTAAACATATTATGTAAATTACTTATACATAAATTCTATTACATATATGGCAAACGGACATTAAAAAAATAACTAACTTGGAATTGTGAAGAAACAATGTTGTGCTAGAGAATTTAGGTGTGAAGAATTACACCTAAAGCTGAGTGATTTTTTGTGTTGAGCCAAAATAAAGTTCTTATTTCTTTTTCATAGTCTCACATTAAAAGTTGCTCTCTTTCTTGGTAAAATCTGCAAAGAAAAATCGTACAAATCAGTTGCAATCCAAATCATTCAATTTGCAACTACTTGCCATTACCAGGTTTATTATTGTTATAGCCTTGAATGAGATCGTTTAATGATGCGATATTGTTTAATGAATTCAAATCGAGTGTATCGTCCAACTCAAAACAGTCCATTCCATTGTAGCCACCATTCACACCCATTCCAATAGTGGATGTTGTCGCCACCGAACCAGCATAACTGCACAAAAGACATAACCAGACAATCAGACATACTGCAACACAGACCAAACCAACTAAACTAGCACCAAACGAACAAAGCGTTTCAAAATAAACCACAAATCTAATTAACGAAATTAATGTTTAACATTTCAATTTGAAACACCTTGTGCGAAAAAAAGGAAATGGAATGAGTAATGGCAAATAAACGTGATACGAACAAAAAAAAATGTTGCAAATGTGTCTGGTTATGTCTGTTTGCAGCATGCTGATTTTAATAACAAACAAAAAAGAAAACAGCGAATTCCCTCAATTTTAAACAGTTACAAAACGTCTTTTAAAACAAACAATATGAACAGTTAATATAAAATTTATTATTGTGTATTATATTTATATATAAAAATACAGTAAGCACAGTTTATGTCTGATTCAAAAAAAAACACAAAAATTCCAAAAGAGAAAATGCAACTACATACGTAAAACATTAAAAAAACTACCTAATTAATACTATTTGAAAAGTTTTTTTTTTCCTAACTAACGCAACTACTCGTATATAAAGCACTTTTCTTTCACAGATATTTTATCTTAAAAATTACTTTCGAAATAACAATTAATCAAAAATTCTTATACATATTCTTTTATATTGATTGGTCCATAAATTGTATTAACTTTTTTTTCTATGAATTAATTTAATTGTTCAAGCATATTCTGTTCAAGCATATTCTCAATATTCTGGAAACTGTGCGTTCAACAACACACACAAAAGAAAAAAACAGATGAAAAAATCAAAAGCCAGAATAAAAACTGAATCGTCTTCAAGTAATTCACAAACAAACACTTACCTGCTCGCCACAGATGGTGTATCTCTAGAAGGGTCCGGCGACTGCATGTACGAATGTTGTGGTGTTGCGGAGAAATTCGCTCCACTGATGAATGGCACGTGCGTCATTAGCACTGGCTTTACGTAACCATTATTAGATGTCGGTGGATTATCTAAACAATTAACAATAATTCACTTTCCCTGCCCTTCTCTAAACAGTAATTAATTACCTTGATATGGTGTATAGTACTTTCCAAACTGATTATCCTTTGGAATGTCCGGAAATAGAAATGTAAGATGATTCAAGTCCGCTATTCGATCAGCTAACGAACGTATTTGAAAATCTTTCGATGTGAACGGTTGCAAACTAAACACTTCCCCAGTTTCTGTAAATAAACAAAATCATTACATCATTTATTTAACAAAATTACCAAAACAATTTCTTACCCGAAACCCAAGCAATTGTTATACCACCTAACTCACTATCAGAAAATCGCAATAAAAATGTACCAGATTGACATGGTGCCAACATCTCTTCAGCTTGTTTCTTTCTTACAAATCCCATTATTGCACTAACAAAAAAAAACGATCAACAAAACTTGATTTACATAGAAATATCAACAAATATACCCATCAACCCATGGTCCCCTCAAATGTTCTCTCGTCAATTTCATAATAGCATAAAACCATTCCCAAAATGTAAAATTCCTCTCTGTCAATGGCTCTTTACAAAACTGAGCCCAGCTCAGCATTTGGCTGCTATTATCATTATAATTACCACGGAATGCTTTCTCAGCCAAAAAACGTAAATTGTCCTCGGTTAATGTACGTCCAGTAGCTGCACGGAATTTCAACGAAAGCGTTTCCGCAACTTGATTCCACGGCACCTAAAAAATAAATTATTCAAATCAAAATTGCCCCCACATCCTCCATCAATTTGAAATCAATTACTTTATCTGGTACAGCAAAGGGCACTCTACCAGCCTCACTAAACGCATTATCCCATGTAACTGTTGCCCATGCATGTGGTTCTTGGTTTCCATGTACAATTACAACAACCGGCAAACTTAATGTCCACACTTGGAACATCAATTCACCACCGCCGACACTAAATTGCGATTGAAACAACAACGAGAACTTCTCATCCATTACACTTTCGGTGCCTTTCTTTTCGGCCCGTTTGATTTTCTTCAATTGCATATTACGAAAACTGACACTCAATTGTCGTGTGGCTTGTTGATATTCCATTGTGCCAGTATTGTTCAGGATATCACCTGAACTCTCATTATTTTTCCCTAATTTGTCATTCTTCAATAGCATATTTGCCTGCGATTCACTGATTATTGTCACTTTCACTTGTGGCGGTGTCATATGGACATTCAATTTACCACCAACCAATAATCGTACAGTGGCTGTAAATCTGTAAAAAAAAATCATATTCAAATCATTCCCTTACAAATGATTGCAATCTTAAACCTTGTGTTCGTTTTCATCACTTGTGGCGGCTGTTTCTCAATAATAAATGTACTAGTTACTAATGTAGACAACAACTGCGTCATATCCGCCAACAATTGTGGCAAAATATCGGCCACACCAGGCGGCTCCAATGACAGTTTCTGTTTTAAACGGTCAACTTCTTTGATTTGTTGCCGATTCAGCCAAATCAGTTCAGCCAAATGTTCACACCATTGTTGGATATTGTCCAATGGATTGTTAACAATATTTGCACCATTACCGGCCAATTGTTGTTCCCGTTTCCATCGTATAAGTTCTTCATCCAAAACGTGCCCTTGTAATATCGTCAACAGACGGAAAGTCTCTTTCAATTTTTCACCAAGTGCTAAACGCATCTGCCACAATCGGGCCACATTTTGATTTAAGCTTTGCTCTAACGCCTCCTTTTGTTTGGTGAAATTTTGAATTGTTTGAATTGTTTGTTGGTTCGGTGTTCCTTCTCTGGATAATTGTTGAATGTGTGCTGGAAGAACGACGGAAATGAGTGCTTTTATTCGATTGGCAATGAAATCAAACGACTCACCATTGATTTTGGTACATTCATGGTACTGTAGAGCAAACGATTCTTGATCCTCTTCCAATTTTCGTAAATCTTTCGAGGTGTCTTCGGTACGGTGTCGTAGAACGTCCACTTGACGTGCAACTTCAGCGGTCACATTAGAGATCGGTATATTTGGTAGACCAGTTGGTATTTCACCACTTGCCGCTTGAATTAATCGCATCTCTGTCGCCAAACATTGACGAACGTAGGTGAATAACTGCATTGGATTGGAACTAGGAAATAAACAAATGATTACAAACTGACGCAGAAAGTATCTTATCTATAGAACTATTTTAAATATGTCATAAGTATTTACATGTGTAAAAAGTGAAAAGGTTTTAGATGAATAAAGAATTTCCGAGAAAACCTTTTCAAATATTCGTGCGTATTGGGAAAGTTGTAAAATATTAGATAAACTTTGATAAGAATTCTATTAAGTCAAAAACCTTATTTTAGATAACAATAAACGTAAATTGCACACTGACAATATTTAAAATTGGCCTCGACGATATATGCACTCGAGAGTACTGAGGAAAAGTGCTTATTGAGCTCAATATTTATAGTGAAATTGAATTACTTGAAAAACCACTTTTTTCAACTATTTACGTGATTTCCCATTAACATGTCTATAATGTTTCTTATAATACAGTAGTCCTTTTTTCATTTACTATGTACTACTATCGAATCACAACAAATTTATTTGTTTTTTGCACAAAGTCCATAACCTTACCAAGTCAAGTGAATTTTATACACATACCACGCTTTTCAAATTATTATAAAAAATTATTTATCGTTTTACTGCCGATACGAACAAATCATTTTTAATGGTCTATTGCATTAAGACTAGCATATGGAGACTGTTCGATGGGTGAATAAAATACAACGATTTCTAACCTATATCTTTGCCGAAACATTTTCGCCGCTTCGGCCAATTTCATTTTGGTTAAAAAGTGCTCTGTTCCGGACACCAAGGAAGCTTTGTTCTCTATTTCCTGGATCAGAGAATTGACCAAACCGGCAATATATTGTTCATGTTGTGGGTTTTCTGGATCCGGCTCCGTTTCACACCTACCAAACAAAACCATTCGAATGATTGGAAAATCTACAATTTTACCAACTATATTCTTACCAGAACTTTTCCTCTATATAAGAGGCGAGATAATGCCGAACTTCAATTGGAAAATGGTCTCCATATATGGCTCGAATTTGCTGTAAGCTCTCTGGAGGCAATTGTTGAGCATTTGTCCAAAGCGACATGTTGAGTTCTTTTTGTTCTAGTTAAACTAGACGCCAATATGCAATGATAGACACTTAAATAGAAAATAACTACAACTGTTGATATGCAGCTTCTGAAGCCATTAATTGGCTTTCTGAGCGATAAACAACCACAAAATAAATAAAAGTCAACATTCAAGGTCAACCAAAGCGGGCTCTACCAAACTAAACTATTTCACACATAAAATATATTAACACAAGTAACAATAATATTTAATCCAACATTAATAAACTAGTTTACTATTAATCACAATCCGACTGCCTGTTTTATAAAAATGCAATTAGAAAAGTGCAAACACGTTTTTTTGTTGAATAGGTGATGATCACCCAGTGCATTCGTCAGCCATATCTTATAATTACAGTCATGTGACTTAAGAAAACCAATCGCACTGACCCGTAGAAACTCACCAACAAAAAGTTCCTAAATAATTACATTTGAATTTATGAAGTGTTTTGTATTACGTTATCTTTACCTGGAAGGTAAAATGGGGAAAGTGGCTTTAATAAATATACTAGTCGGTTCCCAGAAACTTTCAAGCTTTTTTAAACATTTATAAGAACCTTGCTTATATAACTCACTGTAACCCACTACTTTTGCATTCAAAGAAAAATGAAAATGGGCGTGCTTCATAAAGATTTATTCGAATAAAAAAAAACAGTATTATACATTGATCAACAATCCATATTGTTCTATTTAACAGTTACAAATATAAAATTTGATACCTTGTAACAATATTCAGCAAAATAACTGTACAATAGTACAGAAATATAGACACATACATTACTTTTAGCTCATAACATATTAACTACAATATAACATCCTTACACCAGCAATTGACTATAAATAGTACATTCTATATTTTATTGCCAATCTTCTGAAAAAGTCCTTAAAATTATCATATGTTGCATAACTAATACCAACAGCAATCGGTCCCTTGATCCAATTCATTGACAAACCCTTATAAAACCCACGTTTAATACCTTCCGTACTGCAAAAAAACACAACACATTAACAACCTACACTACAAAACCAATCAATATTTACCAATATATATAGTTTATTGACTTTAATATCGTTGGATAACGCCCAACAGTATCCGTCTGCATACGTCTCCTCACAATATCCAATGGATAACTACTTGTTTGTCCCAACATTCCCGCAATCGCACCAAATACCAATGCCACAACAGGCGGTGGCTTATTTGTATTACCCGTGTGCTCTGCAACATAAGAATTTACCCTAAAAAAACAATTCAAACATCTTTGTTTTGAACTACACAAACAAATTCACCAAATTACCTCGGTACAGTCTCTTCAAAGTATCATAAATAAAGAACGAAACACCAGCATAGGGAATCACGCCGGCAATTGTTGGCACATACCCTCGATAAAAGGTAAACAGGCCTTCAGTTGTGTAAATTTTATAAAAAACCTACAAGAAAGCACCAAAATGAACTGGAACATTCATGAAAATCATCTCGTTATACATACATGCCGTAATGTGGCATACTCGTGCTTGTGCGTAACGGCCATTCGCGCTCTAGCAAAGTCAAGGGGGTAAGTTAAGGTCTGGGAAGTGACACCTGCCAATGAACCAGCCAAAAACAATTTCCCTGGCGATTTCCTGCAAACCAAAAACCAATCACTAATCCTCCAACTGTCTTTAAACCGTTTAAAATCCTTACCCCGAATGATCCACATGCAGAAATTTCTTCCACTGTTCGTGTGCTGTGAATTGTATAGCAGCATGCGGTACAATACGTGCCATAGTCGCACTGTTCCCTCGCCATAGTGCAAAGAAACCCTCCTTTCTGTACGTCTCCAAAAGGAATTTCAATGCACGACGCGTCGAATACGGCCGTTGTCTATAGGATGTAGAAAGAACAACATAAATCTATCAACCACTTGCAATCATCAATTGCATTATTGAATCATTTACCCAATTTGGAAGTTGATTTTCGTTCGGTCTAAGGGTGCAATTGTGGTTTTCGCTAAAGCGCCAGCAATTGCACCCGCACACAAACTGGTTATCACAATTTCCGTGTTGTTTAATTGATGAAAATGTGGATCATGGAATTTTTCCCGTTTTCCCATCACCAAATCCAAATGTGTGCACTTGTTTTTATGGAAGACTTGGACTATTCACAAAATTATCACCGAATGAAGAAGGCATAATGGTGTTGTTGTTGTTGATCTGCAAGCAAAATTCAACTCATTTATACTGTATTCGAATCGGTTAAAGGTTAAAGTATAGAATATTTTGATTGAACCACATTTATTCGCACGAGGACTTGTGATAAGAGAAATCTTATGTTATGAAATTCGTGTTGGTCGTGTGTGGAACAACGTACGATTTTTGTCTATTTTTTGCTCGGGAATCAAACGGCCATCTTACCGATAATGAACTTGATGCTTATTTAATTAATTCAAATTCATTAATGCGGAATGTGAGTATTGTGGGGAGACTAGATAGGATGCTGTTTATTTAATCACATGACACAACTGTACCTGGCTCACCTGTAGCTTTACCTGTTTCAGTGTTTGTTTAGTTTTTGTGACGTGTCAAGTAATTCAACAAATTCAACAATACAAAATGGTATGTACTTGTTTGTTTTGATGGTGCAAATTGTAGCATTTATTTAAAAAATTCTCTCGTTTTCTAGGCCAGATATTTTAAGGAGCAAGATATAGACGGTAATTAGTAGAATTTTGAAAATATAATACAAATATGTGCATAGATTGATAACAGTTTCGGTATAAAAATATGTGGAATGGGTACATGGCATATTTCTGTTCAATTAAATACGTTTTCCAATGACCTTCTAGTTGATATCAACGATTATTGGGTCAAAAACACACTGGATATACAACCAAGGAAACAAAACTTCCATTCCACTTTGAAAATAGGTTCAAAATTCGAGAATGAATGAGTTATTTTCTTTGCAGAATTCCGAGAATGTTTCTTCCTGTTTGCCCGATCGGGACACATCAAGTCCCTGGACGAATTGACTGTTATAATGAGGAGTTTGGGATTGTCACCTACAATTTCCGAATTGGCTGGCTATTTAAAGCAAAAGGTAATGAACCAAATTGCAAAAGAGACACTATTTATGGGGATTGTTGGGTATTCTTTTTCAGGGGGGCAAAATGACGTTCCCTGATTTTCTGGAAGTTATGCACATTCATTCTCGTGTAGAGAATTTACCGAAGGAAATTGTGGATGCTTTCAAAGCTGGCAATCCTAACAGTAATGGAACGATAACAGCGAAACAATTAAGGCACATGTTGCAAAATTGGGGAGAATGTTTATCGGCAAAAGAAGTGGATAGGATTTTCCGTGAAGCGAATGTAAACAATAATAGTATGGTTAAATATGAGGAGTTTGTTAAAATTGCATGTGCACCAGTCCCTGATTATTACTGAAAAACGTTGATTGGTTGTGTAATTAAATGATAAGAATTGCACTTACGTAAGAAATGTGCTTCACAAATGTTTTATTTATATGTTATATTTATTGGTAATGTGGATGATTTTTAGCACCATTGCAAAGTAATTTCTATATACACATTTAACACTTATGTAGAAGAAAACAAGTAAATTGAACCGTAATAAAAATTTGTCACTGAAAATGTCAAAGTAGTTTTTTTCCAAATTTCGATGTTGGTACCTACCCACTCTATAACCTTACTTTTCGTGTTCGTTTGGGTAGCCGGTTGAAAACGTTCTAAATCGACGTTATTTTTCTCTTTAATATCTTATTAAATATTTGCAATTACAATGGCAACATCTATGCCCATAAATCCTAAACCATTTTTAAATAGTTTAACTGGAAAAGCAGTTATGGTTAAGTTAAAGTGGGGCCATGAATACAAGGGCTATTTGGTGTCTGTTGATGGTTATATGAATCTCCAATTAGCAAACACTGAAGAATTTATTGAAGGAAACTCGACTGGTACGTAACAATAGTACATTTCATAAATATATAAAACGATAAACACGTGTGGGTTTTGCAGGTAATTTGGGAGAAGTTCTAATCAGATGTAACAATGTTCTGTTTATTCGAGGAGCTGAAGAAGAGGATGAAGAGGGCGAAACAAAAGATTAGTACTGTAATTCTTGTATAATTTAATTTTAATGTAATACCTAATTTTAATTACATTTATCTTTTTCATATGTAAATGCATTTTTAATTTCAACTTTAACAGGTCACTGTTGATATTATTGCTACTTGTTCATCCTCATTCCGTTAGATGGCAAATGTACCAATATTCTAATAAATGTATTACAAATTTGAATATATTGCGGTAATTTAAGATTGCGAATACTATTTGTATTAATTATTTTTGCTGATTTTACAAAAAGCTATATAGTCATTGACCCAATATTGACTTATCTGTTAAACAATTAAGCAGAAATTAACGAATTTTTTCAAGTCTGAAAAAAGATTTATTAGCTTTCAGGAATTTGATTTAAAATTAAGTTTTTAATCGAAAATAGGAATTAATTCCGTTTAACAATATAATCTCATATCTACAAAAATCAAATCTACAAACTATATCAGAGTTTAAAAATTTAAAGAATCCCTGTTGCTGTGCCTAATCTAAAAAATATCACTCTTCGCAACATTGTAAAGAGTTCACACTAAAATGGTAACAAAATTTCAAATTTGATAACTGAAACACACACATGTGAAGATAAAGTAATAAAATTATCATACAGACTGTAACATAAACGTCATTAGATTTGCTCAATTGCCATATAATTTAACATTGTACCAAATTTGCCAATACCAGTGGCGTACCACAATAACAACTTTATTCCTAGCACATTTAAAAGCCAAATCACCTTATCATTCTACGTGCAATGTGCATTTTTATCCATTAAATCCCAATCTTCTAATTTCATTAACATTTTAATTAATGAATAGCTTTATCAATTATTTGATAAACGTTAAAATTGGTGCAATGTTGGGTGTAACCTTTAAAACCTTTTGACTTTAAATCAATAGAAAAAAATTCAATCAAACATCAACTAGTTTTCCATTTTATAGAAAAACTTATTTCCCTCATTTCTTCTGCATCAGATAAATTGATTTTCTCGTCGGAATGTTTGCATTTTGTCATTCATATTCTCGCAACAGGTCGTCAATATAAATGCATTTTAAAGTGTACAGCAGAGAATACACAATAATATGGTGGAATTAAAATATCGTCTAGATGTCATCCGCGTTTAAATTGCGAATGTCTCCCTGGAGAAATCGCATAGGGTTGCAAAGAGTATGAATGCATTAACTGGGGTGCTACAACCGGAATACGAACGACAAATAACAATAATCGTTATCATTTTCAGCTAATATGTCAACAGCATTTTGTCATTTCACTGCAAGGGGCTGGAATCTGGGGATTATTTTTCTTAATTATATAAACCACCAAACCGGAATTACGCGATAATTTAAACTTTTTCAAAGTACACAAACACTAGTTGCACGAAATGTTGGAAAATGCAAAGTCAGATTCCTCTCTATGATTGTACATCCACACAATATGTGTAGGTAATGTGCTTTTGTATATTTCCTGAGCAAAAGTTTATTGCTGAATAAGTAGAAAAGCGCACCAACAAATAACCTCGCATATATACGTGTATTACTGCTGGCGAAGGGTGGAAATTTTCATATGAAAAGCACCACACAAATTTCTCTACCTGCTAACAGATTAGTTTATTTTTGTTATTTTCCACCCTGCCAAATTTCTATTATCACTCACATAGTGGAATTCTGTGACCTGATGCATACATTTAACAGGCTAGCAATTATATTACAAACAATTTCTGTACAATTATTTGTTCACAATTAAAATTTTAAGCACATTAACCCTTTGAATACAAATCCAGTATACGTGTGCGCCCTCACTGTATAATTGTTAATTTTATTATTTGACTTTGCGGCTGCTTACACACCACTTACGATCATAATTGGGGGTACACTCTCTCTGTAGTACTTTATTCGGTTTTTCAGCCAAACTGATAAAAAAAATCCGGAAAAAAACTAAAATTGATCTTTTGCCACTTACAAGATTACACACTGACGTCATACATAAAGTGATTAATCTGAAATTGCCCCCGCAACCCCTAAAAGTATGAAAATTATATATAAAATATCCTTTTCTGAAAACATGTAGACAAACTACTCGAAAGATCCAATAAATCTGAAACGATAAAAGCGCGCATATCTCGAATCCACCATAAAGTGCGCTTGGAGAAAAAAAGAATCGACCATCAACCCATCGGGAAATGCGAACAAACCATCCACCACCCGCCAAAAGTGTCCCATATAAAAATAGAAAAGAGTCCCGGTGGCGGAGTAAATTATAATGGGTTATAGCAATAAAGCCACACACTTTAAACAACAATATGGTGCGAATTTTCTCGTTGATCACTGGCTATTGAAGTATAAACAAATTTCCCAAGTGAAAAGCATTGCACCTATCAGGGTGTTTGAATGGAGGCGGCGCTGTGAGCGGCGGCCCGCCTCCCACACACTCGCACTATACAGTCGAGTCTCGCGCCGCACCACACCAGTCCGCATTAGGAGACAGTCGATGGCAGATGAGACCGCCGCTCGTGTGTGCGTCTCCCCAACCTGTAACATTGTAAAATTCCCAAAACGTTCGACACGCTGTTAAATGTGCGAATTCAGTGTATGAAATGGATCCACAACAACAGGACGACCATTTAGCCGAAGAGTATGTGCAAAGTTTCGAATTGGAACATTTCGAAGATGTCCAAGTGAAGCGGGAAGAGAAACGTCTCAGCGATACGGACAATTGGCTCCAACACGAGGACTCTTGTCGCAGTCAATGGGAGATGAATCGCCGATTGCCATCCCCCAGCTCCGAGTCCATGTACCAACACCCTCAGCCTCCGGTGCTGCTCAACATGGGCACGATAAACGCGCCCGGAACACCGCCACTCACGCCCCCAATCAGCCACTCGCCGCCCATGTTGCCTCGACAGCCGCCCGGTTTCGCCGAGGAGATGATGTGGTTCCCCCAGAGTATGCGGGCCGAGCCGCAGCCGCTCGATTTGCGACCGTTACATTGCATGGGCGGCGAACCGGAATGGGATCGACGCGACTACATTCCTGCCGGCATGATCGACACCCCCGGCCACCATCACCATCTGCTGCACCATGGCATGGGCGGCGGCAACAGCCGGCCGCAGTCGGTGTGCTCCAGCACGATTTCGCCCCGTTTAAATAACCACAATAGCGGCTATTCCACGTGCTCCGAGGATCTAGGATTAAGTGATGAATTGTTAATGACGCTGTCGGTGCGGGAGTTGAATAAACGGTTGCACGGTTGTCCCCGGGACGAGGTGGTGAAGTTGAAGCAGAAAAGACGCACGCTGAAGAATCGCGGATACGCTCAGAATTGTCGATCGAAGAGATTGCAACAGCGGCAGGACCTGGAGCAGACGAATAGGAGTTTGCAGCATGAGTTGCATCGCACCAAAGCGGAATTGCTCCGGGTGACACAGGAGAGAGACCTGCTGAAGCAGAGGATACAGATGGGTAGACAGAATTTGCATCATAATGGTGGTGGTTTGAATTCCGATGGGGGACAAAGTTCGCCCGAGTTCTATCTGTGACATCAGTTTCCGGGTCGTAGGATTTAGTTCGACCCCGTAGCCGTCGGTATATACAAGAAAAGTTAATCAAAAGTACTGGACTTGTACAAAAGTGACGTTTTTATGTTTGAGTTGAGGGGTGGGCGAGAGTTAAGCGAGGACCCTTATACGATCATAAGCACAATTTTTCCTATGAAATAGAGACTGTTAAGTTTTTATTATGATTGTTGTTTTAAGACGAGTTTTTTATGTTTTTATTTACTAGTTTCTATTTTCTCTCTTGTAGGATGTAGTTTGAAGTGACGAAAAAGCATATCTGTTCAAAGTTTTGTTTGATTTTTCGTTTGATTTTTTTTATATGTATTATTATTTTCTTTTTTTGTATCGATAATAATGTAGTGTCTATTTTTCTAAAATGAACAAATCAGGATACATTTTATTAACACCCTGAAGAAAAAAAAACATGAATCGGTTGTGTTTTTAAAAAATTATTATTATATGACATTTGAAATATGTTATAAAATTTATTGTAAATAATAATAGATTAAAGAAAAAGATAATAAATTAGTGTTCTTATTTATACATATATTATTTCATTATTATTTACCCTATTCGTCTCTATATGCTTATTAAGTCGTGAAATGGAAACTTATTTAGGGTGGTAAGTAGAAAGTCGCTCTGAAGGACAAGTTTTTGATGCATTGATTAATTTTTATGAATTTGATCTGTTTTTAGATAGATACTAGTATTCATTTTTTATTTGAAGATGTTAACAAGTTATCTTGGGTTGAATTTAAAACTGATATAATTGCACTTTTATTGAATAGGATAAACTCTAAAGAAAAAACTAATAATCTCAATTCGCAACAAGTTATCAATTTGCTATAATTTGCATGCAAATTTTATCTAATTACGTATATGGGAACCGGATGAGAGCTTTTTACATCTTAATAAAAATTAATTTTGTACGTTTCCAGAAATATGAAACTATAAATCGGATCATTTAAAGGAGAAACACTAGAAATGGAAATGTTTGGAATGCTAAAATAATTTTACAGAAGTTTTTTATTTTTGATTTAGGAGCAAGGTGAATTAAAAAAAATGTGCGCCATTCATAAATCGATTTACAATCTTTTTGTAAATATTTATCAATTCTTATATGCTGTGACTCGTGCTGTGATTTTCCTTCCTATTCAAAAGTGTCTTGGTTACACTTTAAACAATCAACAACAGATAAAATACCTATACATCTCAATAACAGTCTATTATCCTTTTTTTAATAGTTTCTTTTCAAGTATGAATTTTTTAAACCTCAACGAAGAAACAAAATCACCCATGGTCTTATTAAGAAAATGGAAAAAATAAACATTCTCTTAAATAGCCGACAATACATTTCAAAGTTAGATAGGAATTTCTTGAAATTGATCCTGCCCGAAAATTAAGCTTCGCATATTATTCTGAATCATGATATTATCACACGGGAATTTCATTCGGTATGTTAATGCCAATTTCATTGATACGAAACTAAAACAACAGTCTATAAATTTTATCAATATGAAACGCTTAGTTGTCTAAAGTAAAAATAATCATTGATAAAAACCAAAGCGAAAGAAAGCCGCACTTGAACACTATATTCTAGTATAATACACATATATCATATTCCTTTGCTCATTTTCCCATCGAAAATTCTCCACACTCAATACTAACCAATTCATAAACCATCGTTGTACGTGCTTAATTACTCATTTTACTCTGTTAATAGGCTACATACACAGAGACCCAATTTAGGAAAAATCCACACCCACACACACACACCTGTGTCCACCACATTCCCATGTGTCTGTTCCTATACAAATAAAAAAATAGCGAATATCTTACAACACTTAACTCCATCAATGATCGATTTTCCAACCGTTAATTAAAATGTAATTAAATTGACGTCATACGGTGTTCTGCGGAGGGCTGGTCTTGAACGGGTCAAAGTGGGTCCAACGGGTGACCAATAAAGCGACGTCAGCGTTCTATTGGAGGACGGCGTCGCGACGGCGCACCCTATTCCGCCGCCCCACAACACAATCACCTGAAACACTTGGCTACCGCCACAGTTCTCAGGTAATTTGTCCCAAACGGAGAAACCGATGGTTTCTATACTGTGTATACTTAAAAAAACATTCTCCAATAAAATCTTGTGCGTCGAGAGTGATGAAACAATGCACCTTATATAAATGATTATAATAAAATGCTGATGTAATTTCCTTTTATTTTATATTAAAAAAATAAGTTTAAGGTTACAGCGAAGGCAAATAGTGACGACCTGACCAACAAACACACGGTAGTTGTTGCTGATTTAACATTTTTCCTCATTCAACATATAACACCTCTTCGTTCCCTCTCGGACTATCTGTCTTGCCTTTATTATACATTTGATAATAACATTTTCTCAGACATGTTTTTCAGCCTACACATTTCATTTTAATGCGAACGATAACGGCCTGAAACAATAAACAAAGCTCCTTTAATCACTCTTAAATATAGCCACTGTATTATGTTCTTAATTCAGTATTGTTCACGTTTAGGGGTCAAAAGGGTATAAGGCAAATTTTTAATAAGGAGACTTTATAGTCTCGGTTTTTCAGGTGAAAATAGGAAAAGGACAAGAAAATGTACAGGAAAGAGCCTAACATATCATTCATAGAGCACGTTCTACCTAATCAGTAAATCCAATTGACCTTGTTTGAAAGTTGATCAATAAAATCAATTAACACTCTAGAGATGATTGGGAAGTGCTTATGAGGGTGAATTTAAAAACGCCCTAATATTAAGTTCCCGGATATTTTTTTATTCAATATCCTTTTGGTCATTCAACTTCCAATCGAGTTGAACGGAATGAAAAAATACACAAGCAAAATATAAAATTACCCAAACACAAGTTAGCACTTTTTATTCTATTCGATTTTCTAATTTCTACGCGTATAAATTGTTTGACACGTTGTTATAAACTTTTATTATAACATTTGTCAATCTAGAACACACCAGAAAAATGGTTATTCACCTTTCAATTGAAATACATAACATCGTTATTACTAAATCACTTGTTATTACGAATTATTTTTTCTATTTCCCTTCCAAGTATAAATATTGACTGTTTTGTCAGTGTTGTCTTATTTATGGTTCCCTGTAGACCTTTCAGTGACCGCCTGAAAATGAGATGTTTACGAAACGC
Source organism: Silvanus unidentatus (assembly GCA_963930825.1). Lineage (NCBI taxonomy): Eukaryota > Metazoa > Arthropoda > Insecta > Coleoptera > Silvanidae > Silvanus > Silvanus unidentatus. The sequence continues at coordinate 4,033,004 of OZ005758.1, forward strand.
TGTAAATGAACTTGAATGACTCGGTTTTCTAGTATACTGATAAAACGAATGAGTAAAGAGTACTATTTCATTATAAGAAAAAAGAGTAACAAGAAATACGATCCCGTTGTGCATTGAAGAATGCACGAATTACCTACAATAAGATTTTGTTTACTATTTTCCGACGAGATATGGACTAAATGTTAAATATTTATTTATAGACTTAAGAACTGATGACCAAAGAGCCGGTAATTTTTTGTAACTGAATCCAAATTCCAAAGTGATGGAATTTCACTTCTCCTCCACCGACACAAATTAATTTATTGAGAAAAATTTCTTCACTGAAGATTACCGCATCCCCAATCAATACACCATCAGATTTGGATATTCTAACACAATAAGAAACAAATAGAGCGTACTAGAACTCAATAAAACAAATCCCATCTGCGATTCAGGCGTATAATGGTGGTATGGGGCGGTTTGGTGAAACATTTCTTTCATCCACCACCACGGAGAGAGGAAAAAGACGCTTCGTGTGTAGTATTAGGAGCGACCCGAATGCGATCTTCCCAAAAAGGGACAAACAAACGGCAGTGTGCGTATATCTGTGTGTGGATACAATTGTAGAAAAAGGGAAAAGGGATGATCAGTTTCGGACACGGTCGTCTCAATATAATATAATACTACCCGTAATATAATAAATGTCGTGAAACGCAAATGCACCACGTAACATTTGCAAATAACGGCCACCACACTACCATAATATTGTGTGTGTAAAGGCAATTTTTATTATTATGCGGGAAAACAGTAAAAAACCAGATGACGGTCACTTTTACTACCCTCCTCATCCAGTCGCTCTCTGTTCTTCTTTTGTGTCTCGTAACTAATTACAATACAAAACGGCAACTCACTAAACGCCATCAAATCACATGGAATATGCTAAAAGTCGTTACTCTCCTTGAATGGCGTAAATCAAGTTCTCTTTATAGTTTTAAAATTGATAAAATCCATTTATAAGAGACGGTCCGCTTCACTTATAAAGTATTAGCAATCGCTTTACGTGATAAAGTTCCGGTTTTCCCCCCTAGTGGCAGTCCATCATAGTGTTATGGGGGCGACTGTGTGTGTGTTCGTTCCACTTTCTCTTCATCGTTTGTTGTTAAGGGGTGCCCAGAACCTGGAAAGTATAACAGGAATCACGTCAGGCGACAAAACTGTGCAATTTGCCCGCCTATACGTCACTCGCTAAATTAAGAATATGATCCAGGGGGATCCACTTCCTATGAAATTGGTGAATTTCATGATCCGTGACACTGCGGATGGATGACAAGTCAACTTGACAACTAGTCCGCCCATTCCATTAATACCATTATAATTGTCATCCAGAAGACAATCGGCATTTTAAACAAACGGGGCCACCCTTAATGTTTTCGCAACATTTTTTGCGTCGACAACGGTTTGACCGTGCAATAAATGTCGATCGCAGTGCCATAATAGCCCCATAGCACCACTGATATACAACCCTAGCTGATTTCGTATGTGGCCGTAAAAGTTGGGGAAATGCCGCGTCGATGGGGTCGAACTGTCCACCGAACAGTGGATGGGCCGTTCGGCATCAGGCATCTAATTACGATAGATTCGCTCCATTCCCTGATTATATGATGTCGAAGACAAGACATAATACACAGCAGCAGTAGACAGAATCTCATCACCATCATCAGTAGTGCATATTGTGTATTCCGCCTCCGAATCGGCCGTCTCCTCTCACTCGCGCTCATCGTTCTTAGTGTTGGAGCGAGAGACCGACCAGTTTTATCATTCTAGAGTGGCGGGCGATTGGAATGGTTCGCCCAGCACGACTATTTATTGACTGCTAGTGGACATTGCCCATAAAATATATCGGTTCCGGTCCGTCCGTACCGACCGGAGGGCATCACTATGGAGTTTTCGGACATTACCGTCGTCGATGTTGATGTCATCCTTTTCATCCGTGCTGTGCTGTCGTAAAAAGTTAGCGTCGTTGTATTAGAGCCAATGCGTCATTATGGCACACACCAGATACAAACAGCTTCTCCTTATCGCAGGACAATAGAATCGAGGAGAGTATGAGACTGGCTTCGGGGAATTGCGATGTTTTTTTATTGTTGTATGCAAGACAATAGAAAATACGCTCATTTACATACACAATTACACAATTTTAACACCGTGAACGCATATCTGGACCATGTGAGGACGTGATGTTTACTACATCTCACACTGAAACTTCTTGAAATTCGATCATAAGATAAGTTTGTATTTCTCCTTTCTTTCACACTTCATAAATGTGTTCGTTAGGTGACTTTTCATTCGATTATGGCCAATTTAGGAAACTTTATAATATACCTTCCATCGAGTGGTCCATTTATGAATTTTTTCGCATATAGATATTATCGATTTTATTATTAAACCATCAACAGGATTAAATAAATTCGTTCGATTATTGTTTATTTATCGATATTTACATGCGGTGGATTATTTACATAATAAACTAATTGGAACTTGTTTTCATTTACATGTCAATACCATTTAATTGTGTGTCCCAGAAAAAGTCCATTCCAGGATTAAAGCGAGCACCTAAGTAATCATATCCTGCTAATAATAAATGTCAGGTAAGTGTTGTAACAAATGTGTCCGTTTGCCCTTGAGGCCATTAATGAAATTAGTGTTAATCGGTCAGTATTTCATCGCATATAGGGGCAACAATAATAAATAGAGTTTTGGTGGACGCGTTTACGCGCCATAAAGACTGATGATCTCACACTTAACGACACATAATCAGCGCTACAAAGCACCAGCACGTTATTTACTAGTGTGTATGTGATAAATGCAGCCACCCCGGCCAGCAACCCTCGCTTATCCACACCTCCTTTTTACACAGTCTGTCTTGATGTGTGGAGCTTTATCTGGGGGCCGCATTGTGCCCATTAGACCGTCACACGAAGGTAACTTCATTACAGGACGCCCGTGTCGCCTCCGCTCAATTAGCTGTGACTGTGTGGAAAGAATTGGAAAAGTAAGGGGTGGCTTTTATGTGGCCGTGCGTGTGTTTATGTATTGGAAAAGTGGTGGTGCGAGTCTCGGTTATTCTGCTTTTCTCGATCTGTTTTTGCTTCTTTTTTTTGTGTTCAGTTCACTGCAACATTCCTGGCGACCGATTAACAAATGCTTCAGTATTCCAACGATATTCCACCGTACATTCAATTGAATTGGCCAAATAAAAATTCCGTCCTTTAACACCAATAATTAGTCGAGTTGAAGCAGTTCTGGTTTCTTTCCCCAAAAAATCCACCCTTGACCAGACTGCAAGTTATTCCGAACATGTCTGTCTGAACCTGGCTAATATTATTCGATTCCAGTGGCCCACCGTCCGTTTCGTTCGAGGAATACCTAACGAATTCTGACACACTGACGCCACTTCTCTTCGCAAGAAGAGAACAAAGCGAACAACACCGACCCGATCATACTTTAAAGCCTGTCACATTTTCACCGTTCCCAAATCGAGGGTTGAAACTATAAATATATCTAGAAAAAGTCTAATATAATAACGACCGGAACAAACTGGGCCATAAAGATGGGGTGAAGTTGATATCGTAAATCAGGATGTGTTCGTCGATAGAGGAAGAATGGTTATAGTAGTGTATCATCATCAGAAAGTGACTGCTTGAGAAATATGCTGGCCGCTCTAAACACGTAAACTTTCCCACTTCCGTCTCTCTTTGGGGAATCGGTGTTCCATTTGTCGCGTGAAGGCGCTGTGGGATTATTAAATGGGCACACACACCAGTCCCTGGACACTCATCATCCCGATTACCCTCTAAATGTAATCCAATCACACGGAGAAGAAGAGAAAGAAGCAACCGGAAATCTTATATAATTATAGTACACGATAAAAAAAGTGCTACAATAAAATGTTTTATTCTTGGACAAAGTCAAATTCCGAGGATTATATGTGTCCTTTAGGTCCAGTTGTCGGTATACGAGATCCACCCTCTTATAATACTTGAAGTTGGATTGATACCGAGCCAATAATATCGATTCGGCAGTGAAGCGATCTTCAATGTATCTTCTATTAACCCCTCGCATATCGTTCCCCCACATACAGAAGCGTACGTAATAAGAAATCGGTTCTATTTAAGAAAATGAGTCTCTACATTTGATTTTGATTGCACGATCATATTCCTGTCTTGTAGTATGGATCTGTTTGTGACCGGATTATATCGAAGAAGTTCTATTGAGAATATTATATAGAAAGTAATCCATATGGACGAGAGAAATTCCATTAAGTCAGTAGTAGGAAATCGTCCAGTTAAAATGTTTTAACACGCAGTTGTATAAAGGAAGCGTATTCGAATGATTTACCGGCTTCCAATTCCTCGACGCTCCTTCTATATAGTGTCTTGGGCTCAGGATTTATGGACTTGAATAGAAATACAGAAATATTTATAATCTTCTTAAGTTTTTGCCCGGCGATATTTGTATGAATCAGTTTAATTGAAATTTGGTATAGGTCTTTGTCCTTTGTGAAGGCCGAAATTACCATTTTCTTCAATAATTGGGAATCGATTCCGTTAACCGAATGAAAAGTTCAACTTTCACATCATACGACTTCGGTCTCCCTTTCATAGGCTGAAATTCGCATTTCTCCACTATTAAGAATGTCGTTAAGCACCCGCATAGTAAACAACAGTTTCCGAAGCGTACCATCAGTAGAGCAGTAATAATAGTGCGAAGACATAAGGAACGTGGAGCGAACAATTCCCTTCATTCCATTTCCATGCACGAACACCGAGTGTCTCTATTGCGGAAAATGGAAGGAAAATTTTTCTGTGTAACCGTAATTCGCGTTCGGTTTCCATTTCTGTTTAGTGTTTTGGTGATTTACTCGTCAGATATACAGGCACCAGAAAAAGTTGACAAACAAAACACAAACAAGAGATAAAAGAAGAGATAAACGTATTAGGAAAAGGGGGTGCAGTTTATATAGGAAAGTCTGGAGCGGTGCAACAACAGAATGCCTCTGATTTCTAACTTATTGGCGATCGACTAGGAGTTATAAATTTTTTCTAGGGTTGGGGACGTTAGACTGGGGACAGTGTCCATACAGAAGGTTAATAAATGGGATTCCCGTTTCCGTTCCCTGATTTATTAGGTGGAGGAATTAGAACAATATTTTGAAATTGTTTTCGCTTTTTATGGCAAACAATTTCGCCTGCCTTTTTAATTGTACCACTTTTAATTCCAATTTCGCCTCCATAGTGTTTTTAATTCGCATTTTGTCGTTGAAATCACAGAAATTATGATAGTCATCTCTTTAAAGTTGTGCGCCTGTGGCAGCTTAAAGAAAGCACCCGGAATGCGAGAGCAATAGAATCTACTCCGTAATAGCTTTATATTAAAACCGTCTGCGGTGTAGTGATTACGACTCCGTCAGTGGAGTTCTTCGGCCCTAAATGCCGGCAATCACATCCAACGAGGTAAAATACACGACGTCGATGATGATGATGGTTGCGTAGAGGGTGAACGGTCCACAGTTTTAAACTCGACTAACCCCTTTTCAACACCCAAAAGGTCGCACATAGATTAAACCTTTTTATCCGAATTTTTTAAGACAAAAATATTCTCAAGAATGCGACCGAAAAAAAATGGAAAATTATGTGTGAGGGTCGCCTTTGGGGTTGTTCTGGATCAAAAACACTGATATTAACCGGCGTGTAGAACTATGAAAGAGTATTTTTTATCGGACAAGCATCTCTAACGAGGGCTGGCTGGTGCGGGGGTCCATTGTTGTTCATGGGGTCAGATCTTTGATACGTCACGTCCGTTCCTCGTTGACTCTGTGTGTTCTCTATTCGGGAAACTGCAAGTAGCGTCCCTTCGATCACCTCGATATTGACACGACCGGGAGGGCATTGCCGGCCTCATTATAGGACGAGTAAGGGAGACCATAAGGGAAGGATCTAATTAGTTGTTAATCATATTTAGGAAAAGAGAATTACAGATTTCAGATTAAGGTGAACTGGCGTTGAGACTCGAAAATCCATTAAACCGATCATTTGAATGTCGGTGATTAAAGCGTACCATCCCACCGAATTGCACTCTCACTTGTGTGTGAGCAAATGAGTTGACATTCAAAACGATAGTTAGCGGTTTCTGTGTGCAATGAACGTACATTTTACAGAGTGAATGGTGCTGGCTTCCACCTGAATCAGCGAAAATCGGGACACATCGCATCAACCACCGCCGCAACACAGCCACCCTCATTAATCAGACCTCGACGAGAGAAGAGTAGAGAGTGGTAAGAGCGAGAGAGGGTTCTATTAGTATCAGGCATGTTTTATAATACTGAAAATACTCAGTTTATTGTAACTAATCCATTGGCCTTTCTTTTAGGTGCACCTCCTTGTTTACAAGCTTCTATTGGGGGACGAGTTCTATTTTAATTATAATGGAAAAAGCGAAACGTCGGATCGCCGGGGCGCTCACTTAATATAAGTTATTACTAATAAATCTAGCTAGTATAATTGGTGGTGTTCCGCTCCGATACTCGTTGATTTATACTCCAACACAGAGCTCCATACCACCACCAACAACCGCCACAGCATCACACGCTATATGAGTATATTTCCCATTTTATATTAATTACGTCCGAATGGATAATATTTTCACTCTTCCACTCGTCTCGTTTTTCCACTATCACACAGAGAATGAGTGGAATGGGCGAGTTTTTCGGGGGCTCGGGCTTAGGTCTCATGGGACTACTCAACAATACTGTCATTAGTAACCGCAAAAGTCGGTGATTATAGGGACGTATAGATAATAGCTAACGTTCACTCAATTTCCTCCACTGTTTCCTTTTGGAATCGTTTCGTGTGAATTGTGTGCGGCCCTCCTTACTGCACATCCAATAAATAGCAAAATAAATTCCAGTTGTAGACGAAATCGAATTCTACATATCGCTTTTAGTGTACTCGTATGTGTGCTCATACTTTGTTTTAAAAAATATTATATTTTATCACCCCTTTGGACAAACACAGTGCAGGCCAGTGCTGTGAAATGATGGCCAGTGTATAATTAAATGTGTAAAAGACAAACGTAATAAATATACAATATAATCTTCCAAATGCTATTCCGGTCAGTTGGTAATAAAAAGGGGGTGCTTTAGACATGTTTTAAACATTCCTCTCATCATCAGTACACACAGAAAGAGCAAATCATTTCCATGTTCAAATATGCTCTCTTGCATGTGTAAAAGGGCTGTTGGGGCTCTCGACTATATCACTGTAGGGTTTATAACAATTGGAACATCGTGTCAACATATTAACATTCATCGTTTAGTGGATTTTTGCATTAATATGATGGTACAATGTCAATTTATGCATATTAATGAGGGCCCATCAACTCGAGCAATATTAAATTTCTTGTATCTGATTATATTTGATGGGGAAAGTTGGCGGGTGGATGTGTAGTATAGACTAGTAGAGTATGTTTGTGTTATTAGGGTTTATCGGGACTCACTTAACTTATTGATGGGGTTGTTGGATCACAACGGAGAGAGCGCTTCTCTTGAATATCTCCGCTTCCGATTCAATGTCCAAAGTGATGATCATGGTGGTGGTGGTATTTGGGAAAGCTCACTCGTACTAGTAGTAGAATGGCAATATACACCCCCGGAAACTGAACTAGTAGCACACAGGGTAGGTCGACATTGGAACGCCGACGTCGAAATGCCTACACAGCATATTTTATAAATCTATAAAGGCCTACAGAGAAGAAGAACGAATGCGACGACCTTTTCGCGATCGAGATTTTATTTTTATGTTCACGTTCTAAAATCGGTCGGTAAATTATTATTAGTAAAAATCAATTTGCACTAATGTTCTAACACGACGCTCTTTTCTTTTCATCTCTTTTTATAACTCCCCCATTGGAAGAGGATCAAAATCTCTAACAGAATCCAACATATTTTATCGATTCCAGTGTATACGGTCCAAACGAATGTGTATTAACGTAAATCAATCGAATAAATCCCCTCAACCCCCCATTCAACTACAAACGGTCTTCATAACTGCGGTTCGACTCCTCAAAATGTATAATATAAAACTATAAATCGTTCGGACTGCAGTAAGTAGTGGCCTTTATGGACGTTCGCCGCCAACACAGGACCATCATCCAGTTTGACCATTTTTTCGCATACTTTATGGATAGGGAGAGTTAAGGGGATAGTGAAAAGAGCGCACGCTTATATGGAGGTGAAAGGAACGGCGAGTCCAAATTGACCGACAATATACATATCGAACACATGTCAAAAGAAATAAATAATGCCAATATTAATACAATTCCGTGCCTCCATATCTGAGCTAGCAAATTCTGGGTGGCACGTACCTACAAATGCACGCACTCCACACACATACAAATTGGGCGAGGGTTGAAGAAGTGTTCTAGCAACACGTGCCCGTATAAAGGTGATTTTAGGTGGAGATCCGAAACAGTCGCGGTTTATAAAGCCACTTTCGGTTCTAACGATCCACATGGATTGTTGGGTCTGGTATTTGGTTGAAAAATTAAGTCACTTCCCTACCTAGAGGTATTATCATTTAACTGTTACCCTCTTTACGATCCCCCCACAAGTGCCGTGTTTATGATTAATGGTAAAATGGTTCAGTATCATGTTAAGTTAATTAATATCGAATTTATTGAATAGTGGTAGGATGATATGCTTTCTGGAATTAACCACTCAACCATTTCACTTACTCACACCCCTTTACAGTGTCGTGTAGCATCCCTTTGTGTGTGTGTACGCTGTTTATTTAAGTTTCAAATGAATAATTCATGAGAGAAGAGCGCGAATTTAAATTTAAAGATGCTTTCTTGAGATATGACCGGAAAAAAGAGCCCCGCAAAAATGACACGTTGGAAATTATAACCCCACACCCCGCGCCACTTTTTATTTTGCTATTTTAAAGTGCATATAGATAAATTTTGGTAAATATGTGCGCGAGGTGGTGTGGAGGAAATCAGAGAAGCTCTTTATAGCTTTATAAGATCGTTTTAAAACGTTTAGAGTGAATGAGGCTGAGGGGGATGTTCGACTGGGTAAGTGAGTATATGGTATAGTCGAGGGGTTGCAGTGATTTGGGGAAAAATTAGGAAACAACTTTGTTAGTGTGCATGTGTTGAGAAAGGAAAGACGTGATTTAGTTCAAGAGGAAGTGTTTTAACTAATTTAAAGAGGAAAGTGCGATTATTGAGTTAACATATTGGTGGTTTTGACATTTTATTCATTTATTTTAATTTTATAACATGCATTTATTGGGGTTACTAAGTTATTGATGTGATGTTGTCGTAATCCATCGAATCCAATATGTAAGGGAATTGGAATTTTGCATCTGGTCGAAAATTTAAACCAACTCCACCCTGACTGCATTGAAACTCTTCCGGAAATTTATGGGAATTGCTCATAATATTTCGGATACGCAAAGTAGCCGGCAACTGTTCACTTTCAAATGTACTTAACATAAATTCTGGCCAGTCAGACTTTGTGCAAAATTCTATAAATTTTTAAATTAATTTATTCAAGCAAAAAATTATTTTTTTGATTTCGATACCTTGAGCCAGAGCAATATAAAAAACTTGTGCATTCTTCGGATATTGCTCTGAAATCCAAGGTAAATTCACTTCGTTTTCAACATTTGTCATTAGATCTTCCAGGATTCGAAGTGCGGCATTTTCCATCACCAATTCGTTAATTGAGGTGCCATCGTTGTTTTCCTGTAGAAAAGAAAATTGTTTAACATTTGCCCTAGAAAATTGCAGTCATTCACCGTTAAAGCCGCCACTTTCCCCTTGAAGTAATAAGGACTTCCATCATTCAACAAGGACGTCGTATCATTGGCCATACTTTCGAAACTCTGGTAAATTTCAGGGCCGATATTTTCCAATAGTCGAACCGTGCTTAAATCAAGTTTCCGCACTATTTCAATGGCCAATTCGTAACCAACACGTGCCATTAGAATATAATCGGGTAAATGGTTGGGAACGATATCGAAAATACCTCCAGGTACGACTAGAATAAATTTCAATTTTAAATTTCAATTAAAACATCACTTAAACTCACATATGAATTTGCTTTCGTGGAAACTACGAGGAGACACACTGTAAGGATCTACGAAGTAAGTTTGTCTGGAAATGATAAAGTGTGAATTTTTATTCAAAGTGAATTAGTGGCGCGACTTACAGATAGCTTTCTAGGGCAGCATTTCCATACATTTTAAGTACTGTCATCTTATAGAATTTAATGAGTTCCAACAAATCTATCTGGAAATCTCCACTTGGGGAGTAGTTGAGGTAAATAAAGTTAAGATTATTTGCGAACTGTATTGTATCGCCACTTTCAATTAGCGATAACTTTGAGTTTAATACTCTTTGTGCCAAGATTGAGTTCGAGGGCTCGGTCATCCACGTACTTTGATTCAACGATTCCACAAACCGACTTCTTAATGTGTCAAATAATGAGACCATTTCCAAATGTTTTTGTGTAAGAGAGTGTTGCGAGTGTGTGGTTTTATAAATGTAAGTAAATATATCAGGCATTAATTGTCTGGATAATTTAAGGCAATAATTTTCACGGTGGTCTTCTGCTATAGGTATTATCGTATTTTCGTATAATTGAATGAAGGCTAGGAATTTTAAGGCGTGGAATAAACCCCTGAAATAATTTTGAAAAAAATAGATAAATTATTGACTTTAGTTGGCGCTTGTTACCCTTGTGTGAAACGTGCGTTTAGTTTATTACAAAGCGTAACAAAGTCGTCGAGTAAGAACACACGAAGAGGATTATTTTCAATAATTGGAGAATCTGTTATTTCTGAGAGAGTTTGTGTCCAGTTCCATATCGGACATAGATTTTGGAGTTGTTTTACAGTCATATGGGTGTATTCTCTGTTTACTATGGCCCTTCGGAGGACTCCCTCTTGAGGAATGATTGTCTACAACACGATAACCTGCACATTTTGAAAATTTTAACGAGAAAGTACTTACATTTATCAATTCCACTAAATAAAGGGCATTTTTAATATTCTACAAAGTAAATATGTAAATTAACAATAAAATCAATGTTTTTTAGCTTACAATCGGGGCAAACATAGGATCACTACTAGATGAAGAATTTGTTATATAGTTCTGTAAGTAATTCTTCATTCTTTCTACATAAGTCGTGAATTCATCTTTAACACATTGCTTGTATTTATCATATAATATGTTTAAGTCGTTTTCATTTATTCTTGTCTTTTGTTTTTCCAAACATATTTGCTTCATTTTTGTTAGAATGGACCAATTTGGTAGGAAACTCTGCATTAAACTGTCGTCATTTAGAGTTAACTAGAAATGAAGAAGTGTAAATGTTGTCTTTGTTTCCATTGAATTTAAGTATACTTGTAGAATAAACGTTGAGGTCTTTTCATCCACTCCAAGTCCAACATTGATAAATGGAATACTTTGGAGCATAATTAAATAGGCTTCATTCTGAATTATATTACGAAAATACGTAAGTACTGAAAAACAGTTATTAAATAGAGCACTTAAACTGAATTTTTCTAACTAACGCCTTTCCACTCTGTTAGGATAATCAAAGAATTGCTCGTACTTGGTGCAACTTGTGTAAAATTCATAGAGAATTTGCAGAAATTCTTTTTGCGTTACATTTGTTGCAGAAATTTTATGAATATATTCTATTAGCATGTGATTTATGTTATCTTCGTTTTGGTACGCATTTTGGGCATAATTTTTCACAGTTTCACTGTTGCACGCAAATTCATAAAAATCCAGGCACGCATCCACTGAATGGTTCATCAAACTCAACATGCGGGATGCTGTGGATTTACATGTTATCAGTTTGCATGTGTGATTCGAACGCGTTAACTGATTTTGTTGTTTTCTCCCTGCAATTTTTCAGAAATGGCTTAGAATTACGAATAGAGAGACTCATTTTGGAACTTACTGACTGTTTTTATAGGAATATATTTTGTGGTCGTGAATAATGTTGTTAAAACTGTCGGGAAAGAGCCTGGAATTAAAGGTTTTTTGAAAAGTTAATTAATAATAACTTCTGAAAAATTACTTGGAGTTGAATGAACGGTAGAAGGTATATTTGTTGTTGTTGGGGATGGTATATTTGTCGTTGTCAGTTGTGATGAGCTTGTGGAAATCACAGTTTGATCTATAAATTAAATTAATAAATAGGGTCAAACAGTTACCGACAAACAATAAGCAAATTCCACACTCTGTTTAAGTGCATTTCGATAAGATAATCGTTCTATCTGAAGAAAAGTGTTGGATAGAAGTGAGATAAATAAATTTTAACTTACTCTGCACAGAACTTATAACAGGAACAGTACTTAGAATATTCGTCGTAGTTTCAGGCGAGTGCAAATCAGTGGAAATTGATTCTGCGGCTATTTTAATATTAAAAGAATATTATTTGTTTTTATTAAAAAAATTATTCTTGCTTACTAGTTAACTCTTCGACGGTAGACGTGTTGTAGGTAAAACTCGAAAATTTTCCTTTAGTTGATGCATGCAATTGATTCTGATCTAATAAAAAATCAATGTAACGAATGAAGCTTTAAAATCAATTTAATCGTCACCTGTGGTAGAATAAGTATTAGTGTTTTCATTATTGAGAGTTTCCGTAGTTGCACCAACTTCTATTATATTGTCTGTAAACGGACGATTCTCTGTTTTAAGCACATTATCGGTGGTGATTTGTTCAGAAATTCCTGTATTAATGAGGTTCACAGTTTGTAAAATGTCTGTTGTAGTAAGTTTGCTATTTTCTGGTGCCTCAGAAGTAGCTCTTTCTGTGAAAATTTTCACATTTTCTTCACTGACATCATGATCGTATTCATCAATGTCGTTCGTGTCTTTCTCTTGAGATTCTTCACCGTTTTCTGGAATTGTTGTACTTCTCGAGGTGGACAATAATTTTAATGGTTTTAATGTTGTAAAGTTGAAATCGTCTTCTGCATTTACAACAATAAGTTTTTCATTTAAGGGACCTTTCTCCACAATTTCTTTATCCTATTAGAAAATGCAAGAAGTTTAGAACAAGGTTTACCTACCTAATTGTAGACCACTTTTTTACCTTTTGGTGTTCATGCCCGGATTTTGGCATTTGGAGTATTTTAACCGTAGTCAAGTGTAATATAGCGAATAAAACTAAACATATTACTAAAAAAACTAATAAAGCGCAAATAAAGGAACGATAGGATGAGCTTTTCCGCTCATTTTCACCATGAGACACTTGATACGTTGACTTCGGCATTTCTACTATAATTAAAACTTTAAATGTACCTCATATCGTTAAGATTAATAGTAAGGCTTAGGATTTATAATCAGTTAGCCAAAAGGAAACCCTTTTCCGGAATTGACCGCAGTTTCTGATAAAACTCAATCCAAGGGGAAAAATGAAAGATTATGATTTACCAATCAACTTGAGTGTAATTAATGTATCTATAATAAAGTTGAATTCGGTTTTTAGGCGAAAATAAAGAAAATTTAAAAATAATAAGCGGTTAGCATTCCAGCAGTTTAAAATTTCGCCCAATTTCATGTTTTCCAGTCATCTGTTGGCAGAGAGAGTAATTTCAGACAATGAACAAAATCGATACCTACTTCACAAATTCTAAGTTGAAGAAACATAACCCCAAAAGAAATTAATTCAAAAGCATTGTTTATTAAAGTTTTTATTGGTTTTTGTCATAACAATTGTTTAGTATTATCAGGTTCTGTTTGTTGTTCTCACAACCATGTTCTCCTCCAAATTCACCACATTTACAAACTGCATTAGATATTCTAAAAAGTATCTTCACAAATCGGTGATAAATTACTGCAAACCACCGAAATTAGAAAATCCAATAGAACGTACCCTCAGGATATTAAAAGGTGACTTTAAAAACTTTAAGATCCTTATGGAAACAAGAGCAAAAGGAGGTGTTGATGCATTGATTGAATGCCCAAATCATGTGGACATTGTAATCATTGGTGGTGGTGCAATGGGCAGTTCCATTGCATATTGGATAAAAGAAATGAGTGGTGAAAATGGTTTAAGGGTATTAGTTATAGAGAAGGATCCAACGGTATTGTAGAACCATTTTTTACTGTTGAATATTCTTTCATTTTTGGTAATTTTTTGTTTTAGTACGCAAACTGTTCAAGCTCATTAACATTAGGAGGTCTATATCAACAATTTTCTATAAATGAAAACATCCAAATGACTCTTTTCGCGGCAGAATTCTTACGAACAATAAAACGTCGTTTTGGACCCCAATCAAATATTCATTATACACCAGGAGGATATTTAATGTTAGCAAATGAAGAGGATGGTCAACAGTTGGTAGATAATTCAATACTACAGAATAATTTAGGGGCAATTAATACAATTTTAACACCAGAGAAATTGAAAGAAAAGTAAACCAGGCCCTTGATATTATCTTTAGTCCTTTCATAATTTTTTCTTTTAGATTTCCATGGATGAACGTCGATGACATAGCAGTAGGATGTTTAGGCTTAGAAAAGGAAGGATGGTTCAATCCGAAAGCTTTATTACATTTATTTCGAACAAATGCTAAAGAGTTGGGTACCAGGTTTTTACATGGAGAAGTTATTGATTTCGATTGTTCAGACGACAACTCACAAACCTTATCAAAAGCTAGAAAACAATTAACTGTTAGTCGAATTGAGCTTTGAAATTTTCACATTATTTTAAAATGATTATTTTTAGGTGAAACTACCAAATGGCGATGAAACTCCTGTGAAATTTGCATGTTGCATAATTGCAGCTGGTCATGAATCAGGAAATGTTGCCAAACTCGCTAAAATTGGCACTGGCAACGGAATTTTATCACTAGGACTACCAATAGAAAAAAGGTGCTCTCTTTGTTTGTCTTTCAAAGTTCGTTTTAAATGTTTTCTTTTATAGGAAACGCAATATATTCCGGTTTATTTGTGAAGAAAATCCACCAGGCATAAATACACCAATGACCTTTGATTACACCGGTTGCCAATTTCGACGTAATGGACTAGATGGTGGTTTTTTATGTGATTTGACTACATCTGTAAATTCTGAATCAACTGATTCGACCAACAGTTCTGATGTCGATCGCAGTTTATTCCACGAAGAATTGCTACCTAAACTTGCGCATCGTGTTCCAGCTTTTAAATCAGTTAAAGTCGACAATGCTTGGAGTACTTATTACGATTATAATTTTTATGACGAAAATGGCATTGTTGGCTCCCATCCGTACTTTGATAATATAATGTTTGCCACAGGATTCTCCGGAAATTGTAAAGTTTTTGTGATTCTAAAGAGAATTGTTGTAAATCTTCTTTTTATAGGTGTACAAGTGTCAGTGGCAGTTGGAAGAGCAATTGCTGAACTAATTCTTGAAGGACGATTTACCACCATTGATTTAAAACGTTTAGGTTTTCAAAGGTTTTTGTCCGATACTCCCATGTACGAAATAGGAGCGTTATGAATTAAATATGTAGGTATTTATATTGTGTTTTTATTGAAAAAAATTACAGAGTTTAAATACTGGAAAAACTGAAAAAGAACATTACCACCGATATTGTAACTCTTAAAATTTTTAATCCCATGGCATAATTCATAGCGTACGTGTCAGAGAATGAAAGTGTGACTGGTTTTATTAAATTTGATAGAAATATCAGGAATATTTGCTTATTTTCTTTGTTCCAATTATACCATTCTAAATCACAAACCTTCATAAAATAGTTTTCAAACTAAAACATATTCTTTAAAAGATCATCTGGTAAATGATTGCAACGAGAACAAATACCTCTTGTTCAAGCATTTCTCCAGGAATTAAATATAGCATTACAGTTATTTCAAAACCAATTGTTGTTACAATTGATCGAGATATGCCATAATAAACCAAGTACGTCTCCTACAATTGAGCATTACTTTAAAAATCGGGTATGACATTGAAAAATGGATTTTGTGAACCGAAACAAACGAGTACATAACAAATACAGAAAATAGGGTTCCGGTAAGGGCTAGAATTGGAAAGCATGTTTTAGTTAGGTCCTGAAGGTACCGGACGTGTCTAAAAACAGAATTTAAATATTGGTTTTTTAAGACTACAATAACATACTCTAAAAGTTCATTGTGTTTTTTTATAAAAAAATATTAGTCTTCGTTTGGTTAATAACTGAAATTCCAAATTTTCGGCGTAGTGCATAGAACTATCTTCGTTACACATTTCAATAAGGTGACTCATAAAAATTTTTAGTATCATTCGAATGTACATTGTCATATAAGCGAAATAATATGCAACTGTTGTCATAAAATATGTTGTTATTGTAAGAGATATAGTAGAGACTACTCTTACATAAATAAATAATAAATTTGGAAAGTATCTTTTTATATAGATGTAGGTACTGAAGATGTGTACCCAGTTTTCTGTGTAAATGTTCGATATGTACACATAAAAAGTACAAAATATGAGAAGAACAACATGAAATTTTAGCCAAATTATCCACTTATTTCCAAATTCGAATAAACTGTTATCAGTTCTTTCATCATAATACAAATTTCGTTGGAATTTTCTTAATTTATTCATATGATAAATTCCATCCGATAAATTCCTGAACGTTAAGTATGTAGCAGTTAATCCCTGAAAATTTCAAATGTAATTGATTTTTTATATAGAAATGAGCAGTTTACATATATTTGGTTGCTGAAACCTAGTCCATTGTCCCAAATGTAATCGAGCGATGGATGTAAAACGAAAATACCGATTTGAATCAGGATGCTGCAACTCATGCCGAATAATATTAAATAAATTAAATGTTTTGCGTATTTCAGTGTCCATAAGTTTGTTGTTATATCAATGAGGAATTGTAAAACGTCTTGTTCTATAAATTAACAGGTGCTTCTAGTATTGATAAAATTAGTACGATTAATTAGACAAGTGATTTACCTTTAGTTTTCAATTTAAGAACGGGATTTTCGCTGATTGTTAAAGTGAGATCCTGCTGCATGGTGTTAGCCAAACGAAAACTTATCCGCCCGTGTTCTAAAATAAGCAAGAGACTTTTCTCGTTTACTCTTTCAGGCCAATGGTTAATATAAGTACTTTCCGTAATGAGTATTCCATAAAAGATATAGGTCAACATTGTTTATTTAAATGTAAGATCATTTTTTTTATTACTACATATCTATATCTGAATATAGATTTATAATATTTTACTAGGTTTAATTGTAGAAAATATTTCATGACAGAAAATGGATGAAAAAAGTGTTATTATTGTTTTCTTCAAAGCTCAGAATTTAAAAAAAAACACAACGAATCAAATACCTACCAATCCATTTATTATTTCTAATATCTGCAATGTACATTCTCCAAACTACAAAAAAAATCAAACTTGTTTCACTTTTTTTAATCTAAGTAATCCAATGTTGCCACATAAGCCTCATGCATTAAATTTCTATATGTTGTTCTACCAAAGGCCACAAACCGCCTCCGCAATCTCGTTAAATATTTACCACAATTTTTCAAACGAACACAGCGTCTTTTTCGAGTATATTGGTACTTTTTGTTATGATTATAAATAAATAACTCCATTAATAACACCAAACCTAAAAACCATAATTTCATCAATAAGCACAACTCAAAACTGGAATCCAAAAAATGACCTGAAAATAGACATCCTATACACAACAAGTAAAATGCCCCTTGCAACATTTTCAAACTAATCGGTTGCAGTTTTTCACTATCCTGACTTGCTTTTTCCGCTCTTCGAGTTTGTTTCTTGATGCCTACTTCTACATCTGGCCCACTATTTTGAGCCTTCTTCTGTTTACCCAAATTCTCGTATTCATCTTCAGTCATTTTTGTTATAATTCCAGCCTCAAATATAGCCATCAATCTTCAATTGTTAAAATTATTATTGCTAAATCACAATATTCACATAATTGTTACATTTTATTAAATTCCTCAATGTATGGACACCCTAATTGAAATGCCATTGCCGAGTAAGCAGTATTCAATTTTTCAGTTAAATGAAAATTTGTTGCTCCAAAACGATGTGTATCGAAAAAAAGCGTCTCTCTACCAGCAAGTAGTGCCATATTCGGGACATCTCTTACCAATTTGACACCCTCTTCTACGGAATCCACCAAATATTCCTGTTGATTCTGTTGCATCAATTCCCATAGACGCCTATACACTCCCGTTCCATTCTACAAATATTCGAATAATATGAAATTCCACCCGAAAGTCCCCCAGGAAATTACCTCCAATAAACTATAGGAAGAGGAATGATGCTCAACGAACAAGTGATATCCTCTTTCTCTCATTGCCAATTCAAGCTGGTCCAGGTTAGAAATAGGTTTTTCTAAAAATTTCCTCATTTGTAACAGTATCCTAGAAATATTTGATCGTACCTCTGCCCGGACGGGCCAACAGCGACGTCAAATTCGCCGAATACATGTCAGTAATCACATAAGTCGCCGAAATAGACAATAGAATAATAAAAAAACGAGCTTTATGGCTGGAACTCGGTGCCCTTCCGGCTAAAATTGATATGCTATCAAAAAACTCAATTCTTTTATTTAAGAAGTACTTTGTTTGAGCAAAATCGTAGTCGTAAACCACGTGCAATCGAAGAGTAATCTCACATGTGACTCTACAAGAAATCTTGGCTGCCAGAGATTGGGTAAAGCTATGATTAGATACAAAATCGGCCCAACTAGAAGAAAGGTGACCGCAATTGTTGGCCACACTTGCCAATGGAAAGGTCTTAACAGGGCAAGAGCCTCATTGAGTTTACTGGGGGCATGAGTTACAAACGCACCACTGTCTGCAAGTGTAATGAATGAAAAATCGACGTAATGTGAACGTTCGTAGGTCAAAGCTATGTCGCCAATGAAGAATTCATTGTGCCTGTTCCATATTAGGCCCATGACCCCACTGAAACTGCCTGACTCGTCAGGAGCGGAGCCCTGGATTCGTTCAGGCGGGTCGATGTATTTGTACCTGAAATGAAGTTTTTTTGACAACAGGTTTAAGATTCTTTCGTCTCTTCCACCAAGAACCGTTATGGTGCTATCGTTATTGTATTGAACGAAATGCCAGGGTGGCTTCTAAAAGAGAGGGTGAATTTTGAAAAATGCAATTAACATCAGATTAATGTTTGTACGTGTAAAACAGGTACGTAGAACAGTTTGCCTTTAAAATCCTTATAAACAGATTTGGTCAAGGGTTGTGTTGGGTGGTAGAACAGTCCAACTCCTGCAGTCCACCAGTTGATTTTATCTAAATGGTGGTCTCTGTATGAAGTTGCTTGATTGAAGAAGATTCGATACCTTTAAAGGTTTTAACTGAGGTAATAAATTTTTGCTTTTTCAAAAGTGCACGTACGTATTTTTGTCTTTTCTTGTGATTACGAAGACTTTCATTGCAAAATGAATATTTCTAATGAAATATCTATGAAAAGGTTGTTCTCCCCAGTTAAATACGAAAATTGTGTCTCTGCTAATAATATGTCGGTCATAGATCTAGAAAAATGAGTGTTTGTTTCTTTAATGTTCTATTAAAGTTACTTGTTTACAACCTCCAGTAATATATGTTCAAAAAATCGGTGCTTTCCAAAGAAAATGGAAACCGACTTCTGATGTTTTTTCACTTGATAATCTAAATACTCAAAGTACTGGAATTTAAACGAAGTATAATCAGAGGTCAAATGTTCAAATGTAATTATTTTTTACCCTTTCCTGCATTTCAACAGTCGTGATATCATAATGACTTACTAATGTACCATCATTTAATAAGAAATTTCGCAAAAGAGTTTTAATAAACGCTGTATCTAAAAATAATGAAGATGTGTTAGAGGAGACAACTCTTCAAAAAGGACAAGAGCCCTTTTAAGATATTGCAAGAGTTAAAAGCACCTGTGTGATTCTCATAACAGATTGTGATATCAGTAGATGGTAATCCAACAATAATCTCGTAAACTGCATTTAATAAATTAATGTTGTACTCTTTGCTCAAATCTTCCAAATCATCTTAAACACAAGCAATAAATAGAGACACTAGTTATTGATAATTACTATGTTTAATACCCTTTTCTAAATAAAACCGATAAGACCTAATAGATACTAATGATAACGACAATAAAAAAAGACATTTTACTGTAAAAACAAACATATTTTTACGAAGTTATGAGTATAATTATTTATCGCCGTTTTCTTTAATGTAGGTACTTTGTGTTACACTTGAAAGCAGGTAATGCAAAGATTTCGTGTTCTAAATATTCCTGAATATCAGTAGTTAATTATTAAATATACAGAGACTTCATGTTTATCCAAGTAATAATCAAATCCATTATTAATACGGCTTTCATTTAAGGGAATTAATTAAACTTTTAAAAAGTTCATTCAGAAAGACCTTTATCAACTGAAACCACACTTAATTCTATATACTATTTTAAGATTAGAAGTTAAATTAAGAGGTAGGTATAGGCAATATAAAAAAATTTAAATAAAAATCGATTAGAGATTTATTTAAAATAACTGGTTGCATAATGGAATTGTGAATACCAGTCTTTAAATATTTCCTACATGATTTTCTAGATGTCAACAAATACAAATTTAAAATTAATAATGATCATTCATTTTATCATATCTCCGATGCTCCTATCTCCAAAATATTTTATAGTGTTTACTTTACTACGACAAAATAACTTGCAAATTTTCACTATATAGTATTAGTATCTAAATAGCATAATTATCATTATTTAACGATTACAAGAATTTGTGTTAGTTTTGTATGTACTTACATACACACAAATGTAAATAAATGTACCTAGAGGTAAATATTATGGTCGTTATCATAAAAGAGAACAACTTCCTACAAATTCTATAGAAAAGAAATTACATAATAAAACGTTTAGATCTCTTGTTTACATTTTGGTGGTCCATTTACAGAATCATAAAATTCTCATTTATATTTGCCAATTTAATGGATAAAAAACATCATAAATTTCCTCTTACGATTTTTAATAACTTTTAAATCGTATAAAAAAAACTAGAAATTTTAAATTTCTCTCATGTTCTGAAAAACTGGATTTTACATTTACTTGATGCCAATACATCAAAATTTCAAATTTTAATACTGTCTGTTCCACATCTACTCGTAATTCCTATTAGAATTTCATACGCCTGATGAGGACAATAAGATCCTCCTATTGAATTTGAGAAATATTTGTATGGTATCCACACACATATGCCTCACGTGGAAATCAGATTAAAATGTTTGCCTTTGTGTTAATAACGAAAAAGATTGATTTGGAATGGCGCCAATGTCCCTGATGTCCTCTGAAAGACAAAATCACTAATCCCTTAATATTGACTGAAAACTAAACGTGGCAGATCGTGTGACTCAAACAAAAGTTATTCAGGGGAGAAAGGTTTCCCTATTCGATTTATTTCACATGAAGATGATGAATACTCGACAGACAAAATCACAATCGAATCGTACAAAATCAAAAAGTTCTTTTATTAAAACCGAAGTGACTGAATTGATTTATTTAATATTAACGGGTAAGTGAAATACGTAGCAAAGTCGTCAGATTTCTCATACCATATTTAATTTCCAACGTTTGAGATAAATCATACTATTTCGAGGAACTTTATTCTTTCCAGCGAAAGTTTTTACCTGATGTGTAAACAATAATTTTTCACTTTAGAATGTTTACCTCTGAACAGGTAAACAACGCACTTTACTCGTTTATTACTCATCAGTATGCAATTAACGGCCACCAGCATCCCATTCATTATTAATTCAATTTTCGACAATTTTTATCTACCCTTGGTTTAATCAATCTTTCGCCTTGAATTACTATAATTTATTGTCGAATTGTGTTCAATTACTCAGTTAATTACCCAATGATAAAGTAACTAATTTAAGATAAAAAACAAATTCGGTTGATTATGAATCTTTAATTTTTTTTGGAATACCCAGAAACCGCAACATTTAAAATTTAGAGCTTTACACTAGGAAATTACAAAAACAACTTTCCATTGTCAGAAATCCCGCACATTTTTACCTCATTATCGAATAAAAAAATTTCCCTATGGGTTTGGAATAAGTCATATTAATTTAATCTAATCTAAATGCGGAAAAAACGGTTTGGATGAACTCTTTTTTGATTTAAGACAAAATTGCCAAATTTCAGAAATATAACGTTGGTACTTAAATATATCTAAAACATATGATAGACTCTTAAATATTGCATTTAAGATAATATGTAAAACCTTATCAGACGATAACAAAAGCAATATGCAAATTGGAACAATGAAAAAAACATTAGCAATCTAATAAATTATAAAAAGCAAAATTGATTTTGTTTAAAAAATTGTCAACACTTGCGAACCCGGATAATCGGACAGCATTAGAGATATTATATTCCGTGAAAATATCTAATAAAAGATAATTCACGGTCGAGCAAAGCCTAAAAATACAAACCGAAATTCCAACGGCCAAGTACCTATTCTCGTTCAGGTACCAAAAACGTGCAAAGGCCTATAGACAACACCTGCACTCTGAAAAACCACACAATAAAGCGAATCCCTGAAATTAATTAAAGAGTCAAAGGCCCATGCACAGACGTCCGTCCACCCAAAGACGAGCAACAAGAAAAACGTACACATACACACCATCATTTCAATACCAAGAAGCACATGTCCATCCCCACAGTCAACCTACACACCGTCCCAGTCCCCATGATGTGAATGATCGGCTATCACAAAGAGCTCGCTCTGCCACTCACAACAAAATCGTCCTCGCTTAGGTGAGGCAGTTAGTGAACGTCGAGTCTCCGCTATTAGTACTAGTGCTGTAGTAGTTTTGTCGTGCACGCAGTTCTTTCAAGACTTGCACTTGCACAAAGTCGTTAATAGAGAAACGTGCACTTATTGTAAATGGAACAGTGAACCGTTCGGGCTTAAGACAACTCTTCCAGTTCCAATTATCATGACCAAGATGCTGATGTTCGAGGTAAGTGATGTTCGCTCTTAGTATCGCAAATTCGTCATCGACACTTCCTGGATGCACATATCATTATTCATTCGGTTTTCCAACAAAAATGCCACATTTTATTTACGAACTTTGGCACAACTTTTAACGTGATTCATTTCATTTACAAACTTTCCTCGTATGTTGGGAATTTATTATTAGATTAAAAGTTGCATTGTTGCGCTCTCGTAAAAATAACTAGAGTATGTACACATTTAGCGGAGTTGTTTCAATTTTTCGGTTGCAATTTTGCCCGACTGCCAATTCATTAACATTATGCAATATTGAAGTTGTTTTCATGTTCTTGGTCCTGAAACACTTAATGATCGTCTAAGTATACATTGTTTTATTGTTAAACAAGGCCCGACCAAATCAATAAAATCACTTAGAAATATGGGTCGCTTTTGTGGGAAACAATTAGTTCTAATCTCAAATATTATCTAACGTTAATGAAGTTACAGATAAATGCGCTTACGTCTAGAAAGTTTTTTTTTTCATTTCTTCGTAATCAAGTAATTCAGATTAAATAAAAAACCCATATTTATTCGTAGGCTTGTGATGGTGTGATGCGACACACTTTTGCGCTATTATTCTCGAAATTAATAACAAAATCATTACGAATCAAAATTCACTTAGAGCGAAAAAAATATGCTAACGAGTGTTTTATTATGTGATGTTTGTATTTTGTAAATTCCGGTAAAGTTTCAAGCACGTTGTAATGTTATCATTTACGCTTCCCAGAATAAATTATAGAATTGTTCAAGAATTTCTCGTTTCATCATCGGACAGCCTTCAGAAGTTTGAGTTTCGTTGGACTCTAATCGCTAGATAAGCGATTCTCTTGACTGCGAATAACTCTAAAAACAATCAAAACTGCTGGTGTCAATGTCATTTTGGCATGTTCGTGTTAATGAAATCGCTACTGAACTGAAAAAAGAGAAAATTCGACAATTAACTTGAAATACTGTCCACAGGGATTGGGTGTGTCTTATTAATGTGCCACTTGTAGATTTTAATCAGCCAACAAAAACTTTCGGGATCTGTTTTGAAGATGTAAACGATTAGAAATCAGAAAATAAATATGTAGCGAATTTCGCTAAACATTTAGCAGGTTGTAAGTGAATAATAACGCAAAAAAATACTCAAATATATACGATATTCGTTACTTTCACCGTAAAAACACATCGTGTATGTTTTATGTATCTGGTTTTACGAGTATTGAACATAAATCGGAACAAAGTACTTGCACGGATTTTTCCTCTAACGTCTTGACGTACAAGAAATTGACTCCTTAGTCAATCAGGATAAAAACAGCGGAGAAACCTTGAATGAAATTTGCGTTTGAAATGAACGCTCTTGGACTATGTTTGTGGTTCGCGATTCCTTGATGGCCATTTACCCATTTTCGGTAATTGTGCGTCAGTAGGAAATTTCGGAACCGGATTGAATTTGACCGGGCACGACCTACGGATGCATTTTGACAAGAAATAACCAGTTTTCGGCTCGCTCATCACGAATACTTTCTCGCATTTAACTAATTAAATAGTGCCTTATTATCATCTGGTGTTTTTTTTGAGTGCTACTTAAAGACACTAATTACTGAAAACGAAAAACTAATACGATAATTAAAGCGTTTTATTTTCGAAAAATCAAATCACTTTCTCCATATTTAGCTAATAGCAAAAAAACACTTTTTTCTTGTTCTCTTTACACACATCTTTATTTTCTCCTAGACCTTGACTTGTTAATAAGACGTCTCCTCAGTGACTTTCACTTTTGATTAACTGAACTTTTAATTGAAATTGTTTTCAAAATATTAATTGAATTGTAATCTTTAAACTGCCGATTTCACCATATTACATTCGTATTGTGTTCAATTTCTAATTTATATCATTTTTTAAGGTATATACAAGTTCGTCGGACGGATTAGTCATGTTTCGGTGATGAATATTAGCATTTAACACCTTCATGTATTCCGGTCGACCTATAAATTATCGAACAATTGTAAAAAACATGTCGTCAATGTGCCCACATTCGAATTCTTTACTCAATTTTCAAAACTCACTGTTCAAATTTAATTTTCCTACAATTAACTGAAAACTGATAAATCTCCCGATTGCGTGCCAATTTGTTAGTTGAAAATGTCAACAAAAATCGACTCACTCCAATAATCGTTGGAATTTATACAGTATTAGTATTAATAAATAAAATGGTTTAATGGATACTGAACACTGGTTTTTAGCGAAACTTTTAAGCTTTAACCCATCCAGCAATAAATTATCCCGCTTTTGAATAAGTAAAAGAGTTAAACGTGCAAGTAAACTTCCTACGTAAATTTGATAACATCGTATCCGTACGTTTTTATTGACTAAAATCGTGACTTGGGGGCGCGAAACCACCAGTCAAAAGAGAATTTCAGCCACAGTCAATCCAACGAATTTGGAATATTATGCAAAATGAAATTCACTTGAGTTCAAAGCCTTTTCCACCATATAATTAACGTTATATCTTAACAAAGAAATTACAAAATGTGTGTTAAGAGTGCTTTTCCTGCTGATCCGTAACGGTAAGAAAGTATTAATATTTGTTAACAAAAACCTAACTGAACATTGCTGGTTCGAACATCGATGACATAGATTTGCTAATAATGATGATGGGCATCGTTAAGTGCTAGTGAAAATGAAGTTAGTATTTAATTGCGCTTCGACTGATTGTTTCTACCACTCTTCCGCACTGTTACGGAACCTCAATTCACAATACTCGAAATGTTCGCATAAAAATCAGCCCCTAAACCGTTACTCGATAGTTTATTTGTTGTTTTGAGTATCCGATTTATGGAAATGGGGTAAAAAAACGTCAATATTTCCAAAACACGCAATTCATAATGCAGCATTATTATGTTCATTTATTGTGATACGGATAAATTTTCTACTGTAATGTTTTATAAAAAACATCAAAGTAATTATAAACTGGTAATCGATATTTCATAATAATAACAGTTGTTTAGAAAAAAAGAGCTGCATATGTACATAATAACATACGTAAAAGGGCATTAAGCATAATAATCAGGCATAATGCTGGTATAATAAACTTGTTAGTCCTTTATTTATGTCTAGTTGTTTACAATTTCAATGGTTTTTACCCGATTTGGAGTCCACGATCTTTTCTGTGATCGGAAATAAAACATAGTATTGAGATTACAATAATGTTTATAAGATCATATAAATAATCAGAGTTGCGGGGAATTTAGGTCTGCATATAAATATTGATTTGAAATTATTTTACACTTCAATTGCGTTCCGAATCATTGGGACATCTGCATAACAATATAGTTATGCACTTCGTACAGTAAAATTGTAATTAATTCGCCCTAGTTCATCAAAAAAATCCGACATCGGAAAAAAACATCTCAATAAACTTTTGACATAACATAAATGGAAATCACTCTTGTTTTCCAATATGTTCTAGAACTTATCATTCGTCAATTTTCTTATGAAACTTTCCCCAAAACGTTTTGTCAATAAAATTAACGAAAAAACTTCTGATTCTGTGGGGCTTAAGAGGATTTTTGCAGTTTTATCTCGTATTAGGGATGTGTAATTTCGGCATGCGCTCTTCTAACACTGACCAGTACCGGAACAAAACCCCAGAAAAAAAAAACTTAATTACATTTTTTCTCTGATCACTCATAATTTCGTCAATCCCACAATAAAAAACCTAAAATCTTTTAAAACCGGATTACCATAATAATCCGCTTAATATCGAAACTTTTTACAATAAAACTTCAATTAAAACCACCGCCAAACTCCGCCACCACTTCTTAATCCCATTCGGTCTGTGTGTTAACATTCTTCAAGTGGAAAAAAGTCGGTTCGAATAATCCAAAAAGCAACGTCTTTTTTCGACACGAGATTCTGGGTATGAAATCGGCGAAAAGCCACCCCTGCGTCGCATTATTGATCGACAGACACACTGTATGTGCTGGCTGAATGTTCGCTCCAGCATCACGAATCGTATTTAGTGCGCGACATCATCTCAAGAGAGGTCGAGTCAACCTCCACCACCCGACCAGCGAAATTGTTGGTGTGTGTGGTGAGTTTGTGGCCGTCGTATAAATGGACCAAGATTGCAATCTGGCCTGGGGCCCTTAATGTGTGCCTACTACACTTACCCCAGCACCAGGGGGTCCCGAACCATGGGCTGGACCCACATCGATCATCCGGTATTCTCTGCAATTGTTAGCACTCTTTAGTTCTATATAGATGTAGTTTTATGTGCTTTTTCACCTCGCTATCTCGTGTCCCCAACAATATAGAACATGTTGAATTTGTGTAGTTTGATTATTGAGAAGCGCTGCTGCGGTCACGTCCAGTACAAAGGGGAGATCCACGTCCCCAGCATCCAGACCACCCTATTGCAAAGTCCGTTGACATGCTTCTGGATCATAAAACTATTTTCATTTATTCTACAATGAATTTTTGGTAAAACACTTGAAAATTTGCTCTTTTTCGGTTTTACATTTTCATGCATAAATAAAGCGCGCGTTTCAGTGGAATTAAAACGAATGCAAAATGAATTTTTGTTTAATCCAGCTGGAATATTTCACATTTAACAGTAGCATTACGATTTCATTTGGAAATTCATCCATTTAAGCACTGTAAGTACGACAATGTCCAATAATAATTGCAGTTGCATGTAACTGTACACACGAAAGCGACGCGTTTTTTGCTTCTATTTTCATGACGACAGAATTTTATGATACTTTTCAGTATCTAATGTCGTAGAGGTAAAAAGCATGCGATATTCTAATGGATTTTAATGTTGTATAAATTATGAATAGACCTTATACAGGATTTTATAATTAATTACATCCGAGATTACAAGCGAACAAGCGTAATCGGTACCTTTATGACGCCGCAGAAATCTGGAATTGAGGGAATATGCCAAATCGACTCTTAATTATAGTTAAAGACCAAATAAACAATAAACATTTCATATGTTGTTATCGTAATATTATCCGCTCAATGGTGTTCTAAAGTGATGTGAACCTAATCTTTGTTGAATCAAGATCTATATGTATAGAGACGCTAATTAGCCGTTTAATATGAATACGTAATTAAATTATGTCTTGTATGCGCGCATATAGATGTAATATAAGAGTTTTGACCTATTTTCTAATTACACACCATTATTGTATTCACAATAAAGTTTGTTAGGCTGAAATGCATATGTTAGTGTTAGTCAATGAAATTGGGTTAGACATTCAATAAACAATTTTTCTGATTGTATTTATAATAAAATGTAGGCAGATCTTTCTAACAATGGGTTTTGTTTACTTTTGCTTTTTCCTCAACGGTGATTGATAACTTAATGACAAAATACAATAAAAGTGTACTTACTTTATGCTTTGTTACACTTTCTTGATATCGTTTTGTGTGGGCATTGGGGTGGAATTTGATGTGAACCGAGACCTTAGTCTTCATGACGCACATGAAACTAGTACACTTGTGCGTTTATGGCACTGTTAATTACTTTTTTGCGCGTTAGTGTTAATTTTTACATAAACAGAGAAATTGGTCTCGAAATGGAAATTTAACACTTTGCACATTTCTTTTTTTGTTTGTGTATAGAAATGTGTCAATACATTTGCTGGGCATAAATCGATTTAAGTCTAATTATTAAACCATTTATCCGATCAACTGGAATTGAATAATTATTCAAAGTCTCGTGTAATTCCCATATATTCTCTTTTGCACAAAATAAAAAGGAAAAGTCAGTTTAGCGTGCAGTTTGACCTAGATGAGCATCGTATATATATTTTCGTTTTATTTTAACGCAAGTACATCGTGTACACACTCAATAGTAATTCTTCATTTCAAAATTAAATAATAAAATACTTTCAATTTTGCATAAAAGTTTCTCTTTCAGTGATCAATTAATTGTTGCGCATTGTATGGTGTCTGGATGGTTCCACTTTGCTTATTGTAAATGTCACTGATGCCCATTCAAGACCATAACTATTAATCTTCACATTGTCTACGATTGAATAGTACATGAAAGTCAAATTATTTGTAATTATTGTGTCCGGAAAGAGTATTTTTGGAGTCAGTGGGAGAGGAGAAGCTCTCACACGTCGAAATTATAAAATAAACGCATCAACACGTTTTTTAGCGCAAATCGTTGTAAATTGCGAACCTTATCTGCACATTTAAATTGATACCGGACACAATCACAACATATATGAGAAACTGCAGGATATTTGTAGCTGTTGCAAAAAGCTCCTAAATGCATCTATAACTGTTCGTCTCCGCTTGAGATCAAATCGCATCTCAGCGGTGTGAGAATAAGAAAACGCATTTTTTCCTGATCGCATTCTATTCAGAGTTGAATTATTAATTAACTGTTAGAAATTTAGGTAGGTGCACATTTACAATTAAAAATTTCAATTAACCCACATTTGGATTTTTAAATAAAAAAATTTCCATTATTTGATATAATATTTTTGTCTCTGACAAGATCTGAGGAAAAATTTCTATGTAACAATTAAAAAAAACTCAAGTGTAATATTTCAATTGACTTTTACCGTTCGAACTTCATTATTTTCAAGAATCCTTGAATATCTCCAAGATGTGGGCTTTTTTGTATGGAAAAGTATGTTAGGTGCTTGATTTGGCCTAAATAAACGCCGACTAAAATATATACAATTTGTTCCGTTACAATCTAAACAATATTCTTGCTTATTTATCCGAAAAAAAAACTTTGGACCCAAGTGTAATTATTTTATGACGAATATTCGCCTTAACGGTAGTTCTAAGGTATTTGTTTACTTGTGTGATTAATTTTCTACATTTAAGGAAACAAACAATTAACTACAAAGGTTCATTATATTATACATTTCGCCTTGTAGTAAAAAAAACAATTTATTTCCACACCAGAATTCAAGTGGGTGGAATTTTCGTTATCATTAAAAGACCACTCACAAATTTTATGTAAATGAACATGAGGAAATCGTATAATTGCGTCTGTATTTATGATTTCAGTTTTATAGAGTCATAAATATATCTTTAAATGGTTATTTGTTAATTATTTCCAATTTTATTAACACCTGTAACGTGTAATTAAACGTCTATTTTAAAACTGCGGTACTTTTTTTGTGTAACGTTGCCAAAAATATTAAATATTAGTTTTAATGTGGAGATGTCGTGATGAAATTTTGTAATTTAAGTTCATAAAGTGAAAAATCGACCTTCATAAGCCTTACATTTTGATTTCGAACACATACAACAAAATCTTCTATAAATAGTGACGCTATTCATACAAATATATAATACAGCTATCATTATAATGACGAATTTGTTCAATTTTCACAAAGACCCATTTATAATCAGTGTAAACACACTGTGGTGTCTCGTTATTTTTCAAACATGAAAAAAACGACATGAAAAAATTAACAAATCCATTTACTCTTTCAGAGTCCAGCCACACACCACCAAAAGGAGGTTCTTTCCAACAAATCCGGACAGCATTTAAAAGTTTCACAACGAAACAGTCTCTCCACATCCAAGCCATCTTTCACTTATCCAAAGGTATACAACGTTTCCATGCTACGAAGGCACCAATTTAGATAATAATAGCTGCTTAAATATCCTGGAAACTGTACTCTATTTGTTTCAGGTCTCATCTTTACATCACACTCAAGACCTTCTCTCGGATTATGGTTTACAACAGTTGCAGCAAACAAGTTCTTCAAGTAAACAACAGTTGAACTCAACCACCTCAAGAAACGGTATATCCAAAACTTCAATTTCACATTCAGACGTGAGTGTATTATTGTTCATTCAATTTTCCCAACTATAAATGTATATTTAATGTGCGCTCTTCTTCCTTTTTGCCCCGGTTTCCAAACAATCCTTTATTGCGGTTGTTCTATTTAAAAGCAGTTCGTGCCAAAAATGTTACAACTTTTGTGTAACTATTTTTAACTCGATTTTCATTCTATCAACACGTCAACCGTTATATACAAAGCATTGACAAGAGAACTGGTTAGGGAAACTCATACCTCCAATAACGAATTTCCAATTGGAATTTCCCTTTTTATTATCTAAAATTGTTTACCTACTTTCTAAGTACATACAAATAAATAAGAGTATATACAAGCGTTCGTACAAGTGTAGAAATCGCTTAGAAAATGAGCATTTTTCATTTCTGATAAGAGAAAAATGTTATGAACAAAAGTTTAATATTGTTTAAATAGAAAGCTCTCTTCGCTTTTCCAATAAATCGTACCCAATAGTCGTACTTAATGAAAAAATGCACAATAACACAGCCAATTGTGCATTTGAAATACTCGAAAAATCTTAATAGTTTGTATAAAAGTTTCAAGTGGTAATAATGCGACAATTTGATTGCAGTTGCCAGTATTAGAGACCCATAAAACGTCTTCCAAATTCTTGAATCAATCCATCTTAAATCAAACACAAGCTTCAACCACCCCCATATCACCGATGGTCGACTCATTTCCAGCAATCAATAATAATTCACGTAATATCGAAGATCATGAATCGCCCAACAACAATCGAGAAGACAATGGACTTCCCTTGACACCGACTGGTAAGTGTGTTAATTTCATTATGAATATGCTGTCTCATTAATTCCGCCCGGCATACAATAAATGTGTTATTAAAATGTCGTTTTAACATCGGAAACAGAGGCGCTCCGTTTGTATGGTAATCGAATGACGGACTACGAGAAGACTGAGATTGAGAAATACTCGAAGATTTGGTATTTGGGTTTGAATGCTTCCAAGATCCATGGGGAAGTTGGTGCATCACAGAATGGGGGCTACGATGACGACAGTGGGAGTTACAACAAGGTGGGTCCAGTTTTTAGTTAGCCTTGTCGATTTGGATTTTATTAAAAACGACAGCAAGAAAGATAAGGATTTCTCTTTTAACTGTGTGTGACGTCAAAGCGAACACTGAACAAATGGATTCGATACGGTTGTATTTTATACAATTTCCTGTCAATTCCCAAATACCCTCTACACTATCTGTTAAAGAATACATTGCCTGGAAAGATACGAAAAGAGAATAAAATGAGGCATCCCACAATGTCTGTTTTATAATAACAATTTTATTATAGACTCCCAATCTGTAAACATTTCCGTGTTTGTGTAAACAGTAATCAGAACGATTAGCCAAAGTCAAAAAATTAAGAGACTTCCAAGAATGAATAAATATTTTCCATAGGAAAAGTTGGTCATGTTTGCGGCGCATAATAAGTTTTCTTAATCAATTTTCCAATGATCGTAAGGAAAGCGATTAAGTTTTAATGCTAAATAAATTAAAATAATGTTTCGTCCCCCGTAGCACAGAAACGATGGATTCTAATTTATTATGGAATATTATGTTTAGGTCATGCAACCTAAGAGAATTGTTTACGAAAATAGCTCGATTTTTGTCAACCGATATAAATGTGATCGTTTAAAATAGATTCTAATTCGGGAAAGGAATATAATGAATTAACAAAAAAAAGTCTGAACATAGTGCCATCGCATATATTCAATAAAAATGTATACATTCGTTTTTATAGGCATAACAATTTGCTAAAATTGATATCGTGCTATATAAAGCCTTGTCAATTTACATTGTTTTCATACGACTGCATAGTAAATGGTAACCTTTTTGAAGACATTAAAAACGCAATCTTTCCACTCTCCCATACGGTTTTTTTTCTGCCATTTATGGACACTATTCGATTTTAATCACATTTTACATTGGAATAATGTTAGGATGTGGGCTGTTAAACGGCTTTAACCGTTTTTACAAAACAGGATATAATTATTGCGATCTGGAAAAGTTGTCGCGATTATTCTTTTGCATTGTTTTCTGCGACTTGAAACATCAGCACACACCACCAAGTAAAACGAGTTTGATTTTTTGCTATCCATTAATAAATAAACACATGCTTGGAAAATGTATTTATACAAAGTAGAAATAAATCTAATTTAACTACAAATTAACAACACATTAGAGCAATAAAATCTGGGAAACCGATATAAATTCACTCAATAGAGTAGTTTTTTTTCTTGCTCGGCTGTATAATATCTAAATAAATTAATTGTTCATTATTAACAACTGGTTGCATGTTCATAAATAATTTCCAAATGGGTATATGAATGTAATAAAACTGGACGATTTATGAGCTTGGAGACGGCGTTTGGTTTATTTCGATTTTTTCGCAATACACACACCGATCTCTCCTCATTTCCGGGATAAAAGAGGCTGGATTCTTTATTAAATTGTCTATTGTTTGCGATATTCCGCGAAACCGATTATTTCTGGTCTCTATAGCCTTCTAAAAATCCAAATATTTTAAAACACTTCACTCAATCCACACTTGGACCATTAATTATGCTGGATGTAAACAGCAAGTTTGACGAATTGAATGTATATTAATAATAAGCAGTTCGGATTAAAACGGATTTGCTGGAATTCATATTGAATATCGTCTGTGTTCCAGGTATTACACGATCACATTTGCTTTCGCTACGAAATTCTCGAGGTGATCGGAAAGGGCAGTTTTGGGCAAGTGATTAGGGCCCTTGACCATATGACCAACAAACACGTCGCCATCAAGATCATTCGGAATAAGAAACGATTCCATCATCAGGCACTGGTCGAGGTGCGCATTTTGGATCATTTACGAAAAAAGGACAAAGACAGCAACCACAATGTTATACACATGTTGGAGTATTTCTACTTTCGGAATCATCTTTGTATCAGTTTCGAGCTACTTAGGTGAGTGCTTCTGATTTAATTCTTTCCCAAAGGCGGTTGCATGTGGCGCACTGTATCAGATGTTCGTCTGTTGGTGTTTCTCTCAGGCTTGTGAATGCATATGGTAAATTTGTGAGCCAGGGGAGTTACGAATATGATATGAAAAAAAAAACAAACAAAAAACGATCCCTCGGATGTAGAAAAGCCTGTTGTATAAGAATGTCACAGCTGTATTATTAATGACGTAATACAAACGAGAGATGTTCAATTTATATATTTATAATGTGTATAGTCGTTCTTTTTTTCTGTTTGTATACAAGATACTCCCGCAAGAGTTTAATGAACCCTTTTGTAGACATAAATTTCATTAATCTGGAATGCACATAACTGAATAATGCTTAATAAATGGTGGGCGAAGGGATGGGGGAAATGTGTTTACACGAAATTACGAAATGTTTTTGGCTTTAAAGTGCGTATTTACACATCCAGTGTATTCCAGTAATTTTAATTATAAACTAATTGAATGATAAACGTTGATTTGTTCTAGTCTTCAATACTGATAAGAATGAAAAAAAATCGAAGACTTTTCCATTGCGGAATTTCTAAAGAAAAGAAATAATGACGAGAGAATTTTCTTTTGAAATGCCGAGTATAATTATTACAATATTCTTTCTAGTCATTAAACATATAATTATTTCAGAGAATTCCGAGTGTCACTTGAGAAATCATTAAGTTATTCTGTTACATACACTCGACAAAACTATTAAAATTGAACATCTTCTTGTAAATACCAAATAGGAACAATACGATAGTCAAATTCGTATAAAGAATATTAATGCGGAATTTCCTGTAGGAATACAATGAAAATGATAAACTTGTATGTAATATGCATATATGTTCATCACTTCCTTAACGATTTAAAAACATGAAATTTTTCTGTACCAACATAAAAGCGAACACATTGTTTTCGTTACGCAATCATAAATTAATTAACATTTATCGTTAATTAGTGATACAACGGAATTTCTCTTGAAATTTAATCGGAAGCAAATAGAATAGTGTCCGATTTTTGTACAATTAAAAATACACCGAATAAATTTAATGAGCAAATTATTCTGATTGATTTCTTTTCAGTTTGAATCTGTACGAATTGATCAAGAAGAACAACTATCAAGGATTCAGTTTAAATTTAATAAGACGCTTTGGTAATTCGTTATTAAAGTGTTTGCGATTGCTACAAAAAGAAAACATCATTCACTGCGATCTGAAACCGGTAAGTGAAGTTACTGTATTTGCAATAAACTGGCAAAACGTATAATTAGATTAATTAGTTGTTATACATTTAATTTGCATGCCAAAGCAGCGTAAACAGGGTAGAAAAACGATTTATTAATAAAGTACCTTGTCAACAATGTGTTAACGATTTCTATTTGGAAAATTTAAAAGTGCATAAAAGAATTAATAAGCCTGTTAAATGTAAGAAATTTATTCAAAAGATGCAAAACGATTTTATAATACAAGCATGCCACACTTTTGTTGTACAATTAGTTTAATAATCACAGAACAGCGCGTTTTGCACCAGCTGTAAGTAATATTCATGGTCAAGTAATATACTGATTAAATTATATCATTAAAAACTATAAGAGATCAAAGTACCAATAATAATCATACAAAGACAGGGTCAAATACCTCACTGTTCGATGGGTATGTGAATAATTAACTGAGATAGTAAAACAGATGCCAATTAGATTAATATTCTCTTGGCCATAAAAATTATGATTAAACGTGGGCTTTACAAAACATTCAACAAGTCGAAAACCAATAAATCATTAAAATTATGATTTTAGTGATTAATTAAATTGTGAATGCTAAAGTGGTTTTCCGTCATTTTTTCCAGGAGAATGTCCTACTTAAACAAAGAGGCAGCAGCTCAATAAAAGTGATCGACTTTGGGAGTTCATGTTACTCTAATCAACGTGTATATACTTACATCCAGTCACGTTTTTATCGATCACCAGAAGTAATATTAGGACTCACATATGGGACAGCAATTGATATGTGGAGTCTAGGTAATACGGCTTAACAACACATAATTTTTTTACGATTATTATCATATTTCCAATTCAGGTTGTATACTAGCGGAATTGTACACCGGTTATCCGCTCTTTCCTGGCGAAAATGAAGTCGAACAGCTCGCTTGTCTGATGGAAGTGCTCGGCCAACCGCCCGACGACTTAATCGCCACTGCAACGCGAAGACGACTCTTTTTTGGTAATAGAAAAAAAAACACTTTTTTTGTTCCAAACTAATCTCGCTTTTTTCTTCTGTTTAGACTCCCGTGGCAATCCACGCTGCATAACAAACTCCAAAGGCAGGAAAAGAAAGCCGGGCTCGAAGAGTTTGTCGGTTGCACTGCGGTGCAATGATTCATACTTCATAGATTTCATATCAAGATGTTTAGAGTAAGTGGTTGAAAATGATTATAGGCGGATATAGAAATGTTGCATTGTGCAACAAAACCTTGATTACTTTCTAAATTGGTTGCGTTGTTCAATTCGTGTTTGTTTGGCCGTAGGTGGAATCCAAGGAAACGAATGACACCAGATGAGGCACTACGACATCCGTGGATTTTGACTGGGACGTCGTCGCATATGCAAAAGTCGATGGAATTGAGACACAGCCATTCCGAGGTGAATGTCAATCATGACAGTCACTCATCGAGTAGCACATCGGGCAGCAGCCACTCCCGTGTTCACCATAAATGTATTGCAATCAAAGGTGATAAAGTAAAGGCCAAAATAATTGAGTCGAGACAGCATAGTGTCTCGACCAAACAATTAGATACGAATCTGAATGATTCGTGTACTTTTTTACCCCCGTTACTCTAGTTTCACTTTCCAAAATTTAAACAGCTGTATAATGTGTAGAAAACAGCCGTAGAATTAAATGAATATTTATTGTTATTGAAACAAAACAAAATACTGTAAATGAAAGGAATTAATGGGCCAACGATTTTTTCAGACCAAAATATGTCAGTAAATGCGTTGTTTTTGTTTTTAGAGCTTCATCTCATATAATGGAAATTTAAATCGAAAATTATATTCCATTTGTTTGATCTGTTGAATAATTGAAATCCTTTATGAGAAGTGTATAAAAATTGTTGTGACTGATACTTATTGCCTAATTGTATAGAACAGTTATGTAAATATCTACATATGCATGTCTCTTGTGGAATAAACGCAATTTGAAAATATATGCGACCAAAATACAGCACTGTTCTAGTAGATTTGTTGCGTTTATTGTGCAAAAGTATCTGTAGAAGCCATACATTTCTATGTGGACTTGTTCAACGTACTCTCATATAGAAGAATAAGTACAGTATTCAAGTCCAAATTGAATATAATCTAAATGTAAAAACAAATAAATTTAAAAATACTTGAAAATTGCGCATGATGTTCCCTTGTGTATATTCAGAACGCATTTTCGTTACATTGTTTTAATCAGTTATCTTAATTCTAATTTAATTTCTAAGATGATATGTGATTACTTTTATGTTACTAATATTTTATTAAGATAAGCAATCTCTTTTAATTATAGCCGATTTCGACGTAGTTTTTTTGAAAACGATTCCGTTTTGATTCGTTTCTATAACTAATATAGTAATACATTTTGATTGTTTCAGTTTATGAGACGCGTTTAACATTGTAAATCCCAATGTGATATAAAATGATAATATTAAACTATAGCCTAGATAAGAAAGAATTAACCCAATGCAGGCCTAGACGATAAATATAATTAAAAAACTGTTTACAAGGTAACTCATAATCAAATTTTCTATAGGCGAATATTCTGTTATTTGACCACATATATGCACTTTGATATAAAAATAACGAAAAACTTGGAAATTCGAAAAAATCACACAAACACAATGTTACACTTGTGTTCATTTTTCGTTTGTTCTTAGCTTCCAAGAGAGAATTGTAAATTATTGTTGTTAAGTTCAATAAATAAGACTGAAAGTAGTCGTCCGCAACTCAATTTTATTTAAATTCTACAATGGAATGTTGCCATGTTTCTTAGGTGGATTCTCCAATTTTTTGCCTTCGAACACGTCCAAGTCTCTGCACAGTCGCCAACGGGTCGTTCTTGGTTCGATAATATCATCCACAAAACCTGCAACATTAAACCACCATCAATTCACAATCTTTTTAATCAGCCTTCAAGGAACTCGCCTCGTTTAGCAGCTGCGAACGGGTTCCCAAACTTATCCATATACTCTTCCTCGTACTTCTCAATATTCTCTTTCCCGCGGTACAGAATTGCGACCGCACCCTTCGACCCCATCACCGCCACCTCGGCTGTCGGCCAAGCGTAATTCATGTCTCCCCGGAGATGCTTTGAGGCCATTACATCGTACGCACCCCCATACCCTTTCCTCGTAATCACCGTGAGTTTAGGGACAGTCGCTTCGGCGTAGGCGTACAGCAATTTAGCGCCATGTCGAATAATCCCCGAATGCTCCTGGTTCACGCCAGGCAGGAAACCGGGCACATCGACCAAAGTAATTAACGGTATGTTAAAAGCATCGCAGAAGCGCACAAATCGTGCAGCTTTCACGGAGGCATTTATGTCCAAACATCCGGCGGCGACTTTCGGCTGATTCGCCACAATTCCCACACTGCGACCGTTCATGCGGGCAAAGCCTGTGATGATGTTCTTGGCATACATTGGCATTATTTCGAAGAAATCGCGCTCATCAATGATGGCTTGAATGACGTCCAGCATGTCGTAGGCGGCAGTTGTTTCTGAGGGAATGATGGTGTCCAAGGCGGGCACGTCCAGGTCGCTAAACGATCATTTTCTTAGGAATTTTTTTAAAAAAAGTGGGAAGATGCGGTTACCTCGGTTCGTCGGAGGCTCTGATGGGAGAGGGACATTTGTTAGATTGCGGTAGAAAGCCCATGAATTTGCGTAGCTGCAATAACGCCTCCACATCGTTACCGAACGAACGGTGAGCGACTCCGGAGATTTGTGTGTGCGTTTTTGCGCCTCCGAGTTCCTGTTGTGTTACATCCTCGTTGGTGACTGACTGGAAAAGGTGGCGTGTTCATATAAATTTGCATCGAATGCAACATTAACGTACTTTTACAACATCTGGACCCGTTATGAATAAATACGAGGTGTCTTCGACCATGAATGTGAAATCAGTCATTGCTGGGGAGTAGACAGCACCGCCTGCACATGGGCCCATTATCATGGAGATCTACAGAGAGATTAGTGAGAAATGGTTGAGATTAGAGGTAGATTATACCTGAGGGATGACGCCGGAGGCTAAAACATTCCGTTGGAAGATGTCGGCGTAACCAGCCAATGAATCTACTCCTTCTTGAATGCGGGCTCCGCCGGAATCGTTGAGACCGACAACTGGGGCTCCTATCATCATGGCTTGGTCGAGGATTTTGCAGATTTTTTTCGCATGCACGCTCGACAAACTGCCCCCAAATACGGTAAAATCTTGGCTGAATAGGTAGACAGGACGGCCATTTACTAGACCATGACCGGTGATCACGGAATCGCCTGGAAACTGTGCTTATGTAAGTGAAATAAAAGAAATGAAATTCTATTTGTTTTTACCAGGCTTTTTTGCATATCAAAATCAGTGCAAGTGTGTTCCATGAACATGTCGTATTCAACAAAACTGTCTTCATCGCAGAATAAGAGGATTCTTTCACGTGCGGTTAATTTGCCCTGAAAATTGACTAATATTTCTGTTCTTTTTAGTTAAAGAGGAATTTTTGTTTACTTACTTTTTTGTGTTGTGCTTCGATTCTTTTTTCACCGCCTCCCAAAAGGGCTTCATTTCTTTTCAGTTTAATTTTTTCAGCTACTTTCAATGCATGTGGAGTTACTGTTGAAAATTTTCGAATATATTTAAGTATAGTTTTATTCGAACATTTATTATACAGTGACAAAGATCTGTTTAGTACACGGAAAGACATTTTAAAACATATGTGTGTGTGTAATAGGTTTTAGAGCCAATCAATTCTAACTATTTATATAATATTGTGTGCGTGTTGTTAATTTATTTCATAATGGTGTAAAAGATCTTGAGAAACTGGTTTTGGACTTCAATCAAACAACTGATAATTGTGTTTATGTATATGTATTACGTACGGTCGGGTATTAACTAGACGGGTATTTTACTTATATGTATATCTAAGTAAATAGTTTACGCAATGTAGTTTTTGATAAGAACTGATAAAGATAAAAAATAGAATTAAGTGAAACCAATAATTGTGGTTTTGTGAAATAAAAACGTATTGTGTGTATTCCACACAGATAATACAAAAAGTTAATTATTGTTTTGCATATTATGTGAACTCTTTAAATTATTGTTTTTAAGACTCCAAATTCAAATTTAAATTTACATACTAGCAACTACCAAAGTAGAATGTCCCTAAATCTATAATCAGGTGACCAACATCCAAACTAGAAACTTCCTAAACCAATTCTGAATGTAATCGAATTGAGTGTGTTGTGTGATTTAACGGATTTATTTGTAAAAAATTAAATTATATCTAAATACTTTTATAATAATTTATATAATGTTCAAAATAACTGTTTAATAAATAACAAGGTGTTTAGAACGTCGAAGTGAATACTCATAATCAATAAACTAAAAACCGACCGGGTTGGAAAAAAATCAGTACAATGGAGGCACTAATTCCAGTAATAAATAAATTGCAAGATGTGTTTAACACTGTAGGTTCAGATGCAATCCATTTACCACAAATCGTTGTATTGGGATCACAAGTAAGTGCCACAAAAAATCCATAATTCCACAAATATTTTTAATGACATAACCTTTTGTTAGAGTTCTGGAAAAAGTTCGGTTATCGAAAGTCTTGTAGGAAAATCGTTCCTTCCACGGGGAACTGGCATTGTTACCAGAAGGCCGTTAATTCTACAGTTAGTCTATTGCCCTAAAGAGGATAAGGAACATCGAAACGCCATAGATGGTAAAAACTGCACGCAACCATGCATATTTAACATTATTAGAAAGGAAGATAATAGAATACATAAATTTACAATTAACGTGATACTATTCTTTATAAAGCGGCCTACATGTATGTGATAAATTGGCCATTTACCTTTCTCTCTTTGTTTCCGTAAATACTTGAATTTTAAACTAGAAACATCCAATTACAATTAAAATTCTTCCACTGTGTGATTCAGATTCACTTACACAAAACAATACAATGAATCATCACATTGTTTACAAACATACACACAATCCAATAAACTCTCTTTCCTAGGAACTGTTGAATTGGAAGATTGGGGTGTATTCCTACACGCCAAAGACAAAATATTCCGAAATTTTGAAGACATTCGACGTGAAATCGAAGCGGAAACCGAAAGACTAGCCGGTTCCAATAAAGGCATTTGCCCTGAACCGATTAATCTAAAAATCTATTCAACCAAAGTCGTCAATTTAACTCTCGTTGACTTGCCTGGAATTACAAAGGTGAATTATTGCATCTCCACATTTGATCAAGCACTTTAACCATGTCTGTCTTCCCTTTTAGGTGCCTGTTGGGGATCAACCCCAAGACATAGAGCAGCAAATCAGAGAACTAGTACTGAAATACACTTCAAACCCGAACTCAATAATTCTGGCCGTCGTAACAGCCAACACCGACATGGCGACGTCGGAGAGTTTAGCAATAGCCAAAGACGTAGATCCGGACGGTCGGAGAACGCTTGCAGTCGTCACCAAGTTAGATTTAATGGACGCCGGCACGGATGCCATCGATATCTTGTGTGGCCGTGTGATACCCGTTAAATTGGGAATCATTGGTGTCGTGAATCGATCTCAAGCGGACATATTAAACAACAAGTCAATTAAAGACGCTTTAAGGGACGAAGCGTCTTATTTGCAGAGCAAATATCCCACATTGGCAACACGAAACGGCACACCGTACTTGGCGAAGACGTTAAACAGACTTTTAATGCACCATATTCGAGACTGTTTGCCTGATTTGAAGACGAGAGTGAATTTAATGATGTCACAGTTTCAATCATTGTTGAATTCTTACGGTGAAGATATATCTGATAAAAGTAAGACATTGCTGCAGATTATAACGAAGTTTGCGTCCGCTTATTGTTCGACGATTGAGGGAACAGCGCGGAATATTGAGACGACAGAACTTTGTGGAGGTGCACGGATTTGCTATATATTTCATGAGACTTTTGGCAGAACATTGGACTCTATTCATCCTCTAGCTGGTCTGACAAAGATGGATATTTTAACTGCAATTCGGTAATGATGATTTAAGGATTTCTTTGTATTTGTCTACAATTGTTTTGTTAACAGCAATGCAAACGGACCTCGGCCCGCTTTATTCGTGCCAGAAGTTTCCTTTGAGCTGCTCGTAAAACGTCAGATTCGACGTTTGGAGGAACCGTCCTTAAGATGTGTGGAATTAATTCACGAGGAGATGCAGAGAATTATTCAGGTTTGTTGGTGATTTAAACTAATTTGAAATGTGTTTGGAATTTAAATTTTTAGCATTGTGGTAGTGAGGTTCAGCAAGAGATGCTCCGTTTCCCTAAACTCTATGAACGAATTGTCGATGTTGTGACGCAATTGTTACGACGTCGTTTGCCTACAACAAATGTAATGGTGGAGAATTTGGTGGCGATTGAATTAGCTTACATAAACACAAAACATCCGGATTTTTATAAAGAGATAGCAATGGTGCCCACAATGATTAAGTCGAATGATGGTGGACAGCGTCCGTCCAGACCGAAGAGTATGTTTTCGAAGTATCAACCAACACCGCCCGAGAATCAGGATTTGGTAAGCACTACAAATGTACGTAGAGGGTTTTTTCTTTTTTTTTTCTCTGTTATTTCCTTTTATGTATTCTATAGATTGCACGCAATGTTCTGCACTCTCAGGAACAAGACTTTTTTAATTATCTGTTCCGAATATTGCCTGTTACTAGTTATAATGACTTCATGAATGCTATTCAGGTATTTTAAGGTGTGATTTAATACTGATTCTACTAATTTCTTAAAACAAAGCTCCTTATTTCCTGATAGTGGTTAGATATTGTTATTTTTGTTTATCCTTTGACTAATTACCTGTTCGATTTTGGTGTGAAAATGTTTATTTTTTCGTATTTTAGTCACGTTCTTCGAGTAATCCACAATTGAATGACGATCCCACATCGTGGGTTGCAAATTTAACACAAAATGGAAAAGAAAACGATCTTAATCATTTTAATAATGTACCGGAGAGTGTTAAAAACGAAGGTGATATACGATCGGTGATGAGTCCTGTGAAGCCTGTTAATTTGTTACCACAAGTACCTATCAATAGCAATAGTTATAGAAAATTGTCCGAGAATGAGGAGCACGATTGCGAGATAATTGGTAATAAAATTCCAATTGGATTATAAAGATTGTGTTCATGTGTTCTGTTATTTTTTTAGAACGTTTAATCAAATCGTACTTTTACATTGTACGAAAATCAATTCAAGATACCGTACCAAAGGCTGTAATGCATTTCCTTGTGAATTTCGTTAAAGATAATTTGCAATCGGAATTAGTGACTCATTTGTATAAAGCTGATAATGCGGATCAGCTGTTGGATGAATCAGAGCACATAGCACAAAGACGTAAAGAAGCGGCCGATATGTTGAAGGTAAACATTTGTTATTGATTTTGTGGTGTTTTAATTCCAGTGTGGATTGTGTTTGATTTTTCAGGCTCTACAAAGAGCGGCTCACATTATTAGTGAAATTCGTGAAACGCACATGTGGTAGACAATTATTGGTATGGCTTAAAATCGCAACAAGTGTGTCATTTGACTAGTCAAAGATGATCTTGTTAATGATTTTAACTAAACTATAATTTATGTAGTCGTAAGTTTAGGCTTTATTATTCTTGTTGATTATTAGTGGTATAATTTTTTTTTCATTTCAATTTTGTATATAGCAATTGTATTATTATATGCACACATACACTATGTAAATTTCTTGATGTGAATTGTAATTTCTAGTATTCAAACAACTGTGTTTCTACCAACTAACCGATAACTTTTTTCGCAGTCTTTGTTTGACCGAATTTTTTCAGTGTAGATTGTAGGCATTCCTGATAAATTGTCAGTATAATAATTTCTATTTTCTCTCTTCTGTTAAATGAAAAATACATTTGTTAAGTGTTAGTACTTTTTTATTACAAACGAAACATAAATTTATTAGAAAACTTAACATTATTAATTCTTTAAAGAGTTGAATTTAGAACTTTTGGATGACTGTGGCATTGGATCCGTGACTTGTTTCCATTTCCTCGTCGCTGTCTTCAATAATTGTGGGATCCAAATCGTTGGAGAACAAATTATCAATCGGTGTTAGAGTTGGTGTTTTGTTGATAATAACATCACTGATGCCATTATTCATACTATTGATGTTTTCCAGTTTAATATCTGGAATACTACAAAAAGAAAAAGAGCGTGAAAGATTTAATTATCAATATTTTTACTTACATTTTCAGAATATCGAAATTTCCAACATTGCTGTTCTCTTTGAAGCTATTATTTTCAGTCTCCATAATAACACCGTAATCTCTACAATCGCGAATTGTGCTTTGACTAACATTCAATTCGCATTTATCGTAAATTTTCATTCCAACATAAACATCGTGAAACACGCAATTTTGTAACATAATCTTCGATCCAGAATTACCGATTAAAGCTGTGGAAAATTTACATATTTCCGAATTGTAAATTTCTAATTGTGTATTTGCTAGGACT
Organism: Silvanus unidentatus; assembly: GCA_963930825.1. NCBI lineage: Eukaryota > Metazoa > Arthropoda > Insecta > Coleoptera > Silvanidae > Silvanus > Silvanus unidentatus. Next base: position 4,077,709 of record OZ005758.1, read on the forward strand.
ATGATTCCCTGTTGTGTTGAACTGCTTCCATTGCCGATGATTTTACAGTTTTTAAGAATCCCTTTGCCTCTACGAACCAATATTGCCACCTGAGCAGAGCTTGCATCTATTGTTAGATTCTCTAGCAGCACTTCGCCACCGATAAAGTCCAGTATGATTTCTTTTAAATGTGAGGTGACTATAATTTTATTTCTGTCTCCAATTCCTCTCATGACACCACCTGTTTCCAGAGCGCCGGTTGTTCGGAGAATATGTTCGGATTCATTTAAAATGTACACATCGTTCATGTTGGCTTCTTCGAGTTTGTTGGCTAAATTTGAATGGAAAGTTACCAATTGATTAGGGAAAATCTCTTTAACTTCTTTCAAAAAGCTCAAATGATCGTCCACACTGACATAGTTACATATTAACCAAATCCGCTGTTTTTCACCCTCTTTAAATGCAACTGTTTCCAGTTGACGTTTAATAACAACATTTCGAAAAAGGGGATTTTCTAATATTTCCATTTCGTTATGGATTTCTATGAGACGAAGGTGTAACTCAGCCAAAACATTAACATTCTGCTTTTCATTGGAATTTTCTTGATTCTCATATTCAAGTTCTTTGCTCATTTGGTTCTCAATCTCTTTTAGTTTGGTATCTAATCGACGAGCTTCACTGATTAACGAATGAATATGCTCACCTGTGACTCGTGGAATAATACCAACTTTCATATCGTAGTAAAGACGTAAACGGGATTCTAAATGTTTGCTTTTCCAATCACTTAAAATCATATCCTCGTTGTCCCAAGGCATTAAGATGTGATTGTAAAAGAATCGTAGCATATCCAATGCACTGGCTGTGGCGTTTAGGTTTAAAGCGACACTTTTGTCTTGATTCTTTGTAGGCCATAGTTGGATTAAAGGGACAAAGTGCTTTTCAGGTATATGGATGTCGTCTAGAACAGCTATTACTTTAACGAGTGCTTGCAAGTTTTCGAAATCGACTTTAACCACTAAGACTAGAACAATTGAAGGATATGTGATGCAGAGTGATTCACAGACGTTGCGGGGAATCTTCCAAATAGCTTGCCAGCCGATTGTGTCCAAAACCAAGTCCAAGTAGAACGAAAATTCATGATCAATTTCACCCAACAAAATCGTTTTGCTATCGGATAAAATGTCATTGTACTCACAAAGACGTTGTTGTAATGTTTTATCAAACAGGATTACTTGGTCCATCTTTAAATTTTAATTGTGAAACAGGAATGATTACAACTTGAACGTTTTTTCTGCACACCAAAATAACGAATATTTTCAAATGGCAGTAACTACGGATGCCAACACAATTTTTGTTTTTTCCTATATGCTGTCACTGGATGCAGAATTTGAACTACTGAAGAAACATTTGATCTGCAGAAAGGACATTTGACCTACTGACCTAGCAGTTGCTGTATTGCTGTCAGTGGTTATCCACAAGATGTCACTTTTCTTTTTCTATGACATTAAATTGACATATGACTTTGACTATCCACGATAAAAACGGTTAATTTTATTGAGATTGAGCAAAAAATTTTCAAGTAGATTATAGTTTAAAGTGATTAACTGTACATAATGTTGCGTAATATTTTATTGTACGAATCAAATTAATAAATATCCCCCTCTCTATCAATGATAACTACATAGTTGAAGAAATAAAAGAGTGAACATGCTGGTTCTGTCCGTCATTTTCTAAAGTATTTTGAATATTACATGCAATGTCTTATAATTACGACGAAACTCACTCATATAATAATAATAATCGTTCTACGTCGTCGGTCAGTGAATACCAAGTGAGAAATTCCAGATTGGAACCAACGGCTCCAGAATTTCGACCAGCCACCGATGTTACATCAACTGGTGCAGTCAAAAAGAAGCCCCAAAATCAAAATCGTCGTTACAATCGATATGGGAGTGGTCGATTTTCAAATAATACCCGGCATGATGATAGAGAACTGGAGGATGGTGAAAGCAGCCGACAATCAAATAGCAATAGAAAGCAATATTATGAACCACGTCACAACTATTACGACCATCACAAATATCGAGAAGACAATTATCAAAACAATTACAAACCGAACAGAAGACAATATGATAAGTACGTGAAAAACGATGATTCGTATCAGAACAATGTTAGTGAAAATGGGAAACATTACAACAATCGTCGATACACAAATCAACCAAATTGGCGAAAGTTTAATGCAACGAACAAAGATAACCGACAGACGAAAGAGAATAAAAGGGGTAAATCTAACAGAAAAACTCAATCACAGACATAAAATTCTCAACTTTAATTTTCTTTTACAGTGAACGCAGCATCACAACGAGAACGTCTAGAAGACATGCTAAATCGTCGTCAATTAGAATGTCTTGTTTGCTGTGAAAAGATCAAAAACAACGACAAAGTCTGGTCCTGTACACAATGCTACAACATACTTCATTTAGATTGTACAGTTGCATGGGCGAAATCGTCTCAAATCGATAACGGATGGCGTTGTCCAGCGTGTCAAAATGTTTGCACCGAAGTTCCTCATGAATATCGATGTTACTGTAATAAAATTATTGATCCAAAGCCCGATAATGGCGTTATAGCGCACAGTTGTGGTGAAATTTGTCTACGAAAAGGTCGTAACTGTGACCATAAGTGCACCATCCTATGTCACCCTGGACCATGTCCCGACTGCAACATAATGGTCTCAAAAGCATGCGCTTGTGGGGCCACACAATCACAATTAAAATGTTCCACCGATTTGGAACTGGTTTGTGATAATGTCTGTAATAAACTACTCAATTGCGGTTTACATCACTGCACCGACAAATGCCATTGGAGCGATTGTACACCCTGTTCGCAAACAATCCAACAGGAATGTTATTGTGGCAAAGTGGGAAGACGGGTTCAATGCACTGCCAATGTGAATGGTTCAGTAACGTATTCTTGCGGTGAAGTTTGTAACAAAGTATTATCCTGCAAGAATCACAAATGCACCAAGATTTGTCATGAAGATGAATGTGAACCGTGCATAAATGATGTTAGTTCGGTACGTACATGTCCATGTGGAAAGAAAGTATTAGAAGAGGAGCGAAAATCGTGCCTAGATCCGATCCCTTGCTGTGACAAAGTGTGTGGAAAGTATTTAAAATGTGGCCAACCGAATAATCCGCATGTTTGTCAATCATTGTGTCATTTGGGGGATTGTCCTGTATGTCCGCAGAGCACTCTTGTACGATGCCGTTGCGGACATATGGATAAGGAATTGCCTTGTAAAGAGCTGGTCAGTAAGGCGGACGATGCTCGGTGTGAGAAAAAATGCACCAAGGTGAGACGATTGATGGAATCTATTAAATTCTCAGACTAAACTATAATGTTTCAGAAACGATTATGTGGCAAGCACAGATGCAATCAGCGTTGTTGCATCGAATTCGAACACATCTGTCCATTGCCATGCAATCATCAATTAACATGCGGCCAACATCGATGCCAATTAACTTGCCACCGTGGCCATTGTCCACCGTGTTTAGAAACGAGTTTTGAAGAATTGTATTGCGAATGTGGTTCCAGTGTGATTTATCCGCCAATACCGTGCGGCACTAAGCCGCCTGTTTGTAATAAATCGTGCATACGGCCACGTCCATGTGGACACGAACCGAATCACAGTTGCCATCCGGGGCCGTGTCCACCGTGTACGGTTCTTTGTAAACGTTGGTGTTATGGTAAACATGAACAACGATCCGCGGTGCCATGTCATCAGCAAGAGTTTAGTTGCGGGTTGCCTTGTGGTAAGGCGATGGCATGTGGCCGACATAAGTGTGTGAAAGCTTGTCATGCGGACGAATGTCCATTGCTCTGCAAACAGCCTTGCACAATTGCTAGACCACTTTGTGGACATCCATGTTTGAAACCGTGTCATGATGGACCGTGTCCGGAGAGTATTTGTCGATATACGGTGCCAGTTACATGTCCATGTGGTTTACAGAAATCTACACGACCGTGTCTTGAATTAACGGCAGAGTTTAGGAATATTGAAATGGCGAATTTGAAAGATAAAATGGGGGATTTGAGTAAAGGGATAACAGTTGATTTAAGTGATGTTATTAAAATTAATAAACCAACGGTTTTGAAAGTGTAAGAAGAAAAAAATGGATGTAATTGAATGTTTTTTTAATAGTAATTGTTTGTTTCAGATTGGAGTGTACAGATGAATGTAAAATTTTGGAACGTAATCGTAGACTGGCGATTGGTCTACAAATTCGAAATCCTGATTTAAGTCAGAAATTGACACCACGTTATACTGATTTTATGCGTACGTGGGCGAAAAAGGATCCACATTTTTGTAGTCGTGTACATGAGAAATTGAGCGAATTGGTACAACTTGCGAAACAAAGTAAACAAGCGAGTCGTTCATATTCGTTTGAGTCAATGAATCGAGATAAAAGACATTTTGTGCACGAATATTGTGAACATTTTGGCTGTGAGAGTGTTGCGTATGATAGTGAACCGAATCGAAATGTAGTCGCAACGGCCAATAGGGATAAGTCTTGGTTACCGAGCATGAGTTTGTTGGAGGTGATTCAGAGGGAGAATGGTCAACGGAAAGTGCCTGGACCAATATTAAATAAGAATTCAACTAGCAAATCTGAGCCAGTGTCGTTGAAATTGTCTAGTAGGAATTTAACAAGAGCACCGCCTGGCGAAATGGAGTACTTCGATTGATTACAGTGAATTTTCCGGGGAACATTGATATTATGTTTAATTTGAATTTAATAGTTAATGAAGTGATGGGTAATTGGGTATAATAAAAATATTGATTAAAATGTGATTGTTTAAAAAATTCTGGCTAATAATTCATAACGTGGAAAGTTTTACACGTTTAATACTTCTTTACAATTTACAATACACTTAAACATAACGACTTATCAAAAAACAAATATTTTCAAAAGTGAAATATTAACATTTATTTAGCAAATCCATTTTTGTATTCTACTTTATCAGTGAATTGCATGTGACTATCAATTATTTGAAATAATTCAGCCGGTTGGGGTATACGTCCTGTTTCCAATTTTGACCATACTGGTACGTCGTTTAGGGATATTTCAAATGCTCCTGATTGAACTAGTTGTCCCTCAATGATGTTGCATAAGAAGAATAACATCATACATGCGTACACTTTATTTTCTGTGCACCATAACCACCAGCCGGGTCTGGGCTGATTAATGTATTCGAATATATTAACGCCACCTAATATGCAGACGATTACGGCTAGTTTCAGTAAACCCTACAACAGAAAGTCATTATTGGTAGTGAAAGTTTTGACGATTTGCAAACGTACTAATAATCGTGAAAGGAACATGTTTAGCCCTGCTGGTTCGTAGTTGGTTCCATCGACTAAAATGTATGGGTACTTTTGGTTGATTATTTCTACATATTGGTCAAACATTTTGCGATAACCACATGAATAACTAAAACAGAAATATGTAAAATAATGCCAATTATAAACAATGTGGGTTTTACCAATATAGAAACTTTAATGTAGGAGAACGAAGTTTTTGTCCAATCTTTGATGCCGATGTATCATCTGCATTGGTATTTGAATTGAACACTAATAAAAGAACTATACACAAAATTATTGAACACCAAAAGGTATAAACTCTATTAAATTGGATCATTTTCCTTAGTTTTCTGATCAGCTGATATTTGGTTATATGTTAATTTAGATGATTTTCAGATTGCTTCAACCTCAACTGAAAATATTTTGGTCAAACAAAAATGTGTAACAATATAACACTTTTACAATAAATTAATAATCCTATTTACACTTATTTGATATAAGGAATTTTTACGAAATTCTTTTATCTGTAAATGAAAAGTCACAAAATTACATCAAAATCGAAAGTAATGTTACAAAAGTCATCAATGCGTTTGCAATAGGCAACACACCGTACTCATGTGTATTTGGAATACCAGAAGAATGCCGTAAAAAGTAATTATTTATAATATGAAAATCAGATAAAGTTTGATTTGCAATTAGTGACTTTGTCTTATTATTAAATAATATTGTGTAAATTCAAACATTCATGAACCATGAATCAGGACTTATGATCGTGGAAGTTGTTATGCACCCACAAAAACCCTTCGATCCAAGAACGTCATTCTAAACGTCACATCAACGACCTCCATCTTCAGAAGCTAACTTCATAAGCATAAACCTAACCTTTCTTTTTCTTTTCCACTCCTCATCTTGTTAGATTTTTAGTGAAATAATTTGTGCTAAAATGGCTTCAAGAGGTGCTGGAAGCCGGCGTTTGCCTGAAAATGATTCAACAATTGCTTATGTGCAAGCCGATGGTTTGGTAAATAAATAACCCATCATCCCATATGTCCATCGCTTAATTACCTTATTTTTTGTAGGCTGTGATGAAAATCGTCAAACATTGCCACGAAGAGTCCACTACCAACATGGACATTGCACAAGGAGCGTTATTAGGCTTAGTGGTGGACAACCGTTTGGAAATAACCAACTGTTTCCCATTTTCGAAACAAACTGACGAATCCATGGACGAAGACGAATACCAACTAGCTATGATGCGTCGTTTACGTCGTGTTAATGTTGACCATTTCCATGTTGGATGGTATCAAAGTGCAGATGTTGGCAATTTTCTAAGTTTAAGTTTATTAGAGTCCCAATTCCATTATCAAACATCAATTGAAGAATCTGTGGTAGTCATTTACGACACACAAAAATCATCTCGTGGCTTTTTAACATTGAAAGCTTACCGTTTAACACCACAAGCAATCGAAATGTACAAAGAGGGCGAATTCACACCAGAAGCCCTGCTTAAACTGAAAGTTGGTTACGAGAATTTATTCACTGAAGTTCCATTCGTCATTCGTAACTCTCCATTGACGAACATTATGATGTCCGAATTGGCTGAAATGGTGCCAGAAGAGGAAGGCTCGAAATTCCTTGATTTAGGTACTGCGTCAGTGCTTGAAGGACAATTACGTTGCTTGATGGACCGCGTAGATGAGTTGAACCAAGAAGCAATCAAATTCAATCGTTATCAGCAGCTCGTAAGTCGTCAACAGCAAGACAAGCATCGTTTCTTGCAAAAGAGAACACAGGAGAACGCAGCCAGGATTGCAAAGGGAGAAGAGCCCCTCCCTGAAGAGGATATTAACAAACTATTCAGACCGCATCCAGTTCCACCAAGACTAAATCCAATGATCATTGCTGGACAAATTCAGACGTATAGTCAAGCGATTTCTCAGTTCTGTTCACAATCGTTGGCTAAATTATACATTACCCAAGCACTACAGAATGCTAAAGAGGTGAACTCGAATCCATGAACATTGTTTTAGTAAAAACCATGTAAGTTTTTTAAGTATTTGTGAAGAACGAAGTAAAATGAAATAAAATTAATTAAAAATATTTTATTTCTCACAAAAGTTCCAAATCATTCACATAATAATTCTCTTTCCCTAAATTTTATAATAATATATTTGTATGTACAAAATTCTATTGCACAAACTGGCCAAATGAACTAAAAATTAAATACACAAACCTTTTGTGTGCTAAACATAATACAATAACGTAATTAAACAGCAAGAATATCACAATACAAAATTGACTAGACAAAAATAAAAACATGAAACACATGGAATGTTACATATACTTGAACCTGGTAACAATAATCGCCAAAATGGCATTCAAGTACATTTCAGACAAATATCTAGTTAAGTTAAAATTTATATACAATTTGTATGGCACATGGAATTAAATCCACGGGGTTTCCTCATATACATTGCAATTGAAAATCGATCGAGAACAATTTTCAATTGCATTGTCGACAGAAGGGTTCTTTAACATTTAGTAAAAATCGTTTAATTCATTACGAAAAACATTCTGATCAACAGACTTGAATGGTTCAATTGTATAGACCATTGCATCCGATAAATAATTACGAATCTTTGTTGGTAAACATAATTTCTCTAGATCGCGTTTATTACGAATTAATTTTATAATGACAGCCCTACAACGATCTTGTAAATTAATAAAATCTCTTTTCATGTTATCTAAATACATCTCAGTCTTGGCTGCTGTTGAACATATAATTGGGTACAGGGGTTCTTTAATATCATTCAAACCGCGAAACGCTATTCCTAAACAGCGATTGTCCTTGTAATATGTTAGAGTGCCAGTGATGCCATCGAATAGGACGCCCACAGTGGTGGCGACGTTCTCACGGAATGGTTTCGTGTAGTAAGTCCATCGACCACCGTGCCATAGCATCCCTTTGTGGGACAGGCCCCAACTCTGGTCGTCTTTGCCCAGCAGATTGATGAAAGAGTCGGCGTGTAGTCGAGCCTTTTTCGTGCCTGAAATGTAAATGTTTTTTTAGATGAGTTTTATGTGTTTAAGGTGAGAGAATGTACCAATGCCGAACATCATGCTGGTACCGAAAATCCTTCGAGACAAGTGCAATTCCCAATAGTATCGACCGTTGTTTAACACCCTTGTGCCACGTACACCTGCTGTTCCACTGCTCCAATTCGGATGGAAATGTGCTGTTCGTGAATTCGGACCGAATAATTGCACTTCTACACTACGATCTAAACGGTTCCATGTCCATAAGTCATCGCATCCGTAACGTAAGGGACGATGTATCGTCTCTTCTGTACCAGATGCGTTTGATTCCATTTCGGGGTCCGACCAAGCGGACAGTAAATGCTATGCGGATGGACTGTTCCATGTCTCGTCGGACTCATCAACCCTTGAATTGATTTATTATGGTAGTTTGAGTTTGATTTTGAGTTTTAATTAGAAATTAATAGTTTATTGCTTTCTAATTAAATTTGCTTTGTGTGATTATTGATAAAAGGTTTTGTGTTGAATTTTTGGGTGCAAAGAGCGATATATTTATTTACGTACGATATTTCATATGTTGATAAAGTAATTAGGGAGTAATTGTGATAAATTACTTTAATTGAACATTGAGCTGAAAGTTAATTGCGCACCGTAGACGAATTGCTACACATTTTAGCTTGTTGCTAGAAAAATGATGATTTTAAAAACTGAAAATACTCAGAACATCAATAAACAAAATGTATTCTAGTTATAAGAGTTTCTGATGAACAATGAACATTATCCAAAAAAGGAGGGCCAGTAAAAATAGGTCTGTGATGAAAGCTAATTTCTTTCTCTAGCACCTGATAATATTGATTATTTCAAGCTGATAACTACTCGTATATACAAAATTTGCATGCAATTTTATTTACACAAGTAATTAGCTGTTTCACTTACCGTCGTATATGGAATTCTTCAACTTTATCTGAAGTTTCAACACTAGTGGTCATTTCAATGATTTTAATTTTGATTAGTTTTTATTGTAAGTCTTTTTACGAATCTAAATTTATCAATAAAATACACACACAAAAAAATATTATCCTGCGCTGACGAGCAACGTCGTCTCAGAGCGCATATATGTGTACGAAGACCGCGCCGCGACGCCTGACGTAATTCTCCGGCTCTATAGATAATATCTATAATGGTGCGCATTTCTACATGTTGGGGTAGATGGACCATCCCCTTACTTTTTCGTAATGTGTTTTGGTTCAACGACCTACCATTACGAATATTTGTTACTATAACATACATTATTTTGTATGTTTGAAAGAGGGTGGTTTTAATTGAGTGAGTTAGCAGGGTGAAAGAAAGGGGTCTTTTTATGAACAAGGGGGTGAATCAAATCTCCTGCTTTGGCAAATTTCACATTTCACGATAGTATAAAGAATATATGTATTAATTTTCTTTAAACGAGTAAAAATCGATGAGCCCCCATTTTATTTTTGGTTTCCAGTGTGAAATCTGTTTCGGTAAGACAACATAATATGTGTAAAAGAAACTTTTTGGACATAATTATATAATGTTAATATGGTAATAAGAAACTCAAATAAATAGCTCAAAATCCGAGATTTCCTATAAATAATTTTGAATTTTAAAAACTTGGCGGCACGATTTAGAAATACAGAATCCTGTATTTCCAACCACTGGAGCACCATCTAGTTATTTATTGAGAATCATCGCCCCATCAGCTACCATCTTGGTTATTTTGTTTTGGTTATCGATACTGCAACCTACAAGGAAATAAAGTAAAATTGAAAAATAGGATCGTAAATATGGTAGGAACAAGTGTTTGGTTTTTGCAACGGATCCACTTTACAATAACAAGAACTAGTAGTGAAAATGTCTAAACAAGTGAAACGTAAAATAACGGTGAACCTTACTTCAAAAAGTAAAGCTTTACCAAAGGCTCGACCGAGTGTATTTGAGAGGTTAGGAACGAAAGCAAATTCCAGTACCCCAAAGGACTTTTGTCATCACTGGGCCCAGAACGGTTCATGCCCGTATGGAAAGGGCTGCAAGTATTCGTCAACCCATACATTAATCAGTCCGTCAAAGCAGCGGGCCGCCTGTAAAGGTACACAAATTGTGGGCGATTCAACGAAAAGAGCAGCACAATTGAGGCACGAGAAAAATGCACAGAAAATTCGCCATCCAGGTGATAATAGTGAAGAGTGGGATCAGTGGGATCCTGATGAATTAGAAGACGCCGATCCAGACGATTTAGAAAAACGTAGACAAGAATTGCAACGTGAATTGGAGTTACAAATGAAAATGGAAAGTAAAGCTAGAAAGAAAGAAAAAAAGACGACCAAAAAGGAGAGCAGTCCATCCAGCGAGAGTTCATCCACGTCGACCGAATCGAGCACTAGTAGTGATGAATCCAGTTCATCAAGTTCTTCGTCAGTGGAAACCAGACGTAAGAAAACTAAAAAACTTAAAAAACGTGATAGCAGTTCATCCTCCGAGGAGCGTACACACAAACATAAACTCAAATCAAAACGTAATACTTCGAAAAGTTCTGCACGCAATGTAGAAAAAGTGAAAAAAGTTAAGGCTATTGCAAAGGCAAAGTCCCCATCGCCAGTAAGAAGCCGAAAACAGAGTCAAACACCACCGATCATCAAAACAAAGACCGTACCGAAGAAAAGCAGTTCAGAGAGCAAATCCCCTCGTCCATTGAGTCGACTAAGTGATCGTAAAGACAAACACCACACTCCATCCCCAAAACCACCCGCAAAGGATAAAGAAAAAGATCGCGAAAAAGATAAAGAACGTGAAAGGGAACGGGAAAAGGAACGTGAACGGGAGAGAGAACGAGAAAAGGCAAAAGAACGCATCAAAGAACGCGAAAGAGAACGTGAACGGGAACTAAAGAAAAAGGAACGTTCTCCTAAACGGGATTCACGATTAAAAAAACGCGACACCCCCGATTCAACAAAAGACCGAAAGTCACCAAATCGTACAAAAAGCACTTCAAGACGCGATCATAAGAGTCCAATAAAAGATGATCGACGAGTTGACAAACGGGACGATCGTGATCGTTCCAGACCAAAAGACCGTCCGAATGATAATAAAAACCGTCCAAAGGACAAACGGGATTCAAGAGACCGAGAACGGGAACGTGAAAGGGAGAGAGAAAGGCGGCTAGCGAGAGAGGAAAGAGAAGCAGCGAGGGAGAAAGAAAGGGAAGAAGCATTGGCACGGTGTCAGGAGAGGCAAAGAGAACGGGAACGATTGAAAGAGTTGGCGAAAAAGGAGGAAGAGCGAAACAGGGCCCGAGAACGTGGCCGAAGAGAGGACAGAGGATTAGACAAACCTCCAAGTAAGAACTTAATTGTATCCCTGAAAGAATGTTTTCTATATTTTTTTTTGTAGGTGATCGTGTGGAGCGTTTATTACCACTACCAGAGGACCGATTACCACCCGGTCGCAAAACTCATTCCACCGAACGCGAACGTAACGACCGCAGAGACCGTGAACGGAGAGACCGGACACCGGATTCACGAATCTCCCGTAAATCACCCGATCGCCATGATCGTCTTGATCGTGACATCGATAAAGATCGTTCATTCGATCGAAGTTACGAGCGTTCGGCAACCGATCGCACATACGACCGGGATAGGGACCATGATCGAGAATATTCTTCCATTTCATCACGTAAGGACTACGACAGTCCATATGAACGTAGTCGACATGCAGACGATAGGCGATTTGTCGATATAGATGAACATTACAATGAGAATTCACGTGAAGAACGATTACCAATCGATAGGGAATACGGTGATGATCGTAGATCGCGACGTGATTTATGGGAGGACCGGGAATTGGATCGTCCATTTGGTAGGGATGGATCGAGACCGCCACCCAAAGGACGAGATTGGGACAATGAGTATGGGGAACATGAATGGGAACGAAATGCGGCACGAAGACCGCCACTAGAATGGGAGAATCGCGAGAATTGGGATAATATTGAACATAAGCATGTGAATGAAGAGGATTGGCGTCATTATAATCGTCCAATGGAGAGTAATTGGACGCCAGATGAGCGGAATCGGCGATGGCCGGCTGATTGGCGGGAACGTAGCCGTCCGAGGAGTGTTACGTCTTCACATAATCGTGATGGTAAAATTGTGGATTTTTGTTAACGTTCATTTAATGTTTGATTTGTGTTTAGATGAAGCGAATATTGAAGTGAGAAGGAAGGATGTGCCGCCACCGGTAAGAACAGAAATTCCAGAACCGGCAAGTGTTACGAAAGTTACGGCTGAAGTTGAACCGCAAGGGGTTAAAAGAGTTGCTGAACAGCCGCTGGACGAAGTGATTGAGGCGAAAAAACCGTGTGTAAAAGAAGTAGCACCACCGCCTGTTCTTGAAGATGATTTGAGTGAAATTAGCGATGATGCTGATGAGATTCTTAATCGAGATGAGGTAACATTTTATTATTGTTGATTTTCTTTGAATAAAACTCGTATTTTTGATTACAGGAAATTGCAGAAGAAATGGTGGAAGAGCCAAGTCAAAGTGATGCAATTGAAAGTGTACCGATTAAAGAACCCACGACAATTGTTTCACAAAAGCCTCAATCTCCGTCGCCTGCAGTGACTCCAGTGCAACCACAACAGCCGCCACAGCAACAGCAACGAACGCCGCCACCAAAAGAAGAGTCAATGGATGAAGAGAATATTGACTTAGATTTTGAGGAGATTTCAGAGGATGAATTGGAGGAAGAGTCGAGAGTGAAGGGGATTGGAGATGCGTTGGGTGTGGATTGGGCTAGTCTTGTAGCGGAGTCAAGGCCTCGTACGAAGCCAGTCAGTTCGGCAAAGAAACGTTGGGAGAGTCATAATGTTTTAGTAAATTTGGGAGTTTCTGTTAAATTTGCTGGTGAAGCGTTAGTGAAGGAGATATTGCATGAGCATGCTGTAGCCGAACAAAAAGACGTGTCCAATGAGACGATTAATTTGAATGGTAAGGTGGATAATGAAGATGCGACTGCCATTTCGCATCCGATTGCAGCGATACAAGTGGCGAATGCGGAAAAAGTGCAAACTAGGAGAACATTATTTTCCAATGTGGGGCCGTTTAGGAGGGCTTTGTCTGCTCGTAGGGATTTAGCAATTAGAAGACATTTATGTAATTTACCAATTAATGATTTGTATGTAGAGGCCCCGAAAAGACATGATCCCGAACTGTTGAAAATTGCTACGCAGTTGTTTGAACGTTGTTTGTGATTTGTTTTCAAAATGATTTGATGGGTGTTATAGAAGTATAATACAATATACGTATGTGTTTATTTTTAATGTTAGTCGATTTATGAAATCGCTTTTTGATCTTTTTTCAATTGCGTTAGACACTTGTCACGGTTTTTAATTGGAAAATAAATAAGCAAATAAGGAAGTAGTGGATTTTGATGGGTTTTATTGTGTAGTGGCCGTAGGGCATTTAAATTCCGAATGTTTTTGTTTATTTCTTCATTTCATGAATACATCAATGTTAAAATGTTATCGTTTTCGATTTAGTTGCAACGCACTACTTTTTTTCATAAATAATTCCTGATTTGCATATGTGGTATAAACAAAAGACCGATAAGATCGCTTCTTTTATGTTGTGGTCACATGTGGTAATTTATTCTCATTTTATTACGTTTAACATTTTATTATGAAAGTGGGGAAACATGCAAACTTTATTCGCAAAAAGGAAATGACTGATAATTGAGCTTTCCCAAGAATCAATTACTAATTACAACTATACTTAACTTCTAATGACCTATGGATTATAATTAAAGAGAAATGGTTTCAGAATGTGATGACGCAGAACGCTAAATGGGGCTTTTTACTCTGAAAAATAAAAAACAGATTCGCAACGTTTGGCTGAACATCGGTATTTCCATGAAATGTTGCGCAACCTTGAATGCGAAATGAATTTGTTTATAGCTATAATTAAAGTTTCTGTTAATTCAAATATTTTTGTCAGTTTCTGAGACCAGGTAGCCGGTGTTTATTTACAACAATTCAAGATAAAGACCATTTTTATTTGCCAACAAATTTGGACCTCCTCCAATTATACCCAAACCCACTCGTGGTAGAAACCTAAGAGCTTACGCGTTGTAATGGTAATTCCCATTCTCATGTATATATTCCACAAATCAAACCAGTTTTCAACATTCATATTTTAAAGTTCGAGCGCAGAAGAAGCTAAAACAGTAGCGGCTTTTTTAGTGCACAAAGAAACAATAAAAAGTGTTTCAATTTAATGATTTTTGTGTGTGAATTTTTAAAATAAATATTTGGAAACATGTCTACGAATTTAGTGATGAATTCAGTGGAGGATAATGACCATCCAAGGCCACATATTAAAATCGTCGATGCCAGTGATAAAAACACAGACTCCATTCCGCTTTTGATGCGCGAATTTTCAAATAACACCAACAAACCACCCTTGGCAAACCCTGAAATGGATGATTTGGACGAGAAAATTGAAAAATCTGAAAATGGAATCGAAAATAGTCTTACAGATGACGAACATCCCAATTCCGAAATACCTGAGATCGGATTTCGAGCTGGTGAAGATGAAACGGACACCTTAAAACCGAATCCGAATCCCACACCGCCAAGCAGACACAGTCCAGTTCCAAGTAAACCGGGCACGTTTACTTATGCCTCCGGATATGGACATGATCTTGAAATTGGGACAATTGCCGGTGATTTGGACTCTATTCCAGACATTAATGTTTATCAACATAAGAAAACATTGGCACAAGGCATGATGGACTTGGCGCTCTTTTCGGCTAATGCCAATCAGTTGCGATATGTGGTGGAGAGTTACAGCAGACATCCGTATTATTATCCAAGTTTGGTTTTTATATCATTTAGTTTAATGTTGCAAGTAAGATAATTAAAAGATTTATGGAAATTGTTATCATGTCTAAGTTTTTCCTTTGTTGTAGGTTGCTATCGGTATTGGTTTGATATGGAATGCCACATACAATGTTAAAGATGATAAAGAAATATGTGTTGCAAATAAAATCAACAATTTTACTGTGATTGGAATATTTTTAGTGACTGTTATTAATGTTTTTATATCGGCGTTTGGAGTTGCGACTCCGGCTGTTGCTGGCGGCGGTTCATAAAGATGATCTAAATAGTAAATAATACGCCTTCAGACTTTTCATCATTTATGTATTTATTTAAACAACTTATTAATATTTGACTCTTTACTTGAAAAAAAGTTAGATATATATGCGCCTTTAATCTTTTTGATACTCTTAATTGTATAAGACTAAATATAAGTACCTATTTATTTTCTTATAACATTGTTTGTTTTTTATTCCCTCTTAAAGTCCACTTACCTAATTATGTTAGTTTAAAAATTCTAAATAAAGAATATAAAAAATAGTGACAATTTATACGGAGCCACATGAAGCGCCAAAAATTAAACTATTCAAAAATTTGGAACTACTGGTTGAGATAATTGGCCTACCATAGTTCAAAAAGAACATGTATGCTGAACTAATGAGCCGATAAAACAGATAACAGTTTTGTTTTGTGTTCTGTGACTTAACCTAACAATCTCATTCAATTTTGATTTTGTAAATCCATTTTAATAAAACGAATTTAACATAAAAAAATGTCACAGAAAGAAGAGAATTTTGATGAAATAATAGAGAAAACTGAATTGGAACATATGTTAGAATTCGAAACACAGATATTCTTAGATATTATTCACAACGATGGTTTAGTAATAGCCGCAAAGTAAGTAGAAATATTCTGTTGAACACATATATTAGAGCAAGATTATCTTATAGAGGCCTTTCGTTAAATTTGGTCGTATACAATTTGTTAAAAGTGTACTGTGATCCAGGAAATTTAGTGATAGTTTTAAATACATCTGAAGCTGAAGAACAATTTTTTATAGACAAACTAAAAGAGAATGTTCATCGTATAACATGCTCTACAACTGTAGATGAAAGGTAAATGCAATTAATTTCAACAGGAATAAAAATATTAAGCTTGTTCCACTACAATTTTTCAGGGAGGATATATATTTATCAGGTGGAATTCATTTCGTCACAACAAGAATCTTAGTTGTTGACATGTTAAAAAAACGTATACCAATTGAAAAAATAACGGGCTTTATTGTATTTCGAGCCCACAAAATATATGAGAGTTGTCAAGAGGCGTTTGTCCTTCGTCTATTCCGAATACACAACAAGACTGGCTTCGTCAAGGGCTTTTCAAACAGTGTAGAAAGTTTCACAATAGGATTTTGCCATGTAGAAAGGATAATGAGAACGTTATTTGTTAAGGAATTGTATATTTGGCCCAGATTTCATTCACTAGTTATAAAGAGCCTAAAAGAACATGAGGTGAAACTCCTTCAAAGAGTACATTTGTTTGTTAATCATTCGTGAATATTTTCAGCCAAAAGTTATTGAATTGCACATTCCAATCTCACCTACTATGAAGAAAATGCAAACTTATATACTAGAATTAATGAATTTGACTGTTAAAGAACTAAAACGTCTTAACAAAACAGTGGAATTACAAGAAATCACAGTAGAAAATTGTTTAACTCGCAAATTTCATAAAATATTACAAGCACAATTGGATGCCATTTGGCATCAATTAAGTAATAAAAGTAGGCAACTTGTGGCCGATTTAAAAACGTTGAGACAATTGATAATGTAAAAAAACATCATAAAATGTATCTATAACAATTTTAACAGTAATATTTTATAGAACTATGCTTTATTCCGATCCAATTGCGTTTTATTCAGTTTTATCAAAGTACAGAACAATGGAATATGCACAGAATTCAACATGGGTACTTTTACAGCCTGCAGAACTGTTATTTACCACTGCAAATTCATTAATCTTCAGCGGAAACAAAGGTACATAATGAAACTGTTTCTTGTTAATGTTCTTATTGTCATAATTTAATTGTTTAGAATTAAATCCTGAATGTTGTCCCAAATGGCAGGCTCTAGAAGAGATCTTAAAAGTTGAAATACCTCATGACATTCAAGAAAATCAACAAAAAGACAGTAAAATCTTGATTTTATGCTCGGATAACCGGACATGTCATCAATTGAATGAAGTAAATTTACATATGCTTACCGTAATTTTTTTCTATAATTTTATCTGTAGCTTCTTACTATTGGCGCCAATCAATACTTGTTCAGTCAAGCGTTAAAACGGAATATTCAATTCAAAAGTATTAGCAAAAACTTCAATAAAGACAACAGTTTACCAAAAATAACCGAAGTAGAACCAAGCAAAGCGAAAAAACCGAAAATGGATCAATCAAAAACTGATACTGTAGACAGGAATGAAGACTTAGAAGAAGATTTTAAAAACAGTTACATATTAACAATGAGTCAACAGATAAATGATGAATCATTGAAGAAGAATGAAACGTTGAATGAATCTCAAGTGATGTTTGAACCATTCTCTCAAGTAATCTTTACACGTTTTCCATTGAACTTCTTGTTTACATTTGTTTTATTTAGATGGAAAATTTGAATATAACTCAAATATGCGAAAATGCAACAGCACCAACAATTCTCATCCAAACATTCAAAAGCATCGAAAATTATGTCAATCTTCAGACGACATTAAAAGACCTACAACCAAATTACGTAATCATGTATCATTGCAATTTGACTGCTGTGCGTGAATTAGAAATGTACGAAGCACATCGTCGTCATTCTGCCCGATTAAAAGTCTTTTTTATTATACATGGTGAAACTGTTGAGGAGCAAAGTTATTTAACTGCACTGCGACGCGAGAAAGAGGCATTTGAGTTCCTAATCGAAACGAAATCTGTATTTATTTCCCTCTTCATTTCTTGCAATAAACTTATTTGTGATTGAATTTGTAGACAATGGTTGTACCGGCCGATCAAGACGGTAAGTCTGACCAATGTATTGCATTGCAACGTTCCAGTTCTCAAGATGTACCCGAAAATACGCGTCAAGGGGGCAATGTGACCGAAACTGCGAAAAGGCAATTTGTTATTGTGGATATGAGAGAGTTTCGCAGTGAATTGCCTGCATTGATACATAAACGAGGCATTGACATCGAACCGGTCACAATATCAGTTGGTGACTACATTTTAACACCGGACATTTGTGTGGAACGTAAAAGTATTTCGGATTTAATTGGATCACTTAATTCGGGACGTTTGTATCAGCAATGTACACAAATGACGCGATATTATACAAAACCGATGCTTTTAATTGAATTTGATCAGAATAAACCGTTCTCTTGGCAGGTGTGTTAAAAGAAATTTCTTATAATTATTGCAATTGATTGCTTTTTTTATTTAGAATCAGTATATGGTTTCGAGTGATGGCGACAATTTCGACATACAACAGAAACTTTTATTACTCACAATGCATTTCCCTAAATTGAAGCTTATATGGAGTCCAAGTCCGTATGCAAGTGCTCAATTATTTGAAGAATTAAAAGTACGTTTTAAATAATGTTCGTTTATTTTTGTACCGTAATTTTTGTTGGTAGCAAGGAAAAGATGAACCCAATCTAGAATATGCCAATGCCATTGGTAATGAAGAAGATTTGGATGTTGTAGAATCGAAATATAATTCGAGTGTGTTTGATTTTGTGCAAAAATTGCCTGGAATTAACTCGAAAAACATCGATCGATTTATGAGAACCTTCCAAAGTCTCAATAATGTGATTGATAAATCGGAGGTATTTAAATTTTCTGTCAACATTCCGTTTTTTAATAATTCCAATTTTTTTTTCAGTCAGAAATTAAAGAAATTCTTGGTAATTCCTCGGATGCCAAATTATTCTATTCATGTTTACACGAATGTCATGTACCGAAAGATGCTGAGGCTTCCACCAGTAAATCAAAACCAAAATCACGATTTAAGTATTGCAAAAAGTAGATAATTTATTATGAATTGTTTTAATAAAAAATATTTTTATAAAATCTGAAACTTTAACTTATAAATTGTAGAAATGATCAAACTGTTGTTCGTAATATTTTAAATTGAATCCATTAACTAAATAATTTTCAGAAATGTACCTTTTGAAGGGCTGCTCCATCCAAATGTTTTTAATCATTTCGATGTCTTTCGGTAAATCCAATATGCGATTATTTTCGCGGGAATGTTGGATTTTGCTAATTCGATCCAACATTAAACGCACATAATCCTCCTTCGCAGTGAGCTCCAATAAATCAACTACAAGCAACACAATTTAACACTCGTACACAAAATACATTAAACTCCTTACATTTTTTTTCTTCATCCCAGTTAAGTGGCACATTCAACACTCTACTCAATTGCCTCTCTTTTAACTTGTCTACAAACAAATCGGCAAACATCTTCTCTGGTAGATTGAAGGGATTTTGTAGTATACTTGCAATTAACACCAGTTCTTCACTTGTAAACACAGAATAGTCGATGTGACTCTCTGTTAATCTAAAAATACCAAAAATGAAATTAAACAAATCAAACTCTGCGGCTTGAATCTTTTACAATTTATGTTGTAATGGAAACTGTGTTAAAACCCCGACTTCTTGTACATTTACATGCTCCAACAACACATTCATCCAGGTTAAATTTTTAAATAACGTATTCAAACGATGTACATTATTTACAGTCTCCTCTTTATTGTTTTGCATTAACGAAAGCACTTTGTGAATGGAATCAATATGATTTTCAATTTCGATCACTGAAGTCTCCTACAAAAACCAAGTGAAATCAAATTCAATAGGAAAACAGATGAAACGTCTTACGATTTTTTGCTGAACTGTTGATAATCGATTTAATATAATATCCAATCTGTTTGTTTTATCATGTTTTAAGAAGTTGTTCATTTCTGTCTGCACGTATTCGAAACTGGAACTAAGTCCTGCATTTTCTGCCAAAATCATCAAATTCGAAAGTTGCTTCTGATCAAGATTTCTTGCAATTTGGTTTTTTACATGTCCAATTGCCATCGCGAACTTAGCAACTCGCTTTTCAAGTAATGCAGCTTTTATCTCCAGTTGAACATGTTCCGCATAGGATTTCATCAAATCCTCACGTTTCGGTTCCAAGCGACTAAAAACAAACACTCAAATAAACTATATTTTAATGTATGCTAAATTTACCTGATTTTAGCTTTATTTGTAGTGAACTCGTTGTACAATTGACACAATAATTTATCTTGCATTGAACTACAAAGGCACCAAAGAAAGTTACGATTATAATTGGCTAACAATTGTCGAAATTTCACCGATAATTGTTTATTCTCCAAAATGTAATCAAGAAATTTCGACGGACTATCGAAATCCATCTTTTGGTTAAAGTACGTCGTGTCGTCAGTTAAAACTAATGAAAACTCAACTTCAGCCATGCAATGGTCTGGTAAGATGCCAAGTGATTCGCGATTTGGTTTCGGTTTCGGCGTTTCTAAACAATTTTTCTTAAGTGGCGTTAAATATTTGTCACATATACTGTATTTTGTGGTATTTAAATGGTTCGGTTTCACTTTTGGTAGAAGATTATTTAATTTCTCTGCACATTCTTCTAATATTGTTTGAACGGTGCCTGAATCTACATTTTCATCCATTTCAGTTGGGGTTAATTGCTTTGCAATTGCTAAATTCTCTTCAGCTTCAGCTAATTCATTTTCAATGGAAAGTGTTTTGCTTTTAAGAATGAATTCCTGTTCTGAATTTCGCTGAATCTTTTCTTTCTTTTTCTGGATTGACAGATCTTCAAGAAAGACATGAGTTTTGTTTGTGTACTACATTGTTAAAGTTAGTTTACTTACAAGTAATGTTATTATTTATCTTTAATTTGTCAAGTGTGGTTTTCTTTTCTGCTAATCGTTTCTCAAGGGAGGATTTTTTATCAAGTAAATACATCTTCCTATTGTAAACGTCGATTTTATCGATTGGATAACTGAATTCCTCCTGAAAGTAGTGAAATTTGGTATGAAACACACATCATACTTTTAGTCACAGTTTACCTGATCTTTTAATAGACTCATCCTGTTTATGATAATGTTATTTTTGATATGATCTGCATACTCTTTGGGGTGAGCGTTTTCTATTAACTGGTCCCATATAAACGAAGTTGAAGAATTGCAAATACTAAAAAGGTGCAAACGGATTAGTTTCTCTATTATTTGAGGAGTTTATATGATTTACTGATTAAGAGAATCTGGAATAGGACCATTGTATCCTAAACGTTGTAACCAATTCTTTAATTTAACTTCACTTGACTGAACTTCCATTATTCCAATATGATTTTCTAATTTCCACTTTGAGTATGGTTAAAATTTCAAATAAAAAACAACAATGTAAGAAATAACGACAAAAACCCTTTTAAATTTATATTTGACACTTGACAGTTTAGGAAGAAATAGAAGGAACCTATAATAATTCATTTGTGAACCCTGCTACACAATTTTGCACCTAGATGGCGAAATTAATATTTTTGAATGTGGCCTACAAGAATTAATCATCGCAGGATATCGCAGGACACGCTTTTAACAATTTTGAAATTCGCGAAATTCATCACCGAACACGTAATTAACTCCATTTCCACTAATTCATATACTTCCTATAACTGAGAGATCGTACAGAGCTACTCTACTCAAAATAAACCTTGATAAAATAATTTCCAACTACCTACATAAAATGAAATCAATTATTTCGAACAGAATAAAAATAAATAATCAATATAAATTAATTCTAATTTACCGTTTTATATAGTACATTTGAAACACAATTGGTAATTGTACACCAGAATATGTAGATACTTCTTATTACTTTTCGGTATACCCAAACGCACTTTTTCCCCAATGATCACGAATTACTTTTTATTCGCATATTCGCATTCTTTCTGAATCTTTTCCTTCTTGAATCTTATTTATTCCTAAGAAGTATTGTTTTCTTCTATAAATGCCAGTCCCAACAATTCTGCTACTCCATCAAGCCCAAGCCAGATTCTAAATTTTTGAAAATTTGTGGTAAAGGAAAGGCCAGTACATTACAAATGCATAAAAAATTTTCAAATATAAATGTATTATGTCATTTAGAATACAAAAATGTGAAATTACACAAGATGTTTCATAAAACAGTTTTCATTAAATAGAAAACCGAATGGAAGTTAAATTACAAATACCAAAAGAATGCAATCATACAGAAAATAAACTCGAAAAAATAGCAACGAAAATTAAGAGAAAAGCATATAAAAAAAGTTATAATAAATACGTAGATATAATAATAAGTGTAAATAGTTTCTAATACAAATATTCTTAGTATAAATATGAGAATTTTCATTCAATATAGTATAAGTTTTATTTTTGTATATATACAATAATTTGAATAAAATAAAAAATTTCTTAACACAGAAAAAGTTTTCATTGAATACTGAAAAAATATATTAGTGTAGTCATATATAGAATTATACAACTAGAAAATGACAAGACAAAAAAATTAATAAATGTAATTCTTCTTCAAACTAAATATATGTATATCACATCTACAAATATATTTAATGATATAAAATTCAGATAAATTTACACAAATTTATTTATATTGCTTTACAATAGTAATTAAAAAGTTTACTTTTTTTGGTATATAACACTTTCTCATAATAAATTTATCCCCAAAAAGAACAAATCAACTCACAAAAAAACCACACAATTACTTCAATATCAGGGAAATTAAACCTAAAATAAATTTTCGTTCGCGACTAAAACAAGAAATTCGTTTACTAGAATAAATTTTCTGATGTGAGTTTTATAAAAATTTATAATTTGTCATCGCAAATTTTCATTTGTACATTTTCATTTTTTCGTAATTCGCTAAATTTTACTCACACCACAAAGTAATCCACAGCCATTTTCATCTATAAGGATTTTACAAATTTTAGCCTTTTTTCACTTGTCAAAAATTAGAACTAGTTTCACCCTGTATATCAAAGAGATTTAAATAATACTGAAACTTTTGTTACATCTTAATTTCAAGACTTTAACATTATTTAATGCCCAAAAAAAAAACAAAAACAATTTCAAATGGAAAAGAAAAATCGTTTTCAAAGTGATTCTCAGTCAATATTGACAATATTATGTAATAAATAAAATGAATCATTTTCTTTTCGCATTAGCAATACAATATTAATAATTTTTCATTATATTTATACACCTAGAATTAAAACACTCGACAAAAAAATATAAATCTACATTCACATAAAAAATTGGATGATAGAAAAGACATCCACATGTCATTAATTCGATATCTCGTTAACGTCTTTTTAATTAGTGGAAAAACCGGAAACAAATCAATAATTCCACCAATTCTCTCTATATACTGCCAGAGGTTTTATTTGTTGTTACATTATTGGTCGTATTATTCAATTGGATCGCATTCTGTACCACATAGTGTGTAAGTCTTGTTGGTAAACATCCAGCATTCAATTGATAAAATTCTACAAGTTGCAATAAATCGTAGAATTTCGTTACGCCACTATCTAGGGAAAAGACGTGCGCCTCACGTACAGGATCCAAAATCGGTGTGATTTGTGCATGCAGCACTTTCGTTCCACATTTATAAGTCAACACAAATGCACCTGGATTCGATCGACTCTCACGCACCAAAAACACCCTACAACAAAAAAATTTTATAAAAATTACAATACTGAAACTCAATTAACTGCTAGTACTTTGAAAATTGGTTAAACCATTTAATGGTCGCTAATTACAGTCCCAAATAACCTTCAACAATTATTATTTATAGCACTATATACCTGACCTACGATAAATTTCTATTCTTTACTTATATAGCAACAAAGCAATCAACATATTTTCGATAAGTACTTAAAATTAAGGTCAGTTTTTCGAATAATTACTTAGTAATTACACCATTCTATTAAACAATTGGACAAATGAGATCGCTTAAGTTAAAACTGTACATCATAACTTTAAACAAAAAAATCATCACTGAATCTTGGAAGACCAATATTTACTTTTATCTCCCTTGGCACAAATGCATTAAAAAAACGATTAAATTAAACATTTGCTCTATGCGTAAAAAACCAAATATTTAATACAAAAAAAAATAAAACCAGTCAGTGATTCATTTTAATAGCACTAACAATTATCAGTGAAAATTACATAAAATGAGTCACATGTGCGATTTCGATAATTACTTGTTTGCATTCAATCGTTTTTTAAACAATTCCTCATTACTAATTCAAATGTTATATCAATTTGCGTTTTAATCCAATCAAATCGAATTATTACACCTACCCATCGACTGTCCCATGACGTGTGACTAGAGCAGTGGCCTGATCCCGGCTCATTCCACTGTGAAACCAGGGCTGCGTTATATGGACACCAGATTCAATCCCTGTAACGACCGCCTGACTCGGGGACGATCTGCAAGGCGGTCGCCATCGCCGCTTCCACGCATATCCCTCCGCCACGGCGATCGCTTTCGCCTCTTTCGGATCCTCCACAATTCGTCCCACCGATCCGGTAAAGTCCATCGCTACTCTAGACCGAACCGATTCCTGAAACATCAACAAAAAACCCCATTATCATCTCGATGCCAAAGAATTCGGACATTTTTCGCACTTTACTGTACACGACAGTCTATGATGGACGACTTTCTGTCGCTTTTTTTCCAATTTTTTTTTTTCACTGTCTGTATATATTCGTCGTCGCCAGCCCTCATTTTTCTTGATTACAACCGCGTTTTCTTCCCCACAGCAAAACAATTAATCAAAAAATTGTTAGAATAAATGTAATTCTTTTAAAACATTGTTCGAATGCATTTAAAAAATCCGATCTAAGGTACAGGATTTCGTCCAGAGGCGAAATTAAATTGGACTGTCACACAGTTGTGTAACATGTAATAAAAACTTCAAATTATTCCAATGTTAATAAAAACGTTAAATTTGTCACCCACATTAATTAACATGGAGACTGCATTCTGAATATGCAGTCCTTGGAACGCTAATCAAATCGAGATGAATGTAATTATAATCTAATGGAAGAAGAACAATTGGAATCGTTTTCGAAAGAGCGAAATGAGAAAAAAACTACCAAGTACAACACACATAACATCATTAATCACAGATTTTTGCAAAAGAAACAGAGCAACATTCAAACAAGCACATGCAATAAAAGAAGTGAAAAAAAACGAAGAAAAATGGTCGCTTCAAAAATTTATTGGCAAAGAGATGAGGACGAGGAGAGGAAAAAAAGTTTGCTCCAAGTGAAATCTGCTACTAATTTGTAGTTGTTGGCCTTGAACACGCGACTCCATCCTCTTAATGTGGGTTGGAAGTTTCTTCTTACATAACGATTATAATTTTTCAATCGACTCTCCGTATGTGCATTCTGATTTTCTGCCGGACAATTCAGTATCAATTGATTATCTAATATCGAATATTGTTGCATAATCAACAAATTCAAGTCCATTTCAAAATGTGTGTATGGAATAGTTGCAATTTCAGGCAAATTGTTCCAACAGCACATGAACTTTTTTTCCTATTTCAACCTTGAGGAAGAGGCGAACCATTACAGCATATACTCATACAATAGATTACATGAAATTACTGTAACACTGGTATTAAATAAAAAAAAAGCGTACCTAACAATTTGCACACACGTGTAAACTATGTACAAGTGAAAAAGTTCAGAAATCAGTTAACAGTACATCTGATCGTTGCTTATTTGCAATGCAAATTCACTTCATTTACTAATTGCTATTCATAAATTGCCACTACAATAATTAAATAAACTGAATTCATTAAAATTTGTAATTTAATACAATGTATCTTTTCTTGTAGGAAAGAACGTTTTATTTGTTCACAGTCTCATATTTTATTCATTCAGTGTTTAAATGCATCCAGTTTTTCGTTACATATCCACATATAACTTGCACACATTCAAATTGTATAAAGTAGGACTAATTATGCATATTAATTGCTTGTAATAGTTTTATCTTGGCAATTCTTTTCCAACGTTTGGAAAAATTTCGTTATTATACAGAGAGAACCGACTGTGCACACGCAACTAATAAATATTTATAAACACTTACTTTATTATATTACAATGTAGTTTTTTTAACATTGATAATAGAGTGTAATTAAAGGTGAATTAACTAGTTAAATGACAGTGTGGTAAACTTTGTACGAGCATTTCAAATAGATTTTGTTACAATGTTGCAAAAATGTATGCTGGAACAATAATATGTTGAACATTTTGTACGTAAGTTATTGCGACAATTTATATTTGTTAAGTGTGTTCAATTAATCATGGGACAAGTTGGACGTATTCAGGAAAGAACAAATGACACGTTGAATATAAGTGCGAAAAGTGCACCAGATTTAAGTGAAGTTGAAGAAAGTATGTGAAAAAGTTGGGTCTGTTTACTTGCTATTTTTGAGAAATCCTTGAAAATTGGCTTTATAAATCGGTAAAAAATGTGAAATCTTTATTATGTTTTCACAACAATTATAAAGATATCAAAATTTCCACCTGATGACAAAAGTTTTTTGTATGTGTTAGGAATACAAGTATTTTTTCCAAAACGGGCTTTTTAAGCGAAGTGTCTTTCTTACTAGCAAGAATTGGATGAATCTTTCAATATCAGACCGCAACCTTAATTCAAATTGAAATGCTGATTAGATGCGCTGGTCACTTGTTTTTCAACAGACACAAAACGTGTGTCCTTAACTTAATGATTTCCTAACAAATCAGTGTTTCCGCTTGAAAATTTTACCTTTAATGAAGATAAGGTCGTTAGGCGAGTAAATTTGACATTTGATCGAACACTGCTTGAGAACTTTCTCAACATTATTATTATGCAAACGAAAATTCTATTCAATTAACCATGTGACAATTATTCGAGGCAACTAAGACGCATTCTCGCCCTCTAGTTTCTCGGCACACTTCAACATTCTTTTTTTTAACTGAAAACTGGCGCTTTTCCTTCAACATGAAATTCTTTTGATGTAGTTTCCGTTTTACATATTAAATGTGTTTCTCCTAATAAAACTTGGCAGTGTTTTTTTTTGCTTTTTCTCGTCGTGTAAAAACATATTTTTTAAAAGGAAATAACAACTTTACAAAGTAAAACAGATACTCTTATACTGTAAATTGTCTTATATTTACTATTTCGCATGCTACCTGTTTTTCCAAAGCACTTCTTGAAAGTTTCATAGAAAATTTATCGTCTATATACACATTTTATTAGATAAAACAATTACTGTATGCAACATTACGTGCCTGTAATTGATAAATCAATATGAAACAGCAACTGGACAATTTTTAGCCAAACTGTGTAATGAACGACAAATATTTGGTATTCATTAAAACTGTATGCCATCGCATCTAATGTAAATTAATCTAAAACATAGAACACTGTGATAGAGTGAATGTAATCCGTATAAAACGATTTTAATTCTATTCAATTAATTTAACATCGTCTTTAGGATTTAACTTTTGGACACAAATGATCCAGCTTGCAATGCGATTTTCCATTCACCTCAAAATAAACATGTTTTGGCAACAAATACACACTATACGAATTTAAATCAAACGAAATCCAACAGCGCACCAGAATCCACATCCAGACTTGGATACAAGAATGAAGAATCATCATTTTTTCCTTCTCTCCGCTTTCTCTTGTTAGTTTAGCAAACATTAGAGTCCCTTTTCGGGTTTCCTAATTGATTGATTCCGACATTACATCAAAGTACAGTTGATTAACTTGATGATCACAGGAAAATAGTGAAAAACGATATGCAAAATCGATTGATGAATCACGTTGAAAGGGCATAAAAAAACTAACTAAAAACGAATTATTAAGAGCATCGCAAAAGGTTGATAAAAATTGCATTAAATCCATGAATAGCGTCCTCCTCTCGGTTCATATACAATAAATGAAGTAGTACACTATTTTCATTTCCGACATCTGTTGCTAGTCGAAAAAGAGAGTGGAAGTGCAGGAGCACACAAAACAGTGCTGTTGTTGCTATGCGAAATAAAATGCAGTTTAATGGGTGTTATATACATACAACCACGCCAATACACACACATACTCATACATGTACATAAAACACTAAACTTTTATACACAAAACACACACACACTGATGAATAATCGCACACGTTGTTGTTGTAATACGAATTAAAAATATTCCACGAATGTGTTTCTCTTCGCATTTTGCAAATATATTGTTTGGGAAAGGTGTGCACAGAAAGGGGAGAGAACGCATCGAATGTGCACTTCAGCCTAGCAACAGAAAACCATCAGGCAATGTGCAAGGGAAAAATGCGAAACCAACATTAGTCTCCGTCAAAACATATACAATTTTAATTGCACATATGTAAAAACACACAGCTGAAAAGAAATTACATTTTACGCCAACCACATGTACACAAAGGTAATAAATAAATTTACAACATATCAAATAAAATTTCCTATTAAATTTTTTCACCCTGCAGCTTTACAAATTGCATTTCATTATATGGTTGTGCAATTTCAACTGGCGAGTATGGAAACATTATACAATTTCATAAAACTGTTTAAATTTGATAAGGAAATCGATTTTCAACTCGCATAGGGTCAAATAAGGGCGAAATATGTGTGCAAAATTGACGACTTCTCTCTCTCTCTCTCTCTCTGATGAAATTTAATTAGGGATTTTCAAGGCGTTCAATTTCATGCCCATACCGAAAATCCATCCGTTTATATCCTACACTGTATTTTCGAGTGCACGTTTCTTCCTTGTACATTTGTTTCAACTTTGTAATATTCCTAAAACACTAATCTAGCACAGTTAAGTGTTATGTGTTGAGAAATAAATCAACAAACAGCTCATGAAATAACAATTTCCTCGTGAATTTATACTGCATAATTTCGCGACTATGCTATATAAACTTTATTCCATTCATTTGCAATTGCAATCTGAAAATAATAGCGTGTCTAAGTTGGACAAAACGAAAAATTTCTTGAAACTTTTCTATAACAACTTTCCAAGTGAAAGAAACGAAAAAAAATGTGTGTGCAATTAGACAAATAGTTGTCGTTTGCCAAGCACTTTGTTGTAACAGACTAGCGAAAAAAAAGTGGAGCACGTTTTTTTTACTGTAATTTTCTTGGTTATATACGAGAAAATTACTTTGTTGGAATAATATGCGTCAATAAACATTAAATGTAATTAATAATTCGAATGATTCCACGTTGGATATGGAAAAATACCCAACCACAATCATTGTAATTAAAATTCAAAGTGTGTAAAAAACCACCAAAGACAATTGTTGCTGACCAACAAAAATTGCACAAGTTATAATAATAATTCACCCTTTTGGTCATGAAAATTCACATTCTCTGTTTTTCCTTCAACCTTGACATTGAATGCAAATTTACAAAAGGGGACAACACACCCTACTAATCAAGTATTCAACCCTCGATTGCCCCGCACACAAATCCATCATCATCATCATAATGCTGACAATTTGCAATGCACTTTTGCCATATTTAATTCCAGGACGGAAAACGGATGAATCTGGTTGGAGATGTTTGAAAATTAAAATAAAACACTCGTCACATTTTGGCATGGATATTTCACATTTCTCATCATTCCCAACACTCTAGTCTCTAGAAATAAAACAATATACTTACATTTGGTACAGTGTAGCTGTTATAGTCTTTTGGATTAATTGATTCGGCTTGTTTATTTTTGAACGCTCTATAATTCTCCCTTAATTGCTTCCCATACTGAAACAGAGAGAAATTTTCCAAAATCAAATTGAAATTCAACATATATCGATTTCGTTCATTTATTTTTAAGAAAAAACGTGTACGACGTGGTATAATAATAAACTGAAGGTACCATGCACCACATCACACTTTTTTCTCTTCTCTCTCTCTCCACGAAATTTTATAACCGTTTTCTGTTTGTAAAAAGAAATAAAGTATGGCAATTTAACGACTTGCCTCACCTTAAATGTCAGCCAAGATCAAACTTTTTATTGTTCTTTTTCGCACACATACAGAAATGTGTGTGCGCTTACAATTCGGTTTTTGTGCACATTTACAACTCGCCCAACGCGAGAGAAGCTCATTTTACACAATTATTGTGCAATCTTCCAAACAGACATTGATATGACATTGTAAATAAATTGTCTTCACTAGAAATTGGATTAATTCGAATTTATGGCTCACCTTTGCTAGTCGCATGGCTGTAAGCCAGCAGGTCCTAACCCGCTCAGAGTCGCAGGCCAGACACCGTATTTCGGGATTTTCGTCCTCCGTACTGTCCCCAGAAGGCCTTAAACAAATGCCCCACTCAGTTGGAGCCTGGAACTGGTTTTTTGCGTTCAATGTTGTGTATACGTAATATTTTGGTAGATTTGCGTATTCTGTTAAGCCACTGGTGTCCGCCTGTGCAAACTGAAACATGAGAAAACAAAACGGTTTCAATATCAGATTTTAATTCAATGAAAAAAAAATTATTCTGTCACACCGCAGAGACAATGAAATGGGAGCTACCCACAAAATCTCAGAATATAAATTCTGCTTTAATCTCATATGTCATGTACACGAAAATTTAATTCACTCTTCATATGATTATTTATATCACCAGGAGATAAATTAATTTTGGAAACACACCAGAGAACAGATAAAACCGGGTACAGATCTCATTTTCTACAAGATTTATTTAATATGATATTATAATAGACTTTAGTTTTGATAATGGTAATAATTATTATATTTGTAACCTACATATTGATATGAAAGAGAGAAAAAAACAGTTTAAATTGTAGCAATAAATAACGCTGATTATCGTTACATTTAGAGAGGTTTCTTGTGTTGTTAAACAAATAAATCATAAAGTAATTTAGATGGTACATTCGGATAAAATAACATTTTCCTTTTGTTAAAGCAATTAAAGAGCAGACATAATTGATTAATGGCCTGAAATACGTGAGTTGTTCCAAATTGATTTAAGAGTTTCTTCAACTAATTAATAAAATTCAAGAAAAATAAAAATCCTACTATGTATATCCGAAGAATTTATGGTTTTGTGCGCTGTTTTGTGTTTTCTGTAGGCAAAAATAAAGCACACTTTTATAGGTGAAAGTAAGAAATTAGAAAATGAACGTTATTTTTCATTCGGTAGCTAATAAATGATGTTGTGGCTGTCTGAAAAGTAATTTGAAAATTTCCTTCTATGTATATTGATAATGGGGCATTTAGTAGGTAATCGTTAAATCCGAAAACTTGCTGACGTGTTGTTCGAAACGCGAAAAACAATTTCCCTTGAAATCAATTTAAAAAGCCGCATATTCATACTATCAATAAAAAGAAAACTAATTAGAAAAGCCTTGAAACTAGAACCACATATTACATAGATACAAAAAAAAACTCAATTGGAATCATATGAAATGCACATAGAAACAATATACTGTTTAATTTAGATAATACTATCATCTTTTTACACACACACAACTTGCCCATGTTTAATTGTTACATCACAATTGTTTAATGGATCAACAAAGAATTTATGAGGAAATTCTCGTGGAAAGTACAAGTAAATGCCCTTCGGATTTTATTATAGAGAATGTACAAGTTTTCTTGTATAATTTGTTAAAATATCTCAACCTGTCTGAAATGTTATTGTGTTTTATGTGTTTAAAAACCGTACACACCCCTATCCATAAATAGGCAACACCATTTATTTTACATTCAATGTCACATTACATAATAATTATTTCTTATTCCAAAAATGTCTTATAAAAAGCGGTGCATTGAACTGTTGTGGTCGGTACTATATACAATACTTAATCACATTTCTATTTAGCATAGTATTTTCTTGTCAGTTACTGCCTAATTATGTGAGAAATTTATTATTAAAAGTAAATAAAATCAACACTAAAATGTAATCGCTCGTAGGTGGATTACTAATTTCCATACAACGTTTTTTTCTTCCAACACTTCTACAAATGGTCATAAATTATTAGGTGAACTCATACATTAGTAATTTCCATTCTTTTTTTGTGTGTTTCAAGCATTTTTATAATAATGATCATTATTATACTTTCAACTTATGCTTATGGTAAAAAACACACTCCTTTGTGACCAGGTAATGGAAAATCAATTGCCACAATGGAAAATTACTTTATTGTCACTGGAAAAAGTTTATAAAATTTTCTACACACATATATCCAAAAGGAAAATTTTATTGTAAACAAAATTAAATGTAGAGACAATTGTAGTGAACCTATTTATAGAGGCGATGTTTTGTAAATATTTAACCTTATGCCTGAATTATTAAATGCTAATTAAAAAAAATCGTATTCACTTTATTAGACTAAATATTTTTAGAAAATCGTTTGTATACAGGCTGAAAGTGCATTTAAAAATAATCCAAACGAATGAGAGATAAAAAACTGACAAATTTTACATATCGCCCATTCTGGTGCCAAAAATTAATTGAATTTCATAAAAAAACACGCATCGAAAATTACTCATTTTATCAATATGAAATTCCTTCTTTTATTATATCACTATTTTCTTATCGCGAATTAATAGAGTGTTTGTAATAATTGGAAATAGCAAGTTTTGGTTAATTAAACTCGATTCGATACAAAAAAATCATTCAATTCCTCAACTCATTCCATTACCATTCAACTAATTAACATTTAAATTGACCTGAACGTGTATTATGAATAGGAAAATAAATAGAGGATATTCAATTTAGATTTTAATCCGATTTTTTTTCGAAAATCCACTCTTATTTCGCTCGGAATAAAAGCAACTCCGTACACAGTCAGGGGGATATTTACATTACATAAAATGCTTCCATCTAATAGGATTACTCTAGTCATACAAATCAGGCATATCTTAGTTTAGAAATTCCATTTTTTTTCTTTCAGAAAATAAATCTGAGATTGTGAGGCTCCTTGAACCAGGGCCTTTTTAATGTTTCGATATCTAGATTGGCTAATCTAATCAATTTTTCCATCCGCTTAGGACTATATGCATTTTATTAATTAGGTCAAGATCCATACATGCAACAAATATAAACAATTTTTATTATTTGATAATATCCAAACCGAAAAAACTCTTCTCAACCACATACAATCCATGATTCCGTCCTTGACTAAGCAATAAATTTAATTGAAACATGTTCGTGGTTGGTAGCACGTCTGATGGTTTATACAGTCATTAACATTTATAAAAATTTATTATAAATTTACAATGTGTGGAAAAAGATTGTGGCTATAATTTACTAATATAACTAGTTTTACAAAAAAAAACTATCAAATTACAATAAAACCAGAAGTTATAAATCTCTAAGTAATTTTTTCATTCAATCATTAAACATGGAAATATGCTTTTTTTCTATTCAAAAATGGGGAGAAACCGAAAAATTAGAAAGCGTGAAATAAAATAATTAACACGAGTAGGAATATTATATGTGCGTAAATACGCAAAATCAATTTGAATTTGTTCCATTTTGTCAATTTCTTTCAGTACAACAAAAAGGGAAAAAGATCAGGTGAAAAGCCAAAAATAACGCAACTCTCTTACCAGTGCACGCTTTTCCTTCAATTTTCTTTTTCGATTCACCAACACACGAAGAATAAGGACCGAAATTATCGAAAAAATTAAGAAACGATCACACTCTCTCAGTTCGTTGTGTTTTCAATCTGTATTACAACTCTGCGATTCACTGTAATATTCGATAGGAGCGTTCGCTTCCACTGCCGGCTTTCAACTGATGGAAAACGCTCCGATGGTGTGCCACCGGCCGCCTGAGAGTCTGAAAAGCCGGTATTGTAACAAAGAGCGGTAGTTGCTAGTCAGCTGATCGAGCTGTTCTCTCTACCTGGTGCACACTGAAATATACTACATGAGTCATACCTTTTTTATTACAATAATTGAGGTAGGCACTGCTAGAGAATTGATTGGTACTGTTTAAACAGCACATTTTGGACACTAATTTCCACCATCCATCCTAGAAGAAAGGATTTTCTTCATTTTTAAAAGTACTCTATTTCCAATTCGTTTGTGTGATAACAGGAACTTAATTAGTATTTCAAGTGATTTCAATGAATATTGACACTTTTTTAGTAGGCGATAAATTTTAACCGTACATAGGTACTTAGTATAGACAGATATATTTACGAGTATGACTATATGTTGTGCCCTTCGCCTTTTCCACACCAATTACAATAAAATACTTTTCTTTTTTATCTTATTTGTAATTTTAACGAGTAATTGCATCACTTAAATACCATTAAACATTCTGTATCTTATCAATCTTTATTAAATTGTCACTAAAAATATCCACAGCGTGGTGATAAGAACTACCATTAACCGATACGTTTTCGCTTCTTGACTATAATTTACAGTCAAGTCCCAATTACCTTTTTCTAAACTATACTACATACTGACATGGAAAAATTTTCCTACTTTGAATAACTAATTAATAGAGTTAACATTTTCATCCTTGAATACAATTATTAAAAATTGTTTTAATTATCTCCCCATATATTTATTATTATAAAAAGAGACGTTATTTAATGATGTTTTCCATTAATTTAATAGCGGAAATGTTAATTATTGCAATATTTAATGTACAATTAAAGTTATAGGTAATTCAGTTTGAAAAGAAAAAGAATGAAATTGTAAGTATTAGATACCTAATTAATAGGACTCACCTATTTTATAGGATTAAACAGTAAAATCACCACTTCATCTCAAAGATAATGCATGCAATTTAATTAGTTTGTTACTTTTTGACAAAACAATCATAATTCGAACACTTTTATTTGATCTCTATAAAAAAGAAATAAAATATACAACTATTACGTACATATAATTATGCTATAATTAATTAAACTGTTCATTTCGGTTCGCTGAATTCGTATATTAAAAACGATGAAATTTAATTATATTTTTCGAAATTAACACAGCATTTTACACAATATACAACGATATTTAATATTGTATTACATATTCTTTGAATAATTCAACCATACAGTCAGTCAAAAACGTGCACCATAAAATATAAAATTACTCTTCTACTCATAATGAACGAAAACTACATGAATATATTTTGTTAAAACACTCTGTTCAGTTTTGTAACGATTCCATCATGATTAACATTCGACTCTTTTCCCTCTCAACTGGAAACTTTTTTATATAGTGGTTGTAAAACCCACTTGAACACGATGTACTCCTTAAGGATTTTCGACTGTATGATGCTGAAGTGGCCACTTAACAGTTCAACACTGGATATCATTAAACTCATTAGAAAAAAGCCGCAACAAGAAGTGCGATTCGCAATCTGATTGTTTACAGAATTTTCCATTGAGTTGCGAAAATTCTGCACATTTACACTTTACACAATAAAACGCCTGCCTTGGCACACACTCTGTATATTTAGAACCCTTCTCCATCGAAATAATTCCCATTTAGCGATGCCCATATCCATTATTCACATATTATACATGTGTCCACCCCATTACCACCAACACAAAAGGATTTCGTGGAATTCTTCATATAAATGGATCAGTAAACACATTTTGCAAATGTGTACCAAATGGAAAAACACATTAAAGTCTCATAGATAAAAATGAAAAATTTATTGGTATCAAACGGACGCAGGACGAAAGAGAGGATTACCACCTAATTTCGTTAACACACAAAAAACCCGAAATGGAATCGAAACAAATGCTCTCTCCCTGACCAAGTCCATGAAACAATACAGAGAATTTTAAATGGCAGCTCTCTAAAACATAATTCCACCATTACTTTGGCCCTTTGTTCTTCAATTCAAAATAACATTATTCTTATTAGAATTAAAGAAGAAAAAGAACACAAAGCGTTCCGATCAGCTCGAAAAAGTAATTATACGAATTTCTTCTGACGTTTTCGGTATAATACAATTCTATACATGGAAAATAAATGAGTATTATTAACTCCTACATCATAGAAACTTATTTATACACGATTGGTTCAATGATTTTTTTTTTCAATTTGCCACACACAACAAATTGTTAACGGAAATGGCCAACAAGAGGAAAAGTAATAAATAATAAAACGAAAAAGACGCTTAATTGTCTTTATTCATCGCTCATACTCAGTTATGGACATTAAAATGTCACAAACTAGTAGTAAAATAGACGCAGATCGTTGAACTTTCCTATAACAGGTTACTAACTAAGCTAATCAATAGAATACAGCCACAAATAAGCCTGTGCACTTTTTTGCCTCTTTGCCAATTGCACGTACAGTTAATATACAAGAAAGAATAAACGAAAAAAAAAGTATACCTATATGAGAGGAAAAATTACGGTTCACTTAATTACAACTCACTGATTATTCCCATATTCATTAATCATTAATTATTTACATATTGGATTTAATTTGTTCGAATGAAAACTAGTTTAACGTTTAAGGTGCATTTTGCAACATTGTAATATTTCAATTAATTTCTCATTTTGGAAACATTTCTCGC
Source organism: Silvanus unidentatus (assembly GCA_963930825.1). Classification (NCBI taxonomy): domain Eukaryota; kingdom Metazoa; phylum Arthropoda; class Insecta; order Coleoptera; family Silvanidae; genus Silvanus; species Silvanus unidentatus. Next base: position 4,114,640 of record OZ005758.1, read on the forward strand.
AATACGACATCGCAATTCAATCAGAAATTAAACAAATTAGCATTCCGTACATGAGCACAGTGTGGTGCACTGCTTTTACCAGTTCCAAGCCCTTTTGGAATCGCATTTCTCAAAAACAGCTCATTTTACCACACTCTCCTCTCTCTCCCATCCGAACCAGCCTTAATGCAGACGAGGTTGAACATTTATTGCACCAAACCACATCCATCATCTGTGTTTCTGCAATTTTCGTGCCCCGATGACCATTAAAAACCACAAAACGAAATTTAAATCAACACTCAAACTTGAACGAATAAAAAAACAGGCCCACAATCTATTCCCAATCAATATTTTCCTTTCCATTAATGATATAAAACGTAGTGTTGAAAATTTTAGTACTGCACCCCCGGTAAACAGATATTTAGGCAAGGAACAAAGAAGCGTTGCGAATCTGATACTTTTGCAGAGATTCGAAAAGGTCGTTTTACATCCGAACTCAGTCTCTCTCCACTCACATATACATCCATATAGAGAGAAGCTGGCTGGCTGGCTAAAGCAGAAGCATTTGCCATTCTGTGTGTAATCAATAACGTAACTGTAATAGCTGTTTGCCATTGAAACGGTTTACAGGGAGAGACATTGGTTATAGTGACGACATTAACGACAACAACAAACACACAAAGACACATACATATTCCGAATCCACCGAATATACTAAAGGGGATTAGTTTTTTTTTATTATTATGAAGACTTCTGTTAGTTCCCCCGTTTGTAGTTGGAGAACAACGTCAATATGCATATACAAGATCGCTTATCATATAGGAAAATAACATTTTTTTCAACAAGAAGAGAGATTAAATTGCATATGGGGAGACAGCACACAATGTGTGATGATGGTATAGATTGATGATGGATGGTTGCAAGTGTTGGACGGACTTCTTTCACAAGTCAACGGAAGGATCATTGAAAAAGAAATTGAATCGATGTGTGTTAAATCCTTTGTTTACTTGAAATAGAGAACGGGAGAAGGGCTCAAATGGTATTAGAGTATGTAAATTGCGCCCGAAATCCTTATTATGAACATTAAATGCATTATATATAAATTCAGTCCTGTTTGCATTAAACACTCTTGGAATATATATGTATATGTCGCCAGTTTACGATGTTTTCGCCAATCAAAAGCGTACAGACAGAATACAATGAACGTACCTATAGGTGATATTGCGAATTGTGCAGAGAGAATATAACGACCGTGCACTGTTTATGGCATAAAAGGGGGATTTTATGAAGGATAATGCATCCATAAGCGCTTTACTTTCTAAATTTTATAGGCCTCTTCCGAAATTATGTTGCTTATTCAATGCTTTAACAAAGATTATTCACTTTTAAGGGAAACTGCCGGTTTAATTACTTGAAATTTCTCCGACAACTTACTGAAAAGGAACAAAGAGTGTTAATAAACACACACTGTGTCTGTGTGTGCCCCGTTTTTTGCGATCGTCCCTCTTACGACAAAATAATATCGTTCCAAATAGACAGTGAAATAAAAGCGAGAAAAAGTTTACAGCCCATATAACGAATGCAATAATATAAAATGCCATTATTTCAAACCAAAAACTATAAAATTCTTCCTACATCTGCGGCCTAGATTTCAAATATTTTATTGCATATGCATTAACAACAATTCCTTTGAATAATAAGTACGAGAAATACACACCGATATAAAAAAGAGTTCTTGTTTTATTATCATCGTCGCAATTTAGCCACGCAAGATCAATATATTGAAGGAACGAAACCGATTTAAACGCAAACTAAACAAAAGTGAACCTTCCTTCTATCCTGCTGCCGTTTGGCTTAGGAAAATTATTATCTGGAGCAGGAGCAGCAGTAACACAGCGCACCACTTTCAATTTTTCCCTAGCATCATCAATACCGAAGTTTTACTGAAACTTTTCATTCATTCAGACGTTCATTTGATTTTATGATTTTTTTACGATTTTATTTGCTACCCGATCGCATCGATATCGAACATAAATTGCAGGCCAACGAAATGAGGAGAGAGTCAAAAACGATATTGAAAAGACAAATCATGATGTTCTATGCATTTCTCCTATACGAGTGTAATATTCGTACTTTCACCATGCAACGAACAGAACACGTTCCTCATTTACAAATCGGTGCAGTTCGATATATAAAAATGAAGACACATCAGGAGTGAAACCGATGTTGTGTGAGAGAGGCGACTTTTCGGTATGAAATTTCCACGGCCAATAGAGCACTAGAAATTTTCAAACCGTACATATAGCGGATTTCCTGAGCTTTGTGCGGTTTAATTCACGTTACAGACGCAATCTATTGATTAGTTATTATTGAACGATTCCCTAACACTATACACACCGAACCACTCAGCTTTCAGTGAATTTCCATCGAGCTTACAGCTCTACAATAGTTTAATAACTAAATATTCAAGTTAAAAATCACTTTTTTTTTACAATATCTCTATACGAACAATAAACAATAGAAGAGTTCGTGTCTAGATTACAATTAACTTGTACAGTTTACCGTTGTCGATGACATGTTTTTCTGTTGAGAGAAAAAACAACATGTTATTATGTAATTTTGTCAGTATTTTGAAGAATTACAGTGTATAACATAATAGATAACAATTTAAATTTGAAATTACAAAATACACACATGTATGTGTATGTATACAATTGATGGTAATAGAAATGTTATTAGATTAGGATCATCATCAATATTAAATCGACTTAATGGAAAAATTGTGTACATTTATATACAAATTTTCTGCTCATTTATTTTTCAGAATGTAACAGTAATGAAACACTAAGAGTTCTACAAAAAAAATGAAAAACAGGATACAAGAACAATATGAAAGAGAAGACAGTGAAAAAGAACTGTTAGAAAAATTCTTAGACTCAGCTGTGTATTGGCCACAATAAAATACTAATGATAGAAACGTTGGAAGATGTATGATGACTTGCTCTCCTCTCCCGCCTGTCTCTCTTTCATCAAAATCACAACGGAAACCCAGATAAGATATTTTTTAAGGTGAGGTAGGTCAAGAAAGTCATGCTACATTATATTAGATAGCCTACAGGACACAATTATAAGATGTAGAAAACCAGTTTCACAAATAATCAGTTAGATACACAGTGAAATAAAATTAATACAAGAAATTCTCTATAATTTTATGTTGATATATGTATGTGCGAATATAAATTCTGTTCTTTATTACTTTACATGCACATTAAATAGAAATGGTTCATTATATAGCCTCCTCTACATTTATCCCAGTACAATTCGCATTCGGATATGCAAATCGGGTCAAATAGATCACAAAAACATTATCCGCAGCAGTGGTCTTCAAACGATGCAATTTCACTTGACATGAACCACTGGTACGAGTACAATTAAACTCTAATTAGCACACTAATGGTAACCAGGTGAAACAATTTCGCATTTGACAATTTAACTTCGTTCTTTATGCACTTAGTTTGCAAATCAATGGAGAATAAAGTTTTTTCCCAGTCTTTTGGCAGTGTTTCATAGTTGGGAAAGAGGAAAAAAGAACTCACCCTCACGTTTAGTATAATGTCACCTTTATGCAAACATTTTGTAAGAAAGCACACATCATCCTGAAACTGCCAATAGACATTATCATAATTGGTTTGTCAGTTACAGTTATATAAAGTTTGTGACAGGCATTTACGATTATACATACGTGTATGTACATATATAAACTTAAAGCTTTACAAACGTTGAACGAATATAATGTAGGTACATAAGTAAAATCGTTACCAATCTGTTGCCATGCTGAATATTGACACACATTTTAAAAATACAATATTCATTGTCTCTTTTAGATCCATTGTTTCAATTCGCATTGAACACATTTGGCGGTTCGAAATATAATTTGTTTAATACACCTATTTGTATAGATTGAATTAATTGTTGTGGAAATGAACATATGAAAGTTATGAGCAGTTCCATCTCTTTCTGTATGTTGTAAAAATATTATTTTAGGTACACTTCACATTTCGAATATAATAGATGTGTTATTCAGTTATGAATATATGTACAGTATTGGAACCATTAATCAAATGCAGCTAGACATAATCCTGCAGCCAAAATCAATGATGTATAAATAGATTGATGGGTGTCTGAGTCCATCCATATATTGCACACATATATTGAAAATTCTACATATAAACACAATATGTCCATCATTACGGATAATTATAACTTAAAATTGAACCACTACATATCAATAGGACGTTAGGTATTCTATGTTGTAGGTGCATATGTGAGTGTTTTCAATGTCATCAAAGAAAAGGTTAATTACGGCCAAAATACACTATGAAATATACTGCTTCGAAGATATACGAGTATAGGCATTTTTATACTGCATTCAACTTCCATCACATTGATTGAATTTCATTTTCCGAACAAGGCTGGTATACATCATCAGTTCATAAATACGTAAAAAGTTAAATTAAAAAAGCACGCGAGAATAACGTTTTGCGAAAGTTTTTCAAGCAAAAAAAAGTACTTAACGATAACGACGAGTAAATATACTCAGAAATCGAATAAAGTTTCGGTGAATTTTCTTGCAAATATTTGCACATTTCCTCGTTTGGTTGTAATGAAATAAAAATTAACGCCACCACTGGACGCAGTTCCGGGAAATAATTGTAGAATTCGTTGAAAAAATGCACGCGATTCCTCGAAAATTCATTGGAATTCTTATAAAATTTGCAGGGAATTCCCAATGACAATAAATATACAAAGCGTTTTCGTAATGGAATATTAAAATACAAACGACCAATGTGCAACCTAATTAAGATACAACTTTGTTCTATATAATTAAAGTTTAGCAAAAAGCGTTGTTATGGTTTCTCGAATAAAAACACTTGCACACTATTAGACAATAATTAGAAGTTAGTCATCGCTATAGGGGAGAAATCATAGAACTTTTTGAATCTCCGACTAGAAGCCTTAATAATAAACCCGGAAACTTCTTACGTTCCGCTATTATTAATCAAATTCGAGTCCAACAAAACACATTTCCATCGAGTTCTATTTAGAAAATGTCACTTTACATGATACATTTTTGCGCAGGTTTCCTATATCCAATAAAATACAATTAATTACTGATCAAAAAAGAACGGATGCTATTAAAAACTAACAATTAATTACTAGTATTATCATTAATAGAACACCACTCTTATTAAGTACATTACAACTTTGACCAAGATAAATTACATATAGAAAAACATGAAATACGTCTTAATATGACATCTTTTTAATCGTCACTATAAATATATTGACTATAATAACCCGTTATATAAAATGTTTTCCAAGTAAGTGCATAATTGGAAATAGGTAGATAATAATTAAAATTAAATCTGAAGAAGGACAAAGGAAAGGATAATTAAATCCATCGAGGGCTAATAGTCCATTATCTATAAATGTAATAGATTTGCATGGCAATTAAACATATATGCTGTCGGACATACATAAATACTAAATTATTCTGTGGACATTTAATTGGATTTCATCGTAAAAACTTTAAAAGCTTATAAAAAAATTATTTCCACTTTAATTATGACAATTTTACAACCACCTTTTTAAATCTTATTTATTATATCCCACTGTATAAAAGTCTCAAATCTTACAAACACACAAAGACAGACAGTGAAGAGAAGTGGAACTTGGAAACCCAGAGAAAGAAGTTGGCAATTTTAGTCAAAAATAAAACCTTATCTTTTTGATGACGGTTTTGGGGATATTGTTTGTAGGGGATGGGGAAGAAAATTCTTATTGATCTGTTTACCGGAAAAATGGTGGCGGTTGCAGCACACACACACACATACAATTTTCCACTCTTCGTCTCTCTACTTAGGTAGAAAATAGGAAAACACAGCACGAAGGACACACGAGAGAAATGCTTGACTGTAGAGACAGCAAGTAAAAAGAATAACCATAAGAGAGAAGTTAAACCGAAAAGATATGTCAATCGAACAAATGGGAATGGAGACGGACGTAAGGCAAACCGTTTAAATGTGTGTTTTTATTATTAAGCGACATTTCTGTGTGGTATGGTCGTCTATTTTCTCTAATGCATTCCCTAACATACAAAGTTGCACTGTGCACAAAGATTAATCGACTGTTTTATGTGGACTGGCTTGATGAGCACACTGTAAATGGACCAAACGTATAATACTTTTGGTTTCTTTTCTTCGCTCCATAACTACAACAATGTATAACATATACATATATTATTTTATATACATACATAAAATAACAGTTACATCTTGATGAGATCTCCGTTTTTATACTGTACGAATTTCGAAAAATATTCACTTTGAAAAAAAGAAGAAGCTGCACGAAATTAATGAGAATATAAAATGTGATGAAAAGTGAAGTAAAAATTTTACGATGCTTTTGAAGCTAAAATTAGCTCAGAATATCAGCGCAAAAAAAATCAACAGCATTCACCCATTCTATACTTATATCTTTTAATTAATTCCAAACATTTGGTAAAAACTGCAATAAATTATAAATCAAGAAAAGAATTTTATGTGTGTTCACTTACGAAACAAACATTCCGAAAGCAATTAAAACTTATTTTTATAAATGAAACTTTTTATAAAGGCGAAAAATTGTATTAGTACCATCCAGCGACAGCCAACATATACACATTCTGTGCTGTGCTATATGAAATGCAAAAGTCATTAATGAACATTTTTGCTCCACAAAGCTTTTCTGTGGAATGCTGGATTAATTATTAGATTAAATCTTGCATAACGAAAAATTCTAAATTAACGAACCAATTTTAAATTACTTTTTATACATATACTAGTCTTATGTACCGAGTGTAACAGTTCGATTGAACAAAACTGAAAATTTCACCACTTTCAACAGAATGCCAAAACCTTTTCCAACATTTTCCAGTCAAAAAATGCGATTCAAAAAATTCGTAGAGAACTTTTCCAAGGAAAATTGTTTCATTTTAGCTCAGTCGAACTGTTCCATCCTGTATACATCCAGAAGTGCAGTGTGTTAATCCATCGACAACAAGAAAATCAATTTCGTCATAAATAATAAACCATCTTCACGGAAGTGAGAAATATGCAATTAATTCTAATTAGTACGAAATTAAACACCTGTATTACACATGTGTCTCGCTATTTTCAGCACGTGAAACTCTTTTTGGCTTTATAAACGCGAGTGACGTGCATGTTTCCAAGAATTTTTCACGAAAATCTCCTATCACACCTGCTAATCACGCCATAATCCCACTTTGTCCACGGTTCGTTTTTCCATTGTTCCAAATTGATTATTTTACTGTTTTAATAGTGGCACGTCGAGTTTTCTTTACAACAGTAATCACGTCGTTTGATATTCACCATATGTATTCCACGTGCACAACGTTGTATATTTATACAGAATTAAAAATGTACATGCTGTTAATACAAATTTCCAACATGAAAATATAAATCAAAACAAACATAGTGAAGAAACGTATACAAATAGAAAAAACTTAAGGTTGATTGTTCATTTTACAAGGTGTTTATTTAGGGAAAAAGGAAATTTTCGTCCACACACGTGGATAATAATTGCGTTCCACAAAAAAAGAAAAACTAATCATTGTGATTATATAAACGCTCCTTTGTCTGCCCACATGAGTTTTCCAACCAAATCTTATTAGATGTAATAAAAAGGCTAGTGGCGAATTAAGTTAAACAGTTAACAAGTTATGGCACAGGTGGGTGTGTTAAATTAAAATACAATAGATGTTTAAATAACGCATTAAAAAGCATATTTAATACGTATTGATAAAGAGAATGGGGGTCGATTTTTAGAATAGGTCAAATGGAATTTCTAAATCCATGGATAATGTTTGATTAAACAGCAATTTTTATTAAGGTCACGTCACGATAACTTAAAATCGACATGAAATTGAAGAGAGGAGTTACGTTTCCCTATATGCTTGATGACTAAACCGAGAAAAAAAAAACGTAACGATTATTTTATCAAATTGATGTAGTGGAAAACGTTTCATGACCTATCTCTACATATTACATAAAATCGTTCCACATCTTACTTGTTCAATTTGCAAATATATAAAATTTTACTACTCAGCCCAGATATACAACTTATGTAAGAAATAATAAGTAAGGTCAGTGACCACACACACTCTCCACACATTTCGTTACGAATTTTCTCTAATTTTATGTGCGTTTCTTGGAAATGTGACATATTTAAAAATAGTCGCAATTTTTCTATCGTCGTTTTTCAAATCGTCAATTCGAGCCGAATGAGAACGTTCCCAGGACAACTGTTATACGAGCCCTTAAAAAAATATTATCACATAATGTTTAATCAGGCACTTTGTAAGAGTGCGAGACTAATGTGGGTTTATGTTAAGGTGATAACATAAGGGTTGAATCAAACTAATTGTTGTAAGGAACTAGTCTAATTGATTTATTCTAATTGAACTTGACAATATATACATAAAATTTGTCCTACTTATGTGACGTAGGTCAGGTAACAACAATGGTAATGAAATGTTGCTGATGCGAGAATTATGTAATTGGTCGCACTATTCGCACATAATGCTGAGGCGACACTTGTGTAATTGCTTACAGATGTTTATAAATACAATTGTTTTTATAAAAAATGAGAACGATAAACAAATAATTACAAATTCTGTTCATTTATGAACATTTTGGGGGGCCAGAATGAATGTAGGTCGTCCTCTTGGTTTGCGTTGTTTGACACACCCAACGATGCTACCAATGACCGCTAATATGATGATTGTGGTGGTGAAGCCAATTCCTACACCTGGGGCATGTGGTTTTACCGACTCCCATATCGTTGCTGTCACGTTGTCCTGGAGGGCTGCTTCGTCGTGAAGAATGCTTCCAAATTCTTCATGAGGCTCGAATATCGGCTCTGATGTACTTGTCGCTACCTTGTGCTGCTTGTGCAGATGGATGGGTTCAATCACTGGAACTGCCAGTGGTTTGTGAAAACTTGCGGTGCCTCTAATGGTGGCTGTTATTCTTGGAATCAATAAATTCTTCCCTGTGTCTACAACACAGATTGGATTGATTTGTAGAATACCAGTTCCGTTCAGCCAGATGTCTTCCCGCTGATCGTTACACCTGAGATCGACTCGCGTTGGGTTGTTGGCGATGAACATCCATGTATTTGGCTTGTACAAATGTTTCCATAACAGGTCGGAGACTGTGAATGTGTTATATCCACAGTTATTGGCAGATGCTCTGGCGTATAGAGCATTGATGATGCAGTTGGGAGCGGAGTTTAAGTCATGGATTACACTAGGGGCACATAAATACTCATCTGAATCCAACTTTGTAGCGTGATTAAGCTGTTCTATGGATAGTTCGAAATATCGCTGATTGTTGTAATCAACTGCTAGTAATGAGTTGGCGATTTGAATGGCCGAAAACGTGTTGTCCTTGACTTTGTGTGCTACTGGTGTCACACTGATAATCGAGTACGACGGATCTTCAACGATGTAGAGGTGCATCGCTAAAGTTATACTTGTGTTAGTTCTGTTGAGAGTCATTCCCTTCATTTGGGATGTAATGATGTTCATTTTTTGCGGTAGTTGCTTCGTCACATTGGTGATAAGCCTATGGAATTCTTCTGTTGTGAGGAAATCCGAGATGTGACCTTGATGATGGATGACTCTTATTAGCCTGGAACACATCTCTTCTAAGTCTTGCAGTGCCTCTTGTGCTAGTTGATTTATTGACAACACTTGGATCAGGATGGAGTTCACGTCTGTCTGCTTGTACCAGTGGTCGAACGATTCAATGATGCTGAGTCCATGATCTAATCGTTGACTGAACAGATTCAGTTTCTTTGTGATCTGGTGTTCGGTTGAGTTAAGGCATGCCAACGTTCTAACCATGATATTGGTTTGATGTTTTGACGTTTGGATCAGTTGCTTCTGGTTTTCATCCAATTTCGAGATATCGGTATACACTTCGTCGTTGACTCCAAATACTGATGTCATGAGTTTTCCAAGAAGTCCTCTTCGGTGCCTGCCGCTGTAGCCATGGTTGATCACATGTAGTTGTCGTCGGAGGTCATGATGGCGGCTTTGAAGTTCTTCTAATTGGTGCTCACAATGAGACGTTGCACCGAGTCTGCTGCTCATTCGGCATATGTGTGCATATTGGTTAATTGTCGCGGTTACCAGGTGATCGAATTGGGCTAGCTGGGTGGTATTGATTGGAACATCAATTTTTAGTATACCTCGACTGATGATTGCATTCCCAATTTGTTCGATGTATAGTCCAGGATCGGGAGTTTTGATGGTAAATGATGCCGATTGGGTTGAAACAATTAATGACATCAGACACACAATTGTATATGCCATCCTGTTTGTAGTTGTTCGTGGTGATCGTCTTACATCTTGTTTGGTTCCTAGTTCTTCGTTAATTGGTAGTGGGCATAATTTCACTAATGGCCTCTTGAATTCGCTTCCACTTTGTGTTTTTATGGTCACTACGCGTGTTTTGTTGTCCCTTCCAGGATGAACTTCGGTGATTCTTGCCAAGGGCCATTTTGTTGAAGTGAGGTTTTCGTCCTTTACTAACACAAGGTCACCTGCCTTTATGTTTGGATGTCCAGACTGCCATTTATATCTCTGTTGAAGTCTGTGTAGGTATTCTGTTGACCATACCTTCCAGAAGTCTTTTTTCATTTTCTGTAATATTTTCCACCGGGTATTAACAGTCGGCTCAGCTTGTAATTCCACTTTGTCTGGCTGTGTTACGAGTGATCTGCCGGTGATTAGATGTCCTGGGGTTAGCACCGTGTTGTCTTCTGAATCTTCATTAATGACACAGAGTGGTCTGGAGTTCAGGCATGCTTCAATTTGTTGCAGGACGGTGGACAATTCTTCGTATGTCAAAGTATTGTCTCCAATCACCCGTTTCAAATGAAATTTTGTAGATTTCACCCCTGCTTCCCATAATCCTCCAAAGTGAGGAGCTGCCGGGGGAGAGAAGTGCCATTGTGTTCCAGATGTTGCGAAGGATTGCTGGAACTTTGGCTGTGCGAGCGCCAATTGTAGTTCTTTGTCCAGTACCCCTTTTGCGCCCACGAAATTTGTTCCATTGTCACTGTATAAGTGAGCACAGTGACCTCGTCTGGCTTGAAACCGTCGACAGGCAGCAAGGAAGGCTTCTGTTGTCATGTCACTGACTGCCTCTAAATGTACTGCCTTTGTGGCCATACATACAAATACCGCTATGTAGCCCTTGTATGACTTATTTCCTCTTCCTTTTGTGGTACGGATTTGGATTGGTCCGGCGTAATCGACTCCAGTGTGAGAGAACGGTGGTGAAATTGTAACACGTTGTTCTGGTAGGTTGCCCATGATTTGTTGGGGTGGAGTTGCTGTTGCTCGGAAACACTTCATACATTTCCTTATGCACTGCTTTACTAACGACTTTGCTCTTACTATCCAATATTTCTGTCGTATTACTGCTGATGTCAGCTGGTTTCCTCCGTGGAGAGTTTTTTCATGAGCGTCCTGGATGATGAGTTTCGCCAGTGGAGTGTTATTTGGGATAATAACGGGATGTTTCTCATTATAAGTTAATGATGAGAATGCTAATCTTCCTCCTACTCTGATGATCCCATTATGATCGAGAAATGGTAATAGAGTGGTTAACGGACTTTTCTTCGGTAGTTCTTGACCGGACTGCAATGCTTTGATTTCATTGGCGAACTGGTCAAGTTGTACCATGCGGATTAGACAATTCGTTGCATTGAAAATTTCTTCTGTAGATAGGGTTCCAGTGTGCGGTATTTTACGGCAGTTATCAACGAATCTTCTGCAGTAAGCTGTCACCCTTATCGTCTTCTGGAAGGATGAGTATCTGTCAATGATACTAAATGGTTCCTTTGCTACTGCGGTGAGTACGACTGGTCGCTTCTTCTGTTCGTGTTCAGTGGGGCTGATGCTTTGAGGAGTGGGTAATACTTTATTTTGTAGCCACGAAGGTCCATTCCACCATAACTGGTTGTTATGGAGATGTTGTGGCATTACTCCTCTTGAGATTAAATCGGCTGGATTATCCTCAGAGCGCACGTGATGCCAGTTTTTGGTGTCTGTGTTCTCCGCGATTTCTACCACTCGATTGGCCACAAACGTCTTCCATTTGTCTGGACGCCCTTGTATCCATGCAAGGGTAATCATGGAGTCTGACCATGCGAATGTCTGAACCGGCTCGACCTTTAACGAGTCGATCGACTGTTTGATCAGTTTGGCTAATAATACTGCCCCACATAATTCCAGTCGTGCAAGAGTTTTCTTCATTTTAATTGGAGCCACTTTGGATTTTGCTGTTAACAATGTAACCACTACATGGCCTTGGTGATCAATGGTCCTTGTATAAACGACTGCTCCATAAGCTTGCTCTGATGCGTCACAGAAGCCATGGATTTCAACACGTCTTGTGGTGTTTCCAAAATTTATCCATCTCGGAATTCTGATGTTTTCCAAGCACGGTAGTTGTGCTTGGAATTCATTCCATGTGTTCCTTATGTGTTGAGGCACGGGATCATCCCATTGACCCTTGTTTATCCATAACTCTTGTACCAATAGTCGTGCAACTACGATTACTGGAGCTAACCATCCCAATGGATCGTATAATTTGGCACTTTGAGATAGTATTGTCCGTTTTGTATGCGTAGTATTAATCGATGTACTAATCTTGTACCTGAATTGATCCGTAACTGGTGCCCAATGTATCCCTAGTGTCTTCTGGGTGTCGTTTTCTCCCATTTCCAGAAATTCCTTTTCTTGTAAGTCAGTTGGGAGGTTTTCAATTAGTTCAGGTACGTTACTTTTCCATTTTCGCAGGTTGAAACTCCCCTCTTGTAACAGTGCAATGAGTTTCTCTTGTAGGACTCTTGCTTCGTTGGCGCTATCACATCCAGTAATGAGGTCGTCGACGTAGAAGTCAGTTGACGCTACCATTGATGCTGCCGGAAATCTCTCTGCTTCATCCATTGCCAGTTGTTGGAGAGTACGGATTGCGAGATATGGTGCTGATGCTGTTCCATATGTTACCGTTGTGAGTTGATACTCTTGGATTGGGTCATTTGGATTTGTACGCCATAATATTGTTTGTAACGGTTGATCTGCTGGATGTACTGCAATTTGTCTGTACATTTTTTCAATGTCCGCAGATAATACGACTCTATGTTTCCTCCATCTTGTTAAAATTTCCACTAAATTCTGTTGTAGGCGTGGACCAGTGAACATTAAATCGTTTAATGATTTTCCTGTTGTTGTTTTCGCTGATGCATCGAATACCACTCGTAACTTTGTTGTGGTACTATCGTGTTTCATAACAGCATGGTGTGGAATGTAATACGTTGTCTGTTTGCTTGCTGAGCTTGCAACCTTCATGTGACCCAGATTTATGTACTCGGCCATGAACCTTTTATATTCTGTAGCGAACGTTGTATCAATCTTAAACTTTCGTTCCATCTGAAACAAGCGAGCTAGTGCCGTTTTTCGTGAATCTCCGAGTTGTTCACGATCTTCTTTTAATGGTAGTTGCACTGTGTACTTCCGGTCTGCCCTTGACGTCGTTTTGCTATATATCTCGTCGCATTGTTTCTCCTCTTGTGTGAGTTGACGTTCAGGATGAATTTCTTCTATTTCCCAGAATTTCGATAGATCCATCTTTTCTTCTACTGTGGATATTAAACTGAATGTCTGCTGGGCTTTATTTTCAATGGGTTTCCCTGACACTGTCCATCCAAATTCAGTATTTTGTGCCAGATATCCGCCCAACCTTTTGATTCCTTCCTTTACAATCATTGGATAGATGTCTGCTCCAATGATCATATCAATGGGTCCTGGGGTGTGGTAGGTTGGATCTGCCAGAATATGGTTTACCAATTTGTCCATATTGACGTCGGTGATTTTTTCCGCTGGGAGAGTCCCTGTTAATTTCTTGAGGACTAGCAATTCACATTTTAACGAGAAATGGCTTGGAGTCCTCGGCTTCATAGTGACCGCAATTTTTCCATTCGAGTGACCGGCTCCGGTGTTTCCAAATCCAGATACATTGACATTTGCCGCGCTCCTGGGGAGGGCCAATGTATGTGCGGCATCTTCCGTAATAAAGGACGTTTGAGATCCGGTGTCTATAAGAACTCGCAAGAACTCCCATCCAGCCTCAAATGTCTTTACCTTGACAAGAGCTGTGGCTAATAGGACCATACATGGATTGTTGATGGTTGATGTGCGTGAGATATTTGCTAATACTGCCGCACGCTCAGGGTGTAATAATGTGTGATGCCTTTTATTACACTTGCTGCATGTTTTCTTGGTCTTGCAGGGCTGTTGCCGGTTGTGGTTTTGGAGACAATTGTAACAACAATTGTTTTCTCGGAGAACGGTATATTTATCAGGAACTGATTTCTCTATGAATTTCTGGCATTGATAGAGCCTATGTTGCTCCTTACAACATACACAGTTTGTTGATAGGGTGTGGTACATTTTGGTTGACCATTGCTCCCGCTTGTAATTAGGTTTAGTGTTTTCAACCTTCTTCGCGGAATTCTTCATCATCTCTAGTGATTGAAATCTTGATTCTAGAAACGTCAGGATTTCTTCTAACGTTGGAACGTCCTTTGGGGATCTTAGTGATTGCTCGAACAATTTGATGGATTCTTTATCAAATTTTTCCAGGACTATGTGCCCAACGATGGGTCCCCATGTTTTGGTTGAGAAACCCAAATTGTCCATGGCACGGAGACTCTCCATAGTTGTGTCATGGATTGCCTTCAATTCATCTGCTGATGGGTACGATACCTTCACCATCTTTAATATGTTGTTGATGTGTGTGGATACCAATAACCGTTTGTTATTGTACCGATTGTTGATGATTTCCCATGCGGCCTCGTAGTTTTCTTCTGTTACATTCAAGTGATGTAACATTTTATCCGCCTCTCCCTTGAGTGACGTCTTTAGAAATTGCATCTTCTCCACTTTGCTTAGTTTCTTGCTGTTGTGAACGAACCGCACAAATATATCATGGAACGTTGTCCAGTTTTCATAGTTTCCGTTAAACGTTGGTATGTTTATAGGTGGTAACTTTACCCTGTCTTCATTATTGTTGCCTATGTCATTATTTAGTTGATTTATAATCTTTCCTACTTCCGCTCCCATTTCATCAAATTCGTCGTAATATTCTGTTATGTCCGCTGTGGCCTCTTCCATCATGATTTCTTCATGGAGTTCTTGAACTGCCATCCATTGAGTGTTAATGGAATTGCTTTTGTATTCCATCTGTTTGTTGGACGGTTGGGTACTTAGTTGATTTTTTGTTTCCTCAATGTTCCTACTCAACATTGCCATTTTTACCCGTTGTTTCTTGATTAGTTGGTTTACTAGTTGGCTTGGTATTTGAGGTGGCTGCGCTGTTGGTCGATTTCGTAGTGGTGCATTTGTCAACATGAATTGTTGTTGCACATCTGATTTTGTTGGAGTCTGGAGACTCTGGCGTCCGCTTGGTGACAGGGACCCGTTTGGTAGGAACATCATATTATCTGTTTCACTATGAAGTAGATCTCGATACTCTTCCATGACTTTCTTGACTTGTTCATGGAATTTGTTTTTTATATATGGATCTTCAGGGTTGATGTATTTGAGAATTTCAGAGTGGTTCTTGTCGAAAGTTGTCCACCGTTCAGCTAGGACCTTCCGCCTTTTCTCGAGGTATTCCAACGTCTTCCTGGACGCCGAATCCTTTTTAAAGTTGATTAGAGATTTGTTGATGGCTTCTGCCAACTCATTTTGCGCTTCAGTGGCTTTAATAATGTCCATCTTGAGTTTCTCGGAATGTCTTCGTGACAGTTCCTGGTGTAGCTTGTTGCTGCTTCTTCTTGGAGAGCCCCTGTGGCTGCTCCTGGATTGTAGTGTAGTTTGCTCGTTGTCTCTTCACGGAGAGCCCCTTTGGCTGCTCCTGGACTGTAGCGTAGCTTTATTGTTGTCTCTTCACGGAGAGCCCCTGTGGCTGCTCCTGGACTGTAGCGTTGCTTTTATTGCTGTCTCTTCACGGAGAGCCCGTTTGGCTGCTCCTGGACTGCAGTGTCTTCTTTGTTCGAAGGACCAATGTTTAATCAGGCACTTTGTAAGAGTGCGAGACTAATGTGGGTTTATGTTAAGGTGATAACATAAGGGTTGAATCAAACTAATTGTTGTAAGGAACTAGTCTAATTGATTTATTCTAATTGAACTTGACAATATATACATAAAATTTGTCCTACTTATGTGACGTAGGTCAGGTAACAACAATGGTAATGAAATGTTGCTGATGCGAGAATTATGTAATTGGTCGCACTATTCGCACATAATGCTGAGGCGACACTTGTGTAATTGCTTACAGATGTTTATAAATACAATTGTTTTTATAAAAAATGAGAACGATAAACAAATAATTACAAATTCTGTTCATTTATGAACACATAATAAGTTTTTCTTCTAGTTCAGATGAAAAACTGGCAAATGTCTTTGATGGACAGCTGGTCGTATTCCCAAAATGCTTTTTACGTCACCATCTCACCGCCACTTCACGGTCATAGTTTATTTTCGTGCACACCCAAAAGATCCATGTAGACTCTTAAGGTTTTTTCCTTTTTTCCTCCGTTTTTCTTTATTGAAATTGCAGTTTAAATACTTGTAGCTTCACTGAATAAATACAATAGAATTGACTAGTGTATAGTGATGCTGAGCGCTTCAATACACTTTGCCCTCGTTTTCTTCTCTCGCGCCCACATCTCTTCATCCTCATCAAAAATATCAGACGAGAAAAAAAACGAACGCTAGAAATCCTTTTATCTTTGAATGAAATTCATCGTTTATACCCATTTATAAATTATTTCTACCTAATGATGTTATAAAATATTCACTTTGTAAACTTTCCTCTGGCCAAAGTTTCATATTTCCATTGTGTCGTATTTCAGTGTAGGCCCGTTCTGTTTTCTAACAATAACACAATCATATAGACGGTTAATTATTCATGATAATAAGGGCGCTTTGGCGTCTTAGTCCATGTAATGTTTGTGATGGATAAACAATTCCCATTTTCATTAAATTAATTGCTTTCATAGATTCGTTGTACCTAATTGTGTTACAATGTGCTTCTTACTCTTTTTTATTTCTTATTAAAACTAACCGTAAAATGTGAATTTGAAATTTTTCGAGAACGTTTTTGTATCAGCGTCACAAATAATTGACATGTATAGTGCATTCACCTTCTATAACTATTTAGTTTTTTTTTATTACAAAATAAGTCCACTTCAATTTTGATATGCGATTGTACAAAACGGTTCTCTTTTGAATAATTTAATTGTTACAAAACCGAATACTTTTGACATTTTCATTTATCAATGTGGAAAATACATTAACGATGCTAATCAATTCTTCATATCCAATACCGATTTTCTCTCCTTATTCAGTTTTTCATTTTTTTTTAATTCAATATAATATTGTGACCTGCATTTTGCACCGTTCAATTTAATATTCAACTTTTCAAACTTCCTATAACACACAATTTAAAAACTCACTAATCATTTCATATATATGTATATACATGTACGTGGTGTGTGATTAAGTGTTAAATGAGGTTAATAGCAAATAATAATCATTTTTTTCATCGCATTGCACAGGCACTCGACCTGCATAGATTAGTGGCAATAATTCATGTAGAAATTGAAAGTAATTATGTCTATTAAAGGTAACCGCACCCTGCTTTATTATTTTGTTCTCTCTCTTAACTCTTTTCAAATTGGTTGTTGTTCAGGAAACTGACGAAATAGACGAACGATTTTGGAAAGGACATGAAATTAAGTGCAGTTTTTTTTGCAATAATCTTTATTTAGAAATCTTTCTCTCACTTATCCAGCCAATCAGCAAAAACTTATTAAAGTTCATATGTTGAATAAACCGACAGGGTTCTAGAAAAATATACCATTCTTCTACATAATATCGAATTGAATTCCTCAAAAACATATTGTCAAGTTATTCCATTCATTTAGTTTATTACCCCCTCACAATCGCTTACATTCGACTGCTTACCGGAATCGAAATCGATAAGAAAAACAGCACACACATAAAACATCCGTGACAACCAATTGATTCTAGGTGACGGAGTTTGAAATTTGCCACAAAACCAACCGCACAAAATATACTTCGCATCCACTGAAAGAGAGATACCCATTTAAGGAGGGCGTCTGACGAAAAAATATTTTACTATTTTCCATACTGTTTGAAAATAGCAAAATTAAATAGGCTTAGTAAATGCAATCTTACAATTACATAAAAATTATAACCGTAGGCATTTTTTAGTAATTTTTGGTAGAATATTTTTTCAAATCGTGCTTTATTGATTCGTTGAGTATTTCAGTATCAGACCACAGCCTTAATTTCAGAACTTGGAAAAATTCAACTCATTTTAGGAAAAGCTCTTATACACTCATTCTCTCAAACCAATTCAATTACAAAAAAACAACTAGCTTATAAACGCGAGTTGTTTTAATTACTTTTCAACAAATCACCGGACTTGAATGCCAATTCCATACGGTGTTTATGTCATGGACAGAGTTTTATTCGGTTATTACATAGAATGTCTCTGCTTTTGGCTTCTCTTCACTCTTTTGGTAAATAAAATGACGGAACATACACAACCTTTTCACATTCGCCCCTGTTCTGTTTGCATTGCAAATTTTCAAAGATATACAAGTATGAATACAAGAAATAACATTCTATATTTCAAATGGGTTGTCACAAACATGAACAATTTCCAAAATAAAAAAAAAACTCACTCTCCGAATAAACGCGTTTCTAACTCTCCAATTTGTATTAATTACTTTAATTGGTTTCATTTAAAGCGCATATTGTAATTCAATAATTCAGTCCAATATAAAAACCATTCTCATTAGAGGCGCACAACATGATGGTAACCCGCTCCTAAATTATAATGACCCAAAAAGCATAGCTGAGAAAAAAATTCTGTCCATATGGACAGCTTTCCCTGTACAAATGGTGACATTTTCTTAAACATATAGACTTACCGCTCCCTTTGTTTTCAATGATCTCATGAATTTTGCCATCACTTGGACCTTATAAGACAAATAGAGTTTTCTATCGCGCAGCAATAAAAACGCTTTGCACCAGGCATTCTTGTTTGGATCACGTATCCAGATGTGTGAAAAAATCACTGGACATTGGCCATCTTGGAACACTAAATTCTGCAACATATAGAGAGAAATAAATTGAAGAATTTGTTCTGTATAGAAGGATAATAATTCACACCATTAACTTCCTCTCAATAATCTCGAACGAATCACTTAAAAGACGCTAGTACAAGCCATAATTTATCGACTAAATATGGATATAAAGTCGGTTGTTGCTTTTTTTACGTAATTTACACTTTTATGATAGATGATAGATTTCAAAATCTGACAGTCTCAACTTTCCTCATACAAAAAAAAAGTCTAAACAGTTAAAAATACATTTAGAGAATGATTTATTTCGCATTATTATCGACTTGTATATAATATTAATAATAACCAGTATTACAAGCAAAAAAAATTGTTTTACATTTAAATGATTTGTATACAAAGTTGAAATGTACAATTACCATAATCAACATAATCGGACATATTTGTACAATTGATTCAACATAGCCGGATTTGAACATTAAATTAAAAATTCGTTTTTGTAAATACACAACCAGACCATTTTTTTCGTAAATTATAGTCTCATTAAGTGCATAAATTATAAACACATTTTAACGGGCACATGTAGCAGTAAATGAAATGCAAAAAAAAGAACATACAACAATTTTCGTCTAGCCAAGTTTAAACCACCGAAACACCTGAAAAAAAAATATTTATTCTATTTCAAAAGAGACTCAAAAAGTATATAATAAAGATAAATTATGTTTTGTTTATTTTCTATTGTTCTTTTTTTTTGTATTCTCTCTTGTTATGTTAATACGTCGACATTCATCTTCATGCATCGCTGATTAAATTTTTACACAATGTAACAATAATATAGGTGTGTAAAGAAAAAAATTTGCCACTTAATAGCACAGAAAATTATGTTGTTCAGTTCACTAAAGCATAGTTTCTCCTCTTCTATGTCAAGATGAAATGTAATTATGTTGAATTTATATGGAAAAAGGAACGAGAAGAGCACATCAAGTTCTTTATATCAATATAAACTTGTAGAGGACTAAAAGTTAACTGATAAATTACCAAGAATCTAATTAAGAGGGAGATAAAAACAAGATAATTATGTTGTAGTGGATTAGTTTGAATCAACATATCATTCTATAAGATGTCTTTTTGTGTACTCGTCAAATTTGACACAAAATATTACACATTTCTTGCAGTAACGAAAATATAGAACGCATTTTAGAGAGCCGAATTACAGCAACTTTTTCTTCTATCCGATGTCATTGACCGAATTTTCTACATCTCTTTATTCTTTTCCTTAAAAGTTTAAAGTTTAAGTCTAGATTGTTTAGCATGCAAATATTATATTCGACTTCATATAACAGCATAATAAATTTACTCCGATAAGCCACTTAGAAAATTTCAAATTGTTTCTTATACCTTTCATATAAAAACTCGTAATATAAGTTGACACTTAATGGACAGCTTCAATCTGAGTCAAGACCGATAGTTAATTTTTCAAATCTGATTGTATAATGTTAAAAAATCGAGCGTATTTCCTTAGTTTCTAAGCAATAGTTTGAGGTCGTAACCTCATATAAGGAATTCAATCTACCGTATATACGTTAAGGATCGTTTCATGAACAGCTCATATCTAATTTCGTTAAAATAAAATTGCACCATCACCATCAATGACAAACGTATATGCATTCCATTTGTTTAATAATTCATCCCAAAGTGCTGTATTTTCAAAGCCAGAAAAGCGCAACTCTATTTACCTTTCTATGTAAACTTTTATAACGGTAAAATAATTAAAGTTTGCACGGTTTAATTACCCTTAATCTACGTATGTACCAACAATAAAGCGTTTCAATTTAATTCTTTACTGTCAACTACATAATCATTTCGTGTTGGTAGCTACAAACAAACCGTATACAAAAGCTCATGTATCATTTACCTGCTAATGCAACTTTAATAATAGTTTATATCACATATACAATCTACTAAATTATCTAGACGAAACTTTACGCCCGAAATTACTAAACAGTAATGTGTAATCTAAGATGGTTTCATGGAATTTTGTTCTATTTCGAATTTATAAAAGGGTATGATAAACACTTTCCACCTTTCCATCCACTTTGTATCAAACAAAAAAAAAATGTTATTTGAAAACCGTGCCTATTCATTATCTGAATTTATTCCATACCTGTAAGACGCTTTTGTTCATATTAATAACATCATTCTCTTCATCTGCATCGATGTGGAGCATATCAGCAGGGAAAAATTGCTAGAAAAGAAATTCAAATTTAAAAATAATTTCACAAACGGAGTACGTCTTGCCATCTATTGGCATGCAACTGTTGGAGAAACTGTTTGGCTTACAGAACACTTTTCTCTCCTACAGTTTCTTCCTACAAACGCTGTAAGTCCTTGAAAAGCATTTCAACAAAACTTAATAGATGGCACCAATAGTGCAGCAACATTTAAATTTTATCTTAGGATCAATACGTTTATAAACAAACGCACATGGGTCATGTATGAGGTATAAATAATCCATAACAGCATCAGAACAGTAATTTCCTACATAGTTTAATTTGCATGTTATTATAAAAGTACAGTTACGTTAACGTCTTGCTGTATTTAACATTTTTTTAGGAACAGAATGCCTGAATGTTTAATTTAAATGTTTTATGCTTTTATAAGGTGTTTGAGGGGCCGTTTGTAAATTAATACATTTTATTAATGAAACCCTAGTATAATGAACTTCATGGGTTAATTAAAGCAATTTCAAAAATTATATTTAGGAAAATACATAAATAATTGCACTCTAATAACTGATGAACTCGCCAATTAAGAATTATGAAAGATAATGTTGATGTGTTACGGATAATTACTTAAGTCATTGGTTATCTTAATGTTTAAAAACAAACTCATAATGCGCTTTTGTCGGTATAGAATTCACTCACCTGAGGATAATAAAAGAATTCGTATTTTTTGTAGTCCTTTCGATAAATGTATTTAAATTTAACATGCCGAGAATAATTTCTAACATCTCTGTATGCACTTAAGACATACTCATGGTCCTCAAGGAGTCTCTCTGCAAAGAAAAAAAAATTGTAGTAAACTTAGTCAATGTTTATGAATGTGAAACAAGCTATTCTCTACATAATTTACGATGTATATGGTTAATTACCATCTAAATCAAGATTAAGGTAAATTTATTAATGCATAAACTTTAAATATAAAAATTTGTATGCCACACACGTGGATAGAACATACAAAATACATGCTTCCAATACTGGATTATCTGGAAATTAATTAAAACGGAATTCCATGGATGCAGAATGCAATGTGCGAAATGACAAAATACATTACTAATAATGCAATCCCATTACTAATCATTCATAATCTTAATATTCAACGTAGCAAAAGAGTAAATTACCATAAATTATCATACTAGAAATGACTTTATTTTATTTAATTTAGAGTTTTTCATTTAAAAGACACTTTCAATTAATCACCATAAACCGCGCAATAAAAATCAACATTTATCTTAGATAAGATAATTTCCGAGGATGGTTAGATTACGCGAAATCGCGTATTTTCCTGGATGGATGATTAAGGGAAACAACGATGAATTTGGGGAAAAGGCTAGATCTGTTAAATTTTTAAGTTCAATTTGTCCTCTGTTACAATTACATACATCCAAAAAAATTTTCAGAAAAAAAAATTCGCTTCAAAATATTCTGAGACTCCAAATTAATTTTGTTTAAACAAATAGAAGCTTTCCCCAATACAATGTTGACCCCTTAAGCAGATAAAAATTCGCCATGCAGCAATGCAATATTCCAAATATTATTATTAGTCGAACTTCCATCCATCATGTATACATACTTGTTGAACTTACATAATAAACAAATATTTATCTAAATTATATATTGTTAAATAAAATGAATAACATGAATGTTTACAATAGAATTTGTGAAATATTTCACATAAACTGTCTTTGCTTATTAACGTCACAAATGTTTATTATTGTTCTTGTACAGGTAAACAAAATTAAAAAATAACTAAAACTACAAAACAGATAATGGTTTCATAGAAACGATAAAAATTTAGAACAATAAGCTGCAGAAACTAATTTAAAAATAACACTACAACACACCGAAAAGCATTCACAATAAATTTTTAAGTGCACTTTCTTGATTAAAAATGAATTTCCTATACGTGAGAAAAAACACGTGGATAAAAAACAGAACATAATTAAAAACTTTCATTTTCCATCATTTAAATATTTAGTGAGCGGTATAATCTTGCTTTGAAGTTTATCCTATGCTCGTGTAGTTCATGTAGAAGGGTTTAAAAACCATTCATCCTCCAACACAACAACGAAAACGCAATTAAAACAGATTATTGTATTTTTTACGATTAGCGTTTATCTGTACGAAAATAAAATTATAAATTTACATGACTAATAATGGGGCAGTAGGCAACATACGAGAAAAGTAGCCAAAAGTTGTAGCGTTTTTCGAGTTTGGGAATAAAAAACCGAAACTTTTATGGTGAAAACAGAATAATTTCTCTAAAAACTAATGCAACGTATTGAACAAAGAATATTTTACTAAAGACTAAAAAACTCTATTCTCTCTTCGCTTTTTACTGTTAAACAACTACCAACTCTCTAATAAATATCTTGGTTTTAGAAAATTATTTCCCATTACAAAAAGACCATCAATAACAACACAATTTCTCATACCCAACTATTAATAGCCAATTGACTCGTGAACTCAAGTTTTAATAGTATGCACTATTAGAACATTGAAT
The DNA here is from genome assembly GCA_963930825.1 of Silvanus unidentatus. Taxonomy (NCBI): domain Eukaryota; kingdom Metazoa; phylum Arthropoda; class Insecta; order Coleoptera; family Silvanidae; genus Silvanus; species Silvanus unidentatus. The sequence goes on from OZ005758.1 coordinate 4,138,715, forward strand.
TCACGCTTGAAAAATAGATAATGATTTAATTAATTGATGTTACGTAGGTATTCCTATATTTGTTTGGACGAATACACGTGCATCACATTGAAAATTATTTATGTCACTGATAAAAACAGGACTATAGAAAACATATAACCCGGAGCGTGGGTTTAATGGAAAAATAAAGATGATTACATGTTTATGGAAAAAGTCTCATCAAATTTGCACTAGTTGAAACAGGGGGAAACTCGGTCGTTTTCCTCGTGCTCGTGTGGGCGTTTAAAGGTTAAAGGAGGCTGCACATTTTCCTATTCATCTAATTCTAAGCACATGTTTATCGGTATTGCCGATACAAATCCAGTGCAGAAAAACGTGAAAAACAGCCCCTTTTCAAGTTTCGACATGAGCCACTTAAACAGTGTGGATACAAGTTTTTTACGACATCCTAAACTTTCAAGGGACGTGTATGTAAATTTTGTGAGGATAAACAAAGCCTCCGACTCGTAAACTTGAAATGAGTTTGAATTTACGATTATTATAATAATGAGTTATAAAAAAGCGTCAGTAAATTTTATATTACATTGCCATTCGTCATCAGGATCAAAGTGTTTTCATGTTACCTTATGTATAATGAATTTGTTATACATGGGAAAGACGCAACATTAAATCAATATCCTCACAAAGAAATTGCAATGAAATATATAAAAATTGATGCGTAATTGTACTCGTATTGTCGTCTTAGATTATATTTGTTTATAAAAAAAGTCCAACTTTGTCCACATAATAAAAGGCTTGGAATAACAAAATCACGATTAAGTCAGCTGTTTATCAAGTTTTGACGTAGGTCATGTTTTGTATACGATCTCTTTTCAACCGCTTTTTTGCGTTGTATTTTTATGCTTTTTTTCATTGTAAAAGAAAATAATTAATGCCATATTAAATGGAAGTGTGTTGTATATTAACCACACATGTCTCATTTGCACGGAAACAAACCGTTTTGTAAAAATTTCAAATATTTCATACATGCACATATGTGTATACAAACATAAAAGAAGTAATGCATGAAAATGTTTGTAATATCCTACTTTATATGACAAGAAATTTCTAATTTTGACCATAGAATGCATAACTTAAACATTAAATCACTGAAATTCTACTTTTCTGTTATACGAAATGTTTGTAATAAAAATTAAATGCGAATTGTTATTATAATGATTATAATGTAAATCGCTTTAAAATGTAAAATTAACTATTAGTTCCCTCATAATAATTCAAGGATTTTTATAAATACATATTGACAGTTTAACGTGTTGTCCAGGGTTACGTGAATAATGATGAGGGTGTAGATATAGGTCTCGTAAAGCGCAGGGTAGATGCACACATCATGCATTAATAAAATAAGTACAAAAAGTCAATATAGTTAGATGCACTTATTCTCAAAATAAATTTGTATAGATGCTTGTTTGGCACAATGGAATATCTTCTGGTCATTGGACCGTCCAACACAATTTATTGAACAATGTCGAAGGTGATCCCAATTTAGGTATTACGTCACAATAATTAACTCTTATGTTAATATGAAATTGGAATCTTCCGAGTTAGTTAAACCGATTTGACCCAAAATGTACATATTAAGTAAGTCCTTATATGAAAAGAATTTGCGTTATCGTAAAAATTTTCTTTTCCAAATATGATCAACAATCCACTCTTCAGCACGACATGAAAGCATTTCCAAATACCTCTCCTAGTGTTAAACAATTAACTAAAACAAGTTGCTTTTACTCAAATGCACTCGACTGTTTACATAGACAATTATACAAATGACTCTTCAGAGACGACATTATTATTTCAAACAAACACAACAAACAATTAACACAAAGCAAAAGCTCACTCACACCCCCTAATTTTAATTAAACCTCATTATTTATACACACATTAAATATTTTTGTGTCCATGAATTGTGGAAGTCAAAGGGGTAGAGACGATTTCAAAAAAATTCTCATCTACATGTAAATACATGATTTTATTCGAAAACACAGCCAAACAAATTTAATCGCACATTTTATTCATGCATAACGTACAATAATCGCATCATATATTGCATACTTTTCTCATCCAAGTACCCTATTAAAGGATTTAAATTGCATTTTGCAATGGTTTCATACGCTCTCATATTTTACACCATCCACAGACTGAAGCTAACAATAAGTATAGTTGATTACATTTTTAGACATGTACAATTTTATAACAGTCTCGCAAACAAATTAACACCACTTTTTATTAGACCGTTTTAACAATATTCCGACCGCCTTTCATATTTCATTACAACAAAATTACAATCTACATCGCCTCGCCTCACTTCCTCCGTTCTAAACATTGAACAAATGTAAGAGGGAATTGAAAAAAAAATTACTGCATTCTAGCAATATTTGTTCAGCTTATCGTCATTTATATGAAGATGATCAAACATAAAATTCCACAATGTTTGAGAAAGTTTCGTATATGTGACTTACCAAGTCCCAAATCGACCCAATATTCCACCAGACTCCAATTAACGCTTTTCGGTACACGATTTTTCATCGCTAAAAGCTGACACAAATCACTAACGCATAAATTCCGTTCAACAACTAGCGTTTGAAAGCTCCCATCGTCGTTATAAAACATCAGATTCTCCTGAAACAATAAACAGACCAATAAACTAAATAACATTTGGAAGAAGTACAGTTTAGGAATAAAATCGATAAGCGTGTCTTGAGAGCTCTAAAAGCATCATATTTACGATGGTATAATTAAATTAAACTCTATTTATTGGGAAAATTTACTACTTTATATTCACGCTTAGTTAATTAAATATAACTTGCTATTAGCCTTCGATATTACTTAATCAGTGCTAGGTAATAAAAGGGTGTGTTTAATCGAATTTAATCATTCGCTTTCAAAGCTAATCGGATATAAAATATGTATTCAATTTGCTTCTCTAACACATGAAAACCAGTTTCATGAAGCAGTGGAGAATATTTTCTCGTCTAGTGTTTGGAAAGCAACCACTAGGGAATATAAGTAATCCCACTTTTTTCCTAGTTACATCTACAAGTATCCACTCTTTAAAAAGAAACAAGCGGAAGCTTTTAGTTTTTGAAACCTTTCTAAAAAATTTATTGCAAATGTACATACATTATGTATACCTGCATGGAAATGATTTTGTTTCAACAAACTTTATATTTGTTCCAGGAAAGCTTTTACTCTAATTTTGTTTACTTGTTTATCAGTTTTCTTAATTGAAATTAAATTATGACGGAATTACCAATAATGCGCACTTCAATGACGCACAATTTCAAACACTAATGTAATTAATAAAAATCGAAATTGTTTAGACAAAGTTAATCATATTGAACTTTGTATGTGGAGCTTACTGAATTTCCAAAACAGTTGACTTATTCATTGGAATTGATTTAGAATCGATTGCCGTGCCAATTGAACGCATTTAAGGATGCATGCGGTCTGATACTGAAATACTCATCGAATCCCTGCGAGTTTTGCACAGTTTTGAAAAAATATTTTATTAAAAAATGCCTATGTATTTCTACCCACGCAAAAACTTTTTTCAGGTGGAAATTTTCATATATTTTTCATAATTATAGGAAAAAAATAGTTAAAATCGCACATTTTTTAACGACTTATAAAGTCAACTTTAAGACAGCATCTACTGAGCTCATTTAATTTTACCACCTTTAAACAGGTCGGAAATTAATAAAATGAATCGATACCCACCTCCTTCTCGTTCGTACATGCATCTTTGTTCTCATCGGAAACGGCGTGAAACTCCATAACGCCTTCATTCAAACGCTCATAACTGATTCCGGCATTCTCCATGCAAGTGCACTTAATTCTCGGAAATCGGCACATGCCTGCAACAAGAAATATCACACAATTAAACCATTGACGTAATTGCGTTCATGATTAAACTCAATCACAAGTAAATAAAAGATAAAGAACGCGTCTCGAAAGAAAGTTAAGAGGTGCTCAGCTTGACTTCTGCCCGCATCTTTATGACTTGGTTGACTCAAGTGCACACACAAGAAAGCGAAACCACTAATTTCCATTTTTGGGATTAATCCCGCATAAATAATTTAAATTCGGTGCATAATTCAAACCGTAACTTGGCGCAATCACGCAATTCTTGCTATATGTTTGCGAACCTTCAAAAAGGCTGTTATCAAAAGTAAAGAATGATGTAACGCTTTATATTTAATGCATAAGGATATTATTATTCCAATTTGGAATTTTCATGGATTTATGAACTGTCTTGCCACTGGAATCTGTTTCATTAAATTTATACGCCCATTCAAGATTTGGTCTTTAATTTTTATTCGTGCTACTAAATTTATCACCCCGAACACTTGACAGAAAACTCTTTCACATTTTACAGACACTATCAATAAAAAAAGCTACACACAGAAGTGTTAACATCAAAAAAATATGTATTACCACAAAATCGCACTAATCACGACTGAAATCGTGTGTGATTACTCGACATTGATTTGCCTATGAAACAGAAATAGATCGATTAATAAGCCAGCCAGGTTTTAATTCGTTCTACAATCAAGAAATTAAGTAAACTACACGTGTATTTACCAAATTTATGTGCCAAACTAAAGAAACTCTTACGGGGCACCATAACAAATGCACACATTTCCAAATGCATCATTTTATCGACTGAAAAAATGTCTGCAATATCAACAACAAAAACACTTCGTGATGGGAAAATAAAAATGTGTCCTTGCTATTTCGATTGCAACAATGTAAGAATCCAATCGCACGTGTGGCCACAGGTATTGTGCGAGTTAAAAATTCAGTTATCGCGCCAAATGATTCAATTGGATTTTCTATAAAAAACGAAATACGGAAACTTCATAATGGCATCAGATTGTAGATGTGACTTTATTGCATTCCAAAGAAATACAATAAACTGCAGTGAAGAGAAGCCACAGCGAAATTTAACAGTGCATAACAGTATATCAAAAGTTGTTAAATAGCAAATGAGAAATGAATTAAGTGCACAAATATGTGTGTAAAGGGAAATGGATGACAGCAGACACAAAAGGAAATTCCACAAATGAAATCTCATGTTCATTCATGGATCGCCGAATTTACAGTGCAATACTATTTAAATTGCCATTTATGTTCCGCCAAAACGGTCTTATTCTCATATACAACTTTTATTATGCAAAAGATCACATTGTATAATGCACTTGGCGAACGAGACTGGCTTAATTTCGTTAACGTACCGATGTTGCTATGGGAAGCCGTTTAATATTAACATCAAAACTGGGGGACGTTCCTTTGATTTTACTGCACCGCATTTGGGATTTGTTCTTAAAAAGATTCGCAGACTGTTTTTAGAATCAGCATTATTATGTAAATGAACATTTGAAATATGAATAACAATTCAGACAGAAATAATTTACTTATACGAAAATCCAAATTACGAAACGGTAACCAGATCTTCGCACACATTTAAATACACAAACATGCGCGAATTTCGGTTTAATTAATTCTCGCGATTTTTTTCTTTTATTTAATTAGCACTTATTCAAAGGAGAATTAAATCACGTCAGTTTATTAAAGTGGAACGATTTTTTTGGAAAACAAACTCAATAATGAATTCCATTTGTTATAAAGACAACAAGGACATTTGACGATTATTATAACATTTTAAAAACATAAACATGTAATTATAATTAATAACAAGCCTCGTGTTGGTAATTTTACAGCTGATTAAGGTAAAAAGATAGGTATTTAAAACAGTTTCATCGATTTTTTTCCACGGATAAACAACAAGCAAAATTGCAAAGTATAATTAGATTAATTTCTAATTGAATTTTTATTCTCATTGCAGCAACAAGGTACAAAATACAATTTGTCTAATTTGAAAAATAGAAGAGCGCAATTCTTCCCTGAATTGTCTACATTATTATAAAACAAGAGGATGGCAGTTCAACAACACACTAATAACATGTATGTATATTGTGTTAAGGTAATTGCATCTGTCTGAGATCTTGTCCCTTTTTAAGTCTTTTTCTACATGCAGCACCTATGATTTTCCATTTTATGTTCCCTAGTACAAAACCAGCATCATGTGAAAAAAATCATTACTGCGTTATTATCATCATTATCCGATGAAGAAGTGAGTAAAAGTTAGTGTTATTGTTTGCAGATGTTTGAATTTTTTTGGCTCTCCGCCAAACTGTAATCGCATACTTGAATTTCCATTTAAATTAGTTTCAAGAGTCGCTTGTTTTGAAAAGTTGATAGACGCGCTTTTTTATTTCGTTCACATATGTTCACCAATATTTGCACATCCATTAACCGATTATTTACAATTCCATTTAAAATAATTACATATTGTCAATAAAATTGATTCTGTACGCGGAATCGATCGAGGAAACGCATAGTAATTAAATAAAAATTGTTTACAAAGTAAATACAAGCTCTTAACACCTACATAAACATTGAATGTCGTACCTCTATTTGATCGATAATAAAATAGAAGAATAGAATCAGCATTCAAGAGACTGATTGGAAAACGTGCTTTACAATATAAGGCGAGATAAAAGAGTGGAAACAGAATTTACATTGACGTAGGTTATGGGGGCCTCATTTTGTACCGGCATACAATCAGAACTCGAATACGCACACCATTATAAATATTAGTTTGTTTACAAAATGTGTATGCTATGAATAATTTATAGGGATAGACGAATAAGAGAGACTTGTATGTGTGGTAGTACATTATGGCTATAGAATTAACATCTTACATCTTGCATGTATGAATGTGCGGTTGTAAAAAGGTTCACTACACTACCATACTGCAAAAACAGGAAATGTCTCTCTTATGATATCGTTCAACCGTAACATGTTATTACTTTACTATCAAACGAATTTCTTATTCAGCAAAGATGCATTTAGACGTGGAGAAGAACGTAACATTGAATTAGTCGTCTATCAATTGAAAAAAGGAAAAGACAATAAAAATATAATTAAATGTAAATTGAATTTTAAAAGATATTCTCAACAAGCGACGTTTTCTTGAGGCTGCGGTCTGATACTGAAATACGAGTACTCATCGAGTTCTTGTGGGTGAGAAAAAGCACGGTTTGAAAAACCAAAAACCAACCGTTCACCAAAAATTACCAACAAATTTCTGTGTTAACAAAAAAAAACGAAATTGTCGGATGGAAATCTTAGGCCTATACAATTTCATCTTCAAACAGAACAGAAAATAGGTTTTCTTCGTCAAACGACCCTCTTAACACTGATGCAAAATTAATTAGAAAACAGTCTTAAAAGCCAGCAGTCTGTCATTTGTCTTGGTCCGCACACATTTTTATTAATCCGCTTTACGACAATTTTATGTGCGTTCCAAGAAAAATTCAATACCCATCCATTTTCGCAACATTGTTGCATTATTACTTACTGTCTCTGTCTGCAAAAAATACTATAAACAAAATAAAACACTCTGAAATATATAAAATTTGTATGCATTACATGGACTGTCTACTGTCTATAAATTTAACAGTAGTGGCTTACAATTTATCTTGACACATATAACAGTGTGTATATTATAAACAAAGTTGCGCTCTTTTTCAGCATTTGCCAGCACTATACAATTTCGAATGGAATTAAGATCATATATCATCAGGACTCCAAACAACACCAAACACCATCAATTCAGGTGCACAAAAAAACATAGTATGAAATTAATTATAATGCGCACATTTTGGCAGTGAATGCAAAAAGTGCGCAAAACCTTCTCAAATGTTCTCTTATTTATAAAGCCAAGAGGATTTCGCAATTTTGACTGCAACATTGTATGTAGCAATAAATTGGCATATTCAAAATGACAAGAATTGAATCCAGTGGAAAGATGAGATGAAAGAAGCGCGAGGACGCAGACCAAATAGAAGCAAAACTTGTGGCTGGTTTAGTTTATTGTGACTCACAGTGTTTTGCACACATTTTGAATCGTTATTACACGTCCTGGTTGTGACCTGCTTTGAACTAGGACGTCGAGACGCCGCAATAACATCTCCGTACAGTTAAAACTGTGAAGAGCGTCCCAGCCACGCCGAGACGAGTAAATTGATTTCCGATACTACGATGGGTACGAGTAAAATGTTCACCCGCCAACGTAAACTACGCATGCTTACTACAATGGCTGCTGTAGTAAACTTTTTAAATGACTAAACAATTCATAAAATCGCACAATTTCTTGTTTGTTTATATTTTTTAAAGGTCTCGTACTCGACTGTCTTTGGTGCACTTTATCACACAAGCTTAAAGCTACATTGCTAATTTTTTTGTTTAAATAGGAAGACAATTTGTGGATATTTGACTTGAAACATTTCATTCATAAATGCGAGCAAATTAAAACTTTCTAAAATAATACAACCGTTTTGTCAACATCGCATTTTGTTGTTATTTACATTTTAAATAAGTCAACAATGTATCTTGTGATGTTTGGCACGTAAATATCGACATTGTTTTTTTTTTGGGGAATATGAAAGTATGGTAAAATTGGTGCGATTTGGAGGCGAAAGCGCGTTTTTACATATTTGTTCATTCATCGCATTTTTTCGACAAAAAATAGTCTAATGATAGACTTTGATTTATTTATAGCCGTGTGAAAAACAAATCCATTGGAATTTCATACACATATTTATGTTTACATCAATAAGTTTATTTACCGGGGGGGTCAACAATGTTTTTGTGATGGTATTTAAAATTTATGATGAGAACTACAATTAAACTCGCAATTAAATTGCAAAGTTGAATTTAAACGTGTCTCATCTGTACGCTAGTTGAATTCAATCAAAATTGTCTCCGCGATTTAGACAATAAAAGTGCAACGAAACTATTTCCTCTTACTCTTATTTATAAGCTTCGTTCTGGTATCTACTACGCATTAAATTAATGGGGGCCCAAAATTGGGAGGACGAGTCGGACATTGGCCCAAAACGTTGACCCTAAAACTCGCTGAAATACGAATTCTATATTGTTAAGACATCATCAAATCGCGGTACTTTTGAGATTGTGACGAGCTTTTTAACATAAAATTAATTAACATCGCAAAAGCGAAAAAGGAGTTCAATAAACGGAAAAAAGGAAAACGCACTTCCAGAAACTATGTGAGAAAAAATGCGAGCAATTTTTCCCTAGAGTTTTTTAATTCGGTGAGTTGTATTTTATTATCTATGAAAATTTATTCAGTACCGTTAGATTAATATGTGATTGCAAAAATGTTGAACTTTATTGTTAAAAACTTGAATGTTGCACGCAATCACAACTTTTCTACTAAATTACATTTGCTTTCTTCAGAATCAATTATGAATTAAGTGCGAAATTGGGTTAACATTTATGTTTTTCTATATTTCGTAGGCGGTAAATCGATATTAAAAAAACTGATCTGTTTTTTATGTGTTCATTTGTGTGTCGTAAAATTTAATTTTACAGCGCACAGGGGGTTAGTTTATTTATAGGCGCGTAAAACAACAAACAAGCGTTGATCTTTTGAATGAAACACAAACGTGACCAAATTCGAAAATGACCAACAGCTGAAAATGAGATTCTCGGAAATTGGGTCTGATTTTGTCATTTATTCAACTAGTCGCTGGTCACTGCAAAATTGCAAATTGCCTTATTTTGATCCTGTTTCTGAGTTAATAAAAGCGACTCTGGATAAAAGTGCAAGAAATACATAAATAATACCGATTCGAATTATCAATTCTGTCGCATACATATTTTAATAAAATTCGCTATAAGCGAAGAGATAGTGACGTCAAATGCGAAATGTTGTGCAATAACAACCAAGCACCAAATTAATTAACTAGACTAATGTAATGTGTTTGTGTGGCTGAAAAGGTAAGATAAACCCTGACGACGATGAAAAAAAAGGACAATGTCAAAAATTAACATTTATTAATTGACCCCAATTTAACGGCTACGTAAAAGAATAGAAAGTGATGCAAAATCATTTTCAATAAATCATCTTTTTTCTGTTTGTTGGAGAAAAGAACACAAAATAGAAACATAAAATAAAGATGGTGTTAACGAAGATACTGACTGTTATTTCGATCGTGCCTGATGAAATCCATATTGAATGGATTGCAAATGTTCCTTATGGTGTTCCCCACAATAAATAATTGGAAAATGCGCAAAAATTTGTTAAAATATTAAAGTTGACAAGTTGATTAACACTTTAATGTAGAATTCACTAGGGATTGATGTTTTTACACCACCCAAACAAGCAATATTGCATATAAATTAATTGTAACGAAAAAAAACTAATTAAGCTACAAAAATTCGACTAGTTAAACAGTAAAAATTTCAAATCTAGAGAGAAATGGCTTCAAAAAACCAGTAAAAATGGATGCAATTGCATTGTTTTGATTGAATGAAAATGTAAACAAACGAGTAACATTTGTGAAACGTGGTCGTTCTTAGTGCGCGTTTTACAGTCCGCTACCGATAGCTTACTGTTTGTAACTGAATAAAATTTTGCTTTTGCTTGGTTTTTGGCGGGCGCGTTGCTGAAGTGCCTCGCAAAAGCAAATCCCGCCCAAAATCACTCAAAAAGGAAACTGGATATTGTAATTCAATGTATGTGTAGAAAGCTTTTTATCTTGAACAGCAGTTTAGTAACCAACAAAGAGATGGCACGGGAATTCAAATTGGATTTTTGTTCTCTCTAATTTGAATTATTGACCGATATTCGTAGATTGCCAGAGTAAGAGGCAAAAGGTCCGAATAAACGGGGGAGCTTGGTTGGCCAACGAAGTTGGCATACAAGGTTTTGCACGTCTACAGACTAAAGAACACTTGGCGAACGTTGTTGAATTGTCGTTTTTGGTAAACACACACCAACGATCATTGTTGGAAATAACAACACATCGGCGAACATTGCTCTTCGCGAACATTGTTTGGTCATCAATATTCGCTGGTGTTTGGGGCCCTTTAGGCAGAACTAAGAATTTCTAGCCTATAATGGTGCCTATGCGTACTTTCCAGTTTCAGTTTTTTGAAGAAAACTGAGCAGTATGACCGTCGAAACGTCAAAATTAGTGAACTTCGTAAATACAAACCATAAACGCAATTCTAATCCCGAAAATCCTGCTATTTCGACAACAGATCGCGAAAACCTGACCTAAAATTATCATTTAGGTGCCATTATAGACCCAAAATTTGCTTTCAATAGAAAAGTAAATTTAATTATTTACATTGATGCAATTGTATATTGTATGATAATTACACAAATAAATTACGACATACTGACTTAAAACTTGAAATTGATATAATACATTGTATTGCAATACCAGTTGCACAATTAATGATATACAAATATTTATGTAAAAAAGTAGTTGCTAATAAATATTTACCAGTTATCAAGGAAATCTAATCCGGTCTTTGGTAGTGTGCTATTCCTTGAAGAACATTCGTCCTCTGGATAGTCGATTTCATCGCGATTTTGGTATAAATCCAGTTGATTTATCACTGGTGTTGGAGCTGGCTTCTTAGGAACCTTTTTATCTGAGACGTTTTGTTTCTTTTCCTTCCCAAAAATACTGAGATCTCTTTGGCTTTGTGTACGAAAACTGAATGGACCTGAGTGTTCATCACGATATGAACAATTATCATCGATAACCAATTTTGTGGCATATTGACTTTTCTCTTCTTTCACCTCTTTTCCATCAGAATATTTCAAAAGAATCTCAGGTTTTATTATACTCTCGCATAAAATGTGTTCTTTTTCATCCTCTGACAAAGTGAACCATAAATCTTCGTAAGATGTTTTGATTTCCTCCATGTCTGTATGAATTCTGGCTGCAATAGGATTTATCGAACCAAAATACTCTTCAGCGATCGTTTTTAAAGACATTTTCAAAAAGAAACCGAGTATTGTATTGTTTATATTTACATTTCTTTATAAACAAACCTCGCCCACACCTAAGTTTCAATAAACAAATGTCACTAATACAAATTTACAATCAAATCATTGTTCAGACTTACCTTAACTTTTAAATCCACAATAAACTCGTTTTATTTCTTGCAAATCTTGAAAATTTTAACGACAAAATTAAATTTTATTTATTTATAGCCTTGGAATGACGTCTGAACATGGAGACTTTTTTTCTATTGTTGTACACACACTGTTCGCTCGGTACAATTCGGTTTATCTTCGTTCTGTCGACCATATGAAAAATTCTCAAGTAAAAAGGTTATCTAAATGTCTAAATCGCAAAAAAATCATTTATTTGTAACATTATTTATATAAATTAGTTAGTGCACGTTCCGAATTCTTACCAATTTCAAGTACACGCTTTAACATATTAGTGACAAAGTAAAAAAAATCGTTATATTCCTTAGGTCGATGGCAATTACCTAAGCATAAAAGTGACATTTCTTTGTTATAATTTTTGCAAGGAAAAATTCCTCGTGTAAATTACAAAAGCGTTATCAAATCAAACAACTAAAATCCGTGTGCCTCCTCAAGTGCACGGACATTATGAGATTCCCTTTGATTCAATGAAGGTAAAATCATTATATTTGTCATTCATATCAAGTCAGAGTCAGCTGTTTTTTGTTATGCATGTGCATCATTGTTTGCAAATAGAATCTTATCAACCTTGACAAAGGAGCTCAATAATCGCAGTATCCATTTTCTAGGTAAATCAAGCCCAATATGCAAAATTACGCATCTTTACAAGAAACTCATGACCAAGACGAGGAGGGTGGTGTGATTTATCATGTAGCCGAGGCCACAAACTCCCGATGGAACCATATAGACGATCTCGATTCATTCTTCAGTCGCATGTACAAATACCATCAAAAGCACGGATTCGTTTGTATGCTCATCCAAGAGATCTTTGAACTGAACCAATTCGTCTTCGTTGTCATTCTAACATCCTATCTACTGCACGGTATCGACTATCAAGTGTTATTTAAAAATAAACCACCTGCAAATCCCTCATCAAAAGTTACATTTAACGATGTTGTCCTGCCAGTTGGAGAATGCATTGAAAATTTCACCATGCTCACATGGTTCGTGTTAATAATAGCACTATTCGTATGGCTAGTTAAATTGGTACGTGGTATTGTAAATATGGTCCATTCCTGGGATATTAAGCAATTCTACAACACTGCCCTTCACATACAAGACAACAATTTGGACAATTTAACCTGGCACGAGATCCAAACACGCATTAAAGCCGTACAATTGGAACAACACATGTGTATACACAAACGCGAACTCACCAATTTGGATATTTATCACAGGATATTGCGACAAGAGAATTATATGGTAGCAATGGTCAATAAAAAACTCTTACCACCGCATATAAATGTTCCATTTATCGGCGATGTCGTCTATTGGAGTCACTGCCTTCGACTTAATATTGCTTGCTTGCTGTTCTGGTCGCCACGGTCCCCCTTCGAGCATCCTTGGCAATTACGTGAAGAGTACAAGAAAGCCCACTTACGTGACGAATTAGCACACAATCTCGCCAGACAGATCCTATGGTTGGCTTTATTAAATTTCATTTTCGCACCATTAATATTATTATGGCAAATTTTGTATGCATTCTTTAATTATGCGGAACTGTTGCGAAGAGAGCCGGGCCAAATGGGCATGCGACATTGGTCATTATACGGACAATTGTATCTAAGACATTTTAATGAATTGGATCATGAATTACATGCACGATTGACGCGTGCTTATAGGCCAGCATCGAAATATTTGGCAGCTTTCAATTCACCGATGGTTGTACTAGTGGCACAGCATGTCGCTTTTATATGTGGTGCCATTTTTGGTGTTATATTAGTTTTAACAATTTACGATGAGGATGTGATTAGTGTGGAGCATTTGTTAACATTGATGACCGTCATGGGTGCTATTATAGCGATTTGTCGTGGTTTAATACCTGATGGGACGACAATTTGTAGTCCAGAACCGTTGTTATTTGAAGTTGTGAAACATACACACTATTTACCGGCAAATTGGAAAGGACAAGCGCATACAGTGCGGATACGGTCGGAATTTCAACAATTGTTTCAATATAGGATTGTTGGATTGGTGGAAGAGTTGTTGTCGCCGATATTAACGCCCTATGTACTGTATTGGAATATTCATCCGCGTGCTTTGGATCTAGTGGATTTCTTTAGGAATTTTACGGTTAGTGTGATGGGTGTGGGAGATGTGTGTAGTTTTGCTCAGATGGATGTGAGGAAACATGGTAATCCAGAGTGGCAGACCAAGTCGGAAATAGATGGACAAGAGACGGCGGCATTGGAAGTGTCACCGACGCAATATATGCAAGGAGAGGATGGCAAGGTGGAATTGAGTTTGATGCACTTTACAGCAACAAATCCAAGCTGGGATCCACCGCCGGAGGCGAAGGAATTTGTGGATAATGTACCGAAACAGCAGGAGGAGATGGATGCGTCGTTGACACGCGATGGTTATGGAAGTACGTTGTCAATGCTTCCATTTAGATCTATGGCAAATGTACCTGAACAGCCAGCAGGTGTGGAATTAATTAGTGGACCGGAGAGTATGATATTTAGTGCGATTTATTTGCATGATCGCCATCATAGACAAACTGGTGGTAGGAATACAAGATCTGCTGGTGAAACGACGCCTTTGTTATCAGTGAGACCGTAATTGTTTGTATGCTAATGAAAATCTAGTCTATATGATAACTGTAATAAATTTATGAAAGTTTACAAATTACGAAAAAATGTGAAAATGATTTTATTTTAGTTATAGCTATGTACAATATTGTATGTGTTTATATACAAGAAATAAAAAGAATTTTATTTATCGATTAATGTACCACGTACTTTTTTTAGATCGCCTGTTTTGTTTAATTGTTCCAGTTTCCTTTTGTTCATGCCTTTTCTTTCCAGTTGTTTTTCTATTATTCGGGCATTGTTTGCATAACTGTCAGCGACTTCTCTCTGTAATGAAAGCGGATAAGAAAAAAAATGTTATATTGTTCAAGTGTTCACGAACCGCTTCGATTTCATCCTCCTCCTCGTCTATTGTGGACACAGTAACTGAACTGAATTTGCCCATGTTCTTTGTATGTTTTGTGACCATGACTTTTTTGGGTTTCTCAACAGCAACCTGATTGTAAATGTCTGTGATGGGACCTTCATTGGTGGACTTTATTAGGGAGCCTCGTACAATGAAGCTGACAGGACTTTGTGGATCATGTTTATAGTATAGAAGTAGGGAACATTTCTTACATTTGAGTCTGTATTGTCGTTCAATACCCTCTGGTCGTTTGATGTATGTTGTTTCGTCTGTGTCACAGGTTATTTTATGTGCATGTGCTGTGCCGTCTAATACTCTAGCACCATCACGTTTACGAAGAGGTAGTTTTTCAACTGAGCAATCTGAAATTGAAATGTTAATATAAAACAAGAGAACTTTGCTGATTGCCTGATTGTGGAAACTAACCTAAAATTAATGTCATCTGGCCACACAAACAATAATAAATATGTAAGGGTTTCTCGTCTCCATATTCTTCTTGGTCTTTTATATCTGAACAAGCTATACTTCTAGAAACGACTTTGGGCATTTTTATTTAAGAATTAATTAATTTTACGTTTAATTTTGATAAACACTGAAAAGAAATACACATGAAGTTAGATTCGGCACGTCAAATAACATTTGTATGATTTGACATTTCACAAAAGATAAAAAATCCCTAAGTTTACTTTGGCGCCGAAAACATTGTTTAACCTCTAAATAAAAAACGAAAACAAGAACAAAAGTAAAGTGTAAATTAAAAGAAAATGAGTAACGCAAGCACTCCAGAAATAAGACAAGGCAGAAGAAACAAGAAACCCAGTCTCAAAGCTTTGGAATCTTTATATATTTCAAAATTAACAAACTCAGGCTTAGTGGAGAATATTGATAGTGACGAAGACCAACACCAATTTTTCTTTGAAGATGAGGAGACTGGCATTGAACGTGTTATTGAGAAACCAAAACTATTGCACGATAATGATATTGTTAACGGTGAAGAATTATTTCATTTCCAGACAAGAAAACATAGAGATAGTTTAGCACAGAAAGCAGCAGAAGCAGCCAAAACACCACACCATATACGAAATAGATTTAAGAAAAGTATTACCACAAAAATGCTAGAAGAAGATAGTGAAAGCGAATTTGAATGTTCTTCAAGTGAGTCAAGTAGTTCTGAATCTAGTGAAGACGATTCTGATTCAGAAACAAGCGAAGAAGTCCAAACATCAAGAGGAACAGTTAGTCGTATCAAAATCACTCAGCCACAGATGCAATCAACTACCAGAACTCGGGGCCGTAAAGTTAACAACAATTACACCATGAAAACGGAAGAATACTTTATGAATAAAGCATCTTCCAAATCACACACATCAAACAACACATTAGACAAATTGGAAACACCACGTTTGCCCCAAATTGAAATTGCACAACTTTTAAGCGGATTTAAATTATCGAAAAATCATGAAAGAGCAATTGAATCTCTAAATCAGAGCAATCAGAATCACTTTCACAAATGGTTGTTAATGTTGAACGAAAATTTTAATATTCTCCTCTATGGACTTGGTTCAAAAAAGAGCATATTAAAAAATTTCCAAAACGAGTTTCTAAAAAACTTGCCAGTAATTGTTGTTAATGGATTTTTCCCTACACTCTCCATTAAGAACATTCTGGATTCAATAATTATCGATTTGTTGGAATTGAAGCAGAATCCATCAAATTTATTCGAAGGATGTGATTTAATTGAATCTCATATCGGCGATAATCATCTATATTTAATCATTCATAACATAGAAGGGGATTTATTAAGGAACAGTAAAGCACAAGGGGTTCTAGCCCGTTTAGCATCAATTAAAAACATCCATTTAATTGCATCTATTGATCACATCAACGGTCCATTGGTGTGGGATCACAATAAACTAAGTAGATTCAATTTTATTTGGTGGGACGTCACCTCTTATGCATTGTATACTGAAGAAACGTCCTTCGAACGATCTTTAATGGTACAAGCTACTGGCAATTTGGCATTAAGTTCATTAAAGAATGTCTTTTTGTCTCTAACTGCAAATTCTAAGAATATTTACCTAATTATTGTTAAATATCAATTAGAGAATGGCAAAACGCAATATTACCAAGGAATGGCGTTTAAGGATTTGTACAGAGCTTGTCGTGAGGCTTTCGTTGTGAGTTCTGATTTAGCATTAAGGGCACAATTAACAGAATTCGTTGATCATAAAATGGTGAAAATTAAACGATCTGTTGATGGAACGGAATATTTACTTATACCTTTAGCCAATACTTTGTTACAAAAGTTCATAAATGAAAATTAAATTATTTTTTACTTCTCAATAATTAGTTTTATTGCAGCACTTAGACATAGTAGTGAGGTTTCTTGATAGTGATTCCAAATTCAGCCAAAGCAGGCGTTAAGTCTTCCATTGTCAAGCAATATTTACGATCTTTAAAGCTTTTGGCTCCTTTTGAACTGCCATGACTGCTGGTTGCATTTGTGGAGCGCATTTTGCAGTGCTGAAGAGCATCATTTGCAATATCAGAAATAAATTTTTGGGCAGCAATTGAGATAATGCGTAATAGTCTAGGATCTTTGGGTTCGAATCCTGAGGTTTTTAGGTAATGGGCAATAACAGCATCTGGAATCTAGGACAAAATAATTAAAAAATAACCTAAAAGTGAGCCTAAAGATTTCTGACTTACTGTTGGGGTGTAATCTTCCAATTGAAGTAAGAAATCACTGAGTGGTTGCCCTAGTGTTAAATTTTGATTTCCATCATCTATGGCTCTATCGTTTTGGTTCATTTTTAAATAATTTCGAGATTAAAATATAAAATCTCTTTTTCTCGATTGTTTTCCTCGTTGTCAATTGTCAAAATTAACAAATGGTCAAAAAGAAAACTGTAAAGAGAGAAAGAGAAAGGTTATGTTTATGTTTTTTGTTGAACGAGTTTTTTGTTGAACGTGTTTGGATTTGTTTAAAGAAATTAGTTTAATAAACCGTATCTTATTTAACGAATAGAAAAGTTCTGTTACCATTATGGATCCTGACCAAAAGGCAAAACTTTCAAAAACAATTCTAGACATGAAGTTTATGAAACGTTCCAAGGAGCGAGTTGAGAAAGAAGAAGAGGCTGCTGAGGGCCAAGCTATGTATTCAAAGAATATAACAGATCAAATGCGTAATAGTGGCAGTATAGTTTTCATTGAAGCAAGTATAACAACCTGTAAGGATCTCATCGATGGTAGATTATCGTTTAAAGGAATGAATCCTGAGGTGGAGAAACTAATGTCCAATGTATATTACAAACGGTTAGAGACGTTGAATAGAAAAACTGAAAAAGATGTTACTGATGCAGAGATGGCTGAAAATTATTCTGCAGCTGCTGAAGTTATTAATAAGAAATTCCAAAATAAACGAAATCGAAATAAGAGAAAGTTTATGAAGCCTTCAGACGATTTCTAACCCTTTGCACTTTTCGCAATAAATTGTACAACATTTATAATATAATGTAATATAATAATAATTAATAATAATTTTTGAATAATCCAAATATAAGATTTTTTAAATTAGAATGTGCTGCCATCCTAATCCAGTTAGAGGAACAACCCCTTATCTGTCGAATGTCAAACGGTGTTATGTCAACCTAAAAAGATGGCCGCAAAACGTCGCGATAAAAATTTAAAAACAATTACTACAATTAATAAATATCTAAATCTGAACATAAGCGATGTAGTATGTTCTGTTTGTAAAGGAATTCTCATTGAGCCCGTTTCATTACCATGTAACCATGCATTTTGTGTTTCGTGTTTTGAGGCTTCCATGGAAGAGACAAACCTTGTTTGTCCTTTATGTCGTAAAAGAATTGGATCCTGGCTGAGAAGAGCACGTAAAACTCGTACATTAGTTGACGAACAATATTGGAAAGCAATTAAAGAGCAGTTTCCCCAGCAAGTACAAAATAAACAGAATGATATTGATGAGGATTTGATAGGTAAACGAACTAATGTGAGTTATGTAAACAAACAATAATCTAAATTTGTATTTTGTAGTGGAGTCGCCCAAATTGTGCATATCAGCACCTGGTGAGATACGTAAAGAATTCGAAATTGAACAACAGAAACAATTGGAATTAATACGGAAGAAACAAGAGGAAGACTTAAAGGCTAGTGAGGATCTCATCAGGAAAATTCAAGAAGAAGAGAATCTGAATGGATCAAAAACTTGTGATAATAATAAGTTAAGTGTATTATTAAGTAGTCCATCAACATCGAAGTGTAAAACTGGTCCAATAGACAAGTATCTTCAAGGAAGTGGTGAACGAAAGACATTCACTAATGTATCTCATAGTTTGGACAAGAGTATGAAACAATTACGAAATCAAACTGTACAAAAGATTCTGGAAAATGAGACTTGTCGTGATAGTAGTGATAGTATCGAGTCCGAATGTAGATATTTTAAACCAATTGATTACCGTCATAATCCACCAGCCGATATAAAATCTCCATTAAAAGTGTCAGTACGACGACAAACACAAAACACAAGACCGAACATAACGTAAGTGTTCTTATTTGAAAAGAAATGTAGAAGGTTAACTGATTTTGTATGTTTTTTCAGGCCTCCAAATGGTGTGAACAATTTCAAAACAAACTGGCAAACGTCTGCTTTCAGGCCACTCAATGACAATATGGACAATCGTACGAATTTAAAAAGAAAACTCTCGGATGAACCTGCAGTAGTAAGTCCACAAAAAAAGCAACATACCTCATTCCAAAATAAAAATTGCGCTAAAAAGTTCAATAATTGTGATCAAAAGCGGCTGTTATCAAATCAAATAATAAATATCGAACGTCCTAGTGAAAATTGTAATAATAATGCCATTAACAATGAGAGAATGCAACAAGAGAAGGCAGACTTTGAGTTTGCATTGAAATTGCAAAGCGAATTAAATCGGACTCATCATTTGACAAGGAGACGAGTGGCTGCTTCGAAAAATTTAAAAGGCCAATTAACACTCGATGAAATTTTAATCAATTCCTACAAAGTGAAATAAAATTCCGTACTCATAAAACGTTCATAATTCACAAATGTAACTAGAAACGCTTTCTGGGTAGATTACAATTGTGACTATAATTTTTTAAGTCCTCTGTATAATTATATTTTGTATAAACAAAAAAAAAATGAAGAGATACTGTTCAAGAAACAAATGTTTTCTGTGTGCTCAAAAAATGATTTTTGATATTAGTATATATTACAAACGGCTAGTTTGTTTAATAATTGCGTTTAATTATTAATACAATGTTCCTGTTTATGTTTTCACAAATTGTTGTAAATTTTTCTAATAAATACTACTTACATGTTGTCACTTGACAAGTTTTATTTCGGAATTAGAGTCTCTTGTATTATTGATGAATCTGTGATTGTATTAAGAATTGTTCTATTTTTTGATGCTTAAATGAATTTCATGAATTGTTGTGAATAACATTACTAATAAACTGTATTAGTACAGTAACTTTTTTTTTTAATTTACAAAATGAGACATATTTGTTAATAAAACTACGTATATTTATATTACAATTATTTTTACAAATCACTTATAAGCTAGACATTCATTAAATAGTTCGATTACATCTAACATCATAGTAAAAACTCGACCACAATATATTTCCATTTTTAGAGTAAATTTTTAATAAAAATCAGCCTTATGACAAACATTCCTTCGATGGAAACTTTTGATGTATTAAATAATAAATGTAAGGATTAAAAGATGCACGGATAAGGGGCTAAAAATGTATAAAACCAAAAATGATTGACATTTGTTTTGATTATAAAAGAGTGTCGAGTGCATGGATCACTCCATTTGTGGTTGGAATATTTTGTGTGGCAATTTGGACGTTGTTCACCTTCACTTTACCTGAAATCAATAATATCCGATAAATAAATGTCAAATATTGAGACGAAGATGAATGTTAATGACACGATCATAAATTTACATTAAATACAATACGAAAAAGTGTAGCCACTTTCAATGTACCAACAATAACACGTCTTTTATTTTCTCTTCCAGTATATAATAGGATTGCGGCTTGTTTAAAATGCATGAAGATCTCTTTGAAATGAAGATGAGTGTTTACTTTCACTTTTCGTAAAAAAATCTTCCAAAAAAATATCACTAAGATAAATAGTGTATTAATTCAATTACGAAAGGAGATGGTAAAGAACAAGTTCCTCATGTGGTTTCCTCCATAATTCACGCTTATTCGTCTAATATATTACGCATCTCGTAGAATTTTTCAATAAATCTATACCATATGGTAGTAAGAATGTCCTGGAGAAATCCGTCAGATCTTTAGGAAAAGCGATTTAATGTAACTGCAGGCGTTGGTGGCCAATTTCACTTTCCGTAAACATCTTACAACATTTTCAATTAGCATAACATCACAATGGTGCTGTATGGATTTTCGGTGTCGACATTGAACTTGATTAATCGCAACTTTCTAGCCCGAAAATCGAATCGTTTACTTTCCTCTTAAATGCGCCGTGGAAATCCTTCAACATGTTTAAGTAATTAACCATTGGTGACAATTTGGAATTGTCTTGTACCGAGATCGGCTGCAATTACAAGACGCATTGTGCGGAACAAGTAGGTTAATGAGATAAAAGATGCAACCGTATATCGTCTATATGCTAGAGAGAAAAGTGCTTTACGCTCAAGAGGAAAGTGTATACAACAACATATAAATTGTTTGAAAATAAGTACACGCCACATTATAGTCGCACTATGTACAATGTTAGCGAAAACCTTTCACTGTTGTTGAAAAAAAAAATATGGAAAAAGTATCATCTCGCACACAAAACTAGACACCTTTCCATTTCGACCTATTTCCAAGAATTTTCCGTTTTCGATCGGCATATGTAATAAATTTTTGATTATTTCAAATTTCAGCAATTTATTACAAATCTATGTGTAATAATGTTTTGAAAGTAAAACACACATCGCATACATTCTAAACAGCCCAGAAGCGCTTTTTGCTATTCCACAAATGTAGATGAGATGTGCATTAAAGTAGTTGAAAAAAAATTACCACTCACGAATTGTTTCGTGGATTATGTAACCGCGAGTTTGCGGTCTAGAATATTACAAGACATCCGTTTAGGAAGTTCAATTTTGTGTACTTGTTTTATTTTCAAACGATTGTCATGCACGTTCTGCACAATTGTAGAAAAAAATCCCAAAATTGGGGAAGTTATTTGTGGCTTTCTTTCTTTAAACGGTTTTTTTCAATTCCTGAAATACTAACAATTGTTTTCGAAAGCATACTTTTACTCTATCCTAAGGACAAATATTCGGTTCTTTAATTAGACGATTAGTTTATTATCGCCCATAAACCATAAGTGTTTGCTTTCACCGAAACTATACCGAACATGTAATTGCCCATTAATCTCCGAAAGATCGCATATCGGCGTACACAATTAGCTAAACAAAGTGGACCGCATCTTACCTGCATGTTTGCTGAGTGTAATTTGCTTATCCGGCTGCAAACTGTCTCTAATTTGATAATATCTCATGCCGTTCGTGTAAATGGTGCCGGTAGTTAGATGTCTAAGCACCAATTCCCTGGCCAATGTTCGATCGTTGACGATGCGATTGAAATCCTCGGATGACAAAGCAGTGAACGCTTTATCGGTGGGGGCGAATAAAGTAAACGTTTTCGAACCCTGAAGAGTTTCCGCCAAGCCGGAGGCGAAAATCGCCCTCAACAAACTGGTAAATCGCCTCTCACGGTCCGACTGCAGTGTTTGGACCACATCTCCAACAGGCAATGGGAACATAACTCGATCCACTGCATGAGCAATCCCTTGCGGTATTTCAATATCCTTCTTGTCATCTAGCACCTTGGCACCATTAATCGTTGTTATCTTTAAACAATAAAATGAGCATGTAGTTTCGTTCACAATGCAATTAGGCGCGTTTTTTGGCGCTTTAACTTCCTTTTAATTGGACAGGAGACCTGACTAGTGAAACATTGTGCAACAAAAAACTGTTTTTGCAATATGCACACATCTAACATGTTTATTTGTAAATTTATTCAGTGGTAATTGAGAGAAATTTCTAGCAGACTTTTAACAAGATAATTAATGTTTGAAGATGATCAGTAAATAGAAATTTACTGCGGTAATCAAACAATTGCGCAATTTGAAATGCATTCTAATTAGTTTATTGAAATGGTGTTGAATAAAACGCACCTTGATATCGTTCCATTCGGCGTCGTGCATGTTGTACTGGTTCACTCGTAATTGTGTGCCGGCCAATGAAACACCTGTCATCTCGTCTTGTAGTGAGCCTATTGTGAATGCTCCCGGTATTACATGGTGCAGAAGAAGCTGTGAATAGAAAATTCATTAAGTTGGAGAGCAACATTATTTTATTATTATTGATCATCTTACGCCACTTAACAATCTTGGGTTCTCCTTGAACTTTTCGTCCGCTTTTTCCGGTCCTCCCAATTGAACTAATAGAGTCCTGAAGGCTTTGTCAGTGGGAACGAAGACGGTGTATGGTCCAGTTTCGTTTAGGATGGTGTCCAAGCCGGATTGACGGAGGAATTTCGCCATGGCAAAAAGACCGTGTTTTTTTAGCACTTCGGGGAGTTCGGAATGGCCGGATTTTGGGGATTCTTCGTCGGAGAAAGCGCTTGGGGGTAGTGAGGTGGAAATGCTTTTGAAAATGCTTACAGAGGATGTGGGAAGGGTAGGAGTGGTTGGTTTTGGGGAGTATGGGGTTGAAGATGAGGAGAATGTGTTTGGTATGATTGAGTTTTGGTTGGATGAGGTCACTGTGGATGCCTGTCTGACTAAGTCGTTGTTGAGGATGTGAGCATGGCGAGTGGAGGATTGGATGGATCGAGGGGTGGTTGAGCGAACGGAGGCAGTTGAGGATGAGGAAGCGATGAATTGAGTGCCAATGTTGGTTTTGAGGATTGGGACGTTGACAGCGTCCTCCGCGGAGTACCGATCTTCATCTTGGTTGAATCTGGTGCTGCTGCTGCTAACGAAATCGGTGGTGGAGGAAGATGGGGTTGTGGCGATTGAGTTTGGAAGGACAGACACGTCCGAAACGGGGCTACTTTTGTCAACTGGTGCTTCTGTACTCGGTTTTGGTGGCAGTTTAATTTCCCCATTTTTAATTCGCTTTAAAATGGAATCAACGTCCACTTCTGGCTTCTCTTTACCGGTTCCTTTAACACCCTGCACCTTCAATGTACCATCACTTTGCTCTTCCAATAATACGAACGTGACTTTTTTCTGGTTCGGTAAATTTGTTGGAATTCCGCCGATCTTTTCTAGACCGCCACTTTCGCCGGTTTTCAAGAGTTCAAAGTTAGTGCCAGGCGGAACAACATTCTTTGTCAGTTCTTCAAAGACCGCTTTCGGAGGTCGTGCGGTTGTTGTTCTCGAAAGCACTAACTTCTCCAGGTCGCTGCCGGGCTCCAGAGGAGTGGCCCCTGGCACCAATTTCGGATCTGTTGTCTTGATAATTTCCACTTTTTGTCCATTCGGTAAGGTAATCTCTTGGGTTTTCACTTGTTTATCTAACGATTTTGTGTCGCTTGTTTTAATCACTTGCACTTTCTGTCCATTTGGTAAAGTAATTTCCTCTGGTTTGGTGTTTGATGCGCTCGCCAATAAATTAGGCTTCTCTGCACGTATTACCTGCACTTTCTGTCCGTTTGGTAGTGTAATTTCCTCAGGTTTTCCATTTCCTAAGAGTTTTGGGTCACTGGTCGCAACTAATTGCACTTTTTTACCATTTGCGAGTGAAATCTCTCGGGAAGCAATGGTTTTTGCAACATCATCCTCAGCTCCATTACCAATGGCCAAGCGTAATTGATTCAACAAATCGTCTTTTCGAATTTGTTGCGATTTGTACTGTTTTTGAAGCTGATCTAAATCTTCCAGCGATTGTATCGTTTTTAACTTCGTTGCAGCGGAGGGTATGGCGGTTGGAAGGAATGCTTTCGCACTGCTCTTCGGTTTTCGTTCGGTCGTTGGAGCTTCTGTGGTTGTAGTTGTGGTAGTCGTTGTTGTTGTCGTCGTGGTCGTTGTCGGATGCTCTTTAAAGTAATTATCTAACGCCTTTTGGAACAAAGGAGCCTCTTCAGGATAAATGTATCTGGGAGACGATTGAGGGAACCTAAATTCCGAACCAGTCGGCTTGTACAACTTCTGATACAACTTTTTTCTCTGTTCCTTCTGCTGTTCAACAAACTCGTTATGATCCGATTGAGCTTTCTTCAAAGCTTTCTCATACTGTTTCTCCACAAACTGATTATGTTTTTCGATAATCGCCTGTTTGTCACGTAACTCCTTAATCTTCTGCTTGTGTTTCTCGGGATCTAACTGTTGAATTTGTTGATTTATAGCTTGGATTGGATCTATTGTCGGTCGTGGAGTGAAAAATTGCTGTGTTGGATCGAAAATAACTCCCTTATCCGACTGTTTGGTTTGCTGTGCGAAATTTGGAGTGAAACTCGTCTGGGTGTGATGTTGGACGATGCGATTGTTCTGCTGTTGTGCTGTCTGTGAAGGCGTCTGGGTGGAAAAAGTGTCGAAAAGTGGCGGTTGAGTGCTTAAAATTGGCTGCTGGACGACATTTCCCGCACCTGTGCCTAAGAAGTTTTGCTGTAATTGCGGCAATTGATTTACGAATTGGTTGTTCAGCAATTGTTGATTCTGGGGCGGTAGATTTCCTTGTAGAGGCAGTTGAGGCTGCAGGGGCGGCAGCAGGGATTGTTGTTGGTTTAATAAGGGGTTCTGTTGTTGCCCCAACAGAGAATTCTGTTGTTGTTGATTTAATAGCGGATTAGGCTGTTGTGGGAACTGGATTTGTTGGTTCAAGAACGGCTGCTGTTGCGTTTGTTGCAATCTGGGATTGTTAAACAAACCACTTTGGGCGAGTATTTGTTGATGTCGAGAAAATTGCTGAGGCGGAAATTGATTGTTTGCTTGAGGGAGATTGAAACGGTGTTGATGTTGTTGGATGTCACTTAAAATGTGTCCTTCTTGTTGAGGGGAGAGTTGTCTGTTTGGAAATGGCTGGAAAAAAGCGACAATTTCAATAATAAGGAAATCGATTTGGTAACAACTTAAACATTACATGAAAATGAGCTCACTTTAAACACGAAAAACTCTTTTCAGTGCAAAAACATTTATTTAACACTTACATAGCGTTAAATTAAATAATTTTATAGTCAATTGATGATTTGTTCCAATTTATTTATACAATTCTAAACATATTTCACACATAATAAATATTGTAAAAACTATTCCACTTTCACCCACATTACAATATGCAATTTACAAAATTTCTACCATAATAACAATAATCATTATTGTAAAAACGTGACAATATTACTATTTGTCCGACCACATTTCGATTTTTTTAATCAATTATAGTTTCGTATTCGATTTGAATCATTTAATTCTCGTTAAAAACGACTCCTCACTCCTTTCTATCAATTAAAAAAATGTTATTAGGGACATTTCCATAAGATTGCATAAACCTTTTAAATTTTCGGCATCTTATTAACATTTTACATTTGATTATATTTATTACAGATTGAATAATCAGACCGATGAGAGAGACGTTTTATTTATTATTAGGTAATTATTTTCAGCGCAATTTCTACACGCTCTACTGATGTACATAATTATTTTAATCGGCAATATTTCAACCCATGAACTCGGTTTATTTCCCTTTCAATTCATATTCGAACTAATTATTTATATTTTATTATTGCAAACCGTTTTGTGACAGTTCCGAGGCTAGGATCGTTGAAAATGTTACAGTTTCTCATACGAAATGAGGTAATTGCAGTTGCAAAACGCTCTTCTTCCACAACAAGACCTTGTTGGTGTTACAGTTTCATGAAATCGGTACTTAAGACCCCCTGGGTCAGCATGTTCCATCGATATAGAAAGCCGTTTGTGTTTCCGTTACTTCATTCATCAAATCGTGGTCCATCCTAGATGATTTTTCGCATCATCCTCCCTTTCCCACGCATTTGGCAATATCTATATTCATATTTATTATGTTCAAACAAACGCAAAATGTAAATATTCTCACCAGATAATTTGAACAAAGTGAAGAGAATGCTCGCCAACAGCGCGAACAGTTGATGTAATCCTGCTGTTCGTTTTAAAATTAATTGTCTCTAATTGATAATTTATTTGCGAATTTTTCGTTATTGTTATGTAAAGGAAAAAAAACGTCGTGGACCATCTTTCGTTATGCAAACGAGGAATTTGAACCGAATTAGAATGCAGACAAATTATCCATGTCGAATAGGTGTTACTTTTCTTCGATTCCACACAGATGAATAGAATTTTGAGTGAAAGTAAGTAGCGCAAGTGCAAATAATGAGAAGCATCCTGATGGGAACGCAAAAATTGGAAAAATGTCCATTGCATAATAATATTGTTGGACAAATTACCGATAAAAAAATGTCATTAATTGCACAATAGGTCATAAAATCAATTGAATTACCACACTTTGGGCACATATGAAAAATTAATGCATCAAATGCAATAAGATGATGATTATGGTTGTTGCACATGTCCACAAAATGTTGCATCAAACAAGATTAATTAAGTGTATTTTATGTCGCACCACCAGTGAATGAAGAATGCGCTCTTTTTTCTGGCCTCTCTACAAAATCGAGCTGTTTTATTACCAATTTATTGATCGTTATTAACATGGAAGTAATTTACTTTCTAATTAGATAAGGCCGACACTTGATGGGAAGACAATTAAAAAGGCATCTCTCCAAATGGTCAGTTGAACGAGTTAATTGTTTTTTTATCTTTTAACTTTTAATTAATTTAACAAATTTTTGTGGGACACGAGAGGTGAGTGTACTTTGTATGTCTAATAAAGCATGAAACATTAAACAAGTGTGGAGATTAAAGGCGTATCCTATATGAGATGTCTATCGATGAACAAGCACGATACTTTCAACAAATAAAAAATCGGATAATAAATACACCTTACAGTCGACGATTTTATATTTATTGTTGTTCGACCTTTGGAGAAAGTCTCCACTTTGGATGTCTAGGTCAAGAAGAGACTTGGAAAATAACATTTACCCTTGCAGGTATTAGAGGAAAAGTGAGCGCTCGTGTTTGATGTGAAATGAACGGTTTTAATTATTCTGTAAACACTCAGTTAATATAAACATTCTAATTAAATTCAATGCATTTAAATGTAATCATTTTCTATTCGTCCCATTTCATCATTTTTTACATACTGATTTGTATGAAAGACACGTTGATAATTAAATAAAGTCATGTAAAGAGGAGTTGTGGTTATATAATAGTGAATATTACACTTCTTGGACGTTTTACATAATCTCACGAGAGCGAAATGCATCATAAATCTGCGATCTTATCTAGCGTATAACAAACGGAGCAATATTTGAATAAACCGTTTGTTTCAACTAATTAAGCTATTAGTTCCACACCGACAATTTAATCGTTCTAATAACCATTTGATAAATTCACAAAATTGTTTACAAATGATTTCGTGTCAAATTTGAATATGTTTCGATGAATTATCGCCGAGAGAAACGCGCGTCCACGCGCGCTGATTGATTTTTTTTGTGAAATCTCTCTGTAATTACAAGAAATAATAAATTTGTTTTAATTAAATTAGACTTTCCATTGATGCAAATAAACTAATGAATGGATAATAACAGTATATATTTTTTAATTTCATATACAAATCTGAGAAATTGTGTTAAAGTGCGCGCTTTTATTGTGTTTGATGCGAATTTGAAAAATTCATTAATAGCCCCAATAACCCACTTTCATGCCGAATTGGGGGTGAGAATGAACGGAAATACTCACCGGCTGTTGTCCAACAAATTGTCCATCAACTGCTAACAAACACAACCCCAACAAAAACAGCATCATGTTCGATTTGTTATAATTCGCACTACGAGCAGCGGTCACGGAGAAGAACACCATCATCACCGGTGCAATGATGATGACGAGAAGGCGCACAAACTGTTACTCCTCTTCAGTAACAAGAGGACGGTTTCTTTTACATGTTCTCCCTCTCATCCGAGAACCGTGGCTCGGTTTCTGCATTTGTACAAGGCGTAATTGAAGATGAAGAGTCATACAAGTCTCTCTTTCGTTTGAAAGCTTGCGATATGAGCGGAGGACGATGGATCGTTTAATGGAATTTAATGCCATCACTTTCATTTCTTTGTTGTATGCTCCGTGTAGGCCGATGATAATTAGAAAATGCTTGGAAAAATTGTAGACTTTATTTGTTCAAATGATTTCGCGATTTGTAGGAGATTTAAATGATTTTTTAACAAGTACTTTCCAAAGTCTTTGAATATGGATTTGCAATGGTGGCTGGAAATCGAACATTTACTCTCAAATTGAATAATAGAGGAAATGTTATTTGCTTTCCAATGAGTGCAATTAGGAGGATATCACGCAGATTTATGTCTTTTTTGATACCGGAATGTCGCGTTTCAATGGTACTTCCCTAAAAGTGCTTGATTCACGTCCGTTGTGACGGTTTTTATGCAAGAGTGTTTGAAATAAAACGGCTTTATAATCGTTTTTGGGAAACGTTGCAGAACGGACATTTAAACTGTCTAGGAAAAAAGTTCAAAAGGTCGCTGGATTTTGTAGGAAAATGTTCTAGCAATAACCACAATAGTCAATAATAAAAATAAGTTTTTAGTGAAAGTAAAAATATAAAATTCCGATATTATGCAAATTTGATAAAAAAATTATTTTTGTTTTATTCTGATATTTTAGGTATTGGAGAAATGAATTGATTTGCATTTACAATAGGCAAATTATTCCGCAATTGCATAAGTGTTTTTGATCTTTAAACTGTTTTCTAACGCTTTTTCGGTATATTAATGGCCAATTAATAGTTTTTGTCGAGATTTCATTCATTTCAAGGAGCAAAACAACAGATGACGAATATTTCAGCCGAAAAATTTCTATTCACATGATGGAGATGAGTAGATTTAATGATAATGTATATAAATATATGGTACCTATTATGGTACTCATAAGATATATACTTTCGCTAGCTTATATTTAAGATGTTGGAAGGCACTTTCGTTTATAACTCCATTATTATTGTCTTATTGTTTCAACTTGGATAATAATGTCTAAATAAAAGAGTGTTTCAGTTCTCTGTTGCTGTGGTACATAGCCATTATATATTCGCATGTCATAATAATTAGATCTAGAAACAGCAAAGTACAAACTATCGTCTTGCATAACCATTTTTATGAATGACTAATTAATGATTTATAATACAAGGAAAAAAAGTTCAAATTAAATAGGTACTGTGAAATGTGTCCCAAAAAACCGGATGCAAGCTTTTATTATTCATTAAACTTGTTAATTAGTATTTCCGAATTTTCTCTTAGATATCATTACATGATCGGAAACTAATGAGAGTTGTAAAAATGCTAATAAATATAATGAAATATATATAAAAACTAATTTGATGCTAATTTGAATATTTGAATTTTCAAATATACAAAGTTCAATAGATGTCACTGGTAAAACAGGTTTCTACATTTCAAATTAAATAAGAAATGTCACATGAGAATCTTTTGACAGGTTAGAAACATAGTTAAAAACATTTTAAATACAAGATAAAATATAGAAAAGCGAAGCAATTGTGACAAAATTTTAACGTACCCTATTATATTTTACAAAAATGTATACATCAAAGGTGAGTTCCTTTCATTAAGGTTATTTTTGTTATGTAATCAATATCTGATTGTTGTAGGTTCTTGGAAAATTAATGATTCCAGCTGCTGTTGTCGTCTCTGCCGCTTCAAAGCAAAATGAACAGACTGAAGGGTCGGTTTGTAGGCCTAGTGAACTACCTATTTACACGAAAGACCAAGTTAAACCAGTTCAAGTGGAAGAGACCGGCACTCCTGGTCCATTAGAAAATGCATGTCGAGAGATTCGTCAAACTTATACCAAATACAGCTCAGAAATTAAGGGATACCAACGAGTTGGTATCGAACATTTCAAAGAAAGCAAAGACAACATTCAATGTACTTGGACTTGTTTCATTTAACATAATCATTTTTAATTGCCGATTTTTGAAGGGCTAATCGCATACTTGCAAGAAGAAAATAACACAACTCCGAAAGCTGGTGCTATAGGAATAGGTGCATTGACTGGTCTTATATTTGGATTACGTGGAGGTTTAATCAAAAAGACACTGTACGCTACTGCTGGCGCCTTGGGAATGGCTTCAATTTGTTATCCAAAAGAGGCCGCCGAATATTCTGAAATCGCTCTAATCGAGTCGAAACGATACGCAACAATCGCTTATAATTTCGCATATGGAGGTATGTTTTATTGTCTATAAAAATTCGTCAGTTCTTGAGTAACAAATTTTACAGTTAAAAAAGATGATCCTCCAATTGAATTGCCGTCTTTACCCAAATTGCCAGTATCTTTCCCTGATGTATGGGAAAATATCAAACAAAGTGCTATGGGATTAATTTCCGGTGATTCAGTGAAGAAAGTAGAGAATGTGCCACCAAAAGTAGAAACAGACAAGGTATAAACACTGCGTTGATTTTCAAATTTATATTTATTTGTTCCATTTTATTCCAGCCATCAAAATAAACTTGTACCAAATCTTCAGTGTATTATTTATTAAATTGACGATAATAAATTCATAATTTCGTTTTAATTGACGTGTTCTGATCAGGTAGATTAAAACAAATCTTGTAGATGTTGATTTTTATTTTATAAACAAATAAAAAAGTAAAATTTACTTCTTTTTGGACACACCAACGGTACGTCCACGGCGTCCAGTGGTTTTTGTATGTTGACCGCGTACACGCAAGCCCCAGTAATGTCTCATACCTCTGTGTGCCCTAATTTTCTTCATACGTTCTAAATCTTCACGCAATTTTGAGTCCAATGTAGCAGAGGTTAACTAAAAATCAATAAAAAAGGGCAATTATGATCTCAATTCTGAAAAAGGATTTCTTGTAGCCAATACTAACTGTTATTGTAAATTTACTGAAAATGCTAATCAAATTAATTTCACATGATTCAGAGGTGCTTTGAATAACAGAATTCAGCACTATTTGCAAAGGATTGTTAATATTGGCTATGTATTATATTGCACAAGCTACCAGCTCATATTCGCATTAAAAATCGAAATATGGCCGTTTAATCGTGCTTAATAAGCAAAGGAATATGTAAATATTTACCTGGTTGTACTTTCCATCAATGATATCCTTCTGTCTGTTAAGGAACCAGTCTGGAATTTTATATTGTCTTGGATTCGACATGATTGTTACAATCTTTTCAACCTCCTCTTCAGAGCATTCACCGGCTCTTTTGTTAAGATCAACATCGGCTTTTTTTAAGACGATGTTGGAGTAACGACGACCTACACCCTTGATAGCGGTGAGGGCAAACATTACCTTACGTTTACCATCGATATTCGTACTGAGAATACGAAGGATGTGCTGAAACTTGTCTGGAATGACGAGAGACTGGAACAAAATATTATGTCAAATTAAATTTTCTAGTCTAAATTCAAACTAAGCAGTGTGAAAGCAGATGATTTGGATTGAAATTTTTGTATATATCTTTCGATAAAATATTAAATTCTCCTTGTTTATTTCAAATGTGAGGTTAAGCCAGAAAAATAGTAAAATTTGTGAAAGAAAAATAATAATCATGAAAAAGATATGTATAGGACGAAAGCGTACAATGCCATTAAGACAATTAACGACGCAATTTAATCGGATGATGGGATTTTAAGCAGATGAATACAGAATTAATGAAATAACTCACCATTTTTCTCGATACACAGAACAGAAAGAACTAAGTTAGTGATTTTCTAGGGGATTTAAGTGTTGTGTTGATATTTTTCGAACTGTCATTAAAATCGGTAAAACAGTACCCTATCCTGAGTGTATTCAAAGTTGTGACACCTGTCATATTTGTTATTTGTTTGTTGTGTCCGGAAAAATTAAAAAACAATACTAAATCATCAGTCAATTAAACCTTCACCATTAAGTCATCCTGCGATCCAATGTCCTCTAATAGTCCTCCCAGTGAAATGGAATCGAAGAATGTCCAAACAAAAATTAGCAGTGCTGTGTCAGTCACAAGTGATAAAGTGGTCCAAGACATATTAAACACTTTCACTGATTTACGTGAATATTCACGGGAAATTGGTCATGAATTGAAGGCAACAGAGAACCAGTCGATGAGAGAGTACATGAAAGAGAGTCAAAACATTGCAAGCTTACATAATCGAATTACTTCATGCGATCAAATCTTGGAACGTATGGAAAACATGTTATTGGATTTTCAGAACAATCTAGGCAGTATTAGTTCGGAGATTTTAACATTACAACGTAAATCCATATCAATGAGTCAAGAATTAACCAACCGGCAGTCAGTCAAAGGCCAATTATCACAATTTATAGAAGACATTGCAGTGCCCGAACAGATAATTGTTGGGATTATGGACCTGCCAGTCACTGATAAAGAATTCACTGAACAACTCAAGCAATTGAACGAGAAGATCAGTTTTATCAAGGAGCAAAGTTTCAAGGAAACCAAATCTTGCCTTGACATGAAAGATATTTTAGAAAAACTTCGTATAAAAGCGATGACGAAGATTAGAGCCTTTTTATTAGAGCAAATCTCGAAATTTCGTAAACCCATGACCAATTACCAAGTAACGCAGAATACAATGTTGAAATTCAAGAGTTATTACGAATTTCTGTTATCGAATGAACGAAATATTGCTGAAGAAATAATCAATGAATATTTGGACACTATGAGCAAAATCTATTTCTCTTATTTTAAATCGTACGATGGACGAATTCTTAAATTACAGTATGAAGAAACTCCAACAAAGGATGATTTAATGGGAATTGAGGATACAGCTACAAGGGGACTGTTTAATAAATCACTTAAACATAAAGCCACTGTTTTTACCATTGGAACAAGGGGTGCTATTTTAGCCGAACAATTGGAATCGCCTATAATTGTGCCTCATGCGGAGTATAAAAAACGAGTACGTTCCTCATTTGTACAAGAACTTCTTTAAAAACTGTCTTTTTTAGTATACTTTTGAAGCGCTTTTTAGAAGCATCCAATACGCTCTCGTTGACAATGCATGTCGAGAATATTTATTTGTTAGTGAATTTTTCATGGTACAGAATCAACAAGCGATGGAACTGTTTAATAAAATTATGGGACGAACATTGTCTTTATTGCAAGTATGACGATCGATTAATAACCATCCAATACAATATCTAATAATGTTTATTTAATTTAGAAAAATTTGGAAGCGTACGTGTCATCCTGTTATGATTCGATTGCAATTTTCTTATGTTTTCATTTAGTATTGAGATATAAAATTATGTGTCATAAACGGTGTGTACCGGCATTAGATGAACATTGGGAATGTTTAGAAAAGATTTTATTGCCTCGTTTTGTTTATATTGTACAATTGAATATAAATAGTATTCATGACTGTGATGTTAGTAAATTTACACTTGAATTGGGACCACATTATGTAAGTTTATTCAATTCAAAAGTTGAAGATTTTTTTAAAATAATTTTGTGTTGTAGATTGCAAGGAGGTATGCCGAATTTAGTGGGGCCCTTGTTGGTTTGAGTGAAAATTTTCCGAATGAAACAGTTTCGAAATTGTTGGCTGAAATGCAGGAAGAAGTGGAAATGTTTATATTCCGTATGGCTGGTACATTTACAGAGCGTAAAGATCAGTTGATTTTTTTGATAAATAATTATGACATGATATTGAATATTATAATGGAACGTGCTAGAGATAATTGTAAAGAAGCTGAAACATTTAAATCACGTTTGGTGGCAAGAAGTGGTGAATATGCTGAAGTGATACTGTTTCCACATTTTGGTGAACTTATACAATATGTTAAAGAATGTGAACATTATTATGAAACAGCGAAATTGAAAGAGATTAAAGATTTAGAACCGAAATCGTTAGAAATTGTACAGAATTTCTCGAATATATGGAAGAAATCGTTAGAGGAATTGAGTAGGGAAGTGCTGATATCGTTTCCTAATTTAGTAACTGGTTCTAGTTTATTGCAATTAGCGTTAACACAATTAGTACAATATTATCATAGATTTCATAAATTGTTAACACCGAATGTACGATCGCAATTAGTTAATATACATCTTATAATGGTGGAGATGAAAAAATATAAGACGAGTTATTAAAGACTTTATAATAATGTTTATATTATCAAAGGCAAAATTAAACATTCTTTGTACTTAACATTTATTTATTGTATTTGTTGGAATTATTTCTCCTTTTGAGATTTGTTATGTTTTAGAATGTATTAATTAATATATGAAATTTTTATTTATTAAATTAATTAATTTAAAAAATAGGCAAAAAGTCCTTTTTTAGTTGGTCTTATTCTTATCGGTCTTATCCTTTCTGTAACGTGCATTGTTAGATGCATACTTTTCCTTAAAAGTTAAAATTTCATTTTATCACTTAATATTCCTCTCCGCTTGTTATCAAATTTTCCAAGGATGCAAACGTATCAGTTTACATGAATTTTTATCTGCAATGTTCTTAATTTAGAGGAATGAATAATAAAAATTACTCACTCGTATGACTAATTTTTGAAAGTTAATTTTTTCTCTCAAAAGAGGTCTCTGTAATTTTTTTAAATAATCAATAAATAATGCAACAACGAAATCGTTTAATAAATTCAATTTGAAAAATCGAAAATCATACGATAATTTTGTAAATGCAGAACTTTAATATGGATTTTAACGTAAAGAAAATTGTTAAAGATGCTGGAGCAGCAATCAGTCGAGTTGTTCAGGTAAAAATCGATTAAGGTTATGTTTATCACAAGATCCAAAAAAGAACTTATAATTTTTATGAAAACAGTTAACCGAAGAAAAACTAGGCACAGCTGAGAAAACGGAATTAGATGGTCACTTTGAGAACCTTTGGGACCGCAGCGAGAACACCAAAAATTACACAGAGAAAATTGTACGAAATGCTGAGGCAGTTTTAATACCAAATCCTGGCAATCGTATTGAAGATTATCTTTATGAGAAGATCGAGAAGAAACGGCCCTCGAGGCTGAGCAATTTAGAGTATCTGGGCTTGGATATGGTCGAGGCGGGCAACTCATTTGGCCCTGGCACAGCTTACGGCAGTACTTTAATCAAAGTTGGACAATGGGAACAGAAACTGGGACAGACCGAACGAGATTTTATCGGTTCGGCAGCGATGTGTTTCACACAACCCCTACGAAAGTTCCTAGACACCGAAATGAAGACGATTTTAAAGGAGAAAAATTTATTGGAAATGAAACGTTTAGATTTGGACGCCTGCAAGAACAGAGTGCGAAAAGCGAGAAGTATGTTGGGACAGCCATCGGTAAGTTGTCAAATAAATCGTTGAGGGACTATTATTTTAAAGCATACGAGGGTATTTCATGCATTCATTTATTAGAAGGATGGAATATCGCCAGAAGTGACTCTTGAACAGGTACACAGCATGTCAAAATGTAGCGAATTAGAAACTTAGTTAGCGAAACGATCTTCTCTTTCCTTAATTTCATTAACTAGTTTAGTGATTTATACATTTTAACACTGTTTTGTTTTATAGGCGGAAAGAGATTTGAGAATCGCTCAATCGGAATTTGATCGTCAAGCGGAAATAACGAAATTACTTTTGGAAGGTGTGAGCAGTTCACATGCGGCCCATTTACGATGTTTACACGAATTCGTCGAGCAACAAGCGCGCTTCTATTCACAATGTACGACAATAATGACGGATTTACAAAGGGAATTGGCCAGGTATAGAAATATAGTTTCAATAAAACGTGCTAGTTTAATTCATTTCTTATAATCATTGTAATTTGTAATCGCTCTGTTGTTCTTCATTATGGCTTGAGCATGTAAAATTTCGATGTGTTTTTCAGCTCTGTGAAACCGGGCCCAATATTACGTCTTAATAGTGAAGATCTCGATTCTCCTCTACCGAATAATACAAAAACTAATTCTCCATCGAACTTTAATCCTGTCCAGATTAATTGTGACGATGATAGTAACAATTATTCAGTTCTTTAATTTTTTGTTTTAATTTATCACTAATTGGTTTTTGTTTTATTTCATTTCGCTTTAAGTTCTCATTTTATTGCATGCGTTTATTGTTTCGAACTGTAAAACTACGTAAAAATATCACTTTTTGCACTCACCGGGTATTTAATTATTAGGCTATAGGATAATACAATATCGTTAATGATATTTTATCAACAGTTTGTCCGGTGTTCCTAATTCTCCTAATAATTCCACATTAAATGATGAAGCAACAGAATCACCAACAGATAATGGTTTTGTTAAAGCTAGAGTAGTATGTGATTATGAAACTGATGATCCGAATGAACTTAGTTTAGTTAAAAATGAGGTAAGATAGTGGATTTTTTATTGTTCATGTTGTTAAAATCGTTGTTTTGTGTTTGTAGGTAATTTTAGTTAGAGATATAAAAAATAATACAGATTATTTTATGGGTCAACGTGGAAATGAAGAGGGAAAAGTGCCGAAAGCGTTTTTGGAAAAGTTCTAAGTGTTGTTTAATCTTTCCCCATTGCACAATTGTCGTATTTTCTCTCGAGACGAAAACCAATACTCTTACATATACTTGATATTTGTCGTTTTATAAATAAAGTTTATTCCAATTTTGTGATTTAAAAATATTCCAAATAATTATCTAAGACATATGCAACTATTAATTGTTTAAATTTTTGTTTCTAGTACAAATTGTTCATTGTTATTCCTTGCTCTCATTCTTTGTTTACGTTTTTTTAAAGATTTTAATGTTTGTAATAAATCCATAGTCAATAACTATACAAATAGTAAATTATGTGCAATTATTGCTGTCTATTATTATTGTTAAAGTGCGAATATTTTTTATTTAGATGCATATACATCCATTTATTAGTTATATAACATAACACTTAATATGCTATATAATAATAACGTTAAATAGCTAAACAATATTGTTAATTAAATACTAAAGTAATAAAATATTAATAACGTTATTAATTGTATGATTTTACCTTTGACATTAAATGGACGATAAATTACCGTGCGATTTGACAAAAAAGAGAAAAATAGTTGTACATCAGTCACCGAATACATCAACTGGTGAACAGAATAAAAATGATGAGGAAAATGTGGAATTAAATGAGAATATTATCCAGGTGATTGATTTGGAAGGTGAATCGTCTGAAAAGTCACCCTTGTTCATATTATTTCCCGATTTAGAGCAGGAATTTCCCGATGAAAAGGAGCTTTTCAATCGAATCCAGTCGACAACGGACATGACTCGATTATTGCAAGGGAAAAGGGCACATTTTCAACTTTTAAAGCCATGCCAGAAACTGAAAATCGAAGTAATTAACTTGATCTTTGTGAAATACCAACGGAATTGACCTTTTTCTTTTCCAGTCACGTTTAAGTGTTGTTATGGAAGGAGCTGAAACTGAATCGAATGAGAATTTATAATAAACCGAACCTTTTTAACTACCTTTTATTCATGTATTAAAATGTATACATTAATTTCTATTGTATATATGTAATAATATGGTTTATAAATATACAAACAACAAAAACAATTACCGTTATTATTATGAAATAACATTTAAAGGAGACTTTTTAGTAAACTGTACATTGTGCGTCTTTTGATTTTTTACTTAATTTTTTATTCTAATCATTCCCTAAAAAAACATAACAGCAACAAATAAAGGTCATTTTCTGGAACTTTGTACCTCAATAAACAAATTTTCAATCATTATAAAGGGAAAAATTGCACTATAAAGGAGTAATAGATACAAAATAATTAAATCAGTCAAGTTAATTAAGTACATAAACAGGCTGCCGCTACAAATTAGCTGAAAATCCATTACACTAAATAATCAAAAACATGCTACAGAACAACTAGATTCATAAATATCTAAATGGAAATTATCATAATTCACATTCATTATAAAAAAAGCATATATTGCTTGTACAACACAAAAGAAAAAACATAAATGTCTTTCCGAAATTATCATTATTCTTGTCATGCTTTAAGAGGCATTTTAGATGTGTGTATTTATAGTCTTAATTCTATCATAATGATATCAGTCGATTTGTATTTTTTCCTTA
Source organism: Silvanus unidentatus (assembly GCA_963930825.1). Taxonomy (NCBI): domain Eukaryota; kingdom Metazoa; phylum Arthropoda; class Insecta; order Coleoptera; family Silvanidae; genus Silvanus; species Silvanus unidentatus. The sequence goes on from OZ005758.1 coordinate 4,178,066, forward strand.
AACATATTATTCAATTTAATAATGGTATAATGACAACAAGTTTTTTAGAGGAAATGTTCACCTTCCATTCCAGCTTAATAAGCAAAAAGAATAAAACTGAGGAAATAAATCATTTGATGAAATATCAGTCTAGTGAGTGAAAATTAAATAAAAAAATTACAATTGTTAACAATTGTATGGAAAGAACCAATGTATTAATACCATAAATTACTAAATGAAAAGGAAAACTAGGTGGTAAATTGACAATATTTGCTCACATTCAATCACCCTATAAACACACATACATTTAATACAAAAATTTGATATACATACTTATTTCTTCTCCTATAAACATCTAATCTGTATTTTTACGGTACAAATTACCATCATTTATTTATACATTTATGAATATCTGATCAATGATTTACAAAGCTGCACCATTCGAAAAATAACTATTGATTGTTTTTTTACTTTTGTTGTTTTCTTAATAGAAAAAAGCAAGCCGAAAAACAGTTTCACTTTTACATACGCAGACAAAATTACCGTTTACGTGGCCAATAAAGCATGTACTTTAAAAAACGCACAATTCTAGCACACGGTAATAATGTAAAATTGAAACTGTTTTCCAGCAAATGTCATTGGGACTTCATGCTGACCAATTTTCTACTTCTTGCACGCACTTCTTGTCTTGTATTTGTATATTCAAACCATAAAACGTTCGGTATCAAAGTTGTATCTCTTAATAGTAAAATTTCCGAAATTTTCCTACAAAATCGATATTAAAATTCGGAAAATGCGGTAAATTTGACTTACCAAGAGACGATCTGAGGGAACAACGGTGTGAACACAAGATAGGTGAGTGCAAACCAAAATGTGGCAAACAAAACGCCCACAACAGCCCCACACACCACCTGACTAATCGTGTGATATTGCAAATATATTCTACTTATACATACAAGCAGTGCCATTAAAACGGATGAGGAAATTATAAGGAATTTTGATAAGTTCTCTATTATTGTGTTGTTGTTCATATGATGTAATCTGGAATTGAAGGAGATTCGTTAAAAAAATGATCACATTTGTACCCAATTACATTTTTTTACCTAATAAGTACGAAATAAATGATGTAAGTTGCAAAAAACCAAACGAATTGAGCATGTGACGAAGGCATACCATATTCCACATAAACATCGTACCGTTTTAAAGGTCTTTCCTCGCAGATGGCATGTTTTAAGCAGTAATTAAGTGCTTCCGAACATAATGTGCCCAAAAAGAACGTAATCTACAAGAATAGTCAAGAGTTAAAGGCAATTTTCTATGGTTTTGTAAGGAGATTCTCCAAATACCGTGTGTAAATCACGTCGAAAAAGTATTAAAGCTATAAAACCCGATCCAATTCCAAATGGAGCTAAACTTATAAGGGCCAACAGTTTTCCAATCAGGTCACCTACAAAAAATCACGATAAAAATTCATTTTAACTGCAATGTTTTCGAATTTATGCATTGTAGGCCACGAAATGTTGAAGAAAAAAACGTCAATAAACTACTTTTTAATTATTAGAAAAACGAATATGGTTTTACCTTTCGGATATTCCACTAATGTTAGAGATAGTGATACCCATTCAGTTTTCTCAATTTCATTGAATTTATTAGAAAATTCCGTCTCTAACACACTTGACAAGAACATTTTTTTAGCATTTTATTTTTACATACTTTGAAGAGGGGGCTTTCGTGGGCTTTGGAAATGAATGAAATGTCACTCACTCACTGGGTTCTGTCAACTTTTATCATTTCCGAACTCTATATTACCATTTCCTTTCAACTCATTAATAAAGTAAAGAGTAAAAGAGATGAAATATTAGATTGTACTCGTGTACTCCCACGTATAAATCACGTTGATGAGAGTAGAGTAGATCAAGTTGAAAAAAGAAAACTGTAATTCATAGATTAAAATTTAAAAAAAAGTAGCTAAAATGATTTTTATTTATAATAAAAATTCAGATATATTTAGAATTTGATGAAAATCATGAATATAAGCGAACTTCAATCCAAATGTGTTTTTTGTTAGGTAAAACTAACATGAATTGATGAACACAGGAATCAAAACAGAACAATAATCAACAAAAAGCAATTAGTAATTATTATGTACAAAAACTAATATATAAACTTTCAACTATCTTCTACAGTAGCTGTCTCCATATTTTCTGCAATCGCTTTTAAATTGTCTGTTACAGATTCAATGGATTTGACTGATTCACCAATTCTTTCACTCACTTCACTATTCTTAACCACTTGACCATCCTTTAAACTTTCCTCTTCCTCCTTTAAACTTTCCGTATTTTTAAACATCTCTTCCACCGAAATTGGTTCATCAACTTGTTCAAAATCCATAGGACTAGATTTCTCTTCTATTTCTACAGAACCTTCGTCATTTTTTTCAATATCATCTGTCACATTATCATTACTGTGTTCTGATTCATTAATAGGCGAATCAATCGGAATCGGATCATCCAACTGTGACAAAGATTGTTCATCCGGTTTTCGAACTAATCCAAGAGTATCCAACAGACGATTCTTCACACAAGCCGACTTTGCATCCTCTAGAGAAGGATATGCCGACTTTCGTTCACAAATCGTTAAATGTCTCGCCATTTTATTCCCTATAAATCATTACAATAAGCAACATTTACCAAAAACACATTCTTATCACCTACCATCTGTATCCTTAAACCCACAAACACAAAACATTTCATATGGCAAAGGATCTTCTGCAATTTTAAACACCTGTTTCTTACACTTTGCTCTATGATCTTCCATCGCATTCGTACAGCATGTTGAAAACAAACAATTCGAATTTTGGCAACTTGCAAACGACCTAAAAACAACATATTCAGTACAAAATTCAACAATTTAACTTATTAACCAACTTACGGGAAATGTTTCGGTGTATCCAATGGCTTATTACACTCTTTACAAAGTAAATTCTTCGGTATTTTAAAATGCAACGTATCAAAATCAATAACATCCCCATTTGACGGTGATTTATCCAATCTAGATCTCGGTACCATAATACAATTCTTCTGTAAACACGGCTGTAAGCCACTGTTCCCTCTCAACGAGGCATGCATCTTAATTATATGATCCCGCAACAATTCCTTCTGTATAAACCACAAACTACATTTCGGACATTTCTTCGCTACTTGTTTCTTTTGATGTTTTTGCAAATGTTGCACAAAATTGTTCACATTCTGTATTAAATTTCTATACACCGAATAAATAGTCGTTGATTTCAAACAGAATGGACACTGAATCGTCGGTCCATTATTATGTGATTCATAGAAATGATCGACAGCTTGTTTATGATTCGAACAACGGAATCCACACGTTCCACACTGGTACGGTAATTCCGATGGAGCATGCTCTCTGGACATATGTTTACCCAAACTAAATGCATTCTTGTACTGCGATTCGCATATCAAACATACAAACTCCTTTCCATGCCGTGTCGCACTTGGATGATTATTTGCTATATGCACATACATATCCTTCGATGTGCTCGCAATTGTCAAACAATATCGACACAAATGTGCATCTTCGCTCGCATTATGAGCATGTTGGAACAGATGATTCATCAATTGGATATTATTGAAGAACATTCTCTTACATATCGGACATTTTATTGTTAAATTGAGATTATTCATTGGTGATGGTGCGACTTTTTCCATCGTTCCATAATAGTAGTTCTGTAATGGTACCAATTGTTCATGTATATCGGGACTGGTCGATTTAGGGGCACGTGATGTGTTTTCAGCAACAGATGTGTCCGATTTACGTACTGGACGACGACGTACAAGCTGTGGTGGCGTTTGTTGGCTAACAAAGTCCGCTGAGAATGGTGGGACTATTAATGAATCGATAGAGGAAGGTTTTTTCGTTTGGAGTGTTATTACTTGATGAGGGTTTGGATTTATAGCCCACGATCGGAACGGGTTCAAAGCAACCTAAATAAATTCACAAGATATTTAAACTATTTTTCAAGCTAATAATAATGCTACTCACTTTATTGAGTCGAATTAAAATCCCCGTTTTGTTATCAGCCCTTGTTTGCTCCCCAATATGATTTATTATCGAATCAAACGCCTCTAATGGTGTCCTACCAAACACTTCCCTCCACACCAATTCATCAAGGAACTGTTGAATAATTGGCCTTGACAATAACGATAAAGTATTTTGAAACATACGAGGAATAGCACGTCGTAAATAATCCATAACACGATCATTCGTTTTGCCATAATGGCCGCCTGTATTTTGTATAACATTATTAAATCCTAAAGATCGTAATGCTGCTATATCCACAGTTAAATCGGTTAAGACAACACTGGATGGATGTACCCAACTAACTACCGGTTCCAAAATCTTCGATAATCGTCTTTTATAATTCTGATCGACCGGGTCCAATGCTCGCATCAAAAGCCGATTTGTTTTCGTCTCCAACACACCCAACACTTCCACTTTGACTTGTCTCTTTGCATTCGTTGTTGTTGTGCCTAATGATATGATTCCCAATTCAACTTCCAGACCAGGTCCACCAATCCGTTTGATGTGTGTTTGATTTGCAACAGTACAAACAGCTCTCAACCAAGTATAAAGGTTTTTCACATACAAATTATCCACATGTACCTGTAAAAAGTCGTTATGATGGTTGCCTAATATTAGATTTCATCACAGCTCACCCATTGCGTAACATTCTGTATGTTTGTCTGTACAGCCCAATGGTAAATCAATTTAAGAATCACCATTGGAGGGTGTGGTGAATTCTCAAACAAACTACCACTGAACACAGACATGAAACGTGATGGACAACACTCTGATATCCATACATAACCGCCGGAATATGGGAATTTATTCATATCACTGTACATTCCTAATTTCAACATGTTTCCTGGATGTGTGGAACATTTCTGTTCGGACCGAACCAATCCTTGTTGAATCAACCTACATGAAATGATTTATCAATAACAGTTTGTTCATTTTATAACAAATTTTACCATTCTGTGAATTTCGTTGCTTGTAACATCAACACCATCTTAACTTTGTTGTCCAATTGCGGTCGTTCTTTATTAATTTTCGCTTCGTCTACTCGCAGTGTCGGTCTAGCAACGACCACCAAAGATGGATACGTTTTCCCTTGTAATTTATTAAAAGCAATCTCTCTTGTATCAGCCGCAGTCGCTGCCTCTTGTGTTAATTCTGACATTTTTCTTGGTACTAAACCGGATCTTTTGTGTGATCCTAAACCACCTTCTGAATTACTCTCGGTAATCGGTGTTAATATTGGATTTGTTTTCATAACTTGAGCCTTATTACTAGCCACTAGTTTAACAGTCTAAAAACTTTCATTTACTCGGACGTGATTGTTTTATGATGCGAAATCTTACCGTCTTAGGAACCGCTTTTGGATAGGTCTTAGTGTTGACCAAAGACTTTTGCGTTTGTAGTGTTGCCGGCGGCGTTAGACGTATACTTTTCGGTCTGCCACGTAATTGCCTTGTGTCTGAGGACGGTGCCGCTGGGACCACTTTTCTCGTTAATGGTGATGGATTTAAAATTTTTACTTTCGAATTTTGTGTCGTCGCAGTTTGAGGTGAAGATGAAGTAGGGACAGCTACTAAACCTAATCGAGGATCCATCACCAGTTGGAAGCTTTGAGGGGCTCCAGTACTGGTTGATGGGGTAGCATTGCTGTTTAAAATCACCGCTGGGGCGTGCGATTGAACGGTTTTAGCAGGTGCGGTTACAGTTGCACCTAAAAATTCCGATTTGACTTTATAGAATTCAGTGTGGTATTATAAGTGTACCTTTCTTTACTGTTATTTTATCAAGTCCACTTTCATAAGCGGTGGTCGTGGTTCCTTTGTGGATAACAGTGGCTTTGTATGATTTTACTAGAGTGTCTAGTTTTGCTTTTAATGCGGCTTCATCTTCCTCGTATGCCTTTTTTCGGGCTAATTGGGCTTCGTTCAGTTTGTCTGGATAACATTCCAGTTCTAAACTGCATTCTGTATTGTGATTTGTTATTGTACGTAAGACCAGAACGTCTCGATCTGAAAAAAGATAATTAATTATACAGGGTTGTGCAAAAAGTATGACTCACCATCTGAAGACTTCTTCTGCGTCACTTTGTATTTTTTTCTAGGTGGTGAAGAGTCGACTTCAATTACCTGTTAAAGAAACTGAATTAAATCAGGGTTTAATATGATTTTTTGGTGATTTACGTCATCATCGTCGTCGTCAGTGATTTCGAGTGTCTCTTGATCATCTAAGAGCAAGTGCATTTGTTTTAGGGCTTCCTTGCTAGCTGCCCGACGTGATTGCATTCGAATTTTAGACATTTTTATTTAAGTAACTGTAAGAAATCGTTAGTAATAAAAAACATAACCTAGAATTTAAAAATTGTGGAAATACATATACATATTTAAATAACAAGAAATAGTTTACTATTTAAATACTTGGTAATTATTGAGTAAATTTGAATATGTTATAACGTTGGTAAGCATTTTTACGAGTTATAAAAAAAATGACATTTCATTCATAATCTTGTGAACCTGCCTTAGCAATTCGGCACGGTACATTTATAAAGCACGATTCACAACTTTCTATGAAATTGTCAATCTTGGAAACTGTTTATCTCATTTACATTTAATTACCTCATCTGAAATGAGTTTTAATTGACAATATAAATGTCTATAACTAAAAATTGTATCAACAAATATATTATCGTTATGGCCTATCCATCCTATGGTTTTCCTGTGATGGCGTTAAGTTTGACAGCAAACAACTTCGTTTTCTCTAGTAAAACAGTTAATTTGAAGATTGATATACCGTTTTTTGGAACATTCATGCATTTTTTACAGCTTAAGAGAATAAGACAAGAGAAATGTATGAAACTTACCGTTTCAACTTTCTATTTAACTATTTATTTGGAAGTTAACCAAACCTTATTCAATAAGCGGCCATATTTACGACACTAAAAAGTTGTTTTGTTAATATCAGTCACAATCCCCTAGATGGCTATACTAGTGATATGCGCAAAATTCAAATATATGCGCGAGAAAATCATTATTTCCCGCTAAAAATATTGATAAAAACTTCATAGAAATTTTGTATCATTTCCTATGAAAAGAATCATTGTATCAATATTTAACAAGAAAACTTGACCTGCTTCATTGGAATTGTGGATAATTAATCAGAAAAGTGTCAGAATTAAGGCGTAGGTCAAATTTAATTATTGTTTAAACAAAACACGTCACACGTCTAAGTCCATTAGATTCTTGTAATGTATTTAGTTTTCAGTCTGCATTTTAGTAATAAACGGTCCCTCAAAACAGTCAGAAATGTATCCCCCTGCAACTCAGCATGGGGCGGCTCTCGAGTCCATTTCAAATTTAGCGAAAGCTCGAAGTGTTTTCCTAAAAAGCGACTCATTCTATAACAAACACGGCATTACAAGAGTGGCACCAGCCCCTAGAACAAACGTCCACGTTAACTTCCCTCTGGAATCCAATATAATTCAAACATTGAAGCCTGTATTAAATAGTTTGCGTTTTTTCGGCATTTACCCCCTAAATTTGACTGGACCCCATTTCGCTGAGACTCTCCAATGGTTGATATTCTCCATATTCATTTACGTTATCATTTCTAGTTTCATTATTTACATACAATTATGGGACAATGTGGAGTTGGTCCGTTCAGCGGAGGGACGTTTCGAGGAAGCAGTAATCGATTACCTATTCACCGTTTATTTAATACCCATCATTTTAAATCCACTTGTTTGGTATCAGGCCAAAAAGCATTCGTTCGTTTTGGAGCAGATTTACACATTTGAAGAGTTCTATGGTACAGTAACAAATAAAAAACTGGACCTGTGTATGGGGAATAAAGCGTTTATTATCGCTTTTCTTGTACCTTTAATCGGATTTGGAACGATGCTGGTCACACATCTCACAATGACCCATTTCCACGTTGTTCAGGTAATTTTTGTGCTTAGGACAGACACAGTAAGTCTGCAATGGCCCCATTTTTTCAGGCGATTCCCTACTGCTACATAAACATGATTACTTACATGGTTGGAGGCGCTTGGTTCATTTATTGCGACGTTATTGGTATAACAGCGACCATCGTATCGGAGGACTTTAAATTCTCATTAAAACATGTGGGCCCCTCGAACCGGGTGGCACAGTATCGCAGTCTCTGGATGATGCTGAGTAAAATTATCAGAGATATTGGCAAAGCTTTTGGCTACGCTTTGACATTCCTTTGTCTCTATTTATTTCTGATTATTACGCTCACAATTTATGGACTTTTCTCGGAAATTCAAGAAGGTTTCGGGATTAAGGATGTTGGATTGACGATAACTGCATTTGTAGCTGTTATAATGCTGTATTTTATATGTGATGAAGCTCATTATGCATCGACTTGTGTATATGCTATAAAAGTGTCGCTTTTGGAATTGTGCGATAATCGAATTTCTTTGTAGGTAAAAGTGAATTTCCAAAAGATTCTCCTCTTAGTCGAACTGAGCTGGATGAACGAAGATGCACAACATGAGATAAATATGTTTCTTCGTGCTACCGAAATGAATTCAACGGATATGAGTTTGGGTGGATTCTTCGATGTGAATCGAACACTATTCAAATCGGTAATTAGGGAAAGCACGCAGGTTTATTGACTGGTTTGTATGTGTTGCATTTTTTAGTTACTCGCCACCATGGTGACATATTTGGTGGTTTTATTGCAATTCCAAATTAGCATCCCAGAGGATACTAGTATCGTTATTGGCAATGGTACTGTGCCTGTCGCAAAATCAACATAAGATCAAATTCACTGTTAAATCGATAAAAGTTTTTACACCCCACATGAATTTGTACATTTCTGGAAAGTTCATTTTAATAAAGAGAAAATATTTACAATGGTTTCTTGTATCGAACTTTTCCAAGGGAATTGAAATTGGGGCATTAAATAACAATATTTTCATTCCTCTTATCGCTTTATTTTTGGGCGAAATGAATTTTGCGAGTAAATAGCACCCTCAGTTATTGCACCCCCTCACACCAGTGTTAGACTTCGATGTATTGCCTAAATAATTCGTAAGTGGGGCAGTGGGGAAACGAATTTGCACACCCTCTTTTATATCAATGTGTATAAGGGTAGTAAGGTAATAGAATAGTATATCAGAGGGTGGAAGTGGGGGTGGATTGTATGGTGGAAACGTCGCGACGGCCACGGCTCTAGTCATTTTCGATATTTTACAGTCGACGGCTGTTTTTCGAGTGCCGTTTCAGTTGTAGGATAGAAAGACGGGGAAAACAGGGGCACAATAATAAATAACCGAATGTAAAACAATTTATTTCCGTACAAATAAATGGGTTTTGTAAATAAACGGAATGATGGAATCGCGCGTTGAAAAACTCTAGTGTTTATTTAATTACGTTTTAGTACATTAAATGATATTGTTCTTTCGAAAGTGTTTAAAAGCGATCATTTCTCTTGTATTTTATAGTGATGTTGGTGGAAAATCGAGGGAAATATTCTATGGTCTCTGGTCGTCGTTTTGGGCAATGGTTTTGTTAATTCTCTGTTTGATTTTGTTTGTTTTTCATGGAACAACAACCGGATACATAGGTTCGCACTAATTTTTACTGATTACATTTCAATTTCACCCCACACTCCCCCAGTTTACTTACAATAGAACTTCATTTAAATTGTAGTTCCACAAAGAGGGCCCCATTACATCACCTAAGTCCTTCCTGTGTGTCTGAATGAAGCAATGACAAATTAATGTGTTCTGAATTAAATGAATCTGTTTGGGGCAATTTGAACCCCTTTTTGATTTTTTTTTTGTTCCAGAAACCGTCTACACAAGCGGCTGCGGTTCCTGTCGTCTAACTTTAACTTGCCGACATTTGAGTTCAATTATCGCAATATTAGAAGTCAATTACAGCCTCCACAGCAATGCCACAGATGAATTTGCTGAAAACTGCACTAATTCCACATCAATTAATCAATTAATGAACGAATTGTCGTTGCGTGAATCGATAAATCACAGGTAGGAAATTCTATTAAGTGCAAATTAATAAAATCGCTCAATTAAATGTCACGAAAACAGAGGGAAAATAGTCCATTTAATGAAAATTATTTCCTCAAAATGATATAGTTTTAATGAATTTATGTAAGATGAAGAGGGTTGATGGTTGTTGTGAGGGTGCACTTGCAAGTGGTAATAGAAATATACGTTCCCAAGAGTAACATGCTATTATTCCCAGTTTCTTCACCCTACCACCACCCCAAATTATATCTTATTCACCCCACACCACATGTGAATGGTTAGAAATGCTTTGGGACACGTGTATATCATAATTTCAAATGAAATTCATTTATTAAAATACGCCGTTCAATTTTAAACAGATCGATTGCGGATATTTTTAGCCCTGCTTTCTATTTTAAAAATGTATTTTACTTTTTCTAAGTGGTGTGTTCATTTTGTTGGAAGTTTAATGAAATTAATGTGGAGGCTTAACACGATCCACATTTACGCTTTAAATATAGAAAGAAATGACTTGTAACGAGATTATTTTGTAATTTAATTAATTTAAGGCTAGCGGATTGTTTTTCATCCGGATTACAATGTAAATTACGCTTCCCACGAAAAAAAAGCCTCCAAACGTAATTATTTACATAACGTTCTATACAAAATTTGATGACGTCCCAAACCCGAACACACATCGGCAAATCTATATCTAATAATGTCCTTAAATGTCGACCTTCCTTGAAAACTGTCCTTGTCCTCTCCTATCAAAAAACTGCTCCACTTTAACCGAAATTGTGTCATCATCGCTACGTTTGCTCCAAATACACGCAGCGTTGTTCCCTTGACAAGGACCTCGCCAGTGTACTTGTCCTGAGAGTCCTGACCTAGACCTAGACGGTGTGCGAAACCGTCCAAATTTTGGCCTCGCTCAAGGAAGGCCATCGATATGGAACCTTGCCCGAATTTTCGCACTGGCAACCGAATTTGCGCACACTGATAACAAGTTTATCGGTTGAATGCAAAATATTCAGATAGAAAATGCGCGTTGGGGTTCATTATCTTGTGCTTAAAATCGGTGCACTTTTATAGGGCGAATGGTGACAATAACTAAGCCAACATATGGCCATTCAGTTTAAATGCACGAAACGGCCACAAAACTTATTAGACCGTAAAAACGTTTCTGTATTCGCCCCCATAAATGTGTCTAGAATTTTAACAGTATCCAATTTATTTAAATGACTACTTTTACGCTCCAAACTGGAGCCCTAATATTAAAATTTAATTAATCTTGTTTACAGATGTTCGGGTGTGAACCATTGCACCTTTATATTAAACGAAGACTGTCCGGGGGCTGAGAATTTAACACAGGGAAACTTGACTGTGAAGTATGCTTGTATTACAGGTAAATATAAAATTGTTGATTTTTCTATAAATCCCTTCATTGTCGCTTTTTCATCAATACACATTTTATTAGTCACGTTTACCGATTTTGTTGGTATAGAATATGTTCCTTTTGTACTATGTGGGGAAGAAGGGAGCAAAGTTTCCATCTGTGATATTAAGAGCATGAAATTCTTTTGAATATATATGGGGAATGGCACGTTTTGCCACTAAAGCCATTGTTTGTGTGTTGTGCGCTTTTTGTTACCAATAATCTCACATTATATATGTGACGGAGTGTAATAAATCATATCATGAATCAATATTTTTAAGTATGAATGATAGCAAAACTTTCTGGCTTATTTACAGAGGATCGAGTCAAGAAATATTGCAATAGTAATATTTTCCTTACAAATGAAACGGATACCACGGAACTAACATCGCAAGGCTTCATCCACAATCCCGGCTATCCGAGGTTCTATTCCGGTCATATTGAATGCTACTGGAAGATTATTGTGCCATTGGAACAGCGGATTGAACTTGTCATCTTGGATTTATCCGTAATAGGTAGAAAATAAAGAACCAAAACGAAAATCAGTATCGAAAATTTCCAATTATTTTCATGCTGCAGTGGACAATGTGCATGATCCCAACGACTGTACTGACGTGTTGGAGATAAAAGAGGACGACCAAGTGGTTTATTCGACATGCCGTTTGGAGAACAGCCCCGCAGTTCTTTTACCCTCCAGTGAGATGATTGAAATTGTGCTGAAATCGCGCCGAGAGTTCAGTCCTCGACGGGGCATTTTAATTCATTATTCCATTATGGGATGTCCTACACCGGAACCACCAGAGGACGGTTATTTGGTGCATAGGAATGAAACTGTAGCGGAATTTCGTTGTTGTGTTGGTTTCATGTTTCCGGATAGTGGAAGTCGAACGAAAGTATTGCATTGTTTGAATTCTGTATGGGATACTAAACTGCCTTTGCTCAATTGTCAGCGTAAGTTTCTATCTGATAAGTGTGAGCGATAATTTACTTTAGCAAATACAAAGAGAGAGGCAATTGTAGAAACTATTTTTAAATGTGATTACTCCCGAGAACGAGTTCGGAATACCGATAAGAAAAGTTTATTATATGCGCATACTTTTTCTGATAATTTTAAACAAACAATTTTGTTCTGTAGACTGAGATTGTTTGTATTGTGGTTTTGCGTTGTAATAGTTTATTTTGTGTGGGATTTCGAATCACAAGGGTGGAAAATTCAATTTCCAAAGCGAGGTAATAACATTGAACAGAGACAGGTGTACGAATGTAGTTTTTTCTTTGTCAGACCCATAAGATCTCATCTTCCTGAATTATAACCTCACATTTCTATAGCCTCGGTTTTTTAAGTTTTTCCACGTGCTGTATTATTAGTTAAACAGGTTTTATGTTATTGTTTTTTAATCACAAATAGTTAATCTTACGTAAGTGTACAGGTAATAACTAAATCTCGTGACACTTGTTCGTTTTCAATTAATTTTATACACACCCAAAAGGGTCATTAAACTATACATTTAAATTTGCTTATTATTCATTTAATTAATCCACTTACAGGGACAAACATTCAAAGAAATCATAAACAAGCCTCTGTTATTCTACAGTCGTCAGTTGGAATCATGTCTTCAGGTATAATTGTTTATATTTGTTCAAACTTTTTATTATCAAAGTGAAAAATTCTCTTTTTCAGATCTACTTGCTCCTGTTTTATTAATTATCGTTCTCTTCGTACTAAATGCAGGAATTGTGTTCTTTATATACAAAGCAAAGAAAAAGTAAGAGATCATAATAGTTTTTCATTATGATTTTTTTGCTATTTTCCAATTACGAGTCTCTTATTCACATATATAAAAAACGTTTTTAATAAAGACTCTTTTTTACAGAAGTCCCGTAACTGGAAAAAGTAAATCAAACTATGGCACTGTATTTTAAATGCACAAAACAAATATCTATATATTTCATTTCAGAAACCATGCAGACATTGAAGAATTCAAGGATGAAGAATTAGGCACTTTTACCGCAAACAAATAAACTTCTATGCCTTATATGTACATTTATTTAATAAATTTTTTACTTTTTACGTACTTATCGAATTTAAATCATACAAAAAATTTAAAAATATTTCTGTAATGGCTCACCAAGCACCTTCTCCATCTCCTGCACAGCTTTTTGACAAGCTTTCTCCACTCTTTCCTCATCATCTTCAAGCAACTCGGCCAAGAAAGGAATCGTCTCTGGCAATAACGGCAAAAAATCTTCACCCAACTTCTTAACAATCTCCGTCAAGCAATAAAGTGCACATAAACGCACATCCGCTGTATTATGTCTCATTTTCAACAGTATCTGATAATTCATCTGCTTCCACAAAACATCATCCCCCGCAGCTAATGCAAAATGCACCAAACACGGTATCAGCAATCGATTATTCCGTTCAAATGCTCCAACCAATTCATTCTCTATTTGATCCACTAATGGTTGCATTAATACATCAAATCTCTCTTTATTTATAAACTTCTGATTATCGTACATAAAAACAGCTTGCAATGTTTGCAAAACATTCTCCAACAACAGCACATTCTTCTCATTCTCCTCATAATACATGTCCTGATTTTTAATTGAATTACATTCGTTCAGTACATCCGCTGCATTTTTCAGAAAATGACCAGCAAATAAAACAAACAATCCCTTTAACGATTGTGCAAATACATTGGACAAATTGTAGAACGTTATTAAACGTTCCGATTTCACATCTGCACGTACTGCCCAATCAAACAATTTATAATACAATGGTCTAAATGTACTCTCAGACAATTTCAATATTAGACTAGTTAATGCTTTTATAATGTGGCTTTCAACTAGATTCGCCTCTTCAACTGTACAATCAACATCAGATCGGAACTTTAATGCATTTAAAAAGAATGCCGTCATATCTTGTACATTATTCTGTATATCAACTCCTTGTGAACTCGCTAAACTCTCACTTAAAATATTCATTAATGAACTAATAGCATTAAACAGTCGCTTGTCTACCAAATTATTAAAACAAGTCTCCACAGCAGGAACCAACACACGATCCGGTATTAAAGTACCAACTTTCTGTTTAATTATCTGGATTTTATTTAATATTGGTGCTAGTTTTTGGTCATCTGTATTGTTATTATCAAAACGTGACATTAGCAAAGTCAATTCCGTTAAGAGTTTCTCTAAATATGGACTCAAAAACAATGGTAAACTGTCTATAATCTTCTGAAGTGCTGTCAGTATACTTAAAAGGAACACACTACTCATTTCCTGTCTTCGATGTCGTTTTAACACTTTTATAACAGCTGGCATATAATCTGGAAGTAATGGAATTGCATGTGCTCTTAAATTTGCACACAACTCAGCCAAACAAAGAATCGCCGAAGCGAGCACATGATTTTGGGCACAACCAGTTTTCAATAAATTCGTTATAAACTCCAAAATTTGTACAAACTTCTCCGGTTCCTCATGTGCCCATAATTTCACCAACAATTTCAACGACATTAAAGCAAGTTGAACAATTTGTTCTTGTTCACTTTCCGTCTCGTTATTTATCGTCTCAATTATTAATGTGATTGGCGTTATAAGTGGATAAATCTGTGACTTTTCACAATCATTAAAGAAACTTGGATTGTATTGCAGTTTGTAATTCAACAATTCCAAAACTCTACGTCGAACAGTCGCTAATTTATGTACCATTAAACCACGTACAACCAACAAAAACATATCTGATGTCAATAATGCATTCGTACTATCCAAAATATCATAACAATGATGCAAAATTGTCTTCCAATAATGCGATTGTGGTGTATTTGCACTCTTCTCCGCAACAATCACTGTCTTTTGTATAAAAATCAAAATTTCTATAACAATCTCCTTAAATAAACATTCCAACATCAGAACTTCATTATCTTTTAACGCAGCTATTTGATTCACAAATTCTGTAGACGATAATAAATTCGCTATAAATGTAACAAGAACAAATTTAAAATGACGGAATTGTTTCGGTGTGTAATTTGTTGCATTAAATGTAACGAAATTCTGATTGCCTTGTTCAGGTTTCTCATTTGGCAACTCTTTCAGATACTTGATTAATTTTATACAAGTTTCCAGAACGATATTTGGTGTGAATGTTCGACATAAATTCGCTGCAATATCCAAACGACGTGCCTGACTTTTCTCTTCACTAGCATGTACCATATGTGATTCGAATACGAGCAACAAAAACAGATACAAATGTTTCTCAACGTTGATTTTTTCCAGTAATTGCTTGTACAAAGGCATTCGTTTATGTTCTGGTACATCCAATAAAGCGTCCACAAAATCCCTTAACACTTTTACAATAGTCTCTTCATTATTATCGTTAATTAAAATCGGTATAATTGTATCGATGATTTTAATCATGATTTGAAAACTGTATGCATCATCGTGTCTCAACACCGACGATCCAACATACGTAAAAATCGGTATAATAAATTGTAAAACTTGTTTTGGAAGTATTTGGGCGACATGTGACAGTAATATTAACGCATGATGATGCGTTTGAGGATTTTGCGATGCACGAATACATTGCACAATAAGCGAAACATCGAATATATCCTCTTTAACATCCTCCTCTTCTTGCATTTTTTGACTACAATGGAAAATCAAAGCCAAAATCAATTGTTTCGGATACTCAACCGCGGACTGCTCATCAAAATCTAAACATTTTTTCAATATTTTAAATAAAAGCGGCATTAATGTTGCGATATTACGGATTTTTTTCTTATCTTGAATAAATTCCAATACGCTTGTACCTTTTCGCCATTCAATTGTATCCAAAATATCAATTGTTGGTATTGTACTAACACGACGTTTCGTTGTAATTTGTTTTGCACTTTGTATTTCGATCATTTTCACCAAATGGTCCGATATTAATTCGGCATCCAGATCGATATGTTTGAAGATGCGATTGGCCGATGGTAATACCTCTGGATTTGTAGACACTGTTGACATTTCGATAATTGTGTCCAACACATGTTTCGTTATATTCGCATTTATTTTACTGAAAAATTCCTTGTCGAATTGATTTAATGTACATACAGCTACACTAATTTGTTCATCCTCTAATTTCAATAACAATAAATCCTTCTTTAAACATGCAATGATCCATTTCCACACGCTCGAATCTAATTGAAATTTTTTCACAATTTCAGCATCAATTCTTTTTATATTACAAGCAATTACAGTTGATTGGAATACGTTTAATGAATCGCAATTTAACAATTCAATAGCAGCTTTTGATGTCTCTTCCAATATCTCTTTACTATTAACATCCTTCAATAAGTTTAACAAATTGGCTTGTAAATAAATTGGATTATCTTTATTACAACAAACTGCCACCAAAGTATTGCGTATTAAATTTAAATCCCGCACAAATTTCCTACCTTTTGTATTTTCAGGTGCAATTATCTTGCTAATAACAGACGGAAGTTGAGTGTTATCGATTAGAATTTCATCTTTATGAGTTAAAATTGTTTCTAGAAGTAATTCATAACTATGTGGTGGTTTTTTTTCGGAAGCGTGCAAAATTTCTACAAGTTCCATTACCAATTCGCGTACTTCATCCTTTACAGTGAATAAATTAATTAAAACATTAGGAATAAAATTTGTATCAAGTTGTAAAAAGTGTGAATGATTTGTAGTTTGCTTGAATTTCTTTAACAAATACTTAAAAACGTGAGTTTGGAAGTTTTCATCCAAGTTTTCATTACAACTTGTTGACAAGTTTAATAGAAAAGCGGGGAATTCTTCATCCGAAGCAATTAAATTACTCAAGTCATGCTTGGTTAAAGATGGATCGACGATTATGTTAGCCATTAGAGCAAAGAAGCGTTGTTCATTGTTGTTTATAGAGAAATCAATCGATTTTAAATCTATACTAGATGTGTTTGTTTTTTCAACAATATTCTTAACACATTTTACAAAACCTCCAATTGGGAATTTCTGTTTTAAAGCAGATTTTACGTAATTAACGATGAGCTCCTTATCTTTCTTAGCTTTCGAGTTGGAAGCGTTAAAGTTTGCCAATAAAATCTCTAGTACCAAACAACTCACTTCCAAAGTTGTATTTTTTGGCAACAAATTACATAAAATAAGTGAAGATATGTAGCGGTGGAGAGTGTCTTGTTCTTCCTTTGGAATGTTCCGTAAAACATTCACAAACTTTACAATATTGTTCATGTCGTCATTCATCTGTAATGATTTTATTACAATGTTAATAAACATTTTCGGTTCAGTTGTTTCTTCTAATTTCTTTCTGCAGGTTTTTAAGAAATGATTTTCATCAAAAAACCTTGTTTTTAACAATTTCTTTGCAAACGTTACATCTCTTTCAGAGACAGGAAGTAAATAAGAAAACACAACTATAAATAATTCCCAATCATTTGGTTGCGAACTCTTGCATAACATATGCAGGACATTTTGAGAGACTGATTCAAATTCAGGCTCACTTTTGCATTTCCTTCCTAAATAAATGAGTGCTTTTTGTAAAACTTCATCCTCCAATATATCCGTCTGTTTAATAAGATCTAAAAACTCCCTAACAACGTCCACATTATCATCCTTAAGACGATCAATAAATGCATTCCTAAGCATTAGTTTATCATTTTCCGGTAAGATTTTATATGTTTTCTTCAAATACTTAATTGCTTCACCGCGTATTTGCGGATTAGAGTGATAAAGTTTGTCAAATACATCAAATTTACCTTTGTACATCATCGTATTTTTAAGGATCTTTTGTAAGATTTTCCTATGGGCGATTTGGTTTGTTTCTTGATTGGATGTAAGGATTTTGTATACAGCTTTGTCGAATGCAGACGGATATTGCCGCTCAAGCAATTCGATCGTTTCACTAAGCCAAGTTTTTGCTTCGGTAGAGAATTTAAGTTTGGGTGGAACACCATCCAACAGCGAGCTGAAAAGATAATTAAACAAATTCAGCACAGGTGTATAATTAAATTAAAACTCTTACCTAAGAACTTTGTTGAAATAGATTTTATCCACTTTGATTTGATTCAATAAGTTTGTAACAAGCTGCCGAGCTTCTAGTAAATCGTTTGCTGTTCCCATTTTGGCACAACTTTTTAAAATAACTTGGACAAAAGCATATATACAACTTCCATTTGCATTCAGGTCTTGCAGAACTCCCGGAAGCCAGTCTAGTTCACATAGATTTTTAATAGAAGTTTCAGTTAATTCGGTATATTGAATTTGTGATTGGAATAAAACTATCAACACTAAAGCAGCTTCTATTTGCAATGTGTTCGAATTCAATTTAGTAACACGTTCCACAATTTTATCTAAGAAAGTAGAAGATAAAGTTGTTTTTGCTACAAGTTTGGCGGTGACTACGAATGAAGCTGCACAGAAATCAGGGATCGTTGACTTCAATCCTTGAATTATTAATGGAAGCATCTGAGATATTTGATCTTCTTCGATTTGATTTGAATATTCAATGGCACCAACAAACACCGAACAGTAAAAATTAAACGCCAAACTTAAGAGGAACGGATTTTCGTGCACTTTTATTAGATTTTGTATATATTTTGTGACGAATTTTAGGAATTGCTTCTCGGATGCTGCATGATTTAACAGAGCTTGTTTGGTTAGATGAACTCCAGGATTTTGTAGACTTTTCAAAAAGAACCAAGTATCATTGTGATCGTTGAATTTAAGCAGCTGTACCACTCGTACAAAGATATTCGACTCATGGTAGGGCATTATTAGCATCAACAGTTCTTCTCTGTTATATTCATTAATGTTGTATCGATAAATCAACCATTCCAGTGCTTTGTGTGCACAGTTTAGAAGAAAATAAGGTGACAAGTGAAGAAGGAATTTTCCAATTAGCTTATTTAGTTTATGATTTGCATCAGTATCTTCAACAGCTCGTTCAAAATCTTTCGAGGTTATGTGGAATAGATTTGCAAGATATTGTTCAAAACAGTTGTTTTTGGTGATGAGTTCTTCCAAACCCTCAACTCCAATTTGAAAAACAGTTTCTTTTCTAAGCCCTGCAGCTTCTTTTGGGTCAAATAACAAAGAAGCACGCTTTTTATCCCGGCTTAAGAGGGTTGTTTGAGGGACAGCGAGACGTTTTAATTGTTCTGCTAAAGATGTACTCATCTTTATGGCTAAAATAATTATTGCTAGATTATTTTAATATCTTTATAGACATAACTTAAGACTTACCAAATAAATTTTGTAATTTCAATAAAAACACGTGCGAACACTTTACATGCTCATACAATACTTGTGTTTGTTGACCAGTTCTTTAGGTGTTCTATTTTTTTATAGTGTAAATAACAAGGTGGAAGTGTAGGCGAAAACGTACAAACGAACAGCAAGTCAAAGAGCAAGTGACATTTCAAACATAACCTCACTTAAAGATTTGTTTACGTTTCATTTTAAAGTCTTTTAAAATTAAGTATAATAAAGAAAAACTGTTCATAAATGGGGGTCACAATATTACAACAATTTCCTGTAGAAAACCGAACAGGTCCAGCAACAATTGATCTTTTATCTAAAAGAATTGTCGCCTTGGGGGCGATACAACAGGGGCACTTTCTCGTTGATTGTGATACGTATTCATCAGTGCCACAATTGGGACACCAACGCACAGTCCACGTTCTTCATAATTCAGAACAACCGGCAACTGTATTCTCAATTTTAGAAACTGGTACCAAAACTATCCCACTCGCCACTGATGGCTTGTTTGATCTGTTGATGATGAAAATGTCCAGTTTCTATACATCTAAGAAGCATATCAAAGCAGAGACCAAAGGACCACGTTATGAAATTGGAGACTTTTGTGTTAAACTTGGAACTGTTACAGTAAACGCAAATTTTAAAGGTGTTCTAGTTGAAGTGGAATACAGGCCCTGTGTGGTGCCCATTTTATGTTGGGAACTAATGAAGGAGTTTCTGCAAGGCTTTTTGGGCTCCTCTGTGTCCAGTAATCCACCAACATATTTGCAAAATAAAATGAACGATGTTTATTCACCGATAGATACAATCCATCAGTACTTGGAGAATTTCACGATATTTAGGAAAGCACCTGGCATGAGACCGTGAAAGAACTTTAATATTTAAATTTAATAAGTGTATTACAAATAACTTTTTTACTTTATTTATAGATTTGTATGTAAATCGAATAATTTGAAATGGAAGTGTCTTTTGTTGACCTTAGACAGCCAACATTACACAACCTAAACCTAAAGTTGTTTTTAAAACAATTTTAAGGCATAAATAAATAAATTCCATTTTAAAATGAATTATCTGCATAATCATGAACCACATCCGCAATGGTACTTCCCAAATGAGCCATATTACCATGGTCATTAAATAAAATTTGTCTAATATAGAAGTGAAAGTTCAATTATGGTTAATGGGTTAACGAAACGAACTAGTTAAAAGAGAAATGGAAATATTTAATAAATTCTAGACGTGCACACGTAACACGTCCTCGGAATTGTAGTGCATTACTCCTTATTCGAGAAAGAAAAATAATTATAAACAATTATTGATATCGAAGTACATGTGTGCGTGTCGTTGCGTGTGGTTTACAAACCGACTCAAGTAGAACTAGTAGAAGTAAAATCATCATGAATTAAATAAATGATAATGCACAATTTCAATAACATATTTTCGTAACGAAAAATTATCACATTTATTGATAATTGTTTAGTTAAAAACCATAAACCATGGAAGATACACAAAAAATTTTTGTCGGTACAAGGAAAAGTGAGGTAATAATTTCAATTTACTGTTAATTAATGAAACTAATAAGTTAATGTTATGATATTCTTGATTTTTAGTTGGCTTTAATTCAAACCAGACATGTAATCGCTTTATTAAAGGAGTTATACCCCGAAAAGACATTCGAAATAGGTTAGGATGACATAACATATTTCGATTCATTAAATAATTCAATTGAATTGATTTATTTGATTTAGTTACAATGAACACATTAGGTGATAAAATCCTGGACATACCACTGCCGAAAATTGGTGAAAAATCATTATTTACCAAGGAATTAGAGACTGCATTAATTACAGGTCATGTGGACTTTGTCGTTCACAGTCTCAAAGACTTGCCCACCCAACTTCCCGATGGAATGGCTTTAGGAGCCGTGTTAACAAGGTTCTAGACTCCGTCTTTCAACTTAAAATTATTTATGTAATGATTGACTTTCTTCAGGGAAGATCCAAGAGACGCTCTTGTAATGCATCCCGACTATAAACATTGTTCCTTAGAAACATTGCCTGAGGGCAGTGTTATTGGTACTTCTAGTTTAAGACGAACTGCTCAATTGGCCAAAAAGTATCCTAAATTAAAAGTGGAGAACATTCGTGGTAATCTTAACACAAGATTAAAGAAATTGGACGAATTGGGAAAATATCAAGCAATTATTCTCGCTGCGGCTGGTTT
Source organism: Silvanus unidentatus (assembly GCA_963930825.1). NCBI lineage: Eukaryota > Metazoa > Arthropoda > Insecta > Coleoptera > Silvanidae > Silvanus > Silvanus unidentatus. The sequence continues at coordinate 4,200,046 of OZ005758.1, forward strand.
AGTTAGGATGGGTTGGCACAAAAGAATAACAAAAGTACAAACAAACCCATCTGAAGTTGTTCGTTTTTTAAAATTCTTTTTTCTTCAGATTTTGGACGCCGAAGATATTCTTTACGCTGTTGGACAAGGCGCTCTTGCTGTAGAATGTCGTGCTAATGATGAGAAAATCATCGAATTACTCTCCCCATTGTATGACGTCCAAACTGCACTTCGTGTGTTGGCTGAACGTAGTTTCCTAAAGACATTAGGAGGAGGTTGCAGTGCCCCAGTGGCGACTGTCTCTAATTTACGCAACATTAAAGGAAAAGTTCACGAAATGTCTTTGAAAGGCGCTGTGTGGTCTTTGGACGGCAAAGAAGAAGTCATTGAAGAAGACTCTTGCGAGATACTAACAAATTTAACACTAAAATGTAGCCAGTGTCCCTATAAAAACGGAGAAAGTGTTAAAAATATTGAAGATATTTGTGCAAATTGTCAATCGAGTCCGGTTAAAGAACCATGTGCCAAACGACCTAAAGTTAATGATATTCCTGCTGAGGTACTGAAAAACGATCCGCATGAACACTGTCCAATTCAAATACCCATTGGAGCTGATTTTATGGGCAAATGTCCGTATTTGGAGATGAACGGTAATGTTAATATGTGTCCATTTAAGAATGATGGTCAATTAAAAGAGGTTTTCAAGTTAAATACTGACAATGAAACAGTACAGAAAGTATTGCCTTGCACTAGCCAAGAAGACAGGAATGATAAGAAAGATAGTGAGCCGAAAGTTCGATTGTATTGTGGAATGGTGTTGCATAAAGATGTTGGTCAAGAAGCGTTTAATTTGGCGGAGAGTTTAGGGGAACGATTGGCGAATAAACTCATATCGAAAGGAGCATCGGAAGTGATGAAAACAGCCCAAGACTTAATTCATGGTACAAATAGTTCTTAGTAGTTATATTCATTTTATTTATAGATTTAATGGTGTTTGTAAATAATATATAATAATGTTGGTATATCTGTTTGTTAATTTAAATTTTCCACAAATTTACGTAATATTGGGAATCACGTGAACCTGTTGGAGAAGCAATTAATTGGCACCGTTCCAATAAAACACGAATATGAAACATGTGAATAATTTTTTTTTCACGGATAAATTGGCTGCAAGCCGCATGATCTTACAGTAAAACGTGTAAAATTTCTCAGTTAGACACTTTCGGTAGACGCGAAACAGAAATTGATAAGATTATAATAGGAGTTTTAAATAGCGCGTCTCTTGAATCGATAAATAGTGGGTTTGTGGGTGCGCGTTTGCAGGAGTCTCTCATTTTATTGGTCGCCAGCTGTAAACCACGTTACTTTAGCTGTATCGCGAGTACGATATAGTGTGACTTTCAAGTGACCAGCTTACACTTTGATGTAGAATTTATGTCAAAGAAATGGTTCTTTAACAAAAGTGAGTTGATTGATGTTTTAAGTGTTTAGTGTACTTCCATTAATGAATTTGTTTGTGGCGCTTAAAATATTACACAATAACGGAAATTGTTTGGGGAGAGATGATTCACGTGCGAGCGTGATCTCTCGTCTGTAGCCGACCAGAGAGGTGGAATCTGCGGCACAATTTTCGAAATAGAATTTCAGTTTTCCCAACGAATGATTCGTTATCTAACAGTTAATTGAATTGAATTTTGTTATTATTCCGTACGGTACCTCAGTTAAATGTTGGTTTAAGGACGACCTAGTTATTTACGGTAACAATTCGCGTGATTCTGTGTTCGAATGAGTATCAATTTTAAACTTGTAGCACTTTCATCCTTGAAAACAGATGATTAAATTTCCCGCTTTGTTTAATGTTCAAATAGTTGTGCTGATGTAATATTTTTGTTGGAATTTAAATTACGTAAAACTGTGATAACACAGCAATAAAACGCTATGTACGACATGGAAAGAATAGCAATTTTAATTTCAACCGGAAATTCTAATCTTCGAGATTATCCATTTTACTACCGGGTTCTTAGAAAAATGATGTGACCAAAACTTCGAAAAGTTTTTTTATATGTCAGAGATATGGTGACATATTATCATTAATTGCAGAATAATCGATTTGAATATATGTACAAGACCAATTAAATAATTGTACGAGACACTTTATTAGTTGCTGATATGCTGATAACAGTTTTCAAAATTAAATAAAGGTTTAATTGTGGATTATTGTCCGCACTTCTCTAATTTAGACTGTTTTGAAGGCCGCGCGCGCGATATATTTCACGTTATTGATAATATGTAAAGTTCAATTGATTATTAGCTAATTTTTCTGTTTTGGTAGGTCTTAGTTTGCTTATCAAATTAATTGAAACTAGTAAATAAAAGAATGGCAACGAAGTTGGGCAAATTAGCAGTAGGTGGTCTAGCTGGAACTCTCGGAGCTGGTTTAGCAAGCTACTTACTTTTAAACGAGGATAAAGGTCCAGTAAGTAAAAAAATAAATATACTTTCTAATAAAAACAAATCCAGTCTGTGATTATACTCTCGTCAAGTTAACATCATGAATCGCTCTTATAATACTCTTTAATTTAAGTGCGACATTAAGAACAGAATCAACATGTGCACAGATATACTGAGATATATAATTTTCATGCCAGTTTTTGGCATACATTTTCTATACACAATAGTGTCTTTCACGGTACAAGTGTTTTGGGAAGAATGTGTTCTATTTCAGTGTACTGTACGTGCGGAACAAGCTCCAAAACGTGCCAAACGTCATTTACCATCGCGCGATGACCAAATCAAGTCCTTACAAACGGAACAATTCGATGTACTTATCATTGGTGGCGGTGCAACGGGCGCTGGATGCGCCCTTGATGCCACCACACGGGGCCTTAAAACTGCTTTGGTTGAAGCAGACGATTTCGCTAGTGGAACGTCCAGCAGGAGCACAAAGTTGATCCATGGAGGCGTCCGGTACCTCCAGAAGGCGATCATGCAGTTGGATATTGAGCAATACCGGATGGTGAAGGAAGCGTTGAATGAGAGGGCATCAATGCTGAATTCAGCTCCACATTTAGCTCATCCTCTGCCTATTATGCTTCCGGTTTACAAGTACATCTTAAGATCCCGGATTAAATCATGGTTTCTAAATGTTTTTGTTGTAGATGGTGGCAAGTGCCGTACTATTGGGTGGGCATTAAAGCCTATGATTTAGTAGCAGGCTCAAAAACAGTGAAAAGCTCCTATTTGTTGTCGAAAAAGAACGCATTGGAATTGTTTCCGATGTTGAAGGGCGACAAATTACGCGGTGCGATCGTTTATTACGACGGTATGATTTCAAGGTTCTTTTTAATATGTGTAATCACGATGACTTGTGTTTTAGGTCAACAGGACGATGCTAGAATGAATCTGGCGATTGCAGTAACAGCGGCACGACATGGTGCGACAGTAGCTAATCATGTGTCTGTCACCGGGTTGGTCAAATCGAAAGATGGTAATAAACAAATCATCACTGGGGCACATTTGAAGGACGAATTGACGGGGAAAACGTGGACTGTACCGGCGAAATGCGTTATTAATGCAACTGGCCCGTTTACGGATAGTATAAGAAAGATGGACAATCCTGCTGTGAAAGAGATCTGTTCGCCCAGTAGTGGGGTTCATATCACATTGCCTGGTTATTATAGTCCTGAGCAAATGGGCCTTTTGGATCCATCTACGAGCGATGGGCGTGTGATTTTCTTCTTGCCTTGGCAAAAGCACACAATTGCCGGCACCACCGATTTGCCTTGTAATGTAACGCACAGTCCGAAACCGACGGAGGATGAGATTTTGTTCATATTAGAAGAGGTGAAGAATTATTTGAATCCGGATGTTGAAGGTAATTGGTAATTACAAGATAAATTTTAGGTTTAACTGATTTATTTCGGTTCAGTGCGTCGTGGGGACGTGCTTTCAGCATGGAGCGGTATCAGACCGTTGGTTTCCGATCCCAATAAACCCGACACTCAATCATTGGCGCGCAATCATATTGTCCATGTCAGTGATTCGAAATTAGTTACAATTGCCGGTGGGAAATGGACCACGTACAGATCTATGGCCGAGGAGACGATTGATGCAGCAATTGCTGCTTGTAATCTACAACCAACTTGCGATCGCAGTCAAACGGAGAATATTTTAATGGAAGGTGCACATGAATGGACGCCAACGATGTATATTCGATTAGTGCAGGATTTCGGATTGGAGTGCGAAGTAGCGCAACATTTGTCCAAGTCTTATGGCGATAGAGCGTTTGCGGTGGCGAAGATGGCTTCGTTGACTGGAAAACGATGGCCGATTATTGGCAAGAAGATTCATCCCGAGTTTCCGTATATTGATGCAGAGATTCGGTATGGTGTTAGGGAATATGCGATGACGGCGATTGATATGATTGCAAGACGGTTACGTTTGGCTTTTTTGAATGTGCAAGCAGCCCAAGAAGCGTTGCCGGACATTGTGAATATTATGGGAGAAGAGTTGAATTGGAGTGAAGAGGAGAAGAAACGGCAAATTAAAGCGGCCACGGAATTTTTGCAAACGGAAATGGGCCAGAATGTGAATCGGGCTAGTCGAGATAAGATTCCAATTAATTTAAGTAAAGAGGAAATTCAGTTGTACATCAAGCGCTTCCAGTATATCGATAAGGATAGGAAAGGATATGTTTCCATCAATGATATTAGGAGAAGTTTGAAGGTGAGTGTATTGGGGAAGTGTGGGAAGAAATTTGTGTTTAATGAGAAGTAATATTTTTTTTGTTTAGTCACTAGGGATAAAATTGACTGATGACGAAGTGCACACTTTACTCTCAGATATAAATGTGACATACAATGGTCAATTGGAACTCTCTGATTATTTACAAGTAAGTTGTTAAAGGATTTATATTAATTGCGATTTTTACACTTACAGCAACACGGTGAAAAAGAAGTTCCTGGAGAAGAATTGCACGAAATTCTTCGAGAAATTGACACGAATATGAATGGCCAAGTTGAACTCGATGAATATTTACAGGTGTGCAATTTGCACGGTGTTTTCGGTTTGCACTGATCATTTTTAGTGAATTAGTGTATCGTTTTTTTTGCATGCACATTTTAAATTTGTGATATTTTTCTTTTTCCTTTTGCATTGGATTTAAAAGTTTGTTTTCATTTGATAAATTTTTCTAGATGATGTCTGCGATAAAATCAGGCCATGTAACTTATTCGCGATTCGCAAGAATGGCAGAACTTGAGGAACAACAGCATGAAAAGGAAATGCTTAAAAAGAAGATTTCAGTGGAACGTAGTGGTGGTGGTTTGTAAACTCGTTTGTAATGATTATTGTTACAAGAATTGGTGAATAATCGATAAAAACAATCAAGAGTCAATTTTTGAATACTCAGGCAATCTAGAAGTCTTCAAAAAGAATTTATTAAATTATCTTATATATTTATTTTACCTAATTTATTGAATATTGTTGCATTAATATTAATGAGTCTTCATATATTTTTGTTCTTTTAAAATGAAGGCCCTTAATTTTAAAATGTTGTTATTCCTTTAAAATTGTGATTGTCCATTTTAATTGTTATTACACAACAAAAATGATTTTATTCGATAATAAAATTTGATTTTCTCTAAATTTGTTTTTTTTATACGAAAATGAAAAAATTATCAAGTTAAAATCAAATGCAAACATTAGCGCATACCCTAGTATTGGAGAAAACCGCCGTTATATTATATGGCTCTGTAAATGGAGGTTTTTTCTATTTTGATTCGATTTATTTACATATTTTTGATAAATTGTCGATAACTCATGTTTCAGTAAGTGTTAGGTATACTTTTGGAACAATATTTTGTTAAGGGGACATATTATATCAGTTATGTACATATACGTATAACTAACACGATCATGTATTAAATTAGTTGTTCTCCAAAAAAGCAATAGAGAAATGGAATAATCATTAAGTAAATGTACATAATAAAAATTTAGTTTTAAATTTGCAAAAGAATTTGGGCATATCTTTTTTTAAACAGTATTAATTTACTTATTGGAGTGAAGTTTTTTTTGGACATGTGTTTATCGCAATGATTGACAAGACAACTTATATAACGTAATCGGTTCTGAAAAGTCCCAATCTACAATCAATATCAAGTTATCAGTTGATAACAATTTGTTCGAAACTTTTGTAGTATAAGAAATGGATCACCAAAAGAAAGTAGTGCGAAAGTTAAATCCAATTGAAAAAGCAAATTTCTTATCGGTCATCACATTTACGTAAGTTTTCAAGAAACTAGTTTTTAAAGTCTTGTTGATTTCAAGCTTTATTCAGGTATACTCTAGGATTAATTAAAAAATGTTACAAAAAGGACATTGAAGAAAAAGACATTTATGATACTGTGCCAGCGTTTAGTTCTAAATATCTAGGAGACAAGTTAGAAAAAATTTGGATACGTGAAAATGTAGAGAAAAAAACGACGATTTCTAAAGTGCTCTTAAAACGTTTCGGTCCAGGATATTTCACATTGGGTCTTGTTCAACTAGGAATGAGGACTTTCTCTTTGTAAGCCAATACAATCTTCAACAACATTCTTAATTTCTTATTTTACTCTTTTCAGAATATTATTACCAAAAGCAATTGGAAGATTTATTGCATATTTCGTTCCAAATCAAACAGAACTCTCTTTTTCCGATGCTTGCTATTATGGGTTTGTTGTAATTGGCGTTAATGCCTTCAATTGTATTTACATCCACAATTACATGCAATATGTCACAGAATTTGCGATGCGAGTGCGAATTTCGGTCACATCTCTTCTATACCGTAAAGCGTTAAATTTAAATTCAACTTCTTTGTCGCAAGTGAGTGTTGGCAAAATTGTAACACTTATTACAAAAGACGTGTTTGCTTTCGACTCATCTTTGATATTTCTCAACGACATTTGGATTGGAGTGATTCAAATCATTGTATTTGCGTACGTTGTGTACGTTCGGATCGGCCCCTCTGTGTTTGGAGTCCTCTTATTTTTCGTATTCATTATTCCAGTTCAGATTTATTTGGGCAAGAAAACCGTCTCTATGAGAATAAAAACTGCTAAAGAGACCGATGAAAGGATACAAGTGACACAAGAAACTTTAAATGCGATTAAAATCATCAAAATGTACACTTGGGAACCGTTCTTTGAGAACCATGTCAGAGAAGCAAGACGGTGAGTATGGGTTTTCGTTACATAATAAATTTTATTATCTCTGCGATAAAGTAAAGAATAAACATCACTTAAGCATTTTTATGAACTCGATTTTATCTGATTTTTTACAGAAACGAGATCAACAAACTTAAAAAAATATACTACACCAAAACAATGAACATGGTTATCGGTGGACTCATTCAAAATGTCTCTTTCTACATTTTAGCAATGTCTTATCTCTGGATGAACAACAATTTCACAGCAGAACTGGCCTTTTTCCTAATTAGCTCTTTGCATAGTTTACGAACATTTTTGACCGTCTCCATCCCATTAGGAATTTCGCAAGGGGCTGAAATGCTAGCCTCTTTAAACCGTATCCAAACATTTTTGGACGCTGAAGAAGCATGCGATGTGGAAAACATTCAACCCTATTCACTAAAACAGAAACCTCGCATCTTAATGAAAAATGTCTCAGTTTCAGCAATAAACGGTGACAAAATCCTGAAAAACATTTCGATGGACATAAAGGCTGGACATATGATGGTTGTTGGTCCAGTTGGGAGCGGGAAGAGCATGCTTTTGAAAACAATCCTAAAAGACAACGACATTTGCGAAGGAATTCTAGAGGTACAGGGCCGCATTTCCTATGCTCCTCAAGAGCCCTGGCTCTTCCCCTCGACCATCCGGCAAAATATCACATTTGGATTGAAATATGACCAAACGCGGTACGAGAATGTACTAAAAGTGTGCGGATTAGTACACGACGTGAAGCAATTCGAGAATGGAGACTTAACAGTTGTGGGTGTTAATGCGATTAATTTAAGCAAAGGACAACAGGCGAGGATTAGTTTGGCGAGGGCTGTTTATAGAGAGAGTGATATTTACTTGTTTGATGATTGCCTTTCTGCATTGGACACGACTGTTGCGAACGCGGTCTTTAAGGAATGTATTCAGGGGTTTCTGGGGGATAAGCTGGTGGTGATGGTGTCAAATAATGTTAACCACATAAAAGCCATTCCTAATCGGTTTGTCTTGGAGAAAGGTGAAAGTCATGATGAGCTGAGTAATAAGCTGAATAAAAGGATTACTTACTATATGGATGATGATGATGATGATTTCAATGATTTTGATTATTATTGTGAGAATGAGAGTATTGAAAGTGAAGAGCATAACACTTTGCTGAAAAGCACTCTGAATAGGAATATTTACGAGGAACAGAAGCAAACAGGACAAGTGGAGTGGAATGTGTACTTTCGATATTTCAAGTATTGCGGTGGGATACTGGGATTGATTTTTGTTCCTGCTTTGTTCATTCTCACCCAGTATACTCAGGTGCGTACGGAGCAATTGGTTACAGCTTGGTCTAATAGTGAACAGAAAATCACGTCTCTTAAAATTGAGAATAAAACTGGTACAACCGAATATGATGCGCTAGTTAAACAAGATAATGAACTCATTACGGCATACAGTGGAGTAATTGTCATTTGGTCTGTTCTAAGTCTTATTCGAGCATTATTCTTCTTTTATTTAACTTCAACTGCGTCAAGAAAATTGCACGATAAAATGGCCTCATCGATTATTAAATCGAAAATGGAATTCTTCGATAATCACTTGGTTGGGAATATTTTGAATCGGTTTTCTAAAGATTTGTCTTCGACTGACGAATACATTCCGTTTTTGTTATTCGAGATTTTAAGGGTATGTATACCTGGAATTTAAAATAAAACTTAAATTAATTTAAATTGCACTTTCAGTTGGTTTTGATAGTCGCTGGAGTCTTTTATTTAATCATTTCTGTGAACAGATATTTCACTTTCGTTATCATTTTTATTATGGTACTGTTCGTAATTATAAGGAAAATTTATATTCCTACAGGAAGATCTTTGAAACGTTTAGACGCATCGAGTAAGTGATTTACAATGGACAGTTTAACTGTTTATTTAACGGCTTCTTTTCAGCCCGAAGTCCGATGATTGGCTACTTAAGCAGCACTCTAAGTGGATTGACTACAATACGCGCTTACAACACGCAGAATATTTTAAGAAAAGAATTTGATAAACACCACGATTTGTTTACTTCCACTTATTACATGATGCAGTGCACCGCAAGAACTTTTGGCTTCATATTAGACACATTTTGTGCCATGTTCATAGCCTTTATTGTTCTTTTCTTTCTGTTTATTCAAAAGTCCGAAAATGCAGGCAATGCTGGATTAGCACTAAATCAAGCTTTCGCATTAACCGGTATCCTCCAATGGGCCATCAGACAGTTCGCCGAATTGGAAGCCCAAATGACGTCCATTGAACGAATTTTGGAGTATACGAACATTAAAACTGAAAACACTGCTGGTTTAATGCCAGCCAATTGGCCTACTGAAGGACGTGTTTGCTTCAAGAATGTAGATTTAAGTTATAACGCCAGTGGAGAAGTACTGAAAAATGTAAGTTTTGAAATAGAACCGAAAGAACTGGTTGGAATTGTTGGAAGAACCGGTGCTGGAAAATCATCGATAATTTCTACTCTGTTTCGTTTGTATCCAGCGGAAGGGAAATTTACAATTGACGGTGTAGATTTAAAAACACTTAATTTGAGGTATTTACGATCGAAAATCGCAATTATACCACAAGATCCAGTACTGTTTTCTGGAACTCTCAGACAGAATATTGATCCGATAAAACAGTTCTCTGATGAGGAGATTTGGAAGGTTATTAAAAGTGTTAAGTTGGATGGTTTGATTAAATCGTTGGACTCTAATATAACGGAATGTGGAGCCAATTTTAGTACTGGAGAGAAACAGTTGATCTGTTTGGCCAGGGCTTTAGTAAGTAAAAATAAAGTGATCGTCCTGGATGAGGCAACTGCAAATATGGATGAGGAGACTGACAATTTGATTCAAACCATCATAAAGGAATACTTTAAAGATTGTACAATAATATTTGTAGCCCACAAATTGAATCACATTTTGAAATGCCATAAGGTAATGGTTGTGGAGGATGGTCGTATTGTAGAGATCGGTCCACCGGAACACCTGATGGATGACCCTGATTCACAATTTTACAAAATGGTGAGAAGAGCGGGTTTATGATTTTAAAAGAACCAATAAAATAATATATGAAATATAATATAAATTTATTTAATAAAAGTTTATAAATATGGATAATAAATATAATATAAGATTTTAGTAAACTTTGAATAACAATATGAGATTGACAAAAATGCAAAGAGCGCAAAATACTATCAGCCAAATTCCTTTTGTTGTGGGTGTTAAATTTGTGAATTCTTCACGTTCTTTTCTGTATATCCGAGATTTGTGTTTGGAGCCTAAAAAATGTCGATTAAAAATTTAAATAAATTTGTGAAAATACCGCTTATTACTTGTAATGTGAATATGTAATTGTATTTCGCTGTTTGCTGTTACATCGCATAAATCACATCTGTATGTTTTCCCTTGTCTCTCGGTTCTCATTTGATGTTTTCTACCAGCAACATGCCTTTGTAAAATCCTTGTACTTGTCACCTTCACATTGCAAATTTCACATACTAGCTAAGTGGAGAAATTGTTCAACACTTTAGAGTTAGTTTTCTAATTGTGTTTGTCACTTACTGTTTGCTGCTTTTCGGAAGTTTGTTTTAAATGCGTTATTATGTTATTTTTGTTAGGCACGGAGTCTGATTTTTCAATAATATCTTCAACACCGCTATGAATTTGGCCAGACATGTTCATTTAATTTCGATTTAAAAGTAAGATGTGATTGTTGTATTGTCTGGCGATGGACTGTGAATTAGTCGTTTAATGTTTTAGAAGCGCTTAGGAATTCATAGTTCCTTTTTTTGTGATAAAGGAGTAAAGTTTTTTGTTAAATGGTTTTAAAATATAATTTTATTATTGACTGAACTAACAATAAATAATAAACATTTACTGCAAGTGGCATCCATAATTGTATGTTGAAGTCTTACCAGGGTAGGTCATTAATGAAAATTTAATTAGAAAAACTAAATTTGAATTTCCCGCCTGATAATCTTAAAAACCGTTTTTAAAATTTGAAATTTGACCGCTACGTTGTGTAAGTTTAACTAAGGTTCTTTTTAATAAGTTCTGTGTGAATTGGGAAATGAAAAATTATATACTTTTAAAATATTAAATATATTGAAAAGAAATTGGTTTGAAATTTGAATGACAAGCAAAAAATTAAATTAAATTAAAAATAACCAAGATCACCAGAGTAAACTCGCGACAAGAAATTAAATAATTGGATATTAAATCAAATCAACAAATTACAGTCAACATACAAAAACGAAATAAATGAAACATTAAAAATGTGTTGTTTAATACCCCACACCTTAAGACATACCACCCTCCTGGACCTAGAGCTCAATAATTCGGTCCTTGTGTTCGAAGAGGAGGTTAGGCAATAGGCCGATGGCAGTCATGACACGGGCCCACAATGTCTCCACCGATGTAAGGTGTATATGTGACAGATCACTGTACAAGGCATGTACAACAAAATCAATAGATAAAAATAAAATAAAATAGCAAAACAATTAATATTGACTGTAATAAGAAATATGAATAAAAATATGAATTTAAAAATCGGCTCTGTATACATTATACACAAAAATGAGGGGTTAGTAATTTAAATAGACTCCACTCTTCATTAATCTGAGACTGTTTTGGAATAATCCCCGTACCTACAATGTAAAGTCCCGATATGTGTGGCCTGGCTGTCATATCTGTGATCGAAGTGGACTAATACATCGAGTTCCCTCGTAGAAAGGTACCTCGGATGCCACACATGGCCTAGGATAAAAACCGCCACAAACAAATGAAGAGCAAACATCTAAACATTAGAGAAAAACTCATCCGTGTATAATGTATGAAATGATCTTGGTAGAATAAATTATACAATAATATGAAAAATCAAACAATAAAAATTAGGATGCATAAAACGAACCTGGAGCGTTAGAATCAGAGAGTTCACCAGGCTCACTCATGGTGGAATTTCAATAATACAAGTAAGAAAAAGTTAGATGGATCCTCCTCGAGCTTATTCAGCAGCGAGTGGTTCACAAGAATAAGAATTGATCCTCCTCGAGCGTTTTCAGCAGCGAGTGGTTCGTAAGAGAAAGAGTTGATCCTCCTCGAGCGTTTTCAGCAGCGAGTGGTTCGTAAGAGAAAGAGTTGATCCTTCTCGAGCGTTTTCAGCAGAGAGTGGTTCGTAAGAGAAAGAGTTGATCCTCCTCGAGCGTTTTCAGCAGCGAGTGGTTCGTAAGAGAAAGAGTTGGTCCTCCTCGAGCGTTTTCAGCAGCGAGTGGTTCGTAAGAGAAAGAGTTGATCCGCCTCGAGCGTTTTCAGCAGCGAGTGGTTCGTAAGAGAAAGAGTTGATCCGTCTCGAGCATTTTGCAGCAGCGAGTGGTTCGTGAGAGAAGTAAAAGTTTCTCTGCTGGCTGAAGAAATTGGACCTCTATTTATACTGAAAAATCTCCGCCTCTGACGTCACACGATGACCTTGCAGCATCTTGAAGAGAGAAGGGTTGTACTGATGGTGGTGAACCTAAATGTTTTACAGGGAACAAAAATAATAGTTCAAATTTCAAACCATGGCGCGAACTGCCCGAATTTTGAATTTAAATATAAAAATGCGCAAAACATAAGCACCTAGGGGCGTATATTTTCAATGTCATAAATAATATAGATTAGATAATTAAACAGTAACGCATTATCACATAGACATCATATTTCAAAGAAATAATTTACTTTTAATCCAACGATAAATAATGCTTTTACGTATTAACGATTATTATTAAGCATTTTTTACGTCAGATATTGGATGTCAGTTGTGAAGTGATTATTTAGAGATATCTATAATCATTATCTGATACAAGTCTGAATATAAATTAGAAAATTTTCATGTACCTAATTAACATCTAATAGTAAAAATGATCAGTTTCAACTAGTACAACTATTTCATTTATAAAAGCATATGAATTCACTGTAATTTAAAATAAACATATTAGTGATTTGGCAATGAAATTAATTTAGTTTTAATCGTTTCGCGGTCATTAAGAGTGAAAGGCATCGGCGTTTCAATTGTGCGCAAAGTGTTGAACACATTGAAGATCAGTGTTTCCCAAACAGTGAATTCGCAAAAGGAAGAAGCAGGTAAGAACTGAAGTGATTGAACTTCTGAATGTATTAATTTAAACAATCATTTGCTGTTAGCTTTTAGTATTGTGTAATAAAAATTATTAGAAATAATTCAGTTGTATTCCTATCATCATTTCATATTAGTGTGTACTTATAAAATTTATCAAGGTAAAATTCTGTCAAGATAGCGGATTAATGTTTATTCTATATTTGCATTCAAATACTTAAAACTCTTCAGTCAAAAAGTGGTGATTGATTAGTTAATAATGGAAGAAGAGAATCGGAAATTCAAACGTAAGGAAAATCCCCTCAGAAGAGCTAACTTTTTATCAAGGATTTTATTTTGGTAAGTAATACAAAGATGTAACGGTAATTTGTTCCTATTAATGGTTCTTCAGTTTCACTTTGCCGCTATTTGTCGAAGGCGTTAAGAGAGATTTAACTGAGGAGGACATTTATGATCCTTTGAAGATGCACGAATCAAACCGATTGGGGACTATATTGGAAAATGCATGGAAATTGCAAGAGAAAAAGAAGAAACCTTCACTGTTAAAAGCTTTAATCAAAGTCTTTGGATTAGATTTTGCCTGGAGGGGTTTGGTCCAGCTATTCATAGAAATTGGATTAAAGTAACTCGTTTAATATGTCACAGTTCTTTACTAAATTGAAATTTTTTGAAAAACAGATTAACACACCCATATTTTCTATCAAAATTATTGGAATACTTCACTCCGAATCAGACCCATATCAGTCGAAAAGAAGCAATAATTTTTGCTTGTTTAATGATCCTCGTACACACCCTCCAAGTGGTTATTGGTCACACTTTCGTATTAGGACTCGATCACTTGGGTTTAAGAATTCGCATCTCTGTGTGTTCACTTATTTACCGAAAAGCCTTAAGATTGAGTAAATCTTCTTTGGCGGAGACCACTGTGGGGCAAATGGTGAATTTGTTGTCGAATGATGTAAATCGCTTCAACAGGTGCCTCATACAGGCTCACACTTTATGGATAGCACCCATCGAAGTTGGATTAGTTCTGTATTTATTGTACAAAAATGTGAATCCATCCGCGATGTCTGGAACTCTTCTGTTAATTTTATTTATTCCATTCCAATGTAGGCTGGCACCACGACATTTATTTGTTTAATTTCTTATTTGATTATTTTTGCAATTTCAGTGTGGGTGAGTAAAAAGAGCTCACAGTTTCGGCTTCAAACAGCAATCCGTACAGATGAAAGAGTGAGACTCATGAATGAAATTATTTCAGGGATTCAAGTAATTAAAATGTACACATGGGAAAAGCCGTTTGCTAAGCTTGTAGAACTAGCTAGATTGTAAGTATTAGAAAATAGTTATGTATCTAAAATATTTTTGGAGCAGATTTTTTATGAATCGTCTACAAATGTTTTAACTTTCTCTCTAACAGAAATGAAATCAAACAAATTCGATACTCATTTTTTTTGCATGCGATAAAAGAGTCCTTGGTAATGTTCCTCCATCGAACAGCCATTTACATTAACATATTAGTGTACGTCCTTCTTGGAAACGTGCCAAATCATCAATTTGTCTTTGTGATGATAGCATATTATCAAATATTCCGAGAATTGGTAACTGTATTTGTTCCTGTTGGAATGACTTCTATGGCTGAAACTTACGTGTCTGTAAAACGAGTGGAAAAGTTTCTCTTGTATGAAGAGAAGTTAATTTCTGAAGCAAACGTTTCGAAACTAAAAGTTACTCAAAATGGAATTTTTGTCAAAGCATATGAAATTGATATTAAAGATGCCTGTGTTAAATGGATTCAGTCGCAAAGAGAAAATTCATTGAAAGACATCAATTTTCATGCTGGTCCGAAAGAGTTAATCGCGATCGTTGGTTCTGTTGGTGCAGGAAAAACGACTTTATTGCACACAATTCTCAAAGAGTTGACTTTAAATGAAGGTTCGATTTATGTAAATGGTACCATTTCATACGCTTCTCAAGAACCCTGGATATTTAGGGGTAGTATAAGACAAAATATCCTCTTTGGCGAACAATATGACGAGAATAAATATGACGAAGTGGTACGCGTGTGTGCATTAAATCGTGATTTCCGTCTCTTCCCTTACGGCGACCGAACTCTTGTGGGCGATCGGGGGGTAACTTTAAGTGGTGGCCAAAGAGCGCGCATTAATTTGGCACGTGCGGTTTACAAAAAAGCGGATATTTACTTGTTGGACGATCCTTTGTCAGCGGTGGATACGCAAGTGGGGCGACAATTATACGATAACTGCATATGTGGTTATTTAAAAGCTAAAATAACAATATTAGTGACACATCAATTACAGTATTTAGTTAATGTTCCGAAGATTTACTTGATGGATGATGGGAAAATTGTGGCAAATGGCACATACGAAGACTTAAAAAGTTTGAATACGGAATTTACAGAAATGTTGAAAAGTGTTAATAAGGAAGAAAAGGAGGAGGACGTAGTGAAGAAGCGGGAAAGTATTTTTTTGAATGGAACTGAAACAGCGAAAGACGGAAAACCTGTGGAAGTTAAAGAGGGAAGAGGTTCTGGAAAGGTCTCTTTAGCAGTTTATAAAAAGTATTTAAAGGCTGGAGGTGCTTGGTACTTAATAGTGGCATTATTTATTATTTTGCAAGCGTTGTGTTCCTTGAACGATTACTTTCTCACATATTGGGTTAATTTGGAACAAAAGAAAAGTGAGATAAATTCGAATGAAACTCGCGTTTCTAACGCCACCGCATCAGTTAATGAAAATAGGTCTTATCAAAGTTATTCATTTGACTTCTTTAATGAGAAAAATTGTTTATATATATACACTGGTATAATAGTGTGTATCATTGTGTTTACACTGACGTCAGCTTTTTCATTTTTTGCATTCTGCATAAGGGCTTCGTGTCAATTACATAACAATATGTTCATAAAAATAATCTATGGAAAAATGCGCTTCTTCACCACAAACGCCTCTGGACGTATATTGAATCGCTTCTCCAAAGATATTGGAACCATCGACGACGAACTGCCATTAACTTTGGTGGACACTCTTCAGTTGGGCTTAATGGTTGTGGCGATAACATTGTTAATAGCAAGTGTCAACCCATGGGTTCTTATACCAACATTTATTATAGCCTCTATATTCTATGGATTACGAATTTTATTTTTAACTTCCAGTCGCGATATTAAGAGATTAGAAGGCATAAGTAAGACTTACACTTACACCATTCTCACAACTATTATGTAAATGCTTTTTTTCAGCTAAAAGTCCAGTTTTTTCCCATCTCAACGCTTCTTTACAAGGATTAACCACGATCAGAGCGTTTGGCGCTGAAAAGATCCTGATGCGCGAATTTGATAATCATCAAAACTTGCACACTGGCGCTTATTTCATGTTTCTCGCGGTTTCTAGGGCATTCGGGGTCTGGTTGGATCTTCATTGTGTGATTTACACTTCCATTGTAATATTAAGTTTCCTCTTTATCAAACAAGGTACACAAACATTTCATATTCACTTACTTATTGACTAGAGTGGAGCGTAATTTTTTAGAGACTTACGGAGGTAATGTGGGTTTATCGATAACTCAGTCCCTTATGTTAACTAGTATGTTTCAACGGGCAATGAGGCAGTGGAGTCTGATGGAAAATCAAATGACATCGGTCGAAAGAGTTGCTGAATATATTGAAATTGATTGTGAATCAGACGAAGGTGTAGATCCACCAAAAAGTTGGCCGGATACAGGCAGTTTACAATTTATTAATGTGTCATTCCGGTATGATGTTAATGAACCATATGTGCTGAAGAATCTCAATTTTGCCATTATGCATAAAGAAAAAATTGGAATCGTTGGGAGAACTGGAGCGGGGAAATCGTCTCTCATATACAGCCTGTTCCGGTTGGCTGATGTTGAAGGAAATATCATTCTGGATAAGCTAAATACAAGGCAGATTAAATTGAATGCTCTTCGATCCAAGATCTCGATAATCCCTCAAGAACCGGTCTTGTTTTCTGGTAGTCTACGTAAAAATTTGGACCCATTCGATGAGTTTCAAGACGACTTATTGTGGAAGGTTTTGGAAGAAGTTGAATTAAAGAGCGCTGTTGACGACCTCCCGGCTGGATTAAGTAGTACCATGTCGGAAGGTGGTTCGAACTTTAGTGTTGGACAAAGACAGTTACTCTGCTTAGCCAGGGCTATAATACGAAATAATCGAGTTTTGGTAATGGACGAAGCAACCGCAAATGTGGATCCACATACGGACTCTTTGATTCAGGAAACGATTCGACGAAAATTTGCAGACTGTACTGTGTTGACCATAGCGCATCGTTTGAATACTATTATGGACTCTGACAAGGTGTTGGTGATGGATTCAGGAAGGGTTGTGGAGTTTGGAACACCATACGACTTATTACAAAACGAAAATGGAGTTTTTAGTGGTTTAGTGAGGGAAACCGGAAAAGGAATGGCCGAGTCACTGTCAGCAATTGCCGAACAAGTATGAAATACAGGGAAAAATTTTGACTTTTTCTAATTTTTTGAATTTCAGAAACATGAAGAAAGGCAGAAACAAATTAAATGACGCATCACTGGACGCACAATATGACTATTTACCTGTACTCTTTGTGTAATGTTTTTTACTTAAATTTAGGTAGGTAAGAAAATATCATTAAATACATTATTAAAAATACCTACGAATTAATGCTATGAATATTAAAAACAATACTATAATTAATATAATTAACAAAATATGCACAAACAAATATGTTTACATACAAATCACACTTCGCAAAAGAATTTCTTTTATAAAATCGTAAATTACTTTGAAATTGCAGAAGAATTCCACAAGAATGATTCTTGTGGAAATTTTATTGGGCACTCTACATTAGTGACTAATCAACGAGAACCTGTAAATTTTCATAATTTCCATATTTTCAGTTTTTTTGTTTCATTAAGCGAATGCTGATTTTAAAATTTGTATAAAAATAAACGGCATTAGGTATTTCAAAGTCTGTACAAAAGAATTTTCCTAAAAATTGTAAAAATTCAGCACGAGATTCAACACGTATGTAGCTGTGTATAAATTAGAAAATGTTCATGTAATTATCATCTAGTAATAAAAAGGAGCAGTTGTCGCAAAAACATCACAATTTCGACTGTTATAAATATACAGAAAAATGATGAAATATGATGTAATTTATTTATAAAAGCATATGTATTCATTGTAATCTAAAATAACATATTAGTGATTTGGCAATGAAATTAATTCTGTTTTAATCATTTAGCGGTCATTGTTAAAAGAGAGAGGCATCTGCGTTTCAATTGTGCGCAAAGTGTTGTTGAACACACTTAAGATGTGTTTTCAACACTTAACACAGTATTTTCCAAACAGTGAATTCGTAAAAGGAAGAATCAGGCAGGAACTAAAGTGATTGAACTTCTGAATGGATTAATTTAAACAATTATTTACTGTTAACCTTGAATATTGTGTAATAAATATTAGTAAAAATAATTCAGTTGTATTCCTATCATCATTTCACGTATGTGTACTTATAGATTTTTACAAGGTAAAATTCTGTCAAGATAACGATTAATGTTTGTCATATATTTTCATTTAAATACTTAAAACTAATTAGTTAAAAAGTGGTGCTTGATTAGTTAATGTGACGCAATGGAGGAAGAGAAACAGAAATTCAAAAGTAGGGAAAATCCCTATAGAAGAGCTAACTTTTTATCAAGGATTTTATTCTGGTAAGTATTGCAAAGATGTAACTGTAATTTATTTCTATTAATGGTTCTTCAGTTTCACTTTGCCGCTATTTGTCGAAGGCGTTAAGAGAGATTTAACTGAGGAGGACATTTATGGTCCTTTGAAGATGCACGAATCAAACCGATTGGGGACTATATTGGAAAATGCATGGAAATTGCAAGAGAAAAAGAAGAAACCTTCACTGTTAAAAGCTTTAATCAAAGTCTTTGGATTAGATTTTGCCTGGAGGGGTTTGGTCCAGCTATTCATAGAAATTGGATTAAAGTAACTCATTTTATATGTCACAGTTCTTCACTGAATTGAAATTTTTTGAAAAACAGATTAACACACCCATATTTTCTATCAAAATTATTGGAATACTTCACTCCGAATCAGACCCATATCAGTCGAAAAGAAGCAATAATTTTTGCTTGTTTGATGATCCTCGTACAAACCCTCCAAGTAGTTATTACTCATACTTTCGTATTAGGGCTCGATCACTTGGGGCTAAGAATTCGCATCTCTGTGTGTTCACTTATTTACCGAAAAGCCTTAAGATTGAGTAAATCTTCTTTGGCGGAGACAACTGTGGGGCAAATGGTGAATTTGTTGTCGAATGATGTAAATCGCTTCAACAGGTGCGTCATACATACCCACTCTTTATGGATAGCCCCCATCGAAATTGGACTAGTTATGTACTTATTGCACAAAAATGTGGGTTCATCCTCGATGTCTGGAATTCTACTGTTAATTTTATTTATCCCATTCCAATGTAGGCTGGTAGCATAAAATTTATTTGTTCAATTTCCAATTTGATTATTTTTGCAATTTCAGTGTGGGTGAGTAAAAAGAGCTCACATTTTCGGCTTCAAACAGCAATCCGTACAGATGAAAGAGTGAGACTCATGAATGAAATTATTTCAGGAATTCAAGTAATTAAAATGTACACATGGGAAAAGCCGTTTGCTAAGCTTGTAGAACTAGCCAGATTGTAAGTGTTAGAAAATAGTTATCTAAAATATTTTTGGAGCAGATTTTTATGAATCGTCTACAATTTTTTTTTAACTTACTTTCTAACAGAAATGAAATCAAACAAATTCGATACTCATCTTTTTTGCGGGCGATAACTGAGTCATTGGTAATGTTTCTTCATCGTATAGCCATTTACATCAACATTTTAGTGTACGTCCTCCTTGGAAACGTACCAAATCATCAATATGTCTTTGTGATGATAGCATATTATCAAATATTCCGTCAATTGGTAACTGTATTTGTTCCTGTTGGAATGACTTTTATGGCCGAAACTTACGTGTCTGTAAAACGAGTGGAAAAGTTTCTCTTGTATGAAGAAAAGTCAATTTCTGAAGCAAAAGTTTCGAAACTAAAAGTGACTCAAAATGGAATTTCTGTCAAAGCAAATGAAATTGATATTAAAGATGCCAGTGTTAAATGGATTCAGTCGCAAAGAGAAAATTCATTGGAAAACATCAATTTCCATGCTGGTCCGAAAGAGTTAATCGCTATCGTTGGTTCTGTTGGTGTAGGAAAAACGACACTTTTGCACACAATTCTCAAAGAGTTGAATTTGAATAAAGGTTCGATTTATGTAAATGGAACCATGTCGTACGCATCTCAAGAACCCTGGCTATTTGGGGGTAGCATAAGGCAAAATATCCTCTTTGGCGAGCAATATGACGAGAATAAATACGAAGAAGTGGTACGCGTGTGTGAATTAAAACGTGATTTCCGTCTCTTTCCTTACGGCGATCGAACTCTTGTGGGCGATCGAGGGGTAACTTTAAGTGGTGGCCAAAGAGCGCGCATTAATTTGGCACGTGCGGTTTACAAAAATGCGGATATTTACTTGTTGGACGATCCTTTGTCAGCGGTGGATACGCAAGTGGGGCGACAATTATACGATAACTGCATATGTGGTTATTTAAAAGATAAAATAACAATATTAGTGACACATCAAATACAGTATTTAGTTAATGTTCCGATGATTTACTTAATGGATGATGGAAAAATTGTGGCAAATGGCACATACGAAGATTTAAAAAGTTTGAATACAGAATTTACAGAAATGTTGAAAAGTGTTAATGAGGAAGAAAAGGAGGAGGACGTAGTGAAGAAGCGGGAAAGTATTTTTTTGAATGGAACTGAAACAGCGAAAGACGGAAAACCTGTGGAAGTTCAGGAGGGAAGAGGTTCCGGAAAGGTCTCTTTAGCAGTTTATAAAAAGTATTTAAAGGCTGGAGGAGCTTGGTATTTAACACTGGCGTTATTTTTTATTTCTCAAGCGTTGTGTTCATTAAACGATTACTTTCTCACATATTGGGTTAATTTGGAACAAAGCAGAAGTGAGATAAATTCGAATGAAACTCGCGCTTCTAACGCTACCGCGTCAGTTAATGAAAATGGGTATTATCAAAGTTATTCATTGGACGACTTCTTTAATGAGAAAAATTGTTTATATATTTACACTGGCATAATAGTATGTACCACTGTGTTTACACTGACGAGAGCCTTTTCATTCTTTGCATTCTGCATGAGAGCTTCGCGTCAATTACATAACAACATGTTCATAAAAATAATCTATGGAAAAATGCGCTTCTTCACCACAAACGCCTCTGGACGTATATTGAATCGCTTCTCCAAAGATATTGGAACCATCGACGACGAACTGCCATTAACTTTGGTGGACACTCTTCAGTTGGGCTTAATGGTTGTCGCGATAACATTGTTGATAGCAATTGTTAACCCATGGGTTCTTATACCAACAGTTATCATAGCCTCTATATTCTATGGATTACGAATTTTATTTTTAACTTCCAGTCGCGATATTAAGAGATTAGAAGGCACAAGTAAGACTTTCACTTACACCATTCTGAAAACTATTAAATGCTTTTTTTCAGCTAAAAGTCCAGTTTTTTCCCATCTCAACGCTTCTTTACAAGGATTAACCACGATCAGAGCGTTTGGGGCTGAAAAGATTCTGATGCGCGAATTTGATAATCATCAAAACTTGCACACTGGCGCTTATTTCATGTTTCTTGTGGTTTCTAGGGCATTCGGGGTCTGGTTGGATCTTCATTGTGTGATTTACACTTCCATTGTAATATTAAGTTTCCTCTTTATCAAACAAGGTTACACAAACATTTCATATTCGCTTACTTATTGACTAGAGTGGAGTGTAATTTTTTAGAGACTTACGGAGGTAATGTGGGTTTATCGATAACTCAGGCCCTTACGTTAACTGGTATGTTTCAATGGGCAATGAGGCAGTGGAGCCAGATGGAAAACCAAATGACTTCGGTCGAAAGAATTGCTGAATATATTGAAATTGATTGTGAATCAGAGGAAGGTGTAGATCCACCAAAAAGTTGGCCGGATACAGGCAGTTTACAATTTATTAATGTTTCATTCCGGTACGATGTTAATGAACCATATGTGCTGAAGAATCTCAATTTTGCCATTATGCATAAAGAAAAAATTGGAATCGTTGGGAGAACTGGAGCGGGGAAATCGTCTCTCATATACAGCCTGTTCCGGTTGGCTGATGTTGAAGGAAATATCATTCTGGATAAGCTAAATACAAGGCAGATTAAATTGAATGCTCTTCGATCCAAGATCTCGATAATCCCTCAAGAACCGGTCTTGTTTTCTGGTAGTCTACGTAAAAATTTGGACCCATTCGATGAGTTTCAAGACGACTTATTGTGGAAGGTTTTGGAAGAAGTTGAATTAAAGAGCGCTGTTGACGACCTCCCGGCTGGATTAAGTAGTACCATGTCGGAAGGTGGTTCGAACTTTAGTGTTGGACAAAGACAGTTACTCTGCTTAGCCAGGGCTATAATACGAAATAATCGAGTTTTGGTAATGGACGAAGCAACTGCAAATGTGGATCCACATACGGACTCTTTAATTCAGGAAACGATTCGACGAAAATTTGCAGACTGCACTGTGTTGACCATAGCGCATCGTTTGAATACTATTATGGACTCTGACAAGGTGTTGGTGATGGATTCAGGAAGGGTTGTGGAGTTTGGAACACCATACGACTTGTTACAAAACGAAACTGGAGTTTTTAGTGGTTTAGTGAGGGAAACCGGAAAAGGAATGGCCGAGTCACTGTCAGCAATTGCCGAACAAGTATGAAATACAGGGAAAAATTTTGACTTTTTCTAATTTTTTGAATTTCAGAAACATGAAGAAAAGCAGAAACAAATTAAATGACGCAATTAAAATAATTTAGGAAAAAAAATATATGACTATTTACCTGCACTTTTTGTGTGATGTCTTTTATATAAATTTAGGTAGGAAAAGAAAATATCACTAAATCCTTTAAAAATACCTACGAATTTATTTAATTATTGCGGATCACAAATACGGAATAAAATCACTTTAATATCTAGCACATAATAATTAAAAATATAAATAAAATTTCATTGGAATAATAATATAAAAGCTTTGAAATGTTGTATAACAACCATCAATTATAACTATCAAATCCATTACCACACTTTACATTTCTTCTTTGGATTCATTTTTGATCCAACTGGACAATTAAAATCTTTCGCAAAATACTCCGAGTTACTAAGCGGGCCTAATACACGGAACTGACCGGGCGAGTGGTAACCTGTCAGAATTCGTAATTTTAGAGTCTCAGGGCGATAAGCGGCACACCAAGTATTCGCTGCTGAAACCCAAAACATCTGGTTCGGCGTCAAATTCAGTCCAGGTAAACGTGCTTCTACGCCGTTCCGTTCAGTCCATTTGTTGTACGCTAAATAGGCTTCTTTTATTCCACCATTATCGGCAATATTTTCACCTTGAGTGTTAATTCCATTTAACTAGAATTTGTTCAAGCATTTAAATAGTGATTCGATATGTTTAATTAAATTAGATAAAGCATTAACATGAATATGCTGGTTCGTCATTGTTTAAGGATTAGCTACTATTGCAACAGTTTAAGGTAAGCACACACTTCTATGTACATTACAATCTACAAAGACAAAATTTACCAATAATAACTATTTTACTGTGGGTGAATATAAGAAATTGGAAGAAATAAAATAATCAAGTAGAAGCATAGAACTCTAATAATGGTCATGCGAGAAGAAAAATACTTGCCTTTCCCCTCATTCCGTAGCAAAAATAAAGAATAAATGAATTAGATAACTATTTCAATTTATTAATGCTATGAATATTAAATACAAAACTAAAATAATTAATATAATTAATAAAATATACACAAACAAATATGTTTACATAAAAATCACATTTCGGCAAAAGTATTTCTTTTATAAAATCGTAAATTACTTTGAAATTGCACGTTCTTTTACTTTTGTAAACAAGCAACTTATTCAAATAAGTACTGAAATCAGTCAAATCGACATAAAACAACGAGAGAATCTCTATATAAAACGTCAGCTATAATAAAAATTACAATAGAAATTCCTTCTACAAGAATAATTCTTTTGGAAATTTTATTAGGCACTCCAGAATTAGTGACTAACCAACGAGAACCTTCAAATTTACATAATTTCCAAATTTTCAGTTTTTTTGTTTCATTAAGCGAATGCTGATTCTAAAATTTGTATAAAATTGAACGGTACTATTTCAACGTCTGTACAAATGAGTTTTACTAAAAAATTGTAATAAATTCAGCACGTATACAGCTGTGAGAAGAGACTTGGAATTAGCTTGGAAACGCAACACTACCAGTTTCCATCTAAAAATCTATCAATGCTGAATAATACCTAAAGTACTACCACACTAAACATTTCTCTTTCGGGTTCATTTTGGACCCAACCGGACAATTAAAATCGTCACTAAAATATTTCATATTACTCATTGGTACTAGCACCCGATATTTGTCTGGTGCATGCTCGTCAGCAATAATTTGCTGTTGTAATTCTTCGTTACGTGTTTTCGAGCACCAAATACTTGCGGCCGACATCCAGAATAATTGCCTACCATTGTACTTAATTCCCGGCAACAAAGGCTCTTCACCATTTCTATCCACCCACCTTTTATACGCCAGATAAGCCTCCTTAATACCACCATTATCAGCAATATTTTCACCCTGTGTGTTTATACCATTCAACTGCAAAACACCAGTAACGAAACAGAAAGCGTGTTAGTCGGTTAACGGCGTACATGCTACAACGGGGCTAAAATCTACACAACTACTTGGACGACTTACAAGACATTAGTCTACTCATGCTAAAGACTCTACATCTATATGTACACTTTGTTTCTTACTCACGTTTAATTTCAACTCGGGCACTGAATAATTGCCATATTGATCGATAATGCACTGTGCTTTCTCGGTGAAAGCTTTCCGTGTTTCCGGAGCCCACCAGTCCACCAAGTTACCTTCTTTGTCAAATTGTCTTCCTTGGTCATCGAAACCATGGGTGATTTCGTGTCCAATTACGAATCCTATAGCACCATAATTCATGTAACGCGGTCGTTCAGCGTTGAAGAACACTCCTTGTAGGATACCAGCAGGGAATTCTATAAATCATTAAAAAATCAATTATTAGTCATCGAACTTTGAATAATAGTTGTTTTATCTATTTTGGTGTTTAGGTAGAACTATTAAAGCGGTTTTTAAGACTTGTTATTTTGTTTATTATTTTACGTACGAATGCTGTTCTCGATAGCTGAATAAAAGGCATTAACAACGGCTGGTCTTCCATGCGTAATCCAGTCAGTTTTGTTAACTGGCTGACGAAGTCGTTTAAATGATAAACGAGTACCGAAGAGAGTCAGATTCAAAATGGATCGCATGTACAGATTCTCATCGACTTCCAACTAGAAATGAAGCCAAATTAAACAAACATCAAGTTTCGAGTTTTTTTTTCTTACACCATCAAAGAATTCCTCCAACTTCCTATCGTCCAACAACTCATCCGGATAGGCAATATGTGTAGACATTGACTGAGCTTTTTCCAAAGCATTTTTTCTCGTTGTATCGTCCATCCATTCGACGTTCTTCAAGATATCCACAAACTCCTTCCTGATATCCGCTACCATTTCAATGGCGTTTTGACGTGCATTTTCGTTGAAGTATTTTCGCACATACAAAGCTCCGGCCGCAATTGGAAGACTGCCTGCGGAGATATCAATGCATTCCTTCCATCTGGATTCACGTTCCGTGCGTCCCGTTACAATTGTGGTATATTCCAATTGTCGTTTCCTGAGAGCTTCATTTAGATACGAAACCGAAGAGGAAGCAGCCCTCCACATCACATAGTTCGCTTGAACCCTGTAAATTGAAGTCAGTCATCTGTAAGTGATTCTAACGTGGTATGTTCGTAATAAGGTACCTTTTCGGAGTTTTACTGATCAATTTCTCGAATGCTGTTATGTACGAGGGTACACTGACGACGATCACCTCATCGTGAGCGATAGTCGTGTCGGGTGCCAGGAGGGTGTTTATGTATTCCGCCCAGGGAATACTGGGGAATTTCATGCTTAATTCGTCAATGGTCATTGGGTTGTAAAGAGCGGTTGCATTACGCCGCTTCTCACTGGGCAACGAAATCTAAGAATGAAAATTGAATTTTTTTATTAATGAAAAACGCTCACTAATTATCATCACTTGACTTAATATCTTTTTACTGGAAATATGAAATTGATTATTGTAGTTATTGTATGTATAAACAAAAATTCGTTTACACAATTCATTATTAAGCAGAATCAGACAAATAATCTTAGATAGTTTTAAACAACAATAGGTAAACAATATTTAATATAACAAAAATTATAACAACCTTGTGAATTATTTTATAAAAATAAAAATCACCTTGTTGTTATTTATCATAGATAAGTATCCAAATTGCTTTTTTATACACATCTCTGACTTATCAATTTTTATTATTTTCGGTACTATAAGTTGTTTTCATTAAATTGAAACCCTGACTGTCTACGTTCTAACATACACGTATGGAACTCACATTAGCCAATTGCATTTCAAACTCGAGAGATTCTTTCAATTCCTTCGTGGCTTGGTCTTTGTTAGCGCCAAAAAGCACTGCAATATCCACCATGTAATCGTAATATGCACGAACTAATTTATCATCGAAGCCCTTCGTGAGGAACTCCCTTCGCAATCCTAACGGAGCTTGATCCAACTGCAAAACGGTATACAAATTATTGAAAATTTAATCCACATCAATTCTACGCTTTATTTACATCAATAATTCGTCTCGTTGAATTTTTCACATCAATTCCCACTGAAAAGTCCATAAAATAATCAACACTGTATCCAACTTTGCGGAATTTGTAGACCGATGTACGCCAATCAAAGCTGCCCTCCTGCCAATTTTCGCCCTCGAGCGCTGGCCATCCGCCCAACTCCTTCAAAATTGCATGGATCGTGGTAAGCCCGTCTTTTTCGATTAACGTTTTATTCATGCACGCTCTGTACAGTTTCTTGGTCAATTGGAAAGGTTGTGGCTCGTTCGGTTGGATGGGCTCTTCAATCATTGTTCTTAATTGCTCCTGTAGCATGTCGCTGATGATGCTGAAAGACGTGACCGACGATTTGTCGTCTGGAATGTTGGTTTTCTTGAGGAAGTTGCCGCACGTAAACTGATAGAAATCGTCGCAAGGGTCCACCGTTTGGTCCATGTACTCCAAGACGCGTGAAGCGGTGTGGATGCAGCCGGGAGTCAGGCATACCTTCGCCTTGTCGTTTGGATACGCGTTTATTGTGGAAGGTGTGTTGCTGTAGAGTGGCTCCGCACTGAATGCCGGATCTTAAATAATTGGACAGAGAGTTATTGAGGAATTTCCACATTTGAAACGGTTATATTGATTAGTGATAAGGATCACGCGTGATAAACGATCGACCTTCGGTAATATCGCGATTATTGCAAATTAAGCAAAAGTTGGTGATTTCCACAAATTTATGATAAAAAAATACTGAGTTTAAATGAATTTACAAGAAATGCAGTTATATGTGTTGCGAAATCGATAAAATTCAACCAAAAACGGGACAATTTATTTGCAATAATTGTGTACAAGTGCCTAGTTGTGTGTGACGCGCTTCACTAGGTTACTATTTATTTAGAAAGTTGGTCAATGACTCTCAGAGTTTATCTCGTACTTTTTTACAGTATAAATGTAATGCAGCTGTAACGAATTTAAAATTTAATTGCATTTGAATTATGTGGCGTAATAGCAAATTGCTCATTTTCTGCCACATACACACACATTCGTTTATTTTTTAATGGTTTTACGAAAGCGCGTTTTATTTACGGTTCCGAAATAAAAAATTTCAATTCAATGCCAATACTCACTGGTGTATTGCTGATCTTTCTTATATAATACTGTAACGAGTGCTATAATTAAGGAGATTCCAAGTAAAGTTGTTACAACTGTTGTTAAAGTTAAGCATCGTTCCATGCTGGTCCGGCGTTTCCACCACGTCGGATTTCTGTAAAAAAAATTCAAATGTTAGAGTATTTTTCCAACATCCTGGTAGTAAAATGCTTAATTTATTTAGTTGGTTAATATTAAACATTTTATAAGTTTTTATGCAAATTGTGAATTGCAATGAATAATTATGTTGTTTCTCATGGGTGTTGATGTAAAATGATGAGAGTAATTGCATGTAATTACGATAAAAACACAAACGCCTCTCTAATATGAAAATTGGCAGTGAAGGTTGAAAAATTGAGAAAATTAGGTGTACATACGGTTTCTGCATAGTGTCATCGGTTTCAGATGAGTTTTCATATGGAACATCGTATAAATAAACGTAATCTGTCATGATTTAAAAACACGCGAGCTGTTCCATTAATATTAAATGAAAAACTAACGAAACCGACCATTGTTTATATGATCATCGCCTCTCGCACCAACAATGCTCGCAATTGATTTTTATCTATCGAACTATCTATTATTATTGATATAAGTGAATATATTTTTTTTTTGTATTCAAATTTGTGGTGTATATATATGTATGTATAAGTTGAAGTATAGTTTGTACCTACTCAGCAAATTAGCTTGTTAAGATTTCATCAGAAACGTTAGTTTATTGGGAAAAATTGTCTGAAATTGCACAATTAGATTTACTTATTTTGTCGAGTTTCCTGCTTTGCACTCAAAAAAGTGTATGATATGTGTTAAAAACTTCTTTTTTTTTCCTGCTTTTAAACAGAGTTTTTACTAGAGCAAATAATGAAGATGATTAAGTTTGATAATGGGATTAATGTGGGCTGAATTGCGTGCACTATAAGAGGATCCATACAGTTTCTTAAATATTAAAATGGTGAGAAAATTATATTTAATACAGTGTTTCAGAACAATAAGAACTGTTTAACTAAACACGCAACAGTAAAAAAATTTTTAGTTTGTCGAGATTTCCCTGATGAGATGTTATTTGGACAGGATTACGTTTATTTGTTTTTTTCTCTTGTAAAGGCCCGGGCCATTAGGACTTTCCAGCATAAATAAAGATCATCATCCATTATATTAAAATAGCATTATTTAAGGTACTCTCTCATACTAAAAGCTAATTAATAATTCAGTGACTAAGATGTTTTTTGTGCACGGGATTTTAGATGTGTTGCTCAATTTTTTTACTGTTGTTTCTTTGTTAATTATAAGTGCAACAAATTCAAGAACAACTTTTATATCCGCAGGATATTTATGAATAGGTATCAACAGCATAAAAAACGACGTACAGTTTCGCTATATACTCCGAGAGCTCTTCAATAATTAGGGGTATTTATTTCATTAGAGTTTATTAAACTTGCAGATATTACCATATGTAGAATAGATCAAATCAATCTATAATCGCGACTTGTTCCGCTTTTACCTGCCTGCTTTTTCTACGTTTGGTAAAATTTTTATCAGCTGGTTTACTAACCCAGTAATCACCTGAATCCAATTTTGAATGCGTTCAAAGTTTCGAGTTTAGAAACGATTACTACATGTATAAATACAGCTTATTTATAGATACAATTAATTTTATTATGTACATAAATTATATTTCGGTGAACCATGTAATATAAATATGTACAACTTGTTTTAATTATGATAATAAAAGTTTGTTTTATAAAGTGGTTTTGAAACAGAGATTTTTTAGGAGTACTCCTCTCTCTTCGTTTATCATTAATCACACTGAAAAAAATACTCATGTATAGGTGAATAGGTCATCTTTCGATGTAAGTAAGTTCATAAATATTCACGTAAATATTTTTCGAATACCATAATGTTCAGCATATCAAATGTCACAAACAGGAAAAGAATCTATTATAAATCTCTATTATTATTTTCTAATCTTTCGGTTGTTGTTCTTTTTAATAACAGTTTTTTTGCCACCAAACTTTGATCATATTTTCTAAATCGCACTTTTTGTAAATGCGGAATAAATTTGCAACTGAAAATGTTATACAACGAGCATATTTGGCACAAATACTACACATTATTCCTGCAATATGACTTTTTGTAACCTTGTTCATTTTATTCAGTGCAATTTTTTAAACATAAGCACACAAGTATCGTGAACAAAGTAAAGAAAAATAGGTAAATTAACATCAATTTTGTCTATTTTATACAATGAAAATACAAATTGGAGACAATAAAAAAATAATAATGTTTATTGCAAAACAAGTTTATATTTAATGATGAGTTTTGTATAATGTGAATAATGTATAATTAAATTGTTATGATTGCCTTCGTCTTCTCTCTTTCCTGCAATATTTTTCATTATTGTAAAAACTGCTCATTCAGTCAAAAAAGATCCCATTATAATAAACAGTAATAAATTGCCTAAACAAAATTTATAACTCATATAATTTGCACTGTATTGTATATAATATTCATAATATTCAGTGTTGATTTAACCAATTATTATAGGAGTATAGATTAATAATTAAACAATAAAGTGCAATGTAAAATATTCCATGAGGTTTGTCGGTGTGGTCAGTCTATTCATTCAATCAATTCGTTATTTTGTGCATATTTTATTAGTTATCTAACGGTATTCCGGTATTTCTTTTTAGAGTAATACAATGCAGGAATAACAATTAGTTTATCGAGTTGAATTAATGATTAATTCATGTGCTACACGAGTCAAGATACATTTTCAACAGCAATTTGAAATTTAAATGCGATAAAAAAAATTCAAACACTCTTATCATCACATTTTATTGTTGCTTGTTTTAAACATTTTCCTCGCCGAACACACAGAAAACAAGCAGCGAATATAGCAGTGCGCTTTTCAATTTTACCAAGAAAATTGCCAAAGTGGCACGTACCCAAAGTAAACTCACATGTTTATGGAAATTATCGTAAACGGGGTTTATCGTATAACGTAGAATCCAGAAATTTAGTTGTTGGAAGGTGGGTTTGTTGTATAGTTGCTTTTGCGGTTAACCAGAACAGTAAATAGAGGGTCTTTTACGAGCCCTACCCACATAAAACCGATTTTAACAGGCGAGTTTGCAGTAAAAATTCACGATGGATCTGTTATTGTTTTCATTACAGGGGGATTTTCGAAAACAATCACGAAATTGACGGATTTTTCCACAAACTTCTGACATTAGAGGCGCAGTGTTGTTGTTGGGTTCCAAATGAGTTTTACGATTTTTTTCTCTTGAAATTAGTTTATATAAAAAGCGAAAAAGTTTTCAAATGGAAAAACGTATATGCCAGCATGGTGCGCTATATCATTAGATTTTCACAAAAAGTCCACAAACACAAATAGAAAAGTTGAGTAAAACACTTACATAGTTAATTTAGAAAGTTTTCTTCACATTTCAAGTGGGTTCCCAACACAAATAATTTTATATCAAGCTGGATTATGTGTTTATTGATTTGAATGGCAGCAACTGATAGATTGATAATAATTTGTTCGTCGCATGTCCGTTAAGTAACTTATACTTATACTTAGTGTACTTTATAATAATTGCGTAAATGGATTTTTATCGCTTTTTTTATACATACGATATCTAGACAATACGAAGTAAGTGTTGCATAACAAGTAAATTTTTCAATAAATATATAGCACAACTGATTATTTAGGTACATTTATAAAAAAATGTACGAGAAGTAAATCGCGATGACGTATTATTTACTTGTTTCGTGCTATAATTGTCGAGTAAATATGTTAAAAAAATCTTTTATCGCCGTACGCTTACAAATATTCTTAAGAAACCTTATTTATTTGTATACATTTATATAATTTCATTTGAGAAATCCATTCTTAATTGGCAACGTATTGTTCATTGATTAATTTCACTTTTGCCATTTATTCTCGATTGCTGCTCGTCCTCTGGATTTAGAAAATAAACACAAACCGGTATGTCACGTTATCGGTTTGACTTTTGCAGATAAAATGCGGAATTTTGCGAAATAAAAACGAAATTCTTAAAATTCAAACACGATTTCTTTTTGCCTCCTTTGACTACTTATCGAGAAACTACTTTGGTGAAAATTGCTACACTTACTTGATGACAGTCTGCTTCACCCCTGAAGTCATCTTGGCGGAATGAAAAAACAATAATAACTGAAAAAGTTTCTATTTAGATCACAAATTGATTCGCACAAAGTCACTGTTTTATTTTGGCGCCTAACAGATCATTTTGAATGTCGCTTTTCTCTATATGAATCGTTCTTTAAAAGCTAAAAGGAACTAAATTCTGTTGGAGCGCACACCAACCATATGAAGTAAACTTCCACCACCCCCACTTAAACGCTATAAACTCATGTTTCAGTACGTCCGTCTAAAGTGACATTTTCCTTTTTTGAATTTGTAAAATGCCTTTATCACAGTGCCTTCTCCTTCTCCTCGATTAGCGATTTTGAAAGTGCAAATAATAGCGATAAGCATTGAAGTAAACAAATTATGCGGATATAAAGTGAATTGGGCATGTATTCGCGATTAATATGGGAATTTTTCTGAATACAAACGATTTTTCGGATCCTATTGTACATACAAGGTCAAAACAATGTATTTTACGTAATTTAACATTAATTGAGGATTGTAAATTTGGAACAAAACAATTACAAATGCATTTAATCATTAAATTGATTTTTAGGTAATACGGTTATGGCGGGAAAAAGTGCGCACAATTCTAGTTTACATTTAATGGTTTTGTTATATTTTCCCCTAAACTACCATGAATTATTTGAATAGAATAAATTGTTATTGTTTACATTTGCCTTTTATTGTTTACTACAAATAGGAAAATGTTCTTTACATTTGCATTTTAATTCGAATGAGCAATTTTTCCGCCACAAAAAACTGTTTATGAAGAACTGCGTTTATGTTTAAAGGAAATAGGAACACGACGCACTTTGGCTTAATTAGACAATTATTTTATTTGGAAAATCAGATCATAGTAATTTTTTTAATTATTGAAACAATAACACGCGCTTAGTGGGAATTTTTTATAGAAAGAAGAGCATGGATTTGCATGCTTAAACAGTTCTTGAGAAATTCAATCCCAAAGGTGCGAGATGAACGAATTCTTTCCCAGATGTACAGCCGAAGATTTTCCATTGTATGCAAAACTGATGTGGTAGGTGGGCTTATAAAAAAAAATATGACACAGAAACATTTCATAGATAAAGAAAATCTTTTGTGTCATGCTTGGATAGAAAAATTAGTCATTTAGGTGGACTCCCAATTCCTCATCTACAATTACAGGCTAATTACGTTGCATTACACAACCGCAATCGTAATAATAAATGCATTGATGAAGTAAAAAAGCGCGGAAGAGGCGCACTGAACCGTTACCTCATAAGCCGAAGGAATTTTTATGTATCCAAAATAAATAAAGGCCAAAAATTTTCTTTACCCACGACACCAGCGTCTATTAAACGTTTTTGTGGGACGTTGAGTGCACTTAGGTCCATAAGTAACGGGATGAACCAGTCATAAGGTCAATGCCTCACCAAATCAAAAGAAATATTTATTCATATTCGAGTCCATTAAATTAACAATAACGTAATTACGATTGGGAAAGATTCGCATACATCAGACAGTTCGATTAATATTCTATTTGCTTTCTTTTGTGGACAGAATTTTGCGTAACCTACTTTTCTTTTCGATTTGACATGGAATTTTCAATTTAAATAGAGTCGTATATGTATATTTGGTTTTGATTAAACATTTCGATAGTTAGACAAGAAAATGAATTAAGTAGATGTATTTAGAGTGGTAATAAAATGTGACCCCCTTAACGGGAATTGCAAAAAGTTGCGATATTAGAATGAACAATAAAGTGGAAAAAAATGTGCACAATTTTCCATGTAATAAACAATTGTTTCATTTATAGAGACAAATTCAATTCAAGGTTTATTTTCCGAGCATGCTAGTGTAAAATTTGCAGTTTCCGTTACAAGAGAAGAATGACAGGAAAAAAAATGGGTAATTTGTTAACAAAACTTGACACAATTATTGTGTTTAGTGTATTTTTACTTGAAAGAGTAGAGAAACATTGTCATGGACGTATAAAGTTGAGACGTAATTCGATTAAGATATTTATTGTGGACACTATTATTTGAGCACTTGGAATTACCTTTCTCTTTTATATAAAATCGATATTAAGAATATTTTCTTCAATTTAGAGAGTTTGTACAGCAAAATAAAGTCAATAACTTAATTACTTTTACTTTTTAATATTTAAAGTAATTTGAACCCACATATATGTATATAAGATTTTCTATAACAGTTGGGAATCTAAATACCTACATCCTTAATTATAAAGATAATAATTATTTTAATAGTATTTATAGTTATTTCAATATCAATTCTTATGTATCTTTTTTACTTTACTAATTAAACAAATTAACTTTTAAATAATACTTGCAAATCCATTTCATTTGATAGCTAATGAACTGAAGAATTTTATATGTCGTGGATATTGTGAAAGTCAAAGATGCAATTAAATTGTATTCTTCAAGTGAAATTTTCAATTTCAAGCCAAAACGAACTAGAAAAGCGATAATCACTATTTTTAATGTGTTTTATCATCGAACAAAAAATCGGTAATTTTTGTTGTTTGCATTCATAAAACCTTTTAAAACGAACCTACTCATTCTGGGAACTGAAAAACCTAAACGATGGCGGCATAATAACTATTAACACATTCGACAGTAATTAATACAGTTAATATGAAAACAATAATTGAATAAGAAAACAATTTCTCTTGGAATTCTTTTTGTTTTTAATATAAAAGGCATTAACATTGAATTATGATTGTGTGTGGGTGCCACTTGCCAAGTTTAAGTTTGAATTCATATTTATTTATGCAGAATTATAAACAGTACCTTGACCTGGTCACCTTCTATCTCACCTGTTGTCTTGTATTTAAATTACTGCACATTTAGGCGATTTTTCACAGTGCTTCGCAACATTGAAATGCAAATATCCTTCCACAATGGAAAGATAAATTCTCTATCAAAACCAAAACAGATTGTAATTTCATTATCAAATATTGCAGCATTACAATAAATTTATAATAAAATTTCAAGAGATATGAAAGGGGTCCCATTTGGTGAATGCTTTCTTGGTACCCAAGAGAAAATTGTCAGCCATAATATATGGGATCTATTTACGAAATTATTTATATTCTTGTTTGTGTCTGTCAGTGCTGCTGATGACGGTACGAAAAGGGTGGATGGAATTTTAATAAATTAAAAAAATAAAAACCAGAAAAGGTGCGACTTTCATCCTCTCGTGCATGATTAAATTGACTGGAACAGAGAGAATATTGAACCGAAATTTAATTTTTACTCTTAATTGAAATGTAAATAAATTCACTTTTCATGGAAACTCATCAATATGATAATACGTTGTCACATAGACAACAATTTTCCTTCCGATTTATGAACGTGAATTACTCATAGAGGGTCATCCAGTTGTTACTGTATTAAATTTTACCTTTGAAGACGATGTGCGAATAGTAATTTCAACTCCATGAATATTTAGAGCTTGTAGTGCAGGTAATTGTTGAAAAACAATAATCGCATTGGAAAATTCTACACAGTCACAATTTAAATATTCGGAATTTAATATTTTACTTTATTCTTTTTTACACGTTATCTACAATTGACCTCTAATTACGCATCAGTCCAAGGCTTGACAATATTTTATCTAAATCACTGAATGTAAATTTTAAGTTTCTGGTTAAACAATAAGCACCATAAAATATATAATACATATAATTTATTATTTTTTAATATACATTATACAGTACAGTTTTCTATGTATTTTTTATATAATTGAGTACATGTAATACACAATAAATAATAATCCACAAAACCTTTGGTCCCTATATCATACATGTAACATGTAATATTCTATTTCCTTTTGAATTTTCCTTTGTAATTCAATTAATTTTTCATACACTTTATGCATGATGAGTTAAAAAAATTATTAATATACACAACTTTATTATTTCCTATCATTTTCACGACTAATAACAATTAAATATAAGTGCAAGCTGAAAAAGTATTCTTCAGTAATAATACATAGGTAAATAATTGAGCTGAAATGATTGTTAAAATGACTATATACAAAAAAAGTTCAAGTTTTCACAGTTCTTAATCCTTTTTTACCACCAAAACCGCGTATGGCCGACAATAATTCCTCTCTGGGATCAGCCGCAGGTTCAATCTGCCTCGACACCATCGGTTTTAAAACAATTTTTGGCATTTGTGGGGGAGGTGGTGGTGGTGGCAGAATAACATCCGACTCGGTATTTACATGTGGTAGCGAATTGAAAGAATTCTTCTGATTTATAAAAGAAATATGAGTTTTTCTTGCATCCTCCTCTTTAACAGTAGTTTTATTTGATTCAGTTCGTCGCAAATTCGATTGGCCAAATGGCACATCTTTATTTATCGAATAAACATCATTTGCTTTCGGTTTATTTGGCAACGTATTGAAACTTGTCAACGAACTTTTTGTTAGTCGATTGTTATTGGTTGTTTGATTTGTTTCCGGTGATTTGAAACCGCGAACTGTGGGCACCGATTTGAAGCTGTTTGTATTAAACGGTTTTGGATCGTTGAAATTTTTCAAAAAACCATTGGAATTGATGTTGTCTTCAATGGAAATGTAGCCGTTAGGACTGTAATTATTGTTAATATGTGTGATAGAAGTGTTGTTATTATTTTGGAAATCCTTGAACGGTTTCTTCAGTTCAACAGATCGGACAACTGGCACGCGTGAAATGTCGAAGTTTGAGCCTAAGGCTATTGAATGGGGCCGTTTCGGTGCTGAGTTTACGTCAGAAAATGGTCTACGATAACCGGCTGCTGTTGTATGATTAATAAAACGCTGGTTATCAATGATTTTGTTGTTGTTATTAGGGCCGATCTTAATCACTACATTTCCTGAATTTTGAGATGAAATTGGTTCGGTGCCATTAATCTTAACTGAGACGTTGTTTTTCGGATCGGCTGTATTGAAATACGTTGGAGGTGGTTTTTTGGCTACGTTTGGAATCGTTGTAGAAGTGTTATTATTGCTGTTCTTTACTTCTATACTGTTTGAACTTGATACGTTGTTATTCGTTGTGTTTACAATCAATTTTAATGAGACATGATTGCTTAATTTGTAATCGGCGTCTTCTTTCACCACAACTGGCACTTTGGGACGTTCCGACCACGTTGCCATGTTAATTGAAGGTGGACCTCGGTATTGATACGTTCTTGGTGGTGGTTTGTCTTCGATTTTGGGTGGTTCGGGCTGTGATTCTTTGTCCAACTCCTCTACGGATGTTGTGGGAGTGTTGAGTTTATTTTGAATAAGTTTCATTACCTAAAAGATATGGAATGAAAATTAGATATACGAATTTTGTAAATTTTCAAGTTATTACAAACGTGTGTATTAATCAAACACAAAATCCAAAAAAGCCCTTCACTTACCTCTAAACTTTGCAAACCAGAAACATCATACAGACTGTTGCTTTTCGCCAAAGTTTCTTGTGGTTCTTCGGTTTTCTCCATATTGTATTTATTCAAAGTGATGTGCGATTTTGATCTTGACACTGGTTTACTTGGGGACCAATTTTGATCCGCAGAGAACGATTCGGAACGATTCACAATCGAACTCGTCTGCAAATTCTGAGGCCGATAGAATTTGTATTCGGTGCTTTCTTTCTTTGTTTCTTCCGTTATGTGTTTCCTATAGGAAATATTCTCCATAGATCGGCCGATGAAATTTTTCTTTAACGTACTTTGTTCAGTCTCTGCAAATGAATTAATGCTTCTATACGTATCATTCGTGTTGCTGTGAATAGTATCGTCCTCAAACACTTTGATATTTTTCTTGGGATTATCATATGTGGTTATTTTGAAATTTGGTAAAGTGCTCGTTTTATTCATGGTTACACTGTTAGTTTTACGTAAATTAGTGGTGTAAGTTTCCTCTTTATGATGTGTGTTATTATGTTTCACTTCGTTAAATGTTGATTCAAATGTTTTTAAGGAACTCGTGAATGATTCATCTGGTTTCTGTTTCTCCTCTATATCAGTCATTTTAAGACTAGTAGCTAACTCTCGATTATAAACTAATGATTTGCGTTTCTCTAAATGCTCTAAAGACAATTTATTAAGCAGTGACTTGTTGTCGTCCTCACTTATAACGCTCTGCAAATCGCTGACTGTTTCCCGTTCGCTCTGAACGTCTTCGATTGCTTTCAGTTTTTCGAAGAGTTCAGGAGAAGTGACCACAGAATCCTTGTAATCAGTCGTCACTGATTCGGTCTCGTTTGGAGGTTCAGTGAAATGAGCGGGACTTGAGTCCCTAAAGGCCTTCGGTGGTGAAGGAAGTTGATATTGCCAGTCCAATTCGTTTAATTCCGGCTCGTTGGAAGGCTCCTTTGACCGCACAGTGAACTCCTTTGGAGGCTCTAAGTCGATTTTAGACGAATCAAGGCTATCGATATGCTTAACTTCCGATGCTGATTCAGTTTGTTTAGTGTCAGTGTTGGGTAATTTTGAAATTGGTTTGCTTTCTGGAAGTGGTGTAGTGGGTGTAAGTTGTGAAATATTTGCCGAAATTAAAGATTCTGAAAAAATAAAATATTTTTTATAGAATGAGAATTTTAGAGGTGTTTTTTGTTTGTTTTCTAACTACGAAGAAGAGTTTGAAATGAAAAAGAAACGCCAAAAGAGTCAAATATTAATACACTAATAATAAATAATAAAATAAAGAGACAACATGCCTGAATCGGAAGTATCACCAATCACCCATTTATCTCTAACCCCACCAGAAGAAATATCGTCTAAATCCTCAGTATTACTCCACTTTCGTAAATTTCCATTCAGAAAACTAGGCAGACTATTAACACTGTGTAGGCTTTGAGTTGAAATGTTTTTCTTCAAGTTGAGGTCTTTGTCTATTGAATGAATTCCATACAGTTGATTGTGGATTTCCCCTTTAGGTTTCTCTACTTTTTTCGACCCAGTAAACAACTTTTCATCGAAATCTTCGATCTCGTCTGCCGTTTGGAATGAGTCTACTGTAGAAGTAACTGAATCGGGACGAGAGTTTAATTTGTCACTATCACTACTCTTAGAACTAATACGATCCGCTTCGAAATTTTGATCGATTAGACTACAGCCTATTTGAAAACAATTCTTTTTATTGAGTGTATCGTATTTGCTCGTCCTAGGACTTTTTGTGATAAAGGCTACAACCTCAGGCGGTTTTACCCCTGAATCTTTTGAATCTGACTCGTCCAAAATACTTGGAGACTGTTGCAAATTTTCGCTGGAAACAACTGATTCGGCAATGCTTTCCCTTGGCGTATCTGAATCGTCATTTATTGTTTCCTTCTCAGAATCGTTCAATCTGTCTATGCTATCTTCAACTGATTCGTTCAATGTGATATCAGAAATGATACTCCTGTTATCCTTTTCACATTCCCCATCAAGATTATCAGTCTTTTCATGCACTACTCCGCTTAATGTCCTTGGTGTCACAATAGGACTTTTCTCGTTTGTTTCTATCAGACTACGTGGTTTCGGTATGGGTGGAGCTTGTCTAGCACGACGAGGAGCAGGTTTAGGATTAGTATTAGCAGTATTTACAGTATCCCTTTGCTCATTAAGTGATTCTAGCATGCAAAATTAAAAGCTTCAGTTATGAAGGTGAAGGTTATTCAAAAAGAAGCGACAATCCTTCACCGCCACCACCATAAATAAAATTATAATTAAATCAACAGGGAAAAGAGATGGAATTTAATTACAAACTAGTAATTTCTGAAGCTTTATGAACAATAACTTTATCTAATTTTACTAGAAATTGTTTCCAGCTTTCACTATTACGTTGTATCCCATTCGCATTTGTGTTTGAGTTCAATTGCTTTTCTGAAACAATATTTTCGCTAAAAGTGCTAGAATTGTGTTGTATCAGACTACTTTCTGTATCCGGATCGCCCACCACAGTTTCAACTGTTTGGAAGCAGGTGATCTTGCCATTTTGCACATTATAAATTTGCCCCAACATTGTGGGTTTTTTGCAGTTTGATGAATCGTCCTCGAAATACGCGTTAATTTTACCAAGAAATCGACTTGTAGCATAAATTCCATCTTTTTTCACTTTGGAATATTTTTTACGAAAGTGGCTACGGGAGATTTTATGCAATGCAACTTGCTTACCTGATGCTGTTTCTTGTGAGACTACAGGAAGGGGTTGACTAGCAACAACTACAGGACTAGGTGTAGTAGCAGTAGTGGATAAGTCTGCTACTGAAGTTGTAGTATTGAATGTAGGGGGTGGAGGTGGAGCAGCTTTCTTTTTCCGACCTAA
The DNA here is from genome assembly GCA_963930825.1 of Silvanus unidentatus. NCBI lineage: Eukaryota > Metazoa > Arthropoda > Insecta > Coleoptera > Silvanidae > Silvanus > Silvanus unidentatus. Next base: position 4,240,903 of record OZ005758.1, read on the forward strand.
AAACAAACAAAATTATATCTTAGATGTATTCGCCTCTTCACTACGAATCAAACTAAAATACAAGCAGATTATCCCAATTGTAATATACTTATGGCACTCCTTTAATAGATATAACAACCTACGTATTAATTGGTGACACAAATGTACGGTTTTTTACGGAAAGTGAAAGTCTTGCGAAAACGTTTATTTGATTTTGATGTAAAACACAAAAAAGTTGATAACAAAGGGGGAATTCGAAGAAGTCGGCCCTATCAATGCAAATTACGATTGTTTTTTATCGGAATGTGTGCAAACACTTAGACAAATAAAAAGTGACTGACTAATTAAAAGTTTGATCGAACTGGATCAAGTGTACACAAGGAGCATTTTTCCGCCCACATTCCAACTCAAACGTCCTACGTGCTCTTTTAGTGAATTTAATTAATAGAAAAATACAACACGCGTCGACTGTTGTTGATAGGCAATTAGAAGTCACCATAAATAGGATAGACAAAAGTAAATATACCTACCAGCGAATGCTAAACTAGAAGTTGACTTAGAGTGTGAGGACATTTGCGTTAAATTCGTTGTACTTGCACTATGTATTTGATCCAATTTGTTCCCATTTATAAAGGCGGACTTTGGTCGCCTAGGGAGAGAAGTGTTACAATGGTCACTCAGAACGGACGCTTCATGATACCCAGAACTGTCACTGCTGTTTCTGGAATGGCATATAGTCAGACCATTACTGTCCACTTTTTTTAAGTCTTCGGAAGTGGCAGTCGTTGTTTCGCTTAGTGAAATACTGCTCGGAGGTTTCTCCTCGCTGATTTTGCGACTGACAGTTTCAGTGTTGTTGGATGGTTGTGGCGGTTTGGGAGCAGGTCGCCGTTTACGTTGCGGTGGTTTTGGTTTATCTGGCATTGTGTCTTGTTTAACGGGAGCCAGAATCGGAGGCTGCACTGTCGGTGGTGTAACTGATCGTGAATCGTCACTTTGTGTCGGAGATATCGAGCGATTTTCACTAGATAATGATCCAGATCCCATGCTCTGTAAATGATAAAATTGATATAGTGGTTTTGATTAGTTTTTGTGATGTACGAACCGATTTTCCTCGACGAAAGATCAAATTAAACACACCACCACCAGTCTTCGTATGCATCTGTTTCCTCTCCTCTTCTTTCCGCAAAGCCATGATGTCACTAGTGGAAAACGGTTGATTGATCGTACCTTTCACTACCATATAAATCTCCGTAATTTGGTAATCACATAGGGTTAGTTTTGGGTCGAGTACCTGGTCTAAATTGCCTGGAAAAATATGTAATTATTTGGAATTTTGTGGAGACTCGTGACAAGATAAAGAACATAAATCAGTGTGTATTTTTAGCATTTTTTAATGGATTATTAAACTACTTACAAGTTATTTAACTTAGTTTTTTATTTTACTTGGTAGAAAACACATTAACGAGCTAAGAATTTATTGCAGTTTAGTACGAACTGATTGTAAAATTATTAATGACAATGGTATTTTTTTGTATAAAATAAAATTCCTATCATTTTTTATATTCATTACGTTGTAGAGTTTAGAATAAATAAAGTATATACGTTGGTGAGTATTATTAAAACAATAGCTATATCTACGTAATACGAAATTACTCTAAACTGATAAATTACTATTAAAATATTTTTAACTATTGTTATTGTTTTAATTCTCTTATCTACTGCTGTTTACTCACATATCATGTCGGCAAGAGATGCAAAGAAAACAAAGCATTGTTTGTGCAACAATTCTTTTTTAACATTGGCGCATTCGCCAATATTTTAACTTTTTGGCTTAACTTTTGTTTAAGCCAGTTATATAATTTTTTTGCAAATTCTGCGTTCCACCGAATAGGTATCATTTTATATAATTAATCTTACGTTACGTCACTAAGTTATCAATTATGCATTGTAAATTTATGAACGTGAAATATTTCACATAATTTAGAGATGAAACAAAATTCCAAGAAAGTGCAACCACATGACGAAACACCGCACAGTATTTATTAATCTACATAGTAATTTGAAGCCAGTTAAAATGTAATTACATAATGTAATGATTTAACCTTTTAGCAATATAATATACGAAAAAAATCTAATGACTAGAAATTATTGTAACGGGGCCCCCGAAAAAGCCTCCATCAACCTATGATTTGAGAATAAAAAAAAACATCACTCAAAAAGAAGGGAGAGAAAGAGACCGCGCTAATGTAGCCAAAGAGAAAGCACGGAATGAGTTGACTTGTTGAAAATGTGGTCCATACACGCATTTCCAAATGAATAAAATCCACATAAAAACCGTTAACTCTCTTAAATTCGTATAATAGCCGTGCCCAGTCAAGCCACAAGGTAAAAGAGCAGAGTGTCGTGAAAGAGACGCTCACCTGGATGCTTGAATTCGTATTTAATCGGATCTAAATTCTTCTCTTCACACACTTTCCTCATCACATCCTCCAGCAGCACATTTCTGCTCACTCTTGTCACATACAGTTGGTTTCGAGGCAGATGCACTTTCAAACGGAACGTACTTTCAAAGGGCTGATGACCGGGTGCTGGATTCTTGACTGGTGGTAATGTTCGCTGTTTCGGCACCACTCTAATATGCTGCGTATCTAAAGCCCCAATCGGCGTATTCGGCTTATAGGGCAGAATGCGGTCAGTGTGTTCCGACGATGGGGCCATTCCAAGCGCCTGCAACGTGTACCCGGACAACTGCAATTGGTGATTCGTTGTGATTTGAACCAGGAGATCCATCATCGGTGTGCTGAAAGCAGTTATCATTTAGAACTATTTCAACGTCACTCCTCATCGACTTATAATACCTTCGTTCCACAGCCATTTTAACAGATTGACCTGTTGGTAGATGAACGGTGAGGTCCATGGCCCCGGCCAGCATATCTGGCGGTGTGTCTTCGGTGATTTGCAACATCGTCACAACCGCACCACTGTTAGACCTGCAAATAGACGATAAATTCGTTACTATTGCGGAATGGTTTGATAAAACGCGTTTACATTGTTGTGTTTATCGGTTTGTAACAAGCATATTTCTGTATTTAAACGATATGAAAACGGAATATTTATCTGGACAGATGATGCATGAAATTTTAGAGAGAACATCACTTATTGACACAATAACTGCTGCGGTTCCGTTCTAATTCGTTAACTTTGGATATTGTTTATGTTATTACAATCTTTAATTTGACAACGATTATAAAAATTTATATTTTCCCACAAAGTTTTTAAATAAAACATATTTAAATTTATCTGATTGATGTTTATTCGTCAGATTGTGGTGAATCGAGTTCTTGTGCTAAGCAGACAAACTCGGTACACATACCGGTTTTCTTCAATCTTTATTCCTTTCAAATATAGATGAAAAAATCGATCAACTACTCTTCATACAAGTACACTTGCACACACATACATTCATTTAATAGACGAAATAAAAAAACTCCATCAATTTATACAGCTCGTTTCATTTTTATAAGCTCTGCTGCTGCTCTTCGTCGATATTTTTTGCTCTCTGTTGTTGTTTAGTTGAGCTTGGTGTTATTATTGTCATGAATAGTTTAGTACTTGACATAAAAGGCAAGAGATACTCAAATACAATTGAAAAATTCCATTCGATTATAAACAAGATCTTGTGCGCTTCTCGTACCAGAGAGATAATTGGCTTTTATTTGTGTGTGGTGAATAAGGGCGACTGGCTTATTTTATTTGCAATCGTAATTTCCAACTTTCTAGCCTCGAATTTGTTTAAGAGCCAAATAATTAAATTAATAATTATCAAGTGATTTCCATCGAGTCATCATACTTATGTGCTTGTATAGAAAAATTGTGAGCACAACAAATTCGCACAATTAAATTGGGTTGTTTACGACCGCGGAGGCGCGGGTCATTGTACAAACCATTCAACTAATAAGTAATAATTTCCTTTTATGTTTGCAAATCACTTTCATGTGATGTGTTTAACCGAAATGATCAATGTCATTGCAAGGTTATCACCTGTGTTAATTAACCACGGTCTACCTACTGCAACCACAACAGGTTTTTATTTTCTTTAGGTATTTTGTTGACTCTGGAGAGATGAGGTTTACTAGAAACTATTCAAGGGTTTCGAATTTTACCGAAAAAGGGGAACAGGAAACAGATGCTTTCGAATATCAAGAAATTTCGATTTCAAACACGTAGAAATATAATTTTATACAGGAAACTAATTATTGCTATCGCTGCTTTGTTCCTATCCAACTTTGTTCGTTGATTTTGACATTGAACCTTGGTTGTAATTGTTTGAACCCACAATAATAAATTAACGAAAAACTACTCACGTCATATTGGTGTAATTGATAAACTGTTGTTGTTAAATTGTCGCACTGGATGGTGTTTGTTAATGAACTGTGCACCAGCAAATTTTAGCGCAAAACAAACTGTTTAATTTTCTGTAAGTTTTCCATTAAAGGCAATTAGAGCGGTTTTTTTTACTTAAGCGATTGTTATCAGTTTATGCAAACAGTCTTTAATTATGATATATAAGCTGAAAGGTAATTCAGTTGTATTAGTTGTAATTATTGGGTCTTATTAAAAGGAGCGTTGTTCTATAAAAATATTGCAAAATTGATGATAGTTTGCGTCGTCAGTAACAAGATTATTATCCTATGAATACTAAGCAATAATATTTAATAGTTAATAATTCAAGTGTGCAAGTAATTTATTTAAATACTATTCAATTTTGCATATAAATAATATAGTTATAAACCTTGAATTGTTGTGATGATACCCACAAGGCCAATTTTAATCAGCAAAGTCTTATTATAAAATAGGCTATTGATTTTATCGATGATTATAAAAGCATATGATAAAATGCTCTCAATATAGATTCGATTACATGGTAAATATGAAATATACGCAATAAAAATAAAACGAGATTTATGCAAGAAAAATAAACAGCATTAACAATAAACAATCCTACGTTAAATTTTTTAGCGGTTTCTATTTTAGATAAACAATAAAATTATTAGGTATTTGTTGAAAGAATCCAGGGTCGTAGGATTTATTGTTTAGAAGCTTGCAAAAGTGACAATTATAGAAACGTAATGATTAATTCAAGATTTTTTTAATAAAAATCATGATTTAAGAATGACTATTTCACGAAAATAACAATGAGACAACCTTGTGGATTGTTGCTTCTTGCATAAAATATTGGAATATTTGCGGTAATAAGGATAGATTATAAATCATAAAATATTAAGTACATAACATAAAATTTTTCATATAAAACTCGTTATAATTTATTACGTGCTCATATCTGAATAAATATCGGAAATATTCTAGTTTATAGTGATTGGTCTACTTCAGGTGCATTTAATAAATAAGAAATTATGGTATGTAATAACCACCTGATTACAAGTTAGAAATACGGAAAAATCAGTGATTTATAAAGCTCCTGTGCCAGTTTTACAACAAAAATTATACAATTAATATTATGCTTATCGTATAGTCAACAATAAATTCCGTTCAACTGAATAAATCGTTGCCAATAAACCGAAAAAATGCGACTATATAATAATCTTGCATATATATTTTGTAAAAGTGCTTCCATCCAATTTATTAACATAACATTAATTTATTTTGTTACACTTTTTCGTTAATTCGACCTTGTCTCCTTAACTACAACAATGTTATTATTTATATTGTTTAAAAGAAAACACATTATGCAATCAGAAAAAATTCAATACAACACACACACTTTTGCTCAATGTCATTATTATCGAAAGAAATTCGTGCATGAAATTAATTGCATAACAAAAAAAATTTATAACCCATTCAATATTATTGTTATCTGCGGATCTTCGGTGTCACTTCTTTCAATGGACAAATTGAAGACAATTTTTGACGGTTTCCATTTACGGTATTATAACCAACCAGAATATACATAAGCATATGAATGATAACAACGGCCTTGTAGGTCAGTACAAACAACCTCCCATCATCTGCATGAGAAACGTTGCAGGTGGAAAAGACCAACTCGGCGGAGATGAATTAAATTAAATACACACGTGATGCGAGATCCCGTTAACAAAACAGCCTCCAACTGTTTTCTCTTATCACGAACGATCTCGGAAACTTCAATTCCTAAATAATGAAAATTGTGTCAGTTTTTAAGTAAATAACCAGTGGATTGTTTATTGGAGAAAAAACCAGCACGGAAATGGATAAACATACAGAGTATCAACATATTTGTCTCTTAATGCAATCATCACGTTGTCTTCATTTACATATTATAATAACCGATAAAAAAAACATTGTTTTAATGTGGTTGTATATCTAGCGGTTTCATCGATGCATGATGAGAAACGCACAGCATGTTTTTCTATTAATGAGATTTCCACTTTTTCATTCTCTAAATATCGTTGATAAAAATTGCCGTATTATTCGTACAGTTTACAGGCGTCATCATCGAACTAATTAGCAGAGTTTACGGAATTCTCTGAAACCGACAGTGATAAGAGACTCCGCTTCATTAGTTTAAGCGAACAAAATTCATGCTTTCAATTTTCTTCATTGACTTTCACAATCAATTACTAAATGCTATTTTATCTACGCTTTTGCCCATCAATAGAATTTTTCCAAATAAATCAACGTTGCAACAACGAGTCAAAATGAGCATTTAAACGATTCTTTTGTTGTCCTTTTGACTCAACATGCTTATGCTTATTAACATTTATAATCGTCTTGTTCTAACAGTAAACTGTTTATGTACTTTAAGCAAATTAAACTCCGCAAGTATGAAACGCATTGAACTTGCGTCTTTTTGTTCTTGTATATGATATAATAGAAGTGTAGAATTGTTTCTCTTTGCTGTCGTATACACGAAAAGTCATCGGCCGTTACAGCAGAGCAATGTCTTGATGAGCATCTTCCTTTCGCCTAAATAATTACGTCTCAGTGATGAATTGATTATATCAAAAAGCGTTTTTTCTTTCAATAGGAATTGTGCCATGTGAAATGAATTCTTTTTCCGGCTTCCTTACCGCCCATCGACTCAAACGTTTTTTTATTAAAAGGTAATCATTATTTTATAGTGAGAGGTTGGTGAGGTTCATGTTCTCCATTCACTATTCTGCTAATGAAATAATGACCATTAATAAAGGAACACAAATGCGAGTCCTTCGTAAACAGGATGTAACACATTAGAGGAACGAACCCCACAAGAAGAACGCAACAGTAGAGCGGAAATGCTTTTCATGTAATGCAGTTTGTGGATCAAGAGTTCAAACGTCTGTTCGGTTTAGTAGAAAAGGAGAATTTCTTTGAAGAAAAACAAACATGAAATATTTATAGTGACAGGTTAAACTGTGTGTCGTTTTTGCAATGAACCTTGGAAGGTCGAAAAATGGTCAAATGACGAAATGTTCAAGGAAGGATCACTCTTTTGCACTTTGGCAGTGCATAGTTATCTGTTCCACTTAATGCTCTATTTCCGATTCGCCCATAAGCGGTTTTATTTCACTTCAAGCACGTTCGAGGCAATAACAATAATAATTGATACATATCTAAATGCTGGTATTACCACAGCAAGGGACAACATTAGAAGAACACGCTTTATTATTTGTGTGCATTCACGACTGACACATTCAAAAAAAACAGTACGGATTTTGTTGTGGCTAAACTGTTCAATTAACTGTTCATTGAATTTGTTTCCGGATACTGGGGGTATTATTATAAACAGTTATGCATAATGACTATATTATTTGTTTGCGGCATTTGCCGAAAATTGGAAATCGAAAATGTGCTGTTCATTTCACTTTTTCACTGGCGTGTGAATGTGCGCCGGTAATTATTTTGTGAGCACAATTACAACCTCCCATTCAACTTAGGTACATGAGATTAGAATGAAGATATTTAGAAGACAGCAAATTATACACTTGTTCGTACATGAATAAAAAGAGCATCTTCCACTCATATCTCACTGAAACTTCCAACATAAGAACATAATAAATAAATTCGCTCCAACAGTTTCGCACCTAATTTTTCTCAACTATTCTTCAATTACTCATACGATAGTTGGTATATTGTTCTATTCTAAAAGGGAATGTGTAATTAATTAAATCATTATATTTAATTATAGATGTGCATATGAACAAGATGACGGGTTAAGCATTATGATGGAAATAAACAGCGTATGTCTGTCGGTAATGTGACAATGACCGTCGAAAGAAATCTGTGGGACATGTTTTTTAAGAAAGTATTTGCGAACAGTTAGTTTAGAATTCAATACGAGTTAATTGTTTATTAATTATTTAATGCGAGATTAATTTGTACAGAGAGTCTTACATGAATTGGTCTCGTTTAATCGAATTTGTTTTACAACAAACATACAAACATTTTATTTTACACATCGGTGGGTAAAAACTGTATTGTGAGAATGAATATATTTGTAATCATTTCTTTAAGTTCTGTTCCAGTTTCTGTATTTTTTCCGACTCAGTCCGAAATTATCAATTTTTTTCGGATATTTGATAGAAAGAATCACGTATCAATTTATTGAAATTAAATAACAGTAAATTTTGAAAAATATTATATTGCTAAAAAATTTATTCGTTTCTTTAGTTTAATTGCGAATTTCATTAGAAAACTGTTAGTTCTTTATACGCAATAACATTTGATTAATTAGCTTTTTAGTTTGTTCGAAATTGTTTAAAATTCATGGAGTGCGAATGAGAAATTACGCAAATGAAGTGATTGGAGGCCCACCGAAAGTGCTTGCTTGTTGGCTAGCTTCTTTAAATGGTAAAATTGGAATTGCATAATGGGCAATTGAAGGGTATCTCGAGCAAATTAGAAGCCAAACAACGTCCATATGGAGGTCGTACACTATTAATTTAATTTCATTATAACAGGAATGATAATACGGATTGTGAAAATGTACAAAGTTGAAAAAAACTCTTTTATAAATACAATGTATTTATATGTATAATTAATTAGACTTGACCTAGCCTTGTCAATTGCGATTAGATATTTTTTCATAATTTCTGTATTTACCTTCGAAATGCAACAGGAATTGTACATACACATGCTGGTTGGCCAATACGTTTATATTTTGACATAAATAAACGCTGATATAAATAAAGGATACAGTCTACAAAATGTTTTCCTGTTACATGTGTGTTTTCTATTTAAAATCTAATCGAATAAGCCGTTGCCTTTTGTAATATCCTTGCATTATTACAGTATTTGCAACTTAACGTTTAATACAATAGTCATTCATTATTAAATGCTTTTTTCGGGATTTTCGTGTGCATATGAATACCGCATATATAAATCATGCAACTGCTCACTTTTCCTCTTGTTACTATTATGATTTTAAAATGAATGGCATTGGCACCAATAATACGAGAATTTAATAAATCCTTATTGAAAAATAATATTTCGAGAGCACAGTTATGGGTTTTTGTGTGTGAAACGGATTTGTTTCGCTTGTAAATTGATATTTAAATTTTATATTGTAGATACACGAAATTAGTGAACGTTATTTTCACATGGGCAAATGAAATTTATCAACAATATACTCCCCGCTAGCATTTTCTATATTTCATCGTCGAAAGTTTTCAGGAAGTAAATGTGAGATGTGTGTGTTTAGAAAACTGCAAGTGCATAAGAAGCTAAGATAATCCTACCATCTTATGTAATTTGATTAAACATGAAACGATTAAAAATCGAACACACATACTGAGACGACCTTAACATTTTCACTCTGCAACACTTTTAATAAAACTCGGAATTTATTGTTACATGTGTAAGAAGTGGCATTTTATATTATTGACAAGAAAATTGTAATCATTGAATAAATATGAGATAATGCGCGCTGAGAAAGCTGACATTTTCGAAAATTTAGCATAAAACTGCAGTTAAAGAAAAGCGCTTAACATTGCCAAACGGAAGAGGAAATTTAATTAATGCCAAATGTGAAATTGCGCGGATTTGAAAAATCGTATTGCTCCTCAGGGCATTTTCGATAGTCCGCATACTTGTCAAATACAAAACACATATTTTATCAAAAACTCGTCCTTGCCGATCAATCCGCATTCTTTTCTTACCCAGTAACTCAGGTAATCCAAAATTCCGAATTGGAAAACTAGGAAATTTACATAATTGAACGCTTCACACAGACACTGTTCATTTCCGTTCTTATCGAAACTCTAAACTTATCACTAGACTCTTGTGGGAAAATATCGAGATTTGATAAGTGTTCACTAATAAGGAAACACGCAAACAAACACACTGCCACCTGTTACTAACACTTAACCGTCTCGCAACTCGGCAAGACCTGGTGAAGTACACCGACAGAGCACGTTGAAAGTGGGGTTCTCGACCAACAACTTCCACTATTATAACGTCCTCTCTCTAGAGCGATTTTGCGATCGCTAATAACTTATACACTGAACTCCTTTGGCTTGATTAATGGGCAACGATGTGACTTCTTCGAAATTTCGAATTAGAAGGTGTTTATCCAGCATTGAAGTGCACTTCACACGAGTGACACTCAATTGATCTATTTAATTAATTTATATCTTGATTGGGAACGATACTGAAGCGTGTAATCTAGAACTAATCATTCGTAATCGATGCTAATCTGCTAATCTAAGCTGTACACATGGACTGGAGATTAGTATATGGAAATATTTGATGAATTCAAACAGAAATAAACAGTTACATGGCCCAATGGTGTTAAATCTATCAGCAAAATGGATCCTCTGTTTTGTTTAAAATCAATAACATTTTATTACGCCTGTTCCACAAATTGATATGCCTATATGTTGAATTTTGATTAGAGTCGTGCTTAATTTCTTGCGGAGATGATCTGTGCCTTAATTACCATTCTAGATGTTAACTGGCCTTCATATATGGTTTTAAATTAAAAGAACTTGTCCGACGTGTATCTGTGCGGTCGTTCTAAATCACATTTACAAGCCATATTGCGAGTTGCCAGTCGTTTGTGAAGAGAAAATTTAGTTTCCCTCGAAATGCACAAGTTTTCTGGGAAAATTGCTGCCGTCTCTCGAACCGGACTTTCTACAAAATTCCCAGAAGAAGCTGTCTGTGTTAAAAGACAGATAAATCATCAGATCAATTGATAAAAATGAATATTTATGCGTAATTAGTAGTAGTTGGTAATTATATGTGGAGGTATTTTTATGTTTGTGGAGAAATTCTATTTGAAGAAATTCCATATGTTTTAATTATTCTGATCTGATTTGCCTTTAATACGTTTATTTTAATAAATATGTACATATAAATGCTTTATTGTCAGGTAATACATATGTGCTGTATAAGCATGAAAATATCACTTTTTCTTCACTCAATTCCTCTGATTTCTACATAATAATTATGAAAATGGTGTCAACATTCAGTTTTACTCGTCACCACCCAACGGGCAATTCTTGTCTGGTGAATTATTTTTCAAGAATCCTAAACGGATATAAGCAACCACACTTTTCTCCACACTGAAAAATTGCCTCGCATTGTTCGCTTTTACAAAAAAAAGTCGTCATTTCTAGTGTGGGATTTGGTCCAATTTAGTGATATTGTTCTAGATTAATTCAATTTATTCATTTAAACAAAATACAAAGATAATACTATTTTTTACTATTATTGCTCCACACATAGAGCAAATTGGGTCTATTCCGCGGTTTTTGTTAAATCAAGAATACGCGTACACAGGAATTATGAATGTTTTTTTATTTATTTATAATGATTGTGAGAGAGAAATGAAAACCACACTCTTTACATTATAGTGCCAGATTTTTTGCCTTTTATTTTAAGTAGAAAAAATGTTGACCATCATCAAGTGAAAACAGCGTCCAGTCAAGTGTGAATTTTCCTTTTTTCGCATTATTTTTGGTAAATTCACTTCTCTATATATTGACATATAGAAATAATAAAACTTTCTATTGAATATTGTGATTATTATATTGACCGATATGGCCGAACTGTCAGTGGATGTATTGTTTCTAGAGCACACGCAAAAATCCACTAATAATTATTATTGTTATATGTATGTTGATCGTTTTTGTTTATAATTTTTTCACTTTTAATTGTGCGGAAAGTCGTTTTCTACTTTTACTAAATCCTACTGTTTGATAGATTACTCTTTGTCAATTCTGCAATATAATACCAGCTAATTGTATAAAATTTGTGCCGCAACAAAATCCCAATTTCTACTCCATCGATTTTTCACATATACACAAGTTAATAATAGACTTTTAATCAATATTGTCTATAAATTATTAAATTCTTGTCTGACGATTACGTTCAAAGTCACGTAGAACTTTGCATTTAAGAAGGACCATCGATCGGACCATTGCTTCATCATTTCGCATTTGCAACACTTGTCATTTTTAACTACATAATCGCCAATAATAGATGAGCGTCCAGTAATTATTTATTAACTTTCTAAGAAGAATTGCACCTGTAAAATTGCAGGTGTCTGCTTGTACGTCATTTGCCAATAACAAAGATTCTTCAGTTTCATCATCATCGCCGAGTAATCACCGCACTGATGCTTATATTTTTAAACAAATTAACTCTCCACATACAAGACGGTATTTTATTTATTTATTCATTAGATGCGCAAATGTTCTATACGTATTCGTGTTGCATCTTGTACGTATGTAGATACCTCCAAGTATGCACATATTAAGATTGAGATTGAGAAGCAATCAGACGAAGAATGCGCTTATTTGACCATCATACCTCCACTTGTTCTATCCTACTGGAAATTTCTTTGTATTTTTCCACAGATGATGTGTAAATCGAGTATAGATGACGGCCAATGGCTAAGATGACGGATGAAGTATAAAGTGTATGATATATCAGCCAGCTGACGCATTTATAATAAAAGGATTGCCATCTTATGGTATGTATATACATGTATTAAATTAAACCTAACTAGTTGCTAGTATAAGTAGGTGGTGGGTGGGTGAATGAACGTTCATGGCCTTGTGCATCCTTCTTAAGCCTGATGATGGTCATCATGAGCGCACAGCAGCAGCCAGCATCAGAAGCAACCAACTAATATCTCCTTCATTACTTCACACTCTCTTTCTACTCGAACCCAGCACTTTTGCACTTTTTTCTATACTGTAATGGCAACTCATTTGCATCTCCCCTGTGGACAGGTTACAAGAATCTTTTTGTTTACATTCGGACGATTTATTCGACTTTTTCGAACGTGTGAGTGGCGATTAATTGAGCGTAACAACACAGCTCCGAATGCCATTTTTCGTGTACGATTAATTACATTCGGGTGTCTAGGCTGTATATACATGGAAAAAGTTCGTTTATGGAAATTAGGACGAAATTTCTACTTTTTCTATTTTTTTTTACTTTCGTTAGTACGTTTGTGTAAGTTTTACTTTTAAAAATAGTTAAATGGAATGTTAAGAATAAGTTCAAATAATAATTTAATCCAAGAAAACATTCACAACAAAATTTGAATACAATTTTTTAGGTACTGATTAGAAATCGACATTGGGCCTTCCCCGAAAACAAATTTGAGCGTAATAAAAACGAGTGGAAAAATTGAAAGTATTTTTTAATTGATATCGTTTCGTTACTAAACACTTGTAATTTAAAACATTTCTATAAATGGATAAGATTACGTTCTACAATGAATGTTTATTTAATTTTATATTAGTTAATTAAAAGCTAATCAAAATACCAGTTATAAATTTTTCAAAGTGTTTTTTACATTTCCTTTTCACAAGTTGCGTTCTTGCGACATGAATATGTACAAGAAGTTGGTGTGTGTTTCAATCACAACTCTTTTAAGCACATACAATGAGAATTTTTAAACGAGTCTTACATCATTTAACAACAAAACCATATTTTGAATTATTGCTGCATTTAATTCCCTTCCTTTTCGTTAATCAATTGTGCAAGATGCGAAATACTATTGTGGTATTGTTTTAATTGAACATGAATTTATTATAACCGAATACGGTGCACATTTTTTAGTTTTGCTTTTAAGTAAATATTTTCCTAACGGGACTAGTTGCACTAAATATAGTTTTAATTAGAAAACTTTGACAATCATTTAGAATAATGAAGAGAAATGGAGTGAACGGTCAAGTTCGTAATTAATAATTTCATAAGGCACCAATTTAGGGGAAAAACTAGATTAATTAGTGGAACACAATCGTGGACAAAAAGCGATTATTTTTATGCAACTTGTTTGTCTTGGTTTCTCCTTAATTTGCATGATTTTTGCTCTGAATGTTGCTATCAGTTTGGAAAAATGGTTGGCCTTTACATAACAAATATCGGCTTTCTTTAACTTACATCACTACTCAACCGATATATTAATTTTATAACTAATTATAGGTGTAAAAAACCGGTATTATAAAGTAAAAGGTACACAAGTTAACGATATTTGCTCTTGTATGGGACTCTCTTTAACAATCATGATAAATAATTAAAAGGAGTAACGGAAACACATTTAAATAATTGCATTAAAGAATTATTAGAAATTCCACGATTTTCTGTGATTTTCGAGCGTGTTTCTTGGAAACTGTTGTTTATGCGTTCCACTCGACCGATTCTGGATGCTAAAAATTCTGATTAGAAAATAAACAGATTTTCTAAAGGACTCACAGTCGAATAATACATAGAAATAGGAAATATCCTCGCTAATGGCAAGAGTGTAACCTTGTTGGGAATTCAAGATCTAGGTGTATTCGTGACAACGCAGCGGAATTATTATTAATTTCAATATTTACATGATAATAACTGTATTAGTAACACACATTCAGGATTCTGTTTAATTGCAATTTCGTCCTGTTTGTGGCAATTTCATTGGCATTGAAATTTTTATGATTTTTCTGTAAAATGAAAATAAATTACACACACGTCTCATCAACAATCCAAACACATACTCCGACTCTCACCAACCATTTCCAGTGATTTATGATCCATTGCAGAAATCTCATTGTTTTTTTAAGTGAAGAATTTTCTGCGCAAATATAAAATTGTGCTGTTTATTAATAAGCCGTTGGAAATAAACGCGTGAAAACACAAAAACAATTAATAGAACATAAAAAGAGTTTTGCGAAAGAGTATGAGGAAAAAATCGATTGTATAGAAGTCTATAAAAAATTAAAATAAACAATTATGTGTTTTGTTTTCTATCGTATATTTAAATATGTGTTTGTTGTGAGTCATTTTATAGAAAAAAATCAATCGTTCGAACCGCTCCCACAATCCAGGCATAAATTGAATGTATAAATAATTTGTTGAAAACTCGTGATGATTGTCTTAAATCTCTTTATTTTGAAGCGATCAACTATTTTTCGTTACACCCAATTGTTTAATGGTCAGAAAAGTAAGAGACAGTCAATGGAAAGTAACGAAATCTCTTTTAAATCAACAATAAGACAATGTAAAGTGTACGTTAAACAATAATTTCCATTTAATCAAATTGAGAAAGTTCATTCACTGCTGTTTACCGTCTTTTATGTTATTTTCTATTGAATTTGTGACGATTTGTAGTGTTTACAAATGTTTTCAGATGATATTGTTAGATAATACTTGATTTATTATTCGAAGCAGTTGGTGTTTAGGATTTTTTTACTCCAATTTAATGTAGTCTAATTTATTTAAAGCTTTTATCGGAAATATGCAAAGCCGTTAGAAGAGCACGGTATATTTGCAATTTTTATGAATAATATGGTAAAAATGTTATCGTGAAAGAGAACAGGAAATTATTTCTTGACATAATATGTATGTAGGTATATTTGCTTATTAGACTCGGAACATGTTTTTATATCAAATTGATAATAAGCGCGCCTAATTATCCAATCTCACTTTTGCATAAATAAAATCTGGTCAAAATTTATTTGCCTGCAATGTTTTTGCATGTCGTTTGATTTATTTTTATTTTAAATGCAATTTTCCACCTTATCATTCAGAAAAGGGCATCTAAATTTAGTTTATCTTTTTTTTACTAAAACGTTTAAGTTGAAATTTAAAAATGTATATATTTATTTTAAATTGTCATAAATTAAGACGGGACTTTACAAATATATGTAATTACTTAGTTATTTCTATTATGTATGTTCCATTCGTGGCGAAGGGGAAATCAGGTGATGTCCTTGTGAAAAATTTGTGCTTCTGAAGGGTATTGCGGTCAGCAATGGTAGGTAAGTCCGAAGTACCCAGGGCGGAGTACGGGTTGATTAATTAACATTTCTACACTTTGTTCCTTAAAAAGGAATGTTTTTCTTTTTAATGTGGTTATTTGAATATTTATTATTACGGAATGCAAGCCCATTTGAAAATTCCCACATCATGACTATTTTATCAAACATTCAACAAAAAAAATAATGTTTGTAAAATTTGAAATGTGTTACCTACTTAAATATTTCTCAATCATCAACAGAAGGACATTGTCTTTTAAAAAACTTTTATGTTTTAATCATAAAATTTATTATTAATATTGATTACTTTACACCTTGATTGGGAGATTAAAATTAGGAAAGTCTGAATCATTATATATCGTAATTTGTTTTGTTGCAGAAGATCTGAAGGCTGATGAGTGTATGATGTACGGACGTCCGTATGTACCAAATGTTCATAGAGATGAAGTAATAAGTTTGAATTATATGGTTTCACATAATCGTCACTTTCAACTATTTACAATTGAAAAAACTATATATTAATTTTGAAATTAAAAATTATTAACAGATTTGGCTATTAAACATGTTGAGTAATTATAAATCACTAAAAAAAATTTCCTTTCTTATTTGGAGATTTTTAACATTTCCAATCTCCTGATACCATCATAAAAGTGTAGAATTATTAGGGACTGTTGGGAGATAGTTTTTCTCTTTCATTTTTGGCTATATAAATTCTCGGATACTTTTTCTTAAAATTTTGAGATAGATTCTAATAGAGAAACACGGGTTTAATATGTCGAAAATGTTTTATTGAGTTGATTTATTAACTTTCATTTATTTTTAGTGTTTCCCTTTTTAATACTCGTTAATTAACTATAAGGTATATCCCATTTATTATAGGAATTTTGTAATTTAAGGCCAAAGGGTTAGGTACTGCTTTTGATTCAATAAACAGTGTGTTTTATATGTAGAATTATGTAATATGAAATGTATAGAACCAAATTGAAGTTAAAATTTCCGCAATACCTATTGTCACTTATGCTGTTGCACTCTGAAAGAATGTATTCATTTACATACAAAATAAAGAACTTTACCTCTAATACACCAAAAAAAATTATTTATACAAGAAAACATACTGCCTGTAATTATATACCATTATAATTTAACGAAGTTATTTTTCCACATGGTTTTAATTTATTTAATAATAACTTTTCGCAGTTTACTTCATTTATTACACTATAATAGCATATTTTATAGAAAATTGCCAGCCACACCAGAATTTTCTTGTTTTACCTATACCTATAATGTAAGCATGAATTCGAAATCATCAATAGATATGTTAATTTATTTCTAATTTTACCTTATAATAATAATACCTAGCATCAGTTTTAATGAAAATCCCTTGAAAAACAATATTTAGAAAGTCAAGAAATAAAATACTTTCGTAAATTACGATTAATACCGTTGCAATTTTGTGATTATTTACAAATTATAAAAAATGCTCAAAATTGATACATATTTGATGATGTTTATTGGCGAAAGTCATCACATGAATTGGACTAATTTCCTGTTGTTGGTATGAATATGGAGCTTTTTTCGATAATCAATTATTCAAAGGATATGGAAATTGATATTGTTGTTTTATGTAAAAACAATTCAATCACAAACATAAATTCTACCTTCCACATCTTCTGCGTTTGTATTTAAATTTACCATTTCAGTCAACACAATAGCTGGAAAAATGCGTTCTGCACGCATTATTCAGCAATGTATTTAAATTTGATCATTTATAATCCTAATGGATCGGAACTATACATTAAACAAAACCACCATATCAATTCGAATTAGTCACAAACACTTGCAATTACATGTACATTTAAATTATCTGTTATTAGAAAGTGTTTTAAAAGTACGCACATAAAACACATTTTACATATTCCCCTTAATTATTACATCACAATGTACTTGATAGGGAACCAGTGGTTCAGTTTACAGTGAAAGCTTATTGTGTTTCGCGTGTCGAAAGAAAAAGTCTACGAATCCTCCCTGGGAGCAGCATAATTTCTCTGCTGTACTTCTTTCTAGTTACACCTCCTGAATCTCCGGCTTTAGCCAACATCCTCCGATCTGATTAAAACTGAATTCAATCAAAATACCAACACTGCCAATATTGCTAAAGGATATTGTTTTGTTCTCATTTTTTGCGGAAATTGGTCTTGCACAAGAAATTTACATTTCAGTTTCCCCAATTATGTAGCAGCGTTCTTTGAATAATAGGAAAAGTTGAATAATTGCATGGTAGAGAACATTGTTTTCGGTATCAGAATTCGAGGATGTTGGCTATTATTGGAGAAATTTTGGAATCTTCATTGCTGCACCTTTTTACACAATTTTCTTATAAGTGCTTTTACTTTTTTTGCTGCACATATCCCAAAGGACGGGAAATGGCATGGAGAGGCCCATTTGGATGGAATCCGCAGCTGCACAACGAAGACTTTTTCCAGAAGAACGCAGAAAATGTCATAAACTGCTTAAAAATTAAACCGTTCCTCCTAAAGAATATTACGGTAATTGCCCACACAATTATATAATTTTATACTCCATTTGCACGGCAATCACAGTCCAATTAAAATTATTTACAAATTTACCGCACAAACTTACACATTTAATTAATTCGCAATAAAAAGTGATTGTCATTTGAATTCACGTATTGCAGATCGAAATCTGTTTCATGTCGAGATTTTATAGAATTGCTTGGGAATTTCGGTCATAATTTCATACAAGTAAAAGGAAAATACAAATACCTAAATGTAATTACAACATTAAAAATGCATATCCATCTTTCTGGATTACATTTTATACATTCCATATTTATTATGTAGTAACGAACAGTTAAGTGCCTTAGATGAATTCATTTTAAAAACGTATGTGTATAGAATAACTTGGGAACAACTCTAATTAATCTTTCTGTTCATATATGATAGAAGAACATTGTTGGGTAATGTTCTAGTGTGAGACAATTCAGTTTGAATACACACAGGGTAAAATATATAATCCCGGAAAACAATTCGATTTTATAACAGAATTTCCAAAGTTGTTTTTCACTCCGAAAAAAAAACCATTCGACTCTTATGTAACGTTGCATAAATTTCTAATGTAAGCAAGTAATTACATTTATTATTCCGTAAGCAAAAAATCACAACAAATTCATTTGAATGTTTATTACATTTATGCAAATTCTCGACCAAAGAAGCCACTTCAATCATTATATAAACAATTGTTGTTCTTTAAGCAACAATTAAATTTATTAAATGGAATAATTAGACTAGAACTTTTGCAACCTTTTATAAATTACATTGTGCACCAATTACTGCTATTTGTAGGCATTTATTTGTATTACCATTAGTTTAATACAATCACCATGTAAGGTAGTCTAGCGTTAAATAAATAACCGTATAAAACAGCGGTCCATCTCTCCCACAACAAACGAATTCGATTCCCAATCGAGTTGATTTTGTTTTGGTCCAACGATTCTGGTGTCAGACAAACACTCGATAACCACCCCAATCATATAATTAATCTAACAGGAACACGTTTAATATTGAAATCGAAACGGTACATATTAAATTGCAAAAGCACGGTAGAATGGAAACTAAAGAAGAACGTGCATCGATACGTTTCTGTTGTTTTCTGTATTCAAAGTGTGTAGTGTTTGAAGGCATCAGCGTGAAAAATAAATTCTAAATACTGATCACTTTCAAACCTTCACAATCTACCAATATAGAATTTTAATTAACCACGTAGAGCGCATAATAAAAAAAACTTGATCGAGATTTACGTAAACTTTGACTTACCTAAATTTCATTGTCAATCGAAAGTTATGGTAGGACCACGAAAACCGTTACAATTACAATTTAGAACACTGGACATAAATTTCAGCCGATTTGTTCAGTTTTCAGGGAACACTTTACATCATCTCCAAATGTAGATGTGATTTATTTATGATTATTATGGCACCAACCGGATATTCAGGCTTCCTTTGTGCTTTCCGTACATTTTAAACAGCACTATTAGATCGGAGGAAGTTCATTTCACGTTGACTGTTTTGTGAACACCTGGAATCTACCTGGAATTAGCGGTTGCAGTTTGAATAGAGAAATTGCTGGTTGTCTATGCTTGCCGACCAGACAACGAAAGAAAGTGCATTTTTTAAATTTGCACGCAAACTTTTATTAACGATCAAATTGTGTTTATTATTTTTATTTGCCAATAGGTTTCACCTTGTCAGGAATGCAACTTTTTCTTTTTTATCAATAAATATCGTTTTGAAACCGAGTCGATTGTGAATATGTAATTCATGCACGTCTTGTGCGGCATTTTTCACCTTGAACTGATTAATGCATTACATAAACTTAATAATATTCTAATTGTTGTGTTATTGAAGGCGAAATTGCTGCTGCACTGTGTTATTGTTCCTTGCAGCGATTATTCAAGCACATAGTTTTAATAAGCAATCTATAATCATCACCCTTCATCCACTTCTCGTTCTATTAATGTAATGGATCTTCCCGCTGTCCAACATGGATAATTTAATAGTCCATTTAAGTGATTACATTTGCATTCGGTTCGTGATTCTATCAACTAGACTAGAAATGCCAAAACTTCCAAATCACACCGATTAATTGCTGTAAGATTTATGAAACAATGGAAAATTAAGTATACGATTATGTATTGTGGTTTTTAATTGAAAAGTTTGCCAATTCCGTGTTAGGAAACTTGCTCTTTGCTGGCTGGGAAAAGTTGGAAAATTGTTGAACAAATGTTATAAACGCACCCGAAGGAGTTGAAGACATTTTTTAAACAGCAAATCAACAACATTCCTTTTGGCTTGTATTTATAGAACTGGTTTGTACTTTGTCAGTTTAAATAGATTATAATGTTAGTTTGTTATAGTTTTGTCTTTTATTTGGCTTTTAAGGTTTGTTACAGTCGATTAGGGTGAAAAATGCGCACCACTATCCTTAAAATCTCATCCGTTAATCTCTCTTCAAATAACCTTTGAGTTTTTATAGTTTCCTATTAATTACCGGAGGAATAATCAAGGAAAAATAATCGCAATTATGAACATTTCACGTTCTAAATAGCTTTTAATATTGTTGGGTGGCAAGAGCAAGAAATTATTTTGCATTTTTACCTTTGCCTTTTATAATGCCTTAATAACGGTTGTATCTTTGGAAGATTTACAGCAGTTATAGCAAAGCAAGCAATTTCTATTTTATTAGTCGTCTGTAAAGGTTTTTCGCTATGTTTGTTTTTACTTATACGATTGCGTGTTAATTTTATATATACCAATAAAATACTATTAACGTAAAAAAACAACTACAGTGAATAATCCATCTATTACTGTACATTTATATACACATCTATCGATTCCGCAGCCCCATATCGGGTTAAATATCATTGAAGCACGCGATTTTCAATGTTAATTCAGGTACAGATAAACCACTATACCTTCATACACCAGACACAACAGGTCTTTTTCATTGAATAAAGCAATTATGAAATTGTTTACATCATAATAATTCCAAAGCCGGTCATAATTGCATTTTTCATTTTCTTATAGGAGATCGTAAAGTTTAAAAGAATTTAATAAAGTCTCACACGAAATAAAATCCTCTGGAAATAAAACATATTTAACGGGGTGCAAATGGCGAGGGTGGTAAAAGAAGCGATGAAAATGTGCTGTAATTCGACAATGCAAACAGTTATTGTCGTCGTTCCGATAGACAAAGTATGCAGCTATTATAATTGACTTTGCAGCTTTCCAAGCAAATAATTAAAATAATTAGAGAAATTATTCTAAACTTGTGTCGTTGTCGTTGTCATCCTCAAATTGGAACAATAAAACAATGTGTACATTGTACAAGTGAACTTAGAGAGAAGAAAATGTATACGTAAACGTAAAATTGTTTTTGGAAATCAAAACGCTCTGGAGGTTTGTAGGCGATTTCCACACATTGGTATACCTGACTTAATAAACAATGTTTAATTAACATAGTACAAATAACGTCTGCCTTTGAATATGTTTTGATAATAAAAAGCAAACTCTGTCGAGAGAATTTAATTTAAAATTTTCCGGTTGATTATCGAAAAAGGTAAATAGAAGTGACCGACAAGGTCGTACACCTTAAATCTGTGCCCCACGACCACCTTATACGTAATACATTTATAATGCATTTTAGATATTATAAACTACATCACACAGGTATATCCTGCCAACAGGTATAATTTATGATTTTGAACGGCATGTTTGTATGGCGTACGGCTTATAAATGTGTATGTGTACGTTTTTTTTCTTAATCCACTCGACCATCAGCATTAAAAGTGATTATATCATCGGTGATGCTGTAACTTGTAAACCGTTCCAACTATCTACAGCTTTATATGTAGAATAACTTCCATCAAGAAAGATTTTTTCCAAACACCGTATATTAAAGTTTAGTTAATTTCAAATTATCATTTTCGTTCATCTTTCTCTCGCTCATTACATATGCCTTGTGCTGTAAATGAACTGGTATAATATTTCTAATAAATAAACAAAGGATGGGTTATTATGAGGAAAATCCGCCTATTCTAAAATGAAAGTGATTAGTTTTATCCTGTAGGTCGTTTTAGATGTTATGTGTGTAATGCTAAACAGAAAGTCGTGCCGCAATTTTTCCTACATGCATCGGTGAAATTGATTTATCTTATGAGCATGATAGCGAATTTTATATTTTAACTAAATTAAAATATGCAAACAAAATCATTTGCGCTTTTAATTTCGTTAAATTAATCAATGTCAGCGCTTTGGTCGAAATAATTGGATTTTGTTGAAAAACTGTACAGAACAGAAACAAACATTTGCACCTGAGTCTTGGCTAAATATTTATTATATTGATATTTAATTATTAATAAAGTGCACTGTAATTTAGTAACTGATATAGAAATCGAAAACAGTGTTGGAAGTTACGTTACTGGAACCTCCAAAAATAATTTTAGTTTGTTCAAATCCAAAAATCCATTATAATTTAGATGATTCACGTTTGGTTTAAAGCAAAAGAGAAAAAAACTGTGTTGGCAGAAAAGAGTTTAGTTTTTCATTTGCTCATTAAAATTTTATTGAGCATTAACACGTTAGTTATTAGCTAATATTTCAATTACTTCCATATTAATACCTGCTGACACCAATTTAAATGTTAATTACAATTAACAAAATGCTGTTTCGTATACTTTTAGGCTTTAGGGTGCCAAAAGCTACTAACTTTCTCCCACATATGTTGGTTTATGTGCACCCTATGGAGAATTAAAAAAGAACACGCTTATAAATAAAGAATTCCTGTTAATATAAAAACCTGCAATGCTTCCCAGGGAAACAATAAACAAGAAGCTGCAGAAACCACTAACGTAGAAAAGAAAACTAAGGAATTTCGTGTAATCAAGAGAGAAATATTTGCGGAAGGAAAGTCAAACTGCTCGTTTTGCAAACAATGAAATTATTAAATCAAATGCAATTTTTGTAGATCGATTCACTCACCTTTTCACCGCCTCCAATGGACTACGTCTTTCGAACACATTGTTCGAAAAGGAATAAGTCCTCTTCTTGCGCTTTTTCATGCACAACACATTCGTCGACAACATTCTGCTCTTAATTTGTTGCAAACAGTTCAATTAATTAAAAGCTTAAATCGAGGACATCAATTTGCCACTTTTGGAATATATTGAAAATTCCGACGCAACGGCGGCCCCGACATCTTAATTCTTGTCTCCTTAATGACTTTTAATTCAATTGAGGTAATGCAATTAAATTAAAGTCATCCAAGTCGGGCCTTTCGTCCTTGCACCTGCAACAAACCATTAAAGGATCACAAGGGCATAAAAAAGATTTTGCATTTTTACAATTCATCGACACAAGTGTTGTAATCTGTTATCACTATATCCAAACAAAGTACATTGTTTAGGCTGCAAAAATACACACAATAACTTCAACAACTAGCAGTAAAAATCTATTTGGTCACATTGTGTCTACAGAAAAGTCAACAAAACATATTGTATTTTATTACACAAATATTGAATTTTTCTTTCAACCATTGCCATTATCGGCATTGTATGGCTCTCGATTTTTCATTTTATAAATCTTATTGTTCATTTCCTGCTACTGATTTTTTTCCTCTCTTGTCTTGGTCACTGTGCCTATTCAAGCGAACATTTCACAAACATGTTCTACAAGCAAATCAAATCGTTACACTGGTGATTTTGTAATATTTTTTTCGAGTCCGAGACATATGAGTACCGTCGTTGCGACTCAAGTCTTAATTAAATGTAATTAGTATGGAAAGTGACCTTATTGGAGACAATGATACACCGACTTAATAATACTGTTAATAGCCTCAATTTGGTGTTAAAGGCCAAACAGTAAGTATCGGTAGAAGATTTACATTATAACATAGATCACTTAATCTGGCCACTTTGGATTGTTTTCTCTTTTTAGATTAATTACATTGTCTGGTATAGGTAAAGAAAAGGTTCTGGTATTTATTTTTAAACGCTAAAAGTAGCCAAGTGGAACGACCTTAGTTATTGTTTCATTAATATATATTATTTTCATTTATGTAAAATGTAGAAAAGTAGCATAAAATTCGAATAATATCATATAACAGTGGCCTTAATTAAAAACTATAAATACAAAGTACTTTTTCTTCTGTCGCTACAACGTTTGTTTATTTAAATTGCATGCACATATCCTTTTTGAATATATTAAAAGTGCGACGTGTACTAATAGATTCGAAATTCCCTACAATAGTTATATAATTTTCTTATGTAGAATTTTTTTTATGTGTTGATTATATATTACGTCACGGTTAATATTCTTACAATCCATTTCCGCTTATCATTTTCGTCTATATAAGTGCACACACTTTTCCTGTATTATTAATTCAATGTTTGCATGAGAAGCGATAATAAATGCACAAGTTGATGCACTTTTTGCAGATAAAATTCTAATTGAAATGAATACGTTTGGTGAATATACTTTTACTCCAATATGTATAAAGAATAACTCAATTTGCGGATAAGATAACCGTGAAAAATGTTTAAATATACATACCTACCTATACGGTACTCTCTAGGTGAAATAATAACGTAGGTATAGGATGTAAGAGGGAAATTCGTGACAGAAATAATTATTTAAATAAAGATACATATCATCATCGGAATAATAATTTCAGTTAGAACACATTCTTGTTGGATATTTTTAAGAGAAATCACAGCGGAATTCGAATTATTTCGTTTTAATTACAATCGTCTGGTAATTATTTATATTGTTAAAAATTTGAAAACCAAAAACATTAAATATGGGTCTATTCGTGCGGAAATGTAATTGTTTTAATTACAAAAATGTACGATTTTTAATAGAATTGATTCGTTCTGTGTGCAAGTTTTATAGCCAAGGTTCAGTTACTTTAAATTTCATTAAAAATATCTCCTGAAAAGAGAAGTTCAAGTTCCGTTTAATTTATATTTTCATTTTAAAAGAATTGTTTGTTAGACAGACTTGATGGTGATAAATTGTAATGTATTATGTAAGTGAAACAGAAAATGATCCATTAAAGTAACTGTAATGAAAAAGTAACAAATTTAAACTTGGCCAGCAGAGAAATATATATAGCTCCGTACATTTTTTCTCATTATAAATTAACACTGTGGTAAATTTAATACCGTATACATAAGAATATATGTTTAGTTCATTAAATAAATCCTAAAATATCAAATAATAAATGCTTTCGCATGTTACTTTTTTATTTGCATACATATACAGTGTCAGAAATCCAAAACCAACAAAAGTCATTTATAATTAAGTTTCTTTGCACACATATAAAATGGCCTAGTTTTTTCCAATTTAATTTAATAATCGATACAATCAATGTGCTGTAACTCATAACGTATTTATAGACGATTAAAGGAATTAAATATGTGGTTCAAAAAGTGTCCAACAAAAGTCAAAATTTAGAACAAGCTAATGAATTTGACTTGTTCCATTACGGTACTTAAAAACAGCAATTTATTTTAAGTGACACATGCAAGTGCATAAATTCTTTCGAAAAAACTGTGAATTCCTTCACTGTGAAAATGCGATCCCATAAATCGAAGAGGAGAAAAACCCTTAAAACCACTCCTGACTCCCTTGCATAATTGTTAATTATAAATAATCTCCAATTACAGTAGAAAAATTTAAAGTGACTTATTTTCAATTAACCTGATTTTGAATAACGACCAGACTAATTAAAAAAATCCAAGTTATGGAGAAGTTTTTCAGACGTATTCTTACCGTTTCAAACATCCCTTGTTCAAGTACTGTCCCCGTCTTTTTAACCCCACAATTCACCACTGAACAAATTCATTTTGAAACAATCGAAATCGTTGGATGAACGGTAAAGAAGCACATTCACAAATGTTTTTTTCAAATTGTTCACATTCAATAAAAGTGGAATCGATGAATTTTTCAATAGACGCGTGTACATGTACGGTTGTTTGAAGACCGGCTCTAGAAACAAGAACAGCTGAGCACAAGAATAAGAAGAGACTTAAAAGAAGTCGTGGTCGAGGTGTTCGCTGTGGCCGTTCAGCCTCATATCGCGAAGGAGACTGACTGCCTCGAGCTAACCTGCCGTACATTCAATTCTTTTCAATGAGGTAAAGGTAACCTGCTATGCAGAGGTTACCACTTTGGTCTGTGTTTTCCCAATTGTCGATTTCCATTCATTCACATGCAGAGAGAAAAGAGAAGCAAATTTCGATTTATAGTTTGTTGTTCATTGTACCTTGGTTGTCTTCATGTAGATAATTATGTAATAAGTTCCGTAATTTCTATTCGGAATGTGATTTAAGTGTGCATTTTTTAGATGTTGTAATTTCGAGTTTGTTTTCTAAATACTTTTTTAATGTTTCACAGGGAAGCATGTGTATTTAGGCGTCCATGGGGAACTCATCAAACTTGCTACTCGTAATTCCTCCTGCTGTGTACGACACAAAGTTTCCTCGTAAAAAAATACCCACACAGTTGAATAGGAGGTTGATGGGTGTGGGGATGTAAAAATTGTTGTTTCTGGTGAATGAATTCACATCTGGACAAGAGTCCTTTACATAACAATTTCACAATGAGCACAGTCACACATGTATCCTATTGTTTATGCCACATCCAAGCCCATATCGATATAAATCAGATTGAAATCTCGGTTTGTGTGTGCGGAGAAATATAACATATTTTAAATCGTGAGAAGAACATCTAAGATTGCACACCATTTTCAAATTAATATATACATAATCTGATTATGTCGCATAATATCCTTAATTAGAGTCAGAATGATATATTAAAAAAGTCAATTAGGTGTTTTTGTTTTCATGTGGAAAATGAACTTTGCAATTTTTTACTTAGCTTTGAACTAAAACATACTCCAATCTAATTTAATAATTGAATAAACAAGATGGAAAAAATGCATTCTATTTGCGGTTCCGCATTCAGCGAAGTCACACACTTTTGTGTAGTAGAAAAGATGGAAATGGGAGAATTTAAATTAATTTAAAAAATACACACGAAAACGGGCGTTTTTTTGTGTGTTTTTAGTATTGTTTACACAATTCATATAAACTTGTTTCTGTGCTAACTGTTTAACGTAAAATAAGGTCATTTAGCGCAAAATTTTTAAAAAATTATACTGTAACGGTACATCAATATGTATATTATATGAAATGAATCTTGAAAAATTTCTACAGTGACTTGCATTGTAGTACTGGAAGAAAGAAGGTGTGATATTTTTTCAATTGAATAATAATTACATAATTCATCGCCTTACTTATGTGTTCAATTCGCAGTGAATGCTAAGAAAATTGATGTTTATGCAAAACAAGTCGATTATTGTTGTATTAACTGCCTACCCACACACAATAAGTATGGATATTAAAAATTAATCTATAATAATTTTCTTGGCCTTGTTTGTGGTTCTGTATGAACAATTAGCGTGATTTTATTTCCGGTACCACGTCACATTTTTATTTTTTCCAGGATACAAATAAGTTAAGTGTCACGAGTTAATTTATATTTATCGCAATCTAATTGGAAATGAAATCGAAATTTCTCAGCATCGGCAAGATTTTTTTAAAAATCTCTGATTTAAATAAATTTTCTCTATCTTTTCACTTAATTACACACATTTTGAGTATCAAAGCTAAGAGCTATAAATTTTCATCTAATATACTCTACTTAATTTGTATAGAAAGCTTCCATAGATCTATAAATTTACAATAATAATAATATACATATATATCTTATAGTATTAAAAACCTATAAATATAATTAAAAAAATTTGTAATAATTGTTGAGTATTTTATATTTGTATCGAGTAATAGGCTGGAACGGATTGTAAAAACACTTTAATAAATTAAGAAAGTATCCGTGTTAATATAGGTACATTGTTGGAAATGAAAAAAAGCAATGATTTATTATTGTAATGCATAAACAATACTGGTACATTACAACATCCTAGTATTCCAATTATTTATCAGAATTATGCACTAATTGACTGGAAAAAATGGACTGCTAAGTTGCACTTATTATTCGTCATACCTTTCACTCTATTGAACCTAAATCAAATGAGAATTGAATTCCGGAAAACCACATTTATCGAAGATACAATAATTTCGAAAATCACGTTGTATATAATTAATTGTTTTTAAATTTTTCATCAGATATTAAATTATTCAGTGTTTTCTGTCCATGTCAATGGATTTAACACCTATGTCTAGGTAATATGTACATCATTGTCACATTCGCTCTATAAATCGACAAATTTCAAAACAAAACTCACGAGAAAATTATTTTATTGAAAGTAATGGGCAAAACCGGCGAATAATACTGATAATAATTGAATTTCATAATTAGGTACTAATTAGAAATTTTGTAAACATTATATGACCAAAAATTGCTCTTGTAAAGATGTTATTCGAATAGTAGCAGGTATACCTACCTATAGTTATAATATTCACAATGATGCTTCGTTTCATATGAAATTACATGAGGGCGAAATCAAACCAAATTTCGGGATCATTATGCAAGCTGCAAACATACAAAGCTTTCAAATTACGCTTTCGTAAAAATAACTTTTCAATGGAAAAATAACTCAAACTCCCCATTGAAGATACGAGTTAATGAAGACCTACAAAACAGTGACTTAAAAATTCCTAATCCTCATCAAAATGCATAATCCTCTTGGAACTTTCTTTTCTTTTATTTACATAGTTTGACGTTTAAGATATATACGCAAATCGCTTAGTGGCCACACTTCCGAATAATATTTATTAAGATTAAAGTGGTAAAGTTTTATATCAATTCCTGTCATGTGAGTCATAGCAAAAATTTATCTCAAGAAAGAACGAGATGAACGAGATGAAATCGAAACCCTATCTTACGAAAAAAAGTGTGTGTGATTTATTGTGTCTGTTCTAATAAAGTAAAGAGCTTAAATAAAGGCTTTACTTGCCAAAAAAACTCCATTTTCTCGCTTCGACCAATCCTTTAATATTTTAATCCAATTCCCGGAAATAAATAATATTTAAAAAATAAAATGTACATTAGATTACGTAACCCTGAAGAAGTATACCTTAAAGGCAGAATACTCAAACAGGCAATATTTCATGAGACCCTCATATACTCCAGGATAGCAAACACAAAACCCTTTTTGTCAGTATTTTATTATATATCAAATAGAAAACGAAGTTTTTCCAATTTGATGAGAAAGCCCGATTAAACCAGTTAATTAAATAATGCGAAATCAAAAAGTGGCGCCGATGAGTCTTTGTTGTCTCAAGAAGTAACAAAACCGAAATTGTCCCATTTTTAAAGAAAAAAGTGGTGTGTACACAGAAACGATGCCTTCTGATAATGATCTCCAACTTGATCTTCACCAGTCGAAAATGAAAGCGCACCCACAGCAGAGAATAATGAAAAGAGCGGAACACAATAGGACGGTGATAGTTGCACAGGCGTCGATACGCTTTCCTCCATGACGTCATTGCTGCAGTTGAAATCTTTTAAGACCGTGCACGTACATATCCATATAGGAATCAGAGGATAAGATAAAACCTGAATCGAATATTGTAGCCAGAGTGGAACAAAATGGAATGAGAGCGGAACGAGATGCGTCAATACGCATTTTCCAACATGGATTTCAATCCCTAAAATCAATCGCATTTATTACACACAGATGTTATTCGATCGGACGAAGAACAGCGGCGCGACTTTGGCAACACTTCCAAATACAAGTTGGTCCTTGTTCCATTCAAATTCAGCATGAATGTATACATTCGCGAGTGGAGCAGTCGAATTCGCATCGAAATGATTACATGGATCCATACTGGTTTTGATGGTGGCGGCGTCGGTGGTGTCTCAGCTTGTAAGGTGGGGTGGTGGATGGCGCACAGCATGGTCGATAGCGCCTCGACGCCGAACACCGAACAACCGAACCGAATGCGCGCCACTTTGGCCAGTTTTTCAGTAACGAGACGGAAAGCTCTGCAAAGAGCTCGGATCTTTTTTCAAATACACCATTCAAAGAACACATTTCTCTTTTAATCCCCCCACACCTCTCACTGTTATTACTTTTGACGTACTTTAAACACACAAATTTTTTTGATTGTATCTCGATAAGCTCAGTTGGCAAAACACAAAAACAAGCCAAAGTTGTGCGTGTGTGCGCGAAACTAATATCATTTCCTACATATTTATTATGTGCCAATTTTTTCAAAGTTTTTCTTTACCATCAGCCTCGTTATCGTCTTGCCAGCAGTACAGCAACATGGAGTGTTTGGGGCTACTTTAATGAGACTCCCATTTTGACTAGAACGTTTTTCTGTTTATCAAACAAGAGTAAGTATTATACCGCTTTTTATTGGCGATTGTACAAATCTAGATCGGATTCTCGTTAGCATTAAGAAAGGGTTTTATATTACGGAAATAATGTCTTACTTTCACATAATACGGTATTGGACAATAAGAAGAAAGTGGTGTATTGTCTGTAGGTTGAATTGAAAAAAAATAAATAAAGAATAAGAGCAAATTTTCAGTTTCCAATCAATTCGGGCCTGTTTTAATGGATGGTAATCGATTACCTATATTTCGTTGAATTAAATCATTTCATTCATTAGAATCCATTAGACAGTTAATCGAAACAATAAAGCATCTTTACTGTAAATGCAAACTGCTTTATTCCACCCCCTATTTGTAAACTAAGCATTATATAGACATATATATGTATATTGATATATAATATGATCGAATCATAAAAATATGTATATTAAAGAAAAATATAGGTTTATTATTGTACTAAAATTAAGTAAACAGAGTAAAAGCTTTTCGAAACTAGCCTGCATTTTACAATATTAAAAATATCTTGTTTCTTTAATAGTGTTATTTCGATAATGGAACGCGTATATGGACTGCATTTATTTCCTGTAAACTTAAAAAACTTGTTTAAGAAAACCGATTTTAAAATTATTCCCTAGCTAACACTTGAAGGCTTTATTAAGAATTTCTAACAGTTCCATTAATTTCCGCTGATATAGTATAATAATCCGACAATATTATTAAATGGAAGGACATTCGAAGACAGGAGAGTGGTTGTAGCGACGGTTAAATTGGACACTGAAGAATGCAGCAAAGCAATTTGATTTCTTCTCACGTGCAAACCCCGAAGACGCGAAGAAGCTCATTAAAACACAAAAATTCAATTAGAACGTTAATTAAAATCGACTATGTAAGCTTTTAAACGCAATTGTCCTGGAATGATTGTCCTTAAATATTGGCCAAACAAGGCCATTTTCTTGCAGAGAAAATCGAAAGCAATTAAATCGCACTTTTATAAGGCACAATTGAAGAAAATGAGATAAAATTGTGGGCATGTCACGTTTCGTATACCTACACGTAATAGTATAACTTAGATATTACAGTTACATTGTGCCTGACTATAAAGCAAAAATTTGTCAGAAACTGCGTACATGGTGGTTAGTCGACATAAGAAAAACTTGCTAGAAGATTTATAGGGAGGCCAACATTGAATACATATTGGTTTTGTCGAGCTTTTTGTCACGAAAGCTCCAACACGACCCAGCACCTTCGCCAAATTTCTCACTAAATTAAGGTACACTCAGACGGACATGCATTTTTAACTACATCCATTAACTCGGAAATTAATTTAGAAAAAATTATGCTGGCAAATATCATATGCTAGAATTAAGTGAGTCTTCAGAGAAAACAAAGTGAAAATGGGATATGGTGATTTGAATCAAACTAGAAAAGAAGGAACGTGTTACACAAACTGAATGGATATTTCTGGAAGTGAAAATTGTGTACACAAAAGTTAATGTAAAGTATAACACTGTGTGACAAGTTAATAAACTAGCTTCCATGTGACATTATAGCGACTATATTGTATTATTTTACGACTGGTTTAGGGCATATTTGCGGCACAAAGCGATTGGGGCGCACACACTGCAGGGCGAAATTTGTTCATTTCAAATCTGAACAGAAATATCAAATTAGATTTGGTTAGCAAAAATAGAATTTCATTCATAAACTATATGGGATTATTATTACCTAGAGTTTGAATTTAATAGATATGCATTGATTTCGCATTATTGTCATTAAATTATAATGTTGAATTGAATCAATAATTATACTTATAAACGCAATGTATTTGTGTACCGAACTTAAAGCTGCGCGATTTTCCTACACAAATTTAACCACTTGTGTGTCTCTAACTTGTGTGATGTGTGAAAACTTTTCTAAAAAAGAAACGTAAATATTTTCAAACAACTTTATTCATTCCCTTCGGGGTTTCGACGTCAAATACCTAACTATATACAAATGTATGTATATTGGCATTTTTTATTTGTTGAATAAAACTTTCAGAGTAAGCGTTAATTGCGAATCATTCGGCCCGATAAATTGAATTCAAACAAACTTTTTAATAATAGGTAGGTATACTCACGGAATACAATTACAATAGGTATACCTATCGAGGGTATATAAATCAATAGAAGGATAACAAATTGAATAAACAGAATGGTTTTTCTGTTGGAGAAGGAAAAGAGACACTTTTCAGTGCTGTTTTTCCATTTGAAGAGCCCAGTGACAAAGCCATTGACATATAGTGTGGCTAAAGGATTTGAATAGTCCTTGTGAAGACATAAAAAGGTGAAAGGCAAACAAAAACATATGGAAAGCATAAATTGAGAACATTGATACAGAATTCTTTGTATATTGTTATAAAATATATAATGGGGAGTAAGAAAAAAGGGGCACCAAGAACCTGAACCTGGCCATCATCAGTGTGTAACTAAACACTTGAATGTAATCGAATTTTTCTTGTTTTCTTTATAACCGTGCCAACATTATTTCTTTCACGTAAATCGTTTCCTTCCCCTTAATAACGTTACTCGTGGATGATGATGGCAGTGTAAAAATAACACCAAAGTTAAATCGAAAGGTTACAGCACGTGGAGATAATAAAATATTCCCTGAAATTGCATCTTTTGAATAAACAACAAGCTAAAGTGCTTTAAGCTAATAAAGATGCGTTCAATGTTGATACACGGATGTTTAGGGTGTAGAAGTGGAGTGAGGCGGAATGTAAGCCATCCGACTTTTTCAACAATCTTAGGTATTCCAGCAATAAATCGGAAAGAAAATCATGTAATCAAGCATTCTTAACAAAGATTTTCTCAAGTTTGCCAAATGTAATCATTTAATTTAACACACACATGTGTAGGGTGTACGTACCTAGTTGAGAAAAACTGCATTATTACAGGCATATTAAAAGCGATCTATTTCGTAATTGTTCAAACTTTCCTTTTAACTTTCACGTTTTTGCGCTATTTTGTTGGTGCGATTGAAAAAGCAAGGGATAATAATGAGCGAGGGAGTTTTTCCACCACTAATGGCGATCGTATTAAAAAATGGAGAAACTTTTGCCAGAGTTAGATCTTTTACGCAAAGGATCATATTAATGAAAATTCTAACATTCTCATTTTACCAGAGCAGACGACATGGTTTCCTGTTTAAATCATATGCAAATGTATGGAAAATATTTATTATTGTCAAGATAAGATTTTAGCAATGCAAATGTTCATAAAACCCAG
Source organism: Silvanus unidentatus (assembly GCA_963930825.1). Classification (NCBI taxonomy): domain Eukaryota; kingdom Metazoa; phylum Arthropoda; class Insecta; order Coleoptera; family Silvanidae; genus Silvanus; species Silvanus unidentatus. Next base: position 4,275,321 of record OZ005758.1, read on the forward strand.
TAATGCATATATTTTCAAATAATTACAGAGAGACTCAAAAATGCCAATTCCATGGGGCTATTTGACATTGACTACGATGAAAAATATTATTAATGAAAACAGTAAAAATAAACAGTGTGTTTCGTAAATCACAATAAATTATTGTTGTTTAATTAAACTTGTAAATAAAATTCCATTTTCCATCAAATAAATGTGAAACTGTTTCCAATATAACATATATACTGGATATGATTGATTGTTCTGTATTCGTAGACTACAAGAACAAATAAATTACAAATTGTAATTTCTAGACGCCCACATGGTTAGACACGGCAAAGCTGCAAACTGTTGCCACTTTTTAGAGAAAATATTCTATAATCCCTTGTTATTAATATTCCTAATTAGGCTACAGTTAAAACCAACATCAATCCATCAATAATAAATATATCCGAGGTTATATGTATTATAGCGGAAATGTTAGACATTTTTCTAATAATTATACACACTTGTAAAGTGGTGAATTAATTTAAACATTTCCGTTTTTACTGCATATATTAACATTTACCATCCAGTTGCGAGAAGAAATCTGTTTTTTTCACAACCCGCTTACAATGTTGAACCAACGTTATCTTTTCGGTTTATTTATCCTCGCTGTGGTTTGTTGCATCTCTCAAGCAGCAGACGTAAAAAAAGCCCACATACGTGTCATAAAAGCCCTTTAATTAATTTTTTTAGACTGGTCCAATTGGCAAACTCAAAGTACTAGATTTAAAACCATGTGATGATTTCGACCAGCATCCAAACTTTGATTGGACCGGAAAAGTAGAGAACGGTGATGATGGCAAATTTATGTACTTAAAAGTGAATTTGAAACAGGACGTAGACGAGAAGATGAAAGTAAGGTGTACATTGAGGCACTACTCATTTAATTTCGATCATTAACATTGTTAGATAGCACTGAGGGTGGATAAGTTTGACAACGGGGGCTATGAACCAAATACATACAATACAGATGGATTAATGTTTGAGAGTATAAACAAGTACATGCCACAACTGTATAAGCATTTACGAGAGCAAGTGGAGCCCCCAATCGATACTGAAAAATATATTTCAGCTGTATTATCAATCATCAATGCAGATTAAATTAAGTACATATTTAACAAAATCTTACTTTCAGGGGGAATACGAATTGAAAGAGTTTTATGACATTGAGAGTAGCTTAAACTTACAAGCCATTATGTATGGTAAATTCAATGTGTATTTGACTTTGATACAGGATGATGAGGAGATGGTGTGTGCGATGTTGAATATGGAGTCGCAAAGATCGTAATTTTAATAGCATTTTTTTTTCAATCTACTTTGTTAATGTACGTAAATAAACTAATGAAAGCACTAGTAAAGTTTTTCACTTATTTAGATCTTAATCCTAGTGTTGAACTGCAATAACAGTAATTTCAGATTACATTACAACTTGAAGCTCTTATACTTATATACCTACAATGTGCAAAGTACCGGAATTTCTATTACAATTTTAATCAAATTAGCTTATTTACGCCCCCAAACAAACAACTAATAAAATAAATTGTAATTAGTAATTACTATTACGTATATAATAGAAGACATGTATAATTGCTTTTAATTAACATTCTGTTTGTATAAAACGTTTACATCCATGCCAATGTAATGTATATTTCACATTTGCACATATCCGCACCAAAATATACGATGCATAGAGAGAATATCTTCAATAATGCCAGTTTAACACAATGTTAAATTGGCGAATCAACTAAAAATAAACACCCGTAAATTGCTTCACATCCAGGAGAAAAGTGCCGATCGGCTTAACAATTCGCATTGTACTTCAACTCCAATTAAACAGAAATTTAGTATTGCAAAATAAAAATAAGGAAATTTTTCGGGCAACTTTTCCCCAAACTTTCAACATTTGCATGTCGTTTACTTGAGCACGCGGGTTCGAGTAATGAATGTTTATATATGGGAAGCCGATTATAATTATTAATAAATTATTAAAGTAATTCAATAGTAGCATTGTTCCGCAAACGAAAATTTGAACCATATAGCTGTAATTCAGGTAGAAAATATTGTTATTACAGTAATAGAGGTACAACTATTATGTAATTTCTTTAGACAAAAACACTACATAGAAAGTGTTCATCTTTTTATTCCATCAATCAATCTAATTTGCGCACAAAATCCCACCTACTACCATTAATAATATTTATCCATGAAGCTCAGCCGCAAACCTAATTAATCCTGCGAAATATATAATTTCGATGAATTTATAAACATAAATACCCCTCTTTAGATGGCAATTGATACCAAAGTTTACATATTTATGTTACATACTGTTGCTCGCATTACAAACTCTAAACACAAGTTCGATAATTCGCAGTAATTTTTCTCTTGTTGAATAGAATTTCCTGTGCATTTTTGATGAGTCTCGTGCTTGTCCAAATTTTCTACAAATTTAATAGATGATAAAACGAGTTGTGCGCATCGGAATCGATTTGACCTCTCCAAGCTGGTGAGCAACTAGTTAGAAACTTAGAACACGGCGTCGTTGTTGAAAACGTCGCCGACGCTCATTCGACCACGTCTATGACGTCATTCACGCCATTCGTCTCTTTTCCAGCGACACTAACACACATTCACAGGGCCGAAAGCACAAAAACTGACCACCACCACCGGCACACCATCGGAATTGAAACAATGAATACAGACAGGAAAAAATATTGAAAAGGATAATCCACCCACGTATATGGAGTCTTATATATCCTTTTAACGGTGATGAAATTCTGCACTCTTTCATCTAGCTGAGAAGCTTTTCTACACCCATTCATTGAAATAAACCGCTATTGCTCCGTTGAACGATGATTTTTTTCTTTGTGGTAACGACTATCACACATGTATAAGAAACTCGTCTGTGGAATAGGCAACTGATAATGAAAATGGGAGACTGTTCTGATCGATTGGAAAAATGCAACGACTCGAATTTCCTCTCATTATATTAGAATTAGAAATCAAGTCCTTTTTCAACATAAGCTACCAATCTATCTATTTGGTATTTCTGTACGAATCGGCGAATCGTGACCTCGAAAAAGCTCTCCATGCCGTTTCCCCATCCCTCCCAATTTGTACACAAAAGCATCTCTTTATTAAAAAGTCTGAGTGGAGTGAGGAATAGAATAGGTTTTCATTTGAATGTATATGAGAGTTTAGAAAATTTCATTTATGACGAACTACCAGTCGACAATTCGGAAAATCAATCGTGTAGAAGAAATTAATGAGATTAAGTGCAGATGGGGTGAAGTTTTAGCCTTTCTCTGCTCTGTGTCAGTGGCCCTTTCTGTTGCAGAAGCTTTACATTTAACTTTATCCGCGATATAACTCGATTTAAGTCCTATTACGAGATTGAAAGCAGTTGCTGTTTATCCAGAACTGCGACCAAATTGCTTTAGAAAGAATTCGAAAATTAATCCTTAAATGTGGGGGTGGTTTATGAGTCGCATCGAAAACATCGCATAGAGATCATAAAAAGTCACTATTCACTAAACACACATGTAGCTCTTCAATTGAAGCTGATGCACTTTATTCAGCGTAATTGTGCAATTCCAAATATCTAGTCTTCTAGTTTTCAATTCAGTGGTCTTAAAATCGAACTCACCTATCCATCCGCACACCAGCGAATTCACGTATACATCCACACATATACATTCGAAAACTGAATTCAGTGGAGCGTTTTACATAAGTTCACAATCTCTATTTAACCGCAACATTTCTAAAATAAAAACAATTCTTTTTATTAAATTCTCTTGTTTTGTGTGTGGGGTATACATTTCGTTGTCTATTTATCGAACGATAACCAATATTTTTATTAGGAGAATAAAAAGCATCATATTACAATGTGATGCGTGTTTGAAAAACATTTTCATGTTAAAATGGTCCTCTATTATATTGGATCACAATATTATCTCAGATGCGACGGTTTTGTCGTTTAATAGACCGAGAGAATGGAAAATGCTATTTATAGTCTGCAATTAAAATGATGAAATACAGGAAAAAGCAGTTTTCGGCTGAAAAATAATCTCGTTGGTTTTGTTACAGAATGAAGCTGGACATGTTGAATAGGGACCGAGAGGCCCTCAAACGCGATGGTCTTGTTCTATTCAGTAAATTAATTCGAACAAAGAATGTGGACAGTCTTCAGGAACAAGAGCGACCCAGAACGGACGATCGAAAGCAAAAACTAACTGTAAGCATTTATAAACACACTTTTATTCACACTAGTTATCAATATTAATACTGACACACACACGAACTAGCGTACAGCCGTCGCGACGCCTAGCAAATTGATGCTCTCTTTATTGATTTCAGTGTGTACGGGGATTGGATGTTAAAACAATGTATTATTTAAACGTACATATTTGTCTAGTTGAGATTTTTCTAGAGGAATCAATTATTTGCTGGAAATTATCGGAAACCTCCCATTCTAGTTCCGCAGTGCATGCTAATAAGCTCTAACAAAACAGTTGGGACTTGTAATAAACTTATAAATTATTGCGTGCTAGGGAATGAGGCAATTCGTTTATTATTTCAGAAAATATGTTATTTCGTTTAACCCACAGCAACCGACATCGGCTCTGAAAACTCTCTTTGTAAAGTCACAAAGTGAAAGATAATAAGCTGTTCACTTTTGGTTTCCAGCGAGGTGTGTGTAATTAATATTGTACTTTTTGTTTAATAAAGGAAACAAACAACGGCTCTGTTATTATTTTAACAATGCTTTTTTCAAGGCTTTACAACAATGCTTTTTTTATATTGTTTTCCAGTGTGGTGCAAGTATCGCAAAGGAAGTTGTATGAATTTTTTTCTTATCGCTTTTCTGAAATAAGAAAGTGCCGCATGTTGCGACCCTATAATTGGTGGTGATTAATTAAAGAGTTAATTACAATTTGCGAGTAGATTTTTATAGTTTAAAACAGCAATAAATCGAAATTAATTTACAATCCAAGCTTTTTCCTATTCATTAGGTCGACATTACAATCCAATTCCAATGCTGGAATTTTTGTCGTCATTACAGCACCTGTAAACTGTGTCAACAAGTGAAAAATAAAATTTAAAATTGCTATCGATTCACCAGCGGATTTGGGAATGTCATCATATACAGTTAGAAACCGAGCTGGATTATTTGAGAGTGCAGAGAGGATGCGGAAGAATAACAAAGAAATCATCAACTATATTATCACTTTTCATGACAACATGATTTTTCCACAATTTCTTTATTGGAAAATGCATTGTACATGTTTGCAAAACCTTTGTTAGAATAATCCAAAAAGCTCTCTCCACGTCCCATGCATTCGTAGGTGGAATATGAGTGTTCCACCTACACAATATTTTAATGTTCCTACCCCTACGCAGTAACAACAAATTTCCATAAGAAAAGGCGATATGTATCTCTTTATGCAACGCTATTAAACATAAAGGTCCCCTTTATTACATCCCATTGGCACACATTTTTGTTTCCAACAGGAACACATTATGGATTTTGGGAAATCAATACAACACCTCTCTATGTCTACATTTTTGCGCTCCCCTTATTCTTATTCATTGTTATTTTCTTTCCATGTACGTAGGTCTAAAAATATTTTATGTGCTCATAAGGGATCCAATATAAACAGCATTTCTGTGGAATATATTATTAAAGTACTCTCTAAGACATTTACTTCGAGATGTGATCAATTATTTGTGATAACTTAAACATATAAATTATGCCTGTAAGAAAATATTTATTTTAACGTATATACTTAAATAAGTAGTGCATATTTTATATTTAATTTCTTGCTTTATGTGAATTATGGGTGGCCTGTGTTCAGTGTTTTTTATGTGTAAACAAGGGGAAAATTTGTAATATTCTACGTGAATTTGGAATCTAATAACACAACGGAATTTATCGTTGTTGTCACAACTTTAATGCCTTTGAAGTGGTAAAAGCTCGATGGCAACATGTGGAAATCGAAGAAAAATTTGAAACATGGAACAGTTGATGATGTAGTCGGAAAAGAATTGTTATTATATATTATTTATTATATGGCTATATGGACATTTCCATAATTGTATTTTTCTGTTCTCTAACATAAATCAAAAGCGTATTTCTACCCCAACAATGGAATAAGCTTTAATATAATATTATGATCCTTTTAAATTCAACATCCACGCAGCAATAATGTACAGATGCCGCTGGCTAAATAACAACATGTTCCAGTTTGTAGCATCATCTCTGTTCCCCAACAATAAAATATTAGCTAGTTTTGAAATTAATCAATTTGTGAAATGCGATTTCTTCTGTGAACAATGTCGCTGTTTTATTTCCTATAAGGAATGTTGATGATATTAAACAAAAATTCCAAGATCTTTTTCCTCAAACGTTTATTACACTTTAATGTAATCTGGACGGAAATAAGGACATTTTTCCTTCTCTGCCTTTCCTCAAAGTAAAATGCTTATCATTTTCCTTATTATTGACGTCTCGCCTAATCCTTTTATAGTTGCGATCGTTATCTAAGTGTGCAAAAGAGCATTTATTATACCGACTACCTGTTGAAAGAAAAACAAACCAAAGAAAAGCATTTCTGGACCACAATCAAGAAATTTTCTCACACTCGTCAGCACAATTTCATTTAGCGATTGCTTGTCTTTCACGTTTTTTGCACTCGTGTTGTTTACTTGACTTGGATGAATAATTCTGGGTCGTTCTGAAAAGCCAAAAATGTCGCTTTTAATTTGTCATGTACGCGACTGCCGGGATTTACCCTCGCATTTGGATAGTCCCTCCAAAAATTTGGCACTGAAATACAGTCCTAAGAGGGGCAAGCGAATGATAAATTAATTCTGATTTAGTGAAATCGATGTAGAGCACCTGCTAATGGCAACTGTACGTCCTCCAAGTATACATTATTATCAATACTAATTGGGGGCCAGGTAGTTTTCCACTCATCCGAGCTCCTCAACTCTCCAATTGCCAGATTTTGGACTGTAACACAAACGACTTACACTCCTCTATTCAATAACAAGCTCTTGAAATACTTGCAACAATAACTAGAAGCGTATTTGTGGCATTTGCCGCTGTTATCATTTTCCACATCATCATCGTTATTATCGAAGAATGGATGGATCCCATTTATCAAACGAAACCTATTTACAAGCTCCATAATTGCAACTTGTGGAACGTCAATACATGACAAAAAGCTGCTAGATGTGGAAATATTCTCCGCTGAATACAATTCGCGAAAACTTCTCCCTATTAAAGTTGTAGTTTTCATACGAAAGCGCACACACTCTTCACAGATCTCGACTTTTATGGCTTAAATTTATATTGAAATTATTTTTCCAGAAATGTCTAACGACGCTAGACTTGACGTCCCTTGGTGTTGGGAGCTGTGTGGGAACGGGGATGTACTTGGTGGCGGGAATGGTGGCGAAGAATGTCGCTGGTCCCGGTGTTGTAGTGAGTTTTATTATCGCCGCTGTGGCCAGCATCTTTTCAGGTGAGAACTTATGCAGCACTTTGTAGTAGTGCACTTAGATCTTGATAATCTACATATACTAAACGAAAAAAAAGTTTTCATATGAAAACCGCCGATCGAATACTTGCAAGTTCTGCTCAAATATGTTGTTATATAAAAGCTCTCCAATTTGATTACAAATTCGAAATTGCATCTAATATGCCCTCATTCGTTTTGCTTTCATAATATACTCTTAATAGGCTTTCCTGTTTAATTAATACACACGGAAATTACTCTTGAAGTAAATAATTAACATGTAGAATATGAGTCCTCGAGGGTAAGCTCAGACATATCTCCGTTTAATGTTATGTAACAAGATTTCGTGTTCCGTAGGCGGTACCACTTATTACTTTAAGCCACAATTTCTTCAATGCGGAAAATGCCCATTTCACACAATGCGGTGTATGCAATTAACTAGGAAAATTGTGGATTTCCATCTGTGGCTTAGCCACAAACTGGAAATGCACTTTTATAAACGTATATATGCAATTCGGAATTTGTCAATTTCGTTCGATGGTGTTTTTCTTTTGGAAATGTTTATAACGCGCCCCACTAAGCCCCCACGTGTCACCGTTTCCGACAATACAAGAAGAAATTCAGGTTATAATTTTACTTGCAAATGTTTGCCATTAATATTAGGTGTGTATTAAATTTCGTTTACAGTTCGCATTAAGGCAAAGTGGATTTGACATCGTTTGACTGATATTTTTGGGGCTTTAACATAATCTATACCACAATGTTGACGTATCAGGTTTCCTATAAGGCATACCTAGTCTTTTCATCATCTGCGATGGAAAATCCAGCCGAACATGGAAAGTCAACTTAAAGGGAGCTTATTATAAAGCACTATAGCAACTCGCTTGCAGCAACTAAATTGAATTAAAAATAAACAAATATCGATATAAAAGTTAGCCGTTTATGTAACATTTCAACATTCGAAACTTTGTCTATTTTTCGAGTGACTTTAAATAGCATTTCTTCCGGATTATTTGTGGAAAGTGTTTTGTGGCAGGGCGCAGAGCTGAGGAGAACTAATCAAATGCTTGTATTGAATCCTGACACCCACACCACTGCCTCCATCTCATTAGAAATTTATGTGAAAAAGACCTCTACCTACACATCAAAAACACCATCTACATTAATTGCAGCTGTGTGTCTCTGTCTGGGTTCATTTAAATGATGTAAATGACGGGTGCGAAAATAGAGCTTTTATCCACAGCTTTTTCTCTATTAGCCCAGACTAGTGAAATAACAAACTTGTTATAAATGTATAGAGTAATAAATCTATAAATATGATTAATTAGACGTATTAATGGTGTTTGTTGGATTTTTCAGGGGCTTGTTACGCTGAATTCGGTGTACGTGTACCGCACACAACAGGATCAGCTTACATGTATTCGTACGTCACCGTAGGCGAATTTATCGCATTTGTAATAGGATGGAACATGATTTTAGAGTATCTGATAGGAACTAGTGCTTGTGCATGTGCATTAAGTGCTTGTTTCGATGCGTTAGCGAATGGTGCGATCACAAAAGCGATACATGAGAGTGTTGGTGAGGCGATTGGTAAGTAAAATTGGTGTCCTTTTGCACTGTCCACACCATATGTTAAATTAATAAACTTTGTGATTTATGTGCACTGTAAATCAGTTATGACAGTGTGGCTTAAGCTATTTAATAGTGAACTGGAATTTATTATAAAAGTTTTATATTATATTCATAGCAGTAGAAAATATATTAAACCCGAAAGTTTAATTTGATGTCTATATGAATTGTTTATAAGTTTATGTTTGTTTCATTATTTTCATGTAGGCGCGGAAATGTATGGTTTTTAATTCAGTTAGCTACGTAAATGGCGTTTTTGTGTTTGGCTGGAAAAGAGAATACATAATTGGCAATTGGAAAATTCTATTTAAAAAAATTGAATTTTTTTTTAATTTAATGTTTCATAAACCACATGAGTTTTAAGTTTTTCCCTAATCCACTTATAAAGCTTTTAAAATACAATGGTTATGGGTATGTACTTAAAAATCTGTCCTATCATTAAATGTTTTTAACTAACCCAATTCAATTAACAAAGAGCGCAAAAATATATGCCAATTACTCCCCCGCGGATTGGAGTATACGTGTATAATAAATTTCAGTAAAGAATGCATAGAATAATCGAATTTAAGTGTTAAAAAACACAACTACAAAGCGTTTTCTCTTACTTTGTAATTACATTCATCGTTGGTTTTAATTGAATATTTTAACCCAGCTTCCCGCTCAATTTTCTAGTTTAGTTTGTGTAGGTTTTTTGTGTGAAAATGTGGAAATTTTTATAAAACTAGAAAAATTTACGTATATTTACCGTGTACCTCGCTGGTCATGACTCCCATGAAAAGCGAATTTAAATTTAATGAAATGGGAAAATTGTTGAATATGTAGAAAAAATTCGTTCGTGTACAACCTCGGAAAATTCTAATGATTCAGAGGAAAACATGCGAAATGGAAAAAAGGGAAAAACTGTCTCACAGTTCCGCAAAGAAATATTGACTTAAAAGAAGCGGTCATATATGCACCTTTCTAATATATATTTCAAATTCTATAACAAATCAAATTCGCACTTGTGCATCAATTTTTCACGAATCTTCCTCACATTTTCGCAACAAAGTTTTATATGATTTACTCGTGAGATATACATATGAGTTTTGATTTATGTTGTCAGATTATAGATTTTTTTATAGCTTTCCCGTAGTTCATACATTTTATTTGATATCAAAATTAATTCAATGTTAGCCAAGAGAATGGTTAAAAACAAGCTTCTGAAAATAAAGTGAAGCGTCGAACGCTGATCCGTCCGACTTGATTCCAGGCGGAGATCCCGACTTCCTAGCGTTCGTAATAACATTACTGATGATGGTTCTACTGGCAGCCGGCGTCAAGAAATCCCTAATCTTCAATAATGTATTAAATGTCATCAATTTGGCTGTATGGGTATTCATAATGACTGCCGGCCTGTTTTATGTTAACACGGATAATTGGACAAAACACAAAGGATTTATACCGGAGGGTTGGTCAGGGGTAAATGACAAAAACCACCCACCATCATTCACAAAAACTAATTTTTCCCTTACCTAAAAGGTCTTTACTGGAGCGGCGACTTGTTTTTACGCGTTTATCGGTTTCGACATAATTGCAACGACTGGTGAAGAGGCCACGAATCCCAAAAAATCCATTCCATTAGCAATAATTTCCAGCTTAGGTATTATATTAATTGCGTATGTTAGTAGCTCCATGATGTTAACGTTGATAGGTAAGCGAATGTCGTTCGTGCCTCCACATTCCCATCGCTAATTTGCGCTCTTTCAGTCCCCTACACGGAAGTAGATGAAGAGTCAGCGTTGGTGGAGATGTTCGGCCAAGTCGGTGCATATAAATGTAAATATATTGTGGCGATTGGGGCTCTGGCGGGCCTTTCAGTCAGTATGTTCGGCTCAATGTTTCCAATGCCGCGAATCATTTACGCCATGGCTCAAGACGGACTGATTTTCAGGTAATTCTCAACACTCTCTATCCTTTTTCGCAATTTCAATGCACCACAATTTCAGGGTATTCTCGCAAGTGTGGCCTAGCACCGGAACACCAGCATTAGCCACATTCGTGAGCGGATTTGTGGCCGCTGTGGCCGCCCTTTTTATACGGTTAGAGATTTTAGTCGAAATGATGTCGATAGGTAGACAAAAAAACGCCTTCATTCCCAACACACACTGACCGTTTCTTTCTCAGGGACCCTATTAGCGTATACTCTAGTGTCTACGTGCGTTCTAATCTTAAGGTATCAGCCCCATTCCACGAATTTAGTTGAACTACTTCCACAAAGTCTACGCACCCCGATCCGCGGCTCTCCGACAAAAGAAGGCCTCAATCAGAATCCAAACAGTCAGACCCTGTACGGGAACCAACTGCATCCGGATGCACTTAAATCGGCGATCGATTCGAATTTGGGGCCACCGATACCAGCTCCGTCGCCCTCTCCTATACCCACCCAACCAACACAGCGTGTTATGGTGCGGCGCGTCACCAGAAGGTACGATACGAATTTCAATATATTTTTTCCTATTTATCCTCTAACGGTTTTCCATCCTGTCTGCAGTTCGCCGGATAGTGACGATACGTTCGGTGGCGATGAGCCCGAGGAGGAGTTCAATATGCGGGATGATCAGTTTTTGGTATCAGATCGAACCGAGAACAAATTCTATGGTAAAATTTGTAATACATATAAAATGGGATTTTTTGTGGAAGAACGGCTTTTAGGTACGTTGCATGGAGCTGGCAGTGCAACAAGTACAGGTGGAGTGGTTGGTAGCACTGTGGGGCCCAGTTTGGGCTACATTGGCAGACGATTGCAGGCCGCCACATATTTATGCCCTGCTATATTTCCTTGGGTGGACACTGGTCCAGCGACCGAAGAGTCTGGCATGTTTGTTATGAAGATGGTCGGCAATTTGTATATTTTAATAATTATTTTCGATTTGATTATTGTTTGTGGTATGCACAATATGACTGGTACGACGACATTCTTCATGTTTCTGTTCCTTTTTGCGATTATCGCGGTTTTGATGATTATTTCAAGAAAGCCTCAAAACAGGTACACAAAAATTAACAAGGAATAAATGTGAGTTTAATAATGATTTAAATTGTTTGGGTTACAGAAACACCATAATGTTTATGACACCAGGTCTGCCTTTTGTTCCAGCAATTGCCATCACTGTTAATATTTATCTAATTTTTAAATTATCCATTTTAACATTAGTTAGATTTACAATTTGGATGACATTAGGTTTTATAATGTATTTTTATTATGGTATTAAGAATAGTACGTTAGAGGAAGCGGCTGATAGTGACCAAAATATCGAACTGACTGTTACAGACCACGAGAAGCCTAAGTACAATAATATGCCCTCGGATCAGACCATTTTCAGGTAAATTTAGTTTAGTGTTAATTAATGTGAATTGCTTTTCGATGTTGTGTGCTTGTTTAGCCAAAATGAGACGACGTACGATTGGAATCCGAACACAAAATGGGATCACCAGCCGTCCTGGGCGCAGCCACAACAGCCCCAATGGGCTCAGCCAGCATCTCAACAGTACCAAGTAGAGCAACAGTACAATGTGGCCACGAATAATACTCGATCAGTTATCAATAAATCGAATCCAGCAACAAGTAGTAACGCTAATAACTCAGGTCTCTTTGTTAGTGAAACTGCATTCCCGTCCTGGGATGACTAGTAGGTAAGAGAACGTGGATGTAGACAAAAGGAAATTTGATCTCGAAATGATGTGACGCAAAAAAAATGTTGTTCTATTCTATTAAGATATTTATTGTTAAGTAATTGTATATTATAAAGTATAATAATTATATATGGGAGTACAGAATACGAAAAAGGTTGTTGATATGTGTAGTTAGTAATAAATATATGTTTGTTTGGGAGAGTTCTTCAACTGCTGTAGGAAAGACGGTTGGAGGACTGGAATATAAACTCTATGAATTCATATTTATACAAAACAGAACTGATGTTAAATTTCGTTTGATTTTGATGAAAGTACGGGCCAGTTTAGTGAACAATTTCTTCCCTTTCCACATATCAATTTTTTTGTAAAACAATTATAGCTTAGAGAATACAGTAATTTCTCAACTGTTAAGACTGTTTAAATGGAATTTCTCCGGCAACTTATCAAAAACATATATATTCAAGTTTCTCGCAATAACTTGGAATCACATTTCATTCAAGGGGTTGAGAAACAATTGTTCCATAAGCAAATATTTGCAGGTGAATTAATTAGGAAAAGAGAAATATAGAGAATTTGGCATTTTCTTGGAAAAATTTAATAAGACATTTGGTTCATTTTGTTTAATATTTAATGAACCCCCGTTTCTTTAAAAAATTACTTGTTGAGCAAGTTTATTCATTATAAAAAATTTGGTAAAATATGAAATATTTTAGCAAAGATTTGTTAGTGCAGTGTAAAAGTTATAATTACGACTAAAAAGCGTCTGTATAACTTTTTAATGATAAAAACCCGTGATAAAGAGGCACAATTTGTAGCAAAAGGATACTCCTTATAGAAAACTAGTTATTCAATTTTCAAATTGCACAGAAAAAAAATTGTCGCCTATATTTCATGTGATAGTAACGAGGTACACTTTTAATTGGTTCCCTAGTTTCCCACAAAATTCTACTTAAAAAAGTATTTTTGAACACTATATATATATTTATCAGAAAATGTGATATCATTTGTACTTGCTTCTAGATTTCAGTTCCATTCACCTATTGTACGATTTCCCAATTAAACCAGATTTCTCAGAGTAGTAAATAAACTCTCTTCCACTTCGAATGTGTAACTGTCGATCTTTTAGGGGGTAAAATAAATTTTCTATTCTTATTCGTGTTTTTCGTAAATATTTGTGGTGTGTATCAATTCTTACTAGTTAAAACCCATCTACTTATAGATAACTCTTATTAAATATTGTAAAATAAACTTGAGAATCCAAAAGAGAAAAACACAAGTATATTGTCGATAATATTTAGGGGTGAAAGTGCTCGTTGGAGGGTCTTTAACCTTCTCCACGTGTACACATAAACAATATCCTGTATATGTAAATAATATCAGTTGATGTTTAAAATTATGCAAGCATAATAAAATAAAATGTTCTAAATCTGCAAAAATGTACTATACAAAAAAGAAAAGAACCTAAAATGTATTTTGAATGTTGCAAATTTTCGGCTTGTTTAATTCTGATTTTTAATTATGATTGTTGATTTTTCACGCATATTGTATATACACGGGACTGATTATACTAAATTAAATATGAGAAAAATTTACAAAAAAATACAATGTATTCACATACGTCAGTGCCTGATGAAGGGATTTTGAAACGGACGGGATTTTTTGCACTTTGGATTACGATGCGCTGCATAACATTCCATGTGGACGCCTTGTAATCGAGTGAATTTGTATAAAAATTTATTGCCTATAAAATAAAATGAGTAGATTTGTTTCTTTCGATCCATTGCGTGTGCAATTTCTGTTTGAAAATGATGGAAACATGTGTAAACGCAACGAAAACTCACAAAATTTAGAATATCAGATAATGTTATGAGGATGATGATGAACGCGCTTAGCACAATTTGGTATTATTGTTTGAGATTTTTATTACCTAAATGTAAATTTGTATAAAACTTAAGTACTTTATTATTATAAAAATATAGTGATATTCTTAGTGTTGACTTTCTTCCGATAACAAAAAAAATATTAGTCGAGTAAGTTTTAGATAATTCAAAAAGAAGAGAATATTAAAAAATGTTAAAAATATAATAAATTATGGAAAATAAATGATTTCAGCATTGCTTCGATGTTTCCTTTATCCAAAATGAATAAAATCCTCTCATTCTTATATATAATTAACTCTTTATTAAAGTTTATTCATCAGTCATACAATAAAACTACATCAGAATCTATCATGATACATTATTTAACACTATGCTTATAAAAAAAATTATAGTCTCTAGGAAAAGCTAAAGAAAAATTCAAATTCCATTTGCACTTAAATATATGTACGTAAAAATGTCCTCCTGATACACAAATAGGGTACTGAATTGCATCATTTTCCAAGCATTTATGTACATACACATTTTTCGATTAATTTTATGACGAAAATAACATTGATGTGGAATCGTTGCTAATTGCGGCTAATATAAACGAATATGTACATCATTATTTTATTTACAAACAATCAAGTGTTTGAAAATGAAAAAGGAAACAATCTATCGTACTATTAAAACGTCTATTGTAATTAAATCTTCACACTTATGTAACCAATTACAGGGTCAAGAAATAAATTATCATTCAACAAAAACTACTCATTTATGACTAAATTAATATGGCATTCATGTGCTGATTTAGGTACAAAAAATGGATTACAGCCTCTCCATATTGTAAATATAGAAATGGAATACAAGAAAATCTTTTTCGAAATTATTTCAATCAACTCTAAAAATTTATTGGTTACTTCTCATCAAATACAGAAATGCATATAAAAGTTTTTTCAGGTACATATTTGATATATGTACTGTTTTTTTTGGACATTAGTGAATAGTGACAAAAGAAATGATTGAATCGACACCAAAACAATAAACCAAAAGGAAACATTAACAAATATACAAGAAAAAAAAACGAGATACCGTCACTAAAAAGATTGGTGTTTATTCAACTATTTCTCCAAACGATTTTCAAATGACTACAAACACACGAGACAAACTGAATTCATAATTTCTCCGCATAAAATATATTATCTTTTTACAAAAAATTGTTGTATTCATTTAAAACTTTATTTTTTTTAATATAATATGTTTTTAATAACCTACAAATTTAGTCATTAAAAAAATCTTAATTAAAAGATGAATGAAATAAAGAAAAAACAAACAGAAAAATATTTTCAATTTACTCGGCTGGCTTCTCAGTGTCCGTAGTATTAGTGGTAGACGCCGCTGATGCACTATCCGATTCCTCCGTTTTACTGGCACTCTCCTCCTCCTTCTTCTTGTCCTCTTCTACTGGTGCTTCTGATGATGAAGGCGTCGATTTTGCATCTACATTGTCCTCTTTGTCTTCTTTAGCACCGTTCTCCGCTGCCACTTCCGATTCAACCTGAAATCACGCAACAAATTAACAATCATTTTCCATAGAACGCAAGATTCTAATTGTTACTTTGTTGGTGGTAGCTGCATTATTGTTTGCCGCTTCCTCTTTCTCGTCGTGCGAGTTCTCAGTAGTTTCCGTATCACTTTTAGCGTCATCATTGTTTTTTGTTTGGTCCTCGTCCGCTGATTTTTCCTTATCTTCTTCTTGCGTATTGTTGGTTTCCTCTACTTTGTTTTTGGGTTTACGGCCACGTGCTAAAAATACAGAAATATTAGTAGAAAACCCAGAATCTCTTTCGAATTTGTCGAAGACTTACTTTTCCCTGTGGTGGAACTTTTGCGCTCTTTTTTTGGTGGTGGCGGTGGAGTGGCTGGTAGCCCTTTGGCAGCAGAACGTGTACGTCGTCTGCCCTCAACCTCTGGGCCTAAACCCTAAAAAACATATTTTTAGTAATGGTTTTTAAGAAAAATATTCCGATTTTTACTTTTGTAATTGCTTCACTCTCCTCCCGAGTCTGAGCAATAATGGACACTCTAGGAGACTTGGATTTTCTTCCTTTGGTTCCTTTATTATTCTGTAACAAAATAAAATGCATGAAATTTATTGAAAATCATAAATTAAATTTTCCCTCCAAAAAAGCTGAATCAATCAAAGACAGTAGTTGTCAATTTGGGAAGTTTATTTTAATGGCGTTTCGAGGGAACGTATGTCGTCACTTGTATCATGTAGCCGTGAAGAAAACATAAAATTTGTGATTTTTTCTAATATTTAAGGCAACAAGTGTTTGCTCATTAATAGTATCAGAAAAAACGCAATATATGTAATTGGAAATGAGAAAATATATAATTAATTTAACATTAATTACATTTGGAAAGTGAAACTTAAAATATGTAAGAATGTGACTTTACTATTTCCTAATTGGAGAATTTTATGTTCAAATGAGGGTTTAACCACAAATGTCACAGTCTAAACATCACGTCCATATTACGTGCACATTGCGTTTACTCTTGTTTTTAACGAATATTTATTTACAGGTACTACATATGTACTTACTTGATTATTCTCTTCAGAAACTGCATTGTTTGAATTTACAGCATCCACTTCGGACATCTTCAAAAAATTTTTACTCTTTTCTAGGATATTAAAAAATAAAACAAGTGCAATTTATATTGACATCAAGACACTATCCCGGCCGTTGTTTATAAGAACACGAACAAGCGTCGGTCACGTGATGTGTTTTTTGTGTTGCCAACATTTGAGCGGCAACCTTAAATACGATCAAGAACTATTTTTTAATATACCGTTTTGAGGACTTGAAATATGTACTTGAATAAGAAATTCGGTAGTAATAAGAAATAAATTTAATATAAGTCGGTTTAACTTTAAATATATAATTTTAATTCTTGTTCCGTTTAAGAGCCAACTCCCTCAGTTGGACCATTAATTGTGGATTGGATAAATGTTTTAGTTGATCTTTTAATTTGGCCTCTTCCTCTTTTGAACAAATGGCAGATGCATCAAAATCTGAAAATGTGAAACACTTATAACAGTTCTTTTGACGCGATTTATTATATTACCAATAATTTTCAAATCTGAATTGTTCATTGTAAGTTTTATAATGGGTCCTTTATCGAATTGTATTCCAAGTTCATACACATGGTCTGATTTATTATCAAAACTAACAGTACAACCGAACATGGTTTCATAATACTTTTGGACCTTGGTAAAAATAATTCGCTTACTTTTATTTTCTAGTTTTTCACGTTCTTGTCTAGCCTTTAATATATTTTTTTCGTAAAACTTCTTTTTCTCCTCCAACTGTCGCATATTATTCAGAATTTTTTCCCTTTTCATCCTTAGGTTTTCTAATGTAAATTGTTCCGGTAATGAATTTGTATCGGGTTCAGGCGAATCTGAGTGGTTTTGGATTTTAGCAAATTCATCTTCAACGTGACTTTTATATTGATTAAATTTTTCTTTAAGAATGTTCACAATATTCTTAGAAACACTTTCATGAATTTCAGACTCTTCTTCTAAATCCAAATCTTCCCAAGCTATTTCCGTTAGAGCCATCATATCTTCTAATTCTGATTCTAAAAAAATATGTATTTTAAATTTACAAACAAAAAAGGGAAACAACTTCATTATAAATACGTAAATACTTACTGTTCATTATGACTAAAAGAAATCAATTATTGAAGATCGAATGTGAAATTGTGAAATAAAAATAACCCTAATTTCTTTGACCGTTTGAAAGTTCAAACACGATGAAATATGACTTTTGAACTACGACTGTTCAAATAAATAGTGCATATTTGCTTCAATAGTCGGTAATGCAGATTCCAGAAAAAAATTTCATACAATTATAACCTCAAACTTTTCCAAAAACGAAAATTCTTAAAAACATAAAGAAATGAGTAAGCAAACTAAATTACCGGCCATGGTGTTGCAGGAGTTGACTGTAAAACGTAATTTTGCACCACCAGAATACAACATTACCAAACAAGTTACCGGTTCCCATCAAAATTTCTTCGAATACACTGTTTCAGTCTCTGGAATTCAGGCAATTGGATCAGGACCTTCAAAACAAATCAGTAAACATAAAGCCGCTTACAATGCTTTGCTGCTACTAAAAGACTTAGATATCTACGACCCCAATGAAATTCCTGTCGAAGAATTTGATGCACCCAAAAACAAAAACTGTGATATTGAACTTGGCCCTTTAACTTATATCTGTATGTGAGATTGTCACCTTTACTCCAAACCGTTATTAACGTCCGTTCTGTTTTAGCAACCCTTGCAGATCTGTGCTGTGAAAACAAAATCCCGTTACCAGTATTTATCGAAATATCTGATGTCGGACCAGCACATAGTAGACAATTTACCTACGAATGTACAGTAGCTTCAATAAAAACTCAAGCGACCGGAGCAACGAAAAAGAAGGCCAAACACTTGGCAGCGAAGGAGATGTTAGAGAAGTTCGTTATTCAATTCATTACTATACCTTGAAATCTAATTATGTAGCTTTGCAGGATTAAAGATATGATACCAGATTTAAGGGAACAGAGTATTGTAACCCAGAAAGCTTTAACCGATTTAGATCAAGCTGTAATTGACAGAATACCTGACATCGAGTTTTACAATTCAGTCGTACCTAATATGAGTATTCCTGTTGCGGAGTACTCAGGCACATTAAAGAGAATGGTTCAGGAGAAAGAACTCAACTTAGATGAATTCATAGAGGTACATACATATATCGCAGATTATTTCATACGATAATTTCGTAATTACTTCTCTTTATTTAGATACTGTCTGCTCCAACTGAAGAGAATCTCCAAAAATTCGTGGACAAATTGGAGTTACGCTTCAAGTGCTCACACCTTCAACGAAATCCCCATATAGTCGTGGTAGCACTAAACACCGAAACACCGTGCACTTCTTGTGCAATTGGAGACACTTTTGACGATGCAAAATTGAAGGCACTTGAATTACTATTTAAAATAATCATTAACTTTCTTGATTTAAAACTTAAAATTTCAAAATAAAGAAAATACGTTTATTGTAAAAAATCTTTAATTGACTAGATACAAGTTTAAATAATTACATTTGATAAATTACGTGTAGGTATTCGTAATATTTCGAGGGGTGTGAGAACAATATATTTAGGCACTAATAAAACGAAATTAATTTACTTAAATAGAAAAAATTATCGCCTATCACAAAAACAACTTATCACACATAATTTACAAAATTCGAATGGCTTTTCATGTTTGATCGTAAGTACCCAGTCTATATATTAACAATTTATGAGACAAATTTCGTAAAAAATAATTATGAAAACCTTAATCAAATGAACAAATAACTTACAAGTATAGAAAAAAATTCTAAAAACTTTACATTACAAAACTTTATAAGTAAATAGTATATATATACAAATATATTTTTGTATTAGACAGAAATTTGACTACATTTCGTGCGTTAAACTTTGTTTAAATTTATGGCAAAATATTTGTTATCTAGTTCCATCTTTGGCACTTTTTTTTATCAGCTTTTCATTCTTTCAGAGTCTTGTCCTAAATTATATCCTATTACATTATACATATATTAACTAATCTATTTTGAGCCTAAATGAGATGTGTGTGCAGAATTGTCGAATTTGATTTGAATCAATTATTGTCAGATTAAATATATTGTAAATTAACTAGTCTTTAAATTAGAGCCATCATTTTTGTCATGTTTACATTTGATACAGAGTCACTTTGTACGTTACATGTTTTTTAACACGGAAATTTCTTAAAAGATATGTAATTATTCCATTCAATAGTAAAAATTACATATTAAAAAAACTAGAAACTAACGTGCTACACAATAATCAAATATAAAAAAAATATTTAATTCAACGTTATGAATTCAAGAACCATATAAGAAACAAATTAAAAGAAAACATTAAATGTTAAACAAGGAAAAGGGAAGGTGGGAAGGAAATAACTTCTTAAATATACATCACACTACATGTAGATACAAGATCAATCTAATTTTTTGTTTTAAACCACAGTTGTATGTAATGGAGATCGAGGCGAATGGAATCGCAATAATTCTGTTACTGTTATTGCAACTTGTACTAATCCTTTACCTTCTAACACGTCCGCCGCACAACAGACCAAATTCTGAAACGTGACAATATATTTGAAACATGCCTATAAACAATTTAACAAAATAAAACACACAATTTTCATTGTACAGATCGATTTATTTGTTTTAAGCATCAATATACTCGTTTTACATCTATGAAATAAATAAATATGGATATAAAAAAAATGTTAAGAACAAACTTATTATATTTTCGGTAAGAAAAGGTACGTTTGAGGTAAATAAAGGCTGCCTTTAAGAGATAAAAATTAAATACCGCGAACAGCGCGAAAACTAAAAGATTCATGAAACCCTATAGCTTAAAATCTACAATCTTAAATAAACGATTTAACAATAACAAATTTGGAATAAGATTTTTTTGGGATAGCTTATACGCAAAAAATGTTTTGGAATATATAACAGTCTTTAATATATTTCTAGGATAATACTGGATTTTAGATATAATGACTAGATATTGTAAGTATAGCAATAGCAGCATTTACAATACAATGCCATATTAAAACAACATTTGGCATTACTCTATAAAAACTAAATTGTATATGTATCATCTAAGAAAAATGTCGCTTATAAGCGAATTAAGTAAATAAGCTTCTTTTTTTGTATAATGTATTCATTATGTAATTATATAAAAATAATACTACTGATCTCTACTTCTACGTTAAGTGCCTTAATACTTAAGTATCTAAATTAGGAATTCTTGTTACACATTTCGCACATGGTTTGATATGAAAAATACTTTTTTTTTCATTAAATTACGTAGCACTTCTTATATCAAATTCCTTTAACTTTGGAATCTTATCAAAAATATTCAAGGCAAACCAAATAACTGTGTATATGTATAAAAAGCAGTACAAATCCTAAATATTTCGTTGTAAACAACGTATTCAATTTCAAATTCCTATCCAAAATCGTTTCTGTGTGAGGCACTATAATCACAAGATTATATAAAAAAATTTTATAGAATAAATCACAATCATTTTCAATTTGGAATGTATTTAAGTCATTAATATTAATAAGAAGCACCCATATGATTTTTGATTATGAATTTTTATTTCGACGGTGGAAATGCCGCTAATAATGCAATTGTTGCAAATAACATCGCTAATAACAGTAGTGAGACTGTGGTTTCTTGTAAAGTTGGTTGTTTTGCTTTTGCCAATTTCATTTTATCATCATCTGTTTGTGGCCTTTTATCCGTTTCCACAACAACAATTTGCTCAAATTGGCACAATGTTTCGACAGTTTCAAGGAGACGTGGAAGTCCCCTGCCATTTAGTGCTTCGGTCACGTCTAGGGTGCTGCACAGCCGCCCCTGTAACCAACCACAGTCTCACACACTGACCCACAAATAATCAAATTAAAACAAAAATAAATGCAATAAAGACAAAGGTTTATAACACCGGTAGGACAAAACTAGGAAGAATCTTAAGAAAATTGTGTGTTTGGATCAAAAAAAGCATTCAACTCACCTCATCTACGCCAATTTTTCTGCACGCCTCAATGAAATTGTCCACATTTCGTCTACATCGGGCCATCGTTAATTTAGGCTAAAAACATCAACACTTACATCGAATGTTAATCAAAAAACACGTCAACTTACAACTGCCGGAGACGGCACATGTATACTAGCCACTGAACGTGGTTTTATATGATTTGCTAAATGACATAAAACCACTCCATCTGTTAAAGCTGGTGCCAAATCTGCAGGCAATGCCATCTTCAATCGCGTTTCAATTATCTGGAATAAATTACATCAATAAATTAAAATCAATCAACATTCATGCAAATGAAAACGTACAGTTCTCAACTGATTTATCAAATCTGTCTCCTCTCTAGCTTTATCAATTTCCCTGCGCATTGTAAACGACATCTTCTCCATTGGCACATCAGGATTCCAACTAATATTCCTATTACTTTTCATCCCATTTGCCTTTGGACTGTTATTCGTAGATCCATTTGTGTAATTTGTTGATGTACTTGCTGTACGTCCATTCATGCCATTATTCGCATTACAAATGGGCACATTATCATGTGACATAATGCCAGTGGACGCTTTTAACGGTGACTTTGGTTTCACATAGTCTTGTACTAAACGTTCAATTGTGTTGCCATTTAATGGCACATGTGTTGGTGATGAATATGTACTACCATTCGTTGTTGTTAAATTCCTTGTGGATGGTGGCACTTTTTGTATTGGTTTCTTTGTACTCGTATCATCGAATATATGTTTGGGACTACAAAATGCGGAATTCAATGGTGTTGGATCAGATTTCGATGTTGCTAACGTTTGCGGCTGATGAGTCGGTGTATTTGGTTCTGTTTTATAACTTTGGTCATCATTGTCTTTTGTTGTACGATAAATCGAAGGCACATCGTGGGCACGTTGCTGTTTTAGGGCCTCTTTGTATTCTCTACAAGTGGAACAATAGCCAAAAAATGGTGCGATTTTAGAGATGAATTAGATGAGTGCAAAATAGAAACACAAAACGACAACAGAAAGAATACAAAACATACCTGTATGTTTGGATTTGGTGAAGAGGTTTCGGTTTCTCTTCAACTCCATTATTACCATTCGATAAATGATCGTTAGATGCAGTAAGACGAATATTGCTGCAAATAAACACATCAATAGGGAAATGTTAATAGAAACAAGAAAACAAAATGGTTTAATGGTTTTGAATATAAGCTTTGTACAATTTTTATTACTTCATTAACATGAACCCCAATAAAAAAACATTTTCAAACACACCCAAAGGAATTTTTATCTTTGTATGCATTTACGATAAATGATAAGAAATATAACAAGCACGATCTTTATGAAATTAAAAACAATTAGCCCTAAAATCTCCAAGTAATCGATCCTCCTACAATTGAAAAAACAACAATACCACATTTTACTACCTTCCAAGAACGACATTACATTTCATTTAAAAATCCATCAACAATAACTCACCTGTCTTTGTAGTTAGCACGTAGATTATCGGTCTTGTCGTAGTCATAACTGCTTTTATTTGTTAAATCCTCTTCTATGGATTGTTCAGGAGCCGGTGAGATAGTCGATGGTGTAGATATTGTCGAATTTGTACCATTTACTTCGGAAGAACGTAATGAAATCGGTGTCGATGGCCAATGTTTATCATCTCCTACACAAACGAAAACCAAAATTTTGTTCACTTCTATCTAATGAAATTACCATATTTATGATAATATATTGTGTAAACACAAATAAAAATTCTACCTGAAATTCAGGTACACACCAACCTGTTATCTCCTGAGACCATCGCTTATCATAGCCATCACTGCTCGTACTATAACCACTATCAACATTTTGTCTTTTATGTTTCAGTCTATCTGCTAAATGGGGTGGTCCAGGCGACAAACTAGCGCCACTTCTTCTCGATCTTCTACCTAACGTGCCACTTGTCGTACCAACTGTACTACCGCCCGCTTTTCTATCCAATTTAATCGCTTCGATTTCCAAATATTTGAATATATGTACTCTACCCCGTTTGCACAACTAAAAATTCCAACACATTCCATTTAGAATAAAGAAAACGCGAAAAGCAATAATTTACTACTTACACTCGCCGGTGGACTTGTCAATGGATTATCTTCCACCAACAAATCAATAAGTGTTCCCATATCTCTCATTTCAATTGGTAACATACCAATTCTATTCGCTCTAAGGTCCAGCCTTACGAGCCTCAAATATGTTATCTCAACCGGTACAGCCAACAATAAATTACTACGTAATACTAATGATTGCAACGAACGTAATTCACCTAGACGGGGTGGTAGGTGTGTTAATTGGTTACAGGATGCGTCCAGTTCGGTTAGTTGGGACATACGACTTAATTCGTCCGGTAAACATGTCAGTCTATTGTTCGATACAAGCAAAATCTAAATCACAAATGAAATGACAATGTAAACATATATGAATTATTACTTTTTAAGGATTTAGTGGACTGTACCTGTATGGGTAATTGACACAATTCTCTAGGTAATGATGTGAGCTGATTTCTGCTTAAATCTAAATAATTTAGACATTGCAAACTGCTCACTGTGTCTGGTATATAACGGATTGTATTGTGATAACATTGGAGTTTCTCTAAAAAGCAGAATGTTGTCACTTCTTCGGGTAGTTCATTGAAGCGATTTTTAGACAGATCTGAAATGAGAAAACCACATTCAGATTTCAGTTGTACAATTAATTGCAGTTGAATTTCCTTCCATGTTTCACATACGATTTGTTACTTCATTGTTTTCTACAACATTACATATGTATGTTTATGAATGCAATAAAAACAACAAGAACTTCCTGTTTGTTGCAAAGAAAAAGTAATATAAACAGTTAATTAACTATTCCATAATTCAACTTTCTTAATTCCGAAAACGTAAATTATATCAATTTATTTTTGTCCATAGAACATTTTGTCTACTTGCCAAAATTTATTTTCTATTGATCCATATAAAAGCAGAAGAAAATGCGTTTTAACTAAATTTCAAAAGCTACAAAGAAGCAATCTCCAAAACCAACAGAAAATTGTATAAATAAATAGCCGAAATACCGTCGAACCTCGTACCATTTGGGGCAATATATATGTTCGTTCCATTTTGTGGTTAAAAATAACAGTAGCTATATAAATAATTTATCAATTACATAGAAAAAATGTATAAACTCATATTAATTCCCTGAATATATTATTTCATTACGGCAGTTACGCTTCTGAACAACAACAGCGAACAATAATACTCAAGTTTTCATAAACTCTAAACCTCGTTTTAAACAAAATAATGAATCATTTAACAAATGTAAGGTAAGACGTGATTTTCCACGTACTTGCAACACATTCAACACACATTAGATTAAATGCTAGATAATATTTCTAACATAGTAAATAATTTAATTCTAGTACTATTGCAATGACTCATTCCATTCACCAGTTACAAAATATTTCTTAAATTAAAAGCAATAAAAACATTTAAACATGTCATTAAGATATTTATAACAATTATCCAACTATAATCATTGCAATACAGTTAGAAAACATAAAATCATGGATTTTAATTAAATACAGCAACCAATTTATACGAAGGGTAAACTTTCCATCCACAACTAATCCAGTTAACACAAACAATTTTACAGAAAATTCATTCAATTTAAAACCAAAGAAAACTCAATTTGCACTGCTGCTTCCCTGCAGGCGATCTTAATTAGGTAAACTTCCGATTTTAAAGATAGCAAGACAAATTACGAATGCGAATATCTAAGAAAACACACACAGGAGACTCCCAACACGTGCAGTTAAAATTGTGCGGAAAAGGGGCTTGTTTTTGGGGGAGGCGCGTGCCCCAATGTAAAAATATATCGATTGAAATTCACTGTCAAAAACAGATGGATTGCTGTGGCGGTTGTGTTTTTGTTGCACTATTCGCAGCATGTGTTCAAGAGACCAAAAACTAACCCCCCAGACGAAATGAACCCCACACGCCTAGACAAGCAGACAATTTATGGATTGTGCAATGAGAATAATACAGCCAAATGGCAATAAAGTTTTTGGGGTACAAGCCACGAGCCACCTGAATTTACAATTTTTCTTTTCCAATTAAGTTTAATGCCATTTCGCAAATCCACTGTCTTTCATTTAAGTGTAAATAATGATCCTTGAAATAATAAATATACACTCTGGCCCCACATCCATCCTGTACAAGACATTGTCTTTTGTCTGTACAAATACATGTCTTTGCCTTCATATAGACGACACAATAGATGTGTGCTGTTGAATAATAATTTTATATGCAAATAAAAATTTCCCTTTGAAAGTCTCCTTAAACAAAATTACTGTGAATATAAATATTATTATACGAAAAAAAAAACCGATATAATTTTAAGTTGTTTCCATAAAATTTTATTAGTCAAACATAAACACACATGTTGGTAAACATTAATATCAGAAAAATTTCGCTCACACAACAAGCTTAGCTATTCATCGAAGGCGAGCGATATAATTAGAAAATTACCACAATTTCATTAATTTCTATTCGGTAAAGAGTCGTCGTTTTTCTTCAAACTAAAGGTCATTGAATTACGGGTTTTCTTTCTTGTTAACTGCAATTTATCGTTTAAACAGTGCATAGAATGTGCTTTTTTAACCTAATTGCCTGTTAAACATCAACTACACATCGAGTTAAGGAAAAATCAAAGAAAATGTACACACGAATTTCTAAAGAAGCGCGTCCACCTGAACAACTCAAAATCTTGCTGGATTAAAATAGAATTTCGGTTCAACCAACCCTAAACTTGCATTAAACCTTTTTCTCCCATACATTTTAATGAATTTTGTGTAAAATTAGATAAGGTTCACAGAGAATTCACTCTATAATCCCCATCCTTATTTATGTTTACACTGTTACAGTAGTTTCGGTTATGAAATGGGCTTTTCCACCTTGTCTCTTTTTAGAACATAAATTTCCATATCAATTTTTAACTCGTTTCCAAGAACAACACACCGTTTTATCGTTTTACAACCACAGTCGAACGTTTACATTGTCTCCAACCATATCATCTTACATGCCTTTTTACCATCATTATCCAACCAACTCAATTTTATTGTCAAGCCCTTTATTTACATTAAACAAAAGGGCTCATTCAATTCCATTGACGTCACTTTCTACCAGATCCTTCATATTCTATTTAAATAAGTTCATTCATCCCCTATTAAGTGTGTATATGGACGACGCGACGTCGTCTGGTCGTCGCCTTCAAAAGGAAAAAATTAATATGCATACAATTTCTATTCGCAAATCGATTAGACTGTTTCCCTAAATCTAGTTCTATTTAAGTAAAGTGAAGCCATTGAAATGTCCACTTCTTGGCTTCAAACAACACTTTCGGGACAGACATGCACAGGTGATAAAATATTACTCTTGGCTTAAATAAAGGAGTGTCTTCTGGTTTTCTGTACAAGAATGCAATTATTATTATGAAACATGGATAGTAGAATTTCTTCATGTGTGCACCATTATCCATGCACACTTAAATGTGTGATTTATCTGCCGTTTCTTGTCAATATTTAACGGTACAAATGTGTACACTTGCGCTCCTCAACTTACCAATAAATGAAATTAAAGATTAATTACAACTATATAAACTTCAATACATATGGTATAATTGCAATTTTCTCACCAATTAAATAATTCCAACGTGCAATTAAATATTACTTAAATCGGACATAAAATATTAATGAATTTTTTTTATATAATTAACAAAAAAATAAAACATCTGGATAAGTAATTTTTCTAAATACATAAATTCATGAAGAATCCTCTAAGGTCAGCAATTTAGTGATAAACAAACCGAAACCATTAAAAATAATGGTAACGATAACAGTTTTTAATTAAACCTCACAACACGTCCATATTAAGTAAATATCGTCAATATTGAACAATTTTGAGTTTTTTTTATGAAAAACAAACTAAACAGGAAGTTTGTGCAACTATAACAAATTGTAAAAAAATAAATAATGAAATTAGTTGCATCCACACGCGCATTAAATAAAATAAAATGAGTTCATGTTCTAAAAGTACAGTGAATATCATTTATCATACGACAAAACAAAACGTTTATTGATAAATTTCATATAAAAGTATATGTAAATATGTAGTTCGTTCTACAAAGGACTTATTTATAAAGTGTGACTAGAAAATTGCCTTAACATCCTTTCTTTAATGCATTTCTAATTACTGGGCGATAAACGTTGTACTTCCAAATGTCATTACCATCGCTTAAAGTGTTATAAAAGCCAAAAACTCAACTAAAGAAATGTTTTAGCAAATTAGACTATCATCGAGTTGAATGGACTTAAATAAGAAATTTTCCAATAATAGATCCATTTTTGGGTGTGACTGTGGCAAAAATATAATGAATGTCAAACCCATAAAATGTACATTTATAATTTGTCGCTGTTTTTATTGACCCAATAAATGAGAATTTTCTGACATTCATTATTTGCGAATTAAAGGGCACCACCATAAATATAAAATACCAAAAATAAAACCTATTCATTAATAATACAGTTTCATCTTCCTTTTTTTTCTGTAGTGTCTTGTATAATTTCAGGTCCCATTTTTTTTCAAAAAGGTTAAAAGGTGTAGCACTCTGACCTTTTTTATTTGACTAATATCGTCCCCACACACAATAAGACCAAATGTATCATCTATAAATACAGTCAATCAATCGTCCCCCGCATTGAACTTGTCAAACACATACCAGAAATGGTCTTAAACAAACGCTCCTTTTCCATGCCACGAACTGTGACCTTTCCACTTGCAGTCTCTTCAATTTTCCACTTAGGAACGTGTTACGTTTTCATCGTAACTGCTAGAAAAACTCGCACTCAACTTTAATTCCATATAATCTTGATAATTCGATGTAATTTAATTGAAACCAATAATAAATATGGATTGCAGTGTAATACACAATTCTTATCACGGACTCTTCCTCATACATAATGCATTCCGATTATAATTGGATGGTGTGGAAGAAATTTTTAACATATGACACTTTAGATTGCGATCCCAAATGATGTTAAGGGTGAGAAGGAAATATAATAGTGAAAAGTTGGGAGAATTTTTCACACAAACTTAGGGGGAGAAAAATCGACCCTATTCGCCCAAAATTCTACTTCCAAACATTAACGGATAATAAAGGGCCTTTTTTTATTAGCCATAGAACCTTGTTGGGAATTAGTTGAAATTAATGCATTTGTAGACGAGTGCTTTCAAGAGTCTTTTTAATAAAAACGTACACGTTCTTTAAAGTGGAAACATCAGACCATGGGAAAATGGAAAAAATCCTACACTGCAATTACTTTATTTCTATACGCGACATTTATGGACTATTTACTTCACATTTTCATGCGCTCCACCAATAAATCAGTTCCAGATGGGATAAAATCGTTGCAAAACTCTAATGAAGATTGATTGCATATTGTTCCAACTGTTAAATATAATTATGTAAAAACCGCATTTTTATAGTATATAAAATACGAAGAAATATTTACACAAGAGGCAATTTTTAAGGTCAATAACAAGCGCAAGGCCAAACAGATTCTAAACAATTAAAAATAACGACAGTACAAGCTGCTGCCAATAGCCATTTCATGACTATTTCACGATATTCATTGGTTTTGTGGAATTGCATACTGAAATGTTGCCCTTGCCAACAAATTGCCACCCTTCGTAAAAACATTTACACAGCCGTTTTCGTACCACATTCGCATTCATTCATTTATTTCTTCATCAAGCCCTATTCACGCACACATCAAGTCTCCTTCTTTCTCTTTCTGCCATGCACTTGGTTCATCGAAAGGGAGCCCCAAATTTTAGGGGAAAGTAAAAGTAACAGATCAATACAAATGTGAATACCTAACCTATCGTAACAACAGCAGAGTTTCCTAGCACTTTAAATATTCTTTAATAAAAAGAATTAAAGAATTACGTAATTAATAACTGAGGACAGTTTATTGACGCCATCCGGCCAATTTCGGATCATATTTGGCACCAGGCGAAAATATTCTTGTCTCATACTAATTGCATATGTGCAGGAAATTCCAAAACAATTAATAACACTTAAATCCTATTTATGGAAACATTTTAACAACAGTTATATGAGTTCTTGTGTCGGCTAATCGTAGATGTAATACTTTCTCATCCATTTTCACCAAATACTTTCATTTATTACTGAATGAATGCACATTATTCAATATTCTATATCACTTTTACGTAATACTTCAATAAATAATCGATACGATTTGCATATAAAGTCAAGTATCGTCCTTAAAGCGAGCGATAAACATTTCCTGTATTGTTTTTATCAACACAAGCAATTTAATTAATGTACTACATTTAAGTTCCCATTAAAGTGATTTTGTAGTGTCTGTTTTTCTATTTTTAAAGGGGTTTCACTGTTTCTTTTTCTTTTCCAGCCAGTCACGGTGTTATGGTTTTTAGTTGAAAACGCAGAGCTGATGGTATAACTTCCTTTGATTTCGGTTGTAAACAATAGAAGACCAGTGGGAAACAATCAACCCCCTTGACTTAACTTTGATTAACAAACACGCTTTGTTCTCATAATAAAAGCCTTGACTTTAACGACATTCTATTAAAGAAATACACTTTATCCACCTATTTCAGCCTTTGCCTGAATTAGAAAATAAAAAACAGTTGGTGGAAGTCAGTTGGTAAATATTACATGGTGGCTGTTATCTTCATTTGATAAGCCTCCGATACCAATGACTGTATCTCTAAAAATACAACAAACAATTTTTCACAATTCCATTTACATATTGTAATTAATACAAATTGGAGTCATGTTTGTGCAGAAATTCAACAGCAAGCTGGATGATACATTCTTTATGGGGAAGAGGTAATTGCATTAATTATACTAACCTGCTATGACTGTATCACTGAGATTATACTTGTCGATGGATTTTGGAAAGTCCTTTAATTTTCTATTACTCAATTTCAATTCTCCACTTTGATTTGCTTCTTCTAATATTCGTTCCAATGATCTGGTCAATTGTGTTTGAATATGTCCATTTATATTTGGAACTAGCACTGCCATTATGCATGGCACCACACATAGGCACTCACACAACAAACCAAATACGTTTTTACTCACTGACTGATTTTTTTCGTTTACTTCTTGCTTGAATAACTAAACTACTACAACATGGGCGAGGTGAGCCGCATGGGGCCACTAGCATACACTCCGGTAAATAGACACCTGCAAATCGGCTTCGTGTTTGAATTCAGAATTTCCACACTAGATTGCGCTGTAATGATTTCTGGATTAATAAAAAAATGAATTGAATCACCGCTAAATATAACAAAATTATATTAAAAATGTATTTACATGATTAAATATATTACGCTAACAATTATCTAATTTTTTCGTTTCTTCTTGTCGTTCTCCGGCAATATACCCATCGACTTCTGATATTCCAAGATTAACTTCTCTGTCACTTCAGGTAGACACGGTGAATATCGTGAATACTCCATGGTAAATTCCCCTTTTCCTTGCGTACTGGACCGTAATTCACCAGCATATCCAAACATGTCATTCAAAGGCACTTCTGCATGCAATGTGAACCATCCTTCAGTTCCTTCAGTACCAGTAACAATTCCATGTCGTTTATTCAACTGCGTTATAATTGTTCCTTGGAACTCTTCGGGAGCTGTTACCTCTACCGCCATAATGGGCTCAAGAATCTGCCAGTGACCTCTTTCAAAAACTACAAAAAAAAAGCATTGATTTAATTAATAACTATTGATATGTATTTATTTTTTACCTTCTTTAATAGCTCCTTGTGCTGCCAAGAAGAAAGCCAATTCACTAGAATCCACGATATGATGTCCACCATCGATTAATCTAAATTTTAAACCGGACAGTTTCTGTCCAGCTAACAGACCTTTTTCTGCCATAGCCAAAAATCCACGACGAATACCAGGAATAAACGGTTTCGGCACATTCGTTCCAACAGTTTCATCCACAAACTCTAACATAGTATTTTTATGTGGTGGCAAAGGCTCCAAAATTCCTATAACTCGAGCATATTGTCCTTGTCCACCAGACTGTTTCTTATGCAAATAATCAAATTCACAAGGCGCAACTAAGGATTCTCTGAAAGAAACCTTCGGTTTTCCTAACACAACTGGACAATTGTATTCACGTTCCATTCGTTGGGCGTAAATTTCCAAATGTAATTCACCCATACCAGAAACAATGGTCTCTTTATTGTCATTATCGAAGAAGAAATGGAATGTGGGATCTTCTTTAGTGAAACGTGCAATCGCTTTCGAGAAATTATCACGATCTTTTGAATTTGCTGGATGTATAGCCATAGAAACAACCGGCTCCGGTACATAAATACTCTCTAACGAGATGTTTTCTTTTAAATCTGTTACAAACGTGTCTCCAGATGCACAATCGACACCAAATAGTGCAAAAATATCACCAGCGTACACCTCATTCACATCTTCCATGGTATTGGAGTGCAAACGTACTAAACGTGCAATGCGAACTTTGCGTTTTGTACGTGCATTGAAAATAGATTCGCCCTTTTGAAGCTTTCCTTGATAACATCGCATATATGTGAGTTGCCCAAAACGACCAGCTTCTAATTTAAACGCCAACGCAACAAACATCGAGTCACCACTTCGTGTAGGATTTAAAATGACCTTCTGTGACTCTTCACCACTCTTTTCTATTAAACCGAAATTGGTCACTTCGCCCGGATGGGGAAGATAGTCTAAGACACCGTCTAAAAGTGGCTGAATTCCTTTATTTTTCAATGCAGTGCCCACAAACACAGGCGTGAAGGTACGTTGTAAACAACTACGACGAATAGCTGCTTTAATGTCACCCTCATTGATTGGCTTCTCCTCTAAGTACAATTCTCCCAACGTTTCATCCACGTTGGATAAATGTTCAATGAGTTCATGTCGTCTTTCATCTGATTCGGTGCGCATTTCTTGTGGTATTTCATCATATCGGATATCTTCACCGTAACTACCATCGAAATAAATCGCTTTTTTCGTTATTAAGTCTATAATTCCTTTGCAATTGCTCTCCAAACCGATGGGTAATTGGACAAATGCGGCGTTGTGGTTCATTTTTAAACGCATTTGCGATAGAACTCGGTATGGGTTTGCTCCTAAACGGTCCAATTTGTTAATAAATGTCAAGAATGGTACATTGTATCTTTTCATTTGACGATTTACGGTTAGAGATTGGCTTTGTACACCACCAACGGAACAGAGTACTAAAATAGCTCCATCAAGAACACGTAAAGCACGCTCTACTTCTACGGTAAAGTCAACATGACCGGGTGTATCAATTATATTGATATTTATATCTTTCCATAATGTGTAAGTGGCAGCTGATTGAATGGTAATGCCTCGTTGCCGTTCCAATTCCATTGAATCCATGGTAGCTCCTACGTTGTCTTTTCCTTTGACTTCATGCATTGCTTCTATTCGACCGGTGTAAAAAAGTATACGTTCCGTAAGGGTAGTTTTGCCTGAATCTATATGGGCTGAGATTCCTATGTTACGAATCTTTTCAATTGGTTTGTGTTCGGCATATTTAGTGTAATTTGATTGATGCTGAAACACATTTTGTTAGAATGAAAAAAAATGTATGAGAGTTATTGATTACCTTTATTGATGTTCTAACAATAGTGTTAACTTTATTAAAACTTCTAATGGTTTTTAGTACATTTGAAATGGTCATTTTGCTATTTTTTGGTCTAGTTTTCGAATTTTTACACTTGATTACAAAAAGTTAGGTTAGAACATGTTACATTAATCAATCAAAGATATATGTCCGATGTGTTGGAATTGGTGTTTGTTTAGAAAGGAAAGAGAAAAACGAATATCGTTGAGCTGTGATAGAATATAACCTAAAAGTGGGGCTCATTTGAAAGAAGCTAAGGCAAGGACCCAAAAAGCCCTTATAAGTATAATAGAAACACGTACAACTTGTCGAAACTAATTAATTGCAAGATATGTATAATAAACATTCTCACAGTTAGACTCTTGTGAAGAATCAAATTAGGTAAGAGGTTTTTCTAACATCCTTATTCAAACTCACATGGTGCTTTTTGTAAACCTTTTATTTTACTTCTGCTTAGATTTGTACAAAAGGGATTATAAAATAAATAAATATGGATATAAAATGTATAAGTACTGTCTGTTGGTTAAGATCTATACAAAGCTATTTTTTAGGATTGCATGTGCTTTGTATATACTTATTTGGTTAACATTTTCCATGAAAGAAGCTTTGAAAAAATATGTTATCTTTAATAATTAATGGGCATTTACCCTTCGACTATACCCAAAGGTATATATGGTCGAAGCATTGACTAAACATTATAGCCTTACTATTTTATTAGACATTTAGAGATTATGCTTAAATAATACAGCTAAAGGATAAGAGATATCCTCTAAACAATCAAGTAATTTTTCTAATTTGGCGTCTTTATGTTTCATTTAACCAGGTTACACCTAGAGAAATTGCATAATTTTGTTGAAATAATTAACACAGCCCCATTTATTCAAATTGGTTTGGATTACGATTATATAAATAAAATAGAATGAAATTCACACATGGGTTTCATTGGTTGTATCTTTGGTATTCTGTTTGTCCAGCCAATAGTCCTTTTCAACTGGTTTTTCACACTGCAATTATTTACAAGGCTTGGTTACGCTTTGAATAAAGTAGTATAGGACACAATCATAAATAAAGATGAAAAGCGCACATCTAGTTTCATGCATTTAAAAACCTATTAGAAAGAATTGAATAATGAATGAAAAGATTGCCATAAAGCAGCTTGTTTCCCTTGCATTTACCTCATTGTAAGCTATTGAATAATTAGAATTAAAGCGAGCTTAAAAAATGATTCATTAGAATTAATAACGGCGTTTTTCTTAATATCCTTCTCATGTGTCGGTTATAATATAATGAATCACTTTTGTGAAAATTTTATTCATGAATGAAGGAAACAGGAAAATACCATGCAAATAGAACTAAGAAAAATTAATATGTATAGGTACCATTTTCCGATATGTTTGAGTGCTGCAAAAATTGTTGAAATTTTTATTTAAGAAATTATACTCGCTCAACCTAACTATAGGTGTTAATTCTTTTATAATCTCTTTTGTAATACTAGATGATAACTAAAGGAAATGAATATAATTGCTATTCAGATGATTCCAAGCAAAATGATACAGTGTATGATACAAAATCTAATAAAAAAAGTCTAGTGCAAAAATACTTACACATCTACGTGCAAAATATCGGATTTGATGAGAATTATTTGGAATTATTGTTTGTGAATAGTGTTGAGGTGTTATTTATATTATTGTGTATATCTGTGCTTTTATAAGTGTAAGACAGAATCATCTGTCACCTTAATAATTATCCCCTGGTCATCTTCATCCTCTTCTGCCATTGTCGATAATCGTTTTTCCAATTTGTTCTTTTCGTCCTTCTTCTCATCCTTTTTGGCCTGTTTCTTCTTTTTATTAAAGCGGCTGCAATTCAAATTGCAATATTAAAAGTTATAAGAAGCCTTAATTATTTAGATATTTAAATGTTTTACCCAGGACCGCGTTTTGGGCTTTTTTTCTTGTTCTTTTCATTCGAATTGTTCTCATTAACTTGTTTCCAAATGCCTGTCTTGTTTACTTCTTCAGTAATATTAATTGCTGATAATGGAATATTCATTACATTGCCATTCGCAAGCGGTATTTTCAAGTTTCCCACAGACTCTTCGATACTTAGAGGGTTTTTCTTCGGATTAGACTGGAAAATGTTTGCAAATGATATTATAACTTTTAAGTACATAGTCTGTTTGGAAATGAGTGAATTGAAAATAATTACGTGGTGCACTTTGAAAAGTTATTGCTTTTCTGTATAAAATAAAAAAGCAACTTAAAAAACCAAGATTAATGTCGGTACTTACGCAAATTCATGCAACACGTGCATACGTGTTTAATATTTTATAATCCTACTGCTGTGTCTTGTCTATAAAAGAATGTTTTACAGCCAAATAATAATGAACAAAATCGTTTAGCGTATAAGTAAAATCATATGTCATATGGTCTTGCTAATAAAAAATAAAATCAACTAAAAAATTTAACGATAATAATTTATTAAAATAACAATACTGTATGTTCTTTTTAAAATAAAATAAATAAACTACATGAACAAATTAACAATAATAAACATAAAAGCGATAATGGAAAATAAAAATTTCAATAAGGTTTTTTTGAAACCTTTTCAACTCATGAGACTAATACTACAATTAGATACAACAATATATTACATTTAGGTTTTCTATCTAGAACGTGTCTTTCTCTTAGTAATGTTTATCACAATATTTTGCGAAAATAGCTAATTAATCTTAGAGATAATACAATTCCATTAAATATCAAATTTGTTTAACAAAAAAAATTATCCTTAAATTATTTGGCAACATTTTTTATAAATTGCTTTCGACGTTAATAAAGAATACTAAGTGTTATGGTTCTTTCGTCTCACATTTCTGATAAACCTTTTCATTAGATTCTGTAATCAATTTGGGCCCTAATAGACAACGTGTAAATTTAGTCCAACATCCCACCTCGTCATCTTTAAGCATCTGATTGCGTTTCGTCATTTCTGGCATTAAATCATCCAAAATCTTCAATTCACGCCGGGTAAATATGAAATCGAGCGACTTTCGTAATCCAATCATAACAACCAACATCAATGGGAACAGAATGGACGTTTGACTGAAGGATTTGATTGCCCACAAGGCAGCCAAACAAGCGATTTGAATAATCGTGAACAAATGGACCTTCTTAATTGGCACCTAAAGAGAAAAACGCATCATTAACCCCAATTCAAGACGCACTTTAAGTCTTACTTGTCTTAAGAACATGTAATCCGGCTGGTATTTATTGGGCATGAACATAATCAGAATCCTGTCGAAGAATTGGAGTCCTTTAAGCGAAGCCACTCCCATATAAAGAAACACTCCAAATAGAACCGGCATCGGTATGTGTCCCAGCATAGGAGTGAGGAATACCGACAATCCAATCGAAAGGAAAATCAAGATATGTGTGACACGTTGCTCGCGAACACCCAGAAATTGCGGCTTATCCCCGGGCGCTGCACACTCCGACTCCAATTTCAGCGAATTCACATGATTTATTGATAAAACAGTTGCAGCCACAAACCAAGGGAGTCCCATAATGGAGCATATTTCTATTAATATTGACAATACGAACAAATCCAAATGATATCCACAACCTTTCTTCAGTTTGTACTCTTTTCGGTTAACAATAACACAAGTGATTTGTTGATCCATGAAAATTAATATCGTGCCAAGTAGAGCTGGTGGAATAGCGACGAAAATCGAGTATAGTGGATTATGGTTGAATGGCGGTATGAACCATCCTCTATCTGGAAGGGTCGGTTTAAATTCATGCGGTACTTCGAGTTTGGGAGTGCGAATTCCCACTTGATAGTCGAGCATTGTCATTGAAAGGATGGCGATTATGACGGCGAAGTCACTGAAAAACTGGCGTACCTGGAATAAAGCACTCGATTAATTTGACGTTATGGGCTATTGTAGCTATGGCGGAACCTTCGACGGGAAGAAGAGAGCGTTCTTGAAATCCTTTAATATAACAGACGTCACAAACGTGCCCAGAAACAGAATAATTGACATGAGGAATACGTCGGGGACATATTCAGGTGTACTGCAGCCGGGCCCACTTAACGTGCCATTGTAATACTGAAAAATCAATCGATAAAAGCGTCTGAAACATTAAATACAATGGTTTCTTACTAAACAGGTAGTTTTATTTAATGCACTCCAATCCCCAATTTGCGGATATTCATCTTGGATTGTACTATTTGCTGTGCAGAAACATTCATAGCTTAAGTTTGTCGAGCCAGTCATATTGATTGGGAATTTCTTTCCAATAAGGAGCACATTCTCAACCGCCTGAAGAGAAAACAAACACAACATGTAGTAGGTTCATTTGTAAATAGAACAATATTTACCTTAAAAATGAAAATGAAAGCAATCAATGTGGCAAAGTTCTCTTCAGTAAAGCGTGTTATATAACAAACAAAAGCACTAGCATCTATTGCTACCAATATAATGCAAATGATTGCGATCCATGTGCCTATCCAAAATCGGAATGACAAATAGTCCCAGCCCATTGTATTACAAAAATCGTATACAATAGTTTCAAATACTAAAACTGGTCCAGTTGAACCCAATATCGTCAACGGTTGACCGGAAAAGAACCCATAACCCATTCCACACACGAAACCGGAAACAAGAGACTCCATAGCGGCCATATTCTTGCCAGTCGCCTCAGACAACAGGCCACCGAATGTGATGATTGGCGATAAACATGCAAAATACAAGAAAATCCACGAAGCAATACATTGTGAAGCTAAGGCGTCCTTAAAATCACTCCAATACCAAGGCAACTTTCGTTTGAGATCATTTTTCAAGCCTCCAAAGAGGACTCCAGTCCGTGCCAGTCCGGACTCTTCTCTCACTTTTTGTTCCTCCTCTTCTTCATCGAAGTCTTCTACAGGCTTCTCTGGCGGACGTTTTCGCACATCCTGTGATGGGATGGCGGCCGGAGGTTCTATCCTGATAGCCGGATCCCATTCACCGGGCGGTAAAACGGTGACGGCGTCTAGGAATTCGTCCACACCGGCCAACAAATGGCTTCGATTTCGAGCCCTGTATGCGACCTCGTGAAAGATCTCATCTGACATTAAAGTGGCCATCGCTCGACCGATCTCATGATAGCTGGTCGTCACGGACGGCGGTCCCAGTAGGAGGAATAGGAAACGTGTGGGTACTGGAACCTCGGTTAAATCCCCCAGGATTGTGGCTGAATTTAGACGAATAAAAGCCGCCAGTGTTTTGTCCAGAAAATCCACTTCGCCCACAAGGATGTTGCTCGCTTCCGCTCCGGCGGGGATCTTTCGCATAAAGTGCAAGTTCGGTGTGTGACTGCTATCATTCGACGAGTTACTCAGATCAGTGGAACTGTGGTTACGATTTATTGATATATTGCTCACACTTTTCATGAGACCCTGCGGCTTTTCCGTTCCTGTGGGATCGTTTAAAAGTGAGACTTAAAGTATAAAGAGATTATTGCGAGTTTGTTGGGAAACTAAATGGGATGAAAGCGTGCGAGAGACAAATCAAACTGGATAAACAATTCGGTTTGATATGGTCTATCGCGTGAAGCAATAAAGGCACATAAAGACGCATTTTTTTAATGACAAAGCATGGAGAAAATGTTAATTTACCCTGCCCGGGGACACCGAGGAACTTCCCAAATTCAGCCGACTTGCCTGTCGCCTGTTCACCGAAAGCATGTTCATCAACTGTAATAAGAGAACGAAAATGTTTATTTGCATGAAAATGGCACAATGTTGGTATATGTCCTTGTAAAAATATGAGAACAAACAGATTGTCAGTTTTACATGCATCATTTAGAGGAGAAATTGTGCGCGAAAACATCGGTAGTGTCCATAAAAAGGAGAACACACTGAAAAGTATATCCTGATCATCACTACCTTTGTCGGAGGATGCATGGTGTAATGTAAACCATGTAGTAAATCCTTGTACATGTGTTGTAATTTCGTCGGCTGTGAATACACACATCATGTTCAGTACAAGTTTGGTAATTAGTGGTTAGAAGTTTGTATGGAAAAAACTAGGAAAACAAACGTATCCTGAAGGACGTAATTAGATTGATGCGTGACGCCTTAATGGTTTAATTGGAAGAGTATATTAAACTACGGTTTAATAGTTAATCAGGATGTAAGTATGTAATTAAACGCATTAGGAAGTGAAGAGAACACAAACAACAAACTATATGAAACATGATTTTACAAATAGACAAAAAGCACACAGTCTTGTTCCATTATGAATATATTTACTACTTTTGAAGAGAGGATATAAAGATTCGCATTACTTGGATCCGAGCCTGGATCAGTAAAAAGTGAAACATATTCTTACTAGAACTCTTGTATTTGCAATATTAAAAGAAAGGCGACTGTTTCTCCCTAAAGTATTGTTAAAACCCGAAGCCAGAACCTGAAAGAAAGAAACAAGCTGGCGACTGAAAAGCTTGATATACAGACGATCTTTACAGTTAGTTTGTTAGTTAACCCCCAGATGAATCGTGATTGTTATCTAACCTGAAAAGGAACCATTCTTTATATTCTTTGATCGACTGGGTACAATTTGCGGTTGTCTTCTAGTCGGTGGGATGCAACTTAAGCAACTATCTGAAAAGGCATTAGATAAATTGAATAGATTTTAATTGCAAATTTGTGTCTGGTACACAATATAATATTTTATCACATTTTCCACTCAATTGGATTAAAAACAATAACGTTGATTAGATCACTTTTCATGATAAGAAAACCTTTTGAAAAATTCCGTCACTTACTTTTAGATGTAGAATGATTGCGACCAATTTCCGCAAACGATCTTATAATTGGTAACATGTGCTTTTTATTCTTTTGGTGCTGGTGCTGATGACGATGTCTTTTCAAAAGCGCTTCTCGCACCTTGTCTCTCTTGTCCATCGCGAGGCTATTGTTGTTGATCATATTGTCCAATACCAAATCGGCAATTTGCTCAATAGAAGTTGCCTCCATGTCTAAAATCACAGTTCCATTCAATATCAAACTCCGTAATTCGAAGAGCGAGTGTAATGAGAGTGTTGCAACGTGCGGTTTGGACCAGCGATTTCCGCCCTCTTCCACATCCTCTTCAAATTTAATCCACCTGGCCGTTTCCTTCCACTCCATGTCGTCCCCATCCGTGACCAACTCCTCCATTTCGGAGAAGAGCGGGTGACTACCATGTTTCTCATCGTCAATGTCCTCACCAAGAATAAATTGGACACGTTGCGATGGAGGTGTACCTGAAAAATTAATTAAACCAGTCTATTTTAGCACATCATCCCTTTCGGTGACTCTTGGAGCGCAGTTCTAAAGTTGGTTCTTTGACAATATTGTTTTTTTTCTGTGTCAGCAATTAAGTTCATGTAAAAAGTGTATTTCAAATAGAATTACGTTTTTTATTCAGTTATGAAAGGTTTTTAGGGGGAAAGTGTGTTAGGCGAGAAGAAAATGGAGCGTACGTGGAGGGGCGGTTTGTCAAGAGTGTTTTATGCTGGAACCAACTTACGTAAATTGAGTTTTTGGTCAAATTGTCGGATTTTTTAGTTTTTACCGAGAAACGAGAACGATTCAAATGCAGGAATCATTGCATATATAAACAAGAGTAATGAAATTGTTTGGAATAATAACAGAGTAGAATCTAATTATAAGTACATAAAACATACCTATGTTTAAAAAAGCCACTGACGAATTTAATTAACATTGGTTGCATGCAATAAAAGCTCGTATAAAAGCCTATATTAAAATACAATTATATTAAATTTCTTTTATCGTGTTGCATCAGGGTACTAAGAGCTTTGTTCAAATCGATTAGGAATAGGAATTTTCATTACGTTTAATAGAATTCGTTTCTCATTTATATCCTTCTAGCTCAAAAGGGAATTGTTTCCAGTTTTTAAGAAATTCCGCATATATGCATTTTTCCAACTCCTCTATTCTGTTTTATTTGGCACAAATTCAGGCATTTTAAAGTATTTCGATTATTCTGTAAAAATTTTTAATTACGATTTCTGTTTGTGAATGGACAGTTATTACATTTTTAATTACTTCAATATAGTGCGTTCTGTTAAATTTATTTGATTTACAGAACAAATTTGATCAAACACATAGCAAAATAACATCGATGATTAATGAAATACAAAACATGCCACATATTGTAACTCTCAAAATTACATCTGCCTATAAATCACATTAATATTTTAGTGAGGACAAATGGAGACTAGTTGAAAAAATATTCTCATAACACAATTAAATAAAAAAGTTGTACACACATTCAGTCACATGAAATCATGCATACAAGCACATATACAATATGGAAACGACATTGTGTACAGAGTATTAAAATGTGTTTTGCATGCATTTAATATTCACACCACACGAGCAAATCAATAAGTGCACATTATGTATGTAATAAACATGAAGAAGAATTAAAATAAGTGTCTCTCCAATAATAATAAAATTTTTGTATTTGAGAACAACGTGATGAGAGATGAGCACTAAAGTCGAGGAACGAGTTCCCTATTGATGGATGAGTTGGATGAAACATCCAAATTGAGAAAATAGAGAAATTTTACATAGAAAAAAACACAAGCGATATAAAGCTTACATATTTCGCCGTCTTCTC
The DNA here is from genome assembly GCA_963930825.1 of Silvanus unidentatus. NCBI lineage: Eukaryota > Metazoa > Arthropoda > Insecta > Coleoptera > Silvanidae > Silvanus > Silvanus unidentatus. The sequence continues at coordinate 4,318,126 of OZ005758.1, forward strand.
GTAAACTCATTCGACGTCGTCGTGTTGACACTACAATTCCTGAAAATGTTTTAAATATATGCGAACGCAAAACAAAAGTGTCTCAACAAAACGGACAGAAATAATCATCTGTGCGTGTGATTATTAGATATTCATTTTCATTATCAATGTTGGCGCAAAAATACTCAACTATTTTTAAGTTTAACATTGCTGAAAGTGGTTCAATGCGGTCAGGGCGAGGATAGTCGTTTTTCAGCGCCTTCAGCACCTGTTTCACAAGGGTACTTGCTCAATATTGGATTCTAAATAGATACTGTTTATCAATGAAACTGGTGAGACGGTGAAAAACCCCATTCAGGGTGTTACTATTACATTTTTTACTAAACTACAACACACAGTTACATACGGGGATGAAAATAAAAAAATCTCCACTACTTTAACAGAAATAATTATTTAGATTAAAGTTCGAATGCAGAGCTAACATAATGAAATGTCTACAGGGAAAAGTCTTTTTTACAGCCGGAAATATATTGTTATAACATTTTCATAGCGAAGTTTTGTAGGGAATGCTAGAAATGTTTTCATATGGATATTTAAAAAGTTTGCGGGCACGCGAGGATATATGTATTCAAATTAAAATTAAAAATCCCACTAAAAATGCGTGGTGAATAAAATATTTAGCATTCATAATAAAGAAATATAAGTGCGCTTGTTACTTAATAATGTGTGCGAATTGTATTTTTAATAAGGGCTTCAAAAATGGAAGTGAATAAATTTTTATAGCGGAACAAAATTCATTTTACGGCCGAGATATCACTGCGCTATTTTTCCGACTATAATATTATTTATTATATATTGATGTCGTCATTATAAACGTGATATAGAATACCCACAGCACAATCCACCCACACGATAGTAAAAATGACGAGATCATTACAAGAACTTATTTTACAACTTTGTTATTAGAATTAGAAATTTTCAATTGAACAACGTATAAAAAGCACCTGAGTCTGGAGTCCACCTCCAGGCATAAACATTAAATGTAAAACATACAAACCTTTCAAAGAATTTTCAATATTACATACGAGACCGCTTTATTAAATCTCTCGGGGATTGTTTAAATTTTGAGAGAGCCCAAAGGGCTGCTTTACTTTTATAATAATAGTGATCCAACACACTTCAAAGTATATTTACATTTACAGTAGAAATCTATTATCCTGCTGTAACAAGCTTAATCTCCACGTAATCTAAGTGACATCCAACTAATTAACAAACAACATGCTACTTAGTTTACTCACTGGGTCTGTCTTCTTCCACAGAACCAGTACCATCGCCGACTTCCCCATCGGAGTTGCGATGGTGGTGTTTGTGGCGTCTGTGCGAGTGCCGCCTTTCAGACGGTATATGAACGCCAACGAAAACACTGTGTGCTCGATGGCCTGTAAAAATTTAAAGCAGATGTTCCTATTGAGGTAAGCATCCATTTTCCGGGGACGGAAATAGCCGGACAAAAAGATGAAATGAAAATTTTCGCAACACTTGCAATTTGCATGTCGAATTTGCGATGCAAGTCGAATTGAATCTTTCCAAGGATTTGGTCGTTTGTAATCAAATTTATTTTGATCCTGTCAATTTGGCCTCGTTTTAATGCATATCAAATGATATGGAATCAAGTTGAAAAATTGGAAAACGATTTAAATTTTGTTGCCACATTTTAAAAGAGAATGGTGAATGTCATAAATTTGATTTGTCCATCAGGAATATGGGATGAAATTATAATTGTTAATGACAGTGTGATAGTGGCTCATAACAGCTTTATCGAATGATGCAGTATATATTGGTGATGTGTTGGTAAAGGTCACGTCCCACATGAACTTATATCAAAAAAGCGAAGCTATTTTTGCATATTCAATTTGTCGGTTTATCTTTTGTGTTGGTTCAAATCGCAAAAAAGGGGCCATCATTTGGGCATGTAAGGAAAATCTGCACAAATATCTGTGTTTTTCTGAGTGGGAAATTCGATATGATAATGAATCAGTTTGTCACCTTTCATATTTTCAAGCCACTTGTGGGAAATTCTATTACTTATTCAAGCAACATCTGAACAAATTGCGCGTCCTTCATATTTGCATATTTGCGTGTGTTTAGGAAGTAGGAATCCCGTCTCATTTTTATTATAGTAAAATGCGTACAGATAAATTTGGTTTTTGTTTTCAATTGCCTTGTCCTATATTTATTCTCTATCATTTATCATGGACGTATTTTATGATTTTTATATTTGTTGTGTGCAGATTTTTAGCAATTTAACTAGACTAACCGCAAAAGACATTGCACACAATATTATCATACGAGTAGTTGATAAGGTGTAATTAAGCACTTAATATGCAAATGATTTAACATAACTGTGATAATTAATTAGTGTTTTTGTTCATTTTTGTAGGTGGACTTACGAAGGATACGGCCTTCATTAAAAACGACTTTATTTCTTTCAAGTAGCACAACTGGTAAAAATAATGTCCAAAAATTGTTAACGATCTTCCTCTGTGAATCGTACAAACTCATTACCCCGTTATTCATATCACTTTTAAACAGTGATCCAATATTGTCAGCATTTTATGTTGTTTTCATTTGCCTTGAATTTGTATAAATTTACATAAATTAATACATTAAGCGTTCGTTATTTTAGGTGGCAACACGTGTTCATTGTATCTATTCTTTCTTCTTTATTTCACGAAACTTTACAAATTTCTTCTAAATTACAAAATCCATTTTACATACCTTCGAAATCCTTTTCGTCAAAGGACAATTTGTGCTTTTCAGCTCGTGGATCCTTGGATGCTTCATCGTCTACCACAGAAGCATGTGGATCCATTTCAGTTCAGATCTGCAAAAATGCGAAAAGCTATTTTCAGTTAGCATTTCTACATATACATGTATTTGGTTATTGAGTTGTCAATAGTTTTTCGCATGTAGAGGGATTGGAAAAAGGCAAACCGTAAGATTACCGTGCATCGCAGCAGAAATTCGCATAAAAAATACTCTTATTTTAGTTACTCATATTACTAAGGAAAAATAAAAAGGTGAATTGAGGTAATCTTGAATCTTGTCGATTCTAGTTAGATCTAGCCAACTCTGGTCGTTACTATTAGTAAGAGTTTTATTTTTAATTATCAGCCATTCAAATATGTGTTAAATAATACTTGTCGTTAGAACATTTAAATTATGTGTGAAAAATAAACAACCATTACAATTTTATCATATTAAATGATGATATTGTTTTGGTTTAATTGCTCTTTGTAATGGTTGGCAAATTTTCTACTCGACGTGTTCATTGTGCTATGTAACATTTGAAAAGGGAGTTATCGACAGTGAGAAGGCACTTTTCCAGCCTCTATCATGATAAATGTCATGATTATGGTGATAACTTTTGGCCAATTGTGCCTTTCAGTTTACCCCTGCTTTGAAAGAATCGATAAATCAATTCGATTTTGTTACCTTCAAACTTCTCTAATCTCTATACACCCTCTTTCTTATTTCTACTTTTCAATTTTTCCGGGACGCAAGTGCTCTTCTATGGCTTTCAAGTATATTTATATAATGGATGATGTGGTAAAATTGGATTTATTAAAACTATGTTGCAATTTGATAATAACTGTTTGTCGAGATTATCACAAAGGGACATGCAAACAACTAGAAAATCGCTATTGTTGAAATGCAATTGAATTTGTCTCGTAATCGTTGAAAATTTTCCAGGCGTGTTTTGAATTCCCAATGTTTTATTTGACTATTTTTGTTCTAGCATCGTGAGTAAATATGTATATGTCCATGCATTCATTCTATAAAAAACACTGTTTTTCGCGCGCTATTTCCCGTTATTTGTTACTCAATTTAAGCTCTTTACAATGTAGACGTTATTTACTAAAGTTTTATTAGCGTTAGGTTCATTTGATCTGCGATTCAAAGTAAACAGTTTCTCTGTCTGTATTTATCTTTGTTCAAAGTACCTAACTTTAATTGATTTATATAATTTATAACAGCCGAGAAGTGAAATATGATTGAAACGAACTTTGATGACGTCCTATAAGATGCGTGCAGGTGGAATAACTTTTTTTTATGCTAAAGATTTTTCTGTATGAAATTTTCAAAATTTAATTGCCCTTCAAAAAAAGAATATAAATATGTTTGGAGGCAATTAAATTCATTATTTACTCGTTAGAAATGTATAGGACAACACTATTATTATTCGTAACATGACCGTGAAATAATTATTATTTCTAATTTATGTATAGGTAGGATGACAACAATTTTTTTACAATTTTAACACTAAAGCAGATGCTATCTGTTTTAGGTATTGGTTTTTATCTATCAAGGTAAGCAGTTTCCTCGAATACCTATGTTAAAAAATTAGGATTTTGCGAAAAAAACATTTAAATCCATTAATTAGCACCGATGGTTTAATTTGATTTAGAAAAACGTAAGGTTAATATGTTTAGCAGTTTAGAACATTTTAAAGCTTTAAATTAGTTATAATTTGGACGAAAATTATTTCCTTTTTTCGTTTAAAAAATCATATCGTAAATCTGCAAGATTATAATGTTTAAAATTCGTATGGAGATAAATGTTTGGAGCATCCTCTTCAGTCAAACGTGCATTTACCGCTCTTACGCCCACATTTTCTGCACTCGTGCTTACGAAAATCACTCTAGACAGGTTCGCATTTTTATATAAACTGGTACTTGGTTAGTTTACTTCCATCTGATAAGTGAGATACTTGCACTTGTCTCCATTATTGATAGGTAATTAGTCAAGTGGGTATTTCCACAACATCTAATGCTGAAATTCAACACTGATGGGGCAATTAACGGCCTTATCGATTGGCACTTTTTCTAATAGTAGAAAATTTTTACTCGTACGTGGCTTTGTGTTCTTGCACCTGTCCTTGGGTACCTTCATTGTCAACTCATTTGTGTATTCACTGTAACTGGTTTAAGCCGTGAATTAAAGTTAGTTTCTCTTTCTGATGTAATTCCAAAAACTTATCTTCGTTATTACAGATTTGTGAGTTTCCATTGAATTACATGGCATATTGTGATTGTTGATTTGACGGAAATGAGAAGAAAATGGCATCACATGTTTTCTAACAACAATAATTCAGTGAACCGTGTGGGAAACGGCAAGAAGTGTTCGCTTGTGGAAACTTTTCAATGTAAATAAATTAAACTTGGGTATTTAATATACCTATGGATTGATCGAACCGTGAAGCCACATAGTCTCAACAGAGAGGCTTTTACTAACCGCTTATCAATTTGTGATAAGAACCTAATCACTAAAGCGTTTTAAGGCACAATACTCGTAAATAAAATACTTGAAATTTCTGATCATAAAACTATGAAATTTGTAATAAAATAAATTCCCCATTCGATATTCTATTAATAACTAAAATTTAAAACCAACTCTTAACGACTCATAATTACTGTTTATCATTATTGTTAGTAAATAATGTGTCCATTTACATAATAAACTCGCTTACCTGAAACTGTGGTGAAAACTGCTAACAAATACTTTAAAACACAAATTTTCAGGTCTAGAACTTGCTGCCCTTAGTCAACTAACCACCTGATAGTAAGCACTCGTGCTTAACGTAAATATTACCAGATAATCTGTGGTACACCAAGTGAACTTGTTTACAGCACAACATAAAATGATAAACTCTAGGGAAACACAAAATAAGTCGCGTAGATTATAATGGATGAGAGATAAAGAGTCTTATTTCGAATTTCTAGCGTAAATTTTTGTAAGTGTTATGTTTATGTGTTTACATATTTTTCATATTTAAATGTATGATCTGTAATTTATGTGTATTTACATAATTGAAAATGGTGGGGAAACCGCAGAACAACAAATATTAATCGCGGTTTGACCATACCAGGGTTTTGGCCCCCAATGACCACCCTTTCTTTTACCTATAGCGTTTTTATATAGTTTATTGTTTTTCGGTGAATTTGAATGCAGGTCATTACTATAGCAATTGAATCGTTTATGCAGATTTTTTTACATACTACATGGAGAATGAGTTGCAAGTAATATTTTATTTCAACTAAAACCACGTTCAACCTTGACTTAATCATAATCAGAAAGTTACGTAACTTGTCGGAGGTTCTGTTTTGTTATTACCATACATCTACACAATTTGGATTGTTGACTGTTTGTTGGAGACAAATACAGATGGACAAAGGCGTCAATGTCCAAAGCTCTGACTAAGACATATTCGGTCGCTTTCTTATCAGTATTAAATGTTTAATTAAGTTAAAGTACAACTCTGTTGATTTCCATCTTTTTCATGATGTTACAGAAAACGCTGTTTTACTCTGAGTGATCATAATTAGCCCGAAAATTTTTACAAAAGCTCAAATACAGCTTGATGAAGTTTTATGTGATAACAGCGAGATTTTACGAGCTCAAAACAAAATAAAAACTGTCATTTTTCGCTTTTGAACACGACAGTTCGTTGTTATTTGAAAACATAGAATAATAGAAAAGCTCACGACGTGAAAAAACTTTTATTAGCTTGTTAGAGAAAAACATTTGGAAAATCGTGACGCACATTCGAATTGTGATCATGGCGCAAATATACAAAAGCTCCTAAATTGCACTAGCTTGATATCTGTATGGATATATAACATACTTACGTACTAATAATAATTTTCTGTCGCATAAGGCACGTATTATGTTGATTATTTGAATAGAGATGTCTTCAATACGCCTTCTAATTTCGCGCAAGGATGTCTTTCATGTCATTGAAGCTTGAATATTCTTGAAAGAATTATTCTTAATGCGAAAAATCTTGAAAGTTCGAGCTAAAAAGCTCGATTAAGATGTACGACGACTTTGTTTCAGACGAATGAATTAATAACATCGGCAATTTTCAGCAGCTAATGTCTATTGGTAATAATCTACGAATATTGAATTGAAGTATGTTTCTATATTTCTATAGACTAACATCAGCGCATTCACCAGTTTTTTAACACATTGGCGCACATAAAACATTAATGAATTAGTCCGTTCCATACAAAATGGTTAACTACAGATTTTTTCAATAGAGTTTAGATTGTAATTATGAGAAAAAGCGAGCGCAGCTCTAATTATTTCGAGCCTGATCATAAGAATAATATAGGAATCCACTTGAGTTCTTTAATTAAAGGTAAACCCTCGATGTAACCACAAATTTTAATTCAAATTCTATCTTTTTTCCTCGCCTTTTTGCTGATATTAAGAACCCCTTTATTAATTTACCATGCTAAAATGTTAAAGCAATTTACCGGGGTGAAGATAATAGGTCTAAATATAGCATTTTAAGCTCAATCGGAGTATATCCCTAAATTCTTACATTTCAGTGGATATATTGGGTACACTATGTGGTCAAATCACTTAGAATGATTAGATCATTGCCGATTATTATCATTTTTATCGAGTAATTATTGTTCTATGTAAATAGGTTCAGTTCATATATGCCTTTATAACTGATATAATAGTAAAGCGGTTACGGACATTCAATTGAACTGAAATTGTGGCATTTAATGAAGTTTGGTAAAAGTTTCACAGATTCAACTTTGCTTCTATTCCAATCGATAGTGAAATAAATGATGAACATTGAACAATAATGGTGCAAAAGTAATTAAATTATAAATAATGTAATATAACAGCAACATAGAACTAGAAAATCAATTGGTTTTATGACAAAAGTAAACTAAAACAAATATCCAAAGGCAATAACGTTTCTAAGTAAGTATTATTAACTTACCTCTATTTCTTTCATGGAATTCCGTTTAGAAATTATAAATTCACTAAATTTTTGGATAAATATTAAATTTAACAGATACTAAAAATGTGCTATATTTATTATTTATTTCAACAATTAAACTCTAAGTATAATTAAGAACATTTTAAGCGCTTTCTTCTTTATTGATGTAGAATCGAATAATGTGGTCTTACTGCATGAGTTTTAAAAGCTAGGTATACCTAATAAGCAGGTTTAGAAGTATGAATATTTTTTTATATCACGTTTATAGTACCTAACTCTATAAAAACAATTGTAAATTAGTTTAAGAAAACATTTTTTACTCATTATATTTTATGAAAGACAAATTTGAATGATTTCAACTTGAAAAATTTTACTAATCGCTAAAGCTCTCTTTAAAATCCAGTACAATTTAACAGATGTGGAAAGAAGAAGAATTTTAGGAAAGTTTAATGTTTTTAAACGGAAACTTTATGTGAAGACAATCGTATTTGCTGCAGTGACATGTTCACTGAAGGGCTGCTATTTCAAATACTGACCATATTTGGTGGTGTATTCTCCTTACCGGCAAATAGCATGCGCTATATATTGATCAAATTTTACAGGAAAGCATAATAATCACTTTCCCAAATTCCCGTCTTTCCCATTCACGATTCAGGCTCCGCTTTTCCTCATATATGAACAGAAATGCGATTATTATTCGGTATAATAGCGACAATATAATAAAAATAAAACCATCCCTTATCTACAAGCGTAAAACTTCTCATCCACTTGGCATTCGTTGTATGTGACATCATTGATTGTCTGATTCCATTTCTCGTTACACCTCTTTGTTACTTTTTCCGACCCAATAACATATCCCCGAGTGCAACATAGGGTTGCACATGTCTCAACATTGGAACACCGTCGACCTCTTATTTTACCGCCGTCCAAACAGAAATTTGGACTTGGCTCCGAATAAACCAACTGCGACGTGAAGGTCCCTACATGTCGGTCTGTTATAGTATTCTTATCCGACGTTTTGATGGCGCTGTGGTAACGATCTTTCAATTTTTGAACGATCTTCTCGAATGGTTCCAACTGTTTGAAACAAATCTCCAAAGTACAAGAGCCTAAAATCGATCCTTATGTTAATATTGAAAACATTTCACTAACCCTTCTTAGACCTGACAATCCAGCACATTTGCACTTCACTTTCAAGAAATCCTGCACCGTTTTCATCCCAACCCTCATATTGTACTTCGCCAAGTGGTTCGCTCTTTTAATTTGCAAGAACTTGTTGGTCAGCGATTTCGCATACTTCATATTGTCACTGCAACCGCCCCATTTCATTTTTGCATTAATGTTGGATGTCCGGTGGACGCCGCATCCACACGATACCATTTTGGAGTCGTGAGTGGCGCAAGCACGTGCAATCGAATAATACAGTCCAGATGCCACCAACGAGTACATGAAGGCGGTTTCACGGTACACTTTCTTGAAGAATTTTGTCACATTTACACAGTTCCATCGTTCAAACCTGGAGAGAAAAATTGAATTTTGCAATGAATGAAGGAATACAACACAGCGTATATAGTGCTTGATTTTCTCTTTATTCTAGTCACGTATCGCACTTACAAGAGTTTTCTTGTAGTTCTGCTTTTTCCTTTGATGTTAAAAACAATTAAATTGCTTGTTTTATTATTATTAGAGTAGCAATGTATACACTGATGCAATTAATAAAAATCAAACTGAACTTACATAAATTCCCTTTTGCAGCTGTCGATGATCAGCTCTTTGGTGTTGTACAACGTTTCGGCGAGGCCTTCTTGCTTCAGGCATAATTTGTTCTGGAACTTTAGTCCTTTAAGCCATCTGCACTGCGTCTTCTCGTGGCCAATGGTCTTTTGGAAGAATCGTTGGACAATATTTGTGCGTCTTCCATGGCCCCTTGCTGTTGAAATGCTTAAACTGAAAAATTTTAGATTATTTTCAAATGATTCTCTTGACAAGTACCTATTTGCGTTAACAATTTCCAGGCAGTACCAAGCAAAAAGAAAGAGAAAAAGTCGATTAATGGACATTACAAACGCGCATTATTGTCGTTTCATCGTGAATAATATTATCAATCAGCAAGAAGCTAATAAATGGATGCTTAGAATATTTTTAACTTAGAGTTGAAGTGGTACTAAAGCAAAACAACTCTTTCGAACATTTTATCGTTTATTTGCACGTGCCTATATAACACATGAAGGTGCGGCTTATGAGAATTTTACGATTATTTGAAAATTTATCATATTTTCCTAATAAAGGAAATTACGCACTAGTAAATGGATCCTAATTGTGTTGGAATGAGTTGTGGAATAATTTGGAAATGCACACAAATGCACTGATTGTGAGAGGAAATTGGCACAAGGAAAATCTCGATTTGCACTCCAAAATCACTGTTACTGAGAAAGGCAAGTGCAAGTCGCTTAAACTATTGTAAATATCCCTACGTAAATATGTGCTCTATGGATTGCTGTGTTTTATTGTTTACTGAATGTCACTATACCTCACCTGTATGTTAAAGTAAGCAAACAGCGAGGATTTGTTTAATTTTTCGGATGACAGACACAACTTGAGCCCGTACAACTATATTTAAACATTTGCAGCTCTATTGTCTTTCACCTTGTGCTCTGGTGAAAATTTCTGTGTAAATTTTGACAGGTCATTTTATAGGCCTTTAAACCAAACACAAACATACACATTTGTATAAGTATTATGGAAAAAGTAAAGAGAAGTTGTTTATTTTGGATCGTTCGGCACGAAACATTCCGGTGTGCTTTGCTCTGTTTCCATTTTTGTAATTAATTTAATTTAGTACCCATTCAAGAGATAAAGCATACGTTTAAAACATTTCTTCTCTTAGTTTGGAAACAAAAAGGCAATTATCTAATCTCTAGTTAATTTACTAGCCTTCCTATATATTATCACTAATTAAGACTTTTGATAATGCACAAAAAGGTAGTTAAGACGATAAGCGATGATTAGAGTACAAAACTGAGACCACCCCTAACACGTTGGGGGTTCCGTTTAAGCAGCTTAAACGGCTACTTTACCCAAAATACGTCGCCCTCTTTCATACTGTTTTACTATGCATGTAATTTCGTTTTCACAAATTCATTTTGCATTATATAGACAAGCATGTTTCGTAGAAGAACTTTCTTAAGTTGTAAAAAAGGACTCTTGATTGTTGCTTTCTTTAAATAGATAATGGGGTATTATGTTGTTCAATGGCAATGTTAAGTATAATCCCCTACAGATATACTATTTGAAATCCGGTTGGTTATACTTGCACTTATTTATTCTTGACTGAACTTATAAATATAATTTTTTTTAATCTGCTGTTTGCTTGGCAGGTAATTGCGGGATTTGTTTAATTATTTATGATTTAGGGGCGCGATGTAAACATCTAAATCTTATTATAGCGCTTTGTTTAACGATTTTTCAATGGACGGGCGAATTTTGAGTGAAACTTCGTAAAAGCATGAAATTCCTAAGAATGGGAACGACGGAACGTTTTTCTAATTTAAAAATACATAAAGGTTGAATTAAAGCAATATATTCTTGTATGTATTTTCAAAATTGATGTTCAATAAATATCTAAAAATTCTAAAAAGTTTAATGAAGAAGAAAAATTTAATATTCTGCTTGTAATTCTGGCGAATGCGCCAGTTTAAAAAGTTTATCAACTTTGTTATTCTCAAGTAGGCAAGAATTTTTTTGTGAAAATCCCCAGTAAATACCCTTTAAAAAGACTTTTAAGTCGGAAACTAAAGTCTATTATAACATGTTTATGTGTGTATCCATACATTTCTACATGTTATTATAGAAAACTGTGTACAACAAAAGCCACTATAATCCTGTCTTGTGTTTAGTGTTAAATCAAGCATATAAATTGCAAGCTCTCTTAGACATCATTAGCATCATTGATCCTTTTTCTCGGCCTAAAATCTCCAAATTGCTTCAATTTAGTTACACACAAAAGGCGATTTACTTTTTAGATACACTTGTTGTAACATGAATATCATCATCATCATCAACCTGTGTGTGTGTGAGGCGGCATGTTTTTTGACAACGTTCCTCATTTTTCATCTCTTCTCTGTGTTCATAAATGCAAGCACATTTTTCCATATACCTACCGGGGGCCCACTCTTTTAATATTCCCCTATGGGCTGCCGTTTTGCTAATAGTTTGTCAAAAAAAAAGAATCATTTATAAAAAAATCCAACGTCCTTGTCCTGATGGGAACGGGGGCCCACCCAAGACCTTGTGGTCAGTCAAGGTGGGGTGTAATGACCCCCCGGAGGGGGCCGCACCGGTGTGATATTCCTCACTTGCACTATTACTAATCATAGCCCTTGTAACCTGTCATTTTGCTATTGTTCCTGATGCATGTGTTGGCCTCCATAATTATTGGGCATTCCTGTGATGCCTTTGACTCACCAATACATTTAAAACAATGCCTCTTCCTCTCATTCTTCTCTTCTTCGATCTTTGAATGTGGATTTGGGAAAAAATGCCTTCAGAATGATACGCTTTTAGATAATTGCAGGGGACTCTGTTTAATGGAGATTTATTATTAATAAATGTGTGGCTATGGTGTGTGTTGCCTTTTTGCTGTGTGTCCTTCACATACTGACGTTCGTTTCTAAAACAGTTCATGGGAACATTGGCAAACAACTTCGCGCCAATAATAATAGGAAAATAGTCGGCATTTTTGGCTATTCCTTCCCACCTATAATTTATTCATTATAAATATTATAAAAGTGAACAAAAAGTGGAAATAATTCAGACATAATTGTTTATTAGTTCTCTAACGATAAGTGTGTATGATGATAGAAATTAGAAACTTTTTAATGTTTATTTCTAAATGGAATATTACTGTAACTAATTCAGTTGACCGTCAACAGATTTATTATTCATCGTCTGTACATTTTATTTTGCCCCATTAAAACCTATTATTATTGTTTATTTTTAAGAAATTAATCCATACTGGGAACTTCGAACGCTCGAGATGGAGAGATGTGATGATCATTATTATTTACCGGAAATATCTGTGTGAAGAGAGCGCTTTCAGGAAGCGTTTCAGGTTTTACTACCGCAAAACACATCATTCTTTACTACTTTGATATCGCATAATTAAAATTTTTAATTGGAATTCATTTCTAGCTTCATTTTATGGAAGAAAATAAATTAAATTCTAAAATTATCCACAATACATAATACCTAACTAATGCGGAGAATTATGATCCACACACCTCGAATTCTAAAAAACTTATTTATTGAATACTAATAAGTAATAAATAAATTAAATTTTATACGGCTGAAGAAAAATGTTTATAATATTAAAATCGTAAATAAGACACCCATCTACGTTAAGGAAAAAAATTAGTCTAGACGTTAATAACAATATTTAAAGAATTGATTAAATGGTGCGTGGGTTACTAATGGTGTTTTAGTTTACAATTTTCACAAGCTTGCATATATAATTAAATTGAAAATACATTATATACGGTATAATAATAAAGTAGGTAACTCAAATAAATTAATTAGGTAATCCATAAAAGGTGTAGAAGAGGATGTATATAAAGTTATTAGCGAGTGCTTGAGGAATTCTTAATTCAAGATTTTATAGTGTGTCTGTGTACCTATAGACGTTTTGGATAGTGTGGAAGTGCAGCTGTTTTTCCAAATAAACTTAGCACTTGAAATAGTCATGAAGGATGCCTTCCTGTCACTTGGAGGGTGGCCAATAACACATTGCACCCAAAATGTAGATCCATTGTCACCTTTTCCTCTACGACAATGGCATTGAAGAGGAGACACGCTGATTTTTGTGGCTTTGCAACAAGAAAACACGTTCACAGCTTTTTAAATTAGTAATGATCGGAAAATATGTTTCATTACGGCCCTGGAAGACGTGTATTATGGTCGACTTGGCTGTCGGTATTTGAGTGTGTCGTTTTTGTTATAATCTTTTATCGGTCTATGTGTGTAGAGATGATGATCTTCTCTCTTTGTGTTTATATTCAGCTGCCGGTTATCTTTTTCTCTCTATATATGCTACTATATTCGCTTCCTTTGTAAAACGGAAAAATACTTGAAAGTGACTCTTCACATCGCTGTACATTGATTCTAACATTTTATGGTACTTAAAACACTAAACACAATCAATATTTAGGTCATTTCTCTCTCCTTTTCAAATAAACTTTTATTTATATTTGAGTGTTATTGGTGCAGCAAAACCAAAGAAATAATAAATTGAAAAATTTTTATTTTATAACTGTTTATTACTTTGAGGAACAACCCACTGGTATTATGGTACCTGTGTGCAAATGTTTCTTTTTAAAAGCAATTTATTATTCATTGACTAACTGCTCAAGCACAGAGTATGACTGAGTTATAAGACATTTTATTACCGGAAAATGTTGTACTCTCTCACAGGTAATAATAAACACAGGTTGGTCGCTTTTGTCATGTAATAAAACAGTTCTTGGAAATAATAATGTTGATAGTTTTTCAATTTTTTTTCTAACATTATTTGCCTCTCGTGAGATAACGATAAGATAAAACATTTTTAAATGCCACACAACACGTAAAACTCTTTATGTGCAATTGTTTGGTTTTGTTTCAAAATCATAGATTTATCTGATGGTAAATGATTCCTCTAATTACATACTCGTCACTTTTCGAAATTCAAAAGTGAGAGCATTTTTAAAGCGAATAATAAAAATGTATACTAATTCCATTTGCACGGCCCATTAGCCGTGAAACAGGATATAATGGCCCAATAATCGCATTTTTTCGTCCATATAATTTAATTTTCCCCAATTGAAATTTCCATAGAATGGCGAAAAGAGCCACACCACAAAACACAATTTGACTCTATTTAGTAACAAAGTTAAAAATCCACCACAAATGGGTGTCATGCTTGGGAAATTGTAATTGATTGCGCCTCAGCAGGACTGCAGCCACAGCAACAGAATTGCTTAAAAGCTGTGAGAAATTTTTTAAAGGAAGTATTTGATACAACCACGAAAAAAAACTCAACTCCTTAATACACATTATCGTCAAATTAATCTGTTCGAATGGGTTTAGTGAATGTGAGCGATGTAGTCAAATAAAAAAACGAAACTGAGAAAATCACAAGGAAATATTTTGAATGGAGCACAGCAGCAGTTTGTGAGCCCCTCATGCTCCTCTTTCATAGTTTCGTGAATAGCGCAAAAAGGTCTACTGTGAAACATCCAACAAAAGATCAAGTATTTATGTAGTTATGAGCACTAATAGTTGCCGTATTCATTCTCTAAAAGGTATCTCTTACTGAAGAGGAAACTATATGCATGTGCGTTTGAATGAAGATGATGGGACATTATAATACACTCACTCATCTATAGATAGCCATATCATGCCCATCTCTTCACTTTTAATCCTCTTCAGCTTTTCTGAAATAGAGACGGGGAAAAAAATCAAAGCGACACAACATTCAATTAGATACGTTTGTAGCCTGTTTACGGTGCTGGACGGATGCAGGACCGCACCGGCCCCAAATTCAATAAATCATTACCGAACTAATTAATTATTTAACTGGTGCGGTTAGAAGTAGCAGGGGCCACTAAACAGCACTATACTTAACTGTGGGAACAGACGGTGGGCGTCGATTCCAAAGCGAGCAAATCCACTAGTACCTAAACAACAATCAACCATAACTCATTTAATATCACTGCAGGTTATCTCCATCACGAGATCTAAATTTAAGATCAATACTGGCTTAAACAGCAATACTAGATTACATTATTCCTCTTACTTGTTGATGGCTTTTCAGTTACTTAATGTTAATCATAATGATGATGATGATGATGGGCAATACACAAAGATGATGCCTCTCCAATCGTTCCCACTGTACAACTTTTACATTATAAATAAATCTTTAATTATATAATCATTTACCTACACAGTGGACGATTGTTTAGCAATGCTTAACGGTAAATATGTACAATAATGCTGAAATTGTAGCTGAAAGTGAGGGTATTAATCATTGGTGTCAGAAAGTTGCACCCCAATCAGTTACAATTAGAGGAAAAAATGCATAAAACCTGGGGAATGTCTTTATTTCAAATTCTTGCTGTACACACAGGATGGCCTGAAATTCTTATAATAAATATAACATACCTATAATATTACATACTTAATAAAATATTCGGACATTTATTAATATTCTCCTACCTCGTTTCCTTCTAAAGTAAACAGTTCAAACAAAAATCATTTTTCTACATTAGAGAAAGTATTAATAAACGGCAAACATTCACAACTTTATTAATGTGCCAGCAGTAAATGCGGAGATGCGTGTGGTCCATAGTGGAGGAGGCGGCGCCCTAATACTCACCTGATGATACAGATGTTACTTGCACACAAACACACCGAGAAAGGCGTCGATTTATTGTCGAATTTTGACACCCCAACCAGGCCGACCACCAACCCCCTCATTATTTATCCCAGGACAGGAATGTTTAACACACCCGAATTGTCAATTACACAATTATTACAAGAAGAGGTGCTGGAGAAACGTGTGTAGAAAAGCCGGAGAGATGAAGAAGACACAGTAACAGATTTACCTGTGTGTGTTGCTGCTGTTGCTGCCTCAAAATTCCTAATTCGTTACAGCTCGCTGTGTGGCAGCCCTAATTTAATTAAATTACTAACATTGTAAAACAATGTTGTCCGAAAACTATTCGTAGTATTATTATCGTCCTCTTTCCAATAGCCCAGCACGCTCTGACAGCTGAAAAGGGTTACATATTTTGTTTATATGCATCATGTTTCTATCAAGTCCATCAAAGTTTGATTAATTTTCAATGGTTGTTAAGCGATCGGAACAGTATTATTGTTTAAATAGAGGGGGCCCTGTTCTTCCTCTTCTCCTAATCTCGAGACCATCACCACACAAGGGAACGTTCCTTAATGGAAATGTTTGACAGAATCCGTGAAAAATCGTCTGTGTGTGATTTCATATGTGTTCAGCCCTGGTGCTTGTCGTTCTAATGACATTTACATGATAGCCGATTAAAATGTTTTAATATGATGAGTTTTATGGATGTGCCCACACACACGCTCATCAAATAGAATAATTTGTGATTATGGGCCTCCTTCTCTCTAATAAGATATAACTAATCTTGTTAGCTTTTTGAACCGTAATTTTTACACACTGACTTTTATTGGACTCGATACGAAATGAAGTTCTTATGCATTTACATAAATAAAATCGAATAAAAATCGTGTGTTTTTTTTTCTTTGGGATCGGGTTGATTCATTATAGAGGAACATATTGAAAAACACACCGTACAACATCATCAGGTTTCAGTAGTTAGTTATATACTAATTAGAAGTAACAATGTATCTCTTCTTGGACGCCAGCAAGTGCATAAATTGTTGAATAATTTATGAAGGAGGATGAATGAGTTTTGTATGGCTAATAGTTTTCGAAATGAAACGTGTATTGAAGATAGTGTGGTCTGACGGACGCATATTCATCATCGTTGCAACTCTTAAAGAAAAAGTAAAAACGGTGCAAATAGCTACTATAAACACGTATGCAATATGACACAATGTCATGTTTAACATCTACCTTCATTACTTATATGATGGTGTACAATGCATAATTTATGGAAATTTATGTAAGTCATTAAAGGACTTGAGAATATTTTGCGACTGCGACTGAGATTAATGGGCGCACACACATGTGTGTATAGATTTGCACATGTAGATACATGTATGTAAGAAAAAACATACATAAAAATAAAACCGTTTTCGCATATATTCGAATTTGCAGCGTACTTCCTCTCCCAACACAATCGAATATTCGGGCATTTGTGTACAGGTATTGGGCAAGTGAATGAATTAAACACAAGAGACCGTATCTGCATACGAACTGGTCCATAGTCCAAAGCATAATATCATAAACATGCCCTTTTGTCAACACCTGGTTGAACATACCAGACAACAACACAACAAAAACCCAACAATATAATAGAAGATTTTTCGAGATCGTAAAACAGTTTTGTTTATTGTATTTGTTCAATTTATAGTCTTCTTCTTCGGTGGCACGTCATCTCCATATTTCTTCTGAGAAAAGTGACCGAAATGAGCGCATATAGGTATTCAGCGGATATGAAGATATTAAGCTCTTGTTTTCCTATACAATTACTTCTCTCGCTCTTTGGATGGTAAAAAGTTCCTCCTTTATTAAGTTATTAGGCGATGTTTTCGTTAAAATATTAACATTTTTTTCCTCCTCTGTCTATTGCTCTCTCATCATCATCGGATGGGATTTTTTACTTTTGCCCCTATACACACACTCACACATCTTATAGGCTATTAGGTGTGCGATGGTTTTGTTCGTGTTCCCATTGAGATTCAAGGTGCGTTTTCGTCACGGTTTCAGGACAGAGAAAGAGTATTAGTATATAAAATGGGGAGGGGGGCGCCACCCAAGCTGTATTCAAGACACCTTCATCAGAAGCGTGAATGGACCTTTTCGGCGCCAAGAATATTAACTGTGCCGATGGCATAGATGGTCCTTTGATCCAAGCCGATTCACACCCACTCCCGATCACTGGTTCTGGCCATATACCTTGCTGGAACAGTTGTAATTTACCCCAGAAATATTTTCACGAGCTGCCGTTTGCTTCTGCATCACGAGAGGGACCGATAACGCATCTCTTCTTACCAAAAATACGCACATTGTTTCTATTTCAAACGTTTTACTTTTACTGCTAGTCCTGCTTAAGACATTTACTACAAAATATCCTTATAAATGTATTTTAGTTTATACTTTTCGTCCTTAATTCCGTATAGTATCAGTTAATAACAACAAAGTCAAAGTACTATAGTTGACATCCTCTTATGCCTAGTGGTTATCGTGTGTGCTTTTTAAGCAGATCTTGATTGATTGCGTCTCGCTCCGAAATACGCGCATCCCATCAATTTTTATATGATAAAAATCCTTGCATTCGTAGGATAGTCAAGTTTTTGTACGTATTAATGACCGCATCAAATCGGTGAGCGCGTTAGTGAAAAAGTGTTTAATTTAAGAAATCCATAATGAGAAAAACCGATCCAACTGCTTGTTCCACATTTCTCTGAAAGAATTTATACGTCCTTGACGGGATGGCCTTAAACCTGTAGCTGAACATAATTTATCCCACATGCAGTTCTCATTCAAGTCTAACGCTTTTAATACAAGAATGAGAGTATCATCAGTTAATTACTGTCAGTTTAATTCATTAAATCCATCCTATAGTCATGCACAAAGAGAAATACTTGCGCATTATTCGATAAAAAAATCCCAACGTCTTTCAATGAGAAATTAAGCTTCATGATGTTGCACTAAGAGAAAAAAGCCTTTTCCTATTATTAATCCGTTGATATTATAATGTAACGTAATAAAATATATAGGAAAAAAATCGTATGGCCACCAAGTAAGTGGGTTTATTAAAATAAGTAGTTGTATATAAAGCGCGGTTTCACAGATCATTTTTTGGTGTGTATCTATGTGTTTGTTGTTTCATCGAATTCTTGTATTCTCTTCAGCAACCTGAAATGAAGTGTTAAGATGATGGAATTTTCACTGAGTCACTGTAGAATGACGTGCAATAAATTTCTTTTAAATATTAATTGTAATTCTGATGATAAATTAATTAGTTTTTATGAAATTATTCGTGGAATATATTCTGAGATGAAATTTCGATGAAAAAGTCCATTCATAAAAAACACTTTTACGCTTCACCATTCCAGCGCCCCATTGATGAAGATGCTAGAACCCGTACCACGAATGTGCTCTTCACTAATGCTAGTGATGAAATAATATCTCAATATATTGTCAAAACAAATCTCATATTCCATAAATCCACACATGTGTGTGTGTATATATTTGCTTGGAACAGGATTTAAGTAAAGATGCATGTAAATTGATGTGCTCTCATGCTCACACTTAAGTGCATCATTCCGTTTGGGGCCCAAACAAACACTTTAAACAGATTTTGATGCGTTTAAGTGGCCCTTTCTGATGAGATGACTATTCAGCACAAGGTGAAAATAAAGAAATGTGTGTCACGCATTTTCAATTCCATTTTATCTGTAATTATAATTCGAATCTTCTTCTCATTCTTCTCATTTCTTTTCCCACAGTTACAATGATCGAAAACTGTGATAAAATTGTACACTAACAATAGACATCTAAGTATAATCATTATAGAATTAATATACACTAAGCTAATAGACAAGATAAATATAGTAACTATCAATTACAATAATGTGATAAGATCTCTGGCTCTTGTATTCTTAAGTGACTTGTTGAAGAGTCAATTAAGACGTGTAAGGTTGAGATGAGATGGGACTTGGGCGCTTTACAGGACGATGGAAATTGGTAAGTTAGGTATAGGTTGTGATACGCAAAAAAAAGCTCTGGAATGCTTGTAATTAGTGTGAACGAGTGGAAATATTTGGGCATGATGGTCTCACGGTTTCCTTGCAGATAAGTACAAAAAAAAACGATAACAATTTCAAAAAAGGAGCTTAGAGATACTTGTTGGGACCTGCAGCAGTTCCCTTTTTATTCCAATGATGCATGTTGATGTGAACTTCTCAGAACGGATAAAAGAAAAGTGTTTTCAATTATATAAATTAACGGTGGCTCTACAAGATTTGAGACAGAGAAAGATAATGAAAACAGCAGATAAATTCCAGTTGTCCATTAATTTCACTTAATGGTCATATTAATACTGAAAATGAATGCAACATGAACATTATCATCATGTTGATTATCATTACAGACAAAATAAAGGCATTCTAAGGTAATTTATAACATAGACATACGGACATTTAGCCAAAGCCAAGTTAAAAGTTCTTTATTTAATTTCCTGCTGTATATTAGTTTAGGTTAATTTTCAGTTCTCATTTATCCTGTGATTTCACGTTCTATAATTATAATACACAGGGATTATAAATGGGATTTGGTCAGTTTTTTTTTCTATTAAAAGTGCATATAGAAGAATGAAAAAGGTGGTTTTTCATTTATGAAAAGGAAAAAGAATGTTTGTTTAATAAAGCACTCCAGTGGCGGAGAACACACAATGACACAAGAGAGACGAGAGACGAAACGATGTGGTGGATGGTGTATCTACAGAGTTGAGATCAGTGCTTGTAGCTGATCTTAATTTGGAGCAATGGCGGTGAATTGGATGCCAAGGGCACGTTAAAAAGGCGTGCCATTGAAACCGTATTGGTCGCACCCTTCACCAGAGGCGGAGTATACAAACACGTGCACATTGAGCATCTCACGTGCATTCAGTTAGAACACAGTGGCTCAGTATCACAAAGGATTCTGTGTGATGCTGTGGGTGGTCACACAGGATCACAAGCAATTTCCCCAAAACTCCTCCTTTACCAGAAGATAATTTGCCGTTCGGTAAGCGGCCGAGCCCGAACACTCCACACTCATCAACCCCACTTTTAATACACCTAACTACTCGTCTAACCCCGAAAATAAAGTAAATACACTCGACTGGCTCCAGGTGATATTGTTTATTTTTTGCGTTGTTGTGACGAGACGGTGAGCGACGCTCTCGGATTTTTCCAAATCGAAAAGTGTGTTCGACTATAAATATCGGAAAGAATTTAAAGACGTGCTTGGTGCGGCGAATTTTATTTTTATGTTGGGGGAAGTACGACGATGAAGGTGACAGTGTGTTTCGTGATTGTTGTCCTTTTTACTGTTACCGCCACCTGTACGAGTGCTGCTGGGGATGCGACCGCGAGAAGCAAAAATCGAGGCAAAGGGTCCATGTGGTGGTGAGTAGATTTCCTGTTATAAAGTGCGCATCCGAAGATATAAATCAACCTGCTGTTTGTATGATGATTAATAATCATTGTGTTAGAAATTCCCTTTATTGTTTCACGTTGTGGAATTTCCTCTTTGCTAATGAGTAATCTTGTACGAAATTCCAATTAAATTCACGTACAAGGTACAATAATATTTATTCTGTGGGCCGTCGATCAATCGCGTCTCGCTCCCAAGTTGACAACATTTGATGGATAGCAGACTGACAACTCTTTACATGGGCACCACCAAGTCCTGTAAATCTCCAACCCGTCAACTTGTGTGCTTTGGATGTGACCAGATTTTAAATTGCGATCTTTTGTGAAATTTAGTCACTGCATTATACGTGTTACGATTACAAAAGCTGTTAAAAACCTTTTCAAATAGAATAAGAGCGTAAAAACAGCGATCTACTAAGTCAGATAGCCTCGATGAGTGATAAATTCGCGGAAATAGTGCGTAATTATTCATTATTCGTTTGCGCGATTTCATATATAGATTTTACATGTGAATGTTTGCATAACGCTTCATTTTCTAATGTAAATATGTAAATTGTAATACCTACGGCTAAAGTGGAGATAAAGCTCAAAGACATCAATAAGCGTATAAGACAGAAACCTGAATCTTCGCTTTACAATTCCGCATTTTTACACATAACTATACAAATACTGGTATAATAAATAGGCATATGTATATGTAAATGAAATGTTTTTTAAGATGTGTACTAAGTAGCGGTCGCCTCTGTCTCTTCCCATTGTCACTTATTTTTTATGTGTTAAATTAATGATGTGCTCATTTCCGCAGGAAGATTAAACAGTTTCTAAAAGAAAAAAAATATTAATTTTGTGTCGACATTTTTTTCTTAAATTAACTTTATCTCTTATTAGAAAAACTGTTAACATTTAATTATATGCAGCTTCGGCATTGATTAAAAATATAATTAACGTCTCCGCCGATGTTATAATAAGAAAATTCGTTTTTTCCTATTACTCCGTGTGTACCTTATAGAGTGTTGGTAATATATTTACAAGATGATGGGATTGTGTATAATAAAATGTGTGAAATATTTTGTAAATTGAGTCTTTAACAGCTTTTTTCCCGACATTTTTTATTGTTGATGAAAAATTTCTTTTAGTTATTAAAAAAGCGGATAATCAAATGTAATTTCCGAGTTAGTTTTGGTAAATTATTTCACAATTATTATTTCACATACACATACATACCTTTAGTACCTAGGTACTCAACAAAACGCATTTCATTTTCACTTTCACATATCCAAGTGGTATTTCCGTGTGACGTTTGTCCATCTCTTTACAACTTTAGCACTATAAATTGCTAGAATGGACATGCAAATGCAAATATACACATATACTCTGTTTGAATTGCTGACATTTTAAACATAGTGCTGTTGTTTGCATTTGAGTCAACAGCATTATGATGGAAATGTCGTCATTTCGAACAAGCAATCAACTATAACCTGATTAATTAACTGTTACACTAAGAGATTTCTGTTTGGAATAAATAAACACACTGTGTGTGTATTTTTATGTGACACCATCATTTGTCTGGTCCCAAACGATATTTCAGCTGCCACAATAACCAGTGGGACCCCGAAGGGGTTGATCGATATTTTAAATTGACAACAACATTAGTTATACACGCATCACACTGGACAATTGATTTATTTCGGTTGCCCCTCTTTATCGGACACGGATTGACACAATCATTAGTCGATTTGATAACACAAAAAGAAGGCATCCTTATGCATGTATGTGGAGGAATTCAAGAGCGTTTAATACGCCACATTATCTGTATCTTAATTGCGAAAAGACAATATTACAAGAGAAACGGTGTTGTGGTGAATATGAAATGTTGGAGCGTGAGAAAACGGCGGCGGCGGCTTGTAAGTGTCGTTTCATGGCACACACACACACACACACACACTCGTTGTTGCATAGCTGATGGTGATGCTGACTCTATGGACACGTTATCTATATGGACGAGTGTGTGTTGTCATGGTCATACTTTAATCCCTTATCTTTAGATTCCTTCACTGAAGGTATGTCACTAGCATCTCCGACAAAAAATACACACTTCTGATGCTGGACTAATATCCACTCTTCGGTGTGTGTCTTTGTGTGTGTGTGTGTTTGTTGGTCGTTCTCACAACGTCGTTCTGTCGGTCGTTGGGGTTGCACGAAATTCGCTCCATAGAAATTCCATGCTCGGAGCACATTGTTTTTAGATACATTTTAATTCCACTCTTTGTCATTTTTATTGGCCCATTTGGGATTCTGATCTGTTTCCTTCCAGGAAACGTACAGATTTCCACCTTATTGTATAAAAGTAAATATTCCTCCATGCGACATTCCTTCAGATTGGAAACAAATGTGTGGGAATCCACTATTAACAATCGTACTGAATTTCAGTTGGAAGAAAGTAGAAAAAAAGAACGATAAACCTGTCACACCGGGGCGAGTTCATCTCTCGCATCTTCTTCTATATTCTATTGAAAGTTGTTTTATGGGTGAAAATTGTCGGTAAATAAAGAAAATCTTTCGTGTTTGTATTTGACAAACAAGCACAAAAGAGTAAAGTATAAAATTAAACAAAAGTTTATCAGACGGAAAAATCAATAAAGTGTTGTTTGTTTTAAAGCGATGCGTTTGTGTGTCTTCCATTCAACACTTGAAGAATGGGTAAAAACCAAGTTTTCAATAAAAATTGGATATATCTGTTTCTTTGGCTTTATGAAATTATTATATGGCATATTAAAACAACTTCATAAACGGCCAATTTCATTGCACGGTCGAGATTGTTTCTCATGGAGACGTTTTACGGCCCTATATAAGAAGTTTGATGAAGGAGAAAATAGGCCATAAGTGTAGTTGAGGAAAAAAACATTTATTTACACATAAATAAAAATTTTCATTTAACTCTTTACTCGTTTAACTTGCAAAGAACCATTTAACCTTAACTAATTAGTTGCAAGCAATTTTAATAAGGGATTAATTACTGTTAGCTACGCTTTTTCCTCTTGTAATTGTTGTACAGCAAAAAGACATTGCAAAAGTCGCGAAGAAACATTCAAACGGTGTATGTGTGTGTGTAAATGTTTCACTTTGTTCACTCTCTTGTCTCTCGTTGTTCTCCTCTCTTATTCCAATGTGCGCCCGTCTTATATGCATAGTTTTAATATTACGGCTGTAAAACACTGCAGCTCATAATTTATACGCAATTACAAGAGTATCCGTTTTATATTATTAATACACGAAACAGTTTAAAGACT
The DNA here is from genome assembly GCA_963930825.1 of Silvanus unidentatus. Taxonomy (NCBI): domain Eukaryota; kingdom Metazoa; phylum Arthropoda; class Insecta; order Coleoptera; family Silvanidae; genus Silvanus; species Silvanus unidentatus. The sequence continues at coordinate 4,343,092 of OZ005758.1, forward strand.
TTTAATATACAACACTTAATACGTGAATATTTTTAGTAGTAAATTCACAAAATATGTAGAACGCTTAAATACACACAAATAAAAGCCTTATACTTAACTAACCAATTTATAGCACTATAAATATTCGTTGATTTTTATTTCATTTTAAATTACTCGCCTTGTTCAGTTTGTTCTCCCAACAATATCGCCCCGAAAAATCCTCCACTGACTCGTCATTGAATGTTGTGTTCCTTTTTTCCACAGGGGAATCGCAAAAGCAGGCGAGCCCAACAACTTGTCGCCGCTGTCCCCAGGCGCCCTCTACATGGACGCCTCCGTCGACGCCACTCTGCGTCGTAAACAGCAGCGTCTGGCACGCGAGAATCCCGGCCTTTTGGCCGCCATCGCCAAGGGGGCCAACAATGCCATCCACGAGTGCCAGCATCAGTTCAGGAACCAACGATGGAACTGTTCCACGAAGAACTTCCTCCGAGGAAAGAACCTATTTGGGAAGATCGTCGACAAAGGTGTGTAGAACAGTGTTAATTGTGAGCCTACTTTCTTGTGCACGCTTTCACGTCTTAATTGTTTTTGAGAAAATTCAGTAAAAGAGTCATTTGTGGTAGGTAATTTTCCTTAATTTGCCAATGAATGAAATGGTTGAATGTATTTTTTTATTATACAATGATGAAAAATTGTGAGTTAAAAGGCATTTAAAACTGACACTAGAGTATTCGCGTGGGCCAAAACTCTCTACAGGTGTCCAAGTCCATGGGTTGATTGTATTATATGCATTTTTCTAACCGGGTGGCAGGTAGATGTTCTCTCCTCTTCTATGTTCCTCGGCATTTACATCTTCATTTCTCATATACAACACAATTGTGCGCATAAATTTGAATATTTTTTAGCACCGTGTTCAAAAGAAGCTCTCTTGGGTGCTCTGTTTCGTTCTTGGTGCACGCGAAAAGTCAATGAACTAATTGTCGTATTGGGCAACAGTTTTAACGACATATTAATTAGAACATTTTTATATCATTGAAAACCTTTTAAAATAGCTCTCGATTAATTTGAACGGTTAATCCTAGAAAAGAACCTTCCAATTACCGTATTATGTAAATATTTCCTTTTTACACACACAAAACAAGTCTTAGTTACAAATTCGACTAATTAATCTAATTAATTTTTTGTTAATTTCCAACATGTTTATTAGAAGTGGAAAGAGAGGCGAAACAACTTGAAATCGTTCTCATTAAAAATAAAAGTAACGTATAAATGATGTTGATTCATTTTTTTAATGTAAATTCGTTGTTTAGACGAGAGCCCAGTTTTGTCCCACGCAAATTAATTAACTCAAAGGCCATCACATAAATTAATACATTTTACATCACCATCAAGTTGGGGCGATTATTGTTTTGTAAACTAATTAATGGTAATAAATAAATCGTGTCGATTATTTATAAGTGCATAATCGGCGGATGTAAATAATATATAATAAGTAATATAAAGAAAAAGTATATCTATAAAACTAATATATTATTTCGGAATCGAGAGCATGATAATGTTGTAGTGATAAACAACGGTGTTTGTAACAATACCAGAGCATGTAATGCAGATACTTATATATCATGAAACGCCACAGGGTGCCCCTATGATGACGTAATTACCCGGTCTACGCCACAACAGGGGGGCACAAGATTATCGAAATAATCATAACTCATCTCTTTGCCTTCTACAACCACCAAGAAAGCAGCCAGATGGGCCCATCAATGCACACTGCACACACAGTTTTCCCTTTTATTTGTTATTAATTAAATACGAATTAAATAAATCACAATTCCATAGAGTTGCGGTTTTGTGCGAATTTACTTTTGCGGTTTCACTTTCAATCTCATTTTATCTCATGTGGCTCTTCTGTTACTGTGTGTGTCGTTGACAGATTTTATAGGACCATAAAAATGTTATCAATTTTTTCTACATGCTGAATGCTGTTGTGGATTCGTCAAGGCCCCACATGCAGGTGGAAGATTTAGGGCTGAAGTAGAACGTTTTACGACGTTACGCTTAAATGTTGTCATCATATATGGAAGTAAAGAGGGGCAGTTTTTGCCCCCCTCGAAATACCTGAATTCATGTGTCCATTTTACGATTTATGAACACTTTGTATACATATACAGTAGCTAAACTTGTACACAAATTGCCAATGATTTTTCTCTATTATGTACATTGTTAACTGTATTCATTTATATTATATGAGAAACTAATAATTTACAACATGGCTAATAATTGACTGAACAGTTTTCTCCTAATGGATTTGTCACGCGTTTAAAATCCATTTTTTTTCTCTCCTCTCTTTATATAATATATATGCACGATTTTGTTATAATTATTTACTAACTATTCAAGCAACTAATAAATAATGTAGCGTGCAATGATGATTGAATGATGGTAAATCAATCAATTTGAAAATAATAAATAAAAAATTATTATCGATATTATAAATGTGTTTGAGTATTGCTTAACGTGTACGACATAAATTCCGATTCTTTTCTTCAACTAAACATGACCATAAACAACGAGAATCATATAATAAGTTGTCATAAGTGACATTATTTCATTCAAGGCTGTAGTGCTGTTGGTTTTTCTCTTCTCACTTGTTTACCCATAAGATATAATATTTTTTTTCATAAATTTTTCACCAGATCACCGATTAGTGAAATGGCAAATGTGCTCGAAGAATTTTGTTAAATATTTTAACAACTCTATTTAGCATAATATTCAAATAAACACAAATTATTGTAAATAGACACATGGGATTGTCGAATTTCAAGCCTGTGTTTGTAGCACTGCGCGCCTCCTTGGCTCTCCTGTCTGATGGAATCAATTTGTCAGGTAATTTAATTAAAATAATTCAAACGACAGCACTAAATTAGTTCGATTTAAGTTACAAACTCAGGTATATAATATAATACTTGGTTTGATAGGAAATAAAAAGCCTTTAAAGTGGTATTTCGGGTACTATTTTATCGACATTGATCTAAAGAGTGGATCTCCGAGCCCAACTATTTGTTATATATTCCTCTTCTCTTCGTATCTTTCTAACTAAATCAGTTAGATAAGGCATCTGCTTGTGTACTGCTGCTGCTGGTATCTATATATTTATAAATTTCAGGTCTATTAGTTTCCAATTGATGGGTAATTTGAGTCTTCAATCAATTTGTGGCAACTCGCAACTGTGTTGATGATTTCTCGATTAAAGTAGCTCCTAAACGATGTCCACACACACACACAAACCACCATATACACTCTTCTCTGCCTTACATTCTTCCTGCCCACTGAATACATGAAAAAGATTCTTAACGCTCTTTTCAAAATATAATTATAATGTGCGCTACTTTTCCATCAATTGTTGCACGAAAGATCCGGAAAGGGCGTAGTAATTTCTCCCTAGGGAGTCATCCTTTTTCAATATCAAAAAGATTCCATCACATTTATATTGATTACATGTTTAGTGATTTTTTTCTTCCACTCTCTCTGTAATAAAGCATTCGTGTTATTATTTCGTGTATGGCCCCTAAATAGTTGATTTTGTGGGCTCTTTACTTACCAGTTTGATGAATGGCCCTCGTATGCATTTTATAAACGCACTCGTCTATGTGTTTGTGTCTCGTATTAAAATTTGTCAAAGGGTTCATGAAACATGAAAGGGACTCAATGTCCAGATGTTTGCCAATTGAAGAGCCATATACTCTTGGCCCCTTTGTTAAGCTGGACATCAAAAAACCCGGACACACGGCTCTGACAAAAAAAATCAACAACAAATAAATGTAATTAGACATTCGCATGTTCGTGTATTGAGAATGTTTTTTTCCTGTATTTTATTGTAATAATTAGAATTGAAGATTGTACTACATTGTTAAAAGGTAATTAATTTTATTTGTTGTGAGTAATAAATTTCATTTAATTTATTTGTATGCTGGCACATTACAAAGGAAATACCACAATAAATTTATTGAAAAGAGAGTCAAGAGTGTATAGAGCGAAAAAGAAAGAGGAGAGTATTACTGTGTTAGAATATACTTGGAAATTATTTCTCTGTTTGTGAACCACTGTTTCTCTGTGGTCACATTTAATTAAAAGTCAAAGAGAAATTTTCGTTAAAAAGCTATGTACTTATGTGTGTGTGTGTTTCATGTTTCAGGATGCCGAGAGACGGCCTTTATATACGCCATCACGAGTGCAGCCGTAACACATGCAATTGCACGGGCCTGCACCGAGGGCTCAATAGACACATGCAATTGTGAGCCGCATCACAAAAGCTATCCACAGGTTCTGAACAACAATAATGCCGTTTCTGGGGGCAGTACAACGGGCATGGTGCGTGACTTTGAATGGGGTGGCTGTTCGGACAACATTGCATTTGGTTTGGCCGTTAGCAGGGAGTTTGTCGATACTGGGGAACGGGGTAAAAGTTTACGCGAGAAAATGAATTTGCACAACAATGAGGCAGGACGATGGGTAAGTATTTATGAAAAAAAGCACGCATATAGACTGTATTTTTAATATGTTTGTGTGTTGGCGACAAGCCAATCATAAATAAGCATAATTACATTCTTATAAGACCACTTAAGAAATGAAATACTCGAATGCGAACAGATTTACGAAAGAGAGTTTTTTCGTTGACGTGTATAAAATTTATAATGCAAATATAAGTAGCCGTTTATACATACTAAAGAACAAAACAGTGGAATTAATGTGTGAGCGATGAGGAGGGTATATAAGCGAAGAGTGGAGAGTTCTTAAATGAACCGTAATTCTGCATTAAAAATAAAACGGGCACGCTGGTGCCTCTCTTATGCGATATATACGCAAAGTGAAGTAAGAGAACACAGTGCCAAGTCTCCCTTGTTGTAGGTATATTAAGGACTGGTTATTTGTACAAGAGACGAAACGTAGTACAAGTCCATTAAAATTAATACCCCTATTTAATATATGTGTATTCATTTAAAAAGATGTTACCACTATTTAGTCTAGTACTGGTAAATGTCTTCTTAACAAATCGCAACGGCACAACCATTTCTCAATGTGACAAGGTCCACATCACGCGCTCCTCTTGATGTTTTTATGCACTGATTGCACGAGGGGATTCCACACAGCATCACAAGACCCATCCTTCCATCTGTGTACACCGTTTCTTTGAGTGGCTGATAACCACTAATGAGAGTCCTGATATTCGACTATTTATCGTATTCAATTAATTTTCGACGATATACGCTGTAGTATACATTTATACGAAACAGTATTATCCGACTAATTTTGGTTTATTAACACGCATCCGCCTCACTTGAGATAATATCCATTAATATTTAAGTGCTCCCTTGGCACTAAACTCTCTAAATCAACACAACACACACTCGCATCTTTCACCTTTCGGAGAGAAAATCTCTTGCCAGACTTCATGTCATTTTTTATCAAAGGATAGTGATCCACAAAAATAGAACGATACCTATAGTTGAACAATTTTCGATTTCCATACAATTTGTTTTCCATACACGATTTTATGTTCGCTATCTAATAGTGCGATTGTTGCATTATACGAAACTAATATGGTATTGACATACCATTTAGACGCTTGTACTTGTTCCAGTGGCGGAGAATATATTTTTTTATTTTTGTTTAAACTAGTCATTTTCTGTGATTTCACGTACATTTAACAGCTAAGAGAACATATGTTCCATTCTATCACATTAGCCCCGTGTAACACGGTGTCTCTCACCGGGGAGTCCCTGTTGCTCTCATCTACTAAGAGACATCTGTGCTCCCTGCTGGATGCCGCTATTAGCCAACAACGTGCACAACAATACAACAGCGAATAATTGTACATATTATCACATTTACACGGCTACATATACCGAATTTTAATTTTATTACACTAATAGATTATAAGGAATGAGAAATGTAAAGATTACGTGGACGTTTTAGAAGTTCGAGAGAGACGTGCAAATGTAAGTTAATCTCCCGTTTATAAAACGGTATCCGTTTGTTAATATCTTCTCGCAAACGATTTTCCACTCTCTCTTTTGCGGTGAACGATTGTTTTTCATGCCACAGCCCTATATATACACACTCTGTATGATGGTGCTGGGTTAGTTTTCAGTGTTAATAAAAGTGAACCAGCAGTTGATCGCCTAAAGCGAATGTCATTTTATTAGTAATGGGCGAGTTTTCAGACCAGTAACAAGTTAATATGCATTTTAATAAAACTTGATAAGACCACCCGGTATTAATGAGCACTTTCTGCATAAATCAAACCTTTTTCTCACACCAGTCATCATTAGAATGTTTAAATTGCACATAAATATTCTTAATGTATACATAATGTAAGTGGTGTACATATATTTTTCTATCTTAGCTAGGGAGTCTACAATTCAAACAAAAAAGAGCAAAACCTAAACCTAAATTGTACCACACATTTTATGCAGTAAAATACTTTTTGTCGTGCAGTTGGTTATAGTGATGCAGACTTAGCTGTCCCTTCGTAAATTCAAAAACCAATTGAATTTTGGTTCGAAAAAAAAGTACGAGACTAAGCAATGTTCTTTGTTCCAGCACGTTCAATCTCAAATGAGACAGGAATGCAAGTGTCACGGAATGTCCGGCTCGTGTACGGTGAAGACGTGCTGGATGCGTTTACCACAATTCCGGGTGATTGGGGATCTGCTGAAGGACCGATACGATGGCGCATCGCATGTCACCTCCGCCAACTCGGGCCACCATCGTAACGCTAACAAAGCGCACACGAATCGGCTACCGAAAAACCACAAATTGAACAGCATCATGACGAACAGCATCCATGCAAAACGGGAAAATCGACGCAAACACAAGTACAGTTTCCAATTGAAGCCCATCAATCCGGACCATAAGCCGCCCGGTGACAAGGATTTGGTGTACTACGAAGTGTCGCCAGGATTTTGCGAGCGAAATCCCAAACTTGGCATCCAGGGCACACATGGACGGCAATGTAACGACACGTCGATGGGGGTGGATGGCTGTGATATTATGTGCTGTGGACGAGGATATCGTACACAGGAGGTGGTGGTGGTGGAGCGGTGCAATTGTACATTCCATTGGTGTTGTGAAGTGAAATGTGACGTTTGTAGAACGAAAAAAACCATCCATACGTGCGTGTAGATGCTCTAGACTCCATTTATTAACACTCTTTTAATGACATTGTAGCGGATTTGATTGGTGTTTTATTCGGGTTTTTGTTTCAAGTAATAAAATGTCTATCAAATCGATTGTTTGATCAGTATTATATTATTGTAGAAAAGTTCATGAAAATGGTAAAGACTGACTTAATATGAAATTAATAATATTTGTATGTACTTATTATGAAACACTCATAAATAACAATTTGTAAATAATCTAATTCACCTTTTAACTTTATTAACTATTTACATAACATCCAATAATATTTTTTTTATTAAAAAACCTGATTTGTATATTTTTTACACTTTATATGTTCTTATTTATTATTAATATTTATAAACAATTTTTTTGTAAATAATTAATGGAAAATCAGCACTGTAGTGAATCTCAATATAAAAAAGATCTATTTTAATTATATTTTGTTTGTAAAATTTGTGCAGATTAAATATAATCCTCAAACTTATATAAATTATATAATTATTACGCTTTTGTCCACTTTATTTATTTCTAGTTGTAGGCAAATGATATTATTGTAAATAGTTTGTCTTCGAATTAACTGTAGATTTGGCTATGTTTAGTTTAATGATCGTACTTGTATTATATTATTGAGTCTATTGTAAAATTATTAAAGAATTAAACAATTTCGATGACTGTTTTTTTCCTCTGGCAACTGTTGCAAGCACTTAAACTAGGTTAAACCAAACTCTTTTTCCCAACCAATACCAACCAATTAACTAAACATAAATTATTTTCATACATGCTTTGTTATAAATAAATAAGAGACAGTTTTTTTGCTAATTAAGAGTTGTGCAAAAGCACCTACATGTATTTTATTGATTTATATTCGTGAGTTTGGCATCAAATCAAGTCAAATTGATACTTTTATTTTGAAAAAATAATTCTCTCAACATCAGACAAAGCTTAACAGATAAATAGGTCATTGTAATTTTTAATTTATTAACCAGTTTACTTGCCAGACTTGGCTCATTAGTGTGATTTTTATTTTAATGTCATGTTTTCTATATTACTCGCTCTTTTCATCGGCAATATAATATTTGAACGGCCCGTTTAAATTTATACCCGCAAATTAGGTTCCCGCACTGATTATATTGCTATTTTCCGGGTTATAAATTAAATACACTGGCTACCAGCGACTGTTTTGCCTTTCAAAGAGTTACATTTTAACTATGGCCATTGAAACTTGATGGGTTTGCAGATGAAACAGTAACTGATTTTCAAATATTATATACATATAGCTACACCGTCAAAAATGTCGATTATGTAAGAGAAGGCAAAAAATTTTCAAATTAGTAGCCACTTCACAAATATTTTCACTGCAATAAAAATATATATTAGCTATTAAAATTTTTCAAAACCATTTCAGGAATTCAATCCAACTGAATTAAAATTTTATATACGCTATATAAAATATCGATTAAATATTTATGTGTCTTGTATTTGTTTATTATTTTTTATTCACGATGATTAAGTGCTATTATATATGGCGAGCCTGAAAGATGAAATAGCAAACAAATATTTCCAATAAATTAATTCATGTGAAAGAATCTTGAGTCGACACAGTGAGGAGCTGCAATCTTTTCACACATTTGTTGAAGAAATGAGCGGACAACGATGGATTGTAGCTTAGGTAAATGAAAGGCCAAGAAAATACAAAATTATCAGCACACAGAGTGAAAAAAAGTGGCTGCTTGTTAATCGATCCATTTATATTTGAACCCGTTTGCGGAGGTTTTTCTCTTTTTCGCGTACACACCAACTGACAGGTTGATAAATGTCGAAAATTTTCTTGAAATCCACATAAAATGTATAAATCGTCTTATGTGTTTGTGTATAAGATATAATATCGCTACTGGGTATATATTGGAGAAATTCCACATGATACCGAGCTACATACATCGCGTTTTATTATACACACACACAGACACCGAAGAGAAGAGAGGTTTCCTTGTGAATACAACGTGGGAACCTTCAATAATGTCACAAATATTCCGGTCTAGAACCATCGAATTCCATCTATTCGTCCGTCATTAACTTTTCGACTGTGTGTTTGTGTGCTGAGAAGACGCGCTTTAAATCTTCGAAATATCGGCAATTTTTTTTCCACTCGAGAGAAATCATTTGTTGTCTGTACACAGAGAAAACTGAAGAATTTTTCCATTCTAATAAGGCCTCATTATTATGCACTTATATATTATACAAGAGCAGAGAAAATGACGGACTTGTTGGTGTGTTTTCTTATTACAATTACGGCCACTACTCGCAAATACTGTAAAAGGACATACATTTCTACATGCGATCGGCGATCATCATTATTGTGTGCGTTTCAGGCCACAGAGAGAAAGAGAGACGAACGGTCCACCACTTGAAGACTGGTTCGTCAGCAACAGCCAAGCTGTCATTACACCACATATCAAACTGCACACAAAAGACACAACCTGTCAATCAAAATCTATCATTGTCCGTAATATACGTGTCCTCGTTTGACTGACCAACCGGTAAAATTAATACCAGAGATTCTGAGGAAAAAATATGCGTACAACTTTTATTATCTCTCTTCTGTAGGTATATATTGTGTGCACTATATATAAACTCGTATTTGTTTTACTAATTTTCGAGCTTTTTGCCCCATTCCAATTAAAATACAATTTCATTTTTCCTGTTCTTTCCAACTGCTCATTTATATTGGCAGTTTTTTTGCCCAGTGCATTTCTGTGTCCATTGGGAATTATCGATGGTGTCTTGAAATTTTGGCGAAAGCGCCAATCCCCATCGGGTAGAAACTAATAAAAACGAAGGGATGTGAGCTCTTTGAACCACTAGGGTGGCAAATGACTAATAATACGTTCCTTTATTATGCGTAAAATCAGCTTTATTAAAATCTGTGTTTGAAAGAACACCGAATATTATTTATTGGGTGGGGTTGATATTATTGAAAAGCTCTCCTCTAATAAAGATCCACAGCAAATTTTCACTATTTCCATTCTTGTAATATATTAGCTCGATGTGGCAGTGGATGGAAGATTCATTTTATGCCGAGACGATTCAGCAGCATTCCAATCGACGTGGAATTCGCAATGTCGACCATACAACCTACAAACAACGATCAGAAATATTTACTTCGTTAACAAAGATAATTACTGTTTGCTATGTGTTGAGTTGGGATTTCTATGTGTGCGCGGCTATTAGTGAAATATTTACGTAAAACTTTTACTGAAACCTTTTCGCAATAGTGGTATTGTTTCATTTTTTCACAATCAAACGACAATTCAACAATTAAAAGCTTCAAATGATCCTCTTGCTCGGCTTGGACATAAAAACGGCATCGTCAGCGAGAGAAGAGAATTTTATGACTTCATTAAACAGTCCGTTTCTTGGAAACTGCTGTGAGTGTGTGTGTATAGTACCATAAATTCATAAACACACTCTCACTCATCAAAATATTAGCCGAAAATGAAGACATCGAAAAGGGTTCCCTCTGCTCCCTCCCTTCTAAAAGTCCGACTTATATGGAAGATTTACGAATGATCAGGAGATGGGCCGGTTTTCACCCATCCACTATAATATCGTATAATGTGAATATCACCGACAGATCTGTGGTAATATGAGAAGTTTGTGGTGTGCCTGTACGCCTGATTACTGTTTCGAGTGCGAGAAGGACTGTGAAGAGAGTACAGTGATGGCATCACATCACTCAGCCACTCTAGTGTGAATGAATATTATATGCTATGTTACATGTTGGCTTTTCGTTGTTGTATCGGTTCTTAGTTCGGATTAGCTAATGTCTGATTGATGAATTCATTAAATTGTTTAGTGACGGCTTAATTAGATCCTATCACTTACTTATTATATAGATGCAATTAGTCACATGCCACTGACATCGAATCCCTACTGTCAGCCAGAAAATGTGGCGAAAAAATGATTTAATTAGCGCTTTTCGGCCTTTACTACTGCAGTATTGAATTACTCAATAATCTTAGAATTGACTTGGCGCTCTATTTTGCTTGATTAATGAGCCGATTGGTCCGGTTAGGTATCAATATGTTAAGTCAATTTAGGCTTCCGCTCCTGCTGGAACAAATAGCCTAGTAATCTCTAAAGTGGTATGGATTTTCAGGAAAGCAATAAGCTTCTTAAGCAGCAGAAAAAGACATTATTGTTGTCCATGTTTGACAACTTAATATCTTGTTTGTATCAATTTATAAAAAAAGTGGAGACGTGCTGCTTGTTAAACGGTTCGCAAATCGTCTAATAGGTTTTCACTAGAAATTCCTGGTGGCACACACAGGATACGTATTCCTTTAAAATGCCACGTAGATATAATTTATACAAAGTGTATAACTAAACACACAGGCACAGGTGTACAATTAATGTAATGTGTTCGTATTTAGGTATTTATTGCTGATTTAAGTAGATAGTTTATAAACTATGATTTAAAAGTATAAATGTTTTACAATTTATGTAGATTCTATTCATATTATAATTGTATGGCATAATTTAAATGCAAATTGCCCCTGATGGCGAATTTCATACAAAGAAAATCAATGTTGTTGGGTATGTGTGTTTGTTGAATTGAAACTGCATTTTCTGTTAAGTTAACATCACAGTTTCCGGATGATCGGAGAGCAAAGAGCGCGTTGCAAGAGTGAAGAAGAAGGGAAAAAAGCACACAGCGCAACACTGATACCATTAAATGCATTCCAAAGTTGTATCGAAGTTTACATTGTATTACGTCCTAATGATTCAATTATACGATATCAATTTGTAGGCCATCAGGAACGGTTCCCATCAGCAGCATCGACAAAAAAGAACCAAGTGCCCAATCAAATGGTACGGTTTTTAATTCGGCATTTTTAGTGTATGCTAGGGGGTTAGTTTTTAAATGAACTCACACACACACATCGCTCGGTGGATAATAGTGTTTTTTCGTTTCTGTGTGTTATAATAGTTTGTTACTGTGTATGTGTGTGTGTGTTGTGGAGAAACAGGTATGAAATTTGAATTGTCGGCGAGACAGAAAGGTGAACGCCGACGAGGTGTGAGAGATAGAGATGTTGGGTGTTCAGGCGAGCAATTAGAACGCCTTTTGCAATGGCCTAATGATGGGTCACGCGGTGGCTTCGGGCATCACGCGTATTGGACCACCCAGCACAGAAGTATAAGAAGAAAAGCCTACAACTAAGAACAATGATGCTCTCTTGGCGCTCTCCTCCATGGGGGCAATGTTATCGTGTCGGTGCGGGAATGGTGCCCCCTTTGCCCCATTTGCTGCCCCCGAATGGAATCAAATACACAGCATGTTATAATATAACCATCACATCTTAGAAACGGAAACGTGCATTCACAATAATCTTCTTTATTATGTTATTATATAGATATCATTTGGAGGTTTGATTATTCGGTATCAACCACCTGGTGATCGTTGGCTGACTTGCACATGCTGTCAATGCGGTCCACAATCATTTGTCATGTTGGAGGGGGCGCAATTCGGAATTCGCCCTGAAGAGCGACGGGAGAATTACGGTGCTTTTGGAAGCAAAAGACGAACATTACCATAAGCCAACGAATATATCGATTAGAATCAATTTATTATTGTATAATAGCTAATAATAGATATTTTGATAAGCCCCAAGGAAGAAAAAGCAAACCGGTATCATACCAGGACATTGGACACAAAACTGTGTACGAGAGAAAAACGATAATAGATTCCATTTAAAGGCAAATTGCAACGATTGTTTTAAATCTACCTTCAATAATGAGTCATTAATCGCATCTGTTTGCAATAACACAGCAACAACATCCATGAATCAGTACCGCATTCTCTGATTGCACTTAATGCATTTACATGCCAATTAAAATGTGTAATACATCTTGGACCGAAAAACAAACGCACCCAACATTTGATCAATTAGCAATAAATTAACGATTGTGAGAGTGCACATATACAGCAATAGCATTCAACGTTCTATTCGAGATAATGTTCCGTTTGAAGTGAAACGAAAGCAATATAAATAAGTGTATTTATAAATATAGTCTTCGATTATGTTCAAATTAGCTGATCAAGAGCAGAAGAATGTTTTACCTGGACCTAATTAGAGAACGATTAGTTTCGTATTATTAGTGAATCCGGGTTTCATTTAAAATGACTCAGATAAAAACAAGAGTTTAGTTTCGTATATGTATATGCTTGTGTGGATTCCCAATTTGCATAATATTCTTTGGAAGAATGGAAATTTTTTCGAATGTACGTCATTCGGTTAATCTTTATAGAGAGCATTTATTCGAAACATTCTATTCACACGTTTAATTAATTAATGACTAATAAATACCTATAAGTATACCTTAATATATACTCGCCAACAGTATTTCTCTTCATTTTCTGATTCGACTTCCGTCTGCCAACAATTAATCACGCAACATCCTGTAGAGAGAGGATCATTTTGAAAATCAATCGATCAAAATTAGGACAATTTATATTAATTAAAAAATACAATCCACATAAATCAAACTGTGCTATAATATTATTAAGTAAGTGAAATGTGAACATTTTCATACTGACTTTACATAATGTGATATTATATTATTTAGTTCGTCCCCGTTCACTACATTTCAATCAAGTTTAATACACGTATATATACGGCACAATATCAGTAGGAAAAAATTTTGTAAACTCATGGTATGTAATGCTATCTTTGTTGTCCGATGACAGCTAGAGAATTCCCGTCGAACAAGAACAATAACGAAAATGACTAGCATAATGTATGTGCCCATAATTTTTTCTCTTCTGTTTCATTTTGTTCATTTCATAAGCAGCCATGCTCATAACATGCATATTTGTCTAATTAACTCAGATCCCTTGAAAGGATGATTCGGCCAAAACGGTTCTAAAATAGAGAAAACAAAGCACCACAACCGCATCATCCACGCCAACAGCAACCACCACACAGACAACACTCTACATACGTATATATACAACTTATGTATAAGGTACCTACATATTTTATTACTGTATAATGAAGCGAAGAATTGCAATACCTAATAACAATAATAAGAAAATAAGTAGCTTAATATATGAGGAGAAATTACAATTTTTAATGTTCATTATTTGTAATTTGGTTTGGTTTCATTCTCTAATCAAGCATAAATGCAATATTAAAACGAAAATGTAATCAAGTGAATATAGTAATCCATGTTCTTTTTATTTCCACACTCTCGCATACATCGCGCTTTCCTCATTCATGCTGCAACACACATCCAGCATTGGACATAAATAAAAGAGTGCCTGTGTGTGCAGGAAAAAATGCATAGTAATAAAATAAAAGATATGGTTGCGTTGGGAACAGTGTGACAGAGTTGATGATATCCATCAGGAGATCAAATAGACGAGCCGTGAAAGAGAGTAGAGTGTCCTCTTGTATGGATGTGGAGTTGAACAAGTCCATGGGAACGTATATATTCCATCACTTGAAAAAACACCACCACTATCAAACACACGATCGCATATATTGTGTGTGTGCCCAAGTAGCAAATTAATATTCATGTAACGAATCCGTACAGAATGTGTCTTACATTTACATTTTCTTGAATTCGTTCCAATCGAGAGAAGCGAATGTGCGTCTTTTTTACGGGATGGGACCCAAACATTTCACATATCCATTCTTTATCCAAAAGGATTTAAGTGACAAATGAAGAAGAACATCAATAATGCCATCCTCCAAGAACGGACAAGAATAGCATATATATACAAGTACTACATGTAATACATAATATGTGAATGTGTGTACGTTTTAAGTGTAATAAAATAAATCATAATGTGCCGATGGAACAAGTTCTAGTTCACGGGCAAGGTCCAGCACGTTTTTCTGCCCAAGGGCGGGTGTATATAGGGAACACATTACAACAACAACAACGCAACAAACAACAACAACAACAACAACACTGAATAAAGCAAAGAGCCTCTTCTACAAGGACCGATGCGCGTCTCTTTCTAACCGTGCAGATAGGAGAAGAGTAGAAGACACGAACGGGCGATTCAAGACAGATCGGTTATTAAGAAGTCTCTTGCAGCACATGGTACAGCGTTGGCGGTGTATTATTAATGGCTATTAAGCTTTAGTTTTCTTCTGCCGCAGCACAACTCATCTTTTGCTGTTATATGATGCTGCATGCCATCCACACACATACATAGACACACACACGTCTCTCTTATTTCTTTCTCTCAACAGCAAACAAAAAACAAGCAAAGTGCCTTGAAATTGTATTATATCTCTTCACTTTATAAGTGCCAATGTACAGTACGCAAACACACACTGTGCTGTATATCGAAACTAGTAATTTATAAATTATAGAGATCATGGATTTGTGTTTGTTTTCATCCATCCTCCTGTCGATGATTTTTCCTTAAAAAGTTCAAGTCTCTCGCTCGCTCTCGATGGCCAATTGAAGGCCATCAGTGCGAGGAAAGCGTTTACCTATATAGAGAGGTGTCGATATAATTATCGACGTTGGTGTTCCAAAAAATGGAGATTGTGTGTGCAAAAACAATTCACACACACCTGGCCAGTTTAGTGCTAGTGCTAGCACTGACCGCAGGAATGTTTTTCACTATACCAAAACTGTCTTATAAATATTAAATGATTTGTTAACTATTTCCTATTAGCGTTTTCGTTAATGAATGTATTTTTTTTAATTTGGTGGAATTAAAATGTCAAAGAAGTACATTAAAATGGAATATATACGAGTTTGCCTTGTCGAAGAATTCTTCTCAAGATGCCATTGTCGAATTTCCAATGTGGTGTCATTGTGCCTTTTGGCATTTTCTCTCCCCCACACACAAATAACAATCAAACAGCACAATGCAATTGTAATTGTGTGTACAATAAACGAAATAAAAGAATATGTTGTTGTTAATACATCAAAAACAATGACTGTGTGTAAATATATAGATGATGGTTGTTTAAAAGATGTATCAACAATCGATTGCGTGCAGATTATATTTTTATGGCTATTAAAGTCACGACAGATATCTATATGAAAGAAAATAGACATTTATTTATTATATTCACAATATTTAAACCAGTCTCTTTGAAATAGTATTTAACAAGCACATTTAGTATATTGAAAGGAGAGAAAAAAGCTCATGTACTTAACTATAAGAGAGAAGCGCACATCTTCTCTCTTTATTTTTCTTGGCCGCTTTTTTTTCACTAAAAACAAGCTGTAAATAATAATTTAATTATACTGGAATTATTTATGTGTAGATGTTTATTACGGTTTGTGTGTACCAACTTCCAATTAACGAAAATTTGTTGGTGAATTTAAATCATCAATTCAGCCAGTGTAAAGAGAGCGAGAGATTGGGCTTCATCTTTTCTTTCTTACATTTTACCATCGCACGCACACTGAATATTAATCATATCATTTTGCACACTTGCTTGTGCAAGTGCAACAAGTGAAATTGTTGCGAAAATCGACCGTTTCTCTCTTAAACAAATAAAGTAATTACATCATTGGAGAAATATGGAGCGGTACCTTAAAACTGAAATTCTTTTAATCAATTGGTCCATTGAGATTGCGTGATCGGAGCATGTCTACGGCAAATTTATGTTCTGGACCCATGAAGATGTCTTAAGTGCCCCCCAGGAAGCGACTTGCGTTTGGGTGGTCTTAGAAAGGACGCTGCAAACGTTATCAATAATATTATGCATAAAGTCCATGGTGGTGATAGGCCCCACCGGTTACCGCGACCACAGATCGGGGAGCTTATAATAATTATCACATCACAATGTCAACTTGTAAAAGCAATATATTGCCAAGAAGGCCACTTAATTATGTTGTAATGTATAGTGAAAATGGGGCCAATCCAATCATTTTGTTTTGCCCAAATAATTGTCATTTTGTATATGATTATCAGTTCGGTTGGTGTTCCAACAGATTATGTCTCTTCGCTCATCATAAACATGTTGTTTAATGTGCACTTTTTACCATTCTACCTCTACCTTATAAAGGACTTTATTATATCAATTGGATTTTTGAATAATTCATAAAATATTCGTTTATAAATCAGAGATGGAATATAAGAGAGAAAAAATTGCAATTCGCCGATAATTGCCTTTCAATACTAATGAAATTTGTCAACTTCAATTCGATTACACAACGCGATTACAGTTATTACTTCCTCCGTCCAACTTATATACAATAACAAAAATTCGAGACATGTTATTAAAGGCAATTACAATTTACATACATTAATCGGAAATAAAAATAAAGTCGTTTTAAATGTAAACGTTAAACCGCATACGTCCGATTTGATTAATGTATACGCAAATGAGATTCTAATCGTGTATTATAAAACACCATGCATGAATTAATGAATTTATTAGCGATTTTATTACACTGTCATGTGTAGTGTAAGTAATAGAACATTTTTATTGGAAATTATATCGAGAAAGTATATACAGCTATAAGTACCTACATGTATATACCGGAAGCTAGTTATTCAATTTGAAAGAAAACAAACTAACGCCGCGTACTTTACCTTTCGATCTGGATTCTTTCCATCTCAATTATTTGTTGTAAATATAGCAATTCGGTAAACATTCAAGGGTAATAAAATCAGTAAAATAATGTAGTATTTGGTATGTACAAGACATTTATTATTAGTATTGTTGACAAGTTTATTTCGTACATAATATAAATAACGTAAAGTTTATATATAATAAATTTTATTACACACAAAAGATGAAAATAAAAAATATCAACAACTATTCAACTAAATATTATATATACATCAGAGTATGTTCGAGATAAAAGGCGGGAGAGAAATTATATATTTGCGATAATAAGTGATCAACTAAAATCTAATGTAATGGATAATACAATATCACTTGCAAGTACTAACTACGACCTTTTTACTGCATAGTTCGCACTTTACCTCACAGCACCAAAGAAATTGACAATTACAATTGGTTTGAACGATTATTTCTGACTTGTCGTGGCCTCGACCACAACACAAGATCACACAACCATCTTCACCCAACGATGTTTCATTACATGTTCTACCTTGCGTCCCAAACGAGCCCAATGTATGATTTGGCGAACAGTAATTCGGCGACTCTTCAGTGTACACCAAATCCACCCTCTCCGGAGACTTGATGGTCGCCCCTTCCGGCATAAAACTTTGACCATCATTCCCTGCAATCACCTTAACCGCTCCATCGAAACGCTCCTTCAACCTGTTGCCCACCTCATGAAAGGAGGGCATCTTCCTCGAACACGTCTCCAACGTACACGAACCGGACAAACCATGACACTTGCAATCCTTCCGCATATGGTTCTTGATTGCCTTTAGTACAAACAGAAATAGTGATTTTACCCCACCCCACAAACCGCAACACTACTCACCAGTCTCCCAGCGATATAATTGTGTAATTTGACTAAATTCTTAACATCACTTCGGTTCTTGTGTCGATCCAGGAAATCCTTGGACCTCTTCATGCCGTAATTGATGTTCTCTCCCCCGCATCCGTCCCATTCCCAGTTGTTCTGCAATTTACCAGTGTACTTGTGCCGTTTCCGTTGATTGTTGGTTCTGTATTTCATCTTCTTATCACAGGAACAGCCCAATAGTTCGCCCCGCGAACAAGCCCTTGTCACTTGGTACGTAACGCCGGCCGCAATGATCGCATTAACAAAGCCCGTCTCCCTTGTATCTGGAACAATTAAATCGTTTTTCGAACCAACAAATACGCAATTTCATCGTTTTTGCTGTTATTAAATCGCTTCTAAACAATAAAGCCTAAACTGCTGGAATTTAGCCAGGTATGATGGGTCGGTAAAAAATCGCTATTCATACAAGCCAAACATTCTACCGTGTGTGGAATGTGCACGTTGCGAAATTATTAATAAAATAATTAGGTGGCAATTTTCCACACACAAAACGAATAAGGAGAGAGTGAACGAATTCGACTTTTTCTCGTTCTCCATACTCGAATGTATCTACGACTGATTTTGAAGTCTAATTAGTCGTTGATCGACCCGAATAATCGTCAAGTGAATTTATATTTGACTCTGTATCTTGATGTACGAAATATATCACAGCCATTGTCAGACAATAGAAATGAAACGGTCGTCGTCGTCGCTGTTCTGTGATGGAAGTTGGGATAAAAACTTGAATTCCAACGTAAGGGCAAATGTTTACAGATTTGGAAATGGTCTTGTTGATCAGGTATGCGTCTTCTGGCTATAAATTTACCAACTGACCAAACTTTGAACTCTGCTTCTCTTTTCGCTTTTATCGGACTGCTTCCAGTGCGGATGGCAACAGTCGAATGGTTAGGTATGATTTTAAGGGGATTTATACGTTGGAGAGATGACATTATTTCGTCACTTTTAACATGGGTGCAAATTAATAGGCGAGTCTATATCGGTGCGAGATGTGGCCGACTGATAATGTGTCAGGTAGCCGGACAAGCGATAATAAACTTGAAGGAGCTTGTCACTAAGCTTTTAAATCTCTCTCATATTCTACTGTTAAACACTTAAGATAAAGATAAAAGACTTTGCTCAAGATAATACCTTTACTTATTAACTTTTATTGCTTATCTTACGATCATTTTCGATTCTTTACCTTTCAGTCTTTCTCTTTGCAAATCTCCCATAATTTTTTTTGCACTCAAAAAACAAACATTGACAAGCTTTCACATAATTAACACATGAATTCATCACTCACCTCGTTCCATTACCCTTTTTATACTCCGTTTCACTGAAGTACAATTCCAACGTCTATACCGAAACTGATATTCGCACTCTTGCTGTGCCCTTTGGACTCCCAATCCGATTTGCTTTATCAAACCAGGCTTATTATGACAAATGTCCGCCATTCGGCCGCGCAACTTCTTCGCCTTCTTACACATCTGATTTGGATCCATTACCATATTACTACTGTTCGTCCTGCAATTTTTGTGTCCCTGGATAAATATTTTCGTTCTAAATTCACTACTTAATAGGTCTATTAACTAATCGTGATAGTCGGGCATTAAGAGCGCTTTGTTTATAAACACTTCAATCAAGTGACGGGTAATCTGGACATGATTCAGTCTCGCAATCACCTGTACAGCTAGTTTTTCCAAAATAAACACTCGTTCAGATGCTTTATTGTGATTAGAAAGAGCCTTTCCGAATTAATTGTTCGATTCCCCTTAAAATTACATTTTAAAGTTGGATGCGAGAGGTAATCAAGTTGTTGGCCAAGATAAGGTGTCGACAGAAACAAGCTAATATACAACAAGTAATATAATACGGAACATGTTTTGTTGTTGATGTTGCACATGAAAGCAATACTAACAACAACCAATGGATATACCCATGGGACGTCCCGTGTGGCGTGATTGGAGAGTACAACAAATATCAGTACTTCTCACCTTGATGATGGCAAGGACGTGTGCCACTAGAACCGAGCTGATATCGATAACAGATACCAATTTATTGGATTCGTATTGGTCCATTCGTCAAGCGCTCGCTTCCCAATCACGATATTACAATTTAAATATATATCTTGAGATGAGTTATTATTTTTTACTGATCGACACACATCTGTTCAAATTTAGATTCATTTATTTATTACACACACTTTTTCATCATCTGTCATCCGTATATCTTTAACAAATCAAAAGGGGAACGGAACATATAAGTTGGATCCAGACTCGAAATATACTTTCGAGTTGTTCGCGTGTGAAATGTTTACAATTTAACATCATCTATTCAATATTCGAATTCCTTGAACTTGTAAGTAAACCAAACTAACACACGGCCGTTTGTCTTTCGAACATTTTTTTCTAATGTTTCTCGTTAATTTTTCAAATATTTAATTTGTCTCATTAAATATTGCGTTACGTTGGACCAAATCCCGTTATGTACAGTTTGTTGATGCTGGATTTCCTCCCATCAACTAAGCAGAGACGATTCTTCATGATTTATGGTGTTTACGTTCACACTATTGTGATAAAAAGTAGCCCTTATCAAACTTTATCCGCGCTTCTCTTCCCACACATACAATCTAAAATCACTTTCCTTGTATCACAAACTAGCTAATAGATATGCAATTATTCCTGTAATGATATAATTGAATGATACAAGTTCCAGGTGTTCATTTAAAATGCAAACTACCAATCAATGTCAATTATATATAAATAAGTTATATGATTTTCTATTTAATTTGTTCACCTACGTCTAGTTGTACATAAATTAAGTCGGGTGCTTTGATAATAATTTTCACGTTCGATACGAGTTTATGTTCGTTACCAAATAGAAAAGTGCACGAAATGTCGCATGTTTAGTGTGATTCAGTTTCTTTTTCATGCCTGGAATTTATCTGACCTATATAATTAACAATTTGAATTTATGATGTAGGTATTTTAATAATATTCATCAAAATTATACACCTATATGTATAGTTAGAGTGTAGGTAAGTAGTTGGTAAAAATTCTCTTAACAAACACACCAGTCTTTATCTAATGTTTACATCGTTTTTATAATACAACTAGTATGTTTGTCTTTTAAAACATGATAAAACAGGATGCAATATATTTCAATAATTTCCAGCATATATTGTATATAATTATTAATACAAATTTATTACATTAACATTTAAGATTTCCGTACAAATCGTGCGGTAATTAAAGCAACAGTTAATTTAACTTAGTATTTATTGTCTGCAAGTGACATTAGAATTATTAATCAGTATGTAGCATTTCTAAATGTTAAACGAGCAATGTATAATGTTGTTATTTAAATCTCCAACAAATTGCAACAATTAAACTGATTTATTGTCACACATAGAAATGATTATTTCCAATAACAGTCGCCCCCAATGCCCAAGAAATCATTGAATTTATTAATATTAAATCGAGCGCTGAAACTAATTGTCACAAATTTACTTTATGATCCATGAAGAATGGCATTCAGGTGGTGCGTTTTGACCACTCCGGCGCGTTTATTATAAAAATAATTTTATGCTTGTAATTAAAAATATTATTTTTAAGTCTGTGAAGAATCAACTTTAACTGTTGGGAAAAAATTGCACCACAAATCTGTACACTCCCTTTTTTCCCTATATTACAATATTTATTATTACGTCAAGTGTATAAGCGAAACGAAAACGATTTTCCTCGGCAGCATTGAATGATTTTCTTGCACTTAAAAACGCGCCATACAACTACAAATATTATTATTGGATAATAAATTTGTGTTTTACGCGTTAAAAAACTGCTTCGTGTACACATAATAAATAATTTTTAATTCATTTTCAAATAGTTTTCAGTTCAATGAACATGAAAGAAAAATTCTAATCAAATTACAATATTAATTATTATACAGGAGGCAGGATACATTACAATGACCTACATTGCCAGCACCATACAACTAATTTGTAAATAATTATCTTTATACGGTGCTAAATGGTATAATTATGTAAATGTTAGATAAGTTTATAATGTTATTACTGATTACTACTGGCTGTAAAGTGATTGAACATGTCGCTAAATGCTCTATGCAACAATTTACAAACTCAACTGGTTTAGTGAAAATTCGAGTGTGATTTTAATTACTTACCAGCAGGACAATGCAATGGGGGTGACAAGTAATATGTAAACAGACACGAATACGGCGTGCATATCCGCGCGCTCACTCTTTTAGACGAGCCCCATGACTGGCTTAAGTTCAGATGAGATCTCAAGCCGCCGGTACAGGTAAGTAGTAGTACCGCATGCGCATCTCAAAACTCCTGCTGGCCCATCCTGCTGGAGATGCTGTCCAAAAGGTCCGCCGGAAAGGATCGCCACACTATAACGAATATAAATCGCAATACGACTTTATGTATGTATTGCTAGACCTCATTCACTTGTTCAATTCTTCCTACCAACGAAACGATTTACATTCGCCTCAACGATGGATCGACAAATTTCTTAGACATCTCCGACAGAAACATCAATACATTGGCGAGATTTACATAAATTGCTTGCCTACTCACTGATAATCTATCACGATATCGGGCATCCTAATGGTGAGCCAGTGACTGATTTGTGTGACATTCCGTTGACTGGTACTCCATTAAAGAGTGCCTTAATGTCAAGTGTACTGCAACGGAGATGTATGACCAAAGAGGAGAGGGGCTCTCGGTGTATGTAAATACCTAAATTTCCTTTCACGAGTACGCTATGGATATACTTTAATTTAAGTCTAGTCAATTGTGGATTAAATATATACCTAGTTTTACAAGGGAAATCTTGTTAATTAAAAATGTAACATTGTAGTGGAAGATTTTGTCGAGGGTTGTTGTAAGCCGATCTTCTAGGAGATTTTTTCAACAATGTAAAAGTGGAACAGTTACAATATGGTATCTCTTGTCGCAAAAATTCCATTGTACATAATCGGGTCCTATTATTAAAGTGTAGAAATTGTTAAGTAGTTTTTGTGTCAATGTTTGTAAAAAGAAGCTTACAAACAGAGGTGCTGTACACATATTGGGATGTAGGTACAGGTAACAAAATTCGTATTAAATTTGATACCGCTTGTTATCTGCCGCAAATGTTACATGAGTGCGAAAAATGCAAATTGAAGTAAGAATGTTATTTAAATGTGCATGTAGAATTAAGTGTCTACTTTGTTGGCTTGTGTTTCTCTTTGAAAGGAATTCCTCAAGTGTGCTGCTGTGATATTGCGCTTATATTCTATTACATATGGACATTAGATACAAGCGATTGCCAATTACCTATTCAACTATAGAAACTTATGTGGCAGTTTGTATGAATTGCGCATAATTATGCATGCAATGCCCGCAATAAGACAGAAGAAACAAGAGTATAATTTTTTTTGTTTCGAATCGAAAAGAAGAAAAAAATCCAATACACAGAGGCCAAGTGAGATTTGATATAAAAAATTGCTTCCATTACGACTTTCTACAGGAACAAATTGCTGTCATCGAAATTTTTAATTAAATCCAACTGGAAACAAATTGCACTTAATTGCCGTTTAAAATATTTTCGGTGGTTGGATTTGGGGCTAAGTAACTGTTTTTATTTTGGTTGTGCACTTGAATGTGAGCTTTTATCGAAAATTGTTAAAGCTATTGAATATATACAAGGCGAACTGTTGGGAGATGGTTTCGTTCCCAAGACGCGCTCCATACATTTTATACGAAAAAGAAACGGTTGGGAACAAGACAAGTATTCAGTGATTGTGAATTCCTCGTCCTCGGTAGCAGCAAGTCCAAGTCCTGACGGCTTGAGACAGTCGCATTTTGCTGTCAGTCGACAGACGCACACACATTTATATATTATACAAGAAGAAGAGAAGAGAGAGTGTGTATAGTGGAGAGAACGTGGAAAAAAACGAGCACACAGGTATTTTATTTTCCTGCCAAGGTTAATTCAGGGCATCTCCAACTTAAAATAATAGTATATCTTGCGTACTAATCTGTATAGATGCGCAAAAGGGGGATGCGAGAGGGACAGCCAACGAATAAGTACTGATTTCGAAAGACTCGAAAGGATTTAATGTTGGCACACAATTGACATTATAAGAATGTACAGTTGCCGTTTGTGCGCTCTGTGTGAATTCCTTTTGCTGCTGTTGCTTCTGATGCTGGATGCAAATATTCTTTTTAAAGAAGATATACACGGCCTCAACTCGAAAATGTATTATATTTCTTGCCACTGTCACACATTTTAAATGTTTATCTTTGAATACTTATAATGAACACATTATTTTTCTTATATAAATCCATAAATAAAAAAAATAACACACAGGGTGGAATGGGCTCGTTCGGCTTTATATGTGTGTATGTGCGTCACAGAAGCAGTACCTATATAGGCTGTTGTAGTAGTACTTTTAGCCAATCTGACTGACAATACCACATTCTCGATTCTCCTCACATAGAGAAACAAGTGAACGGCTACAAATGTAATCATAAATATCTCAGTCGGGCCGGAGATCTTTCTGCTTGCTGTTCGAGAACTCGTTTCGGTTATTTTAAAAATGCTGCCTTATCAGAAATTACGGTAGGCGAAGATACGCCTGTATACAATTATAATTCTTGGCGATTGTGTGCTGCGTACTTTAGTACTGATTATATTGTAAAATAATTGACAGCTTGCGTTTATTTATTTTTCACAAACACAAAACAATCCATATCTATATTCGCATTGTTTGGCCGAAAATTAGGTACTTGTAAGTACCCACAGTACAAGAGCAATTTAGTCGCTCTCGGAATTAAGCACAAAAAACTGGGTGACGCTTCACCGAAGGATTATTCCCATAATTTAGGATAATTTATTGGATTTCTAAAAAGAAGTACCGATGTCGGATAACTGGTTTTCGGTACCAGCGATATTGTAATCTTCAATGACTTTCTAACAAGTGTGGTTGTTTACATTTTTTCCTCACTGTTTAAGTGCACCTCATTTCCTGTAATCTCTCCATCCTTCCACCCTAATAAAGAAATTTAATTTTTTCTCTCTTATATATAGGATATTTTTATAAACTGTATTCACTTATCCCAAATAAACAAACTGCACGCCTCACTAACCCAATCTGCGAGCATATAGAGAGACCGCAGAGTGTGCGAAAACATTCTTTTATGTGTGTGTGTGTGCAACTGTTAATTAACTTTTCTGACCGTTGAACTGAAATTTTTCAAGTAATATTCTCACATTATATTATCATTTCTCACACCAAACCGCCCGCCAGCCAGCCTACCTACCTTTAATACCATCATCATCAACCACCATACACACACACACAAGACCCACTGCGTCTAATCTATTAATTTTAGACACTCTCGCCACTAATACAGCTCCATTAAATCAAATTATTTACTCAAGTCGATAATTAAATTATGAAATAAAATATAGATGGAAATGTGTGTGGAATCGATTGGGGGCGAAGTAGAATTTTAATTAAAAATTCCTCTCTCTATAATAAACAGCATGCACATGCATGCATCATATAGGGTGCTGAAGTAGTTTCGAATTTCCTTGAACTCATTGTTATCATTTTTGCAAAGCAAATTACCTAACTAACAGTCAAATAAAGTGTAACATATTTATTTTGATTATAAAATCGTTGAAAAGTTAAAAATAAATTCATCGTATAAAAAGTATTTCTCGTGAATTTGTGGTAATTTGAATGTTTACTTAATAAACAACTTAATATAACTTGAAAACGACGTGTTAAATGATATCGTCCGTAACAAAATTATGAAACCCATACGAAAGAATAACTGTCTATTTTCGCGTACATTTTTACAATCTGTTTATGTGTGTATTTAAAAGGCTTAAGGAAAAAAAATTAATCGCGATGCGCAATTTCATGGGTGTAAGTACATAGCAAATACGCAATAAATTCCTAGATTGTTGAAGGTGAAAACCATTTTCCAGTAAACATATCACAAACAACAATCGTATATACGTTTAATAAATTAGTTGACTTTATGGCGTCATGCTGTGCGATATTTCGCGCTTCTAATCTGCACGACTTAATCGATTGAAATGATTAATTAATTTGACACAATTAGAAATGCC
This sequence comes from Silvanus unidentatus, assembly GCA_963930825.1. Taxonomy (NCBI): domain Eukaryota; kingdom Metazoa; phylum Arthropoda; class Insecta; order Coleoptera; family Silvanidae; genus Silvanus; species Silvanus unidentatus. Next base: position 4,369,872 of record OZ005758.1, read on the forward strand.
GCAAGTGCAATTGTTGCTCTTGCCTCTCAGCCCGTTTCAAATGTCTTACTTTAGAGCGGCACATCTTTCTATATGTATACCTGTATATGTGAGATAAATATGATGCGGGCAAGACGCTCTTCTAATTCATATAATTTAACAATTTAAAAGTGAGATAATGTTAGAGCAGAGGTGCCTTAGTTGTTTCAACTAAAGGCCACTAGGTGTTTGCGGTTAGTGTGTGGGTCCACTCTTCGGCCAGCAATTGTTATAGATGTGCATGGACTCTCTGCTGTGGCATCATCATCATCATGTATATATGCATCTGGATTCCGGACCTCACAAGCAGACCTCGAGAAGTAAATTAAGTTTTTTAAATCGGCCCTCGGGCTTTGCTTAATACAAAAATTATTTCGAAAAAAAGGGACGAGACAATGGACTCTGATATGATTTCCTTTTTCGTATTATACTGGGTGTGAATGAATATACAGCACATTAAAATAGTCGCGACTGGAACATTTCATTTAAATGCAGATATATTATTGATTACAATAAACTGTCAGACTTGTGGAGCATGGCGAAAAATTCGCGAAAAACATTTTCTGTGCGGTGATTGATGCTTTCCGTTTTCACTTTATAATTACAATAACAATCTGTTTATTGTAAATTCTATGAACTTTTCTAAATATACAAGATGTATTTTTGATGTGTAAATCTCTAAATTTTCCTAACCTTTGGTGATTGGTCACACCGGAGAGGCTCTCTGTGATGATGTTAATGAAGTCCGTGTTTGACAAAGCTTTTTATGTAAATTTTTTCCTTATACTTTGTGTACGTGTATATGTGGTGTGTATGATGGTGTTGTTATTATTATTTATACCTGTTCTTCTGCATCTTTTGCTCCTCGAGTCCGCCTACTGTCCATGAAAACAAATGAATTATCGTCAACTAAACCGCACAACTAACAACTTTGAGGTTTCCACAAAAATGTAATTAGTTACACTATAACATGCATTATAATATTCTTTTGTTGTTGGGGCTGGATTTGTGGACCATTATAGCATAAAATAAAACAAAGATCGTTTCATTATCCTTGTGCGCTTGCTGCTCTCTCGCTCATATTCTTGTCAGAATACAATCGTTCTAACGAACTTTCAATATAGACGAAAAAAAGATAAAGTAGAAAAACGGAAATAATATTAGACAAGTATAAGTATAATAATTTAATTTGTAACTTTATTACCTCGTTTGAAATATGAAAGGCTATGTTGTTGTACGTTTACTTGGCAAGTGTGTGTTGTTGTTTGGCATTCAGTTAAAAAATCTTTATTACAATTACACAAAAACCTAGTGCAGGGATTAGTTTCATTGGTAATGTATTTCTTTTATTTACGGCACTATGTCGGATGTATACAAGTGGTTGATTTTAATATTCCCTTGTACAAGTTGCAATATAATACCGCTTTTCCTTTTGTCGGCATGTTAAAACATTGGATAATTTAGCTATTTGTCGTCAAAGCCGTTCACTAACAACTTTCTATGGACCATCTTCTATAAATCTTGTGCAAATCAACTCAACTTCATACATTTTCCCATTACGAAAAAAAATTATACGAACCAACAGACAATACTCATGAATTATAGTATTTATTGACGACATTGATGGAATATTGTCGACAGTTAAAAGTTATATACAAAACTTACATTTACTTTTATTCAAATAAATACATTTTGGCAATTAATAATACTGTGTTTTAATAATATTTCTATATACTCGATTAAGTCAAATAAATTAATACTGTACAAAAGAAAAACTTATTTGCATACACTAATCCATTCCTCTACTGAACATTTCTCGCACTCCACATTACAACACCACTTAAATTTACAATTACAATGGCCTATGTAACGTTTCATCACCATATTGTAGCCGCGACCGCAACATAAAGACGAACAACTCTCTGGACCGATGCTGGATTTGTTGCAATACCGACCCATCGTACCATCCACGTCTAAAGTGCTATCTTTTTCGCAAAAATTCGGCGATTTCTGATAGTACAACAATTCATACGTCAATTCCCGTTTATTCTTGTTCTTCCTGCCAACCTTCAATCGCAACTTCTTCTTTCGATTCTTCGGATTGATCCTGAAAGAACTTCCTAATTAATTCACCGACTTAAAACACCTACACTCCCTCTTACAAATTAAATTTCCTCAAACTCTTGTTACTTAAATTATTTTGGTCCATGAGGAAAGCGTGTCCGTACTTGTCCTTCAAGTTGTTTCCAATTTGACGGAGATCCGGCGCTGATCGGAAACAGGTCTTGAGTTCACAGCCTCCCGACATCCCATGGCATTTACATTTCATGTGCATATTACCCGATACGATCTGGAGACACAACGTTGATAATAAACTCATTAAAGTGCAATTAAATTGGGCAGTAAAGTTCTCAAGAGAAAACCCACCGAAAAACACCATTTATTAATTACTGTGATTATGAATTGTCGTCCGAGCTCGTGTATGCTACTTCCGCTATAATATAGTGATTCGTTTTTAATAGCGTGTAGTGTTGTATAATAACCGACTATTATCTGCTCTGACAATCGTACAATGCCAAGATTAATGACAATGTTCAACAGGTCGTGATATAGTAATCGTGATCATTATCTGTATATTATTATATTGTTGATAATTTTCCATTGGCGTCTTCAATTTACGCTCAAAGGATGATTGGAGTCAAGGGAGGATGAGAGTTGGTCAAGTGTGGTGTTGGATGTCCCGATTAAAAGGGAAAACTCACCCAAATTAGCCATTAGTGAGTATTTGATGGAACAATGGCAAGTGGGACCATCAGAAGCAGCATCCACACACAATACTGACCGTATATCAAGTGGAGAGTTGGGAGAAGAGGAGTTGTGTAACAAAACAGTTAATGAAAGAATCGGCGCGTGTGGTCCATAATATTTATAATAACACGAGAGAGCTAGTGTAATGGCGGCCCTTTGTGTAAGAAAACGAACGCGAAGGCGGAGCTCACACGAGAGATTATAAATTTGTAATTCGTATACACATATAAATTAAAAAAAGAAGAAGAGAAAAGAGCAGAAGAAGCACGGCATTCTCACACTCAGAGTCCTTACCTTTCGGCCCACTTGGTTGTTGTGCAAATTGATAATGGAATGTATGTCCTCGGCCACTTCCCGGGAATCCAGGAACAGTTTCGAGAAGCGTATGCCATATTTGAGATTGTGGGAACAACCGCCCCATTTCCAATCGTTCGCTGTCACATAAGAGGGCGGTTTGGTGTTTCTGGGGCGGCGGATGGGATCGGTGCGCTGTTTGCCGTTTTTGTAGATTTTCGGATCGCATCCACAGTTGGGCAGAGTGCCGGCACTGCAACTCTTCGCCACTGAAAGGACAACAGCGGCAGAGACGATGGCAGACGCGAATGCGGTCTCTCTGAAACCTGATAAAAATGCATTGATAAATCTCTTCCGTTTGCAACTGGGACTATAAAACAAGACCTTAAAAATCGAGCACAAAGTCTGTGTGCGTAATTATTCAGGATTCCATACAAAGGCAACTGTTTGGTCGTACGTCGGATGCGGTGACAGGAGCGGTGTAAAGACTGTCCGTCACTGAGGGCACATCTATATACTAGTTACCTACCACCGCATCAGGCGTCCGCTTAAAGCCATCAACAAAGTACGCGTTTTCTTGTATGTAACTGCAAGATGTGCATGGCACGTCGGAGCCGATATGTTTGCTGATGTTACAATTTATATGGAAATGGATTTTGTTGGCGAACGTGAGGACAATTATACCATTCCGGGCGATATTAGATAATCAGTGCCGGTGGTCGACTGTCCGCAAGGCAAGTTGTGAAGTTTTACTACGTACTCGACAATATATATGATGATCGATTCAAATAATATTGTTGTGTGCTTTTGGAATGGTGTATAGGATTTTTTTCCAACATTTCAATTACTGTATATGGTGAATACTAGGCACTATTCCAGACGAATGTAGGTTTCTTATTTACTTTACTTGTCACGTGTACAAAATCGACAAAAAACGATGGATTGCTTTTATTGGTGTATATAGCTATAGTTAGATCGGAGTGTATTGTTTCGCTTCGAATGGGAATTGCAGTTGATTAGCGGGGAAGTGAAAAAAGTGGCGAAGGCGCCAGTTCTAATTTTAATATTTTGTTGACATGGGGATTGAGTGCGCGCTTTTCCTTCGCAATCGCAATTAATCCGACCGGGAGGTTTTTCGACATGAATTGTGGCGAGTCTCGCAAATAAACCTAAACATATACTGCTAATAAATCTAACTGAACGCACGTAAGAAGGCAGCTACAAACAAGGTATGAAGGAGAGATAAAAATTTTGAGGACAAGTACTATATAGGGTATTGGCTACTGTTGTTTTATAATGCGGTATTGAGAAATGTTGACGATCGTAAATCTCACTATAGTACTTATATACAATCCAGCAAACAGAGAGAGTTCGTCCCCGTATGTGTGTTGTTTTCTGTTTATATTGTTTGACTCTAACATTTATACGATTTACGTTTTATATAATGCCGAAGTTAAGATGGATGGACCCTTGTCTCTGCTCGGTTTCAATATGGAAAAAATTTGCTTTATTATTCGATTGATTTATGCTTTCACATTATATTTATATGTACTTGAGGAATATACGTGATTTTTTCAGGGTCCCCTTGTCCCCAGCACACACAATTGCATAATACGAATTTTAATTAAACATTAGGAAGCTTTTTTCTATGCCTAATGCAATGAAAAATGCGATTTATCGTTCCTATGTTAATAAACTAAAAATGGATCAATTAATGTTTACCAAATATGAGTAAAATAATAACATTTGAAATTCAAATCGATAAATTAACTAACGTTTCAAAGGTTCTCAGCCATAAATTAAAAACTTTATAGACTGCGATGAATTTGTCATGTGAGAAAAATCTCGATGGATTTTTTCCCCTTTTCAGACGAAAATCCAGCCCATAATTCACGTGTTACACACATTATAGATACAACCTCACTAAGTATAATATACAGTTTGGATATAAAACATAATATACCTGAATGTCTCTGTTGAAAAAAGTGAATGTGTGACAATGGCAAGATAGAAGACAAGATAATCGGGCGCGACCGTCCACTTCCTGACAGTATCCAGAAAAAAATCATTATTGCCTCGACTGCATACTTGTATTCCTGTCTAACTGCCTAAATGTATGTCAATTGTGTATTGTTGGCTTGTAAGTAATAGGGCTGACATGTACCCCATTGGTTATGGATACTTAGTGACAGAAGCTCTGCTGTGGGGCTCCCTTTGCTGAATAAAGCTGTCATCAGTTCTATTCTTACCATACCTTTACCTACAGGGCATCATACTCACTGACACCTGGCCTCGTATTCTATTCAATTCCACTATTGTTTGCAAATATATAGAGCTACTTAGATGCGTTTTTTCCTCTTTGTATTATATGCTTGTGTCTATTTTCACAATGGAAATGAACGGTAATTGTGTATTAAATGTTTTTAGGGTGTTGAAATTTTAACCACTTACAGCATACACCCCACAATATAATGATGAATGTTGACAAGCGATGAATACGAATGTATTATAGAAAATTGAGTGATGGTAAAAGTGAAATTTTATTAAATTAATTACACACTTAATGAAGTAGTGCGCTTATAATAGAAGCCGACAGTATACATGATTATATGGCACCACTATTATAATAGTTCGCTTTCAGAAACGCATTGGCATTTTAAATTGTATATATGGGCAACTAATTAACTAGTAAGTGACTAATTAATTATTGTATTTTGTTAAATTGCCAATAGGTGAACAACATAAGAGTACAAGTATAAACCTTCCGTTTTGCAATAACTAATCACTATAATAAAGGAAACACAACTTTTTACCCATTCCGCTACTGAACAATTATATGTTTTATGCTTTGTGAATTTGCATAGCAAATAATATAGATTACACCGGTAATTTATTATCTTGTACATGTTGTATTTTAATTTAATTATCAACATATAAGAACTTGTACAACTGAAAAAAAGCATGTACCTATACCTAACTCTGTATATTTCCAACCAGAGTGAAAGTTTTATTTATTTAGGTTGGAATTAATTCCAATTAACAGGTGAAAAAGTATTATGGATCGTGAATTATGTTACTCAACAATTATTAAGCATAAATAGTAATTTTCAAAAGTGAACAACGTTAATGTAACTCTAAGAACTTTTTACAAGTTAAAAGCAGTATATGACGCTTTTAACACTGAATAATTTTACATAATTTACACCTAGTTCTTTTACAGGGCTGGATTTTATGAGCAAAACCCGATGGAATCGCCAACTGTTGAAAAAGGATTCAAACTAGTCCAGAGGCGGTATTATACATATATGAAGAAAAGTAGGAAAATCGGTAATATACCGGCAGCACTAGCGGTGATGGTACAAAAAGGCGCATTAATGAATGCAACACATACATACAATTACCCAAGAAATATGTGTAAAGAAGCCTTTTTTAACTGTGACAATTACTTCTCAGAACATTACTACCAATTATTTTTATGGTTAAGTATTTTGATTGGAATCCATTTTACACAACGGCCATCACATTACTGATTGCGTTCACATTATTAAACAGCCGAATCAATTAATTAAAGATTATAGTGCCACCAATTTAGGTATCAATTGAGATGTTGTAAATAGCTTACCTTTTTGAAATATGGCACTAATATAAGGATTCCGACCTTTGGTCGCCAACGATGAACAATTCCAACGATGGCCTTTAAACTGATGCTGGCACTCTTTGACGGCCTCTTCAAGGCCCTGTAAGGCGACAAGCACCGTGTCCGGTTCCCGGTAGCATAGCTCTTTCTGGGCCTTCGTCAGGCCCGGTATCGTTTTGCAGACATTCGTGTTCATGTAGACGGTGGACTGTGTGGCCAATTGGCGATTGTACTGGATCTTGCCACTTGTCGTCCTGTAAAATGCACAGAGAAAAGAGATTCCCAAAAATTAATTCGAAACAATTTCCGATGGTGCATCAGCCGCAAGAGAACACAGCGACAGGAATGCGACTTCAGGAGCGCACCTCAAGAATGCCAACATTGTGTGGGAAAGTATCCGAAACTGAAATTTGTGTCCACAACAACAAATCATCTCAACATCTAATTATAAGAATGTGTACGATTTAATGTTTGTATACTGTTTTAAGGCAGCTCTCTGGCCGAAGAATGGAAAAATGCCAAAGTAAATGTTGATAAAAGCGCTGATAACAGGTTCTTGTTGGACATTCAATACACTATATCACATTTATCAAGTATGTCACCAAGTGTTTCGTTTTATAAATGCAAAAGGAAAGCTTGAAATGTTGGTCTGGTCAGCTTTACTATACTAAAGTCTTCTCTTATACACACTACAGGATGATCAATGGGAATATTGTTAAGGCATTTTTCCAGTCTTCGCTTGATGAAGGAAAGTATTTTTATTGGAATTTAATTGAATCAACTGTTTCCTCACGGATTTATGAATATCGCTCCAAAGTGCTTGTGATGTCATGGAATTTGATTAATGTAATGCTGTAAATTAAAAACTAGTTGAGGTAAAAGGCATATAAAAGCATGAGTTTTCCATTAAAAGTCTCTTATATAAATCGGAAAGATTCGAAAATATTTAATTAAAAGCGAAACAAATTAATTACGACAAATGCAAAAATGCACTTTGGTGTTTATATAATAAAATGGTTCATTGCCTTTATTAAATGATGGAAAATCGGTTCCCTATTTACTTATTATTGGTAATTTATAAGAGCATCCTTAATGAATCATGCAATTACGCAGGGAAAAACTATTTAGTTCACATAGAGGTCATACTTATTGGCATTTCATAAACATAATCAATAAGAGCACATATATTGATTTATTTTTCATCAAGCACACATTTTCCGACGAGCGCACACAGTTATGAATTTATTAGGTACAATATTCATTAATTCCTCATCTTTCAGCATGCAAATAATTAACAATCGCATTTTGAAACGCGACCACATTTTCGATGTTTATTGTTTATTGTTTAGATTCTCCGTATGAAATTTGATTTTGCATAAACAATAATAAGCCATTTATAAAGCGTATGTACAATAAACACCATAATAAGCACTTAACATCACTGACCGTTAAATAAATACAAATCTTTTGTTTAAATGCATATATATATATGTATATAATTGTTAATGGATCATTTACATAACGTTTTTAATTACTTTTCTAAACAGCCAGAACTGAAAAAATGAACAAAAGATCCTAGAAAATTACAACTTCTTAACGTTTTGAAATTCAATCTGAACACACAGAGAATTAATTTTTTTTATAATAATTGCTTACATTCTCGGTTCTATTTTGCGTTTAATAGAACCTGAAATTGCATAAAAGGAAATTTGATTGAATGTAATCAGTGTAAAAGTGAATTACCAACAATCTTTATTTTATAGTTGTAAAAATAAATTGATATTTACAGATATGGAATTTTGTGTTTAATTGATTCACAGTATGGCACATTTTCACTCATCTAAATTCTAATGAAGAATTCCAATGAATTCTGAATGTTACATGGATTAAAATGCTACTTTGACTGAAATCACGTCGATTTTACCGCTTGAACACAAATTTGAAATAATAATAAAAAAGGACACTGGGGAATTTATTAGGTGGATCGTCTATCCACCATCAATTTTGCCACAAAGATTCAATTGCACGTCAAGTGCAATCAATTCAATAGCGTATATATATTTATCTTGAATACTGATCAATCTTTTGCCAATTCTGTCGAAGACAATTTAAAGTCCTTTATAAGCATATAAAGAGAGACGTTTCCAGTTCATGTTTATTGAGTAGCATTCGTGTATGGTTATAAAGGTACAGTGACAAAATCACTTTTAATTTACGTTTGAAATGCAAAAGAGCACGACTTTTTGCATTTATGAGCGAATTTATTAATGACGGCCGCTCTGTTCGTGAGGAAATTTCCAGTGCGCGACTTTTAAAAAAGATTTAAACTTTTAAAACTGTATATAAAAAAATTAAGTGTCTATTTCCAAATAGGTGTAAACAAAAGGTGTGAGAATTTGTTTAAAAATTTGTGCAAACATAGAAAAATAACGTCATCCACTTACCGATAAGTCAAAAGATACACAAAAAAGACCAACACAGATGTTAAAGAGGGCACGACCATTCTTCAAATCACAGTGAAAAACATCATTGAAATTAATCCTTAATGCAGCATCCACCCTCGTCCTTTGAACTGTAAAACACATCTGTCCATTTTTGCGCTAGCACCTTTCTCGGCTTTTATTTTTTACTACGTACAAATCAATCAACAAATAATCTCGTAAAAAGCAATAAAATGATCGACATAATGTCTAAATAAATGTTTATTGTATCGTGTATGCCCGAAACGAAACTGAAATAATGCGGATGGAAGGACGATATAACTATGAACGTGGTGGTGGGTCGCGATTCGTCCTTGCGTCTCCTTGTTACTAGTAGAGCGGCGATTTGGATTCGTGTACCCGGAAGTTGTGTGTGTGTGCTGGTGTGGTGTTGGCCGTTTCCTCCTCAGTGAAAAAAGTCAGATGAAAGAGTGCAGTTTGCAGTGGTGGTGGACGGACGGAACATTTCGAGATGGACTAATCAGTGTCAGAAATGAAGATGTACACAGTGATGATTTGGGGTGGTGGTGGCATCAAGCTCGCGCACAGCACACACTGTGGGGTGTCCCAGCTCCTCTTTGGAGCGGGGCTCAATGGCACATCACATACCAGAGGGGCACATGATGCATACGTAATATTCCACACGCACTAATACCGACAAAGCGAGTGGGGGGATTTGTCTAATTACTCTGTTGTACGTCCATTGATTATGTGCCGCCGACTCACTTACTACTACTATTACTCGTCGCTTCTAAGACTTTGCTATACTCTCTAGGCACCTCGACGAGCCTTTGTGTGTCATCAAAGTCCAAAACACCAAATACATGACCGCGAATATAGCATCTTTGTTTTATATTACCACAACCATCATAGAACAGACACAGAGACATACCAACTAATTAGTCTGAGCGCTCCTCTTGTGCACTGTGTGACACCTTGTTTCATGAAAATCTTTTTCTCTCATCTAATTATATACAAACTACCTATATCGCATCTCACTAATATTTGCTGGAATTAATTGCATTTCCGTCACATAACAAAATAAGAAAATCGTAATTGCGGTGCAATCGTATCATCATCATTAATCTACTGACAGAATTTCTCAAATGATCAAGAATCTCTTCACTATTCTTACTAATTAGCTATCAACGCATAAGTGTGAATAACCTGCGATTTAACAGTAGGCATTTTTCCATTTTTACCGACCCATTTTCCACACTTATACGCAACTTTTTTCCTCATCTCCACAACAGCAATCACAGTTTCCAGCTATTTGCGATGGGAACATTCCAACAACGAATCGAATTATTTCTAGTCCAGCTGCCAATGCGTTTTATTCCTTTCGCATTATACAATTATCAGTTAATTTTGATTGATGCATATTTAAATAAAATCGCATTACGGCGTAAAAGAAAAGCGAACTTCATGAATAATTTATTTAATCATCCTAATGTCATTCCGTAACAGTACAATAATTCCTTCTTCAGTCCTTCACCATCTCTCACAACCATTCATCGAATTGTGTGGAGGATTGTTCGTTTTGTTGTTGCGAATTTTTCGCTATTCAACTCTCACTCGAATTGATGGCACAAAGCGGCCAACAATGACGGTAAACAATTAGCAAATTTATGTTGAAAGGTGGTACTCAATGAGCGTACCTCAAATATAATGTAGTCAGTCAGAGTGCACACACAGACACAAGGTTTAAGGTATTTGGATCCAGTTGTGTCCGTTGGACCGTTGCTAAATTCAACAGTGATTCTCTAATGAAATTTGTATTGTGTGTGAGGTCCTCTACAATACATAAAACTTAAATCCCAACAAACAAAAATTCCATAAAGCGTATTTTCTGTGACTTCACCCTAGCAGGAGGGGTGAATTTAGGACGAAATTATACCATCACTAATACGACCGTTCTAAACTCAATATTCATGGTTTTATAACGCTTTTAAAGGCATACACTCTCTTGTCAGTTATTGTGTGGAGCTTTTGTTCTGTTTTTGTCGACGGAACCACCACGAAGCCGTTTCGGATGCACCAAGGGGACGTGAAAAAAGTGAGAAATGCTTCTACATCATAATTTGACAAAATATCCTTCTATTACCGATCAAAATATTCGATGATCGATTGGAATTGGATTATGAATCGAGTATTATGGGTCGCTGATGGAACGAATTTAATCAAAAACCATCATTTATTTGATGACCAAAGAGATTGTAGGTGTAGGAAAGCTCCGCCTTGACCAAATACGACCGCCTCCCAAGTCCAGTTTCTTCTCATTATTATTGACACCATCAGGTATACGGAGACCTACGTCTATACCTACATATATATAATATTTGTGGAACAGCAACAATGTTGTAATTATAGTTTATCCTCGTATATCTGATGTGAAAAGGAAGACACAATATGATAAAATACCAAATAGTAGTTAGATGGAGCAGAAAAAATAAATAAAAATAGGTATATAAAACGCCATCATTTTTATTGCTCGAAGAAACATCTCCGACTAATTATGGAGATATTTTTAAATTACGATTTAAATGCGATAAATGTACTCTAGTTAGGGAATTATTTGATACAATTACATTTTGAAATTTCATTTGATTATTTTTATTATAGATAAGTAGCAAGAAAAAACGAGATTTTATGTTTGTTGTATAAGGTATTCAGTGTTTATGTCTTTAATTTTTTACCACCCAAGATTATTTATGCTTTCATTTGATGGAAAAAACACACATTGACGAACATAATTGTGTAATCAATGTACGGATACTATACTAGTTTTCTCAGACCACTCTCGTTGGTAATACATTTTCAATTTTAATGATCCCATTTGATAGAATTTGTGACAGTTAGACAGCAATTTCGTTCGACTCTTTGCATAATTAACTCGCCTCTGTTAAATTGTCCTTGGTATAAAGTAGAACTTTTGAAATTAGTCGTTTAATGTGTTATTATTAGAGTCTTTCATGTACATATTTTTCATTTCCACAGAAACCTCATTATTCGAGAACTGTTGAAACTCATCCGCTATTTAAATTAAATTATAAACTGTCTTCTCCGATAATAAAGCCCTAAACTAGATGAAATATTCATCCTCTCCGTATCTAGTTTCGGGTGTTTTTCCCAAAGAATTTTAATATTTTTACTATGTTAAATAATCATGAAATTCTTTAACAAATTAATTACATACTTTTCTCAAAGAGAAAATTTTATTGCATTCTATAACAAACAATATGTTTCTATCACAAAAGACCATACACAAACAACAATCAACCTCTTCCCAAACTCCACACATTTATATTAAAAATACTTTAATGAAGAATTCAAAGCATCTGCCCCAGCGCGCATTATTCAATATTCCAACAAACAAACACTCTCTTACATCGTACCTACAAATAAATAAAACAATTATCTAATTAAAATAGACTATATTTTTTGTACAAAACAATTAAGTAATAATCTTACAAGAATGTGACATTGGTATTGATAATAAGTTCTTGGCGAACCATTTCACTTTGTAATAAATTAAAGAACTCCAATTGTTTTTCTTCGTCTAAATACAAAATCTTATAAAAAAGCCTCTCCACATTGGATATATTAACAAAACTATGAATATAAACATTAACAAAGGTACACATTAAATATTGACAGTCAAATCTGTCCATGATGCCTCCATGGCCAGGTATACAGTCTCCGAAATCCTTAACATTAAATGCCCGTTTGAATCCAGACGCACAGAATCCTCCAAAAGGGGCCACAATACTCGCGAAAAACGATAAAGCGAGTGAATGGAGCACGAAGGGATACATCTTCACCACAATCCCGCTACTTCCTAGTGTATAGTCAGTCAATTGGAAAATGTAGCTTGGAGTACAGTCCAGACTCATTTCGATCGCTTCACTCGTTTCCAAAAATGTCATGGGACACACGAACCGCGGCAGTCCAGCCAGGAAGTGCGCCAATACCGCGCCGACTACAAACGTTCCTAGAGCAGCATAAGTGAATCCTTCACGGGTCTTCTTCGGGGATACTTGAATTAATGGTGTCTTGCCCATCAGGCGGCCAAAAATGTACGCAAAGATGTCATTCAATGTGACCAGGGCAACGGTCATAATCACCCACACCATGCCATGGAACAAGTTCTCTACTGCAAAGTGTGATTGCAGAACAATGATGATTAATAGGAAATGGGTGCAGGCTAGTAGACTGAATTGGCCCCGTAACACCTTCTTCCTGACTACCAATGTTAGTACAAACCAGACAATTCCGATGAAATACCAACAAAATGAAATGAAACGATGGTAAGCGAAGAGAGTGTACAATAATGGGGAACGGTTTAAAAACACATCAAAGTGGCTGGCGAATGTTTCCCCATAGAAGAAATAGTTTGCTGCTAACACGAAATACCAGTGGATTGTACGAAAGTATGGTATTTGAGAAATTTTATTTATATTGTAGGCGATGTTGATGATTTCATCAAAACATTTTATTTGAATTGCTAATATTGAGAGAAGGATGGCGGGGGGACCGAAATACAAAATTACACATCCATAAGTGACGAGTGTTAGACCGACTAAGGTGCGTCGTAACCAGTTGCTTTCGATTTTTGGTGGTTGGAATTTGTAGTTAAGGAAATAATTGGACCACGACGGTCTGGAGTTTATCTTGATTTTATTCATTATTCATTTTTTTCGTGCTTGATTTGATGGGGTGCGTTCTCCTCTAGGTCCGATAAGGTTTCCTCATCTAGAATTAATGAAAATTATTTGAATAATCGATTTGGGAGTGAATAGAAAGGGGTGCACAACAAAGCTGTGGGATTAAGTGAAGCTTTAGGAATATTATTTCGTTTTAGAAATGAGGTTTTATGTAATCAAAGCAAAATGTATCTAGGTTCGTAAAGTCCTTCACATATTTCTTATCTATAGACGATAAAATTGATATTAAAAATGATTTCAAATTAATTTCCCAAAAAATCGTTTCAATATACAGTTATTTAATTACCTTTTACAATTCCATTAACGTTTTCTTGACATTTTTAATTAAATTTAACACTAAAAAAGCACAATTTAAATTGTAGTGAAGCAAAGAGTTCGTATTGTTTCGAAACACATAGAAAGTGCAAATATCATCAGGAGGAAGTGCCGTATGACATGATTGTAGCCTTTAATTGACGTTATCACATAATAGAGCGTAAAAATAGTTTACGACAGTTATTAGTACAATGACAGGCACATTGCACACTTATTATCTAATATTTAACTATGTACATTAAAAAAATTCAAAGTTTAAAAAATCGATTCACTTATTACCATTTTTATTTAAGTATGTGGTATGGTAAGCGTTCAACACTCTTATAATCGATCTGAATATACTTACTATAAATAATAGTCTTAACAGTTAACGCAAATCAACAAATAAACGCAGTCAGGCACACATTTACCGCACATTACTTGTAGGTAAGCATTTTATGTGTGTTTAAAATTATTTTAGTCATATCGAACTGATAAACTGATAAGTATTACCTTTGAAATTGGTATCAAAAAATATTCCAACGCACATGTTACTTTATTACTATTACGACCGATATACTCGTACTTTATCTTGACTGTTTTATTTAGTTTGAATGTGTTTGCTGACACAGCTTGAAGATAATACATTTTCATAATTTTACCTACCATCATAAAAAATCGACAGAAAATCGGGAAACGGTCATATAAGGAGATTAAAACCTAGTTAAAGAAACAAATCGTTAATATAATGCGGTAGTAGTGCGGGGCTTTTTATTGATTGGGAAACCCAAACACTTACCGAGATCGTAGAAAAGCGGTATTTTACTAAGAAATAAACACCAGCGACAATTATCCCCAATGGAGTAGTTCATGAATTATTTACATGTATGGAAGTATTTCAAGTTGATATATTTTAAAATTGCGCAAAAAATTCAATTCAAACTTCTTATTGTAGACAACCAAGAATACAGGTGGAAAATTTAAAAATTCCCACAATCAGCAATTAAACTGTCTAAAAAGCATCAAAATTGATTTCATGTAATTGGGCCTACATTAAAAGTGTTTTTAAAACATATTCTTAACTCAATACAGCATCATGTCAAATATTCTCACGTAAATTAGTTCTGATGAGATTGTGCGCCAATATGCGTCCGTCAGCATCCTACAAAGCTAAACAATAGTAAAGCTTTTGACACTTCCACGCCCGTTGTCTCAATTTCCATTAGCAGATAACAGGAGAGAGATACATGGGCCCTTTGCTATCATTAGGAATTAATAATGTAATTTCTTGCAATTTCATATTGGTAATTGCGTGGGAACTGATCAGATGAAATGATGCGAAGTATTTTCAAGCACGGTGCGAAGAGCGATATAGATTTGATTATGAAATAATGCGATGATAATTATCATAATGGACTGATGTAATTCAATACAATAGCTGAGAAATGCGTTTAATTGCCCACTGACTGGTGTCAGTATGATTGAATACATATTCCGTGTAAATAAAATAACAGAAATGCAATTTATAACTAGTTGCACGTGTTTCATAATTATTAGTGACAGTGCTAATCAAATATAGTAATTATTAATAAATTTTCTCAGCTGTGCGGCTTAGTCTATGATGGCAAGGTCAAATGTATTAATTAGTCTTTCATCTAGCTGAGGCACACGGAAAATGCAATTTCAAACGAAATGCCTTCCAACGCTTTTTCCGCACTATTGCCGGATTTCTATTATAGAAATTGTTGACTGTTTTTCCTGCATTGAAAATATGATTTTACGGTTTTGCTTTTTTTGGTTTTGAAGACCTCATATTGTGGACACTACATAAAACCATTTAAACAAAAATGTTATTTTAAACAAAAATATGTCATTTTGCGCAATTTCATATTATAGTCCAATTAGAGATTTTATCAGAAGTATGTTGCGAAGATTATCTATAAAAATAAAAAAAAATTGGTCTGAACCCAAATTTGTTGAAAATAGGTAATTTTAAATATTGTTGAATGTGGTCTTTCTGGATTTTAAGTCAAAGCAGGAAAAACGAATTATATAGGTACATACTGCATAATTAATTATTATTACGTACCTATAGAAAGTTGAAAATGCAATCGAATGGTCGGTTCATTCATGCATTCCAATTAGCGTATGGTAAAAAAGCGGGCATTGGTCGTGAATTTGTTCTTAATTTCTATTATGAAATGCGATAGCCGGCTGTTGAAGGTGAACAAACACAGTAAGCAATCGGAATTTCTTTGTGTTTGGATAAATGTGTATATTATCTTGAGTTGTATACCTTTAAAATAATGAAGCTGTAAGATGGCCTATAATCAAAACGCCGAGCCTGCGGCAACCTTAACGTTGCTCTCGAATTCGGGGGGCCCTCCCAGAACTGCTGTCCTCTTGCCTATACCGAAATAGCAAAGTTCGACGACTGGAGAAGTGCGATAGTGCGAACCGCACCGCAAATTGTTAATAAAAACATTTAGTTTTGTTGTAATTTTTATCCCGGGTCGAGGCCATCCAAAGTAAATCTAATTACATTGGAATGGCTTCCTTACTTTAATGCAATTGGCTTTATTTTCATATTATCGAACAAAAAGGACTAATAAAATGCTAGTTGCTTGGTAAATTGTTTCTCTTTGTGTACGTATGCAGCTAATGTAACAAGCTAATTATATGTATATAAATAAATTTCATTTAGAAAACAGCAGTGAGTAGATTACAGATTTAATTAGATAATTTGTTCCATTAATTACAAAGATCAATTCGTGATTTAATTAAGCGTGAATAGAATTATCTCTTGGGAGTGTAAAAAGTGCACACAACGAGTATGAAAAGCGGTGAGAATTTGGACAACGTGCCCGATTCGAGCGGCAGGTACACTCTGGGGGAGTGTTTGGGAGCGGGCGTCTTTGGACGTGTCCTAGAAGCGATTGATTCCCAAGAGAATAATAAACAAGTCGCCATAAAACTGCAGAAACTCAACAATGAGACCAAAGTGGTCGTTGAAGAAGAGTACAAGACTTTGCGTGACTTCAACAAGCACCCGAATCTGATTGACTTTTATGGAATTTTCAGAAGAGACGACGAGATTTGGTTCGTTTTGGAGGTATAATAAAGGTTGAATTCGCTTTTTACGATATTAATTTCGGTTTTGATAGTTGTGCGAAGGGGGTCCGGTAAGTGATTTAGTGAACGGTTTGCTGAAGAGGAATCGTCGTATGGTGGAAGAGCACATTGCTTACGTGCTTAAAGAAGTTGTTAGAGTAAGTAAAAATCGTCGACAATTGTAAAAGAAACTTGCAAATATTTTCACTCATTAAATACAATCGAATTGTGTATATGGAAAGAAAACGTACAAAAATCGAAAGACAATAGAAGTAGTATGCCATTAAAGCGGTGGAAAAAAGAGCCGTAGATAAACATTTTAAATACGTCATAACCGTATATCATATTGTCTCGTTTAAATCGTACGTTATTTTAAATGTTATCTATTCTCTCATAAATTGACCGTAATTACAGTCTTAAACTGGGAGCTATTTTGTTAATTTATGACCAAAGAACTGTAAAATTGATGCAAAACATTCACTAGGCGCATTGATTTAAGCAAGAAACAATAACAATTATCGTTCGTTTTTCTTCTGTTTCAAGGCTTTAATTTATTTGCACACGAATAATGTGGTCCATCGGGACGTAAAATGCAGCAATATTTTACTGACAAAAGAAGGCGAAGTGAAACTTGGGGACTTTGGTTTAGCGACCAAGGTTCCTGAAAGGGGATGTCTTAAAGAGCGTTTTGGGTCAGCGGCATGGATGGCTCCGGAGGTGGCCAAGACGGGCTCCAAGTACGATCTGAGAGCAGACGTTTGGTCCATTGGGATGACGGCTATCGAGCTGGGAGACGGCAAAAATCCGTTCCAGGAGATGAATCCCAGCAGGGCTTTGTTTCAAATTGTTAATAATCCACCCCCGACATTGTATCGACCGAGTAATTGGACTTTAAATTACAACGACTTTATTAGCGAGTGAGAAACCTTGTAATGTGTTATATGAAGCTGTATTTGATGAGAATTTATGTAGATGTCTGGAGCAGAATTATGAAAATCGGCCGTGTATGATGGAAATTGTGGATCATCCTTTCTTAGATGAGATTCCAGACAACAATTTTTACGTAAGTCTTGATTATTAATTTAATTAAACCAAATCAATACAGGATTTTTCGTTCAGTTATCTCTAGAATTGAAATCTCTCATCAATGAATTGGAGAATACAGAAAAGGTTGACAGGTGTCCTGAAATAATAGTGAAAAATCAATTCCTGAAAAAAGATGTAAATGGCCCAATGGAAAAAATGCTTTTGGAAGATCTCGCGGCTCTAGACAAAATTGACGAAGAAAGTGTAATACAAGAGTTGCAAGACCGCTTCGAAAATGGAGAATTTCAAACTTTCATTGGTGACGTGCTGTTAGTGTTGAATCCGAATGAAAAGAAAAGTATTTACAATGAGAAGGTAACTTGTTGTCTAAGTATTGGTAGTTGTCTACAGTTGGTCCCTATATAAGACACAATTTATTAAACGATGGTTTTTCAGTTCCACCAAAAGTATTTATTCAAATCAAGATCAGACAATGCTCCACACATTTATTCGATTGCAGACACCACATATCAGCATGCCCTTCACCATTGCGTCCCTCAGACGATTATTTTGTCAGGAGAAAGCGGGGCGGGAAAAACTATGAATTATCTTCATTTGGTTAATCATTTGCTATTCCTAGGACATAATTCGAATATTAATCCAATTCGTATTAAAAATGCGATTAAACTAATACACTCGTTAACGCACGCGTCCACACCGTTAAATGATTATTCAACTCGTTGTCTATTGAAGACCAATATATTTTTCGGGCAAACCGGAAAAATTTCAGCAGCTGAATTTAACGTTTATTTATTGGAAAAGTGGCGAATATCGTCAGTCGATATGTGCCAGGGCAACTTTCATGTGTTATATTATTTTTATGACGGTTTGAACGATAGCAAAGAACTAGAGAAATATAAATTGAAATGTGAGCGCAGTTATCGCTACTTACGAGTAAATGAAAACAAAATTAGTCAAGCTCGAAATGATATTAATAAAAATGTGGCCAAGTATAGAAAGATTGTAGAATATTTGAAGGAGTTTGAGTTTGAGGAGAGTCAGATTGAATCAGTGTATACTGTTATTGCAGCAATTTTAAATTTGGGGGATGTAAAGTTTAAAGATAACGAAAATTTTGATGCTTCAATGGAAGATGGGGCTTGTATTGAAAATGTGGCTCAATTATTGTGTGTGGACAGAAAGAAACTTATTTGGGCTTTAACGAATTATTGTTTAATTAAAAATGGAATTGCAATAAGGAAGAGTAAGTCTGCAGATGAAGCACGCAGTTCAAGAGATGTTTTGGCAAACACTCTGTATATGAGATTAACTGATTATATTGTTAATGTTCTTAATGAGAAGTTAGCTATCGGAAAATCAATTTTGTAAATATACAGCAAATTGCCTAAAGGATTAATTTAATATATTTAATATTCTAGCGGGAAAAAATATTCAGTAAAAATTTACGATTATTTTGGATTTGAATGCTTCCAAACGAATCATTTGTCGCAATTATTTATTAATTGCTTAAATGAACAACTGCAATATCATTATTTGCAGAGATTTTTTGCATGGGAAACATTGGATGTGCAAGGAGAAGATGTGGATTACAAACCAATTAGCGTTTACAACAATAAAAACGCTCTGGATGGTTTGTTGGGTAAACCAGAGGGTGTATTGACTTATGTGGATGAAGCTTCGAAAAAAGGATTAGGGGGAAAGCTTGTTCTAGGTATAACATTGATTTTTACACGAATTTTTAAAAATTGGGTGTTCTCTCCTTACAATAGATTACATTCAAAATCAAGACAATTCCAATTTAAGGATTGTTAGTAACCACGAATTTTCTATTGCGCATTACACGGGCAAAGTTACTTATTCTACAAAAGAAATGCCCGATAAAAACCGTGACTATCTACCCCCCGAGGTGATAGAAACTTTACGCTTGTCGGAAAACCCAATTATACAATTATTTTTCTGCAATAAATTGGAAAAAACTGGTAATTTGCATTGTCAATCTGATGAAGAAAAGTTAAAACGGTTTTCATTCCTCAATCCAAAAAAAGTACTTTATTGAAGAGAGAATTAATTTTGGGTACCTATTTTAAAGACTTTTTCCTTACAGATTTCTGATGAACATCGTTATTCTCAAACCAGAAAAATTCGCACGAGTGCTGCGGTTTTTCGAGCAGTAAGTTTAGATCTCTTAAGAGATCTCTCAACTGGCAGTGGTTCTGGTGGTACACATTACATACGTTGTATTCAAACAAATTTAAAATCATCCCCAAATATGTTCCACAAAGGATTAGTTCGTCAACAGTTGCGAGCGCTTGCTGTGATTCCCACTGCGAAATCTCGCCAAGAAGGTTACACTTGTCGCATATCTTTTCCAGAATTTCTTCGACGCTATCAACTCTTGGCGTTTGATTTTAATGAACCAGTGGATATGACAAGAGATAACTGTCGTCTACTGTTAATTCGCCTCAAAATGGAAGGATGGATGATTGGTAAAAGTAAAGTGTTTCTTAAATATTATAACGAAGAGTATCTAGCAAGGCTTTATGAGATACATGTGAAGAAAATTGTGAAAATTCAGAGTATTTTACGTGGATTTTTAGTGAAGTGCAAGATTTCTAAAAAAGCAAAAGAAGAAAAACAGGAAGAGGAACAAGGGATTAGTAAGTAAAAATTATTAATTTTTTTGTATACAAAATTATCAATATGGATTCTTAAAAGATAATAGAAACAGGCGGCGATCTAGTGTTATGTCCGAAGAAGAAGCGGCTGAAATAATTCAAAAAGCTTACAGGAAATCAGCTTTAAAGAAGATTCACGAGTTGAGTCTTAACGAATATGAGTTATTGTCTGAAGAACAATACGCATTCATTAAGCCATTTGCCAAAAAATGGAAAAATAAGAGTATGTTTAATGTGCTATTACAGTATCGTGCAAGAAAAATTCAAGATTCATTCAATTTTGCTCAACAAGTTAGTGAAACAGAAAAATTTACATAAAATTTGATATTGAAATGATTGTAGGTTCACTTGTATAATTTAAACGCATTTCATGAGTTGCAAAAACTTGATGAACAAGTTGACGTTGATGGGGTTAATAGAGAGGCGAACATTTTATCCTGGTTGGGAAAAACTCGACCTACTGTAACCAAAGTAGCATTCAGACTTGAGGACATTCCTATTTATGACACTGCAAATATGATGCCAATAAACATTAAGTAAAATTTTCTTAAATATTCATAAACTTTTTTACTACTTTTTTCCCAGTGAATTTACAGAGAAAGAAGAATCCTGGGATACTCCATATAGATGGAAAGATTCTAAAAGTACGGATATTGAAAAAACTACTGAAAAATCAAATGATTTAGCAGCAATTCCTTACCAACGGAATTCAGAAGAAGCTATTAAGGAACTACCATCTCCTTCTCCTGAACCACATTCCATAAAACAAATAAAACACAAAGAGAATGAGCATCGTCAACATCTGTTTCAAAAACCAATAACTCCAAAGAAAATCCAAACTGTAAAAAATGTTAATAAGGAACCTGAAGAGCAATTTATCATCAATTCCACGCCTGCAAATAAGGATTTTGACTACATTAAAGGAGCACCGGAAAAACCCAAGTTTCCAGCAGATCCTATAATAGAATTGAAAAAATTTGTTCGCAGAAGTAGTCTGGTTTCTGAAGACGAGCCTCCGTTCAACTTTAAAGGTATGTTACGTAAAACTAACTTTGACAAGGAACCAATCAAGAAGACTCCTGAAATAAAAGTCAATTACGCTCTCCCGAAGAAAACAAAAATTGAAAATATCAGGAACACTGAAAATAGAATTTGTAATGAGAAAGTTGTTACTGTGGAACTAGGAAATGGATTGGTCTTAACCGGAACTGAAGTCGATTTGTAAGAGCTTATATAATTTATTTGTATTTTTGCAAGTGAATTAAATAACTTTGATAAAATATATATATAAAAATAAATTAACTGTAGTGAGAATAAATAAAGGATTCTTAAATATTAAAGAGAGTCTTATTACTATGCACCCAAAATGTATCAGCCGTGTTTTGTTATACAGAGTCCAATCAACATTGAGAAAACGATGAGACTCCAGAAAACCACGTAAAAATCTGAAGGTTTATAAATATATCATAATATGTACTTAAGATATATCAGAATAAAGTAACAACTTACATAATATTCCGTGATAACATTTCATATCTTTTTCAAAATGTACCATTAATTTGCTGTTGTCGTCATTGTAAAAGTAAATAAATTGATGATAACAGCCATTGAAATAGTCAATTTCACAAAATTTCTCAGTACCTGCATTGTTAACAGATACGTAATCTTGTTCTATATAAAAAATTGTGCAATTATATTGGCAGTGTAGATCATTTTTTCTTATACATTCTAAACATTCAAAAATTTTTTGGCAACGCTGTCCTTTGCAATAAGGACATTCTTCGCAATATTTCCCGCTATAGCGGTAAGATGTATCTGTATCGTTATTTTCATCTACATCAATGAAATCACATTTACAAGTATTTTCGATACACCTTCCGTGGTCAGAACAGATGGGTTTGTGATCATATTCTTTGCAAGAGTTATCTAAAATATTTATTTGACTTCAGATTTATGATTTTTTATTTATGCAATTAACTGACCTTCTGAGACTGTTGAAAATGATGTGGAATTAAATAGCTAATAAGAATAAGAGTCAAAAGCAATAAGTATACATTCAATGTTTATGTAAAAAAGGCACCAAACCTGATAACTAACACTGCTGGAAATATTGGTTTTACACAAACTAAATGAGAATAAATTTAACAATAAAAATATATGAAAAATCATATCAAAAAATATAAATTTGTAACAAAACTTTTTAGCTGCAGAAAAATACGTTATACTAAACACTTTAGATTTTGTTTGAGTAAGAAACAAAAATGATCAGATAAAAAATGAATAAATTGCTCATTGAGAAATGTTGTAGGTAAATTCAATGTCCTATTGGATAATTCATCACTAAACATACATTATCATCAAGATTAAATCTGATTACCTAATACTTAATAATTGGTCAATATTACTACCCTCAACCGAAATTCTGAATTAGGTCGGATTTCCATTACCTATCTAAGTTTCTTTTTTAAATATAGAGTTAGTGAAGTATTATATTATTTGAAACTATTATAGTAAGAACCTCACTCGTTATCACAATTAGGTATTCTTGTGAGTATATTTTGGTACATGACATGTGATCGCATGTGATGGTATATAATACCTATCTATAATAATACAATTTAAATCTAGGACAAACAAAATACTAAGACCTTTTCCCAACAACATAAACTAATGAATAAAACAAAGGTACACACTGAACAGAAGACTTCTTATTTGAAAAATATTTGTTTATCACAAAAATAGTTTCAAAACAAATAGACACTTAATGCTGTAGATACACGAAACACTATTTAAGAGCAACTGCTATTAATTAGACTAACAAATGCAAAAAAATATTTTAAGTAAAAAGACCTAATACGAAAACGCAGTTAAAAATCAGCAAGCTTTTCTGCAAACGCAACAATTTATGGACAAATAGGGATCTTGGATCTTGTCCTATTATAAAATACGTCTGATGGTTAGGATCAAGTGTAAGGGCACCAAAATATTAAAACTTAACGTAGTAAAACGCTGTTAATGTATATCTTTACAGAAATACGCATATTGTTTAATCCAATAAAACTACAATATTCCCAGTCCCTTTTTCTGCCCTCAAGAGACAAGGAAAGGAATTATTAAATCACAGAAAAAGCGTAAGTACGAGTATTTATTTTAACAAAAATGCTTTATTCGTTTTAAGAAATTGAATGAAATTAATTTAACAATACATTTTCGTTCACGAATATTTAAGGTTCTGGAACAATCAAAAATCTGTGATTCAAAAATATTTTAATTGTTGCACAAACCACACACATTCGTCAACAAAACCCTATAAATAAAATAATAAATATGGAAGTTTCGTTTAAACATAAACAAATGTATAAAATATATCAATTTTAAGAGCATCATGCTCTCCAAAAGAGAGCAGCCAGAAAAAAACTATTAGTCAAAGCCTTGGCATAATTGAGCTGCTCATTCAGACCTACTTTAAAATAAACAAATGAGTTATTCTTAGTATTTAAAATTAATAGTTTTGAGAATAAGAACCTACTCCAATAAAAATACTATTGGTATGTATAAGTAACGAATACCGTATGTATGTACATGGACATGATCAGAATACTGATAATACATTTTCAACATTGTACCTCAACATACCCTTCAGGATTTACAGATGATTTATGACAAGTAAATAATATGCATAATGTTGCAAAGAGTACAACCGTAACTCCCGCTCCAATCCAGATATACGCTAAAAGAACAAAAATGATTTAATTTCTTCAATCATCTATCTTTGGAATTGTTATACTTACTAATTATACATGGATTTTCAAATTCATGATAAACTACTATCTTCTTTCCATCTTCGTCATAGACATATTTAAATTTATCTTCGCAGCGAAAACGGACACCTTTAACACAATATTTCTCATTTGTAATTGTTGTGTTAGAGTTATAAATGTTATTTGTTTCTTGAAATGTGAATGATTTACAATTCAAATCCAAATACGTGTTATTATTCATATTTTTCAAACATTCTCGAATCATTTCACAATATTTTCCTTTACAATACTCGCATTCTTCACAAAATGGACCAAAATAAAATTTGTTGCAAGAACAAGATCCATTAATAACTCTTATTCCATGACAATAGCAATTTTCGATTAAGCACCCATTTTTAGTCGTAGTATCCTTCAAGAAAACGCACTTTGATAAAGCACTAAAGTAAGCACTATACATATATACATATATTGAAATAGGTAACTTGTAATATAAATTAAATAAAATATTTTACTAACCATTTTATTAGATAGATGTGCAATTTTTCGGTCACCTGAGGCGTAGACCATAGGAATAAGAATGAGCAAAAACATCCCATTTATTAGTATTCTTATAAGAAAGTGTAATTTCTTGTTTTTATAGTGAATCTAAAGAAATTAATTACATATTTGGATATTAGTGTGAAACCACTGTCAATACCTATTACCCAATCGGCAGTCGGCACCGATTTTCAACTTTTCATTCATAAAGCCTTTAGAGCTTATTAGATATGAATGAAAATCAGCGCTGATTTAGAATCGGCCGAAATCTTTGTTTCTATATACCTACATACATGGTTTCATGTAAACCATGTAGGTACTGTACGTATAGATAAAGGATTTTTGTATTTTATTTTTTTAAGAGAACGAGAATGAGT
The DNA here is from genome assembly GCA_963930825.1 of Silvanus unidentatus. NCBI lineage: Eukaryota > Metazoa > Arthropoda > Insecta > Coleoptera > Silvanidae > Silvanus > Silvanus unidentatus. Next base: position 4,395,635 of record OZ005758.1, read on the forward strand.
AAAAGACATATGTAAACAAAATAAATTAATAGAGAATAATAGAAAACTTACATCATTAGTTTTTGACATCTTCATGGTATATATTATGAAATGTACCTACAAAGTAATAAATTCCCCACTTGCGCAAAATGATAGAACTTATCTTATCAACATTAGCAGTCTCCTGGATTTGTCGAATTTTTTGCGTATGTTACCGCCCGAATTTAAAATCTGTGAATCGTTTGAAGGAATGTATAAAAAAAGGACACTTATGAATAACTCAAGACTTACGATATATTATTCTAATTTGTTCAAATACTTTCTGAAAAAACTTTTACTTAAGCTAAATTAAAATCATGTGAGAAATGAGTACCTATAGGATAACAAGCAATAATGATAAGCAGACCAACCAGAAATAAAAGTGCATTATTTATTTAATAATATGTACTAATTTAAATAAATATTTACACATATAAAATATGTATGTTTATAGTATATTAAAAAATGAGTATCGTAAGGGATATTTTAACGGATGAGTAAATTAAACCGTTAGCCGCGTTAGCGGCTAACGTTTGATTTACGAATACGTTAAAATCCCTTACGATACGAATTTTTTACAGTATTTTACCTATTTGCGTCTAAAATATTTAATTATAAATAAATCAATTAGTCATTTCATAATTGTAGAGATTTTTGTTTTCTAAAGTTGGTTCAATTTTGTTTTCAAACATTTCGAATGTGACAGTTTTAAATGTTGTCCTGCTGTCAATGTCAATAACTCTCGCTGTATCTCAGCGTAAATCTGTTGACAGCGATTCAATTGACAAGGTTTCGCCAACCCCAAATAGTAAAAAATCACTATTTTCTTACAGTAAAACTGTTTTCATTACAAAACCCGAATCTGACAGTTCTGTTTTGTAATAGAAGGTATTACAAAACGCAAATAGGTAAAAGTTTTTATCATAAATGAAAATACTTAATATTTATTTAGAGTAATCAAATTGACTTATTCAAAGAAACTAATTTAGGGAAACATTTGCATTTCAGTCTTTTCCATTCAGACCATAAAAATCAAGTAGAAGTTTATCAGATTGCTGTTGTGTGTCCATTATCTTCTTTTTAAACCCCAATACCAACCATCTAAGAGCTATTACCAGAATCACAATACAAACAATTGGAAGAATAAAATAATTAAAAACCGTGGAAACTAAAATTACTTACGTTATATTAAATTGTAAAATATAAACTTTTTGGTTAACTTACACTTCAGACAGTCATTATATTCTGTATAATAAACTTCAAAGGAATTCTTGGCGTTTTCATAAGTAAATATATCTTTACACTTATATCCCACAGGAACATCACACATTTTGTTTAAACCGTTGTGTATTTTGCCATCATCTTCGATTTTGTTATAAATCAAAGACTTACAAAATCCATCTAGCAAACACTGTGCTTTTCGTTTGCATTCAATGCACAAATATATTTTATCACATATTTCGTCCATTTTTTGGGGATTTTTGGTAAAATTTACTAAGAATTTCCATATTCGATCAGCATGCTTAAATATAAAATGAATCTCTGTTATTCAAAACAATGAAATATTAAAATGTGTCAATTTTTAGACAATTCACTCTGGGATTTCATAGTACCTAACTCACCTTAAATTCTTTTAAATCTTCAGATCTGATTTTCGTTAGGCCAATGAAAATAGCCAGCCCAAAAAAATAGAGTAAAAATACCGTCTTCATTTTTCACATAACCTTTTGCAAAACAATTTACATGATGTAAGATTACATCACACAATTACTATTTAGGGAGTTTACAGAAATTAAGAGAAAGTAAATGAAACTGTAAGACAGCCTCAGAGATATTTGAAAAACTATTTGAAAATTAATAAACTATAATTCAATGCGGTATTGTACATAAATATTTCTAATGTATGGATAAATTTCTTATCTCTTTAAGGATACTTTCACAATAAGCAGTAATACCAAAACAAATTCATAATTTAAATAAAAATACCCCAAATACTTACATTAATTTAAATTAAGTAATAAATAGTACATATTAATAAAAACATAAGTTTTAAGTAAAATTTTTAATTGTACAACATTAGAATACAGTCTCCTAACACTTCGAGAATTAAAATAAATATACCATTAAATCAAAAATACCTATTCTTTTTAATTCAAAATTATTGTCCTGTGTATGCTAAATTTTGATGAGTAGTCGTTGCTTTCTTATACAAAGGATTTTCTTGTCTTGCCCAATTCAATCTCGCTTTATCATTTTCAAATTTTGCGTATTCTCTTCGATCATAAATTTCAGTTAATACTTTCCAAATAATCAAAGTCAAAAGACCGATCACAACTATTGAACTAACTACCGCAATAACCCAAGCTAAAATATTCGGCGGTTCTGGACAAACGATGTTTTTCTGAACTTGAACGACAAGCTCTTGATTTTCATCATAATTGTATCTATACAAAATAACACAATCTTTCTCATCAGTCCATCGACATTGTTTCTCATTTGGATCCACGTCTGTAGGAAAATTCTCGATCAAATTAATTACGGTTGAATTACATTCTTGACATCCATCTCCCTTTTGAACTTGACAAATCACGCATTCCTTCAATTCTTCGCACCTTAAAAAAATATTTAAAATCTCTTTACCCTGTGTTATTATTTGGTATTATAGTATCATACTTTTTGGGAGGACATGTTGGACATTCTTCACAGTACTTCCCAGAAAACCGATTCTTCCCCTCCTTATCAAAATTACATTCACATCTTCCACACGTGCAATTTCCATTCCCAGAACACGGCTGTCCTTTCCCATCTGAAGCAATACATTCTTCTTGTAAAGTACTGCAATCGCAATTATCTCCTGACCATCCAGGATTGCATTTGCACACTCCACAATCACATTCGCCATTCCCAGAACACAAGAGATCATTGGCTCTGGGACAAGAGTAATTATTACACTCACAGAATTTCCCATAGATTAACTCTTTCGGATCTGGACGTCGATTGCAATCACAGATACTACATTTGCATTTTCCAACGCCCGAACAGATGTCTTCCAGGGGAGTTTTTCGGCAAAGTGATGTATTTGTACTGGTACTTGTGGAAGTATCGCATTGGCACTTATCCCCAAAACGTCCTGTGACGCAATTACAAACTCCACATTCCGAATAACCATAGTTGGAACATTCAGTATCAACATTAATATTAATGTTATTTTTCTTTTCACAAGGACAATTACATTGTACTTCGACTTCCACTTCTAGAGTTTCATCAACTCCATTTGGTTGAATCACAATTTTATGAACATTATCCGCCTTTGATGGATAGCACCTCAAGGGCTGAATTGTTGCTTGGAAATTGACCTCATCAGCCACACGTATTTGCTTACATCCACTTGGTATAGGATTTTGGCAACTGCTTTGTATTTGAACATCAATATCGGCAGTTGTATTCGCTTTCATAGTAACTGAAGTTACAATTTTCTGTAAGAAAAAAATGGTTTTTATATACAGCTTTTTATAATTATAGATTGTTTACATCATAATTATCCAGGACTAGATTTATCACATTATCTGACTTCTCTTCCAAAATTCCGAAAGTGGCCGTTTTGATCTGTTTCGTCAATCTCTCGTAAGAAGTATGGATCTGTTTATCGTTAACAATAGCAAAAATGATGTTAATGTTATTTTCGGTTATTATATGATTGATGTGAGATATGGAGGGATAATCGTACTGTAAATAAGCTGTATAGGAGTTGTTTTGCATGTGACATTTAGCATCATTTGGTTCCACAATTCCGGCCAATTTTCCGTCACCAGCAATATGAAAACTCGCATCTGTACTAAACACTACCAAATGTCGAGACTTCGGCCTCCATCCAATTTCATCTTTGCAGACAATGGCTTGCATGAGGGCGTCGAATCCGCCTTCTGGTGCATCCAAATTACCAGAAACTTGCGCCTGACGTACTTCCACTTGGAACTGATTGTAATTGTCACTTAGTTTCATGTGGTTTATGAAACTATAAGGAGGGGCACATTTTTTAGCGCAAGGCTGTTTCAAGCTAAAATAATATTGTAAACTTTTTGAAGAGAAAGTATTTTCAATCGACTCACTGACTCGGTTCAATGTTCACAAATGGTAATTCTACCTTGTCCACAAAACTTCCAAAGCCCAAACGAAAGTTACTAGTAATATTTCTCATTGCTCGAGCCAATTTATGGCCCAAAGTGGCTAGTTTATCTTTATGTGGCGACATAGAAGCTGATAAGTCCATAATGTAGTATAAATCGATAGGATAGTTTCTTGCTTGGGCGTATTTAAAGTCAATGGTGTGCTTTTGACCTTTTCCAAGCTTCAAACGAATTTTTTGAGGTGACACTTGAACGGTGTTTTCTCCCCCGCTTACAATAGGTTTATTAGTGATGATGGTCTCGTCACTTTTAACACGTATTAATTCTCCATCTGGGCATTTACCAACCCAATCCGAAGTGTTTTCAACGCAATGGATATTATTGACATTATCAACCTAAAAGACATTATTGTACAGAACCGGAAAGTTAACAAAAGATTATACTTACAGCTTTCATACACCAAATGCAGCCTACTTCTTGAATGCAGTCGCTGCATTTGCTTTTCGATACACATTTTGAATATTCTTGTGCTAAAGTGCAACTAATTATAAAAAGAAAATAAACTAAAAGATCCAACTTGCACATCGTTTAACATTTAAAATAATACTGGAACAATAAATCTAAAGGAAATTGAATGATGATTAATCCCGGCCTTTACCACTAGTGTTTACTGTTGTTGATAAGATTAACAGGCCATTAAATTTAAAGGAAAAGTCTATATTTTTATATTATACGCTAAAGCGTCAATATCATAAATTTTATCAAAACAAATCCTTTCGATAACACAAATTAATTATAACATAAAATTGATGTGAAAGTGCTGAGTGTTTGTAGGTGTTGGTCATTATTCAAGTGTGAATTTGTTGTCTTAAATATAGGAAACCACTACTTCCGTTCAAATATTACAAAGTAACTGACGTTTGACTTTTTTACATAATAGAATTTATTTGAAAAGTATTTACTGTCTTGAAATTTATTTGCTTTGAGTCACTCCTTATCAGTTTTTGTTAAAATTTGCTATATGTTGTATTCATCGTATTATTCCAAATTGAAGGTCAATAAAAACATCTTACATTTATATAAAATTCTTGAATTTAAAATAGGTTTTATATCGTATATTTTGTAACCTTTTATCAAATTATATAATTAAATAGAAAATTAGATGTAAGTAATAAAGCAGCAATTGATATAGCATAAAACAATTTACAGATTCAATATAATATTTATTTGACCTATGATCTTAGCATTCTATACATTTATAATATCAAATAAACAATTAATTAAACCATAAAGATTAAAGATCATCGCCATTACCAGTACACCTTCATCATCCTTTACTCCAAATATCCTTAATAAAATGCAAGTTTCATTCAACTTGATAAATTAGTCTCACTCTTGGACACGAACCTAAACAGTGAACTAAATTCATTACCACACTTACTCCTTTGTGTGTCATTTCTAACTTGTATATATTATTATATTTGACATTAAAAGTGTACAAGATAAAATATGAACCATGATTTTATTGTTTATCGATAATTGTTTTCAAGAATTTCATTTTCATAATATGGTCTTCACGGTACTAAAATATTTTCCATTGACATTTAGGTTGCATCAAATATGTGCACCGTTGAGTAATAATCAATACCTGTACCGGCGATCAACGATCAATGTCAATCACATTCACAATTTCTTCAACAATAAAAATCTCTTTTACTAAAAGTACTGTTTTATTCTTATCCTTAATAAAATACTACACATTTAGAATCTCAAGAACTGTTTTTGCTGCACCAAAGGCTCTTCGCGTTGTGGATGGGCTGCGATGTACTCCAAAGCACGGGCGATGGCAGCTGGCACTGGGGGTGGTGTTGGTAAAATGTCACTGTTTGGTTGGTAACCGTTCTCGTCGGCAATATACTGAACTGACACTGGCACTCCTTCAGGTGAAGTGTAGCTGAAGGATCCTTGAGCCGATTTGACAACCTGTTCGGGTCCAACAGCGTTCACGGTGCCCTGTTCTTGGGCGTTGATTCCATTGTCGGTTTCGATCCTACAAAAAATTTATATAGAGTTAAAGAATTTGAAGTTTTTTTAAATTTTGTCATTCTTACGCCCATTGGTAGCTGCCATTGGGGTCGACGTCGGAGGTGTAGCGGAGGATGTTGGCGTTTTGTTCGGATTGTCCTGATCGGACTGCAGCATGATGAACTGGGACTGGGATGGCTACGGGGACCTGTACGTGTTGGTGGTGATGGCGGGGCGAGTTGAACAAGTGGGAAACGTCAGCGGAGGCCACAGCCACAATGGCAACGAATGTAATCTAAGGATAATTAGATATAATGAAGAACTTTTTTTGAAAAAAAAATATAACTTTACTCACCAATTTCATCATGTTGTCTATTGTAGAAAGAACAGTACGAAATGTGATTTGTTTTTTGGTGTGTGGTGCTATTTATATAAAATGTGATGGTATGAGATGTACCTACAGAATCCTCATTTACACCTGCTATTGCGTCCAGCACAAGGAGATCAGCAGTGGCTCTCGTCTAACACACAAGCGTAGGATGTTTATTTATTCATGGACTTGTGGTTTTTATGAAATTATTGCCCTATAAGCGAATTTACATTTTGCTAATGTTAAAAAACGAATAAATTTGAGAAAATATTTTCGGTTTTTAGGAAACTTAATTGCTCTACAAGTGTGTTGCAGACAAAGGATGAGATGAAGATGCGACATTATAACCAGCCAATTAATGACGTGTACGTGCTCAAACTAATTTAAAGTGTGAAAAATTGCAAATTTCACAGCGTTTGCATATTTATTGATTGAAAAATCGTATAAATCTTCTATGATGCAAATGTGCAAGGATGTTCGTGCGAAAATTAAGTTATAAACATTTTATATATTGTTCATGCCTGTGATTTCTACGCTACTGCGTATATCTTTGCATATGTACATATATTACAATCCAGTTCAAGATGAAATCTGTAAATAATTTTATTTCATAAGCCACCCATCCCAAGAATCCGCTGTGATGTTATCAAGGACGTTTACTTAACTATATTTCCATATCATCCTCAAAAATGTCTTTAATTTCACATGGTGACATTTAAACTCGACAACATTTTATTAATAAATCTAAGAGAAGACCATTTTTATTGCCTTTTTCGCCAAAAAATTTCCACGTTTACGAAAATTTGGAAATACCTGATCTAGTCCTTGACCAGGTCGGGATCATCACGCATCTTGGCTAGATTTAAACCACATTCTTAAAGTAGAAAATATTGTTATTGCCTTTGTTTTACGTTTTTGGCATCATATAAAGAATGCAAATGCAAAACTATAGGAATTTTAAAACGAAAAGATGGAAAGAATACAGTAATTAAAAATATTTATTTACATAAAAAATGTATAAAAAACTAAAAGTAGGATAAATTATTATTTTTTGTAATTTTGTTCTTCAGGTTGCGGATGGGCCGCAATGTACTCCAACGCCCTTTGGATCGCTGGAGGAATTGGAGGCGGTGTGGGTAGATGGGCTCCCTGAGGTTGGAATCCGTTCTCATCGGCCACATACGCCAACGCAATTTGTTCTCCTTCAGGTGACGTGTAGGCGAAGGAGCCTTGCGCTGCAATCGCCACTTCGTCTTGGCTGATGGCACGTGCGACTCCCTGTTCTTGAGCTTGAATTCCGTTTGCAGTCTCATATCTAACAACAAATTCAAAGTTTCACGTTTTCAAATTGCCCTTTGGACAATTTCCTGTTCAACTTACGCCCATTGATAGTTTCCTTCGGGGCTGATATCGGACTCCTGTCGCAGGATGGCTATTTCGGCGCCTGAAGAACCACCGCCTCTGCTTAAATGCGAAACGTCCGCCAATGCAATGCCAATAAACGAAACAAATAAAACTGGCTATAAAAAAAATATGAATCGTTACTATTAATAGTAGTAGATTATGTAAATAAATTAAAGATGAATGTGTGATATTAAGAAATTATTTATATATTATGTTAATTAGTTGACATTTAACAATATGATGACTTGTTAATAAAAATGGATTAAATTGTGTTTTTTTATGTTGAGGTATAAGAAGTAAAATTGAGCCTTGAAATAATCTTTCTATTGTTATAAAGCATAAATCAAACGGACTATTGGACAATCGAAGGAATGTAAACAATTAATTATTAAAGAGAAGAGACCACGTTTCAACACACTTCACGCACTTTGAACACTTACCAAGTTAAACATTTTCGATTTTGTTTTAAATAGCTTAGAGGAAAATTGTTCTCGATTGAAAGCTGTAAATGAAATAACACAGTAGAAAAAATCTCATCATACTTATATAGTGTGTGAATATCTCCCCTATTATACATAATACATAATATTTTACACAATATTATTGTCCAATAGATTGCAGTCTCGGGATTATAAGGTCAGCAGAAAAATTAATGAATAATTTTACTAAACCGTTCCTTATTACAGTTTGTTAGTTGTGTATCTCAGTTATTATGTAAGATCAATTGAGGAAATTTTAGCGGTAAAAATGATAAACGTCTTGCATTCACCACACACTCATTCAATCATCTTCTGTTAAGACAACTCTTTGGTAATGATTGTTATCTCATTGCCTACAAAACCGAAAAAGAAACATACATTTGTATGCAAATACATGAAAAACGCATTCAATGTACTAATGCCATTCGGTTTAAATGTAATGGATACGATTACTTTACCATTTAAATTTATGAAAAAAATATTATTACTAAGAAATTGTTAGTGTTGTGCAAATTTCATTTCTGTCGGCATTTTTGAGCTTTATGGTTTTTTATTAATAAAACTGCATGGCAGTTGTAAAACAGAAACCAGTTTTGTCATTATGAGTGCCTAAATTTAAGCATCTTCTTATATTTTTCACATAATTAAATTTCGTTTTTTTATCGTCTTCAGCAAGGTCGTCTTCATGGGTTGGATTCGTTTCCTTATTAAAACCAACAAAAAAAATTCTAATTTAAAAAATGTTACGGATTTAATTAAATCGATGACATTTATCATCGTTGCGATCCCACATTTCGTAACATCTTGTTCTAGTAGAAGATATTTGGATGCGGTTTTTTATTGCCATTTTATTACTTGAAATTAAATTGTAAAATTTATTCAAAAAATCATGTGCCAATTAAAAACACAGTTCACATAAATCTATTGTTTATGGAAAATCTATTGTTGATTTCTACAACTTGTCGCCACTTTCACTAATTGCTGACACTCTTCCATCATCCAATTCTCTATTCAATTTTAATCGCAGTTTAAATTGCAATAAAAATTTAATTATGTACATTTTTTGAATAATGCCGCGTAATTTCTTTTTTACACCGTCCAAGATACTAAAAACACCTACCGAAATCGAAAACATTTTAAATATTTGTATAGCAATGCGAGAATTGCGTAAGTATCTTTTGTATCTTGAACAGTATCTACAAAACACAATACTTTGTTACAAGTGCATAAAAAAGAAAAGTTTCAAAAACAAGGTAGTTTAATAAATCGAACTGTTTGTGTTCCATTTCAGACCTTGTTAAAAGTTTGTAAATAGGTTCCATAAAAATCTAAATCAGCAACATAATCATATAAATTTATACTAACTTTTATAGGTCACATTAAAAATTTTAATTTCTAATGAACTGTGGGATTAATTGATGTTAACTCATTTGTCAAATTCATTTTTGTGTCATGTACAATTATGATTTCGCAATTTAAACCTCTTCAAAGCCAATAACAGGTGGTTTGATCTCTAATTCTCGTTCGCAATTCAAATGTATAAATACCTATGCGTTTCGTGCGTATACAATTTATTTAGTCGGACATCACAAATAATCGTATTTTAAATACAATATTAAATAACTAGTTAATTTAGGCCATCTCTTTTCGATTTTCCTCTATAATCACTAGACACTTTTAATTTCTGTAATAAAAAAGCAGCGTATATTACTGTGTATCGGAAAAATCATTTCTGTATATTTACTGAAATATCTGTGAAGAATCTCTTTGGAGAGGGTTTGGGGTCTTGAGAAAGCGTAGAGCCACTTTGGGTGTATTTTCTCGTAATTCTCTGCTTTGTCTCATCTAACAATTTCCGCATATGCTCAGTTTTCAATTTTTCCACTTCGTATGCTTCCTGAAGTTGTTTAGTTTTCAATTGTTCTTGTTTCAATTGCGCCCTAAACATTTAAGATAATCAATTATTATCGAAATAAATCATTGATCTTACAGAGTTGGAATCGATAGTTCAGGTACTCGTAATATTGGAGAGTCTAATCTCGCCTGATCTCTAAGTTTCGCCTTTAACTCTTCATTCTTCTTTTGCTCCTCCTTTAAAGAGTGTTTCGTTGCCTCCAGTTTGGCTTTTTGCAGATCAACAATCATTTGCAATTCCACAACTAATTTAAATTTATAATTAGGAACGAAATTTATAATAATCTTGTATTACCTTTTGCGTGTGCCTTTTCCTCTTGTTTGATGATACCACTTTCTAGGACATCTAATTTTTTCAACTGTCGTAACTTTTTAATATTTTTACTTTTCTCAAATAAATTTACTGCATCGGCAATGCTCTCATGCAGCATTTGCAATTCTTCAAATTTCAGTGCCTTAAAATATCGGATTAAACCACATTACTACCGCATTTTAACATTTATCAAACCTTGAATCCTTTAGCAATAATTTTATCTAAAATTTGTTTAATTGGTTTACCACACTGGCACAATTTTTCCGGAATTTCTTCTGGTGGTCTGTCAACTTTTGGTCCATTAATCTCACCAGTGACGGGTATTTCCTCTTTAATAATTGTACCCTCTGCAGTCATTGGCATTAAGTCAATTTGCTGTCCTTCATCCTTCGAATCCCTTACTATTTGCTGCTGTTTTTGTGCTAACAATTGTTTAAGTTTTTTGTTCTCATTTTCACATGTCGCTAAGGCGGTTTTAGCCTGTTTTAATTGATCTTGTAATGCCTTTATGTCCCGTTCAAATGTATTCGATATATCTTTGATGGCATTTTCACTAGTTCTCTGGATTTTATCTATACTGCGACCGTTCTTGTTCATTAAATCTTTCATGTCACGATCAAATTGTTGCTTTAATGATGCAATCGTATCACCACATTCTTTCTTTTGACTGGCCAATTGAGCCTCTAAGTCTTTGATTCTCTGATTGTACATGTTTTTAATATCGTCACCATCTCCGGTTTTCAACTTATCAGTTTCGGCTGCTAACAATTTATTTTTATTTTCTAATTCGGCATGTTGTTTTTCCATTGCTGCTAGTTTATCCTTAAGCGCTTTGTTATCCTCATCTTTTTGCTTTTTTAATGAACTGTTTTCAGCTTGCGATTTCTTTAATTGATCTTGTAATCCACCAACATCGGATTCCAATTTTTTCAGTTGATTCTCTAACTCGGCTATTCTCTTTTTCAATGCATCATTTTCATTTTCCAATTTACTGACTTTTGCTTTTTCCGCTTCAGCAGCTTTTAGTTTGTCCTTCAACTCTTTTATTTCAGCATCTCCTTGTCCTTTCTCTTTTTGTAAATCTGTTAACTGTTTTTTCAAATGTGCATCGCCTTCCTGTTGTTCTAGAAGTTTTTTCTCCCTGTCCAAATATGAGTTCATATCTTTCTTCAGTTGTCCATTTTCCGCTTCTAATTTCAATAAATTCGCTTTCAAAGCATCTAATTCTTTTTGATTTTGTGCCAAAGCATCTGATTCTTTCTTAGAGTCACCTTTCACACCTTCCAAATCTTTTTTCAATTTTTCACATTCTTTTTCAAGATCGGAAATTCTTTGCTTATGCTTTTTGTTATCATCTTCAGCTTGTAATAGTTTTTTCAAATTTTCTTTATTATCATTTAGTGCACTATCTAAATCCTTTTTTAATTTACCATTGTCCTGTTCTAATTGGGCCAATTTTTTCTTTAGATCAGCTATTTCATTTTGCAGTTTGGTCGCTTCGCTTGATCCTTTTGATGATTCATTTTTCATATTTTCCAATTCCTTCTTTAGTTTAGCAATTTCATTTTCAAGAGACGCAATTTGCTGTTGTTGTTTAGAATTTTCTGATTCGAGTTGAGTAATTTTGTCCATATGCTTTTTAGTTTCATTTAAAGCTGCATCTAGACTTTTTTTCATGGCAGCATTTTCAGTCTGCAACTTGTTTAAATTGTCCTTCAATTTTGTATTTTCCGATTGTAAATTAGAAATTTGTTCAGCATTGCTTTTAGCCTCTTTTTCATATCTTTCTTTTTCTGAACGCAACTTGGCACTTTCACTTTCTAATTTATCTTTATCGCTGACTTGTTGAGATTTTTGTTTAATCTCATTTTGAGCGTTTTGTATATCTTTTTTCAAATTAACATTTTCTGTTTGTAAGTTGTTTATAGTGTTTTGCAGTTTTTCATTATCATCTTTCATTTTCTTATTTTCTCCTAAAGCTGAATCTAATTGTCTCTTTAAATCATTGAATTTTTGTTCACTCTGACTTAACGATTGCTTCAAATTATTGTTTTCCTTTTCAAGTTCTGCTAATCTTTTCTTTATTTCAGATAATTCATCTTGAAGCATATTTGTTCTATCACTTTGTTTCATTTTTTTAAGCGCTTCTTCAGCAGCATCCGCTCGTCGTTGCTCTTCTTGTAATCGCTTTGTTAATTCATTAATTTTATCTGTTAGTTCTTTAGATGGCTCTAGTTTTTCAGGTACTGGCAAATTTTTTAATTGTTTTTGTAAATCGTCAATTATGGATTGAAGCGCTTCCTTTTCCTTACGATCGTTTTCAAACTGTTGCACCGTTGGAGAAACTGGTTTTTCTGTCGTTTGCTTTGTTTTTTCCAATAAAATTCCGATTTCCTTTTGGTTATCTGCAATTTTTTTAAGCAAACTTTCTTTTTCTTTATTTAGTTCATCAAATAACTGTTTACTGACTGAAGATTCTTTTAGTTTATCTAATTCTTTCTGTAAATCAGCTAGTGCTTTTTGTAAGATATCGTTTTCCTTTTCACATGCTTGTTTCTGAAGTGATAAAGCATTATTTTTGTTCGTTAAGTCATTTAATTTAACTTCTAATTCTTTTCTAATTTTATCACCATCAGAATGCTTTGATTGTAAAGCAGCCAATTCTAATTCCATTTTACTGCTACGTTTCGAAGAAGCTGCTATCGCAGAATTTAGCATTGACTCCAGATTAGATTTCTCTTTTTTCAATTTTTCAAGTTCCTTGCGTAAATCTTCAACCTCTTTGGAATCACCATGGCTTTCCAAATCTATTAGTTTGTTTTCAAGTGCTGCTCGTAATTCGCTTTCACTTTGCAATTGTGCTTTCAAAGCTGCAAGTTCTGCTTCCAGTTGCCCAATTTTGTCTTTTGATTGTTTCAAATGTTCTACAAGCTCTTCAATTTGTGCTTTAGCTACGTCTTGTACTTCAGTTGAATGACGCCGTAAAGCCTCATTTTCAAGCCCCAATCTATCTACAACTTCCACTTCCTTCTGTGTAATTTTAAGCTCCTCATGTGATTCGGTTAGACGATTTTCAAGTTCCACTTTTTCGCGCAATGCTTTCTCTAATTCACTTTGCAGTTTTTCTATAATTCTATTGCACTCTTCATGATCACCTTTTTGTTCTCCTTCTTTCTTGCAGTCCCAATTACGCCAATCTTGACCTTTATTGCAGTCCCAATTTTTCCAGTCCTCATCCTCTTCATCAACTACTTCCTCTGAAACATGATCCTCTGCATCAGCTTCCACTTGATTACACTTACAGCAAATACAAGGAGGAGTGAACTCTTCTTTACTGTCACTTGATTCGTCTTTCTGACTAGTACTTTCATCAGACTCTTCAAAATTTTCCTGTTCGTTTGCACATCTGCAAATATTCTGAATTTTACAAGGACATGTTGTGTCTTTTTTCATTTGTTCTTTCATACAATCCCATTCTTCATATTGTTTCCGTAATTCTTCAGCAATGCGTTGAACAGCACATTTCGACTGTTTAACCATCTCCTGAAAATGTTTATCACCAGAAATCATATTGACATTCAAAGCGATTTCTTGCAGTTTCTGATTCTCAATTTTTGACAATTCCAGTGCTTGTTTCAGTTCATTTATACAATTACACTGTTCTTTGGTCAGTTTTTGATGCTTGTTTACTTCTTGTTGAAGACATTCAAGTGCACTCTTTTGACTATTTATTTCTTTAACAAGCTGTTCGTTTTTATTTCGCAAACTTGTTGTCTCTGAACATACACCTTCAATCGATTCTTTCAATTCCACTTGAACCTGAGCTATTTTCTCTTCTGAACTGTGAATAATAAAATCTTTCTGTTCAAGTTCAGCTCTCATTTTACTCATAACTGTCTTTATTTTATCCTGTTGTTCATCACGTCCTGTTGCCAAACAATCAATATCAGCACAAAGTTTTTTAATTTCTTCTTCTTGTCCAGCAATTGTTTTTTCCAAATTGCAAACTTCTCGTCTTAAATTGTCACGGTCCGCTTCAATTTCCTTAGCATATTCCAACTGTGCACGAAGTATTTGGCAATCGTATTCCAGAGGACAAAGAGCTTCATATTTTTTCTTGTACATATCTCGATCCGCAAGGACAGTATTAAATGTTTTCAATTGGCTACACATATTGTCATGTTCCACTTGGATTCTACGAAGTTCCTTTACATCTCTTTCCAGTTCATCGCGCTCTTCCTTAATTTGTTCTTGTTCATTACAAATACATTTCAATCCCTCTAATTCGTGATTAACGCAAACTAATTTCGAACGCAACGATTTAGTTTCAGCCTTGTATGTCTCTATTTCAGTTTCCATATCAAGACATTGACAACGTAATGATTTTATTTCAGTTTGATTGCAACTGTTTTCTTCTTTATGATTTTTCAACTGTCTCTCCAACTCATCAACGCGACCCGATTTCCTCCGAAGAGTTTTCACTTCTTCTTCTATACCTCTTAAACTTTCAACACGCTTACTAAGTCGATCCCGGTCTTTGATCACTTCGTCCAATAAAAAAGAACGCTTTTTGTACATTTCTATGTCTTCCGGTGACTCCATATTGTTGCAAACTGTACACAATTCTGCTTCTAATTCTGTAATTCTCTTACGTAACTCATCCCTTTCAGCAATCGTCTCTTTTAATTTTAATAAATTCTTTTTCAAATTCTCCACATCTTCATCTGTACTATATGGTATACCTAAATCTTTAAGCATTTTGCCAGTATTCTCCATTTGTATTTTAATCTTTTTGTTTTCATCCTGAATTACTGACAATTTCGTGCAGTACTTCTTCAGCACGTCCAACTCTTTCCTTATAAGTTGTGCTTCAAAATCAGGGCTCTTAATTTGTTGTTTTCTCATATCTTCAATTTCTCGTTCTAGACTGTCGATTTCAAATTCACATGATGTTGCGGAAGGATTCCGTTTGAGTGAAAGAGTGTCTAAGAGACCCGATTCTCCTATTGAGCCATTCTAGTTAAAAGAGTTTGTTATAATTTAACTGCTAATTATTTAATGAAGAAAATGTATATTAAAAAACCTTTAAAAATTCAACCTCACTCAATGCAACTTGTAATTTATTTTTAAAATAATCTCGTTCCTGGACAATATTTTGAAGTTTTTCTAATTTTTGAAAAAGAAGGTCAGATATTTTGCGTTTGCCATTAATCTAAATGATTTTTAGTTAATTCAAATTAAAGGCGTTATTCTTCTATTGGAAATCTAAGAAAAATAAACTTACAAGATTCGGATTAGATACTGATGTCATTTTTGCGTGTTTTTGAAAGTTTAAAGATTTTTGACATAAAAACAAACAGTTCACTATGGTTATTAGATGTACTTACCACTTTTTCAAATTCCATTTCAATCAAATTATCTAGTTTCATTTTAGGATCCTCATCTGTAAAGGCAGTCGATGAAGATACATTTGAATGCACTGCTTTATTAGAATAAATTTCTTCAATTACTGGACCCTCTTGACCTACGGGACATTTTTCTTCTTTAGTAACCTCTGGAATTTCTCCATCTGTTTGATTTAATTCCTGGGCGAAGAAAACCTTCGTTGCTTGAGTTGAATTTTCGATAAATTCAGGCTGTTTGTATAAAAGTTCCATAGGCGATTCTTGCCTTGCGGCAGCAACAGCTTTGCTTATTTGTTCTTGCAATATTTTTATTTCAGTCGCAGCTAAAGAGCAAGAAGCGGTACACTCATTTTTCTTATCAGTCTTTTTGGGGCTCTCTGATTTTCCACCTTTCTTATCCATTTTAGCACAGGAAGCTTCACATTTTGGTTTCACTGCAGGAACTGAACTTAATATTTTATTCATATCATCTATCTCTTTATTGAGTAATTTTTTTGAACATGGTGCAGTACAGATGTTGTCATCTTTATTAAGTTTTTTCTCAGATTCATCCTGTCTACAAATTTCTTTTTGTTTCTGTGCACAGGGAGCCTTACATGTAGTATGATCTTTTCTTAAATCACTCGGACCAGGTAATGCACAAGGAGCTCTACATATTTTACTTGGATCTTGACCAATATAATATCCTTTTGGTATATTAATATCAGCTTGACTGGACTTCATTTGAGTGGTACCATCTTTATCTTTTACAGTTCCACTGGAATCTTTAGGAATAAAATAACCCTTCGGAGGTTGAACAGTTCCATCAACTATTTTCAACTCTTCTTCTAAATCAATATCGCTAAGACCTTCCAAGTTCCCCTTTGCAGATTGTTGGGACTTAACTTCTCGCAGAGTGCCGTCTAACTCAAATTTGTTGCCTTGATCAGGCACCATTTCTCCTGCCTTTTTGATTCCACTTGAAATGCCTTTTAAGCTGGCTTCCCCTTCACGACCACTTACTCCAGCTTCGCTTTTAATACCACTTGGAATGCCTTTTATACTAACCTCTCCATCACGACCGCTTAACCCCGTTTCATCCTTGATTGCACTAACAACTCCTGGAAGACCGGGACTGCGATCCTGTTTGTCTTTATCCCCATTTCTAAAAGGTACTGCTGTCAGACCTCCTGGTTCTGCTTCTCCTTTTATGATAAATTCAAATTCTTCAGCTTCACCTACTTCGAATTGATCGTTGTCACCTGGACGTTTTCCTGGGCCGGTTCCTCCATCTGGTTTAGAAGCACTGGGACTACCTTTTAAGTCTTTTCCAATACCATCAGCACCTGTCTCTCCACCTATTATTCCTCCAGCAACTTTCCCTCCAACACCTTTCCCCCCAGCATATTTTCCCAATTCATCTCTTCCCTTCAACCCTTTCCCACCACCACCTCTTCCCCCATCATCAATTCCTCCAGCAACTTTTCCACCTTTTTTTCCAGTTTTTCCAGCCCCTTTGCCACCCCCAAGACCAGCTCCTAAGCCAGTTCCTGATATTTTTCCATCAAATGTAAGTTCATCTCCAAAATCACTGCCGGTGTCTATATATTTGTCATCTAAATCTTTTACCTAAATGCAAAGCGATGAAATTTCATAATTAGGGGTTTAAATGTAACTATTTTTACTAGTTTATTTAGGGCATCTTTTTGTTTGTTGGTCAACTTTAACTTTGAATATGCTTGTAAAAGTTTTTCTAAATATTCCAATTCTTGTTCAAGGGATCGAATATGACCATCCTTGCAAGCTATTAGAGCGTTAATTATTACATCCAAAGGAAGAATTCGACCTTTGCAATATCCCTAAGTTTATAAATTAATTAGACACTGATTTAAGAATTAGACAGTATTATTTACATCCTTGTTCCGGGCTTCATATTCTAATATTTGTCTTCGGCGGTCATCTATATCTATACACCAAGCTCGAGGATCTGCTGCCGACTGATATAACTTCATACGTCCTTCAGATCGAATTCTAGCCACATTTTTTGTTCTTTGATTATTAAACACCTTAGTTTTTTTGGTGATATACGACATGGTTGGACAAAAATTTTATTAACGCCTTCACAAACTTTAATGATTGTACGATTCTTATGACATTTTATTTTTAATGACAATTATATTAAGAAACAATTGAAAAATTTGATTCCTAACAATGAATTAAATGTTTTTAGTTAGTTCTTTAAGTTCTCGTTTCTGTTCTTCTGAAAGATTCAACTTCGAATACAATTCAATGCGTTCCTGCAAATATGTTGCTTTCTGTTGCATTCTTTCTATTTGTGCTTGTTTCCATCCTACCAGTACCAATGCCAAAACTTCCACAGGAATAATAGTCCCAGGACAAAATTCCTAAAATTCACAATCATTTAAAACGAAAAATTTTAAAGTTATATTATATACTGAAGCACTCCTTGCGGCATATTCCAGGAATTGTTGTCTGCGATCTTCCACAACAGCGCACCAAGTTCTTTGATCGGTATTTGAAGTGTATTTCTTCATCCTTGCTTCGGATCGTATTGGTTGCACTGTTTTACTATTACTCTGGTTAAACACCCTCGTCTTTTTGCTGACGTACGACATTTTATCGACAAGAATTTTTAGGTCTATTCGTTACATTACAAACAAATCGACACTATGTCAACTACAAATTTATTCAAAGACAGGAAATCTAAATGATTGATAATTAATTATTTATTTTTTTCTCCAGTTCAATTCTTGTGCGTTTTTCTTCCTCTAATTTTGCCTGCAACTTATCATTTTCTTTGCGCAGAGCTTGCATTTCCTTCTTCAACTTTCCAACATTCTGGCATTCTGGTATCATCCCCAATTCCGTAAACGGTTTTTCAGGTAGTTTCCGTGTGTTCGTGTTAATACTTCTCATCTTATCCCATTCCCTGTACTGTTTCCCTAATTCACTGACCACTTTCTGCACCGCACATTCCGACTGTTTCAACAACGCCTGTGCATGTTCATTTGACGCTAATGAAGCCATTTCCGAAGCAATTTGTTGTAGTTTACGGTTCTCCGCTTTAGCAGCCTCTAATTCTTTCCTTATCATTAATATTGTGTCGGCTTCCTCCTTTTTGGCTGGCCAACAAATGCATTTCTCTGGCGGTACATTGTGTGTTAGGACAACAATTTGATTATTCTTATCCACCATTTCGCTTTCAAGTCTCTCAATACGCGCTTTATATTTCGCTTCCATCTCCGAATAAAGTAAATCTTTGCGTTTCAAGTCCAAAGTCATACGATCGACGAGCTGTTTTACAAATTGTGGCTAAAAACGATTATTCAAATAACTCAAAAATAAATTTGTTGTTATATGATATTTTACTTGAGTAAGTTCTTGATTTCTAGTCAATGCATCAATATCGCCAACAAGACACTTAATTTCTTCTTCCTGATCACAAATGCAGCCTTCCAGTTGTTCAACATGATCCAGTAAGGCTTTTTTCTCGCGACTGATATTTTTGTACTTATCCAATTCTTTTCGTAATGCCACAATTTCACATTCACAATGCACCAATTCTTCGTATTGTGATTTATACATATCTCTTTCAGATTGAATACGTTCTAATTGCTCCAATTGAGGAAGTAACTCTTCATATTCTTCCTGAATTTGTTGCAGTTCATTGAATTTAATTTGTAGTTGATCGCGTTCTATTTTTAATAATTTGTTTTCTTTCTTTAGGCATTTACAATTGTCATGGTCTTTTTTCATTAATTGTATTCGTCGTTCCATAGCTTCGCGTTCGAAGCGCGTATTCTCTAATTCTCGCTCTAAACTGCAGCATTTTGTCTTTGATCGACGCACTTCCATGTCCGCTTCTAGGCCGGTTCTGTTATATTTCTTTAGCTCTGCTTCTAAGTCATCTACACGTTTGCTTTTCTCTCTTAATTCTTGCAATTCAGTTTCTATGTGTTTAAGTTCGTCCAATCGCCGTTGTAATTCATCTCGTTCAGCAAGTACATTATCTATTAGCTGAGTTTTATCTCCAAATGATGGTACTTGCACTTGATTTTTGTACTTTTCCAGTTCCTTGTCCAAATCTTGTATAGCACTACGTAAATTGTCTCTTTCTTCGATTACGCTTTGCATATCTTTCAGTTTTGTACGAAGTTCTTGAATTTCTGAGTTCAGGGTTACATCAGAGCCAAAATCCTCTGGAAGAGAGCCAGTACTGCGACTTTTATAGTTTTTTAATTCCAATTTAATGGCTTCTAACTCTTTCGCTAGATTATCTCTTTCTAAAAGTAACTTTTCACAAACAGTTAGATCCTGAAATATCAAGAAAAGAGAGTCGTTGCCAGTATATTAAATAACAAATTTATTACGGAATCATTTTTATCCGAAACTGAATATGTGCCACTGGAAGGACTTTTTTGTAACGCGACTGCAATTTTCTTATTTACCATACCCCTGTGTTGATAAGCCAATGTTCCTGGTTTCAATGAAGCTGGATCGATTCCAGCGGCACGTAATTCGTCAGCACTAATTGTATTTGTCTTAAATTTGACCTTTGTTTCACTCGATGTACTCTTGGGTTGAAACAAACCATACTCGAGATCACTACTATCTCGTAAGCGTTTTTGTGATTGAGTTCTTGATACCTCATTTGTTTTGGTATTCAAACCTTTTGGAGATTTACTTTGCCTCGTTCCTTCTACGCGGGATTTAAAACCCCCCATTAGAGCATTTAACAAAGCTTCAATAGGGATCAGTTTTCCCATACACTAAAGTTAACATTTTTATATAAATAAGACTTGAAAGAAGTACAGAGTGGCTACTTTTGCTTTAGATTTTGAAGTTAAATCTAAAATATGTCGTCTTCTATCCTCTACATCACCACACCAAGATCTTAAATCTATAGCAGATGGATAAGTTTTTAAACGGGCCTCAGACCTTCTGGGTTCTAGCTGCTCCCTGTCGTTTTTTTTAAAAAGGCGCATTTTTCTTGATAAATAGGACATCTTAAATTACGTGTAAAATTTTTTGTTAAAAAAAATATAGATTATGAAGTATGAGGAGACAGTATGTCAAATTTTCGGCATCTTTGAAAATGTGTAACAATATGAATTTGTTTCTTTAAACAATTATGGTAATAAAGTCCGAGATAAAGTCTAACACATGGAAACTATATGAGATGTATAACAAATATTGAATGAACATTTCATCAGCAAATAATAAAGATTTTCACAATTCAAAACACACAGATGTATCACATATATTAAAAAATTTAATAAATACTTGTTAGATACAAATAAGCAGGTACTACAAAAAATGGCACATACTACAAAAAATTATCACAAAGCATTAAGTAAGTACATTTGTCAAAGCTGCTTTTGCTTCACTTTCTGGTAACTTATTGATCGCTTCTTGTGCTAATTGTGAGAATTCTTGTTGTAATGCGTGTGTCTTCTTTAAACCGCAACCACTTCGTAATGTTTGTCGTAATCCATAATAATCTATATCTTCTGGAAGTTTTAAAACACTATTATAATACTCTGGTTGATCCTCTAAATGGAAAAGCATTGGTGCGGACGTTAGTTTAAATGAAGAATACTGATCTATGGCTGTAATAGATTCTTTCTCGAATTTTAATTGCCAAGCCAAGGCCATATTTCTTCCTATTTTATAGGCCTCCTTTTGCAGTTCAATAGAATGACCGCCTAATTTTAATGCTCCTTGACAAGATTTTGCCAATAACGTTGCTCCGCCTAATACATTTCGTAAGGTCCATTCTGCTTTTGCATTACCCAAGATATCTTCTAGTTTAAATGGTTCAGTATCATACAAATTTGGTATAACGATTTCTCTTTGGTTGGGTTTTGGAGGAGCGGGTAACTGTCTATTATAATAGTCTCTAGGTCCAACGAATTCCGCTTCAGCTAAATCCCGAAGTGCTGTCGAAATAAGCTCGTTCACCTCTTGGTTTCTTAAAACGGCCAATTCACGAAAGCAAGTACTTAAAAGATAATCTCCAGTTAAGAGAGACAATTTGTTCCCAAAGTTAATATCATCCATGTCTTTCGTGTTGACTTTGTCAATGTTTAATAAACTTTTATGAATAATATTGCTAGTTTTCACCATTTCCGTAATTTCAGCAAGTACACGTTGACTGTGTAAAATACCTACAACTCAATTATCAAACCCTTAAGGAAGAATTTCATATTGAAGAGATATTTCACCTGCAGTAATATCCCGTTCGACATCAGAAAACTCCGGTTTAATGCCAGCTGCTTTCGAAACGAGGAGAACTATCAATCCGAAAGTTGGTTTATGTTTGCCAAGTAACAATCCCCTAAAAACATCTCTAAGAATAAAAATAAACATATTTAATTTGAATAGTTACTGGGCGGTTTTTAGTAGAGGGTGATTCGTTCCCAACAATTTTCTGATATGTAGTGCCACATTTGCTATTTCATCATTCAATACCCAACGTAAACTAAGAAAAGACGTTGAATAACCCACGACTTTCTCGGCATCCTTTATGAAGTCTGTACGTGTACTTTGGTATTGCTGTGATTCATTCTTTCTGGATTTTAAAACATGTTGTTTATTGATTACTGCATATGATGGTTGGCATAACCTGGTAACATGTCTAATGTTCATTTTACAACTTATTAACTGTTATATTTGATTTCCTTATCACGTTATATAACATATTCTTATTAGTAATAATTTGTTTGGTATCAGATGTCAAGTGCATCCATTGGAAGGTTATGTTCAACTTTGCTCAACTAGGCAACCAAAAAGACCCACATGTTTGCGGTGCATTTTACTTAGCCTATAGTCATCTGCATATTTTTATCTATTCATCAATTCATTAAAATATGAAACTGCATTTATGTCTGCTAGTGATAATTTCATTATTAAATTCATTTTTATAAAAAAAGCTATATCAATATTTCAGTAAAGAACAATCAACCGGATGCCGGATATGACATACAAAGTCCTTTGGCAACCAAATACATCCTAAAATCGTATCCAACTAGATAAACCGGGTGCTTTTATCAGGGTCTCGCATTCCCCACAGCATTCCAACAATTGTTCTGGTTCGCTACTCTGTGTAGCTACTGTTTTTTATTTGAATAATTAATTTAACTGTTGCTTAGTTTGTTGGCCGAGCTGAAAAAGCTTTGAAATAAAATAGGTGTGGCGCCACTACACGCACTGCCAGCAGCCAAAAAATCTGTCAAATCGTATTTTTATTCATCAACAACAATTTTATAAAATACAGAATTCAATATAATAAGTGAAAATGGTCGTCCAGGTGTACATTAGTGGCATATCCGGCAACAAAGAGGTGAGTGCAATAATGGACACCAGTCCAACCGGGACTGAATTGTTTTTAAAATACACCTGTTCGGTTTCACAGGTGAAAAAACGGCAGCAAAGAGTCCTTTTGATATTGGACTCGAAGAATATCAAGTATGAGGTGATTGATATCGCTGAGCCGGGCAGTGAAGAGAAGAAGGACTTCATGCAAAACAATTCCACATCACCTGGTGCCACTATTAGTGATCCAAATCCACGGCATCCACTTCCTCCCCAATTGTTTAATGGGGACGTGTACTGCGGTGTAAGTTTAAAATTTTTTCAACTAGAATTGCTGTAATTCGGGCTATTTGTCTGTAGGATTACGATCAATTCGATATGGCGAATGAAATTGACGAGATGGAAGTGTTTTTGAAGCTGGCACCGGACGATAAGGCGCCCACCCTCTCCTCTAGTGCCGATATTAAATTAGATAATGGAAATGGAGAGGTGAAAAACAATGAGGATGTAAGGGAACCATCGGTGGAGAAGGTTAACGATGGTGCTGGTGACGGAGATGAACAGCAATTAGATAATAATGAAACTGATGACCAGAAAATCGAAAATGGGAATCAGAACGATGAACAAACGAAATCTGATGCAGAAGAGGAGTCCTCAGAAAAGGCTGACGAATCATAATTTTTTTTTATATACAAACATTTATGAATCATCGTATTTTCGCACTGATTACACGTACGATTATTTAAAGACATATTTATCATCTTTTAACGATTATTTATCTATTGTTATTTTCTATGCTGTTTACAGTTTATAATATCTTGTAAGTATATGCGATGGTTATGGTCCTAATTTGTGCTTTTTCAAAAAATCAAATTGTTATCAATAAGAAACTGTTGAACAAATTTTTGATTTTGTAAATATATTTCTTTATTAATTCAATATACAGTAACTTTTATCAAATTTCTGAGCATTATATTAGATGTACATCGCCCTTTTTAACTAAAGTTGCTACACTATTGTAAGATAACAGCATTGGAGAGCCTTCTTTTACATCTACGACAACGTCTTCGTTTCCAGCATCATCCACTTCGAGTCCATCGATGTCTTTATTTGATTTGAAGAAGACGAAACTGTGCATATTCGGTTCAATGTCATCTTTAAACCAATCCTTTATTCGCAGATCTTTGTTAATAGCACTAATAACAGCATTTAAATGGGATTGAATGTTCTCATCGTACTCTTTTGCAAACTGCAGTTCAGATTCAGTTAGATAAGGGCTTAGTTCATCCGAAAGTCTTTGTTCTTCTTGTTTTAGTATGTGTGAAACGTAAGCTTGTATCTTTTCGATTCTAGTTCGTAAGTAACTGGTAACAAGATACCTCACACGATCCACTTCTAGTTGATATATAGTGCGTTTGAAGTCCCCTATACTCAGATTATCAATGTTCTCTTCCATTCCAGTGATTAAATCTAATAAGCATTCAACAATATCAATTTTATGGGGTAAAATTTCCGGTGCAAACTTTTCATTCCTCCATATATGCTCGAATTCTTCTATTATTTCAGCTGGGGTCTTCTGATCTTCCTCATCTGAGAAGCTTCCTTGCTCAGGATTAGGACTATCAATTTCTTGGATTATGTCTTCAATTTCCATTATTTTGAGATGTTGATTGGATTTGGGGAAACAGTGTGGTTATGTTCTTCAAACTTGAAAAAGTTTAGGGGATTTTGGTTATGAGGTTGGTAAAACTTAACGAAGATTGCCGCTCAAAGTTTTGAGGGTTGCCGAATGTTGAAGCGTCTCTTTTATAAAAATAGGTACAAGAAAATGCAAGTTAAGTGATTCAAACTCAACATTAATTATAGATATTGTTAATTTATTAAACAAACACTTTGGAGTTCAATGCTAAGGTATGTACACTTGATGCTATGTCTTACATTTTTTACAATTCTCTAATTTTGAGATAACACAATAAAATTTTCCAGTTCGGAACTCTTTGGGAATGATTAGTTTTTTGAAAGTCTAAAATACAATATACCGTATTAACTATGTATATTGCATGTTAATTAATGTCTTACATGTACCCAGGATATTCCACAATCGAGGAAAACCCCAGCATCAAAATCCAGTGGATCACCCAAGTCTTCAGGAAACTTGTCCTCCCCAAGCAGATTGCCAATTGCTTCATAAATGTAAGAAATCATGTTGTATATCCTTATAATTTAAAAATAGCACTGAACAATTATCTAATCATGAATTGACAAACTTAAATTTCTGAAACTATCTGAAACAAGCCCTCTAGATTCTCTAACTCTTCAAATTTGCTTGGACCCAACTTTGCAAAATCAGAAAGAAACGCATTTAAGTAATAGAATAGTTTATTTACAGAATAATTACATATAAACACTAACTGATTCTTGAATTAATCGGATTAACCACTTTTCCGGCCATTAATGTAACATGCAATTCTGAATCAATTACAAAGTACAAAAACGGATGATCTGCCTTAAAATAAACTGGTTCGGTTTGATGCAAATTTCCTGCAACAGTAAAAAAACATCTCGTTAACAATCATATAACAACTTCACACTCATCAAACATCATTATTAATTCATTACATAATTCGTAAATTGAGAGAGTGCAAAATACCCTCCCGTTATTCATAAGCTTTTTTCCTGTAATCACAAAAATTTTGTAATTTAATGAACTTTAATAACATTTTTTTTCTCTCGTTCACAATGTGTACAGCAGTACAAATGAGTAATTATTTCGTTTAAAATTTTGCAAGTTACTTTTCGTTCCGTCTTTGCTTTCTGTAAAGGTTGATTGTGTAATAATTAAACATCACTTTTTGTTTAATTTGTTAACAATAGCAGTCACAATTATTTAGTCGGTTAAAATGCAATTAAAAGCACGAAAAGAGTGAATTACTTAACACTTACTATAGGGCTCCATTAATGTGGGATCAACATAATTTCGTATTGTTACTGTAATTGCTTGTTCGATATTCTTCACGTAAATATCTGATTGATTAGTCATTGGAGTGAAATCCGCTTGTCGGGGTTCAAACACCTTCCTAATCCCTAACTGAATAACAAATTTTATTTACAAATTCTCTTTAAAATTCATTTATTCCACTTACTTTCTGCAGAGTGCTAGTTAAACTCACATATCCTCTAAGCATAAAGCTTGGTATTGTTGCAATCACATGCGTATACCTTAGATTGTCGATAATGTATTTAAGATTAGTGTTTACTCGTATATCACATATTAATTTGTCAATTCCCTTTTCTTGTGCTGGTAACAACAACAATAAATAGTACTTTGAACTGTCCAGTGGGAAACTTAAAGCGAGCGCATCCAAGTGTGGCACATAATGAAATGGTAGCACTGTATCATATCGCATAAAATTTATTTTTCCTTCTCTGTATTTATTGTAAACTAGAAAGGTAAATGGCTCCTCTGGCTGATAGGAATGATGATATTGTCTCGGTTTATAGTGATGATCATCATAGTATCTTGCTATCAAATAATCCACAAGTGATCTTCGTTTTCTTTCATTTCCTTCCGTTGTAACTATTTCATTGTTTTCCGTACTTCCACTTGTCTCTGTACTATTCTGCTCTTCTTCTGTTGTTTCACTTGTGTAATCCTCGTACTCTTCAGTTTGTGTTTGACTAGATTGATTCTCAGTTGTTTGATTTTCATCGGATTGTTCTGTGGTACTATCTTCCCCACTTTCATTTTCAATTGTTGTTTCCGTATCGATTGTGGTTGCAGGATTCGTTGTAATTTCTTCTTGCATCTCTCTAGTTGTCACTCGAGGTACATTTGTGGTAATTATCTCTAGACGCTTTTCTGTAGTCGACTCTTGCGGTGCATTTGTAGTTGTTAGTTCCCCCGACATTGTACTCGGTGTATTTTCCCGACTAACTCGACCTGAAGTGGTACTTTCGCTAGTTGTCTCAACGGTACTCGTCTCAATTGTATTTAAAGTGGTTCCAGTTTGCTCTTGGATAATAGTCGTCGGTTCCGTAGCCCTAATTGTACTTGTAATCCCTTCTGTAGTGGTAGTCGGCGTTGTCTCTGTTGTTGGACTTTCGAAAGTGGTACTTGTCACACCAACAGTCGTGATCTCGATCATTCTGGTGGTCGTAATTGGTGCCATGGCCGTGGTAGTCGTACTAATTGTTGTAGTTTCACTAGGAACCGTTGTAATAGTGCTATCAGTTTCACTCAAGGCGTAATTAAATGTTGTTGTTGGTAAACTAGCCGGTTTTTCAGTTGTGGCAGGGCCAGGATACAATGCATTATTGAAGGAAGCGACATCGTAACCATAAAAGCGTAAAATCGCTTCATATTCTGGATTTAGAATGACATTGTCGTCGTTAAATGTTAGGCCTCCCAGGAAGCCTTCTTTTGGGATGAAGTAACTCTGAAAAGGACTTTTGATTTCTTATTTCTGTATAATATAAATTAGTACTGTAGGGTACCTTTAAATGTCGATGGATGTCTCGTAAACCGACTCGAACTAAACGAACATCGCTGGGCACCTGAGTAGCCCATGCGATTTCATGGGCCGCTTCATTTCGGACACCTTCTCCAAGAGCAACAAGTACGCTAAAAGCCCCATAAGGGGACAAGGCGATGTTGTTGTCATTATTTTCATTGTGTATCTAAAAAGTGGTTCCTTTAATTGAATATGACTTGTAGATTTATTTAATTATGAGTCATTTTCTTAATTAACAATTCCAAAATTTACATGTACAGATTTTCGACTAGATTACGTATGTATGAGTGTTCTGGTGCGTAAAATTCGTTCAATGTCTCACACGTTGTTGTTTATTTTATGAAATTGTTATTCATATTTTTATTATTTCGGAGTAATAATGGTACCTCTATAATTAATAGGTTTCTTACAAATTTGAATTATTTTTCCCAATTTGAATAATTTGTTTATTACCAAACTGTAGCGACTATCGATTGTTTAAGCAAAATTATGGTAATTTATACACAAATGCAATAAAACCATGACCTAAACATATAAAAAATTATATACTTACAGCTAACAATTTCAATCCTAAATCATTAATTAAATCGACCATAATATCGCGCGGCATTTGCGTTTGCGAATAATGATGTTGATGTTGAGGATGGTACTGATAGCCATCATCATTTAAATTCCAAGAGTACTTGTAACAATAACTGCACGTAGCACTTAATAGAGAGAAGCAAGTTACAATAAACATCCACATGTCCACATGTATTAAAAAGACCAATGTATAAAAAAAAGATGTAAAAAAACGGTCTTTGCACTTGCACTGTTTACAGTGTACTGATGGATAGATTTGCCGGTAAAAAATGATAAAAGCCGACAACAGTACTAATAATAGTGGACAACAATGTGCAGACAGTTTGAGAGAGCACCATAGGAATGACTAAAAAGTCTACTGTGCGGCCAGGTAGTAAGCGAAGAGAGCATTTCAGATTGCCCGTATAAAGCCCCTTGGGTAATAATTAGTGCGAATTGTTGGATAATTGTTTGTAATTGCTGGAGTGGAACAAGGTGTTTTGTTTGTTCGGAAAAGATGTGTAAATGCTTGGACAGTTAGCTGTTTTTTTCATTATCCTTTATTTGTACATCAATTGCTGGATAGGAGAGCGAGATGTGCGTGAATGGGTTTTTAAGTTATTTGTTTTTTTTTTATTTTGCACAGATGAAATTGTGTTTGTTGTCAATCTGATTTGTTACACTTTGTGTGCGCTTATTAATTTCTATTTCGAAATATTTTAGTTTTACATCCTGGCTGTTTCCGTTCTTTACAATTTATCCGCATAGATAAGTTGCATTTTGTCTATAATTACGTTCTATTCGAGTCTGTGGTTTTGTGTTCAATACGATTTGCACTCGATTGTTAATTACTTTTTACAGTATGTACCTGTGGATACATAGAATGATCGGCTGCTTAATGTGTATGAAAATTTAATGATAATCTCATCTCGTAATAATTGATGAACTGAAAATATGTACTTGATGCAATATATCATTTTGTATATCCTTGAAAATGCTCTCCATTATAAAGTCAAAACTAATTTTAATTATATGCAATTTACATGTTTATTACTTAATGCCACTTTATGTTTTTAATTAATAGCCAATCGGTTTTTTATTTCAATTAAACATCCGCTCATTTCAACTTTTTTATACATTTTTTTTTATTTATATAATATAGATACAGATTTTAACAATAAATAAACAATACTCATACAATATATCAATAAACAAATGTAAATTCGTTCAGTTTTCCAGTACTTGACCAAAGAGTCCTTTCGTATAGGAATTTTTACCGCCACTGTTGTCCGACTCAAAACTCTCACCATTATCGATCGCCTTCAAAGCAGCAAGCAGTTTTTTCTTCTCCTCAATATTAACTAATGGTTCTTGTTTTTTCTTTTCATTCTTATTATCTACCTGAAATTTGTACTCGTCTTTTAGAATTTGGTCAACAATATCATCGTTCGATTGTTTATCCTCTTCAATTTTTAATTTGTCCTTTAATTTCCTTTCTAAATTCTTTGTTTCCTCAAACATGTCTATTAAAGATTGTGATTGTTCGCGTGATGTTTTCAAGTTCTCTTTGTGACCATTTATAACATCCGTACAATTTTTTACAGTCTCAATTACTTGAGCACAGTAACCTCCCAATTTGGTGTCGAAATCGCTTTCATTGTTTTCACTGGCTCTTTGGATAGCGGCCTCAAGAGTGTTTGAGAGTTTGACCAATTTTTGAGCAGAATTTGGTCGACTTGTGGATGATAAACTAGATGATGTGGATGGAGGATGACTTTCTGGTGTTGTAATATCAGAATTTGTTAAACTAACACGATTTTCCAACTCTGGTTGATGTTTTAATGATGTACTTCCAACGCTTAAACGATTTTTGATATTTTCTGAGGGACTTTTTAGGATTCCATTTGATTTGGATTTGTCTTCCGGAGGTGCTTTGATGGGTTCCAGTTTAATGGAATCGGTACGGGTTGTTTCGGAGCCACTAGACTCTGGTTTGACCGGTTGTGGACCAGTTAAATTTAATAGAGATAAAGATGGTCGATTTGGTAAACGGGAAATGCGATTTTTTCTTGGGGAAATTATTTCGGAGGACCTCTAGAATTTTAAAGATCATTAGAAGAAATTTAAGTCAGTTCTAATTTATTTACCTGTTGAACTAAATTCGTTAAACGTCCAATTTCCTCTAAAGCTTGATTTAATTCCTTTTGACATTGTTTGTGTTTAGATATTTCCAAATTTAATTTGTGCTTTGCACTTTTACTTTCTAACAACAATTTTCTATTCAATAGCGATATTTGTTCTTCGGATTTGGACAATTTGAAACGCAAATCGTCCACCTGATCGGCGAGCTTTTCACGTTCGATTAAACGTTTATCTTTAGTTAATTTCTCCAAATGTTTTATTTGTTCACGAACAGTGTTTAATTCATCATCTTTAGTTTTTAATAAATCGTTTAGTTCACGTACATTTTTACGTAGTTCTCGATTTTTTACTGTCAATACGCGGATTTCTTCTTCATGTGAATGCAAGAGACGAGGAAGTTCGGCATTCGTATTTTCGTATCTAGAAAAAAGATTGTGGAAAATGTGTTGACTAACGAGTATACTATTACTTGGAAAGAGCTTTATCTTGTCGCTTCTGTAATGACTTCAAAGTTTGATTTTCACGAGCCAATTCTGATAAATGGTAGTTTGCATCGTTCAGTTGACTTTGTATCGAACGAAATTTTAATAATTTAGCAGAGTAGAGTCGTTGCTTGACGATGTTATTAGTAGATTTTGTTAAACTTGAACGAGCTAATGGATTAGGTGGTTTGCGCTTCTGTAAAATGCAACTGGAATTTGAAGTACATACAGTATCGCAACTTTTGCTCCTGCAAAATAAATTTACATTGAATTTCATTTATATACATTTTGAATTTAATTGGCTACTGATACCTGCTATTTGCTAGAGACTTTTGTAAAGATATCGAACTTGCGCTACTCATAACAAAACACCTTTTTTTTTGTAGAAAAATTTTTAAAAAAATATTATCTTTCACTTTGACAACTGCAATGCGGAGCCATTTGTGTTTGTATACAAACTAAATGGTTGTCATGGTATCGTGTAGGAAAATTGAGGAAAACTCGAAAGAAAAGTTCAAAATAAAGTATATATATTTTTTCCAAACAACATAAATATAGTTAATTTTCCAATTGGTTAAATTAAATTACAATTTATATACACGCAATGTTAATCTAAATTTCTTTTCGATTTTCTTTTTCATGATTTTGTGTGCTCCACAACTTATAATAGTAACTTTGTACGTTCGAAAGTAACTCGTTATGTGTTCCTCTTTCAGAAACACGACCATTTTCCAATACAATTATTTCATCTGCGTCCATTATTGTACTTAATCTATGCGCTATGCAAATACTAGTACGGCCCTGTGTAGCACGTCTTAAAGCTTGAAGAATATTCTAAAAAATGGCAATATTTAGATTAAACTAAACCTTATTTTTTGTATAATTACATGTTCTGTAATAGAATCCAATGAACTAGTTGCTTCATCAAATATTAAAATAGGGGAATTCTTTAAAATCGCCCTAGCAATTGCGACACGTTGTTTTTCGCCACCAGAAAGTTTCAATCCTCGTTCTCCAACTTGGGTATCATAGCCTTTCGGCCATGAGACAATCGAATCGTGTATTTCTGCCATTTGGGCAGCCTTTATGACTTGTTCTTCAGTAGCGGTTAAATCGCCGTACTGTAAATTGTGTCTAATCGTGTCGTGAAATAGGACCGAATCCTGTGGAACAATTGCAATTGAACGTCGTAAACTTTCCAAGTCGACATCGCGTATATCTTGTCCTCCAATTAATATTTGTCCTTGTTTGGGTTCATAAAAGCGATATAGAAGACGGACTAGAGTTGATTTTCTATAAATTCCATTTTAGTTGATTGTAAAAAGCACAATTTGGTGATATTTACCCTGAGCCGGAGCCACCAACAATTGCAACCTTTTTACCAGGCTTAATTGTAAAACTTAACCCTTTTATGATTTCTTTTCCGGGTCCGTAATCGAAGTGAATGTTGTCGAAATTAATCTCAGATGTTTTTGTGTCCACGTGCAAATAAGGGGCTTGTATTTTACTTTTAATTTTTGTATCCATTGTCATTAGGGTGAACATTGTCTGCATATCGATTAAAGCTTGCCTTACTTCTCTATAGACACTTCCTAAGAAGCCTAATGGGATTGACAATTGAAATAGCAGTCCATTGACCATTACTAAATCACCCACAGTCATATTGCCTAAAATTTTTTTCTTAATAATTGCATGATATGTAGATGAGAGGTTGACGTACCATTTATGATGTTTTTAGCTGCTAGAATCATAATTGCACTTAGAGCAGCACTAAAAATCGCATTTTGACCAAAGTTTAAAAGTGCTAGACTAGAACTAGTTTTTAAGCTAGCTGCTTCATATTTCTTTAATACACCATCATAACGATTAGCTTCGAAAAGTTCGTTATTAAAGTACTAAAAAAAATAATTAAATATTTTCAATAGAAAATACAAGGAAATGTTACTTTGACTGTTTCATAATTGATCAAAGAGTCAACGGCTTTATTTCCAGCTTCATTTTCCGCTTGGTTCATTTTTATACGGAATTTTGTTCGCCACTGGGTGATGCTTAGTGTAAATGCACTGTAAACGCCTACACATCCTAAAGCAATTGCAGCAAATTCCGTTCCACATTTTACACTTAAAATTGCAGAGACAAGGCCCAATTCGAAAATTATCGGTACAACATTGAAAACCATGGCTGATAATACGAAATTGATTCCTCTTGACCCACGATCGATGGTTTTAGAAAGAGCCCCTATAAAAGAGTGAAATTGTTTTAAAATATAATTAGGAATTGGTGTATTCGAAAGAGGTACCAGTTTGTTTGCTTAAATGGAAAGTCAAGTCCAAATTATGTAAATGTATGAAAACATTTTTGGCAATTTTTCTTATCGAATGTTGAGCAACTTTGGCGAAAACTGCATTACGCAATTCACTGAAACCGGCTGCACCAGCTCTTGCAATACCATCTAAATCAGTGGGAAAAACACAATGAAAAGAAATTAGCTAAATGTATTTACAAAATTTTACCTACACCCTAATAAGATACTTGTCATGACTGTGGCGACGGTTTCAGGTGCTGTATTCATGTTTAATTGATTGGCAGCATTTAAGTAGTCCACTGCGTATTTGAAAATGAAAGGAACGCAGACATTAAGGACTTTTGCACCAACTAGTAAAGATAAAGCAAGTGTGACTCTGTCTCTGATTTCTTTGTTGTCTTTGGGCCAGATGTACTGTAGCATAGCCTGTACCATTTGTGTACCAGTTACTGGTTTCCCATTTAATGGGATTGTTTCACGGGATAAAACAGAAGCTCCTGGATGAAAACAACCACGAACTGGTTGTGGTTTGGGTGAAAACTTTGGTATTTTATTTAAAGCTAAAGCCAAAATTCCTCCACTGATTTTTGGCTTTTTAATTGCTTCTTTTTCATTTTTGCTAACGTTTGTCTGTAATGTTATGCAATATAAATGAAAGATTTTTCTTATCAATTATTATCTAACCTACCCTTTGAATTTGTAGAATTAATGGAGTTGATTGTAATTGTTTTCTTCTTGCATGTAAATGTGTAAAATTTCTGTATAAACATATTCGTTTTATGTGTTTATTTAATAGTGTTATATTGGGTTTGCTTAAGAATATTATTTGGGACATAATAAAGTTTTATTTTGACAATAATGACATTGATTGAGATTATTATTGAGATAAGAACTGACGTAACAGACAGACAGAAGCAACACGTGGGTTTCTTAACATCTCAAACCGAAAATCCCTAGTTTATTGACTAGGAGAAGCGGCATCTGGGGACGTCTACTTGAATGTAATTGAAAAGTTTGAATTCAAATTATTTATTTGTCTATTAAAAATATTGTAACAAAAAGTACAAATTCTGGATACTTATACATATTAAGTAAATTTTTAAGTAAATAGTTTAACTCTCAACTCTTAAGTAACAGTAAATACTTCAAAAAGTTCTAATGATCAACATTATTTTGATCTGTAGGCGCAATATTAGTTTCAATTTGTTCAGTTTCTTGAACTTTACTCTTGTAAGCTTCCTCAGCAATCTTGCTTAACTTTCTAACCATAGTATCTCCTAATTCCTTTAACATCTTACTAAAATACCCATCAGGATTTTGTAAAAGTAGATGAGGATGGTCAAATTCCATTGCTTCACCAGCATCCATCACCAAAACTTTATCGGAATCCATGATTGTATTCAATCTGTGAGCGATTGTAATCACAGTACAATCTTTAAATTCACGTCGAATTGTTTTCTGTATTAGAATGTCCGTTCTACAAACAATCAATCATTAGTTGGGTGATTTAAAATTAGTTTTACTTTCATACTGTGGATCAACATTAGCCGTAGCCTCGTCCATCACCAAAATTTTATTGTTTCTTACAATTGCTCTGGCCAAACAGAGTAATTGTCTTTGACCAGCACTGAAATTAGAGCCCCCTTCACTAACATTCTGATCTAATCCTTCCACCGAAGATTTCAGTTCAACCTAAAATAAATAGGTTTAAATAAAGCAATCAATGAACCGATATAAAGGAATGTTATTACATTGTCCAGCGCTTTCCACAATACATCATCCGTGCATTTGTCAAATGGATCCAAATTGTATCGAATAGATGCAGAGAATAAAATTGGTTCTTGTGGGATTATAGAGATTTTACTTCGTAAATCGTGTAGTCCAATGTTTTTCGTGTCAAGTCCATCAATTTCAATAAGCCCTTCAATATTAGCCAGTCGAAATAATGAAGCTATTAAGGACGATTTACCAGCACCAGTACGTCCAACAATGCCAATTTTCTCAGCGGGTCTAATTTTAATATTTAAATTCTTCAAAACCGGTGGTTCTTCTGGAACATATTTTAAATATGCATTCTTGAACACAATTTGACCCTCTTTGGGCCAATTTTGTGGTGGTTTATTTCCTGGAAGTGACGTAAAAGGTCCTTCCTTCTCAATTTTCGTGTATTGTAAAACTCTTTCAACGCTAGTCATATTAGCAGCCACTTCAGTAGTTTGTCTTACACCAAATTGAAGCATGCCTGTTAATATTAGACTTTGTGATACAACAAGACCAACATTCGAGCTGGATATAGTTCCTAAAATCAACAAATAAGTCTTAATGATTACTTTACTTGTATATAGTATGTTAATTACCATCATTGAAGAGCAAAAATTGGAATGATAATATTGTAAGAAAAACTGTACTTATTACGTCCAAGTAAAAGCCAAATGCCTCACTCGATGCCAAAAATAAGAACCAAGTACCAGTGTGTTGATCTTGAAGCACATCGAACTCGTCAATTATCATTTGCTGTGCATGAGAAGCTCGAATTGTTGGTAGACCATATAAAGAAGCAGAGACATGAGAGAAGACAGGCGCACGTGCTAAAATAAAATTAATAAAAGTATGGAAAGACATTTGTTATTCATTATATTACTAGTTCCTTCTAATCGCTTAATATTTTGCGCGGCTCGCAAGTAAATCACTCGAGTCCACAAAAATAAAATGCCCAAAACGATTGTAATAATTATCATCCAAGGTGTAACAATGAAGACCATCAATAAAATTCCAGACATAACAAGGAATATTTGAATTGCATCTAACATTCCCTTTGGTAACATTTCATCAATTGTACCCATATCCTTAGAAAATCTGTTTAAAATTCGGCCAGACGGATTGGTATCGAAAAATCGCATCGGAGCTTGTAGAACGTTGGAAAAGATTTTATTATGCAAACCAATCGATGCATTCATTGCGATTTTATAAAATAGTAGTGATCGGGCAGATGTTAATACAATCGCAATTATAATGAAGAATGTGTAGATGTAAATGTAATACTCTCTTTGGTACTCTTGAGTCGTTAATAATTCGTCAGTCCTGTTTATTAAGGCACTTAGGGTAGTACTTGTTTCTTCAGTTCCAGGCATTGTGACATTTGAAGAAGAATCTATTGGGTTAAGGACAGTTTCCGTGATGTTTAGAGAAGACACTGTTGGGGTAAGTAATGTTTCATTATATTTTTGTTCTTCAATACGAGTCCAACGCGTTAGCCACAGATCGGAAGCGTTGCAGGATAATTGTGCTATAATTAATAAAACTATCAAAAATAGTATTGTTATCCAGGAAGCACCACTGTTAAAGTATTCCATATAGGTAGACGTTGAAATTGATCCCTTTTCTATAAGCTCTTCAGTTTCTTGGGGCTCAGCCCCTTCTTCATCCTGTGATTTGCTGTTTGACGAGTCCTTTAAAATGAAATCGAAATTACTACAGAAAACATTTCTTAAAATTAGATATTTTACAATAGTTGATTGTGATGTCAGTCTTGGTCTCAAATTACTTTCGAATGAATTTTCTTTCTCTTCGTCCTTTGGTGTTTCTGGTGGTAAAATTTCATGTAAATCGCTTTCGTTTAGGTCATTAAAAGTTCCAACTTTTTCAATTTTCCCCTAAAATTATATCTGTAAAATTAAACATGAACAAAAATCTAAAAGAAATGAGATTACATTGTTGAGGACGACAATGAGATCGGCTTGCTTTAAGAATTGCACTTGATGTGTAACTAAGATTCTAGTTTTATTCTGTAAATAGTTTCTTATGCATTTTTCAAATAAATGTTTCCCAACTTGCGTATCAACAGCAGACAATGGATCATCAAACAAATAAATATCTGCGTCCCGGTAAACAGCACGTGCTAAATTCAGTCTAGCTCTTTGGCCGCCACTCATAGATACGCCGCGTTCACCCACAAGCGTTTTATCACCAAATGGAAATTGCTTAAAGTCACGTTCTAAGGCACATACGTTAATAACATCGTTATATCTAGAAAAATAATGTGTAAAGTTAAGAAAGTTATCGGAAATGAAATGAGAATGTGCAACCTATTCTTTACATATTCTTGTCCGAAAAGGATATTATTTCTGACATTGTTCACAAAAAGCCACGGCTCTTGGGAAGCGTATGAAATACGACCATTTACTTCCAATTTTCCAGTCCTCACTGGCAATTCCTTTAATATTAAGTTCAATAATGAAGTCTTTCCAGCTCCCACATTTCCAACCACGCAGCACAAGGTTCCTGGTTTTATGTCAAGTGTAGCATCGATTATTGTATCGACTATTTGATTTGGCGCCCAAGAAGCATTCACGTTTGTTAGTTTTATATGGCCACATTTCTCTGTTTCAACAATTATGTTTGACGAAGTGTCCGGTTTTTCTTCTTTTACAAGAAAATCCTCTAAACGTTTAACGGACACCTTTGCTTCTGCAAAGGAGGCCAACGCCAACGGATAGAGAATGCACATATACAATTGGATTGTGTTAAATAGTTGGGCAACAGGGAAGACGATGTCTGCTGTGAGTCTGTTTCCCATAAGGACGAATGTGATGACAGTTAAAAACAGTGTGGCACGTTCAGTGAATACCATCAATGCTAGAGAAAAGCCTTTTATGTACGAAGTTTTTGTAACGAGATTAATTTCATATCTGCAAGATATAATAATCGATTAATGTATTTAATTGAATGAATTTTCTATTGAGGGATGATTAGGTTTGTTAAATTTTCAGTAAGATGATTTTCGTTATTATTGCACCAAAAAATTTTTATAAAACGCAAAAATTCAAATCAAAAGTAAAAAAAAACTGGAAGTTTAACAAACTAGTCTTCCAGTAATCCCTTAAGTTTTATGACTCACTTTCGTGACAAGGCTACCATTTTCTTGAATGGCACTTCCCAGGCGTACATTTTAATCACTTGAATGCCAGAAG
The DNA here is from genome assembly GCA_963930825.1 of Silvanus unidentatus. NCBI lineage: Eukaryota > Metazoa > Arthropoda > Insecta > Coleoptera > Silvanidae > Silvanus > Silvanus unidentatus. The sequence continues at coordinate 4,433,975 of OZ005758.1, forward strand.
TGATCTCATTCATTAATTTAATGCGACTGTCAGTTCGTAAAGCGATTTTGAATCGAAATTTTCCCTGCAATTTAGACAAGTAACCTTCAATGGCAAATTGCAGTGATTGCTTTTCGAGAAGAAAACTTATGTTGTACCTTGTATAAATATGGCTTGTATTGAAATGAATGTAATGCCAGCAAATGCTGCTACCCCAACACTTTGGTACATAATGCATGTGGCGATAATGGTTTGCAACGGCATAATCCAAATATTGTGTAAGAAACCAGAGGCGAAATCGAAACGGTGGACGTCGTTCGACATGAGGTTTACTAATTGTCCAGGGGCTGTTTCACCCAAAGAGGTTCTATTTAGTTTCAATAACTGAAAAATTGGAGTTTGATCAAAATTAATAAGAAAAGTTTAGATTGGGAATTTGAAAATACTTTGCGATATAATAGTGAACAGCATGCAATCCTACATCTCATACCAATCCGTTGACATGCAAGATTATTGAAATGCATCAATGTCATATTGAAAAAACTTATTAGAACAACACCCCAACCGTACATCCAACCAATGCCACTGGATGCATTACATGTTGGACTGTCGAAACATTTTATAAATGCGGCTAATATGAAGGGCTGCAGCATTCTATAAAAATGTAACAGAAAGCGGAAATTAAAATATTTTCCTAAGGAATAGATTTTTCCAATTTTTTGATATGTATCAAAATGCATTGTCCTGTGAATAAATAATAGTATTATTAAACTCACTTTAGAATAACAGACTGCAAAAATATCCAGACTCCATAAATTGCATACTTTTTAAAAAAGGACATTCGGATAGCGCGAAGTAAACTAGGTCGATCATTGTCTTTTTTGGCACGTTTTACTTCTAGTTCCCAATTTCTAGAAAAATCAATCAATGAGTATTTGACTTTTTTTTGTGATTGTGTAAACCTTTCGAGTTCGTCTCCCAATGGGCTTGATGAGTCCTGTATTGTTGTATTATAAATGTCTTTAGTTTGGATATCATTTTGATAGCCAAATTTGAATATTGGAAAGACCCACCTAGAAAAGGCGCCAATTGAAATTATTTAATGTAAAAAAATATTTTTTTAATAACATTTGATAGGAATGTATGATACATATTTATAAAGAAAAATTATATAAACAATTTTAGATTCTTGTATCATTAATTCGGATTAACAATCCTATTGACCTATATTAAAACGGCGAGGGTCAGGATTATTAAAAAAAAAGATAAACATGCTTATCAGATTGATATGGTAGTTTGCAATGCAACATTGAAGGCTTTATTTGATAAGACTGAAATACATTAGAAGAGATAGGTATATAATTTGAAAATTGTTGAAAGAAAAACAAATATTTGACTTTGGACATTTATAACTTTTTTTTGATAAGAAATTCCTGTGAAATATTACATAAAAATATGCTCTTACCAATAAAAAATCCTTGAAATTATGTTACTTCGCTCTTCAGGACTAGGATTTTCATACTTTTTACTTGAATCCATAATGAAAACTCAAAAATATTCATAGAAAGAACGACATGAAAATATGAAATCAATCACACATTTTTAAGTACGAAACTTGTGCACTATTTTACAATAACAAATTGTTACATAAACAACTGGGTAGGGCTTAAATAGTTTTAAATAAAGGCATAAATTGTAAAGTGAGGTTATTTTGTATAAAATCAGCTGTGGAAGACAGCCCGGCCGGAATAATTACGTGATCGACTAACGGAATATATGATTACAAAATCTAACACGAATGCACTGTGTATTCAGCTAAATTGTTTATTGTACAAACACGAAGCAGTCACTACGAACGCAAAAATCGAATCGAAATTAATGTTTATAACACACAGCCTTGCTATATCAGATTGGGCAACATATGGAGATTCAGTTAAATTAAACTTCTAAAAATACGATTACTGAGAGAGATTAAAAGTTAATAAAGTCATATTCTAAGATTAAGATATATACCTTATGCCTGACTATATATTATTGTTGCTTTTTTAATTTTAGTGTTAAAATACGATAGAATAATGGTTAAAAAAAGACTTAAGAATTAAATTATGCATTTTTATATATATAGTAACTTTACAAGGGGTAAAATTAAATCAGATTTAATTGCATTAATTTGAAATGTTTATTTGAATCTTTAAAATTTTAGAACAATGTAACTGATAATGAATTCAAATATTGAATTCATCTTCGTGCAAATAAATCGTAAATTTTCTTTTCTTATTTTTGGTCTAATGTAATAAAAGTTTTTTTTGTTGTCGGGAGATGTAAAAGAAACCAAATGCATATACAAGCATTCATTTATTTAATCAATCAATCATCAATAATAATTATACAGCCAATGGCCTACAACAATCCTATAATCAATAATATATTTATAATAATATAATAATAATATTTTACATTATTTTTTGTTAAAATAATAATTGCATAGTCAACTATATAGGCCATCTATAGTAGCATAAATATGTTAATTCATTTTTATTTTATTTGTTGTTACAATAAACTGACTGGAAACAAATGTTTTGGTTAATTATAATTAATTTCTTAATTAATTTTTGCTACTTACTTTTTTAAGTAACGTTTTTAATTTTATTTACTTATTCGAACACTATAATTCTTAACTAAATTACAAACAAAACAGTTATGTTTATTATTGATAAGCTAATTTGTATAATAATTTATGTTAATTTTTCTTTTATCACAATAAAACTAAATTCATTTGAAATTTTTCCTTTGTTGTAAGTTTTTAGTTTTTCTTTAAATTTGAAATGGGAAATAATTGAAAAATATTCATAAGATACTAATTTAATTGCTTTGGACAATCTTTTATATAATTTTTAGGTTTTTTATATTTCGCTGTACTATTTTTAGGCTTTTAAATTATTCTGACAACTTATCTATGTTTTTTTTTCTTAAAGCCTTTTATAGGAGAAATGGAAGAATTGGACAAGCCAAAGATTTTATTTTCATACTTAGAAACGATATGATCTTGTGGAAGAATACATCACAATGATTTTTTTTTTATTATTTCTTATAAAAAGCATATTGAAATTATTGTTTAATTTAAGGTACAAGAGAATGTTTCATATTTCTTCTTAATTTTTTTTTCTTTTAATATCAACTAAATACTCATTATTTTTTCTTGGTTTTATATAATATTTTATAACAAAAATATATATTTTATCACAAAAAATAGCATTTTCTTTTCTTGATTACCCATATCGTTTACAAAATATCGTTTCTAAGTAATTTAAGCAACCTACAAAGAGTTCTCATTAGTCATTACGGATACTTTAACTTTTTTCTCATTTAATTAATTATAAAGCTTGGATATGTGATATATTCTATTTATACTGACTATATAATCTTATATTTATGATATGTTCACTTATTATTTTTTTTCGTTTTTTTTTCTTTATTTTTTTTTTGGAACACCCAATACTCGTCAAGTTGAAAAATGATGCCAGTCAATTTATATTAGAGATGATTTTGTGTGTTTTTCATCCATTTCATAGAAGTATATACAGCAAATCCACAGTTGAATTCATAAAATGTTTACTTGCTTGTTTGATCAGAAGTATATGCATTTCGTTTTTTTTGTGTGGTGAATTGTACTGCATATAACTAAAATATTCATTGTATTCTTCCCTTAAAATTATTCAAAGCAATTCACATATAAGAATTGCTTACAATTGTTTGTTTATTGATTAAGTATACGTTATTTGAAACACAATTTCGAAAAAGGAAAACAGTTTTTTTAGGGACAGGAGCTCGCTTAATGCTACTGTGTGATGCTGCGACAAATGAACGGGGGAGTTAAGAAGATAAATTTGTCCGCCTACATATCTAAGAGATGAAATAAACAAAAATTTTTGCAAAATTGTTTTCAATACACTTTGTTTGTCTATAATAACCTACTTCACATCCAGTTTACTATTTATGTTTTTATGAAAATCTACATCATTACAAAAAATTTACATATTACTGGTCGATTTTACAAATGGCGTTTTAGCCAAAAGCGCGATGAATGTGTCGGAATTTTATTATGTATATAGTTTTACGACTTTCATTACGGCCACGCTTTTGGCACGCAATCTGTGTGTTTTTAATAATTTTTCATATATATTTTTTTAATAATTCTGATGAGATAGTTATAACAATATATTTCATTAAAATTCCCTTCATCAATTTTCATATGAAGCATTTTATCGCCACTTGTAACTTAAATTTAAACACTTAGGAGTCTAAAACAGTGTGAGTGTATGTTATGAACGCGTTTTCTTCATTAGAAAGTGTATGTGTGTGTTTGCCATCATCCAAAACGCTTTCCACGACAATACAACAATTTTTCACTGGTTCGCTGGGGCTTGATAAGAAGTTTTCCGTTTTTAATTAATGAGAGTATCGTTAAAATAATTGTTACAAGTCCGTGCTGAAAGCAATTTCTCATTTGGTGAACAATTATTAAGCTATAATGGCATAAGTCGACCGTTTCGCACACACAATAATAAATGTGTAAATTGTTATTACATATAGAAAATGTTTTTTTTTCTTGAAATTTGCGTGCATACATGTATTACATTTGTAAGGCTATAATGTTTTATGTATGGAACATAAAAAAGCGTTCAGTTGTAACTTTAAATTTCATTTCTTCGCTCATTTACATTTCTTATGTAACAAATTATATAACGATCATTTTTCTTCATTTCTGATAGCTAATGGTGTGGATAAATTTTTCGGTAAAAATAGCGCATTCTTCTTAAATTATGATCGTCTAACACGAATATATGCTAATAAATGTGTGTATTAATTCTATTCTCAATCGAAATTATTTGAAATAATTTCGAATGTTTTATTGATTGTTTCGCATTGAAAAATTGCTGGCTCATCATAGAAAAATCATGATTGTAAATCGTTTCTTTGCATTTTGTTTTTCAGTTTTATTATCTAAATAACATTAAATTCAGCTTACATAAGATTTTTTTATCAATATTCAATACATCTATTTACAGATTTCATTTTTCATGTGTGGTTTATGTTTTTTTGCTTTACTTGGAAATACTTTCATAATCTTTTTGAGAGTTAGACTAGATTTGTTTTTAGTTTTATTAGGTATAGTAATTAATTGCACCATCATATGGATATGTTTGAGTAGTAAAATGCAGGGCGAGCATAAGAAAAAAGGCGACCAAGTGATGATTTCTTATAATACGGTTCTTTTTGTGTACATTATTAAATATTGTTGATAATTGCACCCATTTGAATTGTTTTAAATATTGTTATACAAATTTATTTCGATTGTTTATAATGATCAATCACTTAGTTCGCTAATACTACAAAAATGCGGAGGCACTAGAGTACTATCTACTAAATAGACTAGGAATACAGAGATTAATTTTAGTGTCAACTATACTTTAATGTTATTCTCCTTTTAGTAAAGAGTTTGTTTTTCAATAATTTTTTTTCTTTAGTTAATAAGGCAGCAAAGATATATATAAGAGAGTAGCATTTAACTAGAACATTTAGGTTTCTGTTAATCGTTTCAGAAAAACTATGATATGCTTTCTATTGTCAAAAGTGTCTTATATTTTTTCATTTTTTTTATAAAGATTCAAAACTGAAGAACGCAAGATAGACGCGACAGTTCTATATAGCGCATTAAAAAGGGTAAATGAACGTTTAAGTTATTGGCATCCATTTATACAAAGTTTTTATCTATATATTCGTTTTGTTTTTTTAAATTTTTTGTACAGATCTCTCTAAAAACTAATATTAAGAGTGTGATGGCTATTTACTAACAATAAATAGGCCCTAACACCAAGCTGCCATAAGAAACGAGTGTGTTATTATTTGTTTTTTTTTTTCTTTAAATATTATTAGAAGAGATAATCATTGACTTTTTGTGTCTTCGTCTTCATCAATATTTTATATATTCCCTTCGCATACAACATTTTTTTGTTTGTTTGTGCGTTACACTGAAATGGCAAACTCTAGTTCTTCTCGAATAGTTTTTTATTTCGTTTCTTTTTGTACCGTTTGCTTACTGCAGTGTAACATGACAAAACCATTTTTAAAATCCAATGGAAAACTGAAAAATGTATACATATATAAATATATAGCACACATATAACCCATTTTTCATATTTTTTTTTGTATCTTTATTACACTTTTTATAATATATTTTTTTATTTTGAAGCGATTCGACAATTCCGATCGCATTGCAGCCACGTGTACAATAATAATTGTGTGTAAATTTGCCTAGAATAAATAATTGCTTGATGGACAAGCATCGTACACAAAGAAATCCAACTGTTTTCTTTGGAAAATCCCTTCAAGTTTCATTTTACTAAAAACTAAAAGCATAATAAAATTGATTTGGCGAACAAACCGAAATGTTTTAGGTACTGATCTTTCACATTGGTTTTTTTAAGTCAAATCGACTAAACTTTCTACATTTAATTAGCAAAAAGCTGAAATCTAAACATTTTTCATTTGTTGTGTCATTATTAGCCTCAGACAAATACTAGCTAGTAATAATTTGTTTTTGTCATCAAATACGCTGCATTTCTAATGGTTTTATATGTTTTGTTTTTGTTTGTTGATGTTAATTTTGTGGCAAAATCGTTCTAATATTTGTTTAAAGTCCTCTATTGAACAGGAATCTGAAACAGTTGCATTAATCCTGTGGTGCCCAGAAGAAGTAGGATAAGTAGAACGTTCGAGGACCATTTAGTTGAATTTCTTAGCGTGTTGGCGTTGTTTAAGCAATTCTTGTTCGGTGGTGAACTGTTCTGAAGCTCGGCTGAAAAGGAAAAAAGATGAGAAAGTTAGAGCAGAGTTTGGGGGGTTTGGAAAATCGGACGTATAAGGGCTTAGATGTATATAAATTTAAACAGGACACATTTGTGAAGTGTAATACAATGACTGCGGTGAACCGAGGAACGATAACTGCTTTGGTCCACATGGGACTAGTGAATAACATTTTTTTCCTCTCCTCTCCCTATTCATCGTATATCTATCGTCCTTTATGCAGCACTAATAATCTATAAATGCACGACAGTGAACTATATTAAACGTATTTCCACGCAATTTCACATTATCCTCGTATATCGTCTATTCAAATTAATCACTTTGTACAGTATTAAATACCCGCACACATACACAGTTTGATGCCATTTACATATCTCTGTTTATATACGTACGAATAGGTTTACATAATCTAAAGGGAAACTGTCAACAGTGATCCGGAAAGATCAAGTTAATGAATTCGTTATAAAGTGTTTTGTGTGTTTGGTAAATGGAAGAATTTGGATTTTGTGGGCACACAACACAGACCAAATTCCCAATAATCGAAACAATTTCTTCGCAGACAATGTCCAATTCCAACTCATAGATATATATAGACTTTCAATTACTTTATTTGGTGGTCGGAACAACGATCATAAGAAAAGAGGAGAAAGGAAAAAATTAATGTGACAAATTTGTGGTATTGACTTTACTACCTCTTCTTTCTGTTCGCATACAGTTCTCTTCTTTTTCGTTTCTTCTCTAGTACCTTATTTTGCAAGCAAAGTGCAAAACTTCCAATTTCCAAGTAATTTCACTTGGATAATTGACACTTTTCAAACTTCTAACTTAGTTATTAGATTGGTAATTGTATTAAATGGGAATTTTCTTTACTTTGTAATTTTATGTGCGTTTTGTTGCAGTCTATAACTAAATTGCTTATATAATCAATGTCTATTAAATAAAAGAGGTTTACTTAAAATGAAACGTTTAATAATTGTGTAAATATCAAATAAATTTACTGAAACAACATTGCGTTGTATGTGTATGTGTGTATATATCAATATTTATTAAAACACTCGTAAAATAATATTTGTAAAGAGGAGTTCTTTTTCGGATTTGAAATTAAATTGTCTGTAAAATTGGTGAAATCAAAATAATTTCATTTCAGTAGCACGACGACGACGACGACGACGAAAGGGAGAGCCCAGTTTGGTGATGAGGGGGTGGAAAGTTTTTTAAAAGAATTTGCATAATTTTTTCATTCAACTATACTACCTCACCTACTATAGGTACATGTATAGGCAAATATATTCGGAAAAAGTTAAAAATTTTCATAGTAAATTGAATTAGAAAAATTTTTCAAGCTTATTCCAAAGTTGAAACATATTTTGCGAGTTTCTTATTTAACTTTTTCCAAGTTGTATGATGGAAAAAAAATTGTTGTGAAAAAACTTGTTTTTGGCGTACTTATTGATGAACAATTCCAATTTTAGCACTTTCGGTTAAATGCTTTCGTTGTTGTAAGTATATGAAAGTAGATAGGACACGTACACACACAGTTTTATTATATTATACTTACAACAAGTTTATGTTACTGCAAAAGTGAAACAGTAAAATGACTGTATAGTGTCGCATTTCTCATTCCGACACCTAGATGACCCGGGTAAACCTATAAAACATAATAAACGCATGCGGTAGCTATCCTCCAACTAAACGGAAGAACGCACACATGTCCCTTTTTCTTCTTCTAAGCTATATGTTATATGTGGAGGCTTAATGTTGGAAAACTGGAAAAGCTCTGGCTCGGGAGAGCGAGCGAGTCATTTTTGATGATACCCGAACCACCTTGTAGGCATACGGAAGTAATATATTTGAAAATGGCTCTATCCTATTACCTATTGTCAGAAAATATACACACCGAGAAAATATGGAGATTGTTGGATGCACAAGAGCTCTCAGCTTGCAGAGAGTGGGATAACTTATTATACGGTTTTAACGGAAATAAGCTAGTCCCAGCACACGAATCACGACATAACATACAGCAAGTATAGAATTTATAACGTCCATTTCGTTGAATTCAATAATATTTATCTTTTTCCCATACCTATAATTTGTTCCTTTTGTTCTGTATTGAATCAATGTCGAATATATATTACATTGGAAAAGACTCTTTAATCAATTCACTTTGTCCTTGGTAGTGGGAAAATAACTGTAACTTTTCTTTTTGGAGCAGAAAAATATCAATATACCTATATGTACATATATACGAGTAGTATATAACTATGATGGTTTGTTAGTGTAAAAACTCAGTGTTGTGTGTTTGGGATTTGAATTTTCTTTTTGAACAAATCTTATCATGTATACGAGAGTGGGTACCTACCCGTCTCTCTATATGTATCTAGTGTTGGAATCAAACAATCAACCATGTAAACACAAAACGAAAACGACAGTTTGTTTTCCTTTAATTGCATTATTTTTATGAGCGCTCATCTGTACAAACATTGATCCATCATCATAATTTTTTGTTGTGTCTTTTATTCCAGACTGTGTATGTGTGCTGTAAAGCCTTTATTTACTTTGATGTATAGTTTGTAACGAAATTCACTTAAATAATGGCTCTTCGGATGAAAATATATATGTGGATGAAGTTTGAAAAGGGCCGTGGTGTGTGAGCGAAACGGACAGAGAGTTATCCCGGGTAAAAAGTCGGTAGAAGAAAAAGGGCTACTTGGCCTAAAGTTGAAATTGCATTTGCATAAACCCCAATACGTTTTTTTAGCTTTGTAAAAGATGTGCTGCTCTCTTGTCTAAAGTCCAACACGGAACATAATAGTAACTCGAATTCAGTTTGAAGAACCTTGCTTAAAAATAACACCGAATACACGATAAACCACTAACCGCACTTAAAGAAAATTATACGTTTCTTGTGTGTGTAAATTGGGTTAAAAGGAACATAAAGAATCAATTTAGATAAATTGGGAGACGGTGTTGGTGGAGGATATACATAGAGGTTCTGATATATACCTGTGACTTGTTGTAGTTGAGGTAGGTATTTCTTCCAGAAGGCACACTGCTTAATTCTAGGTCCCCGTCCAGTTGCGGTTGAATTGACATCGAGTGTTAGAAATTCCCGTCCATAAGCTGTGTGCAGAGGCCAAAATGTGGGCGTCCAGACACCGTTCGGCGACAAACTTGGATTGCCAGTTTTAGCAAAGTTCGCCCAATACCTCATAATACGTTTACTCAAGTCCACCTCCTGTACTGTATAACTTTTAGTTGGATTCAATGGTTCACCGAACACGTAATTAATTTCATCTGCATGCATCACACCAGTCCACGAGGGCCACGGATTCGCCACCGTTCTATGTTTGTAATAATACATGTACACATTATTACCAGTTTCAGCGTATCGATGAGCGAATTCGTTCACATTACACGTGAAATGGTAATCGCCAACCATTTTATCCAATGCATTACGATTACTAACTGGATCATCGGGATTTAGCCAATCAGTGTATTCAAAAACGATCGCTTGCCTTGCCACCGGATTACTGTAGGGGTTTAGTTCACTAACAGCCCTTATAAATTCCTGTCGATTAACGTACACATTCTCCTCTTTTCGAAACAGCTCGGTCAGATAGTAGAGGATGAAATAGTAGCCCTCCTCTGTATTAGAGCCCATTAGAATATTGGTCTTTTTGAAATTCTTATTGGCCATCGCCCTGACTGGATGCTCGTCAAGGAATGCACCATCAATGACGGGCACAAATGGAAATTCACATATTCCCAATGTGCCCCATTCATTGTTAACCAGGTCGAGGGGGTCTTTTTTCTTTAAACAATCAATAACTGAACTGAGATCACTTCGATCGTGCGGACAATTGACGGCCTCCGCCAATCTGAGGCCGCGTAAGATACTCTCTTCACGGGATATGATGGCCCATGGGGCCGTTGCACTACCCGATTCCATTATAGCCTGGGAAAATAAATTCCTCGATAAAGGTGACAATAAATGCAATGACACTGATACGGCGCCAGCCGATTCACCAAACAGTGTGATATTATTTGGATTACCACCAAATTCGGCGATATTATCTCGTATCCATTGTAATGCCATCATTTGATCAAACATGCCCGCATTGCCCGGCACATCGGACGTACCGAAATATAGGAAACCCAATGAGGCGATACGGTATTGCATTGACACTAATATAATATTCTCTTCTGACACTAAAATATTATGATCGTAAACGTCCAATGTGTTTGTGCCCGAATAGAAACCGCCCCCGAATATCCATACCATAACAGCAGCACTCGTTGGTCTCGGTTTTGGCACCACTACATTTATGTAAAGGCAGTCCTCGCTTAGAGGTGTATTGGGGTTCCACATAGTGGCACCAGGAAAATCACCAAACAGTGTATCCGTGATTTGGACACAAGAGTTCGGTTGTGTTGTTGTATTTAATACACCCTCCCATTTCTCGTGTGGTCGCGGATGACGAAATCGCAAATTGTTGATGGGCTTTTGGGCGTATGGTATACCGAGCCAAGCATCCACTTTCTTACCGGTCGCCGCGGTCATTGTGAGGCCCCGAATTTTGCCTTTTTTCGTTTGTATTATGAGCGGATCATCGTCAACATTGTCGCGACGTGTAAAGTCTCTCTTGTCATCGGGTGCGTCGCGACGGAATTCTTCCGAGTCGCGGTGAGGATCGAACGGGTCCCTTGACATTTGATATGACGCTGCATACGGTTCGGGCGGGTGATGGCGACCTCGATGTGGTGTCGGTAGGCATGATGGCAATAGGAAGGTCACCAGTAGGCAAGTCGCCCACGTTCCCGTCATTCTTCTCAATCTGTACACACAAACAAAATTTCTACACTTAATTACATATTTATGGGTATACACATTGCTTATATGAAGACACACTCTCAACTCTTATCACATGTTTATTTCAATTATTTATATACGACTTTAACACAGAGAAAATCCGATCTGAAGGAAATTTATTCCCATTCCCTTTTCAACTCTGTTGAAATATTACAGTGAATTCGTTGAGTCGAGTTGCTCTTTCGCCACCACCTTATTCCTGTTACCAATTTTCTTTCGTTTTCTCCTTATATCAATATATTGTTATTCGAATTTCGAATAGCATATTTATGAACGTGCATTCTACTCTCTGTTTAACATCATTTGTTCATTTGTTTACAAAATTTATGAGAGAGGAAAATGTTGTAGTTCTCTAGTCATCAGTTGATGAGAAGGTGAAGTGAAAAGGTAGAAATAAACTGTCACCCTATATACCGGGTCGTGTCTATAATAGTGTATGTGTAATGTGTAGAGTGAGTTGAGGAAACATTTACACAATCTGGAAATAGGTTATTCGGTAAGGTAATATGATCCCATTAGTGAAATATACAATGAAAATGGGGGGATGGCGATAGAGAGTGTAATGCCAGAAGCGGCGAACCTCCATCCAACAACGCCACTATACTAATTACAATCAGAGCAAGCTCGCTAATTGGAGACCCGGGATTATTAGTTTGCCGGCCGACAAAGTCCTCTATTACAGGATGTTGGGATGCACATTGGTCTAAACAGATATAAATGTAACTCTGTCAAGTGAATATGCTGGTGATGTTTAATCATTGGAGAGTGGCAGCAAGTGGGGCCCAGTTTAGTTAGTGCAATGCAATCTTGTCACCCCCACAAATTAATTTAATTACAATTTAACTTACTAAATAAATGTCAACAATATAGGGTGTTTGGTGGCATATTGGATTAGTATTAGGATAGGCCTAGTGTGATGACAGAAGCCCAAAATTGTCCTGGAACAGAAAAAATGTAAATTAGTGTCGGGGTGCTCTCACTGTTTTGTTTTGTATTTTTTGTGCTAGTTGGTTATATAATTTTTTTTGTAATATTAATACTGTAGCGTGCGCTATGTAATTATGTCATATTGTTTGATTAATGATGTTGTCTGTGTACTCTAGGGAGTCTGGATTTTGCATTTCAATCTAGTTTAATGATGTGTTAATGATGGCACACAAAATAGTCTTAATCCTTTTATAATTTATCTCAATTGTTTATGGGAATGAAAAAAAATTAACTTTGTGTTCGCTTGGTTTTTGTGTCATCCACGATGTGTGAGAGAAAAATTAATCTGCAACAGACACCAATCTAATAATAACTTTTATATAAGATTGTAATGTAGTTGTGACGAGAGGGGGTTGAAAAAGTTTGATTATGTGCCTTGTGGCTAAACATAAATTTCTTATTAAAACATAAACTATAGAAACCGTTCGTGTGTCCCCTTATACAAGTTCCACATCAATCAAATTAAAAACAAGGAAAAGAAAATGGTGAAATAATTTTTTTTTCTCTCCGTGTGCCAGAAATGTATTGATGGTCTATAATAAATAATCAAGGAAAGGGCTAAAGGAAAGAGGGTGAGAAAGTCAAGTTAGGAGAAAGAAGGAAATTTTTGTTTCACACACACAAAATATTATAAACGTCTCTCCACCCTTTTGACCTACAGTTCAACTAATATCGATTTTACCATCACAACGTCCCATTTACTAATTTAATTACTTTTCGGTTTTCTACACTATTAAAATAATCATCGTAAAAAATTTACATAAAGCGGATTTTCAGGAACTTTATTGGCTTTTGTATTTAATGAAGTTTTAAAGCTGCCACATGTCGTTAACAGTGCTTTACGTGTAAATGTGTGTAGATTTTCCGTGGGTAGGAAAATTCCTGAAATGCCTGATGCGAATATAATAATAGGTAATTGAACGTAGTTTTTTTCCTCCGTTTTACCGCGTACAAGTTATTGTTAAATTTTAATAAGTTGTCATATAACAGTTATAATGGGATTGACAAGGGTGCGGGCGTTCGGCTTTTATCACATATAGTCTTGTATCGTACATGATAGTAATTTGTTATTGAATAAGGGAAATTTGTATTGGGGTCTGACTGGTAAAAGGGCTGCCTATATAGGCAAACTGCGGCATTTAATTCTCTATAGCCGCATATCTATTCATTGGGGGCAAAACATGGTGGTAGTTTTATAATAAGAAAGGAGATAGGAGTAGAGTACAGAGAGTACGATGACGACGACGTCGACGGTGCGGGAGAAAACATAAAGAATCAAAACAGGGCAGAGAGCTGAGAGAGAGATGATGATGCTGCTGCTGCTGCTGTGTTACCATAACCGCAACACCAAAGGCCCCTCTTTAAACTTTGTTATACAAGAAACTTGCTTATTTAATGGCCTTATAATACAGCATCCTTTTTTAACTTAAACAAATTTCCTACCCCATATTTTAATGAGATTAATTAAAAACTTGTTCAAGTTTTTCCATCATATATACGCATAAAATTCTATAATTAATATTTTATCTTTTTGTGTCCACTGTGGATGTATTGTACCTATTCCTACATGTGTGCCAGAAAAAAGGGATGCACACCGTTTTAATTGATCGCGGAACAAAATTTGAGTTCTCTGAATAAATGTAGTGGAATGTTTATGTTCTTATATAGGGTAGCGAAAGGCGGAGAGGAATGAATTTGTATGTGTGCGTGTGTGGGTGTTTGAATACTGCTCTCTTTTGTGAATTTACTTTCCAATATTATACGATTTATTGCGTATAAAGTTTTAGTTATGTCTTAATAAATTGCAAAGGAAGACATTTATTACATAGATATTCTTGTGTGTTATTAATGGGATATCATAAAGACCCAGAGTGGTATGTCAATTCCAGTCCCTTACTAAACACATTCGATGTAGTGCAGCGATAAATTTACTTTTGATTTTTATTGACTTTTATTATACTTTAGTTCCGATTGTTATTGTTGGCGAAAAAATGCCATGATTTTTTAACACAAATAAATTTCATTTGAAATAATTTCTCTTTGTGTGTTGTGTAAGGTATATAAAAGGGCGAGGAAAAAATGGGGAAAAACAAAACGATTCAATAACTTTGTAAAATGGAAAAAAGAAAAGGGGAGTTATTGGTTTACAAAAGGAAAGTTTTGCCGACGTTTATAAGCGCGAATGAATGATTTCGAATAGGGAAAAAAGTTGAAAAACAAAGCAAAATTCCAGCAAAAAAATACTCAAATTGTTGGAAAATATTTTGCTTTTTGATGGGTGTGAAACCGGTGAACACGCGCTCGGATTTCCCTTCAAAATTGTTAAAAATTGCTTGTATTTGTTTGCACAACTATTCACGTATTGTGTTCTTAAGTGGATAATTTGTATAATGTAGTGGCACGAGAATATTAAATGGAGCTAAATAGAAAGCATATACAGACGGTTTGTTGAATAGCAAATTGAATGGAAGTACAATAACGAAACTAAAACAATACCATTAATTATGTTTTTAACAATTGGTATTATAAGACAGTTAATTATGCAACAATTTCTTTAATGAGCTTTTTTCACTTGAACACATGTTCCTGTGTGTTGTGAGATGTGAAGCAATTTGTAGTTGCTTCGAGCTTTTTCTAAGGCAACTTTTGGATTGCTTTAAGTTCTTTTTATTTTTCAGTCATTTTTCCCAACCGTTAGACTGATTAAATTGAGATTAATTTAAAACTGTACCGAGAATAAAAAACAACATGTAATCTGTTTTAGATTTTTTTTTGCCAGCGTTTATCAGTCGTTAATGGCTGAGAAAATTAATAAAATAATTATTTAAAGTGAGTTGTTAGGAGTTCGGGGAAAGTTGACACTTGTGAAACTTTTATGGAAAAGCGTTTCCTCTATAGATTCGGAGTTTGCAAAAGTAACATAATAAAGTTGTGCTAGAATATTGATTTTTTTATTATATATTGTAAAATTAGGGCCAAGTTGGTAATATAAAACTGATTAATTTTGTGATGGATTATTATTTTGCTCTGTGCTGTGGTGTTATGGCCGCTTTTATTTTATATATAGGAAATTATTGCTAATACAGTATAAGTTTTAATGAAATTATTAGTCACCTTTCAGAGTTTTATAATAATTCATCAATCAATGTTAAGTATATAATAATTTTAAAACGTTGTCAGAATATATCAGAAACTTTGAGTTTTTTCGCACAAAAATTAATATTTATTTACTTATATATGATATGTATTATATACTTGAAAAAGTTTTATTTGGCAGGTGTTAAGCCGCTAGATAATCGAACACTGAAATCATTAAGCTTTAACATAAGAAAAGAGCTTTGATTTAATCTGGACTACATTTTTTATCATTAAATCGTCACAAATGTGGTACATGCACGCCATACACCACCCTTGTCCCATTAGAAACGGAATTTTTCCTCCACATTTTATGGCACCATCATTAAATCATATTTACATTACAGTTTTATTTATTTATGGTATTGCAAAATATTTTTATTTTAATTGGCACTAGAAATTCTTTTCTTGTCCTGATGCATGCAATCGTCGTATATGCGGTGCCCGTTTTTTTATTAATAACAAATTGTTTTCGTCATTATATTATGGAATCAATTTTTATTAGTCTCGCTAGAAATGCGGCAAAAACACACAAAAATACACATACACTGTGTGTGTGATGTTATCAAATGGAATATCAAATGCGTTTGGAGAATTCAGGACTTTCGCATCAATAATGCTGGTATCTCACGATACAACAACAATTAAAATACTTTACGACTTGGCGTGTCTATGCCGTGTTGGCCTTGGCGCAATGGGGCACCGGTTATTATAACTATTAAAGCTCTCTCTCCGCATACAACAGACAAGTAAAAAGCTACCCCTCTCTGCACACTGACTGACTGCCAACGAAGTTGTGTGCTACTTTTTGCACGAAAAGGAAATGTTTTGCAAGGAAGAGCCCCCACGAAGGATAAACTTGACGCTCTCACTGTGTAAGGTATACGAATAAATTAATTCGTTTCTACTTGTAAGTATTTTTTTCTCTTTTGAAGGATGAGGGATGCGCTCATACAGGATTGTCCAAAGTTTCTTGTGCACTACTGTGTGCCCCACAGATTCTTTCCTCTTCTATCCAGGAAACTAGAGCACACGATTTTAATATGGACGGAAGTGGGAAAAAATTTAATAGGATTTTCTTTGCAAACTAATCACCATTTGTATGGAATACTAATAAGGAATCGATACGAGTGAATTTACTGCAAGTGTGATGTGGTAATCATTTTTTATTGCGAGCTTTATTCCTTCTGCTGGATTTTATTGGAAAATCCCAGCACTGTCTTACATTCCAAGTGCTGTAAACTTTAGGAAAAGTCGAACGAGACTGGGGAGTTTGTTGGGTGCGAAAAATTCTATAGAACAACATAGAAGGACAACTGTGTGCTATTTTTTAATTTCCAATCAATTCTTTAATTTGCAAGTATAATGCGGGAAAATTTTCATGTGACTTTGGGGCTCCAAAGAGGATTAATTTACTGGCTAGTGAACATACACGTGACTTGTCACCCATACAAATGTACTTTGACGCAAGAAAGGAGAGAGAGCTTTGAGTATGGCACACAGATTGAATCGCTCTCCTTACAGATTCAACGGAAATTTATGTACACGTATAAAGCCGGTTGCCCGCTTATGTAATCTTGCCACAGCTTTTCGTCACTTTGTGTGCAGTTTTGAAGTCGTAGAGTGTTTGGAAACTGTGTCTTGGTCTTGTCTTTGACCTTGAGTCGAGTTTTCCTGCACAAAGTTTCGCTGCCTTTCTACCATATGTTTATGTTAACCGGTGGCCCATAAGGTGCAGTGTTGTTGTATCGTGGTGCGCATCCCGCATCCGCTGCCGCTCTCTTCTCTCATAGTCATAATATAAAAACCTATTAAAAAGTGTGATATATGTATTTAAAAACGTGGAGGCCAAGAAAGCGACGGAGTAAATAGGTTTTTCTCTCGTTCTCCGCTTTTTCCAAGCTATTATATAAAAATAAAATATGATTTTATAGAATAACTTCAATAAATATAGTGGCAAAAGTAGGTACATAAAAAGCTCTGAATAAAATTTTCTATTTATACAGGCTTCCAGTGTTTGTGTGTATAAATATTATTAAGGATAATATATGTGGCTTACTTTATCTGGAAACGTCAAGTGATTTTAATAACACCACAATGAAAAAAAAGTTCAACGTGAAAACCGCTTTGACATTACGAATTAGTAGAGGAAATATTCGGTGGCATACTTTTCCGAAATAAAATCGATATGTAGGGGAGCTTTTTCTCTATGGCAATACAAATACTTGTAAAAAATTAATTGGGATACTGAAAATCACCTGCTATATATGTTGGATGGTCTTCAAGTTCGCATCTCCAAGCGAAGAGAAAGAGAGAGAGGGAGCTTTATTAAAGGCAAAGCTCCAACAAGTATACACAATATAAAATTACATCCCGAAATTAATGAATCATTATGAAATCTATAAAAGTACCTTTTATGCAGTGTAAGCCAGCCTCCCAACATATAGAGAGCGAATTCAATACGTGCCTTATCACAATACAGACCATACAACCGCCCCCACTATTATATTCTAAATGGTTTTTATATATTTTTATGTGTCGTAATTTTTTATAACTTGTAGATTTTGCACACATAAAACAAATAAAGTGAACGAACGAGAAAACTCGTCTAGTGTATTTGTGTGCTTTGGTGCTGTGTGTGCGGAGAGAACGTTACTTTTTTTAATAGCAATCGTAGGCAAACATTTACGATAAAGGGGCACATCTTAACTGAAACGTAAGCAGCCCCATTGCTGCAGTATTATTGTGTATTACGGGAACCTGTGTGGTGGGTGTACGTGTAATCGAATTTGAACCTTATCTTCAATGTGAAATATGTAGCTAGTAGTGCGGTTGTGGAGTAATCGATGGACAGACTAGGCAGTCAGCCAGCAAATGGTTCCTAGTTAGTCGTAGTCGTCAGCGGAAAGTAAGGAATGTAATGCCGTTGATTTGCATGTGGCACAGTTGCCCTTCCCGTGCCTTCTTCGTCCCGCCGGCACACTTTAATCACCAAACATCAGCATTGCATCTGCAACAGCCCCAAAATGTGGGAGCTTTGACCCTTTTAGAAGGTATCCTGCTTCCTAATGCTGGCCCATTGGCATACAGGGAAAAATATACGATTGGTTCCGCGGGATGTGATTTTTTATTTATTCAACTCCTGCTGATACGTTCAATACTTTGATTAATTCCGGCCATAAATAATTCGAGCAATTTTCTATTATTAGAAGTTGGAAAGTGGCATTTTGCGGAAAAACAAGTGTCTATTAATTCTGTACGAAAGACGAATTAAAAGTTGCACTTTGGAACTTGAAAAGATGCTTAAAAGCTTAAAAGTGCTTAGTTTCATGGTGAATTAAAATAAATCAAGCAAAATTCGCGGTATTTTAGTGGGATGAAATCGAAAACAAATTAACGTTTTTCAGTTATAAGAAGCTTGACGCAGTTTATATAGAGAAGGATGCTTTTTTTTACTTTGCTGTAACGAACGAAAAGTTAGATGGTACTTTGGGGGGTGTTCCATTAAAGCATGTCAACTTTGACGGTGACATTTACCTCATTTGCCTTTTGTCCTGCACTCACCCACACACACATACATACCAATTCCCCATCTTTTCAGTAAAGAAGAACTGTGGTCTAATACTTTGCCATTCTTCTACATTTCCTTGTCTGCTTTATTATATCGTATAATAACGAAAAGTGTCACAATGAAAATGTTACCCCTTATAAAATTTCTATAAAGTTTCAATATGTGTGTGTTAAGGGGACTTTTCCTCCTCCACCTTGAGCGATTTAATGTGCTTCGGTTTTAACATCATACTTATTACGAAAGCAGGATTTATATTTACGTTGCATTTTAATGGCAACACTTCGACACCAGGAAAAATGAAGTTTCCTCGCTGGTTGTATTACGTTCTAATGACGATTAGACAAGTGATTAAAGCAGTGTAATGAAGAGAATAATTTGTGCTTTTTCCTTTTTATTGGTGTGCCAGAATATAATTGTCGTATGCTGTTATCAAGATTAGTTAGGCACGCTAATAAAACGGCACTGGGTGCAATAAAACGGTTCATACATTTGGAATAATATTTTTCGTACAAAAACACGACACAGAAGTTAAAAGGAAGGCCCGATTTTCCTCGTTTCACCATATCTCTAACAAATCATCAATGTTACCGGTAGAAAAAATAGCGAAACAATTTTACGATTGTCTTGTTCTCTCTATTACGATATGGTTGGATGACAAGATGTGATGTTTCGTCGGTAGCATGCATTTTAATAGTATTTTCATGAAAAGAGGTCATCTGCTTGAAGAATATTTGCCTCGAAGGCGAACATACGTGCATGTATATTACACAATACCTTTTTCTAGAAAAATAATAATGTAATCTTGTATACGGGGATTGTCAGGCGACGACAACAACTATTACACAACAACGATGCCATCATCATCATCATCGTCCTCTCGTCTTTGGCTGTCTATCGTGTGTACGATGTTTGTGAACGTCTGTGGAAATGAGAAGATGTGCCTCGAGCCGGCCGATCTCGGTCGTTCTCTCTATTGTTCAGTAAATACTCAATCGGTCCTTTGTTTCTGCTTTTGTTTATGAAATACCAACTTAAGGGGGCACGACGTTCATAATAAAGACAAAGAGACACTGCAATGTATGGATGATGACGGTTTGTTTTTGGTCGCCACTCACTTTTCCGCTTTTGTTGTTTATTAAATTTATTATGCGAGTAGAAATGATGAAAAAAATCGCGCTCACAAAAGCTCGGCATAGTGGATGATATTTTGGAAATCGATACAATTGCCTATTGTCTCTATGTAATGTATACATGTTTATTATGGAATGCTTTAATGAGTAATTATGTATAATTAATTCGTTGCTTGTGGAATTTCAATTTAAATTGCGGGAGTGTTTTTTTTTTCAAATAAAACACGGCCGACGCTTGTTTATTGTTACAAGACGCGCCAATCAATTATGTTAATGTCGTTAATTCCCTAATAAATGTTTCAGTAGGGGGATGAACGATAATATGGCAAAAGGAAGAGTTCGTCTGATTACGATGCGCTCCCTACCCGAAAAAAAGCAATAAACCAAGTAATAATCAATTATATCACGCAGTTGGCCCAAATCGAGGAAAATCGTCAAGGTTAAACCAACCACAGTGAGCTGTTTGGTGGAGGTGGTGGAAGTGCACGTTTTACAACATTACAACCGAGCGGCACGTTTTTCCTCCTCCACACCGCCACTACGCCATCCCTCTATATATTGGACGATCTCAGCTGGTGGTGTACTACTAGCGTGTGTTGTGTTGTTCTTCTTCGTTTTCGGTGTTGTTTCTTCTATTGCCTGTGTGGCCACACAGTGGTGTATCCCACTTGTGGAAAGTCTGCACGTTCGCAGG
Organism: Silvanus unidentatus; assembly: GCA_963930825.1. Lineage (NCBI taxonomy): Eukaryota > Metazoa > Arthropoda > Insecta > Coleoptera > Silvanidae > Silvanus > Silvanus unidentatus. Next base: position 4,455,208 of record OZ005758.1, read on the forward strand.
ACTTGGATGGACCCTCCCTCTCGCACTGCTCTCTCGTCTCTCTGATCGCATGATGGGCAAAGAGGAAAAAGCTGCCAACAAATTTCACACAAAGTGAGAGAGAAAATTGGCCACGTTATAGAACGAGAAAAGCGTCTATATAGTGAAATTGTAAAGTAAACCATATTTGTGCGGAGTGTTCATCGATCGGCCAGACTGCTCCTCTCTCTGTACGTCTCGGCGCCCCGCGCGTCACTTCAACATCCCCCCAACATGCATGTATATATACACATAGGCTATAGAAGAGAGAAAACGGCAGGCGCCCGCTGTGCCCCGTCGTCGTCAGTGTGCCTCGTGTCTCTTCCTCTGTCTCTCTTTCGGCCGCTCTTCTTCCTCACTTACTGCCGAATAACTGGAACTTGAGGGCTACATATATACACATTAGACTTTTGTATAACACACTGTATATTACGGGGATTTCTTGCTTTTTGGGGGGATAATGTGAAGAGAGCGCAGTTGTAGTAAGGGTCGATTGTTTGTACGTGTTGGAAATTTTTTCACACCACGTCCATCTAGAATGGATGTTGGAAAAAAATCATTTGTCCACTTTATTTATGATTATTTTCAATTTTCCCATGCAGCAACGTAGAGGTAAAAATGTGGATGGCCTACAATCCACAGCGTTCCCTTCAGTTCCGGTCCTCCGACCAATAACAAATTTAATTTCGGCAATTATTTCATTAACAGCACTTAAATATTCAATCGATAGTTGTTTTGTGAATAATTAATTGTGTTTGTTTTTGCCTGGGAAATATTTATTGTTCATATAATGATGATGTTAAAATTGCGGCTGAATGAAGGGCACTCATACAAATGTGAAAAAGCGATATGTAATTTCCTTCCATTGTTAATAATAAGCTACAATTTTTTTAAAGGAAGCTTAATTATAAAAGCATTTCGAAAAAGTTACTCACATTTAACAGAGATTTATGAAAATTCTATAATCGATTAAAAGAAGCGCTCTTTTTACGTTCCATGCACAGCACAAACATTATGTGAATAATGTTGAAAATTCAATTAGTTTTTCCGTATGCAAATGAAATGCACGTGTTTTAATATTGTTAAAATTGTTTTGCAAACAAGTATAAAACGTCGGTAAATAAAACTTTTTCTTATTAGAGGAAAATTAAAAATATGGTAAAGGAAATGGAATATCCTCATGCAGGAAGCATTAAACTTTTCCAGCGAACAAAACTTTTTAATGCACACGATTAGGTATTATATATTAAGTTATATTTTTTAATAAATGGTAGGAAAATGGTGTAATGTGTACGATTTCGTTTCGGTATTGTTGAATTTTTCAACATTTCCTTCTCCTTTTTTCTTGTAGATATTACACAGTTGTGGAAATGGTAGAAAATGGGTGAAAAATAGAAGGCACTCAGCAAAGTTTTTCATACGATAAATATTACAGCAGGTTTTTGTGAATGTGTGTGCATAATAAGAATGTGATACGTTTTGAACACCCTGTATAAAATATTAATGCCCTCTACATAAACAATTCACCACGGTTTAGAGGAGAGGAAAAGTTAGGGAAGAGTCAGAGGCGCAACGTAACACAGTAGTCAGGTAAAGGTTGTAAGTTTTACTCCTTTGAACTGGGTTAGTTTCTCTGTGTTATTCGTCGTTACTAAAGTTGAATAATTTACATAGGAAAAACGGGAGCCGGGCTGCCTTGCTGTTCGCACACACATGAACATTGGAACAAGGAGGAATGAATTTGCTAGTGAAGGACCATTGTTGGTGTGTGCTCATCGCCCTGGAAAAGGGCATATAAACGGGCCGCCCCGTCTGTTTGGATAAAAATAGAAAACAAAGAAAAAGTAAGAGAGACACCAGGAGGTTTAATTATTGAGTGTTGATTAACGGATTAGCATTGGTGGTGTGAGGAGAGGCAAAAAAAGTTTCGAGGCATACCTTTTTTTCCAAATTAAACTCGCATATCCTAAGGGGATATTAAATTTTCCAAATGAAACTCGATAAAAATTGACAATTTTCCAACTATATACATAATATTGATCAGTGTGTATTAATTAACATTTGATGTGATCAAGTTTTCCCAACGGTCCGACTTTGTACATGTTTCTGATAGCGAATGAAATATCTAACGTATTATTATAATGTTGTTGATAGTGTTCTGGTTATAAACAACCCAATCATGAAACTTTCTAATGTGCACAATCGAATTGATCTAACTGTCTACATTTCATGAGAAAATGTCAAAGTTTTATAGGATTAATAAAATGCTGAAGGAGCAGTCCTGAGAAATTATGTAATTTGAATTTTGATTGACGTAAATTGTTACAAATCCAACTTGAATGCATTCGATTATTTTCATTGTGGTTAAACTAGATGAGTAAGTGAGTTGTTGATAATTTAACAAGGTAGCCTATATTTACTTAAAAGCAAAACGGATCAATAATAATGCCTATAGTGAGTGTGTTTGATAATAAGGAGGATCCTCCTTCAACTCCTAATGTATATGTATATACAAACTCTTGGGAAAACTTAAGTTATTAATCGCTAGTGGAAAATGATGTCAACGTTACTAATTGCATTGTTATTGGCCCACAAACCATCTTTACAAATTACTGTACAAACAATTAATTTTCCAAAATTTACTAATTGCTTTATTAAGTCTTAAGTAATAATAGAACTTTCGGTTATTAGTGAAATGTGTGTATTGAAAATTGATTTACGTCATAAAATACACTTACAAAGCGCATTCGTGCACTGAAATTTCTAAATATTTTACATTAGCAATTGAATTCGATCGAAAATTGTTTTATATATAAGCAAATAATCAAAGCAAATCTTATACGTTTTATCAGTTTTCAGCAAAATTGTATGTACAGGAAAAACTCTCCCCAGTCTGTGTATATCGGAGAGAATGTTTCGCGAAATTAAATATTCAATAATCCATTTAAAATAAATATACTCACTTAACCCAAATAAATTATTCAGCCACGAAATTATCCCCCCGTTTAGAGTTAACGGTGGATTTGTGCAATTTTAATATTGTGTACTATTATATAGATGTAGTTTGTAAGTGCAAAGTTCAATAGGTCAGTTAAAAACGAAACCATCATTAAAAAGGGAAATAATGCCGTTCTTATGGTGAATATGTCGGTCAATGGTTGTAAATGGTGATTTTTATTTGCACAATCCGATGAATTGCTCATTATTTTTTGACAACATTTTCAATCCTTCAAATGCGCCCTTCATTCTATCTCTCTGATTTTTCTGTTACGTTTTATTTTTTTCATAATTCTGTTATTCAGTTGACTACAGTTCAAGGATAACGTTTGTTTGTACATATATACAGTAAATTGCGTATAATTCCCTTAAAGCAGAGGTATATTCTCTTTAATTAAGGTAAGAGCACGGAAATTCTTGATAATTCCGAGTAAGTTTTTCTGAAAATGAGCAAAATAGATGCTCTATATGAAATGTTTACTTTCGTCATTAATTAGGAAGCTCTAATTAAAATAAATTCCTTTTTGGCGTGCGCACATACCGCATACACGGTGTACGTGAGTATTTTCCTATTTAATGGATTTTATTGTGCTAAAAGAGAGACTATCATTGGAACAGAGGGATATATGAATACTTTATTAAAAATAAAATTCACTACTTGCACGCATAAGGGAGAAGAGAGCAAAGGATACACCTGTGACGGTTTAATTAAAATTCAGCCCTCCGAAAATATAGAAGAAACATTTTATGTTTGCCAGTATAAAAAAAAACGTAAAGTCCATCAACAAACAAGCAGGAAAACCCGGCAGAAAACAGTGTTAGTCCACTTATCAAATTTTTATACTATAAGATTAAAATATATTGCCGTCCACGAGCATGAAATAGTGGATTTTAACAAGAGTAAATCTTCCACTTTTTGTTTATTGTATTTTAGTGTCTTTCGGTGTTTTTCTGCCACACTCTGTGCCCCATGCAATTCTATTTAATTAGGGGACATTTTTCCATTAGAAAAATATTTCTACTTAGAGGAAAAAACGAACTCACCTTTACCACATCTGCTTAGGGATGAGAAGGGTGAAAAAAGCGCACACAGTGGTTGGAGATTGGAGACAGCAGAGAGGCAGCAGAGAGTGAAAAATTGTTGCAATGCAGATGATATGGTTGTGATGAAATTTTAGTTGCGTTTCATGGTCTCAGATTTTTCATCAATTTCATATCAATAAACAAATAGAATGTCGATTTTCGATGATCAATTGGAAGCATGCATGATTTTTATATAGACGTGTTTCAATGTTGCTTACTTTGTAAATATTTAACTTAATGGTAATCTAAACAAAAAATTCATCAGTGTTGCTAGTTTGAAATTCTAAACGTGCAATAGGAAATCATATAGAAAATGTGTGCATGTAATTTTCACATACCAATAATATAATGAATGATTCGTAAATTTCGTATTTTGAAAATAGTTTATAAAGTACTCCTATTAAATGATTTATTTATTTTCTGTGGCACACTAGCACTAATTTATTATTAATTTGGTGCATTCATTCATTGTTAAGTTTTGTTTAGTTTATTATTAAGGGAGATTTTTTTTTTGAATTTGTTGAGAAAGGATCAAACTGATACCGGGTTTTCGGTTTTTTATTTAGAGTCTTTTATTCTTCTAATGTGTTACAAGAGAGAACGGTTTTTATTGCTGCTGCACTCCGCAAATACTAGCGCTGCACTGACGTCCCGGCGCTATTACGTCACTGGTCGGTTCCGTTGGTGTAACAATATTCGTGTTTTTGGTGAACGCGCTCTCTAGCTTTCATATTACGTATCCTGATTGTATCCTTTCGTCAGGTTTAAGGTTCAGGGCTTCGATTTTATACAACGTATCCCCGGTTTTGTTTACAGGAGCACTAGTCTAAGAGGGTCAAGTTGAATGTCTTGGTAAAGGACACTTATTGCTGATGGACTTTTAACAACAGACGATTAAAACGATTAATGAACAATAACAATAGCATTTGGAAGATGTTTATTGTTTATTAATTGTTTATCATTGAGGCTTGAGGCGTTTTTATTTATTATAACGACTTTGATCCAGAAATAGTCGGTTTTCCTTGGTAAATTATTATACCACTTTCCTACATACCTACATTTTTTTGTGTAAGATAATTTATTTGAATATTGCGTTACTCTGCCACATAATTTATGAATTAATAAGGTAGAATTTGTATTCGTATGAGAAAAAAAAGAAGAAAATGAGAAATTTTCCGGAGAATTTTCCGATTATTTTGGTTTAATAGTTAAATGGGAGGTGGCGCTGTTTATATGCAGTTTGTGGTTGCAAATTGATGGTGGCCTATTAAATGAAAATTTCAAAAATGTTTTGTTTTTCCTGAGTTTTCCGAAGATTTTCTTGTGTTCTACAAAATTCATAAAATTCATTTTACTCATAGATCTTTCTATGGGCGTAATGTATTACATTAAAATCAGCTTTAAATTAGCGATAAATTTTTTCAGTAACTAGGTAGGTAACATTCAATTTTTCCTTTTCGAAAAATGAAAAACTGCGAGGTTTTTTGAAAACCCCAGTCCGGAAATTAAAAAACTACCGTCCTTGAATGTATTTTAGTGTATATTTCATTTGAATGTCAACTGGTTATGAGTGTATGCGAGTTTCAAGTTCGCGGCGCTCCGCTCACTCGCACACCTTCTTTTCATTTATCGTTTCGGTAAAGCGTGTGGCTTGCACGGTAAGTAGATAAAATTCACTAATATTTATGCTCAAATTTGAATTAAACGCATTACATTCTATCAAAATACAAAATATTTATATTCAAAAATCTAAAGGTCATTAAATTTGACGCATTCGTGCAAAATTTTTCTGATAATCTAGAAAAATCAGCATTTGAGGTTATGGTAGCTCCGTTTGGTGATTACATAAAACTTAATAAAATAGTCTTTAAATTACTATACACTTGGAAGTAATTTCGGATGTTTGTATTTATGAATGTAAATTGATAAAACTGGTAGTAGCACGCCGCTTTATAACTCATTCCAATATCAAAATTTTTATAATTCATGTTGAGCAGTGCTACATTAAATATCAATCCAAAAGCCACTAATCTAACGTTCTTCTGCTATTTGTCCATTTAGGTGCTGGGTTAATTGAAGACAAACTAATAATGAGATTGTCACAAGCCCGTTCCCTTGCATTGCGCCTCACAATTGCCCAGGTAAGACCCCAAATTTGTTTTCCAAAAGAACTTATTATCCATACTCCATACACTTGAATAAGAATGCTTTTAGGCTTCAATCATTCGAAGGTGGTCCAAATTTGCGTACCAGACACATTCCCATTAAATATTGATCTCCTGATAAAACATTGACCTATGTACGAGTTCCCAGACATCCTATTCGACTTTCCATAAAAATGAATACAATTTTTATCCGAATTTTCTATATAAATGCATTAATGTGTTGTTGCCAAATGAACTTGGCGCCGTACCTATTGTTAGATCCTCCTCCTCGTTGTTTTTATCACGAAAATAGTACAAAATACAAATCGCATTTTTGATACTCACAAAAGTAAAGTTTTATCTCTTTCACGTGAATTGTTTTTCCATTACATAACTGATGATAATTTTAACTACATATTTTTTTACTTACACTCGTTTCACGGTGAATAAAATGTCACACGTGGCTATTTTAAACCGCACAGCCCCGTATAGTAACACTGTAGCCAATAAATAATACAACTTTCGTCCCATTTATGATAAATTTAATAGCTGTTTTCTCAAACATCAGTCCAAATTGGTGTTTTTAGTTCTCTAATGACGTTAATCATTCTTTTTTCAGAATAATGTTCATTTAGCAAGAAGAACAAACGATAAACTAGTCTTCCCATTGGCATTCCTAATTGCAGGGGTTGGAGTTGGTGTGTCTTCGTTTAGTGTAAAGCAATTGATCTTGTCATCGTCCTCGAAAATTCGTAATGTGTAATGAAAATGACACCAAAGTTAGAATGCCAATTGTAAAATGATTTTTTTAACTCCTGAATGAAAACTCGCACATTAAATGCTAATGGATCGCTAAGAACTTGCGCTTAAATGTATAATTTAGATTGTAGAGCGATTTATTTGTACTTTTACCAGTGAACTGTTGTCTCTGTAGAGAAATTTTTGACGATACTATATCCTCCATAAATCTACTGTTAAATGTTGATTAGTTTTATTTAAGGAGTTCGTCTGGTTTGTAAGATAATGTTTAATCGGTCTTTCAATAAAATGCAATATTTACTTATTGAATTGTTTTGATTTTACGTCCAATGCGAAATAAAATAGAACGTAGATTATTTACAATACCATTTCAATGAAGTGTGGAATGTTTTGGCACAACAAACAACAATAATCGACAGTTTTAATACTCTTTAACCGCTGTTATTTATTGTTTATTGAATTTATGACGTCGAACACTGAGAAAATAGACCACGAATTTACTAACATATGATAAAAATTTATTTCCACAAATAAAAAATTTCAATGTGCAACAAAAGCTATTGTTTCGGCATCAAATAGTGTAGCTGACCTAAAACTATCAATAAAATTATAGACAATGTGAGAATTATATACAAATATCTTGTTGTGATTGGGATATGGCACAATTTCGCTTTTAATTTCAAACTGCTTGTGTAGAGAAGGATTGAATCCAATTCGTATGTGGGAGTATCCTGATGAACGAATGGCCGAGTTCGTACTTCTTGTCCGACAAGACGCAATAAATTGCATGCCTTTGACAAACGCGCTGCCTAAAATCATTTAGAAAATAAATTATTTAATGATTGATCGCGATTTATACTTGTATAAATGGTGCAACTGCTATCAGAATCCATAGGAAAATGGTGAGAAGACTTAAACTCAGTAAAGGTGGAGTATCCAGGTCGACGTGGTCGTAATTGAAGAGCCACAAGAGACCGGATAAAGCGTAAGATACATTCACGATGGTAAAAAGACAAACGGAAGGTGCGACCTGGTGGTTAATGTAATTTAAGAGTTTCTTGAAATCCTCGATGTCTCGCATCCATTCCAAGGGATGAACAGCGGTTTGTAGGACTTTTTCACGTAAAAATTGTACATAAGATGTGAGTAGTTGGGCTTGTAGGCAATAATTCGCGATAATAGACGCTTGAATTATGTCATGCCATAAAGTGCATACTACTAAAAGGACTTTTAGGACGATTACCAACGAATTGGACCTGAAAAGAGAGTTTTGTATATTTGTTTTCAGTGAATTGTCGAGTATACTTGTCTTCTGTCCATTTAAAAACGACACTACCCTCTATCATCATGTAATTAACCGATCCAATTGAGAATAGCATCCATAAAATGCTAAAAAAGACGAAGATCCATAACGTTTTCACCAGTTTCTTTTGGGATATAAAACTGTTACTTAAATTCGTCGATGAAAGGAACACCTGGAAGAAATCCTATAAAAATTTTAATAATATTTAAAGAAATAATAGTACCCTTTCCATTAAGCAAGGTAATTGATCGTCTTCATTACTTCGAAACACAATTAAGGCTCGAATGTAACCCAACAAATGCAAACAACTGGGTATAATAAAAGTGAACATAATGGATCCATCGCAGGTTTGTTCATAATGTTTTTTGTTATTGTAAAAAAACAGATCCTGACTAGAGGGTGGCTGGCAGAAACCGCGATCCCTTCGGAGACATGCCATATATTGTAAAAAATAGCCAATTATTATAAAAATGATAACTTGTAATGTGTATGCGTAACTGACGAATTCCCAGCAGATTGTGTTCTGGATGTGGTCGCATATCAGCGGTCTTAAGCCCATGAAACTCAATAAACGCATGTAAGGGTTGAGGATTTTGTATTTGCAATAGTTTAAAACGGCCGTTACACTAAGTCTGTTCGAATTTTCCGGTATGTAAATGTCGGCGATTTCGTTTCCCTTCAAAAACATTAGAAAAAATGAAAGAGTAACTGTAATATTATGAAGAAAATTCAAAGTAGCGCCCTTTGAATTTCCTTACAAACAATTAATTCAATATGAATCCTATATGATTTGATTACCCAATATGTGGAATATGCAAAATTAATAGGGATTCTTACATTTTCTCCATCCATATTTGTATTATGTTGCATTTCTTTACCTGAAACATGATTACAGTTACAATTGACTTGTTTTAAGTCTATCACCATTTTATAAACACCTCAACTAAATTATTTCACGTAAAAACTGCCTTTCATCTCTTTTTTTCGCCAATTTTTTATCGCCTATTTGGACTTTAAAAAAACTTGTTTATTGCTATTGTACAGCACAGACTGATAACCTTTCCGCAAAATCATACACATCTTACTAATATACATTTGTATTTAATTATACAATTTATAAAATATAACATCACTGTTTCTTAAAATCGTTTACGTTTCAATTTCGTTTTAATACCGTTCGCAGAACGCACAAGACGTTTACGTTCTTCGTGGTGTTTCTTGTTACGTTCATCGACTTTCGATTGATTGCGTTTTTTTATTGTGGAAAAGGTCATTTCGCGATTACCAACTGAGCCCAATAATCGCACAGAATAATCTTCATTCTCCAGTCGTTCACCCAAACTGGCTCTAAAACAAAACGCATTTAATACAATTCATTATTGCATAAGCCACATTTGATTCTTACTTGTTTTGCTTGCGCTTAAAACTGCGTATTCCTTTAAATTCTTCCCCTTGTCGCAACTCGAATAGTTTCGGTTCACTTTTACTAGCCTCTTGTAGCTCTTCCAATCGCTCTTTAGCCCGATGCTCTCGTTGTATGATACGATGCTGTTTTTTCACTTCCTTCGTCCAAGTATGTTCGTCATCGGAACTTTCTTCACTCTGATCTTCACTTTCATCTGAAGATTCATCTGAACTGTTTTTCCCCTCCAGTTCTTCCTCAATGGGCTCGAATTCCTGCGACAATAATTTCTTTTGTAGTTCTTTCTTCTTATTTTTATCTAGTCGTGATAAAACTGGATTCAATAAACGATATTCGTCAGCATTTTTGTCCACTTCAAAGTCGGGATTCTCAAACAGTGCCTTGAATCGATTGTCATTCAGTAGATTCGATGCTTCTTCTTTCTTCTTTTTCTTTGTTTGATCATCCATTAATTTCAATGCAAGATCTTTATTCACTTTCGGCAATTTATTAACTTGTACACGATTTGTGCGTTGACTTTCAATAGTTTCACGGATTTTCTTTTTACGATACTCTTCAAATTCGAATGGATTCACAACGGATTTCGCCTTTTTGTACAATCTTACATCCATGAAGTAGCCGTGCATGTAAGCCCGCAATACTTTGGTGCCAATTAAATGTTCCAAGCCTAAATTCTCGAGTTCTTGTTTCGTTACGAACTTATAATCGTCGTAGACGATTTCAACATTTGATTCTTCTAATTCTTCTGTTAGGGAGTCTAAGAAGCTTGCCCATCGAGGAGCTGGACCTAAACTTGGGATGTAATATGTTTGGATTTTTGTATTTTCATTAGCGAGGAATAAAAGACCAGAATTTGGAACTGTACATAGATTGTTGAATTCCGTGGATGCTTCAATAGACGTATAAAGTTTGCCCTTAAAATAGTCGAATATTAAATCGAAATTATTAGTTGATTAAGAAAATATTTACGTCATTTTTATCCCATATTTTCAACACGGATGAATCTAAGGAGTATATTAAATCCTGCTGGTGGTGAAATTCGATGCTTTTAATGGGTAAACCATACATATGATCTTTTATAAATGATGGCTTATTAGAACGAATATCATATACTAAAACTTGTCCTGTAGCAGTCCCAACAGCCATATTAAGCGCCCCTTGGAATTTCAAAGCTGTTACAGATGGAAATCCCTCCAAACTAATTAAAATTGAACATCATTAAAATGGTTAAATTTATGTTTTAGGTGTTTACTCTTTATTTTCAGTCATACAGCTGAAAGCACAATCTAAGGAAGCTACCATTTCTTTCGTACGTGGATCCCAGGCTTCTACTTTGCCTTCTTCTGTTCCACAAACGAGTAAATTATGTACAGGATTTATTTCACAACGATTTATTGCTGATGATGTACTGGAATAAGGTTGCATGAATTGACCCCGTTCCAAATTTAATCGATATATGTCGGAGGAGGCGCCCACAACGTATAAATCACATGTGGCAGTGTGATATTTCATGTCCCTACCGAATTTTGGTATTCGCAATCGATGATATCGTCCATGGGCGGCATGGAACTCAATGTATCTATCACATTGTAGGAAAACTAGCTGAAATGAATAACTGTTAATTATGTACTCAGTATAGGAAATTATGATATAATACTTTGCTGTAGTCGTCACTTAAAATTTCAAATGTAACGGCTTCTGAATCGAAACAACGTTCAAATTTTAAAGATAAATTGTTTACATCGAAGCATTTAACTCGAGGTTTGTATATGCCTGTTGCTAATACGTATTGTCCATCTTTAGATACTTTAACTGTTGTACTTAAACCGGGCATGTCGAAGTCTTGTATAAGTTCAATTCGTCTTCTAAGGTCCCCATCTTTCTTCAGAAGAGCACGTCGTTTTCTTTCCGATAGCCACTAAATAGTGAAAATGCTTATAAATACTTGTTTTTACTTTGATCTTAAGATTTTACCTCAGGCAGTGACTTTCCTACACTTAAATTATATATCTTCACATTGTTTGGGTCTGATACCTGCATTTTTTTAGATAAAATGCTAAAATGTATTATTTTTAAGAAAACATGTGTATTTGCATTAGTTAGGTTAGAATAACATTAACAGTAGTTCCAATGAATCAGATTTTGAGTATATGAACTACTATTTGACAGACACTGAAACGACATAACCTAGAAATTAATGGTTGTTGATTGTTTACAAAAATAATAAACACATCAGAAATCGGTATTAAATCACAATATTATAGATGACTGAAAACGGGAACAGTAAAAGAATCCTCATTATAAATCCTCTTCCTGAGAATGGCGAGGAACTGCCAATACCAACGGGTGCAGCTGCAGTACACCAAAAGAGCATTTCAAAACAAACAGAAAAATCCTTTGATGGAAGTTACGAAGTGGTAGTAGATTTTATTAACAGAGTTAAATCATTTCCAATGTTGTATAATAAAGGTGATCGTAAATACAAAAACGAAAATCTGAAAATGGCTACTTGGGTTACTATAGCTAAAGAATTCTCCACAACTGGTAATTTTGTTATTTCTTTTAATTATTTACACAGTACTTTAATGTTTAAATTTGTAGCGACAGAATGTATTTCAAAGTGGGACTATTTAAGGAGCAAGTATTCGAGACATCGCAAAAGACGACTAACTGGTCGAACTGGACAAGATTTTGAATTTTACGAACCTTTATCCTTTTTAAACTCTTACATTGCTGTTCGAAAAACTAATATAAGAGGTAAATCAATATCGTCCAGTACAACTGCAGTCAATATTCCCGAAACGTCACATATTCTTATTAAAACAGTGGAACATGAAACAACACCTCAAGTCTTTGAAAATCATATGGAACAGGATAGTGACGACCAAGGTACATTGAGTACCAACGACGGTAGTTTTGAATTTAAAAACCACGGTATAACCGAATTCCTAAACACAAATCAACAATCAGAGGAAAAAACCTCGGAAAATACTGCAATTCAAGACGAAGATAGATTATTTGGCGAAACAATTGGTGCAGAATTAAAACAAATCAGAAATCGAAAAGTGAAAATGAAACTGAAACTCGATATCTACAACTTATTATACAAAGCCTTGGACAGTTAAACCCCAAAATTCAATTAACAAATTCGTTTTTAAATACATTGTTTATTATATCATACTTTATACATACATAATTACATTAAAAATCGTTTATATGTACAAGATTATAAGTAAACGTTTGGCAATACTTAAAAAATCAGTCAAATGAATAATTAGTTTACTTCACTGGTAAATTCACTAAACTCCTCCATAAATAACACTAACTGTTAGCTTTCATCCGGTGCTATATGTGTCTTCAAATGTTTATTCAAATCATTCATCTTATTGAACGACTTGTTGCAAGTAGTACAATTAAATTTCTCTTTATGTACAGTGGAATGTTCTTTCAAATCAGCATTTGTTACAAAACTACGATTACACTGCGTACAAGTAAAATTTCTTTCGTTAAAATGTCGTTTCATATGCACAGCTAAACAACTCGACTGTGCAAATCCCTTATTACAAACATTACAAATATACGGTCTTTCTCCAGTATGCGAACGACGATGTACAATTAATGTACTGGATCCATTAAAACCTACACACATCAAACATTAATATCAACAACTTGAATTCATTCCCCTTCTTAATAGTTACCTTTATGACAGATATCGCAAATATGCGACTTTTCACCCGTATGCGTTCTCATATGCTTCGTCAGTTCATTCGACTGACAAAACGCCTTCTGACACACACAACAAACATACGGTCGTTCTCCTGTGTGTGTACGAATGTGAGCTATTAAATTTGAGCTTGTGGAGAATGCCCGAGGACATAAGTTGCATTTGTGTGGTCGTTCACCTAAAAAACGAGCATGAAAAAGGTTGAAACCTACTTAAGGTGGTCGTACCTGTGTGGGTTCGCATATGCTTCTCCAAATCTTGTGCCTGTCTGCATCCTTTATCGCAAACTTTACACCTGAAAGGTCTTTCATCTGTGTGCATCCTCAAATGTATTTTGTAATTGCCACTATGTGAAAACGCTTTGTAACATACTTTACATTTATACGGTAGATCGGTGGAATGTGTTTTTAAATGGCGAGTTAATTTCGTTGTAGTCGCAAAGTATTTACCACATGTTGAACATTGTTTGCCTGTCGATGCGATTTTGGTGTCCTTTTTCTCCACTTTTAAGTAGGATTTTGGCTCTTTGTCGTCTGGGACGATGTTGTGTTGTAAAATTGGTTGACTGAGCTGTGTAATTTGGGATTGGGGTTGCAGTTGCATTTGAGATGTTAGCACTTGATTGTGGATGATGTTCGGTTGGATTGTTTGTATAGGCATAGTGTAAGCCGCCCCGTTGTAGACTTGTACTTGTCCAACGTTTTGAATGTTATAACCGTTGATCTGGAGATGATTTTGGGGCTGGATGTTGTAGTTGACTGGTGTTAGAGGTGGCGCTTGAGGTGCTTGTGGTGTTGCTAAATAGGCATCGAATTTTTGTTCATGAGATATTTCAACTAGAGGAGCGCATTCGATGTAAACACAGTTTTGTTGTTCTGTAGGCGGTTGTAATGTAGCTGCATTTAAATCTATATCAAGTTTTTGTTGTGGCTGCATTTGTTGGATCTCGTCTTCCTGAAGTAGTTCTGGTTCCTCGTTATTTGTATCTTGTCTCGGTTGAGGTAAATTTAGCAAATATTGTCTTAATTTCAAATCAGACTTTTCACACTGCTTTTTGAATTGGAAAGAGATGTGGAGTTTTGCTGAGCATTTATTACATATTTGTGATGGTAGGCCGTCATTCTGCCATACCTAAAAATATGAAAATTTTTGGAAATTGTTTAATAAAAGCGGTTTTGTATACTGACTTGAACTGAAGCACATGCCATCATCTTTTTAGAAATGTTTACTTTGAATATAGACATCATTATGCCTTCGTTTAAACATATTCGACAAATTTTTGTAAAGTCCATTTCTTTATCGGTATTTAAATTGTTCATTTTTATTAATGTTAATTGTACATTACATAAAATTTGTAAATATAAACAAAATAGGAACTGTCAACTGTCAGTCAATAAAAAGGGAATCTGTAACTATTGAACTATTGTCATGTCACATTTTCATTTTGAGTTCCTACAACCAACAATACACAGTAATTTAAATTTTCAAAATATTTTCAGCGAAATTTTATAATTTTTGGGCATTATTAAGAAAACATTCAATAATTTTTCTTTGCAGATTGACCTACTTATTCATATTGTAAATTATCTAGCACCTACACCTTTTCAAACAATAATTATAATACTTTCTATATTAATAAAGCATATAATTGTTCTTTTTTTTCGTTTATTTAATGGCATGAATCATTTACATTACAAAAAGGATTTTTAACGAATTTTTTCTCTATATGGAAAGACCAGTTTTATTTATGTTACACAAATACCGCTAAATGCATTCGCCCACTCCTTCAAAATGATGTTAACGATTCTACTTGATCCTTTCAGGAAATTAATTATATATTTTCTTCTATTTAGTTTACCGAAAACTTTCGTACACTCATATGAATTTCGTTCCAATTTATCTGCTCCAATTTTAGTTACTTTTATACCTTTAGTCATATTTAAAGGCTAATGTCAATGGCCACAAATAATAGAGAAATAACCGTTAACACTTGCAATTATTCTATGACTCAACTATATACTAAAATTATACGTTAAACTAATAATCCTCATAATGTTTCATTTCAAAATTTAAATTTGGAACCAATTTTCGGTTTTATTTTCGAATATTATCCAATAAGATTCTGGAATTTAAATTTCACTAACCAATCAAAAAGCTGATATCCCCATGTGGTTAGGTTGGCCGTTAGAAGTCAGATGTTTATAAATAAGAGAAGTATCGTTTGTCAGATATTCAGCATCCTTCATCATTCAACACAAAGAACAAATATCCTCAACAAGTTTTCCAAGTGATTTTGTGTGTTTCTGAAAGTGATTTCTTCTGCTGCCAACAGTGCCTTAAGTTCTATTTTCCAAGTTTAGAAAAAAAGGTGAGAAACCAACCTAATTTTTGACAAGTTTCGACAAGTTTGTTTTTACGAATCCAACATTTCTTCTACTTTGTCCCTACAAAAAACCCTCTTTTTTCAGTTTACCATGGCCAATGTCGCTACAGAACGTCCACCAACGTCGCCACGTAAGAAATCAATTGATTCTTTAACTTTACTAACCAACATTTTTTGCAACTTGCTAATATTCACAATAAGTGGCTCGTTTGGATCGAACAATGGCTCGTAATTCTGGGTCATTAGTCTTTTAAGGGCGTGTTTAATTCTCCTTTGCCTCTTTAGCCATTCGTATAATTCCATTATGGCCAATTTACCGAACCATTGAACTAATTTTTCAAAATTAAGTTCAACCAGGCGAATAGTCACTTAAAAGGACTGGAAATAAAAAACTATATCATCCATGTGCAGGCCATTTCCTAATCGTCTGTGTAAACGTTTCCCTTAACACATCTCGACAAATGTCTTCAGAGGGACCATCCTTAGAAAATTACCATAAATCGTTAAGTAGGACGATAAATGGTGCCAACAAGTATTGTTCACAAGACAGAGAATAATTATCGTCAATTACATCAAATACGTTCATAGAATATGTAATTTACTTCCATCAAGACGTTTTGACATGAATATGTGGTCTTCTGGTCTATGTTATTCCTTTGTTCTTTTCACCTTCAACGTGAATTTGTCTTTGTGTTAATATCGTCCTATATAAATATTTAATCCAATTGTATCAATATCATTTATAGGAAATGGAGTACGTTTTCCTGGCCTTTTATACAGCCATAATCGATACAACACTTTTAAACCGTCTTTTGTATCTAGAAGGAAGTCAACAAAATCACAAGGCCTTGATAATCCGGTTCGAATGAAATTTTTCTTGCATCTGAGGGTGTCTGCACCGGTTCTGCAATCGTTCACACTTATGCATTATGCATAAGGCAAACGATTTTTTCTAATTAGCAATGTACACCACCCTCAGAATCAATTAATTCACATGAAACGGAAAATCGAGATTAGAATGCATCCCAGGTGTGTGCGAGTCTGTAAACCATTTGGGAATGTTGTGCTCATTTTTCCAGACAGTTCCCAATAAAAAAAAAGATGTAATCCAATAATCTAGGAAATTTATCATGGACAGTTCGTATTGCTTATTTGTGTGCCCCCACATTGGCCTCGTTTCCACATGCAAAAAGGGGCTCCTTTAATGTAGTCTCTCGAAATGGTGTTAGTGTAAATTCGGCGGTGGCTGGTGGACACGCACACACGGAAGACGTCGTCAATGGCGTCAGTGTGGCGTCGCGATGTAGTATTAGTTGCGTCGCCAGCCATTATCGACCGGGGTGCGCACCACCGACGACGCCGTCTCCACACCACCACCACCACACCTGCTTCAACAATCAAAAGCAATCTGTCTTTTGGGCAAGAACGTCTCTGTCGGTACACATAAATTCGTGTCCGTCGCGGAAAAGCGTTCGCATATATTTGTGGCATTCGGTTTTTTTTTGAGGAGATTTTTTGACTGTGGTTTTTTCTATAAATTGCCAACATGTTGATTGGACTTGTTAGAGAATCGGTAATGCAGTGCTTTTGTCACACTTGCAGGGCTCCAATTCCGGCTGCCGGTAAGTTGATGGACATGGACACTTTGGGGGAGCTTTTCGCAGGCTTTTAGATCACGTCGTCTCCACCCTCTGTGGACACGTACGCTGTTTGTAACATATGCGGGTTTTTTTCCTATGGAAAATGGAAAGTGTTTGCCGAATTTGGTAAGACTAGGGAAAGTTTAGAAATGGAAACGTGTCGAACATTAATTAGAGCGTTGTATCAACAGTCAATTAACAAACTGGTTTGAATTTCCCCATTTGGGGTAGAATGGAGGAGCTATTTTTGTTGTATTAACCGTAGCTTTTGTACTCGTTCTGGATAAGCACCAAATGTATGTAAATGCAAATAGACCGGCCGGTTTTCCAACAATTTTCCTACTTGTCTGGCGACCTCTCGAACGTACAGAATCCGCCCCTCACTTGAAAAACACTCCCTGTGGAAATTGTTTTGTGCGGAACAGAACGTCGGGAAGTTGTATGACTCATCCGGTTTTTGGGGGTGGAGAGGGAAGTGCTATTTTCCCGAACAGACGGTTAGGCATTCCGGGTTAATGGGGTGGTTGGCCTGGGCCCCCCCTTGGCTTTTCCCTTTACATATTCCTTCATGTTCAGACAAAGATATTTAATTAATAACAATTTTTCTAGGATAGGATGGGTGAATAGTTGATGAGATTAAAATTTTAGTGCCACCAAGGCGATATTTATGGGGCATCTGAAGGCTGATTTTGTGTTTTATTTAATGTTCGATTTTCAGTTAAAAATAGAAACGAAAATGAAAGTTGTAGAGAAAATTGGCGAACAAATAATTAGTTAAATAAGTTCATTGAATTCAATGTATAAAAGAGATATAATGAGACTTTTTATTGCCATTTTAATCTCAATGGCAACATAAATTTCCTATTTCGTTAGAAATGTGACTTGTTTGACAATGAACTTTCGTGACCTACCCCTGCCGATCATTTTATTGTAAACAATGTCTGTGTATGTGTTTCAGAGAAAGTATCCTTCATCCTCCGTTTTGTATGCTATCAATAATTTATCGGTATCTGATTTAATATTCCGGTTTTAGAATGGGGATGGATTGTGATTATGATTGAATTTCCTTGACGAACGCAAATATGACTCAAATTGTGAGGGGTGTTATTGATATAATAGATTTAAAAACGCGCATATTACACATTACACACGTAATACGATATTACATGACAGTGGAAAGCTTATTAAAGCCTGTAAAAAGCTCCATTCAAGGATGGTTGATTTTATTTTTATGGATTAACCATTTATTATGTAATTGGAAAATGTTTATAGTGCATAGGAGACAACAATTGCCAATTACGAAAATAAAACCAAAACCAAGAACAAGTCAACCGAAACGGGTACAATTTGTTAGTAAGTATCGAATTTATTTGTCCACGAGAGGATGCGCTTTTATTTCATCAAATAAATATTTTTTATTATTATGAGTGTTTATATTTTATGCGCTGCTTGGTTTTTATTGGTTTTTCTCTTATTTCATTTCACCTTTTTTGGTTTTCTATACACATTTATATTTGAACTGCATTGCAGGTGAATAAATGAAGTTGGTGGTGAATTTGATTTCTATGAGCATTTATTTAATTTTTTTTTTTGGTTGCTTAATTTGTGTGGTCTTGTACGAGTAGTTTTTCATTATATATCAACAATTGATGACCAAAACGGTGGTGTGGTTGCCTAGGCCTTATCGATCTAGTGCTTGGCGGCGCCCTAAAGTCTGTCTTACACCGCCAATATACATTCAACATGCCACCCACATCAATTTTTCGGCTCCCCAACAATGAATGACGTCACCCCATACACAGTCATCGTTCTGGCAAGACTGTCGTCCCCCTATTGGCCCCAATAGGGATGAAGGAAGTGAAAGTCCTGAAAATTAAAAGTGGCATTCGATCCGGGAGCCTGTCTTGGCCCATTTTCATAATGAATTAACTTATTGCATGTTGGTTTTTTTTTCTGTTTGCACATGAAATTTAGACTGTTTGGGATTAGGACGAAATTGAATGTTTTCTTGGTTTGTTTTTATAGCGACTGAGGTGCGATGCCAGGAGAAGACGCGCGGTGGACTCCGTTACGAGGTTATCCTTGGAGAGCCGGAAGTCAAGGCCACACCTCCAAAGAAGCCCGTGTCCCCGAAAAGTAGCATGTCCGTGCAGGACATTGAGGAGAAGCTCAAGGCCGCCGAAGAACGTAGACAGGTGATGTGTGGGATAAAAATAGAACGATCATTTTTTTTCTGGGCTTCAATTTTCGTTTGAATTGTAAATTTCGTTTGAAGTTTCATTAAAAATGCGATTCGTTTAAAACAAAACAAAAATTGGGGCAATTGTTTTAATTGGGACTGTGTTTGAATATGGGGAACTGCTGAGGTGTATTATTAGAACGAGCTTAATTACATAAAGTCTATATCGATTCGTTGAAGGATAACGATGATGATTGTTGTTTATATACATACAGTTAATGGAATCGAAGAAGATTGCAACATTGGCCGCAAAAATGGAGAAAATTAAAGAGGCGTCGCAAGTGAAAGAGGAACAAACTAAGCAATTTATCACTGCCACACGTCATGCTCTCGATCAGAAGATGGAGGCTACAACTGAGAATCGGGAAGCGTATATAACTGGTCTTAAATCCAAATTAAAAGTACGGAATGTTATAAAGGAGGACAGTCAATATGCAGGACTGATTTATTGTGATTTGTTTAGGAGCATATTGAAAGTGTTGAGAAGACACGATTGTCGCTAGAACAACAAACGGATGAAGTGCGATCGGCAATTGAGGAGAAATTGAAAACAGCGTCCGCTCAACGAGATGAAAATATCAAGAAAATGCTAGTCCGTCTAAAGGAGCATGTAAGCGATTAATTTAACATTGTACTTTTTTTAAATTATTTTGTTGTTTATATATAAAAAGGCACACAAAAGTATATCGCTTTAAATATTTATATTTCATGATATTTGTTCACATTGTTTTGATATTGCTTGCATGTTTCTGTTGCCTCATCCATTATATTTCTCTTCGGATATTTAAAGGAGGATCAAGTACAAAAAGTACGGACCACAAATGCTGTAAAATTCCAACAATTAGATACTGCCATTCAAGATAAATTAATACACGCACAAAATAGACGGGAGATATTGGAACAGGAACAAAAAGAGAAATTGAGAAATTATGTAAGTTTTCATTCAGTATAATTCGTTTGATTCATTATAAACTTTATCTGTTGATTGTTGTATTGCATGTGTGTTTGTTGAATTAATGTTGTGCTTTTATTATTATTATTTTTATTTGTGTGTTGATGTAAATAGAATAATCGCCAAATGGAAATAAAGCAAACACAAGAGGTGCGTAAAACAGAGGTATCCACATTATTAGAGAATAAGCTCACAATTGCCGAACAGAAAAGGGAACAGGAACTTAAGAAAAAGCTCGATATCGTCAAGAAGCACGTTAGTATATTCTGTTTTCATCTTCAATATGATAATATGCTAATTCAGTTATACCGGCAATATTGCCAAGATATCCATTTCGGTCGGTTTTCTATTTTTCGAGATTTATTTTACTTATACAAGCTCCTACCTGACTTAATAATTTTTTTTTCGTTTGTATTAAATCGATATTTGAAAATCTGGTGCACAATTTTTGTTTAGTCGTTTTTTTTTTCTTTCACATTTAGAATGAGCATATGGTCGAAGTGAAACAGACAATTGAATCAATTGAGGAGATACGTAAGACTGAAAATATAAGTAAAATTGAGACGAAACTGACTGCAGCTGAGTTGAAACGTGAAAAGGAGATTCAACGTAAATTGGAGAACATCAAGAAGAATGTACGTATATTACTTGTGTTTAATTAATTATTTAAAGTGCATGAATGTTAATTTAATGGATATTTCTATTCAGGGAGAATGGAATATAAGGATTTATAAATCCCTGATTGTGTTTGTGAGTCGATAAATGTATTGTTAACATTTTTTCCAGTAAACATTGTGGAATTTTGTATGTCACGCATATCATGTAAAGTGGAATTGTTTAATAATTACAATAAAAAAAATGTTAGCATGTATAAAGGAAAATGTGTCCCTAAGGAGTGTGTGATGGTTTTTTAATGAAATTTGTTGGATTTTGCAGGAGAAGCGAGCGGAAGCAGTTCGCCAGAATAAAGCCGCTAGGATTGAAGCGGAAAAGGTTCAAGAATCCGGTTAAAAAAAGTCTTGGGTAGTAAAAACCGTTCATTTTTACAAATATAATCCGCTTTCTAACAAGAATCGCTTGGGATTAAATACTCAAGTAACTCAATAATAATACTAATATCAAATTTTGAGAGAAGATTTATCAGTAGTTAATGTGTTCTTCTCGGATATTTGCTTTTAGACTGAAAGTTTGTGATTTTTTTTAAGAGTTTTTCCTCTGTTTCGTTTTCCGAATTTTTCCATTTTTTAAGGATTTTATTTTGTATTTTAGTTTTTTTTACATATTTTTGTATTATGGATAGTAAAGGTTTTTTAATATATATAAAAGGAAAAATGGACTATTGTTTGGTTTATGTGTAATTGAGCTATAATTTTAAACGACCAGCTAGCTTAGCAAATGTGTGAAATAATTATAATAAATTACAAAAAAAAATTACATGAATTTAAAAGTATATTACTGCTTAGAAGATATTTTGCGCACGTTTTTCACCAAATAAAAACAAAATGAAAAATGGTATATTTGTAGCTAGAGTAAAGTGTTTGGGAAAGAAAGTCAGTAATTATTTTTTAAAAATGTACATTTCACCCAATAATTAATGTTTGAGAATTGTATGAATATGAAATATATGTATGTGTCTGTGAGAGAGGAATTTAATTTTCGGCTCCTTTTCACAAAAAAAATTTATATCATATGTATATGAAAATGTTGCCTGGTGCTGCCTTTTTGTATGAATTTGAATGAAGAAAGAATCATGTTGTGCTTTATTGCTGTGGACGTTTTGTAAATTTGTTTTGTTGTAAATCTTCTCCTAAGTTCTCGTCTAGTTTGTGTGCTTTTTGTATGAACTAGACGGGGAAGAAAAGCATCCAGCAACAAAACAAGTATGTAAAATTTGTTCTACTGGCTTCTGTGATGAGTTGTTTTCTTACAAAAATAATATAAACAAATATTAAGCTAATACAATGTAGTGTCGTGTAGTTGTTCACCTCTCAAACCCAGAATCAAATTTATAAAGTTTATTGAAACCGCTTCAGAGAATTGAAATGTTTTAAGTATTACATGTGAATGTTTATTTTCTAGGTTTAAGTTTTTACACATTTTATCAATTTTTATGTTTACATGTTTCAAATGAGTATGTATTTGTATGAAAATGTAATTTCAAGTTTGTTTTTAGATTCATACTAACGTTGCTTAATAAACATGGATAACTTAATGTGAATTCATTTTATTTCAAATGTATAGGTACAAAATTGGGAAAATCTCTCTTAATTACTAATTAATCCTAAGTAGTCATCCATTAGTGTACCAATGGCAAACTGCAAAAAAGTATTGTGTTTAATATTTACAGTTGAATTATAATTATTGGTTGAACGTACAATACCAGATGCGTCCACTCTAGTACCGACAATTTTCAGTCTAATATCGCCTTCTGTACTAATTACTACGTCCTCTTCTTTTGTTTTATAACAGGGCGGTTTCACATTAGGACAGAATTCCATTTCAGCCGGTATACTCTATAATTAGAGAATATTTAATCAAAATTCCAATCGATTTTTTAAAAATCCAACATACATGATGCGAAATGAAGCATGAGAGTGGTCCAATTTCAGCAAACATTCCGACTTTATTCACTTGTCGCACAACCGCATCCAATACTTCACCTTTAAACGGTCGAAATACAATCGCTTTATATTTTACGGGGTACACAACGAATCCTTGGCCCGGTAGTATGAGACCGGCTCCAATGCTATCAATTGTCGTTACAGCAATGACAAAACCATACCTAAAAATAATCAGGTGATTAAATAATTAAGTTACGGGTCTCGACAGGTCAATTGTTGTATTACTTTCCAGTGCAAGTGCCTTCGACTTCAGAGTACAGCTTTGCTTTGACTTTTTCTAACAGTTGGGGCCCAAAATATTGAGGATGGAGTAGAATTTCATGCTCTAAAGATATCTAAAACATACAGTTTTGTGGTGAAAGTTATTACATATAAAATGCAATATTACATGATAAAACATTTTTAATAAACACTGGAATAAATTACAATCATAACAATATAAAAATTTGTAGGTTATAAAACTTGTTTTGATTTATAGATTTCTGTTTTTCAGAATATGGTTAAATGTACGTGAGTGGAGGCAAATTTAAGCAATATATAAGTTAATAAAAATATAGACTTTTATTTCCTTATAAAGACGATAAACACCCCCAGAGAAGATTTCCCTAGGGTATCAAAATTCCTTATTTTTTGAAATTTAAACCAAATTCAAATAATCCATGTTATGGCTAGATACACATGTGGCAAGAAATTCATCTCAGTGGGGGACGTTCAAATTACCACATCATATAAGGAAGAAGAGGTTAGTGATAGTGTTGTGTTTGTTCATTTTATGTTGTAATATTAGTAAACGCCCGTAAATACATAATCGTTAGTGTTTACATTTGTTATAGATTATCGGGATTAATTTGCAAATCTGTTAATTAGCGCTTAGATCCTAAAAAAAAGGTTAGTACCTAAGCTTCTATAAATAGTGGTCTATAAACTAGATTTAAACTGTTCAATATATATTTCCTAATATATTTTTTACAATCGCTGGTGGGCGGTTTTAAAATTCTGGCAATTTCATAGATCATATAAAATGGGTGATGTGGGATTTCCTGGACAACACACCACCACCACCACCGTTCAACAATCGACCACCACAGTGGATGTAACTCTTCGTTACGATCCCTCCTACTTAAGAACCCTACCAGGCATTTTAAAAGTCGCCCAAGTCGTATGTAGACTCCTTGATAGTTGCTAGAAATCAATAAAAACTAACCCACCTCTCTATTCCAGTTATTGAACTTGTTGGGATTCATATGCATTGAATGTGGCGGTGCACATTCGTATTCCACATCAAGGGGACCATTCTTTAACTTTGTTGCAATGACTGGCTTTTGGTTTACTGGCATATTATTGTTCTTTTACTTGTTCCATATCGTCGAGAAATTCTATCGTATTCCCTGGCTGAAAATTGAGCTAGTCTTTTGCGCCATATGGACATGCTTGTACTTAATCGCAGCCAGTTTGGCTGTCTCCTACAACTTGGAGGCATTTGAAGCGGCTGGCGTACGTTTATTAATCAAATTCCGTTATTCAATTGTTAAATTATTGATTTAATTGCAGTTTTTCGGTTATTGTGCAATGGTGGTTTATGGAGTCGATGCATTTTTCAAATTAAAAGCCATCCAGAATGGGGAAATCGCTCAAGGCGAACGAGTCATCACCAAACAGACATCATCAGTCACGTCACCGGCTTATTAAAAATTCTTCACTTTCCTTTCTAGCAAATATCAAACATTTTTCACTGTTTAATATGTATACATATTCATTGATTCTTCACCACACATTTGTTATAAATAAATTTAACGGGTAAGTTACGATGAGAAAATTCTTTTTGGCAACGAATGTCGTATTTTAACACTTGTAAGATACCGAATTTTGAATGAGTGCTTTTAATACAATCTCGCTTTGAACAGAGGACCATGAGGGCATTATACTTAAATATCTAAGATTGAATATCACTCGAACCTAGTTTAGTTTCTATACAAATCTTATATATTTTATGATGAAAAGTTGAATAGATGTTTTATATTGTTGAGAAATTTACAAATATCTGGACCAGTGCCCGAAATATACATATATACCCATTTACTATTACTATTATGTATACTATTTGTATTTTGATAAAATAGTTACATATATTTACCTCATTGTTATTATTTTTGTATATTTATGTGTAAAATAGTATTTTTTTTTAATTCTAACAATGCATTAAGCTATTTAAAAGCGCGATAAGAATTATGTGTGCAAATAAAACTGAAAAAGTATTGTAAAAAGTGGTTTTTATTTTAAATGTTCATATAAAAATCGAATGTACCGTGCAAATAATACTGCATCAAATGTTCATCCTTCCCATGTTAAACGTGCAACGTGATCCGTTTTACGTTTAGAACTTTTAATAAATCCTAGAAATTCCAGTTCAGCGATAGCTTGTGTAAACCGAGCTCTACAAGTGGATATTAAGGAAATGAATACAAATTATGAGATTGCATTTGTAATGAAACAAACAAAAAATTGAAAGGATACTGTAATTCAGGCTTCACTCTCCTTTTACTTTCATCCTCATCGTCCGTAATTGGATCAACTATACTTAAATACGCTTGCAACCAATCGTATAAATTGATCATTTTACCACATTCTAAATGTAATTTGTATATAATGGAAATATCAGGCATTGTGGCTTTAATAACGGAATTGTTTGAAATTTCACAGCACTTACACTACGGAAACAAGATCAATATTAATTAGTTCCTTGGTAAACAAACAGAAATTACCTGTAAATAATTATGCGGATCATTTAAGGCACTGTGAATGGACGACCGATGCACTCCGATTATGTGATTTTGTATGGAAATATCGTTGAAAAAGAAAATTTCATGGAAATAAAAGGTACTTGGTTCGACCAAATACACTTTGAATGTGTCTGATAAATAATTTAACAACTCACTACGCAATTTTTCGTACCTATTCAACGGTTTCGCGTGTTTTGACATTCCCATTAGTTTCTAAAATGTTTATTTAAAATTGATTTCATTTTTACTTAAAAGAAACCCACCTGTTTTAACTGTCTTCTATCCATTTGTCCAACCAGTACATCATTCTCCATCATTTCGGCTTCTACAGTTCCATCTTCCTCTCCGATTGTATCCACTAAATTCATATTATTTAAAAATATATTGAGATCATCTAAAACCGTTTGCAAATTATTCTGTTTAGTGCAATTGCTGTTTATAATCGAAGAAATCAGTTCAACAATTGTGGACAATTTTGAACTTAATTCCTCTTTGGATTGGAACGCTAATAGTTGAAAACATTCTTTGTATTGTGTAGTTTTTGTGATATTTGTAGTGGTGGCAATTGCGTAAAGTTCACGTAACTAAAACACAGTAATTAACACATTTTTTTAAGTGATATCCAAAATCTTTGTACCTGTTTTCCCAGTGGTGCTTTTGGTAAATCCCAAACAAGTACAAACAAATATTTTAAGAACAAGTGAAAACGTCTTATGTATTTCCTAATGTTATCAGTTTCGTTTAAAATCACATCGTTTAAATATTCATCGTCAGTTAATAGTTTAATGCGATTTTCGTACGATTCACTCTCGACCAGTTTTCTAAACGACATTAGTTGCCTCACATTTTCGTAATCTTCGTGTTCGAGGTTCATTAAATTATGTTTAATCTCTTTTCGGCTACTTTGGCATAAAGATGTCGCGTTTCCGTAACTAAAATGCTCCAACATTGCGTACTAGAACAATAACACATATAACAAACCGCATTTGAAACTGAAACAATGATGTTACTTTTATATTTTTTATGAAACCACTCACTGATAAGTCGTAGAATAGAAAAATGTCTGTAAACAAATTGAACACTTTCCCACCTAACTGAAAAGGGCAAGTCAACGTAAAGAAAATCTTCTCTAAAACGTTATTTAAGTACACGGTCGAGGGTTGTGAGTGGAATACTTGGACGTTGATTTTGGACAAAACGTGATAAGGGAATGTGATGTGCAACTGATTTAGAGAAGTGGCAATGCCAAAGACCAGAACGAAAGGCAAAACATTTAAATAAGAGCTGCATATTTGGATGAAATATTGTAAGACTTTGCTGCTAAAGCTCTCAAAATCCGGTATTATCACCACTAATTGTTTTGGTTGTTCTTTGATTTTTGAAATGCCATACAAATCTTCATACCAAGATTGAAGTAGAGATAAATTAAATTGGCTTTTCTTTAAACTAACTCGAGATTCATCTGTTTCCATTTCCTGAAACAGGAACAATTTTAGTTTATTAGATTATATGATTGTGTTTTTTGTTACCTCATCAAGAGGTTCATCTTCTGAGACGTTTATAAACTGTCCAATCATATTTTCTATTAAACTCTTCACACTCTGACAGTCTTGACTGTATAAACAGACTACATGTGGGGTGATTTGGTGACGAATTTGATTAGTTAGGGTCCGAAATTGAGCCCCATGATCAGGCATATTTATGCCAGTAAGTAAAGCAGCGCTAGGGATCTCATTTACTGGATGTTTATAAGCATTATCGATGTGGGAGACGAGATTATGAAGCACGGACGCAAACATATCATTGTTTAACTCCTACAAGTACCATAATTAAAATCTAAATCTTATTTGTAAAGAAAACATACTTCAATGTCTTCTTCTAATGTAGACCATAGATTCGTGTAAGTTTGGTACCATAAATTATCAGAAAAAATCCCATCTTCATTTATCGAATTTACTTTCTTTCTACGGTTCTTCTTTTGAGTGGCTGGCGGTTTAAACCCGTTTTTAAATACAAAAACACCCTTTAAACGAACAGCAATTAGGTTAGGATTGTAGAAAAAGGATGTTTTACCTTTGAAACCGATGTTGTCTCATCAGAATCCATTTTTTAACTTTTAAAACTTAACGTAAAATTAGTATAAAGAAAGATATAAGACTTAAAAAACACTCTATGAATAAAATTATAAACAAATATCTAACCTAAAAAGTAGCGGTTGAAATACAACCATTGCTATGCTCGCAATCCCCAATACAAATAAAATTTAAAATAAGGCGGTATTAGTTTAAAAACTTTTTATTGAATAAATACATACAATTCTGTAGTACACAGTCATATGAATAAATGCGCTAATTACTTATGAATCACCTAAACTAAAATAGCACATCACATTTTTTCCTTAGGAATAATTTCATTTGATTTTTTCATTTATTTGGTCTTTTTCTTCTTTTCATCTTGTGTTTTACTTGGACCGGCTACTGAAGTAGCTTGTGGACTGGAAACTGCTAGACCACCACGTCCAACAATTGCAGTTCCTCTTGGTGCTGCAGCTGCAACCCCTTTTTGGCCCGCTAACGCAATCGCTCCAGGTGCTGCTTGAGAAACACTCGGTTCTGCTTGCTTATCTGGAGCTGAAATTGCTAAAACACTCCAATCAGTCTTGAATCGATAACAAAACATCACAACATACCTTCAGTGTCATCACTACTAGCTCCGTCTTGAAGATTAGCATCCACAATCACAGCCTCATTATCCAAACTGTCTTCTTGATAAGGGTAGAAGTTGCCTCCATTTTCGGTTAATGGGAAATTCACACCATCCTCTTCTGGGCCCACATTCAGTGCTTCATTGCTTCTGAAGTAGAACTGTTGCTGAGGGACACCTCCAAACTGAATTGGCTGAACCGCTTCTTGCTGTTGTGGTACATTATCTAGCGGTTGTCCATTAATTGCATTTCTTAGTAGAAAATTCGGAAGTTGCGGTGAATTTTCAAATTGAGGAATATTCTGTTGTCCTTGCGGAACAAATGTCTTTCCATAGTCCGTATTCGGGAACAAGTTCTGTCCCTTAAAGATGAAGAACCGTTGACCGGGAGGCACTGGTGCGGGTTTCGCATCTGCACCATTCAAGGCGTCAACTTCGGTCGCTACTTTTTTATCCTCATTAAAATCCTCCAATTTCTCTGGTTTACCACCTAGAAAATTACCCAATTGAAAACAAATCGTGAATATGAAATGTTATCAGTGTTGAGTAATAACACACTTATACGACTTTCTCTATTAAGGTAATGATTCTATATTGTTTTATACAGAGACTAATAATTTTCTTGATATAAATTGCGTTACAAACTAGGTGAAATTTCTGTGTTTATATTTGTGAATATTGTGTGACAATTGTAAAGAGACTGTTGCATAAAAATTCATGTCATTGTACTTTTAAAGACATGCTATTTTGAATAATTAAAGTGTTTTACTTGACAATGACCTGTTTGTTAATTTTCGTAATAATTTCGACGCGCTTACCAGAAATGGGCGGAATTTTCGCTGGATTTGTGGGCACCTCTTCGGCGTCTTTCTCAATTGGAGGTATATGCGCCGGTTTCGGGTAGCCGGCGATGAAGAGTGGATGTTGGGGCTGTTGACGCACCACATTTGGGTCCGGTTGGGGCATTTGTGGAATTAAAAAGTTGCCTGGTGGTGCACCGGGTTGCAATAAGAACGGCTGCTGTCCCTGTCCACCGGGTCCAATAAGTACGAATTGAGGCTGAATTCTGAAAGCAAATCAATGGAATTGTGTTTACGGTCGGTGGAAAACAATAATGTATTTTTCACGATTGTTGATCGAATTCGTTACCG
The DNA here is from genome assembly GCA_963930825.1 of Silvanus unidentatus. Taxonomy (NCBI): domain Eukaryota; kingdom Metazoa; phylum Arthropoda; class Insecta; order Coleoptera; family Silvanidae; genus Silvanus; species Silvanus unidentatus. The sequence goes on from OZ005758.1 coordinate 4,485,128, forward strand.
TGGAAAGGCTTGTCGCTCTGGTTGGAAATTGTAACCCGGATATTGATGGAATTGAGGTTCCAATAGACTTAAGTAGTTGACATTGGGGACATATTGTTGACGGGCTGCAATTGCGGCAAAGTCCACTGGTTGGGGTTGTTGTTGCTGCTTTTCAGAGACTTGAGCTACGCCTGCATTCACTACATAAGTGATTGGAGGTTGTTGTGGTTGTTTTCTTGCGTTTTCAGCGGGTTTTTGGTTTTTTTCATTTGGACGGGCTGCTTGGGTTAAACAACCCACAACTAATATCAGAATTACAGTTCTCATTGTCCCTAAAACAAACGATTTAATTTGTGGTTTGTGATTTTTCAAGGCATTCAAATGAGCATGTAGATTAAATAAGCATTGATTAACATTATCATTGGCGTTGACATGATTGTGTGTGTTGCGTAAATGATTAGAAGGTTTTTTGTCGTTTTTTTCTCGATGTAATTACATCCTGCATCAATTAATTGTTTTCGCTTAGTTCCTGACTCCGATGATGGATAAATAATTGGTCGATGAAAGGAAAAGCAATTATTTATTGATATCATAAATATTTTACTTTTAAGATTCTCTAGTGAAATTTTAGAAAATCATCATAAAATTCATACGTTTTTCAAGAATTTCTCTTAACTGTTGATTAGAATTAATTAAAAATCTATTTCGGAACCAGTTTGATACCGTTAGAAAAATATGACTTACCAATACGTGTTGGAGGTATCGAAGGCACAACACTTTAAGAAATAGCTCTTCGGCGGACCATCGACCTCTCTATATAAGAAGCTCCAAGTGGGGAGAGGTCTCCAATGCCAAACAAATCAAATGTTGATGTTTTTGATCCGTTTTTCAGCTTTATTGTTATCTAGCCAAACATATTATTATTCGTTGGCATCTTTTACAATTTTATGCACAATAAGATGCAGGAATTTATTGTCTCCAAATCCCTATTGACAGACGGATTCCCTCAATTTGCATCCTGCCATAAATCAGTGTCCTCTCAAAAAAGCTTTCAGATTACCGATTCGTGTTTAAATAATTATTTTTTTGCATGTTTCTCATACGTAAGAGTAAAAGTAAAATTGGAAAAATTCGTTTATTTCTTCTATTAAATATTGCGCTACTTTGTTCCTCAAATCCATTTGTTTGCGTAATAAGCCGTAAAAGACTGTCCATTTCACTGGTAACGGATCCTTTTTTACTTTATACTAATTCATCTAGAATGAAATCTGCATATATCTACATAATGTAACATGACAATCTTCATTTCACTTTTATTGTTATTACCTTACCACCCAGTGCTTCAAAAAACTCGTAAATTTAACAGCTAGTCTTGGTGGTAAAGTTATTGAACGCAACACATTTATTTGATTATTGACCTTGCGAAGACTGTTCAGTGCATAATAATTGCGCAAAAATATGTGCATTACATATTCTTCGCAGGATTTCGGGGATTGTTACGAGTACGACCAAGTCGTTTCGCCCTGATATGATATTGCATACACCTAATTGATTCTTGTTCGGGAAAACCTACAGATTGTTATCTGAAATTGGGTTTCTTGTCCACACAAAGTTACAGAGCGTTCAGAGAAAGTAAATGCGCTCTTTTTAACGGGTGACAAATATGATTTGCGGCATTTCAGCGATTCGCACTGTATACGAGTTTGGAAAGGTTGCAAAATGTTTCTATGTATTTTTCGTGCGGTTTAAAATTATTAGAATAATTTTTTATTGTTGCGGCCACACAAAGAGACATATTCGCCTACGAAATGACGGAATTTTTGTGCCCCCATGACTCAAACTATGTCCACTCCCAGTGACCAAAATTTCTTTTTAAATGTAAACAACTTTTGTCTAGACATGCTGTACAGAATTTATAAGTACTTGGATCAGAAAAGGGTGGATCTGAGGTTGATTGTCGTCTTAAAGATTTAGAATTCTGACAACCTTACTGATGGAAAAGGTGTAAGAAATTGTACGTTTGATAAATATTAAGAAGAGGTAGAGTAATAATAAAGAGTTTTTTTACAATTACATTGTAAAGTCCTTGAAATTTTAATACAAATGTGTGTATACAGAGATTCACGCATAAATAAATCAATTTTATATAAAGCGAGCTTGAAATCAGTGATTGAAATGCTATTTAAATATTTTGAAACGCATTCGATTGCATTATATGCAAGTAATAAATGTGAAATATAATTGCATTCGCCGTTATTGAGAAATCACTCTAATTTGCTGTCTTTTAAAAATGAGGAATTAACTATAATTAATCCATAACTTCTTCGAATCAGGTTCAAGGTTTCATTTCTAAGAAAAACCGCGTTAAAACCCAAGCTTTTTTTATATTAAAATATTTATTTAAATATTACGACAATTTATTAATGGTGTCAACGTTGTTAATTCTGGTGATATTTGCTGATAATTTTGTTCAGGTATTCACTAGTTCTATCTGTTTTCACGACCGAATTTCTACTCGGCTTCGACCCAGAAATATATCCCTCTGCGTAAATTGGCACTAAGGCCTGGTCGGGTGAGACTCCGGCTATGGCGGTACCTACAGGTCGTGCTATGGCAAGTCCTCCAGGTCCTACAACGGCAGTTGCTATCGGTTTGCTAGCTGCAACACCTCCTTCCCCTTTGGAAATAACAAAAACATGGAATTTCAAGAAATCAAAGTGTTAATGGAAATGTACCTGCAATTGCAAGCCCCACTGGCTTCGCCTCCGCGACTGACGCATCTTCTGGTGGCAAATTGATGGCCACACTATCATTCGGCTCGTTCGGCTCTTCCGTTCCACCTTGCTCTTGTTCCTGTTTCTTCTTATCTTCTTCCTCTTTCTTTTTCTTCTCTTCCTCTTTCGATTTATTTTCTTCTGTCTTGTTTTTCTTGCTACCACTACTGTTCTTCTTCCTATCGAACCATGCACTTAACCCCTCACGATTTTCGAACTCAAACTCGAAAGGACCTTCAACGGCCGCTTGTTCTTCCTGGATACTTGCCAAATTTTGCGCCGATGTACTCAAAGAGTCCATATTTTTCTTGTAAATCGCCTCTTCGTCCTCACTCAACCGCCCATTCTTCTTCACCTTTTCTTGTAAAGCGATGATTTTCAGTGCTGTCTTGTGGATGTTTTTAATATTGTCGCCAAATTCGTCTACTTTTGAGGGTAACGGAGGATTCTCTAGTTCAGTGGTGTTAATCTCTTCCTCTTCAGTCTGCACACTCGGTGGTGTTTTTATAATTGAAGTCGTCACTGTTCCATCTGCATCTTCAGTTATCTGAAGGGTCTGACCTTTTGCACCACCATAGTAGGGTAGAAGGGTTACTTTCCTGAAATTACTGGAAACATCAAGATAGAAAAGCTTTTAATCTTATATCACAATAAGCGAAAGGCAACCGTAAAAGAAACAAAACTCAAATCGAGTTTAAATTATTTATTGGTGGTACGCTCCGAACATCATGCAACCATACGTACATTCAACTAAAGTACTAATTTTATTTACAATTATTTACAAATGCAGACACAAGTCGAGTTAAATAATATCTTCGTAACTAATCTCCAAATCGCTTTCTGCATGGGCGATTCCACCTGGTCCAGCAATCGCCACTGCTTCCGGTTCGAAAAGTATATCCACATTCGTGCCATGCCTTAGAGTTGCTTTTGATAAGGGATTCGATATGGCAGTGCCATCGACACCAGCCAAAGCTCTCGCAACTGGCTTTAACACTAATGTAGTCACGTTCTTGTTGTTGGAATCCTCGTTTCTGAAGCTGATTACTCGATCTGTTTGGATAGTATTCTTGTTTTTTAGGTAATGAAACAGCGGATGCGCTCGATAGGGTGCCAGTGAATCGTCAGCACTAGCTCCATTATCTTTGGTATCTAAATTGAGGTGGTTCGAGACCGGAAAATTGCTTACTTTGACCTCTTCTGCATTAGGAGATGTCGGTTTTTCACAAATGGCCCCTTCTATTTGAGCATTGTTGCTGGGATTTGTGCTTTTGGGTTGGTATTGTAAGAACATGGTTTGGTAAGAGGTTCCGAGGAGAGGCGGTTGAAGAGCGGTGTATAAGGGTGGCACCCACATTGGATAATACCTCGGATAATATTGAAGCCCATTAAGGAAATTTGTGTATCTGGGAAACAAATGGAGCAATTAGTTAATTGTTAAGGGAAATTAATAAAGCGCAACAAGCAGTATAGAAAAGCAAAAAAATCAATAGTAAAAAATACTTTTGTGGTGTAATTTCGTATACACTTTATTTAAAAAAATATAATTAATTAAAGGCAATAAATAAGAAGACTTCAAAAGAAGACAAAAATTGCGATGGAAATTTTTCAGAATCCTTTTAAAGTCAATAACATAATAAAAACCCGTGAAATTAACCCTTGTTGTAATAAATTACTGGCCCAACAGCTACCACTTTTCCAACTCTTGACGAGGGTATACCATTTCTTGTTCTGTTGTTATTTAATAACGTTGAATTGGCGACAATATCACTTAAATTAATCATTGGATCCACAGCGACCACTTTAGTGCCTGATCCTGCAATGGCTAAGCTGTCTGGGTGAGTGTAAGCCACCCCATTCGGTCCCACTATGGCAGTACCGCCGCTTCCAGCAGTCGCTATACCACCAGGACCCGCAATCGCCACCCCTCCTTTTCTCACTTTTAGTTTGTGAATAAAGATACCACTTCCTGTATTTTCTTTCGTGAAAACTTTTCTAGTACCAGCGTTATGTATGCTTATATCCTCTGCTCGTTCGTCTTCAGACTCTTCCGCCTCCTTCTCTGCTTCATCAATCACTGAAGGATTCGGTTCTCTGTTGGGTAGAGACTGTCTATAAAACGGATTTTCGAAATTTTTTATTTTAGGGGGGGACATATGTTCAATTTTCTGCAGTTTACTGCCAATTTGTTGTCTAAAAGCCGTAGAATTAACTTTAGTAGCTTCTCTCGGTGTGTCTAATGTTCTAAATTCTTGACGCTCCACTCCTTCTGGATTTGATTTCTTTGTACCTTTAAAATTAATCAAAAATTGTAAAGGTACATCTTCGTCATCGTTCGATATTTGAAGATCCTCTATATCATCAAAAGTCAATCTCATCACATCTTTTCCTTTACCCTGAACCGTGTTCAACTCTTCAGAACCGTCCACTATCTTCGGAGACCGTTTAATCTCCTCTTCTTTAGGTTTCTTGCATCCTGCAGCATTTCCACCCCCCGACGGCCCATACTCCACCATCGTTGTAATAGCGTTCATCATGTGCGTGAAAGGATCTCGAATGACAATGGGAAAGTACTGTGAACCTGGCCAGTTCCATTGTCTTGCTGGACGTGATTGGTAATTTGGGACCACATATGGTCCATACAATTGATAATTGTTGTATGTTTGCCCGTAAGGATTATACTGTGCCTGATTGTAAAGCGAATTATACGGATTAACAATTTGCGAATTAGAAACAATATTCTTAATATTGTCGATTGTTTGCTCTTCAAGGTTTTGAATGTGATCCGAGTTCATGGTACTGTTAAACTGGTCAATTTGGGGCAAACTGGTGTCAGGGAAAGGCGCGGACATCATTTGTTGGTACCCCGGATAGAGTTGACTAATTGGCACCAAAACGGTCTGTTGGTGCGTTATTTTCCGTTTAATATAGTGTCCTGGAATGAGGTCATCTTTGGTCACTTCTGCATTTGGATTTGTGTATGTATAAATGGGTATTTGTGGTGTTTGTGCTCCTGTGCTCCTAGTATTCCCATTCTCCGCTTCTAAATAGTCGAAAATCGGGTTTGAGTACGGGTTCGTCGGGAAGCGAAAACTGGAACTCTGTCTTTGGTAATTCTCGTCATCGTTTTTACGTGAATAACTCAACGGGAAATGGAAAAAGCTCGGTTTTGAGGGTTTGTGTGTTAATCCTTGCTTTCTATTCACTTCGGCAATCTTTTCCAGAATCTCCTGTGTGTTTTCCTCAATTTTCCGTTGGGTGGTTTTCGGTGGATCTGGCAATTTTCGTGCATTTGGCGGTAGTTCGACTAATGTTTGCTTTTCAACTCTACAAACAAAAACACAACACATAAATAGTTTTGTTTGGAGAATTTTGTGTCTTACTGTACATTTGTTAATTTGTTAGTCATCTAAACTTACCAAAAAGACGCTCCTAAAAGCAACTCTTCTATACAGAACTCTACACAGTATCATCACCAGTGCACGAAAAGAAAAATTATATGGAAATCACTACACGCACACATGTAAATAAATCTCGACAATCGACTTTGTGCAGGAAGAGAATATTATTTTACAACAGTTTTGCGCAAAAACAGCCAGTCAGTCACAATTTATTAGTAACTAATGATACACATGTAAAAGCAGTAAAGAAAATTGTGGAACTTACTCAACGGAAGGTAGTGGACTGATGACTGCACCTTGTTGTTGAGGTCGACATTGTGCAAGAATTACAGTTGAAAACTGTGTGGAAAATGTAACAGAAAAAATCGCATTAACTTTATCTATCCCAGAATATAGTTTAAGATCTTATTGTTTTTAGTACCTAAGTTTTCCAGTGTGTGTTATGAACAAGTGTCAGTCGAATAACGGAACATGAGCATAAATTTACATACAATAATAAGTTTTTTTTTATTCGAAATTATTTACCGACAATATAAAAATATTTATTTATGTATGTCGAGCGGCAGATAAAAATAAATGTATAGACGACGAGCCAATAATTACGTTAATATATTCAATACCATAAGAAGATGGACTATTTCTGTTAATGCATTTACAGTTAAGTACATACGAAGTTAATTAATATTGGCTAGTGTGTAAATGAAGGATTAAATACAGCGCTTTGTGAAGTGTCTTTGCCTGAGACTAACAATGCGCCTCAGGAGGAATTTCTCAAAAATTAAAACGATTACCATCTAAACGAGTGTGTGGAATTTACGATTTGCGCTTTATGGGATTTGATGTTTTCTTGCTGTGGAAACTGGCGATTATGTCATTAATCTTCAACGGAAGACGAATCAATCTTAAAGAACAATAGATCATTTAAAGGAACCGGTCGGTTGCGAATCAAATGTTAATTAAACAATATATTGCGTGATTGGCCGTCACTTCGATTCTATTGAGCGAAAAAATTGTTTTCGGCGCTTTTCTCTGTAATTTGCATTTTAGATAATAATTGAATTAAGCCGAGATTACTATTATTATGTGTCATAATGAAAAAACGGGACTACTGTACGATACGAAAAAATCTATAATCCACTAATTACATTTTAATGTCTGAATATGACAAACAAATCAGTTTTTAACTACCCTAAGAAAAAAGCAGGAGCGCAATTGCCGCACAGACGGATTAATCACTTTCGTGTGTCCACTAAAATTTATGCTCACTCTAATAACTTTTTAAATAGTGATACCTACCAGAATGATAAAAGTCTTCATATCAAAAAAGCGCTCACAAGGACAAAATGCACACAACTTTTATGTAAAGTGATGTGTCGAACTGTTCATATCATATTTGGTGGCAGCCTTTTTAAAACTTTGAGGAAGTTATTTTTGTGGTGTGGCAATGATGAAATTGTCATAAGTGGAAGACGGTCAAGTCAAAAGTTCTTTCCACACCAATTGTAAGAAGGGGCAGGTAACGTTAGTTTTAGTAGATGCCTTCAGACACGGAACGAAAAGGCAGCATTTTAAAGGTACTTCTTCAGGTATTAAGGATGGAGATTACGTCGTTCTTTGCAGATTTCAAGTGTGGGTGGTCGATGGATATTATATGAATTTCTTTTTTAATAAGCATAGGTGGAATTATTGGCTGGAAATTATTTTTTCGCCTCCAAATATGTACCTTGAAGGAGTGTGTCAATCATTTTAAGATCCGTTCACATTTCATGCCTCATAAATTACAAATCAAAAATAGAGGATCACCAGTTTCGGTTAACCAGAAATGCAATGAAAATTTTTTTTCATTCAACATTTAAATTTTTTTAAACGGATCAAATATGTTTTACAATAAGTGTACAGAAAGTTAAACATTAAGTCACAATTTTTATTTATTTTTTTTCAATTGCGTATTTAGTTTAATTATTCTCGTTTATGCCGTTATCATGCGGTTAGAAATTATTTTATGACAGATTTATAAGAGCTTATTCACAGTTAAATTTGTAATTGGTGGAATTAAGTGAACTTTTCGGATCTTTGATCGATTTTATTGTGCGTCTAGAAAATATGTTGCTTAATTTGGTGTTAATTAATTCTCAAAGTTCAAATTTGCTTGCAGGAAATTCTCGACCGCCTTTCAATTTAGGTACCTACAAAACTATTTGATCTAAAGTTGCTCGATTTTTTCCATTTTTCTGTAATAATTGACTCATTATGTTATTACTGTTGTATAAACAGTAATTATTGAGCTCTTTGTAGGTACTTATTAACAATCTTTATAATAGAAAAACGTGGAACAATTCAATGGCCCGCAACTTCACCAATTCCTCGAATTCTAAACGATTTAAAACATTTCTTCAGTCCATCAATCTCAATTTAACTATACGAAAATCATTTTCAAATATACACGACGCATCTATCATCGAACAAAAAGATGTTACGATTAACTTCAATCTCTTTTTGTATTCAATCAGCGATCAAATCAAACGTAAAATACATATAAACAAATTTCTATTCGATTACAATGTCTGCACGTCTTTTGTTGAAATTGAAAGAACGTTGCCATCCACGCAATGTTCATTCACTGAATTGTTCTTTTATTCGACCATTTAGCAACAATAACGAATTCCATCTAATAGATAAAAAAATCTCTAGACTCTTGAGTTTGACAAGAAAATGTGGCGTTGCACTTGAACCATCATCAGTCGAATGCATTTTCTTTTGTATATTATCGAACAGGTTGGGCAGGTTGCAAATATAATAATGACTTTGTTTTACTTCTGCACGGGGTGGTGCATCCGTCCTCTACAGAATTTCTTGTTGATTGCCTTGCTACTATAAAGCCTTGACATTGCAAGTCGATGAACTCTAAATCATCAATATTATTATTTATACTTGCATATTTATTAGCGAATTATCTCCTCAGTAACACCTACATTAAGAACTATTATGTAATTTGCGAAGAGAAGCAGAAACGGACTGAATACTGTGTTTGTTAAAAAGCCTATATGTACACTATTATTATTAGCCGGTGAGATTAAATCTTTTTCGCCAAGAAAACAAGGTTTACGTCTGTGAGTGTGTGATTTTTATTGCCTGGTTTTTACACTGTCTAAGTAATTTATGCAGAAATCCTGATAGGCGAACTCTTGGGCTGTTTGAAGTAAAAAACAGTTTATTGCCCAATATAACACACGTGCTCTTCAGGTACAATTTTTGTTATACTTTCATTTATTACCAAATTGAAAACGCATTAGGAATAATTTTCGGAAGTTGACGTGTGTACGCTTGTATAAATTAAATTTACAAGGGAAATTTATTGTTTCGTAATGGGACAAGATTGATGAACACAATTAATTATTTATTCATGAGGCCATTAGTGTGTTTATGTGATAAAATAAGGCGAATCTATTCAGTGGAAGATTTCTTGTGTATATACTCGGATTCTATTTGTTTGGTTCACCACTTTTATAGAATAAAAATGTAACCAGTTTCGCGACTTTTCGTACTATTCCACCAGAGAAAAGATAAATTGGTGTGAAAGTACTTCTTCCATAACGTGTCTAAATATCTATTATATCTTTGAGGCATGTTATTAATAATTCAATTTATATTTGAACTTTTTATTTTCTGTAATATATTTATCTAGTTTCAAAATAAAATGTTCCGATTTTCTTTGTGCCTTGGTGTAAAACACCTTCAACAAGTCAACAAGACATACCGAACCGCCTGTTCTTATTACTGACTGCAATATGTACTATAAAAATGCACTAGTTTGCAATCATTTTCCACTTTGATACAAAAAGAACAAGCTGTAAACCGCTTAAAGATGTCTAGCGGGTATTTTTTATTTAGTTGTGTATAAAAGAAGTTACTGGAGATTATCATCTTCAGTTAAATCGTTTACGACAAACTAGAGAGACAATAGACTGGCAAAATGAAATTTCTGGTAGGTTAACAATACTTTAATACAACAATTTAAATGATTTCATTTTTAGGCAGTTGTCGCTTTTGCATTAACCCTTGGTATAGTCATTGGAAAACCAGCAACACTCGTTCCTGTAGACAGTCTTTCATCTGTGAATTTGAAACACACCAAAAACGACTTTTCCTATTCCCTGCAAGAACAACATGTTGGAGTGGAACCTTCGGTGCAGTTAATTAAATCACAGGTGCAATTTCGTCCTACCAGTGGAAAAATTAGCGGTATTGTTGACCAATTGCACCAGGAACGGATATCACCTCAGCATATTGAACAGGAAAGCATTATTTCGCGACATCAGACGATTATCCCCTCACAGCAGCAGACTCTTATCCCGCATGGTCAACAGTATGTACTTTTAGGGGATATTCAAGTGCCTCAGATCAACGTAATGGGAACCAAGACTAACCTGAATTCGAGAGTGGTGCTAATTCCTGGAACTGAACTGATACAGCCTCTTGAACAAGTCTATCAATATCCTGTTCAGCTCATTTAGAATGTTTATGAAATGGAATTGGGAAATATGATAATTAACTGAAATTTACATTTAGAATGTAGTATTGGGTTTGGGATTGGTGTAGAAAAATTCGAAAAATAAACTATTTAAAATATATCATTGACTTTTATTTATACATAAATATGGCAGTACATTATTTTTTTGAAGTTAACAAATGTTAACTAATTTTATTCACTGTTCATGCATACCTAATAACATATTATAGTGATAAGCATAGGATTAATTAATAGTTAACTTCGTAAATATACCCAAATTTGCCCTTTTCGTTGCTGGGAGGTAAATAAGTGAACACTTTTGCTTTTTCATCGCTCCAAATTTGATTTGCAGTTGCAGGAGCAACAGGAATTGCTTCAAGACGGACAACATTCGATTGTCCTTGACGTAATTGCGCTTCATTTAAACCAGGGGCGATGCTTAAAGAACCACCTGTTGGCTGGAACCCAGTTGCTGACCCAGCTACGAAGCTCAAGTCGTGATTGCCTACTGAATTCTTGTAAATGTAGTCTCCGTGTACGTTACCAGCAGCATCAGAAGATTCGTGTCTCTTGTATTCGTCAGTGTCGATCGTAAAAGCATATGAAGCATCCCCAGAGGAACTTTCCGCAGCTTCTACTGGTTGTAAGTTGTGCGGTAAATTTTGAATAGTTTTTGTTATTTCTACTGGACTTGACAAACTACCACCAGTAGCAACAAAGCCAGTACTCGAACCTGCTATATAACTTAAATCTTGGGTACCGACAGGACTTTTGTACGAAAAACTCCCTTTCACATTGCCTTCAGCGTCACTTGTCTCTGTCCTCTTATAATCATCTGTGTCGATGTTGAAAGAGTAAGATTTGTTTCCTCTATCAGCTATATCATCCTGGGTTTCTTCATCAATTTGGTTCGTAGTAGTGATTGGATTTGTAATAGTTTTCGTTTCGTAAGTGGTGGGAGTTGATATGGTGCTAGGAACTTGAGAACTTGGGAAGGGTTTCCAATCATTGCTATTTGGCAAACCATTTGCTTTTGATAAAGAACCGGAAGTTGCTACAAAACCACTCTTTTCTCCAGCTACGTAAGACACGTCATGAGTTCCTGCGTCGTTTGTGTACGAGTAACTACCTTGAATGTTTCCCTTAGCATCAGATGTTTCGGTTCTTTTGTAGGAATCCGTGTCGATATTAAAAGAGTATGAGGCATCACCAGATTCTGCCTGGTTATCCTGGTATCCCTTATAAACAACAGGATATGATGGAAAATTTGTCCCAAGATAAACACCTAACAAAATTGAAAAATAATTCCAAATTATTTTAAAAGAATAAATTTTGACTCACTTGGTTGATAAGTTTTTCCGTAGCCTTCGGGTACGAATCCTTGCACTCCAGCTGTGTACTTTAAATCGAATTTTCCACCTTTTGGACTCGTATAAAAGTAATGACCTTCAACTTGGTTCGAGCTATCTGCGTTCTGTTTTGCGGCACTATCTGCTCCAGTGTCGTATCCATATTTGTAACCACCATCAGTCCTCAATACCAAGTACTGTGTTCTGTGACCAGTTGGAATTTGGGGTATTGCTTCCCAACTCCAACAAGTTGAACACACAACCAAATTCACCAAAATCTAAAGCAAACTCTGAGAAAAATCGAAAAAATAAATCCTTCTACTTACTGTTAGCTTCAGTTCCATTCTGGAAGACTGTTTGACTGTAACACTAGAACTGTGACAAAACAACTAAAGCGAATCCTTTTATATATACATCTATGAACAAAACACTTGATCTATTTACTAACATTATGATTGGATCATCTCAGGTACCTCAAGGTTCTTCAATTTGATGAGGCATTTTATTAGTAAAATTTTCACATGGCTAACTGGTCCCAAAATATGCAGATGTAGGTATTTACCAAAGATTATCCACCTATTATTTCATGAAGCGTTTAAAAATGATAATTACAGGGTTTGGGGGACAATATATTCACATGAAATTGAATAGCAATTTCTTGGTTAAATATGCTTGCTATTCCCATTTACAATTATAATAAGTTGTAATAGTCAGTTTCTGAATGCATAAATTCATATCCCTGAATAAATGTTTCATCATTTTTTATATTTAGAAAACTTATCTAAGTTACAGGAAGAAAATGGTAACGTTTTTGCAACCCACGACAATTGTTCCTGTAAACCATTAAAATTTTATATCATTTTAACGATTGCAATAAAAAATGGCACACTTTTATTGCTTATGAATAATTAATAATTGAAATATTAATAACAAAACAATTAATTATTTCTTTTTAAAATTGTTCCGGGTCTGTCTCTGAAATATTTTTGGGATAGTCAAGATGATTCTGAAATAGATCATCCTTGAAAATCAATTTGTTTTCTATTATTCAAATTTGCACTAAAATGTTTATTATCATCTCGTAAATTTGCATTCCATTTGAGTTTCAATCAAATATTTAATCTTTTACGGTGAATGGGTTTCTGTTGTAGGGTGTAAATTAGGCTTAAAATGTCGAATTAAGTGTTCATTTAAAATTCAAATACTATTCGATATGCCTTATAGGCTATATTTATTTATTTATAATAAATAATTGTTGTTGCAAATTAACTTGAAGGCCATGATCATCTTGCATTTTTACTAAATGTAGAGTAGACTACTTGTTCTTCAATGTCATGGGCGAGTAATCATTATTCATATTCTATTCTTCGTTATATCTTAATTGATATTACTGTAAATCTATTACTAGTTATATTACTTTTTTTGTTTTACTTTCATCAAAAATAATTATTTATTCTTCCATGCCTTCGGCAAGACCATGTTGTTCCTATGATCTACCAAGAAGATACTACCAACGCATTTGAATATTTTATTTATAACGCCATAAACCTTTTGAAAAAAATCTAACGACCGTTATAAAACATAGCAAATTATTAAACAAACAATTTAGTATAAATATTTTATTAAATATAAATAATTTTATGTAAAATAAAAAAAGGACACTTATTTACAATTGGAAATCATCACTCTCTGTTGTTGTATCTGGCTCAAAAGTAGTAGTAATATCATCACTTGAATTCTCCTCTTGTTCACTACTTCTACTGCTACTTTCAGTACTTTTATTCCTTGTCCTCCTACCAACAATGCTATCTTTCTCCTTAATAAGTCGTTCAGTTTGCCGTGATGTTTCCACTTTAAACTGTTCACTGGGCGAGGGAACGTTAGAACTCGCTGGCAATAAGTCAATAGATTGTACGTGAGCACGCACTGAAACGCCTGGAGGTACGGAGAAAAGCTTGTCTCCCACGTTCGTTACAAGGGTTCCCTTACACTGTGGACATTTCTTGTCTGAGGAGATTTGAATCACGGGTTTACCACTGCCTGTAGGACCAGACGGTCCAGTACCGCCTCCTCCAGTACTTCCGGAACCAGTCTGACCACCTCCTGAGCCAGTCGGTCTAGAACCACCGCCAGTAGGACGGGAACCTCCTGTGGGCCCAGAAGGAAATAGATTAAAGTCGTCGTCGTCTCCGTTTAAGTCGTTGTCTAGAAAGTCTTGTCCTGGCCTTCCCGGCCGCCCTCCACCACTTCCAGGTCTACTTCCACCACCTCCAGGCCTGCCACCTCCTGGCCTATTACTTGGCGTTACAAATATACCTGGTTTTGACGTGGTTGAACTTGATGGTCTGTATGTAGTGCCTCCGGGGGAAGGAGGTATGTAGGCATTGTTAGTTCCACCTCCGCTGCCAGTTGCAGAAGGTCCTGTTGGTCCACCGCCTCCCCCTCCGCCCCCACCACTTTCGTTACTGCCAAATAAATCTCCAAAGTTGCCTAAATCGTCCTGATCGCCATTACTTGGTCGCTCTTCGCTCGGTGGAAGTCCTCCAAATGGACGATTCGGTTTTCCACCTGGACGTGGTCTTGGAGGCCTGTACGATGGTCTATTTGGTCTTGATGGAACACTCGGCGCAGATGGACCGGAAGGACCAGAGGGTCCTGATGGTCCGGAAGCGCCTGAGTCTCCATTTCCACTTCCACCGCCGCCATAGTCATCTTTATCAAAATCTCCACCTCCCCCAAATGTAGAGTCTTTATCTTTATTGGGTCTTGAACCAGCTGATCCTCCAGATCCACCTCCACCACCGCTTCCTCCTTTATTACCACCTCCGCCTAAATTATTACTTTCGGCAGTATCAAAGAAATCGCTTCCTTTGTTGTCAATATAATCATAAAAATCAGGAGGAAGAATATTAGGATGGGAGAAGGGAAAAACGGTTGGTAAATGAGGTCCCTTAACATTTTTAAGTACTCTATATCCCGTTTCTGGTCCAGCTATGTAGTGCACTGAATGTTGTACACCTTTATCGTCTAAATATGTGTAGGAACCTCGAACATGGCCGGAAGAATCACTTGTTTCAGTTCTTCTCTGGTCTGGTCCAGCGGAAACAAAACTACACAAAAAAAATCTTTAATTTAATCAAGTTTACATTTGACTTCAATCTTACCGATAACTTCCATCTAAACCTGTTTGAATTGACGTCCTTCCACGCGGAATCGGTTTTCCACGTCCGTTAAAGAACAATGGACCCAGAGATCTAGGATTCGAATCGGGGAATGGCGTCTTTACATGAAATCCCGTCTTTTTTCCTGCCAAATACTCGACATTATGCTTCTCTCCAATGTCATCCACGTATGAATAACGACCATTCACATCACCAGCTCTATTTGCGTTTTCCTGACGTTCATACGTTCTCGTTCTGAACGCGAAATTATAACTAGGATCCTCGTAAGGATCAAAATACGGATCGTCTGGGGAGCCAATCGGTCTCGGTCCGTTTTGGTTCAAATCATATTTACGTGCGATATTTTTTCCTCGAGGTCTATACCCACGAGGACCCGCAGTGTATACTGTCGAGTCAATAGCACCTAAGATGTTCCCAGATAACTGTAGTTTTAGTCAGTTTTTATTTCAAATTAGGACTCACCTGTGCCTGGATTTCGGCCCCCGAATTCACCCTTCACCACATTATTTCTATTCGCATTCGCATAGTGATAAGAGTCAGGCGAATTGGCCCCAAATTCATAAGATCCATCACGATGGATCACATTGTAATCGGTATCGTCTGCTTCACTTATAGTTAATCCACCAAGAAGTAGCAGAAGGCAACGCAGAATCCA
This sequence comes from Silvanus unidentatus, assembly GCA_963930825.1. Classification (NCBI taxonomy): domain Eukaryota; kingdom Metazoa; phylum Arthropoda; class Insecta; order Coleoptera; family Silvanidae; genus Silvanus; species Silvanus unidentatus. Next base: position 4,500,978 of record OZ005758.1, read on the forward strand.
CTAAATGAAAACAAACACATTAATAACAGCACAATATAATCCAAAATGGTATACACAAGAACTCACATTTTTCAAAAACATATTTTACATTACCAAACTAGAGAAAACTTCAAACTACTACTGCTCCTAAAAATGCTAAAGAATCTTATATACTTGGTACCAAATTGCTAAAAAGTGGGGTGGTACTTATTTTTTTTATTTATCATTGTTTAATAATAAGACACATATGCATATATTTGGCCAATTGTTTACTAATTTCCGAGCTAATGGAAGACGTGGAGAAACCAATTGTTTTACTGGAAACTGAGGGAATTCCTTCTAGCGTAAAGATTGTTCGATGATGTCCTTGCATATATAATTCGTTGGTCGGCTGATTGCAATTAAAATCAGGACCACTACCACTCACGGATTGTCTATCTCGAGAAGAATTATTACTCTTACCACAAAAAAAAATTGAATTTCAGCCAAAAAGAAACTTTGAATGATTCCGAATCAATTCATCTGATTTATTCAATGACCACCGCATTTGCATATTATTCAATTGGACTTGTTTAATCCGCAATTATTCCATTATGAAGGTGATCAGTGGGGTTTCTCTTTGTTATAATTATGTGTTTAGATGAGTGCTGTGTGTGCGAAGATTGGAATCTCATTTTTAAGGTTTCAACTGAAGATTGTTATGATGGAGGTGTTTTTGAATTCCTGATTTAAACGCGGTTGTGCAATAATCATTTTATTAGCAAGTATGTATACTAGGCTTGGTACGAGTTTGAATGAAGAATTTCCATAAAGATGAGAAAAATGTATTCTGCGTTTTATGATTATTAAATTCATGAATCCGGGTTATTACGTTGTACGAATTAAAATAATTATTATTCATCACTTTGTGTGGAGTAGCAGCAAATGTTATGCATTTCTAACGTTATTTCAAGTAATTGTGTTATTTTGTTGTTGCGGCATAAAATGCCTGCATACAACACAGCACAACGGAATTAATTAATAATTTGTATCAAATTAAGCGTTTTCGGAAAACGAAAATTGTTTATGCTCTTCACCTTGGAGTACAGAAGGAAATAACGTTCTCTTAAGAATTTTTATATCATCAAAAATTATCAATCCATTGTTTTATTCGGTAATTGCCGACCGACACAATACCATCCAATAAAAAAAATATTTATTATTTATGTAATACAGTGAATTATGATTCCTTTATGTAAGAAAGGAAAGGGAAAGCGATTCGATCGGAGACCAACCACCAAAATTATGTAAACTATCGGAAAATAGATTGAAAGTTGAAATAACGTGTGTACTTACACCACTCGGTATGATTTACAGTCGATTTTGAAAGAGACAATTAAAAGGTCAAAGTTGTTTTCAGTTGCAGCTACTAGAACTAATTAGCTTTAAATTGTTTAAACAATGAATCCGTCAGAAAAGTAAGAAATGTGCAGGAAAACCGCAGGAGGTACCGTCGTACAGACAATTCGGCGACTTTGCGTTGGTATTTTATCGAATGTTTACATTTTCCCAAATCTGATAAAGTTAAATGGATTTAATTGCGTTATTGTTCTTACTAATTGGTATGGGATTCGAAATACTATGACACGACAAGGCTTTTAAATATCTTATAAAGAGTGTTTTTTACATTCGTTTAACAAAATTTCGCCTATTATCCATTAATTATGTTCAATTCCGCCAAAAACACTTTAATTCAATAAATTGTTATTGTTTCAAGCAATTTAATATTTATTAGTTAGTTGGGTATATTTAAACTTGGCACCGATTCCGCTAATTCATTCCCATCATAAAATTCATATTTATGTACATTTTTAATATTTGCAATTCTTCAACAACTCTGGGGAATATTTTTCAAAATAAATTACTTTATTTACAAATATTAGCATATGAATGCAAAAAGTGTGTGAAACAATCGACTAGTTACTATACAAACTACACTAAACTGCAAATGTTGCGTGACTTCAGGGTTTCTGGCCACAATAACGTTCGATCTCCACCGAAACACAGTCAAACACATCATAAGCAATGTCACACGTTTTACCATGCTCTGAAATTTAAAACAAGATCATTAATTAATTATTTCGCAATTGTATCAAAAAAATTCACAAAATTACATATACTGACTTTCATCTTGTTACATTTTAATAATACCTAATCGTGAGAAAACTAATGCATAAAAGTGAAAAGAAGTTTTACATTTTTAATTGATGCATCGACGTACTCTAATTAATTTTCCGCAATTACGTAACGATGTGAAAACTCTCATCTGCACTTTGTATCACTTACCATCGATGGATTGTGGCGTAATCAGGTGTCTTCTTTGTGCAGTGGTCAAACATTTGTTGACAGCTTGAAGAGTTGCCAAAATGTACTCCTTCTGGTCTACTCCCTCGGAATAGAGAGCCACCAGTCCTTCAACCGTTGGAAAGCCGCGCTCGTTCACCTATAAGCATTTTTGATAACGTTATCACGAAATGGCACACATTTCAAATATGCATCTCACTTTCCCTTTAATGCCCGATATATGAATAATTATTATCAATGACTGATAAATTGCTGTGTCACGACTTTCTTCTCGGTGCCAATAAAAATATTCAACACTTATGCAATTTACTCGATTTACAAATAAAATTTTATTGTATTTATTTATGTGGCGTTTTTGAAACAGGAAATATATCGAATGATATCAAATATAAAATAGAAATTGAATACCTAATTATACTTACAGCGTTCATTTTCCTGTAGACGCATTGGAGCAGACACTGTAAAATGATATAAAGTCAATTCAATATTGTTGGCATTGCGTAAAATTCGTAAATATTTATAATTAGCTAATAACTTTCGTGTTTTCGACTTGGTGGATAATAAAAATTCATAACTTGGACTTAATTATAATACAATGCTTTTCTGAATACGAAACTTATGTAGAAGATGTAATTAATTTTTTGAACAGAAAATAGTTTTTTCTTGTAGTTCCGACCTTGACTGAACATGTGAAAATGAGAATAAAAATTTGAAACCAAAACCAGAATTACTCTGTATAAATGACCAGTTTAGAAAGCGGGTCACACACAATTCCAAATAAAGTTTTTTTGCAATCTTTATGTCTTACCCCTGCGATTTTTTTCTCTTCTGGATTGAAGGCGGCCCTCTTCGAACGTCCACCCGCATGATCCTCAATATTGAGTGCTTCTAGGGCCTCTGCGGAAATGAATGTTTCAATTAATTTTTTTACTTAACAAACATTTAATGAACACCTTTTATTAGAAAGGAAAATGTATTTCAAAGTTCATTTTCGAAAGATTCAGGGTCAGCACACAAAGACATTCCGATTGATAAGTGCTAAACGGTATAATTAGAATGTATACCTAACTTTTTATTCGCCATAGTAATTACTGGTAAATGGTAAAACGGCATGCCGAAAGTATTACCTGAAAGAATCGCTAATTTGATCTCGTCCTGGCACACATTGATGACTTCTTCAATTTTCTTTGGAGCTGAAGGCGGAATGGCACATTTGTTATTTTTCACCACCTGTTAATTGAACACAATTAAAGTATTAGTTAAAGTAATTAATCGTTATTTGTGTACCTTCTTTTCATTCGCTAAAGCGAAACAAATTAAACAAGCAAACAGAAATAAGCCGCAACTTTTCATTTTGAATAGTGTGTTTGGATTTTTTTACAATTTGTTATTTAGTCAACCGTTTCAGGACACTTCGAAGACAATAATGACTTTAAAAATATTACTATCATGTGCAAGTTTTGTACATTTATTGAGTTTACAGTTATTTTGCCCCAACACAACCTGTTGGATTGAATTTAAAAGGGTAGCCAAGTCTGCACTTTAGCCAATAAAACGAGACTAGCTCTTTTATATCGCACACAATAAGCTGCTCAAATTGAACTTTCTATAAGGATGAGTTTTATGTGGCAAAGAAGTTTTATTTCTTCTCACTTTCACTATTAAATAATAACAGCAAAGTCAATGGATGTGGATGGATGGATGGTGGGTATAATGTGGAAGTAAATTTATGTTAGTCTTTGCAATTTTGCTGATTAATTCTTCAATGCGAAATAGGAAATGTTTATTGCAATTTTATGTCTCATTAAAATACGTAAAATCGATAATTATTTTTCAATTTGTCCGGTAATTAATCTCAATAACTTGCGTCCATATATCCTGACCTTTATTTGCTTTGTTACAGAAGCAAACGTTTAGTTTCGTTATTAAAGTACCTTGGAATGTATGGTATTTTGAAAGAAATTGTTAAAATTTGAAAATTTTGGCGCGTATTTTGGGAAAAATCAATTTTTGAATTTGAAGTTATCTTCACAAATAGGCAACACACATTACAGTTAAATTTTATGTTTATTTATAACTTCTTATTATAAAAATACCTATTATACATATTTGAATACGATAAACAGGTAAAATTATTCGACATAGTTTAGCTAGCATTAATAAGGCATGTATTTAATACAAAATAATTAGATTTTTTTTGAATGCCTAAAATTGAGGTTACATTTTTGGTTGATCAACAAAATTTTTTAGTACTTGATAACGGTAATTTTATCTACTGATATTGATAGAAATACTCGTTTAAGGAGCTAATTATTTTAAAACAATCCCAAAATTATAACTAAAAAATATCCATATAGTTTACGATTAGTACTTGGTGTAGTTTAGGAGTCAGACCATAGTTTGAAATTTAAATCAAGTTAATTTGTATATAACGGTGTACAACAGCAGAACGGTGTTATTCCTTAGCGATCCTCCTTTGATAACAATAAATGTGAAATCTACAAAAATATTGCATGCCATTAATTGAAGCAAATTGAACAGTTTTGGGTGGTTTTGGTTTAGTTATAACCTCAAATTTTCTGCATCAATTCTTTTCACAAGGTAATGTAATAATATTCATGTTTCCACTTAGATAAATGTGTTACGTATCTACAAATACTCAGGTATATAATTACTTTATTAGTTACTAAAGTTTTTATACCATTCGTAAACAAATTGCAGTGATAAAAACATTTGCTCAGATAACATTTAACATTGATTTACAATTCCAGAAAGAATAACAATGAATTGGGACGCATTAAGAGGTTCCCCTATTCTACATCTACAATTCGCTATTTTATTTTTCACCTCTGGTGTTTTGGTTAATTTAGTACAAGGCTTATTATACGTAACTCTTCGCCCATTCAACAAAATACTCTATAGGAAGATCAATTGGTATTTAGATTATTTAATTTATGCACGTAAGTATGTGGAGAAGTACACAAATTCCCATCCCTAACAATTGTAATTTGTAGAACTTTTATTTTTGGGAGATTGGTGGTCAGGCAGTGAAGTTGTCTTGTATGTAGACAGAGAAGAGTTTGACAAATATTATGGAAAAGAGCATTCTTATTGTATAATGAACCACACCTATGAGGTGGATTGGGTAGTAGGATGGATGATCTGTGATAGAGTTCGACTTTTGGGTGTAAGTACACAGTACATAAACTCGACGAATTCCTTAAACTTTGACCTGTTCGTCACGTTCTCATGTTGCATTTTGTGCATTTTTTTAGAATGCAAAAGCATACTGTAAAAAAGTGATCCAATACATACCGGTACTTGGATGGGCGTGGAAATTTTCAGAGTTTGTATTTTTGGAAAGGTCATTTGAGAAAGATAAAGAAGTGATCCATCAACAGATCACTAAATTGACTGAACATCCTGATCCCATGTGGGTTAGTATTTTTTTTAATTATATAATTGCCATAATTGGTTTGATAATTGGAAATCACACACATGCATTTCTACAATTTTATTTTATGTAAAAAAAAATAAAACGATAAGCACCTTGTTTACACCGAATGATAAACTAGCCATCGAACATAGAGACACGCTTATCAATTGAACAAGTTCAATAATGAAATAATAGAACACAAAAACTGTACAAAGTCTAAATATCATAATTATTCGTGTCTTTATCAGTTGAGTCAGTGACATGATAGTATTAATTTATTTTCTTTTTGCTAGTTGTTACTGTTTCCGGAAGGAACACGCTTTACACCATCCAAACATGAGGCTTCCGTTGAATTTGCTCGTAAAAACAATCTAACTCCACTAAAACATCATCTAGTACCACGTACAAAAGGCTTTATTGCCAGTTTACCATCAATGAGAGGAAAAGTGCCCGCCATATATGATATTGAAGTGGCATTTAAGGAAGATGCGCCAAATAAACCATCAATTATGAATTTAATATTGGGCAAACCAATGGTTTCACACGTTTATATGAGAAGATATTTGATGGAAACGTTGCCACACACGGACGCTGAACTAGATGCTTATTTAAAGAAATTGTTCGAGAAAAAAGACAAATTGATGGACAGTTTTAAGACAACTGGAGATTTCTTTGCGACGTCCGGTGAACCACGACTGGAACCATTTACTAGGCCGCGTAAAATATATTCCTTACTTGTGTTTATGTTCTGGGTGTTAAGTATTTGGTTGCCTATGACGTATTCATTGATAAAGATGTTATTTAGTGGACAGATTTTATATTTTTCAATTGCTGTTGCCATCCTTGGACTTTGTAAGTATTGCGAAATGGTATGGAATGTTCATTCCATGAATTTGTTTATTGTTGTTTCTAGTTGCTGTACTTTTGCGTAAAGTTGTTGGTATGTCAGAAATACGTAAGGGTTCATCGTACGGTGCAACTACTCCGAAGAAGTCAAATTAATTCAGCGAAATCTAACAAATTTTTATTAAAAATCCGAACATGATGATTGTGCCAAGTTTTAGAATGTCATACAAACCTATATGTCCATTCATTGTCACGTAGACAAATATTATTTGATATTTACATTATTACATTTACGTTTAAGAATTAAATTCACATGCACAACCTTAAGCATTTACTACTAGTTTTAATTAAATAAATGGAACAATGTAGTACTGTTAAGTTTGTTATTTGTTGACTGTATACAAAGTAAAATAATACAGTATTAATATATTAATGTTTAGTAAAACAGAGTTTGTTTTATTTTGTATGTTAGCTGTTTGGTATTGGCATATCACTTAATCTGAGTAAAAAGTCCAAGAGATGCATTTGAACTTTAATCTCTAACGGATTTGTGGTTATATAGAAACCAGGAACACCGGCTTGTTCTAATATTTGTTGTTGATCGGCTACTTTTTCATCTAATTGCAATACAAGATTCATGTCGAACTGTTTCAATTCGTCTTTTTGTTTTACCATTAACTTTTGAAGTTGATCTATCTTATTTTCTGGGTCGTTTTCGTATTGTTTGAGAATCTCCTGTTCTTGCACTAAAACATATTTCTTTAGACTTTATTGGAGTTAAAAATTACAAGCATAGGTACTTTTTTGGGAATTAATAAATTGAAGTCTTTGTTGGTACAAGTGTTGTTCCGTTACATGCTGTATTTCTAATAAACGTTTAACAATTTCGAATACAGTCTCATTAAGTAAGCAATTTGCTAAACTTGAAAGCAATTCGTAGGGCAGTCTCATCTGGTACTTACTGAAATCAATAAAGTTAAAGAACTTTGGAGGACTGTGGAACAGAAACTTACGGAGGTAAGTCACGAGCCATGTTCTGCAATTGTTCTAATAAAAAATATAGTTTCTTTTGTAATAAAGCAGAGTCAGTCTCCATTATAAATAAATAAAATATAAAAACAGTAAAATACTTTAATAATATAACCTCTTTTCTACGTTAAAAATAAAAAGTTCTCTATCCTATAGCTTCATATCCAACTAGTTTTAATTGGGAATCTGTCTATGAGATGGCATAATTTAATTTGAAAGTTTGAATAAGTTTGAACTGGAAACTAGTAGTTAAGTTCTTTTGAAACTATTGAAATTCTCTTATAAACATTAATTGAATGAAAAGTTTAAACCCCACACGAACACGTTCTATGTTTAGAAAATAAACAAATTAGAACAACGTCCAGACGTTAATTACATTTTAATAGCCGCAACATTTTGTACAAAACTATCAAAGATTGTCTATCCGAAAACCGGAAATGCATTCTAAAACAGAATAAGAAGTAACAAGAATTGCAACACACTGACACATATTCTGTTGTGTATTTTATACGCAATCAAGTAAACACTTCGGACAATTTTCTTAGAAGTCATTGACTTACTTTATACATTTAATACAACAATTGTTAGTTGAGATGAATTTAAGTGTTGAGAGAAGAAATTTTGCAAAAAAGCTCACAGCCATCAAACATGTATAGCCGGATCGATATTGTGCGATACAAATGTACAAATTGCTCCTGGGAATAAAACGTGACTCCGAATAAATCACATAAACAATTTTTTTAGCGTTAATTAAAAGTTCTCTCACTTTGCAACAATATTTTAAAGGTTCGTTGACTGATGGAAGATGAGACATAACGGCAAAAGTGAGCTGAGATGCTTTTAGAATATCATCATGTTCACTTTCGTGGGCCAATGACTCTCTCATTAAAAAAGTTTCGGAACTTTGCAAAATTCCCATTCAATTCGATGTTACAGTACATTGTCCATGAATTAGCAAGGAAAATTAACAGATAATCGCGAATACCATTTCCTCTTCAAGCTTGTCGCTCACTCTAAGATTTTTTACAATTCTACACCCAATCTGAATTGCATATTAGATATACGTATGTATGCAACGATTAGATTTTAAGGTGGGCGACAATGTTGAAGTGATGTTGAATTACTTGGTAGATTAAATCGTGACAAGATAGATTATAACAAATTTGCAGTTTGCACATTTGAATCTATTATACACTATGGTAGATTGTAAATTTTTTGCGAGAGAGGAAGAGTTCAATGCACGGTCATACATAGGTATATATAAGAATAAAATATTGTCTTTTGTTATATTGTGTATGAGAGAATTATTACTTTTCCTAAAAGAATCGCGTTTAATGGTTTCGTTTTTCTAATAAAACCCATAAATTAAAACAATAAAATCGCGGTCATAAAGACTTTTTCATTAATTAACACAAGACGGTCCCCTGTCCGTCAACTGAACACACAATGGATCCGATAAAAACCATAGTATACATCCACTTCCTTGATTTATTTCTCATTTTTATTTCCGGAATTAATGGTAAAGTTCAATGGCTTGTACTTATTTTCAGTGTGTAATATATTCATTATTGTTGCTAAAGAGTTACTCTTCTTTTCTGTGTCCAGTGCAGATCAGGTAAGTGGCACAACGTTCTCTAGTAACCTGACAGACTTTAGCATCTAACCTTCTTTGGCTTTATTATATCTGATGGCTACGATATTAAAGACATTTTTTCCTTTCGCAGGTTTATGAGAGCAGCCAGAAAGCGATCGTTAATAAGTTAGGCGAGCAATTGTTGAGCTTTGGGGCATTGAACAATTGTAAAAATTGTAAAGCTCGATACAGGGAAGCGAAATAGCGCAAGCCTCTTTTCCAATGAAGTTTGTTATTGCCAATTTTGATCCAACAATGGCAAATTTCCATTATTTAATATACATACATTGAAGTGGATGTTGTTTATTAAAAAAAATTGTAGTTAATTTCCGTATATTTGCACACATTCATACGCTATAGTGTATAGCAGAATTGTATACAAGTACAAGTGATGTAAGAGAGATTGTCAAGTTATGAAAGTAAGCCATTGAACTCGAGTAGCCTACCTTTGCCAAGTTCATTGCTAAAATGCTAAAACATACACCTATACACTTTTATACAAATCATTTCTATTTAATATAGTCGTTTTGACTTGATTTTTAGTCTGTTGATGAAGTAACGAAGTATTTTTTTGTCATAGATTGCTGTGTTATGATCAAATCTAATAAGGACTTTATGGTTTTTCGAAATATCGATATCATAGTATAAGCAAGAAAGTTTACAGTATGGCGAATGCGCCGATGTAAATAAGGCAAATCTTCAATTTTTCCGGAGAATAAATGGGATTTTTATGCAGTGTTCTGTTGGACTAGTTCCAAATGGGCATTGGGACCAAGAATTGCTAGTATTTTGCATAAAAATGTAATTTTCAACATTTTTACTAACCTATGCCTAAAATTATTTGCATTTCTACAATTTTTTTTGTCAATTTTGAAACTTAACAAGCAATTATGGTTTTCAATGACCGAAAAGGATGTTTTCCTCCACAACACAACTATAATAACAGAGATTTTCCTTTTTAGAAAGCCATTGATTTGCAATAGCCATTTTCCGGCTTAATAAAGTTGCTCGTATTTCTCTTTATTATTGACAATGTAATGAAATAAAAGGGGTCAACATTAAAAATATTAAACAATATATTACCCTCCACACCTTCACCATGAAAATATAATACCGTTAAGTATCTGTTGGCCCAAAGAGAGCATTCGACTGGAATTCATCCTATTGGAATTGTGTCCAACTCACTTGGTCGACTGTTCAACAGGTATTCGGAAATTTACCTTGATGGAAAGACGAAGAAACGACCTGCACTAAATCCTATGCACGTCCATATGAAAGAAGAAAACAAACACATCGCGGCCTGTTCTAGACCAGAGATTGTTGTATTCTTCACGAAGGATGGTCATTGACCCACCAGTTTGGCCTACTACTAATCCAAGAACTCACTCGCTGTGTAAGAATTTCATTATTACTAGGTTGATGGCAACAAAATGAAATTACTATAATTATAAATTTATTATCATATAGAAATGTGCGTTTAAATTGTATTTCGATGCAAACACGATTGAGTCCAAATCGAAGGTCCTTCCCATTGTTCGATTGTTGTTATTTTTTTTCCGTAAATACTTCTTTGTTATGTATTGTACCTGTGCGGTACAGTTATGGGAGAAAAGTGTTGCTTTTGTCCGGTCCTGTTAGTAAAACGCTGAAGAGGCGCCGTTATTGGATGAAAGTAAACTCATATAGCGGTTCAATATAAAACAACTGTATCTATACTGTTGCTCTAACTCTTTTCCTAGCATGTTATTCAAAAAAAATTGAAATTCGGGAACTGCTCCTTTCTAACTGTTGTTTTTTACAGCCGAAGAACGGTGTTTGGAAAGGAAAAAACACTAAGCAAAAGTACAGGCATGAAAAGCGCGCGACGATTATTACTAATAATCTATTATGGGAGGGAAGAGAAAGGTCCGGTACCGTTTTTCTTGTGGGCTTGGAAAACCTCTATACGTAAGTTTGAACTTACCTTTTTCTAGAAACTTAATCACTGAAAAGGAATTCATTTTCTTTTCAGTTTGGTTACAATAAAGAGTAAATTGGGCTTTTAAGCTGCACGTAGACCATCATCATCACCAATATATTGGATATGGTGGCCCATAATAGTTTTCATATGATATCAAAGCCACTTTAAGTGGGTAATAATACACAATTCAATTCAACAACTATAACTGGACATCTTGGAACAGTGAATAACGGCTCTTTTTAAAAATGTTACTCCACATTTTGGTCAACGACCCGCAAGTAATATTAAAAGCAATCTGTCTTCGGTGTGTCCTCTTATTAAATCGTATTGGACGCATTTAATGACGGCAGGACACAAATTCACCCTTTTAAGGGTTGGTACCGTTATTAAAATTGTTATGAGAAAAGTAAATCCAAAATAGCGGTTATATGAAAACTGAAATTAAAACGGTATACATTATTATATTGCAACAGATGCCCGATGATTGCCTCTTGTAAAAATTGAATACATTATTTTTATAGGGCAGGAAGTGTTAAAGGAAAAAAACTCTGAGGGATGTAGACAAAAAAATGTACCGTTCCATCTAGGTGGATGATGATGGAGCCCACCTTTGGCCCATATTTAGTTACGAGTCAGGTGGCCGATGCGGTGGAGTTTTTATTGAAATGTCTAACAAAAAATCACGGCCATTAGGAAATTATAAACCGCCCGCTTAACAGTTCTTCTTTAGAGGCCTCTAAATGAGAGGTATAAATTTGCGAAAAATTGCCTATTCATGAGAGGATGCTAAAAAATGATCAATAGGAATTGGGTGAATTGCCGTTTCAAGTTTCGAATTTTTCGAGAATCAATTGGACCGAAAGTTGATGCCAGATGCACACATTCTTAAATTCCTAAATTGAACATGGAGCTGTTCCTTCCAATATAACCAGTCAGTTTTCAATCTCCCGCTATTGCTGTGTAGTTTTAATAAAAGAAGAGATAACAATGAACGAGAGCTCTTCTCAAATGGAAAATTGCTTTGCCATTCCATAAAGTGAGCGAAAGAACGACTTTCAGGCATTATTTAGAATAAATAAAATCCATCAAAACACTTCTTGATGGCCCTGAATGAAAGTAGTAACGGGACGATCACTTATGCAATGTATTACAGTTATATTGTACAAGTTCATAGACCTTGTGAACGTATTTCTTTCTCTTTGTCCCCGCCATAGAAACGAGCATCATTTCCTCTCCGTTTGGCTTGTGGATTTCGCACACATTATAGCACAAATGTGGACCAATGTTCCACAGTAACCCGCGACCGATGAAAAGAAAGAAACGATCATTTGATATAAATGGACACGGAATTGAGTAGAGAATTCCTTTTGGGTATTGTTTAAACGAAACCATTTTTCTCTCGCTCAGTTTTTGGTCAAATTTTTAGCCACACATGTAGCCGGCCCGAAAAACTGGTCTTAAATTGCTGTTAATTTTTTTTCCGTAATGCCAATACGAGAACACTTCAGTTCTACTTTCTGATATAACGGTTTTGGTTTCGTTAAATGATTATTAAGTATTGGCGATGGTCTTTTCCGAGTAGCACGTCAGTGTGGGAAGAAAACGAAATTTGCTAGAAGCAATGAGGAATTTTCCACCTGCGAGACCAATTTTAGCATGCTGTATAAGTAATTTCACGTAAATTAATTTTATCTCTCTCTTTGACGAGAAAAAAACTGGTCAAATTAATTAAGCATCTGCATGGTCATCCTCAGGGACCCATCATCCAATTCCGCGATTTAGAGCACTTGGAGCCAAGGCTACTTTGAACAGATGGTGATATTCCTCGTTATGTTTGTACACATCAAGTTCAATGCTACTATAATATGTTTGCAATGTAGTTGCTGATGGCTTGGTGGGGCTTGTGTAGGTAAGTGGGCCGATGGCCGGTAATGACCTATACGCGAAGAAGACAACAGTGTTACGTTTGCGACTGTTGCGAGCTGTAATTGATAATGGCCTTGTATGCTTCTCTTCCTTCCGCTACTGTGCATGCATATTATGCTATTTGTGCCAATAAATGGGCTATACGCTCATTCATTTCCAATTGTTTTTCACTTAAACACCTGTTTGGAGAACGAAATCTGACTGATGCGGTCCAACACAAAAAATATATATAAATTATAATTATCCTTCTTAAATTGACGACCGACTGGTCGACAGCGGTGCGTATATACGGCGTTCACCTGTTGTGGCTCGAGTTTTTTACTGTTCAGCGGGCCTATTAGAGCCTCATCCCATCAGTACTAATGAGGGATGTATATATTCAAGTTGACGTTTGCTCCGGGGGAAGGGTTGAATAATCTAAGACATATTGGTTGAAAAAAATCTAAGTCTGCCGTCTACATCATTAAGGACCCGTTAGAATGTTAGAATCTAGGTCAATTTATATTTAATGTTCCATCTGTTTAATAAAAGGGTGCCTGTCTTGTTATTACACACCACCTTGTAGTCGAGATTTGAAATGTGATTTTAAAATGCATTTGGGTGTACCGTTAGTTTGTTGGGGCGGTAAAATGTTATAGTCCTGTAATTAGATGGTCGTTAAAGAGGTGATTTATTTTTTATTATTATTTGGGTGGATCATTTTACAGTTACGGATATTAAAAAGTACGAGTAAAAGGGGGTAGTTTTGGGAAAGTGTGCTGTTTGCAAAAGAATTTCTCTTTTTGCAAATGATTTTATGGCAAGGGTAGAATGTGGCCGATTTTTTACCCCTGTCACTTTTTAAACGAAACTTTAATAAAAAGTAAAACTTGCAAATATATAATTCGGTACTGTATAATAAATGCATCATACCTAAGTATTTGTGCGAAAGTTATGCTTGTTTAATTAATGTTGTGCATCAGTTTCACTGAATGAACATCCATCAAACTCGTGCAATTCGTTATGCTTTATAGAATTCTTTTGCACAGAATGACAATTTGTGCAATAAAACCCTTTTTATGGTCAGTTTTTGGTTGTGCCATAGAAGAATGAGAGACGTTCATAAATTTCAAGATTTCGACAGAATTGCGAAAGATGCACAATATTTGCAGGTATATAACCTTGTTAGTAGTTATGAAAAGAAAATTGCACTTGAGGAACCTTGAAGATGTTGAATTTCCAGAAATTTTACGATTTTAGGAAATCATCTCTTTACGAGTGGTGCACAAAAATTTTTATTACATGATTATGTTTTTATTACACCTGAAATGAAAGGTTTCGTGGACCCTGATGTAATAAAGCGTGCATGCACTTTTTCATTAAAACCGATAACTATTTTGCCAAGCCAATAAATAATAGATTCGCAAATTGTTTTTCTATTCCAAATCACTACCTCAAAATGTATACCGTTACTCTAATAATAGAGTCACAGTGATGATAAAAGTTCCTCGTCGAAAAGCCAATCATCTGAACGAGCGCACTTTTTAAGCGGCTTATTGAGGAATTTCCTGTCTTCCTTGTCTTGGCCAATTCGTTGCTGGGCACTCTTCTGATGCCAAACACTTTTCAGCATTCGAAATTTCTATAAATAAAAATTCTAATGTGTGTAATATGAAAGATTCAAGTTCGATGACCGCCACCGTCTAATGTAGGTAACATAAGTGTGACGTCAGACGCGACACCTCCATGTTCCAGTGGTCTAGTTATTCTCTCTTCTGATATTCTAGTTGCTGGTTTGTCTTCTTCTTAGCCGTCTTCTCTATATGCAAGACTGTTGCTTGTTTGGGTCGATGAACTCGCTATGTGCATGTCCTCGATGGACATAAATACCGCCAAGAAGAAATGAGTTCATCTTCTTCAAATGTATAGACTGTAAATTTTACTTCTTCTTGCTGTCGAACATTCAATCAACACTTTACAACAAACGACTTTCCACCGTTCTTCTATTCGATTTTTCAATTTTAGATTGGTGAGAATAATGGATTTGGTGCAAAAAGCACACGAATAACGAAATCAATAGAAAAACGTATCTATTTGAATACTTTTACAGTTAAGAGTTTTGGGTAAAAATCAAACAAGTTGAATAAAAATCAGAAAAATCACCGTTAATTGAATTTTACTGAAATTCAAACTGTTTACTTCATTTAATTGATCAATTGATGTCATTTTCTTTTTCCTAGAAATGAAAATCCATTTCATTCAATCTAGAGAACGAATTAAACTACTTTGGTGCAATGTGATTGCTGTGCATTGCTTCCTCGAAATTATCGCCATTGACTTTGTCCATCAAGTTCAAGACTGATTGTAAGCGCGAATTGTACATGGAAAACCGACGCGGTCATCAACCTTCCAATCGTAATGTGTTACGATATTCTTTGCAATACTTAATCAAAGACGAACGTGGCCATCATTCGATTCACACGAAACAAAGACCAAAATAAATCTGGAAAGTCGTAGCTGCAGCTCTACAGTAGGTGTAAAAATACTGCGAATTGAGGACGAAAGGTAAACCGTAAGGTGTGTATGTGTGTGTTTAGTAAAATCAGAACAATGTGAAATAGAATCTGTTATAGAAGTTGAATATTCGAGAATATTGAATATGATGACCTAATGTCTGGAAAAACTTCTTCAAATCCTCCATGCTGTTCTGTTATAATTACATTTTTGGACAATTAACATTCCAAAAACACCATCGTATATGATGAATAGACGGTGTCTTGGAAGAACTAGTTGTTACCAGCACTATATACAAGGCAATCCACTTTTTCCCGGTCCAAAGAGCTTATTCAAATATTACAACCTGATCCAACATCAAAAACATTTCTTCTTCAAGTCCTTCATGTGCTGTGGCCAACGAAATTACTACATGGAAATTATTACATACAGAATCTTTTTATCGTCAATCATTTCACGCACACAGGGCCTCTGAAAATGCATCGTATGGTGGCCTGCTTTAGGGTCGAGTATTGACGAAAACCAGCAATTCCTCTCCAGCAAGAAGAGGTTCATCGACATGTGACGCCACTGAACCTAACCTAAGCTAAAGTTTTAAAGAAAGCACTAGCCCAACAATTATATGAACAACTTTCGAATTGTTGTAGGTGTACAGGACCCTAAAGTGCGGTAATTTTGTATGCTGAAACGGAACAATGACGTTATGTCACCATATACATGATTGAGGAATTCATTTCTTCATTCATATGTGCTGGAATGTGTTACAATTTTTATGAGACGAATATGGTTCCGGAAAATTCCATTTCATTTCTACAATAGCAGTTTTTATTGATTCTTTTTTCTTGATTGATTTATTGAGGAATTAGTTTCCTAAACGAGAGAGCTTGACGATCCTGAAACGCCTTAATTGTCTTATCTTTAATTATCATTGAAAATCTAATGCGACTATTGCAAACTCCATCTTATGAAGTGCTAAATAGAATGTGTTACGCACACAGTTTGTTGAACTCTTCTTCATATCTAGATCACCTCAAACTCGATTAAATTTTCGTTTCGTTTTACTATTTCATTCTTATTGACATGGACTTAAAATAATAAACTTACCTGTTTACATATGTTATAGAAGGCGATAATTAAGTAAAACATGAGCTTTGACCATACTCAATAAGGCTTGCGAATGTGCCACTGGAAGATTTATTATACGGTGCAAAATTGTAGAAATTAACTTTGCTAATAGACAGGGCTATAAAATTTTTGAATAAATTAAAGACAAGATTAGTCTGGCAGAAGTTTGAGCTTTTGTAGTTAAAACTAAATTTCGGTCATATTTTAAAATTTGTGCCATATAACAGTGGTTTTATTACTTCACTCACTGTGGAGAATTCATTTTGAAAGCAGAGGGTGGTTTACCACCAACCACAAATAATAATAAGTCAGCCCGAAATTTATGAGTTTGGAGAAATTGTCCGTAGGGGGTGATGGTAGAAAGTAAATAATACAGACCTAAAGTTCTAGCCACCATAACAAATTGGGTGAGTTGACAAACTCATACCGTTAAGACCTATTTTTTTATTCCATGTGTTTTGTCACTGAAAAGGGTGAAACTGAAGTATTCGGGGGTGAAATAAGGTTACTTTACGGTTAGAAAGTGGAGAAATGTTGATGGCATCATATTTCCTGGAATGGCAAGCAAAAAATCTACGCAAACACATTACTTTTGTGCAAATTAAAATTATTTTATTAAGGGTGTTTTTAGGGTGGTAACAGAGAAATATTCAGCAAAATAAGTTAACTTATTGTTATAAACCACAGAAATATTATTGGGTAACAAACTAAGTCATTTATAAGCGAAATTTTCTGGAGACCCCAGTAGATGTATGGGAGACGAACCCGCAGTTTTCCACAGATTGTTCTAATTTTCTATATCAAAACTTATTGAAAACTTTACTTCTTAGGCTAACACAGAAGCCCATTGCCATTTAAATACAAATTTTATCAAATATCAAGTAATAAATAGAAAAATAAATCATTTATAAGCAAAGTTTTCTGGAGACCCCAGTAGGTGTATAGACGACAAACCCGCAGTTTTTCCCAATTTGTTCGAATTTCATACATACCAAAGCGCTTTGGTAACTTCGCATAAAAGGTTCAGGCGATAAAATTTTACTTCTTAGATTAACACACAAGCCCCATTGTGGTTTTTATACAAATTTTATCACAGCATCCCTGTGTCCATTCACTGAAAAGAGAAATTTTCAATCGCTCTTCATTGATTAACAATTATAAAATAGTGTTATAAGAGAAAACATTTCCTCACATATTACAAATTTTACTGTTTTATTAAACGATTTTATGAGAAGGAAATAGCACTTAATGACGGAATTCGACTCGATACTTTAAATGAGTAATAATAGCATTTATATCCTTGCTGCAGAGACAATTTGCAGAACAAAACCGTTTTAACATGAGGACAAAAATCTAGCTTTAAAGTCAATTAGTTTTTCACTTATAGGAAGAAATAAGCCGTAAGATATCAGATAGTGTATAAGAAACGAACCCGTTTATGTCGTGCTTCCTGAACATACCAACTTGAATCATCGTCAAATTATCAAATGATTTTTTTCTTCAATTACAAGGTAATTCGAAATTTTTCTCCTTAATAATGTGTGCGTATATATGTATATGATGAGTAGTAGAGTGCGAATGAATAAGAGAAAGGCATTTCACTGAATACCTAAATTCGTCAGGTGAACTTGCAAGAAATAAGGTTATATCATTTAACATAAACAAATGACGCAGATGAGTCAAAGACCTTTCTTCGTTAAGTAGAACTTTTACTGTATTTGTTCGCCAGATCCACATTATTATAATACTGTACAAATCTTAAGAAAAATGTGTTAATTTTTAATAATCGCCATTGTCTCTTATAACAGCGCGTCACACCATTCGCCCTCCACTGAAAAAGAAACAACAAAAATGAAAATCCATCCGAAGCGCTCTTGGAATGAAGTTGTCGGTTGAGATTTTTTGGTCGCAACCAGGAGGTGCTTCCTTGTTGGTACCCATTGGGAATATAATTTACAAAGTTCTTTCTTGTTACGTGTATGTGTGTGTGGCACTCTCAGAGGCCGCTCAAAGTTTTTGGAGGTTGTTGACCGAAATTCCCGTTAACTCCAACTTCCAACAATCACCGCATCGGAGCGCTGATGCTTTTCCATATACCCAACCAGCCATCATCATCACCACGGTCAAGTTTAACACTTAGTAAGCTCAGTTTCTAAAAGACATTGAAACGTCCAAGAGCACGTAGTGGTGTGTTTCGACATCGCCCTAGACATGCGGCACTGAAACGGGCCGGAAAAGTTAGGACTGCGTCCAGGCTACGCCGCTATCAGCGCTTACAATTAATTTTAAGGATATTTAGTGTTATCTCTGTGCAAAAGACATTTCAAAGACTGATTTGTATAGTGGTTTAAAGATCTCACTTTGTTGGGGGTGCGATCGACCTATTGAATTATATATTTGTGATTAGTGACTATTTTTCTATTTTCTTTTTTGTGATCTAAATCTAAATACAAGTGACTATTTATTTATTGCACACTGTGTGGATTTAATAAATCTCCAAAATTTTTTGGATACCTTGGATATTATATATTCCTCCAAAAGACTGTCACGAAGGTGAGTTTATCATCATCAATCAAAAGTGAATACAAAATGAGCACATTTGCACATTTTTAACATTAATTTCCTTCTTCCCTTTCGCGTTCAACACACTCATACACGTCGTAATTACTTTATGCTTTAAAATCATCATTATGACCAAGCAGCTGTTTATTCAAGGATAATAATAATTTTATTTATACATTTTACGGAAAAAATAATTAATTCTTAAAGCAATTGAAGCCTTATTAAACTACACACTGTCGGTTCGTGTCTATGTGTGATGGAGTCTTCTATGTAAATTATAAACTCATCACAAAATTGTGAAGTATGCGAAGAGATGTGCGATTTATTATTCTTTTTCCTACACATTATATAATCGCGCTGGTATATTTAAAGTTTGTAATTTTTTTTGGTGTTCATGATATCATCCATCATCATGTTAATGACCTTCATGGGAGACGTTCACATTTTGGTTGTGCAATTCTCTATTTTATTCATTATTCATGTATACACTAAAAATGTGTTTTTTCCCTCTATCGAAACAATTACCCGTAGGCGGCCGTGTTTGGCGTATCTCAATCCAAAAATTGTCTAGTGGGCTCTGATGATGGTGATTCAAAGCCATCTAGATATACCTACTTGATTTTCGAAAAACACCAAAAACGCAACAATAGCCAAAGATCCAAGGTAGGCCAGCCATTTAAGAGATGTGTGTTTGTTGTTGTATCCAAATTGCACACGATTCTCTATTTCATTTTTCTAATCGTTTATTTGGTGTCCTTCTTCTTCACAGTCCAACTTGTTGTTGTTATTATTGATTGCAAAATAAAACACAAGCATTAAAAGAACTGGTTCCTCCTTCTGCTATTTTGTATCTTATGCACAGCTATTACAAAGTTGAAGCATAATATACGCTGCTGAAATTATTTTTTTCAAGTTCGATGAACTTGCTGAATAATATATTTTCGTCAAGTATTTATAATTTTTTCCACCTATTCCAATACACACCTTTTTGGTAAACGAATTATTTGTTTGTGTTTATAATTTTCCAATCATCATGAATTATTTAACAGCGAATTGTGATGTTGTGCATTTTTCCTCCGTATCCCAAAAATTTAATTTCGTAAACAGATAAACTAATGGAGCTTGTCAAACTTGTTTGTTCGGAAGTCTTTATTTAGACGATGATTAAATAAATCGAATATGTGGTAGAAGTGTCTTCACTGCCACCAAAACAATACAAATTGTATAAATAAACGGTGGCATAGATATTGTTTCCAGAAAAAGAAAGCGATTATTCCAGAACATACTTTTTTTCGAACAACAACTTAATGACCAACTTAGGGTAGAATGAAAACTTCAAAGGGTTGTTAATGAAAGTCGTGATACAAAAAGGATTTAAAAATATATTAATCATTTAAGTAGTATAACTGAATTAATGACGTTTCTCGGTTTTTCTATAGTTACCTTTCTTTCAGATTTAGTAGGACAGTGGGGCAAGTTCATTGAACTTTTAAGATCAATGTTTAATAATGCAATAACTAATAAATATTACAATGATATAAAAGAACCTCGAAAAGAACTCTAATCCGTAATCAAATTCTTTTCGGGATTAAAAAAAAATCAGGTCCAATTTGTCCCGTTTTAAAAAAAAATATTGGAAAGTTGTCGAGCTTTTTGCTAAAGCTCTGTTTGTAATAAGGCTGAAGTAACACAAAAGCCCATAAATAAATGGAATAATCGGAATAGTTAATGTACAATATCAGAGCTAACGGTGTTGAATTATTATCAAACGGTATTTACGATACATTTACATGAATCTAATGGATATGGATGGAGGTAGTCAGGCAAGAACTGAAGCATGTTAAGGTAAAAATGTGTGTGTGGGCAGGTGATATGTATTATTATACGGAACTTGATACTCAAGGCTGTATAAGGGTCGAGATTGGACCAGCAACAGCACGAGGGTCAGACCTTCATCAATTTCGAGATTATATACGAGTACCGTTAGCTAACCTCATTTTTTAAAGCACTCCGATTGTGGGTACAACCCTTTCGCTTCGAGCCACTTGTCCCATATATGAATCCATCAATTTATATATGAAGAGGCGATTTTTTAAAAGCTTATCTCTTCGCCTCCTGAAAGTGGTTGCAGGTGCAAAGGAACAAGACAAGTGATTAGAAAATTTCGGAAACGGGAGCTTTGATTCGATTTGGGACTTTTAAGTGGTACGGTTGAGGAGCAGCTGCTTTTTTTCCAAAAACCCATAAAATTTGTGCCATTGTTATTGTTGACTGATGCTGTTTCTAATCCGAAATGTAAAGAAACTGTAAAATTCTTAGGAAATGCATACAATTAGTATTTAGTCTTGACTATGGAAAGTACCTGAAAACCTCAACAATTATTTACTTTTGAGCTTTAAAGCTATTTGAAGACGAGGGTAATTATTTGTGGCTTTACGCACACAGAAAGTCAAAGATTAGCGCTAAAGAAGAGAATTATGGGGACTGATTTATTAGGTATTCAGGAGCTGAATGTAATCAGGTGTCATTAGCAATTCGCGGAATTGATTCACAATGAATGTTTCGCTGGAATCGATTTGGAATAAATAGACATATAGAATTGAATATTAAATAAGCGTTAAAAGAGTATAGAGTGCATGTATGTTTAATTGTTCACTTTTGCGCGGCCATACAGGTAAATAAAGCATTTTTTCAGTATTTTATAAAAGAGAATGCACAATTCAATGTAGTACCAGACAGGTGGGAAAAGAAGTAGGGGAAATTGAGTGTGTCGGACAATGAACTCTTGGTCTCAATGTTGACATCCCGGTTTAGAATAACACATACTTAAAACACTTCGTCAATTTCTAAGTCCAAAATTGATAATTAGATTTTATAATTGTGCACAGCAAATCTGTGTGTCCTCACTAATTCCAGAAGAATTCGTTATGATTTTTGGAAAACGCACTGTGGCTCTTCACTCTTGTATGCAATTTTCCATTGTGACTTTCTTTTTTCATTCATAATTTTTCTAATACTTGGAGGTGTTGAATTGGGTCATAGTAAATTGTAACTTATAATGTGTGCGGCGATTACGTTTGTTGGCCTTTTGGCCTAAAAACCCAACCGCACTGAAATTTCTAGATTCTCCTCGACCAGTAGATGAACATTTTTTAATCTATTTCAAATGCAAATTTTATTTATTGAATATTTCCGTCTGTATTCCAAATTGTAAGGAATTTTTTATTGAAGATATTAGTCGCGTGCTTGCCTCTTGTGAAAGGGAGGGCCATTTGCTCTAGAAATCGATCGAATTTCCCGACTTGCGTGTCGGTTACCATGGAAAGTGTTGGCCCAGGTCATGTGGGGTCAAACCCGGACCTTCCGCATTCGTTTATCCTCCCAAAACTGTGCAGTTCAATCAACCCTCTCGGTCTGCGTTTGTTTACAAACATACGCTCCAGAAGGGGTGAATTAGGATAGTCGTCTTTGTGCATGAGAAATTTTTTCACACACCATTAACTCTCTTAAGAACTCAACTATATGAGCGTTTTTCTTAGAGAAATGGTGAATGCGCCAGTGTTACAAATAATTTAAAATTTCAACTTACACAATGTTTTTTTAATGGGTGGGTTTTTTTCATCAAAAAACCTATCCGTTTCGTTTGCTTAGGGTTGAAATTGTCATCCTAATGAGAAAAAATTTAATCAAAAACGGTTCTTGAGGATTTTAATAATTTTTTAAAATATTCCCGTATTCCTGGAATTCCGGGATAGTCCGGGCTTTAGTTCTACGAGAGAACGCTGACTGGAAGTTCGTTGAACCCTTATTGATTTTGTGCAATTTCACTTTTATTTTGTTTTGATGGAAACTCCGACAAAAGTTATTTCACTCTTTAAGGAGAAAAGAAAAACGTTTGTTTAAGGAAACAAATGGACAATACAATTTTCTGTACATTTAATGTGTCCAAAAAATGAGATGATTGAGATGATTTGTTATATATACCTACCATAAATAAATTGTAAATATTTTGGTATGCAAATCCACTAATTAATTTCACATTTAAATTATTTATTTACAATTATTGGAAAACACACTGAAATCGCCATTTTAATTAAAAGAAAAATATATATTTGTTTCAACGCAAATAAATTACATGCGATATACATACAGTAATATCAAAAAACAAATACCTAGTCTATTTTTACATGTTTAAGTATGTGAAAATACATGCATATACGTAGATTAATGCAATTATAAATGTTTTTCGGTTCAACTTAATGCCAAGGCCGGGAAATTTCCCTTAAATCAATAAAATACATGAAACTTTAACTCATGTAATTTTCTAAGAGACAACATGTCACTTACAATCCATAGTCATATCTACCATTTCCGTACACAAACTAGGTATATCATTATTAGATAATAGCAATTATTTAATCAATAACTAGTAATCAGACGCATTTATATAAGCAAAAAAGATCAAAGGTCATTGCATTTCGTCTGTCGTGCACACAATATCGAATAATGAATTTTCGACTTTTCAATGCCAAATTTCACTATAAATAAAAATTGTAGGGAACAATATGCGCAAATTGTTCAACACCCAAATCAATTACCTGCCAATTAGTTAATTTTCTATGCATATGTGAAGTGCTCATATTAATTCGGTTGCGTATTGTTTAAAAAAATGTATGATAAAATTGATGGAGCACAGAGCGCATTTTGTTGGCAACCGGTACCAGTGAGTTGGAATGAAGTGGTTGCAACATTGCACATTACAGGCACACGATAGCGAGTGTTGTGCTAGGTCGGCGTCGCGACGCAGTTTCCACAAGACAAACCAACGTATTGGTAGTAGTAGCAGAGCGGTGCATTTCCGTAATAAAACTGAATCCCGCCAAAAAAAATAACCGAGCGAAAAGTGCGTTCAAGTGACTGTTTAAAGGCCTACCGTTTGTCGCCTAAGAAGATCTTAGTGTCCTTCGAGTACTCAACTTGCTGCTTTTACATCAAACTCACTTGCTGGTACAGCTTTTCTTAAATGTTAACACATTTGAACGAGCGCGCTTTTATTTATAGACACACAAGTACACAACACTCTATTTTAAAGCTCGGGAAATTGTGTAATTGCCGGAAAATTTTCTAGGTTAAACGGATTTTGCGGGGAGGTTGATGATAGAGCCGGCGTTCCGGGTGCGGAAAATACAATGGAAATAGTGGATGTCAATCGTGGACGATAGGATCGTTTGCAAATATAAAGCAGTTTGTTTAGAATTTGTACTGGAACTTAACAATCCGGTTGTTTTTTCAAATTACCTATGAATGAAATTGCAGACTTGCGTCATCATAAATCTATCATCAACTATTTGACAGATGTGTGCCGGAATGAGTATCTTTTTTAACAAATATCACTATTAATTTAGATCCGTCATCCGACTAATCGTTTCGTTTAATGCTAATATGCTTATCATTGGTTTTAACAATTCTCTTTAGAATTTCCCGGAAAATGTGGTTAAAAATCGGTGGTACAGTGATGGTACAACTGAGGCGTCACTTAAGAATTTCCACAGAAAAATGCACAATTTTCCACAAATAAACCGATAAAAGAAAGTGTTTTAAAGTCGGAAAATCAATGGTTGAAAATTTTTTTCTCCTTTTATTTTCCTCCCATCGTTCAATACAATCAAAAGTGAAAATTCAAAATGGCTGCCTGTCCGTTTCCGTTATTATAAAACGGTGTCGTTATGTTCAGATTGACTGGAATTTATCTGGCTCGGTCGTAGATTTAAATCAAGTAACAGGTATTGTTAACGGTCTGTTAAAATACTGTTGAATTCTGTTCTTCCGTTTCGTGTGTCTTCCAAAATTTTGGCAATTCGTCTCCCCCTCCAAAATTATGGCGGTTCAACTTTGACCTTTGTCGGGAAATTTTCGTAAAACGCCTCTTAAAACTGAACAATTAATTGAACAGAAGCATCGCATAATGTTTTTTAAGTAAACATCTGATGTCATTCGGCTTATCAATAAAATATTCCTGCTAGAAATCCTGCAACAAAGCTCACACTAAACAGTATTTTTTTTAGAGACGTGTGTGTATTATTGCGACGTCTTCTAGAAAAGTGAATTTCAAGATCATGGCAAGGTTATTATGGCCCCTAACATTTTGTTGTTATTATTAGCATTGCATTTATTTTTAATGGAAATTAATGTGCTAGTGGGCATTTCCATTGCGTCAAAAGAGCTTGAGACCTATGGAGAAAATGTTATAAACAATATAGTTGGAACATTGGAAAAGGACTTAAGGGCTAAGTGAATTCTTGTTAATCCAGTATTTGTTTAACAATAACCGATTTGTGATGTAACAACATATATAATTAGATTAATCGTATATCTGCGGGCTTCATTATGCAACGTCTATCTGTGTGCATGTTGCAGTTCGCATTATTTCTTTAAAATAACATTGAAATTGTATTTAAAAGATCATTCAGGGTCTAATATAATCAGATGTTGCATTTTGTGCCAAATGTTTATAGGCAAGACACAGTGGGTTTCATTACAACAAAATCGCACATCAGGAAATGCATTTGTTCGACAAAGATGCATAATATGTATTTAGTTATGACGTCAAGTAGATGCAACCTTGCACTAATATTAGTGTATAGCGAATTAAAACAAGTTGGTTAATATATTACGAATACATGTTAGGAAAATTAGAGGTCGTTCGATGAGCCACTTGTCTTTTAAGACGAAAAGTCTATTAATTACCCCGACTTATTTTTATTTTTTTTAAAACCTTGTATCATTATTACATAACATTTTTTCCTGTTTGTAATTAGAAAAGACACATGGAACTATATATCTGTATGCATGATTATGATTTCAATTTCATTATTATTAAATGTGCATTTCTTTCTATTGCAGGACTTAAATGTCTTGAAGAAGAATTACAATCCTCGAAGCAGAGCGAAATGAGAGAGGTTCGTATATATTTCTATGTTTTATATAAATTGCGTTCAAAAGTGCAATTTTTCGTGCACTCTAAGTGAAATTGTCCGTTTCATGGTCATTGTTAAATGCGTTTATTTTCGGTCTAATTGTATACGACTGCGAGCTGTTTAATTTTATAGTTTATTAGTACTAACAATTTTTAAGTAGCGATAAATATATGTCGAGAAATTGGAAGACGAAGTTTTTTGACTCATTTAGAACAAAGTGTGAAATTTCTCATTGTGGAAATGAAAAGAATTTATTTTTCCAGCAACATAAAACTAATTGCATATATAAAATTGTAATGAGAATTAATTATTTCTTAGCGTTTCGTTAATTAATTATTTTTGACCCTTTTTCCATGATCGAATTTGTATTGCTAAATTTATGCATTTTCTTCCATGATCCGTTAGCAAATAACGGATGAACACTTTGGTTTTGTACGTCAATTGAAAATTAATTCGCGATTTGTACAACATATTTTGCTTAGCAAACAAGCACTTAAATTACAAACTTACTGTTTTCCATTTATACCTTTATAAAGTTGTAAAGGTCAAAAGTGCATCGTTTAGCGAACGATGGTTGATGGGGGTTGATAATAAATTCTCAAGAACATTGAGTAGCTAACAACAATATTTATACTTGAGAATGTGAAATGTAAATAGGACAGGAAATGCATACAAAACCTTTGGAAAATATTATTTTACTCTGGAAAAGGTCAAATGTTATCATGATTTTTGTTGCAAAAGGAAATCGTACAAATTCTCTCATATTTTAGAAATAAATGTCACATACACATGTGAAGTGATAAAGTTGGGAGTAAACGACCAATAATTTCTTAGTCTTTTTTTTTCTGAAATTTCCTAATTAACCAACGGATTTAATGATAAAGTGGCGGATGCAAATGCAACTTGGTTGCAACCGTGACGTCATTTAGCGGTGGCAAATGACGTCATGTACGTGTGCAGGGTCGTCGCGACGCTGCTGGCGTTGTTGGAGCCGAACGGACAGTAATCGATACTTTCTGTACACACTGACCCATATAACCCTTTCACTTAATATGATGCGCTATTAAATATGTTACCAATAATGTCTTATTATCCACCACAATGATGAATGAATTTGCGACAAGGGAGAGAGTGAGTTTAAGAACAGCCACCAGAAGTCGATACGTCACCAACTCAACAATCGTTTAATAGGGACGAAATCAATAATAAATATTTATATGTTCAACAATTTCAAGTACATCAAAGCAATTTGTTGTCTATTTAAATAGAATAAATTATCGGTTATTATTGTTAATTGTCTGTTTGTAAGTTTCAATGCGGAATTGTGTAGAATAATAAAATTGTTGAAATTCTTTTTCTTTTCTTTTTCAAAAAAGGATATGATGAAGGAGTCAGCCGATTCGTCTGCCAGTGATTTCGATTTGGCGAATATACGTGAAGAAGAATTCGAAACACACAGCACATACATTGTGCCTGATTTTAAGGTGGAGATCGGCACTCCAAACAGGGCAGAAGCCACTCTACCACGTAATTTGGTCTTAAAGACATCTCAAGCCCTTTCAGATGTAAGATAATCTGAAATTATTCAAATTTAAATGAAAAACTAAACGTTTGTGTGTTTGTTTAGGCACAAGGTGTATGGAGCACAGGTTACATCCCACGAGGGACACGCTTTGGACCCCTTGTGGGAGAAATCTATGCCAAAGACGCCGTACCGAGCACTGCGAACAGAAAATACTTTTGGAGGGTAAGTTTTCCCAAAACATTTAACATTTTTTTTGTAAAACTGTCTCATTTTCTCTGGCTTTTGGTGTTAATTGCTTCCTTCTTCCTGGTTTAGGTGCAACTTAGAGAGGGAATGGGAATTTACAAAGCTAATTCTAAAGACAACAAGGTACCTATTTAACAACACTATGTTTTTTTTAACATCTTGCAGCTCTTTTTATTACACATGATTTGTTACTGTGGATTTTCTTGACATGGCAATATTTTGTTATTCTTCCAGATATATAAAGATAACGAATTGTACTATTACATAGACGGATACGATACGTCCAAAGCAAACTGGATGCGATATGTAAATCCAGCATATTCTAGTGAATCGCAGAATCTGATTGCTTGTCAGTATAAAATGAATATCTACTTTTATACTATCAAGGACATACTTCCCAATCAAGAGCTTCTTGTCTGGTACTGCAAAGAGTTCGCTGAAAGACTTAACTATCCATTAACGGGCGAGCAAATGCTTCAGAGGATACGTGAGTCCAAAGTTAAATGGAAACGTAGAATTGATTGTATTAAAACGGTGTTTTTGTTTTTATTCTCAGGCCAACAAGTACAGTCATCGGAAGTGATAACAGTGAGTACAACAGATCAGCCGCCAAAGGACAGCCCCTACGAGCACCAGCTGACACCCACAGAAGGCAGTGTCCGATCGGACGAAGGCTACCACAGTAATGGATACCACGATGACGCCTTCACGCCTCCAGAGGACTCTAGTGATTCGGATAGTGAAAATAACTATGTGCTGGACTTTAGTAAAAAAGCTAGTGCTAAGGAAACTGCTGTCATAAAGCCAGTTTCACCAGAAACGCCAAAGAACGAGTATCGTAAAGTGAAAATAAAAATTTCGAAAGCGTACCATTACAAGTCGATGAAGGGCACGGACAGTGACCATGAAGTGGAGAAGGATAATGGTTCGCCAATTGCTGAAACTGTAGTACCTGAAGTAACAACATTAACCCCACCAGCCACAGTAATTGTGATGGATTCACCTCCACAAGAAGTTCCTAACAATAAACCTTACTATGAACCTGAAATTGTGAAAGCAACAAACAATAATACACAGCAGAATGTTATATCACGTTACACGCCACCGTCCTCAAGTATTTTGGAGAATATTTTATTAAGGAATCGCATCGACACCAACAACAATGACAACAACCAAAGGCAACCGAATGCAGCCACACCTCCACCCAGTTCTCCCACCGAGATGGCGTATTCGTACAAGAAAAGCCATCGGTATGGCACTGTTCCATGCAGTCCTGATTCCAGTTCCAATGTACAAAACAACAACAACAACATGCTTCCACCTAGTCCGGTTATGCTGAAGAACCATCCACCCAGTCCAGTACAGCCGACCATCTATGTACCCCATTCGAATGACAATTATCACAACTCCATTCAACCAGCAAACTACTACAACATCTATCCCAGCAATGGAATCGTCCATAGCAGCATTAATTCCTCACCAACAACCACTTATTCCCCGCCAGTGTCTACCAATTTCAATAATCATCACTCCAATGGCAACAATCTCATGGTGCCCACCAGCCACATCATCAATTCGCATCATCTCCTCACGCCACTGCCACCCTTACAGCCCACAAGCGGCAGATCCTCCCCCAGTTCAAAGAGTCCTGATTTGAAATATGATATGATCGGAAGTAATCCGACCAGTCCGAATGGCACCCAATCTCGAGGTTATCGTAGTCTACCTTATCCACTGAAGAAAAAGGACGGCAAAATGCACTACGAATGTAATGTGTGCTGCAAAACGTTTGGACAATTGTCCAATTTGAAGGTACATTTGAGGACGCACAGTGGAGAGCGTCCGTTCAAATGTAATGTATGTACAAAATCATTTACGCAACTCGCTCACCTACAGAAACACCATTTAGTGCATACTGGTGAACGACCACACGAGTGTGGCATTTGCAAAAAACGTTTCTCTTCAACGTCTAATTTGAAGACGCATCTGCGATTACACAGTGGCCAAAAGCCGTATGCTTGCGACTTTTGTCCGGCAAAATTTACACAATTCGTTCATTTGAAATTGCATAAACGTTTGCATACAAATGAGCGGCCGTATATTTGCCAGGAGTGCGGCAAGAATTATATTAGTGCGTCCGGTTTGAGGACACATTGGAAGACGACGAGTTGCCGACCGAACAATATTGACGAGGAGTTGAAGATTGAGATTGGAGACACTTCGCCCAATTGCTATTACGAGTATGCAGGCTCTGAGGGCAGTATAGGTATGTGGTAGTTGAGGGTTAAATGTTGTTCAGATACTCATCTGAAGGGTGTATTTGCAGGTTCCATGGAGATGAAGGACGGACACGATGAGAAGGAGTACGAATTGCATAATGGCCAACAGCAGACGCAAGTTAGTCATCCAGTATTGCATCCTGGTTTGTCGAGGCCATTGGCTCAACAAGTGCATCAAAGCAATAATCCAAGAGCACAGCAACAAGCACTTCATCCAGGCAAGGAGACAAGGCCCAGTGTGATCGAGTCATCACAGCCACACATTATTGAATGTACCTAAAACTTTTGCTACGAAAGTTGTATTCCTGCTCAGTAGTTATGTAGTTTGTTAAGTTTTTAATGTTTATTTATTATTAAAATTATTAGGAATATCTATTTGTTACTGTGTTCCAAATTTTTTCTATATGTACGTTCCATAAACACGCAAACCATTTTGATTCATATGCAAATTCGTTCGTTTTTCTCTGTCGTATTTGTAATTTTTATGTAACGTATAAGGTAGGATCGGTTTTGGGGAATTGGCAAAATACTCTCTCAAGTGACTTTGGAACATGGTATTGTACTGAGATTGGTTTATGTGTAATATTATTTTTTTTTGTTTCTCTAAAGATACTCATTTAATTTTTTTTGTTTATTCGACTTTAATTTATTGACTCTAATTATATTTTTTTTAGTATTTATTTGCATAGATTTATTTATAATAAAAGTATTTTATGGAATTAACCGAATTTTGAATTTAGACTGATATTAAAAAAGTGACACAAAAAAAGAGTTATAAAAATAGCAATACGAACCATGACATGATAAGAGGCTTATAACTAACATTGAAAATGAAAAAATACCATTGTATTGGTGAAATGTAAAAATTTCTGATTTCTAATTTAAATGTTTTAGGGAATAAAAAGATATAGTAGAATTGATTTTTTGCAAAATTTAGATTTTTATAAATGAAAAATGTGTGATTTGTTCTCACCAAATATATTATAAAAAAATTGTTGTAATATTCAAGTTGATGCTTCAGCAGCCTTTATTGTATACATATATTAGTCTTCGGTTAAAATTTCATATATTTACGGTTCTTTTCTCTCGAAGGAAGACATGTAATCCCTCAAGTATAAACCAAAAACATGGATCATCTTCATCTTAAACATTCATCCACTCAAAAACATCACTTATTACCTACTACCTATTTAATATATTTATATTTACATGTAAATCAGTGTTATGTAACTGTTAAACAAAGAAAAAAAAAACAATTTCAATGGTGCTTGTATACAATTTTACGTGTGTCTGTGTATGAAAATTTAATAAAATAAAATCTGATGCTTAAAACGCTCCCGAAGAAGGAATCAGAAATTGTTCCAATGCTTTCGCACCCGAACTAAAAAAACAAAGCGTGAACAAAAAAGCAGTATTAATTTTCGTTCAAATCATCCATCATCGATCATAATAAGATGTTTTTATTGTAATTGTGTTTCTAAATACATATTTTTGTATATTGAGTATATTTTTGTAAATATTAAACATATTTGTAATTGTAAATTCGGATTATTTCTGAGTAGGTACCCCAATACAAAAGCTTCATATTTGTAAAAAATGTTTTTTTGTTGTGTAAAATTGTATAGAAATTAAATTTACTGATTTTTGAAACTTGCCCTCGCTTCTCGAACTCTTTTGTACATACGAAATTCAGTAATTTATTTAAAAACATATTTATATTCTTTCACTTTGTATATTTAGATAATTATATAGCGAAAAACGAAAACAACTAAGTACTTATGATTAAATGTCTTGTTCAACAAACTGTTTTCAATAAGTTTTATAGCATTGGTTTAATTTAGTAACACACAATAGTATATAACAGTTATTAATTATTGAGTATGTACTATGTACAGTACTTAATTTTGATTAATTTCTTCCAGAATTGTTTTAAGTTACGTATTTATGCAGCAATTTCAAAATACAAATGCAAATCTATAAATTTTTTCAAAATAAATAGCGTTGTTTTTGGTGCACTTTAAAAATAAATTTAGGTGGGTACCATTTAACTCATTCTTTACATTTTGAATATATTATATATGTTTTGTTGACTTTATGTAAGTGTTCATGTATAAATTATATTTACACACTCACAATTCTATCATATAAATTCTATTCATTTTACTTTAGAAAATATCGCTATTTATTTTTTTCGTCATGGTTATGTTATTCTCTCTGTTCCAGTTTCTTTGAAATAGTTTTGTATAAAATGTTTTAGATTTTCAAAAATATTTTGGTATAATTCATATGCATGTAAAAATGTTCATATGACTATTAAAATATGTAAAACTTTAGTCTCCAATTTTATTTTATCAAAATTTACCTTCAATGAAAAAATTATCACTGATAGAAGCTTGGAGCTTTTTTGAAAATTTGAAAACGAAGCTTTTAGTGTTGACAACATCATCTAGTGGCAGCTGAACGAAGGCGAATTGCTTCGATACTGAAACTAGAACTTTATACTAACGCATTTCTAACGTATTCAATGTCCAACTAGGAGATGGCAGAGCACCAAATAGTCGAAATATATAAAAGA
Source organism: Silvanus unidentatus (assembly GCA_963930825.1). Classification (NCBI taxonomy): domain Eukaryota; kingdom Metazoa; phylum Arthropoda; class Insecta; order Coleoptera; family Silvanidae; genus Silvanus; species Silvanus unidentatus. The sequence goes on from OZ005758.1 coordinate 4,533,912, forward strand.
AAAATTATGTTTTAAATATATTTTTTGTTTTTATATGCTTGTCTGCATGCTTCAGTTCCAAATACCTACTTTTACCTGTCCCCAAATTAGAAAAAGTTCAAAAAATATAAATACCTAAAAAAGCATCGGAGCTTCTTTCCAAAAAATTGCATTACAAAAGCCAAAAATTACATCTCCGAGTGTACAATTGTGTTTTTTAAAATGCCGGCCCTTTTGTACAAGATTGGTCAGTTAAAACACTTAAAAAACAAGGGGAAACAATTCACCCTCTTTTTACGAACCAATAGCGAATTTCAAATATTAGGGGGATCCAAGAGCCAATGAAACTGCACTCCTCTTTGTAAAGTCTACTGTGGTGACTCACAATAAGCTGTCAATGCTTATTGATTATTTGTTAAAAATAATAAAAATGTCGCAAAAATCCCGCAACTCATTGCTGTCAACAATAGAATGATGGAATAATTATGACAAATCATTCAAGACCAACCACAAACTGTAAATTGTTGAATAAGCACAATAAGACCGTATATATGGGCTTTTCATGTAAACCGAAAACCACACAACTTCACTAGATCATTTTTCTAATATTTATGTGAGTGATCCTTCAAAAAGATGACGGATCACCCACCGAACACACAGATGATATAAAAGCAGCCCCTGGGATGCTGTCACAAATCAATTCAAATGATTATTCTCGATAATAATCTCAATGAATAATTAAGGGGCGCATCTCGTAACAAATGCTCTGAAAAAATAACAAGCAATCCCATTTGTTCCATTCAAATAACATTTTTTGCATATTTCGTTGAAAAACACCAAACGAAATATTGTGATCCCCCAAATTGGCATATCGACAAAAAATCCTATTGTCCCACTATTATTATAGATTTGACCGTTGGCCTGTAGGCCGTTCTTTATCCTGTTTTCAACATAAAAAATTGGAGCAAAAAATTAATCCATGTGGGGTGCGTGATCCTCGCACGTGCCATTCACTTATTCCGGTAAATATTTGATGATGTCCAGTCCATTCGGTCTTGTTAAGTGCAAGTCAAACAGTTTTTGCATTTCCGCGCGTATCAAAACTGTACCAGAGAATCCGTGTTTTGAAATGAAAAATGCATTTCACCGCCTAATTTGAATAGCGTTCGTATTGTTTTTGATTTGAGTTCAATGCACCGAATATTTCCTATTTAAAAATTCTTGAATTGTTTGAGGCAATTAAAAACATTGCTGATGAAAGAATTTGGGCCCTTGTTAAAAATAGACCAAAATAATAAATTACGTCTATTTGCCAGATAAAAATCTGTCTCGAAACTATATCACCTGCTTGACCACAAAACCAACAATCCTCTTCTCACATAGTCTCATAGGCACTTAGGTAATTATATCTAGATATATAGGAAAATAATAAATAAGTCGCTAATTACATGTGTGACATAACCGGAAACAAATGTAACATATGCCCTGGTAAATTTCACCTATTTCACGATTCAAATAGATACCTACACATATGTATAATAGAGAAATTTGTTGAAAACTCGATTTGGAATTAGTGCTGACGAGCTTATTGGCAAAAAGCACCCCAAATTGCACATTTCCATCCCCCAGCGAATGATTGACAGATCATTGTTTCGCACAGTGTCCGCCCTCGAAGAACTATAAGTGGTTTTGACATATTGTAAACAATTAACAGCGTTTTTGCATGTGTATATTTGATGTCAGTCAACAAATACGGGGGCTAGTTTGCTGAGGGAACGTTTTGCGAAAAAAATCGTGGATTTTCTAGTCAAAAATGCCGCTCTACCAAGATGATGATTTGCAGCTGAAATGTTGCCTTTTCAGGCTAATATTTGTATGTAAATTCCTAGTGGATCACCTGGTCAGTTATTTTGCAGTGTGCCCAACAATGGCCATCTGCTGATGGTATTGTGGGTACAAAATGACCCAGGAGCCACCAGCGCATATTGAGGACAACAATAAATTGCAAAATGGGGGTTGAAATGACAATACGCGAGGTCGGTCGTCGAATTCGTTTCGGAACAAATAATATTGAAGAGTTTAATTCTGTCATTTTATCTCAAGACTTCTAGGCACCTCTCTAAATGGAACGGTTACTTGAAACATGGGAAACAGATAAATGAGGAGGCGGGATAAGCCGTGAATAACACATTTACGTTTTTCTTATTTGTTTTGTTGATAAGTTAGTGCGTACTGTACAAATATATACATATAAGTAAATTTGTTTATTCCAACACGAATTTCATTGGACGATTGGGTAAATCAACGGAAATTTATTATTGAAATGTGTTCGTTATTTGAAAACTTGAAAAATGATAATGTCTACCATCATAGTATGGTGGCTTTATGTGGTAATTCCATCTGTGTTATAAAAAATTCATATGCAATATATGTAAGAAATCGTCTATATAATTAGTTATAATACAATGAATTTCAAGGCACCACCCTTTCAGTAAAGCTTCTTTTGAAAAATTGTTTTTGGACAAACAAATTAGATGGGCTTGACTGATTCTATAAAGAAATTCTAGAAGTCAATATAAAGAAGAGGTAAATACAATACGTGGGTCGACAAAACAACCGGAAATAATTAATTGGAAGTAAAATATATAGTGAGTTGATCATAAAAATTGGTAAAGGGAAATGTTGGAACGGGTGGTTTATCCGATAGAACCTGCAATCAAAAACAACATGCAAGACCTTAATTACATGAAACAATGACAAACAAGAAAACAACATTTGTGCAAATGAAGGACGCGTCCTGAAAGAATATTTCCTGAAAACTTCGTGTAAAATGGCGACGACCATTTTTTAGCGTTCGCGAATTTGCAATGGAGAACATTTATGTTTGCGAATATTTTTGGTGGGGCAAAGTTGTGGGACCTCTTGATTCGCACATTTCGAGTCGTCGCATCACTGAACGTTTCGAACAATTTGCATACTAGCCAATTATAGAAATTAAATATAGGTACATTACAGAAATGCAAATAACAGCAAACAACCCTTGCATATAAAATTGGAGTTTTTGTTCATTTTTTAAGTGAAATGCGATTAAAATTAATTTCACCTCAGCTTAAATGAACAATTCAATTTCTGCTCTCTTTACTTCTTGTTAAAAATCGACTCCCAAACAATTTCTCGTATTGAAAATGGCATCGAAATCGAGATAAAAATCAGTCGAATGATCAGCACCCCCTGCACGAATCCACCCTCAAATACAAACTAAGGGGTGGGAATGGTTATCACAGGATTAGTGCGTGGACCGCGTGTGCCATCATCATTGCACACAGTTGAGAAGGAGAAAAACTCTGCACCCCCACAAAACATTTACTGTTCTATAAGTATTTAGAAAACAATCTAAACCGATCTACTCAAAACCCAACTGACAAAGTGATATTTTTACTTATTTATTTTTTACCTGCTTTATTTATAAGAAAGGCACTCGGTGTGTTTCTCTATATCCTCAACAGTGAATTGTTTGTGTTTTTATTCACCTCTACACCTAACATTTTGTCAACCCTTAAAAACCCAAATTTTCCCTTCGGTTCAAAAACAAGAAAAAGGTGTACCTGTTTATTTAATTGTCTTAGTGAATGTGGTCTTTCTAATTAATTTCTTGTGTCTCTTAAAGAAGTCAGTGAAGAGTGTTAAGGTGGTAGGTCCGCCAAACAGGTGAGCACCATTCTTCTCAAAAACCACTCTTTCAATGTGTTGCTCTTTTATTCAGATTCTATATGACGGTGATATCGGTAGATGAAGATAGTGGCGTGGAAATGTCTCACCCTCGAGCCGATAACGGTAAGAAATTCATTCATCATAAATTCTTGCGTATATATGGTCTCTTATTATACAATTGTACAGTTAAAATGTTTCGATGGGAAATAATAGAGTAACTGATTTAAAACATAAACAACGTCCACTTCTCGGAAATTGCGTTAGGCGTTAGGTAAATGTTTCTTTTGTTGCGTCACAAGAAGTTAAAAGACCAGGTAAATTTTCTAGCACCGAATTTTATTAAATGTGATAAGAAACTAAACTGATTTTTTTTCCGATGACCTTTAAAATTGAATCAAAATATTTGTACAGCAGAGTAAAAATTGTTGTAAACATCCCATTGTGCCTATCAGTTAGATAAGTTATCAAAGAATTCTATGTGTATGTGTGTGTATTGTGAACGATGGACACGAACAGCCGGAAATGCATGTTCTAGTTCTGCTCTAGTACTTTTCGACGATTTGATGGCTTCGTTTTGGCACAGATGTGACTTGCAGAGTGCAGACAGCCAGATTACCAGGCGAAATGTCTTTATTACAGGCACATATCCAACTTCCAACTGAAATCTACAAGATTATACAATTTTGTTTACAAGTACAAGATGGTATTCCCCTTCCATCCGCGACATTCCATCGAAAGGAATGTTTACCATACACGTTGGAAATTAGAAAAGTGACCCCACAACTGCATTCAATAGGATTTTTAAACAAAATATTTCAGATTAAAGAATTAAGAACGAATTTTGAACGTCTAAATAACGAAAGTATTAAACATTTTGCTACGAGTTTATTATGGCAGAGAAAATAAAAATTTATACTTATTAAAAGTTGAAAGAAAATGTAATAAGTTATGATGAAGGGGCTGAAAAACGCCATTGCGAGGGCGTCTCTAAGCAACCACCAATCATATTTGGCGTCGTTTTGTGACGTCACTAATGTTATATTTTTGCGAGGGACTTATAATCAATACTTATATAATATTATTAAAATATCAGTGATGTGAGAAGTAGATTAACACCCCCTGAAGTTGGCAAAAAAAAACGAAGCGCGATTAACAGTTCTTAAATTCTTAGGGGCTGTTGAAGCGCTCTACCTGATATCTACCTATACTCGCACTTTCTTAACCGCCTTTCACCCTATTTTGAATAAAAACAAAATCTACATTTCATTATCAACGTTTTATCATCACGCACCAGATTATAGAAAAACTCTAAATTTTTAAGAATTTTGAGGATATTTACACATGTTGAACAGTCCAATATTTAAATAAACTATCAATGTTGTCTCATGTACGCAAAATTCTCGTTACACTGTATTTGTATAACGTGGCCACATACCCGACTTGATATCACCGAAAAATACTTTAGGAATTTTATGAATGGTATTGATGTTGTTGTGTATGTGTAAAAAATTCTTGACTTCTTTCTCCTTTTACATTGTATTAAAATAGTATAGTGTAGTAGCCTAGTAGTATGTGATAGTAGAAAAGAGCACACGAATTAAACTAACTATATGCATTAGGAATGGTATTTTAAAGGAGATTGTGCTTTATGAATAACCGATACAAGGGTCGCATTTAAAATCTATTTTTTTTGTTTGTGTGTGTATTTGTACGACATAAGTATACGAAAACTTTTCATTGGCCCGGATGTTTTTTAAGGTTTCTTCTACCAGGCCGCTAGTATGCATTCAGAAGCCCATCGGGTCGGCGGTCCGAAAACCGAAATTATGTAAAACGTAAACAAGCTTTCAAGCATTATGATTTCCAGTTGTTTTTACTAGCTAGAAATTGCTTTTACTTATTCTTTTCGTTTTTGTATATTTTTTTTTATTTTGTGCAAATTTTTCAAAAATTCTCTGTGTTTTGTAATTATTAAGTGTTTTTTTAAATGGAGAGCGGACTGGAAAATGGTAAAGGTATGTAGATTAATTTGTTGTTTATTTTCGTAATTAAATAATGCGTCCCGCAAGGTTATTTTGTTCTTTGTATAATAACAAAGCGAACTGCGTTCTAAAATTTTGTAAACAATTCTTGTCTATTTTGTACGTAATTGAAGTCAATTTCCCGCCTCAAACACAGGGCGCAATTAATTTGAAAATCCAATTTTCTTTCGGACCGAATGGATTGCAATGATCTTACGCATCCAAGAATTTCCGGCAGGTGAGTCACGCATCCATGAATATCTTACATTTGAGAGAATGCGTAATATGCGTGAAATATTCACCTAATTTAATTAAATTCTGACCGAAAATATTCGCCGAAAAGCCGTGAATCAGTTTTTGAGTTTTTGATTCACGTTTTCCGGAGAACTCGATTTCAAAGCGCATTTCTAGAATCGCTGCATGACGAACGCCACTGTCCTAGGTAACGAGATATTCGTGCAGGTATTGTATTTGTTAAAACTACCCTTGTTAGAGGCAACCCTTGTATACTGGTCCGACTGGCATCCACAAACGGGCCATTATATTCAGGCGAAGAATGCGCGGGAAAGAACACAACCGCCCCATTGCATGTACGAAAAAGTTTCAAGCCATTCTTATGCCGTTCTTCCACAATATGCACACCCTTAAGACCCACATTTCCTACAGACAGGCAACTTTCGAGGGAGGCGAATGGAACACAATGGTCCGAAGCCATTTGAATCTACTTCATGCACTTTTTTGATGCTCGTGTCCGAAAACTGGATCTTTTTTGGAAATTCTAAGGTCATTGACACGTTTTCCCACATTTTTATGGGGTAGCTGTGGGGTGGCCAACGAAAACCTACAAAATATTAGTTTTAAATTCGTTTTGTGTGGCTAATGAAGGCATTGCGTTGAATAGAATTTCTAACAAGGGTCTTGTTAAATTGTTTCACACACGAATATCCGATCGGAATGGAAAACACTAAAAATAAGTTGCATTATTCTGTTGTTGGGCTTTTAAGAAGCCGCCGTCCCGCCGTAATAGTTATTTTTAGAAATATTGTTGTTTAGGGTGTATAATTTGGAAAGTTTGGAGAAAAACGGTTAAAAATTAATATTTAATGTTAGCAAGTATATTTTCCAAAATGTCTTGTTATATTAATTAAATTGTTAGACATCAGATGGTCTCCACATAAAAAATACACCGTCTAATTAACTAATAAAATACAAAAGTTTCAAATTTCCGGCATTTAATGAATATAAAGCCATCATGCTTGGAGTACCATTAAAATATATGTACAATTATAAAAACACCACAATAATATTCATAAAAACGCGTACTTAACGCAAGTGTTCATTATTTTTAGTGATTATTGAATGTGTGTTGCAGGATCCGAGGGCGGAAGTGCCAGCCAAGGAGGCTCAGAAGCTAGTTTCGGTCTTCGAAGGGGCAAATGTAAATGGTTTAATGTAGCGAAGGGATGGGGTTTTATCACCCCAGACGATGGGGGACAAGATGTTTTTGTGCATCAGGTATAATGAATTTTTTTCACTCTTGAGAGTGTGAGAAGAAAATCCATCTGGAAATCAGTTGGAGTTCGACTTACATCTCTTACAACGGCGCGGTTTTCTCATGCAAATTTCGCATCAAAAATAGACAATGAAATTAAATTAGTTTGCACGTTGCAATAAAACACCTGACTGTGACCGAACAGTTTCAATTTCACCATTCAATAGGCCATAAAAAATGATACTTTTTATAAGTATATCGAACCCCTCCGGTACATAAAAATAAATAACTAAACACTGCAAGAATAATAACCTGTTCGTAATGGTTAAAAAATGAACGGGAAATAGTTATTATGCGAAGGGTGAAAATTTCATACAAAAGCCCCAATCGGGTAGGTACCTGCCCCATTGGCGCTCTCCCATCGAACTATCGCTATTTGACCGTGTTTTACGGTTATTTACTATGGGCTTCCCCAAACTAGTTTAAATTAGATACATATATAGGCATATGTGTGTGTTGGGAGAAAAAAATGGACCCATACAAGAATGCATAATTTATCCATCACTGATTCACTTTTTATTTATTTGATTCTCTAAATTGTTTATGGCATATTTGGCCTCCCATTTTCTCTCTAATAGATCTTGGAATAAGATAGGAAAGTTACAATATACAAAGGAATTTCTTCGAGCGCACACATTTTTCTCCTAGTGAAAAGAGCAAGGTGGCAAATGAGGGCATTTATTGCCATTATTCCTCGCACAACAACATGAATTGTGAAATTTTCATTAATCAACAAAACTTAATGAGTAACATGTGCATAGCAGACATTTAAAGTAGGTCCGGAACTGAAGTTTCATCATTGCCCATCTTAAATTACATTCGAGATAGAAATATATAACAATGTGTCGTTTCCCATTTGCCCCCCATAGAGTGTGATTCAAATGAGCGGCTTTCGGTCGTTGGGCGACGAAGAGGACGTCGAATTCGAGTGCCAAGTGTCGGAGAAGGGGTTGGAGGCGACAAAGGTGACGGGGCCGCAAAGTACAGACTGTAGAGGGTCGCATCGGAGACCCGCGTCCAAGAAGCGATTTCGGAAGATCAGGTGAGTTAAAGTTAGTATTTTAATTGAGTTTTACTTAAGGACATTTTCGGATTTTAGATGCTATAATTGCGGTGAATTTGCCAATCATATAGCGGCTAAATGTACGATGGGCCCGCAACCGAAACGGTGCCACAGTTGCAAGAGCGAAGATCATTTGATCGCCGATTGTCCGTTGAGGTCCACATCTCAAAAGGATTCGGAAAGTGGTGACGGCAAAGGGCAGAACGGAGACGGTGAGAAAAGTTCCTCGGATACAGCAGCCGCCCTCTCTGAAGGCGTTGAAAAACTGCAGATTGAATAGTAGAAGATAAAAAGTGTGTAGTTTTATACCGACGTTGTGTTCAGTTTAGAATAGATGTCGCAACAACAAACGAATTTCCCTTTTTTAAATTTTTAAACGCGGAAAACTTTCCAAATTTTGTCTACAGTTGTTTCGGTAAATTGATTTTTGTTAAATTGTAAAAACTGTATAATATAAGGTAATTGTACGGTCTTTACGAGCGTTTTGTGCAATTTTTGGCGTTTCAAATTACATACACGACTATCGAATTTACATATCGTGCTGTGACATAAAGAAAATTGCTTATTGAACATTTTTTATGGGAAATTGAGGCCAAAATGTAGACAATTTATTGTACAATAGGACGGGGTTTCAATTATTGTCAATAATATTATTATTGTACCTAAAGGGGTGATTGTTCGAAAGTCCACGGAAAGCGTGTACTTAAGAACGATTTTGCGGTGTGTATTTTTGTTAATATATAGAAAAAATTATATATCTAATAAAAATATATTTTTTCATATGCCATATATAGTACGTAAGAATATATTTAGACAAAAAAAGATGTAGTACGACACCATTTACTTTTGTTTGAAAGACGCAAATTCAAAATTTGTACTTATTTATATATTTATTTAATGAGAATTTTTTTTGTAATTTTGTTTTGTCATTGTTTATTTTTTTTGATATTTGTTTTATTTTTTTTGTAAATTATTTAAAATTATGACAATATTATTTCGGAAGTCTTTTTGTGTATTTTATGTTTTATATTATAGAAATTTTATGTTTCTTATGTGAAAATAAGTAACTAGGAGATATTTTTCGTAGAGTAAATTCTCTATTTTATGGCGTCGAACTACACCCAAGTATACAAAATGTTGGCATCTACGTAAAAATAAGAACTACATCATGTTTTTTTATCTTTTTACCCCAAATATTGTCCCAACTCTGTTTAGTTGTAGTGTTTTTCTTATTATTTTTTGTTTGTATTTCAAGCTCTAGTTTAAGCTCTTTCCTGATTTTCAGGCGTTTTACATATTTTTATACAACCACTACCTCATTAAAAATATTACGTATTTTTTAATTTTATACTATTTAAATAATAATTAAGGTTCCTACATTGTGCCACTGTTAACTAGAAAGACTTCTTCCAATTTATTGTACCTGAACAGATTGATTTCCGTTACAAGTACAAACCTGTACCTAATTTACAAAATAGCGTAAAGAAAAACCAATTTTTCACGTTTCTATACAACCCATTTCCGTTTTTTCCTTTAACAATATAAGGGTAATTTTGCAAATTATTCTGTTCCATGTTCCATAGACATATTTGCACCATTTTCAATCACCTAATTACAATAGACTGATTTATGTATAAACTTACTCAGGGATTTACACGAAACCATTTAAATAACAGATTTAAAAACCAAATAATGTAGAATTTTTATTATAATAAATAAGGTAGTTTGTAAAATAACTCAATTCAGTTTTACTTCCCTTTCAAATTTATGCGTATTTTTTTTATGAAACTTTTGGGGCGGATATTCCTCGGTGCCAGATTGGGTGTAATGACCCCACCTTGCCAAATATTGATTCCAGTTTCTACTTACAGACTTCGGAAGAGTGTAAATACAATATGTATGTGTGATATGTTTGGATACTGGATGTTTTTGCCCACTAATTCCGGCAATATCACATTTCTCCTTATTTTCCATGTCTCTATTGAGAGATCGAATAAACAAATAGTCCACGAGAAGAGCGCAGCCTTCAAATCACAATTGGACTGTACGTCAACAACTTTTCCAAGAAAATGGAAAATACGGTAAACAAGATATCTACTGCTTACTCTTATATAACTCTCCTTAATAAATGCCCTCTGGCTCCATTTCGGGATAATACCTTTTAATATGCATTCGAAACAAAAGCACTCGAAACGATGACTTGGCAGCCGTATGCAAATATATAAATGCAATTAATCGCAACTGGAAATCAGTTTAATAAAAATGCATGTAGCATTAGTTTTGTTAACGGCGCTGGTTGCCACTGGTGCAGTGCCCGTCGAAGAAATTGAGTTGGCCGAACCCCCGCGACCCATCGGCATTGTCTATCTCCTGCAGATGCTGACAAATGGCAAGAAAGAAATTGATAACGAGATCCCCTCGTCAATGAACGTTTCACCTGGCCTTCTTCTTGCTTTCGATCCAGAATCGCCTGAAAATCATGAAATTCAAGAGGAAATCCAATCAGAAAGAAAAGATTTGATAAGTGATCGTGAAAAACGCTCGCCGGGCTACTGTGGAAAGTGCGGTGGTGGCGGTGGAGGTCATCACGGTGGCGGCGGTTACCGACCTGGAGGAGGTGGCGGTTTTGGAGGTGGTGGTGGTTTTGGAGGCGGTGGCGGCGGTTCCTGGAGTCAATCTTCTGCAAGTTCTTCCGCCGGCTCCTGGGGTGGCGGTTTGTAAGTGGTAATCCTATAATTAATTTGTGCTTTGTAGTAATTAATTGTGTTTCAGTGGCGGTGGAAAATATGGTCGAAAGTAATCAAGAAACAATTTCGACTAAAACTCAATTGAATTTGTAATTAGAAAACGATGAATAAAATGCAGAGTGTATATGGACAATTTTTTTGTGTTTCAATTCAATAACCTTGTGACCCATATTTTATAGTAATTATTCGTGTTCTCCCTTTCTCGGAGATTTAATTATTGATTCGGTGGCATTTCAATGGACACATGTTACGCTTAGTCAATTCGGGTTCCTTAGAGTCGTTGGCGAAAAGAGACAATTTCTTCCATTAAAACTGCACAGAAGACGATTCGTTTGTAGGTAATCTACAGTGTCACGATGAAGTGGAAATATCGCCAATAGTGCTAATTAAAAAGAGCGCTTGAACACCAATAACCGAGTCAATTTTTAATTTGTCTAGTGCGAAGGGAAGATTGGCGCTCACTGGTGATGGGGCAATTATGCTTATACAGAGTGAATGTAGGTTACGGGGTCATTATTTATTTCGCGCATTTGAAAATACAATGACCTGAAAAAAGGATGCACAATCTCTAGTTTAGGGGTAGTTGAGTTGCCATTGGCAACGTGGTGGATGTATAATAAAACACTGTGTCTTGGAAAATGGCTCATTTTAATTGTGTTATTTTACTTGTCTCTCTGCTATTTTTCTCCATTGTCGTTCTCGCTTGTCATAATCATTTATTTTCACATAGTCAATTAGGCGAATCATCTGAAGCAACTTATATCTGAAGAAAGATATATATCGAGATGTACCCTAAATTCAGCCTATATGTATTATTGTATGTGAAAGAATGGAAGTTTTGAGTTTTATTTTGATACACCAATTACTTATCAATTTCAATAAATGGAATTTTAAGTAAGAAAAGATTTTTGTTATATATTTAGGATAAAGGTGGAATCAAAAACAAGTCAATAAAGACCTAAATGGATATAAAACTCATTTGATAATGTAAAAATATATGTATTGGAATATACGTTTCAATGTTTCGGTGCACTTACACTTATCAATATTGGGATAAGGTCAAAATCCCTATTGGGTGATCATAAATTGTTGTGTTAGCAGAAAAGCTCGTTGGCATTTTTATTTTTTAACAAGGCCCTTTAAAATTAAAATATTTCTGAAACTTACTACTGTTAGTTAGTCTATAGTTTCTCTCAATCTTTGTGTATGTCCGTCTATTTGGTTTCATTGAACTTTTGTGAATGGAATTATTTTCCAAGGAAAAGCCTTGTTTTTGGTGAGTTCCTATGCTATTTAAATCACTAACTTTTTTATAAATAAAGAATATGTAACATTGTTCTTCATTAGTGTATTCCAGTTTAAATGTTGTTCAGAGTTCAGAAATTATTGAGACGTATTTATTTATATTAATTATCTACTGCAGTTGTCGCTGTATTGTTAGTTAATGCAATTCAATGCAGCATCGCAAAATTCTTTTATTTGAAATCCATGATCCATATAATTGTTTTCTAAAAATCCATTTATTTATGAAAATTCGATGTTGTGTTTGTATAATGAGTAATATTGTATATGGAAAATTCAGACCCAATGAAATATTAATATTTTCCATAAATATACCATAGACAGCCTGAAATACCCAAATAACAGATTGGTCAATGATCACATAGAGTATTGTACTAATTAAATATGTTTGGAAAATATTTGGATAAGTTATTGTTGATAGTTTACAATTTTCATTAGAATTAAATAATATTAGCGTTCTACGGTTGATAAATATTTATAAAAATTCCCATAAATATGGATTTGGTATAAAGCGAGCGGTATATCAGTTAAATAGTCCGTGGTGTAAGGTTAATCTTGAAAGCCGAAAAATGAAGTTTTTAGTGACACTTTCGCTTTCAGTTCTTGCTATTGTTCAAGCTGCATCTGTGGTTGAAAACAATAAGGAACAAGAGACAACAGTTCAGCCAACAGTTTTACCGACACTTATCCCAAAGTCAAGTCCTACTCCTAAACTGCAAGTAAAGAAAAGTGCTCCTCCTTTGGAAGAAGTTCTGCAAATTTCACCATCTGAATTTGTTTTAATAAATGTTGAAGAAGATAAAGAAGAAAGTGAGCGAGCTAAACGTTACGCTCGAGGTGGAGGTGGTCACTTCGGTGGAGGACACTTTGGTGGAGGACATTTCGGTGGAGGACACTTTGGTGGAGGTCATTTTGGTGGTGGTCGCTTTGGGGGTGGACGATTTATTGGAGGTTTTGGTCGTGGATTTTATGGTGTTCCACCCATCGGATTTGGAGGTGTAGTTGTTGTAGTTCCACGTCGGCGTTATTATTACGATTACGATTATTAGAAATTGCGAGAATATCAAAATGCGAAAAATATAATAAAAAGTTTTTAATTTGACAAATAAAAATTAAGACCAAATTAATGTTGTTGTGTGTTTTATTTTAATGCGTTGAATATAAATAATATCAAATTAAATAAGAAATGTAAATTGTGTATAACCAAACTTAGATCTTCGCTGCTAATAAGGCATATCAATAATACAGCTTTTAAAAATCCATTTAAATTGTAAATGTAGGTAAGTAATAAACTTATGTTCATGTCGCGCTTATTTATAAAAATGATAAGTAATTCCACATAAATGTTTTGTTATATTGAAATTGTCAATGAAATATGTATACTTATAATTGTCCTTTTAATACCTAATACAGTACGTCAATGTGTGACAAACACACAAACAAATGTACAAGACAATCTGCTTTCACGAAAGATAAGTTTTCGACTTGCATTTTCTTTATTTTGAATTTAATCAAAGCGCTTTTTAATTTGAATTGTGAAATCGTAGAAATTATTGACGATTATTGAAATGATTCTTTATTGCGTTATCATTCTTTAAGGTAATACATAAGTTGCTCTTAAAATTTCATAAGTGATAAACACGTAAATAATAAAACTAAGAAATTTTTTTTTGAATTTTTATTATCAGCACAATCGAATCGATACATATACACTCATTCAAAACTTACTTTTAATGTTCTTAATTAATTGTCTCTATTACATTTAGTAATAAATCCCCAAAGTATCTTTAAAATCACTTCCCACTAAAACATAAATGCATTACTGAATGTGCATTGAATTAATTAAAACAAAATTACTTACTAGCTTCCACTTGAAGCAGATGCGGTTGCAGAGGCCTGTGCAGACGAATAAGCTCCTCCTTTACTACCTCCATAACCACCGTATCCTTAAAGGAGTAAATTGTTGAAATTTAGATATTCATTTACACGCCTAAACGTTATGGCTCTATCTAAGAATTACCTGGACTGCCGCCTCCATGACCTCCGGAACCACCATATCCTCCATTGCCTCCACCGCCAAAACCTCCTCCACCTCCTCCAAAACCACCGCCTCCTCCGAGACCACCACCTTCTGTAAGACCACCGCTACTTCCATGACCTGCAGAAATACACGTGTTATATGTATGTAATGTTATATGTATGCGGTAGAAATTTTGTATTTGTTAGATACATACCTCCAGATCCACCAAGCCCTCCTCCGTGTGAACCACCGTATCCTATTTTAAATAAAAATTGCATGAAAACCAAATAAATTGTTTTTTTAACTGTATGTACCTCCTGATCCACCACCTAGGCCTCCGCCTCCGCCTCCACCACCACCAAATCCTCCGCCACCGCCTGATCCTCCATTTCCACCTAAACCTCCTCCATGTCCATGACTTCCTCCTCCGTATCCTAAAATTTACAGAAAAAACCTAATAAAATTCTTAGAACTTCAGACTTAATTGTTACCTCCTCCATCAGTAATAGCACCGCCGTGACTACCTCCACCGAGACCGCTACCTCCTCCGAGACCTCCGCCTCCGCCACCACCAAATCCGCCTCCTCCGCCATTTCCTCCTCCTAAACCTCCTCCATGACTTCCACCGTAACCTAATTAGGTAATTATTGAGATTTGAAATAATTATAAAAATGATATGAAATACATATTGAATTTAACATATGTAAGATTTTTTTTAATGTACCTCCACTGTGACCACCGCTTCCTCCTCCGCCGAGACCACCTCCTGAACCACCTCCTCCAAGACCACCGCCATGTCCTCCTCCTAAGCCACCGCCAGATCCTCCTCCTAAACCACCTCCTCCGCCAAAGCCACCACCACCACCTCCAAATCCGCCGCCTGCACTACCGCTACCTCCATGACTTCCTCCGTAGCCTGAACCACCGAAATGGAAAAAACAGTATTTTTTAAAGTTTTTTTAATTAATGGTATTCAAATATAGTTTACCGCCACTGTGTCCACCACCTCCTCCTAGGCCACCGCCATGTTTACCTCCTAAACACATTTGAAAAATAGTAATGTTTATTTTTAATGATATATGGACATTATACATACCTCCAGCGCCTCCTCCTCCTCCTAAGCCACCGCCAGAGCCACCACCGTATCCTCCTCCGGATCCTTTATTTCCATTTAAAAGTGCAGCTAATATTCCACCTGCACCTGTCTTTCCACCTCCGAAACCACCGCCCCCACCGCCGCCACCTCCTTCAATTAGAATCAATTAACAAATTTTCCTCACTGCTTAATTGCCGAAATTCCATTACCTCCTCCGGATCCAAATCCACCTCCGAATCCGAAACCACCTCCGCTACCACCTCCCGCACCTCCACCGGATCCACCTCCAAGTCCACCTTGTCCATAAGAACGTCTTCTTCGAAAGTGTTTTTCCTCTTCAGTTACAGTTCTGAGTTTCTGAATAGAAAATGCACACTTTCACTTCTTTCACTTGTTCTTTATTTTTTAATGAAAAACCAAGGCCCCAAAAATTCACACTTACCTCGGGCTGATCAAGAGGCTGACCATTTTCCGGCCTAAAATAGACTCCATCTCCTGCCTCTTCAATTGGAATCGGCCGAATTAAGAGCAAATTACCCCTAGATTTAAAGGACTCGTTTGGAATCGTATTGGATATACCTCCATCAATATCTTCTGATCGAGCTTTTGGATCAGTAACTAAGTCAATCAGGTACACTACACCAAGCTGTCTAGGAGCCGTGGTTGTCTCCTGTAACTGATTTTCATGTGACTGGCCGTCACACAAAACAAACGCAGCAAAAAATAATAGTGGAATGGACCACTTCATCGCGAAATATGTTTACACTAAGATTCGTCTCGGTATATTTATTAAGTTCTTCCCACCAAATTGATCTAAAAACTTGTACAAGTCAGATGTGCGGAGTATTAAGTCACGATTATTCTTATATAATTTTGCGATGTACAAAAAATAAATAATAAATATAAATCCATGGTACTTGATATATCCTGGATTAGCTTAAATGGGTAACTCCCAGGAATAATTAGCATTTTAAATTATTTTGACCTATTATACCGCAACTTTTAATTAGATCTGTTCACGTTCGAGTGTAAATTGAGTGACGGATTTTATATTGTTGGAATTCTAAGATTAATTGCTTAAATGTAAATAAAATAAATATTGTTGGCTGTCAAGCGTTGGTTAAATCATGTTTATGGATGGATTTTTAATTACTTTTCTTGCGGACACTTTTCACATGCTAAAACTAGTCTTTAAAACGTATTCATCAATAATTAAAAAATTCCTCTATAATTTCTCTATATTTCTGCACGAAGAGACTATTATGTAACTTATCATTTAAATACCATTACTATTCTTGAATAGAGAAAAATTTACTTTGAAACTCTTTATAATAAAAATCAATCGATTCATTGGAATATTAAAATTGGTGTGGAAAATTGTAAACCGTCACCTTGACTTAACAAACTTTATTTATTCATCAAACTTAATTATTATGTCTTAGAGCGTGGGTAAGTGTAAAGCACCATCGAATCATAATAAAAGTTAATGATGTTTAGCTTAAGAATGTTTTTTTCCTGTGCTTAACACAAAAGACGAAGCAGCCAGGCATCCAACGTGTCAGTGTAAAAAAAGAAAAGATGTATTGTATCATACTTTGAGATGAATTTTTTATGGGCATGTTAAAGCATGGCAAATAATAATTACATCATCCAAGATTAACCTTGACTCTAAAAATCAGCATATACAGGTAGTCTATTTCTATTTTGTATTTATATATTTATACAACACATCGAATTTAACTCTGTACTTCCTTGAATCATGTTCTAATGGGAAAACACATAGAGGATTATTTATCGAAGGAATTATGTGTTTGGTTTATTTTGTTACCTACATGGATCTTAATTTGTGTTGCCTTGTAAAAATTACAATAACAATATCGCAATAAATCATAAATGCGATTTGTATAAACCGCAATCAAAGTGTGCAAATTATGCAGCAGGAACAGGTTTAATACAAAACTCGTCATAAAAATGTTTAAATTAATTTTATTGCCAATTAGAATGCACTCTTTGTCGGCGACGATTGATGCATTCTGTGATATCATAAAAATCTCCTAATAAAATAAGCATTCATTCTCATCCTGCAAAACAAATGTAGAGCAGGATGTAGAAAAAGCTCGTTGACGAACGAACGAGAAAGCGCCGAATTTACACGAGAATGGTGCGTCTTGTGATGGTCGAGGATATTTGAATCGTCCTGCTGATGCCTAGTACTTGCTTTTCTCTCTTTCCTTCTGTATTCCCGATGTATCCTGAAAACGCGAGTTTCACCCCCATCGAGAGACGCGCCCTCTTTTATCCTCGCGACTAAAACGCGAACTACATCCGCCTGGAAGGTGCACACGCCCGTACATTATATATTATTAAACAAATAGTAAAATTATAGTTATTATAATCGCTCAATTAATTAAATTTAAAAGAACTCTTTCATATTTTAGTATTGTAGAAAGTATTTGCGTGAGATGGACACTTTTAATATAAAAATAACACTCAACCTACCCCAAAATTTAGATTACATAAATTTATTATAATAAAAATGTGATTTGATTCAAAAGTTGTGCTGTGAAGTAACGTTTTTATTAAACATCAAAAAAATTACGAAAAATTTTATTATATTATACACAAACCGAACATAGTAAATAATTCGAATCAAATTGTTGTTATATTATTATTAGGTACAAATTATTACAATTTATCTAATAATATTAAAAAGGTATATTATTTTACATATATTTTTTTGGTTAAACGTAGAGCTGTACATAGAACAGAGGCTTTATGTTGATTTTTTTTCAGTGTTGTTAAATAAAAAGTCATTCGATTATTATTAGACATAAAAATAAATCAACGAGACAAAGCAGGAAAATATACAATTTGTTCTGTAGATTATCGCTTTTATTATGTTTAATGGATTTTATTATGCAATTTTAGCAATTATATGTTAATTTTCCTTATGTATGTATTTGATTTTATTTTTTGTAATAAAAATAACATGTTAAAGAAAAAAATGTTGTTTATTATTTTTTATTGTAAATAATAGATATGCAATTAGGGTGTGTTTTTGGTTATACAATAAAACACAATCTTCATCAAAGTTATTATTCTGCCTGTATAATACACAAATAATAAACAAAACTACATAAATAAAACTAATATAATTAATTCTAAAATTGTTACAGTTTGGTTAAATGCAATTATAAAAACAAAAATAGAATATAGAATTCCTATTTTGTTAGTGTGTTGAAATCTATTTTCTATTGCGATTTTTTCCACTAAATAAACAAAAAATAAATAAACCGCAAAGTGATAAAACAGACTTGTATAACGAAGGCCTAAATCTTGATAAAAAAACTTAAACCTCATATGTATATAAGAACAAAGCAACGGTAAGTAGTAGAGGAGTTTATGTTGCGAATAATTCTTTTGATTTTATCACAATTTCATTCATAAACATTTGGGACTTGCGGGGGGCCGACGTAGAGGTGCCTTTGTTTTGAGTTTTGCTAATGGCATTAAATTGGAAAGTAATCGATTAGGTCATATTAGAGGGTGTTGTCACACCTTGAAAATTACATGCGAAGATGTTCACACAAATGGGCCAGTTCACGCCCATCTTTTCAAAAAATCAACCAAAACAAAGTCGATTACGCGCGATTGCAGCGCTGCACAAGCTTTTCATACACATACAGATACACACACACAGCGATATACATTGAGGAAAGCGGCATTCTGGAGTGGTGCTGGTGCTATGCTAGTGAGCCCCTCATGTGATGCCACACCCGGCCTTATTTTGGCCTTTGTGGTTGTATGCTGGCAGAATTCAAAATCCACTGCCACTAACCGCCCCCACTTCTTCTTCTCCAGCATATACATACCTACATGTACATCTAAATATATAAAGTTAAATTTTCAATTTGAATACATGGAATATTATATTACACGTGTGTGTGTATATGTTGACGGTTTCCTCTGTTTATTGCATTTTTTATAAAGCGCATCTCGCACACACAAAGAATGGGGGACCGACTTGGAGCTGGCAGTGGGAGGGGGAGTTGTTTTGTTTTCGGTGGAACGACTCGAATGCACCCCAGATGCCCATCCCTTATACGCTCACAGGACCGGTCAGTCTGATAAAAACTTAATCCAATTATATTTTCACTAAAATGTGCTGGCTTGACATAGAAGAGTAAAAGAGCGCACAAAGTGAATTTTTCCGTGCAATTCCGATGAGGCAATTGGACATTTTCATGTGTCAAATTGAATTGATTTAAATTGTTTTCCAAACGATTATTTATTATTTAGCGCGTGCTCCTCCGATTGCCACTATTTTCCTTAAATTCAAAAGCTCTTATAAAACAATTTGTCTTCGTTTTCCCCTTTTAACTTTAACATAACTTTGGCTCCGTTAAAGGTTTAGCCCCTAATTAGGGTTTGCCGCTTTTCTTTATAATCTAATTAAAAATTAAAATAGAATAATTAAAGTATTTATATAAAATTTTTTCGCTTGCAATTAATTAAAATTTTGTTGTAAAGCTCGGAGAGCTTTAGACGGGGCGCATTCGCCATTTCTCACATTACCACATTAGACTTTTTTGTTAATCTAGAATTTTTGTGTGGGAAATTAGCGATAAATCAGAACCGTCTCTCAATTAACGAAATGTACATCATCGGAGAGCATCTTAAAAAATGCCTATCGATTAGAAGTCTCTGAAATCATCAGTGTTGGTGTGTGTGGATGCGAGGGTGAGCGTCCGGTGTTGAAAAGCTCATTCTCTCGCCTCATAACAATAATTGCATTCAGCCTTTAAAAAATTCGAGGCAATTACATAATTCACCTGAAAACTGAAATACTACTTTTATTTACTTTATCCTGCTGTATATTATGTATATATGCGATGCTAAAGAGTAGCTAAAAAGGGGCGCAAGCGTCTGCGAATGCGAAGCGCCGTCTTGCGGCGAGCTTTCGAACGCTAGTCTGACCTGAACTGTCGCGGTAAGCGAGTTGTGGTCGATTAAATTTACGGTGATTTATTTATATATATATTATTATTACAATAAAACAACATAACAAAAATAAGCCCTTATTGGTTACTATATTTATTTAATAAAGCAAATAAACTTGAATTATATTCACCACACACGAATAATAAGAGAAAATAAATCCTTTACAATATACTCCTTAAAAATTTATTATAAATACACATTCAGTGCATATCCTCCTAATTTTCTTTTCTACTTTATTAAAAGGGAAATAATTAGTGCCAATAAATTAGTGAAAATCTGTTTGAAAGAGCAACAAAAGGACGATTAATAATTAATATTCATACAGTTTTCCACATATATATAATAAAAATTATTTTTCAAATAACCAACACGTACCAAATTTGTGCCAATTAAGTGTCAAAATATAAATACTATTCATTAATTAATATAAAACTAGTTGTGAAATTACCAATAATAAACCATTTTAACATTAACAATATTATTATTACTTATTATTAGTTGAAAAATATGGGAGCTAAAGGAAGTGTTGAAGCGGCCAAAATCAATGCACAAAATTGGAATAATTTAGAGGTACGAAGTAAAATTTGTGTCGAAAAACAGCACCCACACAACCAATTCTCCATCATTCCATTTTCAATTAGATTTTTGTGTCTGTGTTGTAAAAATCCAGTCGACGACATTTTTCCCCTTTTCACACACAAACACATTTTCCATCCATGACAAGCTCAACATTTTATTGATGTTGTGTATTAATAACATATGAACTTATGTAATATTGAATGAAATGTGTGTCATTTCACCGACAAATTTCCCAAACAAGTGCACATTTTTTCCTCTCTACACATTTTTGATAAATTCATTGCAGACCATAAAGCATCTAATGCAATCCCTCCAATAATACGCTGCTGAAACTCTTTAAAGAGACGCTAATATGAAAAGTTATCGATAGATAGTGATTACGGCCATCTGTGTTCTGTTTTGTACGCGTGCAAAGTGGCCAGATTTTCGATATTTCGCCGGCCAATTTTGCTCGGGAAAAATGTGTTGTCAATATGTTTGTTAGGAAAAGGGATGCTGATGTGTCCTTCGAGCGAATCGATAAATTTCGTATATATGTTTTCTCATTGTATCTGTCTGTATTTGTATGGATATGCCGGTATGATGTTTGTTCCTAACGTTCCACCAAAATTTTCGTCTTCAATTCGAATTCTTCTGTCCATCGACAGTCGATCGTTCTCAAATGCCAAACCGACCCATTGCACCAATGTAATTCATGAGTGACAATTTAATACCATCCAAAGAGGGACTGAAAATATGGCCATAGAGTGGGCATGAGGGGGGCATCATCATCCAGCCTAAGTGACAGTATATGTATAGAAGTGGTATGTTGTGTAGTAGATGGAGCGTAGTGTTTAGACCTGTGTCGGTGGTGACGTCATCCGCCGGGATACTCTCTGGATCGATGTGCTCTGCCCCTCCCTACGTATCCAGACGACCATGGATGCTGCTATTCTCTTTTACTCGCGCTTATATGATGGTGTCGACTTGCCGGTCGCACATAACCCCTCATTTTTGAATTTCACATTGGCACACACATTTTCCAACAAACTTTTTTACATGCCACACCATGGAGTCGAGCTTTAAAGCTCCAAATTCATTAGAATTTCTACTTTATGTTTTGATTAACAGTCAAATAGGGCCGTAAACATTTTATTACACTTTACGTATTTTAATACGATCAGATTGTGTAATAATTACGTTTACAATTGCATCATTCATATTAGTTAGGATAAGTAGTAAAATGCAGTATAGAATTGTATCGAGTGTATGTAAACATGTCCGATATAAATCAAATGCCGTAGTCATAAAATGTTATATTGACAAGAATAATTTTTTTATTGCATCAACAAATTGTGAAATGAAACTGTAGTTTCCACACACAAAATGAAAAACTACCGCACTTATTTCCTTTGTATGTGTTTGTTGCTGCAACGACGTGTTATTTTAAAAAGCTCATTTCGAATATATGGCTTTATTAAATTTAGATGACACGCCTGTTGAATGATTGATTGAACACCTTTTGGAAAAGGAAATTTTAAGCTTTTTTAAATAAACTCAACTACGTAATCATCCACTAGGTGTATAATAAAAAAAGCTCCATTCATTCGTATCCACGCCGGCATGCATATAATTTTGTTACGTCCGTGTGCAATGTTTGTATTTTTGTGCATAAATCCATTTTAATTAATGGCATGCATACATAACATATATAGGTACATATATTTAGTTGTAGATTTTAAAAATAGATCAGTTCAGTGAACTTAATGTGTGTATATGCACCAATATTATGACACAAACAAGAATATAAATATAAAACATGGGAGTTGAGAGTGTTTTCTTTTTGAATTTGCTCGCTTCGAAAAAGTTTTAATCATTAACAGCATAAAACTAGATAAAATCCCGCTCTCGAGATGAGTATAAAGCTTCATTAAAAAAGACGAAACCTATCTGCACACACAAGTCCCATTCACACTTTTACTTTATATATGTGGTATTTAAGCTTTGATAAATGGTCACACCCACCCGCACCGAGTCTAAATTCCAGCAAACGTTTTCCCGTCTTATCTGGAAATCTCGCCAGTGAAATTAACTAAAACACAAACCTACACACGCACACATCTGAAAGCAACAATTAATTATGTTTGTCTGTAGAAGTGCAATTTTTCCCATCACACACGCGTCCATATTTCCATTAGAATTAGAATTTGCCATCATGAAAATTGATCTAAATGGATTTATGTGTTTGATTGCAGCACAAACACGGCAAACCGTCTCATCAGCGGTCACAGTCTTTGAACCGCGGCGTACGCGGCCAATGGGGCAATAGAGGGCCCGAATTTAATATGGAAATGTGGTGACAGCGGGGGCAGTGCCAGTGCCCAGCGGCGATGGGCAATAAATTGAGTTGTTCGTGTGCCCCGCTAATACGGAAAGCCTACCGATACGAGGATTCACCATGGCAGACGTCGAGGCGTCGCGATGGACACCTCTTACGGTAAGTGTGAGGGTTAAAGTGCGATTTGGATGAGAGCTAGAGAGCTGTCTTGTTTAATCAAATACTCAATTCTCGTTGTGTTTGGCAAGATAAATTTGAAAGGTATGCTAAACGTCCCACTCTCATCCCACTTATATATTCGCCACCTCATTCAGCAGTCCCTCATGAAACTCTAGTGAATATGGGAGGCGACAAGAAGAATTGATTTTCGGCACTTGTGAGCTTGCTTAACACAGAATGACTATAGCCATTAAATTCCAAGTGAATTGGCGAACCATTTTAACTTACGTATATATACGTACACATTTCGCCTATTTGCTCCTTCACTTTGGTAGCGTTTTTTCTTTCGAATATTAGTTGAAACGATTTCTTTTCTCTCTTTGCTGAAAATTGTCGCATTTAGAGTTCAATCACTTTTCAATGGAAAAATACTCAAATCATACTTATAAATGTTATAAGTAGGTGTTGTTCATTGAAGAGGAAAAAAATTCAATAAAATAGGGGCGTAGGTGCATCGATTACAATACAAAACACCCTTTTAATACAAAATATTTTTTTTTGTAAATAACTGATATGAAAAAATTAGAAAATTTCAAATTACACGCGAGAAAGCAATATGCTGATGTGATGAGAAATATCAAGAAATATGCTGGTGCGAAATTAATATGCACATTTATAACAAATGTTTAATTTACTTGTAAAATGGATTAGGTATAAAGCGCGCGCTTGAAATGTTTAAATTCAAATTAAAATTTTTATTGGAAAAGTATTAAAAGCCGCTTTCGGCCTTCATCAATACATTTCCTATTCTAATTAAGAATTAATTGCTTTAGTTTATGGGCGGAAGTGTTTCACGTGTCAGCCAGTGGAGCAGGGACTGTGAAATGGCAGCAAGTCAGTGAAGATTTGGTACCTGTCAATATAACTTGTATTCAGGACTCTCCAGAATGTGTTTTTCATATAACGGCCTACAATTCGCAGGTCGACAAAATTTTGGATGTGCGACTTGTCCAACCAGGTTCGAACCCCATACATACAATTTCCCTCAGCCCTCCACTAAATTCACTTGATTTCAGGTACAAGAATAGGACAAGCGTCAGAATGTTTCGTTTATTGGAAGGATCCTATGACCAACGATACGTGGGGTTTGAATTTCACCTCCCCCATAGATGCAAAACAATTTCGAGAATGCTGTGTAAGTATTTTAGTCTAGCTCATTTTTAACATTGCACATTCAAGCACTCCCCCATCTCTTTATATGTATCTTATGCGATAAAAAGAACAGTGCACACAATCCCACATAGTCTCTATAGTCAAAGCATGCCATTATGAATGACACGAGTTCATTTCCCCAGTAGCTGGCTTTAAAAATGCTTATTAAACGCAGTGTGATTTGTTGCAGTCGCCGTCGTTCAAGTTCTCAAGGAAGGCATCGTCGTCATACTCGCTCAAATTGGAACCGCCCAATAAGCAAAAATTCAAAACGAAACGAAAACCGTTAAGTACGCCAGCATCGCCAAGTAGGGCACGAGAACCGCAATGCACGTGCATGACGGCCGAACAGTATGCAAGACTGAGGGCTCAAGACCCACGATACAGAGGTAACTCCTCGAGCCTGCCAAAAACCGACTGTTTATATCGTTATTTATTTAGGTTCGTCGACACTTCCTCGAGCGCAGACCAGAACCACGGACACGGAGGGCCGTGCAGACAAAGTGACGGCGGCCACCTCTTCAACTAGCCTCTATGATAACGTTGGTGCTACACAGACTGGCTCCTCACAGGGAACCACTAAGGGGACACAGCGCGAGGGCAGTCAAACGAAATTGATGCGCGATCGGGGTGTCCAACAACAGTCGCAGGACACCAGTACGATGACCTCGAACACAACAGGACCAAAGACTGTAACCGCATCCGTTGGTACAGAGAACAATGTCGGCTCACAGGTACACTCTACACTTCTAAAATCCGCAAAGTTATCTTGATATCACCATTCTTAGATTGTTCAGACTGAATCACAATCGCAAACCCAACCAGTGGAGTCGTCCAAATCGGAGGGCACGCAAGCGGGCGGCACTCTTGGTCCCAATACCAAAAGTTCAGCCACCTCCACCAGACCGCCGATGCGCGATAATCTTCACCACGTCCTCACCAATACGAAATCTGTGGATTATTCCGAGATTGATATGGTACGGGAGGCGGAATTGCGGGCGGCACATCATCATAATGTACTCAATAACAATCTTACCAATCGACGTAACAAATCGAAGAGTACAGAAGACATGAACAGGGAGAATGGAATGAGTTTAGATAGCAATACATTGAAACGAATGCTCAAACCAATGCCGAATCAAGAGAGTCCGGTCACATCACCTGAAATGGGTCGGAGACGTTACAGTTATTATAATACTCATCACCATCGGCATCCTAATAATAACGGACGTCTTTCCGAGCCGGAGACCTCCCATCCACATCCCCGATCGGCGATGGCTCAAAATTCTCGTTTCTCCGGGTCAAGGTGATTAAAAAAGTCGTTGTAAATTGTGTCTGTAGTTTTTGGTGTGAAGTGTACCCCAAAAAAACGTACAACTCTATTAACCATTAAACACAGTTTTAATTACAGATCGGCCCATGAAATCGGTCGCGGTTATCCAGGACGAGGTCTGTACTTGGAATTGGAACGGGGCACATGTGGGGACCTCTCTCCACCATCCGACAATGTTATCTTTGATAATCAGTGCTATGCGACCACGCCCAGTTCGAGTAATGGTAATTCGGATCCAGAACAGACCGGTCATCATTATGGCAGACAAAGGCATTTGCATCATCAGGTATTAATGGAGTGATTGCGTGATTTTTATCCATCAGTAAAAATCGTTGCTCATTTGCGTTATTTTTTTCTAGAATTCAAATGCCACCCCCACACCTGGTTCGCCCACTAGTCGCTTATTACTTGAATACGAAATGCATTTGCGGAACACGTTGGCTAAAGGAATGGATGCGGAGAGTTATAGTCTACATACGTTTGAAGCATTACTAACGCAGAGCATGGAAAATTTAGGTGAGTATTGATAAATTCTTCGATTCCCAGGCCAGTTGAAATGGTGACAAATGTTTGCAGAATTCGCCGAAAGTCTGCCTGGTTCCAACCAACGCAGTCCTTACCCGACACGAAAACGTATGTTTTTGGATTGTTCGTGGACTGGTTCCTTACTAATATAGAAACTTTTACTCTCATAGGACCATCATCAAGCGCTTCCATGAATAAGTCCTCCACATTACCACTATCTCATCGTTTAGCAGCTGTCCCCAGGGAACGGGAAAGAGATCGAGACCGTGACGGCTACTATAGTGACAGGAATGAGTTGATGCGGGAACGTGAAAAGGAACGTGAACGGGAACGAGGTTATCTGAGCGATCACAATTCCAGGTAAAACGGAAGTCAAGGTGAAGGAAGTGCGATGACTGAATCATGTTATAGTTTCAGTTCAAGGTGCGCCTCGTGCATTGGGGAGAGTAGCAGGGCACAATGGTTCCGGCATTCGGATGGATGGCGGTCGGGCAGTGGAACGTCGAGTCAGACGTTGTCTCAGGGACATAAACGTTCACCATGGGATTCGTTGCCTTCATTAAGACAAGATAGTAGTATGAATGATAGTGGATACAAAAGTAACCGGGCTGACAGCTTTGAGCAACGGTACGATGAAATTGCTGATTGCATATTCAAGTTAGGACTTATAATGGCCATTATTTTAGGGGCTTATTTGATCGTCAGGACAGTTTGCGTTCTGATTATATGAGTGATAGAGAGTCTTCCAGATATGGAATTGTTCAACAAGCGTCTATTGAGAGTGCCGATTCGAGATTGTGTTATCTGACATCTTCAGAGGTAAGTAGAAGACACTTTGTCAAAAGAATTTACTCTTAATCTTTTTAAATGGCTCAACGACGGAACACTATTTCGCTTTTAAATAGTTTGGAACTTTTAAAAGCTGCTACAAACCTTTGAACGAGTTCCTTTATGTTCGGTAGTGGAAAAACAAATTCAATTTTGTGAAAGAGAAAATATTCGATTTGTAATTTCCTCTTTTTTAAAGTAAAATGGATGATTTTTCGAAAGCGGTTCCGTTTTTTGTTGTCCTACAAACGGAATAAAAACATTAGCGGGAACAATTTTCATTGATGAAAACATTATACAAATTACAATGAAATGATTAATCTATTGTAGGCACGTCCGAAATTGTCTAGAAAAACCTTTATTCCGTTTAAAAATTCTTTTTCAATCTAAAAACAATATTAGGAGGTAGGAAGTATATATAAATGACTCAGTTGAATACCCAATTTAAGTAAAGTAAAGTTTCTTTTTCAAAGATTTTGGAATTCGCAGACATTAATCGGGCCTGGCTTGTGTTCACAACACCCAAATAACTAGTTTTGTTAATTTATTAGCGAAAAGCTCTTCGGAATCTTCATCAAAATGATCGAAAGTACAATAGATTCCAAAAGAAAAACTAAACAGAACAACAACCTAATGATAAAATGATTTCCCTAGAGTAATCTGCTATTCTTAGGATGTGTTTTCGATTTTATTCGTAATGGCCGATTATTTTTGTATACATTTTTTTCTGGCTCCTTAGTTCCCATATATCCTGAAAATGAACAATTTTCTGCACGTTTGCCATTTTTCTTCCTTATGGCATTTTCATTCATATAAATATGTGGGGCAGTTATTTTGGAAAAATTGCTTACTATACAGGAAAATATCCAATTGTTATGACGGATGGCGGAATTAATGAAGAATTGTTATTATTGCTTTCTAATGAAATAAATTTTCTGCGATTTTGCCCAACACAACACAATACACAGTCTGATAAGAATAGGGACATCCAGGGGGTGGTGGACCACCAACCAAGCATCCTCTGCATTACTTACCAAATGCAATATTTATCGAATGTTCCAAACTGTGCTTTAGAGCCATTTACATCAACGCACAGCGGAACTAGGAGCGAGGATCGGTAATAGGGGCAAGACAGTAGATGTTTGCCTTCGCCACTATGCAAACTGTTCATACTTTAGATAGGAGGAAAATTCAAGCAAAGGGAAATTTCGGCCATAGTATGCGTGTTGAAATTGATTCTGTTGTAAGTTAAATAGGCCTTCTCTCTTGTCCGGACTGTGGCCTGGCCTTGCTCCTATTCCTTTTCCGGGTGGCGAGAGTGTGCGCATTTCACCCCATCTGGAATGTCATCTTGCAGTACAGAGGGTATACTGTGCGGAAATGTGTGCGATTTATTTTTTTTTGGGAAAACAATCCATCCACATTCATTTTTAATTAACTATTTGTATATAAATGAGACAGATAATGGTGGGGGCATAACGGGGTGACATTTTCCGTAGACTGAAACAATATCATAAATTTTATATCCTCGTTTTTTATCATTCCCGATTTAGAGGACCGCATTGAAGACATATCTGTTTTTGAACTAATTTTTCAAAGTACTTTTCCCAATTTTTTCTCCATCGTTAATATTAACATCGTATGTTTCGATATTCAACTTGTCCGTAAATAATTTATCGAACAATCATGGATGAAAATTGCATTTTGAAAATGTGTTTACATTTTCTTTATAATGGGGCGCAAGCGTGTTGAATATGTTATGAAATTGGTATGTATTATAAATGTTATAAACATTTTTAGTGCAATTTCTCCTTTTTTCTCTAAATATCCTGTTAATATGAATCAATATTCTTTACCTAGTTTTATTTTGTAGTACAAGCTATGGGTATATTGCTTTAATTAGAATGTTCAAAACGACTATAAAAATGCTTTCCCGGACATTTTTTTATAAATACACAAATACAATTAATAAATTAAATTACCTAACCCTTTCCCAACAGGCCCTCAAGCATTACATTTAATTAACATAGCACGCAAACATTAAAAGCTTCTTAACACATAACATTTTCTTTATATGTATTTGTGTTTACGTTAAAATAAAAGCAACAAATGAGCTTAAGAAGCATTATATACACCTTTATCTTAATTCGCATCTCTACATTCCCCTTCGATTTTCCACATCTGTACACACACAACACCCAACTCACTATATATTCTTCCTAAGAAAATATTTTGGATTCCACGTTCAATAGTCTGCTAGGAATTTCGTATTTCTTCTTTTCGTTGTACTTCATCTATGAGCTTTTTCCTCCGTACTCTATTTACACTTTTAATTAAGAAGTGTTTGTAATTTTTGCGGGCGAAGAAAAGGGGTCGTTCGACAAATAGAAGGAAAAAATTAAATTACTCCCAACCTGACCCAAAGAGTGGAGGACGTAGTTGCTATATCCTTCTGGGAGCAAAAAAGACACCCAGAAGTTTATTATTGGATAAACGATCATAGTCTCAAAATGAGACTTTTATAATTAAGAGTAAAACGCAGCAGTCATGTACGTCAATAATTTAAGTCTTATGTAATAAAGTACGTGCCCGAGTGGGCATGAGATAAAGTGAAACAGAAATCGTTTAGCGTCGATTAATTGGGGACTAGAGCGGTTTTTGTGCCCATCTTTTCCAATGTGTATATATGCCATCGTCGATTCAATGCACACACAACTTGTTGATGAGTGTGATATGGTTCTTTGGCCTGCTTTCCTAATGCTAATGTATTATTGATTTTCCTTCATAACCATTATTCTAATATAGAATGTAGGACAATGGTATAGGTACCTGTGTATGTGCGGTGAATTTTGGAAATTTTCAATGTTTCTCACTGGAAATTAATTCTCTCCATTAGTGGCGCAATGACGCATATACATAGAGATTCCTCCCCCATCATTTTCAAGTCGAACTAAGCGGAAGTAATTAGGAAAGACATGCAAAGTACTTTACAGAAGTCCCCTTCTTGGGACTCGTTGCAATTGCACTTTAAATCTAATCTCTTTTAAATGTCATTCAGTGTTTTTATGTAATTAAATGTGTGTTCAGTTCACAATTTTAATTACGAGCATCGATCGTCTTCGTCTTTCATCCGTTAATTATGGCCTGTGTGTGATGCTGTTAATTATTATTAATTTCTTTCTAATGAGGGGGTTGTGGGTCGATAATGGTATAAGGACGCTGAGACCGTCTTGGGGGTTTAGGGTTGTTATTGTGCGAAAATGCCTCTGTCCAGCTTTGTCACATGAAAAAGATACACAAAATTGATGACACAAACACATCTTATACTCGTATTTTATAAATATGTATGTGGATGAAACACATTTATAAATCTTTCAAAGTAGCGAGCCAATTCTCGCTTCAATAGATACAACTTGTTCTGGAAAATGTGCTTAAATAGAAGAACGAGTACATATAACGAGTGAAATTGGAAAAAGAGAGGAAAATTTTTGCGTATAGTGAGTTCAAACTGGAAAAGAAAAAGTTTTAAGTAAACTTTTTTATTTAAGGAACGCAAATCTTATTAGTTTATTACAATATAGGCGGGATTTTGTTAGTTATTTGATGGGGAATAAGAAATGGCTTTGAAGTGTTTCTTTTTTTACCAGGATGCTGTACCATTAATTTATATGGAAGCTAATAAAAGAAAGTTAATTCAGTTTCAGCGGAAGATTTCGCTAATTATATTGAAAATATAAAAACGGAGATGAAAAACGCAGCCCTATAAGATTTTCATAACCGGGTTATATTGGGACTTTATGACGCTTTTTTTATTAGCGCGATAAAAGATAAAACATGTTTAAGCGGACTTATGTTTATTTTCGGTGTTACATTAAATTCATAGTTTCCATTAACGTTTCTATCTTATATAATGTGAAACTGGTAAAGCATGAATTTTATTCAAATATCTAGAACTAGAACCCCACTTCCTCCTATATTTATGTATGAATCTATTTTGCATATGAACTTTATACATTTTCTCTATAAATTTATTTTCGAATCATTATATTGTAATATCTACACCAGTTTTAATAATTCCCAAAACTTTTCCAACATTTTGATCGTAAAGTTTAGCAAAAAAACCTATCCGTTCAGGAAAATGGAAAAGTGTACTAATAAATACTTAATAACAAAGTCATAGGGAACTTTTAATATTAACTAAGGACTGAACTAACTTAAGACTACTAATTTGAAATTAACTACCTAACAACTAGCACTAATACCGCTTACATTATTACTTTATAAAGGAATATTAGCTTATATTTCTAGTTAAAAGCAAGATAATTTGATTTTTCAATAAAAATGTTGGATGTTTGCAAAGATTCACTTCGTCGTGCAGAACACAAAAAAGGCATAAACACTCGCTTCTTTTATTTATGATATCTTATAGACGTTTTACGTGCTATAACAATAATTTCAGTGAAACTTCTACTTTTCCTTCGTGAAAAGTACCCGGTTTAGGTGAAAATATTTTTAAGTTCAGTTAAAGTGCTCTCATTTTCCACGTTTTTTCTATCTAAGTTGGTATTTGTGCCACACTTTAGAGGGTGAAAATAATGGGGGTTGTTTAATGTTACTGCTGTGGTCTTATATTTATAGCGAAGTATTTCTCATTCCGATTTTACTCATTTTATTATAATTCCCAATCAATTTCCTTAAAGCGCGCTCTTTAGTGCGGGAAACCACAACTATTCACCCATATATGATCCGAATACAGTCAAAAAATTTTCGCATATATCAGAATACTTTAAGCTTTATTAAATTCTCAGCACCATACACACACATCGTATATCTTTTCAACATTATATCAAGTAATTACGAAATTTATTACAAGTGAATTGATTTAGACGATAGGAAAGGCGAATTAAAATGATAAAAAACGACACCCTCCACTATATCCATTTCTACAACTTTGTTGGCTTCTTGCCATAATTCCCAGCAACCACTATTATTCTATAAGGGTATATTTTGAGCGTTTTTTCCATTGGTAGTGGAAAAAGTGCGAAAAAATATGCTAATGCTTTATATGTATAGCAGCCAGGCAACATTACCAGGACCTCCTTTATTTTTTCCATTCATAACACGCGTCCCAAAGCCATAATAATAATTGCAGCTTGTTTTAATTTATTATTGGGACGATAAACATTTTTATTAGCCAAGCTACTGGAAACTAATTATGTAAATTGAGGTGAAATTAATGCAGCACTATTGACTTATGCGATAAGGATATACCTATATGGTGTATGTATATGCCAGTTGTATTAATTTCACACAGCATCCCTCTACATATGTTTGTCCAAGTCCCAGTGTAAAACGGCTTTAAATCATGGACCAATAGTGGTGCCACTCCGGTGCAATGCCGATTTGAACTTCGCATTGATCCGAATTTAGTTCTCGATTTCGCCACGGAAATTCGAAAGCTCTACGTGTGTGAGCTTTTCGTGCTTTCGCTATATAGTCAGTTTGACGTCATGTCTCGAGATGAGACGGTGCAACGCCTCTCCGAGATTTAAACTCTTACTCTAGTATATAGTCGTTTATAATAACATTTAAATTATAGAAGACAACATAACATTAGTGTGTTCTTTGTTGGTTAATAAGCCCCTTTGTATTTGATTCGAAAATCGCTTAATTAATTCGATTCGTTGTGATTCTTAGGCCTCGCGATTACGAAAAGTTTTTATGGACGCATAAAATTTGTCGCAAATTAATTAGAGAACGACCATTAAATTGTACTTTAGTAATTAACAAACAAATACGTGTACATACACTGTTTATTTATTTATTTCAAACTCAAAAACTGGCTAGTTTTTTATTTGAATAAAAAAACATTTATCATTTTAATTTATCATTACTGTTTTATTTGTTATATGAAATAGAAATAGTTTTCCTTTTGTATGGCTGCACAGTGCACACATGTGTGAATGGGGAACATTTTCATTTTATTTGCTTTATAAATTTTATTTAAATTATAAATTGTTTCATACTGTTTCACACGTACATATAGAGTGGAAATGCAATTTATGTTCCGTAAATTAAGTTTATTCTCAGTATATTTATTGTATCATTTTTAACACCTACACACCTTTATGGCATATTTTAAATAGAGAGTTAATTACATGCACAAAACACTATAAATTATCGAAATTGTTTTGACGTGTTTCTCTACTATTTAATCAGAAATTAATTAAAGCATAAACTATTGCCATTTAAAATTATTATATTGTGAAAATTTATATGGTGGCCCATCCGCAATGTTCGCATCATTTTTCAATTTGTTGCGTATATGATATTTGCAATTTATTAGTAATATATGATTTAGAGCCATTTTTCAATAAGTACTAAACATATTCGCGTTATCGGAAAATCCATGTGCCTTGAGGGGGTCTCTGCCACCCTCTTCTTCGCATTAATGTGTCAGAAAAGTTTCGATTTATGATTAGGACGAAACTTTTTCTAATTGACACAAACTGAATCAAATAAGTCTCTAGTAAATTTCTTCTAGATGTGAAATAGGTGTTTTAAGTTTTCGCAAAAGAAAATTAGATAATATATTTGCGTTATTGTTTGGTAAATCGTCAACTTGCTGTGATACCGTAAAACTGTTCAAATTTTGTACTGCCTTAATGTGTATTTCGTTTGGAGCAAAAAAACAACATTTAAACAAGTTGCTGTTAAGTGTGTTAAATGTGTACAAAGACTAATCAAAAGAAGTTTATTCATATTTAAAAATTTAAAAAGCAAATTAATTATGTATACATAGACGTATAAAGTGCCTTGTGAAATATTTGTTATTATAAAAAGGAAATCATTTAATTAATGAATTAAAACACCAAGTAATATCGGCAAAATTAAAAGTAAATAAAACCGTACTTTTTATGCCGTTTACCAAATTAATGAAACCAAACAGATTAAGTTTAACAATAAATTTTATGATACAAAACGGACGTTTATCGAAGTATCGGCGTTTCACTTCCATTAAAAACCGATAAATTAACCTAATTGGCTTGTAATAAATAACATGGTAGAATCCAATACGACTTGCGGTAATAAGTGTGGTCGGCATGGCGTTTGTAACGGCGAAACGGCCGAAAAGGCTTTAATGTCGAAACGACGTCGCCACAAAACTGTTCACTTTGGCGATAATTTACTGTTGCAAGTGTGCACAAACGCTGCGAATCTTAACAGTTCACATTGTTCTTATGCGAAAATGGAACCGAATGTGCAGCAATTGTTCAGTTTTATTGAAACTGTTTTGAGTGCTTGGGTCGCCGAAGAGGGTCTGACCTCGCAGGGCGAAGTCAGTGAGATGGACGAGAAGGAAATGCAAAGGCGTCGCTACAAAAAACACTGTGCGAAGGTGAAACGTTTGGACATTCGACGACTTGTGACAGAAGTGTCCAAATTAGACAACACTCACTATTTGGGCAATTTGCGATACAGACACGTCCATTGGAAAGGAAATCCAGATGCGGAGGGCTGCAACGAACTGTTCCTTAGAAAGGTACAATAATCTCGCAAACATGAAATGAAAATGCTCGACGCGATAAATTTACTTGAAAAGCAAACGTTTGCAAAATCAAAGGGGAAAAACAGTTTGATTTGTAAGTTGGGAAAAGTTGTGCAATGGATTGAATAACGCTTTATATTCTCAATAAATTAAGGAATCTTTAGGTATATTAATTAAAAAGCCGAAAAACGGCATCAAATGTGATTCTATAATAACCAAATACTGCTCGAAATACTGGCCTAACAAATTGAAAGCCGTATATTTTTGTTTTGTCCTAATTCAATTAAAATCCTCTCCAAATAATGTCTTTAATTAATTTCATTCCGCAACATTCACGTGCATTTTTCTCTCCACTTCTGGGATGGCATTTGGAAGACGAAGAAATGACATCCAGTGCGGGCCTGAATGAGGAAGTGACCTAGGTTGGAAATTCACAGAAATTTCTATATAATTCGATAAAATAGGTTAAATGATTAGTACTGAACGTAACAGTTACTCATTTCAGCGCATAATTTCTGAAAAAACTGAAATTAAAAAGTGCCTGAAAAGTTCAAAATTATCACATGACCTTTTGTTTACAATTTTTTATACCACTTTGGTGACGTAGCAAGCTCTGATTGGTCAGAGCTTGTCCGAGCGTATTTTTAGTGGAAATAACCGGCTATGTATGATGGGTTGCGGCAAATTGCAATAATTTGTCATTTTAAATAGTTATTTTAAATAGTTTATGAGACAATTTTGAAGTCAAAAATATCATAGACTAACTAATCATATTTTTCTTACTTTTTTATATTTGTTTTCCACCCTTAAAAGCCTCCTAATTAACTATTTTACTAAGAAAAATACTAATAGCCATCTAGTAATATTTACTTGAACTACAAAAATTTAAAAGTAGACATGGCGGCTCGGATTGCAGTAAAAACGCGGGCCAATTTTAGATTTAAACTTTGCTATTTTTTTTTGGCGAAACGGGGCATAAAAAAGGTCACATGTGTTATATCACATTAAAGCATTTTTAATGTAGATTCCAAAAAAAAAATAAAAAAAAAACCGGTCACTTCCTCATTGATAGAATATTGTAATTAAAAGTTTTCTACTTGAAAAATTCCTCAAAAGCGGTACGGAATTTTTCTGGATCTTTTCGAAGACGACGCACACTCTTTGACGTTAACATGCAACTAGACAGAAATTGTATTTGTTTCTGTCCAGTATAAAAGTTAAAATGGAAAAGTCTGTTTTGTATATTACCTAAAGAAGAAGAACATTAGTGAAAATGTTTATGTCTATAAGTTGGTCTGCGGTGTATCATCTGCATAATAAAAGCAGCCGAGAATTATGATAATTGAATTAAAAATGTAGTTCCACGTTATAGTCGGTAATATTTCCTCTAATTACAAGTCTTGAGCAAATTTATGCTGCGTTTAAAGCAGTTATCATCTGCTAATTATATTTTCTAAAAATTTCCCTTGGTAATTATGTGGCACATACCATTTTCAAGCTAAATCTGGGCGCATATATAATTCCCGAAAATTGCTTTTCAGTCTGATTTCATATTAACTAATATCGTCGTTCCAAATAAAGGCTATACCACTTAACTTATTGCACTTTTTTCCAATAATAAAACTATATCCATGTACTTAGCGTCTGGCTAGCAAACAACACTCTCCTATATCACTGGATTCGATTTTTTCTGTTTACCAACTCTAAGAGCTTTGCAAATGGCCTCAAACAAAATGTAATGGAGCATGATTGCAAAAATCGCTCAATTATGCATACCTCGAGTCTCGAGTCTCGAATCTAATCTCTCCCGCCAAAAATAAACCGAGAGTTAAATTTGGCATGCTGCACAAATTGACGGGAAGTGTAAAATTCTCGCGACGGTTATGAATTATCTGTCAAGATTAGTTGCTGGTATATAATCAAAGAACAATATTTCCAAACATAAACATCGCACTACCACACGAGGCACTTTTGCATTATAGCCTTTTGTATAGATATAGAGTCAGAGAAATGGATGATATATGAAAACTTGTACTTAACTCCATCGCTATAATTGAAATAAGATTAGCAAAGTTTCCCAAGTGACATGAATGTTGTA
Organism: Silvanus unidentatus; assembly: GCA_963930825.1. Classification (NCBI taxonomy): domain Eukaryota; kingdom Metazoa; phylum Arthropoda; class Insecta; order Coleoptera; family Silvanidae; genus Silvanus; species Silvanus unidentatus. The sequence continues at coordinate 4,571,004 of OZ005758.1, forward strand.
GAGAGGGAAAAAGTTAACAGTTTCCTGTCACGAACAATCGATTATTATTGACACGAGAAAATACTGCGGGATAATGTTAAGAATACAATTAACGTAAAAAATGGGCGCCACTGGATGTGAATTTCGACATTTCATCTCCATAAAAATGAGCTTTGATTGTGGGGACCGGATCGATTTATAAAATGCTTTATTGCTGAAATTGGAATTGAATTACACCACATCAAACTAATTGTGTTTATTTATTTGCATTTGCGTTTGTCGGCTACATAAATAGCTGCTCTCTATAGCGAATTCAATCACAAAGTTCATCTTCTTAGTGTTGGGATTAAGTGTACAGATTCGGTTGATTGATTACCTACTGAAATTACGATGGCAAGGTAATTTTTCATTGCAGAACAATGCATGCATCCGCAATCCACTTTCTATATTCATAAATGCAGTTTTAAAGTTCGAACAAATTAATAATTCGTGGGACTTTTGTTAACATTTCGCCCATTTGTTAACGTTCGGGTTCAGTTTAATGAAATGTAAACTTGACTATGTATTAATTAAAAAAATTGCTGGTAGGTATTAAGTGAATTGTTTGATGTGGGTTTGTTGATTTGTTTGGTAAAAAAAACTACTCAATGTCGAGTGATTTGAAAACGAGAATATATTTATATTGGAAAATGATTATAAATTTGATGCGACATAGACATGTTCATATACGCCGCCGCCGGCTCGTTTCTGGGGCATTTTGCATATTTGATGGTTAATCAGAAAATTTATCTACATAGCATGGGAACAATCTAATGCATATAGGAAGGTTGATGATGATGAGACGGTTTGCGGTTGAATTCTATATGCGGTGGAATTGTGTTCTATTTATAAGAGCGATATAAAATATTGTCGCAAATAACAGATGCGTATTATGGGGATAATATCGTAAATTATTTTCGGGATGTACTAACATAACACACACCATCCCCGTCAGCTTTTACATCCTATCTCTTTATATGTATAGGAAAGCTGCTACCTTTACAAAGCACAACCCTTAAACGAGCACAAAAACATCCCCTTTTCTTGTTTATTTTTGCACTGTCGTCATAAAAGTTCACTAGCATAATGGGTTGTAGAAGAAAATTGTTAGTTTGAAGATGGCAAGTGTTGAAATGGTGAAATGACCTTAATACTCTCCACGACGATGAAGGAAGTGGGTCAAATTAATTATTGAACGATATCGTTGCGTGAATGCCGATTTATTGCTTGTATATTTTCAATTTGTATACGAATATCGTTGTGTGTAAACATGTATCGAATTTTTGGAAAATATCAAATTTATTTACGTACATCAATGCAGACATAAATCAAAGTATTTTCCCAATACGTATATATATAATATGGTGGTCCCTGAAGCGGCATAAAAAAGCAATTTTGGTCTTCCAACATCCGAACTAGTTGCTTATCACCACATATTTGACAATATCGATAAATTTCTCCCTCTTGAAAAATCCACGATACATTTTCCATATTCTGTAGTCACATTTCAATTCGCATCTGTACAATTTCATATTCAACATTTATGTATAATGAAACTCGAGAAATCCGCGTTAATAAACTTATAACATTCAGACTCATTGTATTGCCACTCGATTGTGAATATTTGTGGAAAAGAAATAGGATTTTTTAAATTATTAACACCAGACATATCCCTTCGGTGTATAAGAATACAAAGCCATAACAACGTGTATATATATATGATGAAAACTTGCTGATTACTTTCACTCTTACTTATGATGACTCCTTTATATGATGATGGAAACTTTTCTCGCTGACAGCCCAGTTGCGCGTAAAGTTATTTGTTTTCTCCACTTTGTTGCAATTTCATCTCATTAATTCCTGTCAAAATTTTATTCTATCCACTATATGTCTCTCTGGTGTATTAGGGGCCAAAAAATCCCATTTCAAATATTTAAGACCATCATCACTGAAAACCATTAATAATTTTCCTTTAACGAATTTAATAAGCAGTTTTACCAAAGAAAACTTGTGCCAAAAGATGAGCATATATATAGAAATTTGAATTTTATTATTAAACGATAACACACAGGTCTTTGGTGCTTCCATAAAGCACTTTGTGTGTAGTGTACTTGAAATGTTCCTCCAGTCAACTAGCCCCTTTGTTGCGTTCATAACCATGCAAATCTGATGGCAGTCCCTCTCCACCATCCGAAACGGTCGAAAATTAATATTAATACATTTAAAGAGTCGATTATTTAATAAATCTCCCGTCAATTAAATTTCCTAAAACGGTGGCCCATTAACATATTTTTAAATACTAAATTGTATCGAATCGCTTTTTATGGGCTGCTCCATTATGCAGACGAAATTAATTAGCGCAGCTCTATTTTCAATTAATTAAATTCCATATTATTATCTTTGTTTACGACTCTAAATATCTGGGTATCTAAAACACAATGTACATTTCATATCACGGAGAACATGTACAATGAAAAACGATTTGAGCGGCTATCTAAATAGTGATTTCAAGACAAATACTCTTCCGGTTTCAGGCTAAACATCTTGAAACCCTTTTCCGCATGATATTTATGTAATGTATATATAAATTTCGTCAAATTAATATGCACAGATTTCTCTAATGAGCAAATAAATTGCCTCTCTACCCCTAATAATATTCACCAGAAAATTATCCACCTAGATTCAATTTATTTCACAAATAGGCAACAGTAGCGGCTCGTGATTTTCAGGGCAAAATTCTGTAATCCTTAAAAATCCAAGAAAAATGGGATAAAGAGTCAATTTACTCGATATGACAGTTTTTACCCTTGTATTAACTAGATTCTTGTCAATTTCATTTTCATCCCTTCAAATCCCTACCACTCCGCCCCTGTCTGTGAAAATAGGCTATTATATTGAAATTCAACTCTAACAAAAGGGGCGAATCTATACAAATACGTGCTACTCATACACTACATGCATGTACACGAAATCTGATACAAATTCTCTCAAAATAAAACCCATTTCCTCTTTCCGCGCGGCAACCGAACAATCATTTCTCCTACTATTATCATTTGTATATCGGACCGCATTTATGCGGAGAATGAATTAATTCTGCTTTTTATTACGGGTTCATTTGGTACCAAATTCTGATAAATAATAGTGAGTAAATGATGAATTGCACCCACACATATAACATAATAATCACCGAAGCAACAATGTATGGGACTATTTTCAGAAAGGTAATCAACAAAAGGCAGTTCACCCACCCAATTGTAATTCAATTATCACCTGATTGCCTGCAATAATATTTGCATTGATTGAGGACGAGCCTTAGTTTAATTGTCATGTCAATTGGTGCATCAGCAATTTAATAAACATCGACACTACTTCATTTGCTATTACAAATTACAGTGCTTCTTTGCAACACATTTACAAAGACAATCCCCATTACTTTGCATTTTGTCTGACAAATGAACTCTGAATCCAACTGTGTGATAAAGTTACGTACGAAACAAATAGGAACGGAAAATTGTCTTTGTCGAAACATTTTTCTCAAATTGTAATTTGTGGTTTGATAAATCGCTGAGATTCTTTCTGGTTTTCTGCTGTACGAATACGTTGTGAATTTATTGTGTATTCTCGTGTTGTTCATTTTGTGAATTTACAAGAACCGCCTGTAATGTTGAGGTGTACAGGTGATTAATTCTGTCATTAGCCTGGCACGGCACAATTAATAATTGCGTGGTAATTTAGGGCAATTGTTCGACTAAGAATTGTTCACGCACGGAAAAGTTGCGGGCCACAGGTCAATCTTTGTTCTTGAAAAGGCCGTGTAAACTTCACTCTAGAACCCTTTACAGGATGAAGTGCTTTACATATAGTGGCGGGGGAGTTGTTCTACAAGACACTTGGATATCAAACCCTCCAATTCTGGCCTCCTTCTCTTTCTTGTCGAGCATAAAACTTACCACTAAAGTACACACTTGAAATTTGAATTTTAATCCACCAAAAACATTGTAGGCGAATCTCTTACTATAAAACACTGACGAAATAGACGTTGTCTCGAGTGCTTTTAAAGTGTGTTCCTCGAGTAAATTTGCATTCTGCATTCAACTGACACCCTATAGATATATGGACTGTTGAAGTTGACAGCCAATAATTGTTTCTTGATAAATATTTAAGGAACTACTGGAATAGGTATGGATAATTTATGCATTGTGTCTGGGAAATTGCATTTCAAAATGCTTCCTCCAAGTATTATTCGAACTTATTTTAACTTTACTGCAAGCTTCAGCATACAAAGTTAAATACATAGAGCAAAGTATGACTTTTGTGAAAAATTTAAATAAGAACCCAGCTACAGAAATAAAGTTTGTAGAATTAGTTTTATGTCTATTTGCATATCATTTGAGGGAGTTTGTTGTTTGCGTCATGCAATTGATACTATTTAACTGCCCTAAAAGTCTGTTCATCAAGGAAATGATGAATTATCGATGTGTGATTATTCGAACAACTGAAAAAATAGGAGAATAACTTGACAAAGGATGTGGTTAATTAAATTGGATTTAGAAAATTTGTCATGTCGTTTGTCGATTCATACGAAAACGTAACTGTTACGCTGCAAAAATGTTTTTGACGTGCTTAAGAATAGACGGATAAGTTCGCTTGACATATACATAAGAAATTTGAAATTGTTGCAAAAAGTACAATAAATGGTTTTAAAGCGCACACCGCGCCAGGGTATTCTTTTGATTTATTCCATCAACTCAAATCCTTGAAATATCAAATGTCATTTGACTATCATTGCAAATTGATGAATGTTCTGGGATGTCCTATACGTGAGAATAATCTCCCAACTTGGAAAAACTAGAAATATTTTTGCTCTAAGTGTGAAAACACTTAAAACAATAAAATTAGTAAGCTTTGGTGTGCTTTCGTGCATTTATGAATGAAAATCGGCGCCGATAGGCAAATAAGCGTTCATGTTTTGACCCTAAGGCTATGTTTTCGCGACCTATATGTTAATGATTATAGACTTAACTCAGAAACAATAATTGTACAGTTTGAACTTTGCATTAACGACATTTTTCCTGAGGGAGAAACTCGAACAGACGCCATACAAAATGAATTTACACAATAATCAGATGAATAAGCAAAACAGGGAACATATAAAAAATTTAATTTACATTCTGCCCCGTTGTATTTTCTCCATAGCGGTTTTTAAGAAGAAAACTTAGAAATTCTTATATTCGTTCCACTTGAGAACAGGAAAACAATGTAATACTTGGAACAAAGAAAATTTTATTTAGTTATTAACAACAAACGTATATGTATATAAATGTACTTGGTAATTTAATAAATTCCATATTGCTACTAGCCGAGGTTATAAGCCATAACAGCGCTAGTTTCTTGGCAACACAATCTTTCAGCCGTTTTTTGTCCTTTCACTATGTAAAAAGAACAAAATCCACACACTATCGTGATTTAAACTAGCGTCAACTTGCCGAGATCAAATCAAATCGGTAATAATTCTTCTCTCTCGTATAAAAAAGAGCCGAAGCGTAGCAAAAAGGAGGAGAATGTTTATTCTCTTGCTATTGAACTATGTTTAACGACACCATCAATCATATTGAACTAGCAATATATTTCTAGTTGCACATAGTTAAGGAATCCCTACCCAATCCTCTCATCTTAGACTCTTAGGGATACTAGTATTTATTTTTCCTCAGAAAACCGCCGGATTACTCGCAAATCTAAAACTTACCTATCTATGCATTTTCCATTTGCATTATATTAAAGTAAGCAAAGCACAAGGTAGACGGTTTTGATTCAATGGCAGAAAATAAAAACGGAAACGCTTATAAATTTGCATGTGGAAGACGTGCTGGTGGCATCGGTAGTTTTCTTGATGCACACATTGTGGACCGTGCATCTGACACGTTTTCTAAACGATAATTTTCCTTTAAATTTCATGTGTACTATTTTTTCAGATATCTGATGACGATCGTATGTCATTGACGACTGCCGTATCCGATGAAGATGATGGGGAAAGCGTTATGAACTCGCCTTACAAAGCGAAACAAACTGGTACGGCTGCTGCTTCATTTAATTGCACTGGGGCCGTTCGGAAAGCGGGGTAAGTAAGCAATTATTAGTGGCAATAATTGAGGGAATTAGCTGTTTAATTGAGTGTTTTTCTCGCCGCAAAACTGAAAATTATAACTGCAACAATTTTAATTGTTACATAAATCATACTGAGATAATCTCGTTATACTGTCCTCGTTAAATCTAGTAGAATATTTTTCGGGGGTGGATATAAATTTTAATTTCTTGTCGCATTTTCCGCTACATTTGTATTTTGCTGTGAAAGCGGCGTTTTATTTATTAAAAATATAAAACCACCATATAATACACAATATATACGGTTTTATTGACAACTGGAAAAATTTCCTGCGATTTTTTTCATTTCTGCTTTATCTGGTCCCCAAGAGCGAAACTCTTTCATAAAAATATTGAAAAAACGTTATATTATACCGCAAAGAGCTTTTGTAGTATAAACAAATGAAAATTTCACTTGATAAATGAAAGGTGATTTTTTCAGTTTGTTTGTGGAAATGCATCTACCAGCATATATTGCATAAAATTTTAATTAATCACCTTGTGATACGACAGAAGAGTCGCTTTTATGTGACGATGATAATATTGTGTGCGAATTATGAAAACCAAATACAGATAGTTATCATATTGTGACTTTAAATGATGTTAGGCGAGAGAGCTCCTCATAATAAAATGGAAAGAGGGTAGGTTTTTGCGGTTTTCATAGCAAACTGCCGGTAATGATGCGGGAACAAAGTATTATATTGAAAAAGACTCTAATCTATAGGCTAGAAAAATGTAAGTCTATAAGAAAGTTTGTTTTCTTATTGTTATAAAGATATCCTTATGTTGGAATCCAATGTATCCTTTCTTTTTGTTGGATTTCCGTCTTTATTTTATTAAACATGGAAAAAATAATAAGAAGCTCAAAAGATAGAAGAGAAAGTTTTAGAAAAATTGTGACAAAACGACTGTTACGCTTTTGTAAATTTTAAGGTATAATATAATGAAATCATTTTATTCATATACGACTTTTTTACTGATTGATGCTTTTCAGTTGCATTCATTAAAAATAATTGATATGATAGTAGGCACAATATGCCATTGAAAAAGAATAAATTTAATTAAAGCACCATGACTTGTGCTTTATTAAAACATCAAATTGCATTTCTGCTTATTTAATTCATTTTTGGTTCGTTAAATAGAACTTATTATCAAATCAAAACGCTGTTTATGGAAGCAGCAATTAAAATATCACATTAGCATTTCAAACACAATTTTTTCCGGCTTTTCCACAATTCAGTTTTATATTATGAAAACTTTTTCGTACTAGGTATAACTTAGTCGAAAATCAAAAACGTGCACTTATTTTTTGAAAAGTTTCATTGCTATTTTAAATGGGAGATTAAATACCTACCCAGCTAATGATTTTTTTAAAAGAGGCATTTGCCCTTTTACCATCGTCGTCATAAAAATGTTACAGATTTTATTCTAATTCAGACAAATCTTCCCTTTTTCTGTAATACTCCCTCTAAAAGCTAATAATGCCTCAGTGTATAATTCCCAAATACTGGCGGAAGTCGTTTTACATGCAAACTACACGCTTTTAAAAGGCAATTTGTTACAAGTACATTTCAAGTATACCTACTCCAAGAGGGTAGATTTTTAAATTCAAAATTCCTTAAACAATCACCGACATTGCGGGTAAAATTATTTATGAAATTCATTTGTTGAAAACTATCTCGAAAATGCGCTCATTCGGCGTTGTTTTGTATTCAAGGTGTGAACAGTTGCAGATGTTTCACTATGTTATGTAAATAGTGGAGAGGAAGTCTCGTTTTCACTTATTTTCATGTACACGAGAATGCTCTTAAAAAATCAAGCCATTTATTTTAATACAAAAACCGAGCCAGATACACAAGAAGAAAAATATGTTGTTACATGAGTTGCATTTTTTCCTATTTTCTAGTTATTACAAGATAAATGGTTTCGAAATTCCTCCCTCTCATATATAAACGTCGGCGGATATTTCATCTTATAAATAAATAATAAATTCACTCACATATATAATTGGGTAACTAACAATTCCTGATTTATTACCGTTTTGTAAACATCCAAAAAAATTGCACATTGAAAGTTTGCCCTTTAAATCGATGGCAAATCTAACGAAATAACACAAGCGGACAAGAACTGCCCTCGATAAGAACATAAACCAGCCAAACCGATGAGGGAATTTACGCTGATGCGACCTGATTTTCGTGCTGAAACGGTCAATTCGTTGTTTTTGGCTTGTTTTCGTCCTCTCCACCCTGAACTATACCTATATGTATATTTCACTTTAGCTAACACTAAAATCAATGTAAAGATGGGCACGAATTCATCCGTCAGCCACATTCATTAAATTTGTACACCGGTGTAATGAGTGTGTTATTGGCCTTGTCTGGTGAACTTTTAATCCAAACAAGAAATGTAAACGTTTCAACCCTATAAAATATTCAAATGTGTCGCATTATTTGTGAACACATCTACTATTCGTGGACTTCCTTGTGAACAGCAGTGCATTATTTATCCTTAAAAATGGGCCCAGCGCGTATATTATTCAATTATGTATCGAGGGTTAGACCAAATTAAAAATTAATCTAATTCCGTACGCATTGATTGTTACATAACATCGACTGGTTTCGTGATTATAGAAAATAATTTGATTTTCCAATTTGCGTTTATCGATTTTAAATGCAAGTAATTTAAATAGGATGTACCTAATACAAGATGCGAAAGATGTTTCATCGAAGATGATGATTATTTTCTGATGAAGAACAAATTGTAAATGGAGTGAGTATAAGGAAATTAGTTCAATGAATCGAAAGACAATAACGCAATATTTTCTTGCAATTCGTAGTAAAACGTCTGGGATCGATTTTGATGGAGTTTTTATTAAAACCTCTAATAAAATTTCGATTTAATGGCTCTTGGAATAAATATTTTATGTGTTGACTATTACAGAGATTGGAAAAACATATTTTTTCCAAGGAATTTATTTAAAACTAACTTGTGGAACATTGTATTTAATTGAAAAATAAGCAACATCCTCTCTATTATCTCATCGTAAATTGCCATCGCAAAACTAATAAAAGCAAAATGCTTTATATCTGCCCTTTTCCAGGAAATTTGTGCCAGTTTTAAAAATCGCGAAACGCAGCATACGAGATTTATTAAAAGCTAGAGAATGTTTTTCATCTCAATTATATTTTCATATATTTTCATTATTGGTCAAGTATTGTGTTTAACAAGCAATTTCAATTTAATGTGGTTCGATGCGAATGCGAACAATACAAAAGGGAATTTATTAAAAATTCGGGATGAAGTGCCTGATGAAGCGTACAACACGACAAAAATTCTCATCCAACAAGAGATCCCAATCTTACGAAATGTGGACTTGTTCCCGGTCAATTTGACTATTTTATCAATGGATAATTGCAGTATCAACGATATCGAGCCAGGCGCATTTGCCAATTTGGTCCAGCAGCTTGAAACTCTCAGTTTGAGTAAGAACAATCTGCAAATTGTTAAGGAGGGCGTGTTCAACTACTTGAATGTGAAATATTTAAACTTATCGTACAATCGCATAACAACGATAAAGGCGGATTCCTTTGACAATATGCCAAAATTGGTGAGTGTCGTATTGGATCACAACGAAATCTCAAATTATGCACTCAAATTCAATAACTGTCCGATGCTGAAACAGATCTCACTTGTAAATAATTTTATACAAATCTTACCTCGTGATGCATTCGAAGCAATTAGATCGAATGGCAATTTGAGTGTTGATTTTGGATACAATAAAATCACGAATTTATCGAGGGAAACATTTAATCGAACAGCATTTTCGAAATTGCATTTGGATCATAATGAATTGGCATTATTGAATGATACATTTTTCGATGCCGAGCATATTGAATCGTTCAATTTGGATGGTAATCATGTGGAATGTTTTCCAATAGAATTCCTGCAGAATACTTTATGGAAAATCAAATTATTTAGCGCTATGGACAATCCGATGAATTGTACTTGTGTGAAAGAACTAATAAATGTGGCCAAAAAGGGAACTGTCAGATTGAATCTGACCGAAGAGTGTTTTTAGTATCCGACCCTAATAAATATATCGTTATAAGTAAATTGCGTTTTTATGTTCCTCCTCCTTTGAATATTATTAAATAACAAACTTACTTTTTAAGACGAAAAAGTTTCGTCAACAGACACTTGCCGGGATTTCATCTGTTATAAATAATCACTTATCCTGTGATTGAAAACTTTAAAAACAGTTCTTCAAATTGGATCATTTATTATACTACTCTGTGAATAATATATATTTGTGACTGTTGAATGATGAAAAAATGGCAACTTCGAATAACATATGTGCATAGGAGAAAATTGTTTTCCAATAATGATGTCGCATTTTGAGGGCAAAAAAAATCGCATAATTTCCCGTACAGTGTAAAATATTCATGAACAATTCAAACAATGTTATGTACTCAACTGGCACAATAATTGGATATAGAATAAGTGAAAAAGGACGTCGACAATAAAATAAAGGGAGAAAACGTTCAGTTTGCCCCAAAAAATGCGCATAATTTGGTGGGAAAAGCTTGTTATCGAACTAAATTCCCAATGACTTTATCATGTATACGATTTCAGAGGGATTCCATTGGACTTGTAGCTACAAGCTTTCGGTTCAATCTTCTCGGTCATGTGGCTGGATGTGGGTGTGTGAATTTCACAACATTTGCCACCTCTGCAATCCGAAATTAAATAATTAAACAATTAAAGCGGATCCGGCGCTTAATTCGCACCCAAGAATATTATACAGCACCGATATGCGAATTGACAAAAAACACATTTGCAATGGAGCCAATATGCGAGTGAATTGCGAATATATTTGTGCTACTGGCCTCGCTCCATTGTTATTGAACATTTGTTGTTGACATGCGGTTTGACACGATGCCATGGGGCGAGTTAAGTGTCCCTCAGGCTTCGGTTCTAATGACGAATGATACAATTATGTGAAAAACATGCCGTCACAGAATTATACGAAGCCTGTAACTCCAGCAAGACCGATTTATGCGCATATTAATTCCACTTGGCAATAAACGCCCGCTTTAATTCCAAGTTAGAAAAATATATCGCCCCCAACTTGTCCCCATTAAGATAGCAGTATAAAGTCCACAGACTAACTTTTACAGTCATAATAAGCGAGTGCATTTAGCCTAGTCTTATCTGTCCCCAGTACCAGATTAGCCCCGCCGGAGATAACCCTTCATTTATAAATGTGGAACGACCGCTGCTGAAACTTTCCACTTTATGCAAAATTGTTGCACTGCAAAGTGCTTCAACACAGAGAATTGTGGAATTTTAAGGGTGTTATTCGATACAGTCCTCTTAGTAGTCGTTATTTTGGGCTATTTCATGGCCTTTACTCTTAGTGTGATGTTAACTTATCGCGTAACCACTGAACGCTTTTTTAACTGTAGTTTAATCTAATTCAGACCTTTTCTCCAAAATAAATATCGTTCTATAATATTTAAAGCTTTTAATAATTAATTATATTTCATCAAAAATAATAATTTCGTTTTTATTTCATGTGTTGAAATCAGGTTAATATTGTACCAAACTATCATTATCTTGAATATCCTCCTTTCCCATCAGATACTTTCATTGGAAACAAAGGAATATAAGGAAGCAAAAAAAATCGTCCCTTTTTGCACCCTTGAAGAAAATAGCATTTGAATGACTTTAAAAAAGTGTGAAACTGTCAAATCATGGAATTTCTGTTGAAGACAAATCATTTTCAAACTCCGTTCTGAAAACGAGTCTTTATTTTGGTAGTGTTGTTTAAAGTATATGTGGCTACGATATAGTAGGCAGACATTTATCCTTCACTTGCTCTAATTAGAATAAAGCTTTCACATTTATTATTATTCGGTAAAGCAGCTTTTTACGGTTGTATAGAGAAAATAATTGCAAATCTCATACTGCATTCGCTTTATAATAACATTTAATGAGTTCTGCTGTGTGTGTGTATAGGTAATATTGAAATTCTGGGCTTAGAGATTATTAAATACGTTTTAACATAAAGTAGTTTCAAATTAAATGCAGCCAGGTACATTTCACAAAATGTGTATCCGAAAGTTGGAGTGCTAAAATTTCAATGAATGCAAGCATATAATAGCTTCTGAATCTTTATGTAATACAACTTGATGATGAGAAATAGTTGCTCTATAGTCTGGATCAGTATCATTACAACAAGAACAAGGAAAAGCCAAGTTTATAATACTGATACTGTGATACCCGTTCTCCGTTCAGCAAACATGTATTCCTTTGTTCTACTCGTATTTTAACTGAAGCAAGCACACACAGCATTATTTACATCGCACACATTCAATAACATACAAATTATCCTTAAATCAACTTACAAACGCGTCATAAATAAGCCACGGCGAAAGACGTCGTTCGTACTAGCTAATTAATCGTTATTGCGTCAGTTTATGACGATTGTTCCTTTCTCGATGGCAAATATTGAGTCAAAAAGCCACTTTAAATGCATAACACTTCCCCAAAAACCGAAATGGTTCCGAATAGCAGGTATTAATGCATTGTTATTTCATGTAAATTGGGCGGTCAAGGCATCAAGGCTTGTACCCAGCGGACATCATCATAGCGAAATGCTATCATTGTTATATTAACAACACTAGGTACATATATTAATTGTATGAAAGCGAGGGCGTCTTTTATTATTAAGGACGCTATTGTATATTGTATAGAAGGGGCTTTTTCCGTACACCTCTAGACTAAGATATAGAGTTTCCAGAAATTACCATATACAAGTTGTAAGCGATTATAATTAAATTTATGCTAAACAGTGACAGCAGTTGTTTCCTAATTAACAGAATTTCTGTATTATCACTATGCAGTAATGTTGGCAGTGAGCATTTAATTAGACGCGTAACCATAATGCAAGGAGCGGCTTTTAAGCAAACGCAAAAATCACTTGAATGCATTAGGTATAGAAAGAGACGTTAGTTCGAGTACATATACATGTTTGCATTAGTAACTGCTTTGTTTAGATTTCTCTATGTCAGGTTTAAATAATACATTCCGCATTGCCTACATCCGTAAATCCAATTTTGATATGGACGTGTTAGAACAAAGTATATACAAATGCAACTGCTTGCTGATGCTTTTGCCCATTTAATCAGCTCTTTTGTATTCGTAACATACAAATAGAAGTTTGTCGACTGGATGTCAGTCCATTTGAGTTGATGACACCCGAATATCTACGGTCAGCCTATATTTTTCAGTGCGGAATCTATCAATATTTATAATACTGAAAGGGGATAAGGGTTGGAAGTTGCGCAAGGAAATTAAGAGGATTTCGTTCTGTTTTTTCCTTTAGATTTTTGAGTGTGAAGAAATGGTTGCTTCGCAAAAAGCACCAAATCGAATTGGCAAGGAAACGAGGTTGGAAAGGATATTGGGTATGCTTGAAGGGCACCACTTTGCTCTTCTATCCATGCGATTCGAGGGAAGGCCGTTCAGTGGAGGCAGCTCCAAAGCATTTAATTATTGTCGATGGGGCCATCATGCAACCGATACCGGAACATCCGAAACGGGACTACATCTTCTGTTTAAGCACGGCCTTCGGTGACGCATACTTGTTCCAAGCACCTTGTCAGGTAAGATTTAATGCTTTTTGAATATACGTAAGCGTTTTTGTGAGGTCCGTTTAAGTCGGTTTGTGATGGAGGAAAAAGACGCATGGAATAATTACTTCCGAGTTGTTTTGTTCAGGTCGGAAAAGCACACGTAAAAAGAGGAAATTTATCATATAGGCTATAGACATGATCCTCTAAATTTTGGGGAATTACATTAAGTTGTATGTTAATTAAAACCTAATTCGATTAGGTACATGATGCTAAACCATATCAAAATTTGTTTTGCAAAATTTGCCTGCAACCACAATAAAATTCAAAGGAAATAAAAAATATGGTATAAAATATATATAATTAAGAAAATTAATTAACAATCAAATAGGATGAATAAATGCCATAAAAATAAAGAAAAGATTAAGATTCTTTTGAAAAATCAATGAGCCTGAAGGCAAGTCTTAAGTCCAGCATACAAAAATTCGAAATTAAAGTTGAAGATTTCAATTAGTTAAATTTCAAAGTCGTAACAAATAAAAGCCAATATACCGTGGTTCAAAAGTTCAAATATCCCCGACACTAGACCACATATTCTAAAAACTCAGTTCACTCACTGAGGAGTAGTATACGATTAGTTTTGTCCTATGTGTAATTTCATTAAATTATATTATGACTTGCTAACAAGTCTACTTTTTAAGCTCTCTTGTTACTAGATTAAAACTAGTCGACATTGTATCAATTTGGTAGAATGTGTGGTGTTATCACTTGGCTCGTTTTATACTCGGAATTTATCTTGTTATAAATTAATTGGTTTCTTAGGTTCAAAAATAGAGAAAGCTTGCTATCACATACATATGATCCAGTAGAGTACACAAATCGATGTTTGTCGTTTTAGTTTGGAAAATTGGGTCTCCACCAAACTAAAGACCTTCCTAATTAGCAGTATTTATTGTACTGTCATAACACTACATCACTTTTAGGCAGGTTTCCTACCATACCACGCACATTCCGCTTTCGCTGAATGGATTATTTAACATCAGGGAGATTAGGGCAACATCTTCCATGATTACACATACACAGGATTAAATTTACAAAAGTTCTAACATTATGTAGGTTTAATATTAAACTATAAAAGTGAATGCTTAATACTGCAAGTTTGACAGTGTTTGCGGTCTGAAATGAACATTAGTTGCTCCCTGGCTTAGTGCCTCATCTGATGCTGATTTTAAGCAAGGCATGCGGAATATTTCCTCGAGAATTTCTTTTAATAAGTTGGGAGAGAAAGAACAGGCGAGTTATGTTGTTTTGTAGGGTATAATTGGATTTAAAGAAAAAAATAAACACTCTTCTCTGTGCTCTTATGATGAGAAGTTGGAATGAAGTGGACGGAAAAAATTACGACTTATTAGAAGACATTGAGAGAAAATAAACTTCCCATGACTTAGCTTATAACGAAAAATCGTGGAAATATGTCGGTTTTTATCATCATCCAAACCACCACTCGCCTATATCGACTTATATATGTTGTATGTTTTCAATCATCGAAAACATTTTCCAAAGTTTATTCAATTTTTTTGTGTCGCTGCTTTACAACCACCCACCCATTCATCTTCGACACTCTACCTCTTAGACTTTTTATGTTCCCAGCGATTTTTTACTCATAACATGATCAGCTTACTTAATTGAAATCAAACGGGAAACTTCAGCCATTATGTGGCTTTATTGATTTGCACATTCCTATTCAATATCGGCCCAGAAACTATTAGAGAAAACGGAGTGATTCATTGAGAGACTGTCTAACTTTGCACATATCCAATTCAAAGAGGGTCACAAAACTGTGCTATGGGACTGTGGGAATAGTAAAATTTTTACAGTGAAAAGCAGTAAATTTTCATATTTATACTTTTGTTCCTGTAAAAATCAATAAAATTCTTTTCTCATGAATAAAACCGCCAAGTGAAAGAAAATACTTTAAGAATTCCACTTCCGCAGACACACACAGAACTACAACCACTGGTTTCATGTAACATTAGTAGCGGTATTTTGGTTTCTATATAGGCTCCTCTTTTTCCGGCACTGCATTTTTCACAAGCTAATTTAAAATCATACAGCCAGAGGCTTCATCAAAAGCGCTATAATTAAAGGCAACTCTCAACTTTGTAACTCCATCGCCAGACATTAATATTAATGAATAATTGTAGAATATATTATTGTCTTTATGTATACCGTTCAGGACAATGAAGTTCCATTTCTTGTGCTTTCTTTTCGCCGCACATACAGCACCCACTCGCTTTCTGTGTGTGGACGTTCATTTGAATTTTTTTTCTAGTCTTTTGGTTTTGTATAATACTACACTGGCGAATTTGCATGCGCTAATTTGAAATTTGGGGATAATCTTAAAAGGATATTCTTCATTTGCATTGAGTGACGCCCAACGCGAATTAGTATTATGCATTTAATTCTTCTTTTATAGAACAACTTTTCTCCAAAGTCCCTAAATCAAATTCCTTATTTAAAAGGAAAAAGACATCAAAAACATTCTCTCCTCAAAATCGAAGAATTTTCATCCCGATCCATTGTAGACGAAATATTCTCCAACACACATAAACGGCTGGAAATGTGTCACAGAATACGTACTATTGATCTGTCCAATGCAATGCGGCAATGATTTACACGAATTTAAAGAAAAGTATTGGTGTAATACATTGATCGCAGCATTATAAACCCTTTCAATATTAAGCACAGCATCACAAACTGTCAATTGAATTGTAAAATTATTGTTATAGATCATTAGTTATTTTTAGCATGTATTTGATGAAATACGTGTACACATACATATGAAGTGTGACCAGCAAGCTCTTAATCCCCATGCGAATAGTTCGTATTTGCATTTACAACTAAATAAACAGCACAGACAATAGTAAAATGACCAAGTTTTCACTTGGACCCTTACACAATATGTTATTTGTGTAAATAGATGAAAAAATGGTTCATTATTTACTATTTGTATACGTGCTGGACAACAAATACACCGCGTTTTTTTCTCATCCAATTCCATTTTCTAGGTTGAATTGGAAAATTGGGTAAATAGTATCCATAGTGCCTGTGCTGCAGCATTTGCCCGCCACCGTGGAAAGACTGGTACTCTGCATCTACTCCAAGAGGAAATCTTTCGACTGGATAAAGCCATCGAAACGGTAAGATTACTTTAGATTTTTATACCCAACATCCTGTATATAGCTATACGTATTTTATATACTTATATGAAAAGAAGCTGTTCTTTGTCATTTCGTTTTTCTGCAAAATGTTTTTTATTTGGCAATCGTAATAGTAGACGACGACCTTTGTGTGTCCCCCGAAATAAAATTAAATTTAATGAATAACATGAAACAAGAGAATAATTTTCTTTTCTTTGTGTACACTATTTACCTGGAAATTAAATTGTATAGTCTGGGTCCATGCCTGCTTTTTGCTTGCAAGTTATGTTGAGGAAATATTTTCCTTTGGTTTGTTTCGGGCCACGTATGTACGTCTCAAGTTATGTTTAAGTATCTATTTGTATACGAAACAACGGGGCAGGATTCCAAAGTTTCATCATAAGGAGGTATCTAGAGGTTTGATATTGGGGAGGTGTTCCAAAGTGCCAGAGTTAAGTTGTTTACCTATTTCGGGAACCAAACTTTGTTACACTTTCAAGTCCTGCAAAATTTCACGCTTTTCTAATTCTAAAGAAGAAAATTATGTAAACATTTTATTTATTATTATCGTTTTGTCCTGTGAAATGCTGTCATTGTTGTCTTTCCTTCACAAACAAGATAAAGCGATTCGTTCGTCTCAGTTTCGTGACATTTTCGAAAGCCATCTTCCCTGTTGGCAGGTAGACATAAGAATTAAGTAAATATAGGTATTAGCAAAGTGGGTGATAATAAAAGTGCTGTGCTGGGATATTTTATTTATGTGTCGAAAAGGCGAGACAACACCATCATTCTCTCATAAGGACCATATAGGCTTTTTTTGGTTCGGATATTAAATGGGAGGTTCGGGCGTATTTCATCAAGTATTTTACGACCCACTCGTTTTTTCCTTCCAGATATAGGTATGCATATTTCCACAATTTCACATCTGAATTTGCTAAACTGTAAATATCGTGTCATTTATCGTGCTAAATTCAATTCCACAGTACATTACAAACTAGTTGGTATCAAGAGTAAATAATAATTAGCACATATTGCATGAGATCTGGAGAGGAAAATTCAATAAACATTTCCGCTATAGCCCACCTACATAACATGATTATATTTGTCATCATAGATATTGATTTTATGACAATTAATTGTCGCTTTAATTTAAATACTGGTGATGTGCGTCTTTTCGGCTGAATTTACACGACTTATCATTATAAATTAACGCAAGGGACACGACCTGTACGATAAACATTTCCCAAAGGATGAACCCACATCATGATGACAGAAAGGATAGTTAATCTGTAACATTATTTTTCCACCTTTGGCTCGACTTGGCCGTAATGGAACTCGGAATACACTCCTAACTATAGGATTGTCATATTATCTCGTCTTGTTTTTACATTTTTCACAAAGAATTTCCATACGATCGCCAACAGAGTAAAATTCCGGGCATTTTCCATACCCCAAATGGAGTATGGATTGGTTATTCATTTTAAATAACCCAGACAATATTTTATATTATACCCTCACTGTATAATCCTGGATTTCCGATATTAAAAATTCCCTTTTTTCCACCCTGTGGAAGAGACGAGGGCAATATTCGATGTAGGTATAAGGAAAAAGGAAAATCGTATTGTACAATTTAACCTATGTCAACAATTCGAACAAAGGGGAGTAAAAGTTTTCGCTTGTAATTTAAATTTTGCCCCCCGAAATGGGCGGCTTTGTAAAAGTTCGTGTCGTTCCTGATATTTTGGATAGATTCCAAGCTGGTGCTCTGGTCGGCCGCAAAACAACCAAAATGTCTGTGAAAAACTATACACAAACTGGCTTGTGTTCCATTCAGGAAAATTTACTGCCCCATGTGAAATGGAGCATAACGTTTGATGCTCAACTTTACGCACTCGTTTCGTTCTAATTGTTTTATCGAATGGCCGACAAAACGAGCCCGTAATAAGGGGTCTATAACAAAAACCATCGATCTGCGCCCGGGAATTTGGATAACAGTTTTTCTTTTTCTCTAGCTGGTCAAATGATATAATTTCCAAGTATAAGTAGCATCTGGAAAGTTTCCATCAACGATTAGAGCGACCGAGATTTTTTACATAAATTTGGCAAGATAAGTGACGCAACTTAAGTGGTGGTGTCGAGTTTTTTCCGTCTTATGCTTGCACGGTGTTATGGTTTTCAAGTCAAATTTAATACTTACTTAGCCAATGCAATTTATTAGCAAAGTGTATATTCGCTGGGGGTTATTTTACGAGGAAATTTGCGCACATATACAGCAAGATAAGAAAGAGGCAGCGAAAAAAACTAGCCGAAAAATAACAAAGACACTGCTTTCGAAAGACATAAATTTCATAGGGCGAATAGATGCACGGTGGCGGCATCGTTTTCTCTTACTCCTGAAGTCGTATACTCCCGTGTATTTTCTACACACATATACAAAGAAACATAATAAATTTGAGAAGACAAACACGTTAGTGGGAAGGGGGTGTTTTTTGGGTGTACGTGGATTTATTGGTTTTATAGTACTTTTCAGTTAAATTTATACAGAGAGAATATTTTGTCGGAATTTCGCATCCTGTGTTTCCTAAATCGATACAATGGAAACACCAAAATTACACTTATAAATTACAGTGCTATTAATTGAAACAATCTCATAAACTGGTTTGCTGAGCTTAAGCTCTGCTCCACGTATCTATTTTCAGTTATCAGACAATTAATTAAATTTTTGCACCTGACACTTGTGTGTATTTAGCGAAAATTGCAAACAAGATACTTCTTTGTGGTTAAAGTAATTAGCAAATTTACAAAACACGTGAACGAGAATCGTACTAGTCGGCTCTCAACTTTATAATTTCACGCCCAAGTACACAGCATCGAAAGTTTTCCTCCTAATAATTATTGTATTTGTACGTCAACAGCCAACATGCTGATGGTTCAGCTGCTGAAAAAAAACCCTTTCATATTTTATGTCGAAATAAAAAATAGATTGCATACTTTTGCATGCAAATTTGATCCGGTTTCATTTGCAAAAAAAGCTAACGTTAAAATCGCTTTTCCTACTACACAAAGCTGTCCGTCAGCTTTAAAAGTAAATTGAATTAACCTAATTTCATCGTAAACTATTAACTAGACGGCAGACTTTTAATTGATTTGCCAACCTTAACTGGTCAGCTAGAGAGTGTCGTTATTTAATAAAATATTATTAACTTAATTAAGTATTTGACGCGCTCCTCCTCGTACCGGCAAGGAGAGGTGCGGTGGTGGCGACCTGAAAAGGTGAAAGTGCTGATTATCTTGTATTCGGTTGGTTAAATAGGGGTAAATTGGGTGAAGTAAATTGGAGTTTGATGATGCTTGTTCATTAGTTGCAATGCCCACAAAAATATATACGGGCCTACCGTCAAATGTTTCTACAACAAAGCCGTGCCAACAAAATCACTTTTGAATATACATATTTACAATTAAGCTTAATTTGATTAAGTTCGCTCCACCGTCCAGCGAGATATTATAAAATTCCTCCAATAGGTATATCTATAAAATTTCAATTCAACATATAAAACCTAAAACATAGTTGGATATGGAATAGAGCGATTTCTTTGATAGAAAAACTTCGATTCCATATCTTTGAAATATTTTTCCTAAATAACAGAAAATAGAAGATCAAAGGATTGAAATATGAAATGAATTTCGGGTTGAGATAAAAGTTTTAATAAAAAAAATCAAGCAGAGCGTCTACCTGCAGTCTGTTAACAATTTTTATTAATCAGACCTTTCAACAAAGGATTCAGTGTAATTATAAAGATAGAATGGAAATCGATAAAGGCCTGAATACATGCAACATGTATCATATCCACGACACATTTATTTTCATCTAATCTTTCTATTTTATGGCTGCCGCTATTCGGTGTTTCCGTATGGTAAAACTTTTCATATTAGTCACATAGACCCAAATAATATACAACATTTTGTACGATAAAAATTCTCGATATGTAGACCACGTAAAAATGCAAAACCGTCTGCTTCATTTCCATTCTCTATCCTCTCTCTACTATCAGATTTATTCACCATTATAATAATGTTTTAACAGTATATCGTTGCCAAATCACGTTTATAGAATAGCGAAAGGCCGCTTTCTCTGCGATTCTTGTCTTTGTTTTGTCCCATCCATAACAAGATTAGCCGATATGGAAACAATTTGGGCACTAGTCATGCGAATCAGTTCATCGTGTACTGTTTGTTAAACTATTCTCTTTTCCAGGACCACAAACTGAAGCATATGGCCGAAATGCAACAGTCCGTAGTTGGTGATTCGGACGCCCGTCAGCAGATTGCCAACCAAGTGCTTCAATGGGAAGAGAATCTGGAACGGTTGCATTGCGAACAGTTCCGGCTGCGATGCTATATGGCCAGTTTGCAGAGTGGTGAACTGCCCAACCCCAAGGTTTGTTCAAGTATTTTACTCGTTTGGAATGGAATGTGTTCGCTCAATGTGTGATCCATCCATTCTCTACCCGAAGCATTTGATCTCGTTGGAATCAAATGTGCACACAATTTTCATTAAGGATGTGGGGATTAAATATCATCCCACCAAAACCAACGACCTACACGCCCACAAAACTGTCAAAATGCATTTAATCGACTCAGTTTTATTGCCTTTGATACTAATGGTCTAGAAGAGCATTAAAACTATCGTTTTACATTAGAGTGGTGCACTGTTTTCCACTTGTCTCTGAACTTTCTGTGGATAATTCACAGATATACGATATGCCTTTTTGGAGTCTATGTATTGTTCCAGTTATTGCGGGAACAAGTACTCCCCGGCTAGTCGTTTTAATTTCCGCCTTGCTCCTAATTTCCCACACTGGGCAATAACAAGTAACACGTTTGTGTTTTTTTTCAGTCCCTTTTGACGCACGTATCGAGAGCAACGAAGAATACATTGAATAAATTAGGCGTCTTTACTGTGTCATCGTTCCATGCATTCATTTGTGCCCGAAGTCCGTCGCTGTTGAACAATTTACTGGCTGGACGAGGTGCCACAAAACGTCGTCCACCGATGCTTTCCAGGTCCAATAGTGGTTCAAGCAGACGATCCTTACAGGTAATTATGTAAATTATAAATTGAATTGCATAAAGTGGACCAACAAGCGGACATTAAAAATGCATTAAACGCACCGTGAATGTAACACATTTGGGTCTGGCACCGAAAAATGCATCCATTATATTTCCATCTTGTTGTCTTCTTTTTGTTCCACTTTCTTTTTGTTGCTTTGTCGAAATGTGGAAAATTGTACAAAGGCAAATATACATATGTGTTGTTTAGTAGTTATCAAACGTTGGATTCAAATAAAGCGTTTGGCTTTTTTTGTATTTATGTGCGGTGCAACATAAAAAAAATGCCAACAAGAATGGGAAAGAAAAAATTGCCTTGCTACTCTAGGAATATTGGAAAAATCATGTAGTTTATGTTTAACCAGAACAACGGCAAATAATCAATAAACAGAGGAGCTTTTTGCAATTTACACAACTACCGTTTCCCAGAGTTTAATTTGATCGATAATTTCGCTTGCAGTTCTTTGCTTACCGATGCGTAAACATATACGCAAAAGCCGAATCGATAATGACAAGAAAATATTTGTAAATTTATGTAATCTGTTCGGCACACACAGTGCGCACCTGTTTACAAAATCGCAAATGTAAACTTGGCTTGTTTGTACTGTATACATTATTCTGTGGCAGATAAACTCCCGTGAAGAGTCCGAAAAGACGGTGAAAGTGTCACTGCCTGATTCGGCGACAGCAACAGTTTACGTGCGAGACTCAATGTCCGTGGAGGAGTTCTTGGCAGCTGCTTGTGCCCGCAAGAACCTCAATCCCACCGAGCACTTTATAAGAGTGAAGAAGAGACGCGAAATGGAGGACCACAACTATTTTGTGCCGCATCGCAGTGACCTAATTGAGACCTATGTAAGTGGCAAAACTATTAGATCTGTAAGCATTTCCCTGTATTTGCCTTAAATGGGATTGAAATGGTTTAAATCCATTACTTAGGATTATGGACCAGTACTAGTAAAATCCAATTTCTCCATCTTAACTTATTTGTCGAAATTTCAAACGGGCTCAGAGAGAATCGCTTAATGGGAATTGGTGGATTTAATTAGGAACTCTGTGATTGTTTTCATAAATTCGACTCTACGCTTTTAACGATTTTTAAATATAATTACATTCGCAATTCTATTTACATACTGCTTTAGAATAATTAATGATCGAGTTATTGCTGCTGCTCTTTCGCTCTTTGACTAATTACAATCGATAGCTATACCAGCAATGAGCAGCAACAATTTTATTTAAAATGAACGTTTTCATTCATTTTCCGATGTAATTCATTCAATTTTTTACCTCTATGTATTGCAATGGTAATTGTAAAATGAATGCTCTTGCATATCCGGCCTTATTGATGGAGCGAATCAAAATTAAGCACAACTACATTGTGCCGGTGCATTTTTATACATCTGGAACAAGATAATCGTCGCCATGCGGAATACGTCGTGCATTGTTTAAAATCTTCATTTTTCAAATTCGATCATAAAAAAACTTATACGACCAATGCATGTCGTATCTCTGCAGAATTATTTTTTTTTGTTATTTACGTCTCTGTGCCGGGAAATAAATTCTGCACTTAATTTAAATTCGGTGCACGTGTACATCGAGCGATAAAATTACAATTTTTATATGTACGTAGAATCGTGAAGCGCGACAGTTTTGTTGTTTGCAAGGGACAATTATGATGTGCCAAGAAAAGTTTTCTGATAAAACTATACAATATAAGCGAGCAGCTTATGCACAAACACTCGTTCCGCATTAACCCGTTCCTGTTTTAATTAATTTTTTTATTACTCTTTTAATTCATATGCGCTAGAAAATGAACTATTGTGTTGGGATACGGCTTTCAAGTTGAAAGTTTCACATATACGCAGGTTTTTCCAGGTTTTTTTTCAGAGTGCTTGGAGAAAGACACGCTTGAAGAATAACTCTCTTGGTGATACATCTTGTTCAAGTTCCAGTAAACCGTATAAATCAAAGATTTCTGCCTTGTTCATTTTCTATTTATACAGAAATATACAATTTTAATCTTGTCTGCGATTATATAACGCTCGCATGCACGCATTACATAATTTTTTGTGAATTATTATATACAAACCAGCCGCTTTTCTTCTCCGACCAAACTTTAATGTACTGCCAGACATTAAGCAATTTTCTATATTGTTTTGACTGCGAACGTTAACTTTTTAATCAAGCCATTGTGTTTGGAAAGTTGGAAAAGTTTAATGTACTGACTGTGCGCTAAAGATAAACTATTATTTCAGTACCTTAATTACGAGCTAATTATTGCATTTAACTTTGGCTCGGAAAGTGTTTTGAAAAGAACATGAATACACGTATGATGACAACGTGATGAACTTTTGTATCCAATTTCATGTATATTTATTTCGGAAAAACAGGGAATATGGTTCTTTTGTAACATTTTGCATGTGTTGATTGAAAACTTAAAACAATACTGATTGAATACTGAGATTACAATTCTCCAATAACAAACCCTCTTTCTTATATTCCTCATTTATTTTTTTTGAAAAGACGTCTATTTTGTTATACATTTCAAAGCTTTTCCTAAAAATAGTTAATTATTTTTTAAATTCATAGCATTTTAGAAGATTTTTATTGTAAATCAATAATTGAAGTTATCGATTTGTTATTAATAAATTCTTGGAGTGTTATGATAACCAAAACACCAATTACTTTATTTCAAACCACAGAATGAAAACCTTCCTTTGTACCACTTTGCATATGTTGATTAAAAAACTTGTAACAATAGTGATCGAAACGAATGATAAAATTATTGACAATCCATTTGCTGCTCCCAAATACACGGCCAGAACAAAAGTCATTTATAATCTCTTATATACTGTTGATGAGCAGCCATCTCCTAATCTCGCATTCCAATTTTCTAGTTGCACACTCATGAAATAGTGGAAGTATGTGCGAAAATTCTCTATCAAGTGGAACTATCTAGGAGCACTTTGGAACAAATGTGGGGCTTTAGTGTGGAAGCTGAACTGGTTGAAAATGCGGACCGACAAGATGAACTTTGTTGTTATGTTAGTCGCGTCGAGGACAAAAGTGTTGCCATGCAGAACGGTACGTAATAGACAAATTTTTTTGATAAAATTTATTTGGAATGCACTTGGTCACCAACTGCAAATTACTCTGCCGAAAGGGACTCACCATTAAGCACTATTCAGTGAGATGAAAGTGGGTGTGCCCTTAGCAAGTCAGCTTGTTATGACATTATTTGAAATTTATTAGACTACCAAAGTACCTATGAAAAGTTTCATAATAAAGTAGACCCTTATAAGTATTTCGGATTTACCGTTGTTTTGCATTTCCAAAGATATAAAGACGTCACCATAAAACTTATGCTTTTGATACAGAAACGAGCGTATCGTTATCGTTATAATGTATAAATAGGTCAACGAGTGTCGGCATTATTATCAGTGCTGGAACATGCATCAATAACAACACCGCGATGAAAACTAGCCGAAATTGTCGTCAAATACAAAAGAATAAAAGCGAACAAACAACCATATATTATATTACACTGGCGTGCTAAAAATAAGAGGGTGGTATTTTACAAATGTACACAAGCGAACGGAAATGTTTGAAATTTAATCCAATCTCAAACATCCTTTTAGGTATTATTAAAGGAGATGAAATAATGGTGATAAATGGAGCGATTGTTTCCGATTTGGACATGATGTATTTGGAGAGTGTTCTGCAAGAGGAATTGGCACTCTGCATGATGATGCGATCGTCTCGCACCGAACCGCCCGATTTGGCCGGCATTCTACGTGCCACCGATGACATTATTGAGAGTCTTGTGTGTCCACCGCCGCCCTCCGAGCCGCCAGTCATCAGTGAGGAGATGATTTCCGGGCTGATTGTACCCGCACCAGGTTGGAGTGAGCAGAGCTTCGGTTTTGCTTGTCCAATGGTCACAGTTGACCGGTCTGGTGTTGCAGGCAAAGACCGTTATTCAACTGACTCGGAAAATCCGCCCTCCTCAATGACGGACTCCGGCATCAAAGTGTCGTCTCGAACAAACTCCTTTGAGATTGAAAATTTATTAAAAACTGCCGAACAAGTAACAGGCTTCTGTCGGTCACCTGTTGAAACGCGCAAATCGAGCCCAACTGGGAGTTTAGTTAGTAATGCATCACAAGCACTTTTAACACCATCCAGACAACTTTCCGATGCTGAGAAACTTCGCAAAGTTATCTTGGAATTGGTGGATACTGAGAGGGCTTATGTTAAGGTGAGTTAACTGATATTTATGGCTGTTTGACTTTGTAATTTATGTGCGTTTTTTATAAAAGTTTTTATGCTGGCGAATTAATAGTAAATAGGAAAAAAGAACAACAGCAAGGCTATTCAGCTAATTAATTATTTTTTGATCAAGGCTAGAAATTAAATTTATTTTCAATAGGTATTTACTACCAGATGGGTCTGATTAATTAATTAAAGAAGTTTTATTGTTCACTTAATAAGCAAATATTGAACTTTATCTTATTAAGGATAGAGAAAATTGGATCCTTCTTTTACGAAGGAATTAAAGCGCTTTCCCAGAAATAAAACAACTCTTTAAATTAACTGCCCATTTTTCAGCATTTAAACAACTTGCTGGAGAATTACTTGGAACCGTTAAAGAAAGAGACGTTCCTGTCAAATGCTGAAATCAACGCATTGTTCGGTAACATCCAGGAGATCGTCACATTCCAGAGACAGTTTTTGCAGAATTTGGAAGAAGCCTTAGATTTAGAGCCTGAATTTCACAAGTTTGACTATAGCAGTCAATTTAAGGTGCATATTCCTTTGCAATAACCATTTAAAAGCAACTGTAAGCAATGTGTTTCTTGTTTTAGAACGTTTTATTTTCTATTGGAAGTGCATTTTTGTATTACGTGAACCACTTTAAATTGTACAGTTCATTTTGCGCCAGTCACAGTAAAGCCCAGAAGGTCTTACATCCAAGTAAGTTAAAAAATCCTCATTTATTTTTTTGTTTAACATTCGATTTTCTAGACGAAGGGAATCAGGCATTACAAGAATTTCTGGCAGCAAGAAATCCTAAACAACAACATTCCTCCACTTTAGAATCGTATTTAATAAAACCCATACAACGTATATTGAAATATCCTTTATTATTACAACAATTGAGAAATTTAACGGATCCCAACACAGATGAACATCAGCATTTAGTCGGTATGTATTGGAAAATTTTTTATATCACATTCATCTAATTTTTTCTTTCAATATTCAGAGGCCTTGAAGGGAATGGAAAAAGTTGCCGAACACATAAACGAAATGCAACGGATACACGAGGAATACGGTGCCATTTTTGACCATCTGTTCCGACAGCACCAAAAGTCCTGCAAGCAAAACATCGATCTAAGTCCTGGCGATCTGTTGTATTACGGTGGCGTTGAATGGCTCAACATTTCCGACTTTCTTGGCAAAATCAAGAAAGGACTGGAATTACATGCAATGTGCTTTGTATTCAAGACTGCCGTCGTGTTTCTGTGTAAGGAACGGCTGCGACAGAAGAAGAAACTAATGGTATACGAAAACTGCAGTTGAGTGCATTACGTAACAATCGAAACCAAATTGTTTTCCAGGGTGTATCAAGCAAAGGTTCCTCATCCGAAGTGGAAATAATCAGATATCAGGTGCTCATTCCAGTAACGGAAGTACAAGTTCGAGCTTCCTCTGCAAAGGATATGGATTCCCATTTCCTGTGGGAATTGATTCATTTGAGAAGTCAATTACAAAGAAGGTCTGAAAAAGTTTACGTTCTTTCCAATAGGTATGGGTTTGCCTTTTAGAGTACATTATCATTAATTGATCGAGTTTTCCGTGCAATTTCAGTACGGCAGACTTTCGGAACGCATTCCTAAAGACAATTAGACAAATTATAAGAGAATCAGTGCGAAATATGTCAATACCATCAACCAAACCTGGTACGGGACCTGGAATCCTTCTGGTATCTGGTCATAAACCTGAAATTATGAACAGTCACACTCTAGAACGACCTAAACAACAAATCATCATACAGGGTTCACATACGTTAGGAAAAGTGAAGAAATCGAAGAATTCACAGCGCCATTCTGCTGGCAACATCGACTACGACAACATTAGCCAGGAGGCTGACGAGCCACCAACCACCACTTTTAGATCCAGAAGTAAAACAGTGGGCGACAATGCAGGTAAGTTCTTTCAATAATTTCAACTCGCTTAGATTCAAATGCCGTCTTTAAGATCCACCAAAACGCGGCGAGAACGAGAGAAACGACGGCGGCTTCAAATCGGAAGGTGAAGAGGACTCTCAGGCAGGACCTACAGTGAAGACGAAAACACTCGGCCGCACACCGAACCATCTCACTCTCAGGTACCCCCTAACACAACACAATCTCGCCAAGTATTGTTGATTTTCATGTTTAGTACAACGTCGACGTTGTCGGCGGGCAGTACGGGCAGCCAGGCGCGCCTAATCCAGTCCTCCCACGCCCCAGAAACATTCCAGCCGATGCAGACCGAAGAACTAGGTAAGCTTTCACCATCATCATCCAATAAAAAAACAATACAAGCCGAAATACATTCAGCAACACTCGTTACAACCACCACCAAATCGTCCCATCGATCACCCAAAAAAGAGGACAACAAAAACCACATAAAATCATCTATGAGAAAGACAAGTCCGAATCATTCGCGTAAATCCAGTCCGAATCAATCCAAAAAATCCAGTCCAAATCAGTCGAGAAGATCGAGTCCGAATAAAGCACGTTCGGACAGTGTTAGTCCGAGGAATTCAAGGAAATCGAGTCCTAAGACGCATCGAAAGTCCCGTGAATCGAGTCCGAATAATAAAGACAATACAAAAAGTCCCAAGAAAATGAAATCGTCTTTAAAGACGCCATCATCCAGATCGTTAAGTATCGATAATCCCACATGTGTTGAGTGCTATTTACAAGGAAAAACAGATAAAGGATAGCATAAACATAAACGTAGTAATAGTTTCGTGTTGTCGCGTTTAAAAAGTGATAGTAATGATGAAATTAAGTGTTAAAACAATCGTGAACTGTTAAAAGTCGTTACCATTAGCTATAAAATCGTGGATAAAAACGAATTTCAAAACAAAAAACCGTATAACCCGTACTGATTACTACTGTGTATACTTTCCCCAATTCTAGCCTTAAATGTACTTTCTTTTATTTGATCCTTAATTTTGTAGCCCACCCCCGCTTTCGCTATCATAGTAAAATAAATAATTAGAATGCTTAATGTCTGTTGGACTTCAAACGACCCTATTTTTGTTTCTTTTTCACATTATAATAATGTACACTGGTTTGCGTTCAATTTAATTTTCTAAAACATCAAATACAATAAAATTAGCTCATTATAGTAGACATATCATCAAGTCATTGAAGAACAACGAAAATGACAATCCCAAAACGTTAAACGGAAGATCAAGGGTATTACAATATACAAATATATTAGTTAGGTACGCGTAATCGCAATTGAACTAAACGCAAAGCAAGTGTACGTTAAACAATTAGTAAAACAAAAAGGAAATTAGAAGTTTGATGCAAGTTGTATTGTTATAGGGTCGCCCGTGTGGAAGCCAAGAGACAGTAGTTTAGAGGCAACCTCTACCACGCTCCCGCGAAAGGGCAGAGACCACAGCTCGGCCGCACTTAGTGCCTCGCGTAAGTCTCTTATTGAAACGAGCACGGGATTGGAAATACATAATACGTTTAACCAGCAATAGAAACGAGAACACATACAATTTATTTGGCACATTTAATAATAATTCAAATATCTAATCAGTTGACGGGAGAGTGCTGGTCAAACTGTTGCTGTGTTTTCTATTTATTCTATAGTTATATAATATGAAATCCAATTCAAATACTGTCAAGTACTCTCTTCTCATTCACTTTTTCCCATTATCTATACTATTACATACTCTTCTCTTGTAGGGAATAGTTGAAACTCTTCCAAGTAGTAAAATGTAGTTTGCTTCTCAATTTACTTCTAGTTTCCACTTTTTCGTATCCAAAACAAAAAGAAATAACGGAAAATCTGAATGAAGAGAAGAGTATTCTCCAGTAGTATTAATCGAAACTATGTGCCCCCCTTATTTTAGCAAAAAAATAATGTATTTAAATAAAAAATTCATGAATAAATTAATAAAACAACTAATAATACAAATGGACTGTTAAGTAAACTAACAACAAATAACGAATTGTTAAAATTGTACGAGTTATTCAAAAAAAGTAATTGTTAAACAATTGTGTGACTTAAAAAACAAACCGACGACTGACTTGTCACATATATTATAACTATATGTACGTGTAATAATTTAAATAAAAAGTACTATATAATTTCCTTACACAAAAATTAAATAAGAATGGATGAAATTTAAATGAGAAAATTAAAATCACTTTACTAAAATTTTATTTATAAAAGATGAAAAAAAAACACAAAAATTACTATAATTGTTGTACCAAAAGTTGACACAGCATTATATATAAATATATATATATTAATATACAGGGCATAAAAATCATTCTTTAAATATTTTAGAAAGTTTATGCGTATATTTACAAAATGAGAAAAACAAAGTGAAGATTATTTGTAGAGTAATTTTTATTATATTATGCATATTATACATATGTAAGGAATGCATTTTAGATGCGGTTTCGTTAAAAGAGTATTGAAAGACATGCCTACAAGAAAAAGCGCAGTTTTCCCTTCCAGATTCGAAAGAGCCTTCATTCCTCAGATTTAAGTTTTTCGTTCAAACTGGAAGTTTTTGCTAAATGGAAAACTAAACTTCTTGTCAACGACTGTCGAGTCAATTATCGTGATAGAAAAATGTACCTAATTAATTTTTATTATTTATTATTATTTAAAAAAATAAACAATCTAAACGTTCTTTTATACCGGAAGTCTTTCCCCTTCAGTCTCTTGTTCAGTTTTTCTTTGGAAACATTATTGAAGTGTTGATGATAATCTAGTGAGAGTGATATTTTATAAGATATAGAGTTAAAGTTTTTTGTTGTGGGCATGACTTAAGTAAATTTTCTATAGATCTCAATCACATATTCCTATTTATATTTAAGAATTTGTTAAACATTTTAATAAGAGAACAAGAGTATTAAATTTTTCTCATTACCACACACAATTCAACATGATTTCATTTCAATGAGAATTCTTATAATGTAATTTAATGCAATCAAGTGAAAAAAAATCAGTAGAGAAATAATGGGACTATAGGGACATTGTCAACGTTATAAAAAATATATAAAAAAATTTAGTAATAGTTGATCCGTATGTAGGTTTAATAAAAAACAAATAGTATGTATTTTAACAAGAAAAAAAAATGAAATACATAAAATAGTTTAATTAATTTAAATATAAACTTATGTCATATATAGAACAAGTAACTGTTTGATTAATAAAATATGTTATCACACAATCACCACATCACAAATAGTTTCTTAATTTATTAAAACAAACAGTTAATGGTGCTCTATAAAATGGACATGTTATTCGATTTATTGTACCTCGATTATATTGTATAACATATTTTATTAATAAATTAGATATGTTTACAAAGAAAAAAATAACAAATTAATCGACACATTTAATAAAAGAAAAATTCAGCTGTCTATACAAGAAATGTTTACATCGCACAATTATTCGGTTTAAGGAAATTATTATATAAAAAATGACACTAAATAATTTCATTTTCGATGACTTGGTGCTTTTTTTTATTTGAAATAAAGAAATTTACATAAAACATGAGAAAATAAGTATAAAAACCACCAAGTTGCTCAATATAATCCTAAGTACATTGTGGTAGTAATTTATAACTTGTTTCCGTTGTTGTTCCTAATAATTTTATTAAAAAAAGAATTTATGTAAATTATTGTACATTTTTAATATAAATTTAAAATGAATAATTTTATGGAGTCAAATCAAACACGTACCTATATATTTGAATGTTTTTTTATTAATATTTAAATATATTCTATAAAACATACGTATATAATTATTAATTTATATTTGAGTGGCTGTTTATTATTGGTTAATATTTTTATTATTAAAAAAATATAATAACTTTGTAATGTATTTATAAAAATTAAAATACTAAAAAACCAACAACCAAAAAAAAAATCGCAACCACCCTCAAAGCTGGTACAGTTAATGATGGAAGACTTCAAAGCGAATGCGAAATCTATGCAAAGAAAGTGCCAAATTAATCAAAAAAAAAACCAACACAAGTAAACGAATTTAAATTTTAAAAACTCTATTCATAAACTCTACCACTTTGAAAGGGTCTAGTATTCTGTTTTGAAAAAGACATTTAGTTGATAAATTTAAAGAATTAATTCATTTTCGAATTTTTACTAGAACTTAAGTATATCCTGTATGTCTGTATGTATGTACAATTACAAAAAAAAAATATAAATGTGCGTGTGTGTGGATCTACGACGAGGAAATTTCAAATATACAATTAAAATTACCAGTAGTTTTATTCAGCCCTTACAACAACAGAAAAAAAAACGAGTTTTTTTAAATGCTATTGAACTTCCTGTTCGATGAAAATTCTTGGTGCGGCCCAAACTGGTCCAGCCAAAACGCAAATTTAAGGTCACTTACTAACCTTGCTCGCACCTATATAAACTTAAGATTTAACTCTTCCAACTAGTGTCCAGATTTCTCGCCACAAAATGTTCAAACTTGTAAGTATTTTCATAATCTCTCAAACATTCTCCACTAATCTCCTTTCGATTAGTTGTTAGCTTTCGCTTTAGTCGCCGTCGCCTATGGAAGTGTTGTGACTTTCGACAGTCCATTAGGCGCCCCATTGTTGCCCAAAGTGAATGTGGCCCCAACACAAGTCACCGTCGTCAAACAGCCCATCACCATCGAGCAAAGAGAGACCGTCTACCGTTCAGTGCCAGTGCCAGTTAAAGCAGTCGCCTACACCGCCCCCCAAGTCGTGGCCCCACACGTCTACACCGCTCCACAAGTCGTGGCCCCACACGTCTACGCCGCCCCTTTAGTCGCCGGAGGCGTTCATTACTTGTAACTTAACTTATTACCTTATGCCTGAATAAATTATTATTGAAATAACACCAGAATGGTCTTTTAAATTCCAATTTATTCATCAAAAATTCTTTAACAAAAGTCTATTTTAAACTTTTTATAAACTTTTTTTACCTACATAAACTTAACTAACACACTAACATTGTAAAAATATCTGTGAAAACAGTGTTACAATAAACAAATAAACAATTTCTCATTTAAAAAGTGTACAAAAGAAAACAAAGTGGTAAATGCTGAAACATGATTTTATCAAAATACTGACATTGACATTCATTTCTCTAAAGAAACAGTTAAAAAAATAAATTAACTATTGCACCATAAGAATCATTTAGGCGTCATTTTGAAGTACATTCGGCACGTTTTCCTTCGTTTTCGACATTATTGAGCATCCCAATAGCTCAGGGCACGGTTTTAACCCTGTTTGAATCTCATTTATTGTCGTTAATAAATCATAATTAATTTGTTCTGTTACTTTTGAATCGTGTCTATAAAAAACGTACAATTTTCAGTCAAAACTCACAAACAAACCAAAAATCAACTCACTTATATTCTGGATGATTCGTTACAAAATGCCTGATCCACGATGCAGTTGTAAATATTTCACCGGACGCTCGACGTTTAATAAAATTCAAATATTGTTGTATTGTACAATGAGTATCCGCATCCACGTCCATCCCACTCAAATAATTATCAATCAATGCAATTAAACCTGGAAATTCTCCTTCCTAGAATTAACTCTACACAATAACCAAACAAATATCAAAATCACCATTGAAAACTTACTTTCCCATTGATGATCTCATTAATTGTCATCTCGCTAATACCGCAATTATTTAAATCGCAATTCGTCGTCCCTCTGCAACACTCATTCGCCTCTGGTGGACTTACTTGTGTTGTAATATCCTTCCTAAACCAGAATGTACCCTCTTTACAAGCATTCCTCTTTTGTGCCCTTTGCATATTATCGTCCACCTTACTAATCGGTATCAAAAAATTCAATTGATATGACAATATAACTCTGGTCATTAAAACAACAAAACAGACAATTGCCGCATTCTCAAAGTCCGTCAATTGCACCTCACAAGGTCGAAACTCGACACGCCATCCGATTGTTGAATTCGGTGGCGGTGGTTTAAAACGCATCGTTTGCCAATTCGTTGACTGTATATTCTCGAAATGGTCCGTGTCCTCCTCATCGTTTTGATTAACTTTCTCCGAAAACAACGACACCGAATCTCTTATAAACAAATGCGCAATATGTTGAGCCAACAGATGATCAATCCCATTGTCGACCAATTTTTGGTAATCGGCTTGATCGTATATTAAAGGCACATCGTTATATTTTTCACCTTCGGACGATAAATAAGAATCAATCGAATCGTACCGTGACTTGTTTATAACGAATTTATTAGTTTTTAACGGTTTCAAACCACGCTCCTCTTCAGTGCGACAGTCAACTGAACATGAAATCACATTCCAACGGCAATCAACGTCAGTTACAAAGCCACGATGTAACGGGGACGCAGCAGTTAATGCCAACTAAAGACGGGAAAAAGTTACGTAAACACGCGTATTTTGTACGTATTTTACAAATAAATACCATTATTGGACACAATGGGGTCAATTGATCGTATAATGTGCGCGCCTCACTGATATTACATGCTTGAAATGTGAGCTGAAGACAACAACATCCCATACCAAAGCCCATTGCGTCCATATAGACATGGTCAGGTAAGGCCGCTTTGCTGATTTTGTGACAGTCATCTACTGGGATTACCGTGTTTTTGTCTCTAAAAACTATTTTACAACAGTACGTTAAGTAAATAGTGTAGACTATTAATAAATATCAAATAATAATACGTGTACAGGGTGTTTCAACTTAATTGAGCCAAAATCAAACGATAAATTCTCTCAAAAGTACTTCCGAGGAAGTAATGTCCATCAAAGTTCTTAAAAAAGACTTTTTTATTTCTCTTGACTGGATTAAGTTGGTACAACTACATTTGACCACATATTTAGGCCATTGTGTATGATATTTGTGTAATTGATCAGAAAAAAACGACTAGCAATTTAATTTTTTAGGAATGCGGTGGTTAATCACCTTTAGGTATTTAGCTTTTTTTAAATCCATTGAGTTCGTCATTTGATTGGAAACTTAATAAGCAAACTTTTAAACCCCTTACATTTTTTAAACAACAAACTGTTTTTGAGAAAAATACAATTACATATTTAACTCGTCGAAATCTCGAAAACGATAGTCCATAACTTTTTAATTAATGAACCAAAAAATCTGAAAAAAATATTTTAAAATCTTTAATCACTTATTTTCGCACAATTAAATTGATACACTCTGTATTTCGATCATATAAAAATATGTCAACATTTCATCGATTTTATCTTTAGAAAAACATGCATTTCTGCAAAATTGATAGGCGAACAACATATTTTTTAAGTCGCAAACAATTGATAAGCATATTTAATAAAATATCATTCTAAAGCCACAAGCTAAACAATTTTTTCCTTATAATGAATTAGTCACCAGTCGTAAAATCTAACGACTTATTTAAACCGGCATTCATTATGCACGCTCAATAAATTACGTCTCGTCAGTTATGATAAAAAAAATGTACACTTACTTGGCAGATTGATGGCAACTTTTTCCCCGCGCCTTTCTCTAATATTCCTCGACAGTGTCTTAAAACGTGGATGTCCCGGAAAGATTGCATCGTCTGGAAAGAACAGTGACCTAGTCGCTCCTTCATTCGGTGTCGGTTTCGTTGGTGGATCTGTGAAATTCTCACAGCCTAATCTACAGCAAATTAAAGAAATTAATAAAACTCACTTTATCTTTATGTGTGTACACAAAGATTTATTAACTACACATACAAAATGATTTCGTCCTTGGCGGTTAAATTAAGACTCCAATATAAATATTATAGATATAGGTAATAATGATAATTCTCCAGTTCCTTCTCATCGTTGCAAATAAATAATGTACTTCAATTAAACCATGACTATGGCATTTTCTAACTAATCAATATTCAAACTTAAAATTACCTTGGAAAACTTGTTAAAGACATTAGTGCCTCGTCAGATTTCAGCAATTGCGATGCCTCCTCTCTGCGAAGTCGCATATTGGCTTCGACAATGTTGAAATGAGCCAACAGACCGCCGTAGGGCTTCCCTGGTGTCCCTTCAATCATGTACGCCCCATATTCCGGTCTCCACAACGATTTCACCCCATCGGGATTGGCGTGTTCGCGTTCATTCAATATCGCCAATAACTCTTGCCCTCGGAGGCTCACTTTCGCTTCGCGCTTATCGTGATTGAATTTAACAATAATATATTCCACCTCATCGCCCCATTTCAGTACATCACCTTGTCGATCACGTAAACGTTTATATAAATTGATAAACTGTATAATTCCATGTTCACGAACGTGTTGCGACAGTTTCTTCGTTGCTTCCCATGTTAATGGACTGCCCTCGGATAGTAGCCCCATAACGTACACGAATAGAAGCCCTTTACCAGTCGGAGACTCACGTAGAACTAACACTGACTCGTTGCAAGTGTTTATTTAATATATTATGCACAAGATAAGTTTTTTTCATTCACAATCACGCAATCCGATGATAATTACTGTAAATGCAATCAGTTAATGTTTGTGTTGTACAACGTCCTAATGGTGGATTAGTAATTATAATAATCAATTGGATCACTTACATTACATGACAGGACACCAAAATATGAATAGCTAATTATTATATTCACATACACAAAAAACAATACACACCGGTTCGTGTCAAAACTTGCAATAAAAAGTTAAGAACGGAGACTGGGGACGTAATTAATCTAAACCTTGATGTACATCAGGGACATTTGAACTACTGTCATATAGTAGGGCGTTCTGTTTATATGTCAAATCGTCTTGTTCGGTTGTTTGTTCTTGTCGTATTGTGCAATATAGACAAGGATGTGTGTAATGCTCCGAATGAAAACGTGCAATAAGGGCTGATATCGAATGGGTAGCAAAGCGCGGAATTTAAATAGTTTGAAGGATTTTGAGATAAATTATGTTTACGCGCAAGTAAAGTTTAAATTGATTCTAGAAAAGTATTGCATAAGTTTACGAAATTATATCAAATTGTTAAACAAAGGAGGTAATAACATGACAAACACAATTTTTAAATAAACTCAGTTTGGTCATTTATTACGCAACAAATCCACATAAATAATTATCGATACAGAGATTTTTTCTTCCTTATACATAGAAGTAAAGCAAAATTGCCCACACAACATATTAATAAAGTACTGTATAATAATGTAATTAAAAAGGTGTGTTACAAAATCCAATGCGACGACATGTCGATAAGTTTTTATCTCGAGCATAAGAAAAACATATTTATAGTATTTTCACTTTTTCGTGACAATTTTCTATGAGACCTCAATTAAGAGCGCTATATTTATGATTTGGTATTCGGTAATTGCGTGTGTTGGTCGGAATTTTGCCGCCCATTTTCCGCGCAATAACACTTCCGTGAAAATTACAATTGAAATTCAATGAAGCACGAAGAAATCATAAACCATCGATGGCTCTCTTTAATGACAACATAATTGCATCCAATGTTAACACGTGCGATAATCAATTATTCGTACTGGCAACAAATAGTCGCAAACACCGCAAAAATAACATGTATGATGTATTTGTTTAAATTAGTTCCTAGACAAGTTTACATGCAAGACAAATTTGCACGATTTAAATAAATATTGAAACTGACAAATTTTAATTGAATTATTGGAATAATTAAAGCGCACAAACATGCAATAACAAGAGGGAAGTTAATTAAATCCTTCTCTCTTACAGTCCAGAAGAAGGAATGACATATTATGTAGAATGCGTTTACCTTTCTCTCCCAATAATCCGGGAAAAATCAGTTGATCAACTGAATCGTGTTCGCAATGGAAAGTAGTAAATGCTAACATCTAATTAACTGTACAAATCCTTTTCGACAAGTGACCAGTACAACTGATAAATCTCCGATATATAAAAGCAAGATCACTATCTGTGGTCACATTCAGTTCACTTCTTCATATCACAGCGAAATTTCGCACTATGACTGGCTTTGCATTAATTGTAAGTGAATCTCGATCGAATTTTTCACGCTTAAATTGCGCTCTCCTCTGTGTTTCAGGTGCTTTTGGTGAACATTTTCGTAGCAATCCGTGCGGAATGTTGCAAATGTGACTGCCAACACAATGGAGCCGGACAATACTACCATCCAGCCGCAGTTTTTCACGTTCCAGTCGCTTATGCGGTTCCTCAGGTGAGCAATTTCCTCAATCTTTGCCCAATGAGGTTCTAACTCGGTTTTCCAGCCACACAATCATTTGGGGCAGTTGTACGCACACCAACCGCCTGTTTCCCATCATTACCAGCCGAATTCCGACCATTCGGACGCACACTCCAGCGAAAGTGAAGAGCACGACCATCACCTGAAGAAACACAAAGACCACAACGTTCATTACAAATTTTCGTATGCAGTGAACGATGCCAAAACTCACGACGTGAAGAAACATGAAGAGGAACGGCAAGGGGATGTGGTGAAGGGCGAGTACTCGTTGCTGGAGGGCGATGGGAATGTGAGGACGGTGAAGTATTACGCCGATTGGAAGACAGGCTTCCATGCACAGGTCCTCAATTCGCGAAATCATCACCATCAAGCGTAATTCGCCATAAATCTGTTAATTTATTTTGTGATATATGTTAGCCTGTACTTGTTTTACTCCCAAATAAAGTTGTTGTTTATAAGAGGAAGTGTTTTGAGTTAACTAGCGCCATGCCCTTCCCCAAGAATTAATATAAGACTTGTGATAGGAAATGGATGTTGCAAAAATTTATGAATTTCACAATTTATGGATCACTTTCTAACATATATGCGCCTATAAAGAGTATTCGTTGTTTTTATAGCACTTATATTTGCACCATTACTATTTCCAAATGGAATTTTTCACTTTCTCCCAAAACAAATTAACAAAAAATTTGTTTAGATATAGATTTTTTTATTGTCCATATTCGAGGTGTAAACAAGATAGTCGGAAACGATGAAATTAAGTCGTAAAGTGTCCCAGCTACTGAATAGGACACTATTAGACGGTGTGTGGAATTAATGGATCGTTTTATAAACTTGTTTCGCTATTTATTGGTTCAATTCGATTTGTCTGTGTTTATGTAATGAATTTTTTTCAGAAAAACATGCCAATAAATAAAGATTTCTATATAAACTTTTAAGTATACAATTTCTTAATTATCGTTTTATAACGGAGCTGTTAGTAAAAAGAAATTTATAATTGGATTAGATGGTTTATAAATTATCGGTATATTTGGGATCTAATGAAGAGTGATATCATCGTAAACTGAAAAAAACATAATTATAGGTCGTTTACATACATAAAAACTTGTTTTTCATTATAAACAACCGTGGATGGTAAAGAGAAATACTGAATTGAAACTTTAACCAATTTTATTTCCAATTTAAAAATTGTTTTACATCACAGAGACGCGATCACATAATATATTGGGATTTCTATGCTCGCAAATGGGGCACTCGTACCTCGAGTCGGCGGCCTGATTTCCCTGAAATACGAGCTCAAAATGTAAATTGATTGACTTATTATTGGAGTTTATTAGACATTACTTTTAAGCAGGAATAACAGAAAACATGTTCACATCCCATGTGATGGGGTAGGATGGGGCTTTCGGCACAATGGGCGCATTTTGTGTGGATTGTCATCATGCAGTTCGATATGTTTCGATTAATGCTGCGTTTGTAGAATGGATTTATGTGTTTTATCGTTCTTTTCAACTTGTGATAGTTAATAAGAGGCAAGATATTCACAATAATTTCCTAAAACAAAGTTTCTTAACACAAGGAATTGAAGAAGACTCATAACTTACAATGAATCCATTCCACAGTAATTCTCTGGCTAAATATTTGGACTCGAATTGTCTTTGTACATTGTCTTTACTATAGACTTGATTTAGAAATAAGAATCGTTCTATTAACAATGGTTTACTGCCGTTTCTTAAGAATAGAGAGAGATTTAGAAAATCTAGCACTTGACTTATAGCACTGACATTGGATATTATCTG
The DNA here is from genome assembly GCA_963930825.1 of Silvanus unidentatus. Lineage (NCBI taxonomy): Eukaryota > Metazoa > Arthropoda > Insecta > Coleoptera > Silvanidae > Silvanus > Silvanus unidentatus. The sequence goes on from OZ005758.1 coordinate 4,611,372, forward strand.
GTTGTATGGGGAATCGGGCTTTACTGAACTCTTTATGTAATCAAGGAGGTTCCATAGCAAATAGAAGGATTTTTGTGTATTTGAAATGTTATCATATTTGATCGATAACAATTGTTGTCCAAATGTATTGCCAGATTTAACCACTGAATAATTGACAATGGCCAAACGTATTAAGAGTTTTATTTCTGATTGGAAATGTACTGCAATCGAAGACTGTTAAAACAAGATTAGTGGAATTAGGGACAAACTACCAAAGTTACTTACAGGTAAATATTTTAAGGTGTCTTGAACTAATTCGGTTAACAAATTGTATATTTCTTTATCCAAATAAATTGCGTTTATTTGGGACACTCGAAGCAGTCTATTTTTAGTCATTATTAATTAAGTTTTATATTTAAAAAAAAATTATTTTGTCAACATAACCTTAGTTTTCACTTTCATGTATTTGGTAGATCAAATTACACTGGATTGAATTGTTGCTGTTTAATGTGTTGTGTAGTAGGTCAAATGTACCACAAAGGCATCAACAACAAACATGTCTTCGAAGAGTGACCCAACAATTGATGCTCGTCAAGAATTAGCCGAATTAGTTAAAAGAAAAGCTGAAATTGGGGTAATTATTAATGTTTTTCCCTATTCTATGATTCATTCATTCAATATGCCATAAAAATGTTATTGCTATAAACATCCTCACACAGTTGGTTGTAAACATGAATTTTTGGTTTCAGGAAACGTTAGCAAACTTGGAAAGACAAATTTATGCATTTGAAGGCTCCTATTTGGAAGATACTCAATTGTACGGCAACATAATTCGAGGCTGGGACCGATATTTGTCCAGTAATAAAACGACCAATTCGAAAGCAGACAAACGAAACCGAAAATTCAAAGAAGCTGAACGTTTATTTTCAAAATCATCAATCACGTCAATGGCCGTAAGAACTACACCACAAATCCCCATCAATTTTGTCCTAAATTCAATTTATTTACAGGCAGTTAGTGGACTAGTTGATCAGAACCAGGAGAAAAGTAAGAACTCTTATGACTTAGACAATAACAATCAGTTATACAATAGTAGTAGTTAGTTTTTCATTTTCTCGGGGCGGTGTGTTTTTGTTTTATTTTTTAGTAGTTGTTATGATTTATGAATTGATTTGCATTATATTAAAATTTAATTTTTACAATGTGATTCTTCTTTTACCCTTTTTCTATCACAAAACGATTTTAATGCATGTGATTTTCACATTATATTAAAAAATTAATAACATTTAAACGGATTTCATTGAATTTTAGTAGAAAGACAAAGCGATACAGAGTCACAAACAAATGAGGATTCAAGTGATACAAATTTACCTGTACCAAATCATATAGAAACAGGTGGTGGCATTAAAACTGCCGGTAAACATTCAACGAATAACTCCTTTACCACAAATGGGAATACACAAAACGGCACTGACCGTTCCTCAAGTCCGAATCGTGACAGTATGATGTCGGCGAAACAGAAAACGTTCACACCGAACGCTAAGAAAAATTTGAATAAAAAGGCTCGACATCGATAAGTTCCCCTTTTTATCAAACCCATAGACAATTTGACGTGTTTTGTGATCGTTTTCTTGTGTGACGAGCATCAATTGGTGTTTTAGTTGATATTATACTATTACTAAGTGATATTCTTTTTTTAATAAATTTATTCCATCTTGTACTGGCTTTTAATTATATTACGAGTAATATAAAAAATCATCCTATGATATTGTTAAGTGATTCAGCAAATCTGGATTCTAAAACAAAATAAATTTTAGGCCTTGGTTTGAAAATATTGCTATAAAAATGTTTACGTTGAATGATGGTTGGCGACTTTTTCACGACACACCACCGAGTTATGGCATAAAATAGGATTGTTATAACAAATATACCAACCGTAGACACTATGAATATTGTTTCGTTGTGTCGTCGGTATTTACAACAATGTTCACTCCAGAAATGCCAAGTGTTGTTCATCTAGACAGATTTTACAGCTTATTGATGATTATTTTGAATGAATAACAAGACTTACCACGTCTACAATGTCCATACACACACCGATTTTCTCGTTCTCATTACTAATACTAAGATAATATTCATTTAACTTGATGTAATCGTCCATACAGGTTGGACAAAGTGTTTCATTGTTAATATCTGTTCGATTAACACAAGCCATTAAATTGTCAAAGTATTCATTGAATTGGATGGTTTCATGGGATTTGTTGGGCGATAAAGCACCATCAACATTGTCAAAACATTCTAAAACAATAACTTTAGGTGGTTTATGTTTTGTTTTCATGTTAACGTTTACCATAACATTTTGCTCTATTCCACAAATCATTGACATTCGATTGGATGATTTTCACAATTTGAAGTCGGTCACCGTTAATAAACTTTTCTAAACACGAAATCCCATCAGTGTCTTTCTATGAAAAGAAATAAGTAGAATGGATATAGTTTTTCAAATACAATACACAACCTGTGATAAGTTTTTATAAGTATCTACTACGTTTATGTAGGTGTTTACGCAATTTTCACATAATTTTATTGGTCTTGAATTGTTAATAGCACACGAAGTGAATTCTGAAGCAGAATTAGCAAAATAGTCTCTTAATTCTAAACAAAAAGATTTCTCAGTCTCTGAAGTCGAAATCGCCTGTCTACAAAATTTTAATAAGAATTGGATACTCTCATGGGATTTATTAGAATATACTTACAGGCAGTTGATAGAAAGTGAAAAGAAAACTAGTAGAAATATTTTATGACTGTCCATTTTTACATTGTGGTTGTAACAAAGATATAAATATTATTAATCATCAACTTTTCGTATTATCATTATCACAATAACAAAATAATAACCTAAAAGTTATATTATTACAGAATACAGATTTCTAAGACATATTTGGCCTAACTCTCAATAGATGTACCTACCTTCTGAATTTTTAAATTTGAAATTTAAAAAAAAACGTAAAATATTCTCATATTCTACTTTCCGATTTCGTTTTCATATTCTACGTTCCGATTCGTTATTATCTCGACAAACAAATAACTAAATTCAGCAAATTTTGCAAGTCAAAAGTTATATTGATCTATCAAATAAACTTTTTCTATTTCAGTAGTTTGTAATACCTACCTATCCTAATCCTATACCTACTTATACCTACCTATAGATCTGTGCCTATAGGTAATATTGTGTTTTACAACTTGGTATATTTTACTTTTCTCTTTAATACCAAAATAGTTTTCCTTTCTAATTTATCATAATTAAAGGAAAGCCATCGATTTGCCGTGTATAGAGTGCAAATTATGGGCTTTTACACTTTCAAATTGAGTTATCGTTACATTTCCTCCTTTGAGTTATCTCGATTGGCTAAGATTTCCAATAACAAACATATACCGTCACTCAAAATTATTTATACCTGTTACGATTTCCTAAATAGCTTATAGAAAAGTGATCGCAAACAGTAATAAGTATCTCTAGCATACAATTTAGCTAAAAATACAAAATTTATGAGAGACGGTTCTCACATCAAGCGTTTCAACGAATGTTTCTCTTACAGAAAACCTGAGATTATTCAACAGCTATTTACTTTGTGAATAAAACGTGTAGGAGGAGAGAGAGTTGGCGATATATAAATTAATTCAATCAAAAATTCACGAAACTTTTATCAGTTGCACACTCCTCACTTCCTAAAAATACAAACCAAAAATAGTACCCCAGGTGTTACGACCTCATACCAATCATGAACCGCTCACCAGCATCATTAAACAATCTCCTCATCGATTACATTAATCGATCCAGTGTTAACGACCAGGAAGATCCTGCATGGAAAATCGACACATCCAATTTGGACGGTGTCGGTGTGTTTGCCCGTCGAGACATTCAACCGGGCGAAATCATCTTCAAAGACCACCCCGTAATTCTGGGCCCGCGCACCACTTTAAAGCAACTTCTCTGCTCAATTTGCTACATTGATGCAAATTTAACAAAGTGTAAATGGAATTGTGGTCTAACAGTGTGTACACAGTGCGAGAAATCAGTGCAACATCAAAACGAATGCAAATTCGTAAGAGATTGCATGAACCACCGATCCCCAACAGACGACGACACCCTAGAACTGCTCCATTCGTTAATCGCTATCCGAGGTGCCCTTCTTCAGCCAGACGACAAAGCAGTAGTTAATGTCCTAAAAGCCCATCAAGGCGATCAGCACGGTATTGAAGTGAACGTGCTTAAAACGCGTCTACATTTCGACCTCTCCCCGGAAAATGAGCATTTTATGCGGACTGTTTGTGGCACTTTCGATGCGAACGCCTTCGAAACACCAAATAAAGAAGAAAATATAAAAGCGAGTTTAAGAGGATTGTATCCGTTAGCGGGCTTAGCGAACCACAACTGCACCCCGAATACTTTTCACATTTTCGACGAGAATTATTGCATGATTGTACGTGCCTCGGTGTTTATTAAAGCGAACACGGAGCTTTTCCATTCGTATACGAGACTAACGTGGGGCACGTTGATGAGACGTTATCATTTATTACACACGAAACGATTTTTATGCAAATGCGATCGCTGTTTAGACCCAACAGAGAAAAAAACTTACATTGGTTCAATTTTGTGCGAATTGTGTAAAGGCCATATGATCCAAATTGACCGGAATAAGTTGAATGGTTGGTGGAAATGCGAAAGTTGCGAGAATGGAGTGAAGGCTGATCAAGTTCGTCAGCTTTTGATACTACTTGATGCGGCCGTCTCTTCGTTCTGCGACGAGGACATCGATTTGTTGAAGAAGTTTATCGACATTAAGTTGAAACCGTTGGTGAGTGAATTTAATGAAATTGTTTTCGAAGCGAAGTACAAGTTTATTTGGATTGTGGGCTATAGTAAAGGGTTCGTGTGGGACGGTGAGTGAAAACAATAAAAAGCCGGCTAAAGAAAATAGGGAAAAGTTTGAAAGTTTCTATTTAATTTGTTGCAGAAGTAAAGGTGGATCTGCTGCGTACTAAGTGGGCGTTCTGTAAGGATATTCTGACGTTATTGAGCAATTTGGGGCTCGGTTTATGCAAGATGCGGGGTTTATTGCTCTACGAACTGTATAGAACAGGAAAAGAGTTACGTAATAGAGGAGAGAATCATGTCGAGGTAATTACTGGAGGAATTTAGCACATTTTCGAGTATTCGAATTACACACGAATGTCTAATTTTAGGAGAGTCGAAGTGAGGAGGAGAAATACTTGGAAGAGGCCGCATTTATATTACAAAACGACGTAAATGCTCCACCTGAAATACAAGAAATATTCAACAAAAATAACTATCCAGAAGAGAGAAATTAAACGGCAGTTTTTCTATATATCTCTGCTTTTATTCGATGATAATAACATTAATTAGATGGTGAAGAGTATTTTATTATCACCAAAAAAATGAAACATTTTAACATTGAATAAATTATACATTAATATATTTGATAATTATAGTGATTATAGAATGGAAATTCAGTCATTTTTATTTATAATAGGAAATGCACTTTATATATTATATTAAGTATTGTAAATAGATGTATCAAGAATATAACAATAAATTTGTGGTTTAAATATTTACAGTATTTACAATATTTAACATCCACTAAATTAGACTATTTTCAGGGCATATTCAACGGTACAAATCAAATACAACACCCTGTATATCATCATTTATCACACATAAATGAAAACCATAACAAAAAGGGTGGAAGACAAAATAACAAAATAAATAACGCATAACATTATCAAATAGTATTGCAAAACTAATAACTTATCAATACTTTTATTTGTCAATTGTGAGCAGTGCACACAATCAAAACAAAATCGATAAACTTTCAACCCGATATCGGTCATATATTTGTTCAAATATTTTAATATTTGCTTTATTAAATTTGGTCAGTCACTTAAAAATTACTCCAATCACTTATATTATGAGGCCACATATACCATCCGAAATTTCATCACACTCTCACTAACACAATCGTATTTTAATCACAAAAAAAGTAACAACATCTGCATTGCAGATAATATAAGCGAAAAATGTGTCTAATGAAAAGGTATCATATGATATGTGTTTTATACAGTAATAAGATTATATAAAATTCTTTTTTAAATCGTATTATAGTTTATAACGTGCTCCCGTTGACTGGGAAGCAGTAACTGCTATATATCTGCAATGCTCTCAGTTTGATGTTGATTCTGGCGTCTTCGTTGCAATGTTGGTATTGCGAATAGAATGATGCCACTAAGTGCTATCGATACACCCGCTAAATAGAAAGCTGGATCATAAGAGGCCGTTTTGTCGTACAAGGAACCTATTAAGAAAAATCACAAATCAATCAAAGATTTAACTTCACTTGATCTTCAACTTACCCCCGATTGGAGGGCCAACAAGCGATGCAATTCCCTGGAACAACAATAACCATCCAAACGCATTGGTCAACTTGTCGATTCCTAACAAATCCACGAGTATAACAGACGTTAAGCCTACATAAGCACCGGTTGTAAAACCGAACACTGTACAGTAAACAGCTAATGAGGAGAAGTTTGTACAGAAGGCACTTAGAAAAGTAGCTGAAAAGGAAAAATTATTACTTATTGGTGTGTCTATTTGGAAATGTCAGAAGAATACTCACAAACTCCGCAAACAGTTAAGCTGACATTGTAAATCATCAGTCTGTTCACCCAGGGCTTGTCGGAAATGTAGCCAAGTACAATTCGACCGACTGTATTCGCCACACCAATAATAGAAAGCAAATTACTGGCCTGATCGGAGGAGATGTCTAATGTCTTCGCTTGCCGTACAATGTACACATAAGGGATATTAAATCCTATACTAGTTAATAAATTACTCAAAGCGAATAATACGAAAATGACATCTTTGAAAAGTGTGAAACTTAACATTGCCACTAAGGTCTCTTTGGTCTCTTGCGAAATGCTTACACCACAAACGGTCGTCTCTTCCATCTCTTCCTCCCCTTGTCTGCGTTTACAACTGTATGTCGAATGGCGTCGTTGCAGAAATGCAGCTTCATCACTCTTCAAGTCCAATTTGGAGCGATATGATGGAATGTTCATTAAACTGCCCTGATAGAAGACGTCCGGTTTGTCGATGACTTTATGATGTCGTCGAAGACTTTGACTACCGTAGTAGTACCGCTGTTGTTGCGACTCTGATTGTGTAAGCATTGGCTGACTTAGTGCCAATCTTGCCACATCGGTGCTTTTAAATTTATTCGTTTGATTATTGACCACGTTTCCATTCGTTTCTATCTTTGACTGGATGTTAAAATGTCCCATACTCCGTGGCCTATGAATCTTTTGGTCACCGTTAATATCACTGAAATCATGTTCGGATATGTGGATGTCCACTTGCGCTTCGCACGCTTTCACATCTTTTGCATTGATGGTTTTTTTATCCGATTCCAATGGACGAAACATCGCTCCGAAGATGGTGCATTCCAGCACGATTGCAGCTATGATAAGGACCGAACCTCGCCATCCGTACTCGTCCAGCAATCGAGTGATCACCGAGGCGAAGATGAATGTACCGAAACCAGATCCACAAACCGCAATTCCCGTTGCTAAAGAGCGACGTTTCTCAAAGTATGTGGTAACACTGACGATGGCAGGCAAATATATTAAACCGAAACCGAAACCGGTGCCAATGCCGATGGTAAAGAACAAGGTGACCACGTTCTGGGCGAATACTGAAAGGATGAGGAAAAAAGTGGCTAGAACGGCGCCGGCAATGGTCACAGTACGGCAACCGTATCTGTTGACGAAGATGCTGCTTATCGGACCTGAAACGATTAATTTATAAAAATACGAGTTCGACTATTTTTAGAACAATAAACATTGTAAATCAAAATCAAATTATATATATGTGTCAGCAATGCATTTAGAGATTCTAATTCTACTATATTGTGCCAAGAATACAGGGCGTGTGAAATAAAATAAATCATAAGCACATTTTTTGGCAAATTGTGAACTTGGCTACAAGAATTTTATTGTATGAATTCACTTTTCATTTTATTTTTGAATCGGTATATGAGATTATAAATTTGCAAGTAATGAACGCACTTTTTTAATTTGATTTATAAGTAAAAAACGTATATGTACTTTTTATTATATTAAGTGCTCTTTATGCAAATGTGACTAAAAATAATTTCAAGTGTCTTCTTATTTTAAAGATAACAATCAAGTTTTTCTACTACTTGTGCACGTGCAATTGAACTAAATTCCTACAATTACCTGAACATAATGTGACGCCAACGAGAATGGAAAGAATCCAGGCGGTTTTTCCTTTGCCTTCGTTGAAATAATCCAGGAAGATGTCATAAAAGATACCAAAAGAATATGTGACGCCATCAGCTGTAAATAAGAAATGCGCATTTTAATTAACTGTTTTTATCATTGACTTGTATATAATTTATGGGAAAAAATTTTTATTGCATCTTGCCATCCGTGATAAAATAATTAGATGATTTTCATGAGAGAAAAATCCTTGATACTCGGTAACCTGTCCTCATTTTTAATTACTTTACTTGACATTCAATTCGAAAAGTGAGTTTTCAAGATTAAATATCTTATGTTTGAACTTTCTTGCGAGAACAATTTTGTACTTAATATTTAAAGCTGTGTGGGGCGGTTTAAAGGGCAAAAGCCCTTATGAAATTCTAATTAACTTTGAAAGAAAAACAACACAAAAGTCGCAATGTAATACACTGGAGGATACCGAAAGTCTGGCAATTTAGACACATGTGAAATTAACAAGTGTTCCGATAGTGCCATTTATTTGTCACAGCAATTGCTCTCCGCCACTCAATAATACAATAAATTTCCCTTGACTGAATTGCCTTTATTTAATTATAGTCTGTTTGGCGAACAATTAACCACTCGACAGTGATTTTGTAGACATTGATAATATTATCGTTTTTCATGAATAAATTTGAATTTTCCAAGAAAATTTACTACAATATTCGAATCAATTCAATCGTTTTACGTAATAAACTATTGTTTTTCTGACCTTCACATTCTCATATAAATCCCTAATCAAACTGTATTCGTGTATAGTGCAGGTGATAAGACGTCTAGTTCGAGTTAGTTCGAACTCAGCCTTGTGATTTTTCACAATTATGCAATCGTTAAATTATTAACTATTTTAATTGTCTCATAAATATTCAAAATTGCTTTTGTATTTCACTTAGTAGGAGACAGTTTCCGTGTTTTATTTTTAAAATTGCCCCTAATTGTGGGAGCAATGCACGCTATACTCGCTTATAATATTACAAAAACGTTACAAATAAAAATAAAATGTGCATTTAACAGCACCGAGCCACGTTTTGATAATAAAGCGAATAAAGTAATTGATATTTTAGTAGAATTAATAGCGCTGGAAAAATTTTAGGAGCGCGCTACGCTTTAAATTAGTGACAATTTTTTTAGGTGTCACTGAACCGCCCACTAATTGCGTACAGTGCAATTAATGCAAGTCGTAATTTAAACGGAAATATAACTACGACTCATTTTACCTTGAAGACCAATAACCAATGGGAAAGTCAAATAGAATCCAGGTGAGAAGAAAAATTATCTAATGTAAACAAAAACTGAATTTAACACAACTAAACTGCCACGCGCTCGACATTTCGAACCGTTTATTGTTTAGATTATCCACAAAAATAAAAACATTTAACGTAAAGAAATGGGTCAAACACCTAAATTGTAAAAAACTCGCCGTTATTTATCGCGAAAAACAAAACAGGTGCTTTCGACGCACAAAAATAACACTTTCACACAATGTCTTTGTTGAAAATATAAAAACCTACTTTAAACTTTTATCTCAAAGTCAACCAAAAAAGTTAAAAAAAACTAAAAAACTTACTTATAACGTGAATCATAAACGAGCCAAATACCACCATCCATCCCCATCCTCCGTCTGGTGGCGGCGGTGTGTCGCTCTCCTCCTCATCTTCCCGTTTTTTCGTTGTCGCTGAACTGATGGTCATTGCGTCCTCACTGATTCTATTCTAAAATATATTTCCAATAAAACTGTTGTGTACTGATGTTGGATTAATCTCTAACTGGTTGTGGAAATGATGGGTGCACTTGTAGCGGTCCCGACGACGGCGACGACCACGACGACGACGTTCCAACTTTTACACGGACATGTGGTGTTGTAATGCGAGAGACGCTCGAACGCGTGCTGCTCATTGAAACCCACTTTCCACTTACTGTTGTACATAATAATTTTCAACTTTGCGTTTTAATTAGACTATCATATCTTCTCCCCACTTTGCGCACATTATTATCTGTAAAAGATATAAAATTTTCTTACATATAGAATAGACAAATTGGTATAGTCATGTGCCGGTTCGATAAAACGGACGCCTTCGTTTTACCTACACTCTCTAATCATTTTCGAGATAAAAGAGGGTTTTGGAAGGTCAGCGTTTATGAGTAATCGCAAACTGTACTTTTGGAGATGGAGAGGAGCTGAGAAAGGCAAATAAACCCAAAAGCCAGTACCTGGACGAGAATAAAAGGGACTTTCATCCCCTGACAGAGAGTTAAAAGTTTGTTGTTTGACGTCAGTTTAGAAATGCAAATTTGCTCGCTTATATGATGTATAATGAAGAAATTGTTCTGAGCAATTTCTTATCTTTAATCGATTCAATGAAATATTGATGATGTATTCAACAAAAGGAATCCAATAGGCATTATTATTATTAACCTTGAATTGCTAATTTATCTTACATTTGCATGTCGTATTTCATCAATTTATTACATTATTACACGATCTTCAAAATTTCCATTGAATGGTCAAAAATGGCAAAGTCAAAAAATTCCATTAGCTAATAGAAAATATTCTGTCTACCTTATTCCGGATAATTAAATCAAATCTTATTCAACTCGTTGTTAAAAACCATTATCACAAATGCGTTCATATATGGTGTGTTTGTGTTGTTAATCATGTTTACAATGCTGGTGTAATTAACATTCTAGTGGATTTGGAAAATAATATCCATTTAAATGTATTGACATAAATATTTAACGAAATTTTCAGACCTGTTTTGGACATGATAAAATTTCAATCTGGACCATTTATGGTAGGAAGAAATACAAATATTTATTTATTACCAGTTCTCATATCTTCCAATTCCTGTTTTAGCTATTGTTATCTCGTCAAATTAATCATAAATATATAATATTACAATTCAATATTGTTTCTATATAAACTATTATTAAAAGCTTGATTGAATTTTAATTGAACATTAAATATGTATTTATTGAACATATTTACATTAACCGCAGAGTATTTAAAAAACCCATACTGTAACACATATCTAGAATTTGTTGCAACTTGCAAGGTCCTTCCTTACCTTTTATCTTTTAATACATACAAAGACAATAAACACTGAATTAAGTTTTATGACACTGACTTACGACATATCCAACAATTTTGCAATAACTTATTATTTAAACAAAACCTCAACAATGCGAGTTCAATAACATAAATTGTGATACAATGAAGTAACTCGAGTTTGTTATCATTTGGGAAACGAAAATGTGACGGGAAATTAAAAATGATTAAGGTAAGAGGGTCCAGGAAAGGCTTTTATCATGTAAACACATTAAAAATACAATGTTAAAACATTGCAGTATTTTTCCGTTATATTTCCAACAATGTGTATAGAATCGTAAACGTTTTTAAGAAGCAGCCTCCCTCATTTTATGGAGAATCAATCGTTTATTATTGCAATAAACTATTATCTATGTGGAATAAAAATTACGTAATATGGTTATTTTTAAAACTTACAGCAAACACTGAATACATCATTATTATAAAAGTATAAACTATAAAGTCATTCCACATTTTACATACATATTTTGTTATTGACCTTTTCCGATAAACGCATTTATAAACATACGTAAATAAAAATAGTTGTTATTGTTATTAAATTATTATTAAACTTGTTGTTTGTAATCAGGTGAACAACAGAATTCCAAACGAAATTTTCAAGCACATAATAAGGAAAAAGAATTTTCTGTTATGATTCAGGAGCAGGATTCAAGACACAGAAAGGAAAAGAAAACTATCTAATGTATGTACATGTATTATAATTCAATTAAATTTATTCAACTTACCTATTACAGGCTTATTTTAAATACATCGATTAAGATTAAGCCCTTATTCTGGTGGATTCGTTTACCTGAAGCCATTCCTGCTATTGCAGGAGCTCTTCGGTAACTAAGCGCTTTGTTTGAGACATCACTGCACTTTTACACCTTAAAAGCTTCCCCGTAGAGGTGTGCTCCGACGACAGCACCAGCTAGTTGAACGAATGAAACAAACGGATCGAAATGAAACGATTTCAAAATCGGTCATTGAGCAAAATGGCACCAAAGTGCCCCTTAAACTACTCGGGGTCTAAATAAAGTTCTCAATCTTCGGATGATTTTATAGCACATCTCTAATTTTTCACTATATTAAACATTAACCGTATCGCTGTGCGCATCTGTATTTTCTTTCTTTATCTAAACATCAATTTAAAGGAGCACAGCTGATTTGGTGGATTTTCCCATGGAGCAATGCGTTTTCCTGGTGGCGCTTGCGTCCAGAATTCAAACATTAATTAAATCATTCTAACAAAATTATCGGTCTGCTATTTGGATTCACGCTTCAATTACACTTAAATAGCTAATCGAACTGATTCAAACTAGTTAGGAAAATTGCGAGAGAGCCAGCAAATTTCTAACATTTGGCTACAGTCCACGAATGTTGGTCTTCACTATTGGTTTTTCAAACAGCTAAAAATAAGACAATGAAAAATTGCTTATGAAAAATGCACACAACAACTTTAATCTTGATGAGGAAAGTAATTTTCTCCACAACTTGGCTAGAATAAATAGTTCTACTAAATTGACTAGAGAACTTTCCACGGTGTTATCTGAAAATCTTGTAACTAAGTTTAATTTCATTACTAGACCCGTACATGTGTATATTGAGGGGAAACTTGGGTTTTGGTGATGAAAGTAAACGTCTCAGTTTGATGTTTGTTGACGCAAATTTAGGAAAACTTGCTCCTTGTGGATGTGAGTTCAAGTAGAAAATGTAAAAAACTTGTTTGCTAGATTAAATTATTAACACTTTATTGAACATGAATTAATGACGAACATTCCAGTCCATAAAGTTCTTATGTATGAAAAGTGAGTGGGTTTGAATGAAAATGGAAAACAGTTCACTGTAGGCAGAATTTTCCAACTCCGTCCAGTGGCGTCCCCTACGCCCCGGTCGAAGCTCGCCACTGCGCGAGCTTTGAAGCTTGCCGAAGAATAAGTTCAGCGTCGAAACAGCGTTGCGTCTCTATTCCAGTGTCAGTTGAACACGCGATATTGCCACATACAGGGTGCCAGTATGGGGCGTAATGCATGTATTCTAATGTTGATTGTCGCGACAAGCGTTTCAAGTTTTGTACGTCCAACGAGCGGACGGGCGGTAAGTATATTCAATTTGCAAATCGCCAAACATTTTGATGATTGATCGTAATTATTCAGGGGGAAACAATTTTCAGTAGCGGTATTGTTGTATTTGGTTGTCAATTGATGCGGCGACTTTCTGAATAACTTATAAGCAATTTACTGTTTGCCCTTTCTTGTAAATTATTCAACTGGCGCACGAATATTGTAGAAATGCGGACCCGTTCGATCATAACAGTATATATATGTATGTATAAGTAATATAAATTTACTTTATAGCTATTTTATTTATGGTAATTTATCGGGTCCTCCTCCACTTGTAAAAGCCCTCTGGCAATTGTGTTTCGGGCCATTTTTCTGAAACTAGAAATGAATTTAGATCGTTTCATAATAGAAGGGTGAAAAGTTTGAATGCTGCCATAAAGTGGCGACTAAACGAATTTTAATACAAATGAGGCGCTTTTCGGCTATTTCGATGCAGTATTCGGTTAATTGGTTGGGCATAACTTTTCGTTAGAACAACACTTGATTTAATTAAATATCTATTATTCATAACATATCCACGGGAAGGGGTTTTTCCAGTATTTTCAGACGATGTTCACAACTCGATAATTTTCATAATGAAAGTTTAAGTGTTGTTGACATTCGCGTGTCATTCTGTTTGTTTTAACTTTGATTGCGAAATCAGAGCTTTTAAGCTTTGGAATTTATAGTTCTATTTACTTACATCTATTTTGGAATAAAGCAATGTTTGAAATAATTGCAATGAAGATTTTCATTTCATTTGATGCAGAAACACTAAGAAACTCATCAAGCTGAAATTCTCCCTTTTTAGGCGAGTATTTCTCAAAGCAAAAGCAGAAAATTTTCTAATTAAATATAACCGCGCTTTGATTGATTATTGCTGTTTCATTGAATTTATTACCGAAACTGCAATCTTTTAAATTCATTGGTACTTTTGTCGACGAAATTATTATAACTTAATTTAATTAATTTATTCGGAGGAATACAATGAATTGAAAGAGAATAAATCAATTGGTAGGTACGGATTGAAAGAAACGTGGAAAATTGAACAAGAAAATATGAACGAGCATCAACATTTCAACATATCCAAAGAAACTGATTACGTGCGAGGAATTTATGAAAATTATAAAATAAATGTTGGATGAGAGATGGGTGAAATTGGGTCATGCAGCACTTAAATCAAATGTACACCTACACTCTCCACTGGAAAAATATAATATATTTATTTTGCCGTCATAAATGTTATTAAAAGTATGAATAAATACCAAATAAATCGTCTAATGAAATTTTATCGATTTCCCATTACAAACGAATGTATCAAATTAATAATAATTGTACAGGTTCAGACACGTGTATTGCGTCGGTTAAAAACAACTCCACTCTTTTACCACCAAAGGGAAAAGTCAAGTCCACAAAATACTATAAACTATTACGGATCAACGATAATCTGACTTTGTTAAATTTCTACGCTCAGTTTATTATTAATTAAATGCGGTCACTGTTATTTATGTTGGCGAAAAATTTATTGGAATTTGTATGGGTAGTTCCGGGCCACTTTTCCTATCTTCGAACCGCAAAACATTGTTGCGTGACTGACCTTCCATATAGGCGTATTTTTAGCATTTACCCCTAAGACAATGACAATGAACCGATGGCACTGCCGTTTTCCCCGCGAACGCAAATTCTGAAAAAAAATTCGAGCTTTTCTTTCCGCATTTTTTCTCTCCCATTTGCCGTGCTTTTGACGTTCTCTTCCCACACTGTGATTAGATAATTAATGGTCCCTACAAACAAAACACACGAAACTTTAAATTGTTGGAAGAGATTGATTTCGTTTAAAAAGTCGGTCTCGGAGCTAGTGGAACTTTTATGTTGTTTTTGTTTAGAGATATCCGCCAGTCAGTCTTGAAGTGAAGGCAAACATAGGAAAAGTTTTGTATATATGCTAGGGGAGTTTGGAAATGCTATCAATATTCGGACGTTATTCACAGCATAAAAGTTTACTTATCAAATAGCATAAGAGACAAACTGACTGCTGTGTTCTACCAAAGGTAATTTCGGGCTTCAAAACGTAATCAGAGCCGATAATTCTCTCTTCATACATATACAATCTCTTCATTACAGCAGCTCGGTTGTTTGTCACAAAAATAAATTATCTTCGCCTTGTATCTGACTGTGTGTGGAATGATCCTGGTAATTGTGTTGAAGGGAGGACTTGTTTGGTGCCGTGTCAGTATTAAGACAAGAGAAATTTCTCTGCTCCACTCAATTTCCTGAAAAACAACACAATAAGAAGCAAAGTGCAGGCAAATAATTAATTCGCGAGTGTTAAAAAAATATTTGCAAACACAGTTTCTATCTGTGTTTTTCTTGCTTTCCATTTGCAACATTAAACATTACTGCGATTTTACGATGGTCGTTTTATACAAAGTCACCCTCTAGCTCGATTTTCTTTATAAAATACACACGACTTCATCAACTCCACTCACACATTTTTCGCTTCTTTTTCCGCCAGTGAATATTTAAGCGTTATATACCATAAAGGAACCGTGTGTGCAATAAATCTTGACAGAGGGGCATCAGTTTTAAGGCCCCATTCAAAAAGCGACAGATAAATCCTTGACGGAAGTCCCCAATCCAATGTCCAGCTATCACATTCACCACTGACTGCTTACGCGTCCTCAAAAGCTTTACCTACACCCTTGTGGGGACAACAATTCAAATCAATAATGATAAGCTTCAAATGCAGACATTCTCCAGGGGGCGGTTGGGGGCTTGACGCGGCCACCTGGTTCCCGTTTTTACGACAATGTTAATTTGTCTTTGTGCAAATGCACTTGTGCTAGAAATGTAAAACAGTGTACTTCCTTTGTAAAGTGAGTTGTGTAAATATTTATGGCCTCCTCAACCCCAAAAGCCGCTTGCGTCCTGTTTAGCGAGCAAATGGTAAGCTCTGATAATAATAGATAATGGGGGACGGTGTTCGATTTATATGTATAGGTATTTAAGGGAAAGTTTGTCAATTGACTGTACGGAAATCAGTGGAGCAGTGGGGAGAAGGTTAAAGGTGTACAATGAGCGGTGTAACTTATTCACTTTGATCTCGAAAAATATAAAGATTTACATGGTGTAAACAAAAGGAGAGTGTAGTGTGATGAAATTTCATAAAGTAGACGATAATGGGAACGTGCCTTGTTGGAGGGCTCTTGAAACGCCTCGGAAGGAATATGATAAGCTTCTTATACAACATAATACATTGTTGTTAAGGAAGTAATAATTAATTGCAAGTTTAGATATACGACTGAGAGGGGGAAGGAAGGTTTTTTTAGATTGTAAACAAATATGTTTATAATATACCTTCTAGGTCTAGGATGATATTATGATATTAATGTAAATTTCTTTTGTGGGGGCATTTTTAACGAGAAAACTTTTTGCATCTAAACATCAAATATAACACCAACTACTTTGGTGAGGTGGCTAGAGATGCTCGTGAATTATTTATAATGGATGTTTAAAGTAACGTCCAGACTTACATATTATTCATTTTAAATAGAACGTAGCCAAATAAAAGGAAAAACGAGAGCGCACTTTACGGTCTTGGTATTATGATAGTTTGCCATTAAGAAGCGTATTTTAGATTATGGCGCACACCGCCTTATGGAAACTAATATTTTACATTTTTAAAACAGTTTAGAAATATGTTTAACCGAGCGGATAATGGCCACTTACTATCATTTTAGCTGTTTAATCTTGGCGAAATAAGTTCACATTTTCAGTCATTCAAAATTTCCATGTTATATGGATTTCAATAATGAAAATTAAACCTCTCCACGCAATAAAGAGCTGATTTTGTTATTTTGTTGGTAATTTCGAATATCCGTTGTATTGATTTTATTTAGCATGATGCGAGGTGGAATTTCAAAAATCAAAAACGATATATATGTATACCTATATACTACATATAGTTAATTTTGCACATTTTTTCTTGTCAACATTGAAATTCCATTAATGTCATTTACCGACCCGCAGCATTCGAACCATAAACGTTGTCAGATGAGAAATAAACGGCATTTTTAGATTGTTTTTATTTTAAATTAATTTTATTTTACATTATATCAATGAAAGCGGTCGAAAATCTTGGCTAGACCACTCATATTAATTGGACTTGTGCTGGTGAAATGAAGGATTTAATCCAACTGTCCCCATAAACTCGGTGAAAATAAAATTAAGCATTTATTGCCTTTGCCATAAATTCGCCGTCTCGACAGTTTCTAAAATCCGCAGCAGCTTTTATGAATCTTTGATAAACAAATTTATAGTACCCAATAAGAAGGAACATTGCAATTTGAAAGATGAACTAGTTGTTTGCAATAAATAAATAACATCAAATATGCGGTCTGATTGAGGTTATTCATTTAAAATTGCCCCGTTAATTGGGTATTTGAATTTCATTTTTGTGGGCGTATTAAATTTTCTCTTCCTTTATTTCCTATCACTGTGTGCTGTGATTTGGACCAATGTATAATAAAATAACCTTTAGAATTTTAAATGAATGAACATAAAGGGCGCCTTTTTTCTATATTCCATTGTCGACTGGCAGGTATAAAAATATTTCTCCAGATAACAATTTGAGAAATTTTCCAGGCCTCGCGCTATATAAGAACGAACAAATGTATAAATTTTTACTGTCGGTCCAACAATACCATCATCATCACTTCGCCCGTGTGTTGGTTGTACGACAACAAACAGCACAATAAAAGGGCCCTATAGAAAAAATTCCACCACTAAACAGCAATAAATAACATGTCCGCTATATATTTTTCCAGAGGAAAATTTCATTCCATTCATTACATTGCAATGTTATTATAAGTATAAAAGAAGTTTTCATTACTCTGGTTCCTTTTTTATTTCTTACCATTGTAAATTATGTCTGGAATTAAGTCTGAAATGTACAAGCGAATCCAGCCCATTTTCTAATATAAAAACATCAACTTCATTATGAGTTACATGTTGGCCAAAAAAACGAAGACGATGGGAATAGACGTGCGTTTTTGTTTAAAATATGCTTTTAATTACGCCCAACGACCTGCTGGGAATGCCGAAGTAATTATTTTATTTAACAAAACTGTTATGTCTCAAAGATCCGTGAATGTTTCTGTATTTGGTCCTGAATTGTTCACACTTTTTAATAAAACTGTCAAACGCTGCAACTTTCCCAACCAACTTATAGGGTCGGGGGAGGATGAGTGTTTGGCACAATATAAATTACTAGTGAAATCTTAAAAGAATGTGCTCAGGAAATACGAAACGCAATACAATACTTCGAGCTGTGAGAGTCGTACAGATCAATCATTCCAAAAATAAAATATTGTTTGATGAAATTTAAGACAATGGAAGTAGTTGATGAAATTTGAAACAACATTCGGGGAGACTTAAATTGAAAAAGACTGCGAATGTTCGAGTGTACTTTTATTGATTAATGATGTAATTTAAAAAAACTTAAAACGAGTCACACAACTCTCTCTCCCTGGTACCTATACGCTATCTTCCCATATCCCAAAAAAGGCTAGGAAATTGTGTACGTATAAAAAGTAAACGAGAAAGAAGATACTCCGACGGCTTTTCGCCGTCGCCTTCAACCCTTAATGGCCATTACACAATTTCCGTTAATTGTCAGGTCGTTCGTTAAGGCGGTAATGAGGCCACTTTTTAGATAAGTATAAATTCGTGATAATGAATTACTTAATAGGGATGATAGTGACGGTAAAAGGTGCGTTTAAGAGAGAAGAGCGTAGGGTACCGCAATAAAGTATAGTGGCCGAATAAGGGGCCGAAAGAAGTGCACAGCAAACTCCCAAAACACACAAAAAAGAAACTTAACGAATCTTGGAAAAGAGCTTGAGTCACCCAAGCTCCAAAACACTCAACTTTTCCCCATATATGAGCAGTTGGTGATAATTTAATTTGCACTACAGTGTGTATTTATCTAGAGAAATTCATTTCTTCACTGCGGACATCCACTTCATCCAATCTGACAATACCAATTGATTGCAGGTGAACATCAGCAACACTTGGATGCTACCTGAGGAGGGTTTTCCGGTGTTCTACCGCTACTTCCGTGATCGCATCTCGTGGTATGAAGCGGACGCTGTGTGCCAATTCCACCATGCCAATCTGGTAACCGGTAAGTGCGTACCTACAAGCATATACAAGAAACCATATTACTGCTACAATGCGCTAGAACGTAAATACACACGATGATTAATTTGCCCCCAACGTTTGGGGGAATGCTTTTTGTTTAATTAATCACCGTCGATCAATAGACGGCAATTTCGTGACACGCTGTCTTTGTTGTGTTATATTTTATTAGTTTAATATTAAATGAATTGTGGAAATTCACCAACGACGCCCACATGTGCACATATAATACGTATATAGGTAGACGCGTTTACCATAAACTTTCCTGCTACACACAGAATTAATTAAATTGTTGACTACAATGTTGTGTATAATGAATTGGGAACTAGTTAAGGGTTTGACTCGACTAGTTTGAACGTTTTTAATATTTTATTCATTGGAAACTGGTTGTACGACAAGGTCAGTTTTCCATTCCATCCGAAAATCGATACATGGTTAAACAGAGACATTTTTATTTCGTTAATGGACCTATAACATAGAGGCGAACAAATAGAGAAATGACCCAGTAATAATTCGTCATGTTCAGGTAATATTTGCCGATTGTCAGATATGGGTCTGAATTCTGAAATGTGGAGGAGAGTTGTGTGGTTACCTCTTTGGGGGGTGAAATCAAGCAGAGCTTATGCATAAAATTGGGTTTCCACATACACCTAAATATATATTTAGTGTTATTGATGCAGGATTTGTTTTGGGAAAGCGAATTGATATGTATTCCATGCACTAACATTGTTTGTCCTTCGGGATTCTGTTTACATCCACCCAAAACGGACTAGATTAGATATTTATTTTGATATCTTCCACGTAGTTAATCAAGTCATTTAATTCCATATGGGATGTAGGTAATCGACAGTGAAAATATTATTAAGGTTTATTGTAAAAGAGTAATAAATTGTCGGTGGCTGTTAAAAAGGATAATATCACTTTCAGTTTTGTGTAAACAGCTTTCGTGCAATTACTTCGAGTCCATTAAACACACCCTAGTAATTTTTGTAATTATATCATCGATCATTTTCTATGAAACAATTAAACAAATTACATTCCCTCACGTCTATTCTTATAAAAATATTTAATATAAAAAAAAAGTGTCGAGGGTATTGAAAAAGAGTCCTAAGTAATTAGACAATATAACGTCACCCCCATCAACAATTTAATTAAGCATTATAAATTCTCTACAAAGTTCTATAATAAAGTTTTAATGATAGTTGCAAGTCCAAAGGAGTGAGAGACGACACCCTTCCTTCATATTATGTCATTAAAGAACATTTCATAATTTTATTTTATTATAATGTAAAGGGTCTAAAAATGACACACATAAATCTGCCTTTATTGTACAGCAACATTTACGTTTAACACAAAGTCTGTATGCTGTTTGTTGACTAAATAATTACTCTTTATACTAACAAGGACCTCCCACAGCCTCAAAGCTTAAACTATTTAAATAGGCTTAGGTTTATATTAATTAGGGATGTATTATTCGAATTGTTTTAAAAGCGATAGAAAATATCCGAGAAAAATTCTATCTATTGCACATATATCAGAATACGAATTTACAGATTGTCTAACGAAATTGTGTATTTCACTCCTTTTCCATCTGAATTTTGTATAGTTTATACCTACAACATGTGTTTATGTAGATCCAATTTATATTCCAATTGCACTTTAGGCACTACAAACTATTTGTTTTCATCCAACTGTGTACAATTCCATACATTCACTTGACATATAGGTGGTTTTAGATAATAACGCTTATATACACCCTTCCCCTTTACTGTTATATTGCTAATTAAACATTGTAGCAATAAAGGAAGTGCGAATGTTCTAAATTAGATGATATATTGCTCATTTCGTTTAATAAGAAATACAACGGAATATCAAATTATCTTCGAGCGAACTTTACATTCACTTAAACTTTATCATCCTGTTGGTACATACGAGAAACGGAGTAAGTATATGCACTCGTAGGTACAAGTTAATACAAAATGTGCTTATACGGAGCAAAAAATGTGTTAATAATTTTTACTGTTCACATTAACGCTCATTTAATTCCACTGTTGATGTGTTTCCACCTGGTTGGAAATTTTAATTACAAACGCCCTGTTTTACAACTAGAACAATAACAATAAATTGCGCGAATAAGACAAACTTTGGCTAGTGTAAATATTAAATTAGTTATTAAAAATGCTCCTTTGCTCCCAGCAAGTTGGCCGTATATGTATCTACACATAAATGTATATTGGATGTATATACAGCTTTGAAATTGCTTTAAATTAAGGTAAATTCATGCACATGTACAGGAATGTAAAATTTACTGCTTGCGCAGAAGATAAACGAAATTTATTCAAATACAATGTGATGAAAAATTCGTACATGTGAAATTTTGGTTATTAAACGAGTTAATTATTGTTATTCTGTTTATTTAGGCGTTTGTATTCATTAATTCAGGTTTGTGTAATATTATATTCGGTTGAAATTTAATTTGGGGCGCATTGCTTTGTTCCCTGTAAATTGGAAATATTTACATTATAATAATAATAAGAAGAATGTGTTTTGATGGTCGTCCTCCCCTGAATTCCCGAATTCTGATTCCTCCATCCACACATTTTAAGCTTCCAGACACACTCGACAGAAGATGGTCGTTTTTTGCGATTGTTTGGAGCACAGTTTCCGAAAACAATTCGCATCGATCAAAACTTGAACAATTCCAACAATTCACGCTGCAATTCCATTTAGAACACATTAAATATACTTGTGTGCTCCGCACTCTTGAACAATTTATAATTACACTTAAACAAGTACAACATCAAATCAAAGCCAACAACACAACAAATGTACTAAACATCCTCAAAAGATAAGAAAATGTAATGGGAACGAGCCGACTCTCATCACTTTGTCTGACAAAGTCTTCAAAGGCACATTGGAAAAGATTAAAGTATCTGTGTATGTTTATAACGCCAAATGGAATTTTCAGCCTTTATGGAAAGAAAAAAAACTTTAATTTACTCACGGTGTGTGGGGATATGCGGTTTTCTCTAAAATAAATGGCATGTGTGCCGAAAATATTTGTGTAAGCCGCTTTAGAACGCCAAATGATACAATAATGCTTTAGGTAAATCAGCTTTCCACGCTCGATTGCATCCAAACTCCTCCGAAAGTAGTTTAAGTGTATCCTATGCTAGATGCATAATGTTTCAAAATCCAGTCGACTCCCACTTGGAAACTACATTCCGTCTGGTGATTGTAGGTAAACTAGGGGATAAGGGCGACATTTCACCAAACAATGGGGTTGTGTATGTTAGTAAATAGCTACTTTCCGATCGATAATGCTAGTTATATATATATTAAAACGCCCGAACGACTTCTAGTCTATCAGACCATCGATTATATATCAATAAGGGGCGAGTTGATGGTCTTATCCTTGACGACCCCCATTAGGTGCACCAGGTCGGTGTTAACCTTTTGAAGGGTGGGTGCTGAGTCATGTGTGATTAAAAGTAGAACTGTAATCTAGAACAAAAGCAGATAAGGCCTGCAGAAGTGACATCGTCTAAATTACGATGAGTTTACTTAGAAAACTGGTAACTTATCAGTATTCTATGGTAGACTGCTGCGGCCAAAAAGGAGGGCGTTACTAAGTGGATGCTTAGTAAAGTGGGTTTAAAATGCATTTGTTGGGAAATCTCTGACACGTTATATACAACCCTTTCTATATGTACAGACGAGTCTTCCACTTAAATTCGTACTTCTATCAATTTGATCCGAAATCTTTGACCACTCGCTCGCTATACCCTTACAGACTCGCAGAAAATATTTTCACTTTTTAAAATCAAAGTGTAAGATAAACTGAGAAAATAAAAGGGATGCTTTATTACACATGAAAATTTCATTACATTGTAGAGTAAAAGTTTTTCAATAAGGAATTGTTATAAAAGTTGCGTTAAAATAAAAACAGCAATAAATTTCTGTACGTTGGATGTGTGGGTGCGAGAGAATTTAATAATTTTTTACTGGCCCACTAAATACATTGCAAACTTTTAAGCATTCATTCTTCCTGAGAGAAAAGAGTGTAATTTAATAATTCACTGACGTACCGCCGAAAATAAGTTAACTTGTCCTTGATTCTAATTAAACAGGAGCAAAACACAGTGTTAGATCTTTACGAATGTTGGGGAGATGTAAAAAGTTTTTAATTTTTCAAATTCTAATTCTTCTATACTCGGCAGAAGCAGCAGGGAGTTTGGTAATGTTTTGCATTCGTTCCTCTTTCTTTTGTGCAGAGCAAAAAGTTTGCCGTAAAGATCCTCGGGGAAAATACAATATTTAAAATGTAATGTTCCAGAACAGGTAGAGAAAGAGTGCGCGTCACATTTCACTAAATTTCCTCCATCCCAAAGAAAACTCGACATCATGAAACTGTAATGTAAATAAACCTCCATCAAGTCAAAAAGGGAAACGAAACACAGTGCAATGGTTTTAAATAACCCATTTATTTAATATGATTTTATTTTTGTCACTGGGAAATTTTGTAATCGTGAAACGCTATATTCTCATATCTATCGGAAAGTGGATTAATTTCGTGTATGGCAAAAAATTGCATCACATGTACGAGTAGTCGGAGTCGGAAAATCGATTCGCCACTTATCCTATTTATTACTCGTCAGCCCTTTGTCTTTGCTCATTCCATCCACGTTTTAAATACAACTAAGTACGTAGTAAAAAAATAGGGCGGAGAGTAAAGAAAGGAAAAAAAATTGAAATCATATGAAACGGAAACGTGTAGCGAAGTAAAAGGCGAGATCCGTGAGTAAAATACACAATATAATCCACAATAAAAGTCGCTCATATATTGACTGTTGGCCCACATTTTTTAGCCTTGCTGCTGATTTTCTTTTTGTATCCTCTCGCATCACTCTCTCGTCATCTTGATTTCATGGGCGTATAAAAAAACTTTACGAACCTCTCTCATAATCGTAAATGATTTTATTGTCACAAACTTCATGTCTGATATAATCAAATTCGGGTAAACACGTCGATGAACAACGCTAATGTGCCCTTTGTCTAGAAATCTATGGTATTGGGGTTTCGATTATGGATCTATTATTAGGATATTTACACTGTTTTACAAGTTTTCATGTATTCCTAAAATTTAATTAAACCTGCAACCAAATAATAAGGTATGAAGTTTGCTCTGTGTTAAAAAGTTCACATATTAATGAACTGAGATCCACAAAGGGCCATGCGAGTTTTCCTATTTGCAGTTAGCTACAATGTAGCCTAATAAAATAGCATTTTAAATGGGATCGAATATAAAGGTTTAGTTTCTGGATCGACGTTCCTAAACAGAGAAATTCATTTTTATTTCCTCTGACCCCCCATTGACTTTCCATTTATTCGTAATAGTCTCTCAAAGGCTGTGTACTATATTAAATTTCCAGTCACGTATGACTGATTTTCTGTATGTTTATAATGAAAAGTTTCTCTATTATTTGTATATATTAAAACTGTGTCAAACTCGAACTGAAATTAGTACATTTTACAATCTTACAAACAAACCTCGTTTCCGCATTTTAACTCTATAAAGTTCTCTCCAGTGTGTCTCTGTAGTTTTTCATCAAGTCGAAGAACATTGCTACCATTCATTCTATCTCACCGTATTTTCCGATCCCACTTATTAACAATAATATTCACAGGAGCAGCTTTTCGACTCTATACTAAATTGAGTGCGCCTCGAAGAGGGTGAAAAATTCGACAATGTCTCGAGATAATATTAAAATATACACACATTCTTCGTCGGAAAAGAGAAGGCTGAACGGTGCCTGTGTAACAACTTAAAACAGCAGAATGTATAAAAGAAACCCAAACATATATGAAGAAGAGTGGAGCGAAGACAACGAGCCACATATCTTCCATATTATGCACACATCCACCACATCATTGTATAATGCTAGGGAAAGGGGGGGCCGTGATTTTCATACACTGGAAATTGTAATACCTACATGTATCCCGTGGCAACACAAGGGAACAGAACATCTCATCCCGCCGTTGGCACACAATTTCCCTACACTCCATATACAAAGACACAATATATATGACATTTGAAGCGCTTGCCAAATATTGGTTAACACACTTTCACTGTTACCAAATAAAATGTGTAAGTAAATAGATAGAAAAACTGTTACAAATATTCTATTTTCGTTCCATTTGCCGTTCCCACAACGAATAGATCCTCAATTCAAAGTGGGGATTAGAGTACCCAAAACGCGAAAGTTAAATCAGCTTTTTTCCACATCCAAGACCCAATTAAAGGACCATAGGATGTGTCTGCTAAATTATGGCGATTTAATTGTTTTGCTTGCCTCCATCCAACACATCCGGATGTATATATCGTTGTAAATTGAATTTTATCTCTTTTCGGACGCATTTCAGATAAAATCTTATATATGGATGGTAGAGAAGTGTTATGTAATTGAATCGTGGCACTTTGATGTGTGGATAGGGAGTGGATTTAACTGTAAAGTAAATTTGATACGACTTTTTAGACTTGGGTGTCGCTTTCCTTCCATTTTATTCGCAAAAGTAGGTATATTTGCCATCTACGGTGAATTAGCGCGAAAAATTGCCATCACTGTGGAACAAGACCACAATTTATTCACAAGTAATTATGGTTAATGAAGACCATATGGCCACATCCGGAATTTAAATGGTTGTAGAAGTGCATAGTTTGTATGGAGACGGCACATATTTACTGTCAGTAATTTGTGCCCACAAAAGCTTCACCATTTCAAGCATGGACATTAGAGAACTGGTGGCTGGGGCCTCAATTATGCGAGGAAATGACTCAAATACATACTCTTCCACAATATTAAAGCGTGAAGAGATGGATTGCAATTGTAATTAGAAGAAAATGTCCCTTGTGGGTGAGGCTGAAGAGATCGATGATGGATCTTATAAAAATGAATTATTAATGGATGGAAATGGTGGGAAAATGGTGGAAATCGTATCGGGTGACATATTGCGTAAAGACTCGATTAATCATTGAAAAAATCATCATATTAAAACTTTTCAGTTTTCAATGATGGGATTTATTCGGAAATTGGTATAAATCGCAGCCTCTTGTTAGTTGTCAATATATATTTATCCGAGTATTTATTATCAACATATGAAAAGTTAACAGTGAGAATCAATCCTTTTAACAAGTCATAATTCCAGCATTTAGCTTTTGAGTTTGTTAAATTAAATGCCGAAAGACAAATGATTCTCGAAAATAATACCCTTTATAATAACTATGTAGGTATATAACTTTTTAATACCCTCCGTCATATTTTATTAAAGAGCTTTTTACTAAAAAACAATTCCGCTTTACAAACCAATTCACCTTTTGTTACCTACCAAAACATGAAAAATATAATAAACAACTATTTAAAATTTAAAATGGAAAACAGTTCTCGCTTATACCTTTACATTAGAAAGGTTTCGTTTCATTTCCGAAATATACAGACTTCTACTCAGTTTCAATAGTAGATCTTTGTATTTTTTCCTATACTCGTATATCCTTTGTTCAAACTTCTACGGGGATTCACAGTTTTTACCTTTTATTTTTTCCTTTATATGTAATGTACGTACTCGTATTGTATATATCCGTAAATGGATTTTTTTTAGAGACACCTATTTCGTGAATTATAAAAGCAGTTGTTGGTTCTTTACAAGTTGTCTTTGTGACTTTTAAATAATTCACAATTAACTCCAAGCGCTCTAACTAATTTCCCCAATGTTCCACACACATTTGCTAATATACCGCACATTTAACCGTTAGTGCATTTCGCCCATCAATTACCCACACTAGAATAAATGCCTTCTGGCTACAAAGACAATTTGGGCATGAAAAATTAACATAGTGGACCGAAAGTGGGCCAAACTAGGACCTAAAATAGAAAAGCCAGCAATTTCTATCCATTGAACTTTTTCCACCCTAAACGAATTTCCCATATCAAGTATAATGCGGTGAAGAAACTGCCTTAACTGTCAAGCCAGCGTCATAAAAGCGCCGTTCCCTTGGGAAACACACAAGAAAACGAACGCTGAACATTACCTACTTTCTAAAGCACTAATCTATAAGTCATCCTCGCAATTACGTGACCGAGTTTTAATCAATTTTTAACTATATTTTATACTTGCACAATAATGCATTGTTAAACAGAGGATGACATTTGAACTTGAATATTACCAAGCGTTCTTGCGAAAGAATAAATGATAATTATCGATTTAATCGGGTGATTAAGGTTCGCTTTGTTATTCCCCAAGTGATTTTCCAGACATTCACTCTTGTCCCTGAACTCTCAAAGCTCGATGAAAATAATGGAGAAAAAAGCGCTCTTACCATGTGGAAACAGAGAAATTTCAATTAAATAGAATGCCTTGTGTGCATAAATATTAAATAAACTTTCGTTCGTCTTCATGTCTACCATTTATCATGTTAAACACAGCCATGTCACTTGCATCTTCGCAAAATAATGACATAATCGTATTATCTAGTTAGAAAATCACTCTACTATGGCCGAATTCAGGCTGTGATACTCCACAGAGAGGAATTCCACTCTCAAAGAATACCTTGACGTCTGGACCAAGTTTATTGCAAATAAAATCGATAACCAGGCGACATTACAGGACCAACAACATCGATTAGCAGAAAAAAAACTCTGGTTCCATTCGACAGATGAAATATAAATAATGTTATAAGAACTTATAGAACGTGGAAAGTTTTTTGAAATTTGATAACGGAAACCCTTATTTGCATAAACTTTGATTCCATCTCAAAAAAAAATCATTAATTCCTCATTCTAGAAGAGAAGTATAAGATGAATAGGGTGATCGCCGCGACGCGAAAACAGAAAGTAAAATAAAGACCATCAATCAGATTACGGAATTTTTCTATAGTTCATCGTTAAAATTAAGCCTCGAATTGAATTGGACTTTTGCAGAAGGAAAAAGAGGCTGGCTGTTAAAATTGCCTGCGTCTTGTATAACCTTATTCCATATCAGAGGAAAATTTTCCTTTCTAGTGAATCAAAGAGGACGATGATCAGATAAATTACATTAGAGGGAATCTCAAGTGGCTTCTAAATTAGATTTTCGTGTCATCGATTTCAAGTAGCGATTCTTTTTTCATTTTCTTCCATATAGTTATGTTCTGTTCAATGGGTCATTCTATGTGTACAATTACGTTAATTAAAGGGCCCATTTTTCCCTTTACTATGCATTGTTAATTATTTGGATGAATAGTTTCTGCCCTCGGGTTGTTCGCCAGAAGGTGAGAGTAATTAGGTGCAAATACCTGCACAGCGCAGTGGAAATTATATTCGTCTATCACTAAACACAACTCAAAAATCTATAATGTTTGATGTGGAAATTATAATTTTTGGGCGGACAAAATTATTAGATTATTAATAAAAGGGCCAATTTATATCGAAACGGTGAATAGGAATGATTAACATGGTCAGTTGATCTATCAGTGAATCATTTTAATTATATTTCAAGTTGTGCTAGTGAAGCACCCTTTCAAATCTAACATACAATTTAATATCGCATATTCATTCCCGTTTATAATTTGCCGGGATCCATGTGGACCCCGGTTGTGCTGTCACTCTGTGTGAATACATCAAATATTGGGAAAAAACATCATAAAAACTTTGTCTCCGCACATATACATGGAAAAATGGGTCACGTATTGTGTACATATTCAATGTAATTCAACTGGAATTCCATTTAAGCTTTGGCAAGCAGAAAAAACACACCATATACAACCCCTTTCACGACCACATTCCCGTGAAACATCTAGCATATAGTCGGACCGACAAATAATGGAAAATGGCCCCGCAAAAATATGTATAATCATTAGTGTAATTAATTTTGCAGTTGTGAAAGTGAGACAGAGTGAAACTTTGCTCCTTAAATTATTATAAGAGAGTGGAATTTACATAAGCAATATGAATATAAAATTCGTTTCAATTAAGTTTGCGAAAAACGAGAAAAGGGAGAATATAATATTAAATCTATTGCTTCCCTTAGGGAAATCAAATCTCTGGTTTTATATACGAATATTGTAATCGAATCCATAGTTTATGTTCTGTTTTTCAAATACAAGATCCCATTGCCGCACACACATTTTCTTTTTGGTTACCAATCTCATCGTGATGTTTAATGAAAAGCAAAAAATTGCATTGTTCCAACTGATTACTGTTGTCATTTTTAATTCCACTCGCGGGGATGACAACTTAAATACGCCACAAAACATCTTTAATTAAGCGTCAGACGGTGGATGGCTTGGCAATTTAAAGCCTTTTGGGAGCACACTGCTTTCTTGCTGTATGATGACTCAATTTATTGTTATACCTGTGCGAGAAATTGTTTATAATCATTCTCATTTAGCTTATTGTCTTTCTGTAAAGAAACAACAATCTAGAAACAAATGTTGAATGTTGATGTTTTCTTGGACGGAAAACCTTTGTGTTTTATGTATTTTGTTGTGAGCAAACACATGGTGCATCCGTTGAAAAAAAACCGTCGAAAATAAAGGGGTGGATGCAAGTTTTATGAAAATGTCGTAAATGTGACAGCTGGAATTGTGTAACGCAATTTATCCGGCAGCTTCCCGTTTTTCCGCGCGATTCCTGGGAAATTGATCGATAAGCTTAATTAATTACTCAGTTCGCCGGATTTGTAATGGCAACTTGTACAATAAAAAATAAACATTCGCATTTGAAAATAAATATTTGTAAAATTGTCGATAATACATCATATAAGCTTCTGCAAAAGAATTATTGTTTCTTTGTGAAAATCCTAGACGTTTTCCAAGAAAACAGCATCATAAATCAGTATAACTCGGCTTAACTCGCCCAATACACACTTTCCATATATATTTTCTTCGAGTAAAATGAATAGGAATAAAATACCGTGGGGTGTTTTAGAAATTATTAGTCCTGCACTGGATTTTTGTAAAACACACTTGTATTATTAAGTTATTAATCACAGTGTTAAATATTGCCTTGTCTTGTAAAGAAATGTGTCGCTTATATATTAGAGTGTGTTATAAATCATTATACATACACACAGATGTGGAAAATGGTGAAAAATGGACGAGGAGACATCTTTTTGCATACATAATTCCACTTATTATTATATAGGGGTGGAATATAATGGACTAAGCGATTTATTCTAATAGCCTTCTCCGGCATTTCTGAATATTTTTCCTACGGAAGGGAAAAACAAAAGGGACAACCCTTCCATCTGCGGGTATCGATATATAAAAGACGTTTCATAATCGGCCAGTAAACCGTCATTGTGACAAACTGTTGCTGGAAAATCGAAGGCAACACAAAGGCGCCACGAAAGCAATAAAACACACGTAATGGGTCTGTTTTTTTATATATAAATTTTGGTGAGGTGAGCGCGCCAAAGGATGTGCATATGTAATGAGCGCAGTGTTTTATTTACGGGGCTAGGTATATTGTGGTCAGAAGATAAGAGATGAGAGAGGTACATGTAATGTAAAAAATTCATCCCTCTATGTACATAAACATTTTTTACCTTTTCCATTTTGGATATGTAAATGAGGACGCCACTAAAGTCCACATTATCATCCAATTAAGTCCCTTTTTTATCTAACAGACTATTTAAATGTTTCGCTATGTTTTAATTGCATTAGAGGAGCAGCAGAATGCAAATGAAAGACATACAAATCGCACACCCAATAAATGAATATTTAGGTATCGCTAAAGCACGACACATTTACAAGTTTAATGCAATTTTCACTCGCTATTCAGATCAAAGTTGTATGTTGTCGCCTTATTTTCTTTTTGTACAATATGCATTCTCCTCTCAAGCGGGAGATAAGAAGGCATTCGGTCTTCATCGTCGACCTAGATCTTCATATGCACGTGAAAAATACTTGAAAGAGCCTTTCTGACGCCTAAAAGAGAGTATTATTAAGCAGTATGCTTGAAAATAGAATATACGAAGGGTTAGTATGTGTGGATGTTGGAAAAATTTAATGTGTTTTCACATAAATTCTTGTATAGAGGACCATTAGAAGCATCTTACAGTTTCCATTACGTCATTTATAAGAAAATGTACGATTTTCTTGTAGCAGGGGAGATTGTAATCAAGTGCGGACAAACCGACAGAGGTAACTTCCAATATTCGAGAATCAAGACATTGAATGGGCTTCGCTTTTCTGGTTGTATTTCCTCGAGACTGTTTAGTAATTTATTGCCTTCCTGTCTTATTTCATGTCTCCTGCTTATACGGAAACCTTTTAAGACTGACAGACGTTGAACATTTTAAAAGGTGTATTTGTACAGGATGTGTAGGTATATAAAAATAGTCTAGTTTGTGATATAAAATTTATACGATCAAATCACCGACTGGAATCGATTCCCAGGAATATCATTTGAAAATGTGTGCGATGAAATATGAGCGCATTATTTTCCGGGAATGAATTAAACTTTTCCCATTTTTACCATTACAGGGAAGTTAGAGATTACCAAACAGGAAAAAACGGAAAGCACACGCGGTTTTTACCTTCAAAGGATTATTCAGGATTTTTCCAATGAGATCAAGGAAAACCGTGTGCACTTTAATGCGAATTACTACCTTTTTTACAAATTCCTCCATTTCTGATTTAATATTGCGTTACATAGAATGGCACTCTATCGACAAAACGCCCCATTGGAAAATCAAAACAAAGAATAACAAATGGTCCAAGTCCGTAAACATTGAACTCTTAAAAATAGCACTATATAGGAAAACAATCGCTCAACTGGTCCCCACAAAACGCTATTCAAATGGCATCGGTGTTTATTTTTGTTGGAAAAATAATTATTGTGCCCATTTCCCTCGTACGGTATTACCCAAATCCAGTTCGGGAACATTTTTTATTAATACTGACGCAATATATATTCGACCGCAAAATAACCGTTTGTGTTTGATAATGTGTTTTGTGTCCCATAGGAGCAACATTTCAAACACCTAACAGTCCTATTATTTCTTTTCCCAGTTCGCCAGATGGCCCACAATTTAAGTTTTTTCACGTTTGGCTGGCATATTGCCTGCAGGTCCCAAATCCGCCGTGCTCTGTGTGCACCCTGAAAAATGCAGCAAAAATCAATTAAAACAACCATTCCTCATAATTTAACTTCTCCAGACACACAATTCCGTGTAACTTATAACATGACCGTATGAATATGTAGATTGATTGAAAATTTCTTCAACATGAATTTAAAATTGACTTGGAAACTTTTCCCCATACCAATCCCCCCGCAATGTATCGATTCCTCTGTCAATAGCAACCCCTTTCGAGCGTAAATAACTTTATTTCCTACATACCACATATATAGCATAAGCAAAAGGGAACAATTTGACAATTTTTATTTATATTTCTTACTAGCGGTAGAACATCACCCAATGGAATCAAGGTGTTTTGCACACCGAGAGAAAAAACGGAAAACATTGCTAGTATTTTATGTTAGTTTTACGTGTGGGAAACTTCTCCATTTCCACAATCTGTGACAGTTTAATAATGGACAACAATATGTAGAGGATTGTGTTAAATTGTAGAATAAAGTCGTCTGTTTCCTTCCTGCTCCTTCATATAAACATGCCGAAATTGTGTTCATGATTCCAGGCTGCTCCCTTAGTTTAATTAAATTATACGAGAAATGCAACCGGGCCAATTTGAATATGATCGAATTGTTCACGATTCAACGATAAAAAATTCTATCAATTAGAGCGAAAATTTCGACCCGATATAGGCCTGTCAACAAGGCAATTTTTCATCCCCCCAATCCAATGTGTATGTAATTCGTTATACATTGGCCGAATTTACGAGTGTGTAAATAAAATGTACCGACACTGATTAAAAATCATTTATTAATGGAAATAACATATCAGATCTATTGGTGAATTTATTTAGTACATCGCCCTCACTGCAAACAGTGCAAACATCGATATGCGAGGCTTATTTCAGACTATGTCAATAATAATTAGTCATACAACCGTTATATGGATATGGATGAATTACTTGATAGAGTCAAATTAACAGCAGATTGCTTTTAATATTCCATCCCTTTATACAAACGATTTCATATCCGTTGCGGGCTTTTTAGCTGCCATTCCAAAATAATAAGCATAAAACTTTACAGCCAATTAAGGGATCTCTCATATGATTTTTTTTGTTTGCAGCCGATACAACGAAACAATATGACGCTATAAGGGCGTATCTAAAGGAACTGGATATTACCGACAATATATGGATTGGATTATCGAGGACTAGTGAGAAACCGAACTTTAGTTGGACGTGAGTAGATTAAGGAAGAAAATTCTAAAGATAGTTAATATGCACTTAGGAAAATGCTAAAGCTCTCTTTTTTAAGAGCTTTTCCCGGATTTACATTATGATCAATTCGTACATAGTTGTTAGTTTGTTCGTTACAAAAAGGAATTCAATTATTCGGGCTTTGAAGAGTGGGTGGCTTTCTCTCATTCAATTTGTGTGAGATTTCTAACAATTCTCCTCTTTGTGTGTAGCGATTTTCGGCAATTGAGTGGCGACGGTCACTGGCAGGAAGCAATTCCACTACTAGGTAATGATCCACAATGTGTAGCAATGGATCCGGCAGCGGATTTCTTGTGGAAGACGCAATCTTGCGGAGGACCAGATGTGGCCGCCTTCATATGTGAATTGCCAAGTGAGTAGATTGTACACCACAAGAAGATAATCTGCAAATATCGCGCTTAAACTTTATGCCCTTACTAAAGTTGGTAGTTAAACAAGCAGTAATACGGGGCCAAAAGGACGGAAGGGGCGGGTGGTTTGGTTTTATGCGATATATAGAGACGGTTACAAGCTCATTTCACATTCGGAGGATGATTTTGAGTGAGTTGCTTAGTAATGTGGGTCTTTTTTCACAGTTCCATCGTGGGCTATGGGCGTCCGAGGGTGCCTGCTCACCGAACTACCCTCTTTGACAGTATTATACATTCCGGAACATTCCGCATTGGAACTCACGTCGGATTGTGGCTTAGATGGAACAAAGAGAATCGCTTGCAAAGGAAATGCAGTAAGTTTGGGCGCATCTTGAAGCTAAATCACATTTCTGTTGACTATCTAAAATATTAGAATAAATTTCAGTGAAATGTTGTTGACGTTGATTCATTATCTGTACAGTCGGATGATGGGCCTTTTTAAAAGCGAACCCGGGGAAAAAACGGTCTATTGTAGTGTGTACACCGAATAGTGCCATTAAATTTTTTGCCTATGCAAATTAATTTTGCAATGGCTTGTCATTTCCCCAAATTCAAATCGAATTTATTCGCTTTTTACAAATCATTCTTTTATTATTATTACTGGCAGTTGTGTGAGTATATATATATATGTCGCTTTAAAAATATATTATTCAAAAGAAGAAAGAGAAACTGGTAACATTAAAAATACCGGGCTCTTCGTCATCGATTGAAAGCAAGAAAAAATCTGTATACTTAAAAAGAAATTTGCGAGCAAAAACGATCTGCCTCCAGCTTAACAACGTTATTTTTAGGGGGAAGTTGTCCTGTATTAGAGGGGGCAAAGAAAAACAATTTCATATAAAATGAAAAGTAGTAGAAAAGTAAAGAGAAGGAATGTTCACTGCCAAAATACTGCACAATAAAGTAATTTAACGAACAAAAAATAATGGCCAAATATCCAGCGCGGTTTTCTGTTCTCTCAGTTTGCAATTTTAATTCAGCTTGTTGTCCATTAATTACACTATTAAATTTTTAGATAAGAGATTAAAGTGGCTTCTTGGCAAAAGTTTTGCGCCGTAGAGGCGGCCCCATCGTACAGATAAGCGATTTAATGTAATTAATATGGGGATGTGGGGCACGAAAGACTAGCGAAAAAAACTCCATTCTTTCCGCATTAAATGGTGTACTTTCTTTTTGCAGGACCGTGAGGAAATCCTAAAGCAACTTACATGTACGATAAGCCACGATGATTTCGATGAGAAATCAAACAGAAGCTCAATTTCTCCGAATAATGCAACGCCCGAACTGTCGACCGCTTCAGCGACTACAACAGACGAGAATTCCCTCAGCAGTAAGACGACAAAGCCATGGATCTGGACATCGAATACAATAGACACGGATTACGGTATGCCGACTAGACATCGTCGCGAAACAGAGGACACACTAAGTCCAGTGGCGACGAAAAGCACCTCCGATTTAAGCACAAAAGAACTACGACGTATTGTGGCCGCCAGTACATTGGCAAGCATTGTTACGTATTCGCCAACAAATTACGATACAGAATCGGGAATTACGACCACAATGGAGAGCGGTGACGTGACATTGGACGCAAGTGTTACAACAAATGATAAATCGTCGTCCGATGGAGGCTTAATAAGTACAATGGGCGCGATGCAGGAGATTGGTGGTGGTGTTAGCAGTGATGCAAGCCAAACCGAGGAGCAAGTGGATGGCTTTGTAAGTGAAACGGGTCTGACCACAGACAGCAAAGTTGCGGCCACTTCGGTGGACAGTGTGGAGGATGGTGGTGTCCAAGGCGAGTTTCCGAGCGCCATTAACCAAGGCCAATTGTTCAGCATTATCGAGAACGGTTTGTGTTTTTTGTTTATTGGTGTAAAATGGTCTGATTTTCTGTTTTTATAGGGACGATGTTTGATATTATTGAGTTGAATGAAACGGGAGCGGATGAAAGACCGAAGGATATCGCTTCAATACACCATACCAGGGAGTCTACGCACCGAACAACGGCGGTCCATGTAACAACAAAACCCTCGGAAACAATTTACACAACTGTTGCCTTCCACAAGGAAACACCGAACGATAACAAGTCGTTCGTTACAAACAAGTCAATTAAAAATGCAGATAAAGTGGCGCGAAAACAGGATATTTACAAGAATGCCGATCCGAAGAAAGCGAATTATTTGCCGAAATCGTTAAAGAAGGGTGCAAGCAGTAAGGGGGGTGTGGATTTAAAAGCTGAGCCGTTGAATAATGAAGGGACGAATAAGAGTCTTACAAAAGAGGTGGAATTATTTCCAATCATTTCGGACACATCGATTATATTGAATAGAACAAATCGAAAGGAATTGCCGTTTATTGAGAGTACAAATGAGTTGGAGAATTATTTACCATCCAAAGTGGATAATACGGTGACGAATGAATTGGTAAATAGTAACGAAGATCACAATGTTGAGATGAAATTCAATGAGATTAACAAGAATCGTTCGTCCGTAGCGACCACCAAGCGTTACCAGACGACGGTGAATGAAACAAGAGCGGAGAATCCGAGTACGGTGAAAATAGATATTAGCAGTACTCTGAAAGCGATCGATCCAAAAATTGACTTACTCAACACAAATGCAAAGGAAGTGAATAATGAGAGCGAGATAATTCCATTGAATGTGGAAAAGGCGAAAGCGGGAGATGAGCCGGTGCTGATGAAGGAACAATTGCTGCCAAAATCGCTGTTAGGTGAGACACAAGCGATACTCAAATCGACAGAATCGGCCACAGAGAGTGTGGAACCGGAGCCCGAGGCTCAGCCAAGACCAAATCGTCAAAGGCAATTAACTAGACCGCAACGACGATCTTTCTATCCATACTTTTTCAGTCGCGTGCTCGGTTGAAGAGCAGAATGTAGTGTTTAAGTGTAGCAATTTGTGTACATGTTATTTTTGTTTGAAACAAAATACAGAATGTTTCACTGCTACAATTGTAATGTAAAATATTCTCATTCAAAGCGTTTTTTCGGAGAACAAAAATGATACGAGCACCACATTCCTATATGTTAATAAAAATCATGCTTTACAATCGTATATAATTGTTAAAATTACATATATAAAAAATTGAGTGTGATACAACAATGTCAATGGTAATTTAATGAAATAAATATACCTATAAAATAGTTGTTTACTAGATAAACGTGTGTACTTTAACGTGTACTACTACTTTTGTTAGTTTCATATAAAATTTTATTAGGGAATTTACGGAAAATTGTTTCTAGAGAAATTTATTGATTTTTAAGAATTTGTATAGTTTCTAACTATAAAAATGTTTACTTAATGGAAAATCGCTTATAACATTTTAATCGTAGAGTTAAATTTGTATGAATCACGATTTCTTTTTCATTGTTAATCGAACATGCAGTGTGCACCGTCCTGCTTCCCGTCCTCTGCCTTTTTATGAAAAAAAAAAATTAATCTTATTTAGTGTGACGCATTGAACAAAATACACATTTCACTGCAATTTATTACACACAACCAAATGAAAATGCACAACGTATATTAAAAAAAACTAATATAAGTTCTCTTTTTTGTAAATATTACCATGTGAAAATGTACAATTGATTTAAAATTAAATAAAATATTTACATATAGCCTAGATCGGAATTTAATTAAAAAACCTCGTTTATTGAAAAGCATTTATTTACTAATAAAATCACCTCACAAATGTTATGCATTCAGTCTCAATATGTATACAGTAACAAAATATGTTCACATTCACACGGTTTATTATTTTTAACCCAAATAGAATTTTTCCACTAACAAAATGGAAAATGAATGGCAATAATTCCACTTTATGACTAGGTGTCTATAAGTAAAGCATTTATCCAATTTCCAACTGATAAGAAACACTTAACTTAAAATGCGATAAAACTAAAAGTATTTTAATTTGCAGTAGTGAATTATTGGATGGTCTTTCTCAAGTTACGACTGACCATACTATTAACTATATTTAGCTTATCATGAACAAAAAATTCATTTTATTTTGTACAGGAGAAGCGTTAGTAATTTATATAAAATAACAACTTAATTATATACTCATATAAATGTGTAAGTTTAAAGTACAGCATCTAGGAGTCAATCCGATTTACTGTGTTGTTTATTTAATATTTGCTGCTCTTTGCGTATTTTCTCTTTTAATTGTGCTATTTTTAAATTTGTCATTAATTGCGTTGATTGGTACAACCAACTTCCCTAAAATAATGAAATAATTAATACCAAATCAATATGTTTTTACCTACTTTAACCTACCACCATCAGAATACAATTCATTAAAATGGGCATTGAAAACACTACCGATATAAATAGGCCATTGCTATCAAAATATTGTTGTTTTGAGAATAATTTCCAATTATTGGATGCTAATTCATTTATCTTTTCGGAAAAGTACACCAACAACACTACAATAAAATGCCACTTGATTAATATTCAAATTGGATGACAAGGAAATAGACTTACGTAACACAAAGAATAGTAATGCTTGAAAATTGCCGTAATTTCTAGTTAAAAGGGCCATCATAAAAATGGACAGGTGAAAGGCTAGAAGGCCTAGAAGCCATGGATCTCTCCAATCAATCTGCAAAATAAACAAATAAGATTACATCAACAGGCAGTGATATTGCATTTTCGATATGAAACAAAAAACCTTGGACTGAATTAAAATTGAAATTAATGAGATTATTTATGTGAACACACCAAAACCTTAAACATAAACAAATTGTTTACTTACACTCCATAAAAATGTAAAAAAACTTTTGATTTGATTGATTTCCACAAAGTCTTGTTCAATCATTTCAATACTACTGTGTACTTAGATATTATTGGTGTTGTCGAAACATTCATAAACTGTATAATAAATCACATAAAAATGTTGTTAACTTGTATTTGTTAAACCACTAATGTTTTTCGTTTTGTAATTATTTGACATTGACAGTAAAAATGAAAGTTGTCAAACAGAACAGACAAAAGACTATGTAAAGAAATCTATAATAGTGTTCACAAAACTTAATACAGACTCCTATTTTCGAGTGCCCTCTTTTACTTTTTATTAGAAGTTTCAGTTTAAATTTTAAATTCTCGAATTTCCAATACTGATTTTTAATCTAATTTTACATATGGAAGTGATTGATAACAATGCATAATGTATTAATAGTTGATCTATTTAATCACCAACAATGTTTCGAAGTAATAAATTACAATTTATTGATAATGCATTGTCAGCGTTAAATCGTAATTGAAAACCAAATTAATTACAATCAACAATTGATATATTAATTACCAACTTTATAATTACTAAAAGAGTCTTTTCTTTCACATTACCACAATATAAACAGGTCATTGTACGCAATTATTGCCCCCAAATTAAATAATCACTTTTAATTAAATTATGCCCGGCATTCCATATATGATATGGCATTATTATAATAGTAAGGTAGAAAAAATCTTTTAAAGATGATTCTTCTCATCTGTGTGACTGTGATGTTTCCCCTTGCCAATGGGTACGTAGCTGCGAAAACTTTACATTTGCATTCAGTCCTCCTTCTGCACAATTTCGACTTTGCTCTTTTGATTCATCCTGAATTACCTTTGCACTTCCCTTTGCCCCGGGAATCTCCGCTGATTTTTAAACTTTGCTCGCTATTTCACATTTCATAGACAATTTTAATATGCATTTTATGACGTTCTCTATAAATAATTATTTAATATATCTACATATTGCATAAGTACTTGTACTCGTGTTTTTTTCCTTGTCAACGACAGTTATTTTGCATCGATCATGATAAGCACGTTCCTCAAACGAGAACTTAAGTTATTACCTACGTTTATTATTTAATCACTTGAAACAAAACGAAATATTTCCATAAATCATCGATAAAAACTGATAAAAAAACATTCAAAGAAAGCAATTATCATCTTGAATTTATCAAGACAATAGCGGTTATAGTTCATCACATTCAAAACGATATCCTTACTAAACAAATTGATATCTTGTTATCGCATTTTTTCAAAAACAACCAACAATAACATCTAAGTGCTACTATAATTGATAAACGATCAGTGGTGGTTGAAAATAAACTCTTCCCAATCTAATTAGTATAATGACCAAATTATATTGTACAAAAGACAACAAAATTGAAACAATTTCGCTCAAAAATTACCCACGACTACCATTATCAAACAACAAATTGCGATAAAAAATTGTTAACATGTCAACAAATTGAAATAATTTGCACGCAAACTTGTTATATCAAGATGCAAATGGGGGCCTGGAGTCCTAGAAGCACACCGTCCGCCCCTGTCTTCCAATCGACTAGTGATAAAGCGCGTACAATTCATATTCCAACATATGATTCAAAATTTTATTATTATAATATGTGTAACGATATATTCTATTTTGAACTTTGAATGGATAAGATAAAGAGGAACTTTAAAAGGTTATAAAAAGACGGTCTGGAAATCATTACAATTTTGTACACGATTGTGAGACTTTGTGGTGTTTTTGTGGTCTCGAGTTAAAATGGCACCTTACACCCTTAATACTTCGCCCGCAAGCCAAGAGGCCCTCCGAATCGCTGAGGAAGAGTTACGCGAAACGCCCGAGAACATCGCGAACGGTTTGAAAGAATTACGCGAGTTGCTTGCCAAAGATGGTACCTTGTACTTTAAGGAGGAGGACGACGATGTCCTGAAAATGTACTTAAGACCGTGCAAATATTACGCTCAAAGTGCATTCGACTTGGTAAGTAAACGGAGAGAAAATTTTCTACCTTATCAGTTGATTATTGGAAATCTAATGTGGAAATGTTTTTGTTTGTAGATGAAACGTATCGCTGAGTTTAAAATCAAAAATAAGCGTTTGGTGGAGAATCTTATGCCTTCCGATTTGAAGGATTCCATCTTCTCTACTGACGTGGTGAATGTTTTGAAGGAAACTGATGATAAAGGAAGACGAGTTCTTATCGTTAAATGCGGAGGTGAGTAGATTTTTTTCTGGTATTTTAATCGGAAAGGAATTGTGAACTAGGTTAGATTCATAGAAAAAAACAAGTAGGAACAAAGTCTGAAATTATAACAATTTTTCCACTTCCATATCACAATAGACCGGCAACTTTCCTTTCACTTCTTTCCAATCTGAAAAATTTTAATCTTAAACTATTAGAGATTATATAAATGTTCCATGTTGTTTTGAATAAAATTAATCGAAAGCCAATCCTCGCTATTTAAAACCACATTAACTTTCTTATCTGAACGAGACACAGAAACTGAAATAAAACTGTTTTGATAGCTAATTGGGATCCAAGCACTCTTAGCACGGATGACATCTTCCGCATCTTCTACATCATCCACGAAGCGGCTCTTCTTGAAGAAGAGACGCAAATTCGCGGTACTGTGGTGATTATGGATTACGATGGATTGGGCTTGAAACAAGCAAAATCCTTCACGCCAGCGTACAGTCTTCTTTTGCTAAGTTTCATCCAAGATGCGATGCCATTACGTTTAAAAGAGGTTCATATGGTGAAGCAGCCCTTCATATTTAACATGGTTTGGACGATCTTCAAGCCCTTCATCAAAGCAAAACTATCCAAAAGAGTAAGCAAAAAAATTCCCAAAAATATTAAAAAACAAGGAGTTTTTTCAGTTTCTACTTTGTTTTTCAGATACACTTCCACGGAACTAAAATGAAGGAGCTCCACAAATTCATTAGTCCAACCCATTTACCCAAAGACTACGGCGGCGAATTGCCCGCAATCGACTACAGTGCGAAAGAGTGGTACCCAGGCATCGAAAGTCATATGGAACATTTCGAAATGATGAACAAATTCGGAAAAATAAACAAAGCCTAAGTCATTTTCATTTGACAATCTTATATAATGATATTTTAATTGTTTTCCATACAAAACATTCCGACTGTAAATAAATAAGTATGCAGTAATTTTCTTATCAAATATAAAAATGTTTATAATTTCTGATATCGCGAAATTTTAAACGATTTCACCAATCTATATTCCTGTTCAATACAAACAACTATACCTGTTTACATTAGATTCAGCACTTGACATTGGCTGAAAATTCATTTGTATTGTGTAATAAATTTGTGGTCGATATACGTACATATACCTAGGTAAAGGTATGTGTATGCAGCGATGACGAACTCGTTCCATTTCTTCGAGAAGAAACTGCACCGCTTCTTGATTGCCCCGTTATAAACGAATACACGAACTTTCTATAAACATTCGGTGTTCGACTAGTCGAATTTCATACACCGTTGATATCAATTTGTTTGTAACATTCATAAGTCAATTGCAATATTGACTCATTGTTTTGCTGTTATTGTGAAAACGCGATATTTGCTGTTCAAGTGTGTTAATCGCTCCAATTGAAATTTATATACCGTTCTAGCTACCTTAAATTGTGTAAGTAATAAAGTGAATTCCCAAATAACGGAACATGTTGTAGAAAGCAAGAAGCATTATGCAAGTACCTATTATGAATTTAGAGAAATCTTGAGATTTTTTATTGTAAACAATCAACCTTTCCTTCCTCTTTCCACATTTGCCCACTGACTTATTTAGCACAATTAATTATAAATTATCATTTATATGCAGATGTACATACTCAGATTCATATGGACTTTGTTCAACACCTACACGTGTATTTATTAAAAATATGCTATCGCTTCCTTCTCCTCCTATAATAAACACCGTCACTAGTAATTTTTTTTCTGCATTGCGCCACAGTTTAAAATTTTCGAAAAGTTGTTTAATTTAAATAAAACTTCTGACTGGAAGTTGTACAACTAATTTTTAAATATCATCGCATATTAAGGCCAACGGTTTACAATCAGAT
The DNA here is from genome assembly GCA_963930825.1 of Silvanus unidentatus. Classification (NCBI taxonomy): domain Eukaryota; kingdom Metazoa; phylum Arthropoda; class Insecta; order Coleoptera; family Silvanidae; genus Silvanus; species Silvanus unidentatus. The sequence continues at coordinate 4,654,796 of OZ005758.1, forward strand.
TATCCAATTGAATAGATTGGCCGCCTATTGTCTTGTGAATCGAATTTAAATTGTAAATTGAAATAGAACGCAACACAATTGTACAGTATGAGTTTTTATAACTAGTTAACCACTATAAATACATCGCATCGAGCTAATTAACTGTTAATTTCTGTTTGACAAGTGCTGAAATGGTGTATAAAGTGGAAGTTGGTGAGGATAATGTGCCCTTTGTGCAACAAGGCAAATACAGACTTCGACTGGATATGGAGGAAATTCAGGACGAGTTCAAGGAGCGAGCCATTAACGAACTGAGAGAGAAGCCCGAAATTGTTAGTCAAGCATTAGAAAGATATAGAGAGTTAATTAAAGGTAAACAAAGGATTTGTTGATTGAAAGTTTGTTTGAAACTATTTTGTGCTTTTAGGGGAGACGAATCTCTATGTTCCAGTGGAAAGCGATGCTTTCCTAATCAAGTTTCTTAGACCGTGTAAATATTATCCGGAGAGTGCATTCAAGCTTGTAAATTTAATACGATTTCAGAGCCTCTCAAATCTGTTTCTAACGAATTTTGTTTGTAGTTGAAGCGCTTTTACAAATTTAAAATCAAACATCCCGACTTTGGGCAAAATTTAACGCCGCAAAGTGTCCGACACGTATTCGATAACGATGTCATCGTGTTTTTCCCGACGAGAAGCGCTTCTGGCGCTAGGATTATGTTGATTAATATTGGAGGTGAGCGTTTTGGCTTCTTCGCAGCTAGTTTTCGTGCAACTTGAAGCTGATTTTAGATAAATGGAATACAAAGCTCATCTCATTACCGGATATGTTCAGGGCCACAATTGTTGCAGTGGAAATTGCAATGTTGGAACCGAAGACACAAGTTGGAGGCGTGCATGTTATTTTGAACTTTAGCGGACTGTCTTTGTCGCATATTGGACAGTTTACTCCCATGGTGGCCAAAATGATACTCGATTGGGTTCAAGTAAATATCTAATTTATAACATTATAAAATCGGGAATGTTGTCCGCGCTAACAATGAGCTAACTCTGAATAAAAAAGAGAGGAGTATATTGACACTTAAAACCAGAATCAAATTAAAGTTTAATAGTCTTGTTATAACAACAAAATTTCGGTGTATAAAGTCATTTCATTAAAACTACCTTAATTAGAATTTTGGTGTTCTTTAAGCAAATAAGAAAGAAAGATATCAAAAATTAAAATATTTTTCTATAAATGGGCAATTAGGTCAATTGAATAATATGTTGTTAAAATTCAATACATGAACTATCAAATGCCACAACAATTTTTTACGATCATTGCCAATTGAAAACTGATTACGAAAATGTTTTTTTACGTGCACATTCTCGATTTTCAAATACTAATGTTTAGCGGTTACTTTAAGATTTTTTAGGAATGTAATCCAGTGAGACTTAAGGGCATTCACATTATTAACCAGCCGTACATTTTTAACATTCTTTACGCTATTTTCAAGCCGTTTATTGGAGCGAAAATAAAACGAAGGGTAATGATTTTTTCTTTCCAACATTATGATGTTTTTAAAACTGGTTTTTAGCTTATGTTCCATGGCAGTAATTTCAGTGGGATGGTGAAGAAAATCTCGAGTGCTTCCTTGCCGGAATATTTGGGGGGAAGTGCGGAGATTCCCAATAATGTGCCAGGGCGACTGTTTTCTGATATGCTATTCTATTACCAGAAAGAATTTGACAGTAAGTCGATAAAATTCAACTTAGGATATTTATTAACATTTTCTTTTAGTGTACAACAGTTATGGGTACAAACCACCTGAGAATAAAGCGGATAAGAAAAAGAATCAACCGGGGACCAGTTTGAATCCTCCAGAGAAATGTGCACTTTAAGACTGACCACCAGTTCATTATATGTTATCTGCAAGTACTAAGTTTAAGATATTTTCCCAAGAAAATTTTTTTAGACAAACATTTTATGTAAATAAAAAAAACTCCTGTATACACTTTAAATAAAATTTATTAATTACCCAACATAACAACCTTGTAGTAACTTAACACTAAATTGATGACTAAATTTTTTATTTCTCTACTTTTTTATTATAGCCATAAGAATTAATTGCTAAAACAAAAACGTAAAATTTTATATTTATGATTAAAAAATGCCTTGTCTAGAACATACCCTTGTATTCCTTATCGAACTTCATAAGTAATTCATGCCATTTGGATCCATCAATTCTGGGCAAATCGAGGGTGCCACCATAACACTCCGGTAAACATTTGGGACTTATGTATTGATGAAGTGATTTACGATCAGTTCCATGGAAAATAAGTCGGCTACGTAACTTTTCCCTAAGGAAAGGCTTGAATAAGGCAAAGACTATTTTAAAAATGTACGGTTGATTGACGATATGAATATTTTTCACACGCAATGGCAAGGAATCCTGGAAAAAAACAACATACCTAATTATTGTACAATATTTATGGTAATGAATTGGAAGGTTAGTATCGAAAAAAGATTTTTTTTCATGCCAAAACCTGTATAATTAGCACGTCGAGGTTATTCTTGTTATTCTGTTTTCCAAGCGGAATTTTTCTGTTTTTTCGGGGAATTTCAACAAACTTATGTTATATGTTTATAATATTGACAATTGTTTGTAAATCTATTACTATATGTATAGTTTATAGAAAATGGCTCTTAATTAGTTTCTCAATAGTTTACAGCCATAAACTTATTTGTTATTGTTTAAATATGTTATAAACATATAAACAAGTCGTTCTTACTTGTAACCAGTCGACAATTCTCTTTGCGAAACCAGGCGTGAATTTGGTCGTTTGAGACAATGACAGTCCGTCCATATCAAAGATAACAACAGCTCCACAAACTTGTGTTTGGGGCTCTAACATTGCGGCCTCCACAAACAAAACAATTCCTTTGAACACCTCGTCTAATGTGACTGCATTTGTGTTCCATTTTTCTAAAAAGTTTTGTTAATGACTTTATTTATTTTATTATTGATCCTTTGTATAGCTCACTGCCTAATTCAATAAGGAGCATCCTGCGACCAAACTGGTCCCTGTTTGGCTGGACAGTTAAGATGTTTTGTTGGAAGACGTTTACTTCGCCACTGGGTGTTAAATTTTCATACATATCGGCATGTTTTTGTTTGAAAGAATAATATCTTTTAATCTGTAATGGATTTTAATTTAATAAAAATTGAATTACGACAGTATTTTCCGATCATTACCAGTTCGAAAGCGCTTTCTGGGTAGAATTTACAAGGCCTAAGGAATCGGATTAACCATAGCTCGTTCTCAAGTGGTACATAAAGTTTCTTTTCCTCTGTAAATTCTTTTCATTTAGATTTATTGTTATTAAAATATTGTTTATTGGATACCTCTGAGGAGATCTTGAAGAGCAATCACAGCTTCACGACTTACATCGGGCGTTTCTCTTAGCTCTTTTCGGGCCACTTCTTGGTATTCTGGTGTTAATTCCTGAAATTCTAATTCTAATTTGTGTTCGCCAAAATGGATAACGGGGACTTCATCGAGATCCGACAACATCGTCTGTATAGCTGGAAATTCCGTTAGAAAACAGTGTTTTAGGGACATAATTATAAGTAACAATTTTTTTAATGTAATGAACACTTTAATTGTCTGTTACTGTAATTTTCAACTAATTTGTTTGTATGTTTACCAACAATTGAAAAAAATGCCGCTTAATGAACTCACCATCAGAGTCAATTTTAATCTTTATTAATGCTATAGTAAAAATATCATTGAAAATTACTTAATTACAGGTGAATTTAAATATTGTCGCATAATTCAATTAAAATTATACAAATACACAAGTTTACAAAATTATACAAACTGGTTTTAAAGGATAAAGAATCTAACTCAGAATCTAATGTATGCAAAACTAGGTGAAATATATTATTTGCAGGTAATAAATTACATAATGCATTGCAGAATGCAAATATTCATGCCGATTTAAACAGTACGAGTATAATCCTTTTCAATGGGTTTTCACTGAAATTTACGATAGATTTTTGAAAATTCGGTGACTTACTTGGCATATTTGTATTAAAATGGACAACTTGTTGCACAAAACTAAAAGTACGCAATCACACAGTGTTAATATTCTACTGCAAGAACTAAAGAAGAAACGACTGATTTAAATTGTTGAAGTCAATGTTAAATGGAGAGAGCAGTTTTAAAAGAAGGTCATTTGTGGTAAGGATTACATGTATGAGTTTTAAATATTAACATATTTTGGATTATGACTTGCGCATGAATATAAAAATAAAAAAGTTTATCTTCAATATTTGATTGAAATCAGGTTTTTATTTGATTTTTTGCTGCAAATTTTTCATCAATAATACAAATTAAAATTGTCCAAGGATTTTTGTTTTAGCTGTGCAACTCCCAACTCAGTCTCATACGAGTTTATGAATACACAGGATGAAATCTAAAAATATTTTATGCTGTATGATCACACACCTGTTATACAAGGTTTTGTCATATGCATTTGCCCAATGGTATTTGTACAAAAATCAACGCTAAACTTATTGACATGCAGACATTTGTAGATTTTGCACATTTCTTTGCCAAGTTCCAAGTTCAAGGTAATTTTCACATCAATTGTTAATATAACATTTTAAGTTCAAGAAAATGCATACAAAGAAACGTGATTAATCAAGGCTACATTGCGGTCCTGATGTGTTACATGTTGGAAATTTTACCAATACACACTTTAAAGACATTAAAGTGCAATTAATAAATTAAAGACAAGGGGACCCAGTTTTATTTGGCCAATTTAAATTTGGTGATTCGTAAAAAAAAACTGTCTGACTAAACACTCTTATACCTGAGCTATTACTGTTTCAATGCCAGACAAGTTACCAAGTGATACATTTTGGAAATTTGAATCGAGTGCAGGTTGATAAGAATCCCAAAAGGTATTTATCCTTTTACCATAAGTATCGTTTTTCGTTATTATATATAAACATAAATGTTCATGGTTAAATTGGTAATTAAAACGATTGGAAATGTACAACTACTTCCGATATGAGATTGCCAGAGTGCCACTTTTTTCGAAAAAAAAAATATATGAATACTTGGAAAAATTTATATATTTGAATAAAAGTGGCTCTTAAAATCAGTAGGTACTTAGACTTCATTTCTTATATTAGTGAGTTTGTGATAGGAAATGTCTCCGTGTGGACTTTGGAGCAGCAATAATAACAGTCCTTTTGAATGTGCGTCATTATTTGTGATATGCTGCTTACGTGAAAACACCCACATAAATTGCTCTTTCACTTGTGGATATTACCGGGATAACTATAATCAGGTTCATTTCCTGACGTTTGAAAACAAATTAGATGATTATTGCCAGGTGACTGGCCAAGAACTTAGTTCAATAGCTTCACATATAAAATATTCCAAAAGAGCAAAGAGTCACGGTTTTCATTGTATTGGAAAACTTACCAATACTGTCAGAGGAAATTGGATAACACACCATGACAAATTCGAATACATTTTCTTTTTTAATTTTCTTTTTAAACATTGGGAGATTTTTTTATTTTCCAGCACTTTTATTGCACTAGACGTTTATTGTTCACTAATCAATGACACCGAAGGTTTCCATTTATACTCATTGTATGGTAATTTTTTTAAAACTAAATTGACTTTACCAGAAGTTGGTGAAAATCATAATTATTAATAGATTAACATTATTAACATTTCCACAATTGTTTACTAAAATTGCACCATGTACTGGCTCTCTATTACTTAAGTACTTTGATTTAAAATTAATATAAATTAGAAGTGTCAATCTCGGATTGAAATGATTGTATTTTTTTTTGGCTGTAAATGGCATTTATTGATGATTAAGAAATTGTATGTTTTTGTTGTTGTCACACACTTTATTAAATCAATAAAAATGTTACTTTTGTATTAATATTCCTATAATAAAAGCGTCATTCAGGGTGAGTTCAAATGATTTAAAAAAAATCATACAGACAGTTGGCACAAGCAGGAGTAAAAATAACATATTAATAATAAATTTAGGACATCTTTACTTGAAGATTTGTACATGACGATTGCTACTTACCTTCTTTAGGTAGTTTAAAATAGCAAATTTCAACCATTTTTAAACAAATGTGTCTGTCGCACTTTACGTATAAGGATGACTATTATCCTTTAATATTATCTATATGTAAATTTATGCTCTACTTTATGGAGAAAACTGTAATGTATTTTACTTAAATATTATTATTAATTTTTTTAAGATAATACAACGTAGTATGCTTCAATACAAGTATACTGAGATCAACTTTATCACAGCATCCACAGCACAGAAAAACGAACTAAATGCAACCGAAATGAAATGGAAAGTTGTATTTTATATCGTAATTGCATATCATATTTTTTATAGTTTTATGCAAACTTCAGGAACGCCAATCAAATCTTTTAAAATATATTTAACTTGCAATAATGTTGAAAGAACGAACGTTAATGGTAGGGTAAATAAATACGTTTAACAAACTCGCTGTTAAAAACGAGATTTATATCATAGAATGAACGTGCCGCAGATTACTGAAACATTTGTCTCTTATTTTGTATTATGTCCACTTTTATGTAAACAATGAATAATAAAATTCACGTACATTCGTGAACTAATTAATAATAATATTCTACATGTACTTTACTAAAACATTACTAGTTCAAGGTCCATATCAGTAAGGATTGCACATTGTAGTTCGGAAGCGCACAATTTCCACAATTTATTAGCGATAAAACTTTATAACTGCAACATCAGACACTGGGTGTTATAATTAACTTGAAATGACTAATTCTTTTCTTAACAAAGGATGAATGAATTTTATTAAACCAGAATGTGATAACTTGCTAGTTTTAGAACAATAGAATTGGTTCTACAAAAGTTGCGGTTTCGACGTTTCGAGTGCAATCGAATTTTAGAATGACTTTGAGATATTTAGTGATACGCAATTTATACAATAAATATTATACTTAAATCAAGTTTAGGAAAATTAAAATATATATCTTATCATAGTACCTACTTATAAAAAATCCTACTCGAGAAAAAGAAAAAATCCAATTTAAAGTTGCGCTTCTTGAAAAGATTTAAATACAAATGTGTTTGTTGTATTGCATACAGGTTAAACATGTTCTATGAGATTTAAAACGCTATAAATAATTACTTAATGAAGTGTTTCATTTAGAACGCAATTAAAGTATTTGATGAAAAAATTCTATATTGCAATATTTCCAGTTTATACCAGCAAAAACATTTTTATACAGATGCATAATTGTTTTTGTAATTAATGATTACAACTTGTGTAACAAATTGTTTTGTTGCTTGTCTATTTTTTGTAGTTCTTCATTCTTCATGCATGAAATTATAAAAATTAAAAACGCAAATTGCCACTGAATGGAAATCTTTGAAAAAAAGTGCCCAAAGGCAACACAAAATCGACAAGGAAAAGGAATTCTCTATTATTCTATTAGACATTCAAAGGAGTATTAATTCCTTCGATTGTAAACAAATTACATAATGAATTTAATAAAAGATAATTCCATTTACCGTTTGTACAAAAATTCATCTACCTAAACACTCTCAATTTTTATAAATAAATAGATTAATTTTGAAACAATTTAATCTTTTGTTGAGTTATTTATGATGGATTGTTCACTTATATGCGTACTACAAGAAAATATGAACTAGCTTTAAAAGAAATCAATTCAAAGTTTTATAAATAATTAACAGGCAGTCTATTTACAATAAAAATATTGTAATGATGTCGACAATGTATATAATCGATAAACAGAAGCGGATGGTTATTATTTAATAACAAACGAAAGTACATGATTTATTGTGCACATAAAATAATGTCAAGGTAATTGTACATTGTTACACTTATTTACGAGCTCTCATCGTCAAAAAACTGTCGGAAATCTCATTCAATTATAATTTTAGTCCACATTTTTGGAAACCAAATAATTATATGTACCATCCTGAATGAACACAGAAAAAAAAACAAACTGAAGTTCCCACAATATAAGACAAAGGACTATAATAAAAACGTTTTGCCCCTCGACAGCATTGATTAGAAAATTAATAATTGAAATGATGCATAGCCTTTCACATTTCTCTAATGTCTAATGTGGTTACCCACTCTGTTTATGGCCTATGAAAACAATAATTTACACAATATCAACAAAAATTTAATAACAAACTCAATAATTTCCTAACTAAAATACATGTTTCAATTTTATTACATTGCCGTATTCGACATGAACATATTAAAAGCTTTGTTGTTAATCGTATTTTACTGCATTGCTCAAAAAAAAGCTGAAATCTATTTAAAACCATATTCCAACAACAGCGAATTTAATGTGTGCTTACAAAGAATCGCAAGTATTTACTTCAAACCAACTGATTATGTAATCCTCATCAATCCCAGTGATAAAGTATCGTTTTATTATGAGAAAAATACTCCTGTTATTGTGCAAAACAGCCAAAATGTCAAGGAGTTTAGACAGAAATCAGCCACCGGCTACATCATAAATGTGAAAAATGTGGAAGATCTTCAAAAAAACATAAACCTGCTGAGTTTACAGAAAATGTTCAATCCAAACGCACTCACTATTATCGCAATCGAACACATAACCGAACATATCTTCACTGTGTTGAATAACATGTTTATGCGCAATGCGATCGTACTGCAAAAAACTGAAATATTCACCCACTTTCCGTACTCTTTGCAGGATTTAAACAAACCTCAAACCAGATATAAATTGATTAACAGATGCGTTGGCGATCAACTAGAGTTCAACGAAACTTTGTTTCCTGACAAAATTCCCAAAGTATGGACAAACACCACTATACCAGTCGGCTATGTGAAAATCGAACCATTTATCATCATAACTTCAGATATCGAATCAATGATGGGATTTGAGATCGAAGTCATGAACGTTTTGAGAAGCATCCTAAAATTTAATGTGTCATACACAAAGTACAAGACCAGAGGTTGGAAGATCAACGACCGATACAGCGCCGCTTTCAAAGACCTCCAGGACAGGAAAATTATGACATGCCTCGGCGCTTTCAAAGCGAGCGATGAGGAAAGCATCGACTTCCACATGACCGCCTACTCGGAGGAAGATGTTGTCTGGATTGTAAAAAGACTGGCACCTATGAAGTACTGGCAACGAATTGCTGTTATCTACACACCATCTCTCTGGCTTTTGCTCTTTTTGTGTCTTATAACAGTTGGCGTTGTTTTTTTCACTCTAAGCAGAAGAAAATTCACTATCTTCGAAGCTTTGCTAAAAGCATTGCAAATTTTTTTGAATCAATGCGCTCCAAATCTTCCTCAAGATTACCACTTTCGACTTGTAGTAATCAGTTGGTGCGTTTTGGCACTTCTTTTCAACACTGTTTTCAATGCAAAACTGCTTCAAGCACTCAGTGGGATAGTGGACCATCAATTGGAGTCCATCCAGGAGATGATAGTATTAAAGTACAAGTTCCTTTTGCCTGACTGGCTTCAAGAACTCTTCTATTTTGACAACGAAGAAGATCGGTACGTTTCGCAGAACTACGAAGACTGCGACGAACCGGAAATCTGCTTGGATCTGACATCGCATAGTTACGGCCTTGCCACATCTCAAACTTTGTGGTTCGCAGAATATATAATTCCGCGGAAATACGTGGATGGAGAAAGAGTTCTTTTGCATATTTCCAACTGGGAACGTACTCCGATAATGTCGTATGTAATTAGCTGGTACTACCCGAAGGGTTTTCCATTAACAGACCAGTTCCAACGTCTGCTACTTGGAATGCGGGAAAACGGGTTCATCTTCCACCGCTACGATTTCTACGACTTTATCAATTCTTTGGCTATTGGTCGACTGGATTTCGAAATAGTTCTGGATTTCATGCAAACACCTCTGAATCTAGAACTTGTGCAAGGTGCGTTCTATTTACTCTTTCTCGGGTATGGCGTAAGTGGAGTAGTATTTGCTTTGGAAATAATCTACAATATATTTCTAAGGGAAAAGTGCACTAATACACGATTGTCATTGATTAATGGACGTATGTGGATGAAAAATATGAATAGTTCTCACAATAGAAAAATTAGTAGAGCTTGAAACATTCTGTTTTAAATGCGACCCATGCTTCGTTTCTTGCAAGTGTATAACTATTATAAAATAAGTACCGTTTTTTCTGGATATATTCTCCGTACAATTCCGCTTCAAACATTGTTGTAATATGCCGTCAACAAGTGTAGGTACATGGTACATATCGTAAAGTGGATGTTTAATAAAGTTTGAATGTAAATGGCGTGACACAAAGTTTTTGATTTTTTTATCTTAAGCGATCACTTTCGTATTTCCTTAATGGATCTGAGAACTTCGTGTGAAAGCTGTATGGGGAATTGCTGATATTTACGAGTAGGAAGTTGTTTGTTCATTTTATTAACATAATTTTGAGATGCGTCGATACGGTAATGAATTTGCAAGGTAAAAAGTCATGGTATTTCTTCCTGGGCAATTCGATAGACATTGGAATGCTGATCAAAGTCAGAGAAATTCCCTATGATAAACGCATTACAATTTTATTATTAAACACTTCGATGTCGCGCATAAGTACATCAATTTTTTTTATTGCAAGTGAATGCTTGCTAATAGCTGCGAGACTAATTTCTCGTGCAACATCACTTCTTTGTTGAACAACAAAGAATTCTCTACTCAATTGATTTATTACGGAATAGGAGATTAAGTAATAAGAATTTCGATTTTATTGAATAGAAATACTTTTTAAATACTGTTTTACTACCACTAATAAAATTATAATTCTACTATTTTTATCAACATCCTACCCACTTTTTTATTTAGGAACCTATTTTCAAGGGAATTATTCATGCTCATGATGAAGTAAATTAATATTAATTAATCATGTATTAATTTTGTATAAGATGATTTTATCTTGACTTTATAACTAATGTTTTTAATTTAGTTTTGGTAATATTGTGGTCAAAAGTCGCGTTATTATCATATCAAAATACAAAATATGTAATAGGTATACATATATTTAAATTACTTAATTAATAAATCAACTGAGTCAACTTATTTGAATCATTAGAAAAGCACTCTCAGCCGAACATGAACTAAGTTTTTTTGTAGAAACGATTACTCCAAGTGGTAGGAGTACCTAATAGTACTAACTCCTCAAGCCGGTACTACAAAACGTTACTGAATAGCATCAAGTCGTGTGTTTATAGCGTGCTTCTCAGTCCAGTAACGACCAACTGGATTTGATCTGTTATTTAACTACATAAATTTATTATCAACAGAAGCTCTAGATTACATATTTACAAGCTATATTTTATTATTCCAACAATAATATTGTTCAGTTTTTGTTTGTGAATCAGCATATCGCTAAACAAAGGTACGTGTTGCAAAATAAAATTGTTTTCTAAGTAATCATCACTATCAATGATAAATGTGTTGTTTCACTTGATTAATCCAAATATCCTTCAAACAAATAATAACAAACCTAAGTTGTGATGTAACAAAGGAAAAAAAATGATGTAGGTAATATAAAAGTGCACTTTTTATTTTAATTAACTTCTTTTGTACCGATCTACTGTGGAACTAATTAAAATTGTTTATAATGAAATTGACTGACGGTCTCATTAATAAATATAATTGTATAACGTTATGAATATAAGTGTAATTTCTAAATCGATACTGCAGTATCTATTGCAATAAATTGCATTATATTATAAATTAAAAACTGTGACATGTTCTGTGTTCAACACATATTAAGCAATAGCATGTACACTTTTTACTTAAAAAAACACTTCAAAATATACAAGGCAATTGGAGATAATTGAGATTTTAGTTTAGGAGTACACACTTCGTCAAACGAATAGTATTTCAAAATGTTAAATACGTTTATTAAAATGTTTGTTGCAACATTACGAAAACTAGACAACAAAACATTTCATCAAAAGACGTGCACTTAGGTTGGTGTCTACAAACATTTAACAATCTCTGTTTTGTTACGCTTTTTTACCACTACACAATAATCTTTTCATTTCACCAACAAGCGAGCTATTAATTATACAATTTGATTGTGTACATGAACAGAAATTGCGAATTTAAATTCGAAACACGAAAATGTTTGTTAATTTAAGATTTTCTATTAGAGTTTTAAGGTTTCTTTTTTACTGTTTGATGAGTTTGTAGACCCTATTTGTCCCCCTTTCCACGGTACATTGCAATTAAACTGTCACACACCTTAACAATTACTAATATAACAATTATTTCTTGTACATATATGCGGGCCCTTTTTTCATCTGTCCTGCACTTTCTTGTTTCTCATAAATTATGGAATTTCTTGCACCAAGAATCAATAATTAAAACAGAAGTTGATCCCTCGATTTCTAGTATTTGCAATATTTTTACCGCAAAAGTGGATTCGATGCAGTCTTGTGCTAATTTATTTTGTTTCACTAAGAACGAAGAACGTAATATTTGAATTTTAGATTTTATGACTTCACCTTGTCTTAATACTTGCTTAGACGTTCTATTGAACGTCATTAGTATATAGGTACTATAAAAATGTTGGTCTTCGGCCTTGGTAAAGGAAAAAAGAACTACATGAAAACGTCTGATATATCTAAATATGTTTTCTAAAAGTAATAATAAATTAAAAATTGGCCAGTGTCAAGGCTAAAAAGAGATTACAGTTCAACTAATAACAGAATTGTATTGGCTCTATATGCATATACATATTCGCTTTTTCAATCACTGCTACATTTGACGACAAGAGAAATTTTTTATTGTTAAACATTAATAATAATTCATTTTAGATTAATAAGTATTTCTAAATACCTAGACATACACAATGTACAATTACAAACTGCATTTAATAGTTTTGTCAATTCTTTTTTATTTGTAGGTACTAGAGCCTTTCTTTATTCTGTTTCGCAAGTAGCAAAATCATTTATTATTTTATTGGTAGAAATTTTTCACAAATACACAATAATAAAATTATTTTATTGTGTCAACTAGCAAGTAATGAATGTCTAACCAATAACCCAGTATTAATTTATATAGAATTTAATATATAATTTAAATTCACAATACCCACGTTCCATCCGTTTTTTATCGAAATTGAAATGATTACAAAACATCCGAACATCCGGCAACATTTATGAATTGTAGTCAAATTTTGCAACAGTTCAAGTGGTTCTTGTTTACTATCAATCGAAAAATGCATTCTGTAAAAATGTCTGTTAATACCTAATTACCACTGATATTAACGACATTGACATGATTAGAGATCACTCTCCTTAATTCCCGACTTTGCAATGAATAATAATCAATTAATCTTGATTTTTTTGTTAAATGCGAGTATTGGAGTTTCACTAAATAATTAATTCGATCCCTTAATTGGTTTTGAATACAAGGAAAACCAAGTAGGGGTTTTTTCTACCAACAAAAAACGTCTTTATTAACTGAAAGCCAATAAACAGCATCATTAGGGAAAGGTGTCAATAATCTCTAATCACTTTCCCTTTCTGTATTAGCATCGATAATTACTGTTATTTATATAATCAAAAACGTAAACATTTCCAGTACAATGCCATCTGAAACGGACGTACTCTCCGAACTGGACTTGGGGGAGCCGCCAAAGGAATTGGTTGAATGGGCCAAGGAAAATCTGAATGAAAATTCCGAAACTCGATGCCAAGTTTTAGAGGAATTCCGGAACATGATATTCGGTAGGCGACATTACGTAAACTTTTGTTTTTTTGGTAGGTAATATAAAATTTCACTTTTCAAGAGTTATGAGAGTTTGGCCGGAAGAGGTGATTAATAGTATTATAAAGTGTTTTCCAAGGTGTCTGCTCTTATGAAAAAGGGGTCACATTTAGATAAATCAAATATTTGAGTATGGAATGAGTAGTCTCTTATGCAATTGCAAATTTACTCTAATTGCTGCATTTCCGTTTAAATAGAGAGTCTCACACGTTTTAACATTAAGAGTGTTTGTGTAGAATTATGAATAAAAGTTATATAAGTCTGCTTCCGCATCGCAGTCGAAAGTTAAAACTGTCAGAATATGAAAAACGAGTTTTTTTAATATTGGTGCACTAGTTGGTAATCTTATAAAAACACTTTTATCTTTGCTCATAACTGTTGGTTTTGTCCATACAGAAAAAGGTGAATGCACTCCGCATCGGACTGATGATGAATTCCTGTTGCGCTTTCTCAGGGCACGATTCTTCAAAATTGGACCTGCACATCGACTGGTAAGCTAAGACTAATTGCGTTCGATAGAAAGGCTTACTCCTTGCTTGTTTTCTAGTTGGTCAATTACTACAACTTCAAAGAAGCCAATCCCGAGTTTATTAACAATGTAAATTTGAAATCGCTCAAGAAGTTCGGAAAGAAGGACATAATCACGGTGCCTCCGTACAGGGAGCAAACCGGTCGTAGGATTCTTTTGTACAGAATTGGTAGGTGAATCCTTGGACTTTGTAAATTTTTGCAAAAAAAAAACACATGTAGGAGTGATTGAAAACTATTGTTTGAACAAACACAATGTTGAATCCAAAGATCAAGTATACATTGTTTTACCGTTTTTTTATGTGACCTCATGTTATGTAATTCAGCACAAAGTTCAGATGTTAAAGTTAATTTGCGTTAATTTGTAGGCAAATGGGATCCGAACCGATTCTCCGTCGACGAAATCTTCCAAGCGACAATTGTGATACTTGAATTGGCGATTTTAGAGCCTCGTGCCCAGATTCTGGGTGGTATTGCGATGTTCGATATGGAGGGATTATCGATGAATCAAGCGTGGTATATGACTCCCTCAATAGCCCATAAAATGGTGCAACTAATGGTGGTAAGTATCAAGAAAAATATAACTCAACAGAAATTTCAAATTATATAATTTTAGACTTCATTTCCTATGAAAATCCACGCCCTCCACATCGTAAATCAGTCGTGGATCTTTGAGATGGTGTACAACATATTCAAACCGTTCCTGGACGAGCGGATGAAGGAGCGGATTTTTTTCCACGGTGAAGATATGGAAAGCTTGCATCAGCATATCGATCCGAAACATTTGCCGGAACGCTATGGAGGCATCCATCCTGATTACAATTATAACGACTGGATTACACATTTTGAAAAGAATGAAAAAATTAAGGAGGAACTGCGTTCTTTGGGATACGAGATTGATGATAACGCGATTACTGATGATGATGATGATGATGATGATGAGAGTACCGATGAGGAAGAAGATGAAGAGTCTGATTAAACTTAAAAAAATGCTTAAAGAGCACTTACTATATTCATATCATTTCTGTGCATAACATATTAAGGGATAGGAAAATCAACTTAATTCATAAACTGTGATGACTATAAACATTTACAAGGAAAAAATGAATTTGTGATAAAAAGAAAAAAACTTTTTCGGAGCTTGTACATATATATTTTTACAAAAATTCTTGTTTTTTGAAATATTTTTATAAATTTTTATTCATATCCTTAAATAAAAGATGTTTTTATTGATTAGTAATAAAAAATTAAAATCTTTAATTGAGAGTTTGATTCAACACTTTAGCACTCACTTATTAAGTTATTTATACCATTTAAATTGCCTTGCTCAATAAATTAGTAATAATTAAATATATAAATATATAATTTTTCCCTGAGAATATAAACAAGTGACACAATTGTGCTTATGTACGCAAATATAGAGACAGTTGAGCATTAGTAATGGCAAAAAATAGTTCAGAAGTTACTGAATGTGTGAAGAGTTTGCAGAAAGTTGTTGTAGAAAATGGGCTAAAATGTCGGTTAGATGAAGAGTATTTGAACCGTTTTTTGTATGGTCACAATTATGATATCTCGTGCGCGCTAAAAGCAGTATTATTTATTAAAAAAATTCAATTATTCGCTTAATTACTGCTTTGATTTTAGCTGAAAAGTTACCAAAGTTTCGTCGACAGACACAGAGAAGAATGGTTAAATATCGATATTCCCCGTATGAAGAAAATTTTGGAATCGAATGTGATCAATGTTTGGGAAGACCTTGGTCGAAAGGGACAGAAAATTGTGTGGCTCCGCATGGAGAAATGGGACCCTTCATTGTTTTCGGCAGATAATATATTAGAGGTATTTAGTTAATTGGATTCAATAAGCATTGTAGCATTGAATTTGATTTCTGGCAGGTCGCTGGTGTGTTATGCGAATTAATATATTCAAATAACGAGCTTGTAAAATCGTTTGATATGATAATCGACTTGGAAAACTTCTCCTTTAAACATTTATATGCTTTGACGCCCAAATTCGCAAAACGAATGATTTACTTTATTTCGGTAAGGGATGATGTTAACCGTCACTAAAAGGACACAAACAAAACAATTAACTTTTAGGAATGTTTGCCCATGAAACTGTCAACGATTTACGTAATTCGACAACCTCGAATATTTTATCTTATTTACGCAATTTTCAAACCGTTTTTAGAAGAGCGCATGCAGAAAATCGTGAGTTTTTTTAATATGCGACATAGAATCAGATACTGAAATCCACAATTATTTTCAGATATTGTTTTGTGGTAACGATTTCAGTCATTTAAACGACCGCATAGGACAAGATGTATTGCCACAGGAGTTAGGAGGGGAAGGAAAGATTTCATTGTCAGAACGATGGTTTGAGATTTTTTGCAAACCACAAAATCTGAATGGTAAGTTTGCCTTTTCAGTGTCAAGATTTGCAAATTTTTAATGAGTTTTTCATCATAAATTTTCAGAGTTAAAAAAATCAGGATATATGATTGATGAAACATCCATGAAAGCTAATTAAACTGTGTAAAATTTTTGTAAATACTTTTTTTTAATTCATGATACTGGCTACTGGAGGTTCTTGTAATGATAAAAAAAAACCTGTGTTTGATGTCAACAAAATCTAGCTAATTAATTTCCGATGTACTTGGAGTACTAATAAGTTGACTAATAATTACGCTAGAATATATGAATAAAAACACTTAAACTTAGAGTTATTACATTTTTTTTCCTGTTGCCTATCGGTGATTGGTTGTAAATTGTAAATGAAAAACATAGAGAGTTGTACTTAACATTGAAAGTTTCATATCACTCTTTTATTACCTTTCGATTCAGAAGATAGACTGTGTTTTAATTCCGAGGTAATAAGTAATAACATGAGTCCAACAACAGCAGTAGGAATTGAAGAGAAGATCGCAGAACTGCAAACTCTTTTGCAAGGTAAGCCTAACAGTAATCCCAGTTGATAGCGAATATCATGATTAAATCATTCAATTTATACACTTAAAAAATAAACATTTTCAAATTCAATAATCGTTTATCAAATAGAATTAATAATCTCGGTATGGAAGAGCGCATCATAATTACTTGCAATAAAGCATAATTATTGATTTCCAAGGACATTAAAGAGACTAATTACAATAATCTAGTAAGGTCAGAGTGTGTAATCAATGTCCACCTTATTACTTACTTCCATTTCCATTTGTACTTCCGAAAAATTTCCACTACACTAAATATGCGCTTATTTCAGCGGATAAGAACTTGAAGAACTTACAAAGCGACGATGATTACTTAAAACGTTTCCTTTATTCAACTAACTTCGATGTTGAAGAGGCGATCGTAAAGGTAATTTACCGACTCATTCAAAGTAAAATTTAATTATTTCATCTTATTGAAGATGAAACTCTTTTATGAGACGCTATTAGAATTTCCCGAATGGTTTCCAAAAGAATCGCCAATACATTACAAAAATGTGATTGATAGACAGTCTCGATTATTGTCGGATGCGACTGACAAAGAGGGCCGTCCGATCTACATTGTCCAATTAGGTTCGTATCTATTATTCAAGTAGCTAAATGAACGGTGTCCTTTTTAAATGAACAACCCATTAGGTAAAATACAGACAAATGTAACTAGTTTGATGGACTATGTAGCTGTTGATAATATCTGGATCGAATCCATTATAAATGAGATGTCCATTAGGAATGGTTTATGCGTCATTATCGATATAAATGATATACCATATAGTATACTGAAGTGGTGTACACCACAACATGTTAAAGTGATTGTACAGCGCTTGGATTCGTATCCAATAAGTAATTACATCTTTCATGTGGTTAATAATTCATTTTTCGTGAATGTTGGGTTGAATTTGATATGGCCATTTCTGCCCGACCACATAAAAGAGAAGGTATTGAATTAATTTAATTAACTGCTTTGTGTAACTTACATTCAACGCGTGCTTTAGATCAAATTCCACTTTAAGAATAGGGAATCGTTGTATGAGTTTATTGATAAGAATTCTCTACCGGTGGAATATGGGGGTGAGAAAGTTCTTGAACGGGAGGAGTATTTAAACCGTTTGTATGAGAAAAGTGAGCAAATTGCAATGAATTTTCAGGCTTATCACACTCTTAATGTGTCTAAGTAATTACAAAAAAATGGGATCATACTATAAATATTTATTGGAAATATACTTATTATATTAGAGAAATTGAGGTTTATTATCTAGAGAAATTTCCTTCCATTCCAGTGCCAATTTTTTGTTGAATTATTTTCCCATAACCTCCTCGACCGGAATCGAAGTCAGTTCTGTATTCATCTCTTACCTGAAATAAAAATTACTCAATATATGAATCAGTCTACTTTCACCGCAATTCAAACGCACCTGTCCCCCAGTCTTGCCTCTCCCATACTGTCTTCCTTCGATAAAACCAGCGTCCCAATCAGTTCTTACAATTCGATCATCTAACCTGGTTCCATTTATGTATCGTAAACAATTTTCTGCATCTGCTCTTGTGTAATATTCGACGAAACAGAAACCGCAGGGGGTTTTCTTGTATTTATCTAATCCCATTACAACTCTACGTATATCACCACATTTTGAGAACAATTCATAAATTTGTTCTTCTGTAGTATAAAATGATAGATTTCCAACGTATAATGTGGATGTAAGACGTAGTAAACGGTCTTGATCAGCCCTAGTTCCCTTAAAAACAAGAAAAATTAACCAAACATAACCTACAAATGTTTAAATCACTTACTTTGAAGTGTTGGTCACGGTAAGAGCTTAACTCTATGGATGGTGATAAACTTGTAGACATTCTTTAACGAATGCTTGCACTTTTAATTAATAAATATTACAATTTTAATAAAAAAAAACGAATAATTCTAGAATCTAATTGATATGTTGCATCAAAATACAACGGAACCACATAAACTTTTAGGCAACCCAACAAACTCTTCCGTCTTACAGTCTTCATTGAAAATATTGCAATGTTAAGTTTAAAATAAAGCGCCAATCAATTATAGCATAAATCAAAGTTCATTGCATAAATCAAGGTTCTCATTTCCCCGAACTAACACTTTTCAGAAAAAGTGGGATTTCCTCTTACGTGATTCTTTTTAAAGAATTTACAAGAGATTACACAACAATCTTATTATAGTTACAACAATGACTAAAGTGTACTGGATAGGATAAATATAGGAAGGTGTTTTCCCAACCAAATAACACAATTTTATTACATATAGTACATTTATTCCAAAAACTGGCATCTTCTTAAATAAATACAATCATTAAAATTACACATCGACAGTTTTCATATCGATTAACAGACATAAAGATAAATGTTAATTAAATTACATTATAAAAAATACCTAATACAAAAAAAATAATAAAAAGGAATATCGTTTAATTAAAATCTATTTACACCACAGTATTTAAACTTTCTAACGAGCTACTTGTCAGTCTTGATGAATTCTCAGCCTGTGCGTCTTTATTAGTAGTAATCCTCCTTTTTGGAGGCAGTCTTAAACGTAATGCGTACCAAAAGTTGACGTCATTCGATCGTTCCCAAACCAGTACAGTATTAATCGTCGGTATAAAACTTGCAATTGTCTCATTCAAGGTACCCTTAATATCGTTCTGTATCGATGGCAATTTCTTCAAACTAATACACTGCAATTTTGGTCCAAAACATTGCAATTGCTTCAATGCTTGTACAATATTAGTCGAATTCCATGCACTATTCAACGTCTCCGGAGACAATACGGCCACAATACGTCGACACTGTTCTGCTGGCTCCTTTAAATCCGTATACCCTGTAGACAGAAAACAATAGCTCTTTAGTAACTCAATCTAAAGCCCCGGAATGGGATTTCCACTCACATGAATTAATATTGTCGGACAATTCCCTAGAAACACATTTATAATGGTAGCGATTCTCCAACGTCGGCACCAACACACCCAACACAATTTCAGTGTCCTTTGGTGAATAGACTATGAGCACATCGTTCAATTTGCCATCATTCTCCTCCAAACTGCCAAACGAATCGTTCAATTTCACACGTATTGGAAGCCCAAATTTGATGTAGAATATGATCAACGTCAAAAGGACAAACAGGATGACTGACATGAGTAGAATTAATTTCGTAATTGGTACAGCATTCGGATTAGAATATTCGTCTTCGACAAGTTCAATCACATTCACTTGCAATTCGACAGTTTTGCCTGGTTTGCTAATATGGCAAATGTACCTGCCAAAATCCTGTGCTTCGATTCGATTGATTATCAAATACGTGCCAAAGGTCTGCTCGTTCTCCCTGTAACACAAGTTGGTCAATTTAAATTTGTAACAAAGAGACAATCAAGACAATAGCCAGTTTTTTTAAAACAAGTAACTTTCTCACGGGGCGACAATGATCATATATATAAACGCGCTATACATTTAACAACCGGTTTCAGCTATAATGTTTTATATCAACAGTTTTGTTTTTGCCACCGTCATTACGTTTATTTTTTATCCTTTTGGTCTATTGCAATTGTTATGAAACCTAATTAAAGGCAATTATTTGGTTTTACTGAGAGACGTTGCACAAAAAATCGCTCAAAGTAAATACTTCTATAATAGCTGTTGGAATTTTACATTCATGATGTATATACGAAATCTAGAAATGAGGCTCTTGTTGCTGGAACAAATTGTTCAATTTTTTTTGTTCCTAATTTAAGAAGGTAATTGAATATTTTTGCTCTTCACAAGATAGGCGAGACGAAATGCTAATAAATTCCAAGAAACAAAGAACTTTTCACATTCGTCTAATTTCTCTTCATTTTGCAATAGATAATATTTAATTGAAAAGTGTCTTGTGTGTAAAATAATGTTAATTGCCAATCAAGTTTTTGCCATTTTCTCTTTGTTACCAAGAAATAGTTAGTGCGGCTTGTGTGTAGCTAATTATGTTTATCGTTACAAAAACCTAACAAAGCCGTGAGTGGAAAAACTATTTAGTCGCGGCAACCAGGCCCGAAGAAAAGTCCGTGTTTTTCTACAAATTTTCGAATTATTTCCGCTTTATTAAAGTACACTTTTTTGTTTGCTTTCATAACAACTTTGCATTGTTATACAAATAACGAAATTCGCAATCAGTTTTAACTGTCTCACGTGCAGCTGGAAGCACATTGTGTAAAAATTTTACGAATCTCTTTACTAGAAAACAATCATTACAATCTTATATTATCGCCGGCACATTTCCACGAATCCATCGAAAAATGATATCATAAAAGTTTATAAATTAAATCGAAATCAAGTGAATTGTATCGAAATTACCTACCTCGAGACTCGCAACTGATGAATTCGGGAATCATTTTTTAATATCGTGTTATTGAGCGACTCCTTTCGCCATACAGCTTCATTATGGGCATCTGGCAAGTCCACTTGGCCTAAGAATACCGAGAACAAGAGCGGGAAAAAATACATTATTAACAAAACGAAATTCAATCAACATGTTATTAACTGATACACTATAAGCATATATTGTCCATATATCGACTTTCCAGGTAATATGAAACACAATAGCGAAATTTCTTTAATGGAAATTCCTAAGAAATGGTCAATGTTACAACGGACATCATAAACGTCCTTTTTTCTGTTCGCTTTAATTAATTTTTAAATAGCCACACACACGCTTTTTATGGGCTACACTATATAATAAATTAACAAAACATTGGACTCTACGCGAAATAATTTCATTAAAGAAATTACATCTGTTGAAAATTTTTCAATTAAAATTGATTGGTTACGAATTGCTCTTCATTAGCGAGCCATATATACAAATGGCATTGAAGCGCGACTCAAAATTCTGATTAGATTTTAACTCTTATAATGCTTTCAATATGGGAAATTAATTTACCTCCAAACGCTTCACAAAACAGTCTTAAACTCTGTCCAATGGCAACTCGCTGGTCTTGACTTATGTATGTGATTTTCGGATCATCTGGAACCTTGTCTGCAAATAAGAAAAACAATTTCCAATAAGACCAGTTTTGTCAACAAAATAATTAGGTTTCTCAGAAATCATTTAGATTACAGAAAAGACAGCCAATTACAACATTCGGTACATAATTAGCTACTCATGCAACAACCATACTAATGACTGGAAACTACTGTCCTTTATCATAATGAACACTAATAACTTGAAAATCACCCGAAAACATGTCGTTTTGGTGAGTGTTTCTGTGGGAAATTCGCCCCCGTTCCAAACGGCCACCTGGACACAAGGCGATTTGGATCATATGTGGGCGATGAAATGTATTACATTCATGTTTGAAGTGTTATGCTAATAACAACACCCAAATAAGACATTACCAACCATGTACCGGTTAGACATATGCATAATTGCTTGGAACTAAGGTCCTTCACATTCTCAGTAATTAAAATTTGCATATAATATGATTGTTAATTTATTTATACTGAACAGACTATCAATACATTTGATGAAATGTGATCAACTTCCGGTACATACTTCCCAGAAAGCGTCACTTCAAACAATACATTGTTCACATACTAAAATGAAATTATTTTACATAAATATTCTACATATTTTGTTTGTTTAATATTGCAACTTTAGTATGGTAATTCGGTGCTTTGATGTATATTTGAATTTCGATAATTAAGTACAATTTTGATATACAAATTTCACAAAACATTTAGAATAACTTTTTGTATTTGTATTTATTCAAAAACATGAGCCGAGTAAACATGAATGCCATATGATATTCACAAGTGGTAATCAACCTCGAATTCATTTGAATTAAATTCAATCTCATTAACTTCAAGTGTCTATTCCAGAAAATTCATCTCGCAAACTGCACTCGGTTGCAATTAGTTTAATAACTTCATAAGGTAATTGGTAATCGGTAGTTCTTTGATGTATGCCCGCAAATAAAAACGGAAGTACTTCGTTGGTCTCAAATAACGGCCAAACAAGTTCCCCATTTGAATATTTTTTTAAATTAAACACTAAACGGTCTTCAATTAACCAAACATATTTCTGCCTTCTATAAAGGCATTGTTTAGTGTTGGATCCTACACACATCCGGCCAAAGTGGGTATTATAATGCATATGTTCATAGTTTCGTTGGAAAAATGGTAGGCGATTTTTTGTCTAAAGAAATCCATGCACACTCACACACACAGGATGGAAAGCCTTGTGGTTTCTTTTCAACTTTGCTTAATGACAATGCATTTATTAGTGAATAGGAAACATACGCCAACCGAATGGGTGTGTCTATGCAAAAAATGCACAAATACACTTCCAATACGATTTCTAGGACACATTATGCACTTGATAGCGTCGATTATCATCTAGTTTTATTCAGGCGTGTCATATTGAAGAGGGTTTCATGTTCTTTTCGTCATTTCAATTGTGTTTGTATACACAATGGGAAAGGATACGCGGAATTGTGAATCCCTCTTCGATATGCCCGATATGAGACAGATATTTACTTACCAAACACTGTAAGATGAATTGTATGGGAATGAACGATGGAATCATTCCGTAGCACACACGTATAATTGCCAGCATCGTTCTCTTTGATGTCCTTCGTGTAAACCGTTTGATTTGCGCTCTCTGGATAGACGATCATCGATGAACCACCTGATGGCCAAGGATACAGAACGTTGTCTTTGTACCTAAAAAAAAAGAAATATGTATCGAAAATTATTTGAACACATCGATTCCACGAAAACAGCTAATTAAGAGAGTATAAATTGACATTGTCGGTGTAGTTGATGTTGAATGTGTTTGCAATGTAAAATGCGATTACATGGTAAAAGAAAACGGTTCAAATGAGGGGTTATTGTGTGTACAATGGATTTGTGGGAATCGAGTGTGGTTCCGCTTCCACTCATTTACCATAAAACAATATTTATTGTCGTTGTTAACTAAGAAGTGCGTTTTTTTAAAGAGACAATGAGTGGAACGACCGCACACACATTATCCTAATACCCGAATGGGTTTACAGTTAAGCAAACCGAACAGAAAATGTTTATGTGCTCTAAAGTCATCCAAAAACAAGCAATTTCATATTTAAACAGATCGCACCGCGCGCATTTCTAAGAAACAAATTAGCAAGAGTTTTTAATAATCCACATCCTATTTAACAAACTGATGACTGTAGAAAAATTGTGGAAAAAATGGTGCTGGTCAAAGTCAAACGAACGGCATCCACATGCATTAAGACCAACAAGTTGATTATAATAGACAGGTTGATTACAGTTTCTTGTTGTTTAGTGTATTGTCCAACCAAGGCAAAGACCGCTGTTTTTATTTGTTCACAGGTTTGTAGAACAAAATGTTCCACACAAGTACACACTTTTATAAGCAGGTGTGTGTTTGTGTGACTAGGTCTATGTTCATATGGAGAGCGGCATCATTATAAGAAACAAGAGGCGAATGATTTACTCCAACAAGGTGTTAATTTCAATAATAAGCGCTCTTCACAAAACTTTACCATCAACACTTTTCTGACCGTCCGCTATTGATAAAAATAATGTGAACAAGTGTGTATATATGTTTTTTCCTTTAAACTATTTATCTTAATTCCAAAATGCATCATTAAACAACATAATACATATATATATAACATTACAAAATGATTTCAGCGAATCTATGCACTTCTCTCTGTGCAATCTGTCTTATACATTTTTATGTTATTGTTTCTTTACATTTTTCAAATTTTTATTAACTTATAGAACGATAATATAAATGCCAAGTGCTCCTCCTAATTCAGGTTATCAATTTTCCTGAGTAAATTTTGCTACTTTAATCTAAACTTGGACTTAGTAAACAGTTTAAGTTTGTATGTATGTAATTAAAAAGAAACATGTTGATAAACTTACAGATAGCAAATTCCAAGAAATTTTATGCACATACTTAATTACATACTTTGCATAACATACTTCATAATTAAATAACTAGGTCAGAAATGTTCGATTTTTAACAAGTGATATAATTTTAACGACAATAGACGGGAAAAATTATTAAAAATAGTTTCATTCAA
Source organism: Silvanus unidentatus (assembly GCA_963930825.1). Taxonomy (NCBI): domain Eukaryota; kingdom Metazoa; phylum Arthropoda; class Insecta; order Coleoptera; family Silvanidae; genus Silvanus; species Silvanus unidentatus. Next base: position 4,680,220 of record OZ005758.1, read on the forward strand.
GGGGAAAATCATTGGTAGAGTGAAATTTCACAGCTGTCAGTGCACATAAACTTGTCTATTCTTGCCTATACATAAAGTTTACACGATATTTATATTTTACCTGAAGAGCAAAGAAGGATTTGTGTTTTGTGTGTGTGTCGGTAGTTTGACACAAGCAACAGGCGGTCAAAACTTCATTATAAACTTGAAATTTAGTTATAGATTTGGGTGATTTATAATTTTCAACTGTCTATCTTTACGAGAGGGTATTATTTAGTGTGTCTCAGGTATATAAATAACAGGAATTCACTTGAGGAAGTTCCAGGAATACAATTTCGTCCGTTTGTGTTGCCAAAAGGTATCGGGATGGGTAAAATTTGCAATGAAGACTTCAAAGGTCAACAAATGCGACGGTCACATTTAATCAGAATCTCTTTTAAGTTATTATAAAATTTTTTTACTGAAAACACTCTCCCTGTTCCCCTCTTTGGGGATTGTGCCAAGTCATTTTCGCTTCGTTCAACCGATGATACGATGGAAATGACTTGATGGATGGCTAGATGGACATCATCAATGTGTTGGGTATTCTTAGAATGATTATATGGGAGAATATCCGATTAGTATATTGTACCGATGGATAATATATACCCAGAAATGAATACCTATTATAGAAACTTCACATTGTATTCGACTCTCTAATTATGTGGTGCTCCTTTTGCGAATAGACTTCAACGGTGCTCTAACCGAAATTTAATCTCCAACAACCGTTCCACTCTCTTTACAAATTTCTCATTGTAATACACGTGCACAATGTTTTTGAGTAAAACACCATTTGTATTTTTCGTTAAAACAATACATTGATCGACGATATAAAAACAATTTAATAAATTCGAAAAGGTGCACTTCCAAGAAGTACTTGAATGGCTCAGGATGACACATCAGTAAATTATATAAATGGGATGACAGCTGTAATAGAAGATCTGATGGTTCGTCAAATATATAGACCACGAAGCAGAAAACAATAATTATGAATAGGTGTCGGTTTTTCTAATGATGATGGGCACTTTTTGCTCCTTGTTTATTCAGTCAACCTGGAGGCGGATTCGTCCCTCAAGAGAATTTAATTACGGTCGTTTAGAAGTCATCACAACCCCATTACTGATACTCTTCAATTACATTAATATAATAACCAAAATATCCACTTGAAGTCGGATTAGGTATGTGGTCTGTGGAGGGCGCTTCATCTTTTTCTCTTCTCCTTTGTTTTGATGATGCTGTGCATATGAATGAACATTACTGATGACTATCTGGGCGACCGTCCCTTAAAAGTTTGGCCAAACCTCCACTTATGGTGGTTCCCATGCATGCTGATGATGAATGGTGATGCAATTTGCTGATAAGAAATAACAATAAAGACGACATGTCGGATAACAATCGCTTTGTTGCATTCCATATTCATTGGTTTATAGGCAATGTGTTGAGACAAAGCGTAATTCTGATAAATTTACGTAAATGGAAAGTCTGACAAATAAAAAAATTGTTTCTGCAAGTGCGACATTCATTAAACAGAAACGGGAATACGTATTTTGGTTACAAAACATATTTACAGGGTAAAGTTTTAAAATATGATCAAGTTTAAAAGTACCTTTATGCTACTGTATATTTCAAAGAGAATCTAAATGAAAATCAGATTTTCCTGGAAAATATGTGTTATTTTTATTTGAGTTCTCGCATTGTACAATGGAAGACTGAACCAAAAGAGAAAATATTAAATCGAGTTTTGAATATGAAAGTTTAAAATTGAAATAAATAAGTCTTATAGACGAAGTTTCAGATTTGTACTATGATTTTGTGGGAAATACAATGTGAAATGATTCATAGAAACCGAAATGGAAATAAATGATAAATTTGATAAATTGCCGCGATTTACGTAATGTTTAATTATGCATATACCATGTATTACGAGATGTATTATGTACGTACGTAGAAGACAATAATCATTGACTGTTGTTAGGAATGACTTTTTACAATGTTTCAAATATTATTTAATGGAAAATCGTTTTCTTTGTAAGTTTATTTTCACATAGCGTGAAAAGTGTCTTCCAAGAAACTGTCGATCAATCAAAAGTCGTCTCACTAAGCGCATGTGGTATTGGGATTTTCATGAAAGATATGGAAAAGCTTTTAGAGGATTGAAGTCAGTCATTTTGTTCATAAATGCAGTAATATTATCGGGCACTATTTAACATCGATCGTATCCATTTTCCTCTTTATAACCCTTGTGCTCGAGTAACATGTTAAAATAAACGCTTCCTTATAGATATTTATACTCTTATATTTATATTGGCAAATTTCGATATTAGACATTTCAACAGTCAACGACCGAAACACACCGACAATTTGGTGATAAAGTTAAATTAAAACTTTTACAACTGTAAACAAACTCGAAAATCAATGTAAGACTATCAACCAACGCATTGCTTAAAATGTTTCGTAGAAGTGATTTCTAATAATTAGAAGTATATGTTTTACCACTTCCATAAACAAATTATCTAGCCCAATAAATCAGTATGTAATTCAGTTTCGGGGAAATCTTTTTAAACGCACGCACTTTATCGCGAATTTCCCACCTACGATACTCTAATTACACTCACCTCTACAAGCACATACATTTCCTGCTAAAGATTTCTGATAAATAATTTCCTGCGACCACGTCGGTTATTAACATCGCTAAAATCATTTTAGAAATTCTTCACGTTCACCTTTCTACCACAGACACTCTGTTCAAAGAGTTATGATCTCAGAATAAATAATATCAATATAACAATATGCATACCTAATACATTAGGAGAAAACTGCGAAGAATTCATTTCGATATCAATGTGGATAGTAAGTATATGTATTTATAGAGCACACTTAATGCGCTGTAATTAATGTTTCATCTTTCTCATCTTAAAATCGAAATAGTCAGCTGTTGGAAGTTTCTTGGAACAGTGCGTTGGCAAATTACTATTTTTTTCATGTTCGTCTTCTGTATGTAAACAATTGGAAAAATGTGTTTCGACCATAAAGCGAGAGCAGATGTCTCATCCAAATGTTATTTTAATTAGAACAAATTCAATACAAATCAAATTATTCAAATTGCTTTAACAAATGCAGGTATGAGGCGATTTCAACAGCAAACAATACAAACGTATCAAACTTGTACGAACTAATCGATACTGTTAATTGCGTTTGAAAGTTCATTATAAAACTGATTTCCAAACACCAAATTGACTGTTCAATTATATTTAATAAACCGCATTTACGCACAAACATTTGTTATAAATGTTGTGCTTCAATAAAACTTGCTAAAATCTTGAAAACGTGCCCCGATGTCCTTGACGTGTTTCCCATTCATTCAGTATAAACGACCATTAAGAATGCAAGAGCACCAAAAAAAGATGTAGTCTCATTTTCATTTCGAGCGGACATCTAAATTTCACATCTATACCCCCCATGGGCGTGTAGGAGCACAGATAAGAGCCAGGTCCATGGTGATGGTGGGAACACAAAGAAGTGCACGCCACTGTGTGGTAAAAAGTCGGGGCGGCCGCACCTCGAGACAAAAGAGTTCTTGTAGACATAACCCAGTGGATGTTATCTCGTAAGTCTAGTTGGTATAAGCAGGTTCTGACAAGCACCAACAAATAAATTGTTCACATCAACAAATCCCACACACAAGGGCCACTTTTAACGATCCTTCCATTTCCTATCGGTTTTATTGCTAATGGACATTGCATACAAAATTGTTAATGAACTTTTTGGATTTTTGATACCTTTTTCAGAGTCAGATGTTTTTTATTCACGATGGGTAATTAATGGTTCATTTTCGGTGCTATTTGGAAGATCGAAAGAAAGCAATTGTTGTTCTTTGTAAAAATTTTACTTTCGGCCCAGTTACAATTCATTACCTCTTTGATACAAATAGGTACATTTTACATCAGCAACTCGCTAATAGCAACCATATTTGTATATAGTTGAAGAAGTTGATTTACTGTTTTTCATTTAATATTGGCTTCACAAGTAACTTCTGGTATCTGATTGTGAATAAAATAGTATACATATATCGGCCAAAGGGCATTGTTGATTCGAGGAAGTTTTCTCTCGACAAATATATTTGTTTAGTTTTTCAATTACCAAAATGTGGGAAAACTGTGATATAATTCAGCTTAAGAACACAATTTCGAAATACACTTGAGATAACCTATTTTTTTGGAAAATTGTACAAACAAGACACATGATTAAAAACATCCCGGTTTATACTATAATTACCTGTTTCTTACTATCTTATTTTCCCATGCAATCTGCAGATTTGTTTGCCTTTCTATGCGGCTACCACAAGGGCCCTTCGTACATCAAATATTGATTCTTCTCATAAATACGTAATTGAATTATGAAAGACCCTTATAGAAACTCTGTAATTACTTTAAAACACAGCATGTAATTACTGCTTTGCGCTAGATAATTGCATGTAATACTAAAACGATGATGAACTAAAATTATTACAATATTACATCACGATTAATTTTGTATTGCAGGATTCAACTTGTCGTTCTGAGATGCAAGAGTGCATGAGTCGTTCCGCTCATAAAACGAATTTCGGACAATTTCACCGACGAATGGGATTGCGTGTGTGGCCAGAACATATGTGGAAAAAAAACCGCCACACAAAGGACTCAGGGGTCACTTACAAATACATACAACATTCCAACAATGGACAAAATGCGGCGGATTTATAACCCGTCCTGGCCAATTATATGGCCAACAAATTATAATGAATTTGTAGAAACGGATAGGAGATCTGTTTAGAAAAGTAGGTAGACAATTTATAATTTCATTCAAATTTCTAAATGAGTAATTGGCCTCAGGGGTCCAGACAGGGACCATAAAATATTTATAAAATGCCATTCCCTGGTATTGATTTGGGGTTTCGGAATATCCGAAATTTGTTCCAGTTAATTATTGAATATTTGATGGCCACACGAATGGTGTTCAGAGTATAGATAAGTTTACAGTAAACACAATGCGTCGAAGGTGTTCTCGGAAAATTGCGTATCTGATGATGAATTATTTGCCAAGTTTTTCGCAAAAAGGAAAGCCATCCATTGATTTGTTTACAATTGAACACCCTAATAAACCGTATCCTCCCAATTACTACGTTGTATACAAGTCGTGACTATGTCATAATTATAGTGGTTTTATTTTATCGTTGCATAATGAACCAACTTGATTACTCACCATTCGATACTTCTGTATCCTTTGGCGCAACAATGCAATCCTTTGAATGTACCAACAACGGCAAACTCCTCGTAGGTCGCTTCTTTAGTAAATTGCATGAATGTGACATTGCTGTTGAAATTGTTAATCGAACAATAATTCTCGATGCCCAATGCACGTTCAACACTAACTAAAATGAAGACCAGGAAAATTGCGTTGCGGGACATTTTGTCGCAAAATTTTTTTATATTTCCGGTTGAAAAGTTTACAATTCACAACACAAAAAGCCACTTAAGCTCGTTTTATATTTTGTTAATAGGCATATTGTCGGCGGAAAATTGAAGAAAGTTACCGGTTTCGCGTGAACTTTGCCGAATTATGAACACTCTTACACACTTTACGTGCCAACACGTGATTGAAGTTGAAAATTGAATTGAGAAGTCGGTTGTCGAGGTTCCATAGTGGGGACCGGTCGTGTTGGATCGTGTTTCACCTGTTCGCAATTCGGAGTGTATCGTGAGAGTCAATGAATATTGAATTTGGAAAAGATTGATATTGTTCAATTGTGCGCACCAAGGGCCGAAAGTATATTGATCGATGCAGATTTTGGAAGTTCGATGGAACTAAGTCCGATTTTGCTGACCAGAAAAATGTATTCCGAAAAAATTGATAGATTTATGAATTGATAAGGACCATCCCCCACAGCTGCAAAGAATTCAATTAAAAATAGAACAGCAGCTATCATTTATCGAATGATCTTTGCGCAAACAATGATTTAGATAACAATTATCGCAAACTAAATGCAGATACATGTAATCTTGACACCTTATTGCTCTGTAGAAATGAGATTGCTATTTCCAATCTATCATTGCCTACCATCCAATAAATTATATACGTATTTATCGTATTAGCAACTAACTAGTTACTGTAAATAAGATCTAGAATGGGTTGAAGAGCTTTATTTTATAAGGCGCATTCATCAATATGCATGCCTATCATAAGATAAAATGATTTTTTCAACGGGCAATTAAAGAAAACAATTAAAGATATTAATCTCATAATCACCCATCTGCTAATCTGTTTATCAACAGAAAAACAAGTGTGCTTATAAGTATCCCCTATTTTCTAAAATTCTACAATATAAATTGATTATTGCAATTAAAAGTAGTCTTATTGTTAACGAAAACTTGAAACTACAAAGATGCGTTTCTTAGCTTGCGTGGTTTTTGCCTTGTTGGCGGTGTACGCCAAAAGTGAAGAAGTTGAAATTTGTAAGTAAACGTCAACAAATTCATATTATGTTTTAATTTTATTTTCTTCATCTTTTCAAATCTGTAGCCGAACGAGATATGCAAGTTCTACTATTTGAAGACGTCATCAACAGTACTCTCAATGGGGTGCTTGGTGCTATTCCCGATCCCTTAACCATCGAAAAATTGGACCTTGTTGCTCCTGAAACACTTGCTGGTTTATTAGAGTAAACTGATTTATTCTGATAATTCAAATTATAATAAAGACTAATTGTGGTCATTTTCAGAGGAAGCTTCAACATTTCTAATTTCCAATTAACTGGTGTAAGAAATATTGTTGCATCGAAAATTGCCCTTAGTATTTTGTCCCTTAGTTTAACAATGACCGTTGATGTGTCATCAATAAATTTGAACACCAACTACGCTGCTGATGTCTTAGTCCTTGACTTACTGCCCTTGTATGGCGGTGGAAAAGCCAAGTAATTTTTAAACAAGCGCACAATTTCTAATCATACTAATAAATTACGTCCCTTTCAGCATTAATATCGAAGGTGTAACTCTAGATATTAAAGGTGCAGCCAATCTCACTGGAGGTATTAGTATAAAGAATGTCCAAGTACTTCTCCATGTTGGTGGAATTACGGTAAAAGAGTTTTTTTCATGTTTTTATTAGCAATATTTAAGTGATTTCTTTTCTATTCTAAATAGTTTGATTTGCATGGTCTTTTGAACAATGAAGATTTCAGTGCTTTGGTGAATACTGCTTTGAATGACAATGTTGCTAAGTTCCTCAACGATAATGCTGAGGTTTTATCCAGCATCATTAGTCCAATTGCAGAAACGATCATCAACGCGATTTTGGGATCGGTTGTTAAAGAAAATCCACAAATACAAGAAACATTAGCTTTGTATAACAAACGTCCTTAAGTCAACATACAGTGGAAATATATTATGCAAAAGATTATGTTTTACATGTGAATAAATAAATTGTTTGAAATAGTTTGGCTCAATCTTATCAAGATATTAAACAAAAGGGATCAAGAGCTTTGGATATAGTCCACCAGTAATTGCTACTTTAAACAATGAAAACATGTTATCTACATCTTTTTATTGTGGACAAAAATAAATAATTTAAGAGGAATTAGTAACATAAGTGATATTTTAAACAATTGTAGATATTTTTACTTAAAAATTGATAAAGTAAATGAAGGATAGGCAACACATGTTACATTAACGCGGGAAATTATTTCAAAGCTCACGGAGCTTTAATCAATCTTCTACAGATTTAAACAAGTTATTCGAAAGTAGCACAATTTTTATTTAAATAATTGGTTTCTATCTATTGCAATTGGTATAATAGATAAAACAATAAATTAATTATCCCAGTTTTTGAAAAATGCGATTTTGTGCTTTAAGTATGTTCACTTCAAGTAATAATAAATACCTAAGTAATGATTCTACGATCGTGATATTAGCTCTTATATAAAATAATTCTAGTGATAATAAATTCCACGAAAATGCTTAATAATGGGGAAATATCATGATGGTATTCATTGATAATTTTTGCTAGATATTCGGTTAGTCCATCACTTCTATGTTGAGAGTTTAATTCTTGATGGTACTAAAAACAATGATTAATTATCATAAAATTTGAAGTAAATTACATTCGATTTCTTACTTGACTCGATTTTAGTGTGAGTAAAACATTCACATTCCGCACCCAAATTGGTAATATAGGAAGTGTTTCATTGCCTTCAATGTAAATATCGTTGAGATTCAAACTAGAACCGAAAAAAGCTCATCAATTATCGTCACACTTCTTGAAATGTGAACCCACTTGTACCTTAACCTAGTGGAGTTGTTTCTTATTTCCACCCCATTACTCTCCATCCAATGATTATCATAATGCATATGGAACTGAATATTATCCACAAGGAAAAGAGCTTTTTGCACATAATTCGGACGAAAATTAAATTCCGGCATAGAAATGTTCACCTTTTGGATTCCATATAAATTTAATGTTGAGATGGTTACATTATCACTGCAAATTAATTATATTCATCATTTTATAGGAATTTTGCTATCATGTGATTACGAACAATAAATAATTATTTTTTCGTATACTAACTTCTCCTATCACGTTTTCGTGGAATTCATCGTCTCGAATTTGTTCTAAACTCCCCGTTAAAAGGTGTTCAATTATTTGGCTCAATCCTTCAACATTTTGAATGTTTGCTGGAAAAGAGAAAAATCAATAAACGTGTGTGAATCATACATAAAAATATATTTTATAGAATGATAAAGTGAGGCATTGAGCAGATTGAAACGTGATAAAAATGAATAGAATAATATAACCATTGTAAATTTGAGTACTACTAAGTAATTGCATAATAAAAATAACTAATATTCAAATACCATTCGTATCAATCATAGATAAATCTTATAAACCTTACTATTCAACTATTTTCTTACCTAAATAAAGTTTTTTTTTGCATTATCGTATAAAACTGAAAAAGTAAATTTGCTTAACTCAAAATGATGGAAGTATTACTAAGTATTATGCACAATAATAAGATAATGATGGAACTTTAGATTGTACCTATGATTCAAATCGAAGTTGTTTCCTTGAACAGTTTGATTTTCAAAATTGACTATCGTCATGAGAATAAATAGTACCGACTAAATCAATATAGCACTGAGATAAGCACTCTTTTTTCAAACCACATTTTACTGCTTATTTCGATCATTTATTTAAATGCATGAAAAATGTACAAATTTATACGCCCCTTTAGATTAAAATTCAGTTAACGAGTTCGTTTTTTAATTAATTTGGGAAGCAAATGGTTACATACACTAATGGAACAAAAAGAATGCTGTATGGGAAAAGGAAAAATGTTTGTTAATTTAGTGAACACATATTACTGCTTACAAATATTAAAGTTAAAATTGATATTAGATTAAGCACACCTACCGTCAATCAGTTCATAATATGACAGGAATAGTAGTAGTGAGAGATATAGAGCACTATTCATTATTGTTCCTTAAATAATATCGTAAACACTAAATAACTTAACGTATTTCATTAAATACTGTAGATTTAACGAATTGAATCGAATAGGCAATTCTTGATGCCAAACACTAAAACCTGATAAAAGAGTAAAAACTAATGTTCGATTATTATATACCAATATGTAAGCGGAGGTGTTATCTTATCTGATACCTTACAATCCTAAAATCCAAATAACGTAGGTACGTACGTTATTTCTCGGATATCACGTTAGAGGTTATTAGTTTATAGGTATAATCTTTACTAAGTATTAATATATCAAATAAGTTAGGTATGAGTTATTAAGTCACAATCACAATTGCTCATGTCTGGAAAATTTGAGGGAAAAGTGAACTCCTTTTACTCAAAAATAATAGATACTCAAAAAAACAATGGATCTGATATTGTCACACACCTTTATCTTACACATTATGTAGAAGTCACTATCTTTTACCTATAATAATCAATTAATATATGTATATTAATTCCAATTGCTTTTAAGTTCGTTAGTCATCACAAATATATGTTTTCTAAGATCAAATATTTTAGGTATTACTTACGTTAACGATGAGAAGCGATATCATTGAAAAATATCTCATAAAATTATATTTAAATCTTTAATAGTTTATAATAATGTCTAGAAATTCCCATTTCAGAATATCATAAATCAAAGTACATATGTACTTTTATTTTTTTTTTATTTTTCCCAATTTGCAATACCGAAAATCTATACGGTCCATTTAATTCCGAATCAAAAGACCAACACAAAAACGCCTTATTGAAAAATAGTTTCATTAAAAACGATTAAAAGAGCTAGTTGTTATGGAAAGCATGCGCTTGAAATTTAAGAACATATTTGGAAAATGAAAGCTTTTCACCAGTAGCATTGCGTCGCTCGTTCTGAATACACTTCAGGGCGGCCTGAAACGTGTCCTCTGTTTCTATACCCACCACGTGCTACCCACAGTCGCTTTCTATGTGGACCCTATGAAATAAGAAATAATCCTGTCAAAATATCCCATCAATTATCCATTATGGATACTTTGTACACGGCCCGTTTTCACACTTTTCCAAACCTAACGAAAACTGGCACCATGGAAAACGCATTCACCGAAGAAAGTATTCTTTCCCTCTTAATCATAATGGGGAGCAGCATATCACTGGTTGCATTGGTTTTTGCTTTCATAACTTATAGGTGAGTTGGGGAACTTTTTTAACAGAAAAATTTACAACTTTTCTGCTGGGCTTTGAAGGAAAGTAGTTGGCAAATACGTTGGAAATATTAAACAAGCCTAATATTCGACAGTAGCTTTGAAAACCGCTCATTTTTTTGTGTTGAAAAACTTTAAAGCGTCCATTACCATATTCGGTGATAGGAATATGCGGACTCGCAAATGTACCTTATAGACCGAAATAATCGAATTTGATGGAAAAGTTTGTTCGAAAATTATCATTGAATAGAAATGTTAACTTTTCACAGTGATGGAACAATATTTTTTATTCCATCCTCTACTTGAAATTCCAAACGTTTAAATTGTGGTCAACATTGCAATGTTCCGTGTCTGCCCTTTATGCTTGTGTATTTACATTAGTAATTTGAATAAATTACACAAACCGTATTTAGCATAACAATTATATTAAACAGGGATGCCGTTGTGCAATAAATTCGACGTCTGATTTGACGTTTTTACGGCCTTTTAGCACAGCAGGGCCGCTTGTATAATTTTTATCAGTTTTACCAACACATTTACAACCCCCGGCCATGGGCTGATATTTTCTACTAAAAATATGTGCAATTTTTCTTCAAGTAAACCGAGCGGAAATCTAATGATAAAACAGTACCTACTAACATTTTCGAGCATAAAGAAAATTTTGTGTACAGATGTTGCACATTTCCTACAGACAATAGACAAAAAAACACGCTTTTAAACGAAAATCGTCAACGAAGACGGATAATTTTTATAATGAATCCAGAGTGAAATTATGCAGCAAGAAGAAATTGTTATGTTAATTTCGGTGAGAAGAATCGACAATGTTCCTCAAAATTACGGCAAAGAAATTAACTAAGCGCACTTATTTTAATTGCCTGGATTCCCATAAAATTTATACTTTTAAAATACGTTTTAAACAAATTCACAGGTAAATATTGATTTTCTTGAAAAGATAACTAAGTGAACTGGTTATATAGATAAGTTAACATCACATAATTATCAATTAAGTATCAGGAAAATAAATACTTTGGAAAATCCGCAACTTTATATAGTTTGAACAAAACAAAAATATCCTTGATACCAAAAAACTCTTGCACAACTGTCGCATCGTTTCTCATTTCATGCAGAAAATAGCGATTGGGATTATAAAATTTTCAATATATCGTCTAGAGAATAACAAGGAAAGATTTTTAACACGGACGTCCTTTTGTGCAAACTATTTATTTAGACAAATAAACGATAAATCTTCTGTTATCTAAACTAAAAATCGTTCCACTTTTGATTTTAAAATGTAGACACTGCAATATAAAACCGAATAAGTTACTCATTTATGTGTACACTTATTAACACACACCTAACTTCAAATACGAATGACTAATTTTGTCCTCATTCCCTGAAAATTTGACAAATTCATTAAATGTCTCTCCATTAATTTAATTAAAATTCATTTGGGACAGATTAATTGAATTCATAAAAGACAATAATTAAAATAATGCCAAAATATGTAAATAATGTGTGCTATTTTCCGATGTTTTGCATTTCCAACCGCATTTGCACAAGTTGAACTACGACATTCCAGTTTAATAACAAAATTACTAGCATATTTTTCCCATGAAACGACTTCAAAATAAACCCACACAGTCACCGAAGTGTGGAATGAAAGTTTGTATGTTTGTTTAAACAGACATAAACATCCTGACACATCCTTTTTTAATTTAACACCTTCTAAAGCGCCTCTGTAAATACGGCAAGGAATATGCCCATTTCGCAGCACGAAATGAAATTGCCCCCCAAAGAGCTTGTTTAGCTCATTCCTCTAATCGAGTGAAAAATGTGTCCTGAAAACCATATTCGCCGTTGGGCGCAAAATTAATCTCACTTATGGTCTCAATTTCGGGCCAAGCCAGTAATAATTTTAACATATCTCAAGATATGAAACGTTCCACATATTTTCCTCCTGTTACATCATCTTTAGTCCATGGGGATTAACTATGGATTTATGCGAGCACGAATCGAGCGCTTTTATTCCAAAAGCCTCCATATAACGCCGGACTAGCGTGGACATTTAAATGAATTTATTATTAAATATCAGTAAAATATTAAATAGTTTGGGGAAGGGCCATTCGCGCTTCATTTTCCATATAGATTCTCTCTCCACTAGGTATACCTTCACAAAATGTTTATGGTTGTACTAACTAAATAATGAACACCATAATTCATCAACTTTGGGTCTAATGGGAATTCACCGTTTTCACCCGCAATGTGCATTAAAATGTTCGCTATATTTTAATGAATTAAAATAATTCACATCCATTAAAATCCATATATATACATATACCAGATACATGTGTGTATATAGAATAGAATGTGGATGAAATATTCAATTATTGCGACCTTTGATAAGAATTTCACAAAAAACATTTCACGAGAGTTTTCGTTGTTATATGTATCACATAGGAAAATTTAATTAAACCCATTGTTCATATTCACATTTACACTGCAATGGATATAAAACACTGTTCGTATTAACATGACATTGTAAAACACACACACGGATTTCTTAACACAGCCTCTGGCTATTTTCCGCCCAAAAGCTTTCCTTACTGAAACAACAAGACATTAAAGAAAAATTTCAATTTCGTATACTTATAAATATTGACTGCCTACATAAGATACAATTATATTACAATAAAATAGATATTTTTTACAAGTGGAATTTAATTATAAATACACGAGGGTTATAAAACAGTGGCTGATGTTTTTGCTGTACTTCCGATTCGAGAGGGAAATTTAATGGTGCATCCCTTTATATCGCTAAAAGGGGTGGGTGTTGGCTGTTTAGCAATCTCTTGACCGATTTTCAAATGTGTATGTGCAATAACGACGAAATGATGATGGATTATAAAATGCAATCTAATTAAATCACAAACATTTCAAAACCGATCCTTATGTGCTCCACAAACGCTCATTAATTTGCGATTTCGGAGGCAAATGTTCGATTTCTATTATTTATCTTTCTCTATTACAGTGGTTGTATAACATTTTTGTTTTAATGAGACCAGTTTACAAAGCGTTGTTATTGTATTTGTACAACATTCTTTTATCAAAATCATAAAACGAATTCACTAATGAACAAACCTCGGAACAAACTGTATATATGGTTTAAAAGAAAAATATATTCTTGTTAGAACTATTTTGTATTCGGGTCCCCTTTGTTATGTGTTCCTTCAACATATTGCATGTCTTAAGGGTTGCTAATTAAACAGTAGGTAAATACAAAAGGTTAAAAAAATCGTACACGAATGGAAATAACACGAGTTTAATTAACTTGCACGAGGAAATGACACTCCGTTTCATTGTCTACCTAATCCAAAAAGCGTAAAATATCGTCGGTATGAAATAAATTTATAACATTTTCACTATAAATTTCATGTGGAAATGTGAAAATCTGTGTTATAAATGAGATTGCAGTGAAACAGCTTTTTCCTTCATATATTAGTGGGTTTTTTTATAACACTCTTAGATATACTAGAATTAACACATTAACAAACTTATTTTTTTCCTGAAAAGCAATATCGTGATCTTCTGCCAACTACCCTCAATGTCAATCGTGCGACCCCTAGTATGTCACCAAGCCGACGTTTGAGACACTTGCACGAGCAATAAAATCTCTACTGAAAATCAGAACAAAAAAGGACTTCTCAATAAAACACAATTTTGCTCAGATTAATATCGGGAGTTTCAAAACAATTATGTAAGGCATACAAAGAATTAAACACTTTTATACGACCAATTTCGTAACGATTTCTATGTGACCCTGTAACCAACAAAACGTTTGTAATATAATAATAACAATTACACTATAAATTTTCAGTAAACATGTGAAAATCAGTGTAATAAATAAGATTTCACAACGTGAAACAGATTTTTTCCCTTTATATTGCTGTATAATCTTATCAAAATGTTCCCATATATACAAGTACTACTTATCTTCATACCGAAAACTTATTGACAACAAACACATTTGTAATACAAGAATGAACATTGTCGCTTAATTGTTATCTGCCTTTGCAGAAATTGTCTCTCTTGTAATATTCACTTATTACATTACCTTCATCTACTCCAACTTAATTATACATATACAAACGTAAGTAGGTACTGAGCTATTTACAAGTGCTCAACAGTTTCAACACAACAAGCCCCCTTAATATTACGATATTCGCTTACAGAAAAAAAATGGGGAAAAAAGAGCGACACAAAAAGACAACGTCTCTTACGACTTTTTTTCTCCAACACTATTTCAACTTTAATTCAAAATAATGGCATCAGTTGTACATCACGTCAGTGTCGTATATTTTATTTTTGTAAAAATTGGAACGTCCACAGAAATAATAAGAAGATGCCATCATATTACATAAGATGGGAGTGAAAATGGTACAATGGTGTATGTGAATCTGTCAGGAAAAGTCACCAGTATTGTATTACGTGCAAAAGACACGAATCATAATATACTTTGAAGTTCGTCGTGGCGATATCAACAGCCCTAGAGCACAATCAGCTACTTCTGTCAGTGCCATTGACACCCAGTGGGGCTGTTTTTATCTTGCCTCCTTTGTTCTACACTGAAGCCGGTTAAAAATTAAATCTATAGCGCAATTTTATACTCGCCGGATTTGATTCTAATCAATAAATCACTCACTCGCACTAATCGACTAGCTGATTTACTCTCTTTTTCTTAATTAAATCTCTGCAAGTTGCGAAACAGTGAAGAAATATAATTGACTCGTCGCGAAATTACGAAAATTATTCTTTCTACAACTACATATATAAGTAAAGAGTGAAACTGACAAATTGAACCAATAACAGAAACATCGATAGGAAACTTTACCGGTTTTGATAGAAAAACTTTTAATAACCACACCATGCACAGACAAAAGTTTCCCATCTTAAGTGAAAAAGACTTGCTCAACATTACATAACATGCAAAGAGGAGAGGATAGCTTTGAATCTTTTTCAAAAGATTGCTACAATAATTTTGCTAATTTCATTTCAACTTTGTAATTTCATTTAGGTACTATGGTGGCGGTTAGGACGAACCCGGTTTTTATGCGAATTCCGTACTTTAACTGTAAAATTGTTTATAGCTTCGAACTTTTCCGAATTCTGTATTAATATCCCATCATACATACTTTGTTGGACTGATCGATCATGAATATAAGAAGTAAATAATCTGCTCGTCACAAGAACTTTCTGAGTATGATTTAAAAACGGAAACTTTCTAATCATCTCAAATTTTAAGTAATAGGTAAGCAACTGCATTAGCATTCCCTGTAGATTTTCCCCATATACACTTAATATGTATAAGATAAAGTAAACGAAACAACTTTTTGAAACCAACATATAAATCTCTATAATTCCAAGTGTACACATTAATGTGATTTAACCCGTGCATTCTCCATATGATATGCATCTCTTTTTCTATCCGTAAAGATGAAAAATATTATACCAAGGACGGGTATGTATCGTAATATATCCTCATAAATTCTTATCTTTGGGATGGAAAGCTTCTAGCTGCCAACTGGAAAACTTGAATGCATTACCGTAAAATTTAATATAACTTAATATCACTTTGATGGGAAGAAAAAGTTTTTGCGAGAATTTTATTTAGGGGGTACGCGCCTAGATATTAAGACGAGAGGTCTGGCTTTGATTTATTTTCCAACGGTTGGGCTGAACAGGGGAAAAACTGATTAATGCATGCATGATGGATTGATTTCCATATAGATAAAAGGACTGGGAAGGTGTTCGTTTAGAGTAGAGTAGGGCGGACTGTTAATGACGTTATATTTTAGCGGCGACGGAGAGGAAATGAATGTGTTGTGCATGGAAAAGGTGTTCCAGTTTGTTGATATACTGTGGACCGTTTTGCTAATTGTTCATTAGAGTCCTGTGTTTCTTGATGTACTTCATTCCGTATGCAACACAACAACAAAAGACCGTTTGCGATATGGGCTTTCAGGCGTGTCTTTAAGACATGTAAGCACCGAAATTACAAGCTTAGAAAAAATTTAATATCTTTTAAAAATTCCAAATGGAAATTGAACCTTTCTTCGAGTAAACTGGTATCCGCCCCCAGGTGTATAATATTAATTTTCCTTATACCGTTCACCTTTGGAAAATCTTTTCACATAGAAAATATTTTCGAAATAAGGTGCAATATGTATGTGTGTATAGTAAAATTGAATGGAAGAATCTTAGAAGAGGATGAAGTACTCGTATCAGATTATAATGACACAACACTGAAAAGGTTGAACCGATTTTTTTGCCTCTTCAATGGTTACACGTTTTCATTACATGATTGGCTAGGAAAAGCATTCCTTATACAGAGCAAAAAAATCTAATTACTTTTCTCCGTTTTATTCGTAGAGAAATAATATCAGAGCATTATTTAAAAGTAATGTGGATTGGATTCTATTAAGAAAGCCATAATAATATCGATGTCATCAGTTTCCTCAATAAAATACTTAGAAATTGCCGTCCGTCTTTTTGTGTTCCTCTGCTTCCTGTATTTCTACCTTTGAATAGTCCATTTCTCGTCCATTCGACGTTCGTTCCATTAACATTTCTGAAACAATTGAATATTAAAAATTAAACGGTAAATGCAGCGTAATTAAATTACACGGTTGGATCACTTAGTAAAATTGAAATATATATGTATCTTCGAATTATAATTGAAATGAACTTCTATTCAAGCAGAAAGCCAGAAAAATTACCAGAGACGACTACGTCTCGTCATTTTAACGATCAATTTAGATTCTTCCGCTATTTAACATTCTCATAATTCTTGTTAGCCCATATTTCATCAATTTTTCACGTTTACAGTATCGTCTAGATACGGCGGAGAATTGGACGGATTACGAATTATTTACTTCAAAATTTTATTTTCAATATGAACCTTTCAATAACACAATAAAAGAATTGAACGTATGTGGGCGTCATTAAAAAAGTGCTCGCATTTTATCCCCATGTAATAATTCAATTCCATCAAATCAAACATAATTGTTTCGTTTGAATCAAATCGATTATTACGTATTGAAATTAACAAACCGTTCTCGGTTGAATTAATACGTTGATTGACTGCTTAAAACCAACCTGTCAATTATGCAAACAATTCATTTTTCAATGTTTTGTCGTTGAATTGATTTTTGATGGCAATAAAATCATATTTCAACTATTGTTTGAATTTCACTAGTCGAAATGGAAAATGGGGAAAAGCCACCCTGTGCACCGTGTCTGCTGATGCTGTGCTACAATAAAATCCTCTAAATACACAAAACTTGACATTAATATGCGGCAATCGTGCACAATTAGAGTTAATTAGAATCGCCATAAAAGTGGAGTGCTTTCACCCCTTCACCGCACAAAATAATTAACATTTAGTAATTTAATGGAAAAAAGTGTGCCTCTAATAAGATTACGAATTTTACAATATTAATTATGTTGTATCTCTGTTTTGCAGTTTATTCTCGGATCTACGGAACCTTTCCGGCACAACTTTAATGAATTTATTGGCAGCACTTTTTATGACACAACTGCTGTACGTCGTCGGAGTTGGTGGAGTTACGGTAATTATCTGTTCTAAAGGCTTATAAACGGTTTGTATGTATCACGATAAAGGATTTAATTAAAAAAATAATGCGCAAATTTAGTCAATTTCTAAAATTGAAACTCCCGTTTTTAATTCCATTCCTTTCATATCTATTTACTGAAAAAAAAACATTTTATCGAGATCAAATTCTGGCGTGTTTATAAAAGTATAAATAAAATGTTTTTCAACGGATTAAATGTGTATATCAATAATATTTCATGTAGTAAAAAGGGTTCAGAGTATGGAAGGACGGATTATACGAGTATAGCATTTGCATGGCGTGTATTTATGATAAATGTACAATTGTGTCTCCAAAGAGTAAAAAGGGTTCAAGTAGCTGCATATTTCACTCGCTTACAGGCGAAAGCTCAACTTCACTGCGAAATAAAATCGCAGTCTAAGCACTAAACAGATACCTACCTCGAGTTAATTGTTTATTTCTGTAAGTGTATTGAACGTGTAATCAGTGTAAATTATTATTTAGGTTGGCACAATTAATTCGGAGCCCACTGACTGTGAGAACTTGGAAAACAACGAGATTAAGCGAGTGAAACAAGGGTAATGTTTAAACATTTGTCTAAGAAGGTGATTATAAATCAAGCTTATCGGAGGAAAGCTTGAGGCTTACAACTTTAATAGAAGTTGTAAACAGTCTAACCTTCATGATCAATTGAAAAATAATTGCAAGCAATATCAATTTAATAAATTATGATTTTTTAATAAAGAATCTCTCTCTGATGCGATTTTATATCTGTAAAGCATCACAGGAGTAATTGTATCTGTATCGATTTTCTGTTTGTAGGTATTACGTAAATAGAACATTTATTTGAACAGGACATGATATATAATAATTAATTCCTAATTAAATCTACTTGAAAAGGAAAATTACAAATATATACTTACGAGTGCAATTTTTTACTAATTAATGTATTGTTTGAGAAGTGCACATACAGATTTGTTGGTATTCAAATCGGACGAGTAATTAATGCAATTCATAATACACACAATTAAGATAAATGATTCGTTGTGCGTTTTAAATGATGAAGAGTAAGTTAATTTCGCGATTTTTCCCACACCCCGAACTTCTAGAAATATAATTAAGTCTTAAACGTGTATATATCCTTATCGTTGCCGAAATTGGCAACATTCTCGTCCCTTTTGTCGCGTACGTTTGCATTGTTTGGAGACAGTTAAAGCGTAACGCAAGTTTGTGTCAGAGACAATGCCACCCGAAATTCGCTGCTTACTTTCATTCATACTACATTGCAAACTTTACGTTGACAATTAGACTTACTTGAAATTGAAAGAGTCCTTATACTGTGCTAATATCGAGTGCGGAATAACCCTGAGTGCATTTTGGCCATTACCGATAAGATGATGCCATGTAATCGCAACAGACTGCTTTCGAGCTTTCAATACCACTTAAGACTTGTATTGTTGTCCCATATTCGGAGCTAAGTGAATTTAAATTTCTATTCTATATATAACATATTGTGTGACACTGGAATAATTATCATCAACTTTGCCCTTTGCACAAGCATATGTTCCAGAGAGAGAATGATCCCGCGTTGGTGAAAATGTATCCAATTACAAGAAGAATCGAATAACAATTTATAGTTTGTGAAGTAGGAAAATGTCTGAACAGTTTCATGGTTTTACCAATAAGAGTAATCGTTGCGTTTTTTCTCAATTGATGCAAAATAAAAATATCTGATGTTTTGGTTTTTTTATTTGTTTTTTTTTACGATTTATGTGCTAATGAAAGATAGCGAATCATTTTGGACGTCCTTGATGGTATGAACAAACTATACGAAATCATCTAATAATTGAAGTGAATTATATATTAGGCTATTGATTAATTCAATTACGATTTAGAGTATAGGGTCATAGATATATTCCATGCTGTAAAATAACTACAAAAATGAGAGCGCATCTGATTATCGCATAATTGTGCCCCCATGGGGTTTGGGCTTTAACAGCTATAGTAATAATAATGAATAATTAGTGTTATTGTTGCTATATACCACTATTCGTGTATATAAATTGGAGGATGATAAATGAAAATTGCCACTTTTATTGTTAATGAACGTGGCTGGCATTCCTTTTATATAGAAAATTCATACTGTTTCCTTGTTTTATATACACAGAACTTTTAATGAGCAATAAAAACTTTTTGATTAATCTCTAATGTATTTCATAAAGAAGTTAAATCCATTGTATTTGTATTATAGTATTTTATTTATTATTCATGTAATATCTACCCACTAAGGGAGCGTGTTTAACTCTCCACTCTTATTGAATAAATTTCCTGTGTTATGAAAAATCCTTAAAAGCTCCAAGTAAAAGTTTAATTAATACATAAAGTGTTAGAATGGCGAAATGTTTTCAGTTTGCACTAATCTTTTCAATTGCTTCTCCCTTTATTTGGCATAGCGGATTTTTTCCACAATGAAAGTTTAAATTGCCAAAGTTTCATACACTTTTTTATTTGCAAGTCACCTATTATTGGTTTCAGTGCTGAAATAGTTAATGAAAAGCCACCAACATAGTTTTACCTTCTGGGAACAGTTTTATTATTAATTTATCGTCGGTTTTATATAAACTGTACAGCTTTTGCATAAGTCTACAATACACTTTGATTAGGTGGATTTGTTACACCTAAAACCTGAAATACCGCATTTCGTATCCTTGTTGTTGACTTTAATTAGCCCCTCATTGCTGCTTGCTGCTTGACTTTTCATTTATCAGTTCTAATTACACACCAGTTCGAGACAGGTGCGATAATAAAATTATTATTCAAAGTACCTAATAGTAATTTCCATTGAGAGCAAAGTCGAAAAATCGATAAGCTGATAAATGCGCTTTGCAATTTTACAAACACCTTTAACAGTATTTTAAATAAACGGAAAACCATTCGGGCTATTAAGATTGGAGAGGGATTTGCAAAAATGCTGGTGAACAAATCCTGAGAAATCGTTCGAAAAACACTTGAATTGAAATGTCTGGAGGATGTTTTAGGAAAATCTGTAACAGCATTATTTTTGTTTTGTAGAATAAACGAGAGCTTAGTTTTAATAACAATAACAAACGTCACATAAATATATTTCTCGTTGGAACATTGGACTGCGATGGTGGAAGAAGGAAAGGTGGAACTGGATACAAGTGGAGCGATAAAATGCACTATAAAATATTACCTCGTGTAAAACATACATATATTATTCAGGGGCCCTTTCAACACTTCCCCACAAAAATAAAAATAGCTATGAATTATTTATTTTATTTTAAAACGTTTCCCGTTTGCCACTCCGTTGCACATCACTTTAAGTTTTTTCTTTTTTTTTATAAAAACATTTAAACTATAGCGAAAATATTTACCTGAAACTTTTCACTATTCGACTTGAATTTGATTATTTTCCACAGGATTCCGAATTGTGCATTGCTCTCGCCTTCTCGCTGCAGTATCTTCGTTTATGCATTTTCTGCTGGATGCTGATTATGACCCATCACATGTACACCCAATTCCGGACCAGTTTAGAAATATTGGCTACAGTCGAGAACCAAATTTGCAGGAAATTTCTTGGGTAAGTGTAACCGAACCCGAGAATTGTGCAATTAGATTGCAGAGAGAGACGTTGGTATAAACAAAAACTTTTCGCATAAACGAAAACGTGCACAACAACAGTGTGGAAAAACGTATACCGTATATTGAACAAAAATCTAATCTCTCCCTATTTCGTTTTGCAAACAACATGAATTTTTCCACTTTCATTCGCTTATTGTCTTCCTATTGACTATATTGACGTCATAAACGGCAAAAGTTAATACGATATTCTACCCGCTTTGGAGGCGTCTCTTATATAGCGTACCGTATTTTTCGAAAACATAAACACAACCACAAGTTTACCTATTTTAATGGACTTTTGAAGCCCTCTTTTTCCAACCTCTAAAAATCGCCCTTAATATTCTTAAAATAATGACTCAAACATTGACATGTCAATCGAATTATGTAACAAAATTACTCTGGTATAAATCAGAGAATTTGTTATTTTTTTTTTCGGTTTCATGTCGCTTTCATGTTCATACTAATTAATAAGAGCTTGTGGCAATTTAAATAGCACAAGAGCATGAATTGCAGTGACATTTCGTCCCTTTATCTGATAACGTCAGTCTGTAAATGTAGCAAGTTAAGTGCAAAGACACACATAAACACAATACAATCTAGTTTACATGCGGAATTGTTTCTACTGTGAAACATTTCAGTTTAAATTAATGACCAATTTAATTAACATAAAACACGTATTTAATTCACAAAAAACACAATCACACAAAAATTATTTACCTGTCTAAAGAGAGGTTTGTCTTTTTCCAGTTACTCCCTATTCGGATGGGGAGTTCCACTAATTTCCCTAAGTGCTAGCATTTTAATCCAGAATCACGATAAAGGTGGCAAGATCCTCGACACGGCCAGCATGAAAGGACAGAACTGCTGGTAAGTGTGTCCCCTTGTATTGATTCAATTATAAATAGCGTTCCTGTGATCATCAACAACAAATATAATAGATGAATGGTGAAATTATTAACGTTGCAGAGAATAAATTGGAAGTTTTCCAACTTTAGAAGGAAGATAAGAGGACGGTCATTTATTTGTTGAGAAGACAAATAGATCCGTAACGTGGACGAGATCAAGATGTGATACGAATCTTTAATATTATTCCATATACCACCTATATATCTTACCTTTTTTTTTCTCATTCTCCAATGTGTTGAGTCAAATTGTGCGATTTCAGCACACCTGCATCTTTCTAATTGCAGACCTTAAATTCAATTTACGATTTATTCTTGTATTTACTATTTAAATAGCAATCTTATGGTAATTTTCGCGTAACAATGTGACTTGTTTAAGGTTCCTGGATCGAAACGCTTTCATTTATGGCTTAGTGGCTCCCAGTAGTCTTCTAGTTCTTGTTACTCTCTACTACTTGCTTAGATCTGCAATACTTGCTCGTTACATTGTCAGCATGCAACCCGATCATCGTGTACGTGACAAGATGAGACGCAAAAGGACTCTGCAAATACTTCTATTCACTAAGGTACATGCAAATACTGTTTGCTATCTCATTACCAAACAAATTCCATTGTAAACAATATGCATTTTTCAAGTTATTCTTTGTATGGGCATGTGTGTAGATTTTCCAACACACACTATACTCTCTCCGGTATTATTTACCTACTTTTGTAAGAGAAACATAGAAACGGTTTTAACGTATTTCCATGGAACACCCACGAAAATGGCTTGGGTTTAAAAAAAAAACTTATTGGTGATGGAAGGAAAACTTTTCCGATCTTGCCTATTTAAATATAAGAAAATTCAGATAAGCACATTTCTAATCACGTACATGATGAAATATTGTTGACCAATTCAGTGGAAGTTTAGATAAAAGAAAAACGATGAATAAAAAGGCTTTCTCACTTGAATTCACTGCCAAAATGCTTGCGGAGTTAGCATTTCGTGCGACTTCAAGGGATAATTATCGTATTTACTGTTTTCTTTTGTAATTTATGCGGAGAATACGAAATTAGGTTGCAGGTGGACCTTTTTTCGATTATTTATCTGCTTGTATATGTAGTGGGATTATTTGTAAAGTTTGTGTTTTACCTTTCAGTTTATAATTCAAATACGAATTTAATGTGAGTAAATTACATTTCTAGAAAAACATTGCCGAAAGGTCGCTGCTGTGTTTTGTAGTTTTAGATAAAATGTTTTATTTAGACAACGTTTTCCGCCCACATTTGCATTATATTGCGAATAAATTGCTGTGCAAAACTAAATCTCTATATTAGTTATATTAACTGGTGATTAATTTATTAGAAATAATGATTTACATTAAATGATAACTTGTGGAATATAATGAATCAAAACTTTATGCCATCGGCATCGTAGAAGAGAGCAATTTTGGCAGGTGTATGAAAACAACACAAGGAGCCAAATATGCTTCACTCTAACAATTTGTTGCATATTCCAAATACATACAATATGCTGTAGATTTTTTTTTCATTTTACCCATACACATTTGTTGAATTTAAATATGTTCAATTTGCCTTCCCTTATATGAATATAATATCAGGCTACATGTAGAACTCCCACATGTACACCTACACATGTATATAAGTAAACCAAAAAATAGCATATATATGTTGGCAAAAAATTCGGTTATTTGTACACCATTAAAATTGAAAGCTCTCTCGTCAAATTTGAAATTTATAACATAGTATATATAACTTCGGATATAATGTTCGCTTATTTTATTCACGTTGTTGGAGAATAGATAAAAGACAATAAACCCCTCTTTTCATCTACCAGTTTAATCATTATAGTCAGACTGTTTGCATTTAGTTTTCCTTTGTTGATTTCAATTTACCCACACAGAATAGATGATACTTTATGCACATGGAATTTCCCATTACATGCAAAATTGATTCAAAAATCCCTATGCACAGTTTAAAAGGGCTCGCTTTCTCCATGTGTAAATCACTTTTCGCACATTATTTTCCAACACTCCATCAACGCGCTTACATACATCACGGTGGCCCCATTTTCAAGGGATTTCTTTATAAAATTATAGCAAATAGAAATGTAACGCGTCCATAAAGACTGACATTCTCCAATTATCCTGTTAGGATGCGAACAATAAGCGCACAATTTACGTGTCTCCAGTCACTTTATTAAATCTTATAAACTATTCTCGACTCTGCCTCTGTTTCAGATCACATTGATAATGAGTTTGGTGGTTATATTCGGCACCATTTCGAAGCTAACGAAATCGGAAACAGCTTGGATAACATTCCACGTTCTTCAAGGACTTCAAGGCATTTTGGTCGCTGTTCTAGTTACATGCAATTGTCAAGTCCTGAAACTATACACACGCACGATCAAATCGCGTGCCACCAAGCAATTAAACAGTTATATGTGTAAAAATGTGGCCACCACTTCGCTCTCTAAAAGTACAAGTCTCCAATTGCTCACCTGGGAACCGACCCCGCATTCGGTTTAAGAAAAAAGCTCAACGTTCAACCCTACGCTTTAAATTAACTCACATCTCATTTTTCCTCTATGCTATATACGAAGAGACGCTTCCAATTCCCCCAAAAAATCCGTCAGCATGGATTCAATCAATCAAAATCACAACCGCAGCTTCATTTGATGGACGTTTCCAATCCATGGGAAAATTCCCTTATACCGTTCGTCTTGTATAGTTTGTTTTGTGTTTTAAGAAAAGTGTAGTATCAGTAGTCGCCCACAGAGAGTTCATGGAAAGAGGAATACTCGGGGGTATTTCAAGTTCGATATATCTGAGATACAACTTAGAACTGTCGCATTGATCAGATTTGTTACAGCATTGCATCTCTTGTCAATGTTGCGCCATGCAAAAAAGGGCTAGATAGCAAATTGAGGCGCTTATTGGGCGTTTATTCGCTTAAAGATGAACGCTTTTTTGTGTAAAGTCCTGATGTATTTTTATAAACATTGTAAATAACAGAGAGATAATGTATATGTAAATGTATTTAATGAATCAATAAAGACATATCCAGACTAAACAAAGAGTGGTCCGTTAAAATTTCTTGCAAATAAATTCTGTTGGAATACTCCTGCTGCTCTAATAATTCCATGGCGGTGCTTATAAAAGTCCATTGTGAGTGCCCCAATGGCGTTTGTTTAATTAAATCATGTGCGAATTGAAGCGTACTCTAACTCACATAGTTGATAAAGTATAAACAATCGTACGCCACAAATACAGTGTTAGTTTAGTGTGGATAAAGGAAATGCGTTTAAACATACTTTACCTACGCAAATAATCTCCTGAAATTAAAGTGAGTTGAGCGTCGTTTGCTGATGAAAAGAAAATATTCGAGTTGCATCTTCTTGAACACAACATCCTTCCTCCCCTGACCCCATATTTCCGCAGGATGTGTTTCATATTACATGAGGATGGAAAGTTGATAAAGTAATTTTGTAAAACGTGTGATGTTGAAAATAGGGTCATTGATGAGAGTGTCGACCAATCTATAGACTTTAATGTATAGTAAACCGACAGACATCGTCTGTGATTGATGAAGTGGGCCAAGTAATTACCGCCCCGTTAACTTAACCATTAGCACATATATTGCGAAATAAATGGAATATTTTAGGGCAGTCTTTCGCCCCTCTTCATGTCTCTTCGTTCTTGTTGCATTATTAAATAATTAACAGTGATGTGCGGAGAAACACGGAGATGGATTTGCTCGTGAATTCGTAATACCTCATGGACTTCGATTTTTCTTCTCCACCTTTGTAGGTAGGATAATTAGCTTAAGGTAAATCTTTTGCGCCCATTACATAGTCTCGTAACGAAAGCAACAAACTAAAACACATAAAACGGCGCCGGATTTCATTCAAGACTTAACGAGATTTATATGTGAGTCCTTTTAGAACATAATGTTAGAAAGGAGCCACTTTGTTGTTGTTACCTTAAACTCTCTTCCTGTTTTTATCTGATTTTATACACCAATAAAGTGCACAAACAAGAACAAGAAAAGAGTTGGATCGACCACACAAAATTTATACAAAACCTTTTGCTATAAATAAATCCGAAGTTTAATATTTCCATGCAATTTCAGGATTATTAGCTTATTTCACACACAGGTAGATTTCATATTATTAAGCAAATATTGAAACCCATTTATGTTGCTGGTGTTAATTAAACCCCTTTGGTAATAGTATATTTAAATCAGTGTGCTCGAAATGTTTACATTTAGTAACAAATAAAATGAAAACAGTCTGCGTATTATCGGGCGCAATTTGTTCCCTTGATATTGAGCCAGAAACGGCAAGTGCATCATTTGTAATGGCCATTAAGGGGGAAAGTTTTCGCAGAGTCTGGAACATGGAGCCAATTCTGTCCCCAAACGATATACACCTGCCTATATTCACAATTTAAATCATAATTATGGCAGAAAAAAAATTAAGGAAAATTGCCAATTTCGGCGTACAACACGAACACAATTTCAAAATCCAACCCCTTTACACAGTAACATAAAAGCTAATGAGTTTTCAAATAAATGACTTGAAACACATTAGATGTACATCAAAGTTCTACCATTCGGCCTCTGTGTTCCACGTGAACGTGTTACAGTCGATATTTTAACTAACGTTTAATTGAGACGAAAATGATCTCATTTAAGGAATAGAGAGAAACGCGCTGACAACCAATTTATATAAGGTTGTTTGAAGCCGCTTTTTTACGAATTTAATTAAAACCTTTCAGAGGCAGAACATCAATTTTTATGACAGGCGAAAAAGCCTCAAAGAACAGAAGAAACTTTTCAACAACTTTTAATTTGACACCTTAAAAAGGACGGGCTCGTGTCACTTTTACTCCTCAACTTTAGGTATTTCTGTCGTCGAACTTTTTCATTTGTACGTCCCAAGGGGGAAAAAAAGGTTTGATGAGACTTATCGGAGGTTCAGTTTATTGGTCATTATTGGGGGCACACAACTCAACCTGTGGGCAGTTTATAAAGATAATGGTATCATTAACGCAATGTTTGTGGAGGAATATTGACCCTATTCTCTTATATGTTTTCTTTGCCTCAATTTACGGTCAAATAAAAGCGATTCGCAAGAAAGGTTTTATTGAATAAAAAAACATATACTCTCTCGTAATACCTTACGTCTAGTTTAATTATTGTTTTACGCTTTACGGAATAAAACAGCGGCAGAGGGTAGGTAGGTATATAATTTATGTTTTTCTAAATATAACTGTTTGTAGCTGTGTATATTATTGATTATTTTTTTGCAAACAGTACATTTTCGCAAAAGCGCCGTTATTACAAAGCCATCATGTAAAAGTTTGTTGGGTGCGTAAATACAGAAATTAATTAATTAAAAGACAACTATAGGATCAAAAAATGATTTGTTTAATTTAATAATCGCGCCTATGTTTGTGAAATTTTTATTTCACAATTACAACATCGATGTTAAAATAACATAAAGTGATGATAATAAATAAATTATTTATGACCCAATTTGGAGAAATGCATATAAAGCATTTTAATTCGAATTAGTGACAAGTTTTTTTGCAACTTCTTTAACAAATTAGTCTAGTCGAAAAATTTGCATTGTACAGAACGATCGTTTTTTTTTGTACATGCGAATAAAAATGAAGTTAAAAGTGCTACTATGTGTTTTATATTTCAGCGTTTATAGTGAGTGTTTTACGTTAGATCGTGAAAATAAACTAGGGAAAAGGTAAAGCTTTTACAACTGACAAATTATGTTGCTTTTTATGAGACCTCTGTGCGTCTCCCCAAATGTCCCTCTTCGCGCTATAACCGAAAATATCATAAGAAACCATTCCATGTGTAATATTCTCCCCTCATAAATAAACTAACACTTGGCGAAGGAACGCAATGCATTCCAAACTAGCCCCCAAACTCCAATATACATCACAATATTGATTCGGTATTGTAATTTCCTTTCTCGACGGGCATTAGGAGTCCAACGGAGATGGAGAACGTAAATTATTCGAATGGGCAATCGGACGTGTCGAAAGGGGCACTCACATTGAGAGACGTGGAGGAGACAGTCGGTGGACCGTCCCCTCGTTTCACTATTAAAGAGAAACGATGTCCCAGGTAAGATTTGTCACAAACTGGGAAATAGGTTTGGCCATTCGATTAAATTATGCACGAATGGAAATGAGACGACCACAACCTTATCAGTATGCTGATGAATAAAATACAAGTGTAAAAAGTCACGTTTAATTGCAGGAATGGGAATGTTGTGGGCGCCGTTTATAAACCAGTGGCTGCATCGCTGATCACCCGACGTGACCTCCAATCGGCGGTAAATAAACGGTTGTGTGATAACTGCCGAATGCGGAAAGCTTGTGCCGAAACGGATAGTTGCGATTATTGTACCAGGTGGTGTGAAAACAGGGAAAAGGAGGAGACAGACAGTGTGAAACAGGAACCCGTCGTTGGTGAGACGCCCGATGAGAACAATGGAGTGGAGGAGCCGAAGGTGTCGATGGCATCGAGATTTGGGGATCCAATAGTCGGACAGGCGAACGATGAGCCAGCATCCCCGAAATTCTATGTACTAGGCAGACTGGATTCAATTATGGCAATAGAGATTATTAGTAAAATATTGGGTGTGCAGAATCCGGGCGATATTAAGCAATTGCTTATTTTAGCCAGCACAAAATCGGATAATCCGCCAGTGTTCGGACCATCGATGCATAATATTTCGCCTGAAAAGGCGATGGTTTTGACACACGCGTTGAATAATGAATTGGACAAATTGAGAAGTGAGAGGCCGGATGGTGTTTTGACGAATGAGGAGTTGAATAGAGCGTTAGAGAGGGCAATTGAAGGGTTGGAGAATAATACATTGGTGGGGGAGGAGAGAAAGGATGAGGAAACTGTTGCATGTTCCAAGGAAAAGAAGGATAAGGAGGATATTGTGCCTGTTTATCCAGTGGACAATTATTACAGGCACGATGAAAATGACGTGGAAAACGTAGTGGGAAGTGAAGTAACTGATATTCCAGAAGAGAAAAGTGTTGGTGATGATGGGGATGAGACTGTTGCTTGTTCGAAAGAGAAAAAGATGAAGGAAGATATTGTACCGATTTATCCAATTGATACGTATGCGTCTTCTTATAGACATGAAAACACGCCGGATTTGAATGAAAATGAAGTGAAAAATCCTGAAGTGATTGAAGATACGCCGGAGATGCCAGTTGGGGTCAATTTGGAAGCTAGAGTGAACAAGGACGCGGTTGCTGAGGATGTGGTTGGTGAAAATAGTCCAAGAGCAGAAGATTTGGGTGCTGCTTCTCCAGATAAGGGAGTTCTTGTAGTTGGTGAAAATAGACCAATTGCTGGAGACGCGATTAAAGAAGAAGTGGATGCTGTTCCTCCAGTAGGGAATGTGCAGGAAGATGTTGTAAGTGAACCACACCACAAACACCACAAGAAATTCCCTAAAAAACAACACCATCATCATGAACATTACAATCCTCATGGACAGTATTACAGAGCTGAAGGACCACTTTTCGAAGACAAATTCCAGCAACCAAGTGCAGCACACATGTCCGACAATGTAAGACAAGTGACTCTTCCTCTTACCACTGAAAGGATTTTGGCTGCAGTTCCAGAAGAAGAAGCTACTTTGCACCTGGAAAATGAGCGTCCACTATTAGAATCTGCCAATCATTTCGGTATTCCAGATGATGCGCCTCTTTTACAAGAGAATGGCGAACAGGTACCACAGACTCCACCTACATTAGGTGGTCAAATCGCTAATTTGGTAGAAAGTCAAATTCATCAGAACGATGGAAACGGTTTTACTCGAAATGATGAAAATTCCTTTGCGCCTGGAACTAATCTAGGACGTGATATTGTGAAAGTAGTTAAGGAAAATATGGATAATCCAGAGATCAAGCAATTGCCGAAATTGATGCACGACAAAGTACATGATGCGCAAGAAAATTTCAAGAATTTCTTACATAATTTGAAACTAGAACAACCCGACATCTTCCATCAATTGCAAAATCATCGCAACCTAGAAAATGTTGGCGTGCCAGAAACTGTTGAGGGACCTCGTATTGAAGCACCCGCCCCAGAAGGAACTGGAATAGCTCCTGAAATGGAAAATTTCGGAGAAGAGACCTTTGAACCAGTGCAACCTGAAATGGTGGCTGCCTTTGTACCAGAACAAAGTCGAAACACAAACGATTTAATGAACAATATGGAACAAGTTGAATCGGAAAATCCGGATAAAATTGAATCAAGGATGGAGTTGGAAAAAGAAGACCCATCATTGGCAAACAATGAATTAGTGAGCCATCAGCAACTTGTCAATGACGAAGTTAACAATCATTTCGGAAAAATCGTTCCAGCAGAAGGTAATTTATCACAATTCAATGTTAATAATCGTTTAAGTGACAGTTTTAATTTGTTTTTCACAGGAAATTTCTTAGAAACCACCCAACCATCAAACAACGTCTTCTTCCTAGGAAATGGAATCAAACTGCCATTGCAAATGCGTAAAAACGAGGATGGCAGTATGGACATTTCTGTTGATTTAGAGAAGCTTTGCAGCTGCCAAAACAGCACCTGTCCCAAGTTCCACAATGAGAACATTGTAGAAACTGTGGGTACAATTTTGGAGAAAGAGGCTGAACTGAAGGATCAACTGGATTCAATTGATGCTGGAAACACGGGCCTACCAGAAACCACTAACATTAATAATAAACAGATGCGACGAGATTTAAACGCTGTAAATGACGGGAATGGGGCAGGTGAGCACATGGAAATGTTTAAACGGGCGTCAAATCCATTTATTGCATCATCAAATGCGGCTAAAATGTCACAGTTTCTCTCAAATGATATGCTTTCTACCACCCCAAAATATCCCACATTGAGTGAAATTGTGCAAATGAGAGACATGTACAAGTACAAAAAGTTGGAAGATGAATTGAAAAGTAAATTACAAGTTTTGAATAGGAACGTGGAACAGTACAAGGACCAGAATACAAAGTTATTGAGTAAAGGGGCACAAACAATATTTAAAACAAATGACGAGAATAACGGAGTTCAACAACAAATGGATATTGTTAATAATGTATTAGGATGGATGAAAAATGTTGCGCTCACAAATACAAAGTAAGTTCCCTGATTCAATTAAAAATGCTGATTTATATTTGATTATGTAATTTTGTAATTTTCTATGGATTTCGACATTGTTTTATATTTTTATATTGTTCCTGTAAGCATTAAATAAATGATAAATGTTATTTAAACAATAAAAATGTTTTATTTAAAAAGTAGCGCAACTTTCGAAACTGCCGCTATTTCATTGAAATGACAGTTTACTGTCATCTGATCAGTGCAGTGCAGTGGATTGTGGGCTTGATTAAAGCGAAAATAAATGGAAACACATTAATAATCTAGTGGAATTACCTGTAAAATCCAATCAAAAATGGATTTGGAACAATTAGATTTAAGTAAAATTTGTCGTGCTTGTAAAGCATCGACAGAGGACATGAGTTCATTGTTTGAATCGCCTGAAAATCAAAATGAAAGTCCCCATCTTGACGAGATGCTAATGGCCTGTACATCTCTACAAGTAAATAAACAATAAACCCTTTTGTAACTTATTTGAAATTCTCAATGTTTTAGATAAGCAGTCAGGACGGTTTACCATCGAAATTATGCCAATTATGTGTAACACAACTGAAGAACGCTTTTACGTTCAGGAAACAATGCGAACAAACAGACTCAAGCTTAAGATTGTACTTAAAAAGTATGAAATTACATGATATCAAAGAGGAAATCCAGAATTCGGATTACTTAGGTATTCTATAATTAATTCCAGTCGGTTTATTATTAACCTAGTTTGTTATAGTTTCGTTAGAGTCCGAGGGGCCCTCCTTAGCTCACCACGACGATGACGACTACATCCAAATCCAAGACAACAATCTTATAATATTTACCTGTCGACAGTGTTTGGAAGATTTCAAGACACTCGATAGCCTACGCTTCCATAAAACTCAATCAAACTCAGTTTTCAAATGTACAAAACCAGCCCCAGAGACCGAGGTAAAAGTCGTTCCCTCCGCTCTCCCCAAGTACGACTTCCTCAGCTTAAGAGACAACAATCAAATCATATTAACATGTAGAACTTGTTTGAAAACGTGCATAACATTGGACGGCTTTCGTAGCCACAAACGTACCCACACCGGAGGCATGTTCAAATGTAAACAATGTGATCGAGAATACACTCGATTGAATTCATTACAAAGACATGAATTATCGCATAGCAATCAAAAAGTGCATGTATGCCGCATTTGCAGCAAAACATTAACACGTACTGATCATTTAAAACGCCATTTAATCACACATTTGAAAGAGAAACCGCATTCGTGTTCAAATTGTAACAGGGGATTCAGCCGTTACGAACATTTAAGCAATCACATACCGAAATGCAAAGGGGAAAAGGTGCATGTTTGCAATATATGCAACAAAGTGTTCTATCGAGAGGACAGTTTGGAATTACATATGAAATTACACGAAAACCATCAACCAACATTGCCAACAATCGATAATTTGGACAACATCGAAGAGCATTATTACGAGATTGACTATGACGATAATATGAATTTCTCGGACTCCGATGGTGAGGAGGAGGATTGCAAAATGAAATTACCAATGCCAGTTGAAACTAAATTAGACGAAGAGCCAGTAGAAGCAGAAGTGCCTCCTCCGAATTCAGAGAATGATGAGGAGGCGGTGAGCTCTGATTCTGATTATCTTCCCCAAAAAACAATTACAAAAAAACGCGGTCGCGGTCGACCTCGTAAGAATCCCTTTTCGATAACAGCTAAATTAGCCAAAAGTCGAGGCCGAGGACGTCCGCCGGTTATCAAAAAAGAAGAAGTTGAAACTGGGGAATTTTCTTGTTCGAAATGTGATAAAACGTTTACGTCTGCTGGTCAACTAAGCAAACACAGTCGTACTGAACACGAGAGAGTGAAAAAATACAAATGCAAAGTGTGCGACAAAGAATTTGGTCGTATGAACCACTTAAAACGGCACAATCTCACACATTCCGAGAACAAACCGTACGATTGTGAAATCTGTTCCAAGAGTTTCGCTCGAAGAGATCATTTAACACAGCATAAAAGATCGCATACAAATCAATCGTTTCTAAATTTGGAGTTTGAATGTAGTTGGTGCGAGAAAGGGTTTAGTAAAGAGGAGCAATTGATTCGGCATTGTGCTACAAAACATGGCGAAGGCGAGAAGATGCCCGCTGAGAAAAAATACGAGTGTCCCATTTGTAAGAAAATGTTCACCACAGAGAAGTACAGAGATGTGCATTTGAAGGGCCATAATGGAGAGAAACATTTCCAGTGTAAAACTTGCAATAAATTCTATTTGTCTAAATCGCATCTAAATGAACATATGAAGTTTCATAATGATCATTCCAAGAAGTTTTTATGTTCGGAGTGTGGACAACGGTTTATTAGGAATGATTACTTGGTGATTCATATGCGGAGACACAGAGGAGAGAAGCCGTTTAAGTGTAAATTCTGTGGCAAAGGCACGTGTCGACTGATACATTACGAATTTTTTTGTATTAATTATTTTTTTATAGGTTTTCCACGGACGACTGATTTGACGGTACATGAAAGGTATCATACAGGCGAAAAAACTCATCTATGTACAATATGCGGTCGAGGTTTCAGCAGGTACTTTTGTATAAATTTTAATTGCTGTGGTAATTGTTAAAAAAATGATAATTTTAAGGGCATATAACTTGACTGTCCACATGCGGACGCATACCGGCGAAAAGCCCTATCAATGTACGTACTGTGAGGCGGCGTTCGCTCAAGGTAACGATCTTAAGGCCCATATAAGGAGACACACAGGTGAACGGTTCCATTGTGAATTGTGTTCCGAAAGTTTCTTGATGGGTTACTTATTGACGCAGCATAAGAGGAATGCTCACGGTAATTTATTAAGAGAGTCGATCGTTTTTGTTTGTCTAATCGAAGTGTCCGATTCCAGGCTTGAATGTTGTTAGTAATATAAGACGATTGCAGCCAGTAAATAAAAAGGAGGAAAATCCCGATCAGCCGCCACCGATAGAAATTCCTTTGCCTAAACCAGTGGTGCCTGAAATTGTGTTTAATACATTTCATCAAACGCAGTTTTCTATAGAGCCACTACAAATTCCAAGACAGTGAGAGAGTAATTTTATTTTTAATATATAATTTCAATGCTTTGTATTTACATGTTTAATATAAATTGCATAAAATACTAGGCCAGTTAATACTTTTATTGACGTAATTTGTGTAATTGAATTTTGTTTTTATTGCATTTCAAAACTTTGTTTAATCATTTAACAAAAATAGGATTTGGAGTAATTCGTGACCCTGTTATTGCCCCCCATAAATCCGAAACTAAAGTCTTAAATCGTTATTTAATGACATATTTAATTGTCATCAAATTAAATATTTACATATTTTCTGTTTAATTAGAGATTTACATATAGATACGATATTGTTATGTTAAAAAAAGAGTAACGAAGTTTAATCAATCTTTATTGACACCACTTTATTCCAACAAACTTTATTACAGTATTGTTTTTTGAATCACAAGCTGTAATGTAAATATTTACAGTTATTGAAACTGTTACAGTTTTTATTTTAAATAAGAAAATCCTTATCTATTTTTAACACTTGGGGCAACTCATTAGTAGATAATAAACGTGTACCAAAGACAATTACAACAACTTTCCAATTCCTGTGTGTGTCTTTGACAAAATGCCAAATTTTTATTCTTGCCAAGTTCTTTTTCATTAGTGCGTTAATAAAATCGAATAATTGCATCATCTTGTTGGAATAAATAATAGTGTTATCAAATTAATTTAAGTTCTTGTAATCCAATATTTTCTACATTTATTAGCTGCATTATTTCGACAACAACAATTGAGAGCCAGCACAAGCCAGTGTAATTTTACAATTAGAGACAATTAAAACATTTCCACTTTATTTACTTACACACTTGAGTCGATGCATAATAATAGAAGTGAAAAACAACAATTATATATTATTGATGTTCAAGTGGAGAGTAAGCAAAAGAAGACAATTGAATCAAATTACATTTTATTATAAAGCAGATGTGTGAGTAATTGCAACGAATATTGTATAGTGGTTTTTGTCGACAAAATGATGAAAACGTCCATTTTTCAAATGTTTTCCGGTTGTGGCCCACAATTGCTCGCCGTTATCACTGGTAACATTCCAAACAGCATTCCTTAATAAAAAACTTAACAATTTTGTTCTTTCAGGCACCCTTGGTGCTATATCCGATGGCATGCAATATGGATGGTCAGCCCCATTCGTACCAATTCTCCAAAAACCCGACAGTCCTGTGAAAATCGTCGATGCCGACATTATTTGGCTGGAACAAATCTACATGCTAGGCGCCCTTTTCGGGCTACCGATTACAATTTTTCTGGTCGATCGAATCGGCCGCAAGAAATCCATCATAATCGCTTCAGTGACCAGTTTGATAGCTTGGATTTTAATTGCGGTCGCTAATAATGTGATTTACTTGTATGTGGCGCGTTTACTTACCGGATTGGCAGGTGATGTGGCTTTTGTGGCGGCTCCGATGTACGTGGCCGAAATTGCCAATGAAAAGATACGCGGTTTTCTCTCCGGTCTCATTTATTTGATGATGCTATTTGGAATCCTGCTTATCTACTCTTTAGCGCCGTTTGTGCCGTATTATGTGTCTTCCATAGTTGGTGCTTCGATCCTAGCTATTCAATTATGCACGTTCCCATTCATGCCGGACTCACCGTATTTCCTCTTGCTGAAGAACCGAGTTGAAGAAGCGAAAGATGCATTGAAACGACTACGAACCGAGAAAAATGTTGATCATGAAATCGAGGAAATTGCGACTGCTGTTGAAAGACAGAAAAATGAGCGCGGTCGACCGCAAGACATCGTTCTAATCCCCAGCAATCGAAAAGCGATTTCAATAATGATAGTATTGAACGGAGCACAACATTTAGCTGGTATTAGTGTGATTTTGATGAACCTTCACTTGATCTTGGAAGCGGCTGGTTCAATTTACATCGAATCTACAATAGCGGCGATTATTTTCTCCGTTATGATGCTGATTTCCGGCACTTTTGCTGATTTTGTTGTGGACAAATGTGGAAGACGAGTGCTGTTGATTACGTCTAGTTTGCTAACAGGCATTTCTTTGCTGGTTTTAGCGATTTACTTCCATTTAAAGTTGACTGGAGTGGATGTGTTGTCGGCGTCTTGGATACCGATTGTTTCGGTGATGGTTTACGCTGTGGTCTTCAAATTCGGTATGGGAATGATACCAATAGTCCTCACAGCTGAGTTGTTCCCGTCTAAAGTGAAAGCGATGTGCATGACGATTGCAGACGCTACTTATGTCATATTTGCGTTGATTTCCATCGAATTGTACAACTGGTTGGATGATATTGCAGGATTATATATGCCTTTTTATGTGTTTGCGTTTTCGTGCATCTTCACGGCATTGTTCAGCTTCTTTTATATACCGGAAACGAAACGGAAAACATTGGAGGAGATTCAGTACATTTTGAAGGGAATGCCATATCCACACCCGAACGAACCCCCTAAGGAAGCCATTACGAAATGTTGATCTAAATATGTGTAATTTATTAGGCAATAAATTTTTTTTATAAACCTTTCGTTTATGTTTGTCTGTGGAATTAGTGCTCTTGTGGATTAGTTTGTTATGTTCGGGAATTTTCCTTAAAATTTACATAAGCACTAGACTCTGTTAAATACTTCGGTAAATACGTCTAATTAGAGCGTTATTATTTATTAAACAAACAGCGTTTATTAATTTCTTTTTAATTGAAAGTAGTAAATATTAAAATAATGAGCATGCATTTACCCATTACCACGAAATGATAAACAAAATTTAAAAAGGACAATTTTTATTATGCGAATACTGAAGGTCAACGCAACCCAAGAATTTGGCTCTTCTTTTTACCACAGTCAAACCAGTCGTTTTTTCAACTTTTGTATATTCATATTTCGAGGATGAGCAATTAGTCTCCTTTTCTTTGTGGCCAATATTCGTACTCTTCTTCTTGTAAAATGTTTAAACTTCAATTTTTTAAATCGTTCTCGGATTATTTTCCTCAAGTGCTCGCTGTACTCACTGGTATGTAAGTTTTTTGTAATTGTGCGAAATAAACTTATTATTTCAGGCACATTAAATGCAATTTCGGATGGGATGCATTACGGCTGGTCCGCTCCGACAATCCCTGTCTTAAAATCCGGCTTGAGTCCTATACAAATCACCGATTTGGATGTAGAATGGCTGGAAATACTGTTAATGAGCGGCGCCCTTCTGGGACTCCCTTTTACGACGTTTTTCGTCGATCGAATAGGTCGCAAAAATTGCGTTCTACTCGCATCCATAACGAATCTCCTCGCCTGGATCCTAATTGCAGTGGCATATCGTGTTGAATTCCTGTTTGTTGCCCGATTTCTATCCGGATTCGCCAGTGACGTCGCTTTTGTGGCTTTGCCCATGTACATTGCGGAAATTGCGGACCAGAAAATCCGCGGATTTCTCTCCGGTTTGATTTACATTATGATGTTGATTGGAATTTTAACGGTATATTCGATCGGTCCATTTGTACCGATTTATGTCACTTCTATAGTGGGTGGAGCGGTTTTAACTGTTCAGTTGTGTACGTTCCCATTTATGCCCGATTCGCCTTACTTTCTGCTTGCCAAAGGAAAGTACGAGAAGGCGAAAGAAGCACTGCAAGCTTTACGAGGCAGCAGAAACATCGAACAAGAGATGGAAGAGATTTCAACCGCAGTAAAACGACAGCAAAGCGAACGTGGGCGGCCCCAGGATCTCGTTCTTATTGCCAGCAATCGTAAAGCTTTAATTATAATGAGTGTTTTAAATGGTTCGCAACATTTGTGCGGAATTAGTGTGATGCTAATGAATCTACATGTAATTCTTGAGGCTGCCAATTCGGTTTATTTACAAGCGAATGTTTGCGGTATCCTTTTTGCTGTTATGTTACTTTTGGCAGCCACATTAGCCGATTTGCTTTTAGATAAGTGTGGCCGTAAATTGCTCTTAGTCACATCCAGTTTTTTAACGGGCTTTTCTCTGCTAACGTTGGCCATTTATTTCCACATGAAGAATCTGAACTACGATTTACAGTTTGTGTCTTTTATACCGATATTTTGTGTTATGTTTTATGCGCTTGTCTTTAAGTTGGGTTTGGGAATGGTTCCAATTGTAATGACCGCCGAACTGTTTCCAGCAAATGTGAAAGCGTTGGGAATGACTGTGTCCGATGCACAATATATTTTATTTTCTTTACTGTCCATTAAATTGTATCAATGGTTAAGTGTCTCCTATGGATTGTTTGTCGTGTTTTATGTGTTTTCTGGCACTTGTTTGTTCACAATTGTTTTTTCTTTGGCTTATATACCAGAGACCAAAGGAAGAACACTAGAGGAGATCCAGTTTCTTTTGAAGGGTGTACCTTATTGTAGAAATGAGGAAACTTGTACAGAGAATGAAAATAATTAAGTATTTAGTATTTAATTTTGATACATTTAGTAAAATAAAATGCGATTTGAAGAAGTTAATAGTGTTTCATTGATAAAAATTTAAATGGAATTCAAATTGGATTTTGTTGGTTGCATATCTCAACAGAATTTTACTTAAAAATTCAATTTTTCTATAAAAAAACAGCATTATTACATTGTAAATGTAGTAAAAATTATACAAAACTTAAAACTGTTCTAATTTTAATAAAAATATAAGTTTAAACGATAAATTTCATAAACATCGATCCTTTTATGGTCAAGGTCATTTTTACAACTTTACTACAAATGAATGAAAGCTAAAGGCCATTGCACACCCATTGATGATTTAAAATCAGCAAGGAACTATGAACGAAGTGAAAAGTCGTTGTGCTTCTAATATTTATTTGTTTTCCTTTTTCTTATTTACATTATAGAAATGTGAGTGATGTCTACAAGAACTGATTTTTTTTTCAATTTTAATTTAAGGCCACTATTGGCTTGGACATTTATTATATTTATATAGTATTAATAATAAACTCAAAATATACAAATTATATCTATTTTAAAGAAAATAATTAATTGTACTACATTTGTCACACCCACGAATGATCAATTTCCATTTGTAATTATTGTAAAAATGTAATAATTTTCATTATAAAAACAGACTAGTACAGTATTATTGCATTTATATAATAAAAATTGTGGGTGTAATGAACATGAATAAAAACAAAACCTTCATATGGAACCAAACAAATTTAAAAAATACAAACTCGTAAAATAAAATATAAGTTTTCATTTTATTTGACAGAATTTCGATATTTATAATAGAAAAAAATTAACTGAACAGTACGTATATAATAGTAATCTTTTAACATAAATTAAACACTTACAATTTATAGTTTTTCACTTTTAGATTAACAGAAAGAAGTTCATGCAAAAAAAATCGAACGGTAATTTTAACATTAAAAAAATCATGAACGAATAACAATGTTATAACTTACAATGTAGGTAATTAAAAGAATTAAATATAAGTTTAAAATCAGACAAAATGCCCAATAAGCGTGTGAATTATATTATTATAAATATATTTACAAGATAGTTTTCTTTTGATGGCACCATCTGATTCCATATTTTCCTTTCTTTTTTCCTCTCCTCTAAATATATATTAAGTTGGGAGATAAAAATTCAATAAAAATCAAAAAAACATTCGCGTCTCTAATCATTTCTCTCGCTTTTGAAAAAAAAACACAATTGATTCCTATCCCTACGTATATTATAAAAATATTAAAATCTTTTTAGAGACCAAATGAATTGTTTCAGGTAATTGTGTGAACAAAAAAATAACCGATGTGATTATGGTACTAATATATGTATATATAAAAAATCAGAAAAAGCTCCATAATCAACCGTCCCATATTGATAAATAGTTTTTTTTACATGAATTTGAATTGTTTCTTGTCTTTAATTCCCTTTGTACATGTATGAGCAAAATTATTTATACGATAAAAAATCGTGATCGAATAAATCTGCCAATCCCTCACTTGTATCTAAACTGAAATTGTAATCTGCTTGCATTAATGGCTCTAAAGAAACGAACGGTTCCGGACAAAATAATGGATCCATTAAATCTGCAACGAAAACATAGAAAATCAAGAAAAAATCCCTCCACAACCGCACGAGAATCCATAAAAAAATTACAAATGGAAAAACTGTCAGTTAGTTGTTAAAAAGTCACAATAATGAGCTGAATCCCATGGTGCTACATGGAAAAGCAGCCCACATAGAATTCAACACACCATAATAACGAAAGCATCCCCCAAAAGCTGGTTATTGCAGTTAGTTGCAGTTTGCGACTCGAAGGAAACAGTTATAAACAATTTTTATGATGAATTTGTTAGTAAATGGCTGAGACTTAGAGGTGATTTAGTAATCGCATAGCTAGAACTCTGCCTGTGATGTGAGTTGAACGAAAACACAGTGTCACAGGTAGAGCCCCAGAATGAAATTACGCACACAAGCACACACACATACAAATTTTCCCACAAAGACACACGTTTTCATGGTTGCATAAATTCGAAAGCACACGAAAAAGTAATCAAAGCGAGTACATGATTTCTTACTTGTTTGCGTTTCAGGGGGCGGCATTGCCTGTTGAAACCGTCCCACCATGGGCCCCAGTCCCTCATTATCATGTATAAGTGGATCAATTTCCATTTTGTCCTTAAAACAGTCCATATTCAATGGGGAATACCTTAATGGGTCAAGGAAAGTGTTTTGTACATTTGTTGAGGCGCCCAGGTCCACAAAAGGTGGTGAATCTTTGCCAAACGTCAAGTTTCTACAACGCTAAAAACAGAAAGAAAGTTAAAAAATGTTGTTCATTAACTGTGCGTTCACAATGGACGTAAGCATCTGTAAGAAATGCATTTTACCAAGCATCGATGGTAGATAGAACGACCGAAAGTGGAAGAAGGAGAACTACTTGTTTTTTACGTACGGTTTATGGATGCTTATGTGCATTGTGAACGCCGTTCAACAATTTTTAAAGAGTACCTCTGAAGAGATCGGTTTGGAATAAGATGTGGTCTCGAAGTGTGTTAAATTCGGCGTTAAATCAATATCAGGACTAAGTCGCATATCCTTAAACAACGGATCCATTGGCGGTATCTCTTTTGGAGATTGTCGCTGTTGAAATGGTAATGGTGAAGGCACATTCTCTGGACATAGGAATACTTCAATTTCACCACTTTTACTCTTCATTTGTATATTGTACGTGTCCTCGTCATCATTTTTAGGTACACTGAGATGTGTGTTTGGTGGTGCTTTGATAGCCATTACAGTCTTATTACGGTAACGTTCAATTGAACGTAAATCATGGTATGTAACATACCCAAAACGCTCGCTATTCAATTTACGTAACTCACTTTCCGCTGAAATAATTAAATTATCCAAAATATTCTCCCTATCTTCTAAAAGTTTCATTTGTCTGGTCAATGTTATGAAATGGTTTCGACCCTTGCCCCCTTTCCATTGGATATTGTTCTTTGACTTCTTCTCCAAGATCCCGATGCCTTCGAGTACGTTGGTGATGTCGTAAATGCGACGTTTTTGCACATTTAATTGCTTTGATGCCAAATTCAAGTCAACAACACCATTTGGCGATTGTTCCAACAGTTCAGAGAACTTTTTTGTCAATTTATTGAGAGATGTATCGTAACGGGTATTCCGTTTCGCTGGTCCTGTACTGGATGTGGTCGATGTGTTCTTCTTTTGACGCACTTTCGGCTGTGGTGGTGCTTTGAATTCTTGCTTAATTGGAACAACGTAATGTTGGGATTCCATGTTGAGTTTACGTTTAACTGGTGGTGCCTGTTGTGGTACATTTGAAGACATTACTTGGTTGATGGGTGTAGCACCATATCCATGGTCGATTAGATGTGGACTTGGAGTCAGTTCCGATTTTATTATCGTCATATCTGGTGTTAGATTTGGTCCACGAGGACTGTCGTTACGACGGTTCTGTTGGCGAGGCATCTTGACCCTTAGCAAAGAGAAAATTGTTGTTTAATCGACTGTTGGACCATTTAGGATGTTTGTTGGGGCTTTTGGAATGTAAACAAGAGGGAAATTGATGGTAAAATGTCGACTTGCATTGGATATTGAAATACGTTGGTGTAGTATGACCGAAAGTAGATAAATCAATTGTAAAATATGAAAATTTTTATAGAGACACTAATCAAGTATAGTTTGAACAAATCAAATGTGTAATTGAAATGAAAAACTAGTAATTAAGTGGAAATTAACAAGCCGCCATGTTAGGTTTTCATCCAAGTTGACTGACTTGAAATGTACAACAATTCACTTACCTTGTTAATAAAACGTTAAGCCTTTATTAAATGAACAAAACCACAAACCATATGAATATTGTAAATGAATATTTATTGAAAATTATATCTATATGCCCTACATGTTCAATGCATTTAATAAGAAAACAAAATGGTTTCCGAAATTCACAATTCAACAAACACGATAATGGAACACACAATTGGAAAATACGCAATTAAATAGCATTTAGTTATACGAATAAATTTAATAAAAATCTTATTGTATTGCTGGACATGTTCACTACCGATTGCATTAAAATTTATTTCAATTGATTGCAGCCGTTTGGGTGAAAAAAAATTATAAAAAATTACACATCAACGTATTAGAGACAGTTTTTCAGTGTGGTGCTGGCTGAATATCTTTGCTGGCCGCGAAACATCTGCTATCTGTAACAACCGGGCATTGGCGCCAACATGCGCGCGCATTTTTTCTCTTTTTGTTTTAAGGATTTTTCAATATTTACGGTCGAAATTTTATTGAAATAATTGATTTTGCTAGTATATTTGATAGCATTCCATCGATAATGCTTGAAAAAGGAACACTTTAAGACACTGAACAAGAATTTTAAATTCTTAACCTAAATGACAGTTGACTGGATGTAAACAAAAGTGTTGTGGTGGGAAAAGGAAAGCGTATGGTGGTAAAACAGCCCCCCAAGTTATGTCATCGACTTGGATAAGGTCTTAGGGTTTTTAAAGGGCACGAGCCGTTACATAATTGTGTATATAAACTAATTGCAATGCGAACGGTATACTTCGTATGATACGAATCTATTGTCAATGGGTGTTGTCCAAAAAGGGGGTTCTTTCCTTGCCTTATTAACGGTTAACGTACTTTCTACTGGCCATTTAAAAGGGTTGATCTCCCTAAAATTTTCGTACTATCGAAATTTAAATTTAAAAGGGATGCGCTTCTGACGTTACAAAATATTTAAGAATATCTATTTACAAATATAAAAACAGCGCCTCGAGAGGATCCGGTATATAAATTATTCCTCGATGATTTAACAAATTGTAAATGTTTCCCGGTCTTTTTTAAAAAATTCGCGCACTTTTGG
Organism: Silvanus unidentatus; assembly: GCA_963930825.1. NCBI lineage: Eukaryota > Metazoa > Arthropoda > Insecta > Coleoptera > Silvanidae > Silvanus > Silvanus unidentatus. Next base: position 4,724,743 of record OZ005758.1, read on the forward strand.
AAAAGTATTCTGTAATCAGGTGTGAGGGAAAACCCGAAGGGAACACTAGAGCTAATTTTAAAATAGAGTTCTCTATTTTTAAAATTGTTAGATATCTAGGAAACTGTAGTGTTTATCACCCAATTACAGAGTTCTTTTACGATACGCGGCCTAATTTAAATTCAAAAAGAATTAAAGTAAATTAATGGCATGTTGTAACATCCTCCATCCGCTTATAAAAACCACCTTATTGTAAATTATAATGAGTGACGAGTCATTAACAAGTAATATTTATCACTGAACATTCCACAAATGTCGTTAAAAAGTAAAAAGTACCCAATAAAATAATAATTATTAATTATAATGTTTTAAATCGGAAAAGTTGGTAATTGTCCTGGTTTACAAAAACCTACGTTTGTCGGTTTAGTTAGTTGAAAACGTGCTGCAACTCAGCCAGTTTTATCTTAAGGTCAAATAAGTTTTTGTTATTTGGTAAAAATAAGTTGGGTAATGCGTCTCTAAGGCTGGTCCATCGAGTAAATTGTTGTTCTCTGAGGTGGAGACATCAAGGTGAGAGGTGAGTCAATTTAATTAAGGCTATTGATTAAATCATTTGAATATTTTTTATAGAAGAATGTCGTAGGTATTGCCAATTATTGTTTATAAATTGCTTAAAAACTTCTAATTTTTCTTATCTAATAGTTTAACTAGTCTGTAAATTACACGGAAATGTGCTATATAAAAAACAAACTCTTCTAAAATGATGTCTAACGATGCAGCCAGCAATAATTTTATCAAATACCTTATGTAGTAAAGTCGAAGTAAAATAGAAATAATGGCAGCAATCAGTTTTAATATAACAAATTTGGCTATTTTTCATTGAATTAGTATCAAAACCCTCTAGAGACTAGAACCTCTAATAGACCTATATAATATATATTTCACAATAAAGTCGAGCCCTGAATTTCACTTCTCAATATTACACTAAAGATCCCACTTAGGGTGTAACACCACGCAAACCCTTACATCATGAAGCAGCGATAATAGTAAATTTTCGTAATTGTACAAAGTTCTTAGCATAATTCACAGCAAGCAATCCTTTAATAACTCCATTATCAATGCATTAATAACACTTCTTTTTTAGTAAAGTGTGTCTAATTGTTAGTTTGCAACTTTTCCAAGTTATTTGCATATAATGCGGTCTAAACTTTGCTACTAGTGTAAGGTATAGTTTTGCTTTTTGCTCTACTTCTTCGTTTTGGGGCAGTTAATTTACTAGCTGAAACTCAAATGATACTAGTTTCCATTTAATTACGGATTTATGCTTTTTATAATACACTTATATTAATAGCTTCTTCATGTCACTGTCAAACTAGTTCTGTTCCCCTGAGAGTCTCGTCTTTGTCTTCTTTGGTGTTATTTACTTCCGCTGCAATTTGTTTATTAATAATTCACTTCTTCGCAATGAATGTTCCTTTAATTCGTTTTTTATTGTAGATTTTATGAAAAGTAATTACATAGCAAAAATAGAGTAAAAAGAAGAGGGAAAACAATTCCTTTAGAAGAATTTATCACAAAGTGTATTAAATTTGTACATAGTTCTTGTGTTTTATTATTAGCAATATATTCTACATTTGTAAATTTCCAAGTGGCGTTTATTCCCTTTTTCTTTTCGATTTCGCAGTGTCTGCTGTTTAGTGTTTGCTGCGAAATCAGTTCATGAAGTGATGAGTATGTATTTTGTTTCGTCTCCTTCTCATAATCGAATTTAAGGGCAAATTCAAAGGTCGACAATGCGCCCCAAGTAGGTACAATAATATCTCGCACTTTTTCCTTCCTTGCCTTTCCCCTTAAATCCACTTTGAAAACTGTGCAGATAAATCACATTATTTCCACGATACCATCGCACATTTTCGTTCCTTACTAAATGATCTGATCAACATAACAAATGAAGAGTCCTTTGTTTTCCTTTTTAGTATCAAGAGTGAAGATTGGATCGTGATCAACACGACAAAATGATAATTTATTGAACACTTTTCTATGACATGTGTAGAACGTTCTGTTTCGCTCCCCTTTTTTCCTTTTCTCGAAGAGAGGAAAAGCTACTTAATGTGGTTTGTTGAGATTTATGTGTTTTTCTTTTCGCTCTTGTAAAACGATGAAATGGAAAATGCGAAATCAAAAGGGGGTCAATTAATGCGTCAGCAATTTATTATTCGGGCCCAACTTCACATTCACGCATTTGACAAATTCAGTTAAGAGTTTTTCCGATCGACTTTTCCACTGCAGCATGCAAACTTTCTGTTTTAGCGCCCCGGAAAGTAACATTTAATTAGTGTAAGCCATTCTCAGACAATCAACTGACTTCATTAAAGTTATAGTTGTTGTTTAATTGTTTACTACCTATAATTGCTTTTTATGCTATAGTCTCGTTATGTACTAATTAACTAGGAAAATTGTGAAAACTTTATAATAGTGCAGAAGGCGCTCTCCCTTAAGCAAGTTTGCTTGTGCTCGTACAAAAAAAAAAATTAGAAGTGTGCACTAGCGTTTTACGTGCAATACAACAAAATGCAGGGAATTATGGAAGTTGATGACTTTCTTTCGGTCTGTGAAAAATCTATTAAATTTCAAGTATTACAACTGAAAAGAATAAAATAAATCTGTTTTCGATGAATACACAGCCACATATACACATACAATTCCCTCTACACGCACAAGGAAAATTGCTACCATTGTTATCCGACTGATGAACAATTCCGTGGATGCTGAAGCAGTGGAAAAAATTCCCTGTCCGACAGAGTCCGGCACTTGATTGGAACTGGAGTCCTTTTTGCAGTGTCAGTGCCTCCAAGTGGCATGAATGAATATAGTCCACTCTCATTGTGTCTAACGAACTATAGAGAACGTATTTGGCTTGTCCGATGGACAAGCTGTTGGAGAGGAGGTCAATCAATTATAATTAATGCTGTTGTCTCATAATGTAAAAATGCGATTATTTATAAGCACACACAGAACGAACTGCATGATGAAGAAAGCCGTTGTTGTTATTACAGCATAAAATGTGTCCATGCATTATTCATGATTGCGTATACACTTCTTTTTTCCGTCTACTTTTCGGTGTGTCTTCCGAAAAACTTTAACTTACTCGAAACACTTTAGCTTGTTTTATTTATGACCTCTTTTCAGCATTTTAAAGCTCCCCTTTATGACCCTGGATTACTACTTATGAAACGAAATTTACAACTATTGTTAATAAAAAAGTGGTTCGGTTCGCACAACCTTTACCTTACTCTACCTGCTGAACAGGTTCTGTGGAGGGTGTTATTTATTAGCTAATTACTGGATGAATGAATGTCCAGAATTTCCATGAAAACTGAATTATAACTTGGTGGTTATATCTGCTTTGTAGGAAATTAATGTCGAAATGAACTTGTGATGGGGGTGTGTTCTATGTTGTAATTATTGTTGTGGCGATTAAAGAAAGTGCATTAAACTCACTGTAAAATATTTATGTTTAATTAAATCTCGAATAGTCAAATTTATAATACCTGTGATTGTGTAATTAAAACGAAATCACATATGTATAGAGAGCGCATCAATGCAGATACAGGTAGGTGGAGTTTGAAGAAGAAACTATCGAGATTTTATTGAAGTTTGGTTTCAAAAATAAGAGCCTTTACAAAATGCTAAAAATATAGAATTTTTTAGCCAAACAAAAAAAACATTAAATGAATCGAATGAAATTAAAACAAAAAAAATCTCAATTAAAAATTGAGCTCTTGAATCAGTTGTTCAAATTCGAAAGGATTCGGACACAACAACTTTAAACATGTAAATTTTCATGTTTAAATCAATAAATTGGATAAAGTTGAAATAATCAAATTTTGTACACAAATTAGTTTTATAGTATAGACAATGTTTAATGCTTTAAAATAGTTATTGCTAAATCGGTTTGTTATTGTCACACCCTGCATTGTCAGTACTCGCATCTCATACGAGTAAATGTAATTCCACAATAGTAATTTAGCAAGTTGGAAAACGACTATGGCTTTTAGTGTTTGTGACATGTTTACGATTGTTTTAGGTATATATTGAAACGGAAATTTTTGAGACTTCTTATTGTACACCCCCGGATATATGTTCATTATCGTTTTGTGCTCGTTAAAATATGGGCATAACCGCAGCACTTTGCAGTTTCAAGAGAAAGGCATCCGACTATTTCGGGTAGAGAAGGTGAATAGAGCCGATGGGCGAATAAAGGGACTTTGGGTCGCTGCTGTGTAGATAAGCTTCCTAGGACAAGTAAATTTCTATTTCTCTTCCATGTCTAAATCTAAACTATAGTTTGTGCTGTCTGACTATTGACTACTCGGAGGCTGGGGGTTATAAATGTTGGCATTTCTATTAATATTAAAATTATATAGGTAGCAGAATGCCCTAAAATGGGGTACAGAAATTCTGTTATAAAACGGGATATTGCATACTCACCAATCAAGCCCCCAACATACACAGATTATTATGAGGAATGTTATGAAAAGATTTAATCACTTTTATGACTTTCTATATTTACCTCGTGAAACTCTATATATAGCTGTAATCATTACAGTATGATGACGAATTGAATTGGTTTTCGGGTGTATTTCATATTGTCAGATAATTTATCAATTTTGTTTGTGTGCATTTTGTATACAATATGTTGTTTTGAATTTTGCGGTGGCCTGATGGCGCTCCAAAATACTATCAGCTTCTCCCAAACTCCCATTTTAACTGTTATAGATGTTGCTTGAATTTTCGTGACGTGCATAAACAACAGTTTCAAACTGGATGCCGATTGCAGAAACGCATTCACCCTCCAGAGGATGGAGAGGAGCAGGCTTGTATAATTTGCCATTGAAATGGATAGAAATTTTTAAATTAATTACACGACGACGACCATACTGGACGGAAAAGATCCCATCTAAGCGATAAGCCGGATATTTTATAGATTTATAGAATTTATCGTTAATTTAGTGTCAGGAGTTTAGAATACACGATCCAGTGTTATCAGTGTTATTAAAGTCACGTTAAACACTAATTAATATCCTCCAGCTACAAAGTTAATGTGTATGTGATCGCTTTATTGTGTTTATTTTCCGATTTATCTTATTATATCCCAAACAACGAGATTATGTATCAGATGTATACACTAGCTGATATTGTGCTAGAGTTGAATTTAAAAAATAATTATATACACACACACACACATTGTTGTAACTGTGCAATTTTTGAGATTTTATGTCTAAACACAGAGAATTGCCATAGAATTCCCTGAATGTGGGGAATCTCGTGAAATCCACCACAAAACCGTTTCATGTGGAAGGCTTTTATGCATTTTTTACTGCTCCTAGTTTTTGTTTAAGCATGTACCCAAATAATATTCTTGTTCGTTGTATGTTTCGAAATACATAAATTTCTATTGTTTTAATTAAACAGAGAACAGAATTATAGAGATCAATTTTTCGTTGAAATTGTGTTGTAAATTAGTTCACAAAACACGTACAACATTTCAGTTGGAAACAATTTCCCATATGCTCGAGTTGTGCATGTCGAATAATGCCACAAATTGATAAGACTTGAATAAATACACCGACTCACCTATATAGGTCTAGGAAGGGCGTATACATATATATTTATTTGTTAAGGCATAGAAAGATAAAAATTATATATCAGTGTGCAGTGGTTAGAGTCGCGGTTATGTGTAAGGTAAATGAATTTCAAAAAATCTTGAAAAATTCGACTCCCAAAAAAGTGATGTCAACTATAAAATTTACAGTAAATTTAACAAATAGTTGTACAAGTTTTTCCACTTGTTCAAAGTTCCACTTGAAAATCGAAAAAGTGATTCCATTGAGAGAAGGGATAGAGATAAATTTCTCGCAATATACACAAGTTTAAACAAAAATAATGGCACTATTTTAAAAAGTTTGCCAAACAATCATCAAAAAAGATGTTAAGATATTGTGCCAACTAATTTGAATGCGGTCAATATAAAGACGAGGATTCCGAATAAGAGCAAAACACTGTAATATATTCGGTTAATTCTAGTCGCACAACATCCCTAGCTGTGGTGCCCTATTTACAAATAAACAGAAAATCTATAAACTCGAACGGTTGCCAATATGTATTAGCGATTTTTGATGTGCTTATGTCGGGAAAGGAATGCGTGTGAAACACAAGAGAACCCAAAATAAAATTGGGGAGAATAGAGAATCGACGAAATGAATACGTGAAATATTTAACGTGCCTATGCGATATCAAATTGTGTCGAGCAGTAGGAAAAATGCGAAAATATTTCATCGTCTTATATATTACATGTGAACGGGGGCGGATTAGGGACACAAGAACTGTTTAAAATCCTTTCATTAAGCACATTTTTCAATGCACACATATATTTCATTTTCCTGATGAAAAGAATAAGAAACGAATCGAGAATGAGTTCCATTTTTCTCTTTAGCCTTCCCTTCTCTCTTTCACCACTTAGAAAAATAGAAGAATTCTGAAATGTGATTTATTCTTTTATAATTCCGTTAGTTGAGTTTCATAAGTGGAATGTTTTCCTCTAATTAGTATGCATGCATGGAGCATTGTAAAAACTATAAGTGAATTTTTGCATGCAGCAACGACTGATTTTAATGACTTGTGTGCAGAAGGTGAATTTGCTCTCCTGTTACCAACAGTATCATGTAGATTATTAACAGTAGACAGTAAAGGTGGAACGTGCTGTCTATATAAATTGTTTGTGAATTTTGTGAGTTAATACGCTTTTGTTGCGGTTGTTTCAGGGATGATGGATCCTCAAGTGGATGTCCTCACCGAAAATCATTGTAAAACCATTGTAAGACGACTAACGAACTCTGAAAACACCACACTCCTCTCGTACAAAGTCGAGCCGATGGCGTCACAGACGGAGGGCCTTATTGGGGAACAGCATTTCGCCCACATCTCCTACAACGAGGCGGATGGTACCACCAAAACCGTACGAGTATTTGTAAAAATTCTCAATGGTGCCAATCAAGTGTTGTTCGAAATTGCGAAATCCATAAAAGCCTACGAGAAGGAGGCGTTCTTCTATGAGGAATTAATTCCACAATTCGAGTCTTATCAGTTGGACACCGCATTTGTACCCAAATGCTATTTATGTGAACCATACACTATCGTCCTGGGGGACCTCGGGGTCGACGGATACAAAAGCACCAAGAAAAACGAACCATTGGACTTGGAACATTGCAAATTGTGCCTGGAGGTGATCGCCAAACTGCATGCAACCGCAATCATTTACGAAATGAAGAAAACTGAGAAACATGATAAGAAATACAGTCTTTTAAGTGAGTACGGGGAGATACTGGAGGACAAGTTCTTTTCCAAAGAGGAAAATGGAGCGACTAGATATTTAAAATGTTCATTAAACGGTTTAGTGCAACTGGTGGATTTGGTGGCCGATAACCATATCAGTCGAGAACAATACAAAGAAACGCTCAACCAAGTCCTGGAAGGGATTCTGGAGAGGATAGACGGAGAGAGAGGGGATGCGGCGGAATTTCGGTCAACCCTTCTGCACGGCGACTTGTGGGCCAGCAATTTTCTATTCCGGTACGATGATAAGGGCGAGCCTAGAGCAGTGAAACTAATCGATTTTCAAATCATCAAATATGGACCACCAGCATTGGATGTCCTGCAATTTCTGCACACAAATACAAGGAAAAGTTTCCGTGACACTCACATAAACGGCCTTTTACGTCATTATTATAACTGTTTCACCGGTTTATTGTTGACGAATAATTTACAAGGCGACGATGTGATGACAGAGAGTGATTTTTTTAAATCATGTCAGGTTTTCATGCTTCCTGCCAAGTTGCAGGCAATTGTCGATCGGTGTATAACTTTTACGGCGGACGAAACTTTCACCGAATTCGGTGGAGATGATGAGAAATTTGAGCGGTTCGTGTTTGAGGATCGCAGCCAATACATTGTGGATGCGTATAAGAATAATGCTTCTTTTAGGGAGATTATTTTAGAGGATATGGTCGAATTGAGGAGTGTTTTATTTGGCGAAATATAAACAAGGAATTTTTTGATGGGAAAAACACTCGCCAAACTATTCCAATATAATATAGAGATGAAAATGGGATTTCAAATCATTTTGCCAAGCTGTTTTTAAAGTTATTTCCTGCTCGATCCTTTTTTTTACTCGTAATTTTTAATATCTACGCTCCTGCGACGACTTTCCCTTACACATGTGCAATGTTTATGACATTTTTAGTCATTTCAATTACAGTAAAAAATCGTTTTTCCATCGGGAAACATGCTCTTTACACTAGCAACCACTATAAGTGTAGAGTTCTGCAAGTTTTGATACTATGAAATATCTAATATTAAACTTCTATCGATTGAACAAACACAATCTAATAGCAAAATTGAATTTTTTACAGTTTTGTTTATGTAAATATTCTTGGAAAATTTAAATCACGTTCAAACAGTTTATGAACTAAACTTGTAAACAGCGCCCAAAGTTTTGCTACAAATTTAATTAACTAGAAACATATACTTAATGCATTTGTCTGTGCAACAATAATTGTCTCTAAATCTTTTACTTTCATTTTCCATAGATTAACATTTCGGATTTCAATGGTGTGTGTAGTTAATTATATGCATGGATTTTTTGTTGTAAAATATTTTAGCCATTATTGTCAAATAACTGCAAATAAAAAGTGTCAGTTGGTGTTACTTTATGTCCAGAAGCCACAAACCGTATTTTACTGAAATTTGTTATAGTGAAAATGTTCTGAAATTGTTTTACTAACTGCAAAACCACTTTTAGCAACAAAAACTTTACTTCGTTTAGGTAGAATTAACATATTTCTATATACATATATTAAATTTGTTAATGAAAAAAAAGTGACAAAGTAGTTTTGTTCAATTTAAATTTCCATTCAGAACATTTGATTGATTGCAGCACCTTTTAAAACGCCCATATGTTAATCAACAGTGAAGTTCTTCATCTACATCTATATCACAGCACGGTGGAATGAAAAGTGTAATTAACAAAAAAACAAGTCTTTTTACTCATTTCAGTGGACACGAGTTCGCGTTATAGGACAAAACGATAAATTCAGTTTAGTTACACTTGTATTGAAGCCTCGATACTATATGGCGTATACCTAAAAATCGGTCAAATGGAATAATAGAAAGTGGTAAGTACAGAATTTGGCCATTCGCAGAGTCCTATAAGCGAAGGGAAAAAAACAACACGTTTCCGATTATCGCACCCGTTTGCCATTTGGGTGCCTTTTAAATAGAGCTTTGCGGATACCTTACAGTGCCAATCAAAAATCAGCCAAAGCGAGGGGATTTACTCTGCTTTTATATATACAAGTGTGTGTTTGTTAGAGCAGTTTTCTAGATAAGCTCTTTTTGTTAATTGTTCTTGTAAACGGCTGATGTAACAGCATCTGCAACCATTTCAGACAATTACATTACATACAAGAAGCACCAGCACCATATTGACGGTATATAATCTTCTCACAGCCCGTCATTTCTCTTTTCCACTTGTTATAACAATAATTGTTTAAAATAATGCAAAAAAAAATGTTGAAAACGTTGCGCAGGTATAGAATGCGCATTACAAGTTTCAGTGTTTTCTGGAACGGTGGCGGACACAATTTGAAAGCTGAAACCATCCCTAAGTTTCAGTGCCGCACTAAACGCGTCTGATGCCTCATGTTTATTATATGTCCGATTGTTTATTGCAAAACACGCAATCGTTCACATTGAATCGAATACGGATGGAAAATGTGGCTGGAATTCAGAGGTGACGGCTAAAGAATGTTTTAATTTGGACTATCGGAGGGTTAAAGTGCGCTGAAAAAATGTTGAAAAGTCCAATAAAAGTGCGTGCATTTCTTGTATAGGCCGAAATCTCTTATCAAAAATTAAAAATCTAATCAGTATAATGGAACAATGATTAATGTTAAATTCATATTTGTGTTCTGTTCAGAACACGGAAAATAATACAGTCAACAAAAACATTGACATTATGAAGACGAATTAGTGCAATTTTTATGTAATGTTAGTGTTGTAATTATCCAGAGTGTGATTTCAAGTATATAAATATAAAATTCGTGTATACTTATAAATGTAATAAATTTGTTAAATTATGGTAATACGTCAGAAGTTAATGGGTTCTAAAACTGGACACAAGTTAATGATTAATTATTAACTCAAGGTACGGCTGCTGACCATTACTTTTATTGCACTCTATAAGACAATAAAGGAAATTAATTAAATTTGATGTTTGATGCCGAATACGGTTTTAAATTTATTACTGAATTTTCTTTGATGGATATCTTCATTCATTTCCAGCATTACGTCTAAATTATTTATTATTTTTTATTATGACAAATTTTTCTACCATTTAATTAATAAGACGATTTCGTGCTAAGCTAACATTTTCCTTTCATTTTCCATTTTTATTATTAAAATGTTTTAACCATCTTGAAGAAACCCGTGAATATATGAGCTAAAATTGTGCATAAAATTTTCAACAATTGCTTTGTTGGTAAACAAGGAAATTGTTTGGGAGTTTTAATTTCTTGATTTTTATGTGTGTGTTATTGAAGTTTTGTGTTGAGTAACTTTACGGAAAATCGTTATAATAAAATTATATTCAATGTTCGAAGAGAGAAATGGGCAACAGCATCATCCACATATACGAAATAAAAACTTATAAACAGAATTAACCGAATTGGGAAAGTCTGTATAAATTTCTATGCATTTTATGTAAGTTGAGACGAGAGGGAACTTCAAAAAGAGAATCGGAAAAGTATAATTGGGGTCAGTTCTTTTAATCTTGTGTCATTCCGAAACGTACTCGTACAATGGTATATGAATACTTCATCGTATAAAAGATCAGTTTTCCTAAGCAAAAAACTTCAGGGAAAATGAATTTAAATCAGCCAGTTGTTTTCAAGGTTCTACCTTATTATGACTTCTTTGTCTTTAAAAATAAACTTTTAAATAAATAAACTAAATTATCGACGTTCTCCAGAGCCCTAGCTGAAAATCTAATCAATAACTTTATGCTTTTCATTCAATTACCTATTTTAATACCGTTGTTTCAAATTATATACAATTTTGGGGTGAGCGCTTTGAAGTCGTCGAACAAAACTTGTAATAAATTGGTTCATCATTTCAATTTCATCGCCTAAACATAGTAGAAAAACGTCGACGCTCCTGTTTATAGGTCAAACGTGTATTGTTTTTGGTGCACACCGCAAGAGCAATGCACATTTTCCCGAAATGTTTCTGATTTACTGATTTTCCTTTCACACTGGTGTTTCCATTGAGAGACAAATGTGGGGCGCATTGTCTGAAAATTATTGACAATCTGTCCTCTGCACAAATTTTCCCAAACGCCATAAAATCAAAACAAAAACAGAAGAAATATTCCTTTGAGGAAAACTTGTGCATTCTGTGTGCTAAAGCTCATTACGTTTTCGGAAAAAAGACCGGAAAAAATCCCTGAAAATCATTAATCACACAAACACACGTAAATGAATGAATTGTTTCGTGAAGTTTGGCTATGGTGTGTCAGGTTTACATATTACACACAAGCTTTCAATCTTCATTCCTTTATATAATTTGATCTTTTGTGTTAAAACGGTAATTTCTCTAACAGCTCATCCACCAACTACTCCCCCATACACATCGAACATGTATAGTTCGTTATTTGAAAGGTAAACTAAAAACTTTTCAAAACCGAATAATAGTCTAGTTTGCAGTCTCTATATTTGGATTTTTTACAATTCTCTAATTGCACTTCATTGGAAACTACATAACATACGCTTCTAAACAATTTCACTTAAACTGTCTCTCCCATAAGATAATTGGATGCTTTTCGTCAAATAAACATACAACACAAATTATATATTTGTCTTACACTAGTTTCACTGTTTGCAATGTACACACATTTGTCGGGTGGTCACAATTAATTCGCTCGTGTTGGGAGAAAGCCGATTAATGCATCTTATTGTATAGCTTTCAGCAAATTTATATCAGATTACTCAAGCAAGTTTGTTTGGCTTTGTGTTGTTTTTAGAATGTAAATTTTATTTATGCATGTGCTACTGTTGGCCGAACAGCTTAATCGAGCGCCAGTTTAAACTTGCTAATGAAATTGCATTATTTAATTGACAATCAATAGAATTAGAATGATAACAGAGTTTGGAAATGTCAGAGTAATAAAGATCTCCGACATATGATGATCGCATTTTGCTCCCCATTCGTGGGACTCCACACAGAAGCCCGAATGTAATTTTATATTGCCTTCCAAATGGAGTATTTAAACATCAAAGGGCCCGTTTGTTAATCAGTTCTGAACAAGTTAAATATTGATAAATGTACTTATAAGTTCTAATATAATGGATAAAGTCACTTAAATAAGGGAAGTGTATAGGTATAGTGAAAGTGAATTGTTTTTTATTAATTTTTATTAGACGGTGCCTGGTAAGGGATTATTCTTGTAAAAAATCGCGTTTTCGCTTGATGTTTGTACTGGGAAATTGGTTTTTTACCAATTTATTAACGTGCATATACAGTATCGGCTCATTTTTGTTTATTGTTCAGTCAATACTGTATGCCGGAGCGAAAAAAAGCGAAATTAAATTTTGCAATTTGTTTGCGGAAAGGCGCGCCGTCACCCCAAACTAGAGCGTGCTTTATTACTCCTTTAGTTGTAAATCTCAGGATTGACAACACTAGTAGAAAGACATTTTATTTTTCGTCTTGTTATAAAGCCATAAAGTTGGTACTTTATTCTCGTTTTTCGTCCATATAATTTACTATCAACTTGCTTCAGGAGAAAAAAATTCTTCCACCGCGCTCACAACTAAAAGATAATCATGAAAAATAAAGACGTGCAAAGTTTTGGAAAAATGGAAGCCCTTCTCTGAGATCTCCTTTGCCATGTCCGGCTGACCATTTAATTGCAGTGTCAATTATACCTTCTAGGAAAGTTGGAAAATTTAATTACAAGTCGCTCGGTTTAAGAATGTCTTTTAAACGAAATTAAAATTTCATTGTTTAATTGTGCAAATCCATTTGCGGAAAAACGTTTTCAGTGACGGTTTTTTATATTTTTCATTGAATAATATTATAAAAATTAAACATATGGACATTCATATTCATTATTGAAACTTGATTAAAGATTATTTTAGACGATTTTTTATGAAGCCAAAAATGCAACAATTTTCGTGTATAGTAATCCATACTTTGCGGAAACGTTCAAAACGACCTTTTCTTGCACCTTTTCCCGCGTATATGATTGAAACAATCAGATATGTTTCACTCGTGGAACAGGTGTGCGATTTCCGACTTCGCATATATGCGCTAAAAAACGCGCATTTATTGTTATTGCAACAATAATAAGGCTGCTATCGGTGCATATGCACAAGAATGGGATAAAAATTGAATTTTTGCGCAATATTGAACAGTTCAAGATTTGATTTAGCGAGCAGTATTTCATGTTAGTGTTTTAATAAAACCGAGGAAATACAGGCAAAGTTTATCATCGGAACGTACCTGATGGCATCATACACACGTTCAATGATTGAAATTTATCGGACAAATATATTTGAAATTCGAGGAATATTATGGTTTATCAAACTTGAATAAATTATTCATTCGGATTTCAGATAACGTATACTGTATTAATTGAATGAAATTATTTACAACATTATCAAACCTGCATTAATGAAGATTTAAACAAATTTATTCAAACATTTTTTAAATCAATGTAATTATACGTTCAAACACAATATTAAAAAACCATTTTCTTGCAATAAAGAAATTATCTTCTATATACATACCTATAAAAAATCGATTTTCTAATGAGGCTGACGCCTTTATTCATAAATGTTAAACATAAGGGTGCCATTAAAAATGATTACGTTTCCCTGCTTCTTCTAATTAAACGGGGCTTATTAAAGTGATTAGCTTAGTTGTGAAGAAAATGTGGAAATTGTCACATTCCCAATTTATATGTTTAATTTCACTAAAGCATAAATAACACTTATTAATAATTGTTGAAGGAAATTTTCTTTTAGGGCTTCCGTTCGGAGAAAAACTATTTTAAAGGAAAATCTCTCAAGTAGTGGAAAACTTTCGAAATAATTTAAAGCAGGCACAAAAGTTTTGTACTAGTAAATTTCTTTAATTATTAAAAATTTACTTTCTGATGCAGTCGAATTGTAATTTTGCTGAAATGCGCTTGCCTTTAAGGGCAAAAGTTTTACAATAAAGCAGTCCGAGGTATATATAGCCATTTAAATGGTGAAAGAATAATCGTATATAATAGATTTTTTAAGCAAATGTGGATAATACATTTATGCAAACAGAAAGAAAAAAATTGTAGATTAATCATGAGGTCTGACAGGAATGATAAATGATGAAAAGCAGGGCTTTATGTAAAATAATAGAATAAATATTTGTCATAAGCGCGAATAATAATCTTAGATGACGTTATACTATTCGACGTTTATTGGAATAATTATCGTACGCCGGATTAGATTTTTAATTAAAAGAGCACCACTTTTTAAAGCTCTCATAATCGGCGCTATTTAATTAAATTGCCAGTTATTTTGACCATTTTTACATTCATGCTTCCAGCGATAAGATTATCATTTCTGTTTACTATTTACTCGGCCACAAAATATAATAAACAAGTCGAAATGGCTAGAAATAACACGAATGCTAATTAATAATGCTCAACAAATATAACATAAACATATCATACTACCGCTATAGTTGTTTTGCTGGCAGAATTGCACTCTTATGTCCCACAACTAGCATCCATAATGTCGATATGGGACACAATATTCGCATTTATTTGTACAATAAATTTAAAATTCTCTGTATACTTTGAATAGTTCGAAAGCGCGAAGTAAATATTTATCTTGCCGTCTGCGAAAACTATTTTATTCGGCAGCCTCTAAAAGAAAATCGAATCCTCGTATATGACGTGTTTACCCTTAACAATATCCGCCCTGTCCCCCATTTATGAAAATAATCACACACACAAGATAATCCTTTTACAACTTATTTAATTAAGGCTTTTTGGAGCGCGTGTTATTAAACTATATAATACACGGGCATCCTTTGTTTTATCACACTTTATTGCCAATATACACAACAAATTCCTTTACTTATTATTTTTCTGTTTTGTTGAAGAGAAGAATGAAACTTTTGTGCGGACAATGTCCATCCATAACACACAACTACAGTTTTGATTGTTTACTGTTGCACGAAATTGTTAAATTGTTTCGCCATTATTAGTGGGAGTAAATCTCGCTTCTGTTACTGCACTAGCTGCTGGAAAATCACATTAATTTGCTTGAAATTAATTTATTGTGTGGAAATATTACTGAGTCCAACGTTTCACTAGTTTCCAAATCAAATAATTGATCCAATCGAAAACGCAATTTCGGCTCACATTGTTTTTAAGAGAGTGGAACAGTTGATACCTAATAAGTATGAATTGTTCTGTTTATAGAAATTGCCCTATTAATATTGTGTAGATGTATACAATAGACTGAGACTTTTGACCTGAAAATGTATGTTAATTGATAATTACGATTAATTTGTGGCCACAAGCAACTATTTATCCAGAAATTAGTGACCCACACGGCAAAATTATATCAGTGGTGGTGTGGTGTGTGCCCCTTTGCAGTGTTTTCTCTTTTCGAGAGGAATGTTTTCATTAAAGTGGTCCGTGCTCCGTGCTCCCTTTTCAAACTACACAAAGTTAATGTATCATTCCATAAGAAAACTTCCTTCGAACAATTGTCTGAATGCCCCATTATTACAAATCCAAACAAGAATTTACTAAACAGATCAGTTTCACGAATGAGCTTTGTAGTCCATGAAAATAATGAAAAAGGAACGAGGAAAAGAAACACGAACAAAATCGTCGAAAGCGCACACACAATACAAACGGGTTGATATAAAGTCTATAGCTGCGATATTAAATTAGTTTTCATGTCTGACTTATTTAGACATATACATCTAATGGGGGTAATAAGATTAGTTTTTTGATGGGGGTATTGGAAAATAGGCGAATGCGCCAGTTCGATATTTACCAAAAATGCATCAATCGATATAGGTACGTCAGTCGGCGGTTTCCACAATACTAAAGACTATGTTAATTAAGTTTTAGATAAACATGATATAATGTTGACACGTTGAAGCGATCAATTTAATTTAAATAAACGGATTGCTTGTACATGTGGGTTTAAATTATTGGCCTCATATTCACATGATAAACCACTCGATCCCACCACAAAATTACCCCAGCATCTGTAATAAAACTAATGCACACGATTTATTTTAAATATGGTCAAAAACTGGTCATTTATTGGTCCTAGATTAAATGATGCGGAGATAATAAATGGAGCGATGAGCGCAATATTTGTTCCTTCCTGGTTTTTATCCCCCCGTTTTCCGAATGCACATTAAAAAAATTGGTAAAGCACGCTCTAATTAAACTACCAGTGAAACAATTAAATCAACTAAATTATATAAATAAATAATATTTTAATTGTTTAATAAATTGCTTGTTTGGAATACAAAACAATTTTTGGATTTTCGATTAATGAGAAATTAAATTAAAAATTCATTTACATAAATATTATATTAAAAGCCATAAACTTCAATTAGCACTCGTGGATCAAAGTACGGTGGGATTCGAACAATCGTCTGGAACTCATTCCCGACCACATCAATTCGCAGTGTGTAACCCCTTTCTCTGCCCAAATTCAGCACTCGCACCGAAGTTATCCTGCGAACCGACAAACTAGCGTACAATCGGATATCCTTCACTTGCGACTCTAATTCCTGATTGATGACAATTTCGCGTAACACTAACACATCACCTTCCTCCCGTTCTCTGTACACCAAATCACCATAATTGCCACCATTATCTGGCGGCAGAGAGCCACTTTTCGCACTTTGTTTCGACAACTTTGTCTCCAATTGTTTATCGCCAGTAGAAAAGATCTTTGTGGATTCTTGAGGCGTTAAAATTCTTAAACCTGACAAACAACTCGTTTCGGTGGGATAAGTTTCCGCAGAAACAAATAGGAATAAGACAACGATGAGCCCTGTGGAGAACTTCATTTTACGTTTTGGTTTTGATGAATGTGTATGGCTTGTTGTTTTTTTTATATAAACTCCTTCCTTATCTATGCTATTTGCAAATTGCTTTTAAATCTGGGTAAAATAAATAAATTCGTTATCTGACCGCGTTTAAAACGGCCTATAATGGCCTTCCCGTCTAATTTAAAGGTGAATTATACTTGTAAATAATTTGATAGGAGATAATAAGTTTTTCCATACACATAATTCTCGAAATATCTATGCATTCAAAGTTGTGCGACGGGCCATTATGTTGTATTTTACATAAAAGTGTGCTCGAAAGTCATTCCGAAAATCCCAACTTTTATTATCGCTTTTATACAATAATAATAGACGCGTTTCGGTGTTCAACTCTTTCCAAACACTTTATTTGATAGTTTCATTGGGTGCGATAATGGCATACGACTTTATGGAAATTTATTATGAAGCGAATTTTATTTGTTCAAACAAAAAGGCCACCCTAAAAGCACACTCCACGAAAGTGCGACAAGTTTCATTAAATTTTCTAATTATACTTTGTTGTAATAAGGGAAAAAATGACAAATTGTGTCGAAAACTGTTTCTTAAAAATGCTCACAGGAATTGAATTGAAAAATTATCAAATTACCGTGTCAAAAAGCTCGACGAACACAAATTGATTGGCAAAAGCTCTCGTCTTAATTGAAATCACAAAAAATAATCTCAATACTGGGAAATTAGTGGAAATTTATACTTTCACCAGTTTAACTTTTAATCTTAACTTTTCCATTTGACTGAACTTTCTAATCGATTCGAATAGGAAATGTTTTTGCGGAAAAACAAAATAACTTCCACAAACGTACAGCAGCAGGCAAATTTACGGTGACAGTGTATAGAAAGTGGCACGAATTGTGCAGACAGGGGGGCGAACTGGCGATAAATAAGCGCTTTCGGGGGACCAGACGCAACAAAAAAGAAACAGCCCCTCAATTCCATCTCTTCGAAAACATAAGTTTCAGGCGCCCGATTACCACCTGATGCGAAAGAAATGTCCCTCGAACCACCTTGGGGCCCGCGTGAATGCGATCCGCTTATTTTGGTCCTGTTAAAATTTGTAATTTATGTCCGCTTTAAGTTGCAACTATGTTAATATATCAAAACAAACTATGTACTTCGTATATGTGTGGCGGTGAAAGGGTCAAATGTATGAATCTGGGTAGACAAAAGCGTCCCATGGCGACGTTGTCTAACCGCATCCGGACTGTTATACACAATGTTTGTGCTATAAAACACAACTTCTTAGAGCTTGGACGCCCTTTTTCTCTATTTTTCCATTGCAGGAGTAATACATCGTACACCGACTGTCGCAAAATGCAATTCCATAACGCAGCACGAACAAACAATATAATAATTTTCTTTAAATAAATGATTTCTACCGACGACCTTCTCCTTTCAACATAAACTATTTATATAATTTGATTGTTTCGGGTTGAAATGACCTCCATAAAATATTAAGAGACCCCTGTGAGAATGAATCCGGTCGAGCTTTTTTGCGGGTCACCAACTTTGCTAATATTTAAGTGGTCCAGTTTGTAAAACGCACAGAATAAATATGATACCATAGAGGTATTTAATCAACACACTTATTATTACTTGATAAAGTAAATCATTTGCTTTGAGGAGTGCATTACATTCAATAGAAATGAGTGATTGAAAATGTGTGTTTGTGTGTATAGGTAGGTAATACCAATATGGTATTTTAAAGCACAGGAAGAGAATTCTGTGTAGCAGATAATTCGCTGCATTATCTAATTGCATTGCGAAATGCATTTTCATTACCCAGAATTCGTTGGCCTCTTAAATTACATCCAAGCTGATTTTCCCCATCAATTCGGACAGGCGTTGCTCTTTTACGCGAAAAGCTTTGATATTTGTTCTGAATTATAGTCAAGAAGAATTTCGTGCATGGCCTGATACATATAATAATGTTAAAACGACTATAGAGGATTTTTTTTCTGTCGTAAATCATTTCGCGGTTACCGGAGACTGCTTTTCATTCGGTGGCAAAGTGAGTTTGTTAAGCAAAATAATTTTTTATTCTATTTGGCTTCAATATGATGAGGTTTTAGAAAAAAAAATGGGTTATTCCAGGATTAAAAAAATTGATGGCAATACTGCATTAGTTTATTTAGATAAACTATTGTCACTTAAAAATTTCAAAATTAAAATGCACTGAATAAAAAAACTTAATTAAAAAATAACAAAGCTCAAATGTATTAGCGGCATCAAGCTGAGAATTCCTTTAATTCACTTTATAATTCGCAGAGAACGTTGTCAACATTTATTATCCGAAATGAAATTTCAATATTGTAAAAGGTTACATGTGAATATCTGAATGTGTGTGTTGGCATCAAAGTGAAAGCGTCTGTATATTTGTTGCAGGATGCTCTTTTCCTGGCATCTTCTATCGACGTGCCTAATGTTGTTATGGCTCTATTCAAGTAACGCTCTGTGTCCAAGCGCGTGCATTTGCCGACAAAACGAAAAAGGGAAACGTAAAGTCGCCTGCTCCAAAGGCGGTATGCTTGATCCAATTCCAGTGAGCGAAATGGAACCAGGCATGGAGATTTTAGAAATAACCGCACCAACAAACAACACGAACCATCTGTCAATTACATCGATATTCCAACAGTTCAAACACCTAGAAGAGATCCACATCGTGCGCTCCAACGTGCTGCAAATTAGCATGCACGCCTTCTGGGGGGTGCCCAGTGTGCGGCTGCTGAATCTAACATTCAACAACCTTAGTACCGTGTTTGATCACAACTTTCGGGGTTTAGTGAATCTGGTGGAATTGAATCTGGATGATAACTGCATCGAACAGATCCAGAGTGGTGCGTTTAAGCATTTAACTGAATTAAGGATATTGACTGTACAGAGGAATTTATTGCAAGAATTAGTGCCTAGAATCTTTTTAAAACTCGCTAAATTACATGTGCTTAAACTTAGTGGTAATAAATTTGAAGAACTTAATCCAGAAGTGTTCAAAGATATTCCGGTAAGTTTTTACTCTCACTACGCTACACACACACTTACACACACGTGAAAAAAACTCTGGCGAATGATTAACGGTTCTCGATTCCATGAAAAATTGATACAGAAAGCAAAAATGCTCAACGATTCGTTTTAATCAAAAGTATAGAAAGTGGAGACCGCTTTTTGCTCATTGTTGACTTAAATATTTTACTGGGAGTTTTTGTGTGTGCCGAGAGTCCCGTTAGTCATTTTCGGATAATGCAATTTGGATAGGAGAGAGCATTCGATTTACAATTCACTAACTAAATCTATAGAGAAACAGAGTAAAGTGCAAATACACACACGCAGTTGTCCTAGGGCCAAATTATTGCTACACTACACAAACGTCAAATACAGAACCTTATTGAACTAAGTAATAGTTTATATTAGAGCCATATTTGTCGACTTTACATGATGGCCTCCAGGTTTAATAGAAAGATGCGACAAACTTTTACAGTTACGATAATGTTAAGAGATCTCGCGACAACAATTTTAAATAGACGATTAGGTATAATAAGAAGAATGTTCATTTAGAAATCCATCCAGGAATATAATATTGTTAAAAAGTGCCTTGAGGGCCTTTTAAAACATGCAGATTAATATAAAGAAGTTTATTATGCGATAATGTTTCGGTGTTGAGAAAGAAATTCCTTTTTATCACTCTATATACACGGCAGTGCCTCTTTCTTTCGTCGCACCCTCTGCAGTCTGCACCTTCTACAATTTAAATTTTTCGCCTTGAGGCAGTGCTTTGGGAAATTTAAAAATCTATTCTCTTCACTGTTTTATAATTCACACAGTCACACGGAATGTAGAGACAGAAGAGTACCAGAGGATGACAGACGCTTTTTTCGCCTTTTTCTTTGTAAATTGTATAATATGTGTCTCTCTGCCACTGTGTGGTTTCACCATGAAATTCGCAGAATTAAAGAAATATATCGGCCCCAGGGTGGGTGTAAAATGGTCCATTCGTACGGCAAACCACTTTCCTAAATCACGTTTTACTTGTGGAAAAAATCAAATGTAGAATTAATTTACAAACGTGATGAATTAGTTGTGTGATATGTGTTGAGGGTAAAAACAGATTATTCCTCATCTAAAAAGGAATGAAACTAATTAGTATTGATAAATTAGGGTAGATGGTATAAACGGAAATCCAATTAAAACGTTGCCAGAAAATAAACACATAAAATAAATGTCAACAGGAGGGCGAAGGTGCATATTTCTCTATAGGCCCATAAACTATAGTTGGGAATAAATTAGGATTGATTCGTTTATGAATTAAATTAAGGGCCCGTTTTTCAACCATTCATTATTAAGAGATGTCCTTGATTCTGACACCATTTCAAAAATATGACAATATCACACATTCCATATAGCGTTTTTATTATTTTAAATCGTTACATTTACATATTGATGAATTTTTACACAGTTTCACGCACACACCAACAACCCAGATCACATTATTCATTTTGTAAATCTAATAAACGATTAACTCGCCATGTGGAACTGGCTTGTACACTGTACACACATCCTATATATTTTTATGAAGCAAAATACCATAAAAAAAGCATTTTATTTCTTTGACTATATCATATAATAATCCCCTTTGAACAACAATGCTCCCATTATTACAAGAACGATTTATATGCAATAAAATCGAATAAACAAAGATCGTGTGTGTGCCCAATAAAAAATTCCTATTAAAATAATTTCATCAACCATATATTCAAGTTATCTAAAATCGTATATTCCTTTCGGGTAAACAGGAAAATGCAATTCGTAGATGAAACGAGTATCGATTTTCCATGTAATTTATTCATTTCTACATATCATACCACCTAATAACAGTCCCTAGATTAAATCTTTTCAATTGACTTACCCATCATGATTAATGGCCTTTTTATTATTTTTCCACAGGACCTGCGAGTGTTGGAGTGTCGTGGATGTGGCCTAAAACGGATCAACACTCAAATCTACCATTTGCTGCCTTATTTATCGCACCTAGATCTAGGTAACAATCAAATGCAGTTTATTGCGTCGGACGAATTCCGAGACTTGCACCGTTTACACAGTCTCAAGCTGGACGGAAATCTACTGCCTGTGGTGTTGGAGAAGACGTTCGTCAACCAGCAACAGCTCAAGTATTTATGTTTGGCCCGTAACCGTCTGGCAAAGATAACGAACACTGCCTTCCTCAATCTAACTAGTCTAATCGAATTGGACATTGGTTTCAATAAATTGAGCAAAATCGAAAGTGTCGCATTGCAACATGTTAGTGATACATTACAAAGGCTTGTGATTAGTGGCAACAGTTTTCCGATAAATGTTATTAAAATTGTCCTGCAAACGTTGTACCGGGTCTGGAATTTGGACATGGCACAAATGAAATTGGAAACAATACCGGAGAAAGTGTTGCCGGACCGTATAAGAAAATTGAATGTGTCCCTAAACAATATTAGTGTAATTAATGTGGAGGCTTTGCCGAAACAGCTACAGGAATTCGATGTGTCCCATAATGAGGTGAGGGGACTAAGTGAGAAGGTTGTTGTAAAATTGGAACACTTAAAGTATGTCAATCTGGCAGGAAATCCATGGACGTGTAATCTGTGCCATTTGTCATCGGTTCTTTTGCGCTTAAATAAGACGAATTTGTTCAAGGGTCTCACGTGTACTGCACCCAAATCGCTCAAAGGTCATTTGCTCACGAGTTTAGGGGAAATACCGGCATGTCAGCCGGAGAGTGAGGACTTGGAAGACGAGCCGTCAGTCGATAATAAACTGGGATTAATCATTTGTTTGGTGTGTATTGTGGTGTTGGCGATATTCTCGGTGGTATTTGTGGTGTGGTCGTGTGTTAGGAGACACGCGAAAAACGTTCAAAGACAACAAAAGCGCGCCAGCGAATTGCAGGAGAACAATTTGCAGAGTGCAACGGCGATTTTCTCAAAAGGTGAGATCAGTTTCAAGTTCCCATTGGATTTGACTGAGAGGAAGATGTCCGTGTCGACAATAGACGAGATTAAAAAGGACACACATCAGAGTTTGCCGAATGGCACCGTTGCTGCCGTCGTCAATGTTGCTGGTACAGGAATTTGAAGTTTACTTCAAAGGACAAGTTACCGGTCCCTCGGGATTGTGTGTATGTGTTCTTGATTGTTGGAAATTTTCTGCCACTCTTCCAACTTACTTTTGTCACTTTGTTTACTTCTTGTGGCGTAATGCGCGCTTTCGTTACGGAAACATATCCGAAAGAGAAGTTTTTTTATGTATACGGTTCTGTAAATTAATGATTATTTCAAACTGGATTTTTTCATGATTGTGTTTTTTGTTTAGGGGGGAAGTTGGAAATAGTTTATTTTAAAATAATGATGGCAATTCAATTTGTTTTTTATTGATTGGAAATATTCAATTCAATTTGTGTAATAAACAACTCATTTATTATTGTACGTGTTTATAGAAAATATGTCACACACCCCCGATTTTATTGTCCAATATTTGGAAGTCACGCCACTTGATAATAGCGTTTTTTTCAATTAATGTTCAGATCTGATTTGTTTGATTATATCGGAAAACGAGACTTGTTAGTAATTTTTATGTTATTTTTTTAACAATCATATTTACCTTAGTTAGGTACCTATTACCTAATAGGGTAAATATGTTTGTTTGTTAAATAAACTATTTTCCAACTAGCCAGCATATCAACAATTTGTGAAAAAAAAAATGTTTAGGAAAATTCTAGTGCCTATATTTTTGCGATATCATATTAAAGACGAAACTATAATATATCTATAATTGTTTCATTTCGAGAGTTGTTCGAGTGTTTCTGTTTTTCGGTTCGAATTCGATTGGAAGTATAAAGGGACCATGTACGAAACTTACCCGATTTCGTTTGTTATTCTAATTACATACTTAAAAATATTGCTTTCTTTTTTTGTACATTTGTAATATATTGTATGTATATATTGTTATACAGTTTTAATAAAACATTTCTTTAATGGAGCTGGGGGTGTGTTTTTTCAGTAACAGAAAAATCTCTATGGGTATTGACTCTGGTTTATGAAAATAAAGCCGTCAGCCTTTAGTTAAAATATAATTCCCCATTTCACATAAATAATGGAAATATTAGGGCTATAACGCAACGCTTAATTCACCCCCTCTATATATAGTAGCCATTTTAAAAGTATATAGAAGAGCGTATTATAAGAGTGTTATAAAAGTAAATATATCACCAGAACGAACTATTTAAAAACTTTTTAATTGCATAATTAACACAGCACTGCAATATATAATCGAGAGGATTTATTGTTCTGTGTGTGTGGTGGCTGGACCACTTTTCTCCCGCGCCCTCAATTATCATACAAATAATCTAGTAAATTTGTTACAGATTAAGACATTGAACTTTATAATGTCTGAATAATTTAGCGTGTTTTATAATTGTTACGTGCCGGAATTGCCTAATCATATTTGTTGAAAATTTTCCTGGGATTTATTGGCTAATACGAATTGTATGCGTGAAGGGTGACTTTACAGGGGGCGTATTCGGTATTCCACTACACAACTTGGCAGGAATAAATTTATTTTCTAACAATTCCACCGAGATTATTCCTTTGCAATTTTAATAAGTATTTAAGAAAATACTTTTGAGTTTCTGTGTTCCAAGTAATCTTTTGGCCAGCGGCTCGACTAATTACCTACTGCAAATTTGCATTTTCCAACACAAACGAATTTATTCTATTTATTTATTGGGGAATAATTTTAAATTAACTGCACATCCACTGATACTATAAAATTAACGATTCATAAATTTAATAAATATTTGTCTATATAAATATACGTGTAGGTGTACTATAGGCATGTGTGCGATCGAATTAATTCTAACAGCATGCGGTATTAATTTACCTTTATGTGGATTAATGCGTTTTTGATGTCACAATTCTGAAAATGTACATATATAGAGTTTGACCACATTGAAATATGTAAATTCCCATTTGATTTTTATAATAGCTTCTACAATTCCGTGTTAATACCTGCTACTACTTTCATATAAATGGGAGCATTAAATTGGAAACTATTAATGTTAGACAGATATATTAAATTCAAGTGGAAACCGAACATTGTTCCCCATATCCTTTCAATTACACACAATTTCTCTATGTACCTCCTTTACTTACAAACGGCAGGTTAATAAACAGCAAGTTCATATACTTTACCATTGAAACAAGTGCGTAGAGAGAACAGATAAACACTGAATTTTCGTATTATTAATAATTTCTGCAACATTGTCCTGTGTGGAATTTAATTATGAAAGCTGTATGGTACCAAAACCATGGGAAAAATCTTTCTCTTTCTCGTAATGGGAAATGAATTAATTAGTTTAGCTTTTAAGAGGATAATATTTTCTTTAAATATCTTCTAATGGAATAGATTGTAAGGATTACTTTTCTTTAATTCCTTCTCTAATTAAATATGAAATGGGTAGATTCTTAAACATAATAACCCATCTAATTAACAGTTTGTATGAAATGTTAACATTTTTTTTTTTTCAAATGAAAAGGTGATCATTAAAATGAATTTACGAGTCTCCATACGACCGAGACGATGAAAAGAGCGTATTGGTATTCATGGGAAGACATGTTATGAGTGCGGTTTTCCACATTTCTAATAATATTGTTGTCACAGGGTGTTTAACAACTCAAATGTTACCCTTCATAACTTTATTATACTCTGTAATAAGTGGGATTACATGTCTGGACCTGATCATAAATTTTATGGACTCCGACTAGAATGGACTTGGAGGAAATACTGTATGATGGCTTGTTAATTAAATCATCGTTATACATTTGTAAGTGAAACAAATACATTTTTAATTAATTTAATGCACGTCTATACGGAAAATGTGCTTATCTGCTACGTTTTTTCGCGTTAAATAAGACTAATTGAAATAATTTACACCGAGTCTTAATTTATGGAAAGAAGGGAAACCGAAAAATGTCTGAATTACATATAAAGACACACTGAATTTGTGTTTATCCTTTACAGCTTCTATGTAAAGCCTTTCTCGGAAATTGTTAATTAATTGAGAAAAATCGCAAGTTATTCCCAGTAATTCTCGAAGTTCTATATAAAAATAAACATTCCTAAGCGATTAAATTCAATTAAGAATTCGCCTCCCTCTAAAAGTCAGCAATATTCCATGTAATAAATTTAATTCGAATTCCCAAATGATTTTCCAAATAAAAGTGAGTGTGTGTGTGTGTGCAAAGAACGGAATATATAAACTTTATTGCATTTTGAAGAATTTATAAAGTCCCCAATGGCAGCCTTTCACATCATAAAATCAACTTTAAGCATCATTTGAAAATAATTCAGGGCCAATTGCAAAATAATAACACATTATTGCCGTAATGTACAAAGGGTCTTTTTGTATTCAGACACTTCTCAGTGCGATCAACAAATAAAAATAATCGAGTGTTATTTTCCTCTTCATAACTGTCTGTTGCAGAGGATCGTTAGCATGTGATTTATATTCACTTTAGAAAAAGGGTTTTTTAAAAGAAGCCAAGATATATTTTAATTAAATGGCTGTCCGAACAGCAATATTTATCTGTTTAGAGGCGAGTATAGCACAGGAATCGCACAAACAGAATTCTGTATAATTTTTTCCTTCCTTTCCACCACAAACACATTATTAAATAATTTGTATTCCAAATGGAGCATTGTACAATGGGGCCGCTTTTGTTGGACAATACTAAAAAGAATTATTCAGCACAAAATGGTTTTTATTTCATTTATTATCTGTCTGTTTGTATTTGTTTACTTTCTGCCACTCTAGACGTTTCGTAAATTACAAATTGGCTCCACTTTTTCCATTTTATCTCCAATACCAGCATTTAGACACGATATAGAAGAACAGTGGGGAGCGGGCGATTCTAATTCGAATTTATCCGTTCACACTTGCCCTGAAAGATAAAACCCTTTGAAGGAAATGAGTGAAAATTGTGCTAATTATGTAAAACCGGGAGGTAGTTTGAAGGCTCTCGAATTTTTCCGTATTTAAATTAAAAATGAAGAGGGAAATGGTTTAGGTGCATGTTTCCACAGTCGTACACAGTGAGTAACAAATTTGAAAGTTGGCAGTTTATCTCTTGGGCGCATCCAGGTCGTCGTCTGATGTTAGCTGTACCGTGAAGCAGTGGATAATTTTTCGAAAGCTCACATTTACAAGCGAAAATCCGGCAATTTACAGCACTCCGCTTATGCCTTTTCCTTCCACCTCTCTTGCCAGCCCCTTTCTTGCCCCCAGCACCAGCACACAACATTTATATATCTAAAACAACGAAGTCTTATTAAAAAGTTAAACGGTTTGTCTCATGTAATGATCCCGACTTTCGCGGAACCATCTTTTAAGACATTTTAAAATTTAGAAAACAAAAATTAAGTGAAAACGAACAAAATATAAATTGGCAATGATCGACTAGTGGAAATGGGCCCTACGTTGTGTTTATTTTTAAGTTGTTAAATTAGTAATAATCAAGTTCTAGACAAAGGATTGATTGTGGCGACTATGACGAGGTTCTTGAGAGAGGCACAAATAAAACACATATGAAAGTTTAACGCTTATATTGGAGAATTAGAATCAAATCAGACACAACAGCAAATGAAATATTATAAGTTAAACGACAATCATAAGTTAACAGAAAGACAAAACGTTAAACCTTGTCGATTCTAGTCTGTAGTGAAATGGAAGAAAGAATCAGCAAAGAAAACTTCCAAGACTCTTTTCAAAACATAACGATAATTTTGTAAATGCGTACAAACAGGATGTAACGAAACTTCATAAATTCACAGGAATAAAAGTGATGATAGCAATTAAGCATTTAGAATCTTTGAGATGTTTTGACCCAAGTGATCAGTTAGGAACACGTAAAATATGTCATTATCAGGAACGAAACATTTCATAACAATGTCTAAACAAATATACACAAATATAGTCAAAAGAAAGAATCAGCACAAATAGAAAATCAAGAACAGTAAATGAATCGAGATTCCGTACAGAAATCATCAACAATGAAGGATTACGAGTCGTTATATGATCACACATCAAAACTCACTGCCAAGCTTTACGCAAACTATTGCTGCGAGACGCCAAAACTCACATCATGAACAGAAACTGATCATGACTCAATCACACGCATAATGAGATGAAACAATATAGAAAAATATCAAAAAAACAAGTGTGGAGCAAAAATAAGTTCATCTGGTGGTGGTGCCTCCATCCACCAGGAATTCTCTCCAACGGTGGCTAGCCGAGGGAGGTACGACATCTTTTGTATAAGCTCTCTTTTGGTGCTCTATGGTCTCTTTTGCACAATAGCACAGAGAGAGCAATTAGATGTCATTTCCTGAAGATCAGATTATAGTTACGAGAATCAACAGAGTTAATAAAGAGCAGAAATTAACATCCCTTTTATTGCTCGCTCTGCACAACAAAATAAACACAAATAAAAATATAGAAAACATATTGATGATGGAACTCGTAATCCAAAAATTGTCAACTCAAGTAGTAAATGGATAATAAATTAAAGAATCTCAGAAAATAGAAACAGATAAATCATAAACGAACATGATAAAAATTAGATATACAATTGGAAAACACTTCAAAGATTCTTAGTGCCCAGAAAAACACCCTTGTGAATTTATAAAGACAACTTCAACATGTAATAAAAACATTACCTTAAACAAATTCGAGATCGGTTTGCAAGAACGGCAATAGATCGGCCAGGCGTGATGAATCTTCCAAAAACCCTGAACAACTACTGACTCAACTCCTATTGCTAGCTTGCTTCCCGCCGCGCTAACATGACTCATTCTCAAACTTAATCGAAAAAACACCAAATATTTGGTTTTTAATGAATGACAAAATTCTCCTATAAAAGCCTTTTGGCTTATAAAATTTATGAAAACCACAAACAGTCAAAATTCACAAACTACCAATAAACAAAATATTGATGAATATAAATATGGCGAAAAATCGCTCATTGTTAATTTCTGATTTAAACAAAACATTTTATTTTGTATATATGTAAGACTGGAATACTACAGAACGCCCCCTTTGAAAAGTATTCGCTAAGGAACGAACGCGAAGAATTTTCAAACATCCTTCCTAATGTTATGTGAATTAAGTCTAACAAAAATTATAATGAGGGTCGAATTTGATACATCACACTTGAAGATACATAGGTACATTTACATTAACATATTTTGTCATTAATGAATAAACAAAGATGAAATAATAGACCGACAACAATACAACGGTTTTAAGTTTAAGCACGCCCCCACTTTCTTAAGACTGCAGACGGCATTATATTTGTATTAGTACCTCAGAACGATATTACAAATTTACAACAAGAAGATTTATAGCGAAAGACAAAGACAAAAATAGAGCAAATATAAAAACAAAGAAAATCCTCACGAAAATTATTTCAGAAGAAAAAATATCTAAAGACAGAAATCGAAGTCGTTTAAATTAATTATACTGCCTGGAATCTTAAAGAAATCGGTGCGCCGCTGCGTGAAATCAGCCAAATTTTTCTCTATACATTCTCTAATTTGATCAGCACTATTGTTCTTGCTTTTAAGTATGATGTTCATCTCTGGATTTGATGTAGTTCTTAATTTTACTAGGCTACGGCACATGTCATTCTACTCGTTGTGGTACAATAACTCAGCAAACAAACACTTCGACAGGACAGAAAACTCCGTTGACAAGAAAAACGATTTCAATCGACATGAAAAAAGATATTATATGTTAGAACGAACATATCGATTTAAGAAAAAGCTGCGACCATCCAAGGTGCAAAATAATAACAGGAAAATTACTACATTCTGTTTAGGTACGCCTCACAAATTTCTGGATATGTAGCAAATAACTTCGCCCAAGAAAAACTCCTTCATTCTTGCAATCTCCAATTTCAAGAATTAAGAATCTTAACGAAAATAAGTTAAAAAATATTTTATATCAAAACTGAAATTACCTACTCGAAACAGAATATTAAAGTTGGTGAAAATTTTGAATTTATCAAAGGAAAATATTTTCAATATGCTAAAAGCCACCCCCCCAAGTCTTATGACCACTACTGGAGAAATAATATCAAAAATATACTAACGAATTTAATGAAAAAAGTCAAATTTTGCGAAAAAGTTTACCAGTCGTCTTTCAAACGATACAAAACTAAACTGAGGGAAATAATTAGAAAAGTGAAGTTTACAAAAGTTTGTTATCATTATCAAAAGATGAAATAAAGATGAAGCTGACGACGTTATGTTTAAATATTTTCGAATAGAGGCAGAAATTTAAAAAGATGACTGCACAAAAATTCTAATGATTTAGATTTGAAACGATAAACTGGCTGAAGATAAAATTTTTGAAATATAAAGAATCATGATAATCGTGATAATTGTGCAAAATTTTGGAAAACAAATCGCGAATAAATTTGGAAAAGAATTTAACAGAGGTAAATGGAGAGTCTAACTACTATAAGTCACAAGTAACGAATTAGAAAAAAGTTCTTGCTAAAAATAAGAAAAGTAAAATGTAAAACGACTGCTCTGACCAATATGAAACAGAGGGAATGAATAACTAATCATCTGGTTACAAAATTTTTAGATTACTAGGAACTGTAAAACTATTTTTGCAAAACCGACATCAACAGATCTGGGATTGTTTAAATGTTTAGCACACTAAAAATAAATTGATAATGAATAAATGATTTGAAAACCAAAGTTGAAAAGACAGAATTTGCAAGAACAAAAGGTACACCAAAGCGAAATAAATTTGCCACAATTGCCAAACAGCAAATTAGAATTTTCTCTTATACTCAGAGAGTTTTCCTTGTTGATCATAAGGTTTTGACTTTGACAAAAAACTGGGAAAATTTCACGATCTAAAAAGACCAGAATCGATATGCCAATTCTTAGACAAATCCTTCGTTAAATGTTTCTGACATTGAATGAATTTTCAAATGAATGAATGAAATAATTTTGTAGTTTCAAATTATTTCTTTTTGCTTAGTTGAAATAAAAAACATACATGCCAACTTAAAAACTCTTCGTGAACAGATATGATAATTAAAAGTTAAAAAAACATTAGTGAAAAATGTTCACTTCAAAAAGTTTCTCAAAATTGATAAGTTTATCTTGAATTCCTGATCGACTAGCTAGCGATAACAGATGCAATTTTTAAAGCTTTTGGATATTAAAATAAATACCAAATAACATCAAAATTTATGAGACAATACTACATAATCAAAGTAATAAAACATTTAACGAGAATTCGTGCTTCAAATCTCAAAAGTGTCGTCAAAATGTCTATTTTCAATCAATCCACAGTCACGGTACCAACTGTAATGATCCCGACTTTCGCGGAACCATCTTTTAAGACATTTTAAAATTTAGAAAACAAAAATTAAGTGAAAACGAACAAAATATAAATTGGCAATGATCGACTAGTGGAAATGGGCCCTACGTTGTGTTTATTTTTAAGTTGTTAAATTAGTAATAATCAAGTTCTAGACAAAGGATTGATTGTGGCGACTATGACGAGGTTCTTGAGAGAGGCACAAATAAAACACATATGAAAGTTTAACGCTTATATTGGAGAATTAGAATCAAATCAGACACAACAGCAAATGAAATATTATAAGTTAAACGACAATCATAAGTTAACAGAAAGACAAAACGTTAAACCTTGTCGATTCTAGTCTGTAGTGAAATGGAAGAAAGAATCAGCAAAGAAAACTTCCAAGACTCTTTTCAAAACATAACGATAATTTTGTAAATGCGTACAAACAGGATGTAACGAAACTTCATAAATTCACAGGAATAAAAGTGATGATAGCAATTAAGCATTTAGAATCTTTGAGATGTTTTGACCCAAGTGATCAGTTAGGAACACGTAAAATATGTCATTATCAGGAACGAAACATTTCATAACAATGTCTAAACAAATATACACAAATATAGTCAAAAGAAAGAATCAGCACAAATAGAAAATCAAGAACAGTAAATGAATCGAGATTCCGTACAGAAATCATCAACAATGAAGGATTACGAGTCGTTATATGATCACACATCAAAACTCACTGCCAAGCTTTACGCAAACTATTGCTGCGAGACGCCAAAACTCACATCATGAACAGAAACTGATCATGACTCAATCACACGCATAATGAGATGAAACAATATAGAAAAATATCAAAAAAACAAGTGTGGAGCAAAAATAAGTTCATCTGGTGGTGGTGCCTCCATCCACCAGGAATTCTCTCCAACGGTGGCTAGCCGAGGGAGGTACGACATCTTTTGTATAAGCTCTCTTTTGGTGCTCTATGGTCTCTTTTGCACAATAGCACAGAGAGAGCAATTAGATGTCATTTCCTGAAGATCAGATTATAGTTACGAGAATCAACAGAGTTAATAAAGAGCAGAAATTAACATCCCTTTTATTGCTCGCTCTGCACAACAAAATAAACACAAATAAAAATATAGAAAACATATTGATGATGGAACTCGTAATCCAAAAATTGTCAACTCAAGTAGTAAATGGATAATAAATTAAAGAATCTCAGAAAATAGAAACAGATAAATCATAAACGAACATGATAAAAATTAGATATACAATTGGAAAACACTTCAAAGATTCTTAGTGCCCAGAAAAACACCCTTGTGAATTTATAAAGACAACTTCAACATGTAATAAAAACATTACCTTAAACAAATTCGAGATCGGTTTGCAAGAACGGCAATAGATCGGCCAGGCGTGATGAATCTTCCAAAAACCCTGAACAACTACTGACTCAACTCCTATTGCTAGCTTGCTTCCCGCCGCGCTAACATGACTCATTCTCAAACTTAATCGAAAAAACACCAAATATTTGGTTTTTAATGAATGACAAAATTCTCCTATAAAAGCCTTTTGGCTTATAAAATTTATGAAAACCACAAACAGTCAAAATTCACAAACTACCAATAAACAAAATATTGATGAATATAAATATGGCGAAAAATCGCTCATTGTTAATTTCTGATTTAAACAAAACATTTTATTTTGTATATATGTAAGACTGGAATACTACACTCATTAAAGCGTTTACGTCTTTTGATAATGATGATATTTAGGTAGGTATACGACAAATTCATATCAAACATCGGAAATATATGGGACTTTTTTTTTTGCTAAAATTTCATATATTTGTGTTTTATTTCCGTCTTTTTATTACATTTGAAACGTGTGCATCTATTCGATGTTTTATAAATGCGAACAACCCTCTATCTATTATATATAGAAAATTTTCCTTTAAAATATCGCTCTTTTCAAAGAACATATAATAGAGCGGTCATCCTGAATAGATCTAGAAAAAGTATAGGAACGGAAGTGGGTTAGGAAATAGAATTATTGTCGCAATATTGAGTTTTTCGCGGTCCCACTATGACTTTCTCAAGACCACCTCGAATAAAACTGTCACAATCCACCACAAATTATCTCGTAAGGCGTTTTATATATTTTTTATCATTTCACTTTTGACCCTCTCGTGAGTTGAACAAAAGTACCAATGGAAATTATGGTCTATATTCTTCCGGAATTACAGCTAATATTTGATTGTATTTGAATAATGTTTCATTGTGACTTAAGTGAAGTGTTTTCCGATCAGAATGAGATCACTTCTTGAGCGCAAAAACGCGGGATATGCGCGTTTTTGCATATGCTCATTTATAAAGAAAATGAAAAATCTTTCATACGAATATAAAATGTCAACAGCAGTACAAATATAACGACACACTCATACATACAGCAGAGAGAAAATGTATATATGTATGTATATAAATATATATAAGATAAAAAATATAATACGAAAGAAGACGAAACTGAAAATTCGTATTCAGAAAGCATTAGACTTTTTTCATAAGTTTGTGTGAGCTTTGGCTTTTCAACTTGTTTTGTATTCAGGTGATGTCAAGCAGCAACAAATAAAATTCTTCTTAAGTTAGATGTTCCAAAATCTTAACTCTGTAGGTGCGTGTAAATTTTTAAAACATCATTAATTTTGTAGGCTACACCGATGAAATATTTACCGTATGGCAAAACTCATTGCCAAAACACTGTTAGATTATATGGATTTTACATTTTATTTAACATAATTATTTATGAAAACGTTTTTATTAATTGTAATTGTAAAGTTACCATTTTTAACTGAAATATTACACAATAGATCTAATAAACTAGCTAGCTACTCATTAATTTATGTAAATTAATGTAGTTTGTTATTATACATTATTTATATCCACACCGAAATATTTAACAATTAATGAAATTTTTAACATTATATTATTTATAATATTTCCATTTGATTTAATTCAGATTAAAAATGTATATATTACATAAATTACGTGGGTATGTAATCATTTCCAAAACATTTGTTGGATATGTATTTCTATGAAAAAGTGGAAAAAACACAAGACGCTTAACAATTTCATTTCATTAATTACACTCTTTAATAACCAAAAGTATAAGTCTGCCAAGTTTTCATTTGTTACCCAACACGTTGAATATAAATAGAAGTGAAATTAATTCACAGTTTCGGAAGGTTACATGTTATCTCCTCATTTACCACCTCAACTATGATAATAGATATAATAGAATTATTATTATTTTAAGAGAAATTAGGAGAAATTTCATGATGTTATTTATACATATACAAACATAATCACATACGAAATCTAAAACTAGACGTAATTAACAACTTGAAATTATTACAAACGCACACAGTACTCTAATTAACGACATTCTACACTTGAAAACCAAATCTTATGCGACATTACCAATAAATACGCCCATCCTTATTGATTGAATTATACACGTATTTTCATTTCGGATTCAATTTCATTATGAACGGGTCAATTAGGCCGTTGCAATTTACCAATTAGGTACTGTGCTTTAAACCTAAAGGAGAAGGTTGAAGGTATCACATTCACAAGGGAATCATTAGGAATGGACATTCCGAAATGACCACCGACGTTCTCGCATTCGCCCATACTGATCACCAAGCCATTAAAATCCACTATGAATCCAAAAAGCATCATTTACTTAATGGTTTTTTACCTACCAATTGCATACAAATTGTTCGCAACTGTTACAATATCCTTAATTTTGTTTACTTTACACAAAACGAACGCACTCAACGTGAATTTCGTTCGTGATTGTTCAGATAATATATTAAATTTCATTTGGCCTCGAAATTAGACTGAGTTAACATAACGCTGTATATGACTACACATCAGATTATCATCATTAATTTATTAGACACTGTTTATTTCGAGTCTTTGTCCACCAAATAAATGTCGGTAAATGCGGCATATATGGTGATGGTGGGGTATTGGGTAGTACATTTTTTATTCAATTTGGACACATTTCAATTGTCAATTTGCCGTTGTAATGTCACCAATATATGTTAGTGGAGTTTACTAAATAAAAACACAAGTGGACAGCGAATGTGCAATACAAAGCGTACGTCATTCTTCGTCCACAATAATAAAGTTCAATATACAACAGCTGTAAGTGGATGGAATTCGTATCCACACAGAGCAATATGTACAGGTCAGCAAATAGCCAGTTTTTCCGTTTTGTTTTCCAGTCATGAAGCCGATATACTCTGAAGATGTTGTTTTCCATGTTATGTATATTGTGTGTGTGTATCTCGAAAGAGCCATTTATTTAAAGTGCACACTTCCAGGGCGCCCTCAAGTCTCCCACTTTATTTTCCTGCAATATTTCAATGCATATTTAATTGACGCGCTTGGTTTACGCCCCCCTATGAAGAGGATCTCATGTCCAGCATTGCCATATTGATGGCCTCTCGTGATTAGTTTAAAGTTTTTACCCAAACCCCCGTAGACCGCCGTCCCTTCATTATATTATGTATAATACAGATTTTCGGCTGGGGAAAAACATGATTGATGTTTTTCTTTCAAACTTATTGACATTTCTTCTCCCGTTCAATGACTGCACTAATCTATTGGCGCAAAAAAAATCACTGTTGATAAATATCTCAGGATTTTAGATAGACGTTTAGAAAAATTTTGAAAAAGTGTGCGTCCATTGTTTGGGGGAAGTGAACTTTTAAAAGAGTATAAATTAGAAAAAATTGTGTAGCGGAAAGACGATATATTTCATAAGAAATCTTTTCCAAGTATCTGGTGTGTACGGCACCGTAGACGTGTTCACCCCTTTTCCAGGTTATCTTCGTACACAAATGCAAACATTATTCTGCCATTCGTTCCCAGGGATATTTTCAAGTTGCGGAACAGAAGGGGATTTAATGGGAATTCCAGATTTTTGTGGGTACATACTACACGCGAGAAAGAAAGTGGCACTGAGACAGCTAGTGTCTTATATAAAAAAGCAGGGAGAATATGAGCACAAGTTGGTGAATTTGAATTTGGACATTGAATTTTATCTATTCCACTTTAGAAAAGTTATAAATGAAATAAGCTTGTTTAAATTTATTTTTATTCGGTGTGGCGTTTTGTTTGAGAATCAAATGGAAAAATCAGTTTAAAACAACTTGATTAAGCCCCGAACGAGCGGAATGGAAATGTAGGAGGTGGATAGAACGTTTAAAGAAATGTTTTTTATTTATCTCCGTTTTAATAGGCAATCGGGGGCGAAAAGGTGAAATCAACAGAAATTATACATTTTCGCACCATTGAAATATCTGTGTAAGATGCTGGGTATTTACAGCAGACGATGTTTAGGGGAAAGGTGAGGCCAACTTTCACACCCGAAACCCAAATGAATAAATTGTTTTTGTTTCGAAACCATTAAACTGTATAAACGAAATATAATTATTTCAATATAAATTCAATTGAATTCATACAATTACATGGTTACTAAAGTTTACGTTTTATGAAATGATAATGACTGAACATTTCGTGCTTGATTATGCTGGCTACATTTACTTTTATGTTGGGCCCCTGGTATATTCAGCCCATTTTATACCTGCTGGTGTATGGTGAATAAGTGGATTGTAATTTTCCTCCGAACTGAATACTAAATTCCGTATAAATCCACCAGCCAAACCGTGTACCATTAATGACAAAAATGAAAACTACAACACTAAACTTTTTTAACCGCTCGACTTATAAGTAGGCACTCTATTTAACTATTTAGAGTATTTAATCTCCCAGTACCACGTAAAAACTCGCTCAAAATTCCATACTAGTCAACTATAGGGAGAATAGACTGCAAACAAAAGTATTCTATTTAAAATGCTGCTATCTTTTCGACAACATTAAAGGGGCTACACAGTACGAATTTTAACTGGTTGTTTAGTTTCGACTCTTTTCATTAATTAGTTCATTTTCCAGGCACACACATACAATTTCCTTAAATTCCGACCACTCCCTATTTCCAACTGAAACAACTTATGCCCAAACACCACCCAAAGCCCCCGTCAGAAACGAAAACACATCCACATTCTTTTGCGCCATCCACTTTCCATCAATTGGTTTAACATGAACCTATTTACTTTCTGCTGGCGAACTCCTATTAGATTTTTCCCTGTCTTTGCAAATATGGGGATTATCAACTTGTCTTTTCTGCTTACTGTCGCAACAACCTCCCCCAAATTGTAAATAAAAACAACTCGATATATACATAGAAAACTTTTATTCAATATTTATTCACAAACGTTGCAAGTGTACTTTTAAACGAATTGTTATCAAAAATTTGTATTACATAACGTAGATCGCCATTCTCGTCGCAGAACTTCCTCAGTAAGTCGTAGTTTGCGATCAAATTGAAATTGGCTCCGATAAACCGCAAATTGGCGTTATCCAGGTATAGACAGGGCGCTTTCATGGCGAGCGCTTCACTATTCGTTCTCCCCCTCAAGAAAGACACTCTATAAGAGAAACGTTTATTACCCACCGGTTTGCCCATGTAGTAAACGCCGTAACGCACGACACCGTTCGTGATATCCAAATCCCATGTAACGCGGAACAGCACCCCAAACACGACGAACACACTATTCACAAATCGATTGACTCGATTAACACCAAAACCGGGAGAATTGAAGCGTCTCCTCGGCTCGAAATAGATGTAATTCTTGTGGTTCTCCAGACAATGGCCCAAAATTTGCGTGCCACTTCCCTCCCATTTGCACACATCGTTCAGATGCATCGGACATTTGTGTTTTCGGCTAAAACAGTATTGTTGATGCTCTTTGATTTGCTCTCCGTTCAACAGCGACGTACAGCCCAATTCGTGGTATTTGCAGGGGAAGAACAGTCGGGAGTGGATCCGTTCCAGCATTGTGCACCGCGACGTACTTTTCGAGGCACGACACTGAGGACACTTTCGTACCCTGTCAAAGCACCGATTGCAAAAACTGTGACCGGTGGTGCATTGGTTGATCGGCGGATGCATGTATTCCGTGCAGATGGGACACTCAAAGTCGGAGAGGAGCTCCTTCTGTAAACGTAAACCGTCAGCCATCACCAGAGAGCACAAAGCAATTTTAGAGTAATTGGTCGAATAATGAAGGATGATGTGGAATCGGTGAATATTAAAACACAATTTCACGTCCTCGTACCAACACACTGAAGACTGGTTTGAAACAAGATGGAAAAGTGATTATTATTTATTCAACATCATGCAAAAATGTTCCCCACTACCAACATTTACTTCATCCTTATTAATAAGCGCTAATGACCCTAAAATTACCTGGGTCTTCTTACGAGGGGTCGTCATGGAAACTCTTTCCATGGATTTGGGTGTGTATTATTGAAGGATGTGGTATCTAGAACGCTCTCTTCCATAACGATATTATTCCACTAATAAGGGTTTGTTTATAATACTGAAAATTTTGTTGGTGTTTCCAGTAAAAATGAGCACACACGAGTTGTTTATTTATTGTCCTATTAATATGCGAAATATGAGCATTATGTTAAGTTGGAAAAGTGGAACGGAATTTTAATCTTATGTTGCATAACAGGATGTAGAAATAGTCTGACCCCGGGATATCTTGGAGGCAAACTTCAAAGCCTCACAATCATAAAGCCAAAGGGTTTAACTTGCAAACTAGATCAAGTTCTAACTAAAATGGGTTGTTGTGAAACTGGCCAAAAAAACTATAACACCATAGACGGAGAACGGTGGTAATTAATTATGGCGGGCTGAAAACAGCCAATCAATATAGTATAATAATTACTGATTTGTGGAATTTAGATCATGAAAACATATGTATGTATTCACCAAAGTGGAAAAAGTTCAACATATTTGCTTAGTCGAAAAATAACGCAAACATAAAAAGCTGAAATATTGTTTTATTCATAAGTATGTGAAACTTGTTTTGTGTAAACTATAACAAGTGTACATAAGATGTATAAAGCGTGCTTTAGCATTTCATTTAAATTACATTTAAATACTTATTATTTATTTACAAATGCAGTCTAAACATTCTACTCAGAATATTATTATCATAAATCTGGACGACATAGTGCAAGTCACCATTCTCATTGCAAAACTCTTTAACGAAATCGTAATTTGCCATCATGTAATTCGCATCGGAAAAACGTAGACTGTC
Source organism: Silvanus unidentatus (assembly GCA_963930825.1). Lineage (NCBI taxonomy): Eukaryota > Metazoa > Arthropoda > Insecta > Coleoptera > Silvanidae > Silvanus > Silvanus unidentatus. The sequence continues at coordinate 4,764,621 of OZ005758.1, forward strand.
GTTTACCAGATACTCCACAGGTCCTTGCAATGAGAACATTTCCAAATTGCTGGTCTCGTCGTAGAATGAAACGCGATACCAGAACCGATCCTCGATTTGGGGTTTCCTTAAATTATACACAGAAAACCGCATTATGCCACTTTCATTGTTCAGGTCCCATGTACAGCGGAATAGTTCATCGTACACCATAAACAGAATCACGTAGAATCGATTTATGTAATCCACCCCGAAGCCGGAGGACACCAGGTTCTGACGGTTCTCGAAGTAGATGTTGGTCGGATGCATGTCGGTGCAATGTTTCCGCATTTCGCGAAACGGTCCCGTCCATTGACACTCGTTATTGAACCTCAACGGACACCGACGTCCCACATACTCACAAACACGCTCGTGGTCCTTAATTTGTGATCCTCTAGCGAGTACCTGGCATCCATCATCCTTGAATTTACAAGGGAATGTTAATTTCTGCACCACATGCTCAAGAGTGAAACAACGAGACTTGGTCTTCGGGGCGAAACATTGCGGGCAATTTTTTAATTTGGCAAAACAAGTGGAACAGTAACTGTGACCGGTTTCGCATTGCAGAATCGGAGGCAAGATAAAGTTGGTGCAGATGGGACACTCGAGCTCGGACAGCAAATCTTGGCACTGACTCATCTAATTATCGAAAAGTTAAGGTCAAGTTATGTGGACAGAAACAAGTCAATTGAAACTTACCTTGACTGGAGCACGACAAATGTGTTGGGCGCAACGTAATTTGGTATTTATTTGGAGCTTTTATCCCCACTTGACCTTTAGGTATTAAGAAGGCAAGTCATTAAGCCACTTCTTAAGCCTCTAGATTAAAATAAGCAATTTTCACATAAATCACCTTTTAGAACAAAAATATATTTATTTACCAGTTAGAGGAAATAAAGTGAAATCTGACTTAAGTATTATCTTTGTCTGAAAAAGACCATATTGGAAGAAAAGAAAACCCCATTTTCCCGATAACTGTGTGCTATAGAGTAATGGAGCTAATCTGGTTGCAAATATACTTTCCATGAAGGCATTAGCATTTTTCAATTGGATTAGTGTTAGAGATTCGTGTGTATATGCAAATATACACGATTCTCAACATGATGTCATTTGAAAGGGTCGTTATGGAATGGTGTCTAAATAATCCTGTCCTCCGCTTCATTCGATCAAGTCCCCCATTCCAGGAACAGACCAACCTCATCAGCAGGCTTCGCCCATAGTCAGCAACTATAATCAGTTCTATGGAAACGAGGCGTCCATATATCCATGCATTTGTATCGTTATTAATTGCTTTGGAGACGGATTAGGACGTCGACGAGGGGGTTAATTTCTATACCCTGTTCATTATTCATATATCATTACTGTTTTTTGTCATTGGAAACGATGGACTTTTCCTACTTATAGGTATACAAAAAATAATGCGGAATTTGAATAAACAGAGGTTATAAATGCTGCATATCTTGGAGGAGCCATATGATGGAGCATTATGCGAAACGTAGCAGTTGGTATATGTTCCCCATTCTCTCATCATCGCCCCGTCGCTTGCTCTCTCTATCTCTTGTCGACAAAAAATCTTCATATAGAAAACTTTAAAAAGCCATAAAACATCTCAAAGAAGTTGCCAGATTTTCTGTGCGACATTATTCGAAACAATATTCCACAATATAAGAGAGATATGAGAGTATTTTGAAGAGAAATCCTGCTGTTAAAAAATCCCCTTAGGATACTTTAAAAACACTGACTTGATCCTGTTGCTTGGTGCAGTGAGAACAAGTTTCACTCTTTGGGAAATGGGCTCTAATAAAGGGGTCCCGGAATTACCAAAAAATTCTAGCTCTAACGCATTTTTCACCTGCAAATATTGCACCGTCGAGTGCGGTTGCCAACTTTTTAATTATATCCACGTATATTATGCAAATGTAAATGTTGGCATAGCAGTGGAATTCAATTGGACAGAAAGATGCATAAAATTTCAACTGTTGGCATACACTGTATGTCTGTCGTGTGCTACATTGAAATCGTCCTTTTTACGGGTGATTTGGGTCACATTTACCTGTATTAAGCAGCACTGTAACTGTTTGAAACTCACAGTGTCATCTCAATAAGTCTATATATGGTGGCCGCTGCCAAATGGCCCCTATCAACTGTTATTCGTGACTGGAATGCTGCCAAAACTAATAGGGAATAAAACCGGGCATTGCTTAACCCTCTCAAACACAAAATAACCGCCACTTGCCGTCTGTGTTAAGTCTCTTTGGCTTCATAAAAACTCGTAAAGTTTACCGAAAATGGGGGGCCGTTTGCTACTTAATACATATGTATGCAACTGTTAGAAGGTCACTAAATAGTGAATCCCCACACTTTTAAACGTACGATTTCTGATTTATTTTGACAGGGCTTTATTCAATAATAAAATACTTCATTTGCCCTAAAAGTCCGCTTTTTTTATTATTAATTCCTATTACAGTTATCAATTTTTAGACTGACTTTTTTAACTATAATTTATGTTTAATTATGCAATTTCATTAATATTCGGCCCATGTTTAGATTTATTTCGATTAGGCCCGAATTTAGTAATAAAACAAAAAATTTGCATATTGATTGATATCCGATTCGACTTTTCGTATTTGTGAGGGTTTATTAAATTCTTCTCGATGAGACCACAGCATCAGGAACGGGTAAATGGGTCCCTGGTGCATTATATTTGGCGAAACAACTTCATTACGTCTCCGAAATATATTTAATCTAGAAAGAAAATCGCAAATAGAATCCCACAGTGTTTGTAATGGAAAATATATATTCTGTGTGTGGCCGTTTCCACGCCACAAAACTGCCCCGGTAAAAAGACGTCCACGAGGTAAATTGTTATCTAGGAGAACGGCTCTCGAACTGCAACTTATACAGTGTATAAATCATATGTGGGAGTCGAAAGTCTGGAAATGCTGATCTGATCGCCGTTTTGTAGGGTATGGGGATGTCGGTGAATTATTGCGGGGCTAGTAGTGTCTACTCTCTAGAGGGGATATGTCACTTTTATCTATTTACAAGAAACATGTTCAGAATTAGACACTTTTCTTCCAGATTCTGTTCAGAGAGCCACTGAGACGTCGTGAAAAGCGTCCCTGCTGTTCACTGATGTGTATGGTTGCTTCTAATTACTTTTAAATAATAGGCTCGTTGGTCCTTTGGAAGCTTAAGGATAATTCCTTGGAATGAGTTCCATTAAACTTTTCCTAAACTGAAATTATAATAAACAATTTGCGTGATGACAAGGGATTTTTTTCACTTAAATTTAAATTGGACTACTATACCACCGACCCATAATCACTCGTGTACATATATAAATAACCGTAATTTTTTCGCGTTTCACCGTTTTTTTATAATGTTCAATCAAAAGTTTGTATTTTTCATAAAAGTTCCGTCCCTTCATCTAGAACAACAGCAAAACAACAACATAAAAATGTACGGCTTCACTGCTGTTTAGAAACATTTCATATTATACAATAACGATAAATTTGTAGCACGCTATAAAAGGACAGATTATATGTCATTAAAACAAGAGGAGGAAACTTTATAGAGCCGTCATTTTTATTTACGTATTACGTTCGTTATCAAAGATGATAATATATAAAGGTAATTTCACAGGGATAAAGTTCCTTTTGTGGCATTGCAAGTGAGAGGGACGATTTTTTTCTTCTCACATGAGAAGAGGAAACCGAACATTACGCGCATACATCATAAGCGTTTTGCGATAAAAAGTAAAAGATTCAAGGAATTTAGGAAAAACGCCACCATAATACGCTGTTTTCTGAATCAATAACACGGGGCGGACTAGAATTGGAGTTATTAAGTTCTCATGCATGGTACCAGGTTGTTTATAGTCCCTAATAACATCCAGTTATCTGTTGGTGAAACTTCCCAGGTTCCACAAATCCAACATATCCATAATTTTCCGCAATATTCCTAGCCCATTCGCGCGTAATTACGTATTTCCTATATCTTTGATTTATGCTGACATTTCGAAAATATTCCCAATGTACGATGATGAAAGTCAATAACTTATCATAAAATCAAAGAGAATCCAAGTTCAATTTCGCAAATAACATTTTAATTAATCTTTTTACAGCGATCTGTTTAATAATGTAGCGGTTCGCACGAATAAAGGATCCCCCCACAATATTTTTTTATCAGCGATTAGCAGTTAATTTCATCGCACTCATCATCAGCATGTGATAAATGCCTCCCTCGTCACCATCTCCACCACTCATACACATTCCTGCCTATCCAAAAACACGTTCGTCCCAGCACGCACTTTCACACATAAATTAAAAACGCGCATTTTATATACCGTTTAATCCGACGTCGATTCCAAATTTGTGCCACAGGGCCAAATCTCTTCAAACAGCAAACATGACTCAGAGTGGGTCGAGGGGGCACCGCCGCGTTACACATCACAGAGAGGAGATGCTGGTGATGAGGATCCCTGATTCCGGACATGAATACACATCAAAACGTGTAGATGGAAGGGTAAAACCTCGAATCTACGCACTGTTTGTATATAAACAAGCGTTTATAAATTTATGCCTATAAGCTCCCATACACACATATACTCAAACCAGCATCAGTTCTGCACGCACTTTGTGTATTATGGCTAAGTTTCAGAGAAATTCGCATCGCCAAAAGCAAATCAAATTTTCAAAATTGTTCTGCGTTCTCGCAGTAACCCAGAACCGACTGAAAACTTGTACCCCCATACTTTTTAACTCACTTTTCGCCACTAGGTAAAACACTTTATCTACCTACTTATATACCTCCTACCTCTGAAAATCTTCACAAAACTCTCTTTAATAATACGATTTTTTATTCAAAAAAATCGACCAACACAATTAGATGAATGATTAATGATAGTGGATTTGATGTATAGGCTATATGACAGGATTAAGAGTTTCTGATTTGCATAGTGCCGTTTTTGCTTCGATTAACTTTCTAGGTAACAATTTGTCATATCTGTCAGTCATAAATTTTTTATCGCATAGACAATCAATAAGTTCGATACTAGGGACTAGGGATTGCTGGGATTGGAGGTAGACAAACTAATATATTCTCATATTTATTTCTTGTCTTTGGGGCGCAAACACCCATCCAAAACTCTTTATTGATGACATTTTGCAAAACCGCTTTTGTGTACAATATACACTAGCATGTGTGGAAAATGAGGACGTGACAACTATCAAATGACCCAAATGACCGTCTATTTAGTCGTGAAACGTTTCGTACTAAAACGAAATTAAACAAATGTGACAGTCGATTTACGAGTTAGTCAGGGAGAATCGACAATTTTCAGCACAAAACGAAAATCTGTTCGACATTAAAGCTATATGGCACGATCGTATAAATTTCACGCATAAAACTTAATTAAGAAATGAATACCTTCAATAAATTTCACCTACAATTGACATTTATGGTGTCAGAAAAAGCCGATAAATTAATAGACGCACTTAATGGCTTTACGAAGAAAACAATAATAAAATGATAGTAAAAAGAACTAATTGTGCTAGTGAAATTCGGTTTTATCTAAAACGCTAACTTGACTTATGGGTGTGTCTTTGTAAAATCCATTTATATTCCAATTTGGTATGTTGTTTATATTATTAAAACTACATATTTTAAAACTTGTAATTGGGAGGATAATTTAATTTTATGTAATCAAAACGAAATACTAAAATTATCCCGGTCTCTATCTATAAGAGTTGCTAGACTCCTAAAGTCTACACTGACATCACTCACTGCAGTATCACAAGGTTCGCACAAGAACGCTAGGATTTTCCTTTAAACGTGTGCTTGTTTCATATCATTATTTAATATACATATAAAGTTCGTATGAAGATTATTAAAAGTGTTAGAGATAGGTGTGTTTAATTATTCATTCAATATGTATACAACAATTATATCCACGTGCTGCTTTATCTTAAAAACTGACATGACAATGGAAATTGTCATGCTTTAATTAACTTGGGCACACATAGATAATATACGTTTGAAGTTTGCTTTTGTGAAAAATAAAATAAAACAGCGACGTTTCAGGAAACACTTGCTCTGTGCAGTTTCATTAGTGTTTAAGTTCCAAGTTAAAACCGCACTGTCTGTCACTAGTGGCATTTTAGAGTCACTTTCAACGCGAACCCATTCATCATACAAGCCCATTCTGTACTCTTCACTCCATTCCATCCACCATCATTATCATTGAACAACAATAGAGTCGCTTTAAACAATTTCCAACAAAAGTCAGCCATCCACTTGATGCTGCATTTCCTTAATAAGATTGTTTAGTAAGTTGGATGCATTGTGGCGAAAATTCGGCGTTTTAATTGAATCAATTTTTATGGGAGAAAAAAATCTCGCACCCCCCATATCATATACCCAGCAAACCATGTTGTTCACGTATTTATGCTTGTATTTTCATTTTTATTACCTAATAAAACTGTTCATTTCTATAATATAAATTTATTAAACTGGATTTACTTTGCCTCTGTGTTCACTAATTTTTTTCCACACGAGCAAAAGCTCAGTCTCACTCCATCCCCGCGCCGAAATTAAATTCAATTTCATTTATATGTGTGTGCGAATATGAATTATGTCCCTTGTAAATACCTACACATTTCTTTCACGTTTTATTATAAATATAAATTTTCGGAAAAAAATATTAAATCATCGTGTAATTTCAGTTGTAGACTGTGCAAACGGAAAATCTCATAAATTTTCGAAATTACACAAATAAATATACTATTATAGATATGTTAATGTATAAATGGAAACAAAAAAAAAAAACGATGTGCCATTAATTAGTGATAGCACAAATTCGATTTTCAATAAAAATGATTTCGAAAATTGAACAATGCAAGTTTTGTTTACGTTTTTATTTAACAAAATGAGCTTTCCGATTAAATAAATATAAAGTCGAGCTGGGAGAGATAGAAAGGGAATTGAAATGAATATAAAAAAGCACTCTAACACATTTGCGCTAATGAAGTCGTTATTTATTATATGAAATTTGTTGGCAGTTGCGTCCCTGTCTGGATATTGACAAAATTAAACGAGAATATAAGTGTATACAAAGTGGCAGTTGAGATGTGTATTTTTCATAGGAATGTAAATCATAAGCACAGAGTCCTTATTTATGGCAGATCGTGCGGGTTACATTATTTAGCATAATGGAATATATACGCGCGAGTTTGGCGTACTTCGCCTCTTCTTTTCGTTGAAAACTTCAATCGCGTTCACCATCCCCGCACCGTATTGCTTTCAACTCACGCCATTCAAACAATAACTCATCTTAACCTCTTTATGTTCCCATCTTTTCAGAAAAGGAAATTAAAATGTGCAACTACTTTCAAAAGAAAAATTACAACTTTATTTTTGAACGATAATCTAACTGATGCTCTCTCACTGTGTGCGCTCTTTAATTGAACTGAAGAGGAAAATTTATACTCATTGGCAGGCATTAATCATTTATCCACTCAACTACATTTCAGACACTAAAGATCTTGTAAATTTCTTCCGATCCATTTCAAGTCCATATGCAAGTTTTTCCGGGCGAATGGAATAGTTTTTAATATAGGAAAAAAGGCGCCATCCAATATTCAGTATTTATCCATTATCCGTTAGATGGAGACAACAGTTGCAGCTTACTACTATCGTCTTCTATTTGAAAACAGCAGTTTGTTTTTAATTTTTAAAATGTGCATGTGTTTTGTATTTGTTTTTATTTTTACATTTTAAAATGCTATCGTTATTTGCCATAAAATGTGTAATAGACACGTATGTAGGTACCTACATGCTAATGTATATTTTAATAGAAAGCTATATATTATGATGATAAGTTTTTTACCAGTTCATTTCAATGATGGTCCATAATTATTTCTTCAGTTTATTGTTGTAATTTCGGAAAATTTTCGTGCAAGCAAATGCGACTTTAAATTTATGGTACATTTCACTTTTACCACTTTCAGTAATAATAAATTACGGAAATACCAATATTCGAAACCGACATTTTCCATTTTTATGATGCTGTAAAATGTTCTTAACGTGTATGAAATTTTGTATCAAACGTACGTATAGGTACATACCGAATTTATTACACTTTTCGTCAAAATTCCGTTGCATCCGCAGACAAATGGAAATGTGTTTCGACAACATTCACAGAACACAACATACCCCTTTAGGTGATACCCCGACACCGACATATGTTTTGTAATGCAACTTTATAAATATGTAGATGAGGAAAACTCGACAACAACAACGATGCTTGATTAATTTTCCTTGAAAATCTATTATTTTCTCCATTTCCTGGTACATATCTAGATGTATAGAAAGGTATACTTTGGGAATAATACGAAAATTAGTAAAAGTATAAAATTGTGATCACGTACATGTACAATGACTATTGTGTTTCTGTAAAATGCAAAATTATTTTGTAATTCCAACTTATATACCGGTTTTAATAGGAGTATTTGGTGGCCTTAGGGGAGATACTTTGTATAGAGGAAAATTAAAAGCAGATACATATACTAATGTATTTTTCATAATAATATTCTAGTATAGGTATCATTAAAAAAAAATTAATTGCTTATTTTCCGAACGTTATTTTCCCACACACAAATTCTCTACCATTTAATTAAAATAATACACTCATTACGTGTGTTTTAAAACTCCTCTCAGTGCGATGACATTTTCCAACCAGTTTGCAAAATAACAATTTTATCAAGTTGGAAATATAATAAGTGTTTCATAGGACAGCATGTGAAATTTCCATCGACATTATTAATAATAACACGGTATAAAATGTATTCATATGAAAATTTCGGCCCCATTCGTTTCTCTTGTAAGCAGAGTACTTTCAAAATTAATTCCCCCTTATATAACCCATTTTATTTTCAATTTATTTATGTGTATAGGAAATTTCGTGTATACGCCTGCACTAGGATCGATTTTTCAGATATTTTTTCAAAGCTTTCATCCTAGACAGGATATGAGCCTTATTTACTGCCTTGTGTTTTTAATATTATGCAAGAAATATATACTTGTTTATAGCTAGAAAAGCTCCACAAAACGTTCCACCAACACCCTGTACAGTTTCCTTAAACCATACATTTTATGATGTGCAGAGAAAATAAATTGAGCATAAACCTAACTTACATACACGAAAGTCAAGAGGAAAAAAACTATTTTATCATTTTTATTTTTTAAGGAAAAATCTCGTTTTGCATTAATTTCAATGGAACCGGAGCACAAAGAGCGAAACAAATAAGCATTGCAATACATAAATTCATGTAGCAAACTAAGAATATAAAACGTAATCTTAGTCCAATATTAAATATCTTGGAGACTATGGAAATGTGGACGTATATATAGAAGGAAATGTATGGTAGGAAAGCACACACACAGCGCAATAGTCTTCAATTTAATCCTTTAAATATGCAAGGAGAGGAGAAGACAGCTGCATATATACTGGGAAAGGCATGTGCATATTTAGCATTTGCTAGGAAATCCATGGAATTGGATGCATTGCCCGGAAAATAGAATCTGGTATGGGGCCTCTTAGCGGAGCACTGTGTGGATAACCTCGCATAAAATCTCATCTATGTCTTTACACGTTGTGTTTATGATATCCGGGGGAAGCACGCTTAAAAATACGACCCTCAGCCATATATATTCTTGTCTAAAGCTCATGTGACAAATAAACTCTATTATCCTAGAATATTATGTGAAAATCTTTAGTCTTCCGCCTTTGTATATTAATGAACACATAAATGCAACTTGTATACCTACATATGTATATAGTGTAAATGTGTTTGTTTTGATAACGAAAACTGCATCACAATGTTAAATTAACAAATCAATTTACATCACTTTATCTCCTATCGTATGGTTCTCTAGTCTCTATTTTAAATATTTGGTTGGGTCTGGCTGATTTAAACGAGATTCCCTCTAAGCTCGGAGCGCCCTTTTAGGTCCCTGAAGCAATAGAGTGCTAGTTGCAATAACTGTGTATCTACATTCATCCTCTGACCCGAATTTGATATATAACCGCTAGTTCTATTTTTACTGGATAGGAAATGAAGGTCTTGAAGCACATAAAACGCAACAATAATTAGCTAATTAAACACTCAGTGCAAATGGATTGCTATATGTATGCATTTAGACGACGAGCTCCAGCTCTCTATATTAATTTCAGTTATGAACTTCATTAACTTGTATGTCTTTTGTAAACGTTTTATCACGGAATTGGCATTACTTGCTTTCTATTGTAAAATTATATAGAATTAATTCATTAAACAGAAACTTTGTGAATGAATTTAATTCATTAACGTGCTCAGTTAACAATATATATAAGAGGAACTTAAAAAATTGCTTCTGATAGCGACGCTTGAAAATGTCAAATAGACGAATGACTTGCACACAGTTTCGTCTGTTTGATGATGTTTGCAGTGTAATTTATGTGTGTTGTACAACAGCTTAGTTGGGTGTCTGAAGATAAAAATGGTATACCTTTCTAGACAATGGCCGTTTAATTGATGATTTGGAGGCTCTGAAGGATCAGGATGATCAGGTCGAGAAGATGAGGTTATTAGTAAAGTGTTTTTACATGTTTGAAAAGAGAATCAGGGGCAATTTTCCACATTTAAGGGAAAATAATTACTGTCACATTTTCGACTATTATATGGGGTTGTTTAAGAAGTGATCATCCAAACACATTTCACTAATGTGCTCCTCTTGAAGCCGTTAAATGTTAATGACGCATTTTAAAAGATGCATATATACCCTTGTCGAGTTTTTGACTTTCTCGAGATGGAATCAGGAAATGGGGATTTCATGGTAATAGATACCAAAATAGACGTCAGGAAGCTTCCACTTGTAACGTTTGAAAGGATTGAAAAGATACTTGAAAAATGTCGGACGCGTTTTTTGTACGTTAATTAAGTCTATTACGTCCAAAATGCTCTATTCACTAGCTTTTATTTATGAAATAGTCCCAAGATGTTAAATGAGAAGCACGCAAACTAGTGGAATATGGTTTTTAAGATTAAATGTGTTTTGCATTTCAATGATATTTGTTTATTTGTATTTTTTTTTTGTACCAAGGTTAACTAATTGTTTTTGGTTGGCCAATTTGTTTATTTAATAAACGCATGTCGTATACCCACATAGAATATTAATTTAAATTTTCAGCAACATTTAAATTTCGATGTATATTCTATAAAATAAGTGGGAAGAAGTTTTTGATAGTTGTTTTCAGTTTAGAATTTTATTGAACTACTGAAACTGAAACTAATTAGCAACAATTTAATAATTTCAGTGATGGAATGTATTAGATATTGTAACACCCGGTGTGGAAACCGAATCATTAATAAAAATTTTCATTTCTCGTACACGTTACAATTGCAATACTATTCTATTAAGAAACAAGTCAATGAACAAAGACTTGATTTTAAAGAAACTCGTCGGATTTGTTTAGTCAGCATTTGTCAATGTCGGCAGTTTGGATGAATACTGAATGGGTTGGATAAGGGCACGCCGTAACGTACGATATAGTTCTTAACTCTTAAAAAGCAAAAACGTAATTATATAAAACAATTTAACATTACTTACTTAGATGATTTAATTATAAGCTTGTCTAGATAATGGGCACTGGACTAAAGACATTGAAATGTCTTGTATCTTTTGAATCAATTCTACATTATTGGACAATGTCGAAGGTGATCCTAATCCAAATGTAGGAACGATACAATAATTGATTTTCATGTTACAGCTAAATTGACTTGTACCGAGGTGGTTGAACGGATCTTAGCCTTATATTAAACACGAATTGAATCTTTCAACTCTTTCACTTTAATTTACTATTTTGTCTGTTTCAGTAGCTTGTTTTTACACGAAACAAAATTGGACTATACACTGAAATTGAAAAACAGAGGCAATTTAATTCTACATTTAAAGTATAGGTATATGTTATTTTATTGTTATCATTTGTGTTATTTTGAATATCGTTTTTATGAATATTTACAATTTATTAAAAAATTTCGTTTACCAACTGAATAAATATTGGAATTATCCTGTTTTACGCAAATTGTGAAATTGTATATGTACCTACTTACATATAAATTCAAATAATGAAAATCATAACTCGTCACCGACTTGGGGCGCCAAATTTCCTAACTGGTGGCACTGCAAATGGAAATTGAAAACAGGGTCGCGGAAAAACAGGGAAAACACAATAAACGCGCATTTTATTTGACATACGAAACGAACAAATGCGGTTTTGCGTTGTTTAATTGGAATATATTATTTCATAATTCATTTTCTGGTCTCTTGTTCGAATTTGGTTATCGAACATGACAATAAAAGTTATGTATATACCTACCTACCATCCGTCCATGCATGGTGTAAGGGAATATAAGGGCGTGCTGCTCGAATTTTCACTCTATAACTTTAGTAATTTACAAACTATCATAAAAGACAAAGTTATATATGTCTTGAAAAGTTGAAGTGCTTTATTTTCGGTGAGAGAAACTTTTCATTACACGTATTTATTGGTTTTCTTTCTTCTACTAGAAGTGTAGGAAAAAATTGTAAATTTCTGAAAAGTTTTCTAATCACGAACATGACAGCATAGAAATTAGCCTATTAATGGGACCGCAGCATAACATAGTTACATTCAACGTAAAATCAGCATTTTTTTCTTTTTTTTTTTGTCTATAAGACGATTTAGAATAGTTTTAATTTGAAAACTTAGAGAAAACAAGGCCTGTTTAAGCTTTGGATTTCTATAAGATAAAATTATTATAGAATTCGCTTTGTTTCAATTTACTGTTCACTGAGTAAAATAATTTACTATTATATTGAAACAAGCGTTAGTGATTATCTTCTTGCAATTTAGATGCAATAAATTTTCAAGAGTGAACAAAAAGCACAATAAGAGCGCTTAAAAATTGCTTTAATCCTGTGTATCGGGCTAGTTGGCAATTTAAAAATGTCCCTCTTAATTAAATTATAGTATACTAGTTAACGTTTTTATTTATTACGAGGATATTGGACAAATAAAAGGACTCGGTTTAGACTTTTATGAACTGTAAAATAGGGGTCCAAAAAATAGGGATAAGAAGCTTCTCTCTCAACTTTCCATCATAAGATAAAAGTAATTTAATCATACGCCTTAGAAATGGGTAACATCGACTATAATATAAAGAAAGAAGAAAAACTTCTTCTCTTTTGAATATATATCTATAAGGACTTGATCCAATTACGATTTCATTTCGATATTATTTTTCGGGTAAGTCTGTTTGTCATTGCATATTTCTCGTTATTTTTCCAAATCATTTGAGGGCAGATGTTTCCAATAAGTTCGACAATCTTGTGATCTGAAATAGAGGGATATTGCAATGGAATTTGATTGTATTGTTGTTTGACCCACAAAGCTTAACTCCTTGCAGACCACGAAACTTCCAACGGGACTACAAACTACAGTTTGATCCTCTTGACACCGTACTCTCTAACCATTCTGGTGGGAATAAATTGAGATCACCATGAAAGTGTCTCGAAACAGATTACAAACGTATAAATAAACAACTAAATAATAGAGAAATACATATTGTTCTTTGCTTGTGCACACCGATCTTTCTGCAAGTGTCTTTAATCTTTGGGCTTTTTGTGTGCAAATAAAATTTGCGCTTCCTTAATTTAAGCATATTCTCACTGCCTTCTTCCTATGGAATTGAATGTAAATTATTCATAAGTCTTATTATAAGTGTCGATAAAATCCAGAAGAAAACAACGCCTTTTTCTTTCTACCATTTTTTCCACTCTTCGTCTTTGTAAATATGTAATTTATGAAAACAATCTTTTTACTCTTTTATATTTTGACTATCCGATATTCTACAACAAAGAGGCGTAATTTTAAAAAAGCTCGCTTCTGTTATACTTTTTCGATTTTTCCTATAAACATACACACCCACACACCCCATTTATTGTTTCATTCATTTGCGATTTTGTCGCAAATCTAAGCGGCAAGTTAGGCGCCCCAAAATCGGAAAGCTCACTCCTAATTCAATTTTCCTACGAGAGTAGTTTGAATGCAAAAATTAGGCCGTGCTGTATTAGGGATTACATAAAACTTTACGGGTTTAGGAAAAAAAGATTACCTATTCATAAAGTTGTTCAAGTATAATCCTTATTCGTTACAAACTTTAGTGTTGCGGAAAAAAGTGGAGACACTTTCAGTTTATAAAGAGTTGAAAAAATTCCAAGACACAAAATGGCTTATCATCAACACAACTCATTATTATTCAATCGTGTGCAATTTGAATCATTTTTCGCGGGTGTTTAGTAAGTCCGTCCACGAAATGCAAACTGAAAATGCAGTTGGTAATTGTATGTACCTATAATTTGTGAGCAACAAGTTTTTATAAATGACATGGGAATTCAAAGAGTCACAAACAAATAAACGCAAAAGTGGGTTAGTAAACAACCCTATCTAACTCATTTAAGAATTGATCGGTGTAAAAATAACACTCGCATCCAACATACTTAAATCATTCGCTATTTGCTCGTTTTATTTCAAAACTGAAAATATAAAGTTTAATGTTTAGCAAGATAGGATGAGAAGCAAGCGCATAATTTGTCATAAAACGGTAATGTTTCATCAGTGTAAAAAGTCCTCGCCCTTCAATACTAACATACATATTTATCTGGTGTGTGTAGAGAGAAATTGTTGTGTTTTGCGTGCTATTTCACTTTTATGCACTTTTCATGTGCAATTTCGTCCCTATTTTATTCAGTGTATGTATAGGAAAACACAAGAGGCAAACTTTAGACAAAGATTTTAAACATTTAACGTTATGGCTTTCGGGTAACTTCTTAAATTTTTCCTCATTCTTATTTTTCCTCTCGATTCGGAGTGCATAAAGTTAATGTTGTGCGCCAGTTTTGCGAACGTTATCGCCTTGCGCCCTCCTACCAGCATCCGATATGCTGCGACCATCCCTTCAACAATTTCTGTGTGTCTGCAATTTTCAATCGACAAACGGAAATTTTATTCAAATAGATTGACGATGTTGGATCATGTGTAGACATTCAATCATCCATATGATTTGATAAACGGTTTGTCCTACTTGCTTGCGATTTACTTAATCAGCATATATACGTGGCCCACACTTTGCCCATAAATAATATACGATGGGTGAGTTATTGCTTATGGAAAATATGTAATACATTTACAAGTACAGATAAATACAAATAAATTGGTCTCGTTTTCGGGGTACAAGAACAACAACACACAAATCATTTACGAATGCAATATTCAAATGCACTGTTTGTTTTAATTAATGACAGTGTGACCATAGAATGGTTTCGATTAGCATTTTGGCCGTAGGACCATCACAAGATACCTATCCCACAAACTTATTCAACTATACATATAATGAGAGTGAAGCACAAGTCAGTGCGAGCCTCAAAATTAGATTAGTATTTAAAACTTTATTATGTGGCCACAACGTAAGCTACCCCCGCACAACTTGCTATCAAATAACTCACACTCTCGTTCCTTTTCCCATCCTATTCCCATTTAATTAATAGTGATGACAAAAACTTGGACCAACTTTTGCGAGAAAGTTTTAATTCAATAGACGACAGTCTGAATAGTGATATATTATTTAAATATGGAAAATGGCAGTTACTTACAAGTATTAGATAAGGTGGTAGAGGGTTACATTTCCTTCAAATTGTATATACAGTTTTATTGCTTTTATTTCGTTCTTTTATTTTTCCTTATTACAACATTTTATTGCTCTTTATTATTACTTTAGTTTCCGCATATTTGTGTTTCTTTCCAAATATATTTACTTACCTCAGCAGAAAGTTCCAAATTATGGAACAATAGGGTTTTTCAATTTGTCGTAATAAGTTTATCAGGAAATGCAAATGTTTCTTTGCTCTTTTTATTAAACTGTGGAGTTATTGAGTAAAAACATGAAAAAGTATTAAATTTTGATTTCAAAACTTTTAAAAGAAGCAACACGGTTTTCCAACATTCGATTTTTCGATTCGTTTTAAATTATGGGTACTTTTTAAATTTATTTTACTTGATTGCCTTACAAGAAAATCGAAATTGAAATAACACCTTGAAAATATCTATGTTAAGCCCACTCACGTGGTATTTTGGGACCACATTTCAGTATACCATTTTCATTTCTTTCTATCACCTATTAATTCCTCGTACTCTATAGATGCACTTATCCTTATCTCTTGAAAACTCCCTCGAGAAGGTGAATTCTCCTTGATGGTCTCTTTGTAATAAACCCTTATTCGAAAATATAGCTTTTTCCAAAAAACCATCACTCTCTGCTGTGTTTCCCAATTTTTTACAACCCCCTGTAATTCCGTGACGAAATTTCAATTTGTGAAAGTTTATTTTTGTGGGGTGAGCCCAGTTTTATGGTTGCAAATAAATTCCGCAAACTGCTTTTGTTGGGTGGACATAAGAAATTTGCCAATTTCGATCCCAATCTTTTTTGCCTTCCAACACACATTCAAAATATCACCGAAAATACGAGACGAACGACTATAAACACGGGAGAGAAAAGTATTCATGAGGAATATCTTTTAATTGGAGCCCTTGTTAAATTCAGTTAACACTTTCCCGTTGACTTTAAAATACTGTTTTCAAGTAGATTTATTGTGTCGTTGTTCCGATTGTTTCCCCTGCAATTGTTAATTCATGCCGTAGATGCTTTATAGTATTGCCATTGAATTAAAGCGTTCCAAAATTGGAAACTCAAACAGCCCACCCTCATCGCCCCCATATAATAATGTTCTAGCTGAAAACTATCCCCATGACATTGATTAATATATATATACTGATAGAAACGTTATCAAACACAACTAAATACACGCCGAAACATTGCAGAAAAAATTGATTGATTCCCTTTTAGTATCCACCTAGTTGAGATTATCATTTTTCATTTTTCCTTTTCAGCGGCGCGATGCTCAATACCAGCAGCATTCAATTACACCGAAAAGAAACATATATGGATATGGATGGAAAAGAAAATCCACTACACGCAATTATTACCTCCTGGACGGGGCTTTTAGCTGCTCACCACGACTTCTGACACGATACTAATGAGTACATCATTCACTCTTCCAAGGAAACCGCTTCGCATTTTCACACCCCGGGAATTTGTTTGTACGGGGGAGTGTTTCGCACAGCGGGCCCCAAATGAAACCTCCCACACGGCGAAATTCCATCAATAATGAGGACGGTGTACGCGATTATTAAGTGAAACAATAATTATAAATTATTTGGGAGTGTGCCGGAGGCGAGAAAAACGCATTCCACGGTTAAATGAAGAGAGATACTTTATTTGCCCATTATTCGACTCTTAACAATGGACTGAAAGGAACAGAATGGAATCTTGAAGCAGTATTCGATTAATTTTGTGCTCGTAAGGAATATGGGATGCTGGTTGTGTGTATTTAGACTGCAATCACCTGATTTATTTCGTACCAGCTTTTGCAATTACCCTCAATTTGTACTAAATAGAAACTATTTTACGTTAATTGCAAACATAAAAGTTTAATAGCATTTTTATTATGCGAGAAAATTGAGTTTTGATGAGGATAAATTTTTTATTATTAGCATTAGATAAACGAGTAATAAGGAATTGAATTAAAGACAAGATCCAGGCCACATTAAGTTTCTCGTTTTATTGATGTTAAAAGAAGGTGATTTAATTTTTTAATCATAACTATTAGTTTAACATGTTTTATGCGATTATTGCACAGCATAAAACTGAAACGTTATGCTCGTTGAATACGTAGCATTTTTGCTCGTTTTTCCAAGTGCTAGAAGATAGTATCGGAAACGAATGTGGAACTTTAACCAAGTGTACAGGTCTTATTGTTGGCTATAAAAGCATTTTAAGGGGTTGAGTTATTTTTAGTTAATTGTCAAAGGGTTGGCGTGTGCACAACACGTAAGAACTAAAAGAGGCCACTTAAGTATTTAAGGAAATACTTGGAGATCTGTTTATTGAGAGACACACATGAACCGCCCAATACATATTGACTTTAGACAAAACAAACATTTTTTCTACGTAGCACAAATTACGTATTCAGAAATATAAGATGAGGACGTTGAGTGCGTATACGTAAAAGTCGATTTCAAAGAAATAGTATTCAGTGAATGTGAAATAAGATTTGCATTTGTTCTTGTGTACCTGTGCATATGATGTAAAAGAGCTTAATTCAAAGAACAAAAAGTGGAGGAAAACATAAGGGTTGCCTCAAAATTGAGCCCCAAACACACACATGCATTGTGTATATGTGATGCGAGAGGAAAAAGTTCCTAGTGAATTTGTCATTCACTTTTTGCTTCTGCAAAGTACACACATTCAATAAAATATATAACTTAATGGCACCACAGTTTCGCCCTACAATAACAACATAATTATATTAATACATCTTCATTCTTCATACACAGCGGTGCGCAAAAACTCTCCCTTATTCGTGAGCTTAATTAAAGTTCATACCACTATATAGACCTAGGACGATTAAATGGATTATAGTCGGTAATTAATTGCTCGCCATAATGAGGTTCGAGTAGTTGTCTGTCAGTTTAGTCAAACATCTAGGCAAAATTTATTGGTCTAGTTAGGCGTGTATTCCGGAGCCTCATTACAAAATGTTTAGACTCGCACTGTGCCACTGAAACTGTTCTCTCTCTAACTATCATTTACAGACATGAAATCTGATCCCTCTTCGGGGTTCAGAGGCGATAAAAGAGCGGCCAGTAAATCCGCAGCTTATGATGGACTGGAAAATGAAGGTCCATGTTACACCGGGTTAAGCTTCCGATCACCTTTTTCGCCTCTTTTATATCTCTTTTTCTGATGTACCGCACTGATGTACCGAACTGATGTACCGAAGTGTCTGTCGAAGGGGAAATTTATCTCAAAATATGTTCGCATACGCGGCGTTTTAATTAAAATTAAGCGAACGGGGTTCCTTATGTGGGGAATACCGCATCGGCTTTCACAATTTTCTTAATTCACCTCTTACGGGAGCTGCTAGTGTGGAATCCCATACGGGCGGTGAGGATGCGATTGGAATGAGGAATTGCGATTATAAAGCGAGTTACGCAATTATAAGGGGGAGCTTTTTGCACGGGGCGCATCCGCTAGTAGTGGAACGCGAGAAGCTTTTCTTTCGCAGCCCACGACTCTTTCATCTTCTCGAATAATATAAATAATACTTACCTGGTACTAGACTGGATGTAAGATATAGTTAGAGTGTGTGTGAATATAAGGAAGAGCACGTTCGTTCGAGCATCGCACGTCCCATATGAGATGCTGATTATTTCCATCAACTTTGCGAAAGTTTTCGAATACATGGCAATGTAGGTATTGTCACATAAAAAAGTAAAAAACACCATAGAAACGGGTGTGGTTCGTGGAAAAGAATTAGAGAGGCTTATGTTACTGTTTGTTTATCGTCATGTGTGTGGAGAGTGCACTTATTAGAGAGAATTAATTCCAGTTGGTTAGAAGGAAGCACACACCGGGGATAGACTATAAATAATAAGCAAACAATTTATGTAAAATTTAATGTTTTATCAAAATGTACATATTTAATAGGTTCATCGTCCAAGATTGCCTCTCAAAATGTTTCAACAATGTGTAAAAGTATACGAACAGATTGGGCGAAATTGCAACCATCAGCAAAAATTGTACGAATCTATGACACGGATTAATAGAAAGGCATTCGTATTATTTAAATTGGATCAAGTAAAGTATTCATCTCTGGCGGATTTCTGTAAACTTTCTGAAAACTTTGTTAATATTTAAAGCTTTTAAGTGTTCTTTATGTCCCATTCATTTTTCATTGTGTTTGAAATTAGCGTAATTAAATTTATAATTTTATTACAACAGGCAGAGAACGTTTTTTTACTGCAACACTCTCGTATAACAATACACGACCAATATCCGCCCCTTTTCGATTCCAAATGCCATTGAAATTGGAAATATTTCCATCATTAATTTACGTGTCATTCATTTTTAATAAGGATTTTTGTGATGCACATCAATGAAAATAACTTGTGCCCATGGAGCCTTAAAAATTTCATTTCCTTCTAATTAATTCACTATAGGCTTTTACATTCACGAAATATCGAATTTATTGCATGCCAAAAAGGGCCTCCATTTAACTCGATCATCCATCCTATGAATTTTATATTATTATTCAGTGTATCTAGTTTTTCGGTCAAATGAAGGAAAAAATCGCATAATGTCTATAATAAATCATTTAATTAGAAGCGCTCCAGTGCAAATTCATTTATGATAACTAAAATGTTTATTCAGTTATTGTCATACTAATTACTGCTTTTATCAGTCATAGGTGATACAAGCGTATGGTCATATTTTGCGTTATTTTAGATTAATTAATGAAATATTTTACATTATAATTGTTTATATGTATAATCAAAAAGCCTTGTTTATCGGCATTAGTGTATATATTACATTTCAATCATTATCATCATTATAAATTGGTTATTACGTTTATTGAATGGATTTGAAAAAAAAATCTATATCAACTCCAACAAAACATAAACATTTCAATAAAAATGTTCAAATATAAATCATTTGCTGTTGGAATTATAAAGTATTTATCGAAAGGAAGCGTAATTGGAGTATAGTAATTAATTAGTTAATTATTAACGTGTTGTATGCCACTAGTGATCACGAACGCGCGCTCTTTTAATTTCCAAACATTTTTCTCTGCAGGAAAGAAGAGGGCAATTGAAACAGAAAGGAACATATTAATACTCACCTTATTGTCATTTCCCTTTGCCTTTTTATTCACGATAATGAATTCTACAGTGTACCATTAAAAGCAGAAGCTTTTTGATCATAAAAAATACACTGTGTAAATTTTTTAAACACTTCTTTTACATAACAAACACATTTCTTTGCCATCCATACGATATACATAATTAAAATGGTGACCATCAAACAAAGAAATATGTAAAAACTTTTACACTGTTACGAGAAACAAAGCTGTAAAAAATCTAATAACATTTTTTAAGTTTATTGCACCAAGAACTAGGTAACAGATTGTAGATTGATGTTCATGAAAAAAAGCGCGGTATATACAACAGTGACAATGTTTAGGATTTGGTAGATGGGAAATATTATGATAATTAAAAAAGTAATTTCAGTTAAAAACTGGCGAAAAGTTTGTTTAGAAACATTAATGTATTTTTTTAACAATCTCACATTTTTTGTACACTTTACTATCATCTCATCTTTTAGATATACTTTCGATTATAAAAAAAATGAACGAAATATACAAAGTCGAACTCTTAAATATTTAATAAATCACACTGTATACAATTATAGCCTTTTTTAAGTACTTTGAGTACATACATACATATACAAAATAGAAGTATAAAGCTAGGCCTCTACACGAAATATACGCTGCTCAAACAAAAGCCCAATGTTCTTATTGCTGTAATAAATAACATAAAAAAATACATAATCTACTAGAAAATTAGATCATTTCATATAATATGCATCTATATAAGTTATTTTATTTATAAATTTTAGGACATTTATTTAATAACGCACGACTCACAGCTCATCCACTTTTCGTACAGTCACAATTTTCATTTTTCCAACTGTAATACTTATTTGACAATGATTTATACGAGTTTTTAAATTAAACGCGAGTTAAAACTATGTATCCAAGAGGAATTTCCGTTGATTTATTTCGAAAGTCTTTTAAAATCCTTATCAACTAATGAGGAAGATTTTTAATCACTAATAGAATTATCGATTGGCACTACAAAAGGATCCGTAATAAAAATCATTACAAAAAGGGGAATGTGATGTGGTCCCGGAAAACCTATTAACACAAATCATTTGATAGGAAAAAATTATACATAGAGACACACGCACCAAAAAAAGCACTGAAGAAAAACCGAATCAATTTATCTCCAGTCCTTCTTTATCGTTGACGGGCGCGCCCTTCCAAAAATCATGTGCAAGAAGACAAAGTCAGTCTTTTAAGAAACAAGTGATTGAAATCTCATTCGGAAATGTCCCCAGTGCATACTGTCTCTGTTTTTTCACCACTTTTATGTCAACTTGTTTGGAAGAATCGCTCAAGTTGTTCCATTGGTGATTGAGTGCTCCTTTTTGATCTCATGGTCAATAGTCGATATTGAGATCTTCTGATCACCGATACTGGCCGTATCTAATGGGAATTTGAAACTCAATTCACCATCACAAAACAATGGACTGTGTGTTTCGAATATAGATTCCCCTTCAACGGCTAATTTATCTTCGTGGGTGTAATATTTGGCCGCATGTCGTCTCGAATAGAATAAAGCAGCCACAATTGCAATGATTGTCAAACACAGTAAAGAAACAGACATGCTGGCCGCAATAATGCCCACTTTGCCATCGTGTCCGATGAGGAAGAAATTAGCGTCGGTGGGCGTGTACGCGGAGGCGGTGCACCATGTCAATTCACTTTTTTCAATACTGGACAATTTTTTGCCTTGCATTGTGAATGGGAGACTGCACTTGATATTGCGGTATGTTGTGCTACGATTCATACGTTCCATCAATGGCACTATATGGCACATATCGCACGACCACGGATTCTTCTCCAAATGGAGCACCTTAACCGGTTCGATAGCGTTCAGTAGAGGCGCGTCCAGGCCCCGAAATCGATTCCTTGAGATGTCCAACTCGATTAAACGGCTCGGCAACATCTCTGGCTGGATGTTAGCTAAACGATTTCCAGCCAAATTCAAAAAGTTAAGACTTTGAGGAAATATAACCGACGGTATATCAACTATACCGCAATTCACTAAATGTAATTCATTTAAGTCCAGACTCGTCAATATCTTAAGACTTTCCATCGTAATATAATTGCCACTTAGGAACAAAATTTGTAGATTCGCTTCTACTGGTTTAAAAACGTCCCTCGGTAAATATTGTAATTTGTTGTAACTCAAGTCCAGTTCAGTTAAATTACGTAGTCCTCGAAAACAATTCGATTCTAGTTTGTTAATTTCGTTGTGTGTCAAATTAAGTCGCTTCAATAAAGGCAAATGAATGAACGTTTCATCTGTAATGGCAGTGATGTGGTTACCATCGAGTTTCAGGTGCTTTAAATTGTTCAAATCTTTCAGTTCGATTGCATTGATTGACTTCAATTCGTTGTCGCCCAAGTCCAAGTGACTCAAGTACGGTAACAAGTGGTAAATCTCATTATTGATATGTTTTAAGGCACAGCCGCGACATTCGAGCGATTTCAATTCCTGTAATTAAAACATTCATGTTCTCCCCAAAAGAATAAAAGAATTTTTTCAATACACCTACCTGCACGTCTTTGAACACGGCCGGATCTAAATCCCTTAAATTATTCCCGTTCAATTTGAGCACCTTCAATTTGCCCACTTCTTTGAAAATATGCGGCGTTAATTCGGTTATACGATTCTTCTGTATTGATAGCACTTTTAATTCGGACAAATAACGAAAAGTTTCACTAGGCAACGAATAGATACGATTATCATCCAAATACAGTTCTTTTAATTTGGATAAGCCGCGGAAATTGTGATCCAATAACTGTGTTATATTATTCTGTGACAAATCCAGCACATCGAGCTTCGTTAAGCCCCAGAAGAAATGCTGACCCAATTGTGGAATGTTCGAGCGTGTTATGTACAATTCTTCGAGGTTTTTGTAACTGGTAAACGGACTCATCGTTAGTTGATTCATGTTATCCTCGGGTGCAGTAATACGGATCACCTCCGTGTCAAAACTGAACTCGGACAGCTCTAATGCGCCCACATTTCCGCCCTCCTTACAAACGACCATCTTTCGCCCTTTGTGGTCCAGACTGCAGGCACACTTTGTCGGGCAGCCGGATGCAATTTTCAGCAGCAGCAGTAGGATGAGAACGAATTTCAGCATCGTGCTGAAAAAAAAATAAAGCAATTATTGTTGTGGATCATGCGTTTCCCCGCAGTTAAACATTTTTCGTAAATTGCATCGCAAATCGCGCTCATAATTTAACAACAAATAGCGGTATACCCTTTGAAAAACGTGTAGGTACATATATTACCTACATCCCGTTTCTCTTTAAGGAATTCTTGTAAATAGTCTAGTTATAAGCGTGGCACGAACACAATGGAGGGAACAAAAAGGAAACAATGTCTCAGTTATTTCCATGTCTTTTATGCTGGTATAGCGACAACTTAATAACAAACATTACATCAATGGCCCCATCACCTCTTATATGAATGTCATTTTATGATTTCCGAGGTGCAACGCTGTTAAAGAGCAGATATATTAGGAAAAAGCACACAACATTCCACCAGGATGATGAATATTTTATCGGACATTTCACCGCCCCTCTTGTGCGTTAATTAGATATTCAGTGTGGTAAAACAGTATGTTTTTATTTTGTTCAGAACTGTGCGTAATAATTCAGAGATTAGCAGATTAAACCGCAACTATGTGTTGAAGGGTGTCGCATTTATATACATATACAGAAATTTACATATTTTTCCATTAGTTGCGGCATGTATTTAATAAAATTTCTTGTAAATGTGAAATAATTAGCAGATATTAAATGTGTGCAGTAGTTGTTGGGTGAAGGGTTTGATGGTATAAAATATTTTAACGCCTTAAGTATAATGGAGCTATTTAACTTTAAATTACCTTCTGATGAAAACAAGATAGAGCATCATTTTATAACATCCACCTACAACAACATATACATATAATTACCATTGGATAAAGGGTTGAGCGGCAAAGTTATATATTCAAAATGTATCGATTTTCCTTAAAGAATTTGAATAACAAATTCAACTGTGCGGATACAAAAACTCTTCTTCTAAGTGAAGAAGTCACTTGAAGAATTTATATTTCGCTCTGTAAGTTTTAATTAATCTTTTTAGCAACAAATTTCTTCTGATTAAATTTCCTTCAGACGAGAAACGAGAGTTTCTTTTACCAGTGGTCCATCCTATTTTCCGTAATAATCTTTAATCTATACCAATTATTTCGTGAAAATATTTATTCAATGTGGTCGCTTCCCTTAAATATCACTCCTCTCTATCGAAAATGTAATCATTTTAATATTAAACCAAACATTGATTCAACTATACGTATAACTTGTATATCCAAGAGTTTTTATTTACTCTTAAGCAAGTTAAGCATTTCTTTTAGGAAGTTTATTAATTATTTTCCTTCGTGTGATATGGTTTCTTTGATATTTTTCCGTTCAACGGGAAAATATTATAACGATCGACTTTCAAAAGTTTCCTTCCTAACACACACAGATAGATTTATAATATTGTGAGTGGAAATCGCTAATTGGCCCTAATTGCAAATTTCCTAATTCCAAATTAAAAATTTCCAAATGATCCAAGTAACTTTTGTGAACAAGTTTCAGTGTAAATTTTGGCATACACGTATATTTCCAGTCGGCAACAGCATATAATGCACTTTAAAGCCACAACACACATAAATTTAATACATTTTGTAAGTGAGTGGCAAGCATTAATATTAATATACATTTTGAGTGTGAGACTATGTACATTCATATATGTACTCGTAACATCAACACTGCATTAGGAAATTCGTATGTAGTGAATTTGAGAGAAAAACGAAAACATTTTAAAAACATCCTTTATACCATAATAACTCGCACTTAATCACATATTGACGCAGAAATGCTGCGTGCATTGAATACACAGTGGGAAAAGAATCGGATGTGAAATAACGCACAGTTTAATATCCGTGTATGTAATTTCCAATGTAAATCAATTGTGTGATGAGACTAGTTAAAAAGCACGTGTTTCCTATATATTATACAGCACTAAAGTCTCTCACTCTCCCCCCAATTGATTTATTTCAATTTTACAAGTTCGATTCACGAGCCAACATATAAATTATGCCCCATGTAGAGAGATGAAATTTGACCTAAAAGTGTCGCTAAAATCCCTATTAACGATCTTCCTAGATCCAGTACGGGCTCAACACGTCCACTTAATTCAATACTACTAACATTTGGCCACACTAAACTGCATATAAAGACGTTTCGTACAAGGGTATGCCAAGTTTTCGATCCTTAATAACAATAAGGATCAAAATTGGGCCATACAAAGACTACAAGTTCCCCGTTTCTTACATCATTAACTTTGTATTGATAAATTGCTTGATATAACAAAAGCGCTAAAATAAGAGTTATGGTAAAAAGTTTTCACCAAAAAAACTGGACGACTTAAATAATTAATGCAAATTATGGAGTTGAACCGGAATTATTATGGTAGCTTTTTAATTTTTGCAGAAATTTTTATTTTTCTTTTACACTGTCATATAACGGTCGCATATTTCGGTTAAATTAAAGTTTAGTTTAAAACAAACATAAGAAATTGTTATTTTATGTTTTAAGTTAAAATAAATTTTCAGTATTTTCTTTAACATTCCTGCAAAAGACCAGTGCCTTCCTGCTGACATCGATTTCTTTAATAATGAACCTTGTCGGTTTTTGTCAAATTGCACAAAACACAATACAACCCTTGTGGGCTTGTAAATGAAATTGCCGACATTCTCCCACCCACACTCCCTTGAAAAACGCTATTAATTTTGTTCATTTTCCAATTGAAATAATTACCAGTAATGACACAAGACCTAATGAAGGTCCAATAAACAGAGAATTGTTGGCCAGTTAATGAATTCATATAACACAATGTATGTGCACGGGTTGAGCGCTGTTGTGTTTGAAATTCACTCCAATGTTTAATCTAATGTTTATTCATATAATCATATGGCTTCTATATAATTCAAAACACATAATCGGGCATTTGTATAGTGGCACGGAAATAGACTAAAATTGTAAACGGAAGTCATGTAATACACCATTCGATTGAGTGTTAATTGAATTGAAATTTTCTTATACCTATACCAGTGTATAAAAGTGTTCAATATTTTGAGTGCATTTACGTTTGCTATCCATTTACAAATTGCATTTGCTACTCAATGTCTGGACCCGTCACAAGATGTTTACTGGTAACGTAATAACTAAAAATTATCTTATATTACGTTACATTTTTATTTTGTCGAATTAGATTCGACAGTAGAAACATATAAATAACATCAGTGTTGTGCAATATTCACTTTAACAGCTACTTTATCTATTTTATATATACTGAACGTAACTATAGAAAGTTTGGCCCAATCGATTCCTCCCCAATTCTTTTGTTAAATCGACTCAAGATGGTCTTCATTCTCAACGCATCGCACTATCCAATATGTTTTTCAAAATTCAAAATAACACAATTTTCCTCCCTCTGAAAACTCGAAAATCGAACAAGTCCATGAGATAATTAAGTTCATATTTAATTAACATCAGCATCTCTTTGGATTTCTGCGGCGCACTTTAATCCAGACCGTTTTACACGAAAACCACAATGTTGCGGCAATTCTTAATCATATTAAAGCGTCCCCTTGGCTGCTTTAACATTTCCCCAGTTCTTTTTTCCACATCAGACCCCCTTTGTTGACGGTAATTAGAGTTTTTCCGTTCAGCAACAACATAACTACCAAAAAAATACAACGTTATATAAGTAAAATGAGACTTCAAACAGCTCATATCCTTGGTGTCCTCTAACAATAAATAAATAAGGCTCTCTATGCATGAGTGTGTGAAATTTTCTCTTCCGTTGTTATGTTAATTGTGTAGAGCACAAGTAAAGTGATTAACGAAGAACACAAGAAGGATTTGTGCTTTAAATCTTATCAGTATGATAACAAGTTTGAATACATAAATCTTCTCTGGTAATATTTAGGCGTTTTCCAAACACTTTGCATAATCCCATTTATTAATTATTCAAACACTCGACTAGATATTTTATTTATAGAGAAAATGTTTAAATAATCAATGGACAAGTCTATTACTATAAACAATTCACGGCATGTAGAATTAAGTAATTAAAATTCCACCAAGATTGCACGTCAACGAACGCAACATTTTTCTTTTTAGGACCGATTCGTTCATTTTTTTCTATTTACTGCTTTTATGCGGCCCCGTGATTAATGGCTTTCTTTCCTGCAAATTAATCTATTAAACAGACATAATAAGACATTATTAAATGCCGTTATAATCCGTTAATTTATGGCACCCTAATTGTCAACTCGTCATTTCTCAAATGAATTACTACAACTACAAATGCAAATATATACATTCTCTATGGGGATGTTATGCACTATTCGTCGTAAATACAATATTAAATCGTCCTATATATGTGATAGTGACATTTATTGTCTCATACAGCAAACACGACATTTTTTTCTTCCCTATACGAAAAATCTTGTTTATACTCCACCTAAGAGCTGTTCCCATTTTAAATAGGCAAAGTTCAACAGCACCTGAGAGACCGCAAAATAGTTGAAACTTTCAATAAACACACTACGGAAATGTGTCCTTAAGGGATGCTATGTGTACGTGTTGTGATGCAAGTGCTTCTTGTATGTGAAACTTTTAACTAGGAATTGATTTTTAACACATCAACTATTTGCCCTAGTAGAATCGTTAAAGAAAATGTTCACACTACAAGGCGACGGATTGGAAACGACATGCAGGGGGAAAAGTGAAAATGCGCCCCGTGTTTGCTTGGCACGTGTAAATAAATCGTGTAAAAGTGGCGGCAACGATGATGGAATATGAGAAGCTGTTAAATCAATTAGTCAGGTGACGAAAGTCAAATATGTCGATTGTCGATGACAAATTATGATGGACCGACAAAAAAATCCACACAGTTCAATGTATGGTTATTGAATGTAAACCAAAAGGGTGGTGCAGTCGAAAAAAAAGTCATTAAACATTGTTTCTTCCCCTCTTCGACTAATTAATACTTGTGTTTTGCTGGCGTTACAACTGAAAGTTTTCTTTAAAGGAAAGTTTATAGCAGGAGAATTTATAAGTGGATGTGTTTGTTAACTCTCTTAACTGATTTGTTACGGCAAATAAAAACAGAAACTTTGCATGTAACTTTGTTTTAATAACAATATTAGTTATAGGCAAAAAATTACCATAAATTATATACACACACATGTTATTAGCGAGGAAAGCAGCAGCAGGCACAGCCAGTAGGGTGTGTGCTTGTGGCAAGTTGACTTTTCAAATTGCGTTTGGTGAACGGAAAATTCGATGTGTCGCCCCAATTCCCTCTATAGAGGGCCATTCGTGTCCGCTTTTTGGTATACAAGAATGGGAACCAAAAGGGCGTAAGATTACCGTATTTAATAGGGTACCCAGTATCGTTTCGTCTTTCTAAGTAAAGAGGCAGTGGAAGAAAAAATACAGCACCGTATTATTTCTTATGTACGATTTAATGATTATATGTTGGGTTTTCTCTCTTATCTCTCTCTCTGTGTAGGTATGTATATTCTCAATTTCGTTACATTTGAAAATAAGATTTACATGATAAATTGCTTTTACAACATAAAAGGATGTGGCTTTGGGAAAATGGAATAATAAAAAGTCCACTCTTCTTTGATGCCAATCTAAACTTAAAAGGCTGAATCTTGTTTCACATCAATTGAGTGTGATTTGAATTTATACTTTAATGATTTCATCATTTTTTAACCCTATAATTATATTACTAATAAGTCGGTTCTTTGATTTAGTTTCTTTATTCCAGATAGAAAATTCATGTACTAATTTTTTAGAGAAATTAATTAGAGTCGCATTAAAAAAGTAACTAGGTAACTTATTGTATTAAAATTTTACCGTTACGAAAGAAATTAAATATTAAAATGATATCCCTATAGACATTTAAACAATCGCCAAACATTCATAAAATTCAACGAATAAAATTTAATAATATATTATTGACAACGACAATAGGTATATTTATGGACGTTTCTCTCATAAAAAAATCATAACAAATTTTCTGAAAGTTAACAACTTTTGGTAACATTTCAAAACTACATATACCTACCATACACAATTGTAAATAATTAAATTAATAATAAGACAGGGCTATTTGTTATGTATATCGTGAATCATTTTTCAATTCTCTCGGCGTTTGGTGGTCGTTTATGGATTTATGAGAAATTAGCTGTCAGACACACCCCATTCCTATTAGCTCTCTCTTTAATAATTATTTCTTAATTGATCAAGGAGGATACATCTTGTTCGCTATATGAAATATCGCTTCCAAATGTAAATTAAGTTCAAGTTCTCGTTAACTACCTGATTAAATTTCGACGGGAGTTACGCTGTATACTAGTACGAAAAACAAATAAATATAAATTCCCTTTCTAATAAAATAAAATGCTAAAAGGTCTATATAGACGGTAATGCACACCTACTCCTCAACTAATACCCACAAGATTACACCCTTCTCCCGATGCTAAAATGAAAAGCCAACATAAACATACACTTTTATGTTGATGTAAGTGTATAGGTATAGGAAAATATTTGAAAAAGCAGCAATAATCCACTTTTCTAGCCATTATTGAAGTCATTCTGGCGAAATAAAAATATAACCCTGACAAATTTATCCATCTCCATTCCACATTTACGATAATAAGTGCATAAAATATTTTTCACCGAATTCCATTCTATTTATTATTATATTCGTAATATCTGAAATACGAAAGGTGGAATTGAATGTGTAGAACCCGAAGAACACACAACAGCATCAACCGGCAGGAGACGTTAATTTAATTGCATTTATAAGCATTGGTCTCTTTCTCTTCTCTCTGCAAATTGGCTTTTCCACACTCACTCACACTCGAGTGAAAATGTCGTTTTCCGCAGAACAAAAATAAAACCGTCAGCTTTTCATCATTTCACCCGCCCGCAACAAACAACAACAAAAACGTGACGTGCTCATCAACCACACCATTCGATGTTCTGTAACGATGAGATAAAGTGTGCAAATGTGTAATCTGAATCGTGTCATAACAAGATTACACACACACCTTTGCATCCAAGGTTTTATACTCTTCGTTAAATTAACACACACTCAATTTACATTTTACATCCCATGTCTCCTGCTGCTTTCTCTAATCGGCCCCCATTAAAAAGTGAATTTCGATTTTTCCACCAAGTGTGAACTTTAACCCACTTTCCAAAAAAAATACGGATTATTTACGGCATTGCAGTGGAAAAACATAAAACCGTAGAGTATAAAAATAGCGAAATGCATAAACTCGTATTTCTCTGGCTCTCTATCCCTTATCACCGATACAACAACTCCCATTAAGCATTTATCATCTTCCTTTCGTATTCGACGTTTCCTCTTCTCTTTTTCTGCCCTTGCATGCTTCATAATTCAGTGAGTCTCGATATGTTTGGCCACACCACTTATATCCACTAATAAATACACACACACAGATCTTAACCTCCCTTACTTAGTCTTAGTCTTTGCTTCTTCGTTCTAGTCTGGTGGATGTTCGCTTTCACGCTTCTGACCGGAACTATAAATCGCTTTGCTTAAATAATAAACGGATATGCAACGAAGAGGAGCTTTTTAACTCCACTTTCGGTGCTTTTTTTAATTAATTCAAAAGACACTGTGTTTCTGGTTCACCCAACATCGTGTCTCTCGTCCCTTTTAAACCGATAAATATCTTAATTAAATTCATTCCACCTCGTGTTCTTCGACCAAAAGTCAAACAGCAACAAAGTTAAAGTTACGCACTTTTTATTCGAATTATTTTCACGTTTCAAGCAATTCATCAATTCAATCGTAGTTTTTTGGGATCGAATATAGCAAAAAGCTATCATTACACTGGGAAATTAGACACAGATAATACGAATCCGTGATCCGAATCCCCAGCATATAGATAAATAGACCTGTCTTGTATGACATTTTTCTTCATAAAACACCACAACATTTTAATAATTGACTCTGGCATACATAGAATTGTGGTTCTCACACAGAGCTCATATGGCACCCACATAGAAAACAAGATCAAATTGTTTGTCTCCCTTTTTTTCCCAGGTAATTTACTGTGTACTAGTGAAAGAGAAAAGACTTTGGAACACAAACAACGATTTTTTATCTTGTCACCGCAACAGAGTGTGTGCTCTTTTAACCCCTCAACACACTGAGAAACAGAAGAATGGTCGTATAACGACGTAATTATATGTAATTTATCGAATTAACTTCAGTTTATATTACCAATTACAAGTAATTTAATTAGAATTGATGTACGGAGGAGTTTTTTTTTCAAAGCGTACACATAGACTCAATTATTCTTCTGTCCCATTGTTTTTACTACTATGTAGACGTCCACAGTTGAAAGTTTTAATCGAAATCCAACCGTTCCTTTTTCTATGCAATTATCTATTATTATTGGAGTAGGTAAATTGAATTTTAACTCAACGGACATAAAAGGTTAGATTAAAAAGTTAAAATCCCTCCTCTCATGTGTTCCACATAATTTCCGTCTATTCGTTATATAAGTACTTTAAATCTCCGATGAATGTTATGGGGCATTACCAGGCAGCGGCATACAGCCAACAAGGCAGTGTATTTCATCGAAATTGCCCCATGGAATACACGTCCACACCCGTTATATTGTCCAATTATTTCGAACATGGCAATTAGTGGAAACATTCAAGACTAGTTAACAGTTGCAACAATTTTCTATTTGTCATAGTGCACAAATTGATTTGCCAATTGAAATTAAAAGCGAGTATTCCATGAGCGTTTTTGTTAGTTTTTTTCCATTTCACCAACAATATATAGTTTGAAACTAAACAGAGAAACGTTTGTAAATTATTCAATTATAAATAGAAGCGCGCAAAGCGATACATGTTCGAATGAAAAATTCTTGTTGCACAACTATAATTGAATTATATATTAGAAATGAAGAAATGCGCCTGATACAATCATTTAGTTTCCCTTTGAATTTTGAATATCATTGTAGTCATCGAGCAAATATAGCAAGAGGTGTTGTAAATTTCATGTGCAACCCCTCTGGCGTCTCCCATCTATTCCAATTCAAACATGAGTTTATTTTATGCACTGTTTCGTAAAAGCTTATGCTTCAAATTTACAATATTACTCGACGAACATTTAGAAATCCTTATCCGGCTGCTCTTGAACCCAGAATCGAACGCATTTCAAAAAACCGTCAATTAACTTTGCGGTTGTGAAAGAAAATCACTGCGTTACGATATGAACGGGAAATGAGCGGTGAGCG
Source organism: Silvanus unidentatus (assembly GCA_963930825.1). Taxonomy (NCBI): domain Eukaryota; kingdom Metazoa; phylum Arthropoda; class Insecta; order Coleoptera; family Silvanidae; genus Silvanus; species Silvanus unidentatus. The sequence continues at coordinate 4,797,926 of OZ005758.1, forward strand.
TCCCCCGAAAAAGATCTCTATCATAAATGGGCTCATATTAATTCAGAGCGCTATTTACAAGACATTTTTATGCATCAAACCTTTAAGCATCGTTATGATAGGGCAATTATGTTAATTTTCTATTTACTTCCCCCGGTAAGATGGGAGCACTTTTCCATCTGAATATTTTAATACGAAATTGGCGTTTTTTTTAAGTTTAGGGATTTCAAATCACACACTTAGCAAATCTAAACAATGCTGCAACCAGTGCAATAAATATCTCTTACTACTTGTTAGATAAGGGTAGGTGGGTAACTAATAGCACATAAAATGCGCAATTCTCACGTAACTAGTCCACTCGAATATCATATAAAAAAGGGAACTAGGTAAACTCGGGTGTAACAATCGTTTTTGGTGCAGCATAATGTAAGACAGGAGCACGGGAGAAGACTGAGAATTGGGCCGTGAAGTGTATTTATGACTTTTGCCACAATATATAACATAAGGGCCCAAACAGGCCATCATGCAGTGTAATGTTGGAGCACCTTTTTCCTATACTAAACTAAAAAAGGACTTGATTTATATTTGAGAATTGCAGATAGCGTAAAATCCGTCCGTTCATATTACACACATAGACCCCAACTTTGGAGAAATTGAGTTAATTTATTATTGTGACATTTTATTTCTTCATTTTTATTTTCTCTCAACGTATATTCCACAGTCAAACAGTTTTTTTCGGTCATTCTCCGTGGTGCAATAATGGTAAATTTAAAAGTAAAATTGTACCTTGTTTCGAGTTGGGTGAGCGGAAACTCGTCCACTGTCCACAAATTAATGAACTTTCACGCACCTAACACAGACTGATTGATTGCACTTTTTGTACACGAACACGTTGTGCAGTTGTTCAAAGGGGCATCACATGAAATCGTCTGTGTGTGGTGCACTTGGTTCTGTTAGTTTCGGATGAGGGTGTTTGTAATATGATTTCACGTTTTATATTTACCAAATGTCTTTTATAACAGCGTGCTTCAAAGTATCATGTTTACGTATGGTACAAATCATTTGATATTTTTTTATTGTTCAACTGAAATGAATTCACACGGAATGGAAAACTTATTTAAAAATTATCCTTTGTATTTGAAGCTTTTGCGGGTATAAAAGCATCGGGAACAGTTACTGTTAACTTCAAATCCCTCAGAAAATATTGTGTTTCTTTTAGAAGTGGAATTTGTTCAAAGTTGAATAAATAAATAGCACATTATTTTTGTATACACAGTTTTTGTCACGTTAAGTCGAATTATTACTTTTTCTACAAAAGCAAATAATTTAATTTGGAAATTTTACAATGTTACAGTTTTTGTTAAGTTTGAAATGAAAACACCCACTATATAGACTATTAATGAACGTCTCTATTGAAGAACAGAAATATGGAAAATCTATTTCAAAATTATGTTTTGTATCGAACTGAGCCTTTGGGGTATAACAGCAGCTGGTACAATTGTTAAGTTTGGAATCCTTTAGAAAATATTGTGTTTCTTTTGTAAAAAATGGAAGAATTTGTGTGTTCTAAGTTGAATTAATAAATAAAACAATATTTAATCAATTCTACGTACGCTTAATGAGATCATATTTTGTAATGCCATTCTTAGTTAGACTCTTTTCCATTTGCTTCTTTTGCGCTCGTTAAGTTTCGAGTTTACAAACAAAATTATATTATCCTGTACATTATTCTCTCCCTTCTGTCGAAAACTTCTCTTTATTTTTCCCACAATTTAATTCAATTTGGGATTTAAATTGTAACGAAAACTTGTGTTTTAGTCAAACTGGTACATATTTAAATAACATGTAATACGAAATTAATTAGAAATGTCGTTATGGAATCAGTGCGCGGACATCCAACATTTCCCAGCTGATAACAAAATTTATTCCCCGTACCTATCCATATCTAAGGGAATGTTCTTCTCTCAATTTCAGCTTGCAAGATGAAATTTAATTAGAGCTTTTATATGTTCTTTGTTTATTTTAATCTGGGTTTGTTGTTTTTTCATGTACTATAATATTTTGTGTACATTTGTTCTTTTACACCGAAAACATCATTACAAATTTACTGTTTCTCTTTTATCTCCTCAAGAATTTTTATGTGAGCGTGCATCCATACACACACACACACACATTCCTTAATCTAACTTTAATAGATTTACACAAAAAATTATATTACAATTGTCACTAATTTGATTTCGGAAATTTCATTTGTGCGTGTTCTCCAGCCATCATTAAAGCACAGGCAAACTGGACTGAATTTTTCATTTTTCAATTTACTTTCACACAATGAAAGTATTTTTTAATTATTCCAAAGAGTTCGGAAACAAAGCCGACTTTTCGACCTCCCGTACACGGAATTCGAGCAAAGTGTAAATTACTAGGCCATGTAGTTACAATGTAATGAAATAATCATCTAACACTACATAAACGCGTTCATTTCGTTCATTTACAATTTCCATTTGCATTTCAATTCCGATTATGACACCAAAGAATGCACCAATATTTAATTGTCGGATGACAAGCACAACACTAAGTTTTAACATCTTTCATTACAAGAATAAATAAAATTCTTCCATCATGCTAGCGAGTGTGTTTGTGTGTAATGTTGGATTAAGTTCTTTTTTTATATATACTCAGCCCTTCAATTTCCACGCTGATGCAAATTTCTATTTTCATTTACTTGTGTCAACAGTGTATGTGGACGGTTATCTTTGGGATAGAACCGAAAATGTGGACTTGATTAACATTTTTTCCAGTTCGCATGGCAGTATTTTGATTTTTTTCCCTTTCTTGAGGGCGTTTCTCTGTGTATTATTCCACAGGCACAGATTTCAAATATAGATGCCATTCGGCATTATGTCCATACGGTTTCTCATACAAAAACGACTCATATACAAACACATGTTGATTTTTCGGTTGAAATTTTACTTATCTAACCATAACACAAATAGAGAAAGATTTTGAATCCGCAACATTATTTGCCAAAATAAAATCTAGCTTTTATTTAAACCGAAAATGTAAATGCAAACAAACTAATTCGTATGGCTTCGATAAACCAGACAAAGCTAGATAATATTCTAATGTATTTATCGGAAAAGCATTAGTATTATTCGATTTGTGTCGTTCCATACATTCTATTCACGTTACTGATGCGGTTTTCTCTAATATCAACTCTTGTACGTATTATATCAAAACCAATCAAATCGGATCAGGCAGCAAAATAAAATTGGATACCTGATATTTATGGGAAATACACATTTTAACTCAACTTTTTAGCTATTAGTTATAGTTGATATCCAGTTACTCGCGAGGTTACTCGTGAAAATTGTTTAAAAATACTTTAAGTTAGAAAATGTATTCGCTACCGAATGTCTTGCCATAAATTAACACTCTCTAAAATAAATAATGAAGCGGAGGCGTTCAATCAATATAAGTACTTTACTTTAGGCCATCATATTAGCATATCGAATAGGAATTGAACATGAAAATGGGTTTAGAGAGCGCATCTCCCCCTTCATAACACATAATGTGCTTTTAAAACACCTTAAAATATGCCAAACCCTAATCATAGTGAACTTGAGAACGCTTCATCCATTTGTGTTTGGACAAGTTTATTTGATCAGGGTCATCAATAAAACCACATTAAATTATATAGAATTTCGTCTAATGTGGTCAACTATCTAAGTCTCTCTAATCCATTAAAATATATGGCTTCAAAATGGACCGGATTTGCGACAGTAGGTACACATGTGTCCCACAAACATTTCGCACATTTTTTAACGACTCTACACATCTGCGAATTTAAAAAATGAAAAACAGCTCTGAAAATTCTCCAGCAAAAGTACAACAACCTCATCATTTGTTAATTATCCACCTAGTTAGTGTTTTAGGCAATAAAGTGCAGTTTGGAACCAGCTGGCAATTACATAATGTTACTCGCATTATACGTGAATGGTTCCATGCACATTTCGATTCATAATTGCAGACCAGTCAGTTGTGCGCTTTCATGTTTCGATGGATTTCTCCCAAAAATCCGTCAATCCATTGCCATTTATCCTTGTCAGGGCGATTTCCCCGTCATCTTAGCACCCCAACACCGTTAATTAACCATCAACAGACAGTAGACGAATGTAATAGCAGTGCCCTCTGGCGTGGGGTGAATTGTGTGAACTGTGGACACGTGTCTCGCGCCGTGGGAAACTCTATATTTGGGCAGTTTCAGTTAGTTATCGATGATAGTGACACCCGCACCCCGAAAAAATGAAAAAAGGATGTTTGCTAGCATAAGATATATGAAAGCGCTTTTAAGCAAACAAACAAGGTTTTTTATTTAACATGCAGCACACGTGAAATATTAATAATATTCTCTCGTATATGGGAAAAAATAATAAATAGATAATTATATGCTTGACTGTATCCATAGGGCCATCTGGTTAATTTGAGTATTCTACATATAAACAGTAAACGACAAAAAGACGATAGATACATTTTTCTTCCTGTCCTTTTGGAAAGTCATTTACCGTATGTATAAAACCGAAAATTTCGTTACAAATGAGGGAAAATTATGAAAACGATTTAGAGACCAACATTATTCGGTTATGCGACGTTTTTCATTTCAATTCGAACAACAAATATCAATTTTCGTTTTGTGCTTTTAATTTGCGTAAAAGTCCCTTCGGTCCTACTACGATGTATAGAAAGAGATTTTGGGATAATTATAATAAATCCTCTTCTATATAGAGCATTTTTAATGAGATGATTTTCAACAGAGAATCAACAAAAACCCAAATTAATGTTTGACTTTATGGCAGTTTTTCGTATATGTATACAAGAGTATAAATACATATATAAGCAAACATCGAAATTGCGGTACAAATCAAATATGGAATTAAATTTACGTATGAATAGATTTCAAGTTTATTGTGATAGACAGATGTTGGACAGTATACACAGCGAAGGGTCTGGATTGCTTTGTACACTTTTTTTTACCTGCACATTGCAGTGTAAAAGCAATAAAGCACACAAACATTGATTTTTTTCCTAAACAATTTATGAAACTGAACAAGCGTCTGTAAAGTTGGGCAAAAATCCAATTCTTCTAATAGAAATATAATTCGATTAAAATCCATCAAAAGCCATATTTAAGGTGCAACTTGAACATCCCTTTTTCACGCCACTCTTTTTCAGACACAGAAAAGTAATCGAACAATGCTACACCAAGTAATTACAGTTCAAGAGCCCGAAGGACTCTTAACAAACTTTTCAACACGTCCAAAAGTGTATAATAGAAATAGTCGGTCAGTTAGTTAATGAATAGAGGTTGGGGGACTTCGACTGAATAGGAACTCGTTGTTATTACAAATTTGTCACAACTCGAACATACAAAACTGGTAAATGGTACCATGAAGAAGGCGATGGTTTTTGTGATAAAATCAATGCTTGTTTACAGATTGTGGAAACATCTCGTAAACGACCCTCAAAGGCATTTTACAACAATGTATACTTAATAAACAAAGATATTGCACACAGTGCGCCTAGTTTTGGTTGAGATTTAATTAAAACGTACCCCTATACTCACGTACATATACCTACATAAGACCAATTTCATTAATTTTAACCATAGAACTATAATGCAACTTTGCTAAGGTACAAAATACACACATTAAACTAATAATATGGCCGAGATATTATGTTGTGTTTATAGAAAACAGCCCTATACACGCATTTAACAGCACAACAACGTACAATACGTTAAAATTTTCACAAATTTATAGGTATGGAACAATATACAACATCCTGTAGGTGCCTATATGCAAATGCAATTACCGATACGGGCCATTGAAAGGCGCTTAATTGAGTGGAACATTTAAAACATGCTTTTGGAAATTTATTTACGACTCAATGTCGCTTTTAATCGATTTTTTCCTAATTGTAAATTGACGGTTTTTTTCTAATTGTCCCCCATTTAATGCTCCACTGGAAATGGAATTAAAAAGAGACGAGCTTCACTGACTGTGTGACTTATCTTATAAGATCTTTAAGCAGAACAAGTTCACACACACACAGATGTGATATCACTTTCAAGTATTCTAATTACTTGTCACTTTTACATTCAGTGCAGATCAATGCACTGATAAATTGTAAACACATTAAATCACCAATCTGCGAAAATGATTCCCTTTTACACATACACACATCACATAAATCCAGATGGTAGGAATTTAAAAATAGTTTCGCTGTATGAGGCAAAACAATAATAGGCGGATTTTAAAGAACCTAAGGCTTTCATCACATTTTACAACATCAGCTGAATTTAATACAATGCAAGTGTTTATTGGACGCAAAAATTCCTTCAATTGTTGACACTTTAGAAATGTGTCTACCTGAACGATTGAATTGTTAAATGTACACCTGAATGCTTTCCCAGAACTTTTCTGCACACAAAAAATCGATACAAGCATCTCCAGCAACAGGTTCTAATTATATGAAAATGTTTTGATTAGCTAACGAACGGTTTGGATCGTTGGACGGTCATTTAATAATAAGCGTTTCCGCGTTTTACTTCAGTTCCTCCATTTCCGACGAGAATTACATAATTTCACCTCCCCCAATACCGATTAATTCTAAATATAGCGACAATCACAGCTTCATTCTCATCTCTGATAAATTTATTTTCAAGGTAAAAACAGCGTGCAGATTTGTTGTTGCAATTTTCAAAACGCGTGCCATTTTCCGAGAGATTTGCGCATCCTCTCGAGATGGACCAAATGTCAACCCCTTATCAACTCACCTTCAAATGAAATTCGGCGATATTTTCACGGACTGTCAGTACAACTACACACTACACGTGCACGGTTTAATTAAAGTAAAAAATCACACATACTATTCGAGTTAGAATCATAACAAACACTGGTTTACAACTACAATCAAGTTAAACTGCGCATACTATACAGCCCTTCTTTCTCTCCATTCAAAGTCGGTGCGAGCCGCTCGATGAATACTCGAAATGCGCATCGACCCGTTGCGCAACTATCCCCTTAGAGAAGGGCTGCAGGCCCCGGGGCCCTTTTGCCACTGCAACTTAAAAACTGCATATGTGGCCAAATAACTCAATCTATGCACATTAAGCAGTTTTGTTGAAGTTTAATAAAATGCACTTGGGACTGAAGGGGTGGATTATGCCGCCACAATGTCCCCAACACCGCTCCACTGCATATAACGGCGAATTTCGACACAATTGACAACTGACGAGTTGTTTTCCTGTCAAGAGTCGAGAAAAAGTGGATGGATTTTCGGATCTGTCATATATTTATCAGGATATGCACGTTACGTGCCTGGATATAATGCTTTTTATTAATACTGGTGACTGTTCGATGCGAGTGTGTGTAAATTGTACAATCTACCCCTCGCAGTGTTGTCCCCTTCAGAATATAAGAGCACAAAGGGGTTGTAGCTGGGGCGCGCTTTCCACTCTCTATACTCTCCATTCGAACAGATTACATAAATCTGTTTTATCTCTCTAAATTAGTAAATGTAAAAAACGCATTCATTATCTAATTAGAAAATGGTTGTGAGATAAATAAATTTCCAACCCCTTTTGATTACCACCCATCACCGGAACAATTCATAACTCATCGTAGGCGCACTCATTTTCCAAAACAAACAGATCGCTTGTAATTAGATTAGTTTACATATTAATTAGTGTATTATATGATGGTTTTGGTGGATTTCGGTATAAAAGTAGCGTTATTATACCAAAAATTGATCCCCAGATGGTATGGATGTATCGATAAGATCGCATCAAATCGCATAATGAGAGGAACACGTGCGTAAAGATTAAGGGGAGTACAGGATATGTCTTAGCCAAGTGGTGTACATCGTACCGAGAAGGTTAAGAGCCAGTTTGGAGTCTTTTAGAAAAATGATTGTTTATACATTGTGAAAAAAGGGAACAGCTGCATCCGTCGTTTTTGAGAGACGCACGTGGCTCCCGTAGATTTGCGGTGTCAAACCCTACCCTGGTCGATAATCAGCCACCCCACTGCACATAGGTGCTTTTCAATAACCCCCATAACATGGGCCTAAACAGAGAGATTTGACGTGGGACATTGTTTGGTTGGTTACAATGTGTTTCTTAAATATTTTTGTGGAAAAAGTCCGATTCCACCAGCTCACATCCAACACCGTGGAAGAAAGATTTAAAGGTGTCCATTAAAATGAACATAAAAGTTGTGATTTAATGGTTGGATAGCCGCACTGCTATAAAACCATATAATAGGGTGAAAACTACAACTACTCCAATATATTAAATGTACAATCTGAAAAAAGGGATGAGAGACAAGATAAATTACACATGGACAACTACTATATTAAATATGGCACTTTTGAATTAATTTCATTGCTCACAGTACATTGCTGCTTGTATGCGATAACAAAACATTTCCTCGGAACGAGAAAAAAATATAAAATGTTGCTCTCTAAACGGAAATGCTCTCTTGGTTTCAACAATTCCGCATGAAACGTTATAGAAATGGGATAAATAAAAATAAACCTGTGCTCGTTTTTTGTAACATTATCTTTTAAAATGATCAATTAATTTATATATTGTGGCACTTACATTAGGACGGCTATAAAACTTGCAACTAGTACCTAATGTAATTTAATGGATCGTGTAATGTTATACCTACATAAATGCACCAGGATGTGTCTATAAAAAGTTAAAGTTAGTAAAGGCAAATTCGATATTTCACTACGGAAAAGGGTGCATCCGAGCAATTTATTCTATAAGAAAACATATTTTTCTCCTACAATGAGGATTTATCGAACCAAAAACAACCCCTGACTCTGTTATTTGGTTCTTGTAATTTATCTTTTGCAATTGATGGTGAAAAATCGTTTTAATTAGGAAGGTTGATGAATTTTTTTAATCTATATACAAAAAGAGCATATATTGAAATTTGTTTAATTTCCAAATCATCAAAATTATGAAGAATCAAATTGGTTTCGATTTTAAATTTTCTTTTAATGTGTTTTATTGCATATTTTATAACCATATGTAACATCAAAAAATTTTCTAGTTTCTATTCAGTTCTTGTCCAACAGGATATGAACGAATCCAAAGTCGTTGCCACGTTAAACACTATAATTTGCGTGTAAATATGCACTTTTCCCTCAGCCGAGCAAGGTCAGAATGCATTCAATCGAGCAGGTACCCAATCGCCCATAACCAGCACTCACTCCTCAATTTCTCTGGCTCAAATCGGCCGAAATGATGTGGAATTGTGGACAAGACGTAGTTCTTGAAGCGCATTTTCATTCATGCAAAACCAGAGCGAAATTAGAGCATGACTATTGTTCCTTGTCGAAAACTGAATAAACTGATCCATACCTAATAATCCTGTTTTCAAACGTAGATATACATATAGTTAATACCTGGCTATTAAAAAGAAGATTAATTGATTTTACATGAATCAGCTGCTGAATACATTAAAGAGAGGATGCCTAATATAAAAAAGCGAAAACTCGTTTAAAACAAGATCGGTAACATTTTTATATGCGTTGTGATGCAATAAAATGAATACCAAACTAATCGTGTTATACATATACGATAAGTAAAAAAATACTTTAATTATCTATAGCCAGATAGCCACAAGCACAAATGCAATTTAATGAACATTTGCGCTTCGATTCATTTTAGAGAGAAAAAAGTTCGTTTTGTGCCAAATGGAGAGAACTTTTTACAAAAAAAATGCAAAGAGACGACACGCAGTAATTTCAATCATCAAAGGAACAAGCAATAAAATGTGTTAGTTAAAAAAACAAGTTGATGTGTATAGGAATAAAGGAGTAAAAAGATAAAGGGAAATACAAGTCAAAGCATGACGCAACTCCCCGGACAAAGATTAAATGTACAATCACTTGCGAGAATGAGTGAAGGGGTTAAAAGCGATATAAAAAAAGAGGAAGAAGTGTGTGCATCTGAGTTTTTTATAGCACAGCTATATGTTAATAGGACAATAAAAAGGTATAAAAATTATTAGAAATGGCTATAGAGTATCATCCTTCGATAGAAACTCATCGAAGTGCTTTTTACGGCACTGATGATGCTGTTCTATTATTGATTTAGATACTATAAAAATTTCAATTTTAAAGAAGACATTCCAGGGTGCTAAACTTTTGTAAATAAATAGATGGGAATTGTTTGCAACTTTATTTCAAAACTATGATAGATCAAAATTGTTAAAAAAGGGAAAAAGAATCCATCTCGCTTTTTCCATTACGTCATGTCCGTTAATGCCACTACAATAAAATGATTAAAAAATCAAAAATAAACGAGTCCCTCCCTCGACAGCAGCTCATCGAAATGCTTATTTTAAGGCACTGGCGTCTATTGTTGATCAACAGCTGGCTGGCTGCCGGTATCCGAATCGATGTCAGTGGATAAAATGTCGTTAATCAGGGGATTCTTGCAAAGGGGTGCAAGAAATTTAGCCAATTTCAAAGACAAAACATGATGTAACAATTCGAAGGCGAAGAATTCGTGGGTTGTTGGATTAAACCAACATTTATCTTGGGAATAGAAAATAAGGGGGAATGGTATGAGGGGTGGCCAAACTATTCAGCAAATATAGTAAGTAAACTAAACCTATTATAAACAAGCCATAATGGTATCAAAAAGTTTCCCTGTAGGAGTTGGATGAAAAAAGAGCGTTAAATTTATTAAAGAAATAATTGCACATTTATTTAATGAAATTAAATATAAATATAATAACACTCCTATTATATTTAGGACTTGAAAATCGTCATAACAAGTAGTACGGTTATTGAATTTGTGTTTTATTATTAAACATTTTAGTTACATTCATTCTACGACATCAAAGAAAACAAACAGAAACAAAATTTAACAACATAATTACAATTTTATACAAGAATAATATTATATAATATGTATATATACTAAAATAGTAAGGTAATGTAAATACAACTTAATGAACTAATAATTTTTGACTAGATTACACTCGAATTATTCCAACTGGAGGTTTACTCAACCAAATAATAAGATAAATAAGTAAATAATAAAATTTAGTAGTACATGACTCTCGATTTGCACTCCACTGGCAAACATTAAATCTTAACAAGTTAGCTAGACTTTAGATATAGTTTCACTCTAAGCAAATAAACAATAAAATAGAAATAAATACGCTAATTAAATTGATATAATGAAGTCGTCTAAAATTGATTTATGGAAATTTGTTTTTCTTGTCGATAGAAAATTCTGGTCGATTCATTGATCGCAAATATTCTCGTCGTAAATTAAAAATTACTTTCGGGCAGGACACTTAACATTAATCTTCTGAAGGAACCACTCTGATGGATGACTTCTGGCTCGGCCAACAAGTTACCGTACGGATTCGATGGGTTCTGGTTCACTATGTGGGCCGGTTTCTGCGAAAAATCACTCCAATTAGACTAAAGTTAAACCGATCTCATGTTTAGACAGTCACAAAAGCACAAATAAACGTACTTTAAGCTGCCCATATGAGATGCAAGTCGCTAAGATTTTTAACAAGCCCGTTTTACCTTTGCTGGTATCGTTTTATTTGGTGTGTAAACTTTACTCTGTGGTGGTACCGTGATTTCTTGGGCATTGTCAGTGAGTTGTTCCTCTTGTAAAGCCTTGTAGGTCTCACTTTCAGCCGGATTGAAAGTTACATTCTTGCGAATTCTGCAAAATAGATCGGCAATGAGGGAGAAGGGTGCGATTTATTGTTTTTTCCAAGACTTACGGGGTGATTCCAGTTTGCTTTTTAATCGTATCAGCAACATTCTGTTCACTGTACAAATTTATTGGCGAGTTAAATTGTTTGTGAACAAGCTAAAAAAATTGAAATCAAAATAATGAAATTGAAAGTTAATGTTATTGGAAAGCGTTTCTGTCGTGTGAGGAAACCTTATTGTCCCATATATTTTATAAGGTTTATTTTTAGAGATATGTGTACTCGTAAAAAATGAGCAATCAGATATAAAAAAAACTGTATTTTTATTAGTTAATAAAAAATTAAAAATTAGGTCGTGTCAGAGAAATTAGAGTTGCTGTGTAAAAAGAAGAAATAAGAAATGTTTTCACAATGTTGGAAAAAACTGTAAAATGTACAGGAAAAAATCATTAACCTGTTTATTTGGATCACCAGTGGATAATCTTTCTAAGACCGAGTTGGCAACCTGTTCCAAAAATTTATTTTAGTCAATTGTATGTAGGTTTACATGTATTTTAGAAGAATGAATAGAAAAAAATGCGAAATTATTTATAGATAAAAAAACGTTATGAAAAATGTCATAAATTTTTGCGGAATATTTCAACCGTTCAATGTTTTCTTACAAATTCAAACCAATTTAATAATAAATTATTTACCATCAATATCAATGTATATTATATGGATGAGGCAACATACTTTTCGCCGTCCAAAAATAACATTAAGGTCAAGATGAGCTAAATTTAAAGGACGCATATGTACGTGTTGTACTTATTTTATAAACATTTTCATCGTCATGTTATTATTGCCAGTAAGATAGCCTGAATCAATACCTTCTGTTTAAGTAAATAGTCGTTGTCTAAATGATGTGGTGGTGCTCGAACACTGGGATTTGGATGGTGACGGAGGTAGCTCTCCGTTGGGCCCGGTTCCCGTTTCACTTTTGCACCAGGAAGGACCAACGGGGTTGTACGATACGGCTATACAAACAAAGACAAACAAATAACACAAAACACAATCACAAATACAAGAAAATCCTCCACATTTTGTGCATTTGAAACAAAAAAATTCTATTCATACATCCTATCGGGTATTGTTTTCATTGGGAGCGAGCTTAAATAAACTATTTGGCAGAAAGTGTACATTAAACATGAATATACAGCCCACATACATGGGATACTAATTGAAAACACATCTTCATTACAAAATGGTACATGATAAAACGGTTACAACATTTCTCACCCAATCAAACAAATCGAAACAATAGGAAAAACTTATGTATCCGATCATGTTTTCGTAAAACCTATTTTCAGACCATCTAAATCAGTTCACCAATTGACGTAACATGTTTTTATGGTGTATGGTTCACATTTGATTCCAAATCAAATTTATGTGACTTACTTCTAGATAATTCGGTATAAAAAGTTTTTAATGAATCTCCAATTAATTATGAGTCTATTAAGCGGTTCATACTTAAGTACGAATTGAATGGTCACGCCAAGAAACCGCAAAATAAATCACTTTCTTTTGACCTTACCCACATAAAAGCGGCTTCATGTTGCTTCTCTTGGAAATAATCGTTCGAATAGCTTCTGGACAAGATCATATTTTTTTACGCGCACTTACTGAATACGAGACTCCAACTGAAACTTGTCGAATTTTCATGAAAAACGCCCGCTCCCACCCATCTTTCGTGAACAAAAAAAAATCGGGTGGGTTTCCAGTACAAGCCGCTTACAAATCGAATAAATAATCATTTCAACACTCTCTCATTACATTCCTCTCCCGAAAATACACGGCGCTTATTGAGTACATGAAGAGCCCAAGTATCAAGTGACTCCCAAGTCATCAATTATACTACAGTAATTGTAATTGTTTGTTGTTCTATCGAAGATTTGCGATCATTTTCAATTAGTGAATACAACGTCGTAAAATGTGTACGTTTTTGGCATGATTCCAATGTGAATTTTAATATGCAAGAAAATTGGACGAATTTTCAACACTTCGTCTAATTACCTGTTTAGTAACGTGGAACTCTTGTTGATTGGCTGCGGGCGCACCTCTTGGGCCACGACCCAAAGAGTTGTACACTTCGAAGTAGTTGTTATCGATTGGGGTTAATGGGGACGAATAGTACGGTGTGAGAGCGGATCCGCCAGGACTGTATGGGGCTGGGCTGTAACCCGGCCCCTTGGGGGACATATGGGGCGAAACGGACAGTGGACTGTAATTGTGCGAGCTCGCCCTCGAAGAGGCTGTGCTGGTATTGTGGCGCGGAGTAGCAGTTTCCCTGTAAAAATTGCACTTTAGACTTAGGTTTCAGTCGGAGGTTTTTCGTGTCACCTTTGAACGACGACCCTTATATTAGCTCCTGAATTTTTGAATAGCGTTTGAGCGTCCTGGTGGCGAATATCGCGGGCATCGTAATTACCGATCTTGGTGATGATGTCGCCCCGTTGGAGGACACCCTCGACAGGCGACCCAAATCCAACCTGAATAACAACAACAACATATGTTACAGTTATATTTACAAAATTCGGGATTTTATGCTCTTATGCAATGGTTTTATGTGTGGACTGGCATCTATCCACGAACGCTCTTTGTTGAACAGTTTTCTTGGCAGAATGTAATTTAGTATTGGCAAAAGTGCGCTTCTCAACTCACCCTTGTGACAATTAGGGGCGTTTTGACATCGGAACCACCAACTAAACTAAAGCCCCACTGTTCCGTAGGCGAATTACGGCGTAAATTCAACACAAATTCATGGTACTTTCCCATCAGTTTGAAGTTAAGAAGTGAAACTTCTTGCACTATAGCGATTGCACAAGGGATTCAGACGCGCCACTCACACACCAGAGGAAATTTCGAGATTTTTTGGGCACGGATGCTCAACAGGTTTTCAACTGGCACAATTGTCTTGAGAATGAAGGCTTTCAGGATGATTCGGATGCGATTTCAAAGACTGGGACTCTCAAAAATCGAGTCCCCTCCCAGTTTTGTAATGTATATAGATATGAGAGAGCAGAAATAGATTGGCTATTGCGCTTCGCATTTTTCTCGCTATATACAAGATTAAATCTACTGTTTAATTGTATGTGTGCAAAAACGCATAGAAGAACTTTATAGCCGCAAGAAAATTCTTTGTGGCTCGTAAACTCTGTGTGTGTTTGTCGTTTGAAAATAAAATGACCACAGCAATCAAGGAGCGAGAAATATGTTTCCCAGAAAAACGACCACGGCTAATATAACGTTTCGGTTATTTTAAGCAGTCTAGTTGAGTTTTATTGCCATTTCACACAATTTCCCGGATATTGATTTCATAAACATTTAATGTAAGCGAAAATCTCTCTCCGTACTCCTATATTTAGGGCGGTTGTGCTAATTTGTCAGCCGCTAAATATGTATACCTACCTACCTAGTAAGATGCATTTTCATATATTTCAAGGCAATTTTTGTTTATAGAGAAAAACTGTTCGATTTCCATGCCAAAAGTCAATTAATACTCAGTTTATGAATGAAATGTGAGGTGGAATCAATAAAACAAATCACAATTTCGTTTTGAAATTTGGCCTTTGAATCCGATCCAATAATTATTAGTGCATCGTGTTTACTTACTTTTTTCTTGTTATTACCTCGGCTTCGCCACTGCCAAAAGGAGGGTCTTTGGAAAGACATTACTTATAAAAAACACAATTTTTTCACACTCTTTATAGCCTCTAGCCAAATACACTGGTTGGGTGTTATTTCAAATAATTAGAGATTATTTTTTATGGTGGGGGAGTATTTTCTGGGTCTAGAATGTATATTTAGATGAGATAAATTTTTATTGTATAAGTTTTGCATATTTTATAGCAGTGCTGAAATTAAGTTTCAAATACAATTGTCAAATTCTAGAATGAAAGCGGTGAAAATCTACTATGGCCCGTACGAGGCGAACGGCCTCCTCCGGCACCGAATCCAGCGTATTCGAGCCCTCCTAAGTACCCACTATCTTCCTCTTAAATTTTTTGCTGAATAAATGTGCATTTTGAATAGGACATTTAAACGAAGCGGAATACGAGGTAGAACTGATCGAAATTAAAGATTTGAATTGTGTTCGAATTGAAATGCATGAGCGCATAATATTTCAATGCAATATAAAGAATCTATTCTTTAATATGAAAGACGACGACGACGATATCATATGCAATTTAGCTGTGCGTACAATCGAAGAAGCGAGCAAACGCATATGTTCCGCCTTAAATATACCGAAATACATGCCTATAAAGAAGGGCATTCGCACTTTGATGTCTTCAACAAAACCAAAAAATATTCAGGAATATTTCAGCGACGATATACAAGTGATATATGAAATATGAGAAAAAGGGATAACAAAAATAAGAGAGAATTGAAAGAAACACCATTTAAGCAACAATCTTATGCATTTATTAAATAAATAAATAACATTAAAATAACATAATAAAATACTTTACTGAATACCAAAACCGTCACTTTTCTTTTAAATTAGCTTTATAAGAGGTTTTCAAATTGTTTTTCATCATTTTAATTTATCTGCACAAGCAGAATTCCACTGTACAACATCCAAATTGGCTTCAAAACTTAAATTAAATTCCTATTAAAACACAGTACAATTTAAATATCACCTTAAATTCACAATATAAGAACAAAAAATCATTAAACAAGAGTATTACACTTAAAGTATCTACATATACACTTTTAGATTTCAATATTTTTTTTCTTTTTGGTTTACCAATTCATTTGCTCATTAAATATATTGGTTTTTGGTGCTATTTACAATTTACATAATTTAAATTAGACAAGTGTGCATTTTTAAAAATATATGTATATATTTAATGTTTTTTCACTATCGTTTTCTCAATTGTGGTCTACATAAATTATTTAATCATCAAAGAGATTTGGATAATAACATCCTTAAATTCATTTAAATTTACAAACGAGTTATGTCATCCGCCAATTGTTGACACTCCTTCAAATGTTGAGCTTTACTACCAGTTGCAGTACTAGCAGCCACTGGCCTGCCAATATAACTGTAACAAAACAATTTCATTCAGAAAAACCATCACATATTTAATCGCTCTAAAACAATCGCAACATCAAATCTCAAACACAAAATCAGTGCTACAATAGTGAAGATATGATCCCCTCACCTAACAACTCTGTTGTCCGTCTGTGGTTCTGTCGTTTGAGGTTTCGGCTTATTTTTGCCAAATAATTTACTGAGCCAACCTCCAGACGTACTAAAACATTCAGTCATAATCAAACACACAATAAAATCATATCTTCACGTTTAATGTCCAAACGAAAATTTCATTTTATCTTAATTGAAAATTCACTTACAGAACATCTCGACTGCCACTCAAAGCGGTCGCAATTCTCGGCTGTACATACAACCATGCTCCCTGATTCTTATGCTCCTCTTGTACCCAACCCAATTGCGCATTAGGATACTTGTCGCATTCCTTCTTAATCAAATCGAATGGGAACGGTGTCAACTGCAACACAAACCCCCGCCCCATTCATTAACACCAATGTACTCCACAAAACACTCAATCACCATCAATTACCTGTTCTACACGACAAATCGCAATCTGATCATCCAATTTCCTCTCTTGTACCTCCTTCAATGCCTCATAATACACTTTTCCACTGCAGAAAATCAATTTTTTCACACCGCCCGGATTTTGACTAGCCGGCCCTTCATCGGGTATCACACGTTTAAATTCCGTTGTCTCAAGCATATCATCAAAACTACTTCTAGCCAATGGATGACGTAATAAACTTTTCGGTGTCATCAAAATCAATGGTTTCCTAAATGGCAATGCAATTTGTCTACGTAATATGTGAAAGAAATTTGCTGGCGTTGTTGGATTCGCAATAATCCAATTGATGTCGTGCAATTGACGTACAGCAAAATCTTCACTTTCCGGTGGGAAATAATCTGGATCATCAGAAGACATTTGTAAGAAACGTTCTAAACGTGCACTTGAATGTTCCGGTCCTTGTCCTTCCATACCATGTGGCAAATACAGTACTAATCCAGTTTGACGTACCCATTTCGCTTGTCCAGATGATAACAATTGATCAATTATACATTGAGCTGTATTGGCAAAGTCACCAAACTGTGCCTCCCAAATGACTAATGCATTTGGATTTGTCATTGAATAGCCAAGTTCGAAGCCAAGTACACCATATTCACTCAATGAACTGTTACAAACTGTGTAGGGTGCTTGATCTGGATACAAATTACACAATGGTCTATACGTTGCTTTGTCAACAGTTTGATGATGTAATACATGATGTCTATGCGAGAAAGTACCCCGTTCCACATCTTGTCCAGACAAACGTACATGAACACCTTCCTTCAACAACGAACCGAACGCCATCGCTTCACCCAACGCCCAATCCACTGTACGTTTCTCAACCATTTCCATTCTAGATTTCAAAATACGTTCAATACCTTTATGTATAATAAATTCCGCTGCATTTGGTGGCGGCGATGAGAACCGCTTACCAATATGCAACAATGTATCCTCAATAACACCAGTTGGATTCACTTTAAGTGGATCCTTGCCTTCAAAGAAACCAGACCATGGACTATCAATCCAATCTTTGTATTTTATATGTGTCTCTTGTTTCGCTTTCTCCAATGCCTCTTCACAAATATTCTCATATTTCGTTTTAACATCTTTCACTTCCTGTTCAGTAACAACACCCTCTTTCAATAATTGCTCCGAATATTTATCGAGCACATTTTTTGTTGCCTTTATTTTACGGTACATCAATGGTTGTGTAAACATTGGCTCATCAATTTCATTGTGTCCATTACGACGATAGCAAACCAAATCGATGACAACATCTTTATGGAAAGTGGCACGCCATTCAGCTGCCATATTACATACATGTATTACACTTTCTGGATCGTCAGCGTTCACATGGAAGATTGGTGCATTTACAACACGCGCCACATCCGTACAATACGGTGATGAGCGCGAGAAACGTGGATCAGTTGTAAAACCAATTTGATTATTAGCAACAATATGAATGGTACCATGTGTTGTGTAATCGGGCAATTCAGACAAATGCATTGTCTCAAAGACAACACCTTGACCAGCGAATGCTGCATCACCATGCAACAAAATCGACATCACTTTCTTTCCTTCGCCATCGCCACGATAAAATTGTTCCGCTCTAGTTTTACCCTGAACAACAGGATCAACAGTCTCCAAATGTGATGGATTCGCACAAATAGCCAATCGAATATTCTTGTTCGTTACTCGATTCAATCTACCATCAAAAACCTTGTTAAATACCATATAATTAAAACAACAATACTCTAAATCAATTACCGTTCGATATATGTTCCAAGATGGTATTTTACATCGCCAGAACCTTCGTCTGCTGCTTGTAAACCGGCAAATTGTGTAAACAATTGATGTAACGGTTTACGACAAACATTTGCAAGTACATTAAGACGACCACGATGTGGCATACCCATAATAATACTTTCCACACCCAATTCAGTTGATTTATCAATGACTGATTTCATTGCTGGTATCAAAATTTCACAACCTTCTAAACCGAAACGTTTCTCCGATGACCATTTACGTGCCAAGAACGATTCAAAACTATACAATGTGGAATTAATAAAGTAAAGAGTTTATTTTTATGTAGGTACAAACCCAACAGATCGTGTCAAACGAGCCAAAATCAATCGTTTCTCATCAACAGTCATTTGCATTATGCCAGGCGTCTCGAGACGCTGTCTTATCCAATTACATTGCTCTAAACTGTTTATAAACATGAATTCAACACCAATATGTTGACAATATGTGTTCTCCAATCGATGTAGAATCTCACGTAATGGCAATTGTTTCTCTTTGCCACCAATAAATGTTGTCGATGGCAATTTAAACACTCTATCCATATCGGTGTCATCTAATGTGTTACAGAATTATTTTGCGTTAAAACATATTCGGGCTTAAATTTCGCAAATTAAGTTCAGCTTGAAACATTTGTTTTTAATAATTTATTTGATTAAAGTATAAGCTTTCTATAAAAATTAAAAAGCAAAGCGAATATTAATTTAAAACGGAAAAGAAATATTTGTAAGCCAAAACAGTAAGTTGGGAGATTGGTGTACTTATCTGACGTATTCAACAAATACCAAAAAAAAAGAGATATTTCTTTAAGAATTTGTAGAAGAACATTGATTTATTGAGAAAAAATGATATAGAGAAAGAAAATAAATCTTACGTTGCATAAACTGTTGAACCTGCCTTTTCAATTCTTCAGAATACGTACGTGATTGTTCTAATTAACATAAAAAAAACAGAAAAAAAAATACAAACACATGCAAACGAATCATAAAACAAATGTGTATTATTGTCGTGTGTTAATACAATTAATAAGAAAGACGTGTAAAAACACCATAAACAATAATTAATAAAAAAAAACCATCAATTGAGTGTTAAAAAAAAATCAGTTTTGAACTCACCAAAATTGTAATTTTTGTATACTAACTCCTGTGGTGTTTGATCGTCCAAATCGGCACTATTGATCCCCAATGGATCCAATTTGGCTATATGATGTCCACGAATCTATAAACATCCAACCACCGTCTACCCTTAACCTTTTTTTATGTTTTTTTCTCAATAAAATACTTGTTTACAATTAAAAGTGTAATAGCAAAAGCCTCGACAAATGCGGAAAATGCACGCAAAGCACCAATAACACAGAAAGCCCCCCAAAATGCAATGTTTCAAACTGGATATTAAATATTCGTACAAAAAAAGAAATGATCAATGATATTCTGGCACCGTAGATCGTACCTAATTTATATCGCCGTGTTATTTCATCAGGTGGATCACCAGCTTTTTCTGTAACTGTTTTCATGCCGCCATATTCCGAAATTTGTAATGGATCCAAATGAGCTATCAAATGACCCCTTGACTAAGAACGAATTTCAAATAAGCAACATTTAATTCATATGATTACAAACCGCATTCATTACAACAAAACTTAATATAAAATATAAAGTAAAACAATGATTCTATCATGCATAAAATTGTTCCATGAACAAAGCATCAAGGTTAAAAAATGCATGGAAATTTATTTAATATCATTTCAAGCCCTTGACACACAAACTAATTTCCCAGTCACTAAGAACTTACCTGGTAACTCCTAATAATTGCTTGTACAGCTAAATGATCGTCGATTATTTTCTCATTCACAGGTGCAGAGGCTGCAAGCGCTCCACCACCTCCGAATTGGGCCAATGCCGCCCCCAATGGCACTTCATTTTTGCCCAAAGGTGCTAGGGAGGGTGGTGCTTGGTATCCAGCTCCGCCAGACGAGGAATTCCGGAAGAATGCGTCCCATGACTAGAAAAATAAAATATTAGTGATAATCAATTATATTGGTCGACCTTCCACCTTTGGAGAGAATACACAATTATATCAACTGTCTGGTAATAATTATGTGATAAAATGGCAATGGGCCAATTGACTTGAAATTCAATTGGCAACAAATGTGGAAAACACATTTATACACACTGAAATCTCAAGTTCCAAATTTCAAAGATTACTTACTGCGTGCACACTGGATGAATCTGCAAGCCAGGCATTGTACATATCTTCGACATATTGACTGGAACTGCCGTTTAGAAACGGTTCTGCAGACACTGGCACATTGTAGTTACGACAAGAGGGACAGTATGATGCCGGTGCATTGTTTAGGAGCCATCCAGCAAATTTTTGACCAGGGGGGCCACACACTGATGTTAGTAAACTTCGAGCACGATGCATATTTCACTGAAAACAATTAGTTATTGTATGTATATGAGAAAGAACGAAATTCTAACCTCAAAATTTTAAATGAACACCTGGTTTGTTTAGTGATTACACAATTAAATGCAATTTAATTGCCACTCAAGTTATCAATTGGGAAACTGAATGGATATAATAAAGAATTATTGCGCAAAATAATGCTATTATTACCTAAACGTACAAGTTTCAAGTATGTCACGTGAAAACTAATTTTGTATTGGGATAAACAGGATATATAAATTTCGTGAATTTACTGGAATTATTTACGATAACAGACTATTTTGTGAAATATAATGTCCTTTTAATCCAATGGATAATATATTGCATAAAAATGAATCAATATATAATTTTATTAGTGGATTATATAACTGTTATTTAGGCATACATTATTCATGGACTTGGAAGGCTTTTACAGACAAGCACAAAAAACATTAGTAAATAATCTAAAAAAACTATCAAATTTACCTTGATGGCAAAAAAGCCCCTCCTATCTTAAGCTTGGAACTGGAGGCAATTTTATTAAAAATGAAGCTGCTGTTGTAGCACTGGCAATTTGACAAGATGAAAATGACAATCCCTGCAGAATTGCAAGGACAGGGCCATCTAGTTGCAGTTATTATAAATAGTGCATGCTATATAGTGACGTTTGTCTCAAATAGGAATCTTGATTGGTCAGTTTGAATTTGAAAAATTGTGCTCAAACAGAAATTATCAAAAAATTCAAAATACAAAATGTATTTCGCATTAAAATAAACATATTCTTTGAAATAATGATATTCTGTGTTTAGAGGGATATTTAAGAACATTTTTCCATGTCTATAAATGATATATTCAATTATTTCAGAAACAATTCTAGAGCAACTTTTAACAGTTTTAATTAATACAATGCATCTGGAAAAGAAATGACATTAAATGTATAATACATTAATTTTCATAATTATCCCTTTTTTTGGTTTATTAGAGTTTTTTTATGTATTATATAAAGTCATGCCATTGGAAAGAACCGTCGAATTTTCTTAACTAAACAGCGCCACTGCGGACAACTCTGAACTATAGCGAATGTGACAAATATAACCTAGAAAGAAAACAACAAAGAATTTTACACTATTTTACAATGGCAAAAGTTTATTGTTGCGTTGATGGTTGTAAATCTACATCGAAAAAAGATCCAAAACTTGATTTCCACAGATTTCCTCTAGAAGGAAAATACAGAGTACGATATACCAATAAACGCGGTGTTGAAAAGTTGATTGACGTTCGAAGAGCCTGGATTTTATCATTAAAAATGACTAGAGAGATTAAAAAAAGTATGGTAGTTTGCGGAAAGCACTTTAAACCCTCCGACTATTTCCCAAGAAGACCCGGAAGTACAATTCGAAATGTGGCTCTAAAGAAAAATTGCGTACCAACACGGAAAATTTATCGTCCTGTTAAAAAAGTAAGTGAATAGATTTACTGCATTGTAATATCCAATTAATTGTCCTTGGTTTATTACAGAATCCTCTGCAAGAATTAGCAGAAGCAGCTGCATTTGTTTCCAAAGGCCAGGACAAAGAAACACAGACAGACACCAATGCTATAAAATCAGCAATAACGCAAACACCTCGAATTTCAACAAAATCAGTTTTCACTCAAGCAGCTCACGTCCCAGACCGAACGATTTGTGCTAATATCCCAGATGAAAAGAGGTTCATTTCTTTAACAGGAGTTCCCTCATCGGCAATATTCGATTCCTTGGTGAAACTTTTTAAAAAGAATCACACACCGATACGAGTTAACACTTTATCACATATGCATAAAGTCTCTATGGTTTTTATCAAATTAAAAACCAATCTTCTATTTGATATCATATCATTAATGTTTGACAACACGTCCCCGAGTCACTGTAAGAAAATCTTCCTAGAATCGTTAGAGATTTTAAGCGGGATTACAAAATCTGCCATTTATCTACCGCCAATTAACGAAAATACTGAAAAAGGCGATCAAGAAACGAATGGTATGCCTGAAAATACAAATAGAGAAAAAAACAGTTATGGGAACGTTCGATTAATGTTGGATTGCGTTGAAGTAAAAATCCAGAAAACGAGAAACTCCACAATCACCCACATGAAAATCATGTTCGGCGTAGTACAAAATGGATTTGTAACGTACATAAGCAAGCCTTACATAAACAACAGCTGTGAGAAAGAAATTGTTAAAGAATCCGGTCTTTTAGAACAATTACGGCCTCATATAGACAGTATTCTATTAGAAAGAGACTTTGGAATAGACGAATTATGTAAAGAAAAAGGAATAAATGTGCTTCGTCCACCATTCCACAAATACCGAAGACATCTGAAAGAAAAAGCTACAGATAATTTGTTTGTCGCACGAAATAAAGTCAAACAAAGAGTAAAACTATTCCAAATCCTCAATCAACCGATTCATTGGAGTTTTTTCGAATACCTTGAACAAATGTTTATTGTTATCTTTGGAGTTAGTAATATGTCCGATCTAAATTTCGATAAAAAAGTATTAATTAAGGAAGCCCCACCGAAAATATAGAACGTTTTTAGTTATTTTTATAATAAAATTTTGTAATAAAGTAATATTGTGTATATTCAATTAAATATAGGAACACTCCAATAATTTTAAAAGACTACAGATAAAACCTGAGAGACGAGAAAATTTAAAGATCGAAAAAGGTCGGTCGTGTTTCTTTCGCACATTTTAAAACCGACTGCATGAATTTCACAAAACCGGTGTCTTTTGGCTTCTCCAATCCACGCAACAATCGATTTTTCATAACAGCAATGAATTCCTTGTTACTTAATTGACCATCCTCTGCAAATCAATCAATACAATCACCTCTTTCATGGGTTATGTTTTGCGATTTACTTACGATTATCATCAAAAATCGTAAACACAACATGAATGACATGATCACTTAAATCCACATGAGCAACAGTTTTGGCAACGTGTTTCAAAGTGATTTCGTCAATTGAAGCGCCAGCAATATGATAAAAAGTTAAAGCAGTATCAACATCGTTAATATTATTAAGGAAATGGAAGAAGTTTAAGTAATCGTCCTTCGATATTCCTTGACCATGGTCTCTAAACCTTTAAAAACAATTCCCAGATTAGACTTTGAACGATTTGTTCACTTTTTACTTACGCTTTCTTTACTCTCTTCAGCATCTTAGCCTTCTTTTTCTGCGGATAACCAGCATAAGCCAACAACAATTCAGTAAAATCACATTCACTAATATTTCCATGTTCATTCGGTGTTTTCCTTTGAAATTCAAGTCCAAGAATCTCCTTTTGCAACTGTTCTTGAAATTCCAAGAATTTTTCTATTGTTAATTTCTCTTTTAAAGTTGGACCAAAGAAGTAAGTTGTTAATGCTGAATTGACGCCCTTTAAACCAGCACAAATTACAAACTATTTTAAGAACCAACATTATAAAGTACCTTAAAGGTGTTTCCAGTGTTGGCATGGTCTCTGTGTCTCGAACCAATACTGGTCTGTTGTCGAATTAAAGTAGCAACTTTCTCAAACTCTTCACAGTCCACATCTCCATCTCCATTCAAATCGAACATTCGAAAAGCGATCTCAAAATGACGACGAGATGCTTTTGGAAAAGCAGTAGGTGTAAATTAATCCCAGACCAGATACTTTTATGTACAATTACTTACTTGACAATACAGTTAAAAGGAAAATATAATCGGAAAATGTAATTAGGCCAGCACTCCCCAGCTTATAAAATATACTGTCTTCCGACAATGATAATTCTAGCTTTTGATGAACAGTCTAAATAGTAAACAATCAAGTAATAGAATCAAACTGTGTATGTGTATTTGAATAATTAAGAAAAGAAACAAATTCCAAAATTCAAAACTGTGTGATTAAAAAAGAGTATAAAAATCATTCTAAAAATACGTGTACATTCACGAAAAATTCGCTACACAATTTTAAACACTCTGACGATCTCCAATTGAGTTTTTTTTCTGAAAAGTTTTCTTGGATAACGTTAAAAACTCGTAAAAAGCGAAAAAAGCAATTTTAGGGGTACAGAGAAAAGTCATGCAATTTGGATATTTGCCATGCCCTTTTAAATAAAAAAAAACTTCACCAAAAATGCATTCAATCAATTTAGAGGAAAGGTATTACCT
This sequence comes from Silvanus unidentatus, assembly GCA_963930825.1. Classification (NCBI taxonomy): domain Eukaryota; kingdom Metazoa; phylum Arthropoda; class Insecta; order Coleoptera; family Silvanidae; genus Silvanus; species Silvanus unidentatus. Next base: position 4,823,696 of record OZ005758.1, read on the forward strand.
GAAAATCGTGCTGAAAACACACGTAGAAAGAAATTACAAGATATATTTTTTATATACAGTATTTTTTAATGAAAAAGAAAATTAATTTATATATGCTATTTTTATGTATTTCAGTTTAGAAAAAATTGTGTATGAGACAGATATTTCTTTTGAAATTATACTTTATCAGGGATTGTTACTCACTTTTGGATCATAACGACGGTACTGGTCCAATCCAAGTCCTAAAATAAACCAATTTTATATTCTCCAAAGGAAAACTCAATGGAAATATTAAGAAACTTTCACGTGTTACAGAACTTAGATATCATTGGAACAAACTTCCACTCAGTTTAGTTAATAAAGCAATCTACAAGGTATTTAGTACTAGTGTTAGTAGCCACTGAGTGTAAAATCTGTGCCCAATTTGGGGGTAAATTTAGACTAACCCTCTGGCTGTTTAAGACCTGGTGTCATTGATCTGAGAAAATCATCAGGCGTCATGTAAATTTCGTGCTGATCGGCTGTAGTCCCTTGGACCTGAAGGGTAGCGAAATAGCGGAAGACTTTATCGGGTGTCGAATAGTGCCTTATACGATTCTCATATTCAATTATCTAGCATACAAGAAAATTGTGATAGATTCACTAAATATACAAGTTCTTGTAACACAATATTAATTTAAAAAGAAAGCGTTTTTGTTAGTAAATTATGTCAATCTAATTAGCCAAAGTATCACACACTCTCCTATGTTAATTACCATCAGGTTGTTTCATTCCTGGTGTCATAGCACGAAGGAAATCATCTGGGGTCATATACACTTCCACAACGTCATTATGGCTTAATTTTACAGTAGCAAAATAACGAAATATCTTGTCAGGAGTCGAAAAGGCCCTCATACGGTTCTCATATTCAATAATCTAGTTATAGGTAATTTATTGGGAACAAGTTTAAGAAGGTTCCTAATGGTGATTTTAAAGGAAAGTAATAAAAGCTTACTTTTCTGTCTCTAAAGCCGATTTTCTCGCGACGATGCTTCTTCTTTTTTGGTTCCTCTTCGTTAGTCTGGTCCAATTTGCCATCGAATTCGCCTTCTTCAATTGTCTCACTATGTGCATCCACATTTTCAAGAATGGATTTGGAAAGCCTTAAAATTACACTTCATAGTAGAATGTTATATTATAAGAAGATTCGAAATATTCACCGTTTGTTGAATATGAAGGGACTTATTATAATAAATGACAAAAAACCACAAAAGAATTTACTGAACCGTGTCGCTTTCTCTTCCTTGTGACCAAAATTCTTATAACTCCTAATTGTTATATGTTTATTTATAACATCGCTTCGATTATATACTAGAATCAACGTTGAGTAATTACTTCTGTTGGTGAAATTATTTATTCGATACTGAGATTGAACACTTGCACGAACAAGTTTAGTTAAAGTAGATGCCATTTTTGGTAAATTAAGCGATTACAATGATATTATGCGCATTTTATCTTGGATTTATTCTATTTAATTCCGAATTGACTTGTAGGACAATATTATTATTTATAGGTTAAGGTCAAAATGCTTGCAGAGTCCTGTAATTCCTAATGAAAAATGAACTAAGGGGAAAGTTAACTAATGCAACTATAGATGGCATTTTTTCAAATTCAAAAACTCAATCCAATATAATTAAAAAAAAGGATTTTATTAAAATTATTCGCAATAATGAGTAAGTGTTAACCGGGCCGTAATATTCATTGACTGAAGTTCCGTTAACAACAGTTTACAAGCATAAGGCATGGTGATACTAGACACCTGTCCAGAACTCTTACAACTATTACACCAACCACAGTATCCTAATCTTCCACATTTATTGCAGACATCCACTTCGCATTGATCACTGGAAACCATCAAACGCTCCACCAGCATCATACTACAAACGAAAAATCGTTACATATTCACCACACATTCAAATAAACCACAAACCTTGCTCCATATCCAATAAGACAATCTCGTTCCATTTCACCCAATCTCAAGCCACCATCTCGACTTCTACCTTCTGTCGGTTGTCTTGTGAGTACAGCTCTCGGACCCCGTCCTCTCGCATGAATCTTATCTTGCACCATATGCTTCAATTTCTGATAATAAACGGGCCCAGAATAAATATACGCTTCCAACGGTTCTCCTGTTATTCCCGAATAAAAAACATCTTTTCCCTGATAATTAAAGCCATGTTTCATCAACTCTTCACTAACATCTTGCACCTTGGACCCTCCAAACGCGGTACCATAATGGAATTTCCCCTCAACCAACCCTGCTTTTCCAGCCAACAATTCAATCAACTTTCCAACTGTCATTCTGGACGGATATCCATGCGGATTCATTATAATATCCGGACAAATTCCATACTCATTGAACGGCATATCCTCCTGTTCCACAACCAATCCAACAACACCTTTCTGTCCATGTCTCGAACTAAACTTATCACCAATTTCAGGCCGTCTTGTTTGTCGCAACAAAATCTTAATCAACGTTGTATCCTCTTCATTCGTACTAACCAACACTTTTTCCACATAACTTGGATCATTCGTTCGATAACTCATTGGTACATCTTTATATTCCACCGAACTATTCGTACTTCCCGGTACCGCACTAATTGTAGGCACCGATTTATTCACAATCACTTGACGATTTTCCACCAATTCACCAGGCGCCACAATGCCATCATTATCCAAACAACCATGCTTCCAAATCGGTTGATTTGTGGTCGTATCAATCATCGGCCCTTGAATCCTGTCGAATGTTTGATTTGCATACCGTTTCATAATACATTTCGAATTTTTATAAACCAAACATCGACCAAATCCGCGATCTATTGACGCCTTATTGATAATCAAAGCATCTTCGATATCGTAACCACTGTAACTCATCACAGCAATAGTCGCATTTTGACCTGCTGGTAATTTATCAAAATTTGTCAGTTCAATCGACTTGGTTTTCACCATCGGTGCTTGAGGGTACACCAAATTATACAACAAAGTGTCCATGCGATTGCGTTGATTATATCCGATGGTTCCCATCGCTTGTTTACCCATAGCACATTGGTAAGTGTTCCTCGGACTTTGATTATGATGCGGATATGGAACTAAACCCGCACACACTCCCAACAACGTAAACGTAGCAATTTCTAAGTGTGTTGTTTGGTATGTTATACTTTTCTCATCACAAGCGATAAAACTGTCATTCTCTTCGTTCACATCAAGAAATTCTATAAGACCATCGTGTAAAAAGTCCTCGAAATTCCTGATTCCTTTTTCAAGTTCGTGAATATGCTCAGGAGTGACTAAAGGCTGACCATTGTTAACAAGAATGTAAGGTCGACACAATCGTCCACCATCTGAACTAATATATACACATCTATGTAAATGATTTGGATAAATCGACACATAACCAGAGATAAACCCCTTTCGTCGCATCATTCTGAAGATGTTTACTAATTTCTTAAAATTTCTCGTCACTCCCAATATGTTACCATTTAGGAACACCATGTAAGCAGATACAGAATGAATGGTTAAACTAGCAACCATGTTTATGTCTTCGATTCCTGAATTTCGGGCTAATCGAATTAGTGGATATTCGTCCACTTCGGTTGTAATGTGAGTCATTAGTGCAAGATTTTTCACCAACCCACAAGCCTAAAACAACTCATAAATGACGACGGTTTATATTCTTTATTAACGTCTTACTTCGCCTTCGGGAGTGTCGCTCGGACACAGCATTCCCCACTGACTGGGCTGCAATGAACGTGGTCCACTCACTTTTCTCGTCTTTTCAAACTGTGAATTCACTCTTGTCATCATGCCTAATGCGGAAATGTAACTTAGACGAGATAGAACTTGTGTTACACCGACTCGTTCCATACGAAATCGTTTTATAGTCCAATTACCCTACAATCAACATGATTTAAAACACTTTGCATAATTGAATGAAGTTTTTCTTACAGTTGAAATTGCAAAAACTAAACAATTCGTGATTAAATCAGAACGCATATATTTAACAACATCAAATTGTGTTGCACGAATTTTCGGTATTGTTTTCTCAGCGATTGCCTTTAGTTCCCAATTGAATCGTTTAAAGACATCTTCAAACATTAACGAAATAAATGAACCAGCCAATTCCAAACGTTTATTTCCGTAATAATCACGATCGTCTAAGAACATTTTGTTGTTTTGTGCTTCAATGACGCGATTTACCTATGGATGATTTAAAATAAATACCAGAGACGATCATTTCATCGATCGCTTACCATTACGCCTAAATAAATCGCTTTTAAACGGAAATTGTACTCTTCCACTGGAACATGGGCTAAGACTGTGGTCGCTAATAAATCTCTTGCTTCATCCGTTGGTGTTTTGACTTTCGATGCGGCTGTAACGTATCGTTTAGCGACCAACTTTGAACCTAAATGCTTCAAAGCACTTTCTTGTGTGTAGATTTTTAATGTGTGGCATTCTTCTAATGTTGGTGTTAATTTGTGGATGTCTGGTATACCAATGAGTTCGCATATTTCTCGATCGCTTATCACATTTAAAGCTTTAAATACAATGGAAACAGGTATCGGCTGAAAATGAATGATTGTAAAGCATATTTTATACCAGATTTTGTCATATTTACATCTGTAAAAGAATTATGACCCATAAAGTACTTGTTTCCTTTCACAAACACAGTTGTTCGACTCTTTTTCTCGTGTGTGGAACTAGTTACTTGACATTGAACCCCAAATTTCGCCTCTTCCACAATCATTCGATTTTTTGATAGCTGCTCTTGTATGAGAATGACTTTTTCTTGACCTTTTACCACAAAGTAGCCCCCTGGATCCAAGGGACATTCATTCATTTTTGCCAATTCGTACTCGGATTTATTTGCCAAAACACAGTTTGACGAACGCAACATTATGGGCATTCGTCCAATTAATAAACCAGTCTTTGCAACACGTTGTGTGCCTCTCGTGTACTCGATATCAACAGAAATTGGGGCCGAATAGGTCATGTCTCGCAATCGACATTCATGCGGGGTTGTTGGTTTACTGATATTGAAGCCTTCGTCCACGTCGGGTGTACCAACGTGAATGTTAGTGTACCTGAAAGACAATTGTTAAAATTTGTTCCAAATGCGTCTCTAAAAGTTATTACTTGATGTAAAATAGCGGATCCGCATCACATGTTACTTTATTATTCGCCTCAACAATTTTCTTAATTTCTACATTGATGAAATAGTTAAAAGAGTCTATATGCTGTTTAACCAGGCCTTTTATTTTGAGAAAAGCAGGCACCAGTTTCCATTTTTCCTAAAAGTTTATCCTAAGTGGAAATTAGAAAATATAGCACTTAATGCTTACATCTATTTCTTTGATTGGTTTGCTAAAAATCGATGGATCGTCGAAACAGTCTTCTTTTGATTGAACCATTTCATGTGAATAAACATTTATTTATTAATTAGAAAATATATTTATGTTAAAACATCTTGGGTAATCTTTTTTGAGGTTATGTGTGATTGCTCTCAGCATGACCTACGAGAATTGACTATCACTGCGATCCACATGGCTGTAATGTTTGAGGGAAACCCTTCAAACAAACAAACCGAATGAAAAATTATTACAAAATAAACATTTTAATACATTTTGTATCAATAAGTATACAAAGGTAAAAATGTGACATAATAAAAATTATTTTAATTTAAAAATTAATCACTATCACTTTCAGATAAACCAGCATCTTCTTTCGGCATCGTTTTAGCTTGTGGCCGTTTCTTCACAAAACCAGGCCCCTGTTTCGATTTTCTAAACACTTCAATAGCCTTCAGTTTACGTTTCAACGTTTCAGATTTCTCTCTTTCTTTCTGATGAATTACTTCTTTTTTATGTAAGTTCTTCATTAATTTTTGCGCTGTATTCTGTAATTGTCTTTTAACATTCTCTTCAATTTCCTCTTCCTTAACTACAGAAGTTGATGCTGTTTCTAATAACACTTTAACATCTTCATCATCTTCCAGACCAGCTGGAACCTCAGCAACACCCGAGATAGCATCTTTTTTAGTGCTTCTCTTCCGACCAGTCGCACTTCCTTCACTCTTGTTCGTGTTCTGCCTTTTCTTTGGTTTCTTCTCTTCAACAATCTCCTCCTCATTTGGATCCCTATTCAAACGATAAATTGCCTTTTGTACTCTTTTACTCATTTTACTCTCAGTATCACCAGAATCCACTCTCATCGTAGTTTTAAAGAAATCTTTAATCGTTTTTTGTATTCTACCATCATCCAATCTTCTTATAATCGGATTCAAAATCTCCTCACTTTTCTTTTTCGTCCATCCAAACTTAACTCTCGCAAACTCAATCAATCCCACAATATCCGGCTTACCCCACGTAAAAGCCTCTTTACTTGTATCGACTTTCGGTTGTAAATAAGCATTCACCACTTGCAAACTAGGAAAATTCTCTGTAAAATTAACATTTTTCAATTTACTTTTCAGTGTTGTACGGCCAGGTCCAGGCACACATCCTTGTCGGAACCATTTCCGAAACTTATATAATCCAGAAACTAATTGTGCATGTGACAAATTAAATTCTTGTTTCTTGGACGGTGGAAAAGCTGCTAATATTTCCAGTGCTGTTACTGGTCCAACACCTTGTAAACCAACTGTATAATCACTACCAACAAGCATTGCCAACAAAATCATTTGTTCTCGTGTTAATTTAAAATGATGCACAATATTCTCAACATTAAATTCCATCACTTGTTTACTGTTATTGAAGAAGTTCTTATATACTGTTTTCCCACCAAACAACCAAATATCACTATCATCCGTTATGGAGCCGTCTGTTAGATTGATTTCATCTAAATACGCACATTGTGCTTCAGCTTCCATTGGAGCGACTATATAAGGAACGCCGAATAACTTCAGAAGTTCCTGTAAATTTTAATTCATAAAATTAAACATAAAACGAAATATGGTGGAGTATAATTACTTGTGCTTCTTGACACATTTGGTCAGTTATGTTTCCAGCGAGACGTTCTTTAGATGATTTCTCTTCGGTTAAAGACCTGGACTCCTTTTCTAAATCCATTTTTAACTCTTTCATCTGTTCCACAGAAATTTTGGGTTTTTCAGGAACAACCGGTTCTATTGGTTTAATCTCTGATTTGGACTCTTCCGCTGTAAATTTGTTCTCTACAATATTTTTTTCTGTTAACGGCACTTCTGCAGATTTCTCCCCTTTTAATTCCTTTAAAGAATTTTCAAGCACTTGTGCAGTGTTTTCTTTAACTTCCTCTAATTGAACTTCTGTTTTATCATCCGCAACATCATTAATTTCTTTTGAAAAAATATCATCGAACAAGTCATCATCAGGCTCATTATTAACATCAATTACAATTTGCAGACTTTTGATATCCTCTTTTGGACCGTTCTCTTCAACTTCTTCGAATTCACTACTTTCTGACGTCTCGTTTTCGTTTTGTTCAACTAATTTAGTATCCATATGAGATTCAACGGTTTTAACTTCCTCAAAATCAGAGTCAGATTCACTTGAAATTGATTCAGATACGACTTTTTCTTCTACTACCTTATTTATTACTGGTTTTCCCAACGATTCCACTTTATTTGCCTTAGAATTATTGCTTTCTAAAATCTCACCAATAGCACTAGCCGTTAATCCAGTGTATTCCATCATATAACTCCTTGCACTAGAAAATGTGTTTTTATTATCTGTACAACTGTCCACAACCTCTTCCTCAGAATCTGTAGTAAAACTTGATACCATCTCAATTGAACTATCTGAAATTTTCGATGTAGATGGCACTTCTTGCATAGACAAAGCGATCGCTGTTTGTAAATCCTCCTCAAATTCTTCATCGCCTTTGTTTTTATTTTTATTTGGTTCAATTTCAGTCTCTTCTTTATCACAATCTTCTACAAGTTTCCGCACAGCTTTAGCTGCATCCTCTTCCGTCTTGGCCTTCTCCATCGCCTCCTTTACATTCTTAATCAGTAAATATTTGGTGTTTTCGTCCGATGCAATTCGACTTCCAAATTTACCATCAGTTAACACTCCCTGATCGTTCATGATTGACTCTAATTCAGCTAACGACAACGAATGTCCACCCATCTCTTTTTCTGCCACTTCTAATGCAGACTGTACTGCTTGTCGCTTTAGTAATCTGCCCATTTGAAACGTGGAAAAGTCGTCACTTTGTTTTGGAAGTTCATGTAGTCTTCCCCAAGAGGATTGCTTTCGAGTCTCTTTCAATTCTGTTAGTATTTCATGTCGTACATCGGCTGGTAGCGATTTAAAGTGGGGACTTTTGGTGTCTATATTGTGTAAGTTCCAATGTTTGGATGTTGTTGATGTTCGACTAGTCGAACTAGATTCGTCTTCGTCAGAAGATGATATTGTGGAATCTAGTTCGGTCGGAGGGAGTATAAACATATTATCAGTTGTTAACTTGTTTAAATTTGGTGTTACTTCATTTGCATTATCTTTTTCCCCCAAAACTTTGCTAACAGCTGCATGTTTTAGCAAAGTGTTTAAGAGTTGTTGGTGTAGTTGATCAGCTTCACTTAAGTTTTTCATTTTCTGTTGATTTCGATTTGCCTTAAAAAAAATCTCGGTTATTAAGCATATAAATTAAATGAGTTTCTACAATACAATGGTTTGTTTTTTCAGAACCGGTACGCCACCATCAAATACAAATACTGGTTTTATTCGGAAGTACAAAAGTTTACAGATTCTGTGATATATTCCAAGTAAATGGGCATTGGCTATTGGAGCTCCTCGGGAGTCCTGGAAACCTTTAATTGCCTGATGCAGCCAAATAGAAACATCTAAATTTATCAATTAAGGAATATTTTTAGGTTATATATGAATAAGTCCAAGAATAATTAAAGGATACCCACAGCAAGTACTTTATTTTCTAATGTTTCTAAAGGAACAGGTTTACCCGATGGCTCTATAAGACGCCACAGACCATGAACACCCATTTTCCTTCTAAATAATGTTATTTTATTTGGTTTGAAGTTTGAATTTTCTTTCAAAAGACGCGACACCACCTCTACAGCTGTTCATTGACACGCTATTTCTTGCTTGCTCTTAGGAACTACTGCACTACTTCTTGCACTACTTTTACAGTGCTGACAACTAAAATTCATATGTTTAAATTCAAAAGGGAAAAGGGATGATTAGAAGAGACACTCCGCTTAGTCAAAAACATTTTTTAAAACCAGTGAATATGTTAATTGAAAGAGAAGGTTTTTAAAAAATGTTAAAGTCCAGCAGGCCGACAAGAACGGGGGAGTGTTTTCCTTCCTGCCAGGAAAGGATGGGGAAGGTAAACTGGAAACGGAAGGGGCTGAAAGAGAACATGCAGTTAAACAACTTTACAATAGAAATTTAACAACAAAGAATATTCTCAAACTACCCCAAACTTATATAGCTATAAGTTTTGCTACCTACATAATTCCTAATCTAATACTAAAAAGTCTAAACTAAAATTAGGTATACCTAATTTGGTAGTCACATACTTAATCCTATGTTAGCACTAATACTAATATATTTGAACACATTAATTAAATAATAGTATAACAGGATACTAATATTACGTTTTGCGCCCTGAAAAGAAAACAAATTACATTATAAGCAATTAAATAGCGAACTATTACCACTTATACACCCTGAAAAGAAAAAAAAAATATTATAAACAATTTAGGAGTAATACTAATAGCAAACTGTTAACTGTAATGAGAAATATTAGGGATATATGTATTTTATAAACAATTTAATAGTCATAATACTTAACTCTCATTTTTTTTTGTCACAAGTAGCACTTAAAACGAGCACATTTTAACACAATTAAGTAATAATCAAACTATTACCTTTTATGCGCCCTGAAAAGCAAAAAATATATATTTATTATAAACAATTTAGTAGTAATATTAATAGGAAACTGTTAGCTGCAATGAGAAATATTAAGGATACATTTTATAAACAATTTAATAGTCATAATACTTAACTCTCTTTTTTTTGTCTCAGATAGCACTGAAAACACTTTAACACAGTTAATTTAACAAGTTAAATTGTGGCTGAAAGAGAACATCCTAAAGCTGACATGTGGCACGTTAGGCCGCTGGAAATCCCTAAACTAACTGCATTTTCGGATCAAAGATTTATTTATAAAATCTGGGGTTTCGATTGAAAACTAAGTTTAAATCAAATTACAATTAATGATAATTAAATCAAATTGGATAATGGAATTGAATTATTAAATAAGAAAATATAGAAAACTGAAAATAAAATAATTGAAAATCCAAAAAACTCTTTATCCGAAAATGCTAAAACACCCTAATCTGACATGTGGCACGTTAAGCCGCTGAAAACCCTACACTAGTCCTAAACGACAAAAAAAAGCGCAACTGAAAACCCTACTCTAAATACCTGAGATAAAAAAACCGCACCTAAAAACCCTACTCTAAAGATTAGTTTAAAAAAGCCTACGATAAAAAACTGGCGCACCTGAAAACCCTACGCTATAATAATAATAATGGAAAAATCCTACCTTTGGGGTAGGGTATTTGGCGTTGTTTGTTCTCCTTCACTACCCCTGTCAGCTACAACAGCACAGCAACTAATCCCATTGGCACTAACACTTAATTAACACCAATTGATTAAATAATAAATCGAGTTCAATAAATTAATTTCACTTATACCCCTTTGAAAGAGGTAATTTAATGTAATACCGATATATGCTCTCCGTATGGAAGTCGCAACACTACTTAATGTTGTCACTCAGCGAAAAATTTGCTTATATATTATAGTGAATGACTCATACGTTTACAAAATTCCTCCCAGAAACATTTTTCAAAAGCTTCCATGGAAACAAAAAAGTATTTTCAAAATATCTTCTCGTATTTTTATTCTACATACACTTGGAATTTTCTTTGTATTCTGCAACAATCAAAAATCATTGTTTCAACAATATTTTTAATTGTTGCAGAACCACAAACATTCGAGAATGAAAATATAAATCTTTTTCAATTTTTAACTAACTACATACATGCATATACATGATTTATTTTGGATAAATTGAGTTGAGTTGGTCCTACTGTAAAACCCCCAAATTTTACTGCGAATTTTAGTGCAAATGAACCGCTTTAGAGGTGGGTATATATTCCTGTTCATCGAGTGACAAAGACAACGTGACAGTAGATCGTTCGATCTAACCTATATTTCTATTTGTTTACAATGAAAATTTTAGAGCTGTACAGTGGCATCGGTGGAATGCATTTAGCATTCAATAGTAAGGAAAACTAATTTAAATATTTCAAATCTCAAATTATTTCTTCCTCAGGTTCTGGACTGGATGGGAAAATCGTTGCTGCAATAGACATAAATACAATTGCAAACCAAATATACAAACACAATTTTCCAAATACATTGCTATTAAATCAGAATATTATGGGATTAAGATTGGAGTTTTTAAAAAAATTTGATATCGATACTATTCTTATGTCTCCCCCTTGTCAACCTTTTACAAGAAATGGCTTAAAGAATGATACAAACGATCCAAGAACAAATTCTTTTTTGCACCTTCTTGAATTATTACCACATTTACAAATAAACAATATACTAGTGGAGAATGTTAAAGGTTTCGAATCATCTAATATGAGGGACATTCTAATTGAGACGTTAAAAAAGAATGGTTATCAAGTGCAAGAATTTCTTTTGAGTCCATCACAATTTGGTGTACCAAATTCAAGAAATCGGTATTATTGTTTAGCGAAAAAACACCCTGGAAAGTTTCGTTTTGAGACTACTAGTTCTATTGTATTTATATTGTATACATTTTCGGTTTATAACTTATCAATTTTTTGAATAATTGCAGATGGAGACATTTCCTATTTCTCTGGAGGAACAGAAAAGTTACCCAATTGAAAACATATTAGACGAGAGGGAAGATTTAGACGAATTTTTCCTGTCTGAGAAAACATTAATGAAATATGTCAAAATTGTGGATATTTGTTATAAAGACTCTAGAAGATCTTGTTGTTTTACAAAAGGTTACGGAAGATATATTCAAGGAACTGGAAGTGTTTTTACTGATTTAGACAAGGAACGTGTGGACTCAATTTATAAGCAGTTAGAACAGGAGGATTTTGATGTGATAAAACATTTACATTTGCGATATTTCACACCAAAAGAGATATGTAGACTTATGTGTTTTCCAGAAAGTTATAGTTTTCCTGAAACCATTTCTAATAAGCAAAAGTACATGGTACTAGGAAACAGTATTAATGTTAAAGTAGTTTCAGAATTAATAAAATTATTAAGTTGACAATGGGAATAAGTGTTTTACTTTATTTTTTTACTATTTTATATGAAAAATTCAAATTTAGTTCTATTTTACCCTCTATCTCTAACTTCTAAAACTATCACTCTGCAAAAATCACGTAAGTTGAAACTTTTGGCGATAGGTGGATCTGTAATTCATAATGTAGATTCTAACCTACAAATACAGCTATAATTTTGGAATTTGGAAAAATGAGTAGTTTTAATAAAATCACATCAATATGTAAATTATTTAACAATATACAAATTCGTAATCCAACTAACTTCTTAAATGGTTCTCTCACAAGGTAATAGGCATTGCACAAAGTTTTTTATAATACCATTCAACAGCATTATTTGTAGAACTTTATTCACCACTTCAAGACAATGTGATTTGATGGAATTTTTCGATGACAAAAAGAATTGGGGCTCCATAGAGGTAAAAAGTGGTCGATCCTGGAAAAAGGATGAGTTACGGTTAAAATCTAATGAGGACCTTCACAAATTATGGCAAGTGAATGAAATATTTACTATTCATAAATAATATCAAAATAATTCGTTTTTAGGTACGTTCTGTTAAAAGAAAAAAACATGCTTTTAACAATGGAAGAAGAGTGCAAACGTGAAACGAGACTATTTCCCAGTCCTGAACGATTAGACAAAGTAGAAGAATCAATGGAAAACTTAGAAGTGGTTGTTAGAGAAAGAAACAAGGCTTACCATTTGTTGGAAACCGGCGAAACCGGCGAACGTCCTGGACGATTAGAAACAAGCCGTTTAGGTCTTAAATTCTATTACAAATACTGTGAATATCCAATACCCAAACATATGAACAGCAAATGGCATCAAAATCATCAATTTTATCGCCACGACAAAGATGTCGAGGAATTCTTACTTAAATACAGAGAAAAACTGTATTTAGAGAAAAGAAGAAAAAGAACCAGGGATTTCAATCATGTGATTGGTTTATTAAATCGTTTTCCCAATCTTGATATTGAAGCAGTTAAAGAACAATATCCCGATGTAGATATTGAAAAAGCGAAGGCCAGTCGTAAATATCGTCCTTATTTTCAAAACAAATAATCTGTTTTAATAAATAGTTTAGTATATAAATGTTTTTATTTACTGAAATATGTAATAATCCATCATATGGAGTGTAAGTGAGATTAATTCTCGTAGGCCACGAAAATACAGGCACAGGGCGACCTCTAATGGATCAAGGAAGGTGTCTTTTTACTGTAAGTAGAAATCTTCATTTATACCGTTTCATGTATGATTAATTTGCAAATGGCTGCTTGTTGTGTTAATAAAAAATGATTTTTCATTTATAATTTATATGTAAATTGTATTAACGAATATTAAAAATAATAGTAGTTTAACATAGTGCTTCCATGTAATTGTAATGTTTAGGTATGTATTTCATCACTAAGAACAAATTTTAACAATGGATCTTCTTATCGGCTTACATTGATATTCTATGATTCTACTTGACCGTCATTTAATTAATATTATTCGAAATACTTTCCTTCCTTTCTGATTAACTCAACTTTTCAGATTTCCGTTTTGTGTACTACAACTAAACTTTTACACATACGTGTAAAATTTCATTCTAATGGAGACCGATTTATTAAAAGTCTTGGCATGGCCCTCGTAACAAAATAATGTGTGTCTCTTTACAGATATCGAACAGCATATTATTCCTGGCTGATATCAAAATAGCTAAGAGATAAAATCAATGATAAAAATGGATGTGATACACGATGAGGATCGGAAAAGGCGACTTCGCCTTTTGGAGGAACGCATCCAGGATCCCCAAAGTAAAGGAAACATTGACTCCCTTCTGGATACAGTGCAGGCCCTTTACACAGATTGCGACCATCCAGCCATAAAAAAGCAGAAAAATGTTGAGGTTTATTTACAAAGATGTAAGTGTTGAAAAATTCAAATAAGAAATACAGTTAAATGACGTAAGCTAGTCGAGGTACATATAACGTTTTTATTAATAGTCAGGTTTTCACATTTTTTTTCGATAATGTAAACAACACTGACTAATATATTTTATTAACGTAGAGGAAGTATATTTTAAACCGATAAAACACAAATTCACTTACATTATTTATGTTTTCTTGGTTTCCTTCAACCTACTTTTGTAACATTTATTACATATTTCAGTCAAGTGTGTAAATATGTTACAATTACACGAAAATATTCGCCACAATTTATTGGAAAAACATGCAAAAATGTAATAAAAACTTGGCAAACTTCGACTGTTAAAAGAATTAGCATAAAAGGTGCTTAACATACTAACAGCAGGTGTATTAAAATCTACATCCATTTACAAGTAATTTCCGGTGCTAATGTCTTAATACATTTGAAATAAATGCTAATATTTACAAATACAAACACTTCCACGTCTTCTAATCACTCTATAATTCAATTCCTTTTTCAGATGTCGACTTTGCTAATGATATAATGAATCTTCGCATGAAAACGGACGATTTCGAGCACATCAAAGTGATTGGCAGTGGTGCATTTGGCAAAGTGCAACTAGTCCGTCACAAATTTACCAAACAAGTGTATGCAATGAAACGTTTAAGTAAAGCCGATTTAATTAAACGTTCCGATTCGGCGTTTTTCTGGGAAGAGCGACATATCATGGCCCATGCACGATCCGAATGGATTGTTCAACTTCATTTCGCTTTTCAGGATGTTAAACATTTGTATATGGTGATGGATTATATGCCGGGTGGTGATCTAGTGAATTTAATGTCCAATTACGATATACCCGAATCATGGGCGAAATTCTATACAATGGAAGTGGTTTTAGCATTGGACATAATTCATTCCATGGGTTTTGTACATCGTGATGTAAAACCGGACAATATGCTATTAGATAAATATGGACATTTGAAATTGGCCGATTTTGGCACTTGTATGAGAATGGACGAAGACGGTTTGGTGCGTTCGAATAACGTTGTCGGTACGCCCGATTACATATCGCCGGAAGTGCTCCAAAGTCATGGCAAAGGAGTGTATGGACGTGAATGTGATTGGTGGTCAGTTGGGATATTTGTTTATGAAATGTTGGTCGGCGAAACGCCATTCTATGCGGACAGTTTATTAGGCACTTATAATAAAATTATGTACCATGAAAATAATTTAACATTTCCAGAAGATATTGAAATATCGAATGAGGCGAAATCGTTAATACAGGGTTTACTATGTGATAGAACGAAACGTTTAGGGCGGAATAGTGTGGATGAAATAAAAATGCATGCATTCTTTAGAAACAATGAACAATGGACATTTGAGAATTTGAGGGATGTGGCACCGCCCGTCGTGCCGGAATTGTCTGGAGATGATGATACGAGTAATTTCGATGACTATGAGAAAGATGAAGCGCCCGAAGAGATTTTCTCAGTGCCAAATAGTTTCGTAGGCAATCATTTACCATTTATTGGATTCACATATAATTCTGACTATCAATTGTTGTCTAGTGATTCGGTGGATAATAAAGCAAATCATACGAATGCTCAAATAACGAAATTGGAGAATATGTTAGAAGTGGAAAAGAATCACGTGATGACATTGGAAGCGAAACAACGAAATCTAATTGCTCAACTAGATAATTTAGCTCAAAGAGAGGGCGAATTGCGTGACGAATCGTCGAAATATGAGAAAGAGTTGACAATTTTAAAGCATAATTATAAAGATGCATTGAGAAAAGCGGAATGTGAGAATGAATTGAGGAAGAATACGGAAAAATTGTTGGGTGATTTAAGGACACGTTTTGAAGATGAACAGAATAAACGTACGAGAGAAATGAATAATAATCAACAACACCACGATAAGATTCATATGTTGGAGAAGCAGGTGAATGAAATGCAGGAGAAACTGAAAGGTGAAACGGAGAATTGTCAAAAGTTGAGGAAATTAGCAACAGAATTGACAATGTCCAAGTCGAATACTGAATTGAAAGTTGGCGAATATCAGACGGCATTGCAACAGTTGCAATTACAAAGGGATTCATTGCAAGCGGAAGTGAATTCATTGCAAACACAATTGACACAAGAGCAAAATTCAAGATCACAAGCGTCCGATCAGCAAATCACGTTAGAGAGTAAAGTACAATCGTTGAATTCGGAATTGGAACGGACTAGACAGCGGGAGGTGCAAGTTTCAGCCGATAATACGCAGTTAAGTGAGAAAGTGTCATTTTTGGAGAAGGAATGTGCAAGTTTGGGTTTGGAATTGAAAGCTGCACAAAATCGGTATCAGCAAGAGGTGCGTGCACATGAAGAAACGGAAAGAAGTCGCATGTTAAATAAAGAAGAGGCTAATTTGGAGGTTGTTAAAGGTGAGATTTAATTGTTTTTAAATGAATCAGTTGAAAATGTCTTTATATTTACATGCAGAATTAATGAATAGGATTATTAAGGGTAATTAAAAATATGCACAATTATTCTTAATATATTTGTTCATTTAAAAGAAAAATTCACCAAATTACCAATATGTTTTTCATTTTGTAGCGTTACAAACGAAACTAAATGAAGAGAAATGTGCCCGACAAAAAGCCGATTTGAATTCACAGGAGAAAGAACGTCAAATTTCCATGTTGTCAGTGGATTATCGACAAATACAGCAACGATTACAGAAGTTAGAAGGTGAATATCGACAAGAAGTGGAAAAAGTGAAGGCGTTACATAGTCAAATTGAACAAGAACAACAAAAGAAGACAATTTATCAGTCAGAGATTAGCCAACAAACTTCTGAACTAGTCAAATTAAAAGGGAAAGAATCTCAATTAGCTTCCGAAATGGCACAATTAGAAGAAGCAAAGAAATGTGTTGAAGAGGAATTGTTTAAAGTGAAACGGAATTGGCAAATTGAACAATTACAAATGAAAGAGTTACAAGATTCGTTAGAGGCGGAACAATATTTTGCCACATTGTATAAAACACAAACGCAAGAATTGAAAGAAGAAGTGGACGAGAAATTGACACGAATCAAGGAATTTGAAGAGGAGAGGGCATCATTAAAGCATCAATGTCAATTGGCATTGGCCAGAGCCGATTCAGAAGCGTTGGCACGTTCAATAGCAGAAGAGACAATTGCCGATTTGGAAAAGGAGAAGACAATGAAAGAATTAGAATTGAAAGATTTATTAACAAAACATCGTAATGAAATAAATGGTAAAGATATGTCATTGAATGCGGCAATGGATCGGGAGCAAGAGTTTAAAAAGTTAAATGAGCAATTGCTTAAAGAGAAGGATGATCTTACTAGACAGATAAAACAATTGCAAGATGAATTGAATAAAAAGTCGGGCAATAATGAGGATATTGAAAAGTTGCATGCTAAATTAAAGACTGAATCGTTGTTGAAACAACAAGCTGTTAATAAATTGCATGAAATTATGAATAGAAAAGATTTACGTGAAGGAAAGAGTAAAACGAAAATATCTAATGCGGATTTACGTAGAAAAGAGAAAGATTTAAGGAAGTTGCAACAAGAATTGAGTCAAGAAAAGGAGAAATTCAATCAGAAAATTGCAAATTATATGAAGACAGTTCAAGATTTGACGGTAAGGAATTGTTTTGTATTGGCGACTAGCCGATACAAATTGCGTCCTTCTGGTGATACAGATTTAAATTAGCGCACAAGGGTTCCTACTTTTGTTTATTTGTGAATATTATTAAATTTGTGTGGTAAATGTATCTTTTTGACTTTAAAAAAGTACATTTGTCGTAAAATGTAGCCCGTATCCACTAGTTCAAAAAATCACCAATAGGGCGCCACTTGTACCAATTAGTCCCGAATAGCAAATGTTAATTTAACTTTTTTCTTTTGTTTTAGGCGCAATGCAACGAAGAGGTGGCCTCGAAACATCGCCTCCAAATGGAATTGGATAGTAAAGATTCAGAAATTGAACAATTACAAATGAAATTGGCAGCAATGAATAGTGAAACGGCATCTTTAAGTTCAGCAGATAATGAAGGTGATGAAATCAATTCAGAATCTGTATTTGAAGGTTGGCTTTCAATACCATCTAAACAAAATATACGTAAATATGGCTGGAAAAAGCAATACGTAGTTGTATCTAGTAGAAAAATTATATTCTACAATACAGAAAATGATAAGCTAAATAGTGATCCTGTGATTGTACTTGATCTCTGGTAAGAAGAAAAAAAATCTTTGTTTAATTGAAAAGGTTAATGGATTTTTTTTGTGTTTCTTTGTAGTAAAGTGTTTCATGTTCGATCGGTGACCCAGGGTGATGTGATACGTGCCGATTCGGCCGATATACCAAGAATATTTCAATTATTGTATGCTGGTGAAGGTGAGGCAAGAAAGACTGACGAACAAACGAATACATTGGATGTGAGTTCAATAAGGAGTTTCGATGATAAACCCAATTGTGTTGTGCATAAAGGGCACGAGTTCCTAAATATATCCTATCATATGCCTACCACATGTGAAGTGTGTCCAAAACCAATGTGGAACATGTTTCGACCTCCACCTGCACTAGAATGTAGACGTAAGTGTTGTTCTTCTTGATGTCCCTTTGGAAGTGACCTGTTTATTTTTTAAATAATTTTTTTCAAATCTATGTTAAATGTGTTTACATTTGATAGCAGCACGAAAGTAGTTTGAATGTTTAAACGGTGACAATTTTGTGTTTTTCCAGGATGTAGAGTAAAAATTCATAAGGACCATTTGGAACGAAAAGAAAGAAAGGAAGACAGTGTGCCACCGTGCAAACTACACTACGACCCATCATATGCCAAAGAATTATTATTGCTTGCAGGCTCTTCAGATGATCAACAGCAATGGGTTTCTAGATTAAGTAGAAAAATACAAAAATGCGGGTTTAAAGCGAATAATTCGAATGCCATAGACTCTGCTAAAATATCACCTAGGTGAGTTGATTACATTCTTTCTTATTTACGGATCTTGTATTTATGTAGATATTAGTTATTAAGCATGAAAGTAAGTCTATTTTTTATTGTTTTGTAATGAGAAATATAATTGATATATTGCTTGTCAGTGCTTGAGTTTTTTTTTGATTGAATCTCTTTTGTATACAACTAGAAACTTTTTCTAATTTTTATATTATGTACCTACTTTATATAAAAAATATTTTATTATCTTTATGTTGAAATAAATGTATTATATGCTATTTGTTTTAGTAGTTTATTTATTGCTTGGGGTTGCTTGTCTGTTCTGTATGCACTAATTGAATTAATGAATTATTTTTGGATGTTATTTAGGGAGTCGACACGTTCTAGTTTGAAGCCATATATGAATGCCCAACAAAGATCTGCAACATTGCCAGCAAACTCTTCAATGGGCGGTGGCAAATGACGTTATTTCTACTAAAATCAAAACGCTTTCAAATTATTCTAAAATAATACTTAATTCTTCTACCTGATATTAGTCTTTTTTTTTCTGATAAAAGGCACTAAATTGTACTTTAAAACGTTCTAATACAATTAATAAGCTATATAAAATTTTTACTAAAATGGTGCTACGTCTAATTTTTTAGAGGTTTAATTCGTTTTTTTTTGTGCTTAATTGATATTTTAAAGTATAAACATGACATTCCTTTTAAAGTACAGTAAATTTTATTTAATTTACCCATATGTAAATTTATTGTTTTAGAAATTGTACAAAATCCATTTGTCTCATTAATAATTTATGTATTTTTTTATTATATAATTTTTAATGCTGCAAGTGCCTTAAATAAAAAATTGATCAATTCCTCATAATTTTTGTTTCTTGAATGGTTAATACTATTGTATTGGCTGTTTTTTATCACCAATTTAAGCTGTGGTGACTGTAGATATTAAGATTTTTGCCTTATGTATACAAATTGTAAACCAAAATTAGACAATTGATAAGAATAAAGTTGTCTTATTTATTGACATTGGGTTTTATTCATAAATACAGTATAAAAATATTAATTAAAATACCACAAATTAAAATAGACCTACTTTCTTCTTCATTTCCTGTTGTTTCCATCGTGGTAATTTCTCAAAATCGATGTACTTTAGTTTAAAAAGGGACACAAAGTCATCGTGCGTTAAATGAAGCTGAAAAAATGAAATATTTTTGAAAAAAATACGAAAAAAGTTTGTCAGAAGTGGGATTCGAACCCACGCCCACAGAGTGGACCAGAACGCTCATAGAACCTGTACTACAGGCAAGGTAACCTTGAGTCTGGCGCCTTAGACCGCTCGGCCATCCTGACAACTGGTTGATATAATTCAATCTTTCTACGTGAACAAGCATATTTTCGCAAAAATTCGTTCCTATTTACCTCTTTATTAAGTGGATCAATCCTGGCAGGTAAATTCTCATTACATTCTTTCAAAATTTCTATAGGATATTTCTCATATTGGTCAAAATCACTGTGACCTGATTTTTCATTAAAACCATTTTTAACCGTTCCGTTCACATCGATATTCTCCACTTCAATTCCATGTCGGATTTTCGTGAATGTTTTATACGATTTCCAAAATTTTTTCTCCCAAGTAGGAAAGAAGCCGGTAAATGTAATTGGTTCTTTCTCTTGTTTTATGTAAATTACAGAAATGTTCATATCACGCCCGGATGGATCTATTAATATCAACCAAACGGTTATTTTCCTGTATTCAAATTTAACAATCTCTTTTTTCTTACCTGCTTGCAAATAATCTACAGCCATTTTAATACTCAATCGTTGATCCTCCCTGGAACTCAACTTCCCTAGCCAAATATAAAGAATCTCATATGTATCAAGCAACATTATTTGCTCCGGAATTAAATCCTTTTGTGTAAAAAAGAATATTTCTTCAGCTACAAAAAATATCATAAATTGAAATAGATACAAATTAAGAAATTGCTAACTTGTGAATTGATTTCCACTGTTCGTACAGTAAAACAGTCTCGCAGGACTAGGATCAAAATCATTCTTAATAAGTTGCGTAAAATAATTACTTCTACCATTCAACAAATTGAAAAAATCATCTTTTTCTTTGCCTTCTAAAACCAGCTCGAAATCTTTTCCAGCAAATAATTTAGCCATTTCACGTTGGTCTCCAGTAGAATAATTACCACACCAAACGTGCCCCTTCTTGCCCCTTTTTAACACAAAACAATAATTCGAATTTAATGTTGACGCTTTGTAATTCACTTGAACCGCTTTGCTGCTATATGTGGTCGAACCAAATATTTGCAGCAAGTACTGTGAGGGATTTTTGAGGTTTTTTCCCGATTCTACAAAAAAAAAATTGTCAATCTTTTATGTTTTCTGTATATAAGTTTCCTTACCATCATAATCAGTTCCTTTTCCTTTAAAAACAATTAGTTTCCCTTTAAAAATCTGCAAAAAATGGGCTGGTTCCCGTCCTTGAATTACCCGGCCCTGGTAACCCAGTCCACCCAATTCCTCATCAATTTCATTCACTTTCACAGTGGTACTGTTGATCTCCTCCTGACTCGTATGAGATCCCTTCAAATCCCGACATTCAATAACTTTCCAAAAAACTCTTTATTTATAAAACTCACCAACCAACTGTACAACAAATGCTTTTGTTTATTAAAAACCTCATAACTGTACAAAACAATGTAAGAATCCCCAGAAAAAAAGATCCCATGCCGCTCTTTGGGTACTTCAACAATCTGTGACCCTTTAATCCGCCATAAAGTCACACTTCCATTTCCATCGTCAATCAACTGAATTTCCGCTGCTAAACTAGGCCGATCTGCCAGCGTTTCCGCATCAAATTTCGTCACAAGAATCTTTGCTTTTCCTTTTCCCTCGTCCTTCCATGTAGGAAACAGCACTTTAAACTCGAAAGGTTCGAAACCGTCCACCACTCTCGTCACTTTCGTGTTATTTGGGTACTTTTTCTTTTTCACAAAACCACGAGCGTTTCTAAGAGCTTCAGTGCGTTCTTTATCAGAGGCCCGTTTTCCAACCCACACCCAAATACCATTCAGTTCCTGGTCGACAATAAAAACCTCCTAAAAACAATTAAATTTCAATTAAAGCGAGAACAAAAGCTGATTGGATTATCTACGTCTGAATTAAGGTCTGTCTGTAACAGAGGACCCGATTTAATTTCCGTAACGCGATATTTGCCAGTGATTTCCGTGCATCTATACAATTTGATCAGACCGTTAGACACCGTCACTCCATTCAATCCGCTTTCCGGCAGTACCATTCGCTTCTCCAATGGCAAATGAATGTTAAATGCTTTTTTCGCATTCTCCGCTAATGTCTTTTCGTAGCCATCATCGACGAATGTAACATTCGGTACCGCACATTCCTCTTTCACTTCCTGGCATATCTGAATAACATTGTAAATTATGTTGTTTGAATTGCATCGAGATTGGGATAATTATATGTAGATTAGTACCTTGGCGGCGTGAATCTTCTCAATAGCGCTCGATGCCCTTCCCACCCACACGAAGAGAAACTCTTTCGTCTTGATGAGGAACACATTCGAACTGTTCAAGTGTTTCCAAGACACTTCCGACAGTTCACATAAAATGGGGATTTTCCGGCCTTTGATGAGATACAGTTTCGGTGTGGAGGATTTCAGGTCAGTTTTAAGAATGCTATAAAAACGTTTTATGTGCATTGTGGCAATCAGGAAGTCATTGAATTACCGTAGTCCGTTTTTAAAGTAACTTAGAAACCGCGCACTTTCATTATCTTGTGTTTCTCTATGTTGGATTGAATTTCCACCTAAAAAAACATCCAACTCGACGGTCTTATAAGCGGCAACCCCGGATTTTTCCGCATTCGTTTGGCCACCCAGCCAGAAGTGGACGTGGTACTCCAAACAGCCTCCTTTCACTTCTCGTGGCTGAAATGTAAACAGTGAGTCATAGTCATATACAGCTGACCGGGAATTCGCACCAACAAAGGAAAAACGTAAGAAATGTGAAAAATGAGAGAAAATTATGTAAGTAGATAATTGTTCTTCTGTCTATAGTGGCAGTCGAAAATACGAGAAATACAATACCGGTATTGTAAATGTACAACAAAGTAAATGTTTATTTGGTTTAATAAAAAACTTACAACGGTATCTACGCCAGATGAGTGTCCATACTGCGAAGATGCATAAATAACATAAGAATCTGTATCGTGAAAGATTCCATATTGATCTCGTGGTAAAGCAATTAAACTCATATTCTGTAATGAATAAAAATCTCATTATTCTGTGCTTGATTCAGAGGTGTGCACCTCTTACTTCCACACGCCATATTAAGAATGCCGTGGAATTCTTAGCAATTTTTCTGAAGACGATGTCCACGTTACCATTTGATGTTCCATTCGTATAGATTTCATCCTGTGTGTAGAATTGAAAAAATAATTTTGTTTTGTAATGTGAAAGGAGTCACGTAACTCTATTCTCTTGCACCCAATAACGAAATTGCTAAACATTTTCTACAATGGTCTTTTTTCGATTGTCTTAATACAGTTATATTTGTACAGGAAATTCTGTTCGAAATCCGTGTTTAAACGGAACTAAGTACTTGTTAAAATTGTTTTGATGGGAGCAATTTAAGCAGTTTGTAGAAAATACGGACTTAGGTTTTCTGTCTTTATAACGGATGAAAGAAATGATGGCTTGCAATTTTTAATTTCATGCATTTGTTTGGTTGTTACGGTCGTTGTCGTGTTAGATTTTAATGAGAACAGTTTTTCTGTGGTATAAGTACCTGTTGTAGCATATTGACTTCATGTCTATTAAGCTAATTAGCCAAGTGATTTAAATTATCGTTAAAATAATTGCGAAATGCATTTTTTTTGCAGCAGCAAAACATTTTTCTAGCCAAGATTAATTAAAAGTACCAGGAAAGAATAATGAAATTTCGTAGTAGTACTTTCGTAATGAAGTACTCATGAAAATGATGATCAAAGTAAAACTTTTATTCTTTGGGTTCGTTACAGTTTAAATTAATATATGTATATGATAAAAAGGTTTTGATGTAAGTGAAAAACACGCTTTTGATGGGTCAAAGAGCAAATTTACTATTAGTTAATTGTTAAAAAAATAAAAATATACGTACATAATCGTTGTTATGCAAGTCAAAATCGCACATTTTTTTGTATTAAACATAAATAATACGAGAAATTAAAAAGACACCTCACAATTCCATGACTATATTAAGCACTTTGTGCAACACTTCCTTCAAAAATTTCTTATACGCTTAATTAAATACTTTTAACATTGATTTAATAAAAAACTCAAAAGTACTACTGATGCGGTGCCGTACTAGAAGAATACGGCATCCACTGCATGACTGACTTCAAGACTCTATACGCAACAATGCAGACAAATTATTAGCTGGAGAGCTGGTGCTCCTCAAGAGATTCGAGGAATAAGGAGTCCCCACTTCACTTCCGTGTGCAGTACTTTTAATTAGACGCCAATCTATGCATATACAATTTAATTATGCGACAATTTAATTAAATGTTGCACGTTAATTTCAGGAACCGAATTTGAAAAAATGATTAATTGATGAACGGTACTTGCCGATTTTTTGTCCGTTTTTGCGCTTTAAACTTTTTTAACGCTGCAGTCTGCAGAGGAAATATCAACATAATTTATTACACATTGAACTGATAAATTTATTATGCAAATAGAAAAGAGTTAATTCAAGTGCAATTCCGTGATGCTCACAGGGTGTTAAATGTTTTCCTCATTTCCGAAGGGTTGATCACCTTGTAATCTTGGGTGTTGCACCTACATCCGAATATAATTTTTAGATTTATTTTTGTATTTTGTGATTTTAATGTAATTTTTGCATTTATTTATTTTAGTGTGTTTACATAATTTTCGTTGTTGAATTAAATTTCATTTCGTATGACATTCAATACGTGAATGAGATGAGTATCGAATGTTAATTAGGATATGCTCTAATTGGCTTACGGATATAGGAGAGGATTTATTTGCTTTGTAATTAAATCTATTGATGTATTGTTTTCTATTTTGCATTTGATGAATTTTGTAAGTATAAAAATAGCCTACATTTTCAAGACAATAGAATTATATGGTTACGTACGAAGGTAGGTGTACTAATAATTAATGAACGAACAAATAATTATAATGACATGTCACAAAAATCAATTTATCTTATTCACGTCATGTTAGGATGTCATATAATATGTATAAAGTAATTTCCTATAGAGGGATTCCTCAATTAATTTCTGATGGGAGGTTGTAGTTTAGGTAATAATAAATAACATGCTATTTATTTGATTATCATTGAATGGAGTATTGTGTGGAGTGCGGAAACTGGCACTTTTGTGTGACATGTTCAATAAAATTATGGAATTAATGTAATTGAACAAACTTTTCAGAAGACCCTGTACATTCAACTGTTAGACAGTTTTCAATTAATTCTATTAATTAGTGAATTTAATGATAATGACGATCATTTAACGCAAAAGTAATTGCATGTATTATTGTGGATTCCAACATACGTCTTGATGTTCTACATTGTTAACATTAAATATTTAAATCATTTTATGACTATTATCAAGGAAACTTAAGCTTCCTCTATTACCTAATTTAAATTTCCATCTGAATGTGCATATTCTTAAAAGTGATTTAGAAATTACTGATTAGAATAACTTTCAGTGAATATAAAAAAAATCATACTTACCGAAACCATTCGCCGTGAATCCTTCATAATTAAAACACTTACTCACTATTACTAATTGACTAGACTAGATGGTAGTGCACGAAAAGAGATTTTTTTTTAGTTGATTGTTTAGAGTTCGCGATCGTAATGGCAAATCATTTAGAAAAATGAAAGCTTTAGGGCGGTTTCCATGAATAATCCTTTCACTGGAATGAAATAAATAGCTTATAAATTCATTTCCTATCGTACCTCCCATATACATATAGAAATAGAGATGATGGGTAGTACCTACAGCGTTGTGTTTTTAAATAGTGATGTAAAAAAGCGGAAATACGGACAGTGACTTTCAATTGTGTGTTGATACAATGAGTAAAAAAGATGTTGACTTTGTTGTGTGAAAAAAATTGGTATCTAAAAAGGGACAATGCCAATATATTGCGAATTCAAGTGTTGTTTTTGTATTGTATAAATATTAAGATTTTGCTACTTAGGTGGAGTATTTCTGCGAAAGTGTTGCAAAAACAATAAAGGATTGTATTGAAATAAATCAATTATGTAATAAATAGTATATTTCAAAAATACATCAATATGTTTAATTTATGTACCACTTAGGTATACATGGTAATTTTTTTAATAATGTTTTGTATAACTGTATATATTTTATAAACTGGCATAAAGTCTTTAAATCTCACAATCCATCGAGAATATAAGAATATATTGGATATATTTTTAATAATTTGTTTATGCTATTTACATAAATGGATTAATATGTGTAATATTTCAAGTGTGGAACATCCAATTGATTATCAAAAAAATATGATTTGAAAAATTGAGATTTTTAATAATATTCTTTTGGGAAAACGAGTGAAAAAGAGGGTTTCTTCCCATTTGTATTATTTTCGTTGCATCGTGCGTAATTATTTTCAAAAAATTTCTTTTGTTAAAAGGGCAATTTTGTTTATCCATCATATGAATCGTCACAATTTTATACCCACATATATTACCCACTTGTACATTGCATAATTAATCATAGTTCTTGAATAATTGAAGAAGCTAAATGCGTTGTTTTAATGAATTACACATTTAAATTGAATAGAGTGTGAAACATTCAGATTAGAGCAATAATTACGTATTTAGTTAATAGTTTAAGACATTTGTTCGTATTTCGTTTTGTTAATAACACTTGCCAGACAACAAGACAATACAACACCAACCAGTGGGAAAAATGCTATTCCAACCGCTGCTCCAGCCACAATACCAATGTTTGAATTCAAGAAATCAATCACTTTATCATAACAGCCCTAGAAAAACACAAATTTAAATTGTCCTGTTCACATGCCGAGAAATTGCCGTCATTTAACTGCCACTTTAACTTCACCACATTCTCAAAACCTCAGAAGACTTGGTTCCAGTGAAAAAGCCAGTTAGTGAGGGCAATTCCTTCATAAACTCATTAAATTCTTCTTGTAAAAGATTACCTGAGTGTAGATCTCCTCCTTTCTCGCAGTATCGCAATTCGGTTTAATGCAACAGGACAACGGGGGCGGCATCGAGTGACTTAAACTGATCCAGTCGGTGTAGTCGTGGTTCCCGCAACAGTGCAACTGCAAAGAAACCACAAATTTATTACAAACAGTTGAATAATGTTCCACGAATCCGTGGAGCAATAAATTCACTAGAAAATTATATACGTTTTCTTATTTAAAAAGACGTTCTAACAAGAAATACACGACTGCCCAGTGGTCATTAGACGTTTAGGTTGAATGACCATAAAAAGCAGTAAAAAAATGGATCACACAATTGTAATAGCTGAAAGATGAATAAATGGAATGGTGTATACACTTTGGTAAATTGGCAGTAATTATAGAAAAGAAAAGAGGAGATTTGATGTAAAAAGGTACATGGGTATTACCGTTTCCTGAATGCGATCGAAATCTTCAACCAGGTGTGCACTGTCGTTACGGTAATTTATCATTGCTTGTGTTAGGCCTTTGTCGAAGCCTTCCGTTAATTTTGTTCTGTAAGCGAAAATCGATACACCCGCACCCAATTCCAGAACGAAGATCACCGCTAGAAATGCACCGTACTGCAATAGAGAAGAAAATTGTATAAGAACGGCATTCCATACAAGATCGTGAACGATTTGATGGATGGTTTTTTGGATTTGATTTAAATAATTAATGTTATCATTGAATACAGTCAAGATAATAACTATAGCGATGAAGAATTTAAAGAAAATGCTATAAAATGCAACAGGATATCATGTAAATCATTCACAAATGAATCAAACTAAAAGAAAACATAATTACAGCGTATATGTTTTTTTTTTGATTTACCACATAGAGTAAGACTGGCTGCCCTTTAACAGTACAACAGCAAGCAAATGAGCCAATTAAAATGATCATGGAGCCAGTGCCAATTAAAACATATGGAGCGGTGCCACTGAATTCTGTACTCATTTCCATGTACTTGTACAATTCTACTTCCATCCAAATGCCAATGGCTAGAATAATGATGCCAGACACCTGGAAATATTGTAAATAATTAGGGATTTAATTATATGTTGAACACGAAAAGAGTTCAACTCACCCAAAAAATGAAATTAAACACCATTAAAAGGCTTTTCATGCAAGCCATTGCGGCTACTGTTTGCAGATGTTTTCCCATATTTAGTGAATAATGTACCTATTCACTAGTTAAATGTGTACACTTTCGATATGTTTTTTAACGAATACTTTTAATAATGTTATTTTTAATATTGTGATTTTATTTATCGTGTATATAGAAAAGAAGTGTTATCAAAAGAATGTGACCTGATTTAATTGGATATGTTAATCGGAGTTGAATTGCACATTAAATCGTTGTATATTCGATAAGGATTGCGTCTAATTTGGGAAATTATACACTACTGAGCAGAATTGTGAAGGGAAACGGGAAGCCGATCGATACTAATAGCTTATCCTTTACAGAGTTGGCACCAGCCCACGTAGCAGGATTCAGGGAGGTGGTGTTGTGGGATTAAGCTGGAAAATATATATTTTTTTCTAATAAAATTGAGAAACCTGAGGATGTGAATTATGGAAATATGGAAGATGATGGATTATTGATTCCAAATTTTTTATGTAGGAACAGAAACTGCGATGAAAGTCTCCACATGCCACAGGAAAGAAGAAGAAAAGGATTTGTTTACACTTGATCGTTAGATTATAGTTTATTTATATTACAGATTACGGACATGTGATAGGGGTTCTAAAACCCATTCACTTATGGAATACAAATCGTATTAATCCAGTAATAGGTACTTATCTAGAAAAATGTGTTTTTTTTCCTTGATTGTTCCTAATACCGGGTTTTAAGTTCGATTTTTAAGATTCAATACTCACATAATTCCCCTTATTTTATGCATTTACCGGTTTATTTTTTCTTTAATTGAATGCGATGATTTCGGCTTTTGTTCAGATTCTTATTGTCTGTGTCCAAAATGGTTAAACTCATAAAAATCATACAGAATAACACACCTTCGAGTTTCTTTAAATGGCATACAAAGTTTATGATCATATTTGGGTTATTAATGCCCAAAAAGACGATTTTAATTATTATTGCATTGCTAAATTTTTTAACCCCTTATATCATTGCTGCAATGGAATTTATTCAACTCATATTAGAAAAAGATCATTATCGAACATTCATGTATAATATGGGACTAGTCCTTTTTCACATTATGATTATGATAAACACTTCATTATTTCTTCTCATCAGAGACGCTTTATTTCAGATTACTGATGTTATTGAAAGGCCAACGTTTGATTTTATGGCCTTTTTAGGTAAACATGTACTAGTTAATAGAAATGTGAATCAAGATGATGTAAGCTATAGGAAATTAAAGGACTTGAAAAAAATTGTAGTGCAAAATGACGTCAGGTAAGATTGC
Organism: Silvanus unidentatus; assembly: GCA_963930825.1. NCBI lineage: Eukaryota > Metazoa > Arthropoda > Insecta > Coleoptera > Silvanidae > Silvanus > Silvanus unidentatus. The sequence goes on from OZ005758.1 coordinate 4,853,609, forward strand.
TGTTCTTGCTCTTTGAATGACATCACTAAATGGAATGAAAAATTTGCAGATCTAGATTTCAAGAAGAAATTAAAGAAGAAATGTTCAAAGCTAAAACTGAATGCTATGCTATCACTACAATTTTTCTCTTTTTCATATTTTTAAATATTGCATTTCAATATTGTGTTTCTTTGTTAATACCACCGTATGAAAAGTTCAATGGAAAGCTGAACAAGACATCGGTGTACCGAAAATTGCCCTTTGATACTTACTTTCCTTTTGATATATCAACGTCGGATGGATATTTCTGGCTTGCATGGTTGTCGCAGTTTTATTTGCAATATATACCGCCGTGTATTTTTGCTGGTACGAAGATTAGGTTCAGATAAGATTGTCTTCATAAAAAAGGAGTTTTTTTCAGTAATATACTGTGAATACCTGGCAATAATAATACATATTACACATCAGATAAAAGCTTTGAAAATAGCACTGCATAATGTGGACACGTCAACTGATTTTACAATAAAAGAAATCCGTATCATTAATTGCATCAACGAGTTACAAGAGATGTTAAAGTATATGGAATGGTTCAAATAAGGAATTTATGTATCCACAATTTTTTGTTTTTCTGTAGGTCAACGATAGCTTTTGAAAAGGAGCATAATATAATAGTTTTGTTTAAGTACCTATTGGCAATATTAATTTATGGATTATTTACTATAATGGTTCCTTTAGTAAGAATCATAAAAATTGATTACAAATTTAGTGTCGAGGATTTTTTTAGGCTGACAATTTTTTGATGATAGTTTGTTTGGGATCAGCCATTGGTCTTATGTGTCTTGAGCCCTTGATTCTATGCTGGTTTAGTCAAGCGATGTCAGAAGAAGTACTGGAGTGGAGAAGTAATTATACTTTTCATTAAAAAATAATAAATTGTTTTAGTTTGCAGGTATTAATGATGTGATTTATGGGCTAGATTGGATTAATTATCCTGTAAGGTTACGAAAACATTTGATATTTACAATGCAAAGACTAAATCGACCAGTTACTTTGACTATTTTCCGAACAATTAATCTACATATAGCGTTTTTTGTTGCTGTAAGTGGCTGATAAAAAATTTATGCACGTTAAATTATCTGATGTTCTTTTAGTTGATGAAAATGACTTACTCATTTTACACTGTTCTTAATATGCAACATGTAGACTAACTTATTAGGCTTGTGCAAAAAAAATATAATGAAAGCAGCTTGAATACCTATTTTAAAATTCATTCTCTAGAAGTACCTAATATTGAAGGAAATAAGTGCCTTTGGAGGTATTACCTACTTTATACTTTTTATTAATATTATTATGATGACTAAACGTGGAACAGTTTGATTGTCTATAATGTAATGTTGTAAGCTGAAATTATCTTAGATTTATTACGTTGTTTTATTCACTAAACTATGTATTTATACTGCAACTGCATGCTTTGGTAAGTTCATATTTTACGAATTTAACTAATAAGTGGTCCCGGCGTTTTCACCAAACTTTCAATAGAATTAAAAATAGTTTCAACTCTGATTAATCTCGTTTTATTTTTGAAGAACTTATAATAGAAACAGCTTTGTTTAATATGTATCGAACAACTAACAAAACAAATATAACAACAAAGATTAAAAATGATAAAATATCTAAACCATTGGAAACAAAGAATGATAAGTCTCTGGCTGGTGTACTTAGAAAATTTGCACCTTCATGTTTCATTGCATATTCAGTCCATTGGACTGCGGTCTGCAGAGGCGTTTCTGGTAGACTTTTAAATCGTTTCGAGATATCCTTCATATTTTTATTATATCTGCAAAATAAAAAAAATCAACATTGTATTTTAAATATGTTGTTTCAAGGTAATATATATTCTTACATTGGATTTGAAAATAATTCAAATATATTCTTTTTTAGACTATTTGCGGTTAAATCGTTTAAAGGAATCGACGTTGCTAAATTTCTTTCTTTTAAGAGGAGTATATTCATATGTTGATCAGCAAGTACCGGAATACCCAATACTGGTACCCCATGGTACATTGCCTCTTGGGTGCTTAAAGCACCTCCATGGCTAATGAACAACTTGGTGTTTTCATGGGCTACAAAATGTGAAGGAAATATTAATGAGAACATTTAAAAAACGAATACTACCTAAAATATCGTTGATTGGCAACCAGTCTCTAATATACACATTCTTTGGTGTTTTGAGTTCACTTTCAAATTTCCACAGGATCGTATAAGGAAGTTCAGCAAACGCATCTAATAGTTCTTGTTGAATATTGGCGTATAGTATGTCTGATCGAATATTTGTACCCATTGAAAATATTATAACGCCGTTTATCGAAGAGTCCATAATCGATTGCAAGTCCTATAAGATGTATAAGTGACTTTATAAGGATTAAGTACAAAACCAGAAAATCAGAGATTTTTCTACCTCTGGCAACGCTTTTCCTGGTCTTGCATGAAGTCCTCCTACTGAAATGATGTTAGGGGTAACTGGTTGAGGAATATTTAACACAGGATTAATATTGGCTAAAAGCAACGAAATATGCCTTTGCAATTTTTCAAAGGAATCCACGTTTACTCCAAAATGTTGGATATGTAAACTTTCAATAAAAGGAATTTCATAAATATATTTAAATGCAAGATCCAAATACTCGAAGAATGTGTTCTCTAAACGTTGGAAAAAGTCCATTTTTGATCCATATTCAAGATTATGATAAGGCAAATAAGATGGATGGATATGATTTCCGAAATAATGAGACAAACACGATGGTAACAGAAACGCATTTATTCCAATTGTTGGAGGATAATTGAATCTCTGAATAAGCGGGTATAAACATCCATTACCCAGTGCCATGTCAAAAACAATCAAATCAAATTTAAAATCAGAAGGATAGTTTAAAAGGTGTTTCAGTCCTTCTGTTTCAAGTTCTAATTCGCACATTTTTGTTCCATAAAGGTATAAGATGTTCATCTTTTTCAAGGTGGTGTCGAACACAAAATCACCTCCAAGTTCAGCCCAAATTTTTCGGTCTACATCTGCAGAAAATTGATAAATTAACTTAGTGAAAACTTTCAAAAGGAAAAGTTTTCTCGCACCTAATAGATGATCTTGTTAGTTATGCAATAATGTGATTACCTTCGAAATGAATTTGATGAAAATTTGTATAGTTCAAGTTTTTGGTGACATGTGGAGAAATCATCGTTACATTATGACCCTTTTGTATTAATCCTTTTGCATAAGCAACATTCCAAATCTGATGACTGGGCGATGAGATAGCGTTTACTATTAAAATATTTTCACTTACAATTGGCTTTAATAAAACGCCGATTAATGCAATAATAACGCACCACATTCTTACTGTAAGTCAACTTTGAATTAAAGTGAAGTAATCGTTTTAGAGTACTATTTATCTATATAACTCTATACCTATACAAGTACTTTATTTATCTTTTATCTATTATTGAAGTGCATGGCTAAAATATAGTAAACAGTCTAGTAATGATGATGTTTCTAATTTACGAGTTCATTACCTAAATGCGCTGTTTCATGTCTTAACATAATCAAATTCAATTTATTAAATAACCAATTCTCAAATCTCATTATTTTTGAAGCTTCCATAAAGCGTTAGAACGTTATGAGCGTTATGATTTTGAATAAAAAATAGGAAAACTGATTATCAATGTTAAATCACTAAATTTCTTAATCTTTTTTTATTTTGGAAGAACTAGTAAACGACAACATTTTTTTAATAATACATCGTAAAAGTAATAAAATTACTATTACAATAAAAACTAAAAATGATATTACATCCAGTCCATTCGCAACAAAAAATGGTAAATCTCTTGCTGGTGTATTTAAAAAATGTGCTCCCTCATGTTTCATTGCATATTCACTCCATTGGACTGCCCGTTCTAAAGGTGTCTGTGGTAAGCCTTTAAATCGATTAGAAATGTCTTTCATATTTTTGCTATAACTAAAATTAAACAAACTTATCAGTCATCTTTGTCAATTTTAAATATAGAGCACTTACATTGGATTTGTTAAGGTCTCCAATATTTTATTTTTAAAACTATCCGAAGTTAAACTGTTTAGAGCAATAGACGTAGCTAGTTTTTTGTTTTTCATTAAAACGATATTTATGTGTTGGTCGGCAAACACTGGTACTCCTAATACTGGCACTCCATGGTACATTGCTTCCTGAGTACTCAAAGCACCTCCGTGACTAATGAAGAGTTTCACGTTTTCATGAGCTACCAAAAAGAGAATATCAAAAATAACATTCATTTAAGGCACACAAAGTCGAAACCACCTAAGATATCGTTCAGTGGTAACCATTTTTTAACGATAACATTTTTTGGTGCCTCTAGTTCACTCTCAAATTTCCACAAAATTGTATATGGAAGCTGGGAAAAAGCGTCCAAAATTTCCTTTCGAACATTCACATCTATAGTATCCGAACGAATATTCGATCCCATGGAAAAGACTATCACACCATTCTTTGCCTTGTCGAGAAGCGATTGTAAATCCTAAAGGACAAACCGTTTTCCAAGATGTTGTAAATGGATTTTCTTTTAACAACTATTATTACCTCCGGCAGTTTGTTCGCTGGTCGAGCATGTAATCCACCAACAGGGATAATATTAGGAGTTACAGGTTGAGGAATACCCAAAATTGGATCTGAATTCGAAAGTACTAACGTCATATGTTTATGTAATTCTTCGACAGGCTCAACATCTTGACCAAACACATCCTTGTGCAGATTTTCAACGTAAGGAATGTCATACAGGTATTTGAATACAATATCTAAATAAACAAAGAACGAATTTTTTAATCGTTCAAAAAAATTCATGTGTGTTCCCAGCTCTAGATGGTAAAAGGGTAAATAAGATGTATGCAAATGATTTCCAAAGAAATGTGATACATAGGAAGGTAAAAGGAAAGCAGTAACACCAATTGTGGGCGGTGAATTAAATCTCCGTATAAGTGGATATAAACATCCATTGAATAAAGTTATATCGTAGACAATTAAATCGAATTTAAAGTCAGGGGGGTAATTTAACAGTTGCTGTAGTCCTCCTGTATCAATTATGACTTTACAAGAAATTGTTACATACTTGTACATCATCTCCATTTGCTTAAAGGTGGAATCCAAAGAGAAGGAATCCTCTGTTTTTAGTTCAGAGTACAACTTATCCAAGGCTCCTAATAAATTTATTTTTTCAATTTATTCGACAATACACTGTAATCCAAACTCAACACCTACCTTCGAATTCAATCTGATGAAAATTGGTAAACTTTAAATTTTTCGTAACATATGGGGAGATCATTGTGACATTGTGTCCTTTTTGTGCTAATCCACTAGCATAGGCAACGTTCCATATTTGATGACTTGGTGATGGAACCACGTTAACAAATAGAATGTTTGATGAAAGAATTGGTTTTAAAAAGAAACCAACCAAAATTAAAATGTTATACCACATTGTGGAAATCAAATTTTTCGTACACTGTCAGTACCTTCACTATCTAGGCCGATTAAATACTAAGTCTATTTGTCACAATAACATTATCTGTTATGTAACGATGGTAATAACGGGAGTAAATAAACAAATTTTATATTTAGGGACGAGTTGATCAGTTGAAATTAAACACGTCACAGTTACAATGCATGCCTATTATTTAATAAAAACGTGCGCAATCATTTGATCTTGAATTATCCCTTCCTATTAAATAAACACATTGAGTGAAATTATTAGTTACATTTATCGCTTGATTAGATATTTTGTTGGATCACGAATTCTAATGTAGTTTAAACTAGAATTTTACAACAGCATAAACACGTTTACTTGTTTAATATTGATATCAAGTAGATGCATAGTGTTATGCTGATAAATATTTTTATGTAGAATATGTGGTTTATTATTGCGATTTTGTAACACATAAATGACCAGTTCACCGCTAAAGTGAATTTATAAGTGAATTCCAAGATATACTTGAGCTCCATTTCTTCTTTTATGAAAGTCCTTATAGGAATTTCTAACAGGAATTTAAAAGAGTCCTTACCAAAGGATTTGATGTAGAGTACAAGTTCAGTACAAATAAATACAGTACCATGAAAGAGAGACTAAAAATTAAAGAAAACAGTCAATTTGTAATAAAGCGATTAAAATTTAGGCAATTTTACTAATAAGAATATCACTTGCAAAATATCTGACGATAAACAAAGCTTTTCGTTGGAAGGTAAATAAATGAATATCCTTAAAAATCGAACAAATGTGTACCACCACAGGACCAATAGTGATATACCAAATGATTCATTGAAATTTTCTATTATATCTCGAATGTTCTGAATTTTTTTAGGAAATAATTCTAAGGATGGTGGTATTTTTCCATGCTCCTCATTGTTCATCATTTTTTTGGACCAACCCAAAATGATTAAACCACCGTTTTTCGTTTTGGTAACTTCTGGGCAAGGCAGCTTATAAAATTTCTTGAAATCGTCATGTAAATCTTCTCTCATTTCTACCACAATTTGCCCTAGCAATCGAAGGGTAATAAAAATGATCAGATATTCCGTTAACAGAATCAAGATCAATATTTGTTCGACAATGAAATGCACCAAGATCGATTTGCAGTCGATGTATATTTCAATAATTATTTGGTAGACTATTAAAAGAATCCACACAATCAGAATGATTAGATAATTGGCATAACTTTTAAAAATACTTCTGCAGGAAAAATAAGAATTTGCATAAATTTGGGAGTCGATGATTTTAAAAATGTTAAAAAAGTTGTTATATTTGTGGTATCTTGTGATTACAAGTAAACAACAACCAAATGTTTCAGATAACAATTTGATACTGTCAAAACACTTTTCTAGTAATGAAAGTTTGTTGTAAATTGAATTATATTTTGAATTAAGTAAGAGTAAACCCAAAAAAATAATTGCGAATGAAATTAAACCAGCAACAAATTTCGCCCTTTTCACTAAGTGCACTTTTATAGGTACATATAATCCCAATAACAAAAATACACTATTTAACGTAGATAAAACCGAAATATCGTCTGCTGCGTACATTTTTCTTATCATAGTTTTAATGACATTACTTTGTCTTGTTTCTAATATTACCTTAGAACTATTTCATTTTTTAACTCCATTAACCTAATTTACAGAAAATTAAAAGTGATTGGAGTGTCGAGAATTATTATCTGAAGAATTATTTATGATGTTTAAAATCATGAACCGGATGAGACAACTATACTTTTATTACCTACATTCTTGCAAAAATAAAAATAATTTTACCGAAATCGAGTTCAAATGAACCCTAAATTTATGAAGATGTTTAAGTTAATTATCTACCTAACTTTTGAACTTGAACTTTTACTTTTGTATACAATTTTGAAATTGATGATTAATGTCAAATGTCTGGTTTGCTTATAAACAAATCTAAGTCGTAGATACTTGTAAAAACTTCCGATCATATGTATAGGTATCGATTGCAATATATTTTGATGGTATCAAATACATCTTTTTTCTTTTATCTCTTTGGACATACTTAATTAAATCTTCATTTTTATATGAACTCTTGTTTTTAAGAGTTAATTATTTTTATCACATTCTTATAAATTAAAGTTCACATATATAGATTTTTAGAAGAGGACGGATGCACAAACATCTTTCAAACTCGAATATGATTTGGAACATATTTTCAATTTTATTTCGGTATTGCATGAGTGCGTGATTTGTTGTTCTCGCTTGAGTTTAAATTCTACAGCTATGATTAGTCCTCTCTTGTGGGGCTTGCTTGTAATTGCCTTAATTGTCTATTGTGTAATTTCTATAGTTCCACATGTTAAAAGGCATATACAAGCCCTTAAATTTCCTGGTCCTGCCAAACTACATCCAATCTTCGGTCATTCTTTTGATATGACTCTAAATGAAGGCAAGCAAACATCCATAGATAAAAATTGAAGAAGAACAAATATGTTTTTATTTCAGAGGGAGTGTTTAAAGACCTCAGAAGATGGGCTAAAATTTGTCCAAATGGTTACTTATTGTGCATAGTTTACCCCTATTACTGCATTAATTTTATTAAAGCAGAAGATGTGGAAGTATTAAAGCTCAATTGATGTTTAGAAGTTGCAAAACACAAATTTTACGTTTTAGATTCTTATTTCAAGTTCCAAACATTCTGTTAAAAGTGACATTTATAACATATTACATCGGTGGCTAGGAACAGGGCTTCTAACAAGTGCTGGTAATTATGAAATCTAATGATAATTATTAACACATAAAGCGTAGAATTTGAAAATTTTAATAGGGGAATATTGGCAAACAAACAGGAAACTTTTAACACCTGCATTTCATTTCAATATTTTACAACAATTTGTTAAAGTCTTCCACAATGAAACTGTACGCCTTGTAGAAGAACTGAATTCAATTGCTGACAAAAGTGATATTGATATGGTTCCCATTCTAAGTCTCTTCACATTATATACTATTAATGGTAGGTTAACTTTATTGTTACAGCAACACTACTGATCTTATTGGGGATAATATTTTAGAAACATCGATGGGTACCAAGTTGGATTTAAATGATAAAGCAGATAAAGAGTACGAACAATCAATTTGGGATATTAGTAAAATTTTAGTAAATAGAATATTAAGACCTTGGTTGTATTGGGATAAAATGTATTATAATGTTACATCCATGGGGTTAAAAGAAAGGAAATTGATCAACATTTTGCACAACTTTACCAATACTGTGATTTTAAATCGCAAAAGGGAACTTTCTGAAGGAAACCAGCAGAACAGTACGAAAAAAAGGCGAATGGCTATGCTGGATTTGTTACTAACGGCTGAAAGGGAAGGTGAAATTGATTTAAATGGAATTCGAGATGAGATTAATACATTTATGTTCGAGGTACCTCAAAATATAGAATATTTTAGGTTTTCGACTTTAATAAAATATTTTAGGGTCACGATACAACTGCAATGTCGCTTTGCTTCAGTTTGATGCTTTTTGCGGTTCATAACGATGTACAGAATAGAATTGTTGAGGAAATCAATGAAGTGTTTCCTGATCCGAATGAAGAACCCTCAATCCAAAAACTAAGTGAATTAAAATATTTAGAACGATGCATCAAGGAATCCTTAAGATTGTATCCAAGTGTATCCTTTATTTCACGTGTTGCGGATGAAGATATTATTACCAGTCAAAATTATTTCGTTCCAAGTGGTTCCACAGTCAATATTCACATTTACGATTTACATAGAGATCCAGAAATCTTTCCTGATCCTGAAAGATTTGATCCAGACAGATTTTTACCAGAAAATACAGTGGATCGACATCCTTTTGCTTATATTCCTTTTAGTGCTGGCCCTCGAAACTGTATCGGTAATTAAATTTTAATACATTATAATAATCTAATTTCTATTAATAAAAATTGTATGGTTTTTGATATTTTAGGTCAAAAATTCGCTATGCTTGAAATGAAAACTGTATTATGTGGCATTTTAAGGAAATATATTGTGGAACCAGTCAGTACTCCTGAAACTCTTCGTTTATGTGCCGAAATGGTTATGCGATCCAAAAATGGAGTTCATGTAAAACTTGTGAAAAGAAACATTTAAAAATAAAAATGATTTTTTTAAACGAATTAAGAATGTAGTTGTACTTATTGCTTTTTTGCAATGCCTATTAGACCTATAATGTTCTTTCGCACACAGAATTAGCCGATGCACTTTTGAAATTTTAAATTTAACTAAAATATTAAAAGATTGACTTCCTATACATATACATACATATACATATATAAATATGTGTAGTCACCAACTTATGTGTATTCTTTTATCAATGTTAATGTTGTCGAAAAATACAATTTCAGGCATCATTTTTAGAGGAGGGTTTGGAATTTTTAAATAATTTATTTAAAAACTTTTATATACTAGTAGTCTTAGTATATGTATAGTCCTACAATGACCATCAACTGCTCAAAAAACTTTAAAAAATATTATGAACAAATTTAATTTGTACCACCCTGTATAACGCGAATTATATCAATGAACTTGTTTGCTAACAACTCTATCTGTCTTATTATTTAAAAATATGTAGCTGCACTGAAATCAACTCATTACTTCATTAATTCCTTACGATGGCTTTTAGTGTACTTTTAGCATGGTATTTTTTAGCATCACCTCTAGTTATTTACATTGTAATACGTATAGCTCAAAAAGTGAAAACATTTAAGCAAATTTTGAAATTTCCGACTCCTCGCACTTATCCAATCTTAGGTCATCTACTAGAAGCATCCGCAGATGAAGGTAAGTCGCATTTGTCCTACCAAAATGTTATCAAGCTTAAAAAATAAGAAACTCGTTTATTGTTATGTAGAGGGACTGTTTAAGGATCTTCGAAGATGGGCAAAAAATCACCCTTATGGTTATTCTCTTTACATGTTTCCTTACTACTGCATTAATTTCATTAAAGCAGAAGATGTCGAAGTACTCACTATTTTTAGATAACTATGATTAAATTACAACGCTGAAGTTTTAGATACTTATTTCAAGTTCGAGACACTCAGCCAAAAGCAGAATTTATGACGTTTTAGAACGATGGCTTGGCAAAGGACTTCTCACCAGTGCGGGTAAATTTCAATACAAAAAATTCGATGAGATTTTTATGAGTTTGTTAAATTATAGGAGAAAAATGGCAAAAAAATCGAAAACTTCTGACACCTGCTTTCCATTTTAATATTTTGCAACAATTTGTTAAAGTCTTCCATAAAGAAACTGAGCGCCTTATAGAAGAAATTGAGGCTCTTCCTTATAAAACTGATGTTGATTTAGTTCCAATTATGAGTATCTTTGCATTGTACACTATTAATGGTATACATCCGTTTATACAGAATTACAGAATAAACAGATTATTCAGTAAACAACTGTTTTAGAAACATCTATGGGTACGAAGCTGAATTTGAATGATAAAGCAGATAAATATTATGAACAAGCAATGCTAGCTATTAGTAAAATATTCGTAAATAGATTAATAAGACCTTGGCTCTACTTCAATTTCATATATTATTATTTGACATCATTGGGAAGAGAAGAAAACAGACTGACAAACATTTTACATAACTTTACTGATAATGTAATAAAAAATCGTAAGAAGGAACTTAAACTTCCTGAAGAGGTTCAAAACAATTCGAATAAAAAGCTAATGGCAATGTTGGACTTGCTCTTAACTGCTGAAAATGAAGGAGAAATTGACTTAAAAGGAATTCGAGATGAGATTAACACGTTTATGTTCGAGGTATATAGGTACTCTGCAAGATAAAAAATTCTTTTATTGCATCAGAAATATTTTAGGGTCATGATACAACTGCAATGTCTCTATGCTTCAGTTTGATGCTTTTTGCGGTTCATAAAGATGTTCAGAATCAAATTGTTGAGGAAATCAACGAAGTGTTTCCTGATCCCAGTGAAAAACCAACAATACCAAAATTAAACGAATTAAAATATTTAGAACGATGCATCAAGGAATCTTTAAGATTGTATCCAAGTGTAACTTTTATATCACGTGTTTCAGACGAGGATATTATTACCAGTCGAAATTATTTCGTTCCCAGAGGTTCAATTGTCAATATTCACATTTACGATTTGCATAGAGATCCAGAAGTATTTCCTGATCCTGAAAAATTTGACCCAGACAGATTTTTACTTGAAAATTCGGTCAATCGTCACCCATATGCTTACATTCCTTTCAGTGCTGGCCCTCGAAATTGCATTGGTAAGGGACAAAAATTTCTTTATCAATTTGTATTAAGGGTTTCTTATACCTATTCCAGGTCAAAAATTTGCTATGCTGGAAATGAAAACTGTTTTATGTGGCATTTTGAGAAAATATATTGTTGAGCCAATTACTACACCCGAAACACTTCGTTCAAGTGCAGAAATTGTGATGCGATCCAAAAATGGGGTTCATGTGAAATTCGTTGAAAGAAACAAATAAATGAAATAAATATTTCTTATACAAGTTCAGTGTAATTTACTCGTAATATATTTTTAATAACAACCTTCCGAATTTAAATAGTTTTGTTTTTGCAATGAATGATTCATAACATAATCTGCAAAAGATTATTGTTACTAACATAAAATTTATACCTAAATTAAATTTTCTGGTCTATCAGTACGAATTCACATATATTGTAAACATAAATAATAGACTCATATCCGTATCATCTGTGAAGTTTTATCTTATAAGGTTGCTGTTTTAAGTAGCAAATAGGCAAAAATACAATATACATATACATAGATATGCATAAATATGTATATCTTTCAAAAAAATCATATTTACTGGCCTTATTATTAATCGATATTACAACATATGCACTTTTGTATCATGGTAATTTAATACAGAATAATTAACAAGGATGTATAAATTTGTTATTGTTTTGCGTAATAAGTCTCGTCCAAAAGTGATAGTGAAAACGAAAAAATAAACACCAAGATTTCAAAAATGCAATCAATACTGGGTGTTCCTAATTTCAATAAAATTTCGAAAACTATTGACACTACTTATAACATGCAACTCAATTAAGCATTGAAGATTTTCTTTTTCTTTTAAGAGATCCATGTGATTAACACCCTCGCCTCATTCGGGTTGCAAATTTTATCCTTATCCAAAATCGGCTGTTCTTCCTCTTAATGACAATACCTATACACATTATTTGAAAAAATATCTTTACAAACACTTTTTTAAATTTCAATAAATTTTATTTACTGTTTATACTGCATAGTGAAAATAAATCGGACCACTCTGTAAAATACACTGCATGATTCATTTTATGTTGTTAAGATCTTATCTTTAATTAATATATAAAATTTGCAACCAATACAAGACTTTACTTTAAACTCTATCAACGATGGTTAATATAGTTTTATGTTTGATTTTTATAACTGTTTTAGTTATATACCTTTTACTTCGTATAGTTCACCACTTAAAATTAATAAAACAAATTTTTAAAATTCCTGGTCCATCCAATGTGCACCCAGTTTTGGGACATTTGGTAGATGTGTCGCCAGATGAAGGTAAGTGCGTTTTGTAAAATGTTTTGTTCTAACGAAAAAAAATTCAAAGCAAAAGACATTTTTTTAAACTTTTTTTTATCATATAGAGGGACTGTTTAAAGATCTTAGACGATGGTCAAAAAATCATCCCTCTGGTTACTTAATCTTTTTCATATACCCCTATTACTGCGTCAACTTTACTAGAGCAGAAGATGTCGAAGTATATAAATTTTTTTAGCGATTTAATTTTCAAATGACAAAATAAAATTTTAGATTATCACGTCAAGTACAAAACATATTTCTAAAAGCAAAATTTACACAATATTCGATCGATGGCTTGGAGAAGGTCTTCTCACAAGTACTGGTAAATTCCAATAAAAAATTTATTGCCAATCCCTTGAATTTCAAAAATTTTAGGAGATAAATGGCAAACAAATAGAAAACTTTTAACACCTGCGTTTCATTTTAATATATTACAACAGTTTGTTAAAGTCTTCCACAAAGAAAGTGAACGCCTTATAAAAGAACTTGAAGCTATTAATGATAAAACGGATATTGATGTAGTTCCAATTATGAGTCTGTATGCATTGTACACCATTAATGGTAAATATGTTAAATTTTCTTCACAACACATTTTTATTTTGCTATCTGTGTTAGAAACATCTATGGGTACAAAGTTGGATTTGAATGACAAAGCCGATAAGCAATACGAACAAGCAATTCTAGATATTAGTAAAGTTTTGGTAAACAGGCTTATAAGGCCTTGGCTGTATTGGGATCCGATGTATTACTGTGTTACACCAATGGGGTTAAAGGAAAATAGATTGACCAAAATTTTACACAAATTTACTAACACCGTGATTTGGAATCGAAAAAAAGAATTAAAAGTTCCGGAAGGGATCAAAGGCAAGATAAGACGAATGGCCATGTTGGACTTGTTACTTACTGCTGAAAGTAAAGGAGAAATTGATTTAAAAGGAATTAAAGATGAGATTAACACATTTATGTTTGAGGTATCCCAAGAGATGAAATATTATTTGTTTTAGATTATAATATAATATTTTAGGGTCATGATACAACTGCAATGTCGCTTTGCTTCAGTTTGATGCTTTTTGCTAATCATAAAAGTGTACAAGATCAAATTGTTGAGGAAATTAATGAAGTTTTTCCTGATCCGAATGAAGAACCGACAATTCCAAAATTAAATGAATTAAAATACTTAGAACGTTGCATTAAGGAGTCTTTAAGATTGTATCCAAGTGTAACGTTTATTTCGCGCGTCTCTGATGAAGATATTGTTACTAGTAAAAATATTTTCATTCCTAGTGGTTCCATTGTTAATGTTCATATTTACGATTTACATCGAGATCCAGATGTTTTTCCTGACCCAGAGAAGTTTGATCCAGATAGATTTTTACCTGAAAATTCAGCAAATCGTCACCCCTATGCTTACATTCCTTTCAGTGCTGGTCCTAGAAATTGCATAGGTAAGAAATTAAAAGAAATATTTGATATTTCTATCGTTTTATTATGTAATGACTAATATAGTATTTGAACTTTTACATTTTAGGCCAAAAATTTGCTATGCTTGAAATGAAAACTGTTTTATGTGCCATCTTAAGGAAATATGTTGTGGAACCGATAAGTACTCCACAGACAGTTCGTCTATGCGCTGAAATGGTAATGCGTTCCAAGAATGGGGTTCATGTTAAACTTGTAGAAAGAAAGAATTAAATTGGATTTGTTTATCGTACAAAATCCACATTATATAGTTCAGTCTTATTACACCTTTTGTTATTAATATATCAGACCTTCAGACCTATTCAAAATTATACATACCTAACAATGATTACCACCTTAGGCTATACTGTTTTCCTGTACCATTTTTAAGTATTTAGATATATTTTAAATTCACGTAGGTAAGTACAGTTAATTTCTAATAGCGATAATTTTTAAATACAAAAACAAAAACAGGCAATTAAAATATGTAAATTATTTTTTATTTTAATTTACTAAAGTTATTTTTTTACTGATAAACTAATACCTATTGGCAAACATCAGTTACGTTTGTATCTCTTGGTATGATAAATAAGATTATGAAATCAGTTCTTTAACCAACATAGTTATATCATAGTTTCAATTAAAACGACTTATCACTGTGAATAAAAACATTGTAGCGATTTGGGCGCAGTAACGTGAGACCCTTGAACAAATTCGTCTTATGTTATATCTTATAATTAATATGTTATTTAAATTATGGTCAACAACGTCTACATACTTGTAGTATGAAAGATAAATGCGTGTGTGTATAACAAATAATAAGATTTATTCAAAATTTTAACAATGATTGATCCATCATCATCTTTTTGGTATTTTTTTATACCGTTCTCAGTCAGCATTATTTATATTGTTATTCGTATAGTTCGACATGTAAAAATATTTAAACAAATATTAAAATTTCCTGCACCGCCCAGTCATCTAATTTTTGGGCATTCTTTAAAAATCTCAAGGGATGAAGGTAATTCGATTTTGTCTAACTTAAAAAACGTTTGAAAATTGCTTAATATTTCGACCTATTTTTTGTATTGTAGAGGGAGTGTCTAAAGATTTTAGAAGATGGGCAAAAATTTACCCTTATGGCTACACACTTTATTGGTTCCCTTACTACGCGATCAACTTGATTAAAGCACAAGATATTGAAGTATTTACAATTTTTAGATAATCAAATTTCAAATAGAAAAACTGAAATTTCAGATTGTTCTTTCTAGTGCAAAACACTCTACCAAAAGCCTAATTTATCGAGTTGCGGCGTGGTGGCTTGGAGAAGGACTTCTCATGAGTTATGGTAATTCTTCACCCAAATAATTAGAAAAAATTCAAATTTTGTATAATTGTAGGAGAAAAATGGCAAAGAAACCGAAAACTTTTGACACCTGCCTTCCATTCTAACATTTTAAGTGGATTTCTTAAAATCTTCCACAAAGAAACTGAACGCCTTGTAGAAGATTTAAAAGCTATTCCTGATAAAACTGATGTTGATTTGGTTCCAATTATAACACACTGTACATTATGTACTATTAATGGTATATTCATTTACATAAAAAATTGTTTTCCAAATTTCTATATGTTTTAGAAACATCTATGGGCACAAAGTTAGATTTAAATGATAAAGCAGATCAACATTATGAACAAGCAATGCTAGATATTAGCAAAGTTTTCGTAAAAAGATTGTTGAGTCCTTGGCTATATATCGATTTCATATATTATTATCTAACACCACTGGGGAAAATAGAACAGAAACTGATAAACATTCTACATACGTTTACTGAAAATGTAATTAAAAATCGCAAGAAGGAACTTAAATCTTTTGAAGGCAACCCGAACAGCTTACGAAAAAGGCACATGGCACTATTGGATCTGCTATTAGCTGCTGAAAATGAAGGAAAAATTAACTTAAAAGGAATTCGAGACGAGATCAACACATTTATGTTTGAAGTAATTAGCAATATAGAAGATTTTGTACTTATCCAACATTTAATTAAAATACATATATTTATTTTAGGGTCATGATACAACTGCAATGTCACTTTCTTTCAGTTTAATGCTATTTGCTATTCATAAAGATGTGCAGGACCGAATTGTCAACGAAATCAATGAAGTGTTCCCTAATATCAATGAAGAACCAACTATAGCAAAACTAAATGAACTGAAGTATTTAGAACGATGCATTAAGGAATCGTTAAGATTATATCCAAGCATATCTTTTATATCTCGTATTTCGGATGACGATATTATCACCAGTCAAAATTACTGCATTCCAAGTGGTTCAATTATCAATATTCATATATATGATTTACATAGGGATCCGGAGTATTTTCCTGATCCTGAAAAATTTAATCCAGACCGATTCTTACCAGAAAATTTAGTTAATATGCACCCATATGCGTATATTCCTTTCAGCGCTGGTCCTCGGAATTGCATCGGTAAGAAATTATAGAATTTTTTCTTGTTTTTTAGAACTATTATTAAAATTATTCAATATTTCTTTGTTTAATATTAAAGGCCAAAAATTTGCGATGCTCGAAATGAAAACTATTTTATGTGGTATTTTGAGAAAATATATTGTGGAACCAATTAGTACCCATGAAACACTTCGTCTATGTACAGAAATGATATTACGAACAAAAGATGGGATTCACGTCAGACTGATTGAAAGGAATACATAATCCTGTGACATCAATGAGTTATATCGAGTCTTTGCAAGTATTTATTAATCTGTATATAAATGTATATAACTGTATATAAATAAGTAAACTTTACATATGTCTATTATGTTATCCATACATTGTAGGTATTATAACTTAGACTCATATATGATTTGTTTCTTAATAGTTCAAGTTCATGACTTGTGTGTTGAAATCAATTAATTAATCAATTCTTAATCAATCCATTCAAATACATATAATACATAAATCTTAAAAACCGATCTGTTTTTTATAATTAATAAATATACTCGAATTTCGAAATTCAATAATGCACAATTTCACACTTACATGAGCATCTCATTATTTTGTTGCTAATTTTAGGTGAGATACAACCATTGTTTTCCATTGTGATACAAAAGAAATTTTTTTAAGCGAATATTTTTATTTTCGGCTGTATATGAACTGAACAGAACGTACTTACTTAAATTTTAAGTAAAAGGAAACCTAAAACTGCCCGTAATAACGGGAAAAAATATTTCGAATTCAGATATATACAAAGAAACTATTCATTGTACAAATAAAAGTGCACAGCAATTGTATTCAACTCAGTACATTGCTACATATACATATAAATCAATGATTTAATGTGAGAAGAATTTCATCTCATTATTTTTGTTGTGTAACTAACAATAAAAAGACAGGTCTCCTTGTATCGCAAAAACAAATAAAATAAGTTAACACGATTTTTATTTTTGTAATGTACCTAACACAATTGAACATGAAGTGTTTGAATAAAAGTGAATAATAATGTGTATAGGAAACAATTTCTTTTTTATGCGACGTGCGGTATTCGTAATAACATAACAATTTAGATAAAGAGTACCTTCCTACCTGCCTAGCGGTCTTCGTATACCCACACATTCAGTTAGTCTCTTCCTATGCAACTAAAACGTGTTTGCTTCATTCTTCGGTGCAGTTTTTGTTGTGCTGTTATTTAATATCAGAACAAAACGGTGAGTTGAATTGTTTATATTTTTATTTTAAAATATCTATTTATTTATGTAAATGCATAATTTTAATCGAGAATGCATTTTTTACCTTGATTTTAAGTATATTTTGACTTAAAGTCGTGTTTGTTAAGTATCTTTGAAGACCTACTTTACGCATACCTACGTGAAGTGGGAAACTAGTAAATTTCGGATAATTGAGGTGAACTAATCAACCAGCAACACGGTTACCTGCTTTTTCCTACCTATAATGACAATAATAAATTCTGTAATAGTATTAATTACAAAGAGGATATGATTTTTTTAATAAATATATACGGTTACGTATCCATGCGTGTATTTTTGTTAAGTTCATTAAAATCCTATTCAAATAAGGTTCTTATCAGAGATTAACTACCTAATTAATCATACCTTATGCCTCGTAAATTAGAATATACATTTAGATATCGGATATAGGCAGATAACAAACGGGGAAATATGAAACATTATTGAAAGTTTCCTTTACAAAATAATCCAGTGTATATACCTACATTTAAGGACACAGAAATATTCATTAAATACATGCGATTGAGGCCTCCTGCTTAAGAAGCACGGTTTGAAAAAATATTTGACCAAACATTATCAAAAAATTCCTTTCTGTTTCTAACACTTGTAAAATTTTTCTATCAGGTGCAAATTTTCGAATTTGTAATAATTATGGTTGTAAGAAAAAGTTAGAAAGATTAGGTACACTTTTTTATGGATGAAGGCAGTTTTTAACAAACTGAACGAGACTGGGTTTTTTGAAAATCGTAGGTATATGTAATTTGAATCTGACTTCTAAAGTAGTTAAAATAAAATAATTTAGTCCTTGTTAAGTATATTTTACATTAATTACCTCGATGGATTATCCAGATTAAAGACTCGTTGAGAAAGCCTCATAAAACCTATAAATAATCATTATATTGCTATTGGAATTACATCAAAACCAAAAACAGACTCCCTACAATAAACTTTGCAGTCTTTTTATAAATTCTGTGTTTATACTCAAAACATTTATTCATATCTAAATTTATTTAAATAAACAAGTTTCACTCATAAAATAAAACTTGTTTATTTTTTAATTAAGGCAGCGCATGTTCATATGTATATGCTTCATACATTTATTGTTTGCCAAAGTGTTAAACTTGAAAACTGATCAGTAATTAGCAAGTTAGGTATAGAAAAAGTTATCATATCACATATAACACCAACATGTACACGTTTCTTCAATTCAGCTAAAATTAATATTGTACATTCATATCCTACCTACATGTTTAATTGCAATTGTTCTATTAAGGAAAATTTTTGCTCTTATTGGAAATTATTGTTGCAGCGAGTAAAATATGTCCCGCAGTGCGTTCAAGTGTTTGCGTCACTTTTTTTGCTGGTTTAATGTGCTATTCTGGGTAAGTGTTAAAGGTGTTTGAAATATTGTTTGCTTTTTACACAAAACTACTTTTAAGCATACTAATTTACATATTTTATTTAGTAAAATAACAAAAACCAGATTGAATCAATTAAAATGTGTAAGGAGATGAATAGCAAATGAAAATGACGTTGATTAATATTACTAACTGCAATTAGTTCCCACATCTCTTCGCTCAAAGTTCATCATTTCAATTGATTATTTATTTATAACATTTCGTTTCAAATCTGGTTGCCTATAGATAGTCTGTGTACTAAATTAATAAATACAAAACCAATAGAGTAGGAATAGGTATATGTGTGATTTTAATTATTATCTAAGGCTTCAACTCCTCATTGTTGTCTGCCAAAATTACATACAAATTTGTTGGCATTCTAAAATCCTTGCTAAAATCACAATTATACATTTGAATAATTAAAAATTAATGATTTTTTTTATAAATCATTTTTATAAATCCATCATTTATTCAAAAAACTGATTTTCTGTTAATTTTTTCTTTTTCTAAAGTCTATTTAAGGATATTTTGAATCAAATTGGTTTTAAACAAATACTCAACGAAAATTTTCATTGCATTATGTTTTTATTGTAGTTTTCCTATGTATAAACATTAGGTAAGTTTTTCTTAATTTACGATTATTTTATTTTTATTTAAGGGGACATGTTAATTTATCGAATCCATCTTATTGGCAAAAGTTATATTTGAAATTTTCCCTTAATCATCTAAATCTGTAGATTTACCGAATATACATATGTATATAAACACCCAATAAAAATAAAACTATAATTATTAATCATTGGTGTACCTACATAATATTTTTATATTTCAGATTTTAGGATGTGGTATTTTTGGTGTCGGTTTATGGTTACGAATCGCATATGAGGGATACGTGACTTTAATGCCACACTATTCATTTTTAAGTGCCGATTCTATAGCAATATTTATTGGTTGCTTAACTGTAATCGTATCTTCCCTTGCATGTTGTGGAAGTTGGTTTAAAAGCAAATATTTATTAATTATCGTAAGTTATTTTCCCGATCACTTGAAAACAAAAGATTCCTAATAGATATTTCAGTACTTCTCCTTGGTGCTAATCATCATCTTATTCCAATTTTCAACCGGAATCATATCTGTCATATTCCAACATTACGTTGAACATTCTTTAACATTCGAATTGGTTTATGGTATTTCAAACCATTACAACGTCTCCAAATATACGCCAAATAGTTTAGTTGTCGCTTGGGACCAAATTCAAAGCAACGTAAGAAAACAAAACCATTTTATCTTATACAAAAAAAGACAACTTTTCCATTTGATTAAAGTTTCAATGTTGTGGAGTTAATAACTACGAAGACTGGTACATGATTGATGCTTGGCCAAGCAAGAAATGGGTGCCAGACAGTTGCTGTTTACCCGCAAGTGAAGAAGTGAATTGTGGTAAATCCGTCAATCCAGATATCTATTACCCCGATGGTTGTTATCGTAAGATCTTCATGTGGATTATGAGCAGATTGATTATTATTGAATCGGTAGCTTTAATGGTTACGTTTATTGAGGTACGATAAATAGATATAATTATTAATTAGACTAAATAAACGATTATTTTGAATTTTTAGGTCAGTGGTTTGGTTATTTCGATGTTACTTTATTGTGCTGTTGCACATAGGGACCGTTCCACGAGAATGTACAGATCGTATAGACGATCATAGCGAAATATTTGCATAAATATTTCGAAAATATCAATTATAAAGGCTGTGATCTATATTTAAACAATAATTTAGTATCTTATACATTCTTATATGTATATTTAATACAGTGGAGTTATCGTTGAATAAAAATGTTTAAAAAAGTTGGTCATTGATTTGTTTACTTATGTGTTACATGTTTGAATAGAACATCCTGCAAATGTTTAAATATTTTTTTATGATGAATAAGAAAGTGCCAACCTCTATTGACTGAATGGTTTGCTAATTTATGTGCTTTTTCATTATTGATTTGCATTGTTTGGTGCAAATTGATTACATTATCTTTTTTATCAGGGTAATTTTAATTTTGATTTATTAATTTACGAATTAATTGAGGATCAAAGATAAAAGATCAAAGTTTAACTATTTTCGCTCATACAGATATGTTTTCTGACTTTTTGAAATGACATTACAATTCGGTTTTTCTTGCACCTTTAATTTTCTTTTTCGTTATTACAGTGATTTTATAATTAATAAGGAATATGGAGTTTGTTTCCTTGACAATATTTTCCATTTATCTTGATATTGTTTTAAAAGGATTTTTTTTAAATCTCAGTTTCTACATAGAAAATTGGAATGGAAGAAGTCTTACTACGGTTTCTGTAACCTAGTGTTCTATTATGAAAATAACCTAATACTTATTCGTACTGAAAGATATCCCTTTCTTTCATGTGTTTCTCTAATAGGAAACTATTTTTTTTAAGATTTGTGAAGCCTGCAAAAAAATATTAACAAAAAGTTGTTTTCTGAAATGGTTGAGATTATGTTTATATATGGTGTATTATATTGTCTTTATTTAACAAATTCAAAATTTAGATATTTTTCAAAGTTCCTGTTATATTTATTTATGATGTTTTTATATGGAATCATCTTAACACCAATATGTGCATTGAGAATTGGACATCCACTTGGGAATTTGCAGTAAGTTGTACATTTACAATTTCCATTTCACGAAATTTACTCATTTGGTATATCAATAGATTTATTGCTCCTTTCATGGCTCTGATATCCAAAGCAATTCATATTCAGTGGATAATAAGAGGAAAAGAGCACATGGGGAATGAAGCAACGGCCCATGTAATTATATCAAACCATCAAAGTTCTCTGGATATGTTAGGTAATAAATTTGCCATTTCTTTCAAGTGAAGAGATTGTTAGGTACCTACTGTTTTTAAAAGGAATGTTTGAATTGTTACCATTCGTAAAGAACTTCGTTCCAGTTGTAAAAGATGAACTTATATATGCATTTCCTGTAAGTCTTCTTGGTTGGTTGTGTGGGACTGAATATATATCAAGATCTAATAAAGAGACAACAAAGAAAAAATTGAATCAACTGGTAACTGATTTAGCAGTTCAAAAGGTTTTTAAAATGGTAGGTGAAAAATTCGATAAATTTAACTTTCTTTTGTAGAAGAACATTTGGATATATCCTGAAAGTACAAGGCGAAATACTGGAGAAATACATGCGTTTAAAAAGGGGGCATTTCATTTGGCAATTTCGAAAAATTTACCAATCTTACCAATAGTCTTCAGCAGACATTATTTCCTTAATGATCACAAGAAGACGTTTAGTGACGGTATGTTAATATACATATAGAATGATATTCCAGTTTTAGGAACTTAGCTAGGACTTAGTGGGAGTCTTTTTTCTCTCAAATCATTCCAAATTGCATTATTTCAAATGATGCATATAAAATGATTATAAAAACTTGCATTTAGGTACCTACCACTGAAGAAGGCTATACAAGCCTAAACCAAGTCTGATAATAAATTTTGTTCAACAGAAGGAACATACAATAAAGAAATTTCCATTTTAAAAAAACACCTAAACCCTCCAATACAAAATAGAATTTCAGCTAAATATTTTTAAAAAATCTTTAAAAACCAATGGCAGATCGTGTATCAAAATTAAAATAAACTTGTTGTAGGATTAATAATTGTAACAGCATTGCCAATTATTTCAACTAATGCAATGGATCTTGAAAAAATCGATGATTTAATGGAGAAAGTCAAACAGCAAATGGATCAGACATTTGAAAGAGTTAATTCAGAAATTGACAAAATTTTCAGGACTTATAAATAATTATTTATTTTTCATTGTGCTTCATTTTCAATCCTGTTATAGAAGTCTAAAAGTTTAAAGGTAAACTAATAACAAAGTAATAACTTAAACAAAATGCTTTGTTAAAAAACATAAATCTTGATATTTCAAATTTTAAATTAATCAACTTATACCTAAATAAATGAACAAGCAAATGATTAGATAATGCACGTGTTATTATAACAGATCTATTACGAATAGGATTTGAAATAGAACATTAGGAAATAATCGATTTTCCATATCTGAACATCATAATTTTTTATTATATTATCTATATGTAGGTATGTAGGTACATGCATTTATATGTAAAAATTATCGTTCATGCACTTGTTCATTTTGGATATTAAATCAGATATAAATTAAAAACAATATGTAGCTTTCAGTCATTTAAGTTTTTCTAATCAAACCCTGCAAATATTGCAAAAACTATTCATAGCTGTTTGTCCAAAAATAATGAGGTAAGAAAAACCATTTTTAAAGTCCTTTACGACATAGTCTTATGATAGTCCAAATGCTATTAAGAAATAAGGCATATAGGTAGGTATGTTGATATAATTTAATACATACATGTATCTTTCATTTAGTGACCGTAGTGAAGTATCAGAAAAAAACAAAGAGTACGGCAAAAAGATGGAGCCTGAAATCATTAAACAGTTTATTGAAAGACATAAAGAACTTACAGTTAATGAAAAACCTGTAACCGAAACTGTTAAACTAGATGGGCTGCCTAGTATAAGATACAGATGTGACGCACTTGTAAATGATGATGCGATTTTGGAAGTAAAAGCTACAGCTGACGAAAAAAAGAATAATAAAATAGAAAGTCTGTTATGCCACCAAAACTAATGATGGTAGTTTTCAAATAAAAAATCCATGTAGATACTATGATCAAGTGCAGCTTTATTTGCTGCTAAGCGGGAGAAGTAAGGCTTATTTTGCTGTTGGAAATGCAGTGGACTATAACGAGCTTCAAATCATTCCTAAAAATGAACAGCGAATTAAGTACTTAAAGGATATAATCATGTAAGCAGTGTCAGTGTTTGTACTTATGTATGTATACCCTTTTGTGTATGATACAACGCTTGATTTGTTACGTTTTTACTTATATTGTAAATGTTTTGCAATTTAGAATTTACCCAATTTATCAACAAGATGGTACCTTAAAAATAAAAGGAAGTAAGTAGAGGAAAATCTAAACTTTAAAAATGTATAAAAACATGTCATGTATAAAAACCTATAGAGCTTGAAGGTTTTCTTCAAATTATTAAATTTGAAAATGTATCACCTTATATCATGAATGACGCTACATTTTTTAATTTTATTAAATTAGATACAAAAGTTTTTGATCATAGAAAATTAAAATAGGATTATTAAAAGTCGCTAATTGTATCGACAAATCTTTAAATATCTCTAATAAAGAATACAAAATAATTTACGAACCATTTCATAAGCTTTGATATATATTGATGTGCTTTTATATAAAATAATCTTTTTGTTGGTGAAGTTCCAAATACATATTTGTATTTTTACCGAATATATATTTGTTGGTACCTAATTAAATCTATAATTATGATTTTTGTTAATACTTACTCATATTCCATGTAATACCTAGGTATACCTTGTCTTGGACTTGTGGTCTTATTGTGATTTTGTGTTTGTTAACACTTCTAAATGTAATGAAAATAATTAGTAATACCTATATTAGGAAATCCAAATATACTACAAATGACACAATAACAGTCACTGGAGAAGCCAATGGTATTCTGTCTCTTATTCCTTATTGATAATGGTTGAGTGAGAGAGAACATCATTGGGATGTTTTAACATAAGAAAAGTTATATTAATATCTATATGTATGTACCTATATTGCTTATTAATGTTATAGCAATTATAATCTATCCTCTAACCACTACTGAATCTTAAAAATTTCTTATCCTGCACTATTAAATACTGAAATTTATAAAGGGTGTTCAGTTAAAAATCTACTGAACACCATGTATATCTTTTAACAAATAAAATAATATAATTATCAAATCAAAAGGTTATTTATTACCTATATCAAAAAGTCAAAACAATGCCAATATGTATAAGATATCAAAAGAGTCTTGCGGAGAGATAAATAATTCGATACAAATTAAAAAAACATCAAATCCAGAACACCCACATTAAAAATCCAGAAAAATAACTTAAGTTTACTTATAAATATACAGAAAAGAATACTTATGCGAATATTTTAATTTAGAGTGGAACAAAAGGTACCTAAGTACGTGTAGGTACGCATGTCCGCGCTGGAAAAATATATGTGTATGCATTATGCATTTATGCATCTCACTTACTTTTGCATTTGCGTTGCAACTATAGTATCGCGAAGTTCTAATAAAATTTAATCAAAAATGTGGTAAGAACAAATTATTTAGTTACATTAATCAAATAATTTATAATTCGAATGAAACATATTTCTTATTTTAATTTAGGGATGAATATTTAAATGACTATATACAGTTCGGCCTAGAAAATAAACCATTTGTAATTGAAGAATTTCAACGAAAACACCCAAACCTTAAGGTTACACCAAGTTTTGATGATAACCGTGTACGAAAATTAATGGGATTCGATAATCTGACAATAGGATACCGATTTGATGGTCTCATAGACGATGATGGCATTTTGGAAATTAGAACAGTACCAAGCATCGGGAATTTTCCGGTTAACAGAACAAACGTTGATTTTATCATTGATACAAAAGACGGCCAATTTACCTTAGATCGGAGTACTTCCCGCGGTAGTAGATACTACGACCAAGTACAACTCTACATGTATTTTGAACAAAAAAAATACACTTATATTGCGATGGCAAGTTTAGGTTCTTACAATGAATCACTTCCGATTGAGTATGATGAGATACGAGTGCAGGAATTGATACAAGTAATAACGTAAGAATAGTTTAAACTAAATTTATTTCTTCATGGATGCTTTCATTGTTTCATTGCGCTTTTCCATCATGTTGCTTTTTGCATATTTTGTACTCAATCAATTATTATGATTATTAAAGTGACGTCACAGGGCGGCAAATTATCTGCATTTAGATTGGTCAGAATTTACCAAGCAACAACTTTGGTTTATCGTAGCCTTCACATTCATAAAATGTGTTATAATTATTCGTTATTGATTGTAAAATTAATTCACTCTTCTATATGTGTAGGTACCTACATGGCACAAACACGGAGAAGGATCATTTAACGATCACTGAGGATATTCTACCTCATATTTATGGACCCGACATAAATGGGAGAAATCATGATTTTACTCTAAACTATAAAATAAATAAATAGGTATTTTATTTCGTACAATCCTGATAGTGATTGAAAACAAATGTAATGTACAGTACCCGATTGCATCATCTGATCGAAAATAAATATCTATGTGCATAAAGTACGAGAATTTTTGTGTAAAAAAAATAAATAGTTAAAGAAATGATTAGATTATGAATTATTAAACTTATAATTAGTCAGATAATTGTACTATATTGTAGGAATTCTATTATAAGTAAAATCATTATTTAGAATTATCTATTGTCATACGAATACGTAATATTAAATTTATTGATCAAGCACATAGCGCTTTTTATTTTGCACAGAATAAAAAAATAGTAGACTACGTACGGAGGCCGAAAGGGCAGCATTTTTGTCGAGAGAAAAGTTTTCAATTTCAGGACAAGAATGCCATTTGACCGAGATATGAATACTATTTTATTCACAATCAGACAAAATTAATTTAATAAATGTACATTTGAATGTTTTTCATTATAAATTTTCATGCATTTTTAAAAACTAAACGCAGCAGGGAACAGCCCTAACTATACAATAGAACTAACAGAAGGAAAGGCCAGTGGTGTGTAATGGGTTGTTAGATGGTGGAAAATGGGTTGCTATGTACCTAACCTAGATTTTGATTTGAAGAGAAATATAGGCATGACATAGTCCTTTTTCCATCCAAAACGTGTTTGGGAGTAGTACATTACATACTGATTGTGAATAAAATTCTTTACTCATTTAAGATTTGTGGTAAAACTTGTTTAAAAATATTATCCATTATTGGGACTAAAATTGCGGACCCATTAGCCTAAATCACTAGAGCTGCCTTCAATGCAATATTGATGTGACAAATTTGTCCTGTAAAAGCAATACCAATATATATCAAAAATGTGTAGCGGAGATAATATTTCGATAATACAATTAACAGAACCCTTTTCTAATGAAGTAATCGAAAATGCACAATTGTCTTTAATCAAAGCTGTTGAGTTAATGGAAAATGTGGTCACTCAAAACGATATTCAACGCCATTTACAATACATAAACAATTACTTGGAATTTTCTCCCGGATTTGTAAGCTTTTATTTAAAACTATAGTATAGCTTAAATTTAATACACCTTTTGTAGTTTATTCCAAAATTACAAAAAATAATGCGTCTGATAGAACTTTTAATAGAGCGTCAAGAAGACTTTCCCGTATACGAAGACTATGTTTCGCAAATGCTAAAATTTTGGCATATTCCACCGATTTTAACAAAGTCTTCTGATATTTTAACCTTTGCCAAAGATATTCAAGAATATTTCTCATTTATTGGCATGTTTCATTCACCAATACTTTGATGTGATTAATTTTGAAGATCAATTTTCTTTTTAGGATACTCGATGATAATTTTGATAGACCATCAAAATCATATTTCACGGGCATTGGTAAATTTACTTACAAACAAAACAAATATGTACCCTCCACAGTATTTATCTCCAATTTCTTGTATCGAACATATCAAAGAAAGTTGCTTAATTAAAGTTCTTGCTGAACTTCTCGACATCGTGCCACAAAACACTTACGAAAACTTTTTGGAAATATTTAAAATTTTAATCAAGTTGTCACCAGAAGTTGTATGTGAGTTGAAATTAATTTTGAAACATACGTAGAATTAGTTTATCCGCATTTTTTAGGTAAAAAAATTATTCAATTTCAATGCTTAAACAAATTTTTAATTCGTTTGAACAAAAATTGGACTCAAATATCATCCAAATCGCGTAATAACGCTTGTCTTATGAAGGAAAGTGATTTAGTCAACTATCACCAGACGTCGGATATATTATGGAGTTTATTCAAACACTTAAATGATAATCGAAATCTATTGAATACTGAATCAAGTCCAAAAAAATATGCTTTAAAGTAGCTTTAAATATCAAATCGCTCAACATTATTTGTCCATTATTTTTTAGAAACCTTACGTCCGCTCTATGTTATTTCACTTCTGCAAAAACCAAACCTCATGAACGCAACAATATTTTAGCTTTAGTTCTGAAATTGTTGGAATTATTTTGCGAAATGGATTTTAAGGCTTCTGGTTTAGCCCTAGGTAAACCCTTCACCAAACGGATTCTAAACGCTTTTATTTTCTTTTTCTTTTATACAGAAATCATACAGTTATTATTTGAAGTGATAAATTACAGAAATCCTGTTTGGTACGAACATATTCATTTTCATGCAAATGAAGTTGATTTCGTGTTTGCTGAAATGTTACTACTTTGTTTATCATTTTATGAAAAACACTCTGCTTCTAAGGTAAATCTATAACGAGTTTTCATAAAAAAAATAATTGAAAGTGTAAAATTCACTAGATGCTAGTTGATGAGAATGTTATGAATGCACTTTTGAAATTTATCAGTTCAGATTTGAAAACAGTATGGGATAAGAACAGTTCTTACAAAACACATTTGATAATGGTAACAATGGATGCAATAATGTCCATAATTGAGTCTACAGTCGATGAGTTTGTAGAAAGTAATGGACCTTGCATGTTAGTTCAGAAATTCAGAATTTTGTCAAAAAAATGAATACTTTATGTACTTGTAGAATAATGGAATTATTTAAAACCTACAAGACCAACAGTAAGCTTGTTATCAAAACCTTACAAATGGTCTTATTTTTGATCAAAATCGAAGGAGTATTTCAATCATTTAATGTGGCTCATTGGTATTCAGAGTTATCAGGTATTTTCCTCTCAGTATTAAAAAATTTACCCGTTTGTTGTCATCAATTTTGCTTTAAGAATTTGGTGTAGCTACTTTGGAAAATGCTTCTTTTTCCAAAGATCACCAAAAATGTCTATGCTACTTATTTTGCATACTTCAAATTTTTAATAAAAACGCCCCCAAGAGTATCACAAATTGCAAGTTTATTAATCCGAAAACATGTCAACATTTTCTGAAGCTCGTACTTAAATCTAAAACTGGAGGTGTTAAAATATCTAATGGATTGATTGTAAGTTTCGTGGATCTTCTTTGGACTTGCACGAAACGATCTGAAATATTTCAAACGAAAGAATTTATTCAGAAAGGAGGAATTTATTTGCTACTAGACATAATTGAGGCAATCTAAAGTATTTCAATTAAAATGTTAATAGAGTAATATTGTTTAAATTTCAGGAATCTGATTTTTCAATTAAAATAATCTGTTTGGGTATGTTAGTGGATCTTGCTGAAGATGAAAAAACTATACCATTCTTTTTAACATGGCGTGGACGATGTAAAACGTTTGTTGAGTTGCTAATGTCTATATATAGGGAAGAAGAGAAACGATTTAATGCGAAATTGAACAATAAAGCCAAAGGTTTAGAAAACAAACTATACAGGGTGTTACAACTTCATTGAGCCAAAATGAAATGATTCTTTTCCTAATTCGGAAACATTCGGAAACTTGAATGAAATGAAAAGCTGAAACACTCTGTATATTATTTTATAAAATAATTAACAAATTAATTACACACATTTCAGAAAGCTCTTTATCGATCCGCAGTACTTACGAAACGCAACATTTGTTAGTCACTTCTTGTAACAATTTAGTTTTAAGCGATTTCTTTGGTAGTACTAAACCCAAAATTTATGCTCTTTTACAAATTTTAAACAATAAACATGGGAACATTTCCCAAGTAATAAACGAAACTTATGGCATTCAGAATTATGATTCCCTAACTGCAAAGGACAAGGTAGGGGATGTAGGAGCTCAACACATAATTCCTTTAATTTTCTTCTTATTCGTTAAGATTACTTTGAGTTATGCGGAAAATTTTCTCGCAATCAAACTGGGAGAGTCATGGAGCGAAGTAAATTTTGAATTAGAAAAAATTAATGTATCTCCAACTAGATTAGATTCCGAAATATTGCAGTATCTTATAAAACGATATGAGAGTTGGATGGAAGATTTAGGAAAAATTAAATATAAATTAGAAAACAATTACAAACAGGTACCTACTTGTGTTGATTAAATCATGACGAAAATAGCGCTATCTCAACTATGTATATCTCCTTAAATTTGTTCAAGGAACTGGACAAAGAACGGCACTTGTATGGCCAGTTAATGGAAGCTCGCATTTCAAATGCCCTAATGGCAATGAAAGACTTAAAAATAATTGCCAAGTGCACAGAAAAAATGTTTAGAATTTCGAAAAAGTTCATTCAAGAACAGCAAATCGAGCGATCATTGAGTAGAAAATTTAAATATAATTATGGAGTGAATCGAACGTATTTATCGAAATTTTTAATAAGTGTAAAATGGTAATTTACAATGTTTATTTTTCTAAATTAATTTGTTTATTTATTTTTAGTGTTCTTTAAACCAAATTATCAACACTCAGACAAGTGTTATTTAAAAATGAATTTAAATTTCTCTCAAAATTTGTGTGCAAAGATATAAAAAATAAAATATAAATGTTAAACGGTTAACTGAATTTGATTTTGAATTTTGTTCTTTTCATTCTTATTTGTACCTATATGTTTTGATTATTAGGACTTAAAGGAGAGTGATATATAAACCAAAAATAAGATTAATTTGGAGTGTCCAAATTGGCATTTTATTGAAAACCCTCGGTTATAATGTCTGTTTAAGTTCAAAAGGTACTTATTCTCAGTCAGTGTTAATAAAATTCTAGCACCTATTTATTTGTTGTTATTTATACCAATTTCTTGTGTAAACAAATAATTGTTAATTCAATTTGTTTGCAATTTTCTCAACCGTTCAATACAAAAGAATTCATAAGTTACCATCATTTTCAAATCTTAATTCAATTTAATAAGCGGTTTAACTAGTTGCGTACGTAATCTAATACAATTATGGAAGCCCTAAAGTTCTAACTATACCTATAAATAGGTGAGCAATTTTTACATTCCATTTTTAATTGAACTCTTCAACTTTTACTCAAAAGTCCAAACAACAAAAATGGTGTTCAATTTTCGCGTTTACAAAAAACAATCCCCCAACAGCAAATTAACCATGTACCTGGGAAAACGGGATTTCGTGGACCACATTTCAGGAGTCGAACCAATTGGTAAGAAATCCAACACGTGTTAATAAAGAACAAATAAGTTATTCGCAATTAGACGGTGTTATCATGATGGACCAAGACTACCAAGACCGCAAAATATTTGGCCAAGTGATCTGTAGTTTCCGCTACGGTCGAGAAGAGGACGAAGTGATGGGCTTGAATTTCCAAAAAGACTTGTATTTGGCATCTGAACAGATTTATCCGCCAGCAGAGAAACGAAACACCACTAAAATGCAGGAACGTCTCATGAAAAAACTGGGCCCTAATTGCTATCCATTTTCTTTCACTTTGCCACCAAGTGCTCCAGCTTCCGTTACTCTTCAACCCGGTCCGGAGGACAATGGACAACCATGCGGTGTACATTACTACGTGAAAATCTTTGTGGGTGAAAATGAAAGCGATCGATCACATAAAAGGAGCACTGTGACCATGGCGATCAGGAAAATCCAGTATGCACCCTCGAAACAAGGCCGACAGCCGTGCACTGTGGTCCGAAAGGACTTCATGCTCAGTCCTGGAGAGCTGGAGTTGGAGGTTACTCTGGACAAACAGCTGTACCATCATGGGGAGAAAATTGGCGTCAATATTTCCATCCGGAATAACAGCAATAAAGTGGTGAAGAAAATTAAAGCGATGGTTCAGCAGGGAGTGGATGTGGTCCTCTTCCAGAATGGACAGTATCGAACGAGTGTTGCGAGTATTGAGACACAGTAAGTCTATTAATTATAGCAATGTTGAGATAATTTGCTATTTCTCTTCAGGGAAGGATGTCCGATTCAGCCTGGTTCCAGTCTTCAAAAAGTCGTTTATCTCCAACCATTATTGGCATCCAATAAAAACCGATTAGGCATCGCTTTAGACGGTCAACTGAAGACGCAAGACACGAATTTAGCGTCAACAACATTACTTGCTAGCCCGGATCAACGTGACGCTTTTGGAATCGTCGTTTCGTATGCAGTTAAAGTGAAATTGTATTTAGGTGCTTTGGGAGGTGAATTGGCTGCTGAATTACCATTTGTTCTCATGCATCCTAAGGTAAGATAATTAACAATATAATTGTTGTTTGAACAACAAATTAGCAACATTTCTTCACAGCCAAACACCAAAGGAAAAGTGATTCACGCTGACAGTCAAGCAGATGTGGAAATGTTTCGTCAAGATACAATTGAACCAATGGCCGATGGTGACGAATACGATTAATTTTATGTCTAATCTAAACGATTTTGTGCCTATTTTAATATGAATATTTACTGTACTAAGAATTAGAGGAATATATAAAAACCCTAAAGCAAATTTGAAAAATTATTTAAATACATAAATGTAATATATATATATATTTATTGAAAATAGAATAATATGGGGGTACGCATATACCTTAAACCGAAAAATATATACAACTTCCAAGTGTTCTTAAAATTATCTACGTGAATTAAATAGCTTAATTAAAGTACTTAATATAAGTAAAAAATATATAAAATAAAGACTCTTAATCGAAAACTTAAGAACTAATATACCAGCTATAATCGTACTCATACATTAATAGCCATTATTTCATACATTACAAGAAATTTCTTCTCATCTTTGGTGTTAAATAAGATCCACAATCTTAACAATACGCACATGTCTGTTTTCTATTTTAATGCTCAAAACCTTTTTGCATACTATCTCTTACTCAAGAATGATTATAATTGCTACCAGTTTAAATACAACAACATATAAACAAAAGCAAATCATTTACTCAAATGTTTGAAATGTGAAATTTTCACTAGCAAACGTTTGTTGTTGTGCCGAAGCGGAATTTATTGCATTCCCATAAGCAACCGAAACCGGAATATTTCCTGGATCAGTTGCCTTTTTATTACCATCACTAGATTTATTATGATGCTTCTCAACATCCGTTGAATTCTCCTCCAATTTAATATGACTCTGATCCATGATAACAGACGCCAACGGCACCACATTACCATTCTGTAATTCAATCAATTTCGAACTGTCAATCACTAAAGGCTGCACATTATTCTGCAATTTCAAATTTCCCATTAAACCCAACTGAACCACATCAAAAACCAACGCCGGATGCTGCTGTTGCTGTTGTTGTTGTGCTTGTTCATGTGGATGATGAAGTGGTTGCTGATGATGTTGTTGTACCTGCTGCGGAATCTCCACACTACTCGAAGAAGCCGCTGCAATGCTACCCATTTGTCCCACATTCAATTTCTCCTCCTCTTTCTTCACTTTACCATGCGTTTTAAAACGTATTGGCATCGGTTCACAAGGCGCTGTCACCGGTTCCACACGATGTCCGCCTTTTAAATCCGGCTGAATCTCCATCCAATGACCAGTGGTCCGACGATGGGTCTTTAATTGGCCGGATTGTATGAACCGTGCCGGACACACACCGCAAACATACGGACGGGCACCTGTATGGCGACGCATATGTAATGCCAAATCGTTCGATTGCGTGAATGCACGACTGCAAATGTTACAAACATATGGACGTTCACCAGTATGGACACGACTGTGTCGCAACTACAAAAGAAAACAATTTACCAAATATTCACTCAATATCACAAGTTTACTAACCAGTTTATTGCTTTTATTAAACGATTTGCCACACAATGTACACAAATATGGTTTCTCTCCTGAATGGGTGCGTTCATGACACTTTAAGTCATGCGAACGAGGAAATCCTTTACCACATTGTGAACATTTATACGGTCTTTCGCCCGTATGTCTACGCATATGGACAATCTAAAAAAGAAATCATTACAATCTTAATGTCTTACTTGATTTTTTTATACTGATTTCATACCATATTACTGGAATTATTAAACTCCTTCCCGCAATAAACGCATAAATGCAATTTTGTCGTGTCTTTAACACCAGTGTGAATACGTTGATGTGCTTTCAAATTATCCAAACGATTGAATGCTTTACCACATTCGAAACACACATGTCTTTTATCTTGAAGTAAATGGACTTTTGTATGACGAGCTAAAGAATCAGATCTACAAACAACATACAATTAAATACCAAAGAAATACAATAATTTTATTGTAAATATACCTAGCAAATGTTATATCACATATGGAACACTTGAGCTGTTCCGTTCCTGTTTCAGTCACCTTTTGATGCAATTTCAAATGCCTAATCAAGTGTTCACCTCTTGTAAATGGTTTATTACATATTGTGCAAACATAAGGCTTGTTTATGTGTTCCTCTTTAATATGTTTTTCTAAATATTCAACGGCAGCGAACGCCTTATCACATTGATCGCATTTATGCACCAATAAGTCCTTATGTAAAGTCATGTGGCGTGTTAAATGGTTTGCACGTGCAAAATTTGCACTACACACATGGCACGTATGTATTTTACCTCGCATATTCTTCACTCTAGCATCAAAGAGATTTTCATCACTTTTCATATCGAAATTGTCATCATCTTCATCATCGAATCTCGAACCGCCCGTATTACTTGGTTCCGTATTCGATGACAAATTCACATCATTACTTGTACCTTCCGCATTTCCAGACGGTTTTTCATTTATTGTTATTTCTGGCTCAAGTTTGTTCGAATCATCAGTCTCCTCATTTATGCCATGTTCGGCATGCATATGATGTTGGAAACTTTTACGATATTTGAATTTACGATCGCAAAATTCACATTCCATCACCTACAACATCAAACATAAATTAGATCAGAATTTTTCCCTAAGAAATTTATTTCGTTAACCTTCTTCTCTTTTTCTTTATCGGATCCTTTACTTTGGGACTCTTTCACTATTCCGTGAGTTAATAAATGACGATTTAAATGACTCTGCTTTGTAAACGACTTATCACACAACTAAAAACACAATAACATTAATTAAACAGTGCAAGATTCTTTTAATGATAATGCAATAACGGGATACTGAATATTTTTGCACTTACATTGCAGGAAACCAAACCGGCTCCAGTATGCCGTCTCATGTGTATTTGCAGTCCAACGTAGGTGGTCATCACTTTGGAACACTCTTTGCACTCGTACAACGCCTTGTCTTTATTCGCTTCATCCACTTTGACCAAACTATCATCACCGTCCTCTTCATCAGTGCTATTCTTATTGTTTGTCGATATTGCAGTCGAGTTCTCATCCGTCTTTTTATGTATTTTATTATGCTCGTGTAATTCCCGTGCAACTGTTGTTTTGAAATCACATTCAGTGCACGTGTGCTCAATGTTTAGTTTGTCATGAGTGCTTAAATGTCGTATGAGATGATTAGAACGTGTAAATTTCGCATTACATATAAAGCAAGTGCTCAATTTTTCTCCAGTGTGTTTACGTTCATGGACACGTAAACCTTTTAAAGTCTGTAACTGCTTATGGCAATATTTACAACTAATTAAGGAGGACTTCTTCTTGGGTCGTCCCCTTTTTCGTTTTCTTTTCCGTGATGTAAAGTCGTCATCATCATCCTCATCTGTATCACCATCATCTTCGTCTTCTTGCTCTTCTTCTGCTTCTCTGTCATAGTCATCTGAATCGTCATTGTTTGCGGAAATCATTTCCTCTACATCCGGTTTAACTACCACTTCTTCCTTTGGTTTGGGTTGATTTGTTAATTCTCGTAACAAACAATCGGATTTCTCGCATTGTTGTTTAAACTCGTAGGCAATGGTTAATTTGTTTTCACATAATAGACATAAAAGAAACGGTAGATTGTCTCCAGATGTTACCTGAAAGAATTCCAATCATTATTATGCTGAATATTAATTGTATTTTTCACTGGCTCACCTGAATTGATGCACAAGCCATTAACATTTCTGATAGCTGTATAGAATTAATATTCTTGTCGAATACATTGTGCATTTCATCGTTCTGTGACATGCATGATCTACATATTTTATCGATTTCTAATAAAGTGTCTTTATTTATCATTTTTATTGTTTTTATTATAAAAAAAGGTATTAGAAAAATTTGAATAGTTAATTATTTTGTCTGTCAAATGAAAATATTATTGGGTGGGTCTGTTCGTTTGGTTAGCGTTTTCAACACAAACAAAGAATGTCAAAAAGTCTATCACGTTACATTGGAGTTCGGAGTAAACTAGCGAACGTATTATTTCTTTCAGAAGAATATTTTATGTTAATAAAAGAGAGTTATTTTAATTGCATTCATTTGATACGATGTCCTTATATGTTAATACGAACTTCGAATACATTTATAGCTTGTTCTCAACTTTTAAAAGTCTAATAAGTGTTGCTCTGCGTTTGCTAGAGATTTACAGTGCAACTCGGTGCAAGAACTGATTTGAATTTTATAAATACATATGTATATGCATCTTATGAATGAAATTTTTATTTTTAATAAGATAATATCTATGTATAAAACATAACATGAAACTCTTTATTGCAATAAAATAATTAATACAGTATATTACAAGGTGGTGTGCAGTTTTCTGTAATTCCAATTTAAAATTCAGACTCGGCGGTAAATTTAAAAAGATAAAATCTCTTGGATTCACCCATTCTTTTAACTAATCTCCTTGTTTATGCAAATCAGTTAACGAATTCCGTAACAAAGTTATAATTCTTATAGCTAAATCGAAACGATTTAACTTGCCATCTGACCATACACATTTTTCAATATCATTTAACAATCCCTTATAGTTGTCCACAATATAATTTGGTGGCGAATGCAATAGTCCTCCTTCCATCATGGGCCATGGCGAATATGTAGATAACAAAAGCTGTAATCATACCTAATTAATAACCCAAGAGTAAATTATCAAACAATAGTTTATTTACCCTACACACAGAATAAATATTATGATCACTAACATGATGTCCGCATATTTCCCCTACAGAAAACACGTATTCATTATCTTGAAAGTTATGGGTATAATGTACAGTTTGATTTAAACCATTCCTCTTTGTCAAAATTCCATTTTCCAAGTCCACAAATGCAATTTTATACTGGTCATTAACAGCAATATTGTCAGCCGAAATATCAGTTAAATACAAACTAAACCTTTCATGAGCCAAAGTGAAATTTAAAGCAGATTCTAATATTTGAATAGCTAAATATGCCCTTACATTCCAAGGGCTTGTCTTAAACTCGTTTAAGTTTTTTCCACAATCAGTCACCACACTTAGACGACCACATAATCCTAACAACTTTGCCACTCTCCAATGACTCTCATTATTAAATATTTTCAGTAGCAAAGGTTCCACATGTACATCGACCATGTTATAAATTTGACTCAAGTTGTAGCCAAAGGTCTGTAGAACATTTACAAAATCATCACCAGACAGAGAATCACAAACAACAAAGTCCTTTAAATCACTATTATACAACAACAATTTCAAGACATCGTCACGATTTGCTTCAAATCCAGTGGTTGGTCTTGACTTTTTTAAAATCACACTCTCATTAAGATAAGATGCACGGTAAACATTCTTTACACTGAAAAATGTATTCAAAAAATCCACTATTGTATCAAAACGTAACTCCAATTTATTTATATTAGGACACCAGTCATCACCAAAACAAGTTCTTGAAATAAAACAGTCTTCAACATCATTCAATGGTCCTTTATTTAAATGCAAAACAAGAAGGGATACACTCAGGCACAAGAAAGAAGTAGAATACCACACAACACGACTCATTTTTAGTTCATTTTCAGTCCTTGTTGAAGAGATTTTTGTCTAAATGTATACAGTTCCTTCACCCATTTCTCCATACGTGCTTCTTCGCTTAAGAACAACTGAAAATAAGCAAATACTCTTTTAGGGAAATGAAATCATTTCAACTTATATTCTTACGTTATGATGAAAAATGCTGTCCGGCTCTACAGGTTCAATTTCTGGCATTTTAATGGTATTCTTCTTCAAATCAATCACAATAGTATCTGGAACATTCTTTCCCTTACTCGATGAGAATGGTTTTTGTACAAAACCATCATTATTTATGTCTTCAATTGCTTTACAATCTAAATTCACCTCATCTGATTTGTTTTTCTTTACATTCTCTTCAAATTTCTTTTTAATATTCGATTTACGACTCTTGTCACTTGTTGATTCACTAGAAGTGCTTGATGGTGATGACGAGTATCGTTTCGGTTTGCTAGTGTATTCTCTGATGTAAGATTTGGACCGGGAACGGCGTGAATGATGCCTTGACCGCCTGTCTCTAGAAGGTGAGCGTTTATAACGCGATTTGTCTTTACTTAGCTTCGATTTGGAGGTTTTATAAGCAGATAAACTACTGCTTCGGGAACGTCTGGAAGCACTTGTCACAATAGTTTAAAATATGGTTTATTTAAAAAGGATATAAATACCTGGATCGGTATCGGTCCCGACTTCTCGTTCTACTCGGTCTTTTATCCACTTTTTTGTCTTTACGACGATGTCGACTTGTGTGGGAATCACTTGAATCACTCGTAGACGATCTATAGACACAGATATGTGATTGTGATGCTGTTTCAAAGGAAATCATTTTGGACGATATAATTTTGTGATTCTAAAAAGAGTGTTCTTACCTGTGACGACTTTTTGGTTTATATGAACCTCGCTTATCTGACTCCGAATCGCTAGAATACTTACCCATTGTATTTAATTAATGGAAAAATTTATGTGTTTAAAAGTTTTTCTAACCTAACTTACTGACAAAACCAAAAGACTCGGTAGAATGAAGTTGGAAAATTTCTACCCAATTATGTTGGCTACTCTGAATTCACCAGTAATAATACGCCTGTGCAGTGTTGGTTTAGCAACGTTGCCAGTGTTTATTAAAATTTATTAAATAAATTAACGTGCAATTTACATTTACAATTCGATTAAGTAGTGCAATACTTTGTGTTGATCTCTTGCTATAAATAACGTACACATTTCATTCGTGTTAATTTTTAAAGATCATATTCATGTCAATTATACGTCACAAAAGGCAACATTGAACATTCTAGTTCATTATTGTTTTGATCGCAATTGGTCTCATTTTGGGAACATTCATTACAATTGCATATTCAGTAATCGGTAAAAATAGTGTCATTTTGTGCCAATTTATTATCGATACTTTATTAAACCATAAACCGTTATAATAAGTTCCTGTATAGTACCTGAAATTTGTTGGGAGATTGTAAAAGAGTTGAAAGAATCAAGGGGAAAATGACGATAATAACAAAACCGTTGTCTGAGAAAAAGGGCGACAAATTAGTCGTCCCATTAGTGGAAAACGAACAATTACCATCTGCTGTAAGTATCTTCCAAATATTTTCGACTTCTAGTGATTATTTACACTACAATTCCATACGGGTGGTTTTTGTTTGATGAATCATAAAACCCAAATATAAATTGATTACAGATGTGATTTCTTAAAAAAGAATTCTTTTATCTCTGCTTTTTTCAATCCATTAATCAATCATTAATTAATAAATCTAAGTTATTCGACTTTGGAAATTACACAATCCAATAACGCCTTTAATCCGAAACAATTCAACCCCCTAAACACCAAATAAACGACAAAATTAAGAGATAAAAGCATAATTCCTTTCATTATGCATACTTGAAGGTGTACTCGTATATGTATGCAAAAAAACAGTTTTCCTATATGCAAATTTCACAAATCATTTGAAATCAATTTCTTTTCCAGCCTCCAAATGATGTTGAATCGCAAAGTAGCAGCATTCTCATCATCCCTGCAAGGGCTCACCGCGTGTTCTCTTCAACCACACTCTGTCTGTTACTTGCAGCCCTAGCTGTGGTTGGAATTGGCATTTACGGAGGCAGTTACTTATACCAACAATACCTTCGAGCCAATCATGGTGTCCAACACACGAAATTCGAAGGCTGGATGCAATTGCCTTACAACAAGGACTTCTTAACCGCTGAGTAAGTAAACTCCCAACTGCCCAAATCCATCAACTAATCAATTCGTTAAAAAACAGTGACGAAGAACTCCAAAACGACATCGCTCAAATGAATGCAGCTCTCCAAAAAATGAACGAACAGGACCAGGATATGGATGAGAGTGTATTGAACAATCTACAAGATCAGGACGATTACATGAATTATTTCCGGGAACACTTTGAATTGGACGAAGACGAGCAATATGAGAAAATCAACGTACCACAATTCCGTGACGATCGCAATGGCAGATTTATACACGATTTCAATACAAACATTACGTGCATAATTGACCAACAAGCAAATCGTTGCTTTATTATGCCATTAGATAGGAAAAATATTCTGCCACCAAAGTCATTGTTCGATTTGATACATAAAATGTGGAGTGGATATTATAAAATTGATACGGAAGTTGTGAGGGAGACTATGCGTGTTGTAACACCACCAATCACCGATATGACCAATATTGGCCAATACATAACACGAGAATGTGAAAATAAGAAGGTTTATAAATTGGAGAAATATGTGGGTGGAGGTGAGTTGATTATTTGAACGATTTCATTCAATTACATATCGGAAAAGTGATATTTTCCTATTTTGAAACACATTGTTGTTTTCAACTTGTTTATTTCGTTAATGGTTGAATTTATTTAGGGAATGCATGGACTGCTGATAACATTTTCTGTGTAATAATGCGGTATTTGTTTACGATCGTTCTTTAATTATCGCCTATAATTAAAAGGAAACTTTTCTGAGTTGACGACTAAAGTATGAAAATGTTATCAACTTGCAATGTTTAAAATGAAAATATGATAACAAAAATGTTGTGGTGTGTTTATCAACATAAAGTAGATGATTGTGCAACTAATGGTGATGACTAAATGTTGTTTTTTTAGTTGTTAAACGATCTGCTGACTTGAACAAGGATGCCAAGTTCGCTCATTTCGCTGGCAAAGGAATTATTGAAGTAGATTTCGTTAATATGGATGAAGTAAATGAGTTTGAGAAGCAATTAAGTAGTAAGTAATTCCGATTTTAAAACATTTATAATATAACGTAAAAAATTAGTAGTTGCTGTTATTATTGTATTATATTATACATACATATGAACCATATATCCATTCCAAAAGAATAAATTTTGCTTTTTTTTAAATAACACGAGTTTTTATGTGAGATTGTAGAGGTCCCATTGGTAATATTGTATTTATGTGTATGTGTGTCTGTTCACTTCGTTTTTGAATGTAATTTAATAATAACGTATGCCAAACGTGTGCAATGATTGTAATTAATATGCGTATACAATGATTTAATTGTATCTATAGAAGTGTACAGAACTGCATATTTAAAATTGTATTTAAATAGATATTAAATCATACCTCTATGTTTGCGTAAAATATTTAAGTACACTTTTAAAACACTTTGTATAGATTAAAAAATTTTGTTTTGGTATAACAAGTGATCCACATACGGTTTGAACTTCATATATTATTGTGCAATAACATTTTTATTGTATACAGACTAGGTTCTTAATAAATATTAATTAAAATGTCCAATAAACTACTTTTATTCTCATTTATTTTAAATCACTAAAGAAATCGGATACATTCTTAATTTTAGACGAGGGTAAATTGTTCTCCAACTCCTTTTTCTTATCCCTTTTATTGTGCTTATGTGAGACTTTTTCAAAGTCTTCAAAGTATTGTATATTCCAAAATTTGATGTCATTATTGTGACTACTGCTGGCAATGAATCGTCCGTTATTACAAATATCGACGTTTTCTACCGACAAATCATGTTGCCCAACGATACCTAAATGGCGATGTGGGAATAAATGTGTGGCACGTAAATTGCCATCTTCGCATGCAGTCACAACGATATTTTCAGTGATTGGAATTAAGGCGTTTATAGCCGTTTTGGGGCCCGGGAACAGATCGCTATGCAAACCAAACTCGTTCCAATTGTATAATAACAGTTTGCCTTTTGATGTGCCCGCTAGAAGTTTTGTTTCACTGCGAAATAGTCCCAGACAGGTGAGTTCTTCATTGAATTCCTCCGATTGCATGTACACACGACGGTTTTGTAAGTCCAGTGTGGTTAAGGAACCGTCCCCGCTGGCACATAGAAGGTACTTGTGAGTTTCATTTGAAACCATGTCGCTAATGTAATCTTCGTTCTTTTTCATTTTGTAAATGGGATTGTCGTTGTTTATGCGTAAGTCCCATAGTTTGACAGTGCCATCATCGTCCCCAGTGCTCAGAAGGTTCTCGTCAATAACAGTGAGAGAGTAAATAGGTACTTCGTGGGCTTTTTCGTAAAATCTTATTAGTTTTCCTGTTGGTACGTCGCTGAGCATCATCGTTTTATCTTTACTTGTAGAAAAGAGTATTTTCCCATCTGTACTAAATTCTACATCACGACAAGCCTTTGTGTGTACTTCGAGAGTGTCTAAGAGTGTATTTTCTTCGTTGGTGTATTTGTAAATGAGGACATCACCGACAATATTCGCTACTGCTAATAAATCTTCTTTGGGATGAAAACAAATGTCTGTAATGAAATCGTCACATTGAATGGGAGGTGGGTGATCACGTTTTCTTTCACATTCACGACGAATCGCTTTAATTACTTCGTCCTCTTCCTCGTCTTCGATGGTCTCTTCAATATCTGAGTCTTTGGGTTCTTCTGTTGAAATGTTTTCTTCCTCTAAATCCGAAGAATCGGACATTGACACATCCGAACTATCGTCTGAATCACTTGAAGCCATTATTTCGTCTGTATTTGGCATCTTATTATTTTCTCTAACGCACATAATATGAATTTATTATTATTTATGTAGAGACTTGAAAAGAACTTTCAAAACATGGTTTCAATCATGTTTCAATGAAGGTTAGGTTCA
Organism: Silvanus unidentatus; assembly: GCA_963930825.1. NCBI lineage: Eukaryota > Metazoa > Arthropoda > Insecta > Coleoptera > Silvanidae > Silvanus > Silvanus unidentatus. Next base: position 4,897,329 of record OZ005758.1, read on the forward strand.
TTTGTTTAGTAATTTTTTTGTTATTATGTTTAATTTTTATTAATGTTATTTTCGTATTTTATGTACAAAAATTACAATTACCGATCAAAGGAAAATAAAAAACCATCTGAATAGAAATTATATTCGCCCTTGTTTATATGTATGAAAAAAAATTTATGTTAAAAAAGAAAAAAAAACATCAATTACATAATTTAGTTTATTTCTTAATTCGATTTTGGCTACCCTGACTGTCAGCTACTTAATAATTATCTTGACATCTTCATGTTTTTATGTAAAATACATATTATTAAAAAGATTGGAATTTTTATAAAAATTTATTCTTCTAACTGTCTTTTTTGATTAAATATTGTGAAATATGACAATGGGCGATGAAACACCAGTTCAATCGTTAATATTGCCTGTTTTAATACGCCCAATTTTATCACAGGTATGTTTACATTAAATTTACATAAAGAATTTGGTTGTTTAAACAATTCTCTATTTCAGTTAGAGAAACAAGATGTTAGTGCATCCCAAACATTACGTTCGGCCCTTACAAAAGCAGAAACTTCTTATCCTGGACTTACATACGACCTAGTGGTTGGAATAATGCGAAGGAGCGACTTAACTGTAAACATGAACGAAAGTATTTTACGTTTACAAGGGGCAGCTAGTGATACTGATGGTAATCACCAATCAATCAACTCATTTAATTCAAACCTCACATGTACTTAATGATTTCAGTTGTGGAATATAGACTGAATCGTTCCGAAGATGCTTTCCAGGAACTTAATAAAAAATCCGCTGCTCTAAAGCGAATTTTAAGTAGAATTCCAGACGAAATCACAGACAGAAAAACTTTCTTGGAAACTATAAAGTACTATTCGTGTCATTGGATTGAATGCATTCAATTTAAACATTCCTCTGTTGTTTTAGGGAAATTGCAAGTGCCATTAAAAAACTCCTGGATGCTGTAAATGAAGTAAATGCCTTTATCCCTGGAAGTACTGGTAAACAAGCTTTAGAACAACGTAAAAGGGAATTCGTCAAATATTCCAAACGGTTTAGTAACACATTAAAAGAGTACTTCAAAGAAGGACAGTAAGTATTACTTTTCAAACGTGACCAAATCTTTAAATATTAATTTACAATGCTGACTGGGTTTGCAAAATTTTACTGCATTCCATTCACCTAATCTAGAAAACATATAACCCAGAATTTATGACACTACAATCTATTTAAATTAGTCTAATTTGAGTAATTTTGTTTCAGTGCCAATTCAGTATTCGTTAGTGCATTGTATTTAATTCATCAGACCAATATGATTATAGCAACTGTAAAAAATAAATGCGAATGAATTTTATTAATTAATTTTATTGTTGATTGTACGTAGATTTGAATGAAATTAATATTTTATCTTGTATAATTTTTTAAATAATAATATTTCTGGTAATGGTAAGTTAATTTTTAGAAATATTAGATGTTATAATATTATAAATATATTTATTAATAAAAGTTGGTTGAGAATATTCTTCCCCAACCGATCTGAGTAATTGGATTTTCATTGGAATGACGTGCATTGCGTATGGAAATAAATCCTTCGCCCACAGGTCCACGGGGAGAATAAAGAATTCCTCAAACCCAAGAGATGGATTGGAAATATACGTACAAGCATTGATCGCAGAAACGCCTGCTTTTTAGTCAACACGGGATACAAATACACATGTTGATTGAAAAATGATTGGCTGCTTTTGCGTAGAGGGTTGTGATTGTCACGTTGCATTTTCACGTGAATTTGAATTTCCACATTGGTGGTATCTGCACAATTTCATCTGTACATTACACCACCAACAATTAAACAAAATGGATTTTATTTCGTATTCATAATATTGAGTGTAATAAATGTGTTAATAATGTTACAGTTTTTTAACCATTATTATAGTTTATATTTGATTATATTGAGATGCTCTGCTATGATGTTTTTTCAAAATATTTTCGTTTGAATTATTTTCGTTTTGTTGTGTGTGTTTATAAAATTTGTCTACTTACGTTTTCAATCGATTTTTAAATGGGTTTTGGTGTTATATCATTACACTTTTCCTAATTTTTTTGTTAGAAAACATGTTTGGTGTTTCCTTATTTAAATTATGTGTTCAGCTCACTTTTTGAAAAATTGTTCCTTTTGGTAAGTAGAAAAATGGGATATTTTATGCATGTATGTTTAACTAGGAATCGAAATAAAAATTGAATATGTTTTCTTAATACGATGGGATGGTTGAAGAATAGTTTGTTCGTATTTTTGTAGCGACCATATTTCGGGTCCGAAGTCTAATAATTTGTAGTTCAAGGATTTTGAAATGAAAAAAAAAAACGAATAATAAGTAAATAAATAGATATATGATACATGCGACAGAAAACAAATCATTTCTTTCTTTCTATTATTATGTAACATGTCCAATAAATTTAAATTATCTAATCCAAATCCATAAAATTGAGTAAAAATAGTATTAAAAGAGAAAAAGTGTCGTTGTATAACCAACTCAAAGTCTTTGGCAAACTTATTAATTCCCACACGAATTTACATAAGCAGATCGAGCTCTTCAATATGTAAATTATCTTTCTAATTATTGTTTGGTGTACCCTCATAATCTATGTGACCTTTTCAGGGAATAAGGCTTGACACCGCTCTTTTGTATATATTTCTGGTATCTTATTATTTAAGTAATAATAATAAATTAATGGGGTTGTTTTTGATTTCCGTGTTGAAATTTTGATTTATGAAAAAAAAATTCATTAATTAAAACTTATTAGAATTCGATATATGGAAATATTCATCCAATCCTTGCGAATGAGAGACAACTAATAAACTAGCTCTGCTTAGACTATGAACAAAATTTAGGCGGCTCTAAGACAATTCTCAAAATTATGAAATTTTTTCAAGATAATTAGATACACTTTGCTCCATTTCATGCATTTTTCTTGCATATTCTATAAGTGGTGTAAAAAACAATGAAAATCGTACATTTTTTAACGATTAATTAACGAAGGCCGTTTTACTGAAACCTTTCTCAAAAAATACGACGATAAAAGTTTTGTTTACTCAAAACAATAAAGCCAATATGGTCTAAATTTCAAAACAAATCAATGAAAGAGGTCAGTAAAAAGTTCCTCAAAAGGCTATTTTGGAATTGGTAGTCATGGACATTTTATTGCCCTTTCCATTTTAATGAGCATGTTAGTCAATTTCACTGTGAACCTGCCCCTATTGTAAAGGAATAGATTGACGTAGGTTTGGGGTTTACAAAATTATATATTGTACTGGAAAAACACGTGGACTACCTCGTGATAGTATTTTCCTCCTCGTGTACATTAATAAAGTGGTAACTGGATCTCTATTCTTATTGAGAGAACAAAACGTCGGAAAAATAAAATAACCACACCATGGAAAAGCTTATATACAAATACTAATAAATTCATCTTTATTCCAACTCTTATGGGAATTATTTAAATGAAATATCGCGAAATTAATTGATTTGCTAGCTGAATTGTTGAATTAATTATTAATTAATTAACACAATAATAATATAGTTTCCACCCACCACACACATGTTGCAGGCGCATTTCCAATAAATAATTGTTTACATTCTCATAAATTTATCAAACACATGTTTGTATTATTAATTTACAAACATTTTATTCGAAATCTAACGGTAAACAATGATCGAGCTTACATACTTTGAATTATTATAAAAAGGGGTATGTCTATAGTCTGTAATGTAACTGTTATATTATTGCATATTCACCGTTACAACGGTATTAAATTATTTAATAACAGACGCATTTTAAGCGAAAGTCTTGTGCAAGGTCTTTGCGAATCCTTCTAAAATAGCGAAAGTGTTTTGATTTGTTTTCACGTACAACCGTTTAATCTAGTTAAAGCCGTTGTCAATTGTTCTTGTACTCAATCCTCAACCTAATTATCATCAATTTATGGTAAGTGAATTAATCGAATTTCGATTCAATCCCAAAGCTTCTGCCAAAATTATCTACTTTGAACCTTAGACAGTTTCCCGATTCTAAATCTAAATTCCTCCTTTCAGAATAGTCTTAACGAAAATTGACAATATGTGGACATCAACCGCGACAATATTTTCATCGTTAGGTGCCCGTAACGGCGATACATACACTGTAAATGATGACTGCCTCGGTAAGTCAAATTTCCAGTTTAATTTTGAATCAAATCCATCCAACTTTTCTCTCCTCCCAAAGAAATCCTCGAAGAGATCCTTCGAAATTTGGAGACAGAAGACTGCCGACAACGTCCATTCCGACGGTCAGTTGGCAATGCACAAAATATGAAGAAAAATCTACTTCCATTATTGATTGCGGTGAAAGATGAATCCATTGTGGAAGCCACAAAAATCATCGACACCATCATAAAAATCCTTGTGAATTTAACAATACCAGTGGAATATTTGTTAGCGATGAACACGATTCGGTATCAACAATACCAGTTCGAAAATTTATCATTACAAGATGATAATATTGTGACGGAATTAAATCGGCTATTAACCACCAGTAAACAGGCGTTTACGGATAGCCGAAGCACCAAAGCAATTGTCGATCACATCAAATACTTTATCGACAAAGACACACAACAATTGGACCTAGAACAATGTGACAGTATTAATAATTGCTTGTTATTGCTTAGAAATATCTTGCATATACCTGAAATAAAATCGTCCACATTATCTACAAGTAATTTGCCAATGACATCAGGGAGTAGTGCTACAATTTACTCTACAATGCAAAACCAAATCATATGGAATCTCTTCACGCAGAGTATTGATAAAATCATTATTTATTTAATGTCTTGTCCACAAAAGGTAACAAAATTAACAATTACTGCTCATTTGGTGGTAGGTTTTCTTGAATTATTGCTCTGTTTGTTACATTCGTTATAATTTAAAATAGGGTGGGTTGAATGGGTCACAACTAATCTAGTTGCACAACATTTTCACAATCACAAAAGTGTTGGCATTGTTAAAATGTGTTCATTGAAAAATGATTTCTTATGAAAATCGTTGTGCAACTAATCGTTTGTGAAAAATTGGAATACGACAATCAACAATACTAACAGAAAATCCATTTTTAAATGCTCGCCTAGTTAAAACGAAATTTTTTCTTTCTCATATTCATTATTCCTTGATTAAACATTAAACATCGCCATTTTACCCTTAGATGTATTGGGGTGTGACAATGGTGCAAGTAATCGCCCTCATATATAAAGATCAGCATGTTGGCACTTTACAAAAAATGCTAAACCTCTGGTTGGAGGCGTCGTTTAGTGAAAGTTCAGATGACAATGAGAGTAACACTTCACCCCCTGATCAGGGCAGTGGAGACGATTCGTCACCCATCATCACCTCAGATCCAACATCAGACTCTAGTGATACAGGTGGTAGTTGTGATCGCAATCACCAACAAAATCAAATGACACTAACAAATTGTAACAATACTATAAACACCATGAAAAATAACCAGAACCAAGGACTGGAACGGAAAGCGAGCGCTTGTAGTGATTTAGCGCGTTGTGTTGCCCAAAATCGTAACAAAAACGCCTCTATAAAGAGAGTGAAAAGTACGGAAACGGAATTGAGTAACAGCAGTAGTGGAATATCATCGATGGGACAAAGTAATGAAGATAATTCTTCTATTATTTCACCTGAGAGCAATCAGCAGAGTCCGAAATCAAGTCCATCGGTGGGGACGTGTTTGAAGAAGCGCGATAACCCTTCGTCTCAGAGCGAAATATCCGATTGTGGGTATGGGACACAAGTGGAGAATCAGGAGAGTATTTCGACATCGAGTAACGATGATGATCAGCCACGTCAGAAGCCCGTTCATCAAAAACCGCATACATTCCAGAAAACTAGGTATAATAGTGGGAAAAGTAGGGCCACGTCAATATTGGAAAAGAAGGAGTTAAGGAGGAAAAAGTTGGTGAAACGAAGCAAGAATAATATGTACGTCATCCGAACACGTTTCTCTTGTCTGTTTAGTAATTATTCTATTTCTATTTAAAGTATCAAAATGAAGGGACTTATCCATCACTTGCCAACAGACGAGGACATTGCAAACATAGTCAAAGAATTCACCGTGGATTTTCTATTAAAAGGATACGGAACGTTGGTGTACGATTTGTACACTCAACTCTTGACAAACATTCACATTCCAATCGATACATCGCACTTTTTTTGGCTAGTCACTTATTTCCTTAAATTTGCGACACAATTAGAATTGGATTTTGAGCATGTCAGTCAAGTACTTTCCTATGAGATTTTGTCCTATTTGACATTCCAAGGTGTTTGGGTGTATGAGGAGTTGGAGATTTTGTACCGGATTCCAGAGGCTGATTTGAAACCTTGTTTGAGACGATTACATTTGGTAAAAATTTTACTTAAAATGATTTACGATATATTGATGGGAAATTGTGATTTTTAGGTGGTTACTGCAATAAGGGAGTTCCTTCAAGGTGTGGAAAGTTATCAAAAAATGATTCATTTAAACGATACTGATCGCAAAACATTACAAAAAGTGCAATTACAAATTAGCCAAACGGACGATTTACGTTCTTTGTTTGTACTGTTATTAAGACAATACAATCCAAATATGCAGAGTAAACAGTATTTACAAGATTTAATACTAACGAATCATAATTATTTACTGTTTTTGGATAACAGTTCAAAATTGATGGAAAACAAACAAGAGTTCAACATTATGGATCATTTAAAACAGTGCGTTAAAGCATATATTTAAAAGACTGAACGTTTAATTTGAAATGCCATTTAGATTTGCAACCGTGGAAATAATGCGCCAATATGGTTTACTGTTGGAAAATTTCAAGGAAAACGGCGAATTCGTAAATAATTGCATATTTACAATGATGCATCATATTGGAGGTGACTTACAACACGCGTCTACCCTCTTTCAACCGAGCATACTGAAAACATTCTCACAAATATGGGAAACTGATTACGAATTATGCGATGTTAGTATACCTATACGATTTCATTTTATAAAATGAAATGCTCACCATTTAATTACCTTTCAGGACTGGTGCGATTTAATTGAATATGTGATCCATAAATTCATCAATACACCACGTACCTGTTCAGATGTGATTACTAAAGACAGTCTCGAAATTATTCAGGAAGAACCCAGTCAAAATATCGATAAAAATTCGTCAGTAATTGATGGAACGAATGTAGAGTAAGAATTTCCCCCAAAATAAATGATTTATTTTTATTGTAATTTAATTCTTTTTCAGATGGACGAAAGAAGAACAGGAAAATTTACTTAACTATTATAATCAAAGTCGTGATACAAGTGATACAATTGCAAGCATCACAAAGAAATACGAAGAGAATGGTACACGAAATAAAACCCACATATCCATTATAAGTGAATTGTTGAAACAGAACATTATAAACGATTCGCAATATAATGAATTTACAACAAATTTAGAGACAACTGACAACAGTTTAGAAACAATCACAGAATTAGATAATAACCAACAAGAAACTGACAAAAATCACGCAACACAAGAAACATTAAACTGCGAAGAAAACTTATTAGATAGTGATATAAAAGTCTTAAAAGAGTATTTCATAAAAGAGAATAAAAATGGTGTGATTTTATGGTTACAAAACATTCTATTAGAAACATGTTTTGTTAAATTAATTCTGACAAATGCGGAAGAGTTTAAGGAAAATTCAAATGTAGTCAAACCGACAGTTTATTATTTTGCCTGTAAGTAATTGGAATTGGTAAACTAATTTGAATTGTTTGTAAAATAATGAAATTATTCTTTCAGTTCTAAATCTCCCAATACCTCTTGTGCCTTGGACCACAGAGCAAGCAAACAGCTTAAAATTGCAACCATTTATTTTACTCTTACACAAATTGGGCTTCTATTTACCACTTGATACTGGTAAAATATTCGTAAGGATTCCAAATTTTTGGAATGCTTCTCATATATTTAGTATAGCACAACAATTAGGACCAATCGATTCAGGTAAATAAAATAACAAGACCACAAAAAACGGACTAGAAACCATTTTAAAAAATTATTAGATTTGTAAAACAATTTTCAGGTATATTTGAGGACAATTCAACCAAAGTTTGTGTGAATTTAGATTACTAAGTTTGACTTACTAATCCATTAGTAATAAAAATTCAAAGAAAATCCAATTATTATCTTTAGGTTGAATTCTTCTCTGTAGCTATCTAAAAACCGTTATATAAATTTGATGTATTTAACAATGAAATAACATTGATTTCTAACAGCTTTTCCACAAAATTCTCTTAATTACGTACACAAATCCAAAATGCTCTAATAAATAATAATGCAGTGACAGCGGGCGCACTATGCAGTATTACCTAATAAAAATCGAAGGGAAAATTCGGCAAATCTTGAACACTGAGAGGGGTATTGAACATATCGATTTCTAACGCACAAAAATAAGTATAAAATTCGATACACACACTTGAACAGAATGCAGGTTAGGGTAGACTAAATTTAATAACTTATTTTCACAATTTATTCCTCATTCTCATATAAAACGGTCATTCTTTTGTATTTCTCAATTTTCTTTTGTAGCCAAATTAAAATTTGATGTAAGGAAGTTGAAGGGCAGTAATACAACAATATTAAATTATTTCGAAGGACATACAACTACAGCCCTATCCGAATGCGGCCGATTTTCTATGTCCGACTTAAAACAAGCTCCATCCATGGTCCGATACACACCACTGTAAGTACTTTTCTCTTCAGTCATATTTTCATCATCTAACAAAATTCATCACTCTTTTCATCCGTAACAATTTTAACACATTTCCAGGCCAAATTGGGCAGATTGGTTTCAAACTATTTTACAGAATAAATTAGCGCCCAACATGGATGAGACGTTACCAATTTCTAGGTAAAACTTATACATATAATTGGGTATTTTACTGTGCTCTTTCTTATTTCGCATCTAACTCTATTTAAAAGCTGTTCTTGTATATAAATAAAATCAATGATATCCGGCAAACAAATAACACAATACAATTTTGTTCTCATTTAGCACAAATCAATTGTCAATCTTAATTCCTGAAACGGACAGAATGCTGCCAGTTCCTGCACCAGAATTATGTTTAGTCACAAGTATAAATAAAAGGACACCAACTGAAATGGAATGTTGTTCACCAATACATGAATCTTGTCTTTTATTAAACGATGATATTGAAAGAACAAGTACATGTGGCACAGCGTCCGTTGCATCCGATTTAACAAGGATGTACGTTAGTGATGAAGAGGAGAAAATCATCTTGTTGTTAGATGAGAAGAAAAATTAAGCATATCTTTTTTTTATTTCTTTTAGTGTTGTATTACGGCAATTGGGTTTACTTAGTTAATTCAAGTTGTTTGTTTCATTCAGTCATACAATTTTGATGTATTTTGTTGTGTACATGTTTTTGTTTTGTTGGGTATTTAACTAATGGAAAATGTCTTTATAAAATTACAAATATTTCAATGTAGTATTGTTTCTATACTCGTGTAGAAAATTTGCTATATTTTTATATATATACTTTTATCGATGTAATATATTATTATACAATGTACAATGTTTATTTAAAGTTGTAGGAATATGTAAATACGAATTTATTCGGTCCATTTTGCAGCTTTCAAATAAATTCAATGATTTGTATCGTGTTTGGTAACGATGTCAATATACAAATCGATCTATTGGTTTTATGCAACAAATCTAACATAGTTTTTTTGTTTCATAAATTAGTCGTATCAATTACTGTTAATTTATTGTCAATAAAAATTCTTTAAACAAGAATCGAATTTAATATCTCGCATATACTAAAGGAATGTTTATTTAAAAACCATTTTCGGTAATAAACAATTTTTATATTAGAACCTGATTAGTGATTAACGATGAGATTACAATTCTATTAAAAATATTAAATAAACAGTCTTGTTTTCATATAAACATAATTAATAAAAAAGCATTTAAATATTAAATAGCAACAATTAAAAATGTACGAAATTAGTGGAGCTTTTCTGGATGAAAAACAATACAATTGACTGATTTTTTCAGAGTTCCTCGGACAAGTAAAAAAAAAATCAGTCAACTAATCACTCTTCATCCAATACAACATCATATTTGTTTAGTTTTCTTTTTATTTTGTTTAATTAGTGACTCTACACTACCATATTTACTGGAATATGGTGTTATGCTATCTGCTACAGCATCAATAACATTATTTTCTAAATCATCACTTGTACTTAAATTGGACGCATTCATTACAATTGTACTCAAATCGTCACTATGTCACATAATCTTATAAAAATTATTAAAACTTAACCGAACACTCAACAATTGTAAATTCATATTCGAACTAGACGACAACAATTTCAAATACTGCTTAACAAATATACCATAACTTTGCGATAAACATTTTACCTGATAACGTGTTGTTTCCAAAAACTTATGAAATTCCGCTACACGACCCTTCGCCTCGGTCTGCTCTTTCAATGTTGGCCCAAAACCGTTTACATTTTTCTCACGATATGCCATAAATGCGTCACTCTCTTTCGACGTTGTTACATATAGCACTTCTTGATAGCCTTCCAATGTTACAATGAAGTTATAAATCGAGATTAAGTTCAAAAACAAACTCTGCAACAATTGAATTATTAGAAAAGCAAAAATGAGTGCAAATGTAGTAATTACTCTTGATTCCTCGTCTAACAGCACTCCACTTTGCACCGAAGACAAAAACTTCGTATGGGCTTTTATTATATCATCTAAACATTCTGCTCGATTCACTTGGTTCAACATTTCAGCCCACGAACATTCAAGCACTTCAAATAGGAAATAGTACTGGGTTTGGTGAAGGAAGTGAATCATTTCACTAGTTAAAATATGAATTGTATGCATCAATGGTTTCAATTCTAAAACAACACCAAATTAAACAAATCTCTACTAAATTTAAATCTGTTCAAATGTACCTTTAATTTGCTTAAATTGCTTAGCTAACGTAATTTGTTGTTTTCTCATGTTAGTTAATAGAAATTCCATCCGTTTAGCACGCCATAAAGCACCAAATAAACTCTCATAAGTTGGCATAGTGGGTTGAAAAATTGTCCCAACTGGTCCATCGACAATATAAACCAAAGAGAACAAATCCCAACCAGAATCACCCTTGGATGGTACCAGAACTTTAACATTAAGACGTTTCAAAGTGTCTTCATCTTCAAATTGTGCATTCGTCACCCGTATTGCCGATTCCAATATCGTTGTTAATGTGTGACAGTAAATTTCTTGGCCAGGTTTATTTAATTCCGGACTGAAAATAGAAAAAATCTCAATATTTCAATAAACAGATAAACTGAACATTAATTACGCAAGCAATTCCATCAAATGTCGAATAAAATCGCCTTGTCCAAGAAGCAAATACTTCCTTAACGATTGCAAATGTTGATATAATCCATATTTGTTCTTCAACAAATCCAAGACACGATATGAAGTTTCTTTGTACACATTTTCCAATGTGGCATGGAATTCAATGCTTTGTTCCGGTGCAAACAAAGCTTCAGCTATAAAAATAGAAAATTTAATAGCCATTCAGTGACTTGAATCGAATTAACAAACCTGAAGTGGTTTTAAACAGTTTCTGCAATGCGCCTCTGCCAGGCAATTCGCCTCCATCCTTACAGATCTGCCTTAAAAAGTTTATACTCTTGCCAGTAGCCAAGATTCGATTCGCTTGGTCCATTGTAATAAAACTAGGAATCATTTGTTGACGAACATGATATTTGTCGTGCCATAAACGTTCCACTTTAATAATATCACGAATTTCGATGAAAAACTCACTATAAGGATCGTTAATTTCACCATCTAACAGCCAACGAGAGAGCATTATATACAATGGTTTACAGACATTTGTTAAAACACGTTCAGACACTTCTTGGGCACATTTCGAACCGTGTTGAAGGAAGCCATGTATTGCGGAGATCAAAGCACCACCTTTCTTATCACTGCACAATTCCGCTATATAAGCTAGCCATTCAAATTTCGTATGGTGATCGTAAATTAGATGCACAACTCTTCGCAAACCGATCTCGGAATGTTCCAAATAGCTGTTTTTGTTCATACTCGCTTGCATAAGAGCGACAGTTTTATAATAACTTGACAATTCTTCACGTAAAATAGCAATTAATGCTTGACAAATCACGCCAGTGTGTTTATCGTTTTGTTCACAGTAATGCTTTAATTGATTGTGAAGAAAACTTGTTCCTAATAAGCGTTCTACAAGACTCCTGTGAATTGGTGATAAGTTCTTTGAGTATTTCGGATCAATGACGAATCCTAGTCCTCCAGCCTCTTTTCGAATGTATTTTCCTTCGACTCCTTGAAATGAATAGATTACATCTTGAAGTAATTCGATTTCCGTGACTGTGTGGAGATTGGAAATTTTTGATGTGGTGCTTAGGTATTCTGGTCTCGACCAAATGGTTGATGAAACTGATGTTGCCTGGGAACTCTGAAAGATTCTCATTAGAAATGTTTAAAGTGAAGAGAATTGGTTTAATTACTTGGATTTTACTGTTAAAGTTGAAACGCTTGTTTTCGAATCCATCGTATATTTGTTTGATACTTTCTGTCGAGGGATTATCTGTGATTGAATGTTTTGATTTACTGGAAGTGAGAGTTGTGGTTGAAGGCCTAAATTTCTCAAATTCACTAAAAGTTAATTTATTTGACAAGTTTTTATTCAGCATGGACAAGTTGTAGAAAAAGCTTAACATTGACGATTTATAGTGGAATGTGCTCTGAAATAAAAACGTTTTGAAAATATAATGCAGAAATAGTGGAATGTCCTACCGGTTTACAGAGATTCGTGTATAAGAGATTGAACTTTTCAACATTTTCTTCCGATTCTTGGCTTAGCATTTGTCTGATTTGTTCCAAGAGGTAAGGTTCATCACAGGGACTACTTGTCCGTAGAGACGATGAGGATAATACATTTGAGGCAATTGTGTATAAATTCTCCGCGATGCCTGTGTGAAGGATTTGGATGTTTAGTAAAAAATAGATGAGAAGAGCTTGTTTTACCTTGATCGGCTCTTGCTAAATGACAACATAATTGATTGAGTAGTTGGGACACTGTTTCATTATCACGATCACCCCGAAAACTCATTCTAATATTCATATAATACTTAATTAACTTATTTTAAATTAGTTTTATTCTAACTGTCATTACTGTCATTTATAAACTGTCAAGCTTTTGGGACGGTGGGGGCGCCAAATACCAATATATACAGATTTCTGATGGAAATTTAAATTTCTAGTAGGGTGTAAATTTTTCAGAGGGCGCTATGAAACCTTGAAAAACAGCAAGCTTCACACCATAGACAAAAGAAGAAGAGGTGAGGAGTGTCAGCAATTCTTCACAAACACAGTGGATATTTTCTTTAATGTATCTGTTTTCTACTGCTGTTTCAGTAATTTTACTGTAAATTTTAGAGATCTGAATGTGTAAACTAGTGAATTGTGATTGCAGAGTTAATTCAGTGTTATTATCATGGCCAGGTAAAAACTACAAACAAACAATCAAATGAGCTTTACAAAAATTGTTTTATTTTAGTATTGATGAAAACATCTTAGAAGATGATGGAGACGGATATGATTATGAATATGACGATATTGATGGAGAACGAGAAAAGGCACTGCTAGAGGATGACGATGACTACAATAATGATACTCAATCGGATTTAATTCTTCATGAAGAAGTTGACTTGGATGAAGAGGAGGAAGGTAATAATAATGCAAGGATGTTCAATGGGGATACTAATCTCTTTGGGTTCTAGAGTCGACTCAGCAGAACAGAGAGAACAAATTTACTACAGAACGAAACGCTCAGCAAAACGAACAACAGGAAACTGTTGTTCGTAATTTTAATAACCAGCCAAATAGTAAGAGGGTTTTTCTATAAGAATACTTTCTGTTAACATACTAAATTGATGTCCTTGTAGGAGTACCATTCAGGAAGAATTTTCCAAGAAGAGGCGGTCAATCTCCGAACAAGTTTGTTCGCAGAAGAATTCATCTGAATCCACGTTTCAGACCACGGGCTCCTCAAGCATCTAATAATGGTAAATCAATTGTCATCAATCACCTGTACATATATTAATGTTAATATTTTGTTTAATTTAGGGTGGAACCCTCAACCAGCTCCCAGACCATGGATACCCCAACCAAGTATTCCAATATGGAATAATCCACCAACGATTCAAAACGTTTGGCCTCAGCAGCCACCTCCATTGATGCAACCGCCACAGTTTCCACCACCCCAAGTGCCACACTTGAATAATCAATGGTACGGAGGAAACGGGTACCAAAATCAGGTAAGTGTCCATTTGGATTATTCGCGACTAGCCAGAACAAGTGGCGCCCACAGATGGTAGAAATTTAAAGCAACACACAGGGGTCCCTTTTTATTTCTGGTTATTTGTGGTTATTTTAACAATACATTTTGAATCGGTTTGAAACCATTTTGTTGCCCCTGTCCGCTAATTTGTCTTTAGAAGGGCCGCTACGTTGTTCCTGCGAGTGGCAAATCTAATTTTTCTAAAGATCCACATAAACATTTTTTCAATGCAAAAATTGAATTTTACTTTTTACATACATAACTAGAATTTATAGTTAATTTGTTTATTACATATTTATATATTTTGTCAGAATTACACGCAGTGGAATGTACCTGCTGATGTACAATATCCTCAGCATCAATTTAATCAGGTAAATAGTTGCTGTGTGAATGTCGATTGCTTGTCGCATCCTAAATGCTTTTCATGGAGTTAACTCTTTACAGTACTCTATAATTGCTTAGGGTATTAAATAATTTCAGGGAAGGCTAACAATCTGTACTAATTAGCAGTAGATAATTACATAGTTTTAAATCCATACCCTCCGCATTTCTTCTTTATCGGCCTGTTATTTTTATTTACCGTTTCTTTACAAAAATAATTATAACAAGTATTACATATTTTATAGCCACCGTTACCCTTTTGTCAAAACTCTGCCCCGGTGCAACAACGATTGGGTTTTAACGCCAGTAAGACAGAAATATTCACACAATCCCATCAGTCATTTCCGCCACAACCTCCACCACAGCCACAGCCAGTGATTAACTTTAACAATTATGCGGTGCCAACGAAAGCAAGTGTGAAATTCTTTCCCCGGAAAAAATTCAAACCATCTGCTTCGAAAGAAATTGTCATCAAGCAGAACATTTGCGTGAAACAAACAACAAATGTTGTGCAACCAGTGCAAGTAAAAGAGCCAGAAGTAGTTGACCCCAAGGTAAGTGATTGTTTATTTTCAATTTTAATTAATAAGTGAAGAGTTTCTCATGAGTGATTTTATTGTAATAAGAATTTTTCGTGCTTTTTTAGGAGACTGATGAGGAGCGCGAATATCGGATTAAGATCCAGGAGCAAAAACGATTGCGCGAAAAAGTGCTGGCTGAAAAGGAACGCAAGAGGAAACTTGCAGCTGAGCAACAGCAACAGGAGGCGCAGCAGCAGCAGCAGATTGTAAAACAACAGCCGCAACAGCAACGACCGCCTCAAATACCGCCACAGAAACAATTTAAACAACAGCCGCCGAATTTCCAACTGAAAACTGCACAGCCACAACAGCAACATAAGCAAAATCCAAATATGAAGAGCGGCATTTTTAATAACAGACTTGTTTTACCTGGATCGAATAATATACACATCCAGTGTGTTGATTCAACGTCGACATTTTTTAATGAAAGAACAATTCTGGCTAAAGATACGACTTTGCCAGATACGCGTTTAGTAGTTATAAAAAATTTGTCGGACAGCACAAACAATAGGAATATAATTTCATTGTGCAAGCCTATTGGGGATATAGAGGTAAGAAGGAGAATGTGATTTTTTTATTTTTTTTTTATTTTTACGTATTCAATTATTAGGGTTATATTTCTTAACCCTCTTTTTAAGTAAATGTTATGTTGAAGTTTTTGAATCTCTTGTTTTAATTTTCAATTTTTTATTATCGAGTTTTGAATGTTTCTTTATTTTATTTGTAATGAGATTAGAAATAAATATTTTCGGTTATTCTTTTTGTACAAAGTGTACTTATTGATCCAATTTTGGATTTGGATAATGAATTGTGATTCAAACGCACTTGAACTTAAATCATAATCAAATTTTAATTCTATTTTACTGAGATTTCGAAAATTTCATTATTTTTTTCTTATTTTTACGGACTCAATGGATATGGTTTTAGAAAATGCGTTAGTTGTTTTTATTTTTACGATATGCTGTTTTTGCGTTTCAATATGAATTCGTCGTTTCTAAAATAGACAAACATTTATTTTAAAATATAGAAGTTTTCTTCCACTTTAATTATTTAGTTAAAAGCAGCCACATACATACAGTTTTTCCTCATAACCCAACTGTGCAGTCGAGCACTTTGAGTTTTTTTCTCAACCTGATCGTTTCTGCAACATAGACTGATATTAATCAAGATTTTCCTATTTACTGTTAATGTTAAGAAGAATGTATGGTAATAAACTATAAAAAACAACGAAAAGTGTTTCAATTGAAACATACACGTTGAAATGGCTCTCTTCAGTTATATAGAATGGATTTTCAAATAGGATTTTTGTGTGCATGGTCCATCACAGGCCTAAGATCTTCAACACACTAGCTGAAGAAAATTTCATGATTTGGACTGCACAGTCCAAATCTTGAGGAAAAACTGTGGCTGCCTTCATAAACTTCCCAATTTTTGCTAACATTTATAGTAACATTAAATCCGTTTTTGAAAGTACAAATATTCATAGTGTTACATTTATTATGTGTATAACAATATTTTCCTGATTAAATGTGTATAATTAATAAGGTATAATAACCATTCTGTGATATTGAAATTACGACCTGTGCCTAATGATTAATTTTTGCCTGTGATTATTTTTTTCAATTAATCTCCTTATTGTCAATTAACAGAAGAACATTTAAAATTAAAATATTTTTTAATCACGGTATAAGTAACATACATTATGATTAAATAGAATTTCCACAGTATCAAGTTATGTTTATAGACCAAAATCTGTTTTATTCTTAAAGTATTTTTTGAATTTTATTATTATTATACTCGTACATGCATATAGCTGAATTGTCCGCATAAATATAAATTTTTCCATATATATACGAAAATGACAATTTATTTGTACGTTCATGAAATTAACCAAGAAGTTGCTCTCTAAATTTGTAGTGCCATTTCGCACATTGTTATGCGGTGTGTTATATTCTATTATTATAGTATAAAATCGATTTCTTTAATGAATTATATTCTCTAAAATGGGACATTGCAATACACCTTACAATAAAATAACCATTAGATATAGGGTTTGTTTATAAAATTCCAATATTGGAAGAATTTTTTTTTGAAAAAATATACCAAAACACCAGTATTATTTATAATTGTTTAATTTAGATTTCTTTACTTTGTAAAGTACACGAGTATTTTCATTGATTAGATCAACAAGGACCATAATTTAAATATGGAATTGAGATTTTGCAAAATACTTTCAGACAATAATTACCTCGGGCTTTGAAGATTCAGAAAATCCTAGATTTAATTAAATAATTTAATTTAAATAATGTAAAGTCCTATTTGATATAATCAATATTTACGTGTCAGATACATAATTATGGATATCAAATATCCCAGTGATTCAAATAATCAAATATCAAAATCAAGAGTTGTGAAAACAATATTTTTATATGTATCTATATTGTGCCATTTACTATACTTTTTTTACGAGGAAACATGTCTTATTACTTTTACAAAGATCATGTTTGAAAGTGCATCCTTCTTAAATGTGGTCGCTACTTCTGGTTTTTGGCTTCTGGAATTTTGGAAAAAAATCTACATATAATGCTTACTTTTCTTCTGTATTAATTTTCGTTAAATAAGAAATAGAGCTTCCCGTTTTATCTGGATGCACTTTTTTATGTTTAATACAATGAATGTGTACCTAATCATAATTAAGAGAACACGAATATTTTTATATAATCAGTATTTACGCACTTTAGGTGCACAAATATTTTTTTTTAATAAGATTTTCATTTTATTTGATTTGACCAATTAAGAAAATTAACGAGTCTTTACAGCTATATTTTAAATCCAACAGTTTAATAGTTAACAAAAGTCCTATGTTATCTAAATTTTAATTGAAGAAAAATAAATAAATTATTCTTGTTCTCTTAATTAGCTTTCCTTTATAATGTACTGGTTATGTGGAACTGCCCAAGTCTCTTCATATCCTTACGGTATTTCTTTATTTAAAAAACAAATTCCAAGTATTTTACATAAATTCAGTTAAAGAGTGTATTTTTATTCTTATTTTTTTTTTTCATCAATTAACGAAAACTATGATGTTCACTCACTTCTCAATCAATTCATTTTGTAACTTTTCCAAATAGACATTTTTATTTTTCCAGTTCTTAATGCAGTGTAAAGTGGACGTTGGACATACATATTTCCAAATTATAAAAAAATTAGAATGTTCAAACTATCGATCTCGAATAACCATGTTTATATGTTGGGCATTTCTTCAAAGCCATAAACATTCGCATTTATAAATAATATCAAAGTTGATAAAAAATGTATACAGTTGTTTAAATAAAAAATTAATTGCATTTCCAGAAACTACACAGAGACAAATCTGAGCGACAGGCAACAATTCTATTCAAAAGTGTTGCTTCGGCTCACGCATTTTATAAGAAATATCAACGTTATATGCTCGATCTATCAATGATAGAAGTGTTATTAAAACCAGAGTAATTGTGTAATTAATTAGACTCTTTTTACTTAGTCTCTTTATTTTATTCAGTTTTTTTAATTGATACGTAATATCCTGTCACATAGTCAAAATTTAAATAATTTCCTTAACATTTAGGCAATTAAGATTTTATGAAATTTTTTATCCAGATTCAGTTCATTTAATGTTGGCTCTTATTGTGATTTTTTTTTGTGATTAAAACTTGTTAGGGACTTACTTTAATATCAAATTGATTGGATATTGCGACACATAGAATTGTAAACTGTGCTTTATAAAATGTTTATACATATAACTTTCCACTCATTCATAGGTATTTTCACCTTTTTGATCTTAGTGATTTTCTTCAAATTATTTTACCTCATTCATAATCATAATTTACAGTGAATAAATATTAAAATTATATTTATTTAGTAATTCAATTGTTATAGTTTTTATATTCTAATATGAATCATTAGCTTACCATTAAAGTTAAGTCTACTTATTTTAATAAAATAAATATGAAATTCAATTTTTATGGATTTTCAATGACAAATATTGACAATTTTCCTAATTTTTCACTGGACGAAAAAAACTATTTCTGTGCAATTGAATTTTTAGACTTGCATGGTGCTTTTTAGTAAAAATCTCACATATAAAAATCAAAGACGACATAATCACTCCGCTTATCCATATGATAAATAGATGATGACAATCATAAAATCGTACTGACTGAAAGTTTCCTCGTTCATTGAAGCATTTCGGTACCCTCATGCTTCTTAAATAATTATTTTTTACCAGTCCATTTTCCAATAACTTCATTAACCTGAAAACAACTTGGAAGCCTTCTCAAAATGTAGTGTTCATTTTGACTTACGATATCTTAAAAAATTTCTTAAAGGGCGAATTTTTTGCAATAGGAAAATAAGCTTCATACTAAAACAATAATAAAAATATCTTTGAACGATGAAATTCTTTAAAGGTGTTTTTTATTCTCTTTGTACATAAATAATTGCAATTATTTCCGGATTATTGCAATTATTTTGTATTTTGAGAATACGGAATCTTGTGGTTTTTTATTACATTCATATATCCTTCTAAATCCTGCAAAGAGCATATATCATAGTTGGTAAATTTTCCATGAATATAATCGTAGGCTGATGCTAGAGGAATATGAAATGCAAAATTTCCTTCTTGAACTTTCCGCATGCCTTCTTCTACGGAAAAATATTGATCCGGATAAATTTTCTTTCTGTATAGTTCCCTATGCACACCGGTTTTTATTGACTGTTCAAACATCACTTGAATTAATATTACCGTTATTTCAAAATTGTGGAACTTACTTCGAAATAAATTTTACTGTACTCGACCTGGAGTCCACCAACTTCAATTCTGCTCTTTAACAATTCTGATAGACTGTTAATCTTTACTGTTGATTGTAAAAGGACTACAATATAAGCCGAGTAGGAGACGTAAATGAACATAAAGGCACAAAATAAGATGAAAATAATTATTCTCGCCGAATAGCTTTGAGGTTCTATAACAGTCCCTATAAAAATTTTAATATTGGCCATAGACTTTTTGTGTTATATTTGTAGGTTTTTACCTTGCTGACAAACTGCTTCCAATGATAACAGTGCTACATCGCTGAATGAATATTTTTCCTGACCTCCCTGAAGTTATTGGAAAAATAACATATTTTTGAAAATTTGACAAAAATTTAAAATTGTGTTTGCTACTTTTTTATACTTAGCCTCCCAATTGAGCATCACATATGAGACAAACGCGAATAAAACTAATATCGTGATTGCAGCTAGCCACACTTTTATCGTAAACGTAATAAAGTAAATGTTATCAACATAAGACTTTGCTGGTTTCTTCAATATAAATTTGATAACAAGAGACTCTTGTTTCGTGTTTAAATAATCAACAACTTGAAATCGCTCTAATGTAAAAAACAAAGTTGTTCCTAAATATTTAAATTAAATAAAAAAATTATTTTGATCATTTTCGGATGATGGTTACCGCCTATTTCACATCGGCCTGAATGTAGTTCATCTACTAAACCATTCCATTCGCCAGTTATTTTGTTGTGGTAACCATGCCCTTTTGTCCCTATCAGAGTATAAGTGAAATTTAGATGTTCCAATGCTATCCGCATTATAGGAAAATCCATTTTGAAAAAAGGATCCTCTTTGTAGTTTCTAATAGATAGATGGATAAACCACATGTCAACGGTTTTAGATAAAAGACGTACCTTTCATAATTTTCCAAAGTTGCATTGTTCGTTAGCACCACTACAGCTTTTATATGTTTCCCTTGAAAATTGTGACGTCTTCGGACTGTTGTAGATATTGGTGTGTAAAATGTTCTTAAAGAATTGTCTTCTTCATTCCATACGCCGTATTCTTCAGAAACTGTTTTTACACATTAGAAATGCTATTTTAAGAAGATTGAATACTTTCATACCTAATTCCTTTTCTGTTCCTATTATTTTATATATTTGAAGTATCTTTGCTGTTTTGGAATTGCCTTGAAAGAGCACTAAAAAAAGTTCACTCAGTGGATAGATGGAAAAATTTTGAAGATGTTGAAATATTGAATGCTTTTTCGTCTCATCAACGAGTAATACATGTTTTAAAGGATACCTAAACCCATTTTTTTGATTAGCCTGTAAATTATTCTTAGGATTTTGACTTTTTTAATAAAATAATGTAAAAATTTACCTCTTCTAGGAGCTTTTCAGATGTAATACAATCTTTTTTCAGATCCAATACGTAAATGTTGTCAGTCCGCAAATTATTAAAAAAATCAGATGAATTTGTTTCTTTGAACATGGAAATTTGCCGTAAATTTTCATTTTTCATCAACTCGGTCAGGAATGTTTTCTTTTTATCTATGAAAGCAAACGTTTACATAAAAAGTGACAATATTTTAATTTCATACTTTTGCTCCAGCAGGCGTTAACAGTAACTGTATAATTTCCAATATCCATAAGAAATGTTTTTAGAAGTCCAATATCATTTTCGCATTTGGCAAAGGAATTTTGATACAGAAATACTAGTGATAGGAAAAATAGTTTCTTATACCACTTCATCTTCAAGTATTTTTTAAAAAAGCATTTCGTTCTTTATATAGTTCAGGAGGAATGCATTTTTTATTATTGACATACTTGTGTATGGTTTAAGCAGGAAAATTGTATACTTAGACATATTCTTAGATATGAAAATTTGATCAAATCATTTTAAATATCTTACTTTATCTCGTCAAAGAAGAGAATTTTCTTTCAACATAGACTTGATTGCACGTAATAAATATGAATTTGTATTACCTGTCAATTCTTTTATTTTCAGAAAAGAAAACTAAATATAACAGCTTAATGTTTAACTATTTAGATGCAGTCAAATATATATATGAAATTTTCAGTCTAACATGCCAGCTAATAATCTACTTTTGAAAATAATCCTAGTAATCCACCATTTAAGTCACATCCTTGATATAAAGATCTACAATCTACGCCGAATTTTCCAGCTTCTTGAGCTTCCACATAAATGGAAACCTGCTGATCTAATTTTTTGCCTCTTTTTTCAAAAGATGGTCTAAAATTATTTAATGAAAGAACTTAATTATCTTAAAATGCAACTATAGACTTCACTTACGTTAAAATAAGATGAAGGAGCTGTCCATATAATCCATTTGACTGATGTTCTGTTTGTTGAAATGCATTCTCACAAATGCTCTCCAACAGACATTCTTGTCCTTTCAGGCCTTCTCTACATTCATGCACACAATATTATTTTCTATTATCATAAACATCATAAGTTAAACAAATATTGGGTAAAGGTTTTCCCAAAACCTCTATTAAACAACTTATGAATTGAAAATTTGTTGACTTACTGATTTAAAATATTTTCTATGGTTTGATAAAGAATACTCCGATCCTCTATACTTCTTATTTGTCGGCTTGATCTCGTTATTATTGGTGGATATACCTGCAATTGAGTTATATTTTGTGGAAGGGCATATTGGAATTGAAAATTCCATCCATAAGCCAATGATTGTTTAAAGCCTAAGGTGACCGGCATGGAAATTCCTACAACAAGCTAAAAAATACCGAAAACTTGCGAAAGGATTTCTAAAATTCAAACTAATAACTTACTTTGAAAGTGTTTCCTCTTGGATAAACCAATAAAAACCTTTTCTCTCGATGTAATACCACATTTTTTGAATAAACATACGACAATATCAGAAATGAAGCCTGAAACTTAAAATTGTAGACCAAAAAATAAAATTTTAAACAGTATTCTTACTAGATAGAAAAAAATTGTATGCATTACATGCATAATTAGCAGCACACGCACAACTATTAATAAAAGCTTTACGCTACACCAATTAAGAGTTTACTAGTAAATATTGTGAACACCTGAGAACTGCCTAAGGTAAATATTGTTTGATTGTTTTCTATTCCAAACTGATTTTTTAGATAAATAATGTTTTAGCATCTTTTACAGTTACTGCTTTATTCCAAATCATGTGATTGGACTATTTATTTTCAAGTATGTACTTAAGGTAGCACTTTAAATTGTTGAAATTGTCAATAGCAACAATGTAATTGAATTCTTCAGAAGATGAATAAATAACAAGACAAATTAAATAAACCAAACATCGCTTTATATTTCCCAATAAATAATTACATACATAAACATTTAATTCAACGAATGCAAAATATTTCTGCTACGTCCTAATCGAGTTATCTCATTACTCGAACTATTCTCTGGCAATTCGCATATATAACTATACCGAATGGAACAATCCGTACCCTTATACCCATAAGAGCGCAATGCTGGATTATAAGCAAGCTTCAAACACCTTCCATCGCCTTCAATTGCCACCGCAGCGGAATTGTTATTATTTTGTGCGGTTTTTACAGGCCTGGCACTGTTGCTCCAAATCCACAACAAACCCGGATTCAGACCGCCAATCCAATAGTCTTTCCCTTTTAAATGTGTGCTACTTTGAATAAAAGCGATTACATCTTGATTCTCTTCAATTGTCTCCAATTCGGCTAAATTTGCGCCCAATTTCTTGCAATGTTTACTAGCCACTTTCCAATCGTACTCACGTCCAGCACTGCTCGAAAATAGGTAACAGTTTGATGCAATACGGGTGAAATTGTCCGGGCATGGATCTGCAAAATTATTTTGAAATTTGCATAAAATAGTGCTGGTGAAAGTTAGAGAGACAAAAAAAAATCACCTTGATCCACGCGATTACCAGCCATCACATAATAAAGCATTTCTTCTACACGGCGTAATCGTTTTTCCATGAAGTCAACACGGTAAACGAGTTTTTCAATCGCTCCCAATAAGTAGAGGTCCGTTTCGGACACTTCTCTGGTGGAGGTTTTTCTGTTGGAATTGGGTGAATTGGTGATTTTTGTGTGACTTATTTTGCTTTCTTTGGGAAGAGAAGTGGTGTTTTGAGTTATGTTGTCGTCTTTGCGGGAATCGGCTAAATAAGCGGTGTTTATGGGGATAAGTTGCATTACGCGCGCCGTTCTGGAAGAATTTTATTTAAAATTTCCCTAAAGAAACTTAAACGAAAGCTTACCTGACTTTACTTGTGGCGTATTCTTCTAATAGGGGACCCCATAGGCCATCATCTGCCCAAACCGCAGGATTATTCGATTGGGGGCTCACGTACCGACTGTTATTCGAATAAATTGCACTACTACATGAAAATATGACAATACTATATAAAACGCATTTTAATAACATCGTGACACACTTAAATATTATATCGCCGGATTATACGAGAACGCAAGAAGTAATGAAGAGTTTTTGTTTATGTTTTCTTCAAATGTGAGTCAGAAAAGAGGAGGAACTCTCACTTACTTCCACTATGTGTGTAGTTTTGGAAATTGTGTTGTGGTTGTGATAGTTTTTTTTATTGTTCATAAATATATAAATTAAAAAGTCTTTGTTTGGTTGGTTAAAGTATAATTGTGTTCTTTATGATGTTTCTTAAATGATTCATTAATAGCTTAGATGATTGTTATAGAAGTGATATAGGAAGTAAGAACGACCGGTTGACCTACTTCGAGGGAAATTCCATGTTGATTTCAATATGTAAAGAAATACCCACATCATGTTATAAAAGTTACACGCAATTCAATATAGTTTGGGCAAAATTTTCTTTTCAACGAAGTTCAAAGAATAAATAAAAAATTTAATTCTACCAATCCTTTAAACTTTTTAGCGATATGAATATTTAAACAGCTTATTGAGAAATGACATACAATTTAATTTAAAGAAATATTTAATCGATATTTGATATGTATAAACATTCATGGAATACGTTGATTCTTTACATTATAAGTATAAAATCCTGATATACATGCATAATCGCTGTCTGTTACCTCTAAAAAGTAAAATACAACATTGTAAATCAATCAATATTTCGGACTTGACAATAAAAAATAATTGCACGTATTAATAATTAATTCGATTTCTGAACAACGAACTTTATGTGTAGGTTGAATTAGCATTTAATTATGCATATATTTGTCAAATTAAATTTGCAATTGAATCTTTAGATCAAAATCCTTACTTAGATTCTTACATCCTCCTTATATTTAAAAAACAAAATTTAGTACATCTTAACGCGGTTCGATTTTTGTTAAGAAATTGCATCTATATCAATTCCTATCCACATTTTCAATGTATTTAACAATTATTACAAAAAAATTGATATGAGAATGAATTTAGATCATATATACAGAAAAGTATTTACACGATTAAGTACATTTTTATAAAATCACATTAAAGAAGAACTTGCATTTCTATTTTCCTTCGATTCGTTAACGCTAAAAGTAAACGGTCAAATTGGAATTATCAATTAATTTCGGTGTAGTATCAATATTATTCATATTCTCAGTGCTATCAGAATCAGTCTGAAAAGAAAAAAATTCTTAAAATATATCAGAAAAAAATCATTGTTTACCACAAACCTTATCATCTCCCCAACTAAGCTTCTTAACCCTTGCTGACGATGCTGAATGCGGCCAAACTGGAGGTTGGGGTGCCGGATGCACTTTCGGACTCGGAATTCTACTTTTCATTTCAGTCGGTATTCCACCCATTGCAGTAGCGGTTGGTGAACGAATCGTAGCCGAACGTTGTTCACCAAACATTGGATTACTCATTTTCTTTGGCAGAACAGAAGAATGGGATTTTTCGATGGAAAGTGAGGGTAAAACTTCTCGCGGTTGTCTCTTCCTACAACAAACATAACAATAAACAAAGAACAAAACTATTTTAAACCATTAATCAAACTTACGCTTTACAAATATAAGCAACCAGCAGAGCGATGACAAAAGCAAGCAACAACAAAACCGCCCCTAAACCCGCTAATAACAACGGAGCCCCATTGTTCCCTCTCGTCGACATAATTCCCGCCGCATTTCCCGCTTCCGGAAAATGCACCGTCACTGGAACTGTGGCCCGTTTCGGCGGTATACCGCTGTCCGTTGCTACAACCTCAAGATTGGCCACCCCTTTGTACACCTTCGTCTCCCTTAATCGTAATTCCCCAGTTGGGGTAATGAAAAACAAACTCGCATTTTGACCTGTTAATGTAAGTGTTAATTTATCATTTTTATCCCCATCTGCCGCTTCTATCCGTCCAATCAGCTCATTTAATTGACCATTTACAAAAAATTCATAGTGTGGATAACGGAATCTAGGCTCCCATTCGTTTACATCATCCACCGTTACATTCACCACACAAGAATCGTTCTGTAACAAAAATTCATTTGCAAATTAGCGTTTTCTGATGAATTATTCAATTTTCGGTTATGCTGTGCAGTTTTCAATTTAATTATTAATTACGGTTTCGTTTCAGTTTACTGTTAAACAATGAAGAATTTAAAATGATTTGCAATTTTATTGATTTAAAAAATCAAGAGGGATATTGAAAATGTTATTCAAAAATCTCAATTCCTTTTAAAAAATCCTCACCGTTATGCCATCAGTGGTGAAAACCTTGAACACATACTCATTCTTCTCTTCATAGTCCAATTTTTTCCGAAGTGATAATTCGCCTTTTGTATTCAAACCAAACGTCTTTAAAATATTCTGATCGGACACAAAGTACCGCAACGGTACGCCAGGCCGATTATTCGAAAGAGTGGCTATAATCGCACCAACAGGCAAAGACTCACTAGCTTTAACATAAAAAACACTATGGAGGAATCGAATCCCTTTACTAAAATTATGAGAAACCGTCAACGTGGCCAAAGCGTATCGATCTGGATTGTCCTGCTGAGTCGCTCTTATAACCAAAGTTGCGGGGTGCACTAAATCGCCCTCTTGAAGATCCTTTCCTAAACTAACCTTCCCCGTATTCCGATTAATACGGAAGAACGTGTAATCCGCTCCCACTCCATTGAATGTATAAAAAACGGGCGCATTTATCCCTAAATCCTGATCAAACGCGTTTATCTCCCTCGGATTCACCTGCAAAAAGGTGCCTTTCCGAGCGGGCTCCGGTATCGAAGCCACATATCGATCGTCCAAGAAGCGCGGATTCTGATCATCCGCGTCCACCACGTGCACTGTTAGAATAGTGTCCGTTTTCCTGGGCGGTTCACCATGGTCAAGCGCCCTAATATTCACATCAAAACTTCGCAATGTCTCAAAATCCAACGGTTTTTTCAGAACTAACGTGCCTTCCAACTCGTTCTCGAATTCGAAATAATCGGAATGAGGTCCGGGTAACACGGAATAACGCACACTGGAAAAGGGGCCTTGCTGGTCATTGTCCACCGCATGAACACCTTGAAGAACTCGCGTTCCAACCACCGTCACTTCGCTGATATTCAAAACGTATGGAGCGTTTATGAAAATGGGTGCATTGTCATTAGCGTCCGTAACGCGGATGTTTACGGGAATTACGAAGCCCGGATCTGGAGTGTGCAAACGTTCACAGATTAAATTGATGAAGACCGAAGAAGGGCCGTCTAAGCCTTCCTTGTCGAGTTTACGTCGAAGAGTTAAATTTTTGGTTCCTGCTGGAATGGTGACCGGACTGTCGGTCTCTTTGAGAGACAAGGCGATTGTGCCGCCAGGCCGTGGATCGCCAAGTACATGGACAGTCCCGATGGTGGAGCCAATTGGCAGATCTTCAGGGACGAAGAAATTTTCTGAAGACGCTCCATTTTCCAAGTAACACCGGTTGTCATTTAAAGCTGGAACGGGAACAGTATGTATAGCAAATGTTCTTTTTTATTTGGATAATTAAATTTACACAGAAATTTTAATTAAAACAATTCCCAGAATTGCAATTAACTCTTTTTATCAGGTAAAGAGGACTTATCATACTTTAAATTTATTAAACAATAAAAATGTCATAATTTTTAAGTACCTACCTCGGGAAATGTTTAAGTGGAAATGTTCAAGCTTTCAACTTATTATATTACTATTCTTTTATTAATAATCATTTTAACACTGAACATACTTATTTATTCATCGTAGGTCATTGAAAATAGAAGTAATTTAACAACAATAATAACCACAGGTGTTATGAGAAAGTGTCTCGGGTATGGATTTACAAATTTACATATTCATATATTTGCAAGGTAAATAAATATATGCCAGGTTTATTACGTTTTTAATTGTTCTTAACACAAAAAAGTAAAGAAATTATTTATTTAATTTCTCATTATCCAAGAGACTTTAAAAAATTTATAAAACATATATGAACTGAATATTTCCATTTAATTATTAATAACCAGGTTACTTGGACTTGTTGTTAGTAGTACATAAGAATTCTTTTAAAAATTCTTCGACACATGTAAATTCTCAAGATTTATAACAAGAACGAAAACAAGAATCGTTGTAAAGAGGAAGGAAGTACGGCCAGTGAACATCTTCCGCTCGGTTAAATCCACCTCACCTGTCTACATTTTTTCTTTCTTCAAACTTTGGGCAATTCGCGTTTAACTTACCAGCACAAAATAATGGGAGGAAAATGAAGGGCCAAAGGAGTCGAATACAGGCATCTTGCCACTTTGCCATGATCTTTTACCATCTGCAAGAAAAACGAATTTAAAAATAAAATTAAGTGTGAAATCCAAGCATTTATTAGAGCTTGTATTGTTTCCACAGATAATTACGTTTTATCATCTTTTAATTGGATTTTGATGCGATTTTTACTCATTAGATAATTAAGACAATATAATAAGGTACTAAATTTGACACAGTTTTAACGGATCTTAATTGTTTATTCCAAAAGAAATACTATACCACTGTCTGATAATGATATTGAAGAAAAGAATTTATATATTGCCATTGTTTTCGAAGAAATTTCACGAAATCCTAATTAAATTAATGATGAATAGAAGAGATTTCGAATTTAGGTCTTGTTTGGTGTTACAATTTTCTATTAAATATTGTTTCAATGGAAGCAAAGTGGAGTGGATGTTAATAAATCAAACACAAAAAAAGTATTTCTTCTACATGCATGATATTTGTATTTGTATTAAGTGCATTCAACATGAAAGTACACTACTTTAATCAGAAACAAAACGATTGGATTAGTGTTTAATGTAGGAGAAAGGAAATAAAAGCAGGAAAAAGTGTATTCGATACGAGGTAGATAGGAGAGAAAAATAGACACATTTATCTTATTAGCAAAATTGATTAATATTTATAAGATAAGTGATAATTTCTTTAAATAATTTTTTAATCGTTTGCCTTTTTTCGTTCCGGCAGCATTTAAACTTCAGGGGAAGACGGGGAAGGATAATAAAAATTAAAAATGTAGAAGAAAGTTTCTGGAGCAAAATTTCTTTAGAAATTATTATGCAACATGAATATTTACAATTGTTACAAGAAAAAACAGAGATTGACCATCGACGCTTGCATGGAAGGAAAATTCAAAGTGTCCCCAAAAAAGACACGTAACGAATCCAGTAATTGTGTTTGTTGAAATTAATTGCTGGAATGATGCAAGTCTTCGTACAAATTATAGTGATAAAATCACTCTATAAAACAATAAACACATATAGTAATCTATTGTTTATAATCAAGTAAATAAGCGTACACCATGGAAATAGTGAAAAAAATAGGAAAAAATTTCGAAATGTTAATTTTTGCGGAAGTTACCTACCACGCTGTCTTGAACCACCGGTTTCCTTGGCAACTAGAGCACATTACAATTACCATAATACACATAGAAAAACACTATACACAAAACGAATGTAATGATAAAAATTGTTGCATTTTACATAGGTAATTCTTAATTCCAATTGTTATACAATCGAAATTTAATTACGTAAAAACCACATTCATTTATACCGGGGGATGATTTAACGCGGGTTTTCGATTTGATTTTCAAAAAGTCCCAAACGCATTTTGGAAATTGATTATATCGGAAACGAAACCACTACTTCGCACTAATTTCAACACTAATAGTAAGTCTTCAAGTGACTGGGAGCGCAGTTGGTACAGAAATGAAACAATATTACTACAATACACCTGTTTTCTTGTTCATTCACCGTGTAGGAAGCACCAAAAGCCACTTATAGTATAAGAAGTCATTTGTTAAGTACGAAGTGGTATCACTAGAAAATGAAACAAGTGCAGGAAAGGTAGGATAGGATGGGGAAGGGTAAATGGTGCGGCGTTCCCCTAATTTAACATGCATTTTATCGACATTTATTTGGGCACAGTTTAGTCACGCATTTAGACAGGGGATGATCCTTTAATACAGTATTGCTTGTCGATTAATTCGGGATTAACGTGAAAACAAGTTTTTCATGTTTTTAGGGGAAAGCAGGGAAATGTGTACAGTTTTAAATTGTCGAAACTATTTAGGATTGAAACAAGATTTTTTTAATTTCAATTGAATTGCCATTAATTGCATGTATTGTTTTTTTCCAATTGCTTAATTATTCAGTTCATTAATTGGGTTCTTCCCCAAGTGTTCCTGTGTTAGAAAGCAGCATCCCCCAAATGTAGATCACAACATTCTCTGAAAATGTGAATTAATTTTATAAAATTTCTAGATATCAGTATATAATGTCGATTTAATAACATTTCTCAAATATTTCTAGTCAATCAAACAAAATTTATCTTCATTAATTGACATTAATCTCTTTATTTAACATTTCTTTAGATTTCTTAAAAAGACTTTAATATCTAACAATGTAAGACATGTATTTTCACTCTAAAAAATGCATAAAAATCTGTTTCATTTCCATATTATTATTTTTTAATGTAATTTATGGTTGCATGTAATATTATACCGTTACATTTTCCTTATTATATGGAAGCAAATATTATTGAATACCAATTTAAATAACACAAAAAATGCATAAATTTATTCCAAATTTGACATACGGTTAATAGCCATCCTTCCTATTAAGTTTATGTGCAAAAATTGAGGTATACAATTTATTATTAGAGAAATTTCAATAAATCGCTGTCATACTTTGTTAAATAATTATGCATTTGATTAAGAACTTTTTCAATAACTTTCAATATAGAAGAATTTTTTTGTTTTTAACAGAGAAAGCACTAACATTATCTGAACTTTCTTACATTTCTTTCAATTTTTCATAAATTTATTAAATGTAGGCACTTTTCATTTGAAAGAGAGGAAAATATAAATAATATTAATTCTATTCGGCATTTTATTTCTGTATACTTGCACCTATTCATTTAGAAAACTAGACGTAATTAATTATAATAATCAAGTTCTATTACAACAAGTACAAATAAATCGTCCATGCAGTTGAAAAGAAAAATAACTACAGAAAGGAAGGCACACGACTAAGCAATTCTCTAATACTTGTAATTACACTCGCTTGAAATTTTTAATAATGCAAACGATACGGATTACTTTTTTCTTATACAATTATCCACAAATTAATTACAAACAAACATCAGTATAGGAAACAGTTAATTTACAATGAACTTTCCAGAATTGAATGATTTAATTCCAAAATATCCATAATCCAATTTCTTGGACCAAACATGTTTTCGTGTTCGAAAATTGTTATTATTTCATCTTATAACGTATGATTACAAAAGTGCATTTTTTTTCCAATCTAAAATCTCTCCTATAAATAAACCTTTGTCTAAATTAAAAAGTGGAGCATCCAAATACCCATCGTAAATTTTCTTAATTTTTCTACCATCAAAC
The DNA here is from genome assembly GCA_963930825.1 of Silvanus unidentatus. Taxonomy (NCBI): domain Eukaryota; kingdom Metazoa; phylum Arthropoda; class Insecta; order Coleoptera; family Silvanidae; genus Silvanus; species Silvanus unidentatus. The sequence goes on from OZ005758.1 coordinate 4,929,429, forward strand.
CTGAACTTTGATGGTTTTTTAATATCATACTAAACCAATAATAATTCAATAATAATTTATTCTTTGCTGCATTATTGTTTGTATAATACTTTTGTTGCGGTTTCTAAACCGGAATCGAACAATATCCCAGTGAATATGCTTCTTTATTCTTCAAATAATACGTTTCACTAATAAAATTCTCGTTTAGTTTGGTGTTGCATGCTTCGTGGAATTTATTATGCTCCAAATAATTTTTTTTTTTCAAATAAATTAATCAAACAAATCGTTTCAGAGTTCACGATAATCGCTTGTAATCAAGCTTCGGTCACTTATTGCGAACTCTTCACAACAATTTAAGCACCTAAACAGTTGTTTACGATTCAAATTAAGGATTTAAATAGGAAAAATTTCCTTGCACATGTTCCAGACGCATCTAACATTTTCAAAGTTAAAATCGATAAAACGTTTTACACAAAACAATTTTCAATATAAAGTTCAAAGGATTATGTTTTTTAAAAATCTCTTCAAAGATGCTTCCCTCGAGAATCGTTTAATTGGAACGTGACTGAATTAATTTATGAAAAACCTATTGTTATCGTTGAACAAACTATAATTTAATTGCGGTATTGATGCAAAAACAATTTCTTATATTTAGGAAGGTTTTTCAGTCAGAGTTCTAGAAACTCTTAATATCTCTACCTTTTTTATTCAACTACTAATAAACTAGAACTGAAATTGACTGTTCAAATCCATGACATTTTCATTGAAACCCTGTAAGGTATTGCAAAATGAATAGCAGGTAACATTCCCTCATCTCATTTTTACACCCAGATTCATGTGCAACTGCATACAGATCATGTTGCGCGTTAATAACACGTAATTACAAATCACTTTAACAACAAAATGAAAGGCCACTGTGTACATTCAAATAAATAAAATATGTTTGTTTTAAAGATACAAAAGTGCATTTTAAAGAGTACAGTAAAAACACATCTAATCATGGTTCACGTTCCAATTTCTAAAATTCCAATTAATTAATGATTAAGTAAGAAATACCGTCAATGATTTCAACAATCCATAAGTGAAACATTTGCATGCTTAATTTTTGTGAAAATTTCCTATTTCCAAATCTAATTACCTAATAATTGAACAAAATTTAAACAATACAAAATAAGAACACCAACGCGCAACAGGCAACATAGAAGTTTAAATATGAACTTGTATGTATTCCTATTTTTAATAATAATGTTAAAATTCTATATTAAAAACACACAACATTTGCAACGTGACCAATATTACCATGTGATCGAATAAAGCCAATCGAAGACAATTCTATACATACAAAGTCACGTTGCATTTGTCGTGGTCTACATTGGAATTCCATTTTACATCGAACCCAAACTCAAACATAACAAAATTTTACTACCGTCTTATCATACGGAAAAAAATTGTCCCATTCAACCGCGACTAAAGTTATTCGCTGAAAGTTATCAAGTTTTTTAGGTCCAAGTGTTAAAAACATTCAAACTCTTTAAAAGTGAACGCGCACCTAAACATAAATCACTTCCTTACCTCATCAGTAGTCTTTTCAATTAGCCATCTATGTGCCTTCCATCCACCCCCATAATGACGTCAAATCAATCGGTGTAATACGTTTTAGTGCCCATTAACAGGATACACCACGAATTGTTTTATTTTCCTCATTCTTTTCATATATCACCTACTTACCCTAGTGTATGTCCCAGGTTCAATATGCAAAGTGCACGTTTTCCGTATAAATAAGTGATAATTGTGTAAAATCGTCACAAAAAGATTGTTTAAACATAATTAAAAAAATGTTGTGCAATGGAACGTAGATGAGCGGGGTGTGCGGTGGTTGCCAAACGTCCAACGGAGGCGGTGGGCCGCAACAGCAACAAAATGAGAAGCATATGGTTCATTGGTTTCGTAAAGGTTTACGATTGCACGATAATCCCTCGTTAAGAGAAGGCTTGAAGGGTGCGAAAACATTTCGTTGCGTCTTCATTTTAGATCCTTGGTTCGCCGGTTCTTCGAATGTTGGAATTAACAAGTGGCGGTGAGAGGCAATTGTTGTTTATAACTAATTACAGTTGTATTATGCAATGAAAGTATTACTAATTAATTCTGAAAATAGGAAGTGTATGTATTATAAGAAAAAAACGGTTTTCCAAATGTAAACATGATTATTGAATAATTAATTAAAATTGTAGCTATGGTGACTTATTTCGCTTATAAATTACAAGCACTTACTCTTAATTGATTTTTATAAGTATACTCAATACAATCAAATTTTACCAAATAACTTGAAATTTCGTCCTGCAGATTTCTTCTGCAATGTTTAGAAGACTTGGACCGCAGTTTACGAAAACTGAATTCACGTTTATTTGTAATACGCGGCCAACCAGCCGACACCCTTCCGAAGCTCTTCAAAGAATGGGGTACAACCGCCCTGACATTTGAAGAAGACCCTGAACCTTTCGGTCGCGTGCGGGACGAGAACATTACCGCATTATGTAACGAATTGGGTATAACAGTGGTTCAACGTGTCTCACACACCCTCTATCAGCTTCAACACATTATGGACCGGAATAACAGCAAAGCGCCATTGACATATCATCAATTTTTGGCAGTTATTGCATGTATGGGTCCACCATCTCAACCGGAACTTCCGGTAACTGAAAACTCCTTAAATGGAGCACACACTCCCATCTCGGAGGACCATGATGAAAAGTACGGTGTGCCGACTTTGGATGAATTGGGCTTCGAGACGCACGGTCTCGTTCCTCCAGTATGGCAAGGGGGTGAAAGCGAAGCTCTTGCACGTCTTGAACGACATTTGGAGCGGAAGGCTTGGGTGGCGTCTTTCGGAAGACCTAAAATGACACCCCAATCTTTGTTACCATCGCAAACAGGCCTATCGCCATACTTGCGATTCGGATGTTTATCCACAAGACTGTTTTATTACCAATTGACTGATTTATATAAGAAAATAAAGAAAGCCTTTCCACCATTAAGTCTGCATGGACAACTGTTGTGGCGGGAGTTTTTCTATTGTGCCGCCACGAATAATCCGCATTTTGATAAAATGTTGGGCAATCCTATATGTGTACAGATTCCGTGGGATAAGAATGCAGAAGCTTTGGCCAAATGGGCAAATGTAAGTTGAATCGTAATAAATATTTGCCAAAAGTTCAATTCAATCCGCTTAAGTTTCTAACGCGCAAAATATTTTAAATTTCCAATGAATTATTCAATAAGTTCACAAATTATAATTTCGTAACTTAAGATTTATAATCCAAATTACGTCAATTTTTTTACTTTTAAACTAGTTCCTATCAAGGAAAAAAAATTGCCCATTTTTATTCACCTTGTCTCAATCCAGACACTTTATTCCCATCAGGGTCAGACTGGCTTTCCATGGATCGATGCAATTATGACACAATTACGTTTGGAAGGCTGGATCCATCATTTAGCTCGACATGCAGTCGCTTGTTTCCTCACACGTGGTGATTTGTGGCTTTCATGGGAAGAAGGAATGAAAGTATTCGAGGAACTATTACTAGACGCCGATTGGTCCGTGAATGCCGGCATGTGGATGTGGCTTTCTTGCAGCAGCTTCTTCCAACAATTCTTCCACTGTTATTGTCCCGTCAAGTTTGGAAGAAAGGCCGATCCAAATGGAGATTACATTCGGTAAACCATTAAGTCCCTGTTGAATTCAACCTTTTACACTATTCTTTCAGGAAATATGTGCCCGTATTGCGGAATATGCCGATACAATACATCCATGAGCCTTGGACAGCACCGGAGAGTGTACAACGTGCTGCAAAGTGTGTTGTAGGTAAGGATTACCCGTTACCAATGGTGAATCATGCACTTGCCAGTAGAATAAACATACAGCGCATGAAACAAGTCTACCAACAATTAACCAACTTTCGGCAATTGGACGACAATTGCACGGTTCAAGGTCCCTCCTTCAAAGAGGATTATAAAAAATACCAAATGATATCGTGACTGTAAGGAATCGCGATATAAATTCAAAATAATTATTGTTGCATGTAACTTTTTTAAAAGACTTCTCAATTGTCTACATCAAAATATTTATTACAATAAATGGAAAATGTGTATATTTAATAGTTAAATAAACATTAGAAAATATTTTTTTTCTTCATAATATGTAGAAAAAGAATAGCTCCTCTATAAATTAAAAAACACAACTTGTTTGTACTTGCCCTAGAATTTCTGATTCAGCAAATAAATTACAACATTATCCGAGTTTTCTTGTGGCTCTACTATGGTACCATTGTCCAAAATGTAAGCATTCTCTCCTAACTGAATTTCTTGATCATTCTCCATTAAATCCGGCATTGATAAACAAACTTCACGCTCCAAACTTTGATTATCTTTTCCAATATCGTTTAATAAGTTCTCCACAATTTTGTCATTACTTTGATCAACCAGGAAATTATCTAAATTTGTGGTATTATTCAACATGTCCTCAATATTTAGATCGTGACTAGTTCCCATATTACTGAAATCGATATTTTCAATACTGTCTATTAGATGTAATTCATTTTGTTCGGTTTTTGGGATTAATTTCGATTTTGTTTTTCTTATTATCATTTCTTTGTAATATTCGTTATGAACACGTTTTAAATGTCTACTTAAAGAACCACGAAACTTCATTGATTTATCGCATTTCGGACAACTATAAAATTCACCTTCGATTACTTTGATCGCGGCATTTATGGAATGTCTATTTTTCTTGTGCTTTAATAAACTCGCTTGATATTTAAACGATAAAAAACATAAAGGACATGTGTACTTCTTCTCAGTGGAATGTGATTGCAAATGATTTTTTAAATTTTTTTTGGACTTTAATGTTTTTTTGCAAATCGGACAATCAATCTGGAAAAATGTGGTCAGTCTCAAACTGATATGAAATATTCAATATTTACCGTTTCTGTTTTCTTTTTGATCACGGAAGTGCCGGTTTTGTCATCCTTGTTCTTACATGAACCGCCCATCGGTTTTCCATGAATTCTTCTCAAATGCCTCCTCAACGAACTCTTCGAACAGCACTTTAACGAACAAATCTCACACAACACCTTCATCTTTTGTTGAGTATTATTTTGATGTCGCTTTTGGTGCTCTCTCAAATATTTTTCTCGGTAAAAAACTTTATCACATATTTTACATTTGTATTGCTTCTTTTCAGTCGCTGGCACTTTCATGCAGTTATGTTTGACCAATTCAAATTTGGTAGCATAAAATTTCTTACATTTAATACAATGATGTCGTTTTAGATGTTTAGCTAATACATGCTGATTTAGATACTTTTTTAAATAAAACATTTTGTTGCAGTAACTGCATTGAAAGGTGGTTAAATTTTCACGACATCCATGATTTAAAAAAGTCTCATTACGACAAAATATCTGAAATCATTTTAAATGCAATCAACAATACAAAAGTAATTTAAGTCAGCTACATACTTTATTACACTGTTCACAATAAAATTGTCCAGTGTGCATTTTTAAATGTTGCACTAAAAATTTCAACTTTGTATACTCTTTTAAACATATATCACAGATTATTTTCTCGTTTTGGCCGTCATTTATATCGAAATTATACAAATTCTCATCATTTCCCCTTAGAAAGTTACCATTTTCAATGCTATTGAAACTATTCTCATCTGTTTGCTGTAAAAGAAAATTGTCACCGGTGCTACTATTCAACAAGGGGCCTCCAAAATCGTTCTCTTTTATCACATCATCCTCAATTTCCGTTTTGCTAATTCCATGGACTATTTTATTATGTTTGTTCAATAGCTATTAAAAGTATTGAAAATTAATGATTGATTAGATTGTTATTAATCAAATTTACCAGTTTATTTCTGAATGTTTCCTTGCATATTTCGCAAACTTTCTTAAGTTTCATTTCGTAATGATTCAACAGATGTCTCGCGAATAAAACGACGTCACATTCAACTTTTTCGCATAATTTACAATTCCAAATATATCTACTAATTACATTTTGTTGTTTCTGTACTAAATAATTCAAGTTTGTTAAGTAAAAGTCTGGTGGATCTTCTATTTTTGGAGAGACGAGTACATTTTTGCCCATTTTGTTCGCATAATGAGGTGAGTACCAAACTTTTAGAGACTCACCTTCCTGTATATCACGAATTGAGCTGTAGTACACTTCATTTTGATTCTACAAAAACAATGTTTTTAAATTGTATACTAATAAGTTAAGTATTCGGCAAACCTGATAACAGATTAAATTTTGTTCTTTTAATTCACTAGCGGCACTAATAAATATCATCCAATTACATTCATTTTCATTTGTTGTGTCTAAGAAGTACTCACTGAACTCTTCTTCTTGTGATACAAATACTTTTAATGGAAAATTGATACTGGGTTTCATGGACAATGTCCTTAGGGCTTCAAATGGACCAAATTGTGTTCCCTTTTTGATTGGTTCTTCAGTTATTACATCAAAAGTACTGTCTGCTAGTTTTTTAACTTTCAAAAAAGTAGGTAATGTTAATTGAGCTTTTGATGGGATTTCATTATGGTAAACCTACATATGTAAAGTGAAGAATTAAAGGGTTTAAAAGTATTTATAAAACCTCTAGTTAATGTTTACGTACATGATATTTTATTGGAAGTAAAGTACAATTTGTTACGAGATGATTTTTGCCACAAATTCCACAACTAGCTTCTGTATTTATTTCTTCATCTTGTTGTTCATCCTTAATTTCAATTTCTGCACCAATCATTGCAATATTTAAAATATTGTTAAATACATACAAAAATCAAACTACATATTTTGTAAAAAGTAAGGTTATAATATTATTACAGATTTTCAGTGTTGCCAACGCTATCTAATTGAAACTATAGGATTACAGTAGTCTGTTTTTAGAGTCATCCTGCTTTTTTTAAATACGTAATCATGTGTATTTCAGTAATAATTTATTAGCTAGAAATATGTTGTACAAAATTATTATGTTTAATATACACAACTGGGATTATAAATCGTGTAAATATACACCTAAGAGTACGAAAAAATTCAAAAAAGTATTGATTGGCAGCACTGTTTGCGAAATTACGACGTGCCTACCCTGCAAAAAAATAGTACACTGTACGTCAACAATAAAGAATTTTCGTCACACTTAAAAATATTTTTCTACACCTAATACTTGTGATTTATTTTTTTTACGTAAACCTATATAAATACTAGCTTCATTTTTACATAATTACAAATTCTATATTATTTCTTTTATGATATACCGGAGAATTGACGATATCAAATTTTAATCGTTAATTTTTGGGCGCCATTTTGTATTATGTGCCGGTGAAAATTTTAACGTAAGACCGACCGAGAGTTGTCAAAAAACGAAAATAAAATAAAAGTGTTATAATTCTATAATACCTATTTATTTACGTGCAAATAATATATTTATTTCATAATAAACAATATAGAAGGACTTCATTTCTTTGGGTGGTCAATATAGATCACAATCATTAAAGGGGTAAGAAATTATTTTTATTGTTAAAAAAATGTTTTCTTACAATGTCACTCCCATTTATTTTTCGCTGGTGACGTTTTTGTCATTAAAAACGTTCTACGAATTTATTTGTTACATTATATTCTTTTAATATCCTGTATTATTCTGATTGATTTTTAGTGTTTTCCACAAGATGAGAATTTAAATACTGACGTGAAAAATATGACTATTGCAACCCGTGGACAAGGCATAACCGGAGAAAATATTGAAATTGAGGTACATATATTCCTTATTCCCTGGAGATTGTTCGTGTTCCTCCTTCGTATATTCTCCTCATATTTCTGAGGTTATGTATATCTACATAGATTAATTCCACAAAATCTCATATTCTTTCATGTCCAATATACATTATTAATCGAGCCCAAAGCCCAAACAACTGGGAGGTAATATATTACGATTTGTTGCAAAATTAATTAACAAAGGGCGAGATAAGGGATATGGATATTAGCAAACAATGAACAATAATGAAATTATTGTCGAGTCGCAAACATTTTAACTTTATTACTGTATTGATAAGCTCAACATAATCTTTTTTAACATTTAATTACATAAAAGTCACTTAAGTCTGGATGCTAATCAATTCACCGTCACCTTAAATACATAACCTTAGAATATGACAGAATGGATAAGGAATTTTATGCAAAAATCTGTTAAATAGAATACGACATCGCCGCCGGGTCCATCATTAGCCAGTGAAACAGATGAAGTCGTCGATGAGAATGCCGAACCGGAATTTCCTCGCGACAAGCTCCAATCCTTAGATGAGAAAATCTCAACATTAAGATGGGTGGTGCCAGTGTTGCCCGACCAAGAATTAGAATGCCTTTTGAAAGCGTCTATCGAATTAGCAAGAAAAAATTTAGACACAAGATCAGAACCATGTCAACGTTTCTTTCGCGAAGGCTTGACAATATCGTTTACGAAGATATTAACAGACGACGCAGTCAGCAGTTGGAAAACAAACATACACATTTGTATAAATTCGAATTGTTTGAAATTGATTGAATTATGTGTGGTGAAATTGCCGCACGATTGGTTCCCGTTATTAGATTTATTGGCGATGGTCTTAAATCCAAATAATAAATTTCATACATTCAATACGCCAAGGCAAAGTGAAACTGTGAATGCGAATTTAAGTGAAGAGGAATTGTATGCACGTCCATCGGCTGATTTGAGAAATCCTAGAGGCTGGTTAGTCGATTTGATTAATCGATTTGGGGAATTGGGTGGATTTCAATTGTTGTTGGAACGCTTTCAATCTGGGAAGAATTTAAGTGTTTCAGTGGTGTTTGCATTGCTAAGACCATTTGGGCTATGTTATGAGTTTCTAACTCCCCATACAATTAGTAAATACATTCTACCTATTTTGGTGAGTATTTGATGTAACATGTCTTCTTAGTTTTTTTTATTATGTTTTAACAATGACTATAAATCACTGTTTGTTACCGTAAATGATAAATGGGGATAATATGGCTTTCATAAAAGATTTTCATTTGCTTTTTAAATAGAATGTCAGATTTAATAAGAATGAATCTGTACAGTTTCTTAAAAAACATTTTATATTAATATATTTCAAAGCGGAAAAATTAACCAGACATGTAGTGCTTAGAGTTAATCTTTTTCTTTAATCTCAATGATAAAATATTGTGAAATGACTGAAAACAATTTTTTTAAACTACTCCCCAGTAGAATTGCGAAATCTTGTTTGTTTGAAAATCATTAAAAGTTTTATGAGTCATTCTATACTCCATTCACGAATATGTATATTGAAATATGAATAGATTATTATTTAATTAAATTTAGTTAAACTTGATAATATTGTCATTAAGTAGATAATAAATTGAATATGAGTTATACTCTCTTTACAGGAAATGGTGCCTGGAATATTGGAAAAGTTAACAGATGACGAATTAAAACGTGAAGCGAAAAGTGAACAAAAGAGTGACATTGTCTCAGCGATAATAAAATCATCAAAGAATTTAGCTTCACGTCTCCCAAATCAAGAAGAATTAATACGCACTTTAGAAGGGTTCCGTTTAAAGATGATTTTAAGACAATTGCAAATATCGAGTTTTAATGGTAAAATGAATGCATTGAATGAAATTAACAAAGTTATATCGAGTGTATCTTATTACCCGAATCGACATCATGGTATTGAGGAGGAGGAATATTTAACACCTGAAACAATGGCAAAATGGATAAACGAGAATCGTGTACTGGAAATTGTGCTGCGCGATTCTCTACATCAGCCACAATATGTGGAGAAATTGGAGAAGATTCTCCGTTTTGTGATTAAAGAGAGAGCGTTAAGTTTGTCTGATTTGGATGCCGTATGGGCAGCACAAGCGGGCAAACATGAAGCCATTGTAAAAAATGTGCACGATCTTCTAGCAAAATTGGCATGGGACTTTAGTGCTGAACAATTAGATCATTTATTTGAGTGTTTTCAAAATAGTTGGACGTCAGCATCGAAGAGACAACGTGAACGTTTATTGGAATTGATACGACGTTTGGCGGAAGATGATAAAGATGGTGTGATGGCACACAAAGTATTAACATTATTTTGGAATTTGGCACATGCCGAAGATGTGGCCACAGAGATTATGGACCAAGCATTGACGGCACATGTGAAAATATTGGATTATAGTTGTTCACAAGAGCGTGATGCACAGAAAACGGTATGGTTGGATAAATGTGTTGATGAATTGAAGAATGGTGAAATGTGGGTGTTGCCAGCATTGAAACAAATCCGTGAAATATGTGTATTATATGAACAAAGTACAAATGGTGGACATGGCCAACATACACACCATGCATATTATAGACAAGAAGTTATTGAACGTTTACAAAATCAACATTCTTTAGTTATATTAGTTACAAATAGTCTTACAAACTATATGGATCATTTACGTATCCTTTATAAGGAACAACCAGATTTAACTAGTGAAACATATATTCCTGATGGAAGGTACTGCCATGCGTTACAAGTACAAGAAAGACTGAACTTTCTTAGGTGAGTAATTATAATTAATTTTTTTTTTTAATTTGTTATAATTGAAATAGAAATGTGTTTTTCTGCGAATTTGTATGAAAACTAAATTGTTTCTAATGGGAAATTATAATGTTGTTTAACGCAAACAATAATTAACTAATTAAAAAATTTGCATTTGTCTAGACTAAAATATATTTTGTCGTCATACGTTTGTATTAAATGTTAATACGGAATTAAGAGTTTAGAGAGAAATATGCAAATTTTAAGATGATTTAAACATATGTTTAGAGCAGTCGTTTATAATGAGGAATTGTGAGTAAAGATAGGATGTACATATATTAAAAAACGGGTTTTTTTATGACTTTTCATTTATGTTTTTCAAGATCTTAAGGGTCTGACCAGCATCTACGAGACTCATTTAATTTTCCAATTTTCAAACAGAATGGAAATAGTTATTTGGATAACTATTGTAATAATACTTTTCGGCCGTGTTATCCACAGGATTTTTTGGCCAGGCGTTTAAAATTTATTCATTTTCATACTTAAATTTAAATTGACATTTTACGACACAGGGGAATTTTTTGGGTTGGCAATTACAAAACAATTGAAATTATTTAAATATTTATCGTGTATATATAGGAAACTATAGGTGCAACAATCTAGCACTGACAGTGTCAGCCTGACAGCTGTCATTTAATATGTACAATAATTTAGTAATTTTAACTGCCAACATTTGAATCAGAAATGCAGTAAAAATCGCCCGGCAAAAGGTTGTTTTCCGGACGATTTTGAGTGACTTTTAGTCCGGAATAAGCGACTTTCCAGTCGCCTGGCCAAAAATAATTTTAATTTTTCGTCAAATGGCCTACTTAAACACTGTCATTTTCTTTTTTGTAGATTTCTTCTGAAAGATGGACAATTATGGCTGTGTGCTGAACAAGCGAAACAGATATGGCAATGTTTAGCGGAGAATGCAGTATTCCAATCGGATCGTGAAGCATGTTTTAAATGGTTTTCCAAATTGATGGGTGAAGAGCCAGATTTGGATCCAGGCATAAATAAAGACTTTTTCGAAAATAACATCCTACAATTAGATCCAATATTATTAACAGAGAGTGGTATAAAATGTTTTGAACGTTTCTTTAAAGCAGTTAATACGAAAGAAGGTAAATTGAAGCCGAAACGTCGTCTGTTATTAACTGAAGATCCCGATTTAATTGGTTTGGATTATTTATGGAAAGTGGTGACATTGTGCTCGGACGATATAGCGGCACGTGCAATTGAATTGTTACGTGAAGTGAGCACAAATTTAGGGCCACGTTTATTAGTATCCCAATTAGATTATCATGAAACATTTATAACAGAATGTTATGATCGTTTACGTGCCCATTATGATACAATAACTGTATTACAACGTTCTGAAAATGATAAAGAATTCAATATAAATCAATTAGAGAATCGTATTAGAGCTGAGGCTGTGAAATTGTGTCGTGTTATGAAAGTTTTACATGAATATATAAATGAATGTGATAATACATTTTATGGTGAAAGGAAAGTGTTGCCATTGCATCGTGCTTGTCACGGTAAACATTTAGCATTAATTGTACGTTTCTCAAGTCCTAGTAGACAAGTGGAAGATTTAGAATTGTATACACACTCGAATGATACATTATATTCATTAAGGAAATATATATTGAGAAGGATAAAGCCAGGTGTGCATTGTAAATTGGAATTGTTTATTAATGGTGAACCATTAGATCCGAATGATGATAGGAAATTGTTGTCACAAATACCAATAAGAGATAAAACTGTAAGTGTGTTTGTTTTTATGGGATTTTGTTTGTAAATTAACATGTCGGTTTTTATATATTTAGATTATTTCGGCAAAAGTGATTCAAGTGAATTCGAATATGGCATCATCTCAGGATAGTAGCAGTGATTCATCAACTTCATCTCCACAACATCCATACGATGGTCCCAATGTGGAAGCAGAAAATCTTTTACCAGGCGTTTTAATGGTACAACAACACATTTATGCCCAATTCTTTTGTCAATTGATGGCATTAGGGAGTAGTTTAGAATTTCCTTTGTTACGTGATGGTGGACATGCATTACTACAATTAATGCCATGTGATATATTAACAATGAAGAAATTACGTATATTATTTACTAGTCCAGGCGAACAAAATATTACCATGGATAGTATGTTTTTTAGTGCAACACCGGCAGAGGTAAAAAAAATAGTAATTCAACTAGTAAATGATTAGATACTGAAGATTTGTTTGTTCTTTACAGGTACTATATAATTTGGAAGTATTGTATGCTTTATTGATGCCCGCAATCGATACACTGTCAGAAAAATCATACGAATTCCAATATAGTTTTATAACAAGTGGTGAAGCGCATATATTTTTAGAAATGTTAACAAAAAATAATTTCATGTCTAGTGCGGACAGTGTAACACGTCGTTCTGCATATTTAGTTGTATTAAAAATATGTAAATTGATCTTAACATCTGTGGCCCATGTGTTGGTGCGTTTAAGTGAAGATCATACACCGCCAGAAAATGAGCCAATCAATGAAAATGTTACAACACCTGGAATGTATTTGCGACAAGCATTACGCTCTGTGCCAGGCCATTCTGATCATGTAAGTGTTTTTCTTTTCTTGATTATTAATTAAAAGGGCATATGAATATAGAGTACCAAAATAGTGACCTGTAAGGTCGGTAAAAAGTTGCTCCTTTAATACTTGATGCAGCGAAATGAAAAAAATCAAGAAGATAGAGAAAGAAATTCTAAAAAACCCGTTAGCTTTAGATTTTTGATTATTTGTTTCAAAAGAGAGAAAAAGAATAATTAAACTTACGTTTTTTTTTGACAGCACATCAAATACATTTTTTTTAACACAAGAATTCAAAAAACTAAATCTAACGAAAGTTTGATTTATGTTTTTCCTTTTTTGTTGTGAAATGTGAGCCCTGAAGGATGCCGTTAAAATCCGACTTTGTAATTATAACTGAAATTTGACAGGTCATTTTTATTCAATATCAATGCTTTAAATGTATGGATTTTAATGTTATCACTTAACATTCAGGGCTGATTTTTCACAACAAGAAAGAAAAAACATTAATCTAACTTTTGTTAGATTCAGTTTTTTGAATTTTTGTGTTAAAAGTTCAGAGTGTCTTTGAGAAAGTCTTTTTTTCTGCTTTTTACAAGAAATAATCAAAAAACGGAATCTAACGTTTTTCTTAGAATTTCTTCCTCTATCTAAAGTGGCGTTTTGACACGCAATGAGTAATTGAGAAAATGACCGTCCATGGAATGAGTGGCGTTACTATCCACAAAGGCAATGTGATTTTTATTGTTTTTTCTTTACAGCTCCTTCGACAAGTGGCTTTGAAATTGTCTCAAGGACTTGCTCAACTGATGGTCGCAGAGACAGGCAATACGGGTCAAGCGCACGCATTGTTTAGTCAAGCATTGAATTGGGAATTGCCCGATTTAGCGACAACATTAGCATTGGTCAGAATTGTATGGGCGGCAAGTAGTGATAATTTAAGTGCATTGAATGCATCCCCAGAAACATTACATGCATTAGCAAATCCAACAAATAACAAACAAACGGTAGAATTACACAACGACGACATACTATTATGTAAAGAGGCACTTGAATTACTAAGTACTTCAGTTGTATTGAATTCAAGTAGTCTAGAACATCTCTATCAAGATAATTGGTGGCCTTATTTTATAACAGATTTAGTATTATTGAATCCAAATAGTGCTGTACGTATAGCAGCTGCTGAACAATTAATAATAATATGTACATGTGGGGCGGCCAGTCGTTTAGCATTACAATTAATACCGCAATTGTTATTTTCATTATTAGATACGTTAGTGATTGAATATGCGAATACATCACATGAATTCTTTCAACTATTATGTCGTTTAGTGAATGTTGCCTATATAACTGGTTGCTTATTACCAGATACCGAACAATTATTGGCCAATGAAGTGGCATGGTTGCGTAAAGCGCGCGACAAAAATGACGTATTAATTGAGGGACATTTAAGTTTAGCGAAAGAGTTATTAAGTTTTTCTAGTACTGAACAAAGATGTCAACTAGGCAGTGGTGATGGGTGTTTAATAAAAGAATTATTAGAGGACTTTCTATGTCCGGCTAGTAAATTAATGTTACAATTAAATAAAACTGGACAATTAGGTGAAGATCCGGCAATACCAATATGTGATACACCGCAAACACAAGCGGCCGCATTTGATCTATTGATAACATTGTGTTTGAATTGTGTGGAGAATTTCAAGCAATTGGTCACAATGCTTACGGAAATGTTCTATTCCGATCCGGAAACGGCGATTACTGAATGGGATTATTTACCAGCTGTTGGACCAAGACCTTTTCAAGGATTTGTTGGATTGAAGAATGCCGGTGCAACATGTTATATGAATTCAGTACTACAACAACTTTATATGGTGGATAGTATTAAAGAGGGTATATTGGCTGCCGAAGGTGCAGCAACCGATCCAAATGAGGATTTCACTGGTGAGGAACGTATGGATTTAGAAAGTGATTGTCATGATGATCGTAATTGTTTGGATGATAATCGAAAAGATTATAATGTTGGAATATTGAAACAAGTGCAAGCTATATTTGGCCATTTGGCCTGTTCACGCCTTCAATATTATGTGCCTAGAGGACTTTGGAGACATTTCAAATTGCAAGGTAAATGAATAATTGATTTGAAAAGGAACAAAAATAAACGGTACAAATTAATTGCTCGGTAAATAATTTGAAATACAAAGGATGTTTTCCATATTGAAAAATTTAAAATACCAAATAATTTTTTTAAATGCACAATAAATTAATAAATATATGGTTAAAATTATATTTGCATGGTAAAATATTAGTAGTATGGTAAAAAATATCAATGTACGGTAAAGGTATTATTAAATGTCCAGTAAAAATAATAAATGCACAGTGAACATTTTTTAGTTAGTCGCAGCAATACTAATTGCTAAGTTAAAATAATAAATATTTGGTATTATAAGAATATACCAAATAAAAATTATATTTTTTATGATTAAAATAGTAAACTCGTAGTATAAAATTAGTATGTTTGGTATAAAAATTAAATTGTAAGTTTAAATCTTGTATTGTTAGTATAGAAATTGTACTTGCAATATAATAAACATCTGGTTAATATATATAATACCAGCAGTGGTATTCTCAAGCGCGGGTATTAATTAATACCGGGTACTAACTCACTTTTTAATACCAAAAATCGGCCTCACTGACGATTTTAGCTATGTTTTGGCGAGTTAGTACCCGGTATTAATTAATACCCGCGCTTGAGAATATCACCACAGGTAACCACTATTTACATATCTGTTATTATACCACCACAATCTTTAGCAGTTTAATCAAAATTTTCTGTGCTTTTTATGCTGTGATCTTTGTTCATTTTCAGACAATGGGAAAATAAATTTTAAACTGTGCAAAATGTATTATAATACATGGCTTATAATACCGAAAATATGCTTATTGATTATTGTGTGAAAAGAATTAAAAAACTTGGAATTACTAATATAATTTACCATGCATTTATTATTTTTACTTGGAAAAATTAAATAAAATACCGAGAGATGCATTTCGGAATTATTTTTATGGCAAAATCAAATAAAATACCAAACACTTAATTAGGACCCAAAAATAAAAGTGTGTGTTTAATTGTTGATTGTGTGTGTGTAGGAGAGCCAGTGAATTTGAGGGAGCAACAAGATGCTGTTGAATTTTTTATGTCATTGGTAGAAAGTTTAGATGAAGCATTGAAAACATTAGGCCATGAACAGATTATGTCGAAAATATTGGGTGGTTCATATTCGGATCAAAAGATTTGTAAAGGATGTCCCCATCGTTACTCCAAAGAGGAACCATTCAGTGTGATTAGTGTAGATATAAGAAATCATAGCAGTTTACAAGATTCAATGGAACAGTATGTGAAAGGTTTGTTTTAATGTTTCAAATAATAATGGAAAAACAATGCTTGTGAAAATGTTGGTTTTTAAGGTGAATTATTGGAGGGTGCTGATGCGTACCATTGTGAGAAATGCGCCAAAAAAGTGGTGACTGTAAAGCGATTGTGTGTGAAAAAATTGCCACCAATATTAGGCATACAATTGAAACGTTTCGAATACGATTTCGAGCGTGTGTGTGCCATTAAATTTAATGATTACTTTGAATTCCCAAGAGATTTAGATATGGAACCATATACAGTTAGTGGTTTAGCGAAAATTGAGGGAGAGATTATAGACTGTGATTTAGATCCAAATACAAGTGATGTGTGTACGAAATATAAATTGTCTGGCATTGTGGTGCATTCTGGACAAGCTTCAGGTATGGATTTTGAAATGTATAGAATGTAGAGAGGAAGAAAACAACGTTGATTTATTTAGGTGGACATTATTACTCGTACATTAGACATCGTGACCCGTCTGGTGATGTGAGATGGTACAAATTCGACGATGGTGACGTGTCAGAGTGTAGAATGGGCGAAGATGAAGAAATGAAAGTGCAATGTTTTGGTGGTGATTATATGGGCGAAGTGTTCGATCCAATGTTGAAACGGACAACTTATAGGCGACAGAAGAGATGGTGGAATGCTTATATGTTGTTTTATACTAGACAGGATGCAGAAGAGGAGGCACTAGTTAAATCACTTAATCAATTATCCATTGGTAAAACGAGTTGTTGATTAATTGAATTTAATATTGTTAATTCCGGTTTTTTTGTTGTAGTTGGACGGAAAGAAACTCATTTAAAAATGCCAGTCGCTATTGAGAATAGTATAAGAAAACAGAATATAAAATTTTTACATCATCGTAGCCAATTTACAATAGAATATTTCTCATTCATTAAGAAATTGGCTTCGAACTGTGTCCAACCGAATCCACGTCATACGCAACAAATGACCAATGAATTGTTGGAACAACAATATTTACTCAGTGTACAACTTGTTAGTAATTTCTTATTTCATACTGGATGGCATACAAAGAAGAATTTACGTGGTCCAGCAAATGATTGGTATATTTTTGTTGATTTAGATAAAAGACCTAGTAAGGATTGTTATACTCTTTTTTAGGTGCGATGTTTTGTGTTTACATTTTCGTGCCTCACCAACAATACGCTCCTGGTTTGCCCAAAATATGTTATTTAATCATATGAATCGTTTTTGTGAATATTTATTGAGTTGTCCAAGTAATGAAGTACGATCGGCGTTTATTAAAATCATTGTCTATTTGGCACATTTCTCAATCAACGATGGCCCCTGCTCACCACCACCAGGACTCAACAATAACAATCCAAATGCTTCGTTAAGTGATCACATTTTGTTAGCTCTATTAGGATTATTACAACGGGAAGTGAGTGAATATGGCAGACATTTACCAAATTATTGTACGGTTTTCCACATGTATGCCAATCAAGGTAAGATTTTAGCGTGTTTTACCTGATTTTAAGTGATTTGTTGGTGCAAATAATTCAAACGGTTTATGTTGACTGAAATCAGTTATGATTTGAATGATTTGCATTAATAAATCCCTGAAAAATGGACAGGATTGCTTTGAAATAGTGTATTAGGCAACCATCAATCTCGTCTCTAGGGACGAATTGTTGATTGCATAACGAATGGACAACTTGCATGAAACGGGGATTTTGAAATAAACCATATGACTCGATAGAGGAGTGAAATTTATTCGACAATTTTTTTTTATTATCATATTAGCCCACTAATTACGAAGAAAATGAAGATTTTCCAAAGCACTTTTCAAATCTACGGAAAGTTTACTAATCGGCAACGCTTTCGGCTATTGGTCTCTGTCTTACGCGTTAAGATCATTATGTTCATGCACACTCTTTCGCACAAATTAGTTGAGCGCGTAAGTATTTGAAATTCAAATTCAAACAAACCGGGAACTTAAACAAAGTGCGCTCCTCTGTCGAACCTTGTTTAACTCAGGGCTCTTTATAGCCGGGAGGCGTGGTCTATTTGCGAAGTTGCCATATTGCAACTTTCCGTAACCTTGAAAATTTCGACTTTCAAAGTCAATTTTAGGGGCTTTACTGAATTTTAAAAAAAAAATGATGAATAAAACCACCCCCAATTTAGGGTCTATTTTCAGAATCCGTAATAAAAAAAATTCATGCAAGTTGTCCATTGAAATGTTTTCTGAAAATGACTTTTTTTCAGGTATTCAAGAGAAAGCGCAACTCTTACGTATGAATGTGCCTGCTACTTTTATGTTAGTGGCTTTAGACGAAGGTCCAGGACCAGCCATTAAATATCAATACACCGAATTGGGTAAATTGAATCAAGTGGTGTCGTGCTTAATACGGTGCTGTGATGTGAGTTCAAAATGTCAGTCGAGCAGTGGTGGACCGATATTACCGAATCCGTATGGTGATCCATCATGTCCGGAATACATAATGCCAATATCGTCACAAGCCGCCGAAATACTCTTCAATCGTGCAAGTTATGTAAAGAAGGTGATTGAAGATACGAATTTGACCGAAGAAGCGATACGTTTACTGCAATTTTGTTCATGGGAAAATCCACATTTTAGTCGAACGGTTTTAGCTGAATTGCTATGGCAAATTGCGTTCACATATTGTCAAGAATTACGTCATCATATTGATATATTGATAGCAGTGTTACAAATTGAGGACTCTTGGCAAACGCATCGTATCCACAATGCAATTAAGGGTGTGCCAGAGGAGCGGGAAGGTCTGTTGGAGATAATATCGCGTGCCAAGAATCATTACCAGAAACGCGCCTACCATTGCATCAAGTGTATGGTGACATTGTTCACAAAGTGTCGGCCAGCACAATTGATGCTACTTAGTCATGCCGATTTGAGGAGGCAATGGGCTTCCGCTGTGGGCTGGTTACAAGATGAATTGGATAGGAAATATCCGGCGAATACGCAATACGTGTACAAGACGTGGTCGCCACCGACACAGAGTAATGAGAGTTCGAATGGTTGGTTTTTGGAACGATCGAATAGTGCAAGGAAAACGTTGGAGAGGGCGTTGGAATTGATGCCTGAAACGGAGAGGGAGGAGGAAGATGTGAGCGAAGAGCAAGAATCACAGGAGGAGGTTACAGTGGAGAATGTTGTACCACAACAACAGAATGAAGAGAATCGAACCGATTTACCAGATGTGACACAGAGTTGTGAACATACATCAAATTCCTAAATTTTTAGTCGATGTTGAGGGGATACTAAGAATTTTAAATTTGGGGCCTTGTTGACGAAAACCAAAAAATGAAAATAAACATTTTGCGCTTTTTTTAATTAAATAGGGGACATGTGATATGATTGTATATACTTACGCATTTTCTAATCAAAAAATAACAAAAAAAAATTAAACCAGAATGCATTTTTTGGGCCCCAAAACAATTGAAATACGTCAATAAAAAGGTAAAATTACATTTTGTGGTACAACAACGTTTATATCGAGTGCTTTTCGGTAGGTTTTTAGCAATTAATAAAAAACAGTTTGATGAATTCAAATGAAAAATTCAATGTAAATATTAACTAGCAAAATGAAGCGTTTAAGCTACCTATTACTATTACTTTCTTAATTTGTGATAATTTCTATTGTTTTTGTTTATTTTTTTTTGTAATATATCTTTTTTTTCTCACTAAGGGAGTCGTATAGAAATTTATCATAATTCAGTACTTATTTATGCATGTAAACTACTAATCTAGTGTAAATACTTATGTTTTCGATTTTATTTTAAAATATTTACACACAATTCTTATGTATATAATAAATATAATAAAAGTATTTGCATGATACTGTTAAAATTTAAATGAAGTTATGATAAATTTTGTTAAAGTACTCTTATTGAACCAAATATGCACACCAATAGGTTTCAATGATAACTTTAATTATTTTTCCTTTTTGTAAAATGCACTTATATCTTTATTATTATTGTGGATAATTTGAGTATGTTATTCCCTTTATCCCCTTCTTGATATCCACTTGATTCTCTTTGTTTATTTTCTTTTGTAAAAATGTTTTTTTCTTGTTTTCTATAAGCTATGCTGTTTTACATATTATTAAATGTGTCTAATTTAACAATTCATTTAATTGCTTAAATCTTAAGCTTATATATACAATATTGTTTGTATTATAATTTAAATTTATGATAATTATAATAAAATGAAAATAAACTTTTCAAATTAATGAGTGATCTGTTAATCGCACAAGAAAATCCATCGTGTTCATTCAGATGCGAAGAATTGCTAAATTTGAATAACAAATAACAAAAATAGCCATTTTATGATCATTTCCAATTTGTTTAAAGGGGTTTCTCGTTTCTTCGAATTCTGTTTAAAATTCTTAGAAAATTTGAAGGGCTATTTCCGGTTTTTAAATTAATCATTGTTGCCAACAACAAGAAAACTAAAACAAAAAACATCAATATCCCACTAACTGATTTGTCAAGTATCAAAAAGGAAAACTGTTTTGTTTTGTCTTGTCATTCTGATTCGAAATAAAATAGTTGAAAAACTTTGTGAAAATGCAAACTCTTTGCCCAGAAATTCCCACAGCTGGTTTTTCATTTGAAAATTGTAAAAGGTAAGGTTTTGTCAACTAAGGGCTTATTCAGTATAAATACTCTACCGGAATTTTGCGTTGTCATTTAACCTAACCTTACATTTCAGAAATGCTATACTTGAATCGAAAGGTTTTACAGTCCCCAAAGCCGTAAAAACTGGCACTACAATCGTCGGCATTATCTTCAAAGATGGGGTTATTTTGGGAGCTGATACAAGAGCAACAGCCGATACAATCGTAGCGGACAAGAACTGTGAAAAGATTCATTATTTAGCACCCAACATGTAGTACGTATTCGTAATCCTGTAATGATTTAATATTATTAAAACGATCTCTTTTCAGTTGTTGCGGAGCTGGTACAGCAGCCGACACTGAAATGACCTGCCAGATGGTCTCTTCTCAATTAGAATTGCATCGGTTATACACAAACCGAATTGCTCGTGTTGTTACAGCAACTCAAATGCTTAAACAATACTTGTTCCGCTACCAAGGGTATATTGGTGCTGCTCTGATCTTAGGAGGAGTTGATACAACTGGTCCCCATTTATACACAATTTATCCACACGGTTCAACCGACAAACTGCCTTTTACCACAATGGGTTCCGGTTCATTAGCTGCAATGGCTGTCTTTGAATCGCGTTGGAAACCAGACATGTCCGAAGAAGACGGTATTCAATTGATAAGAGATGCTATTGCAGCCGGTATTTTTAACGATTTAGGATCCGGTTCTAATGTGGATGTGTGTGTGATTAAAAAGGGTACAGTCGATTATAAACGTACTTATGATGAAGCCAACAAGAAAGGTGTACGCCAAGGGTCGTACCGATATCCTAAAGGTACTACTAGAGTGCTTAATACTAAGGTTTTGAACATTGAGGTGGAGGATGTCGCCGTTAGAACCATTGAGCCAGAAAGAATGGATGTCGCTTAAAATGTCCATATTTTTTATATATTCAATTTTGTTTATTAAACATTCAATAAAATATTTAAGGGAGGAAGTTGTGTTGCGTTTTTTTAGAACTTCCACTCTACTAGAGTTCTCTTATCTCACAGAAACCACTTGAAAGTGCATATGTTTTGATATCTGATGACACATGGGTAATTAAAATTGAACAATAAATCTGGGAAATCATATCTGAAAACAAGTTGGACAAATTATACAACCACAATTTTTTACAATAATAAAAATATTGAGTTCTATTTCTAGGTGTATATAATTAGCATTTTGATTATATATGTATGTACATGTCTACAATAATTTTACTTCCTGTTATATCGTTTTTACTTTTTTGCATTTGCTGTTGCTTGGGCTTCCTCTCTTAATTGCTTGTGCCATTCAATGTTCTCTTGTGCAACGCTTTCGCCTCTTTTAACAGCCTGTTTACCGCTGTACACCATTGCAGCACAACCAATAATCGTTGCTAAGATCATATAATTAGCAATTTTAATTCGCATACGATTTCGTGCCTTTTCGACAACATGCTGGTTTACAAAAGTTGGCACCTCATCTATAGATTTGTACTTTCCTGTCCAAACTAAAAACCGTTTCTCCAAATTGTCCACTTTGTGTGATGGCCGCTCAAGTTTTCCACCTTCTTCGGATGAAGTTTTTCGAATAGATTGGATAAACGGTCGAGTTGTAGAGAATAATGAAGATAATTTGTCAGTGAATGAAAACATGCTAAAATAATGTAAATGTGTAAAGAATAGTATATTGTTGTTGACATAATATTTACCTTTGAAGTTAATTAATTAAAACTTATTATGAAATTTAGAAAGATGATTTAAGGTTATGTTAAACCTGATGACTTTTAGGGGATTTTGTTTAAAAAAAGAAAAAACAAATTATATTCAATTACGATAGCTAAAGTTTTACAAGACAAATACTCTTTGATTATATGTATGTAATTGTTTTGCTGTTATCTACTTGATTCATTCAATCACTTTTATAAAGATTAATTGATTAATTCAAATCTTAGGGGAATATATTTTTATTTTTTTGGTGTTGATAATTGAAACCATTGCAGCGTCACCCTACGGTCAATTTTTCGAACCTTCCTTCTTTCGTTTTTCGCATTGCTAACGTGCTTGTTCTCTGCCGAGTTAAAGCCCAAAAGGCGACTTGCACAATTTATTAAAGATATAAAATACCATAAATAGACACAAAAATGACTTCCAACGCCGAATTGGCCTGTGTTTATTCCGCCCTTATTTTGGCTGACGACGATATCGCAGTAACTGTAAGTCATTTTGAGGTTATAATTTAAGACTCTGAATTATATCTAAAAATATAGATCATCTAATAAAATTTACTGCAAATTTTAATTATCCTGATCAATATACTAATTTCCCTTTGCATATTTTTCTAGGGCGAGAAGATTCAGACAATCTTGAAAGCCGCCAATGTTGACGTAGAACCTTACTGGCCAGGTTTGTTTGCCAAAGCTTTGGAAAGTGTGAATATCAAAGAATTGATCACTTCCCTTGGCTCCGGTGTTGGTGCCGCACCAGCTGGTGCTGCTCAGGTAGCCGCTGCACCTGCTGCAGCCGCCGCCCCAGCCAAAGAAGAGAAAAAGAAGGAAGAAGAGCCCGAAGAATCTGACGATGATATGGGCTTGGGTCTCTTTGATTAAAGTACAATATAGTTTTGTATTTTAAGAATAAATTGTTTTATAAGAAATGTTATTTCATTGATTCAACATGGGGAAAATTAAACGTCGGTATTACCTACTAAGACTTATATTACGATTTTTTGCAGTTACCACATTGCTCTTTGCATACCCGACATTAAATTATAATCGACTAGGTGTCTGAATACAATTCTACTTAAACGCCAACGATGCACAACACCTCTTGGTCTTGATGTAATAGCACAACGTTTATTTACTCTTAAAATGGTTGAATTCAATGGCATTGCATGGAGTTCTTCACTAGCCATTTCACGTAGTTCCACAGGTAAGATATCATTTTTCCGTAACGCATTTATTCTTAATCTTGTTGGGGCATATTCCACTGCCATTTTTCTTCTCTTTACATCACGAATCATCCATTTGTTCACATACTTGGTACGGATTTGTTGATACTAAAATTTTAAAACGAATTAATACCTATCCAAATAGGAGGCCAAAGTCAAACTTACAGACTCACTATGGGGTCGGCTAGTTAAGGGCACCAAATTACGAATTACTTTTAAAAAATTCATTCTCTTGGAGAAATATTAATATTCTGCATATTTTAGGTTAGATGGGGTTTAGGATCTTTTAATTTCGTTTCTAGGGATTTTCTTGGTAATTTTTACCCAACTTAAAATCAGCGCAATTTTTAAATCTTAATCCATACTTATTGAAATGGAATAGATTTTTTTGCTCATATATGTATATATATATATTTCAATTTTCAAATATTCACAGAAAATAAATAAGAAACACAAATTTATTATTCAGAGCTTCTTTATTGATTATTTATAGAAGCCAGTACAATATTTTGTTTCAAGTCTATCTTTCATCAATAATTAACAAAAAAAAAACATGGTAGGCAAACAAATATCAATACACATCTAAAATAAAAAATAATATATAACCGAAATAAAAATGCCTTATTCGATTAAACAACTAATAAACAAATAATCTCTTTTAAATATCATTAATAAAAAACATTAGAAGGGGAGACAACCTAAACAAGTAACGTGCATGCAGAATTTTTCCTTCGAAACTCCTTCCGATGAAAATAATTCTGCTGCAACCACCTATAGAATAAATAAAAATTGTTGATGAAGACATTCTTGTGTGTGGTTATTATAGAGTAATAGTAGTTGTGGTGGGCAGAAGAATCTTGACATAATAATATGCCTAGTTATTTCTTCTTTTGGGCTTTTTCGGCAGCTTTCGTTACTTTACCAGTTGTATCTTTGAATGCGACCGACTTAATAACACCCACAGCGACCGTTTGTCTCATATCACGTACAGCAAAACGACCTAACGGCGGAAACTCCTGGAACGATTCCACACACATCGGCTTAGACGGCACCAAATTAACAATAGCCGCATCACCGCTCTTTATCGATTTCGGATTCTCTTCTGTTGTTTTGCCGGTACGACGGTCGCATTTCTCTTTAATTTCAGCAAATTTACACGCTATATGAGCAGTGTGACAATCTAACACTGGTGTATAACCGTTGGCAATCTGTCCAGGATGATTCAATACAATTACTTGGGCAGTAAAGTCAGATGCGCCCTTTGGTGGATTGTTTTTCGAGTCACCTGCCACATAACCACGACGCAATTCCTTTACAGACACATTCTTCACGTTGAAACCAACATTATCACCAGGCACAGCTTCCTGCAGTGCTTCGTGATGCATTTCAACGGATTTCACTTCAGTGGTCAGTCCAACAGGGGCGAAAGTCACCACCATACCGGGTTTAAGTACACCAGTCTCAACACGTCCAACGGGCACAGTTCCAATACCGCCAATTTTGTACACATCCTAAAAAATAAGAGGAAAACAGTCAATAAAACATTGCTTTATGATTGATTATTGTAATTACCTGAAGTGGAAGACGAAGTGGCTTCTCGGTGGGACGGGAAGGTGGCAAAATAGCATCCAAAGCCTCGATAAGAGTTTTTCCTTCCGCTTTGCCCTCTTTCCGTTCGATACTCCATCCTTTGAACCAAGGCATTTTGTCGGACGCTTCCAACATGTTGTCCCCATGCCAACCACTGATTGGAACGAAGGCAACGGCCGCTGGATTGTAGCCGATCTTCTTAATGTACGAAGACACCTCCTTTTTGATCTCTTCGAAACGAGTCTCGGAATATGGGGGCTCGGTTGAGTCCATTTTGTTCACGCCGACAATCAATTGTTTCACACCAAGGGTGAAGGCGA
Source organism: Silvanus unidentatus (assembly GCA_963930825.1). NCBI lineage: Eukaryota > Metazoa > Arthropoda > Insecta > Coleoptera > Silvanidae > Silvanus > Silvanus unidentatus. The sequence goes on from OZ005758.1 coordinate 4,955,519, forward strand.
GAAGGGCGTGTTCGCGCGTTTGTCCATTCTTCGAGATACCCGCTTCGAATTCACCCGTGCCGGCGGCGACAATGAGCACGGCACAATCGGCCTGTGAGGTGCCGGTGATCATGTTCTTGATGAAATCTCTGTGTCCGGGAGCATCGATGATGGTGACATAGTATTTGGCTGTTTCGAATTTCCACAAGGCGATGTCGATGGTGATACCACGTTCACGTTCAGCCTTCAGTTTGTCCAATACCCAGGCGTATTTGAAAGAGCCTTTGCCCATTTCTTGTGCTTCCTTTTCGAACTTTTCAATTGTACGTTTGTCGATGCCGCCACATTTGTAGATTAAGTGACCGGTTGAAGTGGATTTACCGGAATCTACGTGTCCAATGACGACAATGTTTATATGAATCTTTTCTTTGCCCATTTTCGAATTGTCTCAATCGATTTACTGTAAGAGAAAAAATGCAATTTATATTTGATTATTGATTTCAATTATGGCAGCCATATTGGATTTGAATTTCCATCAAATTGTATGCCCATTAGTCATAAAAGTGCATTTACTGCAAATTTATGAGCGAGCTAATCATAAAATACCGTATCTTTATTGTTTTTCTTGTGCGATAATAAACATGAGAATGGAATTCGAGCGTTTTTTTAAAACAAACAAAACTCAAATACGCAATATGATGCAACCGTCGTCGAGATCAAAAGGGAATTTGAGTAATTTTTCAATATAAATAAAACCGACGAGACGGGAGACCGTCAAAGCTGCAGGAGAGGAATCCCCACAAAAAAAACCGGTCGATGATTAAAGGGCGGCCATTTATTGCACCAGGTCAAGTTTTTGATTATATCGGAAAAATGCTTCAAAACTTTTCGAAATTCAAGATAAAAACACATTTTCCGGCTTCTCTATTTTACTTGATTTCAATCTAATTGAGAAACATTGCGTTTTTCTTACTTTCCACTGAAAATGTGTGTTTTATCGTAGACAGCTCGTTTTGAACAAATGCCGGCCGATATGAAAATTATATACCGGAAAATTCGCAAAAATTTCCACAAATTCCAATAGATCAATGTAAATCACTCAATTTACCTGTAGTTTTTGCAGATGATGGCCTTAATATCACACACTGTAATAAGATTTTCTTTCGATTGGAAAAGCTCACGACTTTATCGTCTGAAAGCACGGCAAGAGGATGAGAAAAGCGACAGTATTCGTCCGCCTAACGAACGAGCGGAAATAGCAGGAGAAATATCCCAGGAGTGGGGATAGACGTATTGATTTTTTAATGAAAAATTATTCACCCCAATTGAAATATCCCTTTTAATTGATCAAATAACGTCTATATCACTACAATTTTTTTCGATCCTGTAGTTTTTTCAAAATTCAAACACACTTTTAAGCAAATAGGGGTAATGTATATAAATAACCGTACCAATAAAATTACACAATTTTGCGTAAAAGGGATGTGACGTTTAAGGGGGATGATTAGCGGGAAGTTCAACTTGACACATTGTCAAGCAATAATAATCATTTACTGCATTATTCTTATTTATTTATATATAAATATGTACATGATAAAATATAACAAGTAAAATACAATTTAATCTAATTACTTAAATTAATGTTATTGAGGTTTCGTTGGTGATGATGTCGACCACATTGGCAAATAATTACTCCATCCCTTCAAACTAGTCTCCCCTTTCGCTACAGCACTAAGTCTTTGCGTTTCTTCAGGACTCAACTTCAAAATCGTATTCAATACCGGCACTAAACGGCCTCTTTCGTCTCCACTACTCAACGTTACAAACTGTAAAATTTACAATGTCAACAAACTCAAATCCACCTCCCGATTTCATTACCTTAAACACAACATTCTTCAAATATTCCAAATTTTCCGCATGCTTCTCCCTCTCCACAGATCTCTGTTGTCTCCTTATCTCCTCCTTCAACAACTTATTCATCTGTACATGTTTAGCCAAATCCTGTTCAGTATCTGATAACAATGCCGTTAAATACGACACTTTAGATTCCTGTTCAACCAGTTGTTTCTTCATCAATCCCAATTCCTCATCAATATCAGCACCCAACAGTCGTTCCAATGGCACAGGATACACACTCGCCGGCACATTACTCTCAATACTCTCCGAACCTTCGCCCTCTTCACGATGCATCGTCGGCGGCAATAATGTCCCATTAGCCCCTTCACTATTTTGCGGAGACGACGGTTTTTCTAACCGACTTTGTAACTCGATTATCTCTCGATTGTGACGCACTTCTTGCTCAGTCAATTGCTGTCTGTAGCATTGCGACAATGTGTCTGCATGCACCTGAAAAACACCACATTTAATCCTTCTTTTGAAATAAACTTTTTCACTCACTTTCAAATTTCGCACTGTTTCAGCATGCTCATCAATCGTTTTCTGATGTTTCTCATTCAATTCACTAAAATGTCTTTTAACATCGTCCAATTCAGTCGCTAAATCCTGGAATCGGTGCAACAGTTTCTCCTTTTCAACATTTAATTCCTTGTTGGTGGTTTCCAATTCGACAGTTTTCTCCCTAAAAAGCAAATGTTATTACTTTGTAGTGTTTAATTTTATCATAACTCACTTTATATGCGAAACTTCGAGTATCAATGCCTCATTCCTCGATTTCAAACTAGCAACTTCTTCCACCAACTTCTCGACCTCCCCCACATCCCTATTCTGATTCTGTCGTAAAACACTCTGTGCTCTCACCTTGTACCCATCATATTTGCTTTGTACAGCACTAAGTTCATCCTGACTCAATTTCAGCGCTTCTTGTGTCTCCCTCAAACTCTGCTGCAACCCTAAATACTGACTGCGTAACAAATCCCGTTCGCTTTTCAAACTGCTATTCGTTTTCTGATGTTCTGTTATCACTTTCGACAATTCCGTAGACAATTCCTCATTTTCACTGCGTGTCTGCTCCAATTGTTGCATTAACGACTGTATTTGGTCCTCTTTCTGTTGCATCCTTTCCTCCAATTGAATCACTTGCTTTTTATACGAACTTATTTCAGTTGTGGCCACTTCCAAGTCGCTAGTGATTGTTTGAATCCGTTCCTCGTGTAATTTATTCTGTTCACGTAATGCGTTCTGTTTCGTTTTCTGTGACTCAATTTGCCCCTTCAAATTGTTTATATGTTCCTGTTTTTTGTCCAATTTCTGTGACAATTCCTTTACACTTCTCTCATAATCCTGCATTTCTAAATTTAGTACGGAATTTTTCTTTACTTCACTGGAGGATTGGTCTAATAATTGTTTGGTTTTCGTATGGCTTTCAATCTCTGCTTTCAGTTCGTTCTCTTTTGACATTAAATCGTTTGTTAATTTTGTTATTTTCGATTCAAAGTCACGTTTAAGTACTGCATTCGCTTCCAATTCTTTACGTAATGTTTGCACTTTCGCACTAACTTGTTTCTTCCATTGATCTGTTGACTGTTTCTCATTCTTTAAATCACTTAATTCCACTTTTAATTTTTCGATTAGTTCCTCGTGTGATGAAATTAATTGTTTATCTTTCGCTATGTCTTCTGCAATTGTGTTCAGTTTTGTTATGTAAGTTTTACATTGTTTCTGACTTGTATCCAGTTTGTCTTGTAATTCATCCGCTTCGGTTTGCATATTTTGAATAGTCTTCATATTAGTAGCTAATTTTTTTAGGGTTTCTTCCTTCTCAGACTGTTCTTTCGCTAAATTATTAGTCAACTCACGTATTTTCGCTTTTAATTTAACTGCCAAACTTCGCAATTTCCCATAACGTTCCTCCCACGATCCTTCCAAGTCCTTCAATCGATTCATGTCTTCTGTTCGCGATATTGTTGATGTCGACATTGTCTCATCATCGTTATTCGCATTCATTTTCTCCTTTAAGTACTCGTTCTCGTTTCGTAATCGATCCATTTCTTCTAAATCACTGCAACTGCTTGAATTCAAGTCCTTGTTAGAATTCAAATCAACACGCTGTTTCAGCATTTCAATTTCGTTAGTCAATTGCTTTATTAACTCCTCTTTTTGGACAATGTTGTCGACATTCTTGTTTGCCTGTGTTTCGTATATTTGCATCTTTTTCAATACTTCCTCACAATGGGCCTCCAGTTTTGATATTGTTTCACCACGTTCCTTTAGTGCTTGATTCATTACATTCATTTCGGTTAATAATTCGCCATTTTCATGGCGCAATTTCATCACTTCTTCATGCAAATCAGCCGGTGCTAAACTTATCGAATCATCTGTCTGACAATCAATGGTGTTTTTACTGACAAGCTCGAATTTCTCTAGTTTTTCTTGTAAATTGGTGTTTGTTGCTGTTAACTCTTTGATTTCCTGAACTAATTTTAGAATTTCTTCACTCGATTTTTCGGCCAATTGGTGTTCTGTTGCTTGGGAATGTTCTAATTCGGCTTTTACATTTATAACAGTTTCTTGTAATTGCTTTAATTGGTCTTCAAGTGTTTTCTTTTCATCATCTATGCCATTTATGTATTTTATTACGTTTTGAAGTTGTTCTTTCCAATATCTTACTTGATCTGTATAAGATTTAAACTCGATTATCAAGAGATTTTTCTCCTCTTTCAGAGCTTTCGTTTGATTGGCAAGTTTAATGATTTTGGAGTGGTATAATTTTAATTTGTCTTTTAATATATCGATTTTTGGGTCGATTTCAGGTTTTCTGTTTTTAAGTGCTTCCATTTCAGAGGTTTTTTCTTCTAAATCTTTAGTAAGATTGATATTTTTGAGAGTTAAATCGTCAGTTTCACTTTTAAGTTTTTTAATTTCCTCCAAACTTATACTTAACATTCGTTGTAATTCATTTACTTCCTTATTGGATTCCACTTGTTGGTGATTTTTTTCTAGTTCAAGCAATTGTTGCCTTTGTTGAATGCCAATTTTATTTAACTCTTCAATTTGCTTCTCAAGTGATTCCAAATGGGTCAATAATTGCTCATTTTCATCAGTTAAACGAGTGTTTTGTCGCTTAAAGGATATATTCTCACTATCAACAATACTATACTTTTCTTGTACGATCTTGAGTTCTTGTTCAAAAATACCTAGTTTACTTTCCAGAGCAGTATTTTTCATTTTGTAATCTTCAATTTTTGTAACCAGCTCTAATTTTTGTTGAGTTAAATTTTCAATTAACTCTTGGGTAACTAAATCATTATTGCTATGGTCTACAACTTCTTTACTTAATTGCTTCTTTAATTCTTGATTTTCTTCTATTAAAGAGTCTTTGGTTTGTTTTGCTTTTTGAGCAATTTGTAATAAACCCTTGCATTTTTTTAGTAATTCCTCTCGTGATAAATTTTCTAAATTTACTTTTTTATTACCATCACTAATACTATTATCCATTTTATTAAATTATTTTTAAGAAAATAAAGCTGAAATTAAGTAAATTCTATTATTTATCATTATACACTTCACAAAATTTTTGACAGTTATAAAATTGACACATCGACAAAGACATTTATCGAAAACTGTAAAATCAGGTGGTGGGATGAGCTAATAAGACCGAAGTAGATCAAATAATAAGATTGTTAGAATAGAACTACTCAAGCACTTATGTATCAAATCCACACGTGTCGCTATCCCCACCAAATTTACAAAGCACGTGGGTACCTGTCAAGTGCATGTGGCACAAGATCATTACATAATGTAATGATCATTATGCAATGATCTTGCGTGGGACTTGGGTGATGTGCACCTGATAAATCGAGGTGAGTTGCGGGGTGAAAACCCTCTGAAAATAGGAAAAATCGCGTTTTTCTGGAAAAATATTAGGTGTTGCCTTTGTAACTTTCACCATTCGATTCCACGGCAAAAATACATTCAATAAGCCTTTTTTCATTTTTGAAATCGCCGTCGAAGGGGTGGTTGCAGGGTGAAAACCCTCTTAAAACATTAAAAATCGCGTTTTTATCGAAAACTGTTAATTGCTTCACTTTGCAACTTTCACCATTCGATTCTACGGCAAAAATACATATAACAAGCATATTTGCATTTTTCAAATCGCCGTCGAAAGGGTGGTTGCAGGGTGAGAACCCTCTTAAAACATTAAAAATCGCGTTTTTCTCGAAAACTGTTAGGTGTTTAACTTTGCAACTTTCACCATTCGATTCTACTGCAAAAATAGATATAACCAGCATATTTTCATTTTTCAAATCGCCGTCGAAGGGGTGGTTGCAGAGTGAAAACCCTCTTAAAACATTAAAAATCGCGTTTTTATCGAAAACTGTTAATTGCTTCACTTTGCAACTTTCACCATTCGATTCTACGGCAAAAATACATATAACAAGCATATTTGCATATTTTTCAAATCGCCGTCGAAAAGGTGGTTGCAGGGTGAGAACCCTCTTAAAACATTAAAAATCGCGTTTTTCTCGAAAACTTTTAGGTGTTTAACTTTGCAACTTTCACCATTCGATTCTACGGCAAAAATACATATAACCAGCATATTTTCATTTTTTAAATCGCCGTCGAAGGGGTGGTGGCAGGGTGAAAACCCACTTAAAACATTAAAAATCGCGTTTTTCTCGAAAACTGTTAGGTGCTTCACTTTGCAACTTTCACCATTCGATTCTTCGGCAAAAATACATATAACAAGCATATTTGTATTTTTCAAATCGCCGTCGAAGGGGTGGTTACAGGGTGAAAACCCTCTAAAAACTTGGAAAATCCTGTTTTTCTCCGAAACTATAAGGTGTGGCACTTTGCAACTTTCAGATTTCGATTCTACGGTAAAAATAAAAACAGAATGCTTATTTCCATTCTTCAAATCGCCATCGGGGTAGTTGCTGGCCGATTACACCTAATGTACATTTTTTCTAATTAAATTGCCATCAATACACGTCAATTGGTATTAGATATCGGATCATTATAAACTGGGTCGATTATAAAATAGAAATAAAATATAAGAATTGTCAACATTTGCATTCATAGTCGAACGTATAGGTAATGTTTTAATTCCCCTTTTGGTATAATACAAAATACAAATTGAAGTTTTTAACAGTCTACACCCATACATCAAGTAAGTCTCCTCATGGCTATTCAAATATTGAAAACAAGCCCTAAATGACATTTTAATTAAGTAAGGCAAATAAGAAATATATAATATTCAATCATTCATTCAATAATTCATTCAATCATAAAAAGCAGAAACATGAAAAATTCCTACCTAATATTCTTTAACTTTGAAAATTTTACAGTCTATATATAGTTTTACACTTTATCCTTTTTACTCAAAACTTTCATTTCATTTAATGTTTATCAGATTTTCAAACCATGATTTTTAAAAATCTTTATAAATCCTTTGTAGGAACAATTTTACATAATTCTGCAACAAGTAGAGATATACTCAATATCACAAATTACTGTGAAAAATTAACCATTTTATTGTAGATCATTCAGATAATGATCCCTTACAGTTTATGTTGCGAACCATCACTGTGTTGTACTCCACCAAGGATCAATTATTATTAACAAAAGCAATTACTTATTATACTCTTATTACCCATCTGGGATGTTCTTTGATAGCATACATCAACAATGAATTTGCTTTGTCACATATTCCATGGATACTATTAGGGGCGATGGTAATAATTTACATTTTATCAAATACTTGATATAAATGTCTAATTACCAAAATCTAATTAACTGTTTGAACATTTTTAGCCAATGTACACATATTTGCTAATAATATCTTTCCAATTTGAAAGAGTTATAAACGTATTTAAAAGTAATTTGAAGTACTATCGACCCTTAAATTCTCATCCAGCACTTCACAAAAAAATCAAAAAGGAAGCAAATATTGTCACCATAATTTACAAAATATCATTTGCTTGTATGAGCCTTGGAACGCTCATATACTTTCCAATTTTATCGGATGAGCCGCAAGTTTACATACCCATTAAAATTTTTCAATTATATTTTGGGAAATTTTCAATAATATGTTCAGTGATTTTTTATTTGAATATAATACATCACGTTTTTGCGTGTTCCCTTTGTACTTGGATGACCGTTTACCTTACACATCAGATAAAATTTCAATTGTACATTTTGGAACAAGATTTGAATGATATTTTTAAGACAAAAGATTATAGTTTTAATCAAAAGCAATGGGAAAATGCCATCAAGTCGTGTATTAAGCACTATCAGTTATTAAAAAAGTATTCCATCACTTCAAAACCGAATTTAGATTTACAAAAATTCGTTATGTTTGGTTCTAGGTGTGTTTGGAAAATTAACAATTATATTGATGTACCCATACTTTTTTATTCGTCAATTATCATTATTCTGGGCATATCGTCAGCTATATTCATTTTTGGTGTAGGTAATATTAGATTTTTTTAATTGATTATAAAATTTGAATTATTCATTCTAGGAATTATGTCCGACAAGTAATATTCGTTTTATTTTCGTTTTGTTAATGTGTGGTGAACTTTATACACTTTCCTGTATGGTTTCTCAATTACTAATAGATGAGGTACTTATAAAAGAGTTTAACACCAAAATATAGAATGATTTACTTCTTTTCTAGAGTGAAAAGTGTTATCTCACTATATCGACTTTACCTACATATCAATTAAATAAAAGCAATTTCAAGTTAATGTTGATGCTAACAACATACTTAAAACAGCCAATAGAATTTAAATGTTTTGGAAATATTGTTATTTGTCATGCTCTATACCTGGAGGTGAAAAATTTAACATAAAAATTGTATAAATCAATCTGACTTTTCTTATTCTTTTAGGTGCTAAAGAAATTATATACGGTAGTTACTTGTCTGTATTCTACCCTTCAAAAGTAGATCGTATTACATATTCAAAATGCAATGAACTCAGACTCTTTAGCACTGCTATTCTTAGGGAACGCCACTTCTTAAATGCATTTTATTAGTAATATGATTTATTTCTATCTAAGTAGGTATTATTAAAAGGCGCTAGGTTTCATTCTAAATAGCCTTGAATTTCGCAGATTTTTGTTATGCACTGCTTTATAGAATGAGAAATAAACACAACGAACATTACTCAAAGTTTTATTTAATTAAACCTGTATTAATTTGTATGAAATCATAATATTTCTCATTTAACATATGTTTTTGCTAGGTATGGTAATAGTTGATCAAAAAATGAATATCAGTTCTTATTATTCATAATCGAAAGTATTATATTGATTTATTCCTTCCAACAATACAACTTTATTACTTGTGTACACACAGATGTAAAACTGAACTTTCTTATTGTGTTCAATAAATCCCACAAAAACTACACGTGCAATCCAAATATTAATAACAAGATGCAAATGGCATTTTAATTTACGTATTTAAATATTTAAAAATTTTCATTATTCTACTATAAAAGGTCAAATGAACAGAAATTATATCATTTTCAAAGATAATTTAAATCAATATTAAGAAAATTGGATAATACTTTTAAATTTAATCTAGAAAACCCTCCAGAGTAAATTTGTGCTCCATGTTCATTTCATTTAAGATTCATCAGTTCATCATGTTTTTTAAAAATCTCTTTAATTCTTTTCTAGGAATGATATTTGATAATTCTGCAACAAGTATATTGGCGTTACCATCGGTTACTTAAAAAAAATAACAATTTTATTTTAGATCATTTAGATCCCTTACAATTTGTATTACGAACCAACACTGTCTTATACTCTACCAAATACCAATTATTATTAACAAAAGCTATTACTTATTATTCTTTTGTTACTTATGTGGTGTGCGCTTTAACAGGATTCATCAACAATGAACTTTCAATTTCACATATTCCATGGATGGTATCGGCGGCGATGGTAATTTGCATTCTAAAAAATATCAAGTGCCTATAAGGGTCTAAAGAAGTTTTGAATTTGATCTTGACGTTATGAGTGAAGCACTTTTTTAATGGTTGCCATATTTTTAAGGGGCTTTAAAAAATCAAATTTTCCCTGATCGAGACAACAGCCAGCATATTTTTCTTCTTATTAACCAAGAATCTCAAAACTTTTTTAGTCCCCTATTTACCTAATAGAAAATTTCAATTAAATTCCTATTAGGTACACAAGTATCTAATTATTTGAACATTTTTAGCCAATGTACACGTATTTGCTAGCAATGTCTCTTAAATTTGAAAGAGTCATAAATATATTTAAAAGTAATGTGAAATACTATCGACCTTTACATTCTCATCCAACAGTGCACGAAAAAATCAAAAGAGAAGCTTATTACATTTCCATAATATACAAATGTACACTTACTCTAATACTTATCGGAGGGCTGATATTCTTACCAGTTTTGTCAGACGAAGCCCAAATTTACATACCTATTAAAATCTATCAAGAACACTTTGGGCGATTTGCGATAATATTTTCAGTGATTTTTTACTTTTTGATAGCTCATTCGTTTTTTGCATGCTCAAACAGTGTGTGGGTTATCGTTTATCTGTCACAAGAGTTAAAATTTCAATTGTATATTTTGCAACAAGATTTAAAGGGTATTTTCAAGACAGGTGACGATAATCTGAATCAAAAACAATGCGAACAGGCAATCAAGTCTTGTATTAAGCATTATCAATTATTAAAAAAGTAGGTATTCATTTACTCGATAATTGAATTTACAATTAATAAAGAAAGTTCTATGTGTGGTTTTAGCTGTGTATGGAAAATTAACAATTATCTTTTTTTCCCAATAATCAATTACATATTAATTACTGTTCTTTTGAGTATATCGTCAGCTATATTCATTCTTGCGGTAACATTTTTATATTTACAACCCATTCAAAGACTTTAATCAATCTATATTGTAGAAATTTTGCCCGACAAGTAATATTCGATTCATTTTAGGGATAACTATATGTATTGATTTGTATTTGATTAATACTATTGCTGCACAATTATTGATAAATGAGGTAAAAAGAATATGCATTAAAATGTAGGTAGATAATTAGTGAAATTAATTTCTTTTCTAGAATGAAAATTGTTTCTTAACATTGTCAACATTGCCTACATATCAATTAAATAAAAGAAATTTACAATTGATTTCCATGTTAACAATGTATTTAAAACGATCAATTGAATTCAAATGTTTTGGTAATATTGTTATTAACCATGGTCTATTAATTCAGGTAAGAAATTATAATATTCATATCTTGAATGTACCTAATACTGTTCAATTTATTATATTTGATTTTAGGCCTTGAAGAAGTTTTACGGAGGAGTCACTTTTTTCTGTTCTACCCTTACTGAATAGTCCTAATGGCATAAGTCCAGTTGTTACAGAAAACTCAAGTTAAAAAGATTTTAATTGTATCTGAATTTCTCGCTTAGTAAGTCATCATTGTTATTAGTAGGTTCTATAGATAGTCCTAAATAAGTGTAAGATGATTATATGTAGGTATTTTTCACTATACAACTACAAGTTCTACGGGGTTTTCAGCCAAGAAAATAGGCTTATTATATGTATTTTTAACGTAGAATCGAATGGTGAAAATGTCAAAGCTGAACATCAAACAGTTTTTGATAAAACGCCATTTTTCATGTACCTAGGTGTATGCACAATTAGGTAAGTGATTAAAAGGAAAAATAACCCCGCACTGCATTATTCCAACTTTACTTAATAGAAACCAAGTACCCCTTTAAAAGATAAAGTTATTTATATGCGACATAAGAAGCATAAAATTTAAATACCTTAATACATATTAGCGTTATTTGCATATGTGAAAACATTAACAATACGTAATACGATTCTTATTAAAAGTTCAGCCTTTTAATAAAATGTAAACATTTTTTGAGTACCTACATATATGAAATAACAATAATTGTAAACATTTCCATTCGGAATGATATTGTTTGGGTTTTTTAGCATTAGAAATTGAACAATTGATGTTACCTAATGGTATCTAAATAAATCACAAAAAATTACACGTCTTATTGCCGTTCAAATATTAACAAGTGTCCGATGGAAGGTTCATATTTTAAATTATATTTTAAATATTTTAAAATTTTTATTCGATTATGAAAGGTCATAATAGCAGAAATAACATAATTTTTAAGGATAGGTAATATAAATGAATAATTGAAAAATACTTTATATAAGAAAATTAACTTAGAAAACCATCCAGAATCAAGTTGTATTTCAAAGCAGTCATTTCTCACAATGATTTTTAAAAATCTGTACAATTTATTTATAGGAATGATATTTGAAAATTCTGCAACAAGTATAGTTACACGACAAGTAGGTACTATGAAAAATTAACAGTTTCTTGTTTTATTGTAGATTATTCAGATAATGATCCCTTACACTTTGTATTACGAACTATCACTGTTCTGTACTCCACTAAGTATCAATTACTATTAACAAAAGCAATTGCTTATTATTCTGTTGTTACTTATCTGGTGTGTACTTTAACAGCATTAATTAACAATGATCTTTCAATGTCACATATTCCTTGGCTGGTGGTGGTAGCGAATGTAATTTACATTTTAAAAAAACATCAAGTACTTAACTAACTAAGTTTTTTGAAAATTTTTAGCCCTTGTACACATGTTTCTTAATAATATCTTTCCAATTTGAAAAAGTAATAAATGAATTTAAAAGTAATTCGAAATATTGTCGATCTTTAAATTCTCATCCAACACTGCACGAGAAAATCAAAAGAGAAGCATATTACATTACCCTAATATACAAATTTATCATTACTCTGATGGGTATTGGAGGACTAATATTTTTACCATTTTTGTCAGATGAGTCGCAGATTTACATACCTATTAAAATCTATCAAATATACTTTGGGCGATTTGCGATAATCTTTTCTGGAATTTTTTATCTTATGTTGCCACATTTCTTTTTTACAGGCTCAAATTGTATATGGGCTATCGTTTATTTATCACAACAATTCAAATTTCAATTGTACATTTTTCAACAAGATTTACAGGATATTTTCAAGACAAGGGATGATAATCTGAATCAAAAAGAATGTGAAAATGCAATCAAGTCGTGTATTAAGCATTATCAGTTATTAAAAAAGTATTCATTTAGTTGAAAATTGAATTCACATTTACTAAAATTCGTTTAATGTATTATTGTAGGTGTATTTGGAAAATTAACAAATATCTGTATTTTCCAATACTATTGTATTCGTTAATTTCATGTGTTGCGACTATATTGTCAGTTATATTCATTAAGGGAGTAATAATTTTTAAATAATTGATTTAAAGACTTTTAACAATGTTCCTACCTATTGTAGGAATTTTGTCCGACAAGTAATATTCGATTCATTGTACTTATGATTGTATACGTCAGCTTTTTTATGGTTTGCTTTGTTGTTCCTCAATTAATGATAGATGAGGTATTTTTAACTATAGGTACCTAAGTATGTATTAAAAAATGGTCAACTTATTTCTAGAGTGAACATTGTTTCTTAACATTATCTACTTTGCCTTCATATCGATTAAGTAAAAAGAATTTCCAGTTAATTTCTATGCTAACATTGTATTTAAAACGATCAATTGAATTTAAATGTTTTGGGAACATTATTATTAACCATGGTCTATTACTTCAGGTATTAATTATTATATTAATTAGGTGCAATGTAAACCAGATCGATTAAGTCCATAATCTTTTAGTTGATGACGAAAATTTATGGGGGAATAACTTTTTTGTGTTCCACTCTTAAATAGGATTGTAATTGCATATTACAATAATCACATGTAATTTTTAGTTACACAACCTGTATAGTACCTATGTTAATATTATTGTCGTGTGGTCATCATCACAAATACTAGGTTTAAAAAAATAAACTGACGATGGTTTTATGTAATATTAAATATTTGTTATGCTATCGTTTTGAACTACAAATATTGATAGACGTACACATTAATTCTAATTCTAAGTGATTCATTTTATGAGGTACATAAAAATGTATATTATACGTGTTGGTTCATCTATTTTTGAATCTATATTTAATCTATATTAAGTTTATTTCAACAGTAACAGTATAAGAAACTTGTTTCTCAAACTTTGTACAATGGTTTTAAAAATATTCATTGCTTCTAAAGAATATCTTTTTGGTAATACATGAATATTAAAATCTGTACTAGAGTATTACTTAAATGATCTCTAATTTCTGTTGCAGCTAATGATCCACTTGATTTAATATTTATATCAACAAAATTACTAGTAAAAAATTCGTTACAATACTTGTTTATGAAGATTCTGGTTTTTTATGTGCCTGTAATTTCGGCATTTTCTGTTATATTTGGCATTTATGAAAAAGAAATAGCCAAATCGCATCTACTCTGGATGGTCATTACACTTTTTGTATGAGTGTTCAAGAATCCAATATTTAATAACTAATCTGCATTATTTTTTAGGTATTTTATACTTATTATCTAATACTTGTTGAAAATATTTTTGACCGATTATGTAATGTTTTAAAAGAATGTAATCTCAAAAGTATGAACGTAGTTAAAACACATTTAACATTAAATAAGGAAATTCAACGAAGTGCTAATTCATTGAAATTTTGTTTCAAACGAACAACAGTAGAATTAATTGTAGGGTTAATTTTACAAGTGCCTTGGCGTACAGATCCAACAGAATTTTGTTTGCCTGTCAAATTATATCGTTTATATTTCGGACAAGATTATTGGTTTTTTATAATGACTCTTTGCATATCTCTGATATATTCTACTCTAATATGTGCTCTTTGTTCATGGGGTATAATTTATGTGGAAAATCATATTAAATTTCAACTACTTATTTTCCATCAGGACTTGCAAATGATTGAAAGGCAATGTTCAGTGCTCCACAAGATGGATGTAAGAAAACAGAGAAAAATTGAACTCCGGCTTAAGGCAGTTATTCAACATTTTCAAACGATTAAAAAGTAGAAACTATTTATGAATTACGAGTAGTTCTAAATAGTGAAATTCTGTTTCAGGTGTAAAAATGAATTGAATGACATTTTAATTACTCCAATAATTTGTTATACATTCTTGACCACTTTATTTTTGGCTTGTAGTTTTAATTTTTATTTTCTACTATGGGTAAAATTTTTCACATTTTTAGCCAACAATTTACACAGATTGTATTATTTTAGGGATATAGTCCTGCTGATAATTGTGGGTTTTTTGTGACTAGTTTTGTCGCAGGAAAATTGATGTTTTTCATCGTTTACTATGCACAGGAATTAATAAATGAGGTAGGTAAATGAAGAGTTCATCGATATATTCTTCATAAATAAATTTTACATAATTTTTTTAAGGGTGAAAAGTGTTTTTTACTTTTAACTACATTTCCATCTTATGCGTTGAACAGAAATAATTTTCAATTACTAATGATAATTACCAGAGATTTAAAAAATCCCCTTCATTTGACGTGTCCTGGATTGTTTGAGTTGAATCTTAATTTATTAATTAAGGTTTATTTATTTATTAATCTTTTATCAGCATTCCTTTTCTTTACCGAATTTTTATTTTCAGATTTATCAACGTACTTACACCGTAGTAACATTTATTTATTCTACCTACTCTTAAATAATTGGTCAACATGTTATATAGCTTTACTTATTGGCAGCTTAATATTATAATATAAATATAATATAGCCAATCAATATAGGCTAAAAGCTTATTAACAAAAATATCGAAATAACTTTGAAGTTAAGAAGCTTGCTTCATATATTTCTGTAACAAATTCAAACACTTAGCATAGTTTCTTTTAAAAAAAAATCACATTAGGTTAAAAATATTTTCGTGTATTCTGTCCAATAAATAAGTCAAATGGCATCTGGAGTTTTTCTTCTTGGACCTGGGTCAATAGTAACGTTGACAGGACGAGTGTATTTCCAGAGAATTGGAAATAAATTTATCTATTACAGATTGCAAGAGAAACAAGTGGATGGCCACCCATAAGGGCTACATGTGGTGAGAAAACTCCACTGCGATTGTAGCACTGGCAGTTGACTTATAGTTTTCGGGAAGACAAGTCGAATTAACAACCCCGTGGTTATTATAGTTTATTTGTTAATAATTATTAATAAATCGGTTCTGAGATAGTGTGTTGAGTGTGTACACAATACACGGATTACGAGAATAAAATATATTTGAAGAGTAAAGGGGTGAGTTAATCACTGAGTACCAAATTAACTATTTGATCAGTAGTAAATGTGCATGTAGAGAGTAGGATGGTGCCCATCATATTGTTCGTGTCTCTGTGGGTCGCAAGAAGTGCTGTCGCGCGTTATTTCCCTTCAGCATGGACGACTGTGAGCCAGGTGATGTGTCAAAGACTGTGCACCCTTTGGCACGGCTCTTAATAACACGCTTTAGATGGTATCTCGCGCGTCTTCCCTTGATACCGCTACAAACCTAAAGAAGTACTGGGGTGCGCTATTCCCCTCAGTACTGGAGACGTAGTTAAATGCATGACTAATGTACGAGTGTTTTTTAATGATTGAGGAAGATATGGTACTCATAGACATTTTCTTCTATTTTGTTACAGTACGAATGAGAGAGAAAACAAACGAGGGTCACTGAACAATAAACACATCATTATAACGAGGTCTGTTAGCGAATTACCAATAATACATTTTTGTTAACTAAACCCTCCGGTATCATATTGGCGTTCCTCTTATTTCATTATGCCATTTTATAATATATTATATTCTTTATCTTTCTCGTTTTCCTATTTTTCAATTATTATTCTTATTAGAAAAAAAAAATAATAATAAATAAAATATTTAGTAATTTTACATTTTTACATTTCAATGAATGCTTTTTTAATTCTATACCTAAAGTGAATGGTTTACAATTTTTCATATTAATATATTTAAGTAGTAGTAATTTATTGCTTTATTGTTTCTCGTATTTTGTTAATGTGATTTAGGAATATTAAAATAATTGATAAAAGCATGTACCTACCTATACCTAGCATATTTGAAACTATAAAACGATTTCTATTTGAAAAATCTCATTAAAATATCCCATATTTCTTATTATCAGTCTTAAAATGTAAATTGGATACATGCATATTAATGAGAATTTCTAAACTGTTAATAATAACACTCTCAAATTTCATTTGCAAAAACATATTAAATAAATATAGATATACATATGTATGTATATTCATTTCGTTTATTATTTTAGCGGCGACAGAAACTGCTGAACAAATGACGTTTTTGGTAATATTCTATGCTTAAAAATTGCTGATGTAATTAAAGTATTGGAATTTATCTACATATTATATATTCATAATATTCATATTCTCAATATACAGCATAATAGACAATTTTTCATTTCAGTTTTAAAACACTTTTTATTTGGGAGTGCCATTTTTGTTCAACTAGGTATTTAATAAAACTTAGATGTATTTTGCTCTTTGCACTTACTCTTATTACTATACAGGATATACGATATAGCAAAGTATTGATTTATAGATTAACTGAGAATTTAATTTTTCATAAAATGGAAACCCATGCTTTATTAAATCTGTTTTGTTTTTTAAGGGACAAAACATGCCAACGCTTAAAACAACCCTTGAAAATCTAACGGTTAGGTTAGTTACCCATCCACAAAGCATTAATGCTTTTTATGAATGGGGGCCAAGCTTTTTAGGGCTAAAGCAGTTTTGAATTGAGGACTATTCTTTACTACTTAAAACTTATCTAAACTTGCGGTATATTACAATTAGTAGCGACCTCTTAACTGTTAAATAAGCAACAGTACTGGTACTGGTATCTAATCTACTATCTAATTTTAAATCCGTATACTTATCTTACCCACTTTACACGTATCTTTAAATACATAAGTCTCTAATATCCAGACAAGAAATGTTTTATTTCACAAATTTAATGACAAATCGATTTTCTTTACAATAGAACTTCCAGAAGAACGACCAGCACTCCTCCTTGTCCCATTATTTGAATCTTCTGCACTGGATGAAGCAACACTTACAGGCGAAAAGCAAGAACTAGGTGATGACAATGTTGAAAAAGTACTTGTGCTAGGTGTTAATTTTTTTTCTGGTAATTTTATATTATATTCCATTGCATAACGTTTGATTGTTGGTGCTACTTCGTTAAAGTCTATCGACATGGTGACTAACTGTTGTAAAACCTTCTTATTTGCCTCTTGAAGTTGACGTATTTCAAAATCCCGCTAAAAACATTTCAAACGATTAAAAAATCATTCAAAAAACAATCATGGTCAAATTACATCAAATCTGGCAACATCAATTTTCTTAATCTTATTAAGAAGTTTCTTCAATTGGCACTTAGTACGTTGCAATTTTTCCTCTTTTGTTTCCTCTTGTTTCACAATAAACTCACAATTCTCCTCCATTCTATCAATTTCAGTCTTGTGTTCTTGTTGCATCAACTTCAGCTCCTCCTGTTTACTTTTCAAATCGCCTAACTCTTTTCTAATCAACTTCAACTCATTTTTATGCTGCCTCAACACCGTCATCGTTTCCTTCATCTCCCTTTCCAATTGTTCCATTTCAAGCATTTTCTCATCAGTATCCGAAACGGTGCCCAAATTCTGTTTATAAGCGACATTAGTTAAATTCACCACCTTCAACGTGTCCTCCATGGCCACAATCTCTTTTTCTGCCAATTTTATCTTGTTATCCAATTCGTCGCCTTCTTGTTGCAACATAAATTTCTCTTGTGCTTGTTGGATTTTGAAATGTGTTACCGATAATTGTTCCCCATCCTCCCCCTTACCGGTACTCGTTAACGCAATGTGGTACTTTTTCTTAAATTGTTCAATTTGCATTTGGCGGACTGCTAAATCCGCCTTCAAACGACCTCTCTCTTCGTCCAGGTGACGACGTTTCGCCTGCAAAATTGTCCTTGTTCCTTCAATTTCCAATTGTCTTTCTCGCATCGCTTGCTCCAGATGCAGTTCCACTTTTTGTAGGGACAAAATGTTGTTCTCCACCTCTTTAATATCGCGTTCGATGTTATTCACTTTCAGACGTATCAAGTTTTCTTCGACTTGTTTCTCTTGACACGACTGTTTAATTGCAGCTAGTTGCTTTACGCCCTTTTCTTGGATGTTTTTCTCATACTCGCATTTGTTTTTCATAATTTCTAATTGTTCTTTTTCCGCGGTGATGGCATTTTGGATTCGGAGCATTTCTTCTTGCATTTTATTTACTTGCAATTTTAATGTTTTTCGCACCTTAAATGGAATTTAATTATAATTCATTGTTGATAATTTTTTAGCAATTTTTTTACCTCTTTATGTTCCTCTAAAATGCGTTCCTGTTGCTGGATTTTCTCCTCCATTTCCCACACTTCATCTTTACTAACATTCTCCAAATTACCAAGTTTCTGTTCCAAACAGTTCATTTTAAAACTCAAATCGAACCATATTTCTAATCGATCATTGTACTCATCGTCCAACTCTTTAAGGTACTTTTTCAATTGACCGTTTTTGGCTTCAGTCGTTTTTATTTTCAATTCCAAAAGTTTGCCATTTTCCAATTTTTCGTTTAACTGCTGCTCATCTCGATACAAAACAATATTTAAACGTTCCACGTTTATCAAGTTGCGTTTTTCTAAACGCTCTTCCAAGTCGTACATTTGTTGCAGATTTTTTAGCCGTTCTTCAGCAGTCATTTGCTTTTCTTGGAGTTCTTTCTCTTTGAACTTTAATTTTGCAATAGTTTCATATGTGGTTTGTGCATTAGTTGCATTATTTTCGTTCTGTTTATTGAGTTCCCTAGAACGTTGTCGCTCCTCTTCCAAATTTTTTGCTAAATTCGACATTGTAGTTTTCAGAATGTTTAACTACAATTCGAAAAAAGTCACAACTACTCAAATTTTCAAGTACATTAGATAGTTTACCTCGTTATTTAAAAATGCGACATTTTCTAAAAGATCATTGTAGTTTCTCCGGGCCATAGAAATTGTTACCGCCAATTCGTCGATATTCCTGTGCAAATTTTGGTTGTTTCTCTGTTCATTCTGTAGGAAATCCTTTTGTTCATCCAATAATTCTTGTTGATGACTCAATAACTGAGTGTTATCATTGATTTGGTTCTGTTTTCGGTCTATATCCATGTCTCTCTGGCGAAGAATCTTTACAGACTCTTTCCATTGACGTATAAGACCATCTCGTTCGGTAATTTGTTGTTTTATTAGCTTATCTAAAACCATAAAATGATTATAACTTGTTAGGATATTGCATAAGTTCACCTGTTCGGGTGATGATGTTCTCGTAATTTTTACAATTCATCAAAATCTTCGATAAAGTGCCAGTTTTTGAGGCACATTCTGCGACCAAATTGACTCTTTTCGCTTCCAACTCATTATATCTGATTTGATCTTGTTGTGTGAATTTTTTTAGCAATTCATTATCTTCATCACGCTTTTTTAAAGATTCTTCCCAAGCATTTAGCGCCTCTTCATCCCACTTTGTCTCTCTTTTTAATTTCTCCGCCTTTGACATAATTAACTGAAGTTTCTGTTTTTTTAACTCTTTCTTTTCCTCCAGTTCATGAATTTTTTTAGCCATCTGCTTCAAGTCGTTTGCCATCCTATCTTTTTCGATCTTCAACGTTTGGAATTGATTATGTTCACGTTCCAACTGTTGTCGATGGGCCAAAATAAGTTTCTAAAAGAATATCAAAATAATGAACAATTAGATGCGATGTAGGTAAGTAATTTTCTACTTGATTTTGCTCGCTCTCTTGTATAACATATTTGTTATGTTCTTTCAGCTCGTCCAGTCGTTTATTAATTGCTTCATTTGCATTCTTCGCTTTAGTTTTAAGTAAAGTTAGTCTTGCAAACTCTTCTTCAAGTAATTTATTTTCATTATTAGCAATTGGTATTTGAAAACCTTCTTGCCAGCCCAAATTTTCAAGAACTGCTTGCAAATCAAACACCATCTTTAATCAAATCGATAAAACAACAACTATTTGATCGAAAATTGTATATTTCTATAGAAACGCTTGAAACTTTAGCGACTAGACCAAACATTTGAATTATTTGAAATGTTTTCGTATTCATGGTTGTCTATTCTGTTAAACTTTTTTCGCGCCGATACAAATAATTTGAAAATCTTCAAAACAGAAATAAAATTATTATATAAAATTAATACACACCAAATTTAACCTGCCCAAAAATACGCAATAAATTAATTCTCTGAAAAAAATCTCTAAAAATAGCCCCAGTATAGCAGAAAAGCGCTAGCGGTATTAGGCGACTAAAAATAGCCGTCCACCGAAAATTCCACCATAAAAATAAACTACTACCCAAAAGTATGTTAGTAGTTATGCTATAATTTTGAGAGAATGGAAATAAAACTGTTATCGTGCCCTTTATGCCTACAGCCCCATTTTGATAATGTGGACACATTGCGTACACAATTAGTGAATGTTGCGACGTCACATCTAACGTGTCCGGTTTGCAGTGAGACACTTTTAGGTCTAGACAAACTAACAATACATTTGTTCAGTCATGTGATTCAAATCCAGCCACATAACAC
Source organism: Silvanus unidentatus (assembly GCA_963930825.1). NCBI lineage: Eukaryota > Metazoa > Arthropoda > Insecta > Coleoptera > Silvanidae > Silvanus > Silvanus unidentatus. Next base: position 4,977,026 of record OZ005758.1, read on the forward strand.
TCAACAACAAGTGCACAACGAAATCGACAAGAGTATCAATCAAATCGCAAGCAAAGAACAAACTCAACAGGAGCCCCAACCAACAACCGAACATGATGGGAAAAATGTCCGCTGTGATATTTGCAATTTTACCTTTACGGATCAGAATATCCTCGATATGCACCAGAAATTGCTGCACCAAACGACCCCCGACAAAAGGACAGGCATATACAGTTACCATTGTCATTTGTGTAGTAAAAAGTTTAAAATGCGAGGCAGTTTGATGGTGCATTTGAGGGTGGCTCATTATGGGTTCGCATCGAGCCAGCAGGAACCGAACTCCTGTAAGCGAATTGAGGAAAACAGTGGAGAAGAGTTAAAAAGTAAAGAGGATAATAAAGTTGCTGAAGATGCGGAGATGGTCCAGGGTAATGTGGTTAAAAAAACTCAAGCTCCGGATAACAAGCAGTGGGAATGCGATGTTTGTTCGAAGATGTTTACTACAAAGTATTTTTTGAAGAAACATAAAAGATTGCACACAGGTGAGGTAATTTTATTGGGCTTTGCAGTCCTATGAGATTTTTTCACTTTTTTCTAGGGGAAATGCCGTATTGTTGCACCCTATGCAACAAATCCTTCACATTTCAACAGTCATACCATAAGCACATGCTTTACCATTCCTCGGAAAAGCCCTATGGATGCAACGAATGTGGCAGATCCTTTAAAGAATTGTCTACGTTACAAAATCACGCCCGGATTCATTCTGGAGAACGGCCGTTTGCGTGTGAAACGTGTGGAAAACGGTTTAGACAGCGGGTTTCTTATTTGGTCCATCGACGAATTCACACTGGAGTGATGCCTTACAAATGTACTGCATGTGAGAAGAGTTTTCGATATAAAGTGAGTCAAAGATCGCACAAATGTCCAATGAATCCACCGGGAAATGTTGTAAGAGTACCCGATGTGGTGGAAAAGGGGCCCACAGAGGGAAATTCCAGTGGAAATTGTCCATCTGCGGAGAAATGCATTTTAACTGTTGATTATAATACAGGCACGATTAATTTAATTCCGGATAGGAAGTCTTACAATGTGGATGGTAAATAAGTGAAATGTAAACAAAAAAAATAATTACTGCTTTTACATTTTGCAGGTGGAGTAAGTAATAGTGATAATCAGAAAAATTTGGTATCTATTTTGTCGCCTTTGTTACCAGAAGTTGCTTCTTTATGTATAAACAATTCCCCAGAGAACAGTTTGGATTTAAGAGCTGATTCAGCTTCAAATGAACAAACAATTGAATCTTTGTTGTTTAATGTTCATCAATAAGCCAAGAGCTTTATTGAACCTTTTTAAATCTAATCATGTATTCAGTATTTTATTTTAATAAACCAATTCAAATATAAGAGTTTTTGTGTAAATACGTTAGATGGGGTTTCTGCTTATCCTCTACACGCACTAAACTAAATAAGAAAGAGGACATATACGAATATGTATTAGAACACCTATGGATAGAGATAGAAAGTTCAATAAATGTGTGGAACGGTGAAAGAAAAAAAGAGTAACTGAAACCCTGTACTGTCTGTTCAGTTCAAGGCTTGAAGGTCTTAATCATCAGACTTCCACTTCCACTAGTTCCACTTCAGTCGTTCGATCGCAATGTAGTTCGTGGTGCAGTAACGCAGCTTTCATCATATCCAACGCTGTAAGATTTAATTTTTTTAATTTAATTTGAATAAAACGCGATTTTAAGAAAACTTGCACACAATTAATATTATATTTACTATTAAATATAAACGATGTTGAGAGACTTTCATTCCATTGATTATTATTGTTCAATTCTCAGCTTAGAGCTTACGCAACTTTTGGCGGGAAATAAAATTGACGGTTTTTTTCACAACACCTTGTATAAAATGCTTATATTGAACAAAATTATAAATTTTATTAATACTAATTATTTAAAGTAAAATTATTGTTATTTCTTATAGGTACCTTATAAATATATATGTATAAACTAAATCATTTTATCCTAAAGCTGTTTTTCTATTTCTCATAGTCATTCAACTCTCAGAATCACTTATTAAAAATGATTCCTGTTTTTCCAATAAAGTATTTTTCAGTTTTGCTCTCCTCTGAATTCTCTCTAAAAAATACAATGATTATTTTATTATACATATTTTACCATTCAATTTTATATCTTACGAAGATGCCTCTCATAGTAACCATCACTCATTTTTTCAAAATGTTCCCCTGGTTCAGTCCCAAATACATCATTCCACATAATCGATTGCCATTTAGGTCCCAAATTATATTTAAGAGCTGCTATATAAGCCCTCGTTTGAAAGGCCCCTCGGCTAGCCAAATTCAGTCTTTTGGCAACATTAAATTTACACAAAATCGACATAAAATTCTCCGCTACATTTGTATTTTCTACTGCTATCAAATTTTCAGCCACACGCCGCAACTTATCTAACGCTTTATCTATATGAACATACAAATTCGTCTTATGCACCAAATGAAGAGTGCTTTTCGCTACTTCTCCAACTGTGCTACAAAATCGACTATGACAACTCGAATGATCAGCGAAACTATGCTCAATAACGTATGAAAAATCATCTATTAACTGCTGAACATTTCCATTCTTGTTCAATAAAAGCATTTTCGTCGCAACATTTTGCAAACTTTTAATTCGCAATGGTGTCAACAGTTTCTTCCCAGCGGCGCACACCGTTTTGCCCGTTCGAAGTTTATACAATGCTTTTCCGAAGTTTTTCATTGCATGGTTTCTGCATTCAATCTTTTCCACTTTATAAGGAACCTGGGCCTGGATTTTTGCAAACGTACAAGAATCACCATCAGCCACTATTTTAGAGTACTTTAATCCATGCCTTGAAATGCTTTCCTTGAAACCTTTTACGATTATATCCGGTTCCATTGCATAACTCGAACTACTCCAATTCTTAAAGCAATGATGCGGAAAGTTTTTCACTCCTTCCCGCTTTTTTTTGAGCAAACTGAACAAAATCTATTTCGCACTCCGATATAGAGGATTTTTTTGCTGTTCTTGCCGATTATCACAGCAACACCGGAATTTGCATTGTACGAATGACCATATTTGCGATGGGACCAGCCTCCGTCGCAATATACAGTGCAGAATGGTATTCCATCTTCATCCACATTCCCTTGTTCAATTGCCAGTCTCTTTTCCTCTTTGCCAGCTTCGAGTAAGCTCTTTTGTAGTGATTGTTCCCAACATTCATATAAAAAGCGTTCTGCTTGGGAAAGGTTATTGCTATGGATGTATGGTATATTTAGCGTTGCTAGAAAATCTTTGATTGGAGTATAAGTTGATCCTGTTGTGACAGTGCCCCATGCGGCTCTTAAAGACATTATATCACGATTAGAATGTTTCACAGTTGGTTTTAGTGTGCTTACATTAAAGCTTTTTTTGCATGTTTCACATAAAAATGTGACCTGTGAATTTAGGCCAGAGCGTCTTTCATTGTATATTTGAATTTTGGATAATTTACATGTTTGTATGTGGTTTAGATATGTTTTTAATAAAGAGGTTGTGTAATGTTCGAGATTTATGATGCGATTTCCACTAATAATGTCTTCTTCCAGTCGAACAAACTCTGGTTTTTTCTCGGGTTTTTCTTGAATTTCTTTTTTAATTTCTTCTTTATTTCCTTTTTCCGTTTCTTTTTCAATTTCTTCAGGGTGTTCTGCCGGGTTTTCTTCAGGGTCTGTAAATAATAGACATCGTTTGTAAGTATGTAATAGAGTATTGTAAGTCTATTAGACACCTAATATCGAGCCTAATATAATCAATTGCCATTTGTCATTGCAATTTTTATCGAATAAATTTTCCACGTCAGCAACATCCAATATTTTCACCTCTGTTATTGAATTGTCCTCGGAATTGTCAATACCTAAAATATTTTATAATTTTCAAGTTGTTCTAAAAATCGTAACCTAAGTTCTGTATACCATTTGCTGTTGGTGATGGAAAAGTTTCTTCTTGTGTTATCGAGTTTGTTATTGAATTGTCCTCAGAATTGTCAATACCTAAAATATTTTATAATTTTTAAATTGTTCTAAAAATCGTAACCTAGGTTTGTATACCATTTGCTGTTGGTGATGGAAAAGTTTCTTCTTGTGTTATCGAGTTTGTTGTAGTAATATTTGTGGTTCTTCTCAGCTTCGCTGTTTCCTTTCCTTTTCGAAACCTTTCCAATAATGCTTTTTTTTTTGCTGAAGTCATAATTACTTTATTAAACTTTTTAATTCTCCCCATTCTACAAAGCCGAGAAATAATGTGGTAAGAGAAAATTGAAGAACAAGTCCAAATCCATACAGTTTAGTTTATATTTCCGTAATAGTGTTTACAAATGAGGTCTGATCTTTAATATTTCCATTTCTACGGGGGTGTAACCAATGTATTACTGGAATTAGTTAATAATTATTCTACTTAAACACAAGATTATATAATGAATATAAATGTTTTTTTTAAATTTATGCTTACTTTTACTGCTGCTTCTCCGACCTTCCAAAGACTAGTTATTAGTTAACTAAATCGACTAACGCACAGCTCAATGCGCGTAGCAGGCTTTGAGGTCGATGGTCGATGTATTCTAAAACTATATTCTATTATCCATTTCAGTTCCACTCGTTCCACTAGTGTTCTAAGCAGGAGAGAAAACTGTCTTATGAACTATGGAAATAATATGTAGAAGCAGAAATTTGATTCTTTGGTTGCTCATGCTCACACGCAGCTGCTTACACACTGGAACTCGATAGTTTTTATCACAAAATAAAGCAACTGCAACAAAAAAATGTTTACTGTTTGATGGAGGTCAAGAAAGATACATTGGTTTAACGATTGATGCAGACGTTATCATAAATTTGTTTTGTTTTTAACGCAATTCAAATATGTAGTAGCTATTATACATACATATCTACATTACCTGTAAAACCAATAGCACCGAAAATGAAGCAGTAATACTTACATTAAAGTATTGACGTTAAAACAAAACCAATATTATCAATTGTTGATATTATTATGGAGATCTTTACCTTTTTGTTTTTGTATTATTAAATGATAAGTGGCTTAGTCTGTTAGATAACATTATAAACTAAACATAAACAAAACGCACCAAACTACTGGCAGCCCTTACGATTTGTCATCAACAAATCGATTTTTGAAATTGAGTGCTCCCTACAATTTGAAGCATGCGCCAGAAGTCATTGCATCCCGCAAGTAGTTGTTTCCTTGGGGATTTTTTACAACCCATTCATACATAAATATTTAATTATCTTAACATTTTCAACTTGTTGGACAATTAAATAAACTAAAAAACCTAGAGAAAAACTGTTTAAGATAAAGACTCTATTCTTATAAAAATGAGCATTAACTAAACATGAAAATATGTAATTAGATTAAGTTCTATATCTTGAAATCAAGATTTAATGCCAGTCTAGGAACAAAAAAACTAAATACAATTCAATCTTATAATGTTTGTGGATTAAAATGACGAATTTCTGGTACTCCTTTCAGGTCAACATTATCATATTAGGATGCAATTGTCCTCTCCACGAAGAAACAAGTCAAAAAGCAGTTCCTCTAAAAATTACCAATTTATCAAGTTTTAATCAAGCTTCAGTCGCAATGTAGTTAGTGCGGTAACGCAGTTTTCGCCCTCTTCAACGCTGTAAGTTTTAATTCTTTATTTTTATTTTCTTGCACACAATTAATACAGTTACTATTAAATATAAACGATGTTGGAAGAATTTCATTTCAATGCTTATTGTTCAATTTCCAGCTTAGAGCTTACGCAACTTTTGGCGGGAAATAAAATTGACGGTTTTTTCACAACACCTTGTATAAAATGCTTATATTGAATAAAATTATAAATTTCATTAATACTAATTATTTAAAGTAAAATTATTGTTATTGCTTATAGGTACCTTATAAATATATATGTATAAACTAAATAATTTTATCCTAAAGCAGTTTTTCTATTTCTCATAGTCATTCAACTCTCAGAATCACTTATTGAAAATGATTCCTGTTTTTCCAATAAAGTATTTTTCAGTTTTGCTTTCCTCTGAATTCTCTCTAAAAAAACAATGATTATTTTATTATACATATTTTACCATTCAATTTTATATCTTACGAAGATGCCTCTCATAGTAACCATCACTCATTTTTTCAAAATGTTCCCCTGGTTCAGTCCCAAATACATCATTCCACATAATCGATTGCCATTTAGGTCCCAAATTATATTTAAGAGCTGCTATATAAGCCCTCGTTTGAAAAGCCCCTCGGCCAGCCAAATTCAGTCTTTTGGCAGCATTAAATTTACACAAAAACGACATATAAAGCTCCGCTGCATTTGTATGTTCTGCTGCAATCAAATTTTTAGCCACACGCCGCAGCTTATCTAAGGCCTTATCTATATGCACATACAAATTCGTCTCATGCACCAAATGAAGAGTGCTTTTCTCCACTTCTCCAACTGTGTCACAAAATCGACTAAGACAACTCGAATGATCAGCAAAACTATGATCAATAACGTATGAAAAATCATCTATTAACTGCTGAACATTTCCATTCTTGTTCAATAAAAGCATTTTCGTCGCAACATTTTGCAAACTTTTAATTCGCAATGGTGTCAACAGTTTCTTTCCAGCGGCGCACACAGTTTTGCCCGTTCGAAGTTTATACAATGCTTTTCCGAAGTTTTTCATTGCATGGTTTCTGCATTCAATCTTTTCCACTTTATAAGGAACCTGGGCCTGAATTTTTGCAAACGTACACGAATCACCATCAGCCACCATTTTAGAGTACTTTATTCCATGCATTGAAATGCTTTCCATGAAACCTTTTACGATTATATCCGGTTCCATTGCATAACTCGAACTACCCCAATTCTTAAAGCAATGATGCGGAAAGTTATTCACTCCTTCCCGCTTTTTTTTTGAGCAAACTGAACAAAGTCTATTTCGCACTCCGATATAGAGAATTTTTCTGCTTTTGCTGCCGATTATTACAGCAACACCGGAATTTGCATTGTACGAATGACCATATTTGCGATGGGACCAGCCTCCGTCGCAATATACAGTGCAGAATGGTATTCCATCTTCATCCACGTTCCCTTGTTCAATAGCCAGTCTCTTCTCCTCTTTGCCAGCTTCGAGTAAGCTCTTTTGTAGTGATTGTTCCCAACATTCGTATAAATAGCGTTCTGCTTTCTCAATCTGATTGCTAGAAATGTATGGTATATTTAGACTTGCTAGAAAATCTTTGACTGGAGTATAGGTTGATCCTGTTGTTACAGTGCCCCATGCGGCTCTTAAGGACATTATGTCAAGATTAGAATGTTTCAGAGTTTGTCTTAGTGTGTTTACATTAAAGATTTTTTTGCATGTTACACATAAAAATTGGACTTGTGAACTTAGGCCAGAGCGACTTTCACTGTGCATTTGAATTTCGGATAATTTACATGTTTGTTTGTGGTTTAGATATGTTTTTAATAGAGAGGTTGTGTAATGTTCGAGATTTATGATTCGATTTCCACTAATAATGTCTTGTTCCAGTCGAACAATCTCTGATTTTTTTTCGGAGTCTTCTGTAAATAATAAACTTTGCTTGTAAGTTTGTGATAGAATATTATAAGTCTACACACCTAATGTAATCAATTGCCATTTGTCATTGCAATTTTTATCGAATAAATTTTCCACATCAACAACATCCAATATTTTCACCTTTGTTATTGAATTGTCCTCGGAATTGTCAATACCTAAAATATTTTATGATTTTTAAATTGTTCTAAAAATCGTAACCTAAGGTTCTTTATACCATTTGCTGTTGGTGATGGAATAGTTTCTTCTTGTGTTGTCGAGTTTGGTGTAGTAATATTTGTGGTTCTCAGCTTTGCTGCTTCCCTTGCTTTTCGAAAATTTTCCAATAATGCTTTTTTACGTGAGGGAGTTACTTTATTAAATGGTCTTACATGAGGTTTCACATTTTTCCACATTCTACAAAACCAAGAAATAATGATAGAGATAACCGAGGCACAAATTAATACTGTTTAGTTTATATTTCCATATTAGTAAACACTAATATGGAAAATAAACACTGTGTAAACACAGCAGAGGTCTCTTTAATATTTAAATTTATACGGGTGTGAGCAATGTATTACTTAAAAAAGTTGATAATTATTCTACTTAAACACAGTTGGGATACACAAGTTTCAGATTGGTTCATTTAATAAACGTCTGCAGATTATGTAATAAATATAAATGTTTTTTTAAATTTATACTTACTTTTACGCTTTACTGCTGCTTCTCCGACCTTCCAAAAACTAGTTATTAGTTAACTAAATCGACTAACGCATCACAGGACAATGCGCGTAACAGGCTTAGAGGTCGATGTATTCTAAAACTATATTCTATTATCCATTTCAGTTCCACTCGTTCCACTAGTGTTCTAAGCAGGAGAGAAAACTGTCTTATGAACTATGGAAATAATATGTAGAAGCAGAAATTTGATTCTTTGGTTGCTCACACGCAGCTGATGCTTACACACTGGAATTCGATAGTTTGGGATTTTATCACAAAATAAAGCAACAGCAACAACAAAAATGTTTACTATTTGATGCGTTTTAGGTCAAGAAAAAGATTCTAGATACATTGGTTTGATGATTGATGCCGAAATTATCATAAAGTTTATTTATTAACACAATTGAAATTGTAGATTACATCTCGATGCCGAAAACGTAGCACTTTTGTTGAGAGTAATGTGGGCAAATTCTCGAGTTATGAATAATCATAGTAATTTTTTATTCCTAATCAAATCCACGAAATTTCTTGTAAAACCAATAATGGCACCAAAAATGAAGCGAGATATTTACCTTTCTGTTTTTGTATTTTTAAATAACGACTGACTTAATCTGTTAGATATAGCATAAACTAAACATAAACAAACGCACCAAACCACTAGCATCCCTTACGATTTGTCATCAACAAATCGATTTTTGAAATTGGGTGCCGCCTACAATTTGAAGCATGCGTCAACAGGGACTGAATCCTGCAAGTAATTTTGTTTGGGGATGCTTTACATTCCATTCATACTTAATATTTATTTTGCCCTTGTATAAAATGCTTATATTGAACAAAAAAAAAACGAACTTCATTATAATATTCATTTAAAATAAAAATAGTTATTTCTCATATGTCTTATAAATATAATATAAAAACTAAATAATTTTATCCTAATGCTGTTTTTCTTTTTCTCATAGTCATTCAACTCTCAGAATCATTTATTAAAAATGATTTCTGTTTTTCCAAAGCAGTAATTTTCAGTTGTGCTCTTCTCTGAACTCTCTCTAAAAAAAACAATTATTATTTTATTACACATATTTGATTACCATTTAATTTTTATTTCTTACGAAAGTGCCTCGCATAGGACTCATCACAACGTTTTTCAAAATGTTCTCCTGGCTCAGACACAAATATATCTCTCCACATAATTGACTGCCATTTAGGACCCAAATTATATTTAAGAGCTGCTACATAAGCCCTCGTTTGAAACGCTCCACGGCCAGTTAAATTCAGTCTTTTTCCTGCATTCAATTTACACAAAATCGACATATAGTTCTCCGCTGGATTGGTATGTTCTGCTGCTATCAAATTTTCAGCCACACGCCGCAACTTATCCAACGCCTTATCTATATGCACATACAAATCCGTCTCATGCACCAAATGAAGAGTGCTTTTCTCCACTTCTCCAACTGTCTCACAAAATCGACTAAGACAACTCGAATGATCAGCGAAACTATGCTCAATAACGTACGAAAAATCATCTATTAACTGCTGAACATTTCCATTCTTGTTCAATAAAAGCATTTTCGTCGCAACATTTTGCAAACTTTTAATTCGCAATGGTGTCAACAGTTTCTTTCCAGCGGCGCACACAGTTTTTCCCGTTCGAAGTTTATACAATGCTTTTCCGAAGTTTTTCATTGCATGGTTTCTGCACTCAATCTTGTTAACTTTATAAGGAACTTCGGCCTGGATTTTCGCAAACGTACACGAATCACCATCAGCCACCATTTTAGAGTACTTCAATCCATGCATTGAAATGCTTTGCTTGAAACCTTTTACGATTATATCCGGTTCCATCGCATAACTCGAGCCATTCCAATTTTTAAAGCACTCATGCGGAAAGTTATTCACTCCTGCCCGCTTTTTTTTTGAACAAACTGAACAAAATCTATTTCGCACTCCGATATAGAGGATTTTTTTGCTTTTGCTGCCGATTATCACAGCAACACCGGAATTTGCATTGTACGAATGGCCATATTTGCGGTGGGACCAGCCTCCGTCGCAATATACAGTGCAGAATGGTATTCCATCTTCATCCACGTTTCCTTGTTCAATAGCCAGTCTCTTTTCCTCTTTGCCAGCTTCGAGTAAGCTCTTTTTTAGTGATTGTTCCCAACGTTCGGATAAAAAGTGTTCTGCTCTGTCAAGGGGTTTGCTACAAATGTATGGTATATTTAGTGTTGCTAAAAAATCTCTGATTGGAGTATAAGTAAATCCGGTTGTGACAGTGCCCCATGCGGCTCTTAAGAGCATTATGTGAAAATCACCTTCTTTCTCAATTGGATTGAGTGTGCTTATATTAAAGCCTTTTTTGCATGTTACACATGCAAATATGACCTGTGAACCTAGACCGAGGCGTTTTTCACTTTGTATTCGAATTTTGGATGATTTACATGTTTGTAAGTGGTTTAGATATGTTTTTATTAGAGAGGTTGTGTAATGTTGGAGATTTACGATTCGATTTCCACTAATAATGTCTTGTTCCAGTCGCACAATCTCTGGCTTTTCCTCGGGTTTTTCTTGAATTTCTTTTTGAATTTTCGCCTGAATTCCTTTTGGCTGTTCTACTGGATTTTCTTTCTCTAATATAGAGTTAAATTTCCATTTGTCATTGCCATGTTTATCGACTAAGTTTTCCACAGCAACAACATCCAATATTTTCTCCTTTATTTTGTTCTCGGAATTGTCAATACCTAAATATTTTATAGTTTTTAAATTGTGCTAAAAATTGTAAACTAAAGGGACTGCATACCATTCGCTGTTGGTGATGGAATAATTTCTTCTTTTATTATAGTAATTTTTGTGGTTCTTCTCAGCTTTGCTGCTTCCTTTCCTTTTCGGAACCTTTCCAATAATGCTTTTTTACGTGTGGGAGTCATTTTTGTTTTATTAAATAGTGTTACAAATTTCCCCATTCTACAAAACCAAGAAATTTTGATAGAATAAAATCGCGAAGCAAATCCATAGTTTAGTTTTTATTTCCTACTGTTTACAAGGAAGGGATCTCTTTAATATTTAAATTTCTACGGGTGTGACAAATGTATTCAGTATTACTTGAATTAGTTAATAATTATTCTACTTAAACACAGTTTGGATACATATAAGTTTCAGATTAATAAACGTTTCAAGATTATTTAATAAATATGAACATATACTTGTATATATTTCAATTTTTACTTACTTTTACGCTTTACTGCTATATTACGACCTTCTAAAGACTAGTTAACTAAATCGACTACGCACAACCCAAATGCGCATAGCAGACTTAGAGGTCGATGTATTCTAAAACTATATTCTATTATCTATTTTAGTTCAACTCGTTCCACCAGTGTCCTAAGCAGAAGAGAAAACTATATGAACTATGGAAATAATATGTAGAAGCAGGAATTTCGTTCTTTGGTTGCTCACACCCAGCTGCTTACACAATGGAATTCGATAGTTTTTATCACAAAATAAAGCAACTGCAACAAAAAAAATGTTTACTATATGATGCTTTTTGGGTCAAGAAAGATACATTGGTTTGATGATTGATGCAGACATTATCATAAATTTGTTTTGTTTTTAACGCAATTGAAATATGTATAGTAATAATATATACCGAGACCGAAAGGGTAGCATTTTTAAATGCAAAGGGGGCAAAGTTAAAGTGGGCAAATTTGGGAAAGGGCGATATTTTTGTCGAGGGGAAATATGATTCGGCCTTCAGCATCAGTGAGCAACATCCTTGATACAAAAATGCCTTTTCGCCGAGGTTTGTATACTATTTTCTTCAGAATCAGACAGTAATGTTACCTTTTTCTCACTCCATTTCGTGTTTGAAAGTAGAGCATTACATGAGCATAAATAAACAATTTACTTTCCACCAGTTATCATTGGTAACGGGGTGTAAAGTGTTTTTATTTGACAATTTTTGATTGCCAAGAGATTTTGTCGAAATTTTGCTTTTAAAATATGCATTTTTTAAGATCTCTGTGTCTGTAAATAAAATAGTATACAAACCTAGGCGAAAAGGTATTTTCTTCTCGGTATATGTAATTTACTATATTTACATTAAGAACACAATATTATGAATTCTTAATTCTTTCTCTTTGGATATATTTACCTTATTGTTTTTGTATTATTAAATAATAATGTGACTCAGTCTGTTAGAAAATTATAAACTAAACATAAACAAAACGCACAAAATCACTAGCAACCCTTTCGATTTGTCATCAATAAATCGATTTTTGAAATTGGGTGCCGCCTACAATTCGAAGCATGCGCCAGCAGGGATTGAATCCTGCAAGTAATTTTGTCTGGGGATGCTTTACATTCCATTCAAACTTAATAATTATTTTGCCCTTTATTTTGAAGTTGTTGAGGAATTAAATAAACTAGAAAAACTGTTTAAGATAAAGACTCTATTCTTATCAAAATGAACATTAACTAAACATAAAAATAATTAGATTAAATTATTACTATATCGGAATGAAAATATAATGCCAGTCCAGGCAAAAAACTATAAATACAATTTAATCTTATAAGAAAATGGGTTTAAAACGTAAGAAATAAATAATCGCCCTAAGAAATCAGTAATATCATACTAACATTTACATTTTCAATTAAAAACTGAATATTCCAGGTAATTGACTAAAGAAACGATTTTCAATTTGATAAAAATACGTACCGAGACGTACCTATAATAACATATATAACAAATATTCTACAAAAATTCTCATAATATCTGGCAACTTGTGCTAACAGCCTTTTTCGTTTTGGATTTGTTCCTATGCACTCGCACAGCTTCCTCAAACACTTCTTGCAAACCTATTAATTCTTTAGCCGAACATTCTCTATACGATTGAGCTTTGATTTTTCGTCGCAATTTTTCACCGTCTTTAGTTGTATAACAATTTTTGCTAGGATCGTCCCGAAGATCGATTTTGGTAGCTGCAAATCACACACTGTTCACAGTCATCTAAGATTTTTTGTGAGCGCTACTCACCGACTAGAACTACAGGTGTTTGTGGATTAAAATGATGAACTTCTGGTACCCATTTCAGGTAAACATTATCATAGGACGCAATTGTCTTCTCCACGGAGAAACAAATCAAAAAGCAGCTCGTCTAAAAATTACCGATTTATAAAAGACATTTTCAAACTTTCACTTTCTCTTACATGAGGGTAGGTGAGCGGTCGAAGCCGTTCGTAGTCTTCTTGACCAGCTGTGTCCCATATTGTCACACTATCTTTTATACCATCGACTAATATTTCTTTAGAGTAGTTTTCGAATCTAGAAAATTAAGCCGAAAAAACAGTTTTTTTTTAAATTATTCATTTTGGGCTTATAACTTACACTGTTGGGGCATATTCGGCGGGGAATCGGTTTTGAACATAAGTACTTAACATGCAGGTCTTTCCAACAAGACCATCACCAACGACGGTGACCTTAAGGCTCTTTGTCATGTTTCCTCAAAACTCTGCAACACAGAAACGCGATTTTCTAAAATTAAAAGCGATAATCAATAGTTCTACAGATGAATTGTTGTTACTTATAACTTATTTTTACTCACATTTTTTTTCTCGTAGAAACTGCACTTTCCTTATCAATGATAATAAATTGAGTGACGTTGCAAAGGGCGTTTACTTACATTTCTCATGCAAATAGAATTTCCGATAAACAATAAACTGTAAGCAATTTATCTTAGAAACATATAGTTTTACATTAATTTACAATTTTTCTTTTTATGTAATAAAAATTAGAAAAAAAATGAGTGATATAGGAGTCACTTGTCTACTCTACTATACGTAAGTTACCATATTATCACTCAGGAAATTGTTTATCTCAATTCTTATCAGTTTTTAATGTATACCAATAAAATCTCGAATAGATATTCTTTAGATAAATGGTTTTATATTTATATACTTACAAAAGTTACTATCAATTTGAGATCGTTTCAAATTTTGGCAACTTGTTTTGAAAACACTTCAAACTAACATAAACGCTCACTACTAGTTAGTACTGCAATTATTTTAAATTTAATAAGATTAAAGTTACACCTACATACATAAGAAAGTGTCATTTACATTTTGAATTTCATTACACATGAGTTTCGGTGAATTTTTCGCATTGTTTTAAATTATAGTAGCACTTCAACGGACGTCCAATGAATTTTAAATGTAATTTACAATTACAACACAAGTGAAAATTACTCTTTTGGAAATGCGAATTCCTCCTTGCAGTTATTACGCACATTTTTACAAACAAAGATATATATTTTGTGTGATTAGAATTATTTATTAACGGAAATGCTTTATATGTTAGAGTATACATTAAACGGTGGTCAACCAGCAATATCGCTTGTAAACATTAAAAATAGCAATTTTAAAATCTATCTTACAAATTAGCAAAATCAAAATCTGATAAACTTTCAACATCATTCTGATTATGTGTTTGTGTTCCACTTCGATCTAATAAGGAACTACCTAAACTTGTCGTACTTCCTCCATCCTTTCCTGCTTTTAAATCCTCCGACACACTTGTTTGTGAATCAATGTCGAATATTACTTTCTTTTTTGTTGATAAAGAGCCAGTTGACGGATAATTTTTTAGGACGCCCTTAGTTTCATTTTTCTCTTCTATTTGCCTTTGTTCAGTTTCCGGTTTTGCTAGTTTTGCTTTCAATTCATCTACAAAGGAAGCATACTGTGGAAGTGCTAATTTGTTTTGATTTGGCTTGACCTCTTCAACACTATCACTATCAGTCTCATATAATGTTGGATTTATTGTAGGCTTCACCACAGTGTTGACAATGGATTCGTCCTTTTTGATTGGAAGTTTTCGGTTTGTTGGCTTCTTACTTGTATTTTGCTGTTTTAATAGTTTTTCGACCTTTTTCTCTATGGCCCGTCGAATTGAAGCATAATTCTTATAATCCTGTACAAGTAAAATATTATAAGTTGAAATAAAGCACACATTAATGATTTTGTTTACCTTTTTACTGAGATTAACTTTGTGATTTATAATTCCCCATGTTTTTTCAAAGGTTGCTTTTGGTAAGCAATTCCATTCATTTGATATACCAAATTCTTGTAAACGGTGCTCTAATATATCTTTAACTTTTTGACGAACATTTTGTGTACTCCTTTCATGTTTCCTTATAGGTCTTTTAATTCTAATAAAACAAACAAACAACAATATAAACAATTTAATGAAACTTTAGGTATTTTACCTTTCCTTGGCCGGTTTAATAACACGTGGAGGCTTAACTACTTTAACTTTAACTTTAGGCTCGGAAACACTGTTGTCCGATTCTGAAAAGTCATACATTGACGATTTGATTGGAACTGAAACAACTTCTTGTACTACCACTGGTTCCAAGTGTTCAATATGCAGATTTTCGATTTTCTTTTTTGGTTTTGTTAATTTAGTTCTTGGTTTAGCAGCAGGTTTACAAATTTCAACTTGGTTTTCAGATGTATTTACATCGTTTTGACTTTGTCTCGAACTTTGCATTTGTGATAATTTCTCCCAAAAATGTTCCATTTTCATTTCAATGTTACTAAACGCAAGTGAAACCTAGAATAAAAAAAACAGTTGTCAAATGGAAATTCTTTGAATATTGCGAGTACAATTACTTTACTTTCAATATGCTCCTCAAACTCTTCTAGTTTTTCATTGATATTTGGTAATATTATTGGAGGATGTTCCGGACTTTTTAAAATATCGTTATTGTCTTCCTCAGATTGGGTATCTTCCGAAATTTGCTTATACACAAACACATTTTTATCATGCGTTAGTTCCGTTTGAAGATGTGGTTGTTTATTTTTTTCTAATTCAGTTTGAGTTCCGTTCTGAGTAGTTCGTTTTTCATTGTTGCCATTTTCCTGTATTACCTCTTTCTGTGTCAGACTTTTCGATGCTATTTCGAATAATTTCAAATACTTATCTTCATAAAAGTTTTTCTGTAATTCTAGTGTTTTCAATTCACCTTCAATTTGAACTTTAAAGTCATCAAATTTATCTTTTATATCTTGTACTTCGTTTTTACTCTCTTTCTCAGACACATCTAAATCTTTATGAATTAAAGAAGCTTGATGTGTTTGGTCCTGTATCAATTTCTCTGTATTATTTAATCGTTCTTTTAACTCCTTGATTTCCAAATGCAATTTATTTGTATAAGAATCGGCCTCGTCCACACCACTGTGACGTCTTTGTTGGTGCGAATGAAGATACACTTCAGAAGAGAAGATTTTAGAACATTTATCACATTTGTATGATGTTAAATTTGTTTCGTTATTTACTTTTGTTGTCAATACTGAAATATGTTGTTCTAATTCTTCAATAAAAGATTTCAATTCACTATTTTCCTATAAGAGAAAACTAGTTAACAATGTTTCTTCAATCACAACAAAAAAATACCTGTTGTAATTTTGTTATTTCTTGTTTTAAACTAATAACAGTGTGATCTAAGTACATTCTACAGAATAGCAAATAATCTACAGATAATTGACTAATTTTGAACATTTTCACAAAGTTTTTGTCTAAGATTTCCGCTTGTTCAGGATCTAATTTATATTGACATACAAATGGAATATTGTTCTCTACTGTTGAAATATCTCTATCTTTAATAATTTGATCTATATCAACGAAATCTAAAAGGAAATAGAAAAAAAAGATAATAATAACTAAAAACCATTTAACAAACTTACAATATTTATTCTTATCGCAAACTGGAGGATTCATTTTTCCAAATGCAAAACCACTGTCCCATGCTAAACGAGGGTAATCATAATGCCATTTGTATGCTTCTAATTCATTAAACCACATTTTTATCATTATTATTATCTTAAAATGAAACTTTGATTGAAGACATGTAAGAGGTTATATTTATATTTGTAAAATGTTTGTAAACAACTTTCACCATCGTTGCTAGGATATTCAGTGTAGCCACGTAGAGCAATGAAAATATTACTACAAAAGTAAATTCACATCACGTACATTAGAGCTACTTATTTCTTTCAGTAGTTCGTTCGTAGTGACATTTACACATTTACATTCTCCTATCTGTAAAATTTAGGTTATAAAGAATGTTTACTTTTCAAAATTCCATAAATTAGAGTTTAAAACCATGTTATTATGATAGACTATGTATTTAGTGTATGTGTCCTGTGATAAAAAACCAAAACATGGTTCATAGAATATGGTATATGATACTTTGTTATTCAAAATCTCAATTTTTTCAATAACAATTTCCCATAGCATGGTGTCCGATTTTTTCTTCCCCAACATGGGTGGAGTGGAAGAACACATTTACAATCTATCCCAATGCTTATTGCAAAAAGGACATAAAGTCGTTGTTATGACTCACAGCTATGAAGACCGAGTTGGAGTTCGATACATGACAAACGGCTTGAAAGTGTATTATTTGCCTATAAAAGTATTCTACAATCAATGCGTTTTGCCTACAATGATATGTAACATTCCATTAATTCGTTATATTTTTATACGTGAAAGAATAGAAATAATTCATGGCCATTCAGCATTTTCAGCCTTGGCACATGAGGCCATGCTGATCGGCAATCTAATGGGCTTAAAGGTATAGCCAAGAAAATATAAGAGCTACTGAAACTAATCTTTGTCTTTTCCAGACTGTATTCACTGATCACAGTTTGTTTGGATTTGCGGATACCAGTGCTGTGATAACTAATAAATTACTACAAATTTCTTTAGCTGGATGCAATCATGCGATTTGTGTCTCGCACACTGGAAAAGAAAACACTGTTTTAAGGGCAAGGGTGGATAGTAAACGTGTGTCGGTAATCCCAAATGCTGTGGATACTTATTCATTCACTCCTGACCCATCCCAACGTACAAAAAACCAAAGTACATCTTAATTGTTTAACGTAAATTTATCAAATTGTTAATCAACATTGTTTCAGTAACTGTAATAGTTGTATCTAGATTAGTCTATCGTAAAGGAGTCGATTTAACCGCTCAAATAATTGGCGAATTGTGCAATAAGTACCACAATCTTAATTTTATAATAGGCGGAGATGGACCAAAGAGATGGTTGTTAGAGGAAATTCGCGAAAGGCGAGGCCTTCAAGATAGAGTGACCCTTTTGGGTAGTTTGGAGCATTCGCAAGTACGGAATGTTCTCGTTAAAGGGGACATATTTCTGAACACATCCTTAACTGAAGCTTATTGTATGGCGATTGTGGAGGCGGCATCATGCGGGTAAAAAAAAGGGATTCTTTCAAATGCTGAGAAATTAAATTTACATTTAGATTAAAGGTGGTATCGACTAAAGTTGGGGGAATTCCTGAGGTGCTTCCTGAAGACTTGATTTATTTGACGGAACCAAATGTTCCTGCCTTAGTGGAGGGTACAATTTAATTTACCTTCATCAAATTTAATGATGTACCTAATAAGCATGCATTTGTGTAGGATTAGAGAAGGCAATGCGTGACATGGCTGAAGAGAATGTTGTGTGTCCGTACGAATGCAATAAACGCATCAGAAAATACTATAATTGGGAGAATGTGTCAACTAGAACTGAACTGGTTTACAATAAGGTGTCACAGGAGAGTGTGAAAACAACAAAAGATCAGCTGCAAAGGTATGCATTAAAGGAGTTTTAAGAGAATGAATTTTTATTTGTGATTTTTAGTTATTTGTCGAGTGGAGTATGGCCTTACCTGTTGGTTGTTTCATTGGTTTATTTAATTCTAGCGTTATATGATTATTTAGTCCCTAGAAAAGACATTGACATATCAAAAGATTATAACAGTTGTAGAACGAAAAAGTTAAAGGAATAAATACAGGGAATTTGATAATGAAAAATGAATTTTATTATTTTATCCTTGACAAATCTTGTTTCTAGATTGAAATATAATTAAAAAATAAATATAGTATTCTTGTGTAAATAAAAATAAATACAATATTTACCAAAAAATATATAAAATTCATTGTACTTGTATTCGTTTGACGTAAAGAGATTTTTTTCAAATATGTTTTTAAATACAAAGTGTGAGTAAATCGTAAAATAACTAAAAAATTTCCTTAGTACAATCGTTATTTGTCGATTTACTGCACACTCATATATATCAAAAAGTTTTTAACGTTATATAAGCAAACTATCATATAGTTATACTAAAACCTAAATACATTTTATAAAAATTTCAATTAGGCCAGAAATTTTTCATTGTTAATTCACTTACAAATATTGAATAGGTACATTATTGCTTAGGTTTACAGTGGAATGTATAGAGGGAATGTTATTTAAGCAGCATTTACACACAATTCACAAAAATATAAATACATATTTTGATATATTGTTTTTATAAGTTATGTTTTCGTAATTTTTGGTCCGACAAATTTTATTTCATATTTTTACAAAATATTTTCTTTAACAATCCTTATAAACCCAAGCGAGTTTTTTTTCCTTTGTTTGATTCTTCCAGTATTTTCCATCTAAGAGAAGAATACATTTTCTAGAATTCTTCGCAATTCTATTACTATACAAAGTATTAAATACAAGATCACTGTACAAGTCGAAATAAGATTTAAGATTTTATGCTAAGTCTGGTCCACATTGGGAGGCCTTTGCTCCTGACTAGTGCAATTCCAAGACAACCGTTTGTGGATGCTCGCATCTCGGCTGTCGTTTTTCTTAAAATAAAAACACATTCGAGTTAGAGGCAAAGAAAAGAGGACTTAGCGTCGAACTACATCAAAAGGAAAATAAAAACGAAATCAATAACACATTTTATGTGCAAAAATGGATAAACGTAAAATAAATGACCAACCTTAATATCATCCACAATACCGGCTGTATGATATCGATAACTCCTTTTCATAGCCTGACGATGTTGTCCTCTACTAAAGGATTCAAAATGTTCCTCCGAATTGGAGATTCCTAAACGGATAATTACACGATCACCAAAGGAAACATCCAATTTACAAATGCATCAGTGGATCATAAAAGAGTAAATAATGAACAAAAAGTGTGTATGTGAATCTGCATTCTGATCATTTCAATGCAGTCATTTACGTCTTGTCAACTGTACTGTTTGTAAGCACTTAGGTGGTAATGTGCTGAGTTACTACACTAATCTAGAGTGGTCTAGTGATAAGAATTTCAAAATATTTCACATAAGGACTCACTAAACAGCCACATTCACAACTGTGTATCCTCATTATATAAAATATTTCCAAAATTCTTACTCACACAACAAATGAACTCACAATAAATGCATGATTTTTACGTTGGCTCAGAATGTTCTTCTTCTAGTGTGAACAAAAACCAAATGGAAAAGAAATATAACGATCAGAATTATGTTCTCGTTAAACAACTCGCCAAAGTATGACAAGAATCACAAAGAGAATCGCATTCGACTCTCACACTCACCTGCAATCACCGGCACATCAAAATCAAAACTGGCCGGCATCTGTTGGCTAACAGACGACGCTGAATTCACTTGTCGTGTCTTGATCAAAGGCGGGTTCTTGTTCTGGGATATGGCCAAACTTCGCCTCAAGTTGCCCCGTGTCGGCGACGGTGGCGGATATGAAATGCCCCGATGTGTCGGACTGAGCAGATGGCTGCTGTTCTTGCTACTCGGTACGGAAAGTGTGTTCTGATTCAAACTTAAGCTCATACTTCCGACATTCGGCGAGCCGAGTGTCAAATTGGGCAAACTTTGACCCAAACTACCATATGGCTGTACGGACAATGTATTTGGGGTTTTATTGAAAAGACGATTTTTGAATGAATTTTTCTGTGAGCCGGGACTTTTGTCCGGCGGTAGCGGCTGTACGCCTTCATCACTCGAAATGGAAGCAGTTCGATTCTCATTTTCCATTGAAACACCGCGAGATTGGTCTTTTGTCGAGCCAATTGATGACTGATCATTCATCTCGACTGAACCACTGCACAAACACAAAAAACGAATGATTAATTAAAAATGTTTAGAGAGTTACTAAAACAGTAATTATTTACCTATGACTATGTGCTAGACTAGAAACCCTACTGGCACGTGAGGAAGAAGCGAGAGCAGGTGACCGGGGAGCCAATTGTAAACTATGAAAATCACTCTCTATATTATATTCGAAACTATAATCGGCGTCTAAGCTTTCATCATTTATATAACTCATTTGTTTCGCTTGAGCGTATAAATGTTGTGCTTTTAAAATGCCATCACGCCATCCCTATGCAAAGTACATATAAAATGGAATTAGTTTATTTAAGAAACTGTGCACGTTTCGTGTTTTCGTTTTGTTATACCCTTAATTTTTTCGCATCATTATTTTGTAAAATGAATGCTGCCACAGCCATATCGAATTCGTTCTTGTAAATGACAGCCAAACTTGGCGTTTCCCTATGCAACTCAGATACAACAAGTCGGTCTACCAAATAGGGCTGTCTTATAACACGAACAGTGGCAACCCCTTTCTTCGTTGATGGCTTACAAATTAGAAGCATATCAGTCAATAGGAAACAGTGCACTTCCATCTACGAGTACATTAAAACGTTATTAGTTGAATGCCATTAAATGGTCCCATATTATATTATATTATGGAAAACGTGTACCTTGGAAGTGCCGCTATCTTTGAGTTTTAAATCCCCTTCTAAAAGTAGGTGCCGTTTACGTTCCGGTGGACAATTTAGCATCGGTCTCGTCAAGTCGAGATGTGTGAGGAATTTCTCCTTTTTCAATATCTTCTCAATGTCATCATCTTTGGACTCCTATTAAAAAATAGTGTGCAATACATGTTAAAAAATTGGTGAATGCTTTTCCACAAGAATTTTCCAATATATTACCACTATATCGTAGCTCTCAATTCGTGCTATAATACCCTTCAAACGTTCTTTGTCCTGGCGATGTTTCAAACTCGAATTTACACAATTCACAAAATCGTCAACCATTTTTATCTGAAGCATAATATTTACGTAACATCATACATTAAATATTCTCCCTCTAAAATGTGAATAGCTAAACTTATGCACATACCATCGACTGTAAACTCTCCCTCTCGACATCTTCATCGGTATTTTTTAATATCGCTTTCAGTAATAAGCCGTATTTTGTCAATCTTTGCATTGGTTGTACTAATATGTCCATCAATCTTAATCTAAAAGTATCGAGATTTTATTACAACTTTATTACCCTATTATTCATACATGTGATGTTGGAATTTTATGTAGATTTTCGCTCATAAAACGCGATAAACGCTCGCCCAGTGTAATTTCTATGTAAAAGTGCTTTGAGATTTTTTTACCACTCTCTCTCAAGTAATAAATTACAGTTTTGTGTGCAAAACAAATCGAATATGTCCCTGTACACAGTTTAGTAGTGTGAAAAATTACACTCTATAGTAACAGTCTGCAACAACTTTTCGGAAAAGCTAATTAATTTGAATTTGGGAATTTTCCACACACCAAACAGTTCAGTGGAAACCAACGAGACTATATATACACATTCAGAACATAATAAACTTTTCCGACACATGTTGTATAAAATTTGTTCGGTTATAAAGCTTAGAACTAACAATAACATTTTATAGCAGAATGAACACATTGCAATATAAAATCGCTTTTCTTTGCGCTTCCAGCTCTCAACTATGTTTAACTACATACATATATGGATGTACATAAATTTATTATAAACCACCGAAAACTATGTGTACACGTTTGGGGGCCCTAATCGGTTTAGAATGCCTCAAGACACTCCAGTTTAGAGTAGTGAGAGTGGTGGACCCAAACCACATCTCTTCACAACAAAAAAAAAAAAAAAACAACGAAAAAAACGACTTTATTACCTGTTGCAATCTTTTCGACTTTCGCACCATGTTAAATAAGCCGCAAATACTTCACTGTCGAGATTCTCGCGACAGTAATGTTGACATCGTGATTGTTCAGCACAATATTTGTAGTACGGCTGAAATGTCTCATGTATTTTCGAAAATCCTTCCAACATATTCTCAATACACGAGTGTCGTTTCTGTTTACGCATGTAACGTACCAATGGGAACAATGTATCACGCCAAAATATCACGTTCGCTTCCAAAATATCAGTTATATTCGAAAACAGCTTCTCGGTATCGATCTCTTTCAAAAGATTCCTAGTCTGTAAATCTTTTAAACATGCCAGAAAAAGCTGCAAATAAATAATGCATATAGGTATTTAATGAGTCTGAACCAGACACGCTCGCTTTAGTCGCATTAATTCCAACGTCTATTTCAATTAAAATTAATTCCACAATTTTTATTACTTACATCAGTTACTACTTTCAGCGTTTTTATGTAAGCCACTTCGGTTTTTATTAACTCCCAAAGGGCAGTTTGTTGCTGCTGTTGTTTATCATTCAAATCTATAAAGAAACACACACATCCATTTAAAAAGTTATGAATCCGAAATCCCGCTTCTTCTTTTAAACTCCCCCATCAAATGCGAAATGCGAGAAGATCTCGTCTTACAAACGCTTTTATTTCTGTTATGTAAATTAATTTCTGAAAAGCAACGCTTTGAATCGCTTACCACTGAAATTAATAATGTCCCTCCAATCATCTTCTAAATTGTACAGAGCGTCCAGGGATTCGCACTGTCCCTGACGATAATTAATGTTGCTGGGAATGCCTTGTTTGGAATACTTGTCTAATTGATCAATAAGAGCCTCGTACTTGGTATCCTGAAAGCACACAGACAAGAAAAAAAGTGCTCGAAAAAATTCCAAACTTATTGATATAATATAAAGGTATCAAGATATAGCACGTAGAAAGTTTTCCAATAAAGCACCTCAATAACGAAACCCAATGTGCCCTATCCGATCACATGCACAATCCCAAAAACTTTACCGAAATGCTGTACACTCAATAAATCCTTTACGGTCACATATGAGCTTATAGCACACACCACACACACTCTTTAAAGCAGATATACGACATACAAACTTACTTTACTATTGCCGAAGAAAGCGGTAAGTCGCTGTTTAATTTGTTTTTTACTTTGTTCCGACTCATGCAATGATAATGTCGAACTGACCACTGTTGACGTCTCCTCCGTACTCGAACTAAAGAAACTACTTGTTCGAGGTCGATAACTCTGCACAATAGAAAGAAAATCCGTTCACGATAACACGTTTCATTTATGTTATCCATTTGATGGGAATTACTGCCACTTACCCCCGATTGTTTTCTCGAATGATTGCTATAGAACGAGCCGGATAGTTTTTTGCTGCTGCCGACTTCCTTGGCTAAAAAAATCACAAATTTCTTAATATAATATAGACACAGGTAGGGCTGTTTTGCATAAAAAACTTTGAAAGGAAAGCAATTTATGTATGTTGGGGAGGGTTGAAAGGACTCTTCAGGATCTCAAAGAGTGGATCTTTCTTATATAGTCTCTTAAGTTTGATTTAGGGGGAAAGTTATGAGCGCACATATAGGGTATGTGTCTTTGCATTATTTTGCTTTTTTTCCATTAGGAAAGAATGTCCATATTTACGGTTTATAATTATTGGAAAACTAATCGCTTAACCAAACTTCGGTTCGCAAAATTATTGCGCAAATAAATGACCAGAGGGAATTGTTCTGTAATAGCTATATACAAGCAGTAAATTGCATTTCCATTCCAATTTTCCTCAAATCAATTGAAGGAAATATAGAAAATCAGTGAGGCAAGCACTGGCATCAATGCAAAATCCTGTTAAAAAAATTTTGTTCAGCTTTTGGATTAGTCAAAAAAATACTTGATAATATTTAATGGCGGCAAGCATTAACCCTTTCAGGCCGCGCACTTTTCCATCCCAAAGTAGACCATTAGACATAATTAAAAATTCTAATGCAGGGCAGTGTATGGGGCCTCATTTTACAATAAAGCCCATCGTAATCCTGATGCGTACCTGTAATCCGCACATGTCTTCCGACAAGACTGGCCGTATCCTGGGTGAAATGTAGAAAAGTTTCCGAATTATTCTCTTTATCCTGCAAACGTGCATCACATAGCGATAGATCAATGTTGCGAATCTCGCACATCTTCGCCAACGAGTCCCTGTAAATATAAAGTGTAGCAATTAGATGGTTGCAATGTATCTTAGTTTAATAATTGCAAGTGTATATTTATTAGTCGCCCTTGGGCCAATTACATTCAAAGAATGGTGCTTGTACACTTAGTCAACAAAGAGAGTTATTATGTCTTCTAACTAGGTAGCATAGACAAAGTCGAGTTTCTAAGACAACGGCACAGAGTGTCTCCACTTCACCATTAAACTCTCAATTAAATTCGCTCTCTATCAAAGTATACGGGGGGCTTTTATTAAAATAATCTACCACCATGTAAGAACTATAATATTTGAGTAAATAATAGGAATAATTTATTGTCTTCTTCCAGAGGGATGGTTCCATTTCTGGATGACAGTACATATTTCTTCTCTTATATGTGATGCACGACGTTTCGCTGTAGGTATCATTTAAAAGTTTTAAGGCACTTAACATTTGAGGCCACATTTAATGGAAGAATTAAAATTGCCTCCATGTCAAGAAGCTCCATTTATAAGATTTATTATTTCGTCTAATTTCAACAAACACGGAATGGAGAGAAGTTGAAGGATGCGTTCGTGTGTACAATTCTTAATGCCGCATTTTATTCATTTCACTCCTTCCAGTTAATTGATACGTATTGGACTATATATATGTTGTGTGTTTGTGGAAAACATGCCCGTAACGAAATCGGTGAACTCACCCAAACCGCAAACATTTAATCCCTTTTCCGACTTTTAAGGCAAAACGGTTTACAAAAGGTCGGCCAGTAAACTGAATTATATTTCACTCCGATTCAATGATTAATTAAATAAAGTGAAATGGTGGAGAGAAAAGAGATCGGTGAAATGATAAGTTCGCAATTTGTGAGTGCATTAAATTGGGAAAATCATCGCTCTCTGATCTGCTGTGACATTCGGTGAATAGAGATGAGTCTTCGTTGTCGGGTTTTCTTTTATCCTTTTTTGAAATTATAATTATGACCGCCGCATGATTCGGCAAATATCAGTATGGAAAAAAACACGATAACTTAATTAAAAAAAATACTTACTGTAATGTGATACCACGTTGTGCAGGAAAAAACAATTCATTATCCCAAGTGGATTCTTCGCCAACCTCGAAATTAACACTGAAACACTCGCTACTGGATTTCTGAAAAAGACGTCAACACATTTTTCAACATTGCATCGTACGAAACACACGTTTATTAATTATCGTCTAAGAGCGGCAATTTATTTGCCCAAAGTCTCCTCTCACTCGAGCCGCCAACACTTAAGAGCCCCCATCAATGCGATATTTGCATTGTTATTCAGACGACAATTGTCGTCATCCAAAGTAACTCGACGAGTTGAATTTAAAATGCAACTTTTATCTCGTTTTTGCTTGTTATATCCCGTTCAAGAGCTCATTAGATTTAATATTCTTTGTAGAATTAGCTATTGTCTTTGAATATATTTGCCTTCCCTCTTTTAGTTAAATCCTTAAATTTTGTTAAAGCAAAAATCAATCCATTAACCAAATAATAAGTATCTTGCTTAATGAATATTTCATAGTTGTGTGCATGCTCAAAGAAAATATAGGAAAGTTTCTCACTAACTTGATAACATACACTCAAATCAATAAACACGAGAGGAAAACGAAGAGCGCACCAGTGAGAAAACTGTTTGAAAATAAAACAAATATTTTACGAGTTTTAAAGAAGATTTGAGGCAAACTTTGTAGGAATCCTAAGTAAAATATGCCGTACGTCCGTTCACTACAACTGTCATAATGAAAATGAGAATAGATATTTTTCTCTTCGTATTGTTTTCTTGTAAATCATGGAAAAACCTTTTAGATTTACGTCCGTACATTTATCAAACTCGTACTATTAAAAGCTGACCCACTTAAGACTACATTCCCTTCTGAGTACACATACATTTTTGAGTATTCCTGTTTTGTATTTGTGAAATAAGTTCAAGTGGACCCTTTTTTCTGCCTTAATGCGCTTAAAACTTTATCGAAATCCGCTAAATCAATCGAACCAATGAAAATTCAAATCGGCCACTATGTAAAGAATTAATTCAATATATTCACGCATCAATTATGCAGTCAGGTATAACAAATAAATTAACCTGCCCAATTTCATAGATAAAATCCAAATGCATTCATCATCGTGAATTATTTATCGACTTTGTGTACTAATTGCAGTCGAATTAATTCACATCCGACATATTCGTCATTTTAACGATTCTGTCACGTTAAAAATTCATGAACTAATATGTATATTGATTGAATCGAACAAGGATTTAATTACGATTATTAAAAGAGAACTGTTGTGCGGTGCGATAAATTGTCCCGCCGAAAAAAACTTAAGAAGCTACAAATTGTGCGAGTTTCACGAAAAAGAAATCCAAATGAAAAATGTATCTACTTTAAAAACCTCTATTGGAAAAACTCGCTGCCTCATAAACCGGCAGCTCTAGCCCCCAAACTATATTTCACACTATTCGCTTCATAAAACCAATTAGAATTATTACCTTCCGCCCCCACACACATAAGAACACGTTGCTAATGCATTTACATATAAATGTTTTGTTAAAAAATTTATGATTATTGTTCACCGCACCATAAATCAAATAATAAGCATGACTACTGTCTGAAAAACAGGTCAGCAAGAATTATTCTCTGTGCCCCAACAATCGATACAAAAGTGCTTAGAAGGCTTGTCATCAAAATACATTTTATCATTAAAAATAAATAATTACCAAAATTTGATGAAAAATGTACAACAGATTGAATAAACGCGTTTTTTTAGTAAAACAATTTTTCACCTCATCTCTGCTCTTTTCATTCGCTCTCTTATACGCCGCCCTCCAAATGCATACGCGGAAATTTTGCTGTTCTTAAGTGTGTTGGCATCAAATTCAATTTACTTCTGAAATGACGAGTATCTCACCTGTGATCTACTAAGCATGTATTTTCGTGCGGGTGGCACCTCCGTTCCCGTTGGCGAAGAGGAACACTCATTTTTCACACTCGGAGGTGCCAGCAAGGGACGAGTACAATCCGGTTCGGATCTTGAGTCTTTTAGCGCCGTATCCGTACTAGATACGGTGCCTTGTCTCATCTCTAGACTATCCAAGTGGTTGAGACTCCTGGATCGAACCTGCAAGCAAAAGAATCGATGAGGTTCTTCATATAAAATACAGCGTCTTTTATAAACAATATAAATGTATCTGTTTGTAGATGGGGCTCGTAAAGCCATTATTTATTTATTGCGTTTGCGGTTTTATTAGGATGTAATGAAAATCCCAAACACATAAAGTGGGAATATATGGATTTAATTCGGTTCCAACACGGTGAAAAATCCCACCATACAACCACGTCCACTTAAATACAAGCCATCAACACAGTTATGATCAATTGCAAAAAATTAATTCCATCTTGCCACATTAAGAGAGTATTCTATGGAGCATTGCCGTTGGGCATAAAATAGTCTTTATTACATCGAATATCGAATGACAATGGATTCCTATGTATAAAAACGTTTTAATAAAATGTTTTTATTAAAATTGTATCTTTATTGAATGAAAAATCGTAATACAATATAAAAATTCAATCATAAAATGAGCTTTTAATGATTAATAACAATTCTGGAGTTTCTTTATACAATAATACAAGTTTATGGGTAGAAATGTTTCCATTTCATCAGATATGTTAATAAATAGTTGGTCTAATATGTTTATTTTATGGCATTCCGACCTATCTTATATATCGATTTCAGTCCAATTCACTTTATTCCTCCACATATAATAGGAAAACGTGTGCATATGTTGTGTCTTTATGCAAAAAGGACGTTCCAGGCATATGTTATCTAAAATTATAGCCCCAAAAGGTCTTAAAAAAGGCGTAATACAATAAATTATCTGTAGAATGAATTTTATGGAACGATAGAATCTAATAATGTTTAAGAATGTATACATATATACATATTTACATTTATCGTAGCGCTTCGCTTTTTGCCTCCACAAACGTATTAGACCTTTGAGAGAATGTTCTCCAAGAAATCGAACCAATTCCACTCTTTTTATCTCTTCCAATTTAATACACAACATACGTTCGGATACATATAATTAGAAGGGAAAATAAGTTTTACCCGCAAGCACAATTAGGAATTTATTGGGCAACTTGGCAAAGTCCTCAAACTGGAAATTAGAGATGTTTTTGAAAATCGGGCTAATATTGAATTATTTAGCAAGTAAATAACACTCTGCAAAACTTTTCTACCTCATTAGGTGCCCGAATAGGTAACATTTTTCTACAAATAGTCTTGTTTTACTTGAACGGAAATTTATTTATTCAAATAGATTGGAAGCGATTTCAATCCAAATACAGCGCACAATATTCCATCACTGACAAGTTTTCAAGTCCCCCACAACTTGAAGGTATTTACGGTAAAGTACAGAATTACAATACACGATTAACTTTACCAACTCGTGTTGACAGATCATAAGATTAAAGGAGTAAAATTTTGATCCGAATTAAGGGAAAACGTTGATCCACAAAACGAAAACTTATTCAATCTTTCTATTAATTCTATAAAATACAATAACAGTAAAATTGCAGCGCTAATGATAGTATGCCCCCCATTATTCACCTACTAAAGACGATTTATTAAAGTCGATGCAATTCATCTTCCTAATGTACATGAATTATTAATTGACGGAGTTTAAGTGGAGCGCCATTGTCTAAAAGGAAACAAAGTGATAAAAAACAAAGCGATGTACTGAAAACCTGAAACAACAATCTCTTCAATTGATCCCATAAACTAATAAAGGAAAATGGAGCAACTCTTCTGTTTGTCTTGTTTTCAATAATCATGGATATAAGAAAGACACCCTTTCTGTAAATACATTGTAATAAAGTCTTTCAATATTTGATGAAAGTTGAAAGGTCGGATATCCTTATGAAAAACAGCTGAAACCTAAATCTGGCCGATATGGAAGACACTTTTGGCTGATATCCAAAACTCAATGAATCAAAAACCCTCTATGACACATCGTTCACATTTGTATTATATACATTTTTTAATATCAGGACTCAATTCATCAGAGCCCGACATTCTTGAAATCCGCTCCACATTTCAGCATCAACATCACTATACAAATGGATCGCTGCGAAAAAAATCATCCGAAAATACCTCTTGTATATGAATGGAAGAAGGGAACAATATCGCCATAAACTAGTGGCAAATGTCTCTGATTCAGTTGCAAGGAAAAATAGAAACTGTGAGAAATGTTTAAAATTCATAAAATGTCAATGTAGGACGTCTCCATCTAAGCACAAACAGAAAATGTTTTGCATAAAGTACGCTAGTTCGAATTTACAACCTCTTACAGTAAATATCATTTGCAATGTTCTATATAAAATTTACATCCGTGACACTTGCAATATGTTCTCATACAGCACATCCCCAAAGACACAGAATAACTTGTATTGTACACTCCTGTTTCGCTTTCATGTGCGAGAAAAACGCAACAGCGGTCGCATAAATTGCCTTCCCGCTTAATTAATTGCATGTAATTAGTGCGCCTTGTTGGGTCAATCGATTGCCACACAGAAAAACCATCAACAATACATAAATTAATGTTCGTTTCAAAAGTGCCACATATCATTTTACCGGAAACATATTCAATTTCCTACTTTATACTGTAATACGTACTATCTGCCTCCATTTACTCAAAACTTCCGACCAAAAAGCATTAATTGTGTCTCCTCTGGAGCGCCTAAGGAGGAGAAAAAAGCGAAACAGGGCCGCTGTGTGCTATTAAAAAATAAACACTTACACCACCACAAATAAGACCATAATTCACCGTTCACATAAAAATAGGTATTATGAAACTGATGATTTCAAAGCGCAACCCTTTACAAGTGTCCGGGATAATTTATAAACAAAGCTTTTCAATTTGAATGGTTTGTTTAGAATTTTCCAGTTTTTTTAAAGAATAGGTGATCACTAATGTAACTCCAATCAGACCCATATATCTTCAACCCAGTGGGTCGACATGCGAAAATCCGCTGTTGTCCAATGAAAAAAGGTAATTAAGCATGTTTAAGATTTATATCTAAGAAAAGCAACACTTTATCAAGTCTATATATATATTTAAGCAAGATATTTACGACACGATCGATTAATGGAGTTTTTCCACGTCGAACGATTTTATATTATTGTGTGAAAATTCGCTTTGTCATCATTTTCTGGTTTTAATTGAATTTTAAAAATTCAGCTCATATAACAAACCGAATCGCGAATAGGCACTGTGATGTTCTCTCGCAATAACGCTCACATCTCGCCTTGGCAATGTCTCATTATTTTAATAAAATTATAATTATCTCGCTAATTAGTTTCAAAGAGTGAATAAATTTGCAATTAAACCACCGGAAAAACTTCTAACTCTAAACCACATATCTACGGTTTCATTAGATGGCAATAATGTCGCATGTATAAGCAAAACATGCGTGGCATATCATGTAATAATTTGATTATGCTGAAATTTAGCTACAAATTACAAATTCAATGCGAAGATTAACCGCACACATTTCAATACTGCATTAAACACTACAAAGCTCCCTACAATTTCGACTTGACAACAGTCTGGCTTACATACTATGTAATTATTGTGGATGTTTCGATTTAATATTGGAACTTCTAAGGAGAAACATGAAAACATATAACACTGTATTAAAATATGTTGTTGCATCTCGTTATTGAATGGGATTTATTGCGATTTATCAACTTCGAAACATTCGGAAGTTTATATTCAGTAACCCATACAACTATGTCACGCTAGTGTAAATAAGCGTATTTTATTATATAAAAACATTATTTCTAACGGTATTTGAAACGAAATCAAAATGAAAAAACTTTCCAACTAACTTTTTAGTTAGCTATACTATAATGAGATTAAACTGTTTCTTTGTCACGGAATCGGAATAGAAGATTTCAAAGTTAAGTAATGCTGAATAATTCCAATTGAATAGTAAAAGAATTGTTCGAAGGAACAAAGGACGATATTAATTTATCTTATTTACGGAATTGTATTGAGAAACATTTAAAGCCCTCTCATTCTAACATCGATTTATGTATCATGAACACTGAAATATCTCTTCACTTATTACCTGAATTTTGCCCACTGGCGGCGAGACAACAAGAAAAATCCTCATGGTCGCTTTCAGGAAGTCGTCCTGCTTCAGACCCGTCGCCTCCTTCTTATTGCCCTTAATTCGACTAAAACTTATACTAGGTTTCAATGTCTTATCACTATCCTTATTCTTGTCACTCTTATTGCGAACACCTTTCTGCTCGTCGCCACCCTTCGAACCAGCGGCAGTGGCCGACAGCAGTTTATCAACATGTTTCACCGAAACACTTTTCGATTTGTCTTTGAAACTTAACGCTCGAAAATAGTCCGTTTTGGATGGGGTTTCTAGGCCGATGGACTTTTGCTTCATTAATTGTTGTTTATCGCATTTCTTCTCCTTCGTTTTGGAGGTGCTGGTGGCCTCCTCGATGCTGCGTTCCCGCTTAAAGAGCTCAAATTTGCCCGTTTGGGTCTGGGTTAGGGAATTTTTTCGGGATAAAGTGTCTGTTTTCGTCTGTTGCGATGCCGTCGCCGTCTCCACACTATCACCAGAGGTAGAAGCATGTCGTTGGACTTTGCGTCGAATAGAACCGACGAATTTTCGCCACTCTTGGTTCCCTTCTGGCGTTTGGTTCGGTTCCTTTTCGATGTTTAGGCTTTCACGTGCTATTTTTAGCGGTTTCGATGAGAAAATTTTCACGATATTGAACAGGGTTTTCGTTTTAGATTGTACACAATCGACCGGTTCGCATTCCACACCGACGAACGATTTGTGTCCTTATTATATTTAAATTCTACTAATTTTCTATGTACAATAAGCGCTTTTGCTTTTCTTCAATAATCACAAATAAAACGGAATTTACATTTAAACAAAACTTTATTACAACTATTAATCTGTAAGGAGAACGAAAACAATTAGTTCAAGCCTGGAATTCGCACTAATTGTGCAATTCTTATGAGGGGATCGTAAAACACAGCGACATTTTCGGGTTTGGTGACATATTTTAGATGCTTCATGAACATGAATTTTCGATTTTGATATTGAAAATACAGATATGTATTTGTTATTTGGAATTGTGTTGATTAAATGTTAATTGCGCGTTGACAAAATGGATTATAAAAAATTAATTTCAATTGGGAAAGCCCAATGTGTGGTGCATATTGTGTGAGAATACTTCGATTAATCAGTTAAAATAGTAATTTTGAAAAAAATATTATTAACTATTATATGTATATAGAAGGGAATAAATCAAATGCAGACTGAAGCGTATGAAATTAATTTCATGCTAGATGTACGTATACGAAAAAGTAATTTATTTGAAAAACGGACATAGGTGTATGAATATTAGAGTATACTTGAAAAATGTCCCTTTATGCTGTTTGAACATTTATTACAAAAAAGCGACTTGCATAGCTTTGACATTTGTTCTAGTAGTGAATAATTGAGTTAAAAAATATGTAGCTAATAATACAGCCATCATTTGTATGGAAATTATTTTAATACGGTTTTTTTGGCGTTGGTCGGATTCAAATTGAAATAGTGCAGAGATGTTGAAATTTAATTAAAAATATGGAAGGCTTTTACGATTTCCCTATTCATAAAATCTGATAAATAACCAATGTATATTTTTAATATAGGAAATGTATATACGTCTAAACGGCAGTCCGATATAAAAATGAAAAAAGCTCGACTTGTCGAGTTTTATTGTGAATTTCGCGAAAAATATGGATCAATCGAATCGATTGCATTGAAAAAAATCCTAATAGACTCCCACATCTGGCCCAGCGAAAAAACAATCATTTCGGATTAGGGACAGAAAAAGCGATTTACCTGACCACGGTTACAGAGGTAATTGATATGGATTGTATACCTATACCTTATAAGAGAAGGTCTGCTATTTTTTTTTGCGTCACTGATAAAGTATGAATCGATATTTCACAGTGAAACTGTCATTCCAATCCGAATAGATCATAAATTTGAAAATATGTGCAGAGGGATGTTTGGTGTCACCAATTTTAAATTAATGGAGAATCAAGCTCTAATTTATTTTCGCATAGCGAATACCTTAATAATAGTAGATCGACTTTTTAATTTTATTCTTATACTATATCTGTGTGTATGTTTCTTGAGCTTTTTCTCGCTTCTATATATGCATTCGTGAACTCTTTCAGGATAAAAATAATAATGTGCCTCTGAAAGCTCTGTACGGGTCTCTGATAAATGGCAAAAACCCAACAATATTCTATTGTTGAAAATTTACAATAAATTTATTCATTATATATTCGCATATATTCCGACGCTTTTAAACATGTCACATGTTCGTATGTAAATACAGTGTAATTGTTAATACCCGACTATGAAAATTTATTGTTTAACTGGATTTATATATATATTTTTTCTACTCCTAAAATGTACAGAGCGACGAACAATATCAAATATTGATCAATCAATGTTAAACGCTGTGTACCACTGACATTTTCGACTCTATATTTAATAAACCTACAAGGGAAATGTCAAAAAATTAGCACCATAAATATCAACCCTCTTCATAAAAAATGTTAAAGTAATTTAGAACTGGAGACGAAAATCTATTAATACAAGAACGGTTCTTAAAAATAGCTTGATTAATATTTGCTCATTACTTTTGCATAAAGGACTTTGCGATAATTTATTTAGAGGATTTTTTTAATCTTTTCCCGCAAACTAATTAACACGAGATTTTACACAATTTCAATTTTCATATTATCATCACCATCAGGTCTTTGACCGAAATGTCAAGAGCAAAGTCTGCAAGATCAGAAAAATGAACATAAGAGAAAGTTTTTGTGATTGAGAGAATATTTTAATATCTTATTGATTCAAAAGACATTTCAAATTTTCACCACTTCAATAGAATATCACATTTGATTCTGATTTGATAGAAAAACATACCGCCAACATTTTTTTTCTTCCTTTCAACCCTATACAATTTCTTAACTTTTTGCAATTGGATTAACGCTTCCATTATCATCCCAAAATAGTCTCTAGGTACATTGAATTTGAAATCACGAAAATATTTTCCACCATTCGAAAATTGTCCCCTTAAATAATAGATGATTTGAAATTTGAATAAAAGCACATTGTTCGATTGATTTTCAATATAAAAACATTTCTTTATGCATAGATTTCAGTCCTTTAGGGATACACTGTCAATATTCCCCCTTCTACATACCCAAAAACCCACATTTCGGTCAGATATGAATTTGTCTGTGAATTTTGAACTAACGGCTTAATCAAGACCGAGAACTTTTTGGTAGAAATGACGTTCGCATGCAATAAGCCCCTCTAAGAGCGCGAAACTAAATTTGATAAATCCATTTTCGGAAAAGAAAATAATAACTGCAAACATAATCTAATAGCGTAAAGAAGCACCTAAACCAGTCACCAAATAAATGAAATTTTAATTAAACAATATCTTACATAATTCACAGTTACAACCCTCTATTAATTATCGCTAAAAAACAACAAAGAAGACTCTCAATGCACTTGTCTGTGCGACTTAAATTTATTTCTTTTTTATTTTGATTCTTAACACTGTGTAGAAAAATATGTGCAAAACGTTAAATACGCACACAAGTGGCTAAATATTTGAAACAAATCGCAGTTAATGTACGTAATAAAATGTTAATAAAGAGCTTTCGACGTTTACAAAACGAACTATTCTGCGAGACTGAAACACACATTGGGGCGCCAGTAAAATAGCGTCGCTTTCGTTCCAACGACGAACGACCGTTCACCCTTGTAGGCGCCGCAGGGATGCGTAACATCAGCCAACACAACACGGTCCCCGGCTTTCTCCACGATATCCCCGCACGATATTTATATGTTTTAACAGAATCTAAACAATAACCCGACTACAGATGCTCTAATTGGTAAACATATTGTCAGTAAAATTTGTCACCCTTTGCATCCCCGCAACCCATCGGATCCCATCTCGATAATAATTGAAGTCGAACGGGCGAGTCCCTCGATGCTGATCGTCGTGAAGGTCCTGAAAGAGGCATTGTCTAAAGTGGCGATGCTCATCTGAAGGGTGCCGAAGGGTCAGATGTTAAAATCTCGACTGAATACCGTTTGCTAGCTAGCAGATTACGTGTGATTGTTTTTCGAAAGCGATTTTAATGGGTTCCAAATGCGTGTGTCTTCAAAACACTCATTATCCACATCTTCGTTCCACTTTCCCCATACATTAAAGACAAACATTTTATGGCTGAGTGCCCTTTAAGGGTGTTAACGTAATACCACCGGATATATGCCGAGATTCAGTCCACCAAAATCAATGCGGGATAATAGTGCCAAATTTCCACACACTCAACACAAATCCATGGATGATTCACTTCGCTTGCAGTTGTGCAACAACAATCGATAAATCGCCGCAATTAGACTGAATAAATGAAGCGGTATTGAATAAAAGTGTTTACTGAAATCTTGACAGACTAGTAGTTCGTGTGTAGGACATTTATATCGAAAATTCGCATGCAGTTGGTCATTTTCCAAACACTGTCATCAGATCAATCGTCGATATTCGATCAATTCAAGTCCATCGGGTCGTGTAGTCGCTTCTTACTCGTGTTATTTGCACGCTATCAATCGCGATACACGATTTTTTAATAAAAATTTCGCCACTCAAGCATGTAATTGAAATGGGGATTTAGTTAAAGATATCGGGGCACATATTGCTATTTCGACTCATAACACTGGCACTGGTCCAATGCATTAAGAACGTGGTGTATTTTATAACTCACTCATACACGAGTTGCAATAATTTGCTGGCAAAACTATGCAGAGGATGAGGGATAATAAGTTGTGCGGTTGAACCGTGCTCCACTTCATTAAACAACCCCAATAAATAAATTATAAAGTGCATTTCGGCAACAATATTTGCCCTTGTTGCGGTGGCCTGAGAATTTAAATAACACTAAGTAGATTGATGGTTTTATAACTTATTTTAAAGAGTACCCGTCAATAACAGTGTTATTATTTGGAACACGCGGGAGTAAATGAAAAAAGTTTGCGGTTTCGCGTGCGCTGCTCGCACATTTTTTCGATAAATATTTTCCTGTACTTTCCATTAATTGCTATTCAATGTACGACCAAAATCATATGCTAATATATCGAACGTAATCTAAACAGATTGTGCGGGTCTGAATACACTTTTAACGGATTTATGAAATTTTTTTCCCCCGATTTCTGGCTGCATGTTGGCTTTTCTTATAAGGGTTCTATTTTCAAATGCTAAAGGATATCAAATATACATTAAAGAATTTGGTAGGGCGCGCCTATTCTGCTGTGTGTGAGAACGTTCTTTCCATATTTATTCAGACTAGGAGATTCGCAAGATAAATATGTTTTCAAATATGATTACTTTATAACACAACATACTTATTCTTCCAATCGATATTGAAGTGCGACTTAATTCTTCAATATTCTTGCATGTTTTGACCGATATATGTATATGTATATAATTGCGCAGCGCCTGGAGTTGTTGCATTTCGTATTTGGATTTAAAAACCTAGTGGAAAAAGAAAAAGCACTCCAAAAGGATTGTCGTGTAGGATATTAAGTTATCCTAACAATATCCGTAAAAGTACAACAGTAATGAGACGAAATAAAGACTAATGCCATCAAATATAACACATTTTGTGTGTGCATTTTCATTAGAAATGTAAAGGAAAGAAGAAGCGGAGGAAACACTTACCGCTTTGTCACTGTGTCGATTTTCTATCAAAAGGTTCGGATCGCGTATCTTCTGCCTGGTGGCGTTGTGTCTTTTCAACTTGGAACAACCACTTCCGGCAGACCTGAAACTTCCATTACCCCTTGATCTTGTTCTTCCACCATCTTCGGAACTAATGCTCTGCGGCCTGCGGCGACTGCAATTTTTAAAAATACATTTCATTACTATAACCGTCTTTTGCTAAATGTATAATAATTAAATTTAACATAAGACAATTAGCGCTCGCCCTGCTGACTTTCCCGAAAAACTTCCACCCCAAGACAAATTGTTTTAGAACTTTAACTTGTATTTAATTTCGAAGTGATTTCGTCTTATTAAATTTGTTTATTCTTCCGAGTTTCTGTTTTCAAGGTGTATAGGTAGGTATGTGTATTCGGAATGCTGTTGGCAGTGCATTACGAGAACATAGTAATCTCGATAAATGCCTTTTTTACGTAAATATTTCTATATAGAACGTACCCAGGTCATATAACTTGGCATAGTAATAAAAATGAGAAAAGCGTTTTAATCATAAGAAAACGTTGTAAGAAAATACATTAAGAAGATTGCAATCAGAAGATTGTATGCTTAGCTATATTGTGTCTAGGACTATCGTGTATGACAATAATGAAGTCTGTACCAGATGAAAATGGTAATAATTGCTAAAAACAGCAATATGAGTTCCAATAATTGACCGTTTACGAGGATAGTTGGAATTTTTCCCTCATCAATTCCCCGGAACCGGAACAGATGCACACACGTATTTGAGATATTCGCTTGCATTTGACATAAACCTAATATCATTTTACTGTTAAAAGGAAATCTGTGAACTGAAAAACAAGGCAAATCACATAAGATTCCCTAAATTGGATCTATTTTCTTGTACCAAGTTATAACATTTATTCATAAGAGTATCATATCGTGTTTTCTGATTAGGGAAGGAAGCTTATAGCGGATTTCACACCTGTAACGACACATATGAACCTATTTATTATTTGCTCTATTCAAATCGAAATAAACTCCCAGAAATTTACTGCAAACTTATATAACGCACCTACGAGATACAAATTCCTGCTAATTTACTGAATATTCATATAAGGTATTTTTATCCACTCGCATACGACTATTTTTAGCCCAAAGTGAATAATGTTTGCCAGGATTTGCAGCGTGAAATATGTATATGAAAATATTATTGTGCCATTCGCAACAATGCGATTTATAATACAGAGAGAGACGTGTAAAAAGTGCGCTTAAATGCACTCGCAATCGAACTACCTGTCAGAATTGCATTTCGCAAAACTGATTCAATGAATATATACAACACAGCATTACAACTGTATTTGTATGATTATAATGGATACGTGAGGAAAATGAGGAAAATTTTGCATGTCACATACCAGTATGCTCTTTCATGAAAATATGTTTTAAAAAGAAGTGCCGTAAGATGCGGTTAATGTAGTCGATATTTTCCACCGATATCAGGACAAATGCAGGAATAAAAGGTGTGGGCACAACGAATATGCTGCTCAGTTGTAGGATAAAGGTAAAGAATTACGTGAGTAAAAGCACGTAAAAATGTATCCCTTTAAACGTGATCGGAATAATTCGTGAATTTAAAAAAGGCCTTTTAATACACTTAAAGTCCTAGAGGTAGTCGCGAAGGAAACCCAACAAATTTCCTTTAAAAACACAAACAGTTCAGCTAATTGCATGTTATTATCTACATGTCGAAGTAAATACGATAAAGACAGTTTTACGGCAATATAAATGTTATTATTATAGGCAAAAACACTCAATTATACTTTTATTATCTCTCATATCCGGCAATGTCTAAATGCATGAGGAATATTAAAGTGGAAAGTGGCTTATAAACGTGGCTTTTGAAAATTGTTTTAAGACCGTAAACTTTCCTTCAAATCTTGCGTTCTATTTTATTGATCCACATTCTAGAATGGATGAAAAATATACGGAAAAGCTCATTTCAAAACTTAGGAAAAATTGTACAGTTAATTCGCTGTGCTTTTCTTAATAAGATCGCTTAAATTGAAAATTATCTTTGGTGGATTCAATTTGGAGTAAAAGCATATTTAAATATCTATTCCTGTAAGGTACAACAAAAGCAATTTCGCGAATCTATTTACTTATAATTATTTTTAAAGAGCTGGAATGTGGTGCTGATATATATTACGGTGTTAATTAAAGCACACAAACAATTACCGCGTTTTACTTGCATTAGTCACTTATCTCGCAGTTATTTATGCATATTAAAAAAACGCTACGTTAAATCATAACATAAATGAATAAAAATTTCATATTTTACGAGATTCGTGATAAAAAATCACAAGGAATTCTATTAAATAATTACATAATTTCCCCGTGAGATCGTATTAATTCAAAGCCCGAAATTTTAATTACGTTCCCAAGGAAATTGCCCGACAATTTGTGGGGGTGGTGTATACATTAACATTTCCATAAATTACATAAAGTGTAATAATTCAAAAATAACCACTATTAGATCTCCATATACACATCTGGTGTTAATTTGCGTAAAAAACCATTAACCCTCGCACCAGTGACAGTAAAAAATCAGGCCAGGGGACGTTTTATTGCTAAATAATAAATTGAAATCCAATAGATCCTGCGGGGATTAAGCGGTATGCGAACGATAATAAATGGAGAGTGATAGAAGCGGGTGATGAAGTGTGTGCCGGCATCAGGGAGTAATTATACAAGTTAAATATGGTTTGTATAGTGTAGAGTTGGTGTATGAGAGACAGTGACAGTGACATTTAGCCAGTAGACCGAAAAGAGCGTCTACAGAGAACAAGGAAAATGCGAAGGGTCAAAAACTGCTTCATGTTCTCGCAACGCCCCACAAAATGTGTTTTAATTTAAAGGAAATTTATACCGCACAACTTGTAATTGCTTAGACGGTAATACAGACACACAGAGTACAGAGTGAATAACTTAAGTAGAATGCAAAATGTACTTAGTCTAATCGCATTAACGCCGTTTGCGGTGTGTTTGTTTGCAATTGATTATTAGAAATTGCTAATCGGAGGCAATCAATCGTTCAGCGATATTAGAGGCTCGGCACACGCACTAATTAAACTTTCGAGCATTTTATCAGAAATGTTCGAACATAGAAAAATTTGAATCAGTTATTTTCCATTGCAACTAGGAAATGCATCGTAAACTTTTTTACTTTAACTAGTTTATAATAATTTGTTGGGGAATGTCGTTTAATGATATCGGTTTGAATAGCGAAATTTATATCACGCCACATTTTATGCAAAATACAGAGCGTAAATTGTAACTTTTCTAGTGATTAATTAAATTGTGCGACGATAAAAAGAAGTCTTTTTACTGTGACCGCGATTTATTTTATAATTAACCAAGTGTAATGCAATAAAAAGCAGCACAACTGGACAACAGTTTAATAACAATCTATCACCGGACTATACCGAGAGCACGATATAAATTTAGGGGATGCTTTTATACGATCTGCTGTCACATCTTTGCCTGTCACCCAGATGCAGAATTTACGTGGCCAAAGAAGCGCAGTTATTTACCAGATCCGGTGAGGTCACTTCACTTTTTCCTCTTTTGTCTTCTTTAATATATTTCAAAGAGGTAAAATATTTTATCAAAAGCCACGGAAAATATCGATTATTCGCGCGGACTACAATGAGGATTATCTAAAACTATTTCCGTCGTCAAGTATGGCAGATTTATATTTCACTCGCTATTAAAATGAAATCTAACTGAAATAACGATTTAATTATTTCGACTGTGTTTCTATTTGACAAACATGCTCGTTTTCTGTAACCCGTTGGCGAATATCCAAACGCGCCGTTTTTTACGCATTAAATTTAGATGCGAGTGATTTATGTTCATTGTAACAATAATTATTTATGATAAATTGTTTTCAAATTTGGTACTTACTAGCGATGGTTTGTGTTGAGGGCTTCGATGGGACTGTCGGCATTATTCTCCTGGAGCAGATGGTGCAACGAGGGCAGCGAAAGTGCGCCCGGCGACGAGTCTGGAAATCCTTTCGGAAAAGTTAGTCCTGCAGCCGTCGATGGGGAAGAACAATGCTCGGACCTGTTGAGGATGGAGTAATCTAAAGTGTCGACGGCGGAACAGTGCCGTTGGTAGGTGGGCCGACGAAATTCGGGCGATCGCTGAAAGCAATGTAATTTGTTAGAATTTACAGGATTTTTTAATTAACTTGAGTCTAAAGCAAAAATGCAGTGTGACAAACTCATTGACTAGTGAGTTTAATTAAAAAATAGCCCGGTCGGAGTGTACTTTGACGAGAATGATATACAAAACTGGGATAAAATCAGTTAATCAGTTAGACGAGGTTTCAGTATTGAATTATGTATGGCCGTAAATTAAGAGACATTAACCTTAGGTTCATAAAATAATAAATTCAAATAAACTAGATTGCATCAAGTTCAAATTACGGCACATCTAACACTCGCCTTCAATATAAACATATCACTATTACTTAAACTTAATCCCATCCATTTTACTATAGATTTATTACAAAGACCTTGTGTTGTTTATTTATAGGTCTCTGAAAGTGACCGACCGAGATGCAATTTGCTCCAGTTTCAAACTGTATACCTTCTCTGAATTGCTTTGCGTTCTTCCAATTGCAACTGGCCTCTCCTCGTACTGCGAATCACCCCAGTAATTGTTATTCAAAGGATCATAATCGACGAAACTCAAGTCACTGTAACTAACACTCGGATCCGTTTCGACAAGAGACTGTAATGATTCCCGCCACTTCTGGTTCCGATCGTCTGTTGCCAGTTTTTCTCGCACTTGAACTTGCTTGTTCCGATTCGAATCGCGGAAACTGATCGATCTTTTCAGATCTCCGGTAAACTTCTTTATAAAAGAAGGTGTCCGGGTAAGAGTGGTGCCTGGTTTTTGGTATAATTCAGAGGTGGATGCGTACTTCTTGGTCCGGTCCAGCGTTTGGGTGCTGCTGGTGAAAATCGGTCCATTCTCGGTAGAGTCGAAGTAGTCGTACGTCTCGGACTGCTCCTCATCGCACTTCTCCTTCACTTTGTGTTTATCTTTCTTTCCGAAGAGTGAAGTAAACGAGATTCTTTTCTTCTTTTTCACGCTCTTCGCGAGCGTGTTTCGTTCCAAAGTGCTAGACTTGGTCGCTACCGTTTCCGATTTTAAAAAACTCTCTTGATCGTAGTTGTTGTTGGCGTTTTCGTCCACTACATAGTTTACTACACACATACTAACACTTCTTCGCCCTAATTTCCCTCTTACGTAGTTATTCCGGCACTCCACAACATTCTCGTTCTTTGAATAAGCGAAAAATTCGGTTGAGTCGATGATGGACCCTTGCCTTTGCAACTTTCTGCTCGCCATCTCGTTGTCTTGCCGCATTATCAACTTTTCTTCTGCTATATGAACGGCTTTATCACAGATTTCCAGTATTAGATCGGTCACTAGGTATGTTAGCTTTTCAACTGGCTTTGTGCGCACTGAATTCCGTTGTGGATCACTTTCTGTCGCATTGTTTGAGGCTTTCGCTTCTATCTCGCTAATCCGATCCGATGATAACCACATTTCGTTATCGCTTAAGTTATTTTGGTTGTAAATTTTA
Organism: Silvanus unidentatus; assembly: GCA_963930825.1. NCBI lineage: Eukaryota > Metazoa > Arthropoda > Insecta > Coleoptera > Silvanidae > Silvanus > Silvanus unidentatus. Next base: position 5,020,932 of record OZ005758.1, read on the forward strand.
TTTGGCATTGTGGAACACTCTTCTGGTACCATTTTTCTGTTGTTGCCTAAGGTGAATTCAGTAGCATCGCAAACGGCTGTCTATGTCGCTTCTTCATCGACCACAAGAGGCCTAGAAGTGCGAATAAACGGTGTTTCTACAAAGGTGTTACTCGATTGGAATGTATCAGTGCAATAAAATTTACGATGGATATTTTTGATCGAGATATCGTGGAAATCTTAATGCAAACGCGTTAAAAAAAACTATCACTAAACTAAACATGTGAAGCTGTTAAATTAATCAATTCTATACTGCAATAAATCCAGCGCAATTGTAAATAACTATAGAATTAAACTTCAATATCATTTTGATTAAATGTATATTTGGAAGTGAGTGAAAAAACGAAGCGTATGTATGAGGTTTTTTTTTGCAAAGCGTTTTACGCTATTAAAAAAAGCTCAACCTTGGCAACTAAAACGTTATTGTCCTTGCATTTTTCAATAAACTTTCAATTAATCACCGTAGAACAATAATCTATAAAATATTTATATATGGAAAAAATATTTAATGATATCAATTACGGGACGTAGGTATAATGTTATGTGTGAGAAAAATGAATAATATTTATTAAATAATCGAATTGGAATAACATTAAGATTGTCTCTTTGTTGGATAATAGGAAGTCGATTGAATAGAAAAGAAAAATGCATCTATTTTAAATTATTGGAAACACTTTCACCTTCATCATTTCTTTCATTTGAATATCATATTACCATTTTAATAAGTTTCTCTTATCACTATTTTTACTTTCATTTGTATTATATCGGTTTTGTATCGTAAACAATTTGATATGCCAAATTGTACAAATAATACAATGTTTTGAAACGTTTCTATTGTGTTACTGGCAATTGAAAAGAATTTTTATATAAGAACCGTTTTCTTACAATTAGTCCAAGATGTAATGTTTTATTGAAAAAAACGAGCGTTAAATCGATGTAAACGATTGCTTTACGCTCGACCGAGTCTCAATTATATAATTATGTAAAATAAGCAAAACTGTTTAAATTTATTAATAATCAGATTGCACCAGGGAGTTGTTCGTTGATTTGTATTCACTTTCCTATATAACATACAAAAATTAGAAAATTCATATTGAAATCGAATCATAAATATCAATCAATTAATTTCTTATATGTGATTTCAATCCATTATCTTATCGTGCGATAAGAGAGAGACCAGTCTTGTCGCAATTTCTACAACAACTGTGTAATATGTTACAATTAATGTGCCGTTTATAATGGTACTCAATCAAAGCAAGTGCCACAAACCCACTAGAGAAAGACTTTCTCCATAACACACACACAGATCTCAATAACAAATAATATTGACCATGAGAAAAGTTCGATTTTCTTCACAGATCCGAAATTATTTTTAACATATCCACGACCAGTTCTAATTTAGTGCATTTGCGACAATACATTGGCGCCGACTTTCGAATTTATTTCATTTTTTATAGAGCCAATTCGAATAAATTCGCAGTCTACTTTTGTTTACGATTATTTTTATCAACTTGACAACATTTAGCCGCTCAAGTTGTAAATCATTCCAATAAAGTAACACCTTTACACCTCGCAAAACACTACCTCATTAATAATTAGGCATTTTTTTGCTAAAACTCAAGATCACCGCAAAAAAGCCGTTTGTCAACCACGCGACACATTTTTACACAAAATTAAACATTTTTCGAATATGTTCGACCACACAAGTCCTCTGTTAATACACTGCACACCGCAAGTGAATTTCGATTAAAAAAAATACACAACAACGTTCACATTTACACTTTAACAACAATAATTACGATTAAGATTGGTTGACGCGCGATCACACAATGCGGCAATCGGATCGCGATTAGACGACGATTTGGAGTGTTTTTACATTGAACGTGGATTGAAAGTTTTTCTATTTTCTGTCTAAGAGTTTCGCGCTTTCTGGCGACTTAATCGCCATGTGACAGGTAAGAAAAAAAAATTCTACTCATTCCAACGAACCATGTGATCTAGAAAAGGTGGGAATATTGAGTTGGCCGCTAATTTCAAGTGTAAAGCCGTGTATATGCGAGTACAACGTGTTGTTGACTTCAAGCATCAGGTACAGATCGAAAGCCAGAGATGCTGTGAGCGAAATTTTATGGAAAAGAGGACGAAAATCAGTCGACAACTATTTAAAAGTTATGATTTATAGAGGTTGTGCGATAATGCATCTGATCAAATGTTTACACAACGAGCGCGTTTTTATCTCACGATCGTGGAGAGAAAAGAACGAGTTTAATTAAAAAATTGTTGTTCTCTAATGTGTTCGTCAATAACAAAACACTCTATAAATAAACCGTCATGTAAAAAGGCCAGAAATAAATTAACTTATAAAAGATGTATAATTAATCAGCAATTTATAATTAAAACTGTAAAGTCAAAATTTATTAACACAGCAACACATTAGAATGTATACTACAAATTGATACGACTTATTAAAAATTCATATTTAAATGTCGAGTTTTTCGTATGACGCGTGTACAATTTTGTTTATTCTAATTAGATTTAGAAGATTGCATGTAGGAAAATGATTATTGCACGTTCGGACAACTTGTTATTAAAGAAAAAAAGTAACACTTCGGTTTAAAAATAGAAGGAAATTCGTGTGGCGAAATTTATTTCGGGGGCCCAGTCGATAAGAAAACTGAAAAGGGGAATTTTCTTAGGATGAAGTTCTCATTTATTATTGAACTGGTTAAATTGTAGCCCATATCCGAGTTGCATTGCAAATAACACGTCCATAATAGTGAGGACTAATGTGTGCAATAAAGTCAAACGTCCCCCTAAAAGAGTGTTAAACTAAAATGAGTGGCTGTTAAATCGGGAATGAAACTAATTGTTAGAGCTTCGCAGGCACTTATAATAAAAGCTTTTTCATTATAAGAAAAACCATATAAGCGAAATCGATTGGCAACTATGTGTCCAAAATGAAATACACACAGAAAAAAAGATGATAGGGTGGTGTAGTTATTTCTAATCGATTTAATGGCGTGTTGCACGGTTTTGTTGTCAGATACCTACGTCACGAAATTCACAAAATTGCCTTTCGTTCACAAATTAAAATAACGCGCTTGATTGGAACATAGTATCAGCGCACACAACAGTGCAAATCAAATTGTAGATCGTTACTTTGGGATTTTTATCGTCTGTTAGAGCCTTTTCTATATTTAGGACCGCTTTATGGGCATCGATTCACCCTTTAATTAGATGGACATATTTTTCCAACTAATCAAATTTCTAATAAGCCCATAAAGTAAGGCGAGTTGAGACACGGGCCAAAATAAAGTTCACTTTAACATGCAAACACCACAAAACATACGGCACTGCCTTATATGCTTTGAACGATTGTAAAGAAAGAACCGTATAATTACTGTCAACTGAATTGTACATGAGAAGTTGAACAATAAGGTAAAAACACTCCAACATAATATTTCAACGATAGACTTGAAGGGGTTTTCTTTCTTTTCTCCAATTATTCTCAGCTCTTGTTCAAATACACGTGTTGTTTTTTATGTGAAACACATTACTTAATGAATTTTTCAAATCTTTAATGCGCGTTCCTTAATTGCCTGTGATTTTTTCCAAACAACATTTACGATAATTGCTAATTACAATCGCGTTCATTTCTATATGGTTTTTTCCTTCTTTTTCTACTCACCTTTATCGAAGAGGTCTTGGTCACAGTAGCGGTTGCGGAGGCGGTGATCTTCTTCTCTGAAATGAAATATAATTGGAATTGAGCATAAACATAAATTTGAAAAAGTAGATTATCGAAAAAGCAATGGAAAAAGGTCTCGTGCCCGGTGGCAGGATGTTTCATTTATCACCGAGAACAATTTAATTCTAGACCGTAATCGTAAAAGATGCTGTACATTTTGTGTGTGCGCAAATTTAATGCAACAGTGAATAATAAAAATTTCCATGCGAAAAACTAGCATGGAAGCAGGAAATAGGACGTTTTTTTTTCTGTCAGTTAGTATGACTTCTCTTAATCCGAGGACTGCATACCAGCTTTTATTGACAATAAAACTATGAGAAACAATTAGAAAGTTGGAGGACTCATATATTTGGCACGTCAACTTCTAATTACTGGAGGATTTAATTGTTGGAACATAAGGCGCTTCGACATGTGAATTGGTGTTACCACTTAAAACTTGAAATTGCGAAATAAGCAATAAACGTCAAAAATCACACCGACTCGGTACATCAAGGAGTGAATGTAATGCAAACATTATTGAATTACTTACAGCCACAAAATTTCTTTCAAAACTTATGAATATAGGACGTATCTTGTGTCATAAAACTTTATTATTCCATCTGATGGGCTCCGTTACACTGAGATTCGGTTTTCAGAATTGAAATCGATCTGTATCCAACACATATTTCCCATTTATATGGTTTTGTGGCAATTATTACACGACTTTTCGCTAACATAGTCAAGGATCACTGCCAAATTATTAAATACCGCACAATAAATTTCAAATGAACTTGAATTTATGCTGTGCAGTATATTCTATTAACAGTGACTAATTAAGTGAATTCATTAATTCATAATGGAATACCTAAACGTAGCCATGTAAACAAGTAATTAGTTTGCCTTAATTTTAATTAAAAAGACAACTGTTTCGCCAGTTTGTTGCATATTCCAACTCCGACTTTGAATATATAAAAAAAATCCGATCCCTTTTGGGTCTAATTCGAAAATCCATTACATTAAATTAATTGGAAACCTAAAAGCACCGCAGGCCGTCTCTTTCCTTAACATTTTAATTTTGTTATATACCAAACTAACGATCGATAAGGAAATTACTAAACTAAAAATAATTCGGGAAAAATGTCTAGCTTCAGTCATCATTTTGCTAACATGCTGCAAAGTGAACATTAATTAAATTAACAGAAAGTCCTCGCTGAAAGGATCACTTGTAAAACAACAAGAAAATTAGTTTGAAAAACGAGTCGGTACTCGTAAACTAGAAACCATCAATCACACATTCATTCATATAAGAGTGCGCAACTATCACAAAGAATAAAAGAAGAGAAAAAGTGCAATAAGAATTTTTCTGTGCCAATATTTCTGTGCGTGATAAATATGCAGATTTCTCATTTGGACACCACACAAACCAAACAGTATTTATTATCCATGCTCAATAAAACAATTCCCAAAAAAAAAATGTATGAATATCATACAATTAAATGTGACAAGTTTTGCTTACATGTTCCGTATTTAACAGCGCAGTAACGAATTATGTACACAATTACCCATTTTATCAGCTAAATAAAATCGCTAAACATTTTTAACGATGACATATACATTCCACCCAAATGTATTATAAAAGTTGGGAAAACGAAATAAAAGCACACGAAAACACGACAACGAAAATTTATAAACACGTACTTTCAATTATATCGGCCCCACGGAATTACATAACATAACAATAATAAAAATATTGGGACGGGGTGGTTCCACCGGGGTCCCGAAATATAAAAATAATTATGTAAATACGGTTATGGGGGCCCCCAACTAGAAGGCAAGCACACCGAGCGCACTAAGTTCTCGTATTGTTGTTGAATTCGTGACTATGCATCTACCAGGATCCAGGTAGAACGAGCGGGAAACAAAAATGTTGAAAGTAAATTTGATGCACGTCACACAAGCACCTCCGTCTTCAGTGTAGTGGCATGAAACCGCCACTGTCAGGGGGTGGAGATCGAGTGTGTATGGGCTTTAAAGCACACCACGCGACCTCAATACTGCCGACGTGCCGGCACAATGTGCGTTTTTGATACAGATTACACAATAACAGATCGTTAGACGCTATACACATATAATGAAACAGTCGTACAGTAGAAACGGGGCCAAATGTTTAAAATCGGGGCGAGCAGATTTTTATCGTCGAAACAACGACTCTATTTTCGTATCAGGACGATTTCTGGAGGGAGTAACGTAAAATACACTTTCTTCACGCTACCCATTTTTCATCTATCATTTTCTACCATCTGAACTCGATGTGTATACGTCACAAACAACCCCTACAGCCCTACAAACAGTGCCACAATGCGTTTTTCTGCTCACCTTATTCCCAATCTAATTTATTTCACATGTAATTAGACTGGATCGCTGCTGTTTTCGCAATTTACATTTCAATAGAGTTGTAAACTAAGTTGGAAAATCGCAATTTTAACCACTTAATCGAATAGATTGTATTAAAAGAAATGACTTGTCATTAAAATTTAATCGGATATGAATATATTTAATTAGTTATTAATGAACAAAGTTCGAATTTTAACGAATCCCGGGATTTTAACCACGTGGGGTCGACATCACGAACAAACATCCAATGGGGAGGGAGTTGTTTGTTGGTCCGCTCCGGACTATAATTTTACCTGAAATCGAGCAGGTAGAGTATAAGTTCAAGTACCAACGAAAAAAGCGATCCACTGTTTACAAGTGACAGAGTTGTTTCATTTTGAGAGGATCGAGTGTGACGTCACGAACAAATCGGCTCGAGGTTCGAGTGTTGTCGAAATTTTAATTTTTAATAATTAATTACGCGAAAATTATAAACATTTAGCCCCTCTCAAATATACCATTATGTTTTGAATTCACCATACTTTGGATATAGATACATTTCAAAAAATAGTTTACAACTCTATTGTGCTATTCATATATGAAATGGACTACTTTTGCCGATTCTAATAGCAGATTGTCGAAGAGAAATTGGTATGTTATAGACGTCAATCGGTGAACAAACAAATACAACATATCGATCTTATAAAAAGTAAATCTAAAAGCAATTATCCTGCTTATGGCTTTATTTATAAATTGGCAAAGTGTTTTATTTTTACATAATAATAACACGCAAAAGGGTTAGTAGAGTAGAGAGACATGTCCATCTGCCAAGTTAATTTAAAATAATTCAATTGTAATGTGTACTCTATAACAAGTTCATTAATCAAATAAATCCAATCTAAATTAATTCCATATTGAATTATTTGCCACCAATACAATAAATAAACTATGTACAACTGATTAGAGGGTAATCCAATTTAGCGAGCTTTGTTGGGCCCCGATTTTTGCGCTCTGTTTGAGAAGGACTCTGGTTTGGAAGTGTTTTTATTCCGCTTTTAATGCAATTTTAAAAGTTGTCATTTCAATGTACCACCCAAGTAGCGTTGTAGTGAATTTAAATTCGCTTCTCCAATTCTCCTCCTACGAGATTATTAGTGTGACCTGGTGGTAAATACTGGCAATATTGGCAAGTAATTTATATGTATTTATGTTACACCTTCATCAATAGACAAATAAATTGGCCATCGAACGAACCCTAGGGATCAATCGGGTCTCGTCACCGGAGGACTATTAGACAAGGACTATGGATTAAATAACGGATCGTACCCAGAAGATTTGACGAATTAATAAAAAATTTATTAACCAACGATTAACATTATTTTATATTAACATGTAAAAGCAATCAATCGAAGAGGATCCAATTCGTTTGTATTTAATTATCCTGTTGTACATTTCTATTGCATTTGGTTATTGATTTTCATTGTGGCAAAGCTAAACACCTAATCATATTGCTGTGAAAGCACTTAAATTAATTAACAATGCATTTGGAAATAATCGCAATTCGGCACTTTCTTATGCGATTTTAATGCAGTAAATACATTTACAAGATTGAAAATACAAAACAAAGTGTTTATGTATTATATTGATTAGAAATGCATTTGTTCATGCAGCGCTAATGCGGGTATTATAGTGCGCTTCCGTTTTTCAGATATAACTTAAAAAAGCTAAATTTATTGTGCCTTGTCAACGAAATTAACAAAACAATCAGTTTAATTGAAATTAAACGGATGCTTTGTTAGTTAGCGTGATTGTTGACAAGAGTATACTTTACTTATAGTTCCTCATTCGATTGCTTGTGCTTATATTAACTATTTAGTGTGAATTGAAGTTTAATGGACAATGACCATCGGCTCATTGAACAGAAAATGTGTGAAACCTGTCATTGGTTGTACATCGAACTACCGAAGGCACAAAGTGCAAATAACAGCACTGTAGTGAATGGATTCGGTTTGATGCTGTCCATTTTTTACGTTTTTCTCCACTCTGACAAGTGTAAAAGATTTATAAGATTTCTGTTAGATTAATGTTCTGTATATTGGAATTGAAGGTGGCTAAAATGAAAATCAATGAGAGTGTGTGAAAAACGCGTGCATTTCAATGACGAACTGGCTGTGTGGGGTCGGTACGAGTGTAAAATGTGCTTTGTTGCTCGGTTAATCTTTCAAAAATATCACGATATTGAAAACAAAGGGCAAATAATGCGCTATCGCTTTATGAGCGCGTATAATGCTGAAAGGATAATACTGCCGCAAGCTCACAAAGGATAGAATCATATCACAATGTTCTGGGAAATAATTAGTTTTTGAATCATTATGCAAATTCGATTTTTTTTTACCAATATAATAACGGTATTTTTGACCCTTGTCAAGGAGTTAATCGAAATTGCGCTGTCACGGTTCGAATGCTCGAAAAGACTTGGATATTTGATTTTTAAGATGGATGTGCAACTGGAAACTCAAAAATGTCTTTACAGGAGTGACAAAAATCTATGATCGAGCTGAATTTGCTAAATGCTGCTTTTGACTTAGTCATGGGATGGATGGCATTTTTATCGGGTTTCCACTTTTAATGCTTTGGGATTGACATGCAATGTCAAAGTGCACTAAGAAGTGAATAATTGAAAATAGGTTGTTCAAGCTGGCGGCTTTGGATAATCTAATGATAATACGCCCCGCATCCAATACAATCATCTAGGTGTAGTGCAAAGCGATAATGACCAAGGCAACGAGCATTATCGCATTTTGTAGATGACGCGCAACATTCAATATGAATTCCAGCTATACATTGATAAACAGTAATTAATTTTGGAAAATGGAACTTTACTGTATCATATACAAATAAAAGTGAAAAATATTGCGCTAGTTATTATGTTGCCATGAATGGAGATAGAAATCATTGAAAAACTGGAAATCCATTTACAATGGAAAATTGTACATTTCTCCATGAAATTTAAATAACGTTGCAACAAAAAAAAATGTTGCATGAATTGGCGGTTGAAAATAATTTTAGATATGCTGTAAAGTGGCTGATTAAAACGGAAATTATTTACAAACATTTTTCTCTGAATATAAAATAATATAATAAGAAATTTAATATAAAGAATCACGAGAAATATAAATATAAAACTGTAACATTTTTCACGTTTTAATGATAAGCATAAAATAGAATTTCCTTGGTAAATAATATTTATTGAGTGATATTTTAGCTTTATTTAGTTTAGGATCGTAAAGGACGACGTTTGTAGATCGTAAATAAAATTTTTGACCATTCAAATCGATAACATTTTTGTTTGAAATGATTTTAACAAAAAATATTGCTTGGCTCCTAAGTTTTATGGAAAATAAACGAGTTTCCAATTTTCCAAAAGTATTACAATAGAGAAAGCGAAAGCTTTTACGTAACTGAATACATATCTATAGTTATCGCCATATTAATCCGATCAAGTACACAAAGCTTTGAACAACAAACGGGACACGAAATGTTGCGTAAAACTAGGGTTAATGGAAGGTAGTAGTAGGTGTGTGTATACTTTAAACTTTTAATGTAAGCCCATGGTAGGCCCTGAAATTAGATATGAAAAATGCAGAAATAAAGTTCCAAAATATTGTGCTTTCTTTAATAAAATGCCTCCTCGGAGGCCTCCAAAAATTGCCGTAGCGCACGGTATTTCACGTGCACATGGCGGGGTATTGGTTAAAGTTTTCAACTAGCAATAATCGCACCTCGGATAAACCTCATTGGTTACGATATCGCCACTGCGCAAAGCTGATGAGAACTTCGTCCAGGGCTCTCTTTATAAAACCCAAACTTACAGCGTCGGTAGTATGTAAGCGCTATTGCCCTCTTGTGATTAAGTTCCAAACCTCAAATTCCCTCGCTAATTTATAATCTCAGTATATCTCGCAAATATTACATGGGCCGTCAATTTTAACGATGTTTACGTACATTTTTGAGTTAATACTGTTCAATAAATGCAAGGAAATCCAATTCAAGGACAATATTTGTTACTTTAAATGGAAGGAATCTGTACTGAGTACTAGCTTGTAAAGTAAGCATTTATAGGCACACAACAACGCAACTACCAAAACCTAACGCACAAACAGTTGCCACTTACCATTTGTATAAATAAGAGCGTCTAGTCGCTGAATGGACAAAGAATGTAAACCGCTTTCCAATTCATCTGAATGGCTCAAAAAGCGTCCAGCTCCAATACACCATAAATCTCGTTCCCGATCTCTCATGATGCCAGCATATTTCCTGAAATGAAAACAGAAAATTACTTTGAAGCAAATTCGAGCATAATTGAATTATGCGCACCTTTCAAAAAGTTTGAAAGTAAACTTTTTAAGGAACTGAATTAGAACCAATTCAAGACAAAATTTATTGTCTTTTATTTTAGCTAAAATGTAACGATTGTTACATATGATAAACAGGATAAAAATCTTAATGTGTTTATATTGTGTACATTGTAAAAAGTTAAGGTATTGTAATTAAACAGTTGTTTAAAAAGTGAAAACTGCATGTTTATTAGAAACACAAATAGTTATTATAGAAAATTAACTTTCATATGTGATAACAATTGTTCATATGTAATTCAATCGATTAAGTAATAAGAAAATGATTTAATTGTTCTGCTATTATGATTAACAAGTCAACTTCCCTTTCTGTGATACTGAATTATATCGATTAAATCTAAACAACTGAATGCGCATAATTAATGTATAATTTCCACTCTTTTACATACCTACATACAGTTTTCTAATTAATTCAACAACCCAAATTAATTCGCGAAATAATTGAAAATTTAATGTAAATACATAATTACACGCACAAAGCACCAAATCTTACCGTTAAAACTCTAATTACGAAACCGACAGAAAAAGTACTTAAAAATTTACTATCCGCGCGCGCTTCACTATCAGAAAATGGATTAAAAATTTTGAAACAATTTTTTTATTATTCTTTCTCCTTTCTGAAAGAGTCCAATGAATTTATTTAGGTACTTGGATGCCTTCTCTTGGTAATCTATCAGAACAACCTATATCTTGAGGCGATTTTGACTTTATTTTACAGTCGACCGTTCATCAACTTTTCTATACAATTTCGCACATTGTTATGTTAGATGTGCACAATATGTCATTTTGTGCTCATTATGTAAACTACTCTAGAATAATAAATAATTCGTGAAAAACACGTAAAGAACGCGTATCCCAAATGTTGCGCCATTAATTATCAATTAAGCGATCAAATTTGTCAGAGTGAAATTTTATTCTCATCTCAAAACATTTCACTACAAAGAAATTCCATCGACTTTTCCTATAGCCTAAATTCCCTAATCTATTTCAAGATTGTGGGAAGATCTTTGTATTTACCAACAAAACGCAATTAATACAAACAATTAATAAAAGATAATTGGCCGATTGTGCATTTGTGCCTTTCTCTCAACAAATCTCGCGAGTCGTTATTCGGGTTATTATATGCGTCCTACAATCGTTTAGCAATTGAAAATCTGAATTTTAGTTAACCTGCAATTACGCAATGGATAAACATTCATTAAAATGGTAATTACAATTCCTCACATGTGAAAAAAACAAAGACAAGTCGGATCTTTTCAGGGCGATAACGGTTCAACGAAAGACAAACAGGCACCATACGAATAAAAACATGATCTGTGATCGTTTCGAAACGCAAATGAAGGTGACTTGTTTTTCCCAAAAAACCATTTTGGTTTTGCACAATGCGAAAGAGGATAATGAATCGCTTCATAAAACAATTCAATTCGCATCTAAACAATAATGTTTAGAAGTTTTTTTAAAATGTATAATACAATCAAGTTCTCACACTAGATCAGTACGGCACACAGAAATCGCGTAATTTAACTTTCGAGGATGCTGGAAGGACCAGGAACTGGACCATTCTTTTGTCCGCGAATTGTGAATGAATTTAAATATTGATTGTTTGGTTGTTTTTTCCGTAGATTTCAGAAAAGACCGGTTATATGCGTGTATGAACGAAATTGATGCAGAGTGCAAAAGAGCCGCAGGCCTTCGATGGCCTCCTCTTTGACTACTGACCTCCATTCCAGCTGGCCATTCTTCGTGGAGACGGCGTTATTGTTTCACCTACTACATAACCCGTTACGTTGGTGAATCGTAATGGATTTTCTCTCTGCTTCAATTATTATCGAACCAATTAATAATTGTATTGGCAAAAGCGAGTAAAGAGAGGCAATGTGAAAGGTAAAAAGAGTCAATTTTTGGCCGTCGTGTTTTATTATTGTTTGAAATTTCTTTGTTTTCGTCTAATTTGCATGATTTTCACTAGGTATGAAATTATGGAGTATTTTCCTGCACAAGAATTCCATTACTTTCGCAGATAATAAAATTTCTAATTTTTTTCTACTATTAAAAGACTGGTTTTTTATGTGATACCTTTGAAATTACAGAAAAACGTAAAAAATACCAATTTCACTTTCTGCAATTTCCAATTGTTTTTTTTTTTCGATTTTCTTTAATTTGATTTGGTGAACAAATCGTTCTCTAATAAAAAGCACTTGAAAAATTATTGATCGATTTGTACGATGAAAAACAGGTTTAAGTGATGCTTTAACCGAACGTAACACATACCTACATACACGCCGAATCTATTCATTTCGTTAAATTTTCATAAATCAAAGTGTGTAAAGCACAATTAAATGGGTTAATTGGACGAAATGTGTTAATCCTAAATACAAGTAGTAAATGGCTTTACCTTTAATTAATCAATTAGTGATCCACACACAACACAACACAGTTGACTTTTCCAATAAACCAATAATCGCACTTTGTTCGCATTCTAGAACCGTGCCGTTTTGAGCAACAAGTGTCCGCACCAGAGCACCGAATAAACGCACAATCGTCCCTCCTAAAAGAGCGTCAAAATTGCCCACTGGAACAATACCAACACCTCCGTTTCGCTATTAACTAAACCGTCTCACGTTACACACTAAACTAAAAATTATAAACATTGCCAGTCGCGGATTATAACCATTATGTATGTGAGAGGAGAAAGCCGAAAGGCGAAGAAGAAAGAAATGAAAAGAGACGGCAATAGAGGAGGTAGAGGCCGAAATATGAACTGGTTATGTCATTTCCTCCGCTGACCAGAGAGTGATGTTATTATTTATGCAATGATTCAAATCTTGTAAAGTTTTTCGCTCTTTTACATATACAATAACTTCATTTCCTCTCCACTCTTGCCGTGTTGCCAAAAACATTACAAATTAATGAGACATATAAAATACATAACTATAAATTAGGCGAATATTTATGTAAAAGCATAAACATATAAATAATAACGTTAGTTTAACGCCCCTGGTAACAATATTTCCCAAAAACTCATTACAAGATTCACGAAAATAGCGCGCTTTTCTCGAAAGTATTCAATTTTGTCAGCTGTGGCACTTAACATTCACCTTAATTTGTTAGGCGTCTTTTTTCGCAGAAAATTTTTTAATTGTGTCCTCAGTAATTAAGCAATCGAATTGGGCCACCACAAATACGAATTTAGAAGCACATAAACAGTGCATAATTGGGCCGTTTGTGTGTCAAAGGAGACATTTACGGTTTTGCTTTGACAATCGTCTCAAAATACACACGTCGCTCTTCGTACTTTATGGACACGTCGCTCCATTCCTAATCCAAATTAATTACTATAAAATACAGCATCTAATACCGCATAATGGGCGCTAGAAGCCGCCTTCACTCTTGTTTATTAAGACACTTTTCTGGTGCCAGAAAGCTGTACATTTCCGTGTATATTTCGATTTTTCTCGACGGATCTCTGCTCCATTTGCCTTCTGATTGACGCTCTCCGAAGAGTTTTTCCATCTAAATTTAGCAGAGCTTCGAAAATTGTCTTAAAGACGATCCTTTTGTGCATAGATCAAGACAAAGCCCATATAGTGTTACACACTACATAATAGTATTAGTTATAAAGTCGAGTCGAACTGTTAAAGTCAGTGGGTCGATTTATATCTTCCTCGTGTCTGCTAACTTTTTATGGACACAAACATAGCATCCATTTATCCCTCTTCATCAACTTCAAACAGTCGAGATTATATTCGTAAATGTCGTGTTCACTGTTCCATTAAATTTCTAACGAACAGACAACAGTACTGTCTTATCTGCACTTTTAAAATTCATACTTATTATTCTGAGGTGTATAATCATGCAAACAGCCCGCATAAAACGCACGGCTATAGATAAAAAGCGGGAAGGTAACAACAATGTATAACTTCCTGTTTGTCCCCGAAATAAGCGCAAATTCAGTTTCCATGTCGCCTACAAAGTACTCTCGGATTGATTTAATGTAAGAGATGTTAAAATTTACAAGAGCCCATAAAACAGCTACTGATGTGCACAATTTTACTATGTTAGAGGAGCGTAAAGTAAATTACGATGAATTTATGAATATTGTACGGACTTCGGGTGTAAAAATTCATTTCCAAGTGAATTGCCGGAAACGTGTATTTATTATCAGTTGAAATTGTGTGTGTATATGTATGTTGTCCAACAAATACGCGACTATATTAAAACACTGTTTAGTTCGGCTTTGTATATACAATGCCATCATGGTGTTGGTGAGAGAATATGAGGGAAAATAAACACGACCTTTTGCGCTCTCTTCGTCGCACTTCTTTCCATCACCGACCTGTGCGTTTTTATTAAGCCACTGGAGAGGCGCACATAAACAAATACGATTGTAAATGCGTAATTTGACACTGCTTTTAACAACGAAAACAAATATACTGACTGCGTCGAATTTAATTAACTCCTTTCCGTTCCATCTTCAGTGGCAGGCGATTTCTGGGCGTTTTTTTAAAAGATCGCTTTTCTCATGTGTTTTGCGGGGAATTAGAGCATTGCATCGGCAATCAAATATCGCCTATTTGCATATTAGAGTGTAGGTATAACAGAAAGGCGGTTTATGTAGTCATACTCATATTCAGGCTGCTTTTTTCACTTTACAAAGCTACCAGTGTTAACTTTAATTTGTAATGACTTGGCAATTACCGACCAGTTCACCGTAAAAGTAAAGTTTTAATTAATCTCATTGAGTAAACAGATATTTTGCAATAAATTATTCCACTGACTCTAAAAATATCCGATATTAGAGTGTGTGAAAATGGGATTTTTATAAACACAACTCTCGGCAACCGAAAAGTGACACTTGTAATAATTTTTTCGTTTCCAAATCGACGTTGTTAAATCCACGGCAATTTATAATCGAAACCGAAAATATGAAATAACAAATTTGTCAACGCTAGTGAAGATATTAAAGCCACCAAGTTTTTATTGCCATCGTGTATTCGTTTATTAATTATACAGAATCTAATGGTTTTTCACGCACATAAATCAACGGACCAACTAGCAAACATCTCAACTGTGTATTCGACTGTAATATAGGAATTTTCTATTTGCCGATAGTGGAAAATTGAAAGCGAACAACAAAGTAAAGCAAAAAAAGCGCCACTGACAGTTTTTATACGGTTGAGGAAAATTGTTGTAGACAGGAAGGAATAAATAAAAGCCAGAACAAGAATCACTGTGGGCGTCCTAATGAAAGGTGACAAAAATATAACATTGAAAATAAAAGCGATTTTTCGTAACGGAAATTGTGGAATAAAAATATTCTTGTTTATTGGTGAACGCAATTAGATGAGGTGAAAGGATGTGCTGATTTCGGGGAGCATAGAAGGAATAACACCAGCCCCCGGAACGTGTGCCCCATTGTGTGGCGATTGTGCGGGGTGTCCCTTACCTGTTATGCGAATTAAGGTCCAACAAAGACCTGTATTACGACTAGCAATAAATTTATGGCCAAATAACGACGCTATGTCTCTCGGGTTTTTCCCAAAAAGCTTTTCCCTATAGGCAATAAACTGGATACTGGCATTAAAAAAGAACAAAGTGAAATAAATAGAAAAAATATGATTTTATTCAACAAAATATATATAATATATATAAACACAAATAATCTCGATTCAATGCTTACACGTATAATAATACCATTGGATAAATTATTTACAAAGTAATTAAGAACTAAAACGTACTTACACATCTATAATTTCTTGGTAACATAAAAATATGGAATAAAAAAATCGTTCGATGATACACGGATGATATTAAAAATAATATACAGAAGTGTTTTTTTTTTCTACTACCATCCACAACATCGAAACAGCTGCATGAAGATGCCATTCTCAACGTATCATATTATACACAATTTTTTAATGACGTTTTGAATGCTCTTTTTTTGGTTTTTAGCCTATTAAGAAATGTTTATGTACAATACAGATCACAACTGGTGGCGGTGGACAAAAAACACTCGACCCCCACAGAGTTAATAACTTGTCTATTATCTACCCTTGAAAGAATTTCGTGTTGAAAAAATCGCGCGTCCAAAACCCCATCGAAAACATAAAAATAATTTCCTTTGTACATCAAAGTATTTTTAACTTATAGTAAAAGAGACGAAAAATTTTAACGAATCAACATGTCTAATTATAACAAATGTACAGTTCTTGCACTTTCACAAATGCGTATTCCAATCGCCCTCCATTCGCCACATACTGAACGCTCTGGAGAGCTTCTCGTGGGCCGTGTAAGAGCACACATTGCCCAAAACATCACTGTCACCAGGATTTTCCGGTGTCGACGTGGACAACACATGATACAAGAAGTCTATATATCTGGCGGCCAATTTCAGCGTCTGAATCTTGGACAATTTGTCCGACGGAAGAGTTGGAATGCTTTTTCTCAAACTAGCGAACGCTTCATTGAGACTTTGCGTTCTTTGACGTTCCCGAACATTCGCCATGATTCTTTGGTTCTGGATGTCCTCGTAGCTTTGTGGTGTTTTCCTTCTGCACTTTGTCTTACCATTGAAACTGTTCTCGTCGTCCGAGTCCACACATTTGCGCTTCTTCCCCGTGCGTGTCTTCAGTACTGGCTCCTCATCAGCCTCCACTTTGATATAAGTGTCCACATAGTCGATGGTTTCGCTTCTTGAGTCCGGGTACTGTGGGGAGTCGATTTTCCGTTCGTTTTGGTAGTGCTTGTCGTACACGTCCTCGTAGTACCTCATATCGTCCAAACTGGTGAGCCCCATCTCCTTCTGGTGATGGTACAAAACATTGAAAGCGCTTGGAGCTGTTTGATGGTAATGTTGAATGGTCGTTGGCAAGTACTTTTCGTTCGAATTGGTTAGATCCACCAACCGTGTTGGTGAATAATCGTCAAAATGCCCGGAATTTGGTGACAATTGTCGGTAAACTGGTGACGAAGAATCACTGCGAGTCTCGTACATTTTTCATAAACTTTTTCACTGTTTTTATCAGAAGCGCTTTATGAAACTTGAACCGACTTCAAAGGCACACGTGAAACGGGAAGATGTGCTTCTGTCTACTGAAAACCCGTGTTTCATCCAAAAACTTAAGATAACTTAAATATATTCTTGGCCAATAGACGGCGACTGGTCCCTCCCCTTCCTTGGAGATGTACCTTGGCAGCATCTCACTCCCACACCAGGGCGGCATCTCCATCAAATCGCTCTCTAACTCCGTCCGATGGGCTCTCATCCCATCTCGTCAGGCCGTATTTTCCCTCTTTTTTTTGCTCCTCTTCATTCATTGATGCCTTTGGTCGACTGTTGTCTAGACGCTTTTGTTGTCCTATAAGAATTTCGAGTTGTTTTCATTTTGGAAATTTAATTATAATATTGGCACCAGGTTGTAGGTTCACTTCGCTTTCCAAATACCTAATTCATTATGTTTCACAAAAGTGAATTTAATTGGCGCTTTACAAATTACCGAGATTAATTTTAAAATTAGAGAGAGAGTCTTTCTATGACAGAAGCCAAGCACAGTTGCATGCCAATAAAAACAATGAGATTATCACAACATTGTCGGGATTTTTGTTTGCTCTGGAAATATGAACGGTATCGATTGGTTTTAGTTATGCAATTTTTGAATTTGGAACTTTCATCTTTTTTTGGTATTCTGATCATGATGGTATTAAGTTTCCTGGAAAAATTGTTATTCATTCGTCAGCGCTTTTTTCACGCTCTACGCACCATATTGTCGCAACAGTTTTTTCTCTCTGGAAAATGACGTCAGGACAGGTCCGGAAACCGCTGATCTCCCGCGGGATCGTCTTCTTATCCTCGACTATCTCGTTTCACGTTTCTTTCAGCTGTCTTATGCGTATGTGACTGGCGCCACGGCCAATTATTATCACTACTATCCAAGTGCGAGCTATGTTGCGATTTTTCGTCTTTTGCAGCTCGCAAATTCTAATACGTTCAGCTAACAATTTTTGTGCCCTTAGAAATACCCCTAAGCCGATTTAGGCTCTGAATGCACGGAATTCCCAGCATTTTATTGCATCAAACTGGCCATCCCGCTCCCCATTATCGATTCATACAACATAACGAACAACTTAAATAAATTAAAAGCAGTACACTCTCTCCCCGAGAGCAGCTGACACTTTCTAAATGTCGCGGTCCCCTCCGAGAGTAATCTATCTTATCTTTTTCTTATGCTCCTAAAAAAAATGAATCTCAGAGGGTGCTTCCACTATACACTTTATATAGAAAAAACACAGGGTGTTGAAAAAATCACTTTCTGCTCTTTATTTGAAATAATAAAGCGACTAATTAATCATTCATTCCAACATTCTTACTCCTTCAAAGTCCAATGAATTAATTTGAGTGTTTTTTTAAGGGCAATTTGAATGTGTTGCGCGATTTTCCTAAATCCTAAATGTGTCAAACGTTCGTAATATATGAACAACAAGTGTTTTTGTTTTTTGGGGTGGTTGATGGCTTTTGGAGGGGCCCTCCGTGGATGTTGAAGACGACACCGGGGCCAGCCGTATAATGACAGGATGTATGGGACAAATCTCAGCTGCTCGTGCAAGTTGTGGCCATAATGTCGCAAAAATTCATTAGTCGAACGGTTGAAAGCCCACATCTGGTCGAAGGGATGAGCGTATGTCGGAATGAGTGCACATCAAATTTCGTATACCTATGCCGGTGATATAAAATTTGCATAAAATTTTATTTCGTACCGTAATACCTGATTGCGGGACGATTCCCACAGCATTTCTGCCCAAGATGTACACCAACTGTTGAACAATAATATTTGGCACGATCTGTGCCGTATAATAAAAACGATAAGGCTTACGAAAATTCCTGTTATCCCAGATGTAGAACAAGTTGTACATCAATAATAGGTAAATACGTCCATCAGAACGGCGTTTGGCGTGCAGATGGTTAGTGAGAGGGACGTCCAGGCATAAGGGTAATTGCATTAAATTTGTTTATTCACGTTAAAGGTAAAACTCCCGATCGAAAAACGTGCCTAAAGAGAATACGAATATTTCACGAACGGCAATAACATGTGTTTCGCCACTTGTACGTTATAAAGTTCTCGGTTTTGTTATTCATACCAAAAAAGGTATCTATATAGATTGTTTACCTACTTCTGCATTGTCTGTAATAAATATAGCAATTTATTAAAATTATATTAGGCACTTCCTTTGGGAAGCGCTCGGGGCACTCGGTAGGTGTGAATCATAATATCATAAACCAATATTGTTTTTTATAGTTTTACACAAAGAGTGCAATTCGAATAAGGGACGTAAAGAGGCTTAAAATTTCCTCAACTTAATTTATTCAATTCCAATTATAATGAGTGCATATTTTGGGAAAGTCCGCCGACATTTATTAGGTATTCAAAAGTACTCCGCCTATAAACCAGTAGGGTTCTAACAATCTTTCGTTCCTGGATTAAGGGGATTAGAATGTGGAAAAACACAGATAGTTTGCCTTTGTTATAAAACTATTCAAATTTCAAATTCTATTACAGGGGAATTAAAAGATTCAGAGAGTGTTTGAGGCACTTGAAAATTAGGTGATAAAACAATTATCAATTTTTTTTTAATTCTTCACTCAATTACATTAACACCCAGACCTACAGTTAAGAAAAACAGACATTTAACAGAGACCAGGACAGTTTTTAATACAAAATCCAGGCATTGGAATGCTTTTAACATTAGAAACGACCATTAAACGCAACACACAAGGGTTGCTATGCACTTACCACCCTCCGAGCTCATTCTCTGACCCGTAAATGTCTGTAAATGTCATTATTCTTTCCAAAACTCCAAACAATAACATTCTTCACTCGTCTCTAGTGTGGACCCATCATTTTTCATGGGGAATTTCTTGAAAAACGTCTGTATGCATTCTTCTCTCTGCTTGACACGTAAAATTAACTTTTGACGAGAAATTTATGGCATTATCGCCATTTCCTCTTTATGCATTCAAACTCGAAATGGCTTTAACAGCTTTATTTTTACACTTTTCCGATTGGTTCGATTGAACAGGTAAAGTCAATTTTGTTGATTGGCTTAAAAGTCAGGTAGAAAAAGGTAAAAGTCAAATTGTGATATGTGAGATATTTCGGAATGGTGAGTCGAGGGTGTGGTTAAAGGGTATTAAAGTGGACACCGAGGAATCGGCTCGAATCTATTTACACTTTCATATTGAACATTGTACACAGGACCACAAAAAACAGAAACTCTGTCAAGATATACTTTTCCCATATCACGGAAGTGAAGTGAAAAAGCCCATTTCAATCTTCTACACAAGAAGACAAGACACAAACATTTTATTTCCCTTTACTTTTCTTTGTCTATTGCATGCCGGCGAAATATTAAATGCCGGAAATATAAAAGATGAAGAAACTTGTATGACATTTTAAAACTATAACTCGGTGTGCTGTAAAATTTTTATTATTTCGTCCAGGGCTTTTAACGACTGCTTAATAGTTTTTGGTCGATGTGGTGTGGGTGGATATTCGTGGAAAAATCTAGATAAATTTCGATTTAATAGGCAAATGAGGGGAGTGTAAAGGTGTGCAAAAGCAAAAGAGCCGAAGGTTTTGTATTCATATATACACTTTTCAGGCACAGATTCGAATCCCTAATTAAAACGAACATCAACTTCCTGTTTAAGTTCATTAAAAGTTGAAATGTATCAACTATACGTGGCGTATCCCTTATTAGGGCCAACGAAATGAAAAAACACTACCATACGCAAGTATTAATAAATACGGCATGCAGTATACGTCAGTCATTTTTTACCATTTCGTCTGTTTAATGAGAGAAGTTTCTTCGAAAAGTGATCCGTCGATTAATTTACCATCTTCTCGAGTTTTATCTGATAGTCGAAACAAGCAAAGAACCCAATTATTACTCTTTTCTCTCCCAAATGGTAGATAATAATTAACAGTTCTTCTGTGACAAGTTTTGTGTGTATGAATTATGATGTTACGCCTTTAGGACGATTCGAAGCGGTCCTCCCCTGGCTCAGATTTAAAACTAGCGTGTACAGTTGCACATGAATCTATTCCATCTTCTGTAGAACTTTGCCGAATCTCTTTTTCATGGTTTCACGTTGCCCTGTCCATATTATTAGTGATAATGAGGTGGATTTCATTATTTCCAGAAGCGCCACACACTCTCCTCTTGTCGCCTACACAACACCACTAAAAATAGGTCCGTTTTGATTGTAATTTCTAGTGAAAAAATTGCTCGAAAAAAATCAATTTTCTCATCACACACAAACAGAAGCGAGTAGCAGCTATGTGAACATTTTAAATCTGTTTATATTTAAAGACAAGATTTTTACGCTTCAGTTTATAAATATTTGCTTGACTTGTATACAAGTCATAATGAACTTAAAACATAATATAATTAGTTAACAAGTTTTACACACATTAAACATTATCCGATCCCTTTTTATCGTTCATACGGATAAATTATTCGGCCTTTGATGCTTTGGTAAAGAGAAATGTATGGCCATTCAATGAGAGTACAACATAATACATTTAAAATGAAACAAAAATAATGGATCCATTATAAATGGACGCGCCTTCCATGCACTCCTTTTACACCATTTTTACGGACATACATATACACATCTATTTCAAAAACTCTTTCATTTGATTGATGTTATTTTGAGTATAGCAGCGCATTTCATTTGAAATTTTACGATCAAACGGTGATTGTGTCAACGAAAAGGAAATCCAATTTTGATATATCTTTACAAATATAAATAAACTCCAGAGACTTTCAAGAAGAGTGAAACACTTTACGTTTGTTCCATGTTGAATAATGAATTTATTGTCGGAGGGGTGGATATCGCGGTGTATTTTCAAGTTCAAGTAAAGCTTTCGGCATCGAGTCGGATGTTGTGATTTCATTTCGTTTAATTTTCAATTCCGGCGGCCAACTGTAGTCCATTACGTGGTAATATTTGTGCTTGTAATGGTTGGACGGATAGTAAGCGGCCAGAGGCACATCATCCACACGGTACACCTTCACATCGATGTACTCTTGCTCTAAAACGCCCGATTCAAGACATCTTTCAATAATCTAAAAGATTTCATTCGAAAATACACTGGTGAATATTATTAAATCATGCAGCGGTACTTTGTTAACTTTGGGACCGAAATTGTTGCCCCAAAAGAAGAACATTCGCATCATACACGGCTTCTTGAGGGTGTTGAGAAGGTTTTGTAAGCCGTAGTCTTTGATCCGGTTGTGGGATATGTCCAATAAACGCACTTGTGAGAAGGGTAGACTGTACGCAAGTGCACTAGAAACTTTTTCTTACAAACAATAAAGGCAGATTTAATTACGAGTTTGTTACAGTGCGCCAGTATTTCTTATTTCATTTGAAGAAATATTTAAGGCACGTAATATAGGTCCCGTTCGAAGCCATTTCGAGAGCAATTCCACACCATGATTACCAATTCTATTACAGCCCAAATCAAGGAATAATAAGCTCTTGTTCCCCCTCAAACCATAAAGCAGAATTTCCATATCGTGTCCGTCGAATTCGCATTTTTGTACATGGAGTTCAGTTAAATTTTTATTCGACTAATTTTTCGTTGAAAAACACTGTTGGTTCACACTTACCGTTAATACAATGCTTAAATCGTCCGCTAAATCTGTCGCATTGTATTGACTGTAATAAGAATGGGGAATAATTCTGGAAATGTTCAGTGATGTGAGGGAACTGTGCTCGATTATGTACAGAATGGCGCTAATACTGATCTGGGTTTGGTCCGTTTCAGCGATATCCAATGATGTCAATGTGGAACAATTTAATATTAAATCCGCTATGTATTTGCCACCCTACAAATCCACCTTTATACATTATGTACATATACCCGGTTTTCGAATTTATACATTCATCCCCAGTTTGTTACCATTCAATCGGCACGATTTTAACTTCAAAAATTTACTAGACGATAAATATTTCAAACCGTTCTCTGTTATATCATTGTGCATCAAATTTAAATGAAGCAAATTGTTCTCCTCGTTGAAATAGGTCTCGGTTAACCGTTGAAGTCCTTCATCCCCAAGGTTGTTGTAACACAAGTCTATGCTAATAATTTTGTCATACTTTTTCAGGAAATTAGCTAACAGTTCAACATGTTCTTTGTTAATTCGTATTCTTAAAATAAACATAACAATTTAGGTGGCAACGCCATCTCTTTGCACTCAATTCACTCGTACCCCAAACGTTGAAACAATTCCCGACCCTTTAGTCTCAAATGCCTCGTTCCATCCGAATTCTTCTCACAAAATAAAAGCAGCAAGTCTTCATGTAACTTTCGGGACATGTTTGACAATGAACAAACAAATTCACTTCAAAATAAATTTAATGACTAACAGTAAGATTACTAGATTCTAAACAGTCTTAAATATGTTAAACTATTCCTCACCGCAAACCCGAGAATAGACATAAATAGCATAAAAAATATATATAACATAAATAGAACATTTCAATAAACATTATTATGTATCCAACTCAATGCAGAACGAATATTGGATATCTGTGCCCGACCTAAGAACGTTGAAATAAATAAATATTCCGGATACGTACGTCGACCAGAACTCTTCTCTATACCTCCCACAAACTGCTTCTTGTTGAGTCTTCCTTCGCATAACATCTTCGTGGTTAAGCTGAGAAGCCACTGTAAAATCTACAAAACAAAAACATTGTATAAAAACAAATCAAATGAACGAATTACTGAAATTACTTCGGCACTTGTGGGCAATTTTACAAGATCAGATTTTAACCATGAACTGGGCGCCCATAAATACAACTGACAAACATTGGCTGCAACTTCTGGATGTAGACGCTACAAAACAAATCATGTTTATTCTATTTGTACACAATTTGTCAGTAATCTGTTTACTTTGCTTGGATTGCGCTGAAGTAAATTTTTAACCAACGCCTGAAATATAACAGGCACCTGTTCCGGTAAATTAGGCAATTCCTCTTCCCTATAATTAGTACTTTTTAATTTCTCTTGTACCTTGTCCCCATAAAATGGATTTGTGGCACCGAATATTTCATAAGCAATCGCCCCGGCCGCCCACAGATCCGCTTTTGTGTAATTTAACACACTGAACGTGCCTGGACGTTGATTAATAATTTCAGGTGGCATTAAAGCGGTATTGCCACCCTTATCGACATCGTAACTAGTGTAAGGCAACATCAGACCATTGGCTTTGTCAGACAAACAGCAACCGAAATCACTAATCACCAATACGGGAACATTCGTCTCGGAAATGTCCAGTAATAAATTATCCGACTTTAAATCTCTGTGTGCAATGCCGTGAGCTGTTAAATGGGCCACTCCCTCCAGCAATTGCGTGAATAATAGTATTGATGCACGCATGGACGGCTTCGTCTTCACAAATTCTTGCAAATTGGTGTGATACCGTTTCATTAACAAGAATAACGACATATTTCTGCCTTCACCTTCCGGATGGATTCGGGCCGGCAAAGCGGCTGGATATAAACCACGACAATCCTCTAATTCAGGCACATAGTCGGTGAAAACGGAGAAAATCGCTATCACATTCGGATGAGGTGGTAAATATTTACGTTGAGACTCTAATTCAGCTTCCCATTCGAAACTGCCCACTGTCTCCGAAAATTGTCGTGCTGGCACAGTTTCTCTGTACATTGCCTTCAAAATCGCCATTGAACTCGACTGAATGTCGTAGTTGAACATCATTTTCAGGGCCAATGGATACTTGGTCAAATCGTCATCGACTTTTACTGTCTCCTGTTCGTTGGTGATAGGGTTATTGATTTCGGAATTCGTTTTCATTTTGGCAGCGTACACAACTGCATTTGAACCCTTTGCAATTGGTTTACCAACGGAGAGCTTATTTAACGTTAATGGCTCGCTTCCAAATGTTTCGTCATCAATGTCGACCTCGTGATAATGCCATTTTATTTTCGATATGGCCTCCTGAAACGCAATTTGTTAGTTATCGGTGTTATGTATTGATTTTCAGTAAATGTACTCGTATCTCCCAGCAAACACCCTCCAATTCCTCTTCCTTTGTTAGAATACCAGTACCAGATGCCAGACTTACGCCCACCAGAGCGAAGAACGGTCCTGAATCGCCATAAAGTATCCTGGAAATAAGAGTTACATTCTTAATAGGTGCGTAAAGAAATAAATGGGTTTACAGACCTTCTGGCAGCCCTTTTTCGCAACTCGCCTGCAAGACTGTTTGTAACTCGGTTCAAGACATTGTCAATTAAGATTCGTCTTGCTTGTAAACCAATTTGTACACCAACATTTCGCAGGACAAAGTTCTTTGGTACTTGGAACCTTTGCACGGATCTTGTGGACGTTGGAAGATGTTGTGGGGCATTTAGTTTGTCCACAATAGTGGTGTTAAGATTTCTCTTATATAAACCCCGAATAATCGATGTACCATACCTACATAATACTCGTACGGACATTTCTTTGTATTACAACCCCCAGGGGGTGATTTATGTTGATTGAAACCCTTCAAATTAATGTTTTTCTATTTCGCACTGCATCTGTTATGATGTAAAAATTAAAAACTGCACTTCAGAGTGTACTTTGACATTCTACGTCCTGTTCTCGACTTACTCAATAAATATCTCTTTCTAATCTGCATACAATAAAAAAAGATGAGAAAGGTTAGGTATATGAGAACTGAAAATTAGTAATTGTTTATTTTTAAATTTATGCGCATTTACAATATGTGGATATCTAATCTGTGTTATGTGTGAATTCACGTTAATAAGTAATAAAATCAGATAGTTTATTATGAGAAATAATAATTACTTTTATAAATAATCTGCGAAGGTAAAATAAGAACAGGAAACTGATTTACCTGCAAAATTAGTAGTGGACTGGTGTTTCTGTTCAGTGGCAACACTGGGACTGCATGTCAAATCGTCAAATGTCAAAATAACACGTCATCCAAATCCATAGTGACAAAAAATTATACATATTATTTGCACAAAAGCAGTTCTTTTCAATTTATAATCCAAACAAACTATTTAAATTATTTCGTCGTTATACAATTTATTTATCCCGATAAGGATTTGTTTATAACTTTAGTATAACCCTACAATACAAAGTTTAATCTAAACAACAATGATGTGTACTGTTCAGTTGCATTAAATTTCTATAACTTATTCATTAAATCTCATACACCATGTCAAATCGTAAAACAAATAGTGCTACATCAAGGCTGAAACAGGATTACTTAAGATTGAAACGAGATCCTGTACCATATATCACTGCAGAGCCACTTCCAACAAACATTTTGGAATGGTAATATTCTTTTTATAACATTGTAAATAATCATACCTACATATAACAAAATGTTACAGGCATTATGTGGTTCGGGGACCAGAGAACACTCCTTACGAAGGTGGTTATTATCATGGAAAACTCGTCTTTCCAAGAGAGTTCCCTTTTAAGCCGCCGTCAATTTACATCATAACACCCAACGGAAGATTCAAAACAAACATAAAACTGTGTTTAAGTATATCAGACTTTCATCCAGACACTTGGAATCCGGCCTGGAGTGTCTCCACCATTTTAACAGGTCTTTTAAGTTTTATGGTAAACATCTTGAAATTCTCCCTTCGTATTCACATAAATAATTTTCTGCAATGTTTCAGTTGGAGAAAAGTAGTACTTTCGGCAGTATAGAAACAACCGACTTCGATAAACGTCGCTATGCTTATCAATCGTTGGAATTCAATTTAAAAGATAAGCAGTTTTGTGAACTGTTTCCAGAAAGTGTTACGTCGATACAAGTAATACAATAGCCACGACTGATTGGAAAAAATAACAAACAATTTATTGTTTTGTTTTTTAGGAGGAACTGAGTAGAAGGAGCACGTCTCAGAATGCTAGTTTAGATAATCAAAAATCAGCACGGTCAGTAAATGAAACAAGTAGCTTACAGTCATGCATTACAAATTTAATTGTAATTATTGGATTTGCTGCGTTCGCTTTTACAGTTAAATATGTAATGAAAACAACATTATCCGAACATGAATAGTTTTGAAATATATGAAAAATAATGGACGAGATTCCGTTTTGTACTTTTTTTATTGAAATTACTTTCTCTTTGTATATAAATATCTATTTAATAAAACACTTACTAAATTGATTTTGTAAATAACGTTATATTAGTGCAATATATTATATTTGAATGTATTTTATGGAAATTTATTAAAACAAACTAATAAAACTAGGTTTTTTTCGAAACATTGCTCATTAACTCTTCACAACATTTAAAACTTATTCTTATTCGTTAAATCGAGAACATTGTCTGTTGTAAAAGGGCCATTTGCCATTTCAAATATCGGTATACACCCCACATCAGTTTGTACATAATTCGGTTGTGAGACGATCTCATTAGGGAAAGTGTTCTTGGCTTGTTTAATATTAAGGGTCACATAAGGGAAAACAATGCCATCCTCACCCATCACATTAATTGACTCATAGTTATTAATGCTCTGCAAATATTTAGTGATATATTCTTTCTGGTATTGAACGTCATTCAGGGACAGCTTTGGGGATGCACAGAAATTCTTATTAGATAGTGGAAGATAAACGCAACTCTCTCGTTCAGATGTCTAAAAAAGATTCAGATAATTTAAGAATTATGGGAAAATCCAGAGGAAATGACCAATTAAACTACACATCACACTCTCAGATAAATAATATATTTTTAATTGAACGATATCACTCTGATATGGATGTAAACATATTAAAATAATCGATCATAAAAATGGCACAATTGCCAAAAGAAAAATGTACATTTTCTACAGGGATTTATCCTTTCATATCATTTTCTATAATACGAAATACAACATAGAATATATTTCATATAATCATGGGAATATATATTTTATATATATTTAATATTTACTCTTAACTTATCATATATTTGTACAATAAATTCTGGTGTTGTTTTTCAATTTTTAATTAGTCTAATATTTCTATCTAGATCACGATCACAATTATAATTATAAGATATTATAAATAATGGACCACATGAATCTAGCACATCGTTATTTCTCTTCATTTTCCCTATCATTCCATTGTAATTTTTTTGTTTTTGATTTAAGATGATTTCGCTTTTATTCTTTTTGGTCTTAATTCATTGAATAAAAATAATAAGTTTTTTTTTCTTTCGTTAAATCACTTTGTGTTTTTTTTATGAAGACTAAAGGAAGATTTAGAATTTTTCGCTATTTCATTTAGGGAAGCATTTTATTTATTACATTTTCTCATTCATTATTCTTGATTTTTAATTCGTATTTACATAATTTCCCAATAATTTATTTTACAATACGATGGGAAGCTCTAATTATTTTCTCATTTTTTAATTTTTTTTCTTTTTGTGACAAATTTTGAATTAACTACTAAGGCACAACCATTTTTTACATTTGATGTACACTAATCAAATTTTTTTGTTAGTGGTCATTAAAGATATAAATTATAAGTTTCTCGTAACAATTAATCAATCAACAAAAATAAATTCATTAGTCCTGCTGCACTTTTTATTTTCATAAATTTTTCTTTTATATTTACTCTTTTTATGCTATTAACGTTTTAAGCAGGAAACAACATTTAAGTATGTAGTTCTTGTTATTTAAACATTTATACATTTTTTTTTAACTTGCGTCTGCATTTTTTATAATTTGTCGCTTAAATTTTTGCTATTAACAACGTTAATAAATTATAAAACAAACCAAATCGAGTCTCATATGTCCACATTTTGAGATCATAGTTATTTTCACTCACTTATTGAGCTTCAATACAACGTAAAAGGACAATTATTCAAAATTATAATCAATATACATACAGGAAAGTACATAAAATCTCTACCATTTTCATTTTTTTTTTCTTCACTAATTATTTTACGCTAATATTTAATTAGGTACTTGTTACTCACAATACTAATTATTATATACGTTACTTAACAATTATCCGATGTAAGAGATTAATACATAATTTGGCTATATTGTGTATAAAATTAGAGGGGTATTCTGAAACACCACTAAAGCCCTTTACAACTTCCCGCTTATTATCTGTTTGTATTTCTAACTATTACGTGTGGATATCACAGAATCACCCCTGTTAATCTAATAAGAATATTCTTCTCAATACAATAAAATTGGTATTTTCTTGTTTTTCTTCTTTAATCTTATTATGTACAGTAAAATTACTAATCAATATGAATATTTGACTAGAACCGGTAAGAATGTGAGCCCCTGACAAGTTATTTAACAACTACAATATATTTTTGCATAATAACTTTTTTTCACAAAGAAAAACCTAATTAGGTAAATATTTTCTTCATTTTTTTGGTCCCAAATAATATGCCTAAAGACGAAAACTGTTCATTGAATTTAATCAAATACAAAAATTGAGAGGAGAGAAAACAATTTTATCATTAAAACAAACAGTTCTTGCTCAAAGGCACAATTTTAAATTTTGATAAGAAATTAAGTACATTTTTTTTCTATCAATTCAATATATTGATATTTTGATTCCCATACTGATTTTCTTCAAAGTATTTAAACGCTCTATTTATTTTTTTAATTCCCTTTCAAAAAAGTCAAAATTTATGGACATTAATTGCAAACCCATAACTATTGACTTTTCTCTGTCACAAAGGTTTGAGCTCCTTTCAATGAAATAGTCTGTATGCATTCTAAGTACTGCATGTCACGAACTTGAGCTAAAAACACAAGTACAACACATAGTTTGAGCCGCAAGCACGAACTATACACCATCGGAATGTTTTCAGTAACTTTAACAAAAATTTCTCTCTATAATGCAGGGTGTTTCAATTGTATAAAAACAAAAAACCTAATCATCACCCTGATAAAAACATGATACGCTACACTTTTCTTTTTGGTACATTTTTGTTGATTTTGTTTTTTTTTTCATTAATAATCGTCGAATTTGATCGGTGTACTATCGAAAAAATAATCTAAATAGCCCTTATTTGGTGCTAAACGTGGATCGGGCGGACTCTGGAATCGACCGCGTTCAGTTGAACCAAACGCTTCGTTGAAATCTGGTAACGGTTTGCTATTGATCGATTTCTTATTAATGTTGTGATTTTGTGGCAATGTTAGCTAAACAACACAAAAAAAAACATACACATAGTCAAATATTATCATTTGAAAATCTCACAACTTTGCAACAAAACCGAATTTTTATTAACAATTTACTATACAGGGTGTAACAGCTGGAATGGGCCAAAAGCTAAAATCAACTTACCATTTCATTTTGCCGCAATCGAGCTGTTACACCCGGTATATTTCTTTTTACTACCTTTTTCATTTTTATATCCTCCACTTTTCCACCAAGCGCTCCTCCATTCTGTTGGTCATACAATGCCATATACGGCGATTGGGTATCATCCGATATTTGATGATGATGATGATGCTGCACATTGTTACTCTCCATTAATGGTTGGACCGTTTCGATATTGTGTTTAGTCTCAAAAGCATCGTTGTTGTTGTCATTGGCAGGTGGAGTGTCTTTTGTAATGGCCTTCTCATTTACTTCATCTGGCGGTATATTTTCATTGGAATGTGGCGGCGTCATGCACATATTATTACTGGTCGCCACCGCTGCCGCCGCTGTCGAGTGTGTTTGGCGTTGATGCTTTTCCATTAGCAGTGGACTCTGAAGAACTGCCTGCTGTGTTGGCGTTTGATAGGCGGCCGATGGCACATCTTGCATCATATAACTGTTATTACCTTTCAGAGTAAAACACAAATCGCATAAACACTTGAAATTCCTACACAATTATATTCGTTTATCTATACCTGATGAACGCGGTCTAATACCATCCGGATAATTGTTCCACATTTCAGTTTGTTGCTGCAATTGGGCCAACGGATTCGGCTAAAGAACAACACACACATACAAAATCTTATTATGACATTATTTACACAAGAGATAATTAAACAAGCAAGCTTTTATATTAAAGTCCTTAAATTTAAATCTAAAATGGTAAACAGGCCTGTTTTATTATGCGATACTATTAAATTAAATTTAAGACATTCAGTAATGATTTTACACAACGTCTAAACGAAATTACACTCTTTCAGTAATAAAGAAATTAAGCTGTTCGTGACTACTTTATATTTTTTTATAACAAAAAGACCCGAATTATCATTATTAATAAGTATAATGTTAGTGTCATATACAAATTAAATTATCATTACGAATTCCAACCACTTGTTGCTAAAACATCAAATTGCGAGAAGAGGGTACCACGCCTACATAAAACTTTCAATGGAATTAGTTGTTTGAGAAATTTCGAAACTAAAGTGAACAATTTTATACCTTCACAATTACTAGCAGATTTAATTTCATTTTAAATATAATACGAGACAGGTATTCAAATTGGGATTAGTTCATTGCCGCGATTTCCAATTGTGAAATATGAAAGGAAGAGAAAAGGTTCAAAATGAATGAGAAAATTGATGCTTTTCACCTGCATGTAACTATTATGCATCGCATTCGCTGGTGGAAGTGATGCCTCCAATTTGTTGTGACTGTTCATCGGTGGCAAAAATTGGTTATTTCCACTTCCGTTGGACATCGGATAGCAATCTAAACCACCGCCACGCATTGTCGACATGGGCGACTGGAACAAACAAAAAAAGAAATAACATTCAATCATAAAATTCCAGCTTTTTCTCTGTTGCACATCCCACATTTGAAATTGCAAAAACTAGTCCATAAAAATCAATATTTAATTACGACCTACCCCAAATCAGTGATTTATACGGCTTCATGAGTGGAAATAGACAAAATAATGTGATAATAAACATTTTATCCTGCCAATAGTTTTCAATTCATTTTCAATTCGAAAAAAACCGTCGAGTTTTACGCAAACTTTAAATCAAATCCTATACACAAAACAAATCCACCTCATTATCCCCTTTCAATTAGTCCGCTCTATCGATTAGGGAGAAAAAAAAGGAATTCAAACGCTAAATAAAGACTGTAAATCATCTACTAATTCCCAGCAATTCTCTTCGTGTCTTATCTTATTGAAAAGACGTCAATTGCCCGTGCAGACGAGGACCTCCTCACCGGCGTCGTTCCAACAATATAAAGTCATACTGGTGCCGTTACTTTGGTGGGGCTTGAATATTGTGTGTGGCATTTCTTTCCATGTGTCTGTGTGTTGGAGCACGTTATCGACAAACTCTAGCCACCAGCTACAGCTACCATCGCCGCCGCTGACATCGTCTCTCGTATAATATGTACAAAATCAGTAGTGGATGAACGGAGCGCACAGTCAGTTCACTATGTATATGGTATATTATATCGATGGCAACCAGCACTTTTGTCAGTTACGCAATACGGGCGCCGCGACGCTCTCGTGCTGCGTTGCCTAGCGACCTGTAGGCGTCGACAATCCCCGTTTCCAAGGGAACGCGTCGCTCATCTATTCTGAAAATTGCACAAACTGCACCGTGCAATATACCGGAAGAAAGAAAATGCTTACGTCGAATACTTGAACAATATTTCTAAAGAAGGCCTCCTTCTTCACTTCACTCTTCCACACTTTGATGTGTGTGTCTGTGTGCATGTGGCCTGCTATTTATGCATGAAATGCATATTTTCTAATTGATGTCTATTGTCTTACACGTTATGCAACTTTGTTTTTTATGGATTTATGTAGATTTTTTGCAGTCCTTTTGCTTTTTAAGCTCTTGATCCTCTCTTGTCTGTCCCTTACATACTTTTTAGTATTTGAAGAAAGCTAATCCCAACTGCAAATGCGATTTGGTATCTTTCCAGTTCTATTGAATATTCGAACATACATAGTAGAGAGTAGTCCGTCCCTCGATTTTCCCAGAATCTTTCAAAATGCAAACATCGATATTTGCTGAACCTGCGCATGCACCAAAAGTTTAAAATACTTTCCAGCCACGCAATTTTCCACTTTCAATTTATTAACCCTCATTACATTTTTATTATATCATTTCATTTTGATGTTATAATATTTAGCAGCTTCCAAACAATTAAAGAAAAATAAAAACTTTCTCTTCCAAGCGTATGTTGGAAATTGATTAATTTATTCTACAACCACAAATCTATTGCTATTCAATTCGTTTAAATTCTCCTTTTCCTCTTTGATAATTGCTGCTAATTTTATGCTATAAACTTTTCCCAACGAAAAAAATCGCTTTCCTTTAATGATTTTACCAATGTACTCCTCTCTCGGTTCAATATATAGGCATTCCCCAGAGCTGCTATCGATTCTGAAGGGGGCTCCGACCCTGAGTCCGGTTTCGCGTTGGTGGTAGTGGTAGGGTGACGGCGATTTCCCGCCGGTTCCTACTTGACGAGGATTTTCAATGTGAATCAAAGAATAGTAGAATGAAATAGAAGAAAAAAAAACTATATGCTCGTGTGCAACACAAGTTCACTCTCAGATTCTGTCGCATTGTTTGACTTTTTGTACATATGTATTATGGGGATCGGCTTATGTGTCTGTCAGAGAGAGGAGAGACTTCTCTCTTCTAAAAATCAAAACCGTATAAATCCTTCTATTCCACAAGGCAAGCGTCTTCTGTGTACTAGCCTGTCTCTCTGATGCATATTGATTGTTCGGCCGTACACAATGCCGCCCCAACATCATCTCGCGTATAAATAATACCATTCGACGCAACGCACCCTCTACACACCAGGGATTTATTTATAAGGAGCCGAACTTCGCCGTCACGTCGACGAAGATTTCCACAGATATACACTAAGTTTAAACCCATTGGGGTAAATGCGTTCTATCGGTCTTCGCACTTGTCTCTCCACACTATGTCGTGTCTGTGTGTGCTCACCAAAACGTGTCATGTTTTACGAATCTTTCTCTCGAAAACCTATTTCGATATTATGCAACAAATTTCAACCATTTAGAACATCAATTTCCAAAATAATTTCCTTCTAATTTATTATTGTAATAAGCGTATAAAGTCATTAGTTTCTAGTGCTATTCATCGAACACACTTCTAATTGAAGTATATTTCTCATCGATTTTCTAAAATGACCTTTTCACTGAATAATAAGACCTTCTATTAACAATAAACTAATACAATGATGCGAAATTTATAAATAAAACCCGGACAAGGAAAATTATTATATATTGATACTGACAGTATATACTTGATACTGACAGGAGAAAAGTAGATTTCATGTTATAGCTGAAATTGCGTTGTCAATACAATTCCACATAGGGAACTTTCAGATGTTAGTCGTTTCTTGAATGAAAACACTAGTTGCATGTATATAATTCATTCAATCGTTTACCCACAAAATGATAATATAAACTCCTTAATACATAGTCAAGTTTAATTTTTTAGAAACGTAATTCCCTCCCTCATATACCTACAATACAACATCTAACAAATCTACGCACTTAAGAATAAATCAATAATCAAATCGACTACTTAAAACTCAAACAATAGAATATAAACCCTCCCGATTCATCCGCAGTGGTCTCTAAATTACCCAATAATAAAACCGCACACCGAAAACGCAAAGTGAATTTTTAATAATCGCATATAGTCAATTTCATGACGACGAATAATGTTAAATGAGTGTATTGATTTCCCCTCGATAATTATCTACTCTAAGTGCGGATGCCAAAAAATAAAAAAGATATTTTTTTACCATCATGAGTTCTTCATGGGCGCCCACCCATCCATGGGATGGTCTGCGCGCACTCGGTCTAGGAAGCATTGGGGAAGCCCCTATCGAACGATCACGCGTTGCCTCGCGCATTGCCTTCCGTATCCTGGCTTCTTTGGGGTTGTACACGTAGTCTGCAACAGAAAAATTTGATTACAATGTAACCCTCTATACGCTGAAACGAAAATGCATCAAAACTAAGTTACCGATAAGTTCGGTAGCGAGAAAGGTGCATGGGTGCGACAATTGAAATCATTCGATTTGCCACGTGTTGGAAGAGCGCCTCATAAAAATAACGATTTTATGATAGAGGTCATGCTTGTAGTATGTTATTCAAACATAACTTTGTGTATTTCTGAAAAAGGGGGTTTAGAGCGCACATATTTGTATTATAAAAAAATTTATCACGGAAACAAGAGTAAATGAAAAACTTCTCATCACTTTAAACAGTTGGATAATTAATTATATTCAAAATCGATCGACAGAAGGTCGGAAATATGCAGGTAGAATACACGCAAAATTTTCCCAAACATTTATTAAACATATACGGAGTTTAGTACATAAACATAATATCAATACCGTATGAGTGGAAATTGATATTTCCTTAACGGAATGATATCGATAATACTGCGTATAGTGTGTCGAAACATTTTGCCGGTATAAAAATTGATTTTCATTAAACGCACACGTTTTCCATATACCAAAAAGAAAACAAAACAAGCCAGATTTTATACAAAATACAAGTTGGTGAAAAAAGTGGGCGAAACTTTCGTTTAACTTAAAGAGCAAAACTTTTCAAACAACTAAAATCCTCAATGGAAAGTTAAACTCGAAACTAAACAAATCAAATTTTTTTTAACACTTGTCGCTGATTAACATAAGAAAAAAAACTAATATTTTTAAACTGAAAAAATCAATTTTTCTACAGTATACTCAAAAGGTGGGCGTACCTGAAAAGGAAGAAGTGGCACATTGCCAATGTTGTGGATAGTAGGGGGTGTTCCCGTAGTAATCCGGATACATCTGCTGTCCATAGAATTCTCCATGGTACGGAGGCAAATGCTCATAATATTGTGTCCCATAATAAGTCTGATGATGTCTGTACTGCATATAATTGCAACAATCCATAACTTTTCTCATTTAACAAATTCTCTTCCAAAAACGAATTATGAAAAACTTTGGAGAAAATGAAAAACCGAAATCAAATCCAATTCGTATATTTAATTTTTTTGGCACACAATACAATATTCAACCATTGTTGAACAAGTTTATTATCCGTCTTTTAAAACATTCTACAAATTTCCGTACAAAAGTGCGAGTTTCGCGCCAAAAAAGCTGCTCTCTGCTACTGCACTGTGCTCTCGCTCTCGACGGTCCGCTTATTCTAGTTGACTAGCCGAACAGCGGACGCAAAATGTGAAGACTCGCAGTTGGCGACGCCGGACGCCGTCGCCGACTGAATGCTACAATCAATACGGCACCGCGACGCCTCACCTACGGGGCGCGCCTTAGTCTGCAGTAGCATCATTCCTGCCCCAACTGGGTCATTCGCCCGATCACGCACCTGAGATTATCACTTTATATTCTGTATACATATGTGGATTGGATGTTTGTGAACCTGTGTGTGAGTGTGTTTATGATCCATTCTGTTATACATTTGCACCCTTCTCAATGCATATCTACAAATGCCAAAACAAACGCAAATGTCAGCTGTTTAACGGTGTGCCCCCGCTCTTTCGCTCGACACAATTGTTTCATAAACTATAAAAAAACAAGCAATTCTCTATTATGCGCTCTTTTCATGACCACTTAACTCAATTCTTTATAAACTACC
Source organism: Silvanus unidentatus (assembly GCA_963930825.1). NCBI lineage: Eukaryota > Metazoa > Arthropoda > Insecta > Coleoptera > Silvanidae > Silvanus > Silvanus unidentatus. The sequence goes on from OZ005758.1 coordinate 5,058,113, forward strand.
TCATTTTAGATAACCAAATGGATGTAAAAGTCTTGTTAGTGTGTCCAGGACATGGTATTGATTCAATGCAAGCAAACACCTACAACATCTCTAATGGGTTTAAACAGGATTAGGGACAAAAATGCTTGAAATGTTGCAAAATTCTTCATATATAGAAAAAATCAATTTTAACTCAGGAGGAAAAGAAGATTTTTTCCCACAGCATGTTCCCTTTTAAGTCGCATTTAATCGTAAAAGGGTCAAAGTTCAATAGCGCAAGAATCTTTACCACACTTGATTCGATCTTGTGTTGGGTTGGGAACGCAATTCGCTCGAGGAAAGTTCACCCTCGACCGCGCTTCCTTCATCACAGAGGGCACGTTCCATTAAATATGCCACAAAATGACTTTACATAGAGTGTGTGTGTATACCAGGAGAGGAAGAAAACCCAGTCACCCAGAACTGCAGAGGAAAATTTTCCCTCGTAACTATACCGAGAGAGAAGGCGTAAATATTTTCACAAGAAAAATTATGCGTCATCATCGCTGCTTCAACCGAAAAATAATAAGAAATGAACACATACATTATTCATTGTCATTACCGTTGGAGGTCCGCAATCTCCCAAAAATAACGCCATTTAATTTTTCTTGAAAATTATAAGCACAATATAAAAACACTTAACATCTCTATATCTCTTTCCATTGGCAAAAAGGAAAAACTTTTATTTCCCGTGACTTTAACTAGCACAGGAAAGAGGGAGTTTTGTTGTTTGTTGTACTATTAACCCCCAATGCTCCATGATATGAAACTTGGTTCTCTTTCTCAAAGCACTTTATATATGTTATGTTTCATTCATAGATTTGAATGTGCGCAGCAAAGTGTGTGTTTTCATTTTCCTTCCAAACAGACCCATACAACTCTCTCTGCTGCCACTGCTGACTACAACAACTACATGTTGCTTTCAACTTATTATTGCATTATTGGTCCCCTGACAGAGTCAAGAGTCTAGATGTGATTGTCTTATTTCCGTACATCTTTTTTATTGGGGTTAAACCGTTTATCACCTTTTTCAATGGAATACCCTTTATAATTCAATAGGTAAGAAAAAAGAAACAAATCTTAGAGCATTTTAAAGTGCAATAAAATTTTCATCCCTATAACAATCCTATTCTATTTGATTACTGAAAACTACCCCCAAAATGCTGCTGAAGGCTTATATCCTAACACCTACTCGATAGCAGACTGGTCGATGTTGGGTTCGATTCACACATGCCCTGTAAAAGTAGAACATGCCACTACATATATTCGTGGAAATTGGCAACGGTTTGTATTAGAGGGACAGAAAACGGCTCCAATTTCACTCCACTCAAACCGTCGCCCAAAAAAAATAGAAAAATTGCGTTGTAATCCGTTAAAATTATTGAAGAATTGTAATGACCCTTAAGCGGTTAATTTGCAATTCAGTTAATAAAACAAATTGACTTTACGATATATTTAATCAGTGTAGTAATTTAAGTTCTTAACGAGTTTTCCTAGACAGAACACAATCCACATTGCGATTAAATTCCCTTTTAACGAAAATTATTAATCACAACTTGAAATTTCTTTCAGCTTATTTAGGTGTGCATAAAACTCGCCCCATAAATCAAATCTCTTCAATCTCTCTCTTGTTGTGGAGCAAGTGAAATGGCAAAGAGTGCTATTCAAATAACGAAGGTGACTTTATTAAGAGAATTCAAGATCCCTAATGGAACAGATTGTCGTAAGAGATTGCAACCGAACGGCACCGGCAAGAGAGATGACCGAGGAGATGACAGAGAATTTCCACTAAGGAGAAATTTCAACCAATTTGTAAAAGCGCCCCTTGTACAGAATCTGCTCATTTGAATAAGTTGGGCTGGGAAATTGATGCAAATCAATTGAAGCCTCTGTGGGGCGGTTGCCACACACATATTTTCCATAGCGGCTAAAGACGTCACCGACGTTTGGGTGCACTGCACCACCTCTACCACCGCTACCCTCAATCTGACACTCGAATGTCCCCACTTTCTGCCACCGAGAACGTTGATCGCAGTTAGAATGCGTCAATAAAGCGCAACCTCGTTTCGCTCTAGATACAATCGACGTGAAAACAATTCAACCACAATTGTGAAAATATATGCTTGTGGAAACGCTGACAGGAATGTTTCGTTATTAAAGAAACGATTTCGTCCTCTTCCACATAAAACATTTAAATTTGAAGAAAATAACTTACTTGGATATTTCTTTTTGTGTTCCAAATCGATAGCTTTTGCTCGTTCGTAGTATTTGATTTTCTCATGCGTTTGCAACGCTCTCCAGCTTGTTCCCAACCGCTTGCTTATGTCTTTATTCGATTCGGTGGGGTATAGTTGAGCGACAGATTTTCTTTTCTCATTCGCATACAACATAAAGGCATTGGGTGGACGAGGAATCTTTGGTTCAAGCAGAACTGTGTTTGTAGGCACTCCATCCGAATCCACAACTAATAAATGTAAAATAGAAAAAAATCCTAATTAATTTACATCTTTCCCAATAATACAATACTCACCTCTTTTAATAAAACAATTCATATTCACAATAATCACTTTTTGCGAATTTATTTTTGCGTTGAAAAGTTTTATTTATTATTGAACTGTTTATTAAACAAAAATTACTTAATAGTCGTTTGTTGCTATAGTGATTTTCAAGTTTTTTTAATCAAAATTGCCATGAGGGAAACAGGATAATAAAAAAAAGGTTTCTCTAACAATAAGAAAATATATTTCTTTTAAATTGGTTGGAACTTAACCGAACCAATGGCTTCCCATACAATCCCTGGTCCATTCAGTCTGGCATACCCAACACCAGTGGAATTCACAGCCCGCTCTCGTACAAACCATATGCATACATCCACCTGAAATAATAAAGTTACAAACCTAAAACGACAAATTCACCTCTTACCATCTCTTTCCGTGGGTGTCCTACATTTAGGGCACGGTTTCGTTAAAACTTTTATAGCCACTTTCGACGCCTCATCCCATCGGGCTTTCGCGGCCCGCGCTGGATCAACATTGTACGAGCAATTGCCCGACTCCTGATTATTTAAGCTATCAGAACTTTCACATTCCCCTATGTGGTACCCTTGAAGGCACAATCGGCAAAATACATACTGCAAATAGAAATTGTATTGAGCGCTTTTTATACTATGGCAATCTTTACCCCACAGCCATTTATACAAGTTACTTTTGTGCAGTCTGGTTCAGCTAAAATGCCCATTCCACAACCAGGTTGTGGACATAAAACACCACCCGATCGTAAAACATATTCTTCTGTTGCAAATCGCTGATATTGAGCGTACTGATTTTCTGTTAGTAACCTAAAGTGGTGTATTTCTTTAATAAACGAATCGGGACAACCGGTTGGACAGGATAAAGTGTATCCATATTCGGGATGCTGCCAAAATTGCCTCTCGCCTAGCCGAGAGACGCAATATTGTCGGAAACAGTCAAGGCAAGTAACGTGGCCTTCTTCACAAGGGAAAACGAACACGGGGTTGCTAAAAAGTTTCAATGTGAAGGGATATAAGAATTATTGTTGCCACTGAAGTGCTTACTTGACGTCACCACATGCTAAACAAGGAATATCTCGTAAATTGGGCCGAATAAGGTACAGTGGCACAGCTCCATCGTGTTCTCCTAATGAGATATGTTCGGAACACTTGAAGTAGAATTCGGCAAACGTAGGCTCTCGGTTATTCAATATCTGTAAGGAATATATGTTTAAAAGCACCTGTTTGATGTGTTTTCTATTACTTCAGCGCAACTCTCCGGACTATTTTCGCACAAGCCAGTTATTTGCTTTGAGTCGAGGACATCATTCCAATTCTGCGGGTCAGAATGGACTGTAAATGCGCCACTTTTACAAAAGTGGCATCGGACTCTTATTTTCCCATTTCTTAATGCTTTGCAAGTAGGACAAAAGACAAAGAAATGCACTTTACTTGGTTCCAATTCTAGAAGTGTTCATATTTAAGTGGTTTATTACAAGCGACAAATAGAACGTACCAGTGAAAGAGTCCTCTGTTGTAGATTCATCATTCGAGAACATTGTATCCGTTAGGGTTTCGCATAACGGTTTACTTCTTTGCTCTTCGTTTTCTTCCTCAATGGAGGTTTTTTCCGTAATTGGTTTATTTGGTTTTCTTTTCATTTTTACAGCGTGAAGGATACTTTGTTGTCCCAAATCGCACTCGGCTATTGTTATTGCATCTCCAAGTTCTTTACCAGCGAAAATAATTTTGACTTCACTAGGTTCTAAGCCCAGCTGAGGGGCCACAATCTCTTTAACATTCTTAATATCCCAATTTGGGTCTAAATCAACTGATAATGTGTTGCCCGTATTTGTTTTTATGTAAATGTTTAAAGAGTTTCTTAAAGTATTTCTTCCAAATGAGAATAGTTGTAACATCTTATGTAAAATACTTTTTAATGCATTAATAATAACACTCATTTTTCGCGTTTGATCGTTCACACAATATTCTATTTATACACATTTCTACGTAGAAAAATGAAGAAAGTCGTGTTTATTTTTTTATTCTAACCCCAAAGTCACTTGTCAAGTTGACAGTTAGCGTGCACGTGACTGCGGGGTCTTTTCAATTTGAATGTTGGTGGTAGTGCTTGCAACGGTTTTTAACGTATTTAAAAACAGCTGTTCCAAAATATTTACTTTCATTATTACGAAATCATTCGTATTCCTAATCGAATAATCGTAATAGTTTAACCAAAAATTAGATAAAAATGAAAGTGACGGTTTTTCTGAAATCCATTACATTGGTTCTTATTTATTTCCATGTGGCTGAAGCCCAATTAAGTGTATATTTCAACAGTATAGGTGAATACTTCGGATATCGAAATCCAAAGCAAGATGCAGCCTTTAACGACGAATTTATGCACCACATCCCTTACGAAGTGGACACAACGGATGAGAAGTTTCTCAATGAAGCAGCATCCCTTACTGGTGTAGCCTTATCAGAGCTGGATTCCTGTCAACAAAGGGTAATGCAAAAGACAACACGTGTATGCCTTAACGTATTGAACATTCTATTTGCAGGTGGTTTTGAAACTACAATCCGACTGTGGCTCCATGAATGATGAACAAGTGTCCAAATTAGCTGTACATCTACTAAACTGCCAGTCCTATGCAGAGGGGCGCGAATTGTATCCATGTTCAGATGGAATGAGCCTGAAAGACTGCACTACGAATATGAGCCCTGATACATGGACAACATATCATTTAATGACGAACCGAGCACGTGCTGTTTGCTATTCCATCCGACAAGCACAGTTTCGGGGGCTGGCTGAACATACAGTCAATCGTTTGATGGACACAGCAAGGGAGCAGTTGCAAACCTTACTAAAAATTGCTTCAAATCAGGACCATTTGCATACATTGGCACAGAAAACCAAAGAGGAATTGGTTAAGGGCCACGAGGAATTGATGAAACAGCAAGGAGATTTGAAGAAAGCACAGTTCCATGGGCAATTAGTCTTGGAAGGAAATATAAATAAGCTTGTGGAAGAGAAACGACTTATTATGGACACACATAAAGAGTTATTGGAGATGACATCGAGTTTACAAGATAAATTGGAACAGTCTGCATCACAATTAAAGAATCAGGATGAGAAAAGTCGTGTTAATCATCAAGAGTTGATTAACGATTTGGTAAAAATACAAAAGAAAACGAATGAAGTTTTTGTTAAAATAGGTATATATTTGACTCTATAATAATCAAATTGAGTGGGTTAAGATGGTTTCTTTTTAGATGAATCAGCACAACTTCTAATCAAGCAAAATGAAGATTTTCGTCGACAATACAGTTCCACATTGAAAAATTTAGCTGAAGTGAACAAAACTGTGCACGATTTGGTGAGTTTGGTTGGTGGTACAAGACAAGCATTGGAAGAGCGTTTGTCATGGATTACAGCAGCTTTGGGTGGTACTGATTTAGCTGTTGAACGGCTGTATTTCATCTTATGGCATTCGGTGTTTATGTTAATTGCAATGCTGAGTTGTGCCTTCTTAGCTGCTCGACCAAGCACCCGATTTGTAGTGGTTACTTTACCTCCGTTGAATTTGGCTGTGGCCATGTACGGTGATAAACAGAATTTGGATGTAATTCAATTAACTGGTGCAGTCTTAGCCTTCGTAATAGGTAAGATATGAGCTCAATTCTAAAGTTCGATGTGTAAGATGTTGTTTTATGTTACAGTCCAAACAATTGTCTATTCTGTAATGAATATGCAGAAATCTAGTCCAATAAAATATTTATTATACCGTTCTACCAAAGGATCAGAAGAAAATGTTACTAGTAGTAATTCTGGAAATGGTTCTGTGCCTAATCATTCGTACAATACTACCACCACTAGAGAATATACATCATTTGCTTCAAAGTCAGAAGAGGAAAATGATTATTTTGATTCTGTAACACCACCGGAATCAAGAGCTAGTCATTACAGCATTCGATCTCGTTCTAGAAGTAATACACCCTTGAAAATAAATACCAGTTTCCGTGGAACTTGCCATGCCAAGACACGAGTGGGCACACCATGTAAATTGTCCTCGTTGCCAGGAAGAGACTTTTGTTACAGACACCAGACAGGTGATTCTGTAATGGGTTGATTGAGATACCTTCGTTTTTACAATTTTTTGGACCAGTGACTAGTTTAAGGAACTTTTTTTTGTATATATAACTGAATTAGCTTATTTATTTTGATTAGGGATCACTTATTAACCATTGTATAGTACAAATACGTTTGTATATTTGAAATAAAATGAATTGGGTCTGTTTGTGTTTGTGATTAGTTTTATTTCAATTTACATATAACAAATCGTGTTGTTTAATTTTTCGAGATTTATAAATTGAATCCAAAGAAACGAGGAAATACCCTTCAATTAGGTGAATTGGAAATGACAGTAGGCAATTCTGGAAATTTTGAAAGGTGCGACACTTAACGGTTTTGGAGAAAAACCCGATTTTCCATTTTTCGAAAGGGTTTTCACCCTGCAACCACCCCTTTGACGGCGATTTGAAAAATGAAAATATGCTTAACATATGTATTTTTGCCGGAGAAACGAATGGTGAAAGTTGCAAAGTGCAACACCTTATAGTTTTCGAGAAAAAGGGGATTTTCCATGTTTTTAAAGGGTTTTCACCCTGCAACCACCCCTTCGACGGCGATTTGAAAAAAGAAAAAAAACATTCTATGTATTTTTCCCGTAGAATCGAATGGTGAAAGTTGCAAAGTGCGACACCTAACCGTTTTCGAGAAAAACGCGATTTTCCATGTTTTCAGAGAGTTTTCACCCCGTAGCTACTCCTTCGACGGCGATTTGAATAATAAAAGCAGATTTTTTATATGTATTTTGTGCCGTACAATCGAATTGTGAAAACAACAAGGTGAGACACCTTACCGTTTTCGAGAAAATGCAATTTTCGGGCTGCCAGTTCACACCGGTCGACAAATGAACTATTTGAACTACCGTTGACAACTTGACAAGTCAAGTAAATCTAACCTTTAAATTCGAAATTTGTTCCTGTGAAGGTGTTTCGATACGTTGTATCTTGAACTTATCTATTAGACTTTGATTTTGTAGAGTATAAACGTGACTTTACTGTGCAGTGCAAAATGTTTGACCCTAAGAAATCCCTGACAATGCTGGGAAATATAAGTTTAGCAATAATCATTCCTTGGATAACTTTTAAAGTTCTTCGAGCTGTATCTTTGAAGAAGAACTTTCGACAACTCGTCTCAAAAGTTGTCGTCATAACTGGAGCTAGTTCCGGTTTGGGTGAAGCCCTAGCTCATGAATTTCACCGTAATGGATGTCTAGTTGTATTGTGCGCTCGTCGCAGACAAGAACTGGAGCGAGTACGCAATGATCTACTGAAAATCAAAAGCAATGTCCCTCTACAAGAGCCAGTTATCGTTCCTTTGGATCTGAGCGATTTGGAGTCCCTTCCGGGCCAAGTAAACAAGATCCTCTCAATCACCGGACGAATTGACATCCTTGTAAACAACGGTGGAATATCAAACAGGGGTCGAGTGATCGACACGAAACCGGAGGTCGATTTAAAGGTGATGATGGTGAACTACATTGGAACAATCGCTCTCACAAAAGCTGTCCTAGTCGATATGGTGAAACGACGAGATGGTCACATAGTTTTCATGAGTTCCGTGCAAGGATTGATGGCTTTGCCGCACCGGTCCTCGTATGGAGCCTCTAAACATGCAATGCAAGCGTTTAGCGACAGTTTGAGGGCCGAAGTGGCCCATAGTAACATAACTGTAACCGTTCTCTCTCCAGGCTATGTTAATACCAATTTGTCAGTTAACGCGTTAACGGCAACGGGTGAGAAGAACAACCAGCTGGATGAGACTCAGTTGAATGGATACTCGGCCGAATACGCTGCTCAAGTAATGGTCAAAGCAGTCGCACAAAAAAGAAAGGAAATTGTTATTGCACCATTTGTACCGAGGGCTGCGATATTCTTAAGACACTTTATGCCATCCTTGTGGTTTTACATAATGGCAAAGCGAGCGAAAAAGACTGACGGAATTTGAGCATTGAAATAAAACAAATTTATTAAAATAGTCTGAATTTTTATTTACATTTATAACAATAATAAAATTTGTAACATTTTCCTTTGTGTATAATATTCTTAAGGATATGAAACAATTTCACTTTGCAAACACTAGTGGCAATTAAAATTTTAACAACAGTTATAAAGGGTTCTAATTGTTTGCCTAAATCCTAAACAATGATGGAATCCCAATAATTTGACTGAGATGCATGAAATTTAAACTGCCACATATTTTAAATGTATACCCTAGATGAATTTGTTTCTTTATTAATACTTGTACTTTGATCGAAGAAAAAAAAGATGCTAGTTTAAATTTGAACAATACTACAGAAAAAAAAACATTAAAATGATATAAAATGAAAATCGATGTTTAGTAAAATGTTTCACTACGTTCTTGTATTTGTATACTAATACACACTATTTCCTTGTAAATGCCCAATCAAATGCGGCCTTAATTCACAACTTAAAATACTTATTGCAAAGTCTACGAAGGTACCGATCGCGTCTTTGTTTATTTCAATGTACGATACAATTTGTATATGCACAAAGTGGCCGCTGTTAACGAAACAGTGCAATGCAATATTTTCCTACGTGTGTCGTCTTTACGAACTAGGACTACTGGAGAAGTGGCCGATAGGGCTCCTAGAATTGGTAATCGTGCTAGTTTTCGGGAGTCCCTTTCCACCTGGAAAAAAATGGTTTTAGAACAAAGAAAAAGAACAAATCGATATGATTTTACTTGGTACTTTACGCAATGGTCAAACTGCCAAGCAGCTGTGTAAAGACCGGTACATAATAACGACAATGCACTAGTTGGAATTTGTGGTGTTAAATTATCGGGCCAAATGAAGCCTGTTATGATTGATGCTAAACCAGATAGAACTGCAGTCTTATGTAAACAATTCCCAAAGCTAATCCATCTGGCAGTCTCATCCCCGAGTTGACTAGGTTCAATTACAATTACTGAGCAACAACTGTCCAATGCTTTCTCTAGTTCCATTGAGAAACATTGCTGCGAATATTCACTATCGTATATCTCACGAATCACAGCTATATTGGAAGGATGCAAGGTTCTGAAATGAAACTATCAAATGAAGGACAACTGAGTATTGAATGCAATACATTACCTTTCACTGGCAGACTCCATTTTAAGTTGTTCGATAGAATAAGTCGTTTGGGGCCGTACCGTAATTAATATTTTCTGACATTTATTTGTCCACTTTGAGGTTAGGACTCATTTTTTCTTCTTGCATACAGCTTCAAAGTAAATTTATATTGATCTATTTTTGGTTTACTGGCGAAGACTAATGATTAACGATCATATATTTGTTTTAGTTATATAATTCTATATGGTAATTTTAGAATAGATTCAAATCATCACGATTACAATGGTTCGAAATGACAGACAGCCGAGCAGTGTCAATTCAATTGTTCAGTAGCAAATGTTATTTGTTGGAATAGTTTTTAACTTCTTTATGCATGTGCATGCTCTTTAATTGAATTTGATTGAATTGACCCAATTGTAGGCGTGAATATCAGTTTGTTATAATATTGATAAACAGTAAATTAGTCTTGTAAACAATAAACAAATTCGAAAATTATGGGAAACTGCTTTCTAGAGGTCTCTGTGACTGCTTAAAGTTTGGAGCGTGTCTATGAGATGGCACGAAAAGTTCAAAACTTTTTTAACCTCACTTCTCTCTCCCAACCCCATCCACTTTGAAGTTTATATTTTGGTGGGAATTTTATTGTAAATTGTGAGGCTTCTGTATTAGCTGTAGCGCTCTAATATGAGACTATACACTTTTCACTGATCGAGTATTCCGCTATTCCGTAGTCGTCATCAGACACAGTACGAGTGTGTTTGGTAGTCGCGTTTTTCCAAAAAGTTTTTAAACAACCCTCGAAAAGAGGTTTGTAAACTTTCTTGTGTACAAGTTTATAAATAACTTTTGTGCTGAAAACTTGCAGATACTGATCAAGAATACCGAGTGATTTTTTTCCATCTTAACAATGGCTGGTCAAATCGGAAACATTGTATTTCGATCAGCTACAATAATCTTTAATTTTGGTTAAACAAGTAATGGGGAAAAAGTGTTCGTGTTTCCATATCTAATTCAAGTGCACATTCTATTCGATTTGTCTAATAACGGTGGGCGCCTCTTAAGCATGTCACAGTGCAAGAAGTTCGCACCTAACATATTTCACAAGACGAAATGTTCCAATTGCTTTCGACAGAAAGAGGAACATTCGGCCGAAGCTCTGGAATGTAACCGGGTGAGTCCCGCTATATTATATTTATACACACACACACATTCCAATATATACGCACTACCTTCACAAAACTCCCGGTACGACCTTTAATGACCTTCCAGGTACCAATCTTCAAGTAATGCCAATTTTACGGGATCACAGGTGGAACGTTCACATCCCGCATATATCCTTTTTTTGCCAAAGCCAAACCAAATGCCAAATGGAGACATATAATTACGCCAAGTACATTTCTATAAGTAGTTAACAACCGTGTGGGCTTCTCCCCATTCAATATCAAATTTATTCGCAATCATAATTACTGGGATGCATTGTTTTGCATTTATGGAGTTCCAATTTGAATGGGTGGCGATTCGAAGGTGTTTGCCAATGTTTTTCAAGTAAAATCAGGGCCGTGCCATTATACAATTAATTACAGTATAGAAAAAAAAAGGAGGCGATTGTTTGACGGATATCGGCAGAGAGAAAAAAAGACGAATTTCTAATGTTGATTCATACAATAATCATCCAATAACGGCATATATTTTAAATAACATTGAATTCGAATGCGAAAAATGCTGTGTAATTTATTTAGTGCCAACGTTGGTGGTACTTGATATTGTATTTATTTTGATTAGTATGAAAAAAACAGCACACTGTCTTCAAGTGGGTTTATTGTCCCAGTCAGTAAAACTTTTAATTGTACCACATTGTATTACTAACTGCAATTTCTATATTTTTATTTCAGTTTGGAAGAGAAAATGCAAATAACTGTCCACTTTTTTCCTCTTCTTTCGCTTCAAGTATTATAATTACGTGAATTTCTTTCCCCATTGTTGTTATTAGTATCGGCAGGTTGTTTTTTTACTCAATTTCGTTTTTTTTGTCGTACCATTCAATTCACACACAACTGGTACTAGAGAGTATTCCGATATATTGATGGAGAGATGGATTCATGTTCATTAAGGGCCACTCTGCCACTCATTCCGTTTAGAAAGTGTGCATTGATGACAGATCGCAATCGTGGTGCATTTTCCCTAATCCACTTGTCTTATTAACGTGTACACAATTGCAATATCGTTGCAACAGTTTTTTCTTATCGAAACACTTTGAAATGTGAATAAATGTGTGAAATAATAGCACAGATATACTATATTGAAATTGAATAGATTTTGAGAGTTTGTAATGTAATGCCGATATTATAGTAACCATATGGCGAGCCCATTTGATATTCTCTCTTTCATATACACATAAGAAGAAAATGTGTACGTACACATAGACACACTCGTTTAAAGGCAGTTCGTTGACCATTTTACCCACAGCATGCGTGTATAAAATTTATACACACACATATATACATTCTTTGCCATGGCAGAAAGAAAGATAGAAAGAGAGAGGAGAAATTGTGTTTATGCCAATGGTAGTAATCAGTTTTCAGTCTGAATGTGTTTGGATTTATAACATTTTTTTTTCAATCTTTCTAAATCATATGGATGGGTTTTTAAGCTTCCTTTTTACCACTCTACGTACACGTTTGTGTTTTTTTAATGATATGTTGGAGAAATGATTTGAGAATAGGCAGGAGATAAACATTAATTAAACTGGAAAAGGAAGTTGTAAGCTTTTAATCCAGTGGAGGATAAAAACGCAAGCAAAATGGGAAATTATGTTTATGATTGTAATTATTTGTATGTATACAGGGTGTTTGATTTAAAATAAGAAACATATTCTACTCCAAGTATAATTAGTCAGAATAGCACTCTGTATAAGAAGAAATTGAAATCCGATTATGTGGTCTGATAGCTTACCTTTCGGACTACCTTCAATCCAAATTTCAGCTGAAAATAAGGATTCTGACTCAAGTTACAAATTCTTCTGTAAAACATTACAAAAGTCAAAATTTAACATAAAATAATTAATATCTCAGAAAGAAGAAATTTTAGAAAAATGATGGCATCTTACATAAATATAGATTAGAATTTGACGAAGAATCTAAAAATGTAATAAAAATTGGATGTTTCATTTAAAATAATGAAGTTAATATCAACTTATGAGTTAACCAGAAGTGCCATCTTTTTGGAAATATTTTGGATCGTTTAGCTCCTCTGGAAATATTCAGATTCCAAAAACTAGCCGCTTTTGATATTTATCTAACCGATCGTTTGAAACAAAACACTCTGTATGAGTTTAGTTTTTTTTTTGCTATTTAAGGGAATAATGGAAAGTTAGTGTCGGTAATAAATCATTGAAATATTAATGCCGAAATTGTCCATTTTCCATAATTTATTGGCAGCCAAACAGAAAATGTGTTGTATTTTAATTGAATATTATTTACGGAGTGTTTAACTGTCATAAAAGGGTGATTTACGATATACAAAGAGGATAATGCCTCTATGGGCAAACGTTTTTCATGTAAATAAATGTAGAGAATTTTTTCTGTTGCTTTTTGCAATCCAGTTCGATGATATAATCGATATTAGAAAAATTATAAATAACGCCCACCAGACGTTGTTGTTGTTGTTATTGTGAAGGTCTGGAATTATATTCTGGTTAATAAATGTTGAAATTATTTAAATTACTTCACGGCAATGATATTATTTAATTATTGTATAGACTTTTTTCCGTCATTAGGTTTTATTAAGTTGTCGAGTGATAAAAGGACAACGGTTGTTTATGAAAAATTTTAGCATGTATGCAAATGAATTGTAGAGAGAGAGAATTTGTGTGGAGTTGTAACATATTACAAGCGTAAATATCCATTTATATTTCAATGTGTGTATGTTAGAATTTCTAATTTAAAATCTTACAGACACACCATATAATACATACATTAGAATTCATTATTATTTTTGTATTTGTATAATGGTTATTGAATAACAATTGTCTTCACTTCCAAGAATAAAATAGACATATGCATAATATGGCACATATTTTCTCTTTGTATGGGTTTTAATGTGCAATTTGAATAGGTAAACGTCTTTCGTTTTTTCCTTTCTTCTTTCATGTGGTAAAATGAATTATGGATTTTGTACAGGGACGTAAAAGAAAAATTGGTAATTTGGTAAATCACCGTTATTGCTTAATTTCTCCACCTGTCCCCGAAATAGCATTAAAAGTGATAACGGCAATTGATGGATCGAAATTGCGATTTAATAAGGCAATCTTCTTTGTAAATGTGATGAAATGTACCGCTTTTGTGTGAGTTTTTCATATTTTTTTTCTTCGCTGTTTGTGTTTGTTCTTATTTAGAAATTATTCAAATTCCAACACACGCACCGAAAATTATGTAATAAATGCATCGGTTTTACAGTTGTTGATGAAAATGTGAAACAGTTAAAAAGTCAAAGTTTCAAAACTGAAACTTAGGAGAAGACAAATTGGATGACGGTGTGAAGGCGATTTGTGAAGCCACATCACCGATAAACCGTTATAATTATGGTAATATGGGCCTTTTTTACCATATATGTGCGAGAGGAATTACATATAGAAACAAATTGGTTTGTTTGATCACTAAAAACTAATTTTTTGTTTTTGAAATTTGTGGCTACATGAAATTCGTGAATAAAAAAAAAATGGAAAGTGGTAATTTAGTTCATTTTTTTTGGTTGTTATAAAATATTGACGAATTGTGAATTTCACTTGTGTTTGGTATTAAAACCGAGATTAAAACTAGGTGCATTATTGTGTTGCATTAGTGAAATTCGTGAGAAATAAAAAGTTCCCATTGTGTGTACGGTGATTAGATTCTTCTTATTTTTTTATTTCCATTTCATCCGATTGTTGCAATGAAATTGTTAAATTTGTCTTGAAAATTTCATTTGAAATATGTGCACACGTGCCCAAAAATTGTAAATATAAACTATGAAACACACAGCATACAGGATGTGTAAAAAAGGAATAAAGTCGGTTTTGTGTGTGTCGGAGTCAATTTTAGATGAAATTTTAATTTCGATTTAAGAAAAGAAATGATTCCGTTAAAAATTTGAATGATTATTAATAGAGGTTTCTAAGAATTGGTGCTTTTTCGATTGGTTTCCTTGCTCAGGTTTTTTTTTTGGATATCTTTCTGAAAACTCTTTGTGTGGTTTTTTGATAATAATTAAGTAATAGTAAATAATACAATTTATTTTCTACAAGTGTTGTGAGTTTTTTCGTGTTATTCTGTTTGTTTAATGTAATTTGAAGGTTATTAAATAAATATGATACACACAAAAACAAAAATTGTTGGAAAGAAATAATATTTATACACAGCATGAAATGGTCTAATAATTTATAATTATATAGAGGCCAGTCCATTATAATAATAATAATGTTAGGTTTATAGAGAAATTTAAAATCTTCAATAGTATAAATATTAATATGATATTCTCGTAAAAGAAAAAGTAATAGTTGTTAATAAAATGTTAAGTATGCACATAAATGAATTTGAACTGGTGAATTTAATGAAATAATGCACTTTCAGGTGCTCCCAGTACACTTTAGCGGTGTGTGAATTTTGCAATTCGAACTGAAATGCAAAATTCGCACGCCGCTGGAGTTTGTAATTTGTTGTATTGGTGGCTTTAAATATACATAAACCATTTTAATGTACATGAATAGATCTTTTTAATAGTATGACAATATAAATTGAATCAAACTATTTCATGCATATGCGACAATGTATTAATAGAATAGTGACAATAATTCATTTGTGCAGAGACAGAAAAGATGGGTTGAAAAAGTTGGTAAATGGCAGTAACCTCGGCAGTAACTATCAGTTGAATGTAAATTACAACGTAAATATAATAAAATTATATATAAATAGTGATTTCAAAGTATATTCACGGCAGGGAGGACCATTTAATACAGTTAGGTATGTGCACGTTCCATACGGGAAGCCCTTTGAAAATAATATGTGTATATTTTCAACATTTTATCAAAATGTACTTTATTTCTTCATTTCTGATGGCATCTTGCTTCGTAGGGCCTGCCTATACGTTGATTTTCTCTTCCGTCTGACCTAAATCGTCTTTAAAATATTATGTAATAAATTTTAAAGTATAAACCGCTTTTCTATTTAATGTCCCGATGCACTTAATTCAATTATTTACTTATCTATTTGTGTGTGTGTTGATTAAGTTTACCATGACCTATATAAGAAATAAGTGATTTTGTTATTTAATAGTGTGACATTTTCACCGATTAAAAATAACTTAATTCCTGAAGTGTAAAAGTATAATTGAAATGGTGTATGAATGGCAGACACGTTCGTATATCGATTGTCAACAGAAAAAGAGATTTTCTATACTGTTGAATTGGTGTTGTTTTTTTTTTCTTGATTTCTTTAAGGAAAAAAAGTCATTTCGGAATTGGAGCACATCAAAACAACATAATAATAATATTGAAACTAAACAACGAAACGGTACATTGGAAATTGATGGTTTAATGTTTGGTTTATTGTTATAAAAGGGGGTGCCTCAACATTGATTTGTTTGTGTGAACGGTGCTTAATTGATTTTTAGATCGGTTTGTGGTTTGTGCTTTGAACATAGAAAATTAATAAATATTATTTTGTTATAAAAAAAATGAATATTCCACCGGATATAAGGCCGCAATAATGGCAAAGTATTATGTAAATTTCTCAATTCTGTAAATATATAGTTATTATTCAAATGAATCTCCTGTATATACTAGAAAAAAATTGTAATTTGCAACAATAACGAGTTTTTTTAATGATACGGTTTAGGGGAAAAGTGTAAATTAATAGTTAAAAAGGTCATGTTTGAATATTTATATACATATATGAGTGTGGCCTAAAGCCATTACCACACTATTGACCAATTATTGCAATTTACGCTTGAAAAGTACGCTGGGTACTATTAGATGTGACGTTTTATACATGCGTGGTACGACAATGGTTTAGTTTTCGGGCTACGAACCAACACAGAAATACTCATCTAATCCAACTAAGGCATTACTTAAAAAGCACAGTTTGGAAAAGACTTGATTGAAAAGTACCAAAAAATTCCTACTGGTTCCTAACAACTTTTGTCGGGTGGAAATTTTCATATTTTTCCTAATTGTTGTAAAAATAAAAGAAGATGATAAATTTATCATTATGATTTATGAGGGCAATTTTTAAAGTGGCATTTCTCAAAAAATAAGAGTACAAACTTATGTATAGTCAAGGAATAAAATAAGACCATGGTCCAAATTGATGCAATATTTTTCCAAAACTTGTTATTGAAGATAAAGAGATTAAAAAAGTAAATAATTTTTATGTAATAGTAATGTGGGGTCTTCAAACAAAACGGAAAATGTTTTATTCGTCAAACACTTCTCTTAAGCGTTTTTCATGTAAATGTGTCATTGGAGTGATTAACAATTGTCAATAAAAATCCATTCGAAAAATATGAGAAAGAGTGAAGCCACACCTAAAATTGCGTCACTGTCCTTTTTTAAGTACTTGAAACATTAATTTTTTTATTTTACTTTAAGCAAATACACATACAGCGATTTTGGTACTGTCTGAATTTTCAGGCAATATTTTGCACACTTTGTATACGTATATGTGCTATAAATGCAAGAAGAAGGAGTGAATGTGTTGGTTTGTTTTTTGTTAATTTAAAAATTAATGTATGTGTGTGGAATTTATGTTGCAGGCGAGCCGTTCCATAGCCCGAAGCGGGTACCTGTTCGTGGCACCAGATTGGGACTTCTCAGTACCACTCAATAGGAACAAGGTAAGAAAAGTTCATTTCAAGGCCAAAAATTATTTGGTACTGTGTGTGTTCAACATTTTTGCTATTTTTTTAATCGCTTTAATTTTCTTCCAATATTGAATCTTTTTTTTATCCAAAAGGGAAACTGTTGTTATTTAATAACAATTTTATAATTGGCCAATGATGAAATTGGAAAAATTATTATCAGAGAATATATTACGGTATTTTAACACAGTTTTAATATTATTAGTGGTATGTGTGAGTGTGATGTTGTCGTGACTTGGAATTGGAAATATAAATGTATATATATTTTTTTCTTCAATTTATTATCTCTTATGACATTTGAACTGTGCCTTGTTGCTGCTTGTATATAGTGTTAATTATTACATTATTATTTGTTAAAGCGCGCTTGTATATATCAAGATTGTTATTATTATTGGGTTTGTGCAATTGGGGCCAATTTTATTAATTTCAATAATGTTATTATTGTTAAAGTTTGAAATGTCATCCTGGAAGATCTCAGGACTTGTATGGGTTTTTTTTTGCACGTTTAAATGATCGTGTGATGTTCTCCTTTATGTCCTTGAATTTTGTTTTGTAAAAGAACTTGTGTATATATGAAGTGAGAAAGAGAGACTGGTTTCATTAGAAATTAGCACAACTGGTATATAATTTTTTTTTGTATTAAAGAAAAAGTTGAATTTTGTCGTCTTTCAATCCTGTTCTAGTAGGATGGAAAAAATCTAATACAGGACATTAAAAATAGCGCACATAATTCGAGTAATTAAGGTTTGGATTTTATTTGTGTGGAAAAAGAGTGTTTTATCCGAGGTTTTATGGTTAAGATGAGGAATGATGTCATATTTGTGTTGTAAATCAATAGGTGTTTGTTCGTAGGTGGAAAAATAAACAATTCAAAAATATTGTTCACACAATATGTACATTTTTGCGTTTTTTTTTTAGATTTCTGAAATCCGTATATCCTCGAGTGTAGAAAATTTAATAATAATCGTCGAAATTACTGTCAGAAATTTTGATGTGAAAGAAAATATGGTGAAATTGTTATCATGGTTTATGGGAAAGCCAAAGGCACTTACATATCAGTAATCGCTTTTTTTAAGTTTCTGTTTTTATTTTCAACAAACGAAAGTTTTATTTTTTAATAGAAATTATCGAAACACAATAGGCAATAGTACGGCTCAAAAATCGGGTCATGTTAATTGAGTTTTATATGATTTATGATCGAAAAAGGTTTTTAAATTGGCTAGTTTTGCATTGAAAATTGTTTTTTAAGTAATCAAAAGACTTTCGACTGAGTTCAAACAATACAAAAATAAATTAGGTATTTTTTATGTAATGGGACTGTTAATAGGTTTACAGTTTGATCAACAATGTTTATTTGTTTAAATATATAGAGATAAAAAAATGGTAACGCTTTAGGTATATTTTTTTTTGGTAACCCAGAAATTCATGTAGGATTTTATTCTCTATAAAAAATGTATGAGTGTGTGTGAGCGTGAAACAATAATAAAAAACGCATTAAAATGTTGTATAATTGTTGTTATACTTTCATACAGCGATTATACACTTGAATTGTTCCCATTTTTACATTTTGAACAATGTGTTAATAGTAGGTTTTTTAAATATGGGCAAAATTTAGAGCGTGTATTAATGAGTATGCCTATAAATGACTGTTTTCAATTAATCATTATACAATGTTGGATTTATTCTGATGTAATGTGAAAAGGTAAACATGGAAAACTGTTTTTTACTTTCTTATCTTTATGACCCAAACGTAAATAATCCCCGATTTAGATAGCAAGAAATTTTCTTCTTCGGTATTGATTTGTTTGCGCAACTTTTCCCACGATAGAATTTCAAAATTTTGAAATTCTATTTAATTGGTCCAAATGTGGCAAGAGTTTGCAGGTGAAAAATGAAATAAAGACCCTCATTGTCGATTGTTTTGTAATCGACTGGGATAATAACACAGATTAAAATTCAACAAGTGTTGTTTATTGAAATTCAAGTGGTGCGAAACTTTTCATTTCGATTTTCTTTAAGTATTTTGTTGTCGCATTTGTCTAAAGAAGTTGTGCATAAAATTGAATGTTTTGTTATAACATTTTCTGTATCGGTTCATGCATACTGATGCGAAATCGTGTCGGTTTTCTGAAAAACCTTGAACTCGACTGAAAATATTTCAATAACCTGAAACTTATTTTTTGTTTTTCAATAAAATTTGTGAGACATTTAATAAAATGATTTATAAATAGAGTTAAATTTACTATAGTACTTTGATATAAATCATCTAATAAATAATATCAGAAAGTCTTTCATGTAGAAAACTATGGTGAATTTATTTTCCTCTACGATGTTTAACGTGTGTTTGTGTATGAATGAAACACGTGGGTTTACGGTTGTTTTATTCTCTAAACGATTTTTTAGCATTATTTTGCACCATACAAATAGTAAAGTAGATGTAATTCAGGGTCACGTGTATTAAAACGTATTATATGTATATGTGTGTTACAAAGTAAGTTTTATTGCTCCTTATATGTATTGGTATTATATTATTAGGGAGGTGAGGTGTTTTTCACTTGAGCCAAACCCACATTTTTGCAAATTAAATTCAAGAGAGCAGAAAAAAGAGGCAGTATATATATAACACGAGAATTATATTGTCTTTAATTAAATACCTGTAAATTATTACATAAAAAAATATTTTGTTCTACGTCAAGGTTTTAAGACAGTCGTATATAATTATTTTAATTGGAATCGTGTTTTGTGCGAAAATAAGTGAATTTATGTGAAAACGTGCCATTTATTGTATTATTGAAAATTATAGAAAATTGTTGTTATGATATTTAAAGAGAATATTGATTTTGATTTGTGTTTATGTGAAGAGAAGGCAATATTTAGCAACAATTTTAAAATGATGGTTAGGTAGTCATTAAAGATAAAAAATTTTTTATACA
This sequence comes from Silvanus unidentatus, assembly GCA_963930825.1. Classification (NCBI taxonomy): domain Eukaryota; kingdom Metazoa; phylum Arthropoda; class Insecta; order Coleoptera; family Silvanidae; genus Silvanus; species Silvanus unidentatus. The sequence goes on from OZ005758.1 coordinate 5,078,665, forward strand.
GGGTATAACAACTCGATTGAGCCAAAATTAAATGATAGATTTTGCGAGTTACAACCACTTCGAGTCTATACCAGCTCTTGGCATTTTTGTTTTAATTTTAACTCCATTGAAAGCACTAAGTAGCAAATTTAGTTTTATTTAAAAGTAATTATTTGAATGTCATTTTGTCAGAAATTGTTTCTAATTGAAATAATGGATGTGATAGCTTGCAGGTCTCTTTTGCAGTATAATTAGAGTGATTTTCCTACTTGCTTAATTACTCGGTGAATTACAGAGATTTGTGGCTAATTAGAGGCACTATTTGTGTGTGAGTTTCGTAAAATGAGAAAAATTGTTTATTAATCTAAATCGGAGCAGTTGCTGTAAAAAATTTCTTATATAGAAAAAAAGGAACTGGTAGCACTATACCGCTAGAAACAACAAACTAGTGACCATATCATTTACCATCAAAATACCACAACGTAATCATTTGAACTAGATCTGGAGGCGAAATGAATTATAAATTCATAAAAGAAGCAAATTCACAACACACGCATTAAATATATATAATATAAAACATATCCGACTTGTTGGTTTTTATTTGGAATTGTTTCTATATGCATTTTTCACTTGATTTCTTCTTTCTTAGGTATATACATATATCGGATAAGGGGAGGGAAATATGAGGAATGCAATGTTGATGACATTGTGAACGAAAAATTCGTTATATTGTTGGATGTTAAGGCCAGTTGAGGTCTCTTTATTTAGTAATAAACCTTGCAAGTGGCATATGTACGCACATTGAAGACAAGCGAATAAAAAAAAGTTCAACAAATTTAATATGAACATTGTTCCGGTTGATGTAAAAGGTGCGGTTCACTTGTACACATCTAAATAAAGTCAGATATTCGCTCCACATCGTGGCTATTACGGTGTAAAAATTGTGTTTCCTCTAACCCAGAAAATGGGGAGATATATAGAAATATTATATGGAAGGAAATTTGACGAAACGTTCGGCATTACAAAATGGATTTCTAAAGAATGTTTTTTCTGATTTTGTTTTACGACCGAAAAGGGATAGTAGGTGAAGTAATTGAAAGCGTGAATTAGAGCAGTAAAACATAGCAGAAATGATTAATAATAACATATATTGACAATGGGTTTGTGTATGTGTATGGATAAGAAGAAAAAAGTTTCTAGCAATGCGCGAATATAAATTTAAGCATTGTAGAATGAAAATAGTTCAAAACGAAAGTTATGTATTTAAATTGTAACTGTACTTGTTATGGACTGTTAATAAATAAATAATTAATAATCACTTTGTAACGGAGATGGAATAATATAATAAAACGAAATGGGCGAATGCAAAATAAATGTAGAAACACAACACGGTATATGAGTTGATTAGGAATTTTTCACCCTATTGGGAGTATTTTGTGGGACATGTAACGGCGTTTCTTAGGAAATTATAATAATGAAAACATGTCAAGGTATATAAATGTTTGTTAAGAATCCATGCTGTGTAGACCTGTAGGAAAATGATCCTGTTGTGCAAATAATTTCCTCAATAGCCATAAAAAGTGATATGAGTGCAAAAACAAGCTTTGCCTTTAAATCTATTATTTGTGCTACAAAATGATATTTTTCTTAGACGAAAAGATGTTGGACGATTGATTGACTGTTGTTGGATTTTCGTCCAAAAATGGTTGTGTGGCAATGTTGTAGGTTAAAAGGAAATACGTTTTTAGATGGGACAAAGTGGGGCGGTATTTTAAAGGTGCGCCTTTTATGGATTTTTGTTAGATTTGTTTTAAGCGATAGAAAAGTATTCTTGTAGATATGAGGAATATTTATATTGAAAGTGCACTTTTTTTCATTATTTAAAATAAGTAATTATTGTTTAACGAAGCATAAACTCTTTTTAACAAACAATACATTAAAATTGGTTTTTATGTATGGTAAAGTAAGAAGAGGTTTTAAATTAACCATCATATTGAAGATAGAAGTAGCTGTTGTGTTTTTCTTCTTTTCAGTAAATAAGGTATTAAATAAATAATGTTGGGTGATTATTAAAATTTAATTTTAATGTAATTACGGTATAGTAATTTATGTGGTAAAAATATTGTTAATAGTTTGAATATTTATTTACTTTCACTTCTAATCATACCGGGAGATTAGAAGTAAAAAAGTTTTAGCTATAAAAGTTTTTTTTTTCAGCTGCTGGTTGAAAAGTGAAAATCGATTTCTTTTTTTAATCTTGTGGACATTTTCTGATAATGAATAAGTATTGCAAATATGTATACAAATACAGTGAGTGTCAAGGAAATTGAGTGGCATATTTACATAGTAATTAAAAATAATTGCGATAGTTGACTGATTTTTTGCCCATTTTTGGTGTTAGCTTTTCGTGTAAACAAAAATCGCTTTGGAAATTTAAGATAGAAAAAAAAATCCAAATTACATAGCTAAATCTGTTGAATAATATGGTCATTGACTCCTAAAAGGAGTGTTGTTATTTTCTAATTATCGTACAGATAAGGAAATTTTTCTTTGTAATAAATATTTACATTAGTGTATACAGTTGTATGTGTTTGTGTGTGTTGCACAGTTTGATTTGATAATTTGAAGTCATCTTCGAGCACAGCAGGTGCATTAGCTTTCCATTTTTTCGAGCAAAAATTAATTAATCGCATTTTAATTGAAATTTTATATGAATTACTGAACAACTTTCACAATAAATTATCTGAGTACAGAGAGAATGAAGAAAAAAAAATGTCGCATTGAATTTATTTAGTACGCTTATATAAATTGTATAAAATAATAGAAGAAAGTGTACTTTGTAGGTATTTTATTCGAGTTGATTGTAATTTTATCGGGTCGACATACCTTCATGTTATGCACTGTAGTAGTTTCACTTAAATATGCACTTATTTTACTTCCTAGACAAAATCGAACAATTTGATCGCAAACATTTATGAAAAATTACTAGAATTACGAAAAAATTACAAGCTTGGACCTTTTGGTTCTCCTCTTAGTAAACTGTTCTTATTTATTCAAATTTTGTCGATCCTTTTTTAAAACTTTATCTCTTGACATCCCCATTAACCTTTACCTATATACATAATAAATTCCAATTTACATGAATTATTTTCAATTCGTTTATGGGTAAATCTTTAAAAAGCGTGTAAAACCAATGGAAAATTATAACGTTTTTATATTATTTTGTGATGCTGTGTGCGCCTGTTTTTTTTTCTTCAGTCTCTTGAAACAGTATTAGATTATTTTTCAATGAAAAGTCACGTTTCTTTCCTCTCATAGAAACGGGAAAACAGTCCGTTAGGATTTTAGAATGTGCGACCACCGTAAATTATAGAAATTTTTTCACCATTTTTGTACGATTTTATGATGATAGTTTTGTGTACTGTTTCAATGTATGTGTATGTTTCTTTTATATTAAATGTGCGCACGTAGACGGAATAATCACGAAATGCATAATGTTATTCCTTTTTGAATGGATAAAGAGGCCTGTATTTGGAAAAATTGGGTTAAAACGTTATGAATATATGATTTATTCGTGCCATTCTAAGCGTATAATTTGATTTTATGTGTGCATGTGTTACACATAAGTACGCACAATTATTTCGATATTTCGCTAGTGGATTTCAGTCACGTTTTACTGTACCGAAAAATATGATATATGAACTTCGATTAGCAAGGGAAGGTGTTTTTATTTTTTATTTTTAGTGAATGGCGAACACGTTCCTTTCTTTTTAAGTGCAATTTTTACCAGTTGATTATGACTTAATCGCACACAAGTCATAAATCAAGTAATTGCTCGAAATAAGTAATGATTTTGTTGATAGTGGAGGGCTTAATTAAATTTAAAACGTAATTTTGACATGTTTTCTCTCTTTCTACATAGGCATGAGTGATGATATAAAGTTTCTGTGTGCTTGTTTCATTTTTTTAACTTGTATGAATTTATTGTCAATTAATTTTGATTTATTCAGTGAAGTAGATGAGTATTTTTGTTGTAATTAAAGTTACTGGCAGGGTGGGCCTCACGGTAAAAGGGACAAAAGCAGCACTTTGGCGTTCGTTTTCTTGCTCGAAGCAAAGATAGTAATTTTGTGGCTGTAAGGTGGAGATGTCATGCCACTGGCAATCATCATCATTATTTTATCTCAATATTACAATAATAAGGAGTTTTGTTATTATAATGTAGTTTGTGTAAGAAAAGATAAATTATTGTATAAGAGCAAAGGTGGAAAAGGATTATTTTCTTAGAGAAAAGAGTGAGAAAGAGTATAGGAATCATGAAATCTGAGATGATGATGGCGTAATCTAATCACACACGTATAAAGAGTGATGCTGCGGTTTAAAAAAGGCTCATCTTAATCACGATTTTGTGTAAATATCAAGGAGAGAGAGGCACTGATATGCAAGTCCGTTTACTTTAGTTTTTCGATCCTCTTTTTGAGATGCTGTGTAAAATGTCGCATTGGGAAGAAAGTTTGTTGCACATTTCACTCGTTTCCTTGAAAGAGAGAACACACAGAATGGAGTGTTTGGAATTTCGTGTAAAATGCATGCAATTCCCAACATGTGCACCAAGCAAATTAATAACAGCATTATTGTAATTAAAAATTAGTAACGTTTTTGCGTGACTGTTGTTTGACTAATTTTCTGAGAAGTCTTTTGCTTTTACTTTGCTATAAGAATAAGTAATAATCGTCTGGAATTAATAATGATGTAATTAGTTTGTAATTGTTGTGCTGTTATGTATGTTTCCTAATCGATATGATCGAAAAATGCTGGGTATATCTACATATTGGGGACTATCTGAATCTATTGGCAAAAGAATTTTCGATTGTTTCGAAAATAGAAAAATCCAATCAATGATTATATTACGAAACTGTGTCACAATACAAACGAGATATTATAGACATATATACAGTATTGGCATCAGATAAGAGATTTGTATAAGAGAGAAAAAAAGCACATTAAATTATTATCTTGTTTTGTTTTCGTGTATGGAAGGGGAGAGGCCAAATGGAGACTCTCACCTTTGGTACAGGATTAATGAGTGGAAAAAGAATGGATTGATGATGAAGATGCAACATACCATTAATTAGGCTTGTTATGTATATATGCTTATATATTGCACAATTAAAATGTAATTTCAAACTTGAATTATAAAACAACGGAGGAGAGTAATAATGTATTATGATGTGTGTTTGTATGTGTATGGAGATTTTTTGTTCCCTTTCAAAATGTAAAAAGGATGTAAGTGCGAAAAAATGATTGCAACATAATGAAATGGAAAATAATAAATTCGAGAATGTTAATTGGATTTGGGACGATAAGGGATGAAATATGGTTGTGTCTTTTTTCGAAGTTGTGTGTGTGTGTGTGTGCAGGTGTCGAAAAGGATGCTGTGTGGTGGCTTTCCCTCCACACTTTAAGACATTATCTCTCCTTTGGATTGCACATTTAGCCTCGAGCGTTTAAATGGTATCTCTTCATTTCAAATTGTGTTATGTGTGTGTGCATCCATTTATTCTTTTCCTTTTCTAACAATCTATGCATTATTATGTAATACAAATTCATTGTGCCATTCTTTAAGCACGTTTTTCAAGCATTCTCTTCTCTCATCTTCTCTACCAGGTGCTTCACAAATATATCTTGGCCAATTTTCACTTATAAAACCGCATCAGACAACAAAAGGATGGTTATTATATGTTTTTAAATTTATTTCGCTAATTTAAATAAATCAACAAACTTCTTTTTTTCATTCTTTGCAACATCAGAGTGTGTTGTATAATAAATATATTCTTTGAATGTAATTATTTTGTGTGGAACATTTAATTTTTCAACACTGCTGTATAATTAATATTATAATATAATTTATTTTCGGTAATTATTCAGACGTGTGTTGTGTGTGTTTTCTTTTAATTTAATTTATGTTTGTTTTGGGATTTATCAGAGAGAAGTTCTTGCGAAAAATACTCTGGGCATTAATCATCGATTTTTATGCACCTAAAATGATAACTTTGATGACTCTCTTTCCAGTAAACGAAATCAATCAATAGACAATAGATTTTTAAGTTTTTTTTTTGCACATCAGCAGCAGGGATAAAAGTGGTTGTGCCTCTTTTATTTTACGAGAATTCCATCTAGCTTGATTTCCAAGTAAATATAAATTACACCTTTCTCGTCAACCTGCGAAAGAACCGTTAGTTTGTCCATGATGTGAAAAAATAGCGAAATTTTATATTGGAAATAATGTGATTTTTAATTGTGTCAAGCAATAAAGAATTTGCAATTTTTAGTTTCACAAATTGTATGTCGTTAAGAGTTTTGTTGGTTCGTTTGCTTTTTTCAATCGACGCAAATACCTTCTTATACCCACTTAATTGTCTGTAATAGCTTTAATAAAAATGTTATATAACAAAATAATTTCGAGGCACGATTTTTTTTCGTAATCTCGTGTTGATTTTTTTTGTATTAAACAGACGGAAGCTTTAATTTGTGTGCATGTATAATATTATGGAAAAATCCAACCTTGACAGGATAATTATTAGTTTGTATAAAAAGAGGATATTTGCGAAATAGATCATCAAGGGAGAGAAGTAATGTAAAAATAGAAAAAAATTGGTAGTGTATTGTTCGAGAACGTTTATTAAATTAATTATCGAATGACTTTTTAATAGAATGGTTATTAGATAATGAACAGTTTTCTTCGAGGGGTTGACCATATACGAAAATTATGTACACTAAAACAAATAATTACAAAAATTTTCAATCAAGTATAATGACGATTATTAAAGAATGTTTTTCCATTTTTCAGAGATGGCAACGAAGGTGGTTCGTTCTGTATGACGATGGCGAATTGAATTATTCCGTAGATGAGCACGTAAGTATTTAATAAAAACAACACACTTTTATAATCATCATAATAATAAAAGGGGAATGGATGGAAGTGAAGAGAAGGAGGATGGCAAAATGAGATACGGTTGCATTTTTCTTCTCGTATATGTATATGTTGTAAGTGTATAATAACAATTATTGTATACACATTGTATAAGAGGAGGAGAGCAGTGATGAAGATTTTTTTCCACGATTTTTCACTCTGGTTCATTTTAAGAGGATGGGGGACGTCTCTCTGCTGTGTGTTCGCGTATACACACTATAATATCCATGCCATATACATTATAATGGACTTTGTATGGGTTAAAATGTTATAACCTGCAATTGTCATGGTTGAAAACAAGTTGTTGTGGTCAGACTAAATTGACCATAACATTTTTGTTCATCTCATTTTCTATATCCATACATACATTACAATGTAAATACATGGAAATTTGCATATGCTGGTATGTGTTATGAAGCACAAGGTATTTATGCTTGTGTGTATGAGTATATCAGGTTGTTAGGAGTTGCATTACTACTGTGAGTCCTTTTTTTTCATCTAAATTGTTATTATTGTTGTTTACCTTATTCAAGGCTGATTGGTGCACAAGAATTGGATTATTTCAATGCATATTATACATGTGCGTATGTGTAAATCATGTGGATGGTCTTTTCCTCAATTAATTTTCAAATGGCAACGAACTTTTTCAGGCGCTTATTAAAAGATTATCAAACATCCAAATTGTGTACAATTAGAAATAATCATGCTCATTTTTAGATGAATGTTAAAAGAATCCGTTAGAGATAGAATGTGAGTATTTTGACTATCAAATACGGCTCAAGTTCAGCAATCATGACGGAAGATTTATTTACAAGTTTTCAAAGTGTTATTCAATCAATGTTTGAAAACTAGTTTTTTTTTCTAGCAAGTCTTGTGTTTCTTTGTGATTTGGCTGAACCACCCACAAGCGCCACATAAAACGTCAATAACCGAATAGATTTGAAAGGAAACTTGTAATTTCATGATTTACTAGCTAGAGCACGGTTGCTAATATTTAATTTATTTTTTGTCTAATCATTTACATTTCTTCTATAAGACAATGATGGTGTAGAGGAAAATGGACTCGTGGGTACTAGTGTTGATTTAATGATAGTTTGTGTACATGTGTGTGAGAAAGGAAATTATGTGTATGTATATAGGGAGTTTCGATGTAAAATAAGTCAATAACCTACAGTAGATTTTTCGCTCTAGGTTCGTTTTCACTTTTTTTACACTCTTATATTCCAATATAAACAGTATTCATGGTCAATAAACTATAGAGATATGTGAATAAAAATTATGTAAATGATAAAATTTGTAGAGAAAACTATCTGATTAAATCACTATTGCAGAATGTATTATCAGAATTCGTTAATGAATCGCGTTGTATGTGTGTGGCATGAGAGAAGCGAAAAAAAAAACCGGCTACGATCGGAAGTAAAAGTTTTTCATTGCTCTTGTCCAACATTTAATTATAAATTAGAAAGAAAAAAAGGAACATACAAGGGAAATGTTTATTGTGACATTTGTAATAGTGAATTTATTAAAATTTAATTTACGGTATATTGGCTACGGCTAGTAATAGTATAAAAACGCAACACGGAACGGTGCTCTGAAAACTTTCACTTGAATTACAGTATTTGACAATGTAATGCAAATGCATCGCATTGTGTATTGAATTGATGGCTCATTAGCCGTCCTTTTTGTGTGCTCTTTCGCTCATTGCTGTTTTTTAATTTGCATTGCAGCCGGACACTGTGCCCCAGGGCTCAGTGGACATGTCGAAGGTGCTAGAGGTGACTGGCGCTGAACAGGTGACCGGCCACCCACACTCGTTGGCCCTCACCAGCCCTGACCGGGTCACGTTTGTTAAGGCAGCGAGCCGTGAAGATGCACGATGGTGGGCTGAACTTTTGGCGGTGTTTCCGCGACGACATAAAAGGAATGCCACATTTCCTGGTGGCAGAGCGTCGCCCAGTTTACCGCAATTGGGTAGAAGTGCATCGCCGCAACCGCCAAGACCGAGACATTTGAGTGTTAATGGACCGAGTCCGAGGACGAATTTCGAGACGCCTCCACTGAAAGAGGAACGAGAAACGCCACCAAAGGAGGAACAACAGCAGAGGCCGGAATGGTTGCCGGAGAGGACGAGCAGTTTGGCGATTGAGACGCTCACCAGTCCAGTGAGAAATGGTAAGAGAGATGCGCGTCCTCAACAGGATGTAAATTATGGACGATGATGTTCAAGGTTGAATGTCATATTTGACAAAGCGATTTTTAACCGTATTTATATACAGGGTGTTGTAACAGTTCAATTGAGTCAAATTAAAATGGTCGATTCTCTGGGGTCATACTGAATCGAACGTAGACAATTTTTACGGTTTACCTCTTTTTGGCTTGTTTTTGAGGTAGTGGCAAATTTAATAAGGAAACTTTTTTGCGTCTTTCATTTTTTTTAAACAATTATTTTCAACTTGCCAAATTTGTGCGAAAGAAGTCGATATAAGATTTTTGTCTCGATAATTTACCATTTAATTTTGGGTCCATCGATCAATTTCACCCTGTATATGAAGTTTTGCATAGGGAAAGAATTATGTGTACACGATTTTACCGTGTAGGTTTTGTGGAAAAAACCTTGATAGAAAACAATTCACTTTGCGCATTCCGCAACATTTATTAATTATAATTGAGATAAAAATGATTTCATGATTAGTTGATCGATTAGATCGATAGATATTTTGACGTTGTCAGTCGTAAGCCGGCCAAAAGGTAAATAAATGATTGCAACAGGTGTGTTTTTTTCTCTTCATTCTGTTTCTCAAATGGTTGTACGGTTGCGTAAAACGTTTTGTCTATATGACGAAACAATTTTCTTCTTAGTGGAATTTGTAACGATATTTCAAGTACATGAATATAGTCCCTGATATGACCCTGTGCATAGAAGAATAAGAAATGGTGTTGTTGATCATCAAATTAGTTGTGTGTTGTTTTCTAGGAAGTTATTTTCTTATAATACTTGTATAACTCTTCATCTTCACGATTATTTTGCCTTTTGTAAAAGGTCCCGATGATTTATTGCAAGTTAATTTGAATAACCTCTCCTTTTATTGAAGAAGAATACTTATACTCTCGTAATTTCTTTGTATGTTTCACATTGCATACACATAGACATATTTATACATAAATTACCATCTTATTGCTTGCTTTATAATTTATATTTTCAATGGAATTGCCATTCTATTATTATTATGGATATATCTGTGTATAAGTTTTGATGACAACACAACCGCACACACAGAAAATTGATATCCATTTTGATAACATTATTCGAATGGGACGACGGTGTATACTTTAGTCTCATTTAGCCCCCATTGCACTTGATGCGATAATGTTGTACCTGTTGCATATACATATACATATGTGTGTATTTGTGTGGACCTTTTTATATGTTCTTGTTGTCTGATGTGTGCCCCGCACGAGGCCAGGCCCTAATTACCGGTATTTCGACACCGCAGGCAGAAAAAATCCTCTCTAACTATAATTATCATTCCAACAACGCACTTTGTGTTGTTATGTTGGGCTGCCTCTCTACTAGCGATGGTGATGATGATGATGATGATGGTGTGCCTCTGCTGCTCTCTGGTCTCACTTGATGATGATGAGAAAATACGAGGGTACAAAGTGTGGTACTCTATATAGAAGAGAAGACGAAATCGTCTTGAAAGTGGTTTTAGGGGATACAATATAAGTGTAGTACATCTTTAAATGTAATTTATCTCTTTTATTTTATCAATTTTTCCAACAACAAACTAGTTGCTGATTACTAGGGGTGTTTTCAATTGCTTCAAGCTATTTTTTACGTGTAAAATAGATTCTAGATATAGAGAATATGGTGTAGTTGTTGTTGCTGTGTGTTCGGCTTCTGTGCTTGTTGTTTTGTATTTTTTATTGTAGATCGTTTTTGAAATGACCTTAAAAACATCATCGTCGTCGTATTTATGTATATATAAAAATAATCGTAAAATGCCGTGCATACAATTTTATTATGCAATTTAGAATGCAAAATCTTCTAGTAGAACAAATTAAACAACTTTAAATACATCCGTTCTCAATTCTTAAATATGTACATTGACATAATAATTAATTAGGAAAAGGTCTTGAAGCACTGATAAGGATTTCAAAGTTTTTTTTATTATTGTTATTATATGGATGGAAATCCATTTAAGCCCTAATTAAGGCCAGTACTTGGATTGCATTAGATCTAACTACTTAAGTTTAATTAAACGATTGGAAAATAATGGTTATAAAAGCGTTCCATTTTGCTTAGTTAGAAATTTATTGTCATATCTTTATTATAAATCGAAAGATGAATGGTTTTATATTGAAATGGAATAGTAACATACATTTTCAAGTGAATGCATATTTCATCTTTATAATCGCACAGTTGTAATTTTTTATTTATATTTTTTTTTGATCATAATGCTTGTGTATGTAATGGTTTATTCATGTAGACAATATTTGAAAAATCCTTTTGTTGGCTTCGAAAAGTGTATAGATAATAGGCACATATGATAATATATGCCCTCGTCTGTACAATCAATTGTTAATGACAAACCATTGATTTATTTGTTTGTTATTGTTAGTATTAACACACACCTTTTATTAAAATTATTGTACATCTGTATGGCTTGGTGTGTCATTAAACTTGAATTGGTGCATATTTTATACTCTACATAACGTACATATATGAAAGAAATTGTTCTTTTCTCTATTCATTATTCATGTACAATAAATTTTCAAAACAGATGAATCTCATTTCAGTTTTGTGAATATGAAAATAAAATAAAAGACGATGGGAGAGTGAGAGAGATCCAAGGAGAAGCCAAGTACGAATTTAATTATACGTCATTTCATACCAATTAAAACATCAAGTAAAATTTTATGGTAAATTAACTAAAGAAATGCGAACTGTAATGATTTCCTAATGTTTAAAATCATTTCAACAACAATACAGATTTATGGTTCGAGTTAATAAATTAGAAAATTTTAATTATTTAAGAAGGCAAAATGGTTAAATTGATTACTGTGTGTGCGGTGTAGATGGATGAGAAGAGTGTAAAAGGTATTCTTCGGATAAAAAATTAATGTTCTACAACAGCTATTTTTAATCGTAAGGAAATTATAACTTAATATACTTATATGTGTACGTACGGAAAAAAACAATGTTCGAAGAGCGATAATGTTGTCTTATTCTGAGAAAATACAAGAGTTGTGTGTCCCAAATAAAATGCGGCATATACTTAAGACTTTACTTTATTATCACTACATTAATTAACATCAAAAAGCGAGTTTTGTTGTTGTTGGAACAGAGTGTAATCCAGATGAAAGAATAATGTTAATTATAAGAGTGCAATGTGCGATTTTTTTTTAGAGTGGAGTAGAGAAATTAATCGAATTCATTTTATTAGTACAAATTGTGGTAATTAATGTTCGCTTTCGGCATTTACAATGTTTTATCCCAACTGATAATCATGTAATAAATTTTCAATAGGTTTTTGTCACAAAACATAGCCACACCTTTCAATAATAGAAAATTCATTAGAAGAAAAAATAAACGCAAATGCGCGGCCTACACGCAATCCGTGCACACAACAAACACTCAATTATCCATTTGTTTTCTTTAAATAATATACGGGTAACTAAAGTACCAAGTATTCATAGTACCAATGTGTAAAATCAGTTTGAGAATGGTTGGTAGACAGACTAACACTTTCTTCATAATAATCCAGACAGAAAATTGTTATATTGATAAGTTGTCGAAGAGTTTTTTTTGTCTTCTTCTCTCTCACCCATTTTGTTGTTAAATAGAAGAAATAGCTGGCATAATAAATGTAGATTTGTATTGTGTTTATTTTCATTGTTATGTATATTATATAGAGGAAATTTTTATTTAGGAAGCGCTTCTAATATTGTATAAGTTGGTAGAAGTTTGCGGTTAACCTAGGCGAGGTTATTACTCTCTAATAACTCAGGTCATATTATATATTCCTATTTTCATAACAAATATAATTATTGTTGTAATTTGGTATTAGAGAAGAGGGTCGATGGATGGAACGAGCGAATGAAGTTAAAAGGATGAGAGAATTTTCAATAGTGTGCACGCGTATATCTTGAATACAGTTTGTTGAATCATTGAGCATTTTATGAACAATATCAGCACAAACTGGCCATACAATTTAATTAAACATCTCTTATCGAACGTATACATTTAAACGACATTACGGTTGATTGAAAATTGCTGTCCTTTTGAGCAAAATGCCTCTTTCCCATTCAGGAAATTATCAAAACAACATTAAGATTACATTGAATCGCAAAAGGCATTCACATATTATTAAGTGCGTCACTGAGATTATCGTAACATATTATACAAATAAATTGCAATTTCATTCATTTTTCGTTTGTATAAATATATATACAGATAAATGGTGAATTTTTCCTGCAACATTGTTGCATATCTGCACCTACATGCAGTGTCGTGTGTGCATGTGTAAAATATGAAAATAAGCAAACATGTTAGACTACTTTCGGATGTCGTTGTGGTGAGTGGAAAATAGCCACCAACCGTACATACTACTCCACAAAACGTGTCCTTTTTTTCCTTTACGCAAAATTCTGATGGTATAAATATAGTGGAGGATGGCTGGTTTTATTTATGCACACTTTTCTGGTTTCATATCCTGCTGTAAAACTGTTGCACTGTTGCTGCGACATGTTGAAGATAGAAGTGTTTGTTGCCAATCGCAATCAACACATTTAATAATAGAAAAACAGGCTTTAAAATAATTTTATTATCTAATCTATATTAGTCGCTTTAACACATATGCATTCAATTTACCATTTTACATATGATTTAATTACAAATAAAATCAAGTTCTTTATAAGTGATTGATTTTTATTTATTCTTTGCTTTTCTGTTTCCAGATTATCTAATTAGTTCTGGTTCGCCACCAACTCGCGACAAATTACGGTGTGACGATAAAGCGAGAGCACGTCGTGATTGGCGTAATGAACGTTTACGTGACATTGCAACTGCTCTAACTGATCGTTCACCAGAATCTAGCCTTGCCTTACCGGCGGAAGGATTATTACATCTGAAGAAAGTAAGACCTTGGAATTGTATATAAATATATAAATGTGTGTTTCGTCTTCTGATATGATTATTTAAATTGAATTGTGCTCTCAGGGTTGGTTGTGGATGAAGAATAATGATAATGAATGGGTACGTCGTTGGATTGTGCTGTGTGGTCCAACATTAAGTGTATACCATGATCAAGATGAACAAGACAGTCCGGAATTAGTTGTTGAACTTTCCACAGTAACAAATTACAATGAAATACCAACTGAGTCGAAATATGGTTTTGAAATACGATGGAATTGTGGTCAAACATTGATATTGAGTGCTGTTACACATGGTATACGGTCGAATTGGTTGCAAGCTTTGAAGAAAGCGGCACCGATACCGATTCTTGATAGTCCCATAACGCCGCCAACACCGCGATCCATTCTGTTGTCGAGCGATGAAGAGTATAGAACAGCATCGGAGGGTGGTAGGAGAGGATCGGAGGATTGGTCTGAATTGCCACCATCGCCACCATTAACGAGATTACCGTTAAATCGGACCAAGAGTAATCGTTGTCGAATTGGACAAAGATTGTCCCGCAATCAGTCTAGACAATCGACATTAGATAGTACGAGTACAGATGAATTGGACTGTGCAAAGATTGTAACGGATTGTATTGTGGAGAATAAGAGTTTAATTGAAGTGGAGGAGTTGCAGAAACAATTAACGAAAGCTTTAAACGATGTTGAATCATTACAAGAAGAGATTGCAAGGTGAGTACGTTTTTTGTGTTTAAGTGCCATCTACAAGTTTCTTTCTTAAGTTTAAAGATTGGTAGAGAGGTGTATAGATGGCGACTATTGGTTTTGATTTCAAATGTTTTTAAACTTTTTGCTCTCTTTTAGATTGAAGAAACTTCAGTCTGAAGCAGCGATTCGAGAAAAACGCACCAACGATGTACTATTAAATTACGAACGTAACGAAAAAGAATTAAACCAAAGAAATACACAGACCGAAATGAAATTCCTCAAAGAGCAGCGTTCGCTTCAAAGAAAATTGGCAGAGTGTGAAGAATTGTCGCATACATTCGAAGAAAAATGCAATATATTAACACGTGAATTGCAAACAAAACAGCGTTTAATAACAAATTTACAAGACGAACTAACAAGTACGAACGAACGTTTGTTACGTAATCGACAAGACAATGATAAATTATACAAACGAATACAAGACCTTGAAGGCCGCTACAGTTTACGTAAAACTAGTATTGGAATGGTAGATTCCCTTACTGATTTAACGAATATCGATTTGGATTTGGATATCGATGAATTAGGACAGAACGAATTGAAAGAGTATTGTTTAGATTTGAAATGTCGCTTTGAGAAGGCAATTTTAGAAATACGTGCAGTGAAACGTGAACTACGAGACTCGCACGATGTAAATGATCAATTAGAATTGACTTGTTTCAGTTTACAAGACAATATAAAGAAGATACAATTGGAACATAATTCTGAAATGAACTTATTAATAGCACGAATTGATCATTTAACATCGAAATTGTCGCATAGCGAAAGACAGTTAAAAATTAAACAAAAATCCGATTCAAAAGATAAACGTCGATCGTTGTCATTAAAGGGACAACGTGAAAGTTTCTCTATAAATAAAGAAGTGGAAGATAAAGTGACGGAATTAGAGGCGAAAATTTTGGCATTAGAACGTGGTAAAACCAGACGAAAACACAGAAGAGATAGAAGTAATGAACGTAATTCACCAATCGATGATAAATCATTGCGACGTTTGCGAAGGAAGAGTTTAGATAGTGCCACAACATCAGAACCAATGAAGATATTAATGCGTTTAAGTACGTTAGAGTCACAAGTGACTAATGTGAATGTTTCAAATGAATCACTGAATTTGTTAAACAACAGTATAACCGATTTAACAAAAATTAGTGATGAGAATAACGATTTGAATAAATTAATAACACAAGCATTATTGAAACTGAACGATTGTTTGTCTTGCGTTAATTTATTGAAATCAAATCGGGCAAAACGTGCCTCTTCACCAACATTCGACAAATTGGTCACTTTAGAGAATTTAATATTGGAAGTGTGTGATTTATTGAATGGTAAAAGTGGCATTTGTACAGCAGAAGCGGATGTTATAAACACATCTGTAAATAGTGTAGTGAAACAATTACAAACGTTGTTATTAGATAAATTAACAAATTTATCAGAGAGAAGAAGACTGTTACAAGAAAATAATAATTATGATACGCAAGCGAAATTGGAGATATTAGCTGAAAAGATTGCGTACGAGAATATTCTTATAAATCGTATACAAGAGGCATTATTATGTACACCAACGACAGCGAATAGTGAGGCGATTTGTGATCGTTTGATTAACAAAGAAAGGAAGGAAACGGCACATTTACTGATTTCATTACAAAATAAGTTGAATGGCGGTGAAAAACAGCAACAGCATGCAACACTGTCGGCGATTTCGTGTCGCACCAGTGCTGATTACTTAACAAAAGTTCTGTCGAAATGTTTAATATCGTCAGCGCAAGGATTTAAACATTGTAAGAATTTTATAGCGAAAAAATCGCCCCCATTAAATGTGTTACGTGAGGAGCAGAAACGTTTAACAACACTATTCAACAATTATAAGGCAGTTAAGTTACCACAATTGGCCGATGCATTGGCAACAGAAACATTGTACTTATCATCAGACAAAACGTGCCGTTTACGTACTTTAAACGATGATATTATCAACGATTTCAATCGACATACGCACGATATTGTTAACAGTGAATTAATCCAATCGGAAATTAATCACATTTTAATACGTGCCGCACAAATATATCAAACCAATTTCAATGCAGATCATACATACTTTTTCAGTTTCTTTGCATCGGAAAGGGCTGCATTGGAGTTGTGGTGCGACCAAGTCGGTGATTGTTTATACAATGAGATCACATCGAGTATAAACGAACTAAACGAACAATATCAGAACAGTTTGAATAAGTTACAGCGACAGAATTGGCGTAAACGTGTCGAATTGGAACGTAATACGCGTTCAACCAACAATTTCCTGCACGAATATGCGGATATTGTGGCACACAAGGCATTGATTGATGCACGTATTAATGTACTGTGCGGTAAACATTCGTTGAATGACTCAACAGATGAATCGAATCGTGATTTGTCCAC
Source organism: Silvanus unidentatus (assembly GCA_963930825.1). Classification (NCBI taxonomy): domain Eukaryota; kingdom Metazoa; phylum Arthropoda; class Insecta; order Coleoptera; family Silvanidae; genus Silvanus; species Silvanus unidentatus. The sequence continues at coordinate 5,095,928 of OZ005758.1, forward strand.
ATCAGCATGGCTTGCAAACGAACAGTATTGGAATTTAATTGAGAACCAATCGTTGGTACAAATAAACCAAAGTTTAGAGGCAGAATTTGTATGTATGTTAGATAGATATAGTGGTGAATGTTTTGCAATATTGGGCCAGCCCGAATTGGACGAGGTGATGGGCTATTTGGATGATGTACATAAAAAAGTTGACGAATTACAACGTTACGCTAATGTGCCAATGAATAAAGAAGATGATATTATTGTTAATAGTTGGAATGATGTGTGTAAAAAGTGTAGATGTTTGCGAGATAATTTAGATGGAGTTAGAAAGGCTTTAATCGAATCAAATCCAATCAAAAAGTAAGTTTAGTGAGAAAAAATATTTCCAATTTTATGTATAACTGTTGTTTTTGTTTGTAGGAGTGAATCTCCCGACGAATACCACCGTCCGCCTGTCTATTTGGGCACGGAATATCTCACTCATGTGGAGAATTTGCGAGCTGCTTACCGATGCGCACTTGCCTCTTGTAAAGCAGCCGCTGGGCCCACTTCGGACGGTTACCAACAGGAAGCGGATATAGAGAAATTGCGATCGTTGTGTGAACGTGTTCTGGGCTCGATGGAACAATGGCATCGACGCACTATTCAAGAGTTGCGTGAACAGCATGCACGCGAATTGGAGGTGTTGAAGCAGGACAAAGAGCAGGCACTGGCCGAAGAGACGCAAGCCACATTGGCGGCTTTGGATGCTATGCGAAAGGCGCACGAAGCGGAGGTACAGCGAGAGGTGGCGCGATTTAAGCAGGAGTTCACGCGACAACAGCGCGACGAGATCACCGATTTGACGGAACAGTTGAATGTGAAATGTTTGGAAGCGTCTGCTCTGGAGGAGCAGTTAGGTAGTGCAACCAGACAATTAGCGCATGCAAAGCAGCATATTATACAGCTTGAACGAAACCCCCAGCTCTCATTAGTGCAGGTACTAATATTTTACTTTAAGAAAAATGTTTTGACTTACCTGTTTTTTTTATTTTTCTTTCAGAACTGATGGAGTGTATTCGTGAGAAGCTAAAAAGTTACTAGTCGTTTTATAGAAGCCTCGATTATGTATACCAGTGTTTGTTAGTTGAGTTTGAGTACAATTTAATGAATTATTTAGACATATTCACCGTTGTGTACAGATCATCGCACTATTTAACATATTTTTCATTGTTTGTTTTTTCTTTTCTTTGAATTTTAACCTGATTAATTTATTTACCTCGTCTAGAAGAATATTTGTCGAGAGTGTGGTGTACAAAATATTATTATTAAGTACATAGTTTTTTTTTGTAACAAGTTTATTTGTTTATATGTGTTGGGTTTTTTATATGGAATGTTTATATACGTATAGAGAATGAAAAAATAATTATATATCTAAGTTTTTCTTTAAAATTATTGTTTTATTCCAACATATTACACTAATCGAATGTATTGAGTTTGTTTTTTTAGTAAGTCAACATATAATTAGACATTATAATTGAATTGGTTAAAAATATCACAATTAAAAGCATTGATGAAAATACTTAAAATAAAATAAAATCACTTCTTAATATCATGATGGAATTAAAATTTAAATTAAAATTGGTGTTTTAATTAAATGCTCTCGCGGTAATATACTGCCAATTACCCTGAAATTCATTGCATATAAAAAAAGAGAATAAATTACAAGCTAAAATACATACAGGAATTGGTATGTCCCATCCAGTTCCTCCAGGACAGTTTGAACATATTCCCTGACGTCTTACAATAGCTCCTCCATCTGTAGTTGCCCACACATCATTCTTCCCCACACTAACATGCTTAAACCCAGTGGTATTCTCCCCTGAATCTAAATTAACCACCTATTAAACTTAATTCAACTCAACCACATCAAATTCATTACTCAATATTACTGGATCCACTGTAATTGTCTGCCAATGCGAACCTTCTGGGAAAGTGTTCGTAATTTCCTTACGTACATGAATACGTCCCTGATGGTCCACAGCCCAAACGCCCAATTTATTCGCTGAAATCTGCTTCAATTGCGTACCACCATTAGGCGGCTCCACACATACCCATTTCTCACCCTCCAATTTCTCTTCTGTGATCCCTAAACGAAAATATCCACAGCCTTTTTTACTTGTCGCCCATACTTGATTGAATGGACCACAACTGATACTACTTAAATTCTGGTCAGAGGTGACATGCTCCCACACATGTCCCATTGGATTCGATCGCGACACACCCAATCGTACCATTGCCTGTCCACCGGACGCAAGTGCCCAAACCGCCACAACTGTGTCCAAAATCTCCTCATTCACCGGCTCCAAACACACGTCCAACAATTTCGTGTGTCCCAATTCCTGCCACGGTCCCGTCGTTGCGATCGCACACCTTCTATACCATCTCCTTCGACGTACATAATCGGTAAAATGTTTGGTAGCATGATAATTGGATGGAAAATCGACGGCATACTGCCATCCGTCTTTGTCCACACCGCCAGGTACATGAAAGTCAACCATCCACTCAGACACCCACTGCCATCGAATGGATAACAATTTCACTTGATCTTTGGTGCGTTTCTGTTTGCCAGTGGAATCGCTCCACATGTAACGATCAGTCGGTAAACCGGTGGTTGTATAACCAGTCACAGGATTCCAACGTTGATTTTCGTAAACGCGATAATCCTGCGAATCAGTCATCGGATGAATATTGTTACTGTCCAATGGTGAATGGAATCCGCCACCCCATCCGCCAGTGTACACCCAGCAAGTGTGATCGTATCCAATACCCCAAACAACGCCCACCTTACAGCTCTCCACTCGTCGTAAATGGCCGCCAATCTGGCGCCAATACATGTCCAATGGATCCAGAATGATTTCCGGACTTTTAATGACTAGTTTATAAGGTTGCATTTTGCCCCATAAATTCAATACGTTCACTGATTCGGGTGGTAAACGATGTCGAAAGTGTGCAAATTTTTCATTATCAATAAATATTAAAAAAGCGTCCTCAGTCGTTTCAATTCGCAATTGAAATTCTTGTCCACAATGTAATAGCATCTCACCATCACGTTCTTCATTTCCCCATTTACCGTCGATCATTGCATTACGAATGATGATTCCGTCTTTCAGTCGCGGATTGAAATGTAGACAGATATTCTCCGATTCCGAGTGCGATTTGTGACGTTGACGATAAGTTGGTGAAGCCTCCAAGTTGATCGCGATCCGATCAGCTTCGTCAGCAATACAACCGGTTAGAGTTAGAACAGTGCCCGGTTTGCATCCAACGTGCAATGCTACTTTAATAGGTGACTCTTTGCCTCTTAAATCGTACTTTTGCATGTAGCACTCATCTTCACGCAATTGATTTGATTCGATTTGTGTTGGATCCCAAACAAAAATGTCTCCTAAATTTGTTATTGTCCAAATACTTTCATCATTCGGTTTCCCTTAAAAGTTCAACTGGTAAGCAATCGGGAAGCAAAACACTTTCAACTACATGCAATGAAACCCGAAAAACACAACTTTACCTAACAACCGTTCAAAAGGAATGGCATCGGCCTCTTAGCTTTCAAATTCTACACTACATAGACGACAATTTTGAATAACATTCTGTTTTATTTGAAAAACTCTTACCTGATTGATGTATTTTACCACATGTATCGGCAAAATGTGCTTGCCATTCTTCCAATACTTTATCACTAGAGAATTGCAGTTTAATAACTCTTGGAGAATATCTAGGTGTATAAATTGCCAATTTCGGACTACCTGGATCACTACACAATTGAACACATGTTATGTGATTTAAACTGAACGAATGCTGCAACAAAAACATCAATTCAACCCGCAATCTTTAAAGAAATAAAAAAAGCATTACTTACCATTGTTGTACATCCATCTGGATTTAAAATCGTTAAACTACCGGTAGTTTCAACCCATTCCAATTGCAATATACAATCAATGTACGTGGTGCCGTTCAAAGAACACCGAGCTTCACCAGTGTGCGCCCAAGATGTGGTATCCACTGCCATTTCGTAGTGTTGAAATTTCGACTGTGTATACACACGTTTCTTTAATTCATTCAATATCTGTTTCCTCCATTCCTGGTCTAATTCCTCATTTAACTGTCCACAATTACTTTCCCCAAACCAATTTGGTATTTGGTTTCCATCCACTGTACATGCTCCAGCAGTCACCCACGACCATGGCGCCTCATATTCCGCCCAGCCAAGCTCCTCATCTTCGGCAAATATGCACGACTCTCGACTAGATTCACTCCATATACTTTCATCCGCTTCGGGATGCACTTCAGTGCCCACAATCGAACCAACCGAATGTACAGGACTCCAAGCTTTTGGATTCTTCGGTTGGATTTCGTATTTGGTACTAAGATCACCTACTGGAAGAGATGTGGGCGCCATTGGTGCTGAATGTGGTGTGTTGGGAGAGAAATCTGGCATCGTTGCAGCTGATTCTATTAAGCTGCTGGGCCGACTGTTCTGAAAGTATAAAAATGAACAGTTATTCCACGTTACCATACATTCACTGACACTTACCAAACTATTTAGGCTTTTCTGAAATCTGTTGCTATTTAAACTGGCATTACTACTTGCTCTGCTGACTTGTAATGGTGCTCGTAAAGCCTTCCACCTTTTTCCAGTCAAATCTTCCATACAAACATCGGTTCTATAATAAACCAATCGATCATCTGCACCGATGGCAAACACTTGATCATTTGCTGCAACAGAAACTAGTGACATTCGTCCAACCATTTCCACCCAACCGCAACCAGCTGCCAGTTCTTCGCTTATTCCCGAACCTTCTCCTTTAACACCTTTTCTGAAACCATTAAAACAATTTTTTAAACACCGATAAATAGTTATTCAACATACCGGAAGCAGACTTGTTTATTTTGTGTCACCACCCAAACAGAATTACTACCAACACTAAGTTGAGTAATCCTTAAATCATCACCAGGTCCTCGTACTTCTACCCAATTATCACCTTGTAAATTGTCACGAGTTACTCCCAGTCGTACCATCGCTCGTCCATCTAACAAAGCCGCCCAAACAAGACCAGTGGGTCCAACACTGACTTGATTCACTTCACAACCTAACGGAACTTGTATTTGCACCCAACGAGCCCCTTCAGGCGATTTTGTAGTCACACCAGTCCGAAACATGACTCGATTGTTTGCTGTTATTGCCCAAACGAGCATTGTGCCAGGCTCAGCGCCAGCTATGTGCTGTCCTCCAATGGAAATGTCAATGAACGGCTCCTGAAACAACATATTCGAATTGTGGCTTTGGTAATAATTGAATGACTTACATCTGTAGCGTCTTTGTGTAAGGGTGCGATAGCGCACCAGGAATTCATTGCGCTATAACGACGCGATCGGACCCATAATCGTCGTCGTACACAACTGGACCACTGTTTCTTAGGGTGATATTGTGCTGGAAAGTCCACAGCGTACATCCAGCCGTTGTGGTCCAATGGTTGGCCATCTAGTGTGAGTTCCAGTTGCCATTCACCTTCCCATTGCCATGCCATTGAAGGTAGGCCAATTTTATCAGTGGAACGGTTGACTGTGCCATCGATATTGGAGAAATGATATCGGTCTGTTGGTAAAAGTCGACTACAAAAGCCTTCAATTGGTATCCATCTCTGGAAAGGTGTTAGTATAGCGTTTATGGAAACAGTTTGGAAGAAGAAATGTTGGTAAATACTTCATTTTCATAGGATTCCTCTCGAACACGTATTGGTATATCTAAGCCATGTACATAAACGTAAATTTGATGGTCACCTCCTAATGCCCATAAGAAATGTGGCACAGCAGAGAGCTTCTTGAATTCTTGTCCCACCGACAATTCACGCCACATAGACCCTGCTGTGGATAATGTATGTACACGACCTTCATTGTTTATGCCAAATAATAAAGAACTTGGCATATTTAAGGAAAAATTCTACAATTATCCATATAGGAAGAATAAATATGTGTTTCTAATGTACTAGTAAATAGTAAATGACAGTGACAGTGACAGCACAGCTGACAGTGACACAATATACAGTAGTTCAATCTATATTGAGTTGGTTCCTTTGTCCAGGAGAGAGGGTTTTTCAACTACGGTAGTTCTTCTTACTGGTGTACATCTTCATTTTGAAATTTGAATTTTAAATTTCTAATTTTTGCGTATATTGAGTTTTATGACCAATTTATTATGATAAGATTATTATTTCTATTACCGTAATAATAAAACATACAAATTTTTTATTTATTTAACTGTATTAATCTTCCATATCAATTCATACTACATATAATTTTACAAAATCTGTATAGAAAAATATAACTGTGGCAGTGTTTAAAATTAAACTATAAAGCACCATTATCAGAGGAATCACATAAATTAAAAGTCAGTTGACAAGGAAGCATGAGGAACACAATCATTACATACATATGTATTATACAAACTAATATTAAATTAACGTATATTAAAAATTAATAACGAGAGATTTGTTAACTATATGCACAATATTTCTACCTACAACTTTTTTATTCAAGTCAATATATGGCACTAGAAAATTATAAATACAACAACCCTAACTTTGAAGTGATTGAGGCCTTCTTCTCCGTTGACCATGATGCCTCAATCGCTGTCTGTTAGTGTCAAGTTGTTTATAGGAGTACGGGTTGTTTTCATAGGTCTGGAAGGACGGTCTATAGTTGTTCGATCCCGTATTCAATGGAAAACGATTAATTTCACTTGGGGGCGGCGGATAATATGGTTGTTGAGGCCGTTGTTGTGCGGAAGAGTCAATCTGCCTTCTTAAACAAACAGTACATCGACTGATCTTTGATGTTAAGTTGCCCGGTTTCAGAGTTTGAGGAATTGGCTTGCTAAACATGTGCCGTTCTTCAATAATCGCCAACCAATAAGACACTGCTGTTGTATAATAATTGCAACGTCCATGTGCATGACATTCGATGAATGGTTTCGGTCGGAATTCCTCCAAACAGGAACCCGGAGAGACCAGTGACTGTCCAGAGCCTTCAGCTCCTGCGTCCGTGTGCTACAAAACATTTTTGAGTTTAGTAAATAAAGAAAGCAACTTTCTAATCAATTCTTTACCATCAGGAAACTGTATCCAACCCACATTTCGTCCCATCCATTTGGACACTGTGGTATATCGCTCGTTTGACTGTGAATAGCAATGACTCTGGTGGGCGCTTCACAAACTGAACACCTGGAGATGTATCTACGAATTTCATTTGCATAAATTGGCGTCATAGTCATGGGCATCGGTTCGGTGGTTGAAAGCCAATAACTGTAGTCGTTACTTTGGGCATAATCACAAACGTCATTCAAGTTACAAAACAGGAATGGCATGGTGTTAAATCTCCTTAAACAACTTCCAGGAGCACCTAAAATTTTAATTGTTAATTATTTAATTATAATTCAATAAATTGATTATTACCTAAATCCTGTCCATGTGGTCTTTCATTACCCATTATATGAAGCAATGAATAACCGTCCCACATCGGAATCGTGCCTCTAGGACACTTTGGAATCGTTTCTAATTGAGAGTGTCTAGTGAAATAGAATCCTCGACTTCTTGGACCTGGTGGACGAGGCGCTGGTTCACCAATTTGTCCTGGTGCACCTCTCGCCCCCTTAATTCCTGCATATCCAGGCAATCCAGCATCTCCTCTAACACCTTTTCGACCAGGATATCCAGGCAAGCCATCAATTCCGACATCTCCACGCACACCTTTTCTGCCTTGTAAACCGATTCGACCTGGTAAACCAGGTAATCCTGGCAGTCCACGAGCTCCATCGAATCCAGGCAGGCCTACATCTCCTCGTGGGCCTGGAAGAGCATTAATGCCCCAATCACCTTGCTGACCTTTTACACCTTTCGGTCCAGACCATCCACTTGGTCCAATATTTCCTCTACGCCCCTCCAATCCAGGTTCTCCCTGCAATCCTCTAGGTCCCGGTTCACCGTCTAAGCCACTTTCACCCCGTTCTCCTTTAGTTCCATTAAAACCAATAGGTCCGACGTAACCAATTTCGCCCATTTCACCTTTAAAATTAATTGCCGGAATACCGTATTCTCCTCTTTGTCCTTTAGGTCCTGTAAAACCACGTTTTCCAGGTAATCCAGGGAAACCGGCTGCTCCTGGTTTGCCGTCTAAGCCCGGATAACCAACATCTCCCTCTTGTCCTTTTTCACCCGGCATGCCTAAACCAGGTATTCCCGGCGCTCCAGGCGGTCCATCGAGTCCAATGTTGCCTGGTGCTCCCTTCTGCCCTGGAATTCCAGGCAAACCAGACAAGCCGTCGTATCCAGCACGGCCAATATCGCCTCTCTCTGGATTTTGTCCCGGAATTCCCGGTGCTCCCGGATTACCCACGGGACCAGTTCGTCCTTTTAATCCTGGATAACCAGGTTCACCTGTTAGACCTGGAAGACCATCATCACCATGTTCTCCTTTCAATCCCGGAGGGCCAGTGAAGCCTGGTGTTCCTTCCATTCCAGGTAAACCTAAAAAAACACATCTAAATATTCATTTTTTTTAATATATGTCTTAGAAACGTACCAGGAAGACCGTGAATGCCTGCTCTTCCTCTTTCGCCTCTTTCCGCATTATATTCGAATGGTCGAAGACCGGGTAAACCTTGGTCCCCTTTCGGTCCTTTGGGTCCATCTATGCCAGGGTATCCTGGTTCTCCCACATCACCCGGCATTCCAGGTCTTCCTATTAAACCTGGCTCGCCGTCCATTCCACGTTCACCTTTAATGCCAGGATATCCAGCGGGGCCAGTGTTACCACGCTCTCCTTTCAATCCAATGACGCCGTTCAAGCCAGCTAGTCCCGGATAGCCAGGTTCACCAGTGTCACCTGGTTCTCCAAGGAAGCCCGTCATTCCATGATCTCCTCGATCTCCCTTTAAACCGTCTATTCCCGGATAACCATCGAGTCCTGGTTCTCCTATTTCTCCCTTAAATCCAGAAGGGCCATACACATCGCGACCGGGTTCTCCCGGTAATCCCATTATTCCCGGCATGCCCGGCTCACCATCTAATCCAGGCAATCCATCAATTCCAGGTTCTCCATTATCGCCTTGCTGGCCACTAAATGCAGATTCTCCCTTTTCACCAGGATAGCCTGGAATTCCGGGGTCTCCCATTAAACCAGGCGGTCCAGGATCTCCAGGCAGCCCCTCATAACCTAATGAAAATATATTATCAGTTTTATTAAATAAAATATATGCAGTGTTTATTTACCAGGTAATCCAATATCTCCAAATTCTCCTTTAGGGCCTTCTGCACCTCGGAATCCTGGTTCACCAGGACTGCCTCTTATGCCTGGTAAACCGAGATCTCCTCTTTCGCCTTGAAAACCAGGTGCTCCTGGTAAACCAACAATACCCGGATGACCAGGAAAACCAGGTGGTCCCTCATCTCCAACCAATCCGCGAGGGCCAGCTGCTCCAGGATCGCCTTTTGCACCGGCTGAGCCAGGTAAGCCAGGATATCCGTCATCTCCTTTTTCTCCAATACTTCCAAATTCTCCTGGTAGGCCCGGAAGACCAGGTTTTCCAGGTCGGCCTGGAACTCCATGTATAACACTTCCCTGTTGACCCTTTGCTCCTCTTAAACCAATTGCACCAGAATATCCAGGTGCACCTTTAGGACCTTTAATTCCTTTTATTCCAGGAATTCCGTCTTGTCCAGGATAGCCCGTGGGTCCACTGTCGCCTAAAGAAATAATATTTGTCATTTAATGTGTGAAATACGGGTATTTTTGTGTAATCGCGGATTTATATAGAATTTTTATGTAAATATGATACATAACAAATTTTCCGTTCTATACACGCATGACGATATAATTACAATACCGAAATAGGAAAATGATGATAATATACATTAAATATTTCTTTAAAGATGTTTACCTGGTTCTCCTTTTTGTCCTGGAAAACCAGGTGGTCCAAGTAGCCCATCTAGAATTTGAAGACCGGGTTCGCCGCGTCCACCTTTAAAGCCTTTTGTACCAGGAATTCCTTGTAATCCAGGAATACCTGGGCGACCTGATTCCCCTTGAGGGCCCTGACTTCCCGAGATTCCAGGATAACCTTTCAAGCCTTGTGGTCCAGGCAAACTTTCACCTGGTAAACCTTGCGGTCCCATGTCACCTGGTATACCAGGAAATCCTTGATTTCCTTTCACACCCGGCAGTCCATTATATCCTACGAAAAATATACATACACTCTGCTATCTTACTACTATGTATTATTAAGTATTTTAATAATTAAATTAATTAACCATAATAAATTGATAATATTTATATTAATAATTACGAATTAAATATTATTAATTCTTACCTGGTTCTCCTCTTTCACCCTTTAAACCTTGTTCTCCCGTTCGAATTTCGCCGACTACTTCTCCTCGTTCTCCTTGTGGTCCTGGTGATCCTGGCTCACCAGGTTCGCCCCTAGAAGCAATTGAATGACTTATAAAAAGTACTTACTTTGAATAATTATTAAAGCACCTGAAACCGGGAAAACCTCTGTCACCTCTCAACATAAATTTCGGTACCGACGCTGGTTCGCCTTTCTGGCCCGGAATTCCTGGTGTTCCGGGTATTCCATCCCTGCCTGGCAATCCAGGTTCTGCCGTATCACCTCTCTGTCCCTTAAAACCGGCAGGGCCTATATCACCGATTTCCCCTTTTTCTCCTGGTGGACCTTGAGGCCCTTCTCCTCCCACAAAACCAATGTCTCCTTTCTCAGCATCATCTAAAGTGTGACTGGGCGGTGGTCGAATTACTCTTCCTGGTTCACCTTTTTTTCCTTGGGCACCTTGTAAACCTGGATTACCAGGTGTTCCATCTAAACCTGGTTTTCCTGGGGGTCCTGGATTTCCATTCATTCCCGGCAATCCCCTTGGCCCCGGTAAACCGGGATATCCAATCGTTCCTGGTCGGCCGTTACGAGCAGAATCACCTCTCTCTCCTTTCGGACCAGGTGCACCTGGCGGACAATATCCGCAATCATCTCCTCGTTTTCCTTTTAAGCCCGGAATCCCCTCTAGACCTGGTACACCCGGAACGCCGGAATCACCAGGAGGGCCTCGTGGTCCTTCTTCACCTGGCGGTCCTCTCATTGAAGTCGAAATTCCCGGATATCCTTTCAAACCCGCATCACCGGAGTCTCCTCGGTCGCCGACAGGTCCGTCAAAGCCGGTAAATCCAGGATTACCTGGCGGCCCTTGTGGTCCATGAACAGTTTGTCCTGGTAATCCTTTCGTTCCCGGTATTCCGGGAGATCCTGTAAAAGGGGACATTTAACACAAGTTCTTGATAATTAATAATTATTATTAATACATACCTGGATAACCGGTGGGTCCGCGTTTTCCTGACAAACCTGGACCGCCATCATCTCCACGTTCGCCTTTAATCGACAAGCCCTTAATACCCGGCAAACCGGGTCGTCCTGGCGGGCCAGGCAAACCTGGTTCACCAAGTGGGCCTGCTTGTCCAGGATTTCCAGGCGTTCCAGCCATTCCCATGTAACCGCGCTCTCCTATCGGTCCTTGTTTTCCACGACTACCTTCTTTTCCCAATTCATCTAAGAATGGATCATAAACACCTGGTGGACCTTCTTTGCCTTGATAACCGGGTGTTCCCGCTGCACCAGGTTCACCAGGCAATCCTGGTTTTCCATCTGAACCATCAAATCCTACTGTTCCCGGTGCACCTTTATCTCCCTTTTCACCACTCTGTCCTGAGGGTCCCACTCTCCCTTGTTTACCAACAGGTCCATCTTGGCCTTGATCACCCTTTAAACCACGTTCACCTTTCAATCCTGGCAAACCCTAAAATAATTAATAAATTTAAATGAATCTAAGATAGTATTATTATAAAATTTATAATTACAGGAGCTCCACGGGCCCCCTTTGGGCCCATATATCCCACATCTCCAGTTTCTCCCTTAAAACCGCGATCGCCTGGAGGTCCAGTCAATTTTGTAATAGTCTCTTCATTAGTGAATGGCAGAGTTCTCGGTCTATCACCTGGTTCACCTGGATACCCTTCGTCTCCTGGTGCACCCGGTGGACCTGGTGGTCCCGTTCTATCGTCTCCAGGTGAACCCTGCATTCCCTTTGGTCCTGCTTCCCCAACAATGCCCTAGTAAACACCAAAGTAAATAGATGCTAAATATATAACAATTATTTGTTCAATAATACAGGTATTCCAGGTGATCCTTGATAACCGGGTGGTCCTCTTGGACCCTGCTGTCCACTTTCACCTTGTAAGCCATCATAGCCAGGCACTCCCATATCGCCTTTAGTTCCTATAGAATTGCCTCCACCTTCCCCTGGTTCACCTCGTGGACCTTGTAAACCCTCAGGGCCAGCTGAGCCTCGAGGCCCTGGTCTACCAGGAATACCACTGGCTCCGTGTGCACCATCAGTTCCATTACAACCGTCGATACCGGGAGGACCACGTGGCCCCACCTCACCGGTTATACCGGGTTGTCCAGGAACTCCAGGTAAACCTTTTGGACCATTGTCACCCTGAAAAAAAATCCCTGAGTGAGCTTGATGTTGCATGCCAATGATTTAAAGTTACCCTGGGTCCTTTTTCACCCTCAGTTCCATATTCACCATCAGCGCCTTTTTCGCCTTTGGGTCCATCTATGCCAGTTAGACCGATGTCACCATAATCACCCTGCACTGCCGCCATCCCGGGAATCCCAAGCGCTCCCTTTCGACCTTTAATTCCAGTGCAATCACATTTGTACGCATTTTGACATCCTTGGCATTGCTATAAAAGAATTAATGTTAATTGATGATGTTAATAAATTCATAGTAATTTTTTATTATAAATAATAGTCAAAAATATAGATTAATTTTGAAATTACATTCTAAAAATAAAATAAACGACTCATCGACCTATTTCTACAAATCTTTTATTGTTCCGGAAACGTAAACTGTAAGTATTAGGAGTTTTTCTGTTTACATGGAATCGATATTAAATTTTATGAGGTTTTGTAGAGAAAAGTTAAACAAATTTAAATTTTGCTCAATTGTATTAAAGGGGACACATATGAGTTAATTTTATCAATGAATATTGCCCGATGTCATACCTAATGCTCATTGTCTTCTTTTTTTGTTCTATTTAGTAAAAATCGACATTTCCAGAAACTTAAAAAAGAATTTTTATGCTACAGGTAAGAAAGAAAAACTTTCCTGTTTTAATAACAAATCGTTGATATCTGAGAGAAACGCCTTCCTCGAATTTTTGTTAATCCTTTAAGTGTCAATTTAAAGTTTGTAATTGTAGCGGTAAAAAAAATGAAGATAAATCCAGACGTCTACACACATATACTACATACATTCGCAAAGCCATTAAATTTTTATATCTGAGAATGCATCATAAAGTGGTATGCATTATTATTTAAACCAGTCGCAGGTCAGACTTCAGAAACTGAAGAGAGAGAAAAAAGAAGCATAACAACAGCATCTGAAATATGTCCAAGTCCGCGAACTCTCGTATAGACCCCCAGACCCAAATAAACGAATTTGACTTGAAATACTGTTGCATCATTGGTGCCTTAATGCATTTCTATACGAAACTAAAATGCATGCCTTCATGCATTATTTATTGTTCATTAATCGCTCAATTAAACATATCCAATCGAAAATTATATGATTTATATGAAATTTCGTAATATTTTTTATCATCTGGGAAACTAATCACGCAAGATGTTAAAGACGTTAATAAATACCCTTGAACATATTTGGGAATGTCTTATGCAAATACATTTTTTTTCTTAAGTCCTGGAGGTTTTCTATTTAAACATAAGTTTGATAAACTATTTCTTTTTGGATATACAGTTCGTAATTAATAAAAATTGTAATAATTAATTGCAATTCGTGCACCTGCAAGATTTTGCTTATCTTTGTTCCATGTTCTTGTGCGCTAGTTTTGCACTAAAGTTGCCTTGAACCTATTGTTAATCATTAAATCCTTGTTTTTTACTTTTTTGAGAACCCCACCCATATAAAAGGGAAACGAGGGTTGCTTTATAACAGTAAAAAATTCCTCAGCAATGTTGAACGATCATGTCACAACCTCTTCAATTAAATGCAATTGAAAGTGTCATACACAATCAATGTAAAATATGTTAGCGCTTTTATGTCATCAAATGCGTAATACATAATTTAATTTTGATACGGAACTGACTTGAACAAACCACATGAATTTACCACTGACAAAACATATTTATTTATTTTCAATGATTTAGAAAAAAATTTCATCACGTCCTTTGAGACAAAATTTGACCCAAAACAGTTATCACCAAAATAACAAGATAAACCTGCGTTATCAAAGCATGATTCGCAATGATCCGCGAAATTATTTTAATTAAAACTTTCTTTCAGTTTATGTTAATGCAATAAATTTGTCCAGTTTAATTGAAAATGAACAATAAGTGCATACGATAAGAGAAGTTATTCATTTACTTCAAGTCATTCCCGTATGCCCATGTTTGGTAATGAGGTCACAAGATTTAATATTAATAAATTTATTAATAAAATTACCTCACTTGAACATTTGCAATATTCGGTTCTTGAACTTAAACTGAATTATACCCGTCTGAATTATCTGGTTTTAGAGTAAGTTTGATATCGTTTCTGCTCTCTTATTTGTCTTTCTAAACTCTTACATAAAGGTACTAACTGTTATTTTCATTTTTGTCAATCATTCTGTATAAATGATGAACAGTATCCTCAAGCATTATTTGCTTGGAACATTGTAAAACAATACAACCATAATTAAAGCACCTTAAAATGTTTTACGACCGTCTATAAGTAGAATTATAGAGCAATTAAAATTGTTGGTATTAAATTTCACAATTACAACAGCGGCACAAACACACTCCTAAATACATGTAAACGTGAAGAGTTACATAGTCACAAAAAGAAAAGACAGAAACATAAACTTAATTGAATATCAAATGTATAGGTACTTTACGGATGTAATCATACTCCGACCAGAAATTTTCATGTAAGCATAAGTAACATTATATATTTCATAAAATCGCACGAAGACCAAACACATATACCTACTGGCGACCGAGAGGACGTTCTGTGTAAAAGAAAAGGCTAACAACCTTTTAAATGGCCTTATAAATTGCCACAGATCCACATATTTCCCATATAATTGCATTTGATTCAAATACTTGCTTATTGATGTCTCGTCAATTTCACTCTTTTTTGTCACCATTCCACGGCCCACACTTGCATATATGACACCATCATCGAATTCGAATCACTTCCTACATAAAAATACTAACTTTTTTCCATTTCGACAAATCTGCGTGTGCGTCTTTAATGTATTTTTCATGCAAGTTTTACTTAGGTATATATTCACAAATTGTTTACTCAAAACTATGTGCCATATGGTCCATGGTCTAGATGCTATTATAAATAGATCTAAAAATATTGCACATAACACGGGATGATTGTGTTTTTCTCGATTATGAAATCGAGGTTGTTCAACCTGTCAAACAATGTTTTTGGAAAAAAACAAGAAGCGAGATCCATGCGACCAAATCCGAAATCAATAGAAAAATTCCAGTCAGTAGTCACCCACTTTGTAACGCTTCGCCCACACATTGTAAACATATCTTTATTGTAAAGTGTTTTTAAAATGCAAGAAGAAACTGTTTCGCATCTGATCTTATTAAGGTCAAGGATGAAAAGTAATCTGGAAGCATCGAAAAAGGATTAAATCTCCCAGAAAGAAGGGTAGATTACCATTTGACTAACCCGCATCGATTTTTATTGTCTCTTAAATTGAACCTAAACATTTGTAATTTAATTAGGGTACATAACTGGATAGTTATTCAAATGAGTCGTTTCTGAGAGCCACTTTCACTTGATCATTCTTACGCAAGACTGGAAATGTGGCTTAAGCTTTACGGGCGTTTTTGCCAGTTTTCCCTTCTGACTGGCCGTTCAAGTCTCCACAAGAAATCAAGTCCAGAGTACCGAAAAATGTCAATCTCACTCAACAGACATAAAAGTACCGCAGTAGGCACCACCTGCTTTCTACTCGGCTGGATTTCATGTCGAAATCGCCGCATTACATCGTACATCCCTCATTTACATAACCCATTCACGAGATGACTCCTCTTCTTGGACAAACAGCACTACAATAGAAGTAAAAAAGTTAACTCACTATAAAACACACAAATGAACTCGTTTTTCAAGCAGTGGAGATTCGTGGTTGACCTTCTTCCATTCATGAAAGATGCTTTCGAAGACGACACTCTGTCAGATGTTACTTAAGAGGTAAAAGCGCAGGTATGAGATGGACATTGTTACAGTTTTGGATGAGTTTCGTATCAAAATGTTGTAAATTGTCGTACACGCGCTGATTATAGCAATGTTACATGATAATAGACATGTTTCTGGGAATAAAAACTGCACAGATAACATTTCCGGTTTCAATAACCTCAACACGCCGGGAAAAATGACGCACATTTTGTCTTTCCCAAAGACTATTGTACAATTTATTCAATTGATGATATAAAATTAATAAAGGTACCGTTTTTCTTATCTTCCATAAAGAATGTTAGCAGTTTGAGTGTAAAAATGCACAGCTTCACTTATTAAGACTGAAGCGGTTCGCTTTTATGAAAAACTCATTAAGAGCACCATTGCAAGTTATTAGTGTGACATTTTAGATAATGATAATTACAGATTAATGCAGAAACGTTTTATTGTAAATGTTCTGATGTAATAGACACGCGTTAACGCGTAATGAAAATGTGAGGTTTCAGTATAGAGAATGGATATTTCTGTAACGAAAACTAATTAGAATATTTATATTTCCAAGTTGTTACTATTGATGGAACATCGGAGTGTTAGGTAGTAATTATTGCTAGGATGTAATAAATTGTATAGATTTGTAATATTAATTAAAACGTTATTTTATTAACCACCATCAGGATCAAGTTTCTGCATTTCAACTGGAGAATTTTTCCTTAAAAGGAAATGGAGGTATAAGTATTATAGATAATATTGTAGATTATGGGTGCTATTCACGTCTAGTGTAGTGACTACAAAAGGTATAATAACACTCTGTAATTATGGAACAAATATGAGCAGTTTGTACAGTTCCCATTTAAAGATAGATTCTGATACTTAAAGCTAGATCTGCATCAATAAGCTTCCAAAGAGCTTAAAATATACTGAAACCTTATGGTTCTATTTATCAACAATAGTAATTAGTTTTAACTTTAACTTTTGATCCTTAATTGATTTTTTTAAGAACAAATATTTATACAAATCGCGGAAGTTTGAGATAATAAAACAAATTAAAGAATGTATTGATTTATATTAATAATATGTGAGTCATTTAATTTAGACAGCCCTAAACAGTTTAGACGAACCGTAAAAATGCACCAGTTTCTTTAGAAAAGTGATATTACCATCAAACCCTTTCACAACCCAATATTATAAGATATTCGAAAAAATAAACGCATGTGGGTTTTTACGGTCTGTTTTTGGTTGAATCACACTTGAAACCAGAAATATAAATAAAAATGGCAAAGAACCACTTGGCGTTTCAATGCTTAACTCTCTAATTTACAAGCAAATTAAACAAGTTTCATTTATGTAAACTATGAATTTTAAAAATCTTATTAATACACCATAATAAGCAATTGGACGAGATAATTAAATCAACAATTCTGAATTAAACCTGTTCAATGTATTCCTTTGAAATTATCATGTGTAGAAATACTCCCGTAATATACCAATGAACTTTAAAAATCTTGTTAATACTCGCGGTGGTGATCAAATACTATGGATTAAATATTGTAATGCATTAAGCCGTTAGCCGTAAATGATCCAATTTTCCAATGCCTTTAAAACAGAATTACATATTCCAATATTTATGTAAATCTAAGAACATATAAACATCATCCGCTATATTACATGATTCCAATTAATCTCGCATCTCGAAATAATTTTCATAAATGAGGAGGAATCTGGAGAGTGTACAATTTCTATTCACTCAACAAACCGGCAAAATTGTTCTGATTCCATGAAATGTGAACTTTAAGTATTCGTCCACTTGATCTGGCGTCTAGCCAACTTCAACAACTCAGCATTCGGCATTGTTTTACCTGACAAAGTTGTTTTACTCAATTCTAACTCTTCTCGTTTTTAGCATAAAAACTTGTCAATCCGAATTTTTTATTTATCGCCCATCCGGATATTCCTCCTTTTTTTCTAATTACCAAAAATTCTGTACATGAGATAATATCCAGCATCCCACTCGCGCTTCGTTGTCCTCGACTCGATTACTAATTTTGCAAACTTCCAGTTTCCGTAACAAAAAGATAAATAATTTGAAACTGAAAAAATGGTACACTTGTACTGTAAAGGTCGTCACACACATGTGGTTTAGAAAACGATATTCCAGTATTATGTCTTATGACACAGTTTATATTGAAAGTCGCTTGCGTAGGTGCGTTTCTAGTTCGTAGGACGAGAATCAGAGGCTCTAAAGATATTTCCCACCCACTGATTGGATTCAAATTTATTTTACAAATACCATTTAGAAATATGGAGATTGATTGAACTCTAATCGGCTTTCATGTAATTGACTGTTACTCATGTTCCTTCTGACAGAATCAATTGTTGATCGTTTATTGGACTTCTCTTTGATGTGTTATGGTGGTGTCGCGAAGCAATTGAATCCATTGTTACGGCGGTATTAATAAAGAGTTAGGTACTGCAGTTACTGGGATAATTAAAGAGTTCTTGTACTTCAATTGTCGAAAATTAATATTCCCTCAACATTTTAAGCAAAGTGACGCTCTTTTATGCATTTTTGCGCAATTTTCCTGAAAACATGAAATTTACTGTTCTAATCGCCAATACAGTTTAATTTTGTGCTAGAATTCCATTATAGTTTGTTGACCAGATGTTCCTCTCCGATCCATCAAACAATTCTTGTTTTAACAAGTGCCGGCAATGTTTTGAGTTGGATGACCCAAAGATGAAAGTAATTAGTCAAATTCTGGTGTCAGTCCAGTTATGCAAGCTGGCAATCTAATGTGACAATAAATGTATATCGACATCGATGTGTGTTTAAATTAATCGGTTTTAATTGTTGTGCTGGTTATTTCTGTACGCTTATGTATCATTGTCGTATTTATTTATAGGAATTACGATTTTATTGCCGTTTTCCATAAAAACCGCACCAACAATAAACAATAATATAAAGTATGACTTGTTTTACACGATTTCCGAGAGAAAAGTGCTGCTGTTAATCTAATTCTGCTATTGAACTATATTTATAGAAGGAAAAATTTCGTCAACACACAAGAAAATTAACTTTATGAAACATGTTTATTGTTCAAGGCTTAGATGTCTATTTTTATATGGAATTATGTGATAAGTTCAAATGCTATCGCGTTTGTGTTACATAAAAAATTTATTAATCGGAAATTAATAAATTTTTCTAAATCAAACAAATAGCGTGTGTTTTAGATTCTATTTGCGCAGTTATCGTCCTACAAGATTTATCTACGAAAGGATTTAATTGTGAAAATAAAGAAGCTGCTGTACAGGGAGATAAGGGAACCTGTATAACATGCCAGTTATTGTTTTATTTCGTTTTTGTGAAAGTAACCGCTTCCTTACAGTCTCCGTACAACTAATTTAGATGGTTAATTTGCCGTCAAAGAGAGCAACTGAGATGATACTGTAATCAGTGTTGACCGCTTTAAGAAGCCAGGACATAACATCTTATCACTGATGGCCTAAAACATTTTTTGTGGTTCGATGACTGGCCAATTTATTATGTTGGATGTCCAAATAACACCAACAGTTTCTTAGATAAGCAACAATTGAACATTTAAGAAAAAAATTTTTTTTTCAGGTACTGAAGGCGAGCGAATTAAAAAATCCACTTTAATGACTGTGTTTGCAATTAATTTTTATGCGCTTTGACACTCACATCTGCATTTAATGAATGTAATTCCGACATTACATCATCAAGTAGAAAATGTGTCATTATTAAAGATTTACGCTCTGAACATCACAATAACAATTTGCGGGTGGTCCAGCCAAATGGAAACTGGAATCAAAGTCGTCCGAAAAGTCAGGAAGTAAAAAGCTGCATTTAAATTGTCTGCAAGTAAACACTTGTATCATGTGTCTAATGAATGATTACACGTGCTTAATATTGCCATTTATAGCAAAATGTAATTTATTCATCCTGTTCCTGTACGCGTAAATTATTCTCATCTTCACTGCCCATGTACCTAGATCCAAGCACATAAACATCCATGTTCAAGATTAAAAGTGGTTATGGATTTTTCAAATAGTAGCTTGTCGCCAAAGGGCTGAAGAAACGTATGGTCTTTGATTAAATTAAATGTTTACTGAAACTGCTTAAGTGGGATTTGAGAAAACAATTTACTGCCAATTTCATGTAGGTGGAATTTAATTTGGATTTTTCAATTTATTCACATCTAATAATAAATCTTCTTTTTCATCAATTTTATAATGTCATATATTGGTTTTCGAATCGTTTTTATTGCGCGCCGTTTTGCTTTAGAACTTTGCAATAAAATGTAAAAATACTTTCGTTTAATATCACAGTAAAACGGTAAGTACTCATAATCGGAGGAAATTTTTATAAACGTCATAAAAAATTTTAGAATATTTAGTTTCTCCTATAGCTCAAAGCATTTGTTTCCACTTTCCCACTTCTCTAATGCTTAATAGATCTAAGTGCTTTAAATGACATGATTTATTCAACTGGCTTGTTTTGACTCTCAAGTGAGTAAAACAATCCATCGAAACGAATTTTATTTTACCGCGATGTAACCGTTTTCTTAAGACTAATGAGAGACGCAACTTTGTACGATCGTTTACACAGAACTATTTGAATTTATTAATTTAATAGATGTGAGATCTCTTAAGATGTGCATAAATTCTTCAAGTACATGCTTGCACACACAAAACATAAACAATAAATAAACATTTTACTAGCAGACATCGTGCCTGTGGATTATCGTCTCAGTAAATGCAAACAAACGTTTAAAAACTTGATGCCATACTATAAGGAAGAGTAAAAGCAATAATCACAGTTCACTGCTATGTTATTATAAGTAATTGAATAGTGATGGAATAATAAATAAAATTTAATTAAAATACGCTATTATGGGAACAGGTTTCGAATGCATTTTTGACCAAATGCACAAATTGTCCGCCGAAAATTGATTTAAACTCTTCATTATATCGCAAGTTGGTAAATAATGTTATTTTGTTGACCCAATTTTTCGTTAAAATTGAGATTTAAGATTTCAAACTTGAATTAATCCATTAAATCCATACATGGAGAGAAAGGGATCGATAATTCATCAAAATATACATATGAACCTATATTTTGTGGCCGAAAATGTGGAATAATTAGTTTTTTTTGGTGCAACATTGCTATGGGGCCAGTGAACCCTGAAAGGTGGACTGAAAATGCATCTGTAGGGTGGAAGATGAATTGTTTACAATTAAGGCTGTACGATAATTAAATTAGTCTTTAAAGATGTTTGTAATTAAAGGGAGCAAGATTTATTTACCTTTTTTTTATTACATAATTAAGGAAGATCGATGTTAATTAAAGGTATACCGATATTTTCAAGAAATTATTTATTATTCATAATTAATTTGAAGTATATTGGAAATTTTTCATATTATGAAATCGTGTTCAATTTGTCAAATAAATCGGTGATAAATTTGAGATGAGAAGATAAATATTGTGTTCCAAACAAATTTACATCTTGAAAACATTTAGATTTGAGAAGATTACATTGTTATTACGTTATTAGATAATTGAGATATAAGTAGTTGGATTTTGAATTTAATATGTGAGCAGAAATATGGATCCAAAAAGCGTTTATAAATGGATTATTTCGAAACAATACAGTTTGAAGGCAGTAAATTACCTGCATGCTAGTGTTAGATGGTTTAGGTAGATGTTAAGAATGAGGTAGACAAAGAATGTGTTAGAGAACAGGAAGGATCGCTGGGAAATGGAATTTCAGTAGTTATATTATGATGCAAGTGTATCTTGTCAGTTAGTTTGTAGATTAGATTGTATATGAACATAGCATCAGGTTTTTTACTCTTCTCTTAACGAAATGTAAACAGACAATGTAAAAATATACACGGTATTTTATTTATAGGATATCTACATATGTGGATAGTTGAAGTTTACATTTACAAGAAATCAAACGGTATTAAAGGGGTTCGTATCTGTTCATTTTATGTTGAAGAATTATTCTTTTCTGCGCTTTGCAGAGCAACAATCTTAAATGTTGATACATGAAGCAATAATCTGTAAGTTGTAAAGTATAGTTTCTTATTATTGAGATGTTGTTTACCTATATGAACGTTGAGTGAGTAATGAATTTATATTAAGAACCTATATTAGGAATTGTTAGATACAATACTCTAGAAGTTTTGCGCTTATCTCTATCAACATATGTTTGCCCATTCATTTATGTACTGTTTGAAGCTGAGAGATTTCATTTTCATCTTATAAAATTGGGTCCCTTTTTTGAGTTTTTTCTGAACACTTGTGAAATTTGAATTTTAATCAGGCGAAAAAAAACTTTGACTACTGCATTCCTATTCTCTCCATTGTAAAAAATATAAATCGCTTACACCGCAAAAACCTTCGGGTGACTACCATTAACAAATACTTAACGGTTTTTCTATTTTTCAATTTACCATGCCCGATAATTAGTAAATTTTCCACACTTCTAAAGTACCTACACAATTTCGATGTTTCTTACCGTCAAGGCCGCAATATAAACTGTGAAAAGTACACATTCAAATTTTAGAATGGTGGTAATATACCAGAACACGAACGTACAAAAATAGTGAACTTATATCTAGGGAAGATAGGATAATTTCCTGTAAAACCAGAAGCATTCAGTGTCGTATTAGATAAAGCACTGTGTGTAGAATGCAATCATTTTCTTATCTTTATACAGAAATATCATGAACAAAGCAAAATTAAACTGAATGAAACTTGACTACTGCCAATATTTTCGTAAATTTGTTAACACATACTCTTTGACTTGTCAATGATGTGCGATTTTTTTATTACTTCCTACTTATCCTACATACTGTTTTTATTGTCAACAAATGAGACTGGTGAGCTTATGTTGCACAAACTATTTTTTTTTGCGTTGTTTACAAAAAGGAAACAGAAAATTTGTTTAATATAACATCTTTACTTTTTATCACGTTTCTTTGATTGTTATGAAAATTGTTTATAACTTTTTATATCAGCGGTTAAAAAAAATGAAAAATTCCAAATGCGTATGGGTTGTGAGAATACAGATGTTCACACAAGATGATTTTAATCGTTGCTTTTAATTATGTCACATTTATTTTATATCAACAGTCATACACGAATTATAAATAGTATCCAGCCATTTATCTGTCATATTTAATTAAAACGATTATTATTAGCATATCCTTTAACAAATTTCACACATAATCGTACTTAAAGTTCGTTAGTTTAATCTCTTATTAGACTTTGTTTATACAATTTCAAAATACATAGAAAAAATTATTTGGGGAAATTAGCTCATTACTTTATTTATTTACGCGATATATACATTTCGTTAATGATGTAATCTGTTTTCCGTTCAGTACTTTCATTTTCATTCAACAAAATCACTAACTTATTATTGAATATTTGTTTTAACTTAGAATTACATGCCGGTATTTGTAGGTAAACAAATTGTTCATGTTGTCTTAAGATTTGTATTGAAGGACTAGGTAATAATAGATATGCAAACAGTTCAGTGTCGAAGATGCTGTTTGAAATGTGTCACAGAAACCATGTGTGATTGACCCTTTAAATCACATACCAAAGTGGCTTGCTTTACTACATTCGACATTAGATTCGTTCCCCAACAAAGAGACTTTACCACAGTCGGTTATTTTAAGAATGAAATAATCATTAGGACACCCTGTACATGGGTTTATTTAAATTTTTCAAGAACAGGTAGCTGATTACCGTCAAAGGTGCCGGTTTTATGCTAAGAATCGATAGGTATCTACTACTTATTTGAAAATCGATGTATTAAATCATTAATCTTGGTTTGTCAATGAAGTAATTTAAAGATTGTGTGGTCGTTAGAATTACTTATATTTTTTATTAGTACCTTTTTTCGATTAGGTGATCGTAAAAAACCCAGAGAAAGAATTTAAATCCTTATTGCCTAAATCTCGAAATTTGATGAAAATAACCTGTAGGTTACCGGTACAACATTTTTGTTATTGTTGCAAGAAACCATTGTTTACGAGATAGAAAAAGTCGAAATATTAATTCAGTCTACTGAAAGGATTCAAGTATTATTTTTTGACCATCTAACATATGTATGTATAAAAGACAAAAGACACTGAGTCAAGAAGGACTTGTTAAATCAGCCCACGTGACTTGCACCCAAAATATTCCGTACTACATTCTTACAGACGATAATTATTAAGATCTTGATTTATTTTAATCCACTTTTACTGCCACTTCACAAATAATACTTATTATTTATATTACAGGTAATAGTACTAATAATTCCGGGCCTAAAGCACCTCACAGCTTTTGTACACGAACTTTCCATGAACTTCTATTTACATATGTAATTACATGAAACAATGATCAGCTGTTTAGTTGAACTTGTAAGCTAGAAAAAGCACGACTGAAAGAATTCACGTAATACATCGAGACAGACCAGTTTATAAATTAATTCTCAACTACCTGTTATGTCATTGATGTGTTTGATAAAAAGCACAATTCCATGTGGATTTGCGCTAAAGTCAGTTTACAGGTGCAATAAATGCAATGCGGCCAAAAGTCATATTAAATCGACTTGATCGACTGTAACCTGATCAGTTGCAAAAGTTCTCCAAAACAACCCCAAACGGTTTAAAAAAGAAATCAAATCAACTTACCGCATTCACATAATGCACAATCGTAACAAAAACGATCACCAGGGCATACGCCCGGCACAAACCCGGCCGCAGCGTCATGGCCTACTAGCTCCATGTTCTTTACCATCTGAATCGGAAGCTTTTGCTCCCACCATGTGCATCTTAAGCAGCACCATAACTCCGCCAATGTCCATTTTCAATTTGAAATTACCTGCATTTGTGGAACCTTTAGTCGGTCGAAATGCCACCATTGAATCAGTGGTGACATGAAGTTGAGTTGGTGCAAAGTTCGGCCCATTTGACCGCCAATTCTATAAACTGAAGTGACTTAAGTATGTTCTAGTTAATGGTGCGTAGAGTTTTGTTTTGGTACTCGGGGAGTCTGAATGCCTTACAGATACTTCTTTTCAAAGAGCGTTTCAGTGTCGCGCGAACTCGCGTGCGTTATTATTGTTGATTCCAGTGTGTGCCTGTGTGGTGTTTAGTTCGGCCCCGATTGGGGAAGATGGTCGATATGACCGACCATCAAATTGGGTACGAATTTTTTTAATTGTCTATTGTAGTTTAAGTTGCGGATTTTGGTTGACCACTTCATAGTCTAAATGAAATTGACCGTATAAATTATAAACTAAAATGCATGAGTGAAACATTTTTTCATGAAATACTTAAGAAAAATCGGAAAATAAGTAGTTATAAGATTGGAAGATTATTTGTAGTATTTGACTCTTGCTTTAACTTTTTGGAAATACAGCACGCGGAAATCTTCCCCCGTCATTTTTTTAAAGTTCATTTCTTGTACATTGTTAAAATAATGAACATAAAAGTAATTTCAGTGTCACATGTCAAGTATTACATGACAAATGTTGCTTATTAAGTTTTTCCTATTGACATTATATTCCGTATTAATTAAAAAAATAGCAACTCTTCATCAGTTCTCTTAAATGCAGGTTCATTTGTATAAAAAATGTGGTACACACATGAGTTTTCTTCACTTTTCACCTTTCGTGAAGAAGTTTTTTTGTACCTATTATGCAAAAGAATTTTATATTTATGGGTACTTAGTTCGTAATACTTCGTAATAAATTATTGCAATTTGCTAAACTATTACTTATAAGAAGCGTTTATGTTCTTCAAGTCCGCTTAATAATCCGTTCACACACATATTTACTGAGCTGTTACAAAAAATCGAACATTATTAAATTATAGGAGTTTATTATATAGAGATTCAACTTTTTTTGACTGTTGGTGAAAGATGTAAGCGAATAAAGTTTTAGTATTAGTTAATTTGAACTGCAATAAAATATTATAATATTGCTAATTTAAAAAATTGCACCATTTTTGCAATTTATCTTATCTACAAATTGGAAAAGCACCCAACGTCTTCATAAAACGCTCAACATAGTACCACGTCTTACAATTACAATTAGCCTCTTGTACAAAGTTGTTTAAAAATAAACACTCCGACCTTTACGGATTAGAGTATTGTACTTTTGTATGGGTTTCAAGTTGTATTCTTCTAATTGTTGTCTCTTTTGTAGGATTACAACGGTAATTCTAGTAGGACTATGGGCTAGTGCCAGTGGGGTAAGTAGTACCACCTGTTAGTTAAGTTTATACTTTGCACATACAATAACATCCCTTTGCAAAACTAGGAATCTCATTCACTAAGCTACAAAGAGACAGTTTCCCGAATAACGTTGCCCATTCATTCACACATTCATCTTATCTGTCAACATGGCTTGTTTGTCGGTGCCTAACGCTAATACACTGCCATATAGGTTTATTTTATACTTTTCCGGCAACAAAATATCTATATACAAATTTATGACATAATTAATTGGGACAGGAAGTTATCATAATTTGATCGTTTGTGAAATGTTGAAATGTGAAAATCCTTATTTTCAGTATAAACTGGAGTATTCAATTTTATGATTTGCTTGTGAAAAGCGCAGTAATAAATCTTATGTAATATTGAAACAAGGAGGCCTTAAAATTGACATAAATCTAAAAATACAATGCATTTGGAGTTGGTGGGATACCTATTGAAGACAGTCATAGTATAGTGCAACTTATAAGTTTGTCTTTGTTGTAATTTTCAATTGTTTTCAAGAATAATGTAATGCCCGAATGGAATACATCATATAGGTACTCGTAGTTTTTAAGTTTATAGTAAATTTCATTAAATATTTTTGATTTGGGCAATATAGAAGGGCCGATTTGGGCTTATAGGTGTCTATAATTAAAAATTTTGCCCTCAATAAGGTCGTCTCTAGTTGCTCTTAAATCTCAGTTCATTTTCATTACCTAATTTATTTGTCAAAGGTGGTCTAAATAGAGCCCCATTAACATATGCGAACAGGTACATATGTACAAATATGAATAGGAATTTAGGAATTTACGATTTTTTTTTTATAATTAGGGGCTCGATGAAGATTCTATATAAAATTTTTGAATGAATTCTTATGTTCAATAAATTTTAATTAAGTAGTTCTCCATATATACAATTTATTTGAACAAAGATACGAGTATACCTACACGAAACATTAAAATGTGTATATTAAGATACTCTTAGTAAAATTCTCGAAATTCAACCCTTCTTGGTCTATAAACAAATATCAGAGAAAAGAAAAAATAATCAATTAGTAAATTTAAAATTACCATGAAAGAATTCTTCATTCTTCAATGTCTATGTTATATGTATATAAGGGCAAAGGAATCATTACAAAATAATTTCAATTTAATAAACGTTGAATGGAATTATTTAAATTAGTTTTTTGTAGGTAATAAGTAGTAGGTATAACGTTTTTAGTAACTTACCTCAATGTAGGTATTTATTAAGTCACATTTCAAACATAATGGGTACCACCCATATACTTAAGGACTTAATTGCAGAAATTTATCCATTTCTACCATGTACCTCCTTAAGTACTTTGAAAAACAGATCTACGCAAAATTTTTTTTCTGAAAAAAGTACAAATTAATGTTTCAGAATATTTATTTGAAATAAGAAAGAAATTGTCAATTAGGTACATATTTTTGTAAGTACCTAGGTATGTATGCCTTTATGCCTACACACTGTATATTTTATGTAATGGCAAAATAATATTATAAAGGTAATGAAATAAATGTACACATGTATGTAGAATACTTTTAATCTATGGATAATTTTTGAATTAAGAAATTATACATATACAATTGAAATTAAAATCAATATTTCATTATAAATAGCTACCTAATTGAAAATTAAATTGTGGGAGAACTTGTTTAGTGTTAACCAATATGAAAAATGAGCAAATAGACCCAATACAAGTAATATACCGGTACATGCATATTTAAAATAAATAGGATAGATATGTTTTAAAAGTTTTATTATTTAGTCGTACATGGTAAGAGTTACATATGCTTTGTTTGTTGCGGCTCTCTTACTTAAAAAGTACGTAAACAATTCGGTAGATTTCATCAACTCTCAAGTGAAGCATTTCTACAGTCGAATACTGTAACAGAAAAGATGGAGCTGCAACATCATATTCCAATTTTTCGAGGGAAACTCAAATGTTTCAAATGTAAATAAACAAAACTTTCTTTTTAAACTTCACAACTGGTTTTTAAGCTGCGTTTTAAGCGGTCAAGACAATTACAGGCTGTATACGGCGTAATTTGTGCTAATTGTTCTCCTCTTTCCAACAGCAATTTCTAAGTAACTACCCTGCTGAAAATCGGACTGGATTATATGGTCGATTACTAGAACCATACCAAAACGGACCAGGTTACTCAAGTGTAGAATCATCCACAGAATACTCTCGATCTAGGGATTCTTACAATAGACAAGATAGCAGATATTATTCCGGAAGACCTAGTTACCAAGCAGGAAGCAGAAACGAGTACGTA
Organism: Silvanus unidentatus; assembly: GCA_963930825.1. NCBI lineage: Eukaryota > Metazoa > Arthropoda > Insecta > Coleoptera > Silvanidae > Silvanus > Silvanus unidentatus. The sequence continues at coordinate 5,124,853 of OZ005758.1, forward strand.
AATAGGCAACAGAATTACGATTATCGGGGAAATGCTTACTACAATCGAAGTCAAACTTCTGGTGGATATGGAAATACTGCCCAGAACTATGCAGACAGAGATGAGAATGATAGAAATGCTGCATCCCCATATCAAAGTCGACGACCCTATTCGAGCAATTACGACATATATGACGCCCCAAATAGCGCGTATGGACCTAAAGTAGGAAACGAACGATGTATACCAAAATGTTTTGCAGAAAAAGGAGACAGGGTAAGAAAAACAACTAAGATTCAAAAAAATAAATGCTATTAAATGTTTACTTTGAAGGGTTTCCCCGGTATGCCCGGATTTCCCGGAGAGAAAGGACAACGCGGTTTTCCTGGCGAAGAGGGTAGTATGGGCCCAAAAGGAGACAAGGGAGATACAGGTCCCATGGGTCCAAGAGGACCCAAAGGTGACCGAGGAAAGATTGGTGTACCAGGATTCCCAGGCATAAATGGAGTGCCTGGTAGTCCAGGACCTACTGGCCCTTCTGGTATTCCTGGTTTAGATGGATGTAATGGCACTGATGTAAGTTGTATCACGGAAAAGTAAATTCAAAATTACCGATTACTTTATAAACAGGGTTTTCCTGGAGAGCCTGGTCTTGCTGGAGAACCAGGTCCCAGAGGTTTTCCGGGTATTTCGGGTATAAAAGGAGAAAAAGGAGAAGCAGCACATTGTGAAATAAACTTGAAAGGACAAAAGGGAGAGCCAGGCAGGGATGGAGTTACAGGTCCTGTCGGACATCCAGGGCCAGTCGGACCGGCAGGATTACCTGGACCGTCTGGAGAGCCTGGTCTACCAGTAACTTTTTATTAAGTGTGTATAACAATCAATACATTAATATTTATTAGGGTTTGAGGGGTCCACCGGGTCAGAAAGGTAACCGAGGTCCAATGGGAGTAGGTTTTTACGGTGAAAAGGGAGAAAAAGGTGAAAGAGGTCCTCAGGGAATGAAAGGAGCACCGGGTAGTTTTGACGAAGTACGAGGAAATTCAACATATCTCGGACCTAAAGGAGAACGAGGTGAAATGGGTGAGAAAGGTGATAGAGGATTGACTGGTATACCTGGTGAACCGGGACAAGAAGGAGAATACGGAATTCCGGGAGGTATTGGAATGAAGGGAGAAAAAGGTTTGCCTGGTCCGCCTGGTCCCCGAGTATGTATTTTATTATGAATTGAAAATTGCGATAATAAATTCTATCTTAGGGTAGAGATGGATTCGCCGGTCCACCTGGTCCACCAGGCCAAAAGGGAGATCGTGGTGTTGAAGGTTTGCCTGGGCTGGCAGGTAGAGATGGACCGAAGGGAGAACCTGGCAGAGACGGTCCTCCAGGGTTACCTGGATTAGTCGGTCCACCAGGTCCACCTGGTGGTGGAAAAGGACGAGCTGGGCCACCAGGACCACCAGGTAAGAATTTTATATCTTATTGTAATTTAGAATTTTTATAAAAATTATATTAGGTCCAAGAGGATTTCCGGGACCTGCGGGACCAAAAGGTGTTGATGGATTCGATGGTCCACCAGGACCCAGAGGGCCTCCTGGACCGGTTGGAGGAGCTGGGTTACCTGGAACACCTGGGCCTGAAGGCGCTCCAGGAGAAAAAGGACAAAAGGGAGAGTCAGGTTCTATTGGATTCCCTGGAAGTGATGGTCCCAGAGGTTATACCGGTCCAATCGGTCCTCCAGGTTTACCTGGTCTTCAAGGAGAGAGTGGAATTTCAATAATTGTTAGTTGAATGATAGATATACATATACACTACTATGCCAAAATTTGGACCACTTAAAACTCGCGTTTTGAGATAAATTTCAAGAATTGTTGCACATCAAATGACTTTATTCGATCATGTTGAGTACATTTAACATAATACATATTATTAACATATTATATTTTGGTTTTTAAGTCTAAAAATCACAAAAAACGGAATAGTCTATAATTATTTCATTTTATTGAATAACCGCTGCGTGATTTTATTATTGCCGCTAAAATTCTGTGTATTTAAAATGATTATATATGATATTAGAACGATCACATTATAAAGATACAAATTTATTGCTTAAAAATCAAAATTATTAATGCATTTCGTTGTAATATGTAATCTATTATGTTAACAGTATCTAACGAGGTCATATAAAGTAATTTAATGTACAAGAAAACCCTGAAAAATTCAACCGAAAACGCAATTATTGGTCTCAAACTTTTGCATTGTAAATATTTCTACATATACATATTAATAGTATAATATTTCTGTAAGGCATATACATAATTAATTTTAATATGTTTAGGGTCCGAAAGGAGATGACGGTGAACCAGGCTTTGACGGAGCGAAAGGCCAAAAAGGAGAAAAGGGTTTTCCTGGTCCACGAGGTGCACCAGGTGATGCTATTAATGGAGTGCCGGGGTATCCTGGCCCTGTAGGCGAAAAAGGAGAGAAAGGAACAGCTGGTAGACCTGGCACACCAGGAGCGCCTGGTCTTCATGGTCCAAAGGGTGACATAGGTGGAAGATGTACTGATTGTTTGCCTGGATTAAGAGGTCCTAAAGGTGATAGAGGACTTGACGGCAGAGATGGAGATATTGGTCCAAGAGGCCCACCAGGCCCTCCAGGATTTATGGGTTCTCCAGGATTAGATGGTGTTCCCGGCAGAGATGGTCCTGCCGGTCAGCCTGTAAGTCTTTGTAATTTATTTTTTATAAATTATAAATAGTTATTAAGTGCGAATTTAAAAATAATAATAATGATCGTAAATGTATGTACATATATGTATATATTATTTATTTATAATCGAATACCTATATAAATTAATATTTTCATTAATATTTGTTAGGGAAAAGATGGGAAAGATGGGTTACCTGGTTTACAAGGAGAGCCCGGTCAACCAGCATTCATTCCATATGACTTGGTAAAAGGTGAAAAAGGCAGCAAGGGAAATCGTGGTGAACCAGGACCACCAGGTCCTATTGGACCTTTCGGTAGACCTGGACCGAAAGGAGAGAGAGGACCCCAAGGATTTTCAGGACCGAAAGGCGATAAAGGATATCATGGATTTCCGGGAAGCGATGGAAGACCAGGTGAATCAGGAGCACCTGGTTTCAAGGGTGAAAAGGGTGACAGCATTAAAGGAGAACAGGGAGAATATGGCTTAAAGGGTGTAAAAGGAGAAAAGGGACGTGATGGCAGTGCGGGACGAAAAGGCGAAGCTGGAAGATGTCCTCAAAATATCACAGCTATGTTGAAAGGCAATCAAGGTCCGCCAGGTCCAAGAGGAGAACCTGGTTTGCCGGGAGTGTCAGGAACAAAGGGTGAAAGAGGAGACCAAGGTTTTAAGGGAGATAGAGGCCCTATGGGTCCGACAGGTCCCCCAGGCCCTGTTGGTAGACGTGGTTTACCTGGCCCTAGAGGTGAAAAGGGCGATACCGGTCCATTCGGCTTTCCAGGTGAGCCAGGAAGAGATGGTACTCCTGGACTTCAAGGATTTCCTGGACCGAAAGGTGACAAAGGAGAAGCTGGAATACCCACAGCGGGTCCACCTGGACCACCGGGGCCATTCGGTATTAAAGGCGAAAAAGGCTTACCTGGACCACCAGGCAAAACTGGGTATCCCGGACGAGATGGATTATCGGGATTGATTGGTGAAAAAGGAGACATTGGTCCTAGCGGATTAAATGGCTTGACTGGCCCACCAGGACAAAAGGGAGAACCTGGACCGATAGGTAATTAGTAATAGACTATTTATTACATTTATAAAATAACTTAACTGTCTTTGTTGAAAACAGGCGCACCTGGTGTCGATGGATTGCCAGGACCAGTTGGGCCACGTGGAGCTAAAGGCGAGCCTGGACTTAAAGGTGAAGCAGGACGATTCGGCTTACAAGGATTTCCGGGATTCAAGGGCGAGCCAGGAATTCCGGGTCCCGAAGGTCTGAAAGGTTTTAAAGGGCTTACCGGTCGTCCAGGTTCACCGGGACAACCAGGAATGGATGGAATTCCTGGAACTCCAGGAGAAAAGGGTGAACGTGGTTTCCCAGGTTTACCTGGTCCTAAAGGTTTAATTGGAATGCCCGGACAAACGGGGTATCCTGGTCCTAAAGGTTTGTTCGAAAGTAAAAATATTGTTGTTCTGTGCATATTAAAAAACGCTTTGATTATAGGCGATATTGGACCAATCGGTCAGCCAGGATTTACTGGTCCTCCAGGACAACCTGGTCTTAAAGGAAATCAGGGATTACCTGGAGTATCAGGACGAAAAGGAGAACCCGGTTCTGCATCTGAAAAGGGACAGAAAGGTGAACCAGGTACTCCTGGTTTACGTGGAATTCCAGGTTACCCTGGTGAAAAGGGAGCTCCAGGTTAAAAATCGAGTTAATTAAACAAAAACCTGTTTCTATATATTTTATATTTCTGTAGGTTTGACAGGGGTGCCTGGTTCACCAGGAAGGAGTATACCCGGTCCACCGGGTGAGAAAGGAAATGCAGGTATTTCAGGCTTAAATGGAGTTCCAGGACGAAGTGGTGCCAAAGGAGACATCGGTCCAGTCGGTTTACCGGGACCAAAAGGAGAACGTGGCTTACCAGGAAACACAGGTCCACCAGGCTTAGATGGAATAGACGGAACACCAGGCGAGAAAGGCGATACTGGTTATCCTGGACCGGCGGGTTACCCTGGTGATAAGGGCGACAAAGGTCTTCCTGGAATAGATGGTATGAACGGCCTTAAAGGAGAAATCGGTTTGCGGGGACTTCCAGGTCCTATTGGCTTTCCTGGACCAAAGGGAGATCTTGGTATACCTGGCCCTCCTGGCCCATTGTTATCAATTAAAGGTGAAATAGGTGAACCGGGTCCTCCGGGACCACCAGGCGTAGCAGGTGAAAAAGGATACCCAGGACGCCCTGGACCGCCTGGTTTTCCAGGTCAAAAGGGAGATACTGGTTTCCCAGGCCCTAAAGGAGCCATCGGTTTACCTGGGTTAAACGGTGAAGAGGGTAATTTATTTGAAATTCAAGGAATTAGTAACATATATTTAGAACATCGATTTTTATTTCAGGTGAACGAGGATATCCAGGTCCTCCAGGATTACCAGGAGTCACAGTTAAAGGTGAAAAAGGTCTACCGGGTCTTCCAGGCAAAAATGGACGCCCTGGCCTTATTGGAGCACAGGGTGAAAAGGGAGAGAATGGTTTAATGGGATTGCCCGGTAGAAGTGGTCCTCCTGGATTACCAGGACCTAAAGGAATTCAAGGACAGAAGGGTGATCGTGGTGCTGATGGAACTCCTGGTATGGCAGGCCCAATTGGTCCTCCTGGCAGACCGGGCAATGATGGACCTGTCGGTTTACAAGGAGAAAAGGGTGAACGGGGACCACCCGGATTCTACGGAGCTCCTGGTGAAAAGGGAGACCGAGGTTTACCCGGACCACATGGTCCTCCCGGGTTGCCGGGAATGAAAGGAGACAGAGGATTCGATGGTAGACCGGGTCCACCAGGACCAATTGGACCACCGGGCATACCCGGCGTAGTTGGACCTCCTGGTTTACCCGGTCCAAGTGGTCTACCAGGTCTTCCAGGCGAGAAGGGAGACCCTGCACCACCTGGTTTCCCAGGACCCAAAGGAGACCGAGGGTTACCGGGAGCACCTGGGTTACCTGGAGAACAAGGCCCACCTGGTCTTGATGGAATCCCTGGCGCGGTTGGATTGACCGGAGAAAAGGGAGACATGGGTCTAGCAGGTATTGCTGGTAGACCTGGTCCAGTTGGAGAAAAAGGCGATCGAGGAATAAATGGAGTCCCTGGAGTTGCTGGTCTAATTGGCGAGCCGGGACCGAAAGGTGAACCAGGACTACCGTGTGACCATGTTCCAGATTATTTAACCGGCACTCTTCTTGTGAAACATAGTCAAAGCACCGAAATTCCTCAATGTCAACAAGGTCACATTCAACTTTGGCAGGGCTATTCCTTGTTATACGTCGAAGGAAACGAAAAAGCACACAGTCAGGATTTGGGTATTGCTGGATCTTGTATTCGCCGATTCTCTACAATGCCATTTGTCTTCTGTGATGTTAACAACGTTTGCAATTACGCTAGTAGGAATGATAAATCGTACTGGCTATCAACCACTGAACCTATACCTATGATGCCTGTTGAAGAGAGTGACATTCAGCGTTACATTTCAAGATGTGTAGTCTGCGAGGCACCAGCGAATGTAATCGCCGTCCACAGTCAATCATTAGCACTTCCTGATTGCCCCAATGGATGGAGTTCATTGTGGATTGGATACAGTTTTGTAATGGTACGCATTCAAATTAAAAGTTAATATTGTTTTGTATCACTATATTTTCTTTCTTTGTAGCATACTGGAGCTGGCGCTGAAGGCGGCGGTCAATCGCTGTCCAGTCCCGGTTCCTGTTTAGAGGACTTCAGAGCTTCACCATTTATCGAATGTAATGGGGCACAAGGTACTTGTCACTATTTCGCTAACACACTCAGCTTCTGGCTGGCGACAATCGAATCCAACCAACAGTTCCAAAAACCACAAAAACAAACACTAAAAGCCGGTAATGTACGTGATCGTGTGAGCAGGTGCCAAGTATGTATAAAGAATACGTAATAAGAGCGTGGTACTCTAAATAGGAAATGGACTAGTGTAAATGCGAATGCACCAATTACACACATTACCTCTTATTCATTGTTTACGTTTTTATATTCTAATTACTCTATGTATGTGATTGGTAGCATTTTTCTATAATATGACACACTATTTATGTGTTCAAACCATTTAAGTGTTCCTCAACAAACAGGCCATCAGTAAGTACTCGTCAATCAATAATAGTGATACCAAAAAAAGGAGATTGTCAAGTACTTAAATCGAGCTTTTTAACAATTCATATACTGCCGTGCCATGTTTATTATAATAATAATTATTGAATAGTGTAACAAACAAAAAGCATGTAAAAATAATTGTATAGCAAACTAGTTAGTAAGTTTTGTACTAGCTCCAACTTTAATCTGACGACTTTCGTAGTTTTAAAAATATATTTTTATTTAGTGTATAACATTTTTGTCCCCTAAACACAAAGATAATATTTTTTTAATTAATTAATAAAATATATGGTGCTATATATATTGTGTAATAATTATTTTGTAAGGATGCGTTTTCGCTTTAAATTTGCATATTGAGTTTTTTTGAGTTGTTTATTTTGTTATTGAAATTTTATAAGACATTCCCGGATCCAATCATCATTTCTTTCTTTTTATAATTTTTCATTGTTAATCACTCTAGTCAAAGGCTCATGCAATATAAGTAATGATTTTCCCTTGAGTTTCATGCATTCTGCTATAGGTTTATTATAATTTTCAGCTGATTTTATTGCGACACTGCCATTGTGAAATAAAATAATATCTAATTGTAACTCTGGCTTTTCTTTAGTTTCCTATAAAAATTTAAGTGTCTTTTATCTTAATATGCACCAATTTTAAATGCTAATCGACCTAATAGAATTTCAAAAAGCTCAAGAAAAGCATGTTTGGTTGTATATGTTCAGGGACTGTCTTTGAATTTATCTTCTAAAACCTGATTATGCATTCAAGACAGCATCAAGTTAAAAAACTGCCGGTGCAGTTAATTTCTCGTCTACTCATCATAAATTTTTTGCATTAATATTCATAGGAAGGCTGCAGTGTGATGATTTACTTTCCACACATTGACATAAACATTTCCCAAGACACATTACAATGAAGTTTTTTCAAAAAACTTACTATTATAAAAGAAATAAAATCGACCACCCATGACCACAGAAAACATAATAAAAAGCGTTTTGCAATAAATAAACATATATTCTGGAGGAAAAATTCTGGGGTATTAAAAATGGCAAGAAAAAGTAGTCGTTTGGCAAGTTGAAACCATGTAAAGCTCATACAGATATCGAATACTTATTGACGTTAATGCGTTTATTCGCAATATTCGAAAAAGATTTCCAACTGGTTTCATATAAAATTATAATATACTTTTACAATACCAGATTGTTGTCAATTGTGATTTATCGACGGCCAATTATGATGTCCATAGTTCTTATGCAGTCATAAATAAATGAATAATAGGTGCGTATCTACATAAGACGGTTTATTGGTAATTTTTATATGGGCATAGGTGTGTGTAATGTGTACTTAGATCTACTGGTTCTTAACGTCTGATGCCATATAGGGGTAATGTTATTTGTTCAATACAAATCATAAACATATCTGTGCGCGATGGTAATTTAATTTAACTATTGTAAAGTAGGTTGCACTTGAAGTTTTATTTTCGGGAAAATCGGTGGCGGTTCCATGTTTCACAATTAGATGTAAGTGGTTGCGTGTTTTTTGCCTTTGGAGAAAAGGGAACTGTTGCTCTCCAATATTTTCTTACCTAATACCCTAATATAGAAAATTATATTATTTATGATTTTTATATATGGTATACTATTTGTTTGGTGATTAAATTTAAAAAAATCAATGAAAATAGGCATTTTTGAAGAATATCAACAGAACCCTAAAAATAGAAGTAGAATATGACATCAATAAAAGCAGCATATAAAAGGGAAAAAGGGAATAATAATCTGCCATTCTTTTAATGTGATTTTAAATCCAACTCCTTGTTCTCCTAGATATACAATTATAAAATCATCAAAACCTCCTCCTTCGTCGCTTCCAGTTTAGTTAATCGACAATATCAGACTATAATAGTGATATGCGTGAGTTCGTGGTATAAAATAAAAATCTGAATTTCTGAATATTAAAATAATAATTTATCAATTAAACCACGTTAAGTTCCGCATTTTGGTGCGAGGTCACTAACACATACCAAGTTCTTCGTTATAATAATATTCGATGGACATCGTCCTGCATTCAACATTGAATAGGCCAGTCTGCGATGGTATTTGCACCTGCCGGTGTACGTTTGTACCACACAAACATTACACATTCACATTCATACCGGTACAGGTGTTAGTTTGGAACTGACCGCCAGTTATAGCCTCTTCCAAAAAAGCTGCTGCGAAACGATCACTTATTAAACGTATTCCAGACCATCAATCCCGACGACAATAAACACACTCTCAGCAAAAGCAGCAGCAGCAGCAGCAGTCGCAGCTCGTGCTGCTTCCTTCAATCCCGCGCCTTTAACAGCCGCATTTTTTTCAATGATTCGTACACCTGGACTTTAAAATGCAAGAAGTGAAACGATATCACTAACGGACCACCACTTGCGACTGAGGCCCAGCGGATTTATTTTCAACGGCTTTAAAAAGATATCAAATCAATGAAATGTGCCTGACAATTCAGGTTTTTAATGAGATAGTTAAGTAAAACTGTCAAACGTACAGTCTTCCTATTCCAGGAAGAGATCCAAAAACGAGTTTGTTGAACCCCAAATAATGGCAATTTGTTAAGTAAATAATCGAAAATATCATTATTTACGCACGTCTTGCCTAAACAAGTTTGATTTTCACTTGCAATCATACTTAACTTCAATTACACATGGAGAAGTAGAAATTGTTATAGGAATTTTTTAGCACTTCAAATGTGAACCGTCTCCAATCCTAAGGAACATCTGTTTTGTCCTTGGTCGTAAATAATAACCCCGGAAGACGGGGTAAAGGAAAGGGTTGTTCAACCTGACCGAAATAACGGTACCTTTGTTGGGGCGATTCGCCAATATATTTATTTTTTGCTATTATGTAGGATGATGGCACAGCACGGGTTATTTCATTTAATCGGTAAAAAATTTTATAATGGCCAAGTGGGACACTTTTATAAGAAATTCGTTAAGAAAGAATGAAATGGATAGAGAGCAGGTGAGAAGCTTTGGTTTATAAACCATTGGAACTCATCATCCTCACATAAAGAGGGTTTCCTTTCTCTTTCTAAAAGGCAGTTGGTGTGGCACGCGTCTGGCTTGTGTGCGTTTACTGCGTTAATAAATTTTTGCCCTCTGGACATACGATATCTTATTAAATTTTACATCCTAGAATAGAGGAATAGACTAGCTGCTATATTCAACGCACAAGCCATCAAGATGACACTCTTTTTGAGTTTAGGTAATCCAGTTTTTTTTTCATTAGCATGTCATTATCTGAATAAAAAAGTCCTATTCGGTAGTTATACATTAGTAATCAAGTCGAATATGAATATTTATGAGTCGGTTGATGTTTCTAAAAAGATTAAGATTATTTGGTGCACAACAAAGTGAAAACATTTTTTTTGCAAAAAAGTTAGGATTCGTCAAATATCCTTAAGCACTTGTGAAGATAATTAGCAAACTGATGAATTTCAACGTAATAAAGGATTTAAATGATTTAATATACGAGTATAACAATTAACTTTTGCAATATGCTTTGTAGCTGATTAGGTACATATTAGCGAAAGTCTCATTAAAATCTAAAACCTTAACAATGATAAAATATACAACGAAGAAATGTTGTGTTATTTTAGTGAAATATAATTGTAAAAGAAATGTTATCTTTCTTAATTAGTCGAATAAGGTATATCGCTAAGTAATTCTAGTCCTCTGATACGTTCGTGAACTCGTTATGCAATGAAGTATTTCAAATACCTAAATTCACTTGCTTTGCTTGTGTAAAATATCAAATTGAATTTGCAAGTCTCGCACTTAAATCACGCATTAAAAAGAGGATTTTTTTCAGTTAATGCATAAGACTAAAGGAATGTAAAGTTGTAAGAATAAGAAGGTCTCTTATGTCCTGCAATTAATAGTTCAATAACATTGCAGTTTAAGCCTTATTCAGAATTAAAAAAAACATCAAATTTTTCCTTTTTTTTGGGTTTTCACACGGTGATTAAATATTACAATCTTTGAATGTTTTCTCTAAATCATTTTGAAATTCGTAATCGTGACCTTTATTTAAAAACTTGTAACTTGATCTTCTATAAAAATCTTGTAGATAACAGCAGTGTGCACTTGTCTTCTTCATATTCTTAAATGGATTTCATCCACAAACATGTAAAATAATTTCTTGACCAAGTAGGTCACATACCAAAACAGATGCCCAAAAGTGATTAATATGGAATACAGTCGCTAATCCATTTACATATTGCGTGCTTTCATACAATTTCATATTAAAAGTAATAATTTATTATTAACAAAAAAATGTTCATCTATAGTTTAACAAATATATATAATTTCATGGTAATTTATATAAATTGTGCTCTGTTTTCTCTTGTAATGCACCGAATTTTTTTCGGACTGTATTACTATACATATAGTGTTCTGAATTTTTTATTTTCCAAATAAATAATTGTGGTTTACATTTTCAATTTTTTAGGGAGATGTTAATTTCGGGGAAAAATTGTAAACAATTATCTTTAAAAATTGCAATTATAATTTCCACTTGGTCACTTTCCTACTTCACCATAAGCATTGGGTACTCATTTTTCAATACAGAAATGGAAGTACTTTAAGAAAGTGCTCGAAAAAGCGAACTGTTCATTATTTACAAGATTTATTAGATTAATTTTCAAATAGGTATCATTATTATTACCTTTTTGCTCTTTTATCCCTTAGGATCGTTGCAATTAATTATATTACATATTTTCAATGAATTGAAAAACAGTGTAAGGAAACCACTCTAAGAAGAACATGTTTCAACAAGTGATGGAATGAACAAAAAATATGTTGCTTTTACAAATGTGGAATATAAAATACTTTCAAATCATTCGGTAAAAATAGTAATTAGATTTTATTTTTGTGATAGCATACCGTGATGCCTTTATAATATTAGTGATCATTTTAAATATTAGATGGATGGATATACATAACTATCCTTGCTTTAAACAGAAAACATTCTTTATTTTTTTGTAAACCAGTTCTCAATCTGCAATATGAATGGAAGGAAAATGGTAAAACGAATCAATTACAGGTATTTTATAAAATGATTATATTAATGTATTGGTTTTGTTGAATATGTATTTATATTTCTTTTCCTCATAAATTGACGAGGAGAGAATCGATTTAGTGAAACGTAGTAAATTAAATTTCAAATTGTTTATGATGTTGAAATCTCCTAATGTCAATCGAAGAATCTATTTATTTTTTATAAGAACAAATATACAAGGTATAATAAATATGTGTACCTAGGTACCTATTAGGTATTAATAAAATGAATCCACCTCGTCTATAAGTTGTTATAAAAAAATCTATTAGAAACTCACGCATATATGTATATAATACAATAGCTACATGTAGGCATTAACAAGACAATTTCATTAATTTAATGTTATTATTGATTTATCGGTTGTTTATTAAAATTACATATTTTCCGCACTATCACAATATGTACATACCTTATAGAAAGTGTCAATCCTCAATCTAGAGAAAAAGACAGGTGCTAAAAAGAAGCAGTTGGATTTGCAAATGGACAAAGTGGTAACCTACTTGTGTTAAATGTGGAGAGACATTAAAGGAAAAAAAATCGTTTACTTGACGTATAGTTTAAGCCCATGACAAAATGTACGACAATAAAACAAGTCCAGAGAAGAGAAGCAGCCAGAAGCGCATCGTTTCGAATATTTTTAATATGCAGCCTTGTAGGCAAAACTCATTGACAAAAAAGTATATTTTAAAAGTAAATTATTACGGAAATAACATACACCGAATGCAGATGTGTCAGTGTGGTGCTATAAGCAATTACGTTCTGGTATTACAATTTTTTAGTCTTATATTCACCGAATAATTACCCACCTATATGTGTGTATATACATACATTTTTCCGTTAATTGGTTATTTCGCATACATAAACCACTTAAGGAAAATCGTTTTCGTTGCCTTGTTAAAATACATCTCAAGCTAAAGAGATTTTATTTCTTCATTTTCTCAAGATCAATTTATGATTTCGCTTTTATGGAATTGATTTTTAGTTCAGACTCTTTCGGTCTCTTCCAAACTGTTCCGTATGTGGCATGATTTCAGTTCATTTTCATCACCGTTTCAATAGCTGTAGGGTTTCGCGTTAAAAAATTCTTTCATTTCATCTTGTGTGGCACAATCAAGTGCCTTCTCCTAAATAGAAAACGACTTTTATATTTTTATTGGAAAAAACTCTTCTGCATTCAAAGATTGGAAAGGTGCTTTGAACCCCTATTGAAAACTGAAAGTTAGATTGAGCGATTAGACCAATATGTTAGAGAACAGAAAATCGTGATCGAATAATAAAAAACACCATTTGGGAGCCGGAACAACATTCGGTACAGGTAAAAAAAATATTACAACACTAACAGTAAGAATATATCCACATAGTGGAGGTTGTGGCTGATTTTTTAATCGTCGAAAACGTGTCCAGTTACTCGTTTGAAGCCGTATTCGAAAAAAATTGGTAACAAAGAGTTAAACGTCGGATAGATCACCTCTCAGGATGGCGCGCGCTTTCAGCACTCGCCACTAATACAAATTAAACCACTTATCTAATCAACTATTTTATATGGTGAGAACCATCAAGTGTAACACGTAATTAAAAAATAGCGTGAATTTGAAATGAAATCGCTGCTGGCTTTTTGGCACCTGTTAAATTGTTTCAATCGTCCCATTTTTTGATTTCCTAGAATTCCATAACTTGTTCATCAGCACTCAAATAAGCGTCTACAGAAAACAAGTCATAAATTCTCCTCCTGGTTAACTCGCACATTTCCATCTACATATGTATACATGTATGATGTTAACGGTTTTCCCATTTAATTTAAATTATATTTCAATTACACTAAGATGGCATACAATACAGCATATATTAACAATAAAACATATAGCATAATATAAGCATATCTAAATACGTAAAAGAATCTTTGAATTACCTATAAATCATTATCCGTATATGACATGTAAATGCTATATTGTTATTATATAAGTTTATGGTAATGTTACAGGGCATTAAATGTAATTTACAATTGAAACTGTATTCAAAGATACCATTTGTCATTACAGTAATTTTATATTTCATATAATATTATCTTCTTAAGAGAAATGCATACCAATGGATGCGACCAAGACTCTTCCAAACACCCATCTGTATACCTATAAAAACTCATTTCTTCTATATGCAAATAAATTTTGAAGAATTAATTATTGGTGATATATTAATGTCGATGTGGGAAAAGTTCTGATGCGTAAGACAGAAGTCATGGTGTCGTCGCTTTGTAATGAAAAATTGATTTTATATTTAGATTCTTTACCTATTATCCAAGATGCAATAATAAGATTCTTCTATAATTAATAAAAAGGAAGTTTCATTAATCAATTTCAAATAAAATGACGAAATTAATAGCCAGTTTCAACTAAACAATAAACTCACTTGGAATACCTAAATATCGTCCCACTAAACCTTTTAATGATGACTATATTCATACTTATTGATAACTTGTGGATAATTAAAAGGTCAAGCGGTCAAAAAGCTTTCTAGGTGACTTTGACTAAGTAATCAATGATTTTTAAAATTAATTATTTAACAAAGTTTTTTTATTTGCTGTTGTTTTTTCTTTCTAGGTCTGATCAAATTATTAAGCAATTCGTTTGATCAGATCAAAAAATTCCTTACATTTTCCTTTCGAACAACGAATTTGTATTTCTGGCAATTTGACCACCAAAGAAACAAATACCAACTATGGTATCACGTACCGCTTCTATCCGCATCGATCCACCAGAAAGTCATCATCATCATACAAGTATGAAGAGAGTTTTAAGACGCGCGTTAAGTATAGAAAAACAAAAACGTTCAAGTCTCATCAATAGTACCTAATCAGGAAAATATCGTTTAATTGGACGCGTGCAAACACGCGTACTTTATATATGGTATAATGGTATGGCGACCATTTCAATGACAATCACAGACCGATAGTCAACTAATTAGTCTCATTAGCAGCTAAGGACATGATTTCATGGAACCATTTTATATATATGTATATAATATCGGAAAAGAAATGCGAGGACACGTCCAATCAGTGTACGGCGTTCTGCAATTACTATTTTAACAATTATACGCCTCGGTAGGACTGCTGTTTATGGTTTTGCTTCGTTTAATGTATGTTGTAGTAAGTTATTATGTCTTTAGCTCTTTAATAAATTGCTAACGAGTGTAGATAGGTTGTGTAAGCGTGTGCGAGCAAATAGCGTTACATCAAACGGAGACGATGTGCATTTTACATTTAATTAGACAAATTAAATGAATGTGAGTACCCTTCAGTATTAGGTAATCGGCGGACAGTAATTGATTTCTTTGAAATTTCATTTTTGCGCAAAAGTTGCCGCACAATTTGCATACATTTCAATAAAATTTGATTACCGGCATATGTCCACACAATTATACAGTCGATTATGATTATTAGTGGATATAAAGCATATGTAAAATTGGATGGTACTTGTAAATTCGCACGTGCTGACCAGCCACAAATAAGTAAATGATGTAGGTCATGCTTTTTGCTCACCTGTACACTGGTTATAAGATCGTAATTAACCACCACCCGATAACAATCAGATTTTTATCTGTTTAAGCCGGATGTGATCTGCTTACTTGAGGGCAACGTTTACTAATACCAGTGTGTACTTTTTTATATCCATATAGGTACATACGTAATATACACACATCTTATGGAAGGTTTAAAAAAAAAATTGTAAATTATTCCAAAAAAGAAACGCATTGGAATGCTTAAATATTTCCAAGCTTAATCGTCAATGTTTTACGCTGCTGATACTGTGTAATTAATAATTAATTTATTGAGATTTTAATTGATATTGAAGGTATACAGGAAGTGGATGCTCGTATTTTTGAGTTGGAGGCTCGTGCCAAAGGGCATGCGAGTATGTAATGTTGTGTTATGTAAGTTGATTGGTAGTCTGGTTTTAGGGAATTTTAATATCTAGTATTATGTGTCGGTAAATAAAGCATTATAAAGGGACAGTGTTGGTTTGAAAATATAACATTCGTTCCGCATTTATAATTTTATTTATTGCTCCCAGCTTTTATTTGCTTTAAGAAGAAATAAATTATTATTTAATCACATTTTCAGTGAATCTCCAAATCGCACACAGCAATTTACAAATTAGTACTTTACATTAAATAAAGGGGAATTATGTGTTTTCTTTTTTTCAGTGACATACATTTCTTATTAATATATTATTACAGTGATAAGTTATGAAATTACATTTTGCAGAGCGATGTTTACTGGTGTGTTTTAGCCCCTTCATTAATCTTGAATTAAGTGTGAATGCTTGTGTACCTGTTTAAGGTGTAAAAAAGTAAAACCGAGTAGGTATTTAGGGCGTTTTTTATTATCAATTTCAGAAGACCAAACATTAATACATATACTAAACCTATTTGTGCTGGGATTCTTAAATACATTTAAATATTAGTTATGTCTAAAATTAAAAATAGGTTTCAGAAACTATTACATAAATGTAGGTAGGTACATATAATATTGGGTACTAGATAAATGTAGGTAGGTACTTTTGAACCAATAATGCAGTTTACAGATAAGTACTTTGGTACTTACCAATATAACACATTTACAAACTCAATAACTTCATCAGACTATCCACAAATTTCTAACATTCTAAAAATTAAATAATTCCAAATCGTAAATTATTTCTAAGGATATCTATACATAAGTGATTATAATCTAATGCGTATTAGGGAAATACGGAAATTTTGTTCGTAAACAAACAATTCAAATTTTAACTTCATCATCTTTCAGTACAAATGTACCAAACTCTCATTAACTAGACTTTTAATTCATCATCAAGAACATTACTTGTTTAAATAAAAAAAATTGTGTACGTCATTTATGTGTGGTTTTGAATCTTGGACTTCAGAAACTTAGAATCAAATTAAATAATTATTTTTATAATTATCTCGCAGCATTTCACGATTTTTAATCTATTTGATTGGGTACTCTGTGAATATTTAAGACGACATCTAATGAATTTCAGAGAAGCGAAATGAAGCTATGAAAAAGTTGAAACCATTACTTAATGGCGACTTTGTAATTAAATTTTTCACAATGTTGTGTCTATAAATATTACATAAGTATAAGTAATTAGCTCATCTGATAAAGAATAGAGGAGGAGAATGTGCAAACATTCACAACTTATATAATTCTCTTTCTTCTTAAGTGATAATGTGGGATTTCCCCAAACTTCAAATTCTATTATCTTTTCTCTATTACAAAGTACAGTCCAACTATTGGAAATTTTAGAATTTGATAAAGGAGAGGGCAAAAAACTTCAATCCTTGTTTACCTACTACTAACAGCTAAGAATAATTTAACGATTTATTCTTATGAAAAACAAACTTTTATTTCAGGAACATATCAATATTAATATAATTAGAAGTGTTAGATTAACATTCATATTATGGGTAGGTTAGGTATATAGATTTTTATTTTGACATTCTGTTATTAAACTGTTCATATATGTTATAAAAAGCTTTGAAAATTCCCTTTAGAAAAATCATCAAGTAGTAAAAATCTATCCTATAATCAAAGCAGGTGATTCCCACAGTTGGGGCGACTACAATCTAACATCTACATTCTCATTATATCATTAATAATTTAATATGACGCCGCCAATAATCTGATAAAAACCTTCCTCTTTTACCTCATCTTTGTCATTTCCGCATTCTCCCTCCTGTTATACATATCCCATCATACTACATTTATATCTTTGATAATACACTAGTCTTTATTTTGATTGCATATATTCAAAATAAATAATAAATTTACCTCCAATCCAATACCCACATGCCACTAATTTATTATTTATCCGCTATTTGAAAATGTTTTACATGTGTGTGTTTTTATTCGTTTTCATCGGAAATTCAGTTACCTACCAGAAAAACATTTTTTGGCAATAAAATGTTGGACATTCTTCTGCTGGGCGAAGGTAGTTTATCGTACAGTGCGTCTTTTTACTGGACATACTTCGAATTTTATAATCCTTAAGTACTTTTAAGAAAATGACGCGAAAATATTTTTCAATAAAAAGAAAATGTGATCAATTCCAGTTAACATAAAATAAACTTATTTCAGTGTTTACCTCGTAGGAGAATGGATAACTTAATTGATAATTAGGTATGCATTTATGTACCACCATCACACACAGTTTAAATAAGTAGTTCCTTGTTTTTTTATGAAGTTGATTAATTAATCAATCGATATACATAAAATATCTGCAAGTGTAAGCACGAGGCATACACTTTTAATATTTATATTTTGAACAGTGAAAAGCAGGTGCCAACTGCCATTTAGATTTGTACGTACCGTGACCGTCACTGCTGCTTGTATTCCTGTTTTATCTTCTTTTCAGGTATATCTTTACATACATACAACGTTTGTTGTCCTTTATGTATGTACACACAGAGTGTGGCTCTGTTTGATAACCATGTACGGAAATGCTTCTCTTCTCTATACTTGTGCCCTAAAGCATGCTAAAAATAGAGGAAAAAATGGCACGACAGATGGTGGAAATATTTGTGCACTGCAGACACGTATACTTTTTGATAATCACAAAATTTAAACGTTTATATTTAGAAAGATGGTCTTTTTTGTGTTTGGATTTGGGTCAAGGAATAAAACGGTTTTTAACCATTGTTTCGCAAAAGAATTGATTTTTGGGTCCAAGTTTGTAAAAAGTCAGAAATTCGGATGTCGCCTGAGGTTGTTCCAAGAATAGTTTCCAAATTTTTTATCTATGTCTTTTTATCGAAGGGTGAATATTTCGGTGTCTTCCTTAATTTTTTATTATAAGATTACAAAATAAGAATAAGATCTGAATTTGTTTTCATCTAACAGTTGTAGATTTTGATCATTTATCAATATAGTACCTACACCATGGATATTTCTTGAAAATAAATGCAAATGAAGCCAGCGTTTTGAATTTTGTGCAAATAATATAGAGAATCGAATATATAAAATCGAAATAAGTATAGGTACATACATTGTGCAACTAATTTATTGTTTTAGACAAATTGTTGGTAAATTAATTTTTGTCTCTGTAATGGATTCAAAAACATATTGTCTAATTTATTCTTGAATCTATTCTACATCGAACTAGAATATTTTATTCTGATCTTATACCTACCTACATTTGTTGCTCAATTGAACATTCGATCTTTGATTATCCGTCATTTCTAGTTATGAATAAATTAATAACACTGCTTGTAAGTCTACGAGTATATGGGTACTTATACTTACTTATTATAGATCGTCTAAACGACGGATAATAATCACTTGGAAATAAGACTTTATGTAAAAATTCAAATAAAAGAGCGACATTTTATTCAACATATATTTTAAAAACTCACTTTGACAATTCTTTCATTTACATGTTTAAAAATACAAATAATACACCCACAGTATCTAAAAAAAGTACAAACAAAATAATAACTAAAATACAACATTTTATGTCTTTCATTTACTCTATTTAATTTCAACTAACAATTTGAAAGAAGGCACCCTTTACAGAACATTATATTTACATTCAAATGTAATATTCATATGAAAAAAGAATCTACCTATTCACAAACTACAATTCGTAACTCGCATACCTGTTGTTTTTGAGCCAAACACAGAATAACTAGATCATAAAAAAGGAATCTTTGGTTTTTTCAGCTGTATGAAGTTTTACTAATAATTTTCTAGCAAACTTAGTGTACATATATTCGCTAGCACAAATCATTAGTAAAACTATAAGTCGAAGTGCAAATATAAAACAGTGAAACAAAAAAAATTTCGTGCACTACAAAAATGGGAAAGGAAATTTCGCAATATTTGCACTCTTTTTACAACAAGGTAACAAATTTACAAAAAATATATTCCTAGACTAGACTGGTCCTACGTCCCAATGACACATGTTTATCAATTTATGTACAAAAGAAAAACAAAATAATGCTTAAGCGTATATACTTAGTTTATAATAACTTTGGTCATTTTTGGACGGAATTATGGCACCAATGCTTATGGCCATGTTTTCACCTAAATGGCACCGTAGACACGGGTACTTGAATATATTTTCCATTTTCTTAATATCTGGTCGAGACTTAATTAACTCCGCTCAGCACTACTGCTCACCTCTTGTTTAACGTCCATCTCTTTGTCCTTCCTATAAAGTCCACTCATCATTGATTCGGGAACGGTGGGATGCTGTGATTCACGATGCCTTCGCAGATCCACTTTTCTTTGGAATGCCTTTTCGCACAAACCGCAGGAAAATGGTTTGTAGCCGGTGTGCTTGCGCATGTGTGTAATTAGATTCGAAGATTGGCTGAAAGCTTTCGAACACACGACACACTTGTGCGGCTTTTCACCTGAAACACAAAAGGGGTTGAAATTAGAGACTTTATGAACTGAAAAGGTTTCAACGTGTTTTCAAGGTAAATCTAATAGCATTGAATTTTAATTTCATTTATGAGCGACGGAGATTAGCAAGGGCGTGTTTATGCGGGCCTTATACAACCTTCCTTGTTATACCAACATTAACCTTGCTCTTCGAACAAATGGAAAATTAATAAAAACCAAAGCTCTTCATCTGCATATACATGAAAATATCATTAATAACGCTTTAACCGGCCTTGTTAGCGTACTGTGTTCGAATGTTGAGCGTGGATGATACCGTTACGATAAAAATTCCAATTTTGATAATGACTTAATTTTATTATGGAACAATAAATATTCGAGAAAGTGATGTCTTAACAAGGATAAGTGCATATATGATGATAATTAAGTAGGGTAATAAGAAGAGATACGGAAGTTTTAATTTGTTGTCTCTTATTCGGAGAATATCATTATTGTTGGGTTTTAATGAGGTGAAATGCAACATGTAGGAACCCAGCGGGAGAAAGACCTTAGAATTGATGTAAATATAGGAAGTATTATTGTTGGGTAATAACATTGTTTCTCTTAAATTAATGTTTAATAAGGATGTATATTACAAAAAATTGTTTTCCATACGCTATAAATAAAATATGAGCTTGCAAGAAATAGCGTTTTGGATATCTTCAAAAATACCGTAAAATATTTTTATACTTAAAGAAAACAGGTATTTAGAGGTTTTTTTTAAAACCGTTTATAAGAGTCAGAATATTCGCAAATGCGAAAAGGCCGTCTTTTCGCCCGCATCAATTGCAAAACGGACGGTTAACATTGAATTCCAATCGGTAGTACCTTCTATTGTCCTTATAATTATTTCCAGGACTTAATAACAACCTTATTATTATTCACACCTGCCACAAATACACAAACAAAGTATATATAACGGCCAAAAATACAATACACAACCATCTTTCTAATCGCTCCGGATTTAATTTATAGTCCGTAGAAACTTTCACTGAAATTATCACCCTGAAATTAGGTATTACAAAATAATGACGCTACAAATGTATAATAGAGAAGTGTATAAGTATTAGTGAGGCATTTTTCACATTACATATTCAACAGAGAATAAAGTGTAAGTTAATAAATTATTTAAATAATTGCTGCTCTAATGAGGTCTGCGACAAATAGTACACTCTTTTTATAAAAAATGTCAGAACAAACGGAGACAATGTAACATGTTGTATGATGAATTATTGTCGTATAAACGTGTGTAATGGGAAAATGCATCTTATCAGATATCATTTTGTCAAACAGATATAATTTAGTAATTGTCCTGTGTATTGCGTCGTATAACACAAACAATATTTGCATAATGTATAAGTTTTATATTATTATAAGTAGTGAAACCCTTTATTATTATAAATGGACGTGTGATGGGCAAAAAAATAACACTCAAACACAATAGAAACAATAAGCATAATTTTTTGTTGTTGCTTTGTTAAACCTCGATTGCATATAGGAGTAACCTTAACATATACCTAGACAACTAGCTTATTATTATGACAAATGGAGACACAAGTTGTGCATTTTTTACTAATATCCTATTTCCTTATCTTATTACTGCGAACACCACAACGAAAACGCGTATAATTGCTGAACAACAATAATCGTAACACAAATACACACGCTAATTAATATTTCCAATTTACCAATAATAATAAGACAGCTTTAATTGTTGAATTGGCTGAAAAAAGCAACGCACTTAAAACGATTACCATTATTATGACTTATTATGATTGACATAAAATGACGTATACATTGACATACATTTCAACGATAAAGGTTCTCGTCTCTTTTTTTAATAAGCGTTAAATTTATTATTCTCTCAATAAGTTCTATGACGGTATGGACTGTTTATAAAGTCGGCTATTTCGATACAACTTTTTGATTAAAAATCAATTTAGCAAATGCGATGACATGCTATATATTGAAAAATCTGAAGGAATTATTTATTGAGCATGTCCATTTGTGGACCGAGGAAAACATTATACAAGTTTCAATGAGAAAAAAATGCATTTTTTCCACAAGTTTTTTCACTTAACTCTCCGTCTTGTACATTACTGCAGTCCGATATCCCATTCCGATAAAACACACACTTAAAAAGGAAACGTGCTTTATTTTTCCAGCAAGATTTTTTCATTAAACTGATATTAAAAGATTTCATTACTTTCAGTCTCCATTTGTCAAGTAGAATCAATTATTGGAAATTGTTTTGAGTTCGTTTGAAAGTCGATTAGCGCGATGATTTTGAGAATTGTCAAAGAGGATTTTTTGTTTTGAAAGTGGCCCCAAAAGGCAGGCATTCCATCCAATTACCCATCATAACACCTTGTTGGAAATAATTGTCCCAATTGTAAACTAATCTGTTCACATTTCGAGAACATCGCCTGAATAATGTAAAAAGCACACAAACAAACAAGCACCAAAATACATCAACATGACATTACATGTAATTATCATTTCACAAGTGGATTCTTCTGTTCACTTCTCATCTCTCTTGATGCACCCAATACGTCAGCAGTGACAGAAGAAACGCACCGAAAAAAGAGGAAACTCTCCAACATTCCCTTTGGATGAAACAAGAACACACAGCAGAAGTAATCATTTTTATCGTTAATCTAAATGTAATCGTTTCGAGTAGTATTTTATTAAAGCACGTGTATAATTAAATTTGATGTGATCTGTAGGATGGAATGGGATTGGTGATCTTTGGGCAATGCCGTAAGGATCACTCACCGACGTAAATTACACAATTATTAATTTCAATCGGGGACCGAGGAATAATAGTAATTATAACTGTTAAATCTAATCTATATTTCTGTCTAACTACTGGTTTGTATTTGAAGTTGAGTTTTGTTTATATAAATTAGAAATCGTAAAGACGTTAGATAGATTGAAATCTCGAAATGCGGAGGAGGAACACAACTTACAACTAACTATACAACTTGTTTTCTATTTGCAGTTCTGACTTTGATTCATCTGAAATCAAGTTTCGTTTATACGTATATAGAGAAAGAGAAGGATTTGAATGTGGTTGTTGTTGGCTTCATGCATGACCGACCTGCAATTTTGCATATGGGAAACAGGCACGTGTGCCGCCTAACATCATTCATTAACAATGCTTAATGTATCTAATTAATAGGTATATGGGACTAAATTAAGCGTTATTATTTAATGATTCCCCCTCATTTTTATCAAATTGCATCTACTAACAGAGGGAAAAATCGATTATCAATTATAGATTCATTGTTTATTGTATTAATGAAATTGTTTGTGTTATTTAATAAATATAAGTATAAATAAGAGGACAACAGAGGAGGAGGAGGAAAAAACCATAAAGGTCGACAATTTCACTTCAATTATAATAAAACATTCCAATAATAAAATAAATAATAATAAACGATACATTAGTGTATTTTTCTTGTGGTTGAATGATTTCAATTTTATTATTCTTCACAACAACCCCTTTTACACATTTACATAATTAGAAAAATTTACTCTTTTCTATTATTTATTTGATTTGTCATAGATGAATGCATCCTTGCTCGTTGTTGTGCGATAATAAATACTTTACATACACACCACTTTAGGAATTAATATTTTTTCCTCATTGTAATGATGCATTATTATTGAATGATGGAAAATAAAAACGCATTTCCATACAATATAAGTATACGTTTTAGGTCATAAATTTTAATCGATCACATTTAAATGAAAATTAATATCCTATCATAAATCTATACATCATGTAAAAGTTCCAAGATGAATAACAATACGTCTATGATTGACAATATATGCGATGTGAGTTTACCTACATGTAATGTGCATTTTTCATTTCGAATTGAATTTCATTAAAATGTGATTATGATGACGATGATGGCAGTATGTGGAATAACAAGATAAAGAGTTTTAATTTTTTTCAAACTAGTAATCGACAGCTGATGACTAATGACTGATGAAGAGATTGGTTTTTGTCGTAATACCTACATATAATAGTGTGTAGGTGTTTAGACAAAAGTAAAAAGCTTTAAATTGTACTCTAATGGAATTCGAAGTGATGAATAATTTGTTTTACCATTGACATTTGTATTAGGAATTTGCATTCACTAATTAAATTGATAAAATTAATGTTTATGTTTAATGCCTTGTTTAAATATGACAAGATTTGTTAAACGTATAACGGTTTAATCTAATAAAAGATTAAATTGATTAAGGTAAAATTAATGTTTCGGTTCCAATAACAATGAGACTAAAATCAATTCCAAGCGATTTCAAGCTATTACTTATAACATTTTTCTTTTACTGATAACCAAAAATGCATTGGAAGAATTATAGTCGTATTATTGGTGACAAAAATTAAAAACAATAAATGCTTTGAAGAACGTTTTTTTAAATTATGTCGCCTTTTGATGACAATAAAATGCCCCGAAAACGAAAATTTGAGCATGTATAACTAACGACCCGTTCACAATTTTTTCCCGGCTGCACCCTTTCCTACTTAAATTATTAATTATTAACATGTGCAAAAAGCAGAATGCATTTGATCAGATTTATGACTCATTCAAATCATGGACTATCAATCATTGCAATATTTATTAGCATGATAAATAACAAGCGTAAGTCAATAAAGAACCTTCCTTCATCCTCAATGTGTCCGTCATCTTTTTAGTATAGCAATAAAGAACGCATTTCTTGGACATGAGAAAATGTTTGTATTAAAAATTCGCACGTATATCTATGGAAATAAATAAAAAAGTAGCATCATTCATCGCCTGCAAACGACACTTTAACAAAACGGAAGTGTATAGGGCGCTTCACATTCGAACTTCCGGTTCAGCACGTGCATAAGCGTGTTTCACTATCACGAAATCCTTGTGACATTCTTTTCTATTTTTCTATTTTGTTGTACAAGTTAATCATATGGTATTATAAAATTTATAAGAAAAGGACACAAACCACTCCCTCAGTCGCTCAACAATATTATTATTATTATTAAATGTTATATTACTACTTACGGATTTAGTTTTAAAAATATTCCTTCTTTTCCATAAATAATAGATGGTTTTTTAATAAGTCATCTTTTATGCAAATTATATATTTCTATATCAAAACTTTTTCAATGGAAAATCAATTGTTGTCTTCACTTACCGGTGTGTATGTAGGTATGTTTCTTCATGTCCGATTTTTGATGGAACCGTTTACCGCAATACTGGCAAGGATATGGTCTGGTGTCGGAGTGGATTAGCAAATGTGTGGATAATGTCGAAGAGCGTTTGAATGATTTTCCGCATTGCTGACACTGGAAAAGAAGGAGAAGTCATTAGAAATGTTAAATAGCATAAACAAATTTCTTATTCTTAAATAAAGTCATAAATAAATCTCCATTAATCGATAAATAGCTAATGTCATTTGCAAGCATTCGTAAAGAATACGCTTAGATTTAATGGATACAATTTACCACCGACTTTACCCTTTAAATAATTTATTAATATTATAGCGGGGGTTATAGGTAAAAGTTGGGATCATTTATATTCGATTTTCTATGTGATTTCAGCCCTTAATGTGAATAAATGCTAATCATTTATAACATCATCATTATATACATGTAGGTATACATATATACTACCTAAACCGTATATCTTTAAACGATTTCAATACTAAGAAGGAATTACTGATATACTTAGGTGGAGTTTGTCTTTACTTACCAAGACCAAGTGTAATCAATTATGCATGGGGCAATATCTAACTTTATGTATGTATAATAATACGGGTCTAGATTATTAAAATCTCCCTTAATGTAGAAATGTATAATAATCAATTTATATTTACGGTCATTAGAGGAGTTTCCAACAACTGAAATCGGTTCGTGGGCGTAAATTATTTAAAGCAAATAATTTAGTACTAAATAACTTTAGTTTTTTCGTAAACGCCCATAAATGTCCCAAATCTACTTTAACTGAAAACAAAGACAAAATGTTCTATTTTTATCAAATTGGAATTTTACATGGTCATTGAAATTTTGATTTTTGTTGTTTCGGAAATAGGAAAAATCTTTCAATACAACCTCCGCGAAATTGATTTTTCCTCGTCGGCGTTCAATCAAATTTCGTCTAATGACTCTTTGTACATCATGGGACAATTAAATGTCATCAATAAAAAATGCATACGGTTATAGAGTTTAGATTTTTCTGTATTATACCTAACAAATCCGTATGTATAAAGTAGATACCTCGGTAGGTACTTTAGTTATGATGTGAACAAAGGAAAATGTTCTCATATTTCATCATTAATTTTTCATTGATGATATCGTGACAAAAAGTAGCCATCAACTACAATATATACACACAGTTCTTATTAAACATAGAAAAGAAAATAATATAAATGAAAACAAATAAATATTCTGTAATTATGAAACAATTAAATCGACAGAAACGATGTGAATCGCTACAATTCCTTTAAATAAATGAAAAGCACAAAGCAATTAAAATGATGATAGGAACTACCCTATTTTCACTTATCTGTTTCTCTCTTTTTATATCCACCGCAGGAATTAAATCGAATAAGTGGTGTAATTAAATGTCCGACAGGTATTAAAAGAAATTCAACTACCTATACCTACTATAGGTAATAACACCACGCGGACACAAAATAGAAATCATCGTCATTAATAATTCCAATCGGGACAGATGATGGTTTCCAAAAAATGTTGATTCCTTTTTTCTTTAAAATATTTTCATTTATTATTACGACTGTATTTGCCTTTTAATGAAATATGTAGTAATAACCGGCATTCAAAATCGATTCCATATACGAGTATGAACCTATTTATTTTTTATAGAAAATCTAAGCTATATACAACACAATATTTTAATAGCCCTTTACTGTCCACATATATATTACAATAACGTCACAATTACGTTGTCTGCGGACATATCGATAGTAATTGCACCCATTTAGATAAAGGTAATTATTTTTTTCCAGAATTGCACTAATTAACTATACACGCTTGTGGAAATTAAAAATAAGGAATATTATGGCACTGGAAAACAAGGCAATCGCGGCCGTTATCGCAATTTTTATAAATTACAGGATTGTACGTTCTATTTATGGCAAACCGATACGACAACATAGTTATTATTGTTGTTGCTAAATGGGTTTATGTTTGTGTTTGTACTACCTTAAATCATAATAAATGATATCATTCCGATTTCTGTTGGTTGGTGTGCACTAAAAATGCAGTGATTTGTTTTTCAAGTCATAACAGTATCGCGCGGGGAATAAAAACGAAACAATAATATCAAACAATCATATGTATTTCCTTTCGGATAAAGCAGCACACGAAGAGTGACGTCAATAAAGTTCGCGATAATCAAAGTTTTACTATTTAATTGTAATACAATAATGACTCTATTTTCCTTCATTGTGTGTCGGTAATGAGGTCTGTGATAGGTGTTTAATTATTTATAGAAAATAAAGTAACTTACAGTAAATTGTTTTTCGCCTGATGGTCCAATTGTGGGTGCTTTGGCAACTTGCAGATCTCGATCCAAATTCTGTTGATCCCATTTCCATCGAGAATCAGTTGTTTGAATTGGAGTTATGACTGTTGTTGCACTCGAGTCTGGTTTGATTTCAACAGATTTCATCTCCTGCTCGCAAAGGCTGCCCGGGGACCAAATGTTGTGGCTTCGACTACGGCCTTTGAGGGACAAATTTAATGGAACGTCGTCCTCTATATAAGAAAATTGAAATTTTTAATCAACAACTCGATAACTGTGTATTATAAATTCTTAATTAAAATGATAACTAGTTTTATTGAAACACATTAAAAAATCTATTTAGAAAATCTTATTCTTAAGTATTATCGAGTATTGATGTTGGGAAAGGGTTGATGAGGAAAAGCATTAAAAGGGAATAAAAACGCGATTGTGAAGTTATTATTTTGAAAAATACCTATAAGGTATCTGTGTACGAGTATATGTATTTATCATATTGTTCTTGTATCAATGGGTTTTAATTATTTAGAACTAATTTAGAATCTTTTAGGTCACTAACATTATAACTAAGTTATATAAATGCGATTGTTTTGTAGAGATAATACTAACCGATTTTGGCCTTTTCCGGAGCATTTGCTTGATCCAATGTGGTGGCTTGATCCGGACTTAGGGATTCCGTTCGATGGGCGGGTGAATAGGGGAGAAAAAGGGCAGGAATTGGATGCCACATGTAAGGGGGATAGGGGGATGTTACTAAAGGATTTAGAGAGTTTGCATACATTAAGGCGTTCATTCCTGAAATGAGAGAAAGTTATATATTAAAAATTACATTTGTTCCTTGATTTACGAGTGAAATCTACCATTTAAATAATTCTTATTACGTTGTAGATCCTTTGGATAGACTAGAGAGAAGGCACTATAGCGCGATGATGGCAAAGGTGAATGAGGAGAGGATGGACTAGCACTTCTTGATGAGATTTCAGCTATTGGACTACTTGCTGGACTGTAAGTCGGTGAACGTGGGGGAGTTTCCCCTGGAACGTTGGAATATTGGGGCAGAATTGTTAAGCGAGGCATCCTGAAACAGAAAAAGAAAATGAAAACGAGTGTAATAACAAATCCAGTGTGGCCATCAAGTATAATTTAGTATTGGTAGCTAATACGTTTAGTTACTGAAACACAAATATTAAGAATCAATTGAAAATTTAAAAGTTTTTAAATCTTACACTAACTCGTACCTAAATGTATTGGAACTAAGGCTCTACTGTCCACTGCTAATTCCGATAAATTACTGACTGCATTGATTCTATTAGTCATACAGTGTATAGGTGGGATTCATTATTATGAATAGGTAAAACCTATTGTTTGTTATGGTTGGCAAATATGATAGTGAAACTGTAACTAACTTTAAGAGTTTTTAATGTTATTTTCAAGATAAACATTTAGGAATAGGTATTTTTTGTAATAAGTATAGTATAGCATCTTTTTTATAAAGAATAAGTAGATAATACATTATCTATAGGGAAATCATTTCCTCAATTTTTATGGCTAAAATTACATTTTCATTTAATCTTCCTCAATAAATTTGACAGTTCCAAACTAAAACTACAAATCGCTTACTCTAAAACCTTTAGATTTATTCCTATAATCGATTGAAAATTATTTGTCCATTAGCTAGATGTTCATTGCTTTTATAGTCCTCCCTTTACCCCACAACTGTTAAATTTATTTATTTGGTCAATTTCAGGGTTATTGATAAGGAAACATTATAATATATCGATGGCAACCCCTGCTCTCTGGCTTGGCTATCGCGTATAGACACATAGATAATATGGTTGATGGTCAAATCACGCAATGGGGGCGATGATTTCGTCTATTGATCACCGAGATTGTCGGACGGCCGGTAATTGCTTTGCTTTACTATAATAAATGTACGGTACGGGAAATGGACATTAGTGTCTCATAACAATCACATCAGACGACCATAATGCACGCATACACACATTTACAATTAATGGATGTTCACTATGAAAGCATTATCCTGAAAATATTGTTTCTAATGCCACTACACCACGTCGTGTGGAATATTTTCATCTGATTCAATTAGAAATCCATTAACTTTTTATTTTTAAATGGACAGTTATGGAAATGGTGCGGCACAGAAAATTCATTACAGAATTACAATACAGAATTTCACATCGTAAATATCAAAGATTCGATCACTTGAATTTTTATTAATGTACATACATATATACCTCTTTATATTTCAAGTCAACAATAAATATTCTATTCATAAATAAGTAATAAATTACTGTATGAATACGATTATATGTTTGTTAATTCTTAATCAAATTAATAATATTTCGTGTGACAAAAATTGGTCGATGTCGAGTTTGTATGTTATTATTAAGCAGGTTTATGTTATTAGGAAATTTGGGTCTACATAATGTAAGTTGTGTATGTTTAAAATTAACAATGCAAATTATTGTATTGGCTCATATCTCAATAAAAAAGGCTATGTTTTCACTTTTATTTCTTTCCATTAAAATATTAATTATTTTTCGATAGATTCATACTCAAAGAAATGATTCTTTGTCCACTATAAAGTGCCTTATATACCTACTTAATAAGATTAATCTTTCCCTAATGAGTATAAAATGCTTCAGGCTCACAATATGAAGAATTTTTTTCTTATGGTGTAAATTACTATTATGTGTATATAAATGCATATAGATGCAATAAAAATACACTTGATATACGCACACAAAATTAAAATTATGTTATATATATATATGATGTATATTATATTATTCGTATATAACTACATATAAACTAACAACGAGCCAACGAGCTCGTAATAATTTATCATTTTTAAAGGAGCTGGGACGGAAGAAAAGTAAAGATTTTTTTATTACGTGATAATGATTACCTACTTTC
Organism: Silvanus unidentatus; assembly: GCA_963930825.1. Lineage (NCBI taxonomy): Eukaryota > Metazoa > Arthropoda > Insecta > Coleoptera > Silvanidae > Silvanus > Silvanus unidentatus. Next base: position 5,155,713 of record OZ005758.1, read on the forward strand.
GGATTGTTATTAATAAGCTTTCTTATTTAGGAAAAGTAGTGATGTTTTGAAATTGATGTGTACGAATTTTTGTATTCTCAAACTTTTTCAGAAGTTACATTTTAGGTCGCAGCCTATAGGTATACATGTATGTAAAACGAAATTAACCATCATTTATTCTATAGATAAAATTTAGTTTTACTGCAAGGATTTTGTATTCATTAATAACTAATTGTATAATTGTATGTTATATGGGCCAAAGAAAAAAATGTTATTTTATATTCAATCTAAAATGAAGAGGTATTTAAGATATCTTAATAGGTATAGGTATGAATGTTTTGAGTTTAAGCATTGAAATACATAACTCCATATAAACTTATGTCATATAGATATATCTGATAAGATTATTTTAATAAGTAATAATAAAAGATATTAAAAAGACATAATATGTATTTTCTTATGGAAATTTGATATAATTTTATATTCCTACTTATTAAGGATCTCACTTTTACTTGTTAATAAGAAAGGAAATAAAAATATGTTAGGTCCGTTTCTGTAAGCTCAATATCTTGTTTTCATGTAGGTACCTACTGCATTATACATAATGTATTCAAATTTGCCAAAATTTGAATTGCAAGTAGATAATAGATATAGGTACATTAAATTTAATTATTTACGAGTACCTACATTGTTGGTTGTCCCTTTTATGTTTTTAAGGACTTTGAATTAATATATGCATCAAACATCTATTTTGCCGTCATTCTTCAGAATCTTGTTCAAATTAAAAATATTTGTAAATGATTAGTAAAAGTTCTTAAATAAAGATTTCGAGATAGATTCCTATACAATACACATACCTGTACATATATGTAGGTAGATACAAACCAATTATCGGTAATTTGTAATAGCAGCTTATATTTTAATTAATTTAGTATAGTAAGTATATGTACCTAATATACATATAAAAACCCATACATAAACTTATCTCTCCAATGTCAAATTTAATACGATACTTTTAAAATTCGCACATTAAAATTTTGATATCTATTCCAAGTAGGTACAAACACTAGGTTATACCTTATAACGTAGGTATACCTAATACTAATTATTATATACATATGTAGAAAAATGAAGATAATTGCATAAATGTTTAAAATGACATAAAAGATAACTAGTGTATAGGTATACTTAATAATTAGCTTGGTACTCAATAAATCAACACAATTATCAATTAAATGATGTAAAGTGTACAAAGGTACTAAACTACGATTCATTAATAAAACTCTTGTCATAAAATAAATGCAATAAATACCTCAATGTTTTTTAGATTTAGTTGCAAAGCACAGAAAAAAAGCACGACTGTCTCACTTTCAGTTTTCATTACATTATAAAATTGAACCGTTTGGAATTTGAAGAGAAAACTACTAACGCAATCTTTTTATGAAAATTACACATCAATACGAGGTTAATTCAAGTAATAGGAAAGAAACACAATTAAACATATAAAAAATCAGTCTTTAAATCAAGTTGTTATTATAGAAACGCACTCGTAACACAATATTGTCAATGATGAGTAATACTACAACCGTGTATGACAAGAAGCACCTGACTGAAGTTCACTTTTACGATTCATCCAGGTATAAGTTACATCGTTGTATCAATTTTGCCCCTCCAGGTGAGTAATACAATATATCAGACCGTGTATATTTTACAAGACCACGTGCCAACGCAATCTACCTGAATGTACCACCTTCCATATCGTTTCATTGGTAAAGAGCTAGATTGTGGGCGGTGGTTTATAATGAACAGATTACACGGATTGGATAATATTTAATAAAAGACTGATTCGATTCATTCAAATAAATTTATTAAAACCATATTTTTACCTTAATTGTTTTATTTATGAAATGGAAATTGATTGTTTTGTTGGAATTGTACTTACAAGTTTACATAAGCATTCATTATCGCTCAATTTGTTTTTTATTAATTGACTACGTATGTTCGTAAGTAACTTAGAGATATTCCTGCTTGATACCGATGTTAGCGATTTCTAAGGTTGAGTACACTTTTTAGCAATTACAATTAAGATATTTTTTTCTTCAAATTGTTAAAAATATGTAGGTATCTGCCTTTTTTTAATAGTGGACCAAAATTTTTCAAGAAACGCCTTCTGTAAGATTTCTCACAAAAATCTATTCCAAAATTTGAAAAAGACATAATAAAACGACAAGTTTTGCATACTAATCATAAATAGACTAAAATAAGGGAATATACAATATGTTCTAAATTGAAATTGAATGAATATTTTTCCAAAAACCAAAACGATACATTTTTACCACTTAAATTATCCAAGCTATTTTTTAATAAATCTTTATTAGATCAGCATCAATTTTGAGTTAGAATTTCGTTATTTGGTTTGGAATATTTAAAAATGCCGGTTGTGTGTAAATGTAGGTAATCGTTAAACACTTAGGTATTTGCAGTTTTATTTAACAGTATTAAGGTACAGTAACTATTTGTATATGTAATAATGATATTATACCTAATAGTTGTAAGGCAATAATATTAATATAATTTATGTAAATAGGGATAATCTATAACTATTCACTTGGCATTTTATAACTTAACTTGATACCTATTATAGGTATAGTTACATATTTATATTAATTATTTTAATTATGTTACCTAATACTATTCACAGAGAATAGGGAAAATTGGATAAAGTACAAAATGAGGTACCTACCTATAACCAAGATTTTGTTCTTCAATAACTTGGGTACTATTACCCTACAAAACATGATGATTTCCTCCCACTGACCTGCTTTCAGGTAGAAAATGTTTTCTCACCCTGATGTCTTGACTGAAATGTATATATATGACTCATCTCATTCATAAGAATCTGTGCTAGCAAAAAAATGATTATTGTGATAACATTTATTATTTTTATTATTCCATTGTTACGGAAATCCAAAATACCTAGGTATAGGTACCTATACCTAATTAAAGTTTAGCAAGTTTAGTAGATAAGTTATTTAGGTAAAGTTGGATTCACGAATTATGATGGTTACGCAATAATCAAAAATATTGTTGAAACAATGAATTTGATTATTGCGTAACCATCATAATTCGTGAATCCAACTATATTAAGATATTAAAAGATATATTTCCTCTTACCTATATACCAATAATTGCAATAGTATTTTTTCCTAAACAAAGTTGATTGGTGAGTAATAAGTTAGGTATAGGTATATATCAGCTTTCATTCTGAAGAAGTAACCTATAAAGTAGGACAATTGGACAAATCAAATTATTTTTTCTGACTAAGTAAAATATTTAATTCAAATAATCGTATTTATTTTTTATTATAGGTCCAAGTTTGCATTGCAGGGTTTAGGGACAATAAGTGTCACAGTGGGTGACCACACACCATCTGTGTATAAAACAAAACGGGATGTTTTATGTTGGCGTGTGCCACTAACTCGATGATGAACACATTTCTTGTTTCTTCCTCGCAACGACCCTTTTGTCGATAAACAATCGTAAACGAAATGAATGAATATAAATTTAACATTCGAACGTTTTCGTGTGCTTCTGCTTGATTTTTTTATGCAGAATGCGGTGCGGACTTTAACCTCTGCTGTTACGTACACATGTTCATAATTTCTTTTTATCCTTTAAAATACTCCAGTTCAATTATCAGTCAACTAATCAAAATTATCGTTTTTACGATATACTGCTTTATTAAGTTTTAATTTAAACAGATAAGTATAAAAACTTAACACCCAACATAAGGTATACTATGCTAAAGACGACTCATCAGTGTTTTATTTTTCATTTTCTAAAGTCTTCACTAAAACTGAAGGGTTTTAGTAGAACCTAAGTTATATTCGAATAACATAGTCAATAATACCAAAACAGAATACTACCAGGAATTGCGACAATCTTCTGCAATTGAAAATTCATGATTGAACAAGAAAAAGCTTTACCTACCTATAATAACTTAGGCAGACTTTAATGTTTTGGTATAGAAATATTGCAGGACCCTATAGAGAGCATGAAACCTTTAAGTTTGCGGTTAAATATATAAGAATATGACATTTATAGAAGTATAGTGCGTAAAAGATACAAGACGTCATATGGTAAACGTTAAGACGATCAAAGAACAAGAATGAACTTGGAACCAAATATAATATTAGAGTGAAATGAAAAGTTCAGTAAGGTTTATTAGTGTGCAACGAATCGAGCAAAAACAGCACGTGCTTCAACCCCCTTTGCCATATCTTTTTCTAACCGACTAAACTGATGTTCCAAGTTTTTCAACCGTGTCTAAGGGCGGGCCATCGCTATTGTCGTGCTTCTTGTAATTGCACCATTTTAATAACACTTTAAAGAATCCCTATTAAAAATTAACCAAGCTCATATGGTTTTTAAACTTACTTATATGAAGAATGACAATGTATAGGTATTTTATTAGACTTCTTTAGAAGCTAAATTTTCAGAGAGTTTGAGTCGTTGAAAATTGGAGATGTCGATTGGCAATGGGAATACAAACCTTTTCCGATAAATAATTATAATCATGTTTAGTTAGTGGTTTGCGGTTTTAAACGCACATATGATAGATATTGTAAAAATGTAATAGACAAAGATACGTTACCTCCGGGTCTAGGTTACATGAGTACCTATACCTAAACCTAAAATTAACAAACCCAAGTCCGTCGTCCGCAAAATTCCACATCGTGACACCTACATATTATAAAATTGTGTAATAACTGGTGTAAATAAGTATTTTTTCAATTGGATTGATCAATAAATGAACGTTTTTTGACCTCATTTAAAACACAAATAGCATCTTTTCGCCCTGAGGCGAAGAATGTAGGACAACGGCTGCAGGAGTTAAGGAGCCTTTTATATAAGTTAACATAAATCAATTCTAAGACATTTATGCCTTTTTCAGTTACATATCTACATGTTAATTACAAAATTATAGTTGCACAATAAAGAAAAGCTTGTGGTAGTTGGTTTTTCATGTTCAAAATTAAATAAAAAGAAAAATTATCACTTTACGAAGGTAATACATATTTCTATACGAAAAACTTACCTAATTCAAACCTAATTCAATTACCTAACGTATAAGGGAAAATTTCTACATAATTTTTCTTCTTTCACTTGACCATAAAGAAAAGCTGAAGCCATGATAAGAAACGGAATTTAATTTCAACCAGATCATTAAAATTGTTTTTCACTCTTAGTTATTAGTCTATATGCATTTTCCGTGATAGGGTATTACACAGTGTATGTCCGCCAAGTGCCGCATCAGGAACATAATATAACAGCTACAGCAGATGTTTTTGTATTACATTTGCTTGGGTCTTTAGTTTGTTATGTTGGGGACTCGTTAACACACAACACTGCTGATGGCCATCAGTCTGTAAAATCCCACGTATTTTATTACACACAAATTTTGATTATAAATTCATAATGCAATTTATAATAATTAATTCCAACATTAAATCCATATACGGAATATAATTCAATTCGGGTGCAGGAAGTTGGAATTCAAATTAAAACACTTATCAAGTATAAAACACGATTTTCAAGACAATAATTGAATCATTCTTTTAATCACCTAAACCTGCATTGATATAATATAAAAGTAAAAAAAGCTCAAGTTATTTATTTAATAACTGTTCGCTCATTTGTAGCTGTCTAAACTAATTTTATTTATACGACAATTAACTTCTAATTTCTTCTTGTATTACGTTATTTACGTATTACAAGAATCTGAACAACATGCAACTAAACGTCGCTAGATTGTTCAATCCCATCATGTTATCAAAAATCATTAACTTTATTATAATTTCGCATTAAAATCAGTCGTAAAATAAACGAGCGCAAATTATTTTACTCTTATAATACTCATACCGAGATATTCAATAGCAGGAAAAGTATTTTAATTATAATCCGCAAGTTGAACTTCTTTTAAATATTTATTACATCAATTTCCTTCATGGTAATTGTTTATATATATGCACTTAATTGGACATGGAGGACTTAAAAGTTTTGTTGATTATGTAGAAGAGCAGAGATAATGTGAAAAAAGACAAACTGTATATTATATGTGTGTGAAAGTGCAAGTACATATAGAGAGGGTGCAGGTGTGGGTCGCGAGCACCTGCTTACCGAGCAAACCAGAGAAACTATACACATATACATATACCTACACACAGGTGCCACCCTCATCATATCATCAGGCTGATGATGAAACGGGCGCGCGCCAAACTCCTTCTAACCGCCCTTAACGGCCACTTTCAGATTTATTGGTGGCAGTAGAAAGTGAACACTTTCCCAATCGATTAATGAAATCGTTCCAAGAATTTTTAGAAATTAAGACAGTTCTATCTCTCACTCTGTGGTCAGTTCGAATGTGGCTCTCAGCATTTTCAATTTTAACACAAAGAATTGACGACGTCCCAAAACAGATACATATTAGTTGAAAAAACAGCACGTGCTGCCATATAACTGTACAAATTTTTATTGTTCTGCAACCCCTGAAAAAAGGATCAATCAAATGTCTGCGGTGTAAAATTACCTTAATAATAAGTATAACAGTATCTTGTCTACAAAAAGGTGGCATTAAGGAACCTCGACCAACAATAGGAGACGTTTCGAGAGCAAGGTGATGCGTCGGTGACCTTAAACACGAATTTTTTTCATGGTTGGATTCGAGGTATAACTGTGTGGGGGTGAACAGTTCGCGAGGGCCAGGTGAAGCGCTTATTGATAGATTGGCTCACACATGGCTCTATTAATTATTTTCGTTATGAGGGCGAACGGTTTTTGATTGGGGAGCAAGAATCTCTCGAGAGAGCGAAAAACTGGACATCTTCACTTTGGAAAAAATCTAATTGGCATACAGCAGTTTTACTAAATGACTATAATCAAGTGGAATCGGGGGACTTTTTGAAAAGTAAAAAAGCAAACAGGTGAAAATAAAAATTTTCGCCATCATAGCAATATCATTAATTCAATTTTGATTCGTGAATTGACAAAAAAATATTTTGTACGCATCGGAGGAAATATGTTTTGATGGCATATCAGGCAGGTGATTGCGGGTTCTACTTCTCTTCATCATCGAAATTTTTTGTTAAAGAGCGCGTGTACGCCAGTAGCAAATTATAGTATAAAATTATATCGCCTTTTTTTTCGTTAGGATATTTGTGAATTTATGGGCGAAAATGTTAGAAGAAATATACGAGGAAGTGTGTTTTTGTATAATAAATTTTATAGATCTAATACATATGTTGATTTTAATCTCCAAATGCCTTTAGGTGATTATTTTAATTATTTGCTTATATATTATCGCTCTATTATCGGAATTTACATTTTAAATTAATTTTGGAATACAAGCTTTTCAAATATAATATTATGTGTTGATTTACGAATGATATGGACTAATTTTCGTTCGTTTTATAATGTTAATTGAAATTCTAGAATTATATAAAGTTTAAGTTATGGGAAAACGGTGAAAAAGACACTTCTAAACTGGTAGAAATGTGCAGGTGTGCGAGTAGCGCTTCCCACATAAACAGATATTTGTGCTGCGTTACTGATGGGACGCGGATGGGGCAGAATTTAACATACGGCCCCGCATTGTTCTATTGACTTTAATAATTAAACTTGTAACGTCTATTTTAAAGATTATTAATGGTTTAAAGGAAAAGTCTTTTCTAGCTAAACTTCCTGCTCGAAAATAATCGTAAATAAGCCGACTTTATGGGCAGATTTCCAATGAAATTAAAAGTTTAATGATTTTAATCTGATTGAACCCTCCATCCACCGTACTAATTCACTTTCCCTATGTTGATGGTCTACCTGTGTACGTGGAGAGTGAAGAACAGTGGAGAGTGACGTCCCTTTTTAACAGACACGAGCGCAACTCCAACAGATGTTAAAGAAGATAGAATAAAAAAAAGCAGCACACACCCCATTTGAATAAAATATTTTTTCGTTTTATTTCAAAACTTGATATTAAATCGACGATAAATGGTTATGTGAAGAGGTGCGCTTGTTGGTAATATAATAGAAAATTTGTCCCGTTGAAAATTTTTATCGCTTTTTTATTTGACAGATGGGGGAATTAAATTGAAAAAATTATTTAACTTTATTAACACTTTAATAGTACAATATGTAATTTGTCTACAAATCAGGTGTTCTTAGTCGAGGAAAGGATGAATCGGAGTTTTTTTTGTTATGTTTTCACTAAATTATATATTTACAAGTAGGAAGTGGATGGTCAAAGTTAGTGTAACGGTAAAACTGGCAGATGGGCTCGAATCCATTTCGGCGATATCATGTCAAAACGTATCATTTCCCCAAACATCTAATCTAATCGTCTAGCGAATAACCCAAGAACAGTTAATGGCACGGACTTCTTTACACAACTTTCAAACAGAAATGTGTAAATTGGACGTTAAGTGTCGTTACAGTACCTTTTCTCATCGCAATTGAAAATAGAAATTTCTAAATTTATTCAATGACACGTACACATTGTAAAACTAACCGACAATCCATTGAAAATTCCCACAATTGTACAAAATTGTTCGAGACTTGAGAAGAATTGATTTGGCGCCTAACTTTATTACTTTCACCCCCAATAAAAGGCATAAAGGTGGCAATTTAATGTTTACAAGTGCATTATTTAGAATAAGTGCGGAAGACCACCTACAGGGACAAGTGCAGAATAAGTGGCTTCCTCGGATGTGTCTGATCGCCTATTGGGATCTCAAAACTATCGGAATAATTTAATCATTTCAATCAGGTAAGAGGTAATTACAATTTAAACAATGAAAAATAAAACAATTTTATACTTCAAAAATCTTATTATTACTGCTAATAGGGTATCATTAATGGAGAAACTACCTCACTTACATAAATTACATACTTTTACCGAAAAATTGGGAAGCAACCATCAAAAATGCAAAGAAAAAATTAATTCGAGAAGCAAAAACAACAGCTAATGGTAGTAATTTCAGCATTTTTTTCTCGAAAAAACGCACAATTTAAGACATTCATCATTTAAATAAAATTTAAAAATTCTACACTCGACTGTCGATATGTGGGGAAAATTCTCACGCTGTTCAAATCGTTCCACTTCATAGGGGTATAAACATAAACACTGTCAAAGTGAATGTGGGACTTATTTAACAATTATTAACAAGATATAATTATTTCGACTGGCATATGTGTGGCGAATGTGCCCATAATCCACTTCTTCGATGCAATCATCCAGAATGAGAGTGAAAAAAAGGCAATCCGTTAGTCCCCACTGACCTATTATGTGGCGCAGCCGTCCAAAAAGCAACCCTCTGGATTGCCTGCCGAAAATTGTGGTGGATGATGCCCTTATAACAATAGTTTTTGATTCTTCGACGCGTAAAATTGCGACAAAGAGAGAAAGAGAGTGAAAATATATGGCATCTGGTTGGCGTGTGCCCCCTTTTAAATGCGGTGTTACGCATCGAAAATTCCACTGTACATTTCTTGTCTGTTTGTTGTCTGCTCTTCACTATAACGCCACCCACCCCTCAATTAATTTTCCATTTTGACCCCTCCGAATAACAATAACAGTAATAAATGTGAAGGAATCACGTGTGGTGAAAGTGGGCACGAAAAGAACCCTCTTCGGCGTTAATTAACAATAGTGTCCTTGCCAAAATTTCGTTATTCAATCGCAAGTTATCCACAGATTGTTTGCTGCACATGCAGAAATTCATGATATAACAATTTCTATTCAGTATAGGTATTTCAACGAACGAAACAAAAATAAAAAACAACAAAAATAAAAAAGTTTAAGGCTGAATTATGCGAACAAAATAATTAAACTCATTAAACATTTATCTGATTTCTGTTATATTACAATGAAATAAGAATCCACAGAGACATATCAATACATTTTAACAAACAATTTGAACAATGACCGTATAGAGGTAAATGTAAATTTCGCCAATCATTCTCAATAACTAGTCATGAAAAAGGTTTTTTTTTATTAATTTTCACAATTAGCGCGCTGATTGAATTTCTAATGAAATACACATATTGCATTCATCACTGATTTCCATTGTAAAATTAAAAAAAAAACATACAGTTGATAAAAATTGTTGTGTATATGCACACGAAACGTGAATTGTGTTGTGCGATTGAACAACTGCATCAGCAGATGCCATTCAATTGATGCACACAGCACTTAATATATTTATATTTGCATGTATTGTATTATTGCACTATGTGAAGTAATGCATAGCAAATTAAATATTCCTTTTAATTATCCATATTTCATATTGGAAACGTGCATGTTTTGTGCATGCAGCCGCATATGCCTTTAAATCAATTTATTTCTTCGAATCATTTATATGTATTAAAAGGGACACGAAATGTGCAAAAGAGAAAAAAGTGTCATTGTAATGGCGAGAGGCCATAATAAGGCAAATATGGCTCATTTATATTTGTTATTCAATCAATTACTGAATTTAATTCCATCAATTTATGTTCAAAGCTTAAAAAATTGCACTCGAACATTCTTGTATGCGAATTTTCTGGTTTAATTGCACCGTCGATAATTATTATAGGTAGATGATTTCCGGTCACCTGAAAGTGAATCTCGCTTTAATTTTTTATTTGTCGAATTATTAACGAGTCGATAATGAGGTGAGAATTTTTTTCTTTGAATAAACATTTTTCGATCGTTTATGTGAAAAGCCGCAAAAAATCACCTTCTTTACATGAGCTGAAGAATATTTTACAGATGCACTAATTTTAATAACAGAGAGAGGATGGGTACTCTATCAGTGTGGAATTAAGGTGCGTGACTATATGGTGTAAAATCTGGTACCTTACCTATGTTGCAGTTTGTTATTATGGGAAAGTGTTATTTGTATAATAAAAAAAGATTTTCGTGTTACATATTGGTACTAAAATTATGTTTCCAAAGAAGATAATTATTACTATGTTAAAAATTGGATTTTTTGAAAGAGTGGCACAATGGTATGGTAAGGTAAACATATGTCATTATTGCAATAAATTCGTGAAAAGAGCTTTAAGGACTTGGTTACATATAATCCCCCAGATCAACATAGTAAAAACATAGAAAATCAACGTAACTTATATACTCTATAATAACTCTGACACGTTAGTTGCAATTTCCCTCTTAAATTAATAAAAAGCGTCTATATATGTATAGAGAGAAAATAGGGTATTACGATTATTAAAAATTTGTTTTACTTTCTGATGATTTAAATAAAACTATAAATTATTGAGTGAAATTTGTATTGCTTTTGAAATTCCATTCAAATTAAAGGTTCTGAAAAAAAATTTCAGTATAGAGATTCAATGATCATTATTAACGATTTTTGGGTTTACTTTTAAAGACTTGGTCAAATAAATACGTACAAGTATTTTTCTTTTTTAATGTTATTATCATTTTTAAATTATCATTATTGAATGTATACATCTTAACTAACTAAACTGGTTTAACCTAAATTTTTAAAATCACTTTAAAAATATATTTATTAAATTCATATTGAATATCGAATTTAAATAATCGCCGAATTATAAAACCGAAAAATAGTCCACTTCCTTGTAATTTCGTAAGTAAAGGGTGTAAAACAATTTTCTTCACTTACAACTCCCCTTTCTTCATCCGATTAGCAATGTAAATGCCTTATTTGAATTTAAAAAAACATAAACACGTGTGTGTATTTTATAAATAAGTCTCTTTTCCACTCCAAACAGCCGGAAGATAATTACAACATATTCCTTTTAGATTCTAATCTATAAACTAAAACTTACCCTTCGATTAACTTCCACTCGAAGCCCAGGGTTATTTATAGACGAAAGCAGTTTTATTTTCTAACGAATTATTTTTTCAAGGGGACAGTAAACTGCTTGTGTGAGAAAGTCCTTATTTAAGTGATATACCTTATTTAGGTCAAAATAGGATAAATCCAATACAATTATTGACGATTTCCTTAAAAGTTAAAACCTATTACATATAATACCTATATGTATATGTATAGACAAGTGAAAGTTCTCCTTTTATAAAAATAACTATATTTTCAATAAAATATCCTTTATTCCAAATTATATGTTTATACAAACATTTTTTATTCAATCTTGAATTGGAACGTGAGATTTTTTTCTTGTAAAATAAGAGTTGTTATTTTTTGTATCATTTTTTCTTGTAATAGTATTATTACAGAATGATTTCCAATCTGTAGACAGATGGTTTCGTGCAAAATAACATCTAAACCACGAAGTACTACCCTGGATCATATTTAAACAATTAAACATTTGTTACAAAAACTTAAACAAAGTGCAACAGAATAAAACAGGACACGTTTTATAATATACCTAGATTGACAACCTAATTTGTACACATAAAAACATAAATTATAAATTAAGTCCTTCAGAATATCCAGGCTGGTTATGGAGGAGTCATGTACGTTCTTGCGGTTAAAACCTCATTCGTGTCACAATCTTCCTTTTTGGCACAACTACCTATAATTAATTAGTCTCAAGAAAGTCCTACAAATCATTATTTACTTGACCACAATTTGTTTGTATTCCTCGATTTGCGTTCTGATTAATAATAAAACATTATATTAGTATAAGCATAATTGTGTTCATCATTTTAATGAAAATGTCTCGTTTAATTTTTTTTAATTCATCATTATAGCATTATGTTGTTTTTATCGTGTAAATAACTTCAATTGGACAATACATAATTCCCAAGTGTAATACGCACTACTTTCATGTTTGATAATTTGATTGTGATAAAAAATATGATTAATGCGTTGGTGAACCAATGTAATAATGAATTTCCTTCCCAATTGGACATTAAAGAATAATTAGTCCTCACAATTACCAACTTTATCGACTTATTTAAGATTGGGATCGACACATAAATACTAAAATACTCATTGAATCTTTGCGAGACAAAGCTTAAAAAAGTCTATGACTGTTTAGGAAAAATATTTGATAAAATATTTCCAGAAAATTGTACGTATTCTTAACAATTGTAAAAAAATGTTGACAGGTGAACATTCTCATATCTTTTTTAATAGATGTAATAAAATAATAAAGATCGTGGATTTTTTCAACCATTTACGAGGGCAATTTTTAAAATGAGATTTTTCGAGAAATACCTACTACGAATATCAAAAAACACAGAACGACTAAAGTTTTGTATAAAAAGTATAAGAATGGTATAAGTCTAATATGGTACAAATTGATGCAGTACTTTTACAAAACGGTGCTTTGGGCCTTCGAGCGTTCGAGCTCATGCAGCAATCTCACAACACTCGCACAAAAAGTGCTATTTGCTACACTTGATAAACAATATACTAATTTTCATCAAACGTCCCCTTTATACAGAATGCAAGAAAACGGTATAATACGAAACAAATTACAAAAATTTTATTGATACATTATATAACATACTCGTATATACATACAACTCAGATTTTTTACATTACAAATTTAGTCTTTAAAAATAAAATTTCTTAAAAATTAATAATACCTACTTAGGTACATTACCAAAACGTAAAATAATACATTCATTATCAGCCGACATTGAATAAAAAATCATTTAATTTCGCACAGGTGCATCTTGGAAATTTCTTACTCCATAATCAGGATCATCTATAGAATTCAGTTTTAAAAAAAATCAATAACATTTAATCGAACTCGTTACCATCTTCAGGATCTTCTCCTTGCAGATCATTGTTATCGTTTGCCATCTCTTCGTTTGGTTCGAAAACCTTCTTCTCGTCCACTCCCAAAGTGTCTATATGCTTTTTCTCCACCTTTAAACCCTGATTTTTCACGCCTAATCCTATATTCTCATACCCATTCGCGTTTATTCCATGTCCAGGCACATCGAACTCCTCCTGGGCGCCTGTATCTTTATCCTCCTTTACATTGGCGTCATTTATCTGCGACTTGTAGCGATTGTTCACCACTTCACCGTCTGCTTTGTGTTCTTCGGAATGTTTTTCAGGTAGAGGAACAACTCCCTCTGGAATTTTCAGTATGTTTTTCTTAACGCTCTCAGGGGTCATCGTTGGCACTAAAAGCGGACGGGCGCCGTTTAATTTACCCTGAGATACCGCCGAAACTGTGCTAGACTTTGATGAGGAACCTTTTTCGACTTGATTTGGTGGCGAAAGAACGCCTAACAGTTTGTTTTCACCTATTGGAGGTTGGACGTTTGTTGGTGAGCTAATTTCCACTTTTTGTGGTGGTTCCTGGAGTGTATCCAATTTGGGACATTTATCCTAAGTAAATATTGCATGTTTTATTGACGTACTTCCAATTATAAATAGAAAAAAAAACTTTTACAAATGAAAAAATAAAATAATAAGTGGAAATTCGTCAGCGCAAACAGGAAAAAGTTACCTTAATTTCGTCCATTTCTCGCTTTAATTGAGAGTTTTCCTTGGTGAGGAAGAGTATTTTGCTCTCTCGTTCGGATTTCGTGAGATGAGAGCCTTGGACTTGCTTCTCTAAGTCTTCTTTGATTACCTGAAGCTCCAAGTACTGCGTCTGGTAAATATATTTGATTAGAAAAGAGTCAAAAGATTTGGTTATATTCCCAATACCTTAAGACTTTCTTTAACAGCTTCGATTTTTTTGAGTTGTTCTTGAACCTCCGTCAGTTTAGATTGCAGATCGTTAATCTCTTTTAATTGTTTCTTTTGTATTCGACTGGAGTCTTCTTTGAAGTCATCGTATTGCGTCTAAAATGACCGAATGATAATTATGTATTAACTATGGAAAATTTACAAAATAGATAGAATTACTTGTAAAAGATTAAAATGCTGTTGTAATGAATTGAATTTATTCTTCGCTTCGTTCATGCTCTTCTCCGATTTCAACTTCTCCTCATTTGCCTTAATCTCATTGTTAATTTTCGTTTGTTGATGTTCAGCCTTTTCGGACTTTAACGAGTTTTCTAGCCTTTGTTTATAATCGGAAATAACTAAAATTAATTAGTATTAGGAAAAAGCGCTCAATTTATATGAGTTTAATCTGAAATACCTTGTAATTGCGTTGATAAGTTTTCTTGTTGCAGTCTGCATATTTCATTAATTTTTTTCGCTTCATCCACTTGTGAAATTGCATTTTTAAAACAAACTACTAAACCTGTTATTATGAAAATGGCACAAACATATAAGAATATTTTCACTCTAGTTCCACGCATTGTGGTCATAACGATACACTACTAATTGATGTTTATATTAATTATTAATATTATTAAAGACATTCATAGTCGTTAGAGACTTGAGATTATAGTTCTTTGCTTCGAGCAAAAGCAAAATATAAACACTAATGGCCGCTATACACTTGCTTGTAACTTGTTTCTCGATGGATAGGATAGTGTTGAAGGGAAGAACTAGTGCGGAGAACAGTAGAGGTAGTGTTAGCAAGCAAAATGTATCTGTGTGGATGTTTAAATCAGTAATACTAGATGGCAGAACGTGCGCATTTTTGAAAATTTGATATTTTTGGCGGTTTTTTAATGGAGCGACAAGAAGACAACATAGAAGATATTCAAGGATAATTTTATTTTAATAATAGATAAAATTTTTTAGCAATAATCTAATGAATAGTGACTATATAGATTAGGTACAGATTAAATTGTTTTTTCCTGATACTACTGAACTGATAATAGTATCTAGGTATTATAATAGGTACCTAAATTCAATAATAAGTAGGGTACACCTTCAAGATTTCCATTGAAATATATGATATTTTATTACAATCCCAAAATCAATTTTTCTGGTGCAACTTTAACCTAGTGTTCCCTTATTATTATTTTATATAACTAAGATGAGAATTTTGATAGTTTTTCTGATCATTTTCCAGTTAGGATGCTCTATAAAATGTGAGTATTACCTATACTTAACTGTTTTAAGCAAAACATTCTAAGGAGGAGAAATAGACATTTTACCCTAATTTCATGATTTTAGTTGATTTACCAGTGCCTACAAGGGAGGAAATGAAACAATATGAAAGGTTCATAAAATTGAATGAAAATAACGAACCAGAATTGAATCTGTCTGCATTCGATCTAGCAGGAATTATTGACGTCGTTAATGGGGTATTGGAAAGTATCAGCAATGTTTCACAGCCTCTGTACCAGTCAGAACTTAGTCTAGTTTTACCTAGTAATTCAATACTTCCAGTTGCGTAAGGACACCGTTTATTTATTGCCAATATAGCCGCTTATTATAAAAAAATTATTTCAGTGGGGTTCTTAAATTCAATGATCTACTCTTGGAGTACGACAACTTTGATGGTTCATTTGACATGTATTTAGTTCTAGGAATTCTCCCAACATCCTTGAAACTGCATCTGTCCTTCGATAGATTGTATGTTAAAACCTCTTATGAAAATTTATTTAAATTAGGGTACGAAGTTAATGATTATGTCCCGAATAAAGGAAGGATTGAGTAAGGACGTCGAATTTCCAGTTTTTGTCAATTCATATTTAACTTTTTAGGACAACAATTGAAGCTTTCTCCTTTGATTTACACATATCAAAATTCCATTTTGCAGATTTGTCAAATCTAATTTCAAAACTTACAACATCACTTGATGTTGACAGGATTAAAGTAGATTTAACAGGATTCATTAACGATGATTTGGTTTCTAATGAGTTGGCCCATATATTAAGTGACGTGCTGGTGCCCTATTGGAAGGAAAACATTGAAGAAGCAAATGAACTATTAAGTGCGACATTGAAATCACTTTTAAACAAAATTATATTCGAAATTATAAATGCAATTGTGGATGCTATTTTGGGTCATAATTAGTACATATACAATGTTTTAATCTCTCCTATTTCTATGTACATTCATGTATACCTTACTAATTTTATATTGCCCAAAATGTTATACGAACCTACCTTATAGAATACTTATAGCAAAACTATAGTTTTAATTTAGTTGACTTTCCATTGCATATGTAAAAGATTATGTTAAATTATCCTAGGTATGAAATTAAATCTGATTATTGTACATCCAGAATTTCGAGCGCATTAATTTTTATTTATTTCCAGCCAGGTATATCATAATGAATTAGAATACCCTCGAGAATACTTAATAATTTATTTGGTCTCGAGTACCTAATTGTAATTTACAATCATCAAGGTATCTCATCAAATGTGTTAGTTAATCTGTTATTTTATTTTTATCTCCTCATATAGATATAATGAAGAATTAGGTATAGGTAAATAACTACATTATCAATAGTGTTGATCATAAGGTACATACGTGAGTGAGAAAATTACAGAGCACAATGAAAGAAATTACACTTGTTATTTTAATTTTGTGTATCATTTTCCAATCGGGGTTCTCAATAAATTGTGAGTATTTATATAAGTTTAGGTATCTATTGAATATTTTCAAATTCTAATTGATTTCATTAAATTAGTTGAGTTGCCACTGCCTACAAATGAACAATTGGAGCAAACTAGAAACTTTCTGGAGGCGCAGAAAAATAATGATGATATGGAGCCGTTTCTCGATTTGAACTCATTGAATGTTACACAAATTAGCGAAATGATAAATGAGATTTTTGATAGTATTTCAAACATTTCACAGCCTATATACGAGCCAGTTGTTTCTTTGGTTGTACCTAAAACCACAATACTTCCAGTGTCGTAAGAATATCATTTCTGTTTCCAGAAAATATAAATCCTTCATGTGATAATTTTTTTTTGATAATGATTTTTTAGAGGTGTTCTTAAGTTCACTGATTTATTATTAGAGTACCAGAATTTTGCTGGATATATTAATATATTACCCAGATATCCTAATTTTATGCCATACATTCCCAAAGCTTTGAATCTTACCATTTCATTCGATAAATTGTATGTAAAAACATCATACGCTAATTTATTGAAATTAGGATTTGATGTTCCAGATTATGTAGTAAATAACGGAAATATTGAGTAAGTTTCATTGGGTAAATATTCTTAAAAAAATTAAATTTATTATTTCCTTCTAGGTTGTTAATTGAAGGCTTCTTATTTGATTTAAAAATGGATATTGAAATCTTTGTTATTGAAGATGTTACAGCAACTATTGATATTGACAATGTTAAAACAGACTTGCATGGAATTATTAATGACGAACTAGTCAGTGACGAACTTTCTCGGATTTTAAGTGATGTATTGGTACCATATCTGAAGGAAAATGCCGATGAAGTAAATGCTAAATTAGGAGAGACGTTAAAAGATCTTCTAAATGCAATTGTAGAAGCAATTATCGGAGGAATTATTTAAATATATAAATAACTAATTCTCAATTAACAAACAAGTATTAGATACGTTATATTACATCATATAAAGAAAATTTTTATCTTTACGATGTTTTACAATTTTTAAAGCAATCAAAATCAGGTGTTTAATTTTGATTTCCTCATGCCTTCCTGCAACTCATCTCATCTCACTAACCTACCATTACCAACCCTAATGAAATTTTAAATACATACCTAATAATTTCCATTCAACCTAAATTCGGAAGAATACTTTAGAAAAATTTAGTCTTTAAAAAAAATAATTTATTGAGAATATCATAAATGTAGATTTATAGGTATTATGTATGTCTAATTATCTTTTAAATGTTATCAATGGATACGAGCATCTGATGGTTATCATACTACTTCACATAATATATAATGAACTTTTGAATATTTCTTCTACCAATAAATCCCTTGATCAGGTATTTTTTGTGGCATAGCAATTCATTCAGTTGCATACTAAAAATAAATGAAAAAGACTTAGGATCAAATTTATTCTTGTTTATTTTAAATTGTGCACAATAATATAGTATTATTAAGTGTATTGCTCAAAATTGAACTACATACATGAAAAGCATTATTACAATACAACTTGCAAATATTCCAATTCCTACATAGTAAGCTTATTTCTAATATCTTAAAAGTCTAACTACATCCGCATGTCCTTTTTCCAATGCACATTCTGCTGGTGTTTTACCATCCTTGTCTCTAATATGAATATCAGCACCCATTTCTATAAGATAGTTGACCACACTTAAATGACCCATTATAGCTCCATAATGCAACGGGGTCCGGTTTTGCTCATTATGACAATTAATATCGCAATGCAGTTCTTCCACCAGGTATCTTACAACATCAACATCATCATTTCTTGCAGCATAATGTAACGTAGAATCCTTATCGGAATTGGTCTGAGTTACATCCGCTTTGTTTTTAACTAAAAATGTAAGGATCTCCTTGTATCCATTCAATGCACTATAGTGAATCGGTCTTTCGCCAACTATATTTCCATGATTAACATCGCAATTGCTCTTTACCAAAAGCTCTACTATCCTGAAGTATCGACTCAAGATAGCATAAAATATTGGAGTGTTAAGAAGTGCATCCTGTGCGTCAAGATTTATTTTCTCCTCTATTAGCACTTTTGCCGCTTCGTAGTTTCCTTTTTTAGATGCAATATGTAAAGCAGTCTTCTTCTCATGGTTCTTCGACTCTTTATTGATGCCGTTCACTAAAAGCCATTTTATAATATGGGTGTTATTATTCTCCGTAGCGGAAAATAACATTTCCGTATTAAAACCATTGTAATTTTCATCTAAGAACAGTTGTGAAACTTCTTGATTATCCTTGAAATAAGTAGCAAACTCATTAAAGATCTGTTCACAGCTCTCCAGAACACTGTTATAAATGATATGGTAACAAATAAGCACAGTTTTCTCAGCAAGAACAGAGGACTTTTCCAAAAGAATTCTGTTATTTTCGATGAAAGATTCCGGTAATTTTTCTCTCTCCAAAAGACAGTTCAAAAAAGTACGAACATTTTGGTATGAGTTGTCACATAGAACGTCGCCAAAAATGAACTCATCAATTTTCTCCGAATCATATTTGCTTAGCATACATTTTTCGAACAAAAATGTAGCAAAGAGGTATTCAGCAAATGTCTGATGAATGAAATTAAGCTCACCACCACTTAGGAGTGTTATAATACCTGTGCTATGAATCATTTCCGATACTGTTTCCGGTTTAATATTTGGGAAAATGGACGTTAGTTTGTCGGTCTGCCTAAGAAGTGAGCATATTGCCAATGTTTGGTGATTAGAGACGTAGGATTCGTATGTAAGAAATTTTTGCCTCACTAGTCGTTCGACATATTCTTCAGGAGTTTTTTCTTTGTCCACATGATAAATACAAAACATTGTTTTAACAAAATATTGGTATAACGTGATCAAATCAAATCTCTCTGGCAAAGTCGCTATAGATAAGTTTTCACATTTGTAATTGTTTATAATAATTTCACTGAGCATTCTCAATTGCAACGGAACTCCAACTAGTGCAGTCTCCTTATCTTTGACTTGTGTCGAGACCCTACGTAAAATTTCATCGACGTATGCTTCTAAATTCGTTTCTGTATTTTTTTTACCCATTTTCTTAATAAATATATCAAGAAGGAAAGATTTCTGATCTTCTGGTGTAAACTGTTGCAATGTTACGGCCAAGACACTACATTCGGTTTCCAATTCTTTAACCAAACTGGTTCTGGAA
This sequence comes from Silvanus unidentatus, assembly GCA_963930825.1. Classification (NCBI taxonomy): domain Eukaryota; kingdom Metazoa; phylum Arthropoda; class Insecta; order Coleoptera; family Silvanidae; genus Silvanus; species Silvanus unidentatus. The sequence continues at coordinate 5,176,314 of OZ005758.1, forward strand.
GTGATTATAACCTTAATCCTTGTCATCTCAGTCAAACGTAAAATGTTCTTTCTTAAAACACTTCTTGATTCTTTGTCTTGAATTTCATCGTAACCATCCAACAACAGAAGCATACCTTCTTGAGTTTTCATGGTGTACCGTAACAGTTGTTTCTCTAATGGATTTTTATAATCTAGTAAATTGGAAAAGAAATCCTCTGGATGGATGTTCTCAGGTTGTTTGGCCAATTCTGAAAGAATATCTCGTTTTTCATTCAAGATAACGGTCCTGACAATTGAATTAGAATGTTGTCTTCCGTAAATTGCTTGGATATTGGTAAGTAAAGCTGATTTGCCCATACCAGCAACTCCAGTCACAATTTGCAAATTGTTCGTAAATTTTGTTAAAGTTGTTTCGTCTATATATAAATTCTCAGATGGTTTCATATTTTTCTCATTATTAAGCAAGAAACTGACAGACCCCAATGTTCTTTTCCAAATGAATCGATTTAGATTAGACTTATATTTAAGCCAGTGAATATTTTTGCCGGGTTTTTGTTCCATTAATGTTGCAAGTTGTGATTCGATATTTTCATCTTCGAGAAAGACAATAAGATCCCTATATATAAGCCATTCTTTCTTTTTCTTTTCATCTGTTACACCACTAATAACAAATAATTCGTTCTCTATTGAGCTACATGTGAACAGTTCTTTTGTGAAGCTTCTCGGGCGTATTGTTCGAGTAAGGTAAGAGGGATCAGATGGTTTGGACAACTTTTCTGTTGAATTTTTCAGCTTCAAGCCCTCTAATTCTTCCTTCACCAATTTTTTTATTGTGTCTGAAGTAAGAATTTCCTTCAAAGGGTGATTTTCACCAACTATATCTTTGATTGGTATTTTTTTCCCTTGGCAATCTAATTCGATTTCTAAAATATCCGTAACATTTTCAAAATCATCAATAGATACTTCTTCATCATATATATATGAAAAATCAAATGTTACTTCTTCATCATCGAATTTCATGCCCTCATAACTTGTGATTATGATACATTTTTTCAGATTGTCTAAACTAAGTATTTCGTGAAGTAATTCATCATAAGACTCTTCGCTTCTCCAATTTATAATAACTGTATCATCATTATCTTCTAGTAATGCTTTTATATCACGGTCAGTTACATATTTCCGTAAATCTTCTTCGTTGAAATACAGAAATTGATTTTCCTTTGTATTCATATAACGAACTACTTTAAGAACCGTAAAAAATATCTCTTTTGAATATATGACTGTAACATGTAGCTGTTTTAGGTGTTCGCAATAGTGGGACAGTGAATTTTGCAGTTGCTCATCGACGGAAATCTTGTATTTGTCCAATTTCTCATAATAGTACAGATTATTAAAACTAATAATCTTTGTTCTGGTTTTATAATCATCTCTTTTAAAGTTTTCCAAACAATTCTTTATATCCTTGTGCAAAATCCAGTCTTCTGCTTGGCGTTTTTCTTGTCGCCAACTTTGGATATATTCGAATAGTTGCTTTCTGATGTAATTTAAGTCCAGAAAATTATACAATTTCAATTTTTCAATGTTCACTTTAACACGTTCTTGATATTCAGTTATAACTGGTTCATTGACTCTAAATTCCAAAGTATCCAAAAAATTCATAACGATATCGTCTTCCAGAATAATTTCTATGGTAGGGAGACTGATGATAATTTCTCCCTCTTGTTTACCGAAATTATTCCAAACTTTCCAGTTAATGTTTTTTAAACGTTCCTTAAATTGATCTTCATGCATTGCTGAATCTCTTAAAAGTGTATAATAAAAGTTTTTCGCTCTAGAAGTCCTAAATTTCCCAGTTTGAAAGTTTTTATGAAAACTGCATTGAGTGGTTTTATTCTCTGGAAGAATTTGAACTTGAAGAATTTCTTCATTAATTAATGCATACTGGTAATAATCAAAAGCACTTCCTCCTTTAAATTTCATGTCGGTTAGCTTTGAATCCTTGATATATTTTAAGAATTCATCTATCAAATTTCTAAAATCAGTTGTAATCTTCTTTAACTCTTCGATAATTTCTTTACCGGCGACGGAATCCTTATCTAGATAAATGGTTGTCCTTTCATCTTTTGCACTAATTGCGCGACTATATTCGCATGGATTTTCTTCTATTTGCTTCTTTAAACCTTCATCTAGATCGGACACGTTTGTATAAAACAAAAGTTTTGTTAATTTATATTTATTATCACTGTTTTGAAATTGATCTCTAATCCTCAAATACGACAAGAAATATTTTTTAAGATTAAAGTCGTCGTTATGCATAGAAATTGTTTCCTTTCCCAATAAAACACTTTCATTTAGCACTTTTTCGTGACCGTCGTCGATTAGTTTTACTTGACAGAAAATATAATTGGTGTAATTTGAATCTTCGTATCTAATTGCAACATCATCAAATTTATCTCCAATTTTAACTTCCTTTCCGATATCGAATTGTAAACCATAAGCTTTAATTAAAAGTAAAACCAACAACCAAGACTCATATAGTTTACCAGAAGATTCGCAAGATATCATTTTTCAAAACTAAAAATAGTACATTACGTGTTACTTTAATGCATATTATCCTAAGTAAAACTTAGTAAACTTACCTTCTCTTTATATTATTAGGCTGAAAGTTTGCTTGAGTTTAGAAAAATAATCTGAACCACAATCTGAACACGAATGAGGAGGTAATATTATGAAAAACATTTATCAAAGTTATATTTGTTTTCATACCGTGATAGTTAGCTGGGTACCTAATATTAATCATCTTCAAATATGAGTTTAAAATATAGATATAAAATGTGTTGTTTGTATAACACTACATCTTAAAAGTTTAACCAAGCTATATACATATACATAATACACAAAATTATCAAATATAATCTTGAACATATATTTAAAGTCATATTGAAATACATTTTTGATGTACAAATAATTATGAGTTGATCTACCGATATCTAAAGTAGGAAAATAAAAATATTGGAATACATTTTAATCTTAGATTATGTCCAATTTAAACAGAAAAAGCGGAAAATTCTAAATTATTTTCCGATTTTCTTTTTAATGTGATGATATTAGAAATTATGTGTTCGAGTACTGAAAAATAAAGGAAAAAATTAGGTATAGATAGATGGGTAATCAAATCGAAATCTGGAATCTGTATATAAAAAAATGGATTTATTTTGTTTTTTTTTACAAAAAAAGGTTTGTCATACATTTATGTTACATAACATTCACTGGTAAATTTTGCGTAGCACTCAAACTCTCTAAAAAAGGACGAACGTTTGGGTAATCGTTTTTATTTAACACTCTATTTAAAAAGGGCTGAACCTCGGGCTGAACATTATCTGAGTGTACTGAACATTTAGAAGTAGCCGTACTTTTAGGAAGGAAGTACTTATTAAACAAAAACAAAGCACAAAAATATTCTGCAAAGGTTGGATGGATAAATTTAGTAACATCATCATTTATAATTGATACAATGGCAATGCCATGTATATAAACATTTTTGTAATCATCACTTATTTCCTGCCCAAGAATTTCTGGAAATATATCATTTGTATTTTGTAAAATTGCATTAACTGCCAAAATTTGGTGATCTGATATAAACTTTTCATATTCCTGTCGCAATGAACCATCTAAGTGTTTAGGATCAATCTTCTCCTTTTCAACAAAATATCTTTCATAGAGTTTCTGCGTACAAAGTTTTATTAAATTAAATAAATCCAACCCCTCCAAAACATTAGAGGAAGTTGCTTTTTGGTATGTCGATATTAAATGTTCACTAAGCATTTCCAGAAACAAAGGCTTCAAAAATAATGTAAATAAATAATCATCTTTCTGTAGTAACTTTAATGCAAAATCAACATAGTTTTCCTCAGTTGATTCATCGGCAAATTTTTTCGAGAAACGATTTTTAAGAAATACCTTTTGATTTTCTTTTGTAAAATCTTGCAACGTTACTGCTAGTACACAAGTATCTAATTCGAATAGTTCACTTACCAAACTCGTTCGTGAAGTAATTATGATGTCAACTTTTTTCATTTCTTTTAATAAATGATGTAAGCATTGTTTTAACAAACTTCTCGAACTTTTTGATTCAATTTCATCGTATCCATCAAACAGCAAAAGCACTCCATCCAGTTTTTTCATAGCGTACTGTATTAACTTTTTCTGAAATGCATTTTCAGTTGTTAGTAGCTTACAAAATAAGCTCATTGGATCCATGTTGTGTTGTTCAACAGCGTTGCTTAGCGTCTTCTGATGATCATTTAAATTAATTCTCTTCACAATCAACGTTGGATGTTGATCTGCGTAGAGTGTTTGCATCTTGTTAAGTAAAGTAGTTTTTCCCAAACCAGCATCTCCTGTTATTATTTGCAAATAGTTGGTTTTCAAATTACCCTCACTCACATTAAAATAATCGACCCATTTTGAAGTTTTCATATTTTTCCACCAAAAAGCATCTGATCCTAGAGTCTTTTTCCAAATGAAGTGATTTGAATTGTATGTAATCCAATGAATATTCATCTGCACTTTTTCTAAATGCACATATTCAAGTTGTTGTTCAATATTTTCATTTTGTGAAATGACGAATTTTTCTTGATGATCTTGGAACCAGTGTTTTTCAGTCAATTTATACGTCTCACCACTAATAGCAAATATCTCATTGTCACCAGAAGCATCATTCACCATTACCATTAAAAAACTTTCGTTAAAGCCCATTGGAAGAATTTTTCGAGTTATATAGTCATCAATGATACTTGACTGGTTTTCTTTGAAATCCCAAAATTGTCTTTTTCCTAAAAACAATTTCTTCAATACATCAGGTGTCAATGACTCTGAAATTTCTACTTCTTTCATTAAATCCTTGATTGAAACATTTGTGCCTTGGCAACAAACTTCAATGTCCAAGATTTTTTCTTGATTTTGAAAATCTTCAATGGATATATGATTGTCCTCAATTTGTAAGGAATCATCAAGAATGATTTCTTTTGAGTTTGTAATTACAATTATGGATGTTACCAGGGGACGTATCTTTTTAACCACATCATATATATTTCGATCAGCAAAGCCTTCAGTTTCCCAATTTATCACGATTGTATTATTGGCAGAGTCCTGTTCACTTAATAATGAAAGTATTTCTGTATATTTTGAAAAATGTTTCAAATCAGCTCCATTAAAGAATAAGAACTGAACCGTAGTTTTAGACAAGTTCTCATAGACCTTGAGTGCCGAAAAAAATACATCTTCCGAATATATGACCGTAAGTGATGGTAAATTTGCTTCGTAGAGAAGTTTATTTTTGAAACCAACATTATACTTGTGAATAATACTCTCCAATTGTTTTATATGATAATCGCTGATCTGATTTGCTCCAATTTTCGAAATATTCTTTTTGAAAGCGTCGAAGAACATATCTTTATGCGTAATCCACGAGTTTTTCTGCCATTGCCGTATGTTATAATCGGTAGTGTCTATTATATAATCTGCACTCATCAAATTAAACAATTTATTAATTTCAACTTGATTTCTGTTGGGACTCTTTAAGAGTTTATTACAGTTTACCACGCCATTCTGAATTTCCAGGATCTTGAAAAAATTTAATACATCTTTCTTGGTAGGTTGTTCAATTGAAGGAAGTTTTATTCCATTTTCCACTTCTCCAAATTTCGGCCAAATTTTCCAACTTTTATTTATGAGTTTCTCTTTAAATTCACTCTCACTTAATTCCGTCTTCTGCAAAAGTCCTTTGTACAGTTGCTTCGCTCCATCTGTTTTAAATTTCCTCTCTAAAAAGTCGTAGTTAAAACTGCATTTTGGACCTTTCTTTTCATATTTTACTTGAAGGATACCCTCACCAACTAAAGCAGCTTGGTAGCAGTTTAAAGGATCTTCATCTTTCATTGCTTCTGTATATTTTTCCTTCGTATAGGATCCCAACAAAAGCACCAACCGTTGCCAATCCGTTCGAACTTTGACCAATTTTTCAATTATTTTGTCGATTATTTTTTTAACATCAGTAGAATCCGTATCCAGATAGAAGCTGGTTTTTGTATTTGTTAAACTCAATATTTGACTAAATTCATCGTGTTCCTTTTCTACCAATCCTTCTTGATTCGAAACATTTGTATAAAGTATAAGTCGAAATATCCTTTCGGTAGTTTCGCTATCGCAACCCTTAAGCTGATCTTCAATTCTTAAATAGGATAAAAAATAGTCCGACAGGTTATTGAACGCGAATGTTTCCTTCTTTCCATTTAGGATGTTATTATTTATATGACAAAAGATATAACGGAAATTGTCAGAGTTTAAATCTTTATTGTATCTAAGAACAATATCATCGAACTTGCCTCCGATTTTATTTTCTGTTGCAATATCAAATTGTGTTCCATATCCTTTAATTAGAACTGACAAAAGCAGCCAGGTTTTACAAAGTTTTTCATTGACTTCCTTTTTCACCGAATTTTTCATTCTGAAATAGAATTACAATTTTAATTACCTACAGAATGCACTTTGTAAAAAACTGTAGGTAAAAAAGTTTCACAGTAAAGTTCATCACTTAACCAGTTAATTGAGAATAGTCAAAGAACCAGAAAATTGGTCTTAATAATTTATTACTTACCTTTTTACAGATGCGCTCTAATTTTGATTGAGTGTTGATTGATATGTGATAGGTAAGGTAGGAAGGTATAATGTTTAATTATTGCAGCCTTAAAAATTGAATGAAGAAGGAAATATGTATACCCCTACTACCCTATCCGCAGATATAGATATAGATATAAATTTTGAAATTCAAGGACCAACATTTTAAGTATGATTGCATCATTATTTAAAAAAACATATCTCAATCAAAATGTTTATTGTCAACATGAACTTTTTTTAAAGTAATTGATTATCGACCAATATTTTCCTGATATTATGTAGTAATAAAATATACAAAATAGTCAATATCATTATCTTACAGGAATAACATCAATGATATAATCATAATATGCTTATAAGGACAATCATTTTACTTTTAGGATTTCAGAAAGTCTTTTCTTTAGTCTTTTTCTTTCAGACTCGGGCAAATGCTGCAAATGAACATATCCCCTACTCGAAAATGCATTTGATCTACTATTTCTCGTCCCGTTTCTTCATTTAACTTTCTCTTTTTAACTGTTAACCTCAAACATTTATAATTTTTTAAAGAAATTTTCGAATAATCATTATTAAATTGCTTCTAATTCATAGTTTGAATAACAATTACAACTCATTATAAAATGTCAGTGTCATCTTTACCTTATTTGTTACAAGTAGGGGATGTAAGTTTCGCATTTTAAAATAAATAACCTTTCTTTGAAATGTCCTTATGATTTTAGACGGTAAGTGCTGTAGAATTAATTGAAGAACAACCTGAAGACATTATGCAGTCTGGAAATATTCCTTCCAATGCAGTATTATTCCAAGTGGTCTATCCAGAGGAGTTAAATTTAAAGGTATGCTCCAAATTAACTTGAAAACGAACGACTGATATATAAAATGTTTGCAGCCAGTCCAAATGAAGCGAGGTAGACCCAAGAAAAAGAAACCAAGTGAACCCAACACCCTTAATACAGAAAAAAGTATAGAGACCACAATGACACCTCCACCACCATGTAAAGCTGCCCGAACTCGTTCCGGCCGCTTAATCAAAACCCCAAAAATACTCGAAAAGGTTAATAACATAACATTGAATACCGTAGAGTAACAAGGAATGTTTTAGGACTTTAAGAAGATCGAAATATCCGATGAGCCAGAGGTTAAGACGACTGAATTTGCTCGTACTGTTGATGATACGCCTTCAGACGTGCCTTTCAATGTGGGTATTGAATCTGTTCAGAAGAAACGTAATGTTGCTGCTCAACACCGATGTCCGAAATGTGGAAAAGCCTATCTCGGCAAAAATAAAATGATTCAGCATCTGAAGAAATACCCCGATCACGGCCCTTTGCCGGAATACACAAATTACAATTTTGATGTTTGGAATTATTTAGTGGATGTCACACAGAAATGTGCACCTGCTCAAAGAGGAGTGAAATTTTGCGAAGAATTAACGAATTTAATCCATAATGTACAGTTACTAACGAGTGCTCTGTTTAAAAGTGTAACGAATAATAAGAATATTGTGCAAATCGACAAAGTATTGGGCAATGCAATTGGACTGCAGCCCGGAAAGTACAATTTCGATGAGAACGAACTTTATAAAGACGTCACTGTATTGCAGTTAATAACAAATAGTGAATTTTTCAATCCTAACCGCCCAGATAAGATTAACTTTGAGGAAAAAGAGAAAGTCTCCGAATGTTCCGTTCCGCTTGTCAATTGCCCGAAACCGAAAGAAGGAAGTACGGGCAATTTTGAAGCAATTGTGAATGAATCACCAAAGAAATCAGAGGTAAATGGTATGCGAAGTTTGCTCAATGAAAATTCAATACTAAATCCATCGCCAAACATAAGAGGTTCAGTTGATGAGTTAATGTTGCCAGCAGATGATACTTCTCCAAATTTGTTAGACAATTCCACTAGTTCAGATGAAGTGATGAATGTTGATCAGTTTGTGAATGAGAGATTTAAAAGAATTACCGAAGCTGATATGGAATTAAGTAGTAGTACCTTAAACCTGGATTTACCCTCATTAGATCTGTTCCATTTTCACACTAATTGAAATAAATAGCTCTCAAATCAATCAATATTTTATTCATTTCCCACATGCAACCCACCAAACAGTTAGTGCCAAATAAGATAAGCAAAAAGTTGTAGTTTCTGGTTTTATAAGTTTTGTTAATTTTTCTTCACGTTTTTATTGTTATTTAAAAATATGTTTACGTTGGGGAATAGAGTAAATAAACAGTACGCTCAAATGAGCTTGATTAAATTACTTAGTTGTATTAATGTCGGGATTAGGAGAAGAAGTATCATTTCTAAGAAGATATTTGAAATTAATGAAGAAGTTATAGAAGCTTTAAAGAGCAATCGACCAGTTGTGGCCTTAGAATCAACAATTATAACCCATGGTATGCCCTTTCCAGACAATATAAGATGTGCCAAGGAAGTTGAAGCTATTATTAGAACACAGGTTTAATTTTATTTATATATTTTTTGGAAATAATAACTAATACAGAGGTTATGTATTTTTTGATTATACATGTGATTATAGTATGTATTTACACTTATCATTTCGATTATTTATACATTGGATGACATTTTTATTTCTAACTCGTTACGACTTGTCTGATTAAATTATTGAATATGCGGTTAAGATGTTTATAGATTCGGTTTAAGTAGTATAAAAGTACAAGTTAAAGAAACAAAAAAAATGCTTTCGTTGATAAAAGACACAAGCAATTAATTTTTTATCACATCTTGATAAAAGAAAAAGAAATATTAATAAAGATACACACGAAATCAGTGATTGACTACGTGCTGTAGGTGTACAATGACTTATTCGATTACATCTATTGCGTTATAAATAAACACCTAATATCGAGATTTATTTTTATTTTAAGTAGGTACATAGATATTATCTATCCGAAGTATGAAATGTACATATGAAGTGGAGCTCTATCTAGGTATACCTACAATATAATATATGAAATAAATCAATCAAAATATACCTTTAAATCAGTAGGAATTAAATTTTTAATTTTCGGTGTAACTAAATTGCCCTTAAATTTTAATATCATACATACAGGGTGTTTTAGTTGAGATGAGCACAATTTTAATGACAGATTCCCGGGGTTAAACCAAGTCGAAAAACGGAGATACACAGGCCATCAAAGTTCTTGAAAAAAAATCTAATTTTGACTTTCTGACAAAGCAGCGGCTCTCCACTCTTGCTTTTTCTTATGGGGTGAAATTTTTTTCGTTTTTGTTGAGTCAATTCGATGCCAAATTCAATAAGGAAACTTTATGGTGTCTTGCATTTTTTTCGTTCGATGCACCGTTTTTAAGATAAATACAATTATGTTAGAACTTGTCAAGGGTTTTTCGAAAATTTCTCAATTGCTGATAACTTTTTAGTTAATTAATCGAAAAATCTAAAAAAAATATTTGAAGCTCACTGTAGGATAGTTAACATAATTCTTGATAAATTTTTAATGTTCAAATTTTTTATCATGCCGAAGAAATTGAAGGTCTAATTTCCTTAAAAGGGTGCATTTCCGAGAGAAAAGTTGTTATAAAGTTTTAGACCATCAGGATGACCCTAGGAATCTGTCATTAAAATTTTGCTCATCTTAATTGAAGCACGATGTATAAATATGTATACCTTCATTATAATACATATTGTATAATTTCAAAATTGAAAAACTAATAAGTGTCCCCGTTCGACACAAATACTGTGTTAACGAATCCTTATTCCTTGCGAGGGAGTAACACAGTTTGAAAAAAATTGTTTACCAAAAATTTCCTACAACTTCCTAAGAGTTTTTTTAAAATTCATAATTTTCTTATACATAAAATAACTGTTGTAGAAAAAATATCTTAATTTATAATCGAACTCGACATTTGAAAATTGGGCGAATGCGCCATGCTCAAACTAGTCAACTCAAGAAAAAAAACATAGCTAAACCAAGCATACTGCTAAGGTAACTTGAGAGAAACTTGCGCGAGTTTACTCTCCGAGAGTACTAAACTCACTCTCAGAGTCAGAGAGCAATTTTGGTACTCTATCACTGTCCGAGAGTACCAAATAGAAGAGAGAATATTTCGCTTTGATCGTGATTTTAGTAATCTCGGAGGAGTTCCACAAGTTACTCTCAAGTGTAAACCTAGGATAAAACAGTTTAAATACAAAGTATTATCCGGTAAGTAATAATAGGTACCTACTTCTTGAAGCTACATATATTGGTCCACACACTGACACACTTACCTATAGTTTCCTTATTTTGAATTGCATTGTTTCTATACGGATGAGGCACTTCAAGTCTTTGATTTTGATATCAAATCTAAAGTTAAAATTTTCATAATAGTATTTAAAATTGTGAAAAATTCGTCCAATAATCAAGTCTTAATTACTTATAATATCTTGAAAACAGGGCGCTGTCCCGGCAACAGTAGCCATTCTTGAAGGAAAGGTGAAAGTAGGTTTGACAGCTCAAGAAATCGACTTTCTGGGTGACATAAATACAAGTAAACCAATAAAAACGTCCCGTCGGGATTTACCATATGTCTTGGCATCAAATAAAAACGGCGGCACAACAGTTTCCGGAACACTGGTCATTGCAAACAAAGCTGGAATAAAAGTATTTGCTACTGGTGGTAAATAACATCTCTCATCTGATGTACCCATCATTCAGTTGAACGAATTAAAATATGTTACACAGGAATTGGTGGTGTGCATCGTCGTGTCGATGAAACATTCGATATTTCAGCCGATTTAACAGAGCTGGGAAAAACTGGCATGGCTGTTGTTTCAAGTGGCGTAAAATCGATCCTTGATATACCGAAAACACTGGAATTTTTAGTAAGTTTAAATTGTCCTGTGCCCCTTTTTGGATTGTTTATTAAATTTCCTTAATAGGAGACCCAGGGCGTATTTGTCGCGACATATGGCACAGCAAAGGATTTTCCGGCATTTTATTCTTCTCAAAGCGGCTACAAATCCCCCTACAATATTGAAAGTGCTCTGAAAGCGGCCCAAATAATTAACTACAATAAAACATTAAATATGGAATCTGGTATGCTGTTTGCTGTGCCCGTGCCAGACGAATATTCAATTTCGCCCGATTTGATGAACACGGTCATTGGAAATGCGGTGGAGAAGGCGGTCAAACTGAACATTTCCGGTAAAGATGTGACACCTTTTTTGCTTTCTGAAGTGGCAGCATTAACCAAAGGCAAATCCCTGCTTACAAGTGAGTTGATTTCCCAAAAAATAAATATATATACTCCTCATAATAATAATGATATGAACAATTTTTTCACTATTATTCGGTTTAGATATGGAACTTATTAAGAATAATGCGAGAGTAGCCGCTGATATAGCTGTCGAGTTGGAAATGTTGGAAAAGAGCGATCAGATGGATGGAAAAGCCGACGAGGACGCATTGAAAAGACCAGTAAGTTGAAAATCATGCATTAATAATCATGTCAGTTTCGCAGTTGGGAGAGTCTTTCTGTGAAAATAAGTGTGTACCATTCTGAGACCAGAAAATAAGCTGATCTTGTATTCAGAGCAGGGAAAACGTTTCGATATAGACTCCAATTTTGTATTTCAAGGTGCATATTCTGCTGCTATTTTGATTACTTGCCGACATATTATCGCTTTAAGAATGTCTCTAATTTGTGAATAAATATTCTTCGTGCACCATATTCCAACTCATTTCGTTTGCCTTGGAAAAAGGCAATTTTGCCGCAAGATAGGGACGTTCGTGTAGAGTTAAATGGTGGCATTCCTTCAATTACTTAATTGAACGGAAAAGTGCTCTTAAATGATCAATTCAAATTGAAGGGCGTTTAATCTAGAGAAGTGTGGCTTTAAGGATATTTATTTATTTTTCTAGATTATCATTGGAGGATCAAATTTGGATTGCACGGCGGAGCTGAATGTGACCGAAATTAAGGTAAGTGGCAAAAGAAAATATTTTTTACCCCTCTTTTACTAACAATACACTTTATTAAATAAGGTCTTTATAAGTATGTATATACAATAACTCTTGTACATTGTGTTTAATTAATAACATGAAATAGCAGTTTATCATAATAACAATAAATTACATAGGTAAACTCTATGAATCGAGCTCTTCTAATTAATTTTGCCAAAATATTGGTATGGTATAATAATAATAAAATTCGGGAAGCTTAAAAAAGGTCGATTATTATATACTTATATGTTTTTTTAATAATTTTTTATATTTTTTTATTCTTTTCTCTTGATTGGTCTTTAAGGGTCACTCTAGGAAATTTCTCTTTGGGTATGGGCACATTTTGTAATAAGTTTATATTGAAAAATAGCGTAGCTTTTTGCCTCTTTTTCTTTATAAAACAGTTAATTTCAGATTTTAAACACACAGTTTTTTTTATATTACATAGATTACTTTTTAAAAAACTAGCATTTATTACATTCATATGACTTAAAATAGAAAATACAGGGTGGAGAATTAATTGACAATATAATATAACTATAATAGTCTTGAATAAAAATCAATGAGGTGGTAGAAATTATTGCATTAAATTGCTATTGAACTATTTTAGTATCATCTTTATTAAATCGTTGCATTTTATCATTACGTTTTTAGATTTTTATTGAACAACTCTAGTGAATGGAGTGAAATTCAAAGTTTATATGATTTTTGTTTATTATTAAATTAACGAGTTAAAAAGCTTTTTGTAATAATGATTTTATTTTATTATATACAATAATATACTTTCATCTCTCTACTTGGCTACTTGGTGTTCATTTGGTTCAAAAATGTTGAATAATTTCTTGTATTAGGTATATACAAAATTTACATAAATCTTCAGTTAATTATCATCCATTATTAATAATTTTGTTTCTGTTGTTAAGAATTTTTTTAATTATATTTAACTTTATTTTTATTTCCTAGAAGTTTTATATCTTCAATTTTTACGAGTATGTGTCATAGTAAAGTCCATCTTTAACGAATGAATAAATACACTAACTGGGTCTTCCAGTCATAAATTTGTCGAAAATGGCCCCATTCTCAGAGCAACGCCTTAATTTAAAGTTTCAATTCGAAGATCTAATTTGTTCTGCTGAAAGTGCAGTTACTGTACTTGTCCATTGATTTTTTTTGTTTTGCTAAGCGTATCACAGTTGGATTCCTAAAGAAACTGTCATAAAATAATGAATTGAATTTCATTTGTAATGTTTTTACAGCAAATTGTATGTACGTATGCATTTTTATGGGATGGAAAACAGTGGATCGTAAATTATTCAAATTGAATTCAAATTTATATGGGTCAGACAGGCTTTTTAAGATATTCTCTTTGTTGGAATAATTTTGTTTAATTATAATTCTCTACACGTAAGCAAATCGACTATTTAGAATCGTATTGGTAGGCATTTTTTATAAATAGGTACTTTTGGTTGAAAATATAGTTTATCTTCTTCTCAGCATCTTAGGCACGTAGACAAAATCTTTATTAGGTAATCGTAAGCTCATTAAAATTAGGAATTGAATGCGAGAAAAGTATATTATATGCGTCTTTTCTGTCTAGATTTTAGGATTTAACGCTTAGCTTAGTAGTTTTCTCATTCAAATTTAGTCTCGGCGAAAATTGTTCACAAAACCAACTCTTATTTGCTATTTTCGAATTAGCCTGGCATCAACTTTTCTCTCTCTTGTGTCGGTGAACGGAAAATCTCACATTAGCACTGATATGTTATCTACTTAATTCGAAAATCCTTCTTCGAGTACCATTGTTTTTAGTCTTGTTAGGCTTATTAATAGAAAAAGAGTCATGTTCTATTTATAATTAGTTACAAATATAGACCTCTTCTATTTTACATTTTCATTTCGTTTTATTTTATATTGTGAACAACTATTTACACTGTACATGAGAGAAATCATAATTCATTAAGTGCAAAACAATGTCAAAGTGCTTGTATAAACAAAAAAACTCGCAAAAATCGCTTTTTCAAGCCCCAAAACACTGAATCCTGGATCTTGAAACTATTGTTTATATATTTGTACATGCTTTAGATGTAATGATGTATAAATAGATCTACATTAAAGTTGAGTTGCCGAATTTCCTATAAAAAAAGGCCATCACTTAGGCCCGTAAAATTCAACATGGATCGTCGCGAACCATCCGCTGTGCTGGTCTTGGTTTCCTCTTGAAAATATCCTCTAATGGCGTGGCCAGAGGACCCTTCTTCACGCGACCCCATCGGCCACGGTTGAACAGACCCTCTAGGCGATACTTTAGTCACATGTTATCGTGACTCCGATACTCCCGCATCTCGTAGTTGTTGTTCCCGTTGGGGTTTTTCGTCGGCTGCGGAGGTGAGGACAGCAGTGCGGTACTATCCGGTCGCACCAGCAGCGATTCCCGCTCGCTCTCATTACTCTCCACCCGCAGCGTGCCTGGTACAGCCCCATTTGCATTCGGTATCTCCAGTTCCGCTTTGAGGATTCGTATTTTTTGTATCATTTCGCGTATTTCATAACGCAAAATGCCAAGGAAGCACATTTTTAGGAAGGCAAGTACGCAATAGCCGAGAATTGCGAGAAGTGACGCCGTCGATCGCAAGTACGTCAATAATCGCTCATCACAACCGACGCTGTGTGGTTTCGCACACCTGGTTGAATTCATGGCGGGCGGTTCGAGACAGCAACTGGCCGGCATTTCCCATCGAACGGATGTATTGTTGTTGGGAATGGTGAATTCGTCTGGTCCGGTGACGCCGCAACAGGACTCTTCCGTTTGAAGACGGTCCCACATGGCGGTCATGTCCTGATTGGTGCCGTATTCCTGTTGGAATTTTAAGCGGAGTGCGGGCCGGAGTTCTTGACAGATCCGCTCGAAGCGGAAGGCCCAGAAGGCGCCCAGTACCACATCGCCGAAGAGTAGTACCAATAATAGAAGCCAATAGGCGTTTAGTAGTTTTTCAGATAAGCGTAATGCGGCTACGCAGCCTAGTAATTGTAAAGCGCCACCCTGTGTAACTAATGCTAGATAAGCGTATAGAAATGATGGTTGGTATAATGTCAATGATGGGATTAAAGTACGCCGAAAATCAAAGAGTAATGTACGTGCTGCGGCACCACAAAATGCTATAGCACCAGCCAGCAGTGCCGTATTACAAGTGTAGATCCATAGGCGGTAATAGCGCATGGCCCTGCCTCCAACACTAGAGGTTCCAGCAGCCACCCCGCCACCAACTCGTCGTAACGGCATTCGCCTACGTAGCCCCCCCTCACTACAGCCGGCGCCCATCGCCCCCCATTCACCTGGAACAAGAAAAATTTGCTTATTAGAATCCAGTTGCTTATTGCTTTTCTATTTTTTTTTGTTCTCCAAAGAACTTTGTAGTAATGTTAAAGCTTGTCCTTTTCAAAGTTGATTCTTAAGTTAAAACAAATAGCAGTAATAGGTACCTAAAAATGGTTCTTCTATTGAATATTGTATAGATCAATCTCATTTGTTACTTTTTATACTGTTTAATCCACAAATTGTTGTTTTCAGTGGTTATTTGACTATTAATAATGCATTGTTTCTGTTTTTTTAATTTCATATGTATAGTATATGTATATAATGGGTAATGGATTTTATTCATATTTCGCAAATGAACAATGAACTTATTTTAAATTTTAATTAAACCCCTAATGACATAGTTTTATTGGAAATATGAAAATATGAATATTCGTGGATTATGAGTAGACTGAAAGTCGATATCCATATCTACAAAAACACACAATCCATATACTTATTGCAATGTATAAAATGTATTACGTGCTTATAGTTTTAGGGCCAGCACATTTTAATTCTGATGTGAGATAGAAAATGATTAAATCAATGAAACCTTTTTTATAAATGCTTTTACTCTTCATATTCTCTAAGTTAGGATATATGAAAAGGCATAAAGTCAGTGGTTACTTATAGGACCGTCCTTCCCATTTATTAAGCACTCTGCAAAATGTCCTAAGCAGTGGTCGTTAAATAGATACCTTAACGATGAAATGTGACACAATAAAATGTTAATACGTAGAAAATGACCCAACAACAAGCAAATTACGACATTTGGTTTGTCCTTTTTATTAAACAATTTCCGAATTCGAA
This sequence comes from Silvanus unidentatus, assembly GCA_963930825.1. Taxonomy (NCBI): domain Eukaryota; kingdom Metazoa; phylum Arthropoda; class Insecta; order Coleoptera; family Silvanidae; genus Silvanus; species Silvanus unidentatus. The sequence continues at coordinate 5,193,098 of OZ005758.1, forward strand.
TTCATTTTTATTGATTGCCGTCCAAAATTTACTAAGTCAAGAATTGCTTTAGGGCCTACGCAAGAAAAACAATCTTATATTATATATTTATAAGAGGTACTTGATCATCCCCAATAATCTAGTAAAACAGTGTTATTGTCAATAAAAAACCAGCCTCTAAACAATTGATATTCTAGTCAGATGAACATAAAATTTCAATTGGGCGGAAGTAACTGAACACAGAGTTCTTTTCTCAAATCAGCGGCATGTTTTCCTCCCTATATTCCAAAAAAAAATTGTTCATCTATCTTTGGGTGAAAATATATTTGCATTGAAAAGCAAACCCTTTTCATATAGTTTGTTTGGTTATTAATGAAAGTAAAAGTCAATTTCACTCGGATGTTCAGTAGGAGTCCTGGAGAGCGTACAACGATCAGACTAAAACTAATTACTCTAATTTTATAATAAAATTGCTGTTGCGAGGTTCATTTCGGTGTGGAATATGATCGAATGAAAATGTCTGTTGGGGTAAAATTCAAGTATGGTCCGTATTGATTCACTCCCTTAACATAGCAAATAATTTCATTCATACAGGGTGTTTATTTATTATTTACCTAGAACTTGCATTTCGGTAATGTGACACTCTTATCAGGAATTACGGAGCGCTCAAATTGATTCATCTCTCCTTTTAACATTAAACATTCAACAAACTAGAGAGAGCGCTTTTTAATTCCCACTATGATTAGGTTGAATTCGGGTATAGCTATAGTTGGGGACCGTGGACCGTAATTCCAAGCGACTCCGTAAACCAAATTTGTGTAGGTATGTACCTATGTTTAAATACCTTCCAGGCATTAGAAGTGACCTTTTGGACTGACAAGTAAATCTCGAGTCGTAAACCTCATACATTCTCTACTGGCTTATAACTGGAAATGTACTTTTGCTTGCTACTACATCAACTTCCATGATGTGTATTTGATTTAGGATTGGTAATGTTACAAAGTATTTTTTTCATTTCTGCAAATCGGTTCTGTTGGAAAATATACCTACCTAATATGAATTTCTTACGGATTCTTAAAAAAAGTCTATATATATCGATTTGGTTCCTGAAACCATGACAGATTGCATGCTGTGATTGTATATGTATTACCTAATACCTATACATATGTTATATTTCGAGTAAAGATTCGTGTTGTGCTAGATTCAAGTACATTTTTATTTTCAATGAATATTTTCAACCGTACAGAGTATTCATTATAATACTATAATTTAAATAATATTTCTTTTCTTTCTTGTATGTTATATGTATTGTGTTCTATTCTTACAATTTCCCAATTCCAATTCAATGTTGGTTTTTATCGAGTCCAATATTCGTGCTGTATGTGGTAGTAATCACATATTTTTTTTACCTCATTTTCACAATACGTTTTATCTTTCCAAATATCTTACTTTCTGTAATGTTCATTCTTCCGTTGTATACCTTTTCCAAATGGTCTAGTGAACTAATAAAATGATGATACTTCTTTTTTACGTTTTTAAAATGCTCGTATACTTGCTGTATTCATGAGTATTACTTTAAAACGGGGGTGTACTTTTCACCTCTTCATTTTAGCGAAATGTCAAGTGAACTCTAGATGAGCATTTTTTCATTTTTAAGAGTGGTCTTTAATACAAAGTAAAAAATAATTGCAGAGTTCTTACTAGATATGTATTAGGAATAATCCTACCTTTAGAACGAGACTCACTTTGAAACATTTTGTGTAAATGTAAAAGCTCAGTTTTTTCAGTATTCGAAAGTATTATAGTTTCCAAATGTTGTCAACGGTTAATACATAAAGCATCTTAAACAATTGTTATTTACTTTCTTTGTGGTTAAGGCATTCTAATAATTACGGAAGATGTAGGTATTTCAAGGCACGGACCTGTAATTCATTTAAGCAACTAAATCGAATTGTTTCAAAAGTTTGCGATTTTCTAAAATTTAAGGAATCTATATAAATAAAGTAAAATCCCTAAATACATGTCAGACTCGGAAGATCAATTTATTCTTGCTTCATATGATAAGATTCGAAATCAGAAATTCCTTAAATAACAATAGTAAATAATTTCGAAATCCATAAATTTTCTGCTTGTGGCGACAGATTTGACAAACGATAAAGATTTTTATCGTTGAAAACTAGTTCAACATCCAAAGATGAAAATCAGCATCCAACAATATTATTAAGTCACAGAAATTTACAAAAAAAAACTGTAAATTAGAATTTATTCGTAACTCAATTTCAGTCAGTTTTGTAGGTATTACACGAAAAATGAAGAGGTACCTACATTTAAAAAATGGCTATTATACGGAATAAGAATATTGCATGGCCAGAGGGTATTTCTTAAAATAGAAGGGACAAGGTAGATGTGAAAAACGGTTTCCATAGACGTCGGTATCGTCTTATACATATTTGAATGAGTCTGAAAAAAATCTAATTTCGTAGACGTAGCCTTATCAAATTTTTAGGGTGAACTGTTCTAAAACGGAATCGAATGATGAGAAACGATTCAGAAAGACAGAAATTTATCAAGCTACTGCGCACCAGAGAAATAAAAAAGGCATCATGAAAGGGCCAAAAAATATAGACAATAGGGGTCTAACTTGTACCACACAGAATCGAGTTAAATTTTATTAATATTTACTAAGACATAAATACGTCGAGAACTGAAAGTAGTAAACAAAATTGTAAACATCTTCTTAGTTTACATTTTTTAAAAACGTATAGCCTAACTGTGGTTGTTGTTCAAAGTTGGCAACAACTTTATCATCAGGTGAATAAACCATAATACATTTAAAAGGATATAAATTACTTACACGCTGGTTCGCATAAAAAAACAAACCGTTCTTTTTATAGTTTTTGATTGATTACGACTTTTAAGATATATGCCTTGACTGTTAGAATAGTTTTTCACAACAAATATTTGAAAGCAATAAATTTCTTTATGATTGCTTTTTATCTACGAATCGATTTATGCCGAATGTGTAAAATTAGTTATCCTTTCTATTAATCTTGTAACTTATTATAAAAAAAGTGACTATCTAAATAGGGGTGAATAAAACGTCTTGAGAGGGAGAGACAGATATATTACCCTCATTTAAGTCTACTAAAGTTTTTTCCTGTTGCAAGCCAATGAACCTCTCAATTACATGTGGAAAAAGTCATAGACGATAGTAAAAGGATATTTTATTATACCTTAAGAAAACAATCTCAATTACAGACAAACGACTTTTATTTCTTTTACATTTATTACTGTGTTCGTCTCGTAAATTTAAGTTTCTTATTATCATGATTAGCAATTTATTTATGCACTTTTCACTATAACAAAGAATGTTTGATTTTGATCAATTTTGTGGTAAGTGCACTACAACAATTTTTTTTCTATATTCTGCTTTTGTTGATGGGTATTTTCACGAAAAGATAAACATTTTGCCCATATTTTATAAAAGTTCTTATCATTCCATTGTTATTTGTGGGGAAAAGAGGAAATATATAAATAAAAATGAAACTTTTAGTTAACCAATGGCCATAGATGGCCAAAGATGATCCGAGTTAGTAATTAAAAACCGACCCTAAGACGGATTCGACCACATTTCTATCAACTCCATAAAGGTCTGTCAAAAATACGTTTAGATTAAAATGTTTATTTAATATAGGGAATTAATATTGAACAAATATGTCCGTATATAAGGGGTATTCATTTGGTTTTAACGTTAATACTTCCCACGGCATTTTATTAGGTATAGTCCATATCCGGGTAAAGCTTCATTAATTATTCAGTTTCATTAAAATCATAAGTAGCTTAAAACTGTTATCTTGCAAACAGCAACACAATATTGAAATAACACATTGAAGTGAAAATGGCGTGCAGGCAATCTTTTCAGACTGTTTGCATGATTAATAAAGGCAAAGTTTTTCAACACTCTTTAAAAAATTTGGCCAATTTTTAAATACGTCAAAATGTTGTTGTAAGAAAGAGTAATGATTACTTTTAGGGGAACAAATGCTTTTCTTGTTTTGATTAATATACGAAATTGGGATGTCTTTAAATGCAATATAGTTGAACAACACCTGAACCAAATGAAGTATGGGGATAAAAATGGGAATAAGAGAAGATGAATATAATGGCAAATCTGTTGTAAGACATGATTCTGAAAAGGAAAGTTTATCTCTGAAAAGCAGAGTGTAGGTATATATATCGGTCAGGGAAGAAGAATGTGGATGGATGATAAAAGTGGGGTCTGAGAGTGTGTGCAATATTGATTTTGAAATTTACTATACATAGATGTGTGTATAGTTTTCGATATATCAAAATCCACATTAATATATGTCATTTCTCCTCTCTATCCTATCTTGGTTTTTATTTGGGCAGAGGGAGGATATTTGGTGGGCGGGATTGGGAAAAACAAGAAGAAAAATGACTTTCTATACGCATCATCAATATAAATAATATTCGTGAACATCTTGGCATATATGAAATGCAAAGAGTCTAAAAACTTTTGTCTGTCAATAAACACTGCAACCTTGCTATAATTGTTTATCTGGTTAGACATTTTTTTAGCTTAATTCTCTATGAAAATACCGTTATAGTTTCATGAGCTTGTGTCTAAAAATATGTGCACTTTTTTGTTTGCCACAACTTTGCATTTGGAAAGTTTTTCAAGTTCCCATTGGGAATGAAATTATATTTAGCCATTTAAACTTTCAGAAAAAAATAATTTTTGATAAAAGTGTTGATTGAGCACAATCACTGCGAAAAATAGAAAAAAGTGGAGTGAAGTTAAGAAAGTTATGAATAAAGATATAAAATTCTCAGTTGATTAATTCTGTTTAGTTTTTAAAGTTGATGGTTCTATTATAGGAAAATATTAGGTATCATATCCCTTCAATCCATCACTTGGGTGGTTGTGTGGGAGTTAGTACATATTGTTTCCCCAAAATTGGATGAACAATATGTCAGAATAATGAGATATGTCGATTCAAATGAAAATGTTACATAATCTTCATTTGTCTGAATTAAATTGCATAACATCGTAAACCTAGTAAAGTAAGTTAATTAGATGCATGCGATTTTATAACACTAGAACCAAACAAGAACGACTCATTGTCATTGTGTTATATAATTTGTAAATTAAAGATAATATTATTGTGGAATGTTGACTGCACTTACTTGGGAAGACAATTTCCGTCAGTATTTGCTGGAGTAAATTTAATACATCTTATGATATTGAGTTTGGCTACGAATGGCTAAAGAGGCTAAGAAGAGTATGTATGATTTTGTTACAGAAAATTTTGGATTCTCTCTCCTAAATGTTTTCAATAAAGCGTTAATTATACTGTCATATCCTTCGAGATGTAGTCCAGAAATTACGCAACCTTTTAGCATAAATCGATAGTCACGTTTCACAAAACTTTCAATTCCAAATGCGAAACAAAACCATTATTTTTATTATTTGCAAAGAAAATATTGCGACAAAATATCTCACATAAAAAGTGTTGAAATAAAATTGAACTGCAAATTTTACAATTACATAAAAGCACGCCATTTCACGAATTTTTTCGAATAATTAGTGTGACCAACAAAGCAACAAACTTACCCCTAATTAAAACTTACGAGCATATGGCAAATACAAATAAACTTTCGATGTGCGTGACTATTACCACCAACACAAAACAAGTTAAAATGACTTGACCAGGTCACAAAAATTTACTACTTTCAATTATTCAAATCTTTATTATATTATTCCACATGTTTGCTATTTGAAGAGAAATCGAATTTTTAAGGGAACCAAATGTGTGTTTCTTCACTTTGCCGATACTCACATCGGCCACAACTTAATCAAGACACCACCAGATCCCCTGGAGGAACACACAGCTGTATTCTCTTCCTACAGCAAAGGTTTCCTAAACTTATACAAAACAGGGCCTCCAGCAGAAGTCTAATAAATTAAAGCATTGTAACATTATAGAGAACTCCCGGTTTATGTTTATCCATTTACCTTTTCATGTGAAAAGTGCACACAACCTTGAAAGGTTCAAATACGCAAAATAAAAAAGAACAAAGTGGTCCATTTGTCTATCAATCAATAGTCTGGAAATCGATAGACAAAGCCTAATAAATGTGAGATTGAATTCGGACTGATTGTTTATGCGGTGACAGTGCAGATGGAAGCAAATATACAATACAAGTTGCACAAACGGTCGTTGCCTGACATTATTCATTCAATCAAATTGTATTCCGCATATCATTTGGACGGTGGAAAATGACGAGATATTTCTTGAAGCTATTTTATACATTGCAGTTGTGTGGCGTGCCATGTACTAGGGGTACAACCGATGGCTAAGGGTGATAGTGGTGCAATGTACCCAACAACACGCAAATACCTCTAATTTATTACACAATTATGGAGGATGATGGCCCACAGCTATTCATTCTTTTGTCGCAATATGCTGAATAGTGCGATTTTTCGATTAGTTACCAATAGGGACGATTAACGCCCCTATTCGACGGCTCATTAGCTGTCTCTCACCTCAAAATCATGGAATAAATCAACAGTTTAAGTTAAATATAGGACCTTTGTATTTATTAGTATTCCCTTTAGGAGGCAGTATAAATTAGGTGCTGGCTCTGCATGAATATTAAGGTTAGTGCCATCATTGATCAGGTGGGATAATTAAATTTAAATTCAGTTCAGAGGCGGAATGTTGCCAGTAAATTGTAGTTAATTGTAAAGTGAGAAAAAATTGCTTGCTGTACATTTTCCACATAATGAGTAGTCACATTTGTTACATTGTTTAATATGTGAGTAAAGTTGGTGTTAAGGGTCGGTCGGAGTTTACTATGACAAAGTCTTAATGGACAATTAATCTCCCGAATATAATATTGTTTTGTGCCGAGAAGTGGAGAAAAAATATGTTTCCATGAAACTAGCTTCCAGTGCATTAAACATTTAGTAACTTTACCATTAAGTTCTTGTTGCTCACTTGAACTTGGCTCTCTGTCTTTGACAACAGAGCTATCTGTGTATAGTAATTTTTTTCTTTTCGTGTTCTGTGCACTCTCATCGAATCTTCGAGTGCTGTTAGAAAGTGTATATAATAATGTCTTTGGCAACAGACAAATGGGTGAATGCGTTTAACTTCCCTCTTACCACTACGATGCAAAACAAATTAGATGTCACTTTTGGACAAAAATGTCTCTTGCTTGAATCCAGAAAGCTTTTCTTGCTTCAATTGCTGACAAATTGACACATGACAAGTAGGTGTTGTGGGAGGAAAATTAATTTTGCCAGTCGAAAAACTGTTCTCAGTTTCGTATTTGTATCTCTAGTTGAAGTAGTTTGTTTAGTGGAACGTCTTCTTGTAAAGCGATTTATAACTAAGTGAAAAAGCGGTTTTTATTTGACGAATGGGTTCTTCAGTTCACTATTGTTAACACTCGTTTCTAGGGTTCTTTGGGGCAGTAAAAAGGTGAAAATTCAGTGGTTGTGCCCTTTTTATTGATTGCATTTGAATTTGATCATTCTCTTGTAAATCCATTTACAGTTCAATTACAAAGAAACTCGATTTTATCATGTCATTTCAGCATTGCAAATATTTCAATTCCAAAAACTAATCATTCTTGTCAACCTAATTTCCGTTACATGATTACATAATAACTAGAAACAGGTATAATATCGAGATTTCACATCAACACAAGGATCTTTTTACTAGGAACTAATAACTTTGTCTAACTAGTTATAGTTGTCACAATGCAAACTGCTGGGGCCTCAAGGAGCTGTTGTAGTGAAAACTAGTCCCTGTTTCAAATTTAAATCAATTTAAAAAGTTAGACAGTTTCATTTCATGGATGCCTCGCATTATGTTATTTTAATATTTAATTTTGATTGCGTGTCAATTACTTTCCTGTCTATTATAATAAACACAAACAATAAGTGGAAATTGACCACACAGAGATAACTTAATACAAACGCAAGATTTCCCAATGGAGAAGAGAGCTGACCTTGTTTGCCATATATATTAGAAGGCAGGCTACGAATCTTGCCTTAGTTTTTCTTTCCTTTTTCACTGGCAAAAATTGAAATAAGAAAATTTACTCTTGCCTGGTTAATGTGATTTTTTCTATTTCGTTTTTTGTATTCCCGGAAAGTATAATAGGCTCTTGTGGAAATAAACGAAAGTCCTTTCAAATATCAATACATTTGTGCCTACATAACATCGGTAATAGTCCATTTGGATTTTCAACTAGGAAATTGGTTTCAAATGAAACTTTACGTCCATGAGAGAATCAATCACAAGCAATTGATGAATAAGAGACGTTTTTTTGGACACATATGATGAAAATTGTCAACTATTCATATGCAAACGGTAATAACTCCCATATGGTACCTACTTTGACCGTATTGATTTTGAGTTTTTTTTGTTGGAACATTTTTCAATCGGGTTCATCACACGGAAAATTTAAGATATAGGTATTTTTGCCAAAGTGAAATTTTATTGGTTGCATAATAGAGTCTGTTAAATGTGCGTTAAATCCGATATGGACTCCCAAATAGATGTTTTAAGTACAATTGCGTGTAATTCCATTCCTTTTATTGCTCTCTGTTAGGTGAAAAGCGTTAGCCCAAAGCAATGAACCGAAACTTAACTGGTTTAAAGATGTTTTCAATGTTTAGATCTTAACACGGCAGCGTTTCGATTGTGCCCCTTAATTATTATGGCAAGGTAGATTCAATTGCATTTTTAATAAATTGAGGGAAATTATGATGTGATAAATAAATTGAGAATTGATTTTTCAGTTAGATTCATTATAATTTCGAATAAATGATACCAATTACAATGTGAATTTTTATTGGGGAAATTTTAATGAAACCATAACTTTTACGTAAAATGAAATTAATGTTATATATATATATATATATACAATTATACATATATATATTCGTGTTCTGCGGTAAGATTTGCATGGAATTATTTAAATTCGTAAATTTCAGGTTTTTTAATAAATTGTATTGACTGAATAAGAAGCTGAAAAAGAAAATGATCTTTTTATATGCCTTAGAACAGATGTAATAAAATCAAGTTAGTATTAAATTTAAGCTATTATTTAACTTCCCTATAGTCTTTAATTTATTGCCATGTAAAGTCTTGAGAAATTGGGGTGCAGAAATTCTATTTAATGAAAATTTTAACTTATTCATTCAAATTACTTTCGAAGGATATATTTAGGGCTTCTAACATGTCTTATGGATGTTTGATCGAATTTTCATTTTGGAAGCACCAAAATCTTTCCTTGTCAGTGTAGATTTGTGCAAAGTTTCATTGTTGCATCAACTTCACATGTTCTGCTAAGCAAGGATTCTGCTTTCAATAATGAAAATCCCACGCATGTTGCATTATGCATTTGGTTATGTGTGCATATTTCAGTATTTCATTCGTAGACGAGAAACGAATTAAATGAAAATGTTTCAAAAACATGAATTTATAAAATTTCTGGGAAATATAACTTTCCACACTCCAAGAAATAAAATATCAAATGCAATTTTTACAAAACCCAATTGAGCAATAAAAAATTGCACCAAGGAGTGTTTCTTTATTTTTATTTCATATAACAAGTATCAAGAAAATAGCATGTTGTGCGTTTCAGCACGGAAAGGATATACGCTAATTACCTTCCATTATTATAATACTTGACCACATTTTACTGCAGTTTATTATCTACTAATAAAAAATTCACTCAAAAAGAAAAATAACTATGTTTTTAACCTGATTATTTGTCTATAAATTTCAGAAGAATGTTGGATAAAACCTTTTGTGCAGGTCGATTTCTTTGAAAATTCCTTCAAATATATTATCATTGTTCGAAATTTCTACTTTTTGTTCAATATTATAAAACATTCCCACAGTTTAAAATAAAGTACCCTTGACACTCAAATAAGGTGGAAAAAGGTTGTCGGTTTTATACAAGTATCTTCCAGATTTCCAGTGTCGAACAGTTTAGCTGTCAAACATTTAAAAATATATACTCATTTGAACAGAATCTCATCAAACTGTCAGTACATGTGCGATACGGAGCTTGAAGTGACAACTTACCACCTAGTGTTTTACCGTATTTTGATCGAATCCTCTAACTGCAAATTGTAAAACGTAGTCTGGCTGGAACACTTGAAGCACCTATATGAGCAGAGTTTTTATTTTATGTTCGCAATTCTTCGACTCAATGAAAAGAAGAATCGCTTTCCACCCCGCAGTATAATGTCTTGTTTTTCTAAGATCAATGAAGAGGTAAAAGAACTCAGCATTTTGCGGGCTTTAAAGCACTAGTACGTAATCGAGCGAATGCATTTCCAGTTCACTAACGTATAAATCTTGAGATGTCGGATACAATTACCTTATTCTTGAGCATATTCGACTTTTCCAATAAAGATCTATGTATGTATATGTATTATATTAGCTTCGTGAAGGAAACAGAAGCAGTTAATAATATAAAAATAAATGTTCCATTTGACGCTTTGTTTTCTCTAAATTGATGAATTTAATGAAAATTGTTCATTATTTGGAAAATTGTGCAGGTATAAAAAGAAATGCGAGAAAAATAATTGTACACATGTGCATAGAATGCCAATAACAGACTTACCACCCCGTCAATAAAGGGTAAATAACATCACGTGCGTCACAAATACGATTCCTATTTATATTATATATCGTAACCGATTAGTTTGTCCTCTTTGTCACAGGAAATGAATTTCTTTTATCGATGTTTTTGAGTACTGTGGTTACTGCAATTATCCCCATTTATATAAATACCTTTAAATCTGCTTGTTATCTAAAACCCATCGTACAACTTAAATCTAACGACACAATTCGCTTATTTGTTGACTCTGTAAGTTCCGATAGTTTTCTAACAGAAAACGTCTATAAACACGAAACCTTCTTTCTTCACGTATCTGTTTTTGAAGTTCATCAAACTTGGGAATAATTTCAATTAAATTCAGTGTCCCTGGAGTGCTTTTCGGACTTCCTATCGCATCTTATAAGGCTTATTTAGTAACTGTTAAAGTTCAGCTTCTTTGAGAAACATGATGTTGTTATTATTCGAGATTATTTGAATGGAATTGGAGTAAATAATATGTCGCACATAAGGAATACTGAAATATTCACTTTGCCAAATAAATGGTCTTATTATTGTATTTTTCCATTTCCGTAAATGCAAAAACTCGTAAGAGAATAAAGGAACCTGACAATTCTTATCCTACTCTTAAATAAAGAAATTCCAATATGTGCATGGTAATAATAAGGACCTTCTGCTGAAAGTACCTATGTAGGCATTAATACTATGATCGTTCAAGAAAACTTCATTAAGCGACTTGTATTGTATTTCAAATTGCTATCAAATTTCAACATTTATTTTTAGATTGTTGATTGCTCCAAAAATGCGTGGGACATTTTTAATTAAGCTTATAAATTAAAACCGAGTTGTCACCAAATTGCCCCAATTCCCTAATAATAAAAAAAACAAAGGCGACACTTGACTTTATTATTTCTAAAATTAGTTCATAATTTACGATAATTTGTCCGTTTTTATAGCAACAAGTGCGAAAATTCTTACAGTCCCACAAATTACATTAACCCGAAAAGTAAAATATGAAAAATTGTGCCAAGTTGGACAAAGTTCAAAACTATTGCTTTTCTTTTCTACATATATGAGTAATTATTTTTCGTCCAAGTAACAAATGTCTTGTATTCTACTCCCATTAAAAAAGTAAGCGGCTTTCCGTCCAGAACAATTAAGAAGAAATTTAATTAATCGTTAAATGAAATGAAAGCTCCCATTGTCATTCGAATTTTCAGAATTTTTTTTTAAATGAAAAACCGCTGTTTGATAATGAAAAACAATTTCAAAAAAATAACATGGTTATAATGCGAATTAAAGGAATGTTGCAAGTGCACAAAATAAAATAATATTTTCTCTGTGGAAACATGAAATCAATATTACTTTATGTATTCACCTATATGGAATGTGAGACTTGAATTGAGGCTTCTGCGAGTATGTATATGTAAGAAGGTAGATATCTAAGAAAAAGTTGAGAATTTTATTGGGAAATCAAATTGTTGAAGACACGTGTCACTTTTAATATCATGTTCTATTATATTCGAACGCAAAGATGTCAGAATATTTAGTAGTCAATCTGAAAAGTTACACTTTAAATGTTATTGAATGTTACTAAAAAATGGAATTATATCCTCCGAATCGCTATGAAAAGCTTAAAGCTTTTGGTTTCACTAACAAAGAATTCAATTCAACTTTCTAAAATTAGCTTGTTTATAAACTTTTATTATGTGTAATTTTTTGCTTAAAGTTTCCATGTCATGTTTGTTATTGATTCATGAATCCTTATGAATATATAAAATTAAATGACTCTCTTATGCAATTAGCTGACTTGACTTTTAGCTGATAATTATCATAATTGAAAGCAACTCGTCTAAATATTTAATAATGAAATAACATACAAACTCGAGCATGAAATATTTCACAATTCCAAACATAATTTTGATTTCAATTTCATATTAAAATACTTTTATGTAATTATACTGAACGTTTATGTCTTTCTTCGTCGCACAAGTAGGTATGCATGATAGAAAATGCTTCGAATTTATTATCATTAAAGTATTTTAGTAGAATCTTTGTCGTTATTGCTTCAAACGAAATTTCAGCATTCATAAATATTAAAGTTAATACATTTTTGCTAAATTGATTTAATTTAATTCGCTCTCATGTATGCGAAGTAAAAGATAAAAGTGCAGCAGTCTCATAATTTCAGACATTATACAGTTGTCTAATAAAACTATTTTTAAGTTCTCTAACTTGGATTGAGTTTGAAAGTTTGCGTGAAAAGTTTTTAAAGTTTTATTATGAAAATAGTGGAAACGACATCAGGATAATAAAAGAATAGAGGCTCATTTTAAGGAATTTACAAGTTAAAGAGATGGATTTGATTAAAAATATTCTAATATCTTCCACACATGTACGGGGATAAAACAGTGAATTTAGATTATAGGAAAATTGACATTTAAAAACGTGAACTGAATGGAAGAATCCTTGTAAAACGAATAGTGTTACTTAAAGTTGTCTAAATCGACAGAAATTCAATTACTTGAAAAGACCTGACAGCTAATTATTATTGCCGGCAAAAAATTTTAACACAATGCATATTACAAGGTGGAACTTTTGATAAATGGAAGGCTTTTGTGTAAGGCAAAAAGGCGTCTAAGCACAAACCCGATGTTAAAGAGGCAAATAATTATTACAATGCGTACATTCCTACTCTATACACAGTAATGCATACCAAAATCCTATTTTGAATGCGTTCCCATAAAAATGGAACAAACGCCCGAATACCTATACAATATGTAACATGATCGCATTTGTGTGAAAACATTTAGCCGTTCATTTATGCGATACACAACAGGGCGTGTAGGTAGTTGATTTACATATTAAATCTAACGGTATGAATAACAACAATTAAATTTAATTCCTTAATATTTAGATAAGGAGGTACATAACAAACCTAAATAATGGACTTCTAGGATAGACGCATAAACACAAAGTTTTATTAAATCTCGCCTTGTTGTGCTGAATTAATTTTGCATAATTTCACTAAAGTTTTCGCATAAAGATCGAGCAAAGTGCATTAAATATAAACAACTGTAGTGGAAAATACGATTGAAAAATTTCCTATATCACATCATCATAAAGAAGTTAGTATTCCATCAGCCTAACTGTAAAATTTTAGTGCCGAAATGGGGACATAAAGTCTCCACATATAAAACTATCCACAGTAATTTCGTGATTGAGTTTAAACATGAATGAAAAAGGCATCGATTCCAAATGATTTTATATCAGTATAATAACTCCACACTCCACAGCTTGTTGAAATAATTGTGCCATAAAAGTACAACTTTTCAAAATGTGCGGTACTAACCTATTACTGCATTGTGCCGGTCTGTAGTACATTTGTAAAGTTTGTTGTTATGTACAAGTGCTTAAGGGATGAATTAGTGCTTGTGTGAAAACAACTACATATACTCTTAACTTGGATGTTAACACTCGGGATTGCCACTTTAATGTCAACCGAACAAAAAAATTGTCAAGAGCTATGCCTAGACACGTTTTATTTGTAATCTAATAATCTTATTCAACATATTTTATTTGCCCTATGAATATTTATTTAAATTAATGAAAAATAAGGGAGTGACAGGAAAATTACGGAATCATTTGAGTTTGCAGATATCAGTTTTAACGGAACGAACTTTGATATTAGCATCTGGAAAATTGCACGTTTGATGCTAAATGGGGTTGGATTAGCGGAAAAATGCTCCCATGTGCTGCGAGTTTGCATGACAAATTGTGCTTTTAAACTAACAAATTGGCCGAAATTGACTCCCTATTTGGGTAATATTTGTATAAATAGCACAGATTTAATGATAGCGCGATAATACTAATATCCGTATAGGAATATTTGATTATTTTGTACATAAATGAGTCTATAACATAGCGTGTAATTCTATCACTAGTTTTATTTTTTGATTTATGTAGGTACGTTCCGGTAAATTACAGGACAGGATAATTAGATTGACGAAGCGTATTATTAGACATAAATTTGGTAGTCAGAAATGTAGGTTACTATTCTGTTTGTTTTACGGTTAATGGTAGACGTTGTCAAAAAAATTGCTATTTCCTCACACCTATACCGTTGTGAACCGCAATTTAAATTGACTAATTTTTCAGGATTTCAGAAAGTTTGGCCACATTTCAGAATTTAGATTACGATGCATAGTTTATTTTAGGTAATATTTGATATTACTGTAACTTTTTGGATTTTCTTATATCTAACACTTATCTGTCAGACTTATTGTCAACTTCTGAAACTTTTAAAAGTACCTATGTTTTAACTATTATTGTAGTTTTTCAATTAAAATTATCTCGAATCAGGGACAAGGTATTCAAATTGCTTGATAACAAGTATAAACGCGAAAGTGACTTATTTTTATCGCCTTTTTTGAAACACTTAAGTATTTGCCACAAAGAAGCCAAATAAATTCGAAATTCCATTTTCGTCCTGTGTGGAATAACAAAAAAAACTTGCAGGTCCATTAAATTTTTTCAGCAAATAAATTCTAGCACCCATATATCCAGTTTAGTTCATAAAGTTTAAAGTTATTTCCATCACGAGTTCATTCTCAACATTTTAATGGTACCTTTACCTATACCAGTGAACCCATTTTCGGACTGTTATTAAAATGCATTCATCTTTCAACCTTGTGATTAGTTAAATGGATCGCATTCCCATCGCACACGACTACATACTGGTTAAATATTAAATACAATATGAGTTTTATTAAAATTTAAATGAAATAAATATGTAAATGTAAACGATCACTAATTACCTTTTGGAATTGTCACACGAATTGCATGCAGAAAGCATTTTATTCTTTTCACCTCACCTGAAATAAAAACAAAATAAAATGAATTATTTATAATACTTGTTTATTAAGAGAAAATGGAAATGAGGCATTTTCATAAAATCAACTTTTATAAATCGCTAACTTATATAATTTTAGAAATTAATTGAGTAGTGAGCTAACTAGAATGTATTCTAACTATCCATTTGGGATGTCTAAATTATTTATAACAAATTGCAGGAATACTAACAAGCTGGTTTGTTATTTCTCTTCCACGTAATTTGGTCGATATCTGTTCAATGTGCTTTTTTTGTTAGCGAAAGTAAACAATTTTTTGAGAATTATAATATAAATCGAAAATAACGAATTATTTTTTAATGGTATATACCAATAATGTCATGAAAACTTAATGAGTTTCTATCTATTATAACATGATTGTTGGCATGGAAAAATAGGCCGAAGAATTCCTGATAAGAGCCCATAACCATTCAATTTGTGTTGAATAATGAGTTAAACTTGTCGACTACAAGAAATTAAAGAACTTATGAAGAAGTAAGATAAATGACTAAAATTTGGACCCTTATGGTACAGTTTATAAAATGAGAAATAATTAAGTTGCCCCTTTGAACATGTTAGATATTTAACATTCAAGTTTATATTTAATTCTTCACCAGATTATACTACAAATATAATTAATAATCGATATCTATGCTTATGGTTTAAGTAGATAATAAATTTGATGGTGCTAACATAAATTATATACTGTCAAGCAAGTAAATAGACAGCATCAAATCGAGATTAAGCTCGATTAGATTGCCATAATGGATGGTGCTTATATGAAAATGAGTCTTAACAGCATTCTAAGTATAATGTTATTGTTTTTTCTGCATTCTTATCTAAATATGATTTATTATTGACACGCACTATTAGCATTAAGTTTGAAAGTATACATATGCACATGCCTGTAATGAAGTATTTGTTTTGTAGTAAGAAGTTTATAGAAACAATTTATCGTGAATAGCAAGTCGTTAGATGTGTTCACGGAAAAACGTTCCATTCAGGGAATTTCTCTTTTAAACTCCCACGTAAAAAACGCACGTTCTTGATGGCTGGATCACCACACTGACAGAGACGTCCTGAAAGGACCACTAAAAGCAATTTTCTCATTTCGGAGTAAGAGATCCGCTTAAAGTTACCAACAATATCGATTGGCACTGGAATTTGTAATGAATTAAATTAACGTAAAATCGCAATTTTTAAATATTTCACAGTAAACCACGTTCCCTTGGTTATCAAGTGCCAAACCCAACTCAAATTCTAAGCTAATAACCATCCATTAACCACGATCGAGAAGTAATTGGACGAAGCGAACAATTTGAAACCTACATTGCGTATAACATTTTACATTTTTACTTTCTTAGGTCATTATGCCTGATGAATAAGTTAGTTGTATTGTCCTTAATAAATGTGTCTTCCGTTTTAAAAGAATTGATAATTTCCAATTCAATTTGATCTTTTGGCTCCTATATCGATTGATTTGAACTTATTGAAAAGACTCCAATGGCATTTTTCACAGTTCACCATGAATCTTGCAAGTAAAAAACATTAAAGCAGATTCATTGCAGGCATTCTGAACATAAACGGAGCCGGTTAATTAGACATGGCATTCTATTTCTCTCAATTTGTCACTGGCGGAACTCTCAATAGACTAATGCGAAACAGGAAAATTCCCCCAGTAAAGAACAAAATGGGGGGCGGTGGTTAAAAGGTGAATGTAAACTCGGGGAATGCGTGCCAGAAGGTTGGATTCAATTCTCCTGAAACATCAGCTTTCTAGGTAGAATACATGTCATGTGAAAATCGTCCTTTTTCCTCTATAATAAAATATTACCATGTTTCGAGTTTAACAACAATTTTAATGAATAACAACGCCTTTTCCCGCGTTAGAAGTGGAACTCTTGCAAGAATTTAAAGCAAAATTGAATCGAATGAGATTTAAGGATGACTCATACTTCTCTGTTGTCTACAAGGTAATTCAAATTGTAATGACTTTTTGAATTTTGAATTAAGCTGTTATAAGGTGATGAAATCAAACTCAGTATCGTTTTTTTTGTTTTGTTATTTCTTCCACATTCTCACAGACTTAGATATAAGTTTGAACAAAATGTTCTACATACCTACTAAAAGTTTTATAAAAATGTTAAATCCAAAAACAAATAATGCAATTTCGTTTTGCAATTTACAGCATCCACGCGATTTCATTCTATTCGATAACCATTTGTACAATTATGATGCCTCTGTAGGTACACCAATTTATCACAAAATGAATTTTGATTATGCATCAACTTTGGTTTCCATGCCATACGACTCATCGATTTAACGTTAGCTGAAGTTTTCATAGACTTGTTTCTATTAAGAAGGTTGTGACATTCTAGACCTCGTTCTAGACATATTTTGTGTATTTTGATGAGACCAATTAATCTTTGCAATTAAATTGTAGATGTAAGCTGTTCATCCAGGTACATATATACGCGTTAAATGCATTATTCCTTGATTACAAGATAAATATATCCTTAGACCATTCGATCCACCCTCGAACGTCATAAACTTTATGCCATAATTCATTGGACTCATGATCACCGCATATTGCACAAAATTGCATATCTCACAGTCCTTTGTTACGGATGTTTTGGTATTAAATAAACTGGTGGTCAAATTCGAAACTCTAACAGTAAAATCAGTCGCTACACATCCTCTATACGACTATAGATTATTCTAACTTCAATATATTGCAATCCAACCGTGAACAATTCCCATCAGTTTTATTTATTAAATATTATTATTTCCAAAATTCCTGTTATTTCAGTATATACATATATATGTACATAAAATATTCGTAAATTGTAAATTTATTGCAATTTAAAAGACAATCCACTTTTGGATTGGATTAAACAGAGATACATTCACTTCATTAATTAAATTTTATTAAATATTGGAACTTATTAGGAGTCTAATAGAGTTTCATTCGCTTGTAAAATTTCATTATTAATGTAGAAAATTTCTATACTTTTCAGGTCATTTTTAGAGCAAATTTTTCAGCTGCCACTAGTTGAGTGTATGCTATGCAGAATGTTTTTTGGTGTTCGCACTACATAGACACACTCACTGACCCTTTTCACAATAAATTAACACCCTATAAAGGGATTACCAACTTTTTTCCAACTGCCCAGAACAAGTAATTTCATGTAATTTGAACACAGTGCCAGACTCACATACAAATTTCTCATGTTTAACAACATCCCACGTCGATATTTCAATGTGTAAAGCAAATTAACTGCCCTGCTAATATGGGTTTTAGTACATTTTTTAATTACATGAGCACAAGTGCAGTTTGTTTTAATTTAAATGCAAAACGTGTTATAAAACTTGCAGCAATGTGGGGTTTGTGTTAATTTTCCCTTTTTGCCAGTTATCCGAGCTTTTTTTATTAATAAAATGGACAATCGTGTTTCAAGCGGGACGCAACTTGAAATGAAGAAGATTTAAAAACAATGAGAGAAAAAAAGGCTCAACTTTAAAGTGACACTTCGGTTGCTTTTTTTTCAATGGAGAGTCACTTTACTGGAAAACTTTTATGATTGTGTATTAAGGATTGGCAAAAAAAATTAATAAAATAGAATGAAACGGGAATTTTGCAGGGAATTGAAAAACTGATCGTCTTTTTAGCTGCAATGAAAAGCAAGGAAAAAAATCAATCTACTAAAAAAATAATTAGATGTAAGTTTTGCACATGTGAACAAGTAAAATTGAATAATTTATTATAAGTTTCTTTTACGAGAACTTTATACACAGTCTTCCAATAGGTATTATAGGTTTCATTGGACAGCAAATGGAATTTAAATAATTCAATCTTTTCTACCATCAGCACTGAAGTGCCATCCTCAATTTCAATTAATCCAAGAACAGAAAATTCGTATAGCTTACAAACAATCCATTTACAGAATAATTTACGCAAATTAAACGTTACTTTTTGCCATTTTATTCAGGAAAACCGCTTAACCTTACGAATTCCATTTCTCCCATTTTGAAATCAGATTAAAACTGAATGAACAAACAGTTATATGCTTACGAGAAGCAAGAAACTAGATGGAGTGAAAAGCAAAACGTCGAGCAAAATGTTTCTTGTGAACAGCAAAATGTTCATGATACATATGAAGAACAGACTGAGATTTGGGTCACGGAGAGGGAACTTATTAAATATTAAAAGCGAAGTGAACGGGCTTTAAGTCAGTGTCACATACACTAGAATATTTTTTTGTTCTAGTATTTTTTTATTTTATTTACAGCTTTATGACCGACACAGAAAAAAAATATTTTTTATAGACTCCCGTTCCGCTAGTATGGACATTGTCATGTTGTTATAGTGAATTAACTTTCTTTCAACGTTTTTCAGTTTTGTGTCATAATTATCTGTGAAAGAGGAAGTAAGTAGTTAGTTTATATGCATAATAGTGAATGGGAAATGGGAAATTGTCATGCAAAATATAGGTGCATTGCGGTTATATATGAGTAAAAATAGAACAAAGATACTCTATTAACGTGATTTTATGATTAAAAACTTTATGATATACACGTGAATAGAAATAGAGTAAACCAATTTTCTAAAAGAAATTAATAAATTATTAGCTTTTACTCTACATTAGCCTAATGTTTTTTCATAGATACGTACATTGTGTATTGCATGTAGTTTATTCCAGTGTGTAATGAAATTGTCTGCAAAAGAGAATGTTTGTGTTAAAATGTGGTTTAAAGAATAAGGGTATTGATAAAACTGAATTGATCATGTTTTCTTTGTCAAATCAATCCAAACCAAACATATACCTATCCTCGTATGTAAATGATTGTGAATAGAAAATGAAATTGGGGAGCACACCAACGTCATATGAAACTCGAAATGACGTAGATACTACCACAAGAATTGTAGGTGTTACCCTTTACATGAATGAAAATTGTCTATAATAAGGCCGATTGTGTACCTTTCTAGATATATCAGAAACGATAAATATACGAATAAACTTCCATTAAATTAGAAAGGTAACTAATGTGTTTTAATGTTCTAACGAAAGTTTAAATTCTGTAAAAGCCAAGCACAATATACACATTTATTTTATAGTCCTAATATTTCATCTAAACTGTATGTAGAAATGGGCCAACATAACTCCATAAGGACGCCACACGCGGAGCTTTTTCAAGAGTTCCTTTACTTCAGGAACTTGGGTACATATGCAATTACAATTGTCTGTTTTCCACACAAATAACAAGAAAGAAAGCTTTTAAATTTATTATAATGGCTTATTTGATGTTGTACAGCAAGCGTATTTAAGGGAATGTGCAAACGGAAACAGGACATTGCCAATTGACTAGCAGAAGGGTATTTTATTTTGATTAATGTGTCCCCAATCCTCCTCCACTAAAACCCCAGTATACATCTGAACACAAAAGCCAATTGTAATTGACTAAAAGCGCGATTTTGAGACCTCTAGAAGTTCTACAACAGACCACACAAATTTAAGTCTGATGGGTGTTACAAAGACGTTTTTTATGTTCTAACGACTAATTCTGGAGGTATTAAATTTTTTTGTATAGTTAAGCCCACAACGTACATTAAACTGGTAAATTCGTAGAAAAATTGTTTATGACGTGAATTTATGTCTGTGAATAATCGTGTACACGTAGTACATACAAAATTACAAAATATGTTGGTCGGATAAAAAAGTTTCAAGAAGCAAAAAAAGGGGGAATAATAAAAACTGCAAAGCTGGACTTAATTCAACTGGAGAGAGTGGTGAAAATTTCCGATATGTACAAGCTACACAAACAGGATGGCTTTTTATTCACTAGATTAAATTTATGTTAGTTTATACAAGTTCGAGAGTTTTTAAGAATTTAAATAAAAGATCAATAGAAGTACGTTATTATATTTTTTTTTCATCCGTTGGTCAAAATTAAATGTCGAACTGATTTTTTCGTTTTTGGCATGTATAAAAATACGCAAATCGATAAACAGCAAATTGTATTTTTAGTTGCGAGTTTTCAAAATAACACAGTTGCAGTTTAATAAGAAATCGGCATTTTCAGCATGCATTAAACTTTAGAATTCGAGCCATTTAACGGAATCCTTCAAGTAAAACCGTTCCGGGCAATATCGAGTCTTGCAAATCATCGGAAAATTGCTGTCTGAGACTTCGGAAGTTGTGAAAACGCTGAAAATTCACCGTAAAAAAATTCTTTTTAAAAACAATTTGTGTGATTAAAAATTACAATAAGTATATTTGGCACACTCTCACATATCTTAAAATAACGATGTTAACAATTTTCATAAAACATACGACCACTTCTGATGGTATGTTGATGAAGAAAAAGCGACTTAAAATTCGTGCTTCTTACATCTTAAGAAATCCCTATAAATGCTTAAAGAAAGCACATTCTATTATTAGCGTGGTGGAAAAAATTATCGCGAATGCAAGCCAAGTGTTTAGGGTGATAAAGAAGATGAGTGTTGCCAATTGTACATCTAATTATTAAGTGGTTTTCGAGATATAAGCAACATCTTTTATTAATCATTCTGTTTTCATAAAAAAATCGATTCGAATTTAATTCGGAACAAATATAAAGTTGAAACATTTTAAAATTTCATCCATTCGTCCATTAATGATTCATTAAAATCAATTGAAAAAGCAAACAGTCACATTTTTACCTTATTAGGTATGGATTAAAAAACAACCATTCCGTCAGCATCCTTCGTCAATCTGATTTCACATTTAAACTAGGTTCGTATCTCTTGAATGATTAATATTCATTAAAAATGAATTTGCGTATAAATCTCGATATTTCTGGGTTGACAGAGGAAAAAATCACCTATTAGATGACTGAATGGCCGATATTGCAAAACCCTTCAGGTTATTATCATGCAAAGGGTTGAACAAACAAGACGCGAAGGTGTTGTAATTATACATCATTAAGTTTATCGACTTACAACTTACAATATCACCCTCGCATGTGCAGATAATAATAAAGTGTAGATTGTGGGTATTCGAAAATGCCTTTATGTAAATGTAACTTGTAGATTATTACAGATGTCAGATTAATTGAAATTGTGTGCGTATTAACTCTGGGGACTAGGTATACATATATTGAAATATCAACTTTGTATCACAACATGTATTGATCAATGCTCTTAACCAGTAATTTAATACAAAGGTATATTTAATTAATGTAAATGCCGTGATTGTACTTACGTACCTACGTTTCTCTTCAATAATACTGATTGAATCGAAATGATCAAGAAATTGCCCTCGTCTTTTTAATTTGGACAAATTGTTTGACTGCATCATGTGTGTCTTACGTTAATCAATTTCATGACAACCAAAATTCCCATTAAAAATAAAAAACTTTTTTTTGTTCCTTAAATCGCCGTTGAAGGGGTGGTTTGTAGGGTAAAAATGCCTTAAAAACATGAAAAATCAGGCTTTTCTCGAAAACTGTTAGGTGTTTCAACTTGAGGTTTTTACCATTAGATTCTTTGTTAAAAATACATATAATAGACTTATTTTAATTCCTGAAATCGCCGTCGAAGTGGTAGTTGTAGGGTAAAAATGCCTTAAAAACATAAAAAACGCGCTTTTCTCGAAAACTGTTAGGTATTTCAACTTGAGGTTTTTACCATTAGATTCTACGTTAAAAATACATATAATAGACTTATTTTAATTCCTGAAATCACCGTCAAAGGGGTGGTTGTAGGGTAAAAATGAATTAAAATCATGAAAAATCGGGCTTTTCTCGAAAACTGTTAGGTGTTTCAACTTGAGGTTTTTACCATTAGATTCTACGTTAAAAATACATACAATAGACTTATTTTAATTCCTGAAATAACCGTCGAAGGGGTGGTTGTAGGGTAAAAATACCTTAAGAACATGAAAAATCGCGCTTTTCTCGAAAACTGTTAGGTGTTTCAACTTGAGGTTTTTACCATTCGATTCTACGTTAAAAATACATATAATAGACTTATTTCAATTCCTTAAATCGCCGTCGAAGGGGTGGTTGTAGGGTTAAAATCCTCTAAAAGTTGAAATATTCAGGGCTGTATGTTCCGCCCTCGATTAAATTAAATTGAAGGTGATGAACTAATAGGTAACGAATTTCTTTTTGCCCAGCATGTGATTTTCCCTAAGTAGCTGTTGGCTTTCACTGAATCAAAATTTCATACCTACTGCTTCGCTGAAATCGGAACATGAATAAAAAATGTTTCAGTTTACACTGCAGTTTACTTTTCAATTAATCTAAACGAAAAATATGACGACGATTATTAAACATTCCCTCCAAACATCCAATTTAAATTCTTCTGGTTTTCGAACGATTGTTTACTTGAACTGAAACTATGTATTTCCGCACCCTCTTAGACAATATCCATTGAGAAGTTTTCTGCTGAAAAGGCCATTAGTTTTAAACTAGGTTGTGCTATAGAGTACGATAAAACAAAATTTAAGTTATGCACAAAATATTCATATCGCTCGTTGATGCTCGTTTATTACATGTTGTGGTTGGGCCTTTATTGATATATTTTCTGCCATCTCTATAGCCCCATTATTAATCGTCCTCCGAAAACTTTTGTTTACTTTTCTACTCTACTCGACTATAGAGAAGTGTGTCAATCAATTTTATGTCTGTTTGTGGCATAATTTTATATCAAATTGGGTCGTCCCATGTTTATCGTTTATTATCTAGACTAAATGCGGAAATTTCGGCTTAATTTGACATAATAAACGCCCACGTGGGTGGGCGGTTATATGTTACTAACTATAGCCCTAAACTTGTTCTTAAATTAAATATGTCAAGTTCGTAAACAAATTGTTTTAATGGCACAAAAATTTGTAGTGTGGGAATTGGTAGAGACTTTCTGCAAAAGTATAAGCTTAATATTTCCTCTCCGATGGTATAAAGTTTCTATTCATGTCTGGCAAAGTTTTTATCTCTATAGTGTCATATAATTTTCGTCCGAAATTAAATAAAGAATTTTAAATAAAGTCGGAAGGGGAGATGAGACAAGTTTGGAGTAGAAAAATATGCAACATGTTTGTGTGCAAGGATATTAAGTGACAAGCGGTCACAGGAAGTTTCAAGGATTTTCGTTGAATTTTGACTACCAATGCAGTCAACTGTCGTTAACGTTAAACTTAATTTAAAACACTGGTTTAGAGTTTACATTTTGTCAGATAATTGCTTGCTAGTTTCATGACAAAGCATTTTTTTGTGTACCTACTTATTAGAGCTTTTTTCGAAATCCTGCGAGTGCTGTCGATGTCCTTTTACAATTTTTATGTGTTTTGCGTTCAAGGTTTTAATTTTCTGTAAATTATAATGCTTTCATTGAATCAAATATTTTGGGTTTTCACTATCAAATCAAATTAATTTTTTGTCCTTTTTAGGATTTTTTCCAAATTCATGAGATTGGCTGCAACTTTTTTTCTTACTTTCCTTGTCTCCGAAAATTGTTTGTTCATCCCAGCAAGACTGTTTTTTCTGCTAATATAAATTCTTCGGATTTTCTGTATCTAAGTGGCAAACTACACGTTTTCAGTATCCAAATTGAATGGATTTAAATTGTTCTCTTGCGAGACACACCATCGTATTTACTTTAAAAAGCACATAAATCTTAATGTTATGTTTGGAGATAAAAATGTTAATTAAGTTTTTTGTTGGCTAAATTAGCAGGTGGATAGAATTTTGGATTTTTTCCACAACCCGACGCTGTTATCGTGCAAAACGACCTTAAACCACATATATCTGCAAACAAACCAAACTGATATGTTTACTTTTTTCCCAGCACTTAGCTGTAATAATAAATTGGTTTTCAAGGAATAGCCATTTACTTAATTACGCTAAATTTGAGTAAATTTTCAGTCTTTTTTTTTCAGCTAACAAATATATATTCCATTTTGAAGTACACACTTTAATGTATTTTTTGTCCAAACAGTTGTATATTATTCTGTTTACTTTCCAAGTCGTATAAGTGTGTGTTAATACAGTCGAGAAAATAACATTAAAAAGCTGCGTAAAAAATCCGGAAAATAAGTTTATGCCATTTTATATATACGTGTATATTTTGTTTCTAATCGCACAATACATTTTATTTAAGAGAGCAACACAAACCCATAAATCTTGGTGTTTTATTGCACCATAAATTTATTGTGTGTTACATATGTTTGATGGGACTCTGTATTGAAATGATGTTGCGGAATTTTATCATTTGGCCCGACTATAAGACTTAGGTATTATACCTATTAAGTTACTTAGGAGTCTATTGAAAAAGAAATAAATACTTCTAGTTACTTTCAAAAACGAATTTTCAAAAAAAAACATCAATATCGATCCACTTTTTATGGACTTGGAAAAACTAAGTTACATACACAGATATGCATAAGTTATCGCCCCAAACTATAAACTTTGTTCGATTTTTCCAAGAAAGTTTTAACATTGTGTTCAAAGTACCAATTGAAGCCTTCATAAATGGGTGGGTTAACAAATTGACTAAAAATATAACGCAAATGTGTACCCTTAAAACCTCCGAGAGGGATGAATTTAATTAAACTTCCCTTAAAACGACATTTTAATTTTATTTTCCAACGTAGGCAAAAGTATTGCTTTATTTTAGAAGCACTCTCTTTGAGTTAGTATTTATTCACTTTCTTCTCTTACCTCGAACACAATACCAAAAAACAACTCTAAAAATAAAATCTAATTTAACAAGTTGTTTAAACGAAGAAATTGTTGTTTGTTTTTAGTGTTATAACCATAGTTGGGGAAAGAAAAATTGCTATTTAAAAATTTACTCTCTATTAAGTTGTTTATTGTTTATCGTGCACTTTCCTTAACTTCCGTGTTAATTATGAAATGATAGGTAAATATTATCGCTTAGTAAATAAACAATGATTTTAATTGAATTGTGTCACCTTTTCAGTTCCAATGTCCTTTCTTTCTGAATAAATAACACATATAAAATGAATTATGTAATACAGTTAGGTAATAATAAATTGATTGAAATGTAACTCAAAGAACTCATTAAGGCCACATGTATATAATTTACATAATTTAGGTACGTGCATTAATTTGTTGTAAAACTTATCCATATGTTTGTTGTGAGACGGATCAATTTATAACTAACTTTTTTAATGACTTTGTGCAAAAATAAACGCCGAAATATTTCCACCCTCGTGTGAAAAATCCTTTTATAAAAAACCCTTTTTATGACACCCACTAATCTTTTGTTGTGGCTTCGCATTGTGTGTTTCTTGAGAAATTTATTATAAGACAAAGTGGTTGTATGTCGGATGTCTATACCTCTATAGATACGTATTATCCCACCACAATTTATATATCTGGGAAAGGACGGGAAGAACACAAAGAGAAGAACAAAAAAAAACTTTACCAATTCAATTAAGTTTTATTAGAAATAGGAGGTTGAGTGAGTTGTATACACCTATCGATTGCTTTAAATTCTGACCGACAAGAGTGGATATTATATTGAGTAGTTTGATGAAAAGTGTGGGTGCTTTGGTCCCTCGCAAAAACCATCAAAAGCACAATCTCTCGTATAATTCATTCTAGAATTTCCAATTAGTGAGCGATTGAAGGTATAGTTAAAATAAGCAATATCTTTTGCCAGATTTTTTCCAACTCGTTCACAGTCTTAGTCTCTTTTTAAATGGTGATTTTATTGGGGGAGTAATTCCAATTATTCGAAATGCGGTTCGCAGTATTCATTAGGGAAATAATGCAGTGTTAATGGACAAAAAAACTACCCCGGCATAAATGTACCTAATATACATAAACGAATATATGCCAATATATATTAGAATTTTTATCTAATAATCTAATAAATTGAAATGCAGTTTTATTAAACAGTAGCTGCATATAATTTTAAATTTCAAAACATTTCCCACATGCCTGAATACTGGATGCATATTTCTTTCATTACGGTTTCGGTTTTGCTACATAAACTATTTATGTAACTCTCGGTACTAGATTAACTATAATGGTTATTTTAAATTTTATGTATGTCAAAAATGTAAAATTGTACAGTTGTATATGCCATAAATAATTATTTATGGAGATCGCGATTAAAAGGGCCCTTTTCCAATTGTGGAGCCAAAAATAATCAAGAGTGCAAATTCAAATGTAAGCGGTTAGTTTGTAAAGAAGCGGTTTCAATTCTTTCATTTGAACGCTTATATGCAGAAAAAACGAAACATACTTAAGTACGCTTGCACTGACCACCTGTTTTAGCCGATAAGAAAAATAATTTATGTCTTTTCGAGAACAATTTATGTCTTTTTGCGAACAACTGTGAGTCATCAGCTGGATATTTATCAGTAGCAATTTCTGCAAGTCCCTGCAAGATAATTCTTTCACATTATGTCATAGATGTAGATCATTGGCTAGATTTCTAAAGATAAAGCCGAAATTAAATTTCATTGGTTTAGTTGTGGGTGAATTAACATATATAAACCCATAAAATTCAGTCAAAAAGAAGAGAGTCAGTAAGTTCGTCAAGAAGTTAAAAAGTACAAGACAGAGACAGTTTGTTATTCAATAGATAAAAATTTAACAAAGGAGTTATTTGATATAAAGTCCGGTGGTCAGATAAGTCAATATTTTATTCAAAGTACCAGTTGGTGACAACAGTCAGTTGGTTAGTTGTTGTAAAGTGAAAGACAGTGTATAAAGAAAATGAATACTCCAAATGAGAAAAACATTTTGATGACACAAGAAGAATCTAGTAGTGACAGCTTCAGCAACATCAGCGATGGAAGCGTCAGTTGGAGTAGTTCGGGTAGGAAACTTTTATTTGGGATTCTGTAATTTGTTAGTATTAATTGTTTGGTTGTAATTAACCTTAAGAAATAAATTGTGTGAAGAGAGTATTTGTGTGTGATTTAGTTATGCTATTATTCAATTTATTAGATAAATAAAAAAAAGAAGGCAAAAATCTTTCAGCGCGGTAGCTGAGACAAATATACTCAGAATGCCGAACAACGCGAAAGTCGACCCCGCGTAGATAGAGATTTAATGTACACGGTCTCCGCTCGGCCATTTGCTTAACATCCAACATTAAATTTCTAAGTTGGAAATAAAAGACGCACGACATAATTTTTGGTGTCAGGTGTGGGGTTGTCTTTAAATAAATTGAATAATTGTTGAAAATTTGAAATTAAACTTTAAAGAATTAAATTGTTTAAATTGAATTTTTATATATATTTTTTTTTCTCCTACATCTTTTCAGGAGTATTTTTTTTATCAAATATAAATTTAAGTAATTTTAGTAACCAATTGAACTATTTTTTTTTATTATTCAAAAAAAAAATGAATCGCCAAGTTTTATTAACAACCGAGAAAGAACAAACTCTTAGAGACATTCGTCAGTTACAATCAATACTTGTAAATATGTTACAAATTTTAAATATTTTAGAAATTAATAACTTGGAAAATATTCAAAATTATTCTGGGATAATAAGAAATTATTCTGAATTAATTTTACAACTTCAAGAAATTATTCAGTCAGTCCGCGGGAGACTTCACCATATTTAATAGTGGTGAATAAAATTTATTCTATGTTATAATTGTATTTTATTTCAGGAAAACAGGTAGGAGTTTCAAATTTTTATGTAATAATGAACTATTTTTTTTGAAGTTAAATCGGAAAAATATTCTTAAGAAATTAATCACACAAATACTCAATTCAAGTGTGTTATTTTATGTTATATGTATATGTATTTATGTATAATTATGCTATTTTGGTGCTATTTTGTGTTTAATGAAAGTTTATAATTTGTTCAATTTTTTATGACGGAAAGATTTTTTATTATACCGCATAAACACTTAAGTTGAATTGAAACGGTAACTCTGTTCATAAGCACGAAAATTAACACTTACAATTTGGGTGTTAAAGAATTCTGTTTATATAGTGGAAAGAAAGTGAATATAAAATAAGAATTTAGTGAAAATAAAATAAGTTTAGTGACTTTGACTTTGAAAAATCAGATTTATTTATCCTCATCGATAAATATTAATATTGATATAAATAAATAAACGTGTAAAACAATAGTGAATTAATGCCAGAGGTACGTCCATTTGACAACTCAACAGAAATTGAATCTGATAATTCAGAAGGAGCAGTAGGTGGAATAGATGCACCAGAAACAACGAAAATGGCAAATAAGAACACTCAAACCAATATACCTCCCGCTCCAACACCACCTTTAACTCCCACTGGACTTTTCACACCAAACAGAGGTCAGCAAGTACCACCCATACCTAACAGAGGAGATAATATAACACATATGACGTCACCATCCATAGCACCCGCAGTTATTTCATTGGGAGCAGAAGTAATACCACCTTTTAATGGGGATTCAGGAAAATTGAGAGAATTCCTAGGAATTATCGAAGATGCTGCAACTTTGGCTCAATGGACAGAATCACAAAAACTCGCCATCGCTAAATTAAAGTTGGTAGGGCCAGCGCGGAAAGCTTTACTATGTGATCCACAGATACGAAATGCAACTTCATGGCAAAATTTTGGTAATGCATTGAAAGAAAGGTTCGTGGAACAAGAAAATCCAAGTGAAAAATTGTACAATTTCAGAACGTGTAGACAAAGAATTGGGGAAAGTATAAGAGAATATGTCGAGAGACTAAAAGCAGCGGCAAATGACACGTTTAAATTAACAGGCAACCCAGATTTTGATGAAATGGCAAAGAGAAAACTGAAAGAAGACACTCTTTTACAGTTAATCGAGGGTTTAGTAGCCCCAATACAAAAACAAGTAATGATAGCAAATCCGAAAACTTTACAAGACGCAATTAATGTTGCTTTACATCATGAAATGATAGAGAAACGTACTGGAGAAAGAACAGGAGCAATAAAGAAGGTCACTTTTAGTAAAAATTCTCCTGAACCTCTCAACAAAAATCCAACTTACTCTCAAAAACTCTTAGGACGTTCAGTACCAAACCAAGAAGTAAAGGAAAGAAATCCAATTCAAAATTCACAACAGTTAACACCCATCAGATATCAACAAGGACCTGTTTCATTTGGAAGACAAAATCAACGCCAGACAACTTACCAGGCACCGAGACAATGTTTTAAATGTGGAAGCGAACAACATATGATAAAAGATTGTCCTCAGAAGACAGTTGTGAACCAAACAAGGAATGATTTTAACAACAATACAGTAAGAAAATGTTTTTATTGTGATAAAATAGGACATGTAGCCAATAATTGCTACAAAAGGATGAGAGAAAATAATGGAATAAAGAAGTGGACAATTCAAGGAAATATTCAACAACGACCCATGAACGGGATGCAATATCCCACATTTACTGGACAATATAGACCGGGTCTACAACCACCAAATTTTGTACAATTAAATAAGGAACTTCCAACTAGAAATTGGAACTATCAAAGAGACTGGATTCAGGAAAACGGAGAGGGGGCTGCCCTCCAACAAGATGGGGTGGCCCTAGACATTTAACTGAATATGGAAACCAACTAATAATATGTAATATACCTACCATTAATTATTTAGATAATAATGAACAAAATTATAGTATGATTGAAGTTAAAATAAATATGGAATGGTTTAAAGCAACTATTGATAGTGGTGCAAAACTGTCATTAATTAAAAATACTGCGAAACTTAATCTACAACCTCGAAATGAGCAAAATGTTAAATTATGCGACGTGCAAGGGAAAGTGATAACACATTTGGGTATAGTGACGTTACAAATGGTAATAAAAGAAAAAATTGGGATAATACAAGATTTTATAGTGGTATCGGAGGACACATGTTTTAATGGAGACGTTTTATTGGGAATGGATTTTCTGCAGAAAAATAAGATTAATATTTCATGGGAATATAATATGATGAGTGTTCATGGAATTTGTGTTGAAATGTTAAATGAAAATGAGATAATAATGCAAGACAAAGAAATTAGTGGAATTTATGGAATAAAAGGTGAACTTGTGGAGAATAATGTGAAAATTAAAAGTGAAAGTAAGTGTGAAAAAGGAAACACTAAACTCAGCAATGATAAAATTGCTAAAAACAAAGTCATGACTATAAACAATAAAAATACTAGTGAAAGTATTAATAGTAATTATGGAAATAATTACACAAATAAAGTGAAAATTGATCAATTGAGTATTGGAAGTGAAATTTATGGGAAATGTGGTGATATTAATTGGGGAAATAATTGTAAAAATAATTTGAATCAAGTATATGGAGAAAATGATGAAAATATTTGTGAAACTAAATTAACTGAAAATTCTATTACACATTTGAGTGAAAACAGTAGTGCAGATGGTAGGGACTCAGCCTTAGATAAAGGAATCTCTCCATCAGCAGAAGTTAAACTGATGAGTAAATACAAGATACCAGCGAGAACAGCTGGACTTGTATATGGAACTATTAAAGGACAAGTAACAGCTGAAAATATTGTATTTGAACCATCTCAAGAAGTGCCCGCAGGAATATTATTAGGCAGGACATTTTCCTCCCCTGAAAAGGGAGAGAAGAAGGTAATTGTACCAATTTCTGTAATAAATACTACGACACAGGAGATGGAAATACAAAAAGGCATGATTATGGGTCACTGTAGTTCTGCTCAAGAGTGTGTAATAGAAACAAAGGAGATTAATGATAATGAAACACAGGAATTATTGGAAAATTTGAATATACATTGTGAAAATGAAGTGAGCGTAACCAAAGTGAAGAATTTGGTAAAAGAATATAAGGATATTTTTAGAACGTCATCTCAAGTGTTATCAAGTACAACAAAAGTGAACCATCGCATAATTACCGAAGATGTACACCCTATTGCATTACGACCTTATCGTGTCCCATATGCGAAAAAGCAAGTGTTAAATCAAGAAATAAATAAAATGTTGGAATGTGGAATAATAAAGGAAAGTTTCAGCCCATGGAGTGCACCAGTGGTTATGGTTGAAAAGAAATGTCATCCAGGGCAACAACCTGAAATTCGTGTTTGTATAGATTATAGAAAATTAAATGAAGTGACAAAATCTGATTTCTATCCACTACCGAATATTAATGAAACAATTGACCAGATACAATTTGCGACCTTATTCACAGTATTGGATCTAGCGTCAGGATATTGGCAAATACCAATGCATCCCGATGACCAAGAAAAAACGGCATTTACCACTCCAGATGGACATTATGAATTTGTTAGGCTTCCATTTGGATTAAAAAATGCACCGGCTACTTTTATGAGATTCATGCAGACCGTTTTAGCAGGTTTAACGGGTATCAGCTGTCTAGTATTTATAGATGACATTATAGTTTACTCAACCGATAATGTAGATGAACATTTGAATAAATTACGACAAGTATTTGATCGACTTAGAGCAAACCATTTGAAATTGAAGCCCAATAAATGTAATTTTCTACAAAAAGAGGCTAAGTTTTTAGGCCATGTTATATCGGGAGAAGGGTGCGCAACTGATCCTGATAAAACAAAAATTGTAGAAAATTATCCGAGACCAAAAACAGTTAAAGATATAAGAGCATTTCTTGGATTATGTGGATTTTATCACAAATTTGTACCTAAATTTTCTGAACTGTCATCGCCTCTAACTCAGCTGACAAAGAAAAATGTACCGTTTATTTGGACAGAAGAAAAAGAAACCGCATTTAACTTACTTAAGAAAGCTTTAATTTCTCCTCCAATATTAAAGTATCCAGATTTTAAGAAGGAATTTATATTAATAACCGATGCAAGCTCAATAGCAATCAGTGGAATATTGGTACAAGAATATGGAAATGTTGAACACCCAATTGCATATTCCAGTCGTATGCTATTGGATGCCGAAAAAAGATATTCGACAATAGAAAGAGAATGTTTAAGTATAGTCTGGCATGTAAAACATTTCAGAATATACTTAGTTGGTACACATTTTACTGTATATACAGACCACCGACCACTAAAATATTTATTCAACATTAAAGAGCCAAGTTCGCGTTTAGCTAGATGGAGATTGTCATTACTGGAATACTCATTTACCATTAAATACAGAGCAGGTAAATCTAACATCGCTGACTCTTTAACTCGTTTGGATGAAAATGATGATACTGAAATACTTCACATAAATACAATACAGAAGAGAAACGAAGAGCCAGAATCAGATCAACATAGTGATGAATTAAGACCTATCATCTTTGAATTGGAGCACATAAAGGAATTGCAAGAAAAAGATACAAATATTCAAGAATATTTATGCGACAGTGATTTCTACAAGAGTAAAAATGGAATAATTTATAAATACCGAACTAACGATGAACGAAGTGATAAAGTAGTTCTACCTGAAGAACTTAAAGAACATGTTTTACGTCTTTACCACGATAATCCTTTATTTTGTCATCCAGGACAAAAGAAAACACTTGAAGCAATACGCAGGGATTTTTATTGGAAAAGAATGGCTACAGATGTTAAAGAATATTGTGAAACTTGTGATTCTTGCAACACTAGAAAACAAACGAATTCTCCGTTAGCGCCTTTGCAACAAATGACTGTCCCTTCAACGGTATTTGGCCTCATTTCCTTGGATATTGTAGGACCGTTGACTAAAACCGATTCAGGAAATAAATACATTCTAACATGCATGGATTATTTAACGCGTTTTCCTGAAGCAATACCGATTCCAGATATCACTACACCAACGGTAGCAGAAGCCTTTGTGAACAATATTATTTTACGGTATGGAACTCCGAGAACGTTATTAACAGACATGGGTTCTCAATTCATGTCTGAATTATTTACTGACATTTGTAAACTATTACAAATTAAAAAACTACATACTACTGCATACCGACCCGCTACAAATGGAGTTGTAGAAAGAATGCACAGTGTATTAAAAACCATGATATCGCATTATGTGTCTGATGAACAATACAATTGGGATACTATTCTTCCCTATTGTTTGTGTGCGTACAGAAATATTGTACATGAAAGTACTGGAGAGACACCTTTCTTTCTAATGTTTTTAAGGGATCAGGAGTTACCTTTCCACCTTATAATTAAAGAGGATAGGGTTCGTTACGATCTATCAACGAATTTTGCAACGCAAATGATAGCACGCATGAAACAAGCACATGAAAAAGCACAACAAGCTTTAAAAGAAGTAACCGCAAAAAGATGTGAAAAATTTAATGAGAAAACAAAGAGTAAGAACTTTCAAGAAGGAGACAGAGTCTACTTAAAAATTCCCGTAAATCTTACAACAAATATCTCAGCTAAATTAAAACCAAAATATAAAGGACCTTATAGGATCATTCAACAAATGGGTCCTGTTAATTTTAAAATTCAGGAAATTGGAAATGAAAAACAAGAAATTGTACATGCAAATCGATTAAAATTCTGTAAACAACGAAATGTTATGGTCTATCATAAAGAACCCAATGATCAAATAAATTCCAATGAACAAATTAGTGACAGTGCTAGTGAAAGTGACGAAGATATTGGATATATTGAGAATGACTTATTTGCCAATGAAGTTGAAGAAAGTTTCAATCCGCTAGAGTTAAACGCTGACGGAATTGTAGAAGAAATTATACAATCCGAAATTTCGAACGCTAAAACAACTACTGAAGCTAATACGCAATCTTCAGTAGAAAGCGCAGAACCTGAAGTTGATAACATTGACAAAAGGTCCGAAAATACCGAGGGCCAAACAAAAAGTGAACATCCATACCAGACACGAAGTAAAGGTCCAGTACTATCTTTTCCGTGGTTATTACGTAAACATATATAAAATATGTAAATTCTAACTCAAGTCAATAACCCCTATAAAATATCTGAAAGTGCAAAATGAACAGAACGAAAACTTGTATCTTTTAAAATCGGTTAAAGTAAATTTTCTTTCCGTAATTAGGTAAAGTTTATTTTAATAATAGAACATTTTCTATGATAGGACAAATCCTAATACTAATGTTATTTTAAACGTTCCACTAGGTATGGAAATAGTAAATAGCTTTTGATTGTCAAAATCCTACAATATTATATCTTTTCATTATATAAAAAAAAAATTGCCCTGGCCCTGTATTGGGTTATATAAACAGAAAAAGTGATAGTATTAAGTGAATAAAGAAAAAAAAAATGTTTGAAAAAAAAATAATAATAAGCAGTGGTAATTTAGAATATAAGATAATATGTACACCCTTAAAAGTTTCCTAAGCTTCAACAATATTGCCACCTTAAAACTATTCCTATGTATACTGCTGATCCTAGAAGCAGTTGCTGGTGAAAATCACAGTGTAGAGTCTACCCTAAGCCCACTCCATCATGACAACATACAAGTTCAAGCTACTAACTACGGTCGACTTTTGTGGTACAACTGGTTTGGAACTGAAATTCTACCCTATGAAGTCTACTTCGTTACGTTTTAAATCTAAGAAGGCTCATATCCAACGAGAACCTTAAAAACTTAAGACACTGAGTTTAGTCTTTTGATGAAGTGTAGTGCAAATAGTGAAAATAGTGAATATGTAGTGAAAATACAATCGACAGTGAATCCAGTTTTTAAGAATATATCTGTATGAATAAAAGCTTAACCATGAACGAAGTGAAAAATAGTACCACCACTAACATCGAATAATTTTCATGTGAAATTTATGCTTCTAAAATCTATATTTTCTAGACAGTAGCGAGGTCTTCCACCCAGTGCTTTATTCCTCCTCGGAATATGATTCCGACTCATATGTAGTAGGTCGTATGGGTGAACAGTACATACTTCTTCCCAAATTGTCCACACCACCCAACGAAGATGCCATCCCAAACCAGGAGACAGATGACAGAGCTCCCGAAGATTCACCTTCAAGTTCATCTGCCAACACATCAGAGAGTGTTCTTGACCTTAGTGTTGCCACCAACCCAACAAAAAGGTCAGAATAAATTTACGTGAGTCAAAGTGAGTGTAAGGTGTAATACTCTGTGAAGTGTGCATTTTCAGTCAGGTTTTCTTTTATATTATTCTTTATCCATTTTATAATTTTAAATATATATCTATATTGTTACCTATTTGTGTGCCATATCACCTTCCTCCTGGTATATTGAGGACAACTAATTTGTTTTCTAGTATAATTTAGATTTACTATATTAAATATGTACTACTAACCTTTAGTTAAGTATGTTTAATACACTTCTACTGTACTTTGTGAAAATCATTGATAAGTAGAAGAGTTTTATCTTGTTTCGTTTAGATGTTTCATATTCTTATCTCAAATAATGTGCCATATTATAATCCTTTTGTAATCCTTTAATTGTAATTTTTACTTATATATAAAAAAAAAAATTTTTTTCTCTCTATCAGAATTTTTAGCAGGTTGTTATGTGAACATTACTGTTGGCTCCATAATAGCAAAAATATATGTTTCTTTTCATATATTTTTGATCTGGAAAGAAAGGGAGTATTATGTGGAGCCAAAAATAATCAAGAGTGCAAATTCAAATGTAAGCGGTTAGTTTGTAAAGAAGCGGTTTCAATTCTTTCATTTGAACGCTTATATGCAGAAAAAACGAAACATACTTAAGTACGCTTGCACTGACCACCTGTTTTAGCCGATAAGAAAAATAATTTATGTCTTTTCGAGAACAATTTATGTCTTTTTGCGAACAACTGTGAGTCATCAGCTGGATATTTATCAGTAGCAATTTCTGCAAGTCCCTGCAAGATAATTCTTTCACATTATGTCATAGATGTAGATCATTGGCTAGATTTCTAAAGATAAAGCCGAAATT
Organism: Silvanus unidentatus; assembly: GCA_963930825.1. Lineage (NCBI taxonomy): Eukaryota > Metazoa > Arthropoda > Insecta > Coleoptera > Silvanidae > Silvanus > Silvanus unidentatus. Next base: position 5,230,450 of record OZ005758.1, read on the forward strand.
AAATTTCATTGGTTTAGTTGTGGGTGAATTAACATATATAAACCCATAAAATTCAGTCAAAAAGAAGAGAGTCAGTAAGTTCGTCAAGAAGTTAAAAAGTACAAGACAGAGACAGTTTGTTATTCAATAGATAAAAATTTAACAAAGGAGTTATTTGATATAAAGTCCGGTGGTCAGATAAGTCAATATTTTATTCAAAGTACCAGTTGGTGACAACAGTCAGTTGGTTAGTTGTTGTAAAGTGAAAGACAGTGTATAAAGAAAATGAATACTCCAAATGAGAAAAACATTTTGATGACACAAGAAGAATCTAGTAGTGACAGCTTCAGCAACATCAGCGATGGAAGCGTCAGTTGGAGTAGTTCGGGTAGGAAACTTTTATTTGGGATTCTGTAATTTGTTAGTATTAATTGTTTGGTTGTAATTAACCTTAAGAAATAAATTGTGTGAAGAGAGTATTTGTGTGTGATTTAGTTATGCTATTATTCAATTTATTAGATAAATAAAAAAAAGAAGGCAAAAATCTTTCAGCGCGGTAGCTGAGACAAATATACTCAGAATGCCGAACAACGCGAAAGTCGACCCCGCGTAGATAGAGATTTAATGTACACGGTCTCCGCTCGGCCATTTGCTTAACATCCAACATTAAATTTCTAAGTTGGAAATAAAAGACGCACGACACAATTTTCAGATATGTAATTTAAACGCGGATTTATATAAATATTTCATTTTGTTTAATTTAAAATTACAAACATAAAAAAATATAGAAATGATTGTTGAATTAATTGTAAGTTATTCTCGCACAATTTATATTTATTTATAAATGAAAGAAAAATAAATCTCCCTTTTTTGTTGTGAAAATCACCATTAAAATGGTATTATGGCATAAACGTAATTCCCAGCTATACAAACATTGTTTGAATGATGTACCTGTATAATTATTTAACAATAGATCAAGGGTATTAAGTTCAATTTCAACATAACTCCAATTTTATCAGAAAGTATCATTATGCTGTGTGCAACATTTTCCAGTAGCAAATTAGCAATGCTCTATAATCTTAGGAAACCGCATGGGCAGTATGTTGAGGTAGTGAAATAATCGTTATTCAAGACGATAATCGAATGGTATTATTTTACATCTCTTGCATATGCGATCTAGTTACATTATATAATACCATAAATTACTGGCAGTAAGGGTAGAAGCATATGCAAAAGAGTTGTGCACTATTCACAGAAGTAACCATGTTCTGCAGCCCTAAAATGAACATAAACACACACAAAAAACTGCATTAAAGTTGTATACGTATCCTTATAGATGTTGCACAAGTAAAAACCATTTTTCTATAGTATCCAGCTCGGCACAATTTTAAAGTTATTTGAACATTTTTCAACTAGATATCTTATCTTACCCATAACAACTTGCTTCAAGACACGATACAAACTTGGACTCATACTTTATATTCGTCCTGCGAGATTTATCCTTTAATAAACCCACAACATTTTCTTACACATTTGATGTAGGAATATTTTTCTTAATTTACTGGACAAATAGTATATTTCGCAACTTTAAACTTCCTTTTATTCATCAGAATTCACAAGGATCAACAAGACAATAACAAAAAGAGTAAAGAAAACCGTAAGCAAATAGACGTCCGCTCCCTCGTCCATCGCAGGTTGATTCATATCAGTGCCCCAAAACGCAACAACAGTGTTGATAGAATTGGGGCTGAGTGTAATTCTTATCATATCAATACCAATTTTCAAAGAAACCTCCTTATCTGACTTGTCCCTATTATACAAAATGACTGCAATTCGCTTATCAGGTCGTTTAAATGCTAGAACTTTAATGTTGTCCAATTTCTCATGGATTTTTACACCAATGCGTTGGGAATTTGCTGTAATAAATTTACTAAAATGTCCCATTGCGTAGTATGTGGGCTGCTTGTAGAATTCTTGTGATGTTTTATTTACAATAATTACAGCATCCGTACTGTAATTCACATACGAGGGTCCACCATCTAAATTCGCAATCATACTTCCATCCATGAAACCAATAACACCATATTCTAAAATCTATCTCGAAATGAAATGTCTTCAATTAGAACATGTGGAGAATTTTTATTGAAATTTATTTCAAACCTCGAATAGAGTTTCTATGTAAATTTCGGCATTGGCCCATTTACCCAACGAAACCGGTCCATCTTAAAAGAGCTTTTTACTTTTTGCACCTTTGCGAATATATTTATTTCAGCTTACATAAATGCATCTCGCTCTCCAGCACAAATGTGTCCTTTTTTGGATTTTTTGCGTACTTGTACTCACTAACTGGAATTATATTTGACAAATACGTGTGCATCGTTACACCATCAATATACTTCAGCACTGTCTCGTTTTTCAACAACTAGAAAACAGTAGTTGAGTGATTAGTTTTGCTATTGCAGGTAAAAACAGGCTCTCTGTCTCCCAACAATTCTAAATAGATGAAGGATGGAGAGACATTAAAACGTTAAACCCCTGTGCAGAAGGCAATCAATGATAACTTACCGCCTGTAAGGTGTAAAGCGACAGTCTGGAGGAGTCATTCACCATCAGTTTGGTTCTATTGTACATGGAGGTCCTTAACAAAGGTCCCATATATCCGCCAATCCAATCGGCCTACAGAATCACTCATTAAACGGATTACAATTATTTTTTTTTCAAGATTTCATACAACATTGTAGGGCAAGAAGGCCATTGAAGCATACGGAGTCCACATGCACGGAAAATGTCCTTCCGCTGGTCGATCGTACGCTATAGCACCCCAAAAGTTAATATTGAACTTTCCGTACTCCTCAAAAAACCTCAACTGATACTCCGTCCACATTTTGTAATATTCCGGCCGAAGAAGCCCGGTTCCGCACCATGCATTATTGGTCTTCATCCATGGAGGCGCCGATCTTGCAGATGTCATCAGATTTAACGAAGGATTCCGCTCTAAAGCAGCCAAAATATGCGGGATTTTGTACATTAAGTCCTCATGTTGAAGCTTAAAGACAAGTTGTGAATGAGATAAATTTGCATGTGAATAGGGCCGCAGAGAAAATTCGGTGGCCCCAATAGGAACTCGCCCCAAACTGTAACCAATTCCATCATTACTGAAGAGCGCCTCTAAAATGTTGTCCTGCACCGCCTTTGACATGTAATTCAAGTTCACTCCAGATGCATCTGTGAAATGACCTCCAAAGCCGATGATTTTCTGATATCTCTCATTGGGGAGAATTTCGATATCCACAAGGTGATCATCAGCGGGAGTGAATGTGCCAATTTTGCTGTAAAAACCTAGCCGCTCTTTACTGGTGGTGAAAATCTGATAATTTTTCGGGGGGATTTGTTGGAAAATTTGCGCTCGATCACAATATGTTGCATTACAAACACACACTGAGCCATGCTGGTACACTCTGGTTTGACATAAACTCGATGCAAATTTGAAGAGAGTTAAAAACACGGTGTAATATATTAACATTCTTACTAAAAATAATGCATGAATAATTTATTTTCGACTAATATACATAGGTGCGTTTAAAAATAATTACCGAGTATCAGGGATTGTTATCAGTAAAGTGCTTGTTATAAACGAAAGAAATGGGGCTTCAAATAAAACTATTTGTCATTGTTCACCTACGCTACTACGTAATAGCGATGAAAGAGCTACTTACAGTGGTGTTATTGATTTCTTCGAGTTTTGCATGTGAAAATGTTAAGCAATACGAGGACGGCCAAATTTGTGTCTGTTCTTTAAATTATTGTGACAAAGTGCCAGAAATTTTAATAGCAGATAAAAGCAATTACCAGTTATTCTCCACTAGTAAAAGAAGGACGGGCTTTCATACGACGATTGGCGATTTTATTGAACGAAATGAAAATGTTGGCAACAAGTTAAGCGATGATAGTATTGAAATTATGCCAAGTAAGGCAAGTAGCCGCAAAATAATTGGTTTCGGGGGTTCATTTACTGATTCAACTGGAATTAATGTTATGCAATTACCCGAAAAGTTGCAAAAACGCCTCTTACAGAGCTATTTTGGCGACAACGGTATCGGATATACTCTTTGTCGATTGCCAATTGGTGGTTCGGATTTTTCCACCAGACCCTACTCGTATTGCGACGTGGATGGGGACGAGGATTTAAAGCATTTTAAGCTACAACCGGAAGATTTCAATTATAAGGTACTTAAAAGATATTTCAATTGGAATTAGGGTTTAAGTGTTTAAGATATGGGTCTTGTGTGATTTTATTTAGCCAATTCAATTGTGGAGTTTTGTCTTAGAGTTCCATAAAAATCATTCGATGTTCAATTTCAATTAATAGTTGGGGAAAGTTTGATTACTTTTGACGGGGACAAGAAAAAATTGTTTGGTCGTTACAAGGGTGGACAGTTTGACTCTTTCTTTTCTCACTTTGTAAAGTCCAAACAATGAAGAACAGTAATAACTGAATATTCACTCATATTTTCATAGATCCCATTAATACAGACGGCAAAAGAACTTATGGGCGATAAAGAATTGAAACTGTTCGGCTCAGCATGGACAGCACCGCCGTGGATGAAAACCAACAACGACTGGACGGGCATAGGAACATTAAAGTCGAACTATTTTCAATTATGGACGGATTATTATATGCGTTTTTTATCTGAATATGAAAAATTTAATGTCAGTATCTGGGGAATCACAACGGGGAACGAACCAATGCTCGGCTTCATTCCGGTTACAAAAATTAATGCAATGGCATTGAGTGCATCGCAAATTGTAATATTGGCATTTTTAATCTATATTACTGGAATAGGATGATTCGCTGTGGAACTAACGAGTGTTTAAATTTATTTGATGCTTTTTTCAATTCACATCCGAATCACCCTATTTTATTAGATTCGCTAAATATAAATGAATTTGGTAAACATTTCAGGCGAACTGGATTGGCAATTATTTAGGTCCCACTTTAGAACAATCACAATATTCGAATATAAAATTGATGCTACAGGACGAGACGAGATTAACAGTGTTTGCTTTGCCGATTGTATGTTGCATTTCTCTTGACTGATTCCATTGTAGTTTTTTTATTCATTGAAATAGATTTTGGATGACGAGAAAGCGCTTAAATACGTCGATGGCGTGGCGTTTCACTGGTACTTCAACAAAATTATACCGGCGGATCAGCTTAAGTATGCCCAAACACCAAAGAAACATTTATTCATAATTTCCTCCGAAGCGTGCATTAAAAAGAATCCGCTAAATCCGTTCTCCTTTCTGATGGGTAGTTGGACGAACGCAGTCGCATATATCGAGGATATAATGGAAGTACGTAGTCACAAAATGAGATTCTTGTATATCGTTGAAATTTTTTTATAAACCCTAATGAAAAATGGGTCCCTCGAGTTGTAATTCGGGGCGGCCTTCACATATATTTCCTTGAACAAAAAGACGTGTGTCACTACCGGTGGTCAGTTATTCACGACATAATCTTCAAAGCACTAACTGACAGAGGTGGAATGCAGTCTTTTATGAAAAAGGCACTATACAAGTCCTTATACAGATAGGCTTTTTTAGACTCTCGAGTGGGGTGGTGTCGGTTGGGTCGACTGGAATATGGCGTTGGACTTGGACGGCGGCCCCACATATATAAATAATTTCGTCCAGGCCAGCATATTAGTGAACGCGGAAAGGCAAGAATTCTACAAGCAACCCACATTTTATGCATTGGGTCATTTCTCGAAATTTATTCTGCCAGGATCAATAAAAGTTGACGTTTTATCATCGTGTAATAAAAATGCACAGAATGTCTCCATATTGGCATTTAAACGACCAGATGGAATGCTTGCATTGATTTTATTTAATCAGTTCGTATATCCGGCTAGCCTTTATTGTCGACGGAATATTATTGCTTCTTTGACTTTTTTTATAGGGGTGAAGTGGAAGTTGGAATAAATGTTTTCATTGACCAAAGAACTGCACGGATTACCATTGAACCGCACTCAATCAACACATTCATTGCTTATATTGATATCAGCAATAATAGGCTGCAGGATGAAGCAATAAAAATCAATGGGATTCACAACTTCCAATTGCTCTCCATTGAAAATGTTATTTATGTCGTTGTTGGTGCTTATTTCTATATACGGTTTTTTCGGTAATATTTAATTAAGGACAATAAAGGTGTAGATCCTAAAGCAATTGCTCCACTTTTAGAAAACTGTTTTTTGTTCCATTTTTCTTTTCATTTCCCATCGTTCTCTTCTATTACTTCCTAAAGTACACTCCTTTTCCTGAACCAAAGTCAGCATTTTGCCTTTTTTTGGAATTTGTAAGTTTCCTTCAAGATCCTATCGCTGTACCTAGAGAGTTTCAGTGGTGGATTGCTGAAAGTTTTCCAACCCAAGTCGACTCACTTTTTGACAGGATGAAATACCAGAAGTGAAAATTTGTTCGTTTTTTTAAAAACTATAATATCAGTAGGTAATACAATCCGGAGGTTATTGGAAATAAATGATGAATAAAAAATCTGAATCATCCTCCTTGTAATTGGAACGCCCTCGAGCGGTAACGAAATCAAAGGATTATGAAAATAAATGAGTTTCTCTTAGATGCAGTTTGAGAGAAATTTAATATCACAGCATCAATTCTTCGTTAATAATGCTGACTACTGTATAGTATTGATTTTAGCGCATAAAAGATTCTGAAATTATGACTGCACTGTTTGTTATCCTTTATGTCCTGCATGTTCAAGTAAACAACAAATAAGGCACTATAGCACATATTTCAATTTCAAAGTTATTACAGGAAATGAAGGCTTAACATATTGTTCGTCTTTTGTGTGCGCTAATGGAGTTAATTCTGACCTTTAACAGATTCCATTCGTAATTAAATTCAGAAAAAAAATTGTTATTCAAATTTTATGCAAAAGCCCAATCATTAAATAGCAATTTGATGTGTTATTAGAGATGCATGTTGGCAAACGATACAAAGCGAAAAGTCAGAGCTTGCTGGAAAATGGTGTTTCTCCCATTCACTCCAATTATTTGAATATGTTTTGTTCTGTATATTTTGCCCATGTTTATTGCTAAAGCATATACACGAATTTGTTCCACTACAATAAACGAAAAATCAGAGGGAAATATGTGATTGAATATCGTATATAAACAATTTATCAAAAACATCAATCAACAGAACAAACTAACAAAAATGAGGTATAGATGTGATTCTTATTGGGGAGTTAATAATGGCTGAGGATAGATTCGGTAATTTTCTAAAGTGTCTTAATTGCTTCAATTTTTTTAACAATCTTCCCTTTTTGTGGATGTATTTCCTCCGTAGAAAAAGGGATTTCTCCCTAATAGATTTGGTCAGCAGAATTGTTTTGAAAAATGATCTAATTCCATTTCCCTTGTTTTCGCCATGGAAGCTCATTTAAAGCACAAAAAATTGTTAATATCGATTATACAATTATATTTTCGTTATTATGGATTAACGACATATATTTATTTTAAGGAAGAAATTGAAAAATTACGGTGAAAAGGAAATTCAGTAAATTAAGTGATCTTACAAAACGATTTTTAAGAAATTTTCATCATTCTTTTGACTGACAAACGGAAATTAAGCTTTAAATTTTGTATATCTTCTTTGCGACATGATTAATATATGAGAAAATAAAAAATCGTGACATTTTAAACTTATTAACACTTTCTATCGTTTTAATAAAATTTTATTACAACCAAAGTGTGTTCATTACATTCATTCCTATACCAAATACCTATACAATTTCAAGTTAGACAGGTTTACTTCTTGTTTTGCCTCGCTTCATCAAAATAGATAAAAAGAGAATAAAATGAAAGACTTGTGACAAAATTAAACGAAAACTTGTAAAAATGTTCGTGTACGACACCGAAGTTGTTTGTTGTACTCTGGGCTTTAGATAGGGATTCTCTTGACAAAAAAATACGCGATTTAAAGAAAAAAAATAACTGCTCTTCCTTTTCGCTTTAACTCGGTAATAATATATTAAATTGCTTTTTTCTGTTGTCTTATAAACACCACCACAAGACAGTTATGAATTTTGTTTGGAAGGGAGAACTTTTCTTTCGAATCCATTTGAAAATATTCACTAAGAAAAGTTAAAATCATAGAAAAATATTCATATGACCAAAATTCCCCTTTCACACATAAATAATGCATAGTTTAAACATTTACCTATAAAACATTTACACGTATAGATCCGGGTAAGTATGCCTGCACGGACCTTTTCTTAAGGATCCCCACAGTGGGTGGAATTTTTATTCACATTGCACATATTCGATGTTTGTTTATGAAACTATACTATTTTTGTCGTTACAATCGCAGCGATGAATAATAAATTCCATGTATTAAATTTTCTTATAAAACTCCCTCATACTTGTCATGTGGACCCGTAAAAATTGGATTTCAGGTTAAGCTCCTGCAGGATCCAACTGTTCTCATATCATTTTTCATTTCATTTCATGTGGATTCGAATATTTTCATCAAGAGTTCGAGTTTGGAGTGTCCAAACCCAGCTTTAAAAGTCGGAAACCGGAGACTAAAGTGGAAAGTAGGTAGTTTTATTAGTGTTGCTATAAGGAACCATATTTTCCCATAAAGTTTCTCCTATTTTTCATGAAACTTACGACTATTCGAAATAAACCAAATAAACCACTAATTCACATGAAATGAATCAACCTTTGAATTATGGCCCAGCGAATAATAAGTATTTTTCCCACTGTGGAAAAGCTAATAAAGTAAATATGCTTAATAAATCATATGGGTTCCTATATGCCTTATGCATTTTTAATGTCGAGTGTCACGTTTTAATGTGTGGTCATAAAATAGGTGAACGAATAACCGCCTGTCCTCTGTCCATCTACGTCATACAATTGGTTAATTATTAATCAGGCATTACTCGAATTAATAATTCCAAAAAGCCCTTTGATGTCAATGTAAACTTGCATCATTATCATTTATCAACGCGTATCCCAAATCTGTTGGCCCTCATTCCCCATGTCTTCAATAATTTCCGCTTGATTTCTTCGCAAATTTTTATTCCTGTCTACAATTTTATTATCCGTTCTTTCGTGTACCAACTGCGTCCCTTTTCCGTTCCGTCAATAAACGTTGTGTAAGTGCGCCCGAATTTCACTTTGGCAAAAAATTCAAATTACCTGAAATTATTAAAAACGCATTAATTATGTAAAGCGCAAGTTGATGATTGTTGTTCAAGGGAAATTTCCATCCCATCATTTCCCTCATTTCCAAACATGATATACTATTCAAACTAGGAAATCACTCAAATATATGCACGGTCTGTTGAATTATAGCCTGTGTTTATTACCTTTTCCACGTCATGTAAATAAAGAAGATATTTAATGGTTGATGTACAGGGTGTTCCATATACGCACTCTCAACGGTATTAAAGGGATGAAAGCGAAACTATTGCGGGTCTAAAATGAATAACTCTAATAAACCCTCGTTAAATGTGACAATTGCTTTAGGTATTTGAATTTTATTCAAAAACTTTCATGCCTAATTAGGCCCATTTGTATGATCTTTTGTGAATGGCCCTGTATTTAGCATCCACCCAACATTATAACAATTTTATTTTATTTTTACTCTTTTTACGGGGTTGAACAAGGTGTGTAATAACCATTATTAAAAGTAGGTTAATAGGCACGCAAAGGGCAATGGATCCAATTGACTGACCTCTTAATTTTATACGTTAGTTGTAGTTATCTGCTGTTTTATGCTCCGTTTATCTGTTATCACCCACGTTAACATGTTACCGTTCATGTTGAGTTCTTTCGAATTGAATTTATTGCGAACATATAGTTACCTACATAAAAATAGTAGTGGAACTTGTGTATGAAGGAAATTCCAAAGTTTTATGAACATTAAATTAAATTTATGAGATTTTATGAAAAAATGCAATTATCTTTCAAATATTCGCAATTATGCTAACATAAATTATATAAAAGTCAAGAGCAATAAAAGACCATTAGTGCAATAGTGGAAAGGTTACATAATTTCCACTAGAAGCAACTCTTATACTACTATATTAAGTACTGTACTTCTAATGTAATAGAATTTCATTTCGGATCATATACTTTTACTTGGTTTCCAACTATAAAGTATCTACGTATGTGCTTAGTTTATTATTTCTGTGTCACTTCATTTATGTTCTACTACGAATGTATTATAAATCTGTAATGAAAGCGCGTTTACGTTACGTTTGAAGGGCGCACACAGTTATAAATTAAATTGCAATATAGTAGGAAATTTAATATGAAGTACCATGAAATCTGACCAAGTTTTAATTTTTAATTGACTCTCTTTTCGGTTTGCCGTAATTCTAAGAATTCTCAAATAAATCTACTTGACCAAGTAGGTATCGATTTTAATTTTAGGATACCAGGTATTATATCTCGTATCTCAAAAAAAAACGAACTCATAATTATAAATTTTACAACCTAAACGAAAATAAATTTAATTAAAACAAAGTACGAATCGGAAAATGTTCATACTTTGTTGGCAACTTGTATGCCAGGAGGGTTTTCGATTTTCTCTGCAGGTTTTTAGCACATCCAAAAGAAATTTATTTATAACAATTAGGTAGCTTTTGTGTGGGAGTAAAGTCGATTCGTAAATAGAAAACATGTTAATACACTACATAACTCATTTATAGGGTCATTAGATTTGTCTCCTCTGGAACATGTTTTCTGATATGTATTTTGGGTCGTTTGGAAAATTCACATTTCGGATTTCATACAATGTGTCGTTGTGTTTGACAATGATTCATCTACATTAAAAGGGCATTAGTCTAAAAATGAAATCGATGTCATCGCAAATTGACAAAATTTTTATTAATTTACATGAGAATGTGGTAAAATCATTCCCCAATGTGAATTATAAAATAGCAATTAAAACATATTTCATTAGAATCTCAACGTTATGTTATTATTCATAATTAAAAAGAAACAATGATGCTGCAGGTTTGAATATACATTCATTTATACCTACATACCGAATTTACAGTATACGTACACCTACAACAAAGAACCTTCATTTTTATATTCGTCATCCCTTAAATGATTTTTATTATTAGCGAAATTATTTGCTTCTTTTCGGTTCATTTTTTCTAGTTGATGGCATTAATTCGTAATGAAAGAGAAGACACTTATTACTGTCGCATCATGAATACTTGAATAATAAACCGTACTTTTGTACATTTTTTCATCACTTTTATATTTTGCTTTTTGGGCTAATGGGGACATCAGCAGACAAAAAGCATCACCAATTACACCAACCAATAAATAATATTTCTTACACAAAGCATTAAATACAGTGTGATTTAGTGTCAATGATGGTATTTTTTTGCAGATACCAAAGTCACCGGGGAAAATAGTACACTTTATGAATATACACTGATAGCTGAGTCACTCGGCTAAAAAGAGATAAGATCTTGTATAAATTCTAAGCACAATCTCAAAAGTAGAAATAATTATTGCAGCTGCACTCCCAGCTTCCCAACTCTATGTACATAAGAATGTAAAATAACACCGAGCTATTAACTAAATGCATGTAGCAAGGTCTAATTCCTAAAAAAACAGTCGGAAATTAATTTGCTAACAAGTTTTTTCTGACTTCATTTAAAAGCGATTCATTGTCAGCATGTCTGCTGTGAAACTAAAGTTCAGTTGAAATTAATTAAACGAAATTTAATTTAATTAATAAAATCTGATGTTTTGATGTTATTAAATATTTCAAATGGTATTTATAAATGCGGCACTAATATTAAATTTTCAGTTCAACCTTCGAAAGCCGGCGACAAAGTCATACAACACATAAATTATAGTACCTACTATCTGCAAAATTGCGAAAGTACTTGAGATCCTTGCCGAAAAATCGAATCCCAAAAATCGATACCGGATACCCAACCAACGTTTGGTTCTTCCTATGATCCTATGTAGTAGTGAATAATAAATCGCATGATAGGTTTTTTTTAAAGCGTAACTAGTAGGTAGATAATTTGTAAATGTATACATATAAGTAAGCATGTTGATTGATTTCTTTGGTAACAGTGTATTTTTAGATATTTTCAATATGTACTTGTAATATAGAAAAAAAAACATTAAAAACCTACCTTCAATCAAAAGATTCGTTCAAATGCTTTAATGCACAGCCCATATATAAATTTCTTCTTATAATAAAAAAGCGAGTTTATTACAGTCTGTTTATTCACAAATACACACCACTTAACACCAAACTAAAATTCAGCAATTCTGCCTCTGATTGGATCTTAAGTGGGTACATCGGAAAGAAATGAGTAGATTCAATTCATCAATCATATTTTCAATAATTAACAAATTATAATATAATTGTCCTTAACAGGCCAGGTGATTTTTGTTTAGATAAATTGTGGGACATTTAATCCCCCAGCCGGCAATCGTTGTCAATATTGCAAGGGGGCGGTAACAGTAACATTTCGTCTAGTTGTAGTTTTACCGGCTACAATCATTACTTACACTTCCCGTTTCTCTACATAGTGCATCGGTATATTTGGATAGACAGCACTAAACTGACTGAGAGCATTTTCGGCGAGTTTGAATCGGCCGACGTCGACGTCGTCGCGGCGCCACAAACACACACGGACACGGAAACGGGGTGGGACGCACATTCCCACCATCCACAGTACAAATCCTACTCTCCACTCGTCTCTTTTCCACTTTTTCCAATTTTCCAAAAAATTGTCTCTTTATTTTCGTTCAATAAGATGAAGAGAAAAAGAGCGATACGAATACATATATTCGGTTACATCACCACTTCAATTATTTTACATAGGGGTTTGTTTTTCGGTTGGACCCCTCTAACACTAACTGGTATTTGTAAGCAATTTATCTTCTCGTGTATTTGGATCGCTTTAAATGGTTCGTGTCATTTCTCTTGAGCATGTTTGGATCTTCGATCCTAAATGTTAACGCAGATGTTTTCGCATTTGTTCCATACAATAAACATTTATAATTAAACTAATTCCGATTATATCTACTTGATCTATTTCGACTTGAACAATACTATTGTTATCTACATAGGTGCAGGAATACCTTATCGTAACTAAGGGATGTTAACGTCTAAGTTGCGAAATGGTTTTAGTGTCTAGTGCAGAGCTTTAAATCCTCTTTGTGGACGTAAAGAGGTCGTTTTTGATCCGTTAAACAATGAGAACATGTTTGTACATATGTTACCATCACAAAACAACAAATGGGGTTTTTCTTATAAAATATATTCACGAGTTATACATATGTATACTTAGAGTATGTAATAAGAGAGTATAATATAAACGATAAAGTAAATTAGTAGTCAGTTTTCATCGTGATGTTACGTTGATGAAAATGCAGACAGCGAATTGTTCCAATCACAGTATTTACGATGATGCTACTTCATCGGAAATCTCTTCAATAATTATATTCTGAAATTGACTTCTAATCCGTAGTTTTTGCACTGGACTCATCTGTTTAAAATAAGGGAGTAATGACTTTAAAAACATTAAATCTTCGTCATCCGATTTTTCAAGATAGGACAAAATCTTGGATTCAGTTTTTAATATTTTGAATTCTAATGAATCTTGGGACTCCATGTTCTTCCTTTTTCTTTGAAATGAACTAGTATCCTTCTCAGGTTCGATTAGAATGGGACCTTCATTCGTGTTTGATTCGTCGCTGATATAAACAGTTTTTGCACATTTACTTCTTACAAAATTTCTCCGTACAACTGTGTCTTTTAAGAACATAAGTGCCGTAAAGTGTCTCCATTTTCCTGTATAAGGAGGAAGTTCATCATCACCTGATGAAAGATTTTCTAATTTTCTTAACTCTTTTGCAAATTGGTCCCTTACATTCCTCCATTTGTTCTTTGCTTCCTCTTCTGAAAAAAAAACAGCATACTGCAGTCCAGTAAAACTAAAATTTATATTTGAAATATCATTAATCTCTTAACGGTAAGTTTTAATTGCATAATGCTTTGAACTTAAGGTCTAATATCAGCCAAAGAGACTTAATAATAAGCAATCAGTCTTTGTGCAATGTCCCGCGAAACCGCAAGGACGGTATAGATACGGAAATGCGTTTTGCAGCATCAGGGGAGCAAGTTTTCTTTAATCACAAACGGAGTAAATGTATTATACGAACCAAAAGTTTAAATTATGCAGATGGAATGATTCCATATAAAATATGATGATCATTTTCCGAATTGTAATTTAGCAAGTTCCTGTGGCGAAGGGTCCAGCACGTTATCTGACCTCCCGCACCGAAGATTGATAGGTATTATGCACTTTAGACCGAAAGTGCATTTTACAAGTTATGGATCTAGATGGAAAGTAATAAATATTTTTTTTAAGACAAATCTATATTATACAAAAATTCGAAGCAGTATTTAGAAAAAATACATTTAATATATTTGTCAAGTTTTTCTGTATTGCTAAAATAAACACCGTTTTTTAATACTTTGATAAGTTACTAAATGATTTATTGAATTTATATGCAAAAACTCGCCACAAGGTTTTGTATCTTAAAAATCATATGAGACAATAACTTTTTTCTAAAAAAGCGCAACTTAAATCCACGAAAATTGCAACATTCAGAGAGAATCATACGAAAAAATCGATACCAATCCTCAATTCAGCAATTTATAAATAAAAAGCGAAAGCTATATTTCCGTTCGCCTATTCTTGCAGATCTTAACTCTTTAACATATTCGTCAAACGCACGCAATGTGGCTACCATCTGCCGTAATTGTCGCTCTCCGCCACCTCACGCACCAACAAATACCAACCGTACCTAATACTCTATAACCGTATGCCGTTCTGTAGAGGAACCGCTTTACCAAATGCATCAAATACAAACTACAAACCTTCTCAGGTTATTACTTACTCGTAAATCCCGTATTTTGTGCCACCAAATTCCATTCTTTGTCCAAGAGCTGCTTCTCACCATGTCGAGGATTACTTCTGTTCCACAAAACATTTCTTTGTTTCACTTCAGAAATAAGTTTATCCATAATGCGGGTAAAACGGCAAATACGTAGACTGCAGCCTTTTCACAGCTA
This sequence comes from Silvanus unidentatus, assembly GCA_963930825.1. NCBI lineage: Eukaryota > Metazoa > Arthropoda > Insecta > Coleoptera > Silvanidae > Silvanus > Silvanus unidentatus. The sequence goes on from OZ005758.1 coordinate 5,245,585, forward strand.
ATACAGAAACATCTGCGTGCGATGCGACCGCAAATCGTTACAAACGCAACAATCGTGTGCAACTTCGGGCAGACTCGTTGCGATTTTCGAGGTCCTCTTCGACGGTCACCGCATTAACGCACCCCGCACCGCAAATAGAGACACCCAGGACTAACAAAACCCAAGAGAAGAAACTTTTACCTGTTCTTAGAGCTGATCTCTCTACCTGAGTTCACCGTTTAAATCTTCAAACAAGTTTACTTCATTATACCAAATTAAAAATGCTAATTGACATTAAAATTCTGAACTCTTTTTTAAGAAAAAGTTGCCAAAAACAACTTCTATGAAGCTACAAAAATAGCTCTGTGAATAATTCAAAAGAACATTAACAACATAAGATAAGATAACACATAAGATTCCTCTCAGGTGCATACATATATGCATGAATAAAATACTTATTTTTTGCAGTTGGACGGGCGTATGCACAATGGTAAATTTAAATACGTTGCTGGAGGTGTAGCTCGTAACATATGCGAAGCATTGTATAAATTAAATGTGAAAACAAACTTCATAACGGCCGTTGGGGACGACCATCAGGGACTTTTGCTCAAATCGCAAATACCAAATGAATGCAATTCATATGTGAAAATAATTCCCTGTGAACAAACATCGCAATGTATTGTTGGACTAGACCGAAATGGGGATATGCCATTACTTTTGGGGGATATGGAAATCCACAAACGTATTACAACACAAATGGTAAATATATAATCAACTGATCCATATTGACGTGTAATAAACACTATCTTTGTTGTTTCATTATCGTTTTGTTTACATTTGATACAAAACTATGCGATAAGAGTAGTTAAACAATTTTTTCGCCAGTATTCATGCAACTTAACTGTGCACCACTTGCCAAAATGTTCTATAAAATTAACATTTCCTCTGTTAGGTGACGGAACATGAGGAATTAATTAAAAACGCCCCCTTATTGATTTTGGATGGAAACTTAACCGAAGAATGCATGAACTGTGCCTTGGAATTAGCTGCAAAACACAAAGTTCCAGGTAAGAAGTTTACTTTTATTAACTATTCACGATTATAAATCTTAGTCTGTCTTATGTTTGTATTCATATTTTAAATAATATAAAAAATAATCTCTACTATGAAAATAGTGGACGGAAATTATTACACACATACAAAATACAATTGTGCTTGAAATAAGCGAATATAACTGTGTTTAAGGCACAAGAATTTCTTGTTCATTTCGTATTAATAGAATTGTGCGGTACTCTTACTGCATTCCCCATCCCAGACGGTGTTGCGGATTTGGGTGCATTTGCATAATGAGATTCTTAGATTCTCGACGTCGTTCATAACTGAATCGCGCCTCACTGTATAAACAGTAAGCGGCGAAACCGTGGAAAAAGAACGATACTGCCGCAAAAGCGTATGACCAACACAGATAATTGAAATTCGGATACATTAGCCAGTCACGACGGGTGTGGGAGCCTCCGAATATGGTGATTGCCAAAAACATGAAAACAGCTGTAAGAATACAATGTGTTAACAATAGAACAGCGACAATCTAGACAAAGTACTCACTTGTGGTCGTTATAGAAACGAAATTGATAGACGACAAAATCCATTCGTAACGGAGAACAAACTCCAATGGCCATCGACACAATTGCAAAGCCATTAAAACTTGGGATCCGAAACTAAGCAAGAACGACATGGTTACAAAGGCTTGAACAGCCATTAGCCAAGGTGGAAGTAACCATTCTCGAATATAATAATATTCTTGACTGAATACATGATGACAGCCGGTAAATGGATGGTCAAATTGGTTCAATGGGTATCGAAATTCATCGAAACAGTACTCCCAAAGACCCATGTTTTTGAAGGATGAAAAGGTCCCATCATATGATTTTACCCAATACGGGCTGCAATGGAATTGTTATTAACTATGTAATAAGAAGTGAACGTGTAAGTTTTACCTGCAAAAAGACATCATAAGCAGGAGACCTGCGATGTATGTAAGGATGGCCCCATTTACCAAATAACCTAAAAATCCAACAGGTAAGAGAATGTAATTGCACAACTTACAAAGACTTACTGGATGCTTTTGGGTAATCGTTTTTCTCAAAGTGGCTACTCATTTTCGAATATTAAGCATATATTTTCATATTACAAAATGAAATAAATTGAAGTGATTCACACCTGTTTACGTTTACATTGGAACAAGGACAAAATTATGACATACAGCTTGAGTTGAACAAAGACAAAGCTACTGTTTACGCCCTTCTTGTGCAAGGTAGGCACGGCAACTGTAAACAAACGTTTGACAGTTAAAAGAGGCGCCAAATTTAAACTCAAAATTAATTTAAAAAGTTTTAATAAATTTTATTATTTAGTACTATATGATTTACATATACAATATATTTTTAGAGAGGACAAACTATTCAAATTATCCTCGTACAAAGCTGTGTAAAAAATCGTGTATATATCATCAGTGATAACATTTTTATAAAAATTTACAAATCATTCGTAAATTAAAAACAGAATTTCCAAATGGCAGTTCTTATATAAATTTCGTAAAAATTACTCATAAAATAACATTATAAAAACTAACACTCCCTAATATTTAAAATAAAAAATGAAATTTATGTAAATTGATGAAGGCACCTATATAACACAATTAATAATAATTTGTACAACTTTTGGACGGATTAGAAATATATGATTTCATGTCAAAAATTACGCCTTCGTTTCATGTTCCATTTCAAATCGTGTCTGTGACTCTCTAGAAAGATCCTTTTTCCGTTTCTGCACGTACAAGTCCACGAAGAACAATGTCGAAGACACCAAACAGGCGACTACTCCAATACATGCCAAAATAAATGACCAACCGAAGAAGTTGTTCTCATGTCCCGGCATCCAGCCGTTCTTATTTCCAAGTGAAGCGAACACAATGACTGCAATACAGCCACAAATGCCCCCAACAAGTAGAGAACATGCATTGATCCGGATTAGTGTGAGGAATTGCTTCATGTCCGGCCCACAGCACAGGAAATACAACAACGTTAAAATGGCACTCAATAAAACCGAGATAAATGTGAGTGTAAAGAAGAATTGGGTGGCGACCATAAATCCAGGCACCAGGAATCCACGTATCTGATCATATCCGGTGGTAAATGGGTCATATATCCAACGACAGCCCACAAAGAACTGTCGATGGTTGAATTGGTTCGGATTGGGAAGCGAACGGAAGCAATGTGTCCATAATCCAAGACGGTCTAGACGGGCCCCTGTGATGCGATAATCACTGACCAACCAACTGGGTGTAGAAAAAGCCACAACAACCAAAACAAAGGCAATCACAAAGAATGCAATTGCAAAGTTTCCCGTAAACGATCGTCGTTTCATCTAAAAAAGGAAAATTATTAGAAAAAAATGCACTGATTTTGTAGAAATTTGAGATATTTACCTTGTTTGTCTCTTGATAATCCACCATTTAAAGTCACGTAAACAACGTACACACACAAACACACTTTCAGTGTAAACAACTACCTGAAACTAATGAAATTATAAGTGGAATATGGAATGGTGGTAGTTTTAAGTCACAATAACGTATTGTTTAATAATATTAGGAAGTTGAAGGACTTTTGGTTATGTTTTGATGACATTAGAAAATGTGTTAGCGTTCCTTTATGGCTTGTCGGCGGGGAGACTCTTGAGTAGTGGACCACACCTGTAATGCGCAACGAAAATCGTATAGTTGGAACGAGAAAGCGGCACAACTCTGTCACCGTTGTATGATAGTATGGTCAAGTGGAGAGAAAGTAAACACAACGTTGCCCGAAGCCTATGGGACACCAGTAGAGCGGGACATCGAAGCAATGAGCTGTTATTACCATTTTTCAGGCTCAAACCAGCGAATTTTCTTTGAACAAAGCCTCGACCCTGGAATAATACAGGAAATCCGAATAAGGGTGCCAATTCGGTGGCCCCCCATGGATTTCGGTGCCAATTTGCCGCACACTTTCTCTGGTGACTCCAATATCGAAGGGTGGGAACATATGAGTAATTAAATGCTGGGTCATTTAAATTATACAAAGCACATATATAATAACGTTCTGGAATGAATAATATTCACAGAAAACACACCGTCTTACACAACTGCAATCATCGTTAATTAACCCTCAAGGTTTCTTTAAATTACATGCCTACATGTCTCTCTATGTGAATACAATGGAATATGTGTGTGTACTCTTGAACTGGAATCACACAATTTCGTTAAGAGAACAACAAATTCCTTATCTTTGAAGGTATGAGGAGAATACAAAGTAAAATAAACATTGCGTTATTTGTACAAATTGTATATTAGTAAAAAATATAAAATTCGATACATGTGCGATTAAATCGTGTTTAGGGCTAAAAGCAGTCTAAATAAACTTAAAATTATTCTTGGACGGAGTATTAATACACTTCTTTACGTTATATGTATAACTATTTAGTAAAAAAAACATAAATTATTCAATGAAATAACAGAAAATAGTACATTTCACATGAAAAAAAAAACGAAACCCACTGATAAAACGTAATCAGTTTAGCCTAGAAAAACCATGCACTTTAAGTTGAACAAACTTAACCGATTAACAATTTCTTTGTCATTTTTCGTACGTGCAAAGCTATTTATAAATATTTACATTAAATAAAAATTCATATAAAAATGTAAGGCGCTTTAACCCTGTGTTGTGGTTTAAATGTCGGTGTGGGATGATTTTCTAACATCCATACTGTATTGCGATGATGGTTGGGAAGCTTGAAGGCGGCGATAACGGGCTCTTCGGGCTTCCACCAGGAATAGGACACCAGCGGGGATCAGTAAGAGGGAACCGATAACGGCAAAGGCGTACGACCAGCTCAGGTCGTTGTGTTGCCAATAAGGCATCCAGTCGCGGTTGTCCCCGTTCGCTCCAAAGATTAGAACCGCAATGAGGCCACAGAAGCCAGCGATCAATAGATTCGCTCCATTACTTAGAAGTAGTAGAAGGTATTTGTCGTGATCGCGACTGCAGAAACAGTACATCCAGGTGAGAAAAGTGGCGATCAATACCAGAGTCATGCATAATGTGTAGAAGAATTGGGTGGCAATAAAGAAGCCAGGAAGTAAGAAGTCGTGGATTATGTAGTATTCCTCTTCGTACACCCACCAACAACCAGTGAAGTTGAAATCGTAATGATGACGGAAATCGTGGAAATTAACAAAACATACTTCCCATAAACCTAAAATAATTGGATTATAAGAAAATTAGTCATTTTTAACAGCCAACTGGCCACTCCTAAGTGACCATAACCTAAATTTTTTGAATTTTTTAAACACTTACCTATTCGTATGAATTTTGGGTCTGGAACTTTGCCATCATTTACCAACCAGTAGGGTGTACAAAATGCAATTAATACAAATAAAAAGGCGAAGACGGTAATAATAATTGCACAAAGACCTGTTTTTGTTTTTATCGCCATTTTGGTTTTGACAATTGATTCGCGTTGTTAATTCTTTTGCTTATGTTGGTAACAGTCGCGTTATTTTTTTAAATTTTCGATTTCATAGTTGGGCAACCCTGAATACTCAAATTTTCATTTTTTTTTTATAATTTTCACTCATTTTTTATTTTCTTTTTCAGTATTTTTCGAGCCTACCGACATCGTTACAGCAACAAAACCATTCACTACCTCTAATTGGAAATCAATTAAATACATGACACCAAATTTATTGGAAGCCAAGGAAATTCTTCACCTCTTTGATTGCAAAGTGCGGAAAAGTTTTAGCAACAAAATAGAAGAAGCTGCCGTAATAGCCCATTTATTAGCCACCAACTATATAGATAATGTAATCATAACTCTCGGCAGTGACGGTGTTATAATAGCAAACAGAAGTAATGCATCTAGTCCATTTCTATCACAAAAGATTGATCTCAATGAAGACGTAAAACTAAGACATTATAAAGTTAAGGAGAAATTGAATGTCACCAGTGTGGTGGGTGCAGGAGATTGTCTGGCCAGTGGCATAATATCGGGAATGTTAAATGGTCATACTGAAGAAGTTTGTGTAAACATTGGTTTGAAAGCCGCTGAAGCTGCCTTAAATGCCTCTTCGCCCATTCCAGATCAATTCCTTGACTGGACTAATGAGAAGGCTCCTTATGAAACTATACATATTTAAAGTTTTTTTTTTATAACGTATTTACGATAACGGCATTTATATAGACTTGATTTATTCGCATTTGAAACCGAATAGAACAATCCATAAATGATTCAATTTTTTATGTATGAATTAATTGTTTTTTAAATATATCTTAAACTCAAGATGTTATTCTGTAGGAAATGAACACAAAACACCTGAATTGAAACTGTACAAATTTTATAATTTCACATTCGGCAACAGTATCAAATACATCTGAACATTATCTTAATAAAAACATTAATTTATTGCCGTAAGTTTACTAAAATCTTTTAACTTATCTAAATCCCTAGATAACAACAGTAATGTTTGCCTTGTACGGGGATATTCTACATCTTTCTCAATATCTAAACCATTCTCCAATTCATCAATAACTTTCTCAAAATCATTCAATCGTTCTTCCACCAACGACTCACAATGTGTTATATGATCTAATAAATTCAATCTACAATCAGCTGAATCAATTCTCGCCTCAGGCTGTGGTATTATTGGAGTTGTCAATTCATTATCCATTAACGTTTCATTTTTCAACATCATTAACAACATTGAATCATTCTGTTGTTCTTGCTTAATATCCAAATCATCCGATTCCACTTTTAATTTCGATTCTTCTTGTTTAACTTCCGCTTTTTCAGGTAGTGATGGTTTATCCCAACTCTTCGACCACAAATACAATTTTGGATGATTCTTCCCTCTACAAAAAAAAACATTCACTTAGGTACTTATTCTTAAAACAAAACAAATAAAACTTACTCTGCAATCTTCAACTTAACTCCCAAATTATGAACATATTCCTTCAATTCCAACAAGCCACCAGACAAATCGTGCGCTTTCCTCAATTTTTCAAACCTCTTTTGAATCACGTCATTATCTTTCGTATGGTACGAAGCGATTGGTAATGTACCATGCTTCAACCAATCCTGATCATGCAAATACTTCATTGACGTTCTCTCCCTAATCGGATTCTGACAAATGAAACACACATATTTCTCTGGCACTTGACTCTCACGTTCAATGTTATTGCAATAAGCATGTTGCCAACACAGACACAGTTCACATTGTATCATTAAACCATCCTCTTCCGTAAAACCACATGTACAATTAATAATCTCTTCCGACTTCATCCGCACAATTTTTATCACCTCACCACCTTCAATAATAATATTATTATTTGGCATTTGTGGTGTGTTCGATTGTGGTAGATTAGTGGTCGGTGATGAAGCTGATGATTGTTCGAGTAGTGGTGGATGTTGTTGTTGTTGTTGTGGTGAGAAATGTGTGTTACCTTTATGGTAATCGAAACTGTCATGTAAACCACGTTTCCGTTTCACTCGACTTTCATCCGATTCGTTCGTTCTGACAATTGGCAACAATGTTTTAATTCCAGTTGGTGGACGACTAGAACACAACGACTTCAGATTTAAGTCGTCTCTCTTCGGCACTGCCTCCGCTTTACTTAACAAATCCTTCAGTTTTATATCTGGATACATGTTCGCTGGCAAGCCAGATGGCAACGGTTGAATCGGTTCTTCCTTCTTATCGTACGGTTTCGTGCTTAATAACTTAATGATTTCAGCGTCTTTCGTTTTAGGCGACAAGTCTAACGATTGTTGTGGAGATTGTGGTTTCGCTTCCAGGTCACTGATGGGTTTATTTGGATTTTTCAGCGTTTGCTTTGTTAGCGGCCGCGATTGTACCGGTTTGGGGATGGTGGGCGTTTTATCCAAATTCTCTCCAACAGTTCGAGCGTATGCCAAGTCCGCTACATTTGGGGTACAGTCTAAGAACTTCGTGTACTCCGGATGGTAATGTTTTACGTGCATTTGTGCAAGATTCTCACGTCGGAAATTCTTTCCACAGCCTTCGATTGGACATTTGTATGCATTGTCGATTAAGGGAATCTTCAGTAAGTTACTCGACTCTATAATAAAGTTAATAATTAAAGTTTTAAAGCAAATATTCGTTTAATATGTACCTTCATTTGGACACTCCTCTTCAGGTGGTTCCGTTTTAACTTCCACCAGTGGCTCGGTTTGCTCCATTTCAACAACTCCAATGGACGATCTTTTAAAATCATGCCTTCTAAAACTCTTTCCTCTACCAGTACTAAAGTCAAACATTGATTCACTGTACGCTATGTCCGGATGTAAATCAAAATACGCTCGAATCTCCGCTTTACTTCTAAATCGTCTATTATCTGGACTAACAAACACACAATCCCATTTACCAGCTGAATTACCCAACTGTCGCTGTACAAAATGTTTCTCCCAACCATTCAATAAACGTGGATCATCGATAATAATTGACGCACGTTTTGTGCCATCTAATGTATCAATCGAAGACTCTTTACCAACTGGTCGCCCATTTTCCCATCTGCGAATTTATAAATATTTTCTTCCATTTATAACAACAAATTTAATCACTTACTTTACGGTGAATGTTTGTGAGTCATCTTCTGATAAAACTGCAGTTGAAACACTTGCAATTTCGGGTGTTTTTGCTTTTGTATCAAAACTATCAATGCGTTGACGTTTCTTAAATAATGCAGCAACATTCAATTTACGTTTCTTTTCTCGTCTCTCCTGCTTTGTTCCTTTAACTGGATCGAATAAAGGCGATGATTGAAGTGTTTTTCCTACGGCTTTACTCATTCTATGTGCTTTTAAGGTTTTCATAAAACCATCGTCAAATAACACTTCATATGTGTCTGAAATAAAATAACACCAAACTTACTAGATTGTCAATACATGCTTGTATAGAGAGAAACGTTACTTTCGTTAAGGTTTATGCACAAACCGATTTATATACATAATTATCCGTAATTTTTGTAAATAATTGCAACTTACGTATGCATGCGAACACATCCTGATAAAAAGGTACTATTATATTACTATTGTACAACAATATTCACTAAAATATTATTATCGACAGTATCTTGAAACTAATTTGATCCGTTTCGTATCACAGACTATTTTATGATTAGGTGAATGTAATTGACGTACGTACTTTCGTAATAGAAAGTAAAATAAAAATGTTGGGGGGAAGATTATTTAAATGTCATTAACAAAATCTTACCGTTTCCTAAAGTTTTCGTGACTGTGGCTGGAAACTTTCTTGAATCACTCCATGTGGCTAAACATCTTTCACCAACAATGTAAGTTTCTATAGGCTTTCGTGTTGGTTGTAAAGGCCTTAACCGTGCACTGTCCATACAAATCCACTCATCATATTTACTAGAGAATTTATCAAAATGAATAAACACTTCATTCTCTTCGTAATCCACTTCTAAAATTTTCGCTGGATACCACACATTATTGAAGTCTAATACTTCGATTCGATTATTTATGGAGAAATTGATGGTGCCAAATTGTGTTGTGGAACTTTTCTCCACCTCTTTGGGTTCAATTTTTATATTTTCATCAAATAACATTTCCTCTGTTTTTATTTCATTTGTTGGAGTGGACACTTCATTGGAGACTGGAGGCTGCTTTTCGAGGGGCTGTTCCTCAGTCTGCTCTTTAACGTCCTCTGCAGACTCTTTTTTTATTTCTTCCAACTCTGGTTCTAATTTTACAGTTACTTCTTCTGCTGGGGAGTCCTTTGGCTCTGTAGAGGGTTCCTTGGGTTCCTCTTTAGTTTCTTCTTGTTTTATATTAGATTCGCCAGATTTTAATGCATCCAGTTTGGATTTGTCCCATGGGAACACACTCGGCAATATACCTTGCTTTAAAACGTACTTTCTTCCTTTAAAGCTGCAAAAATCAGCTCGAAGGAAATGTCTCGAACACACATACTGGACTTTTGTATTGCGCTTTTCTTCTGTAGCGCGACATAAATCGAACCATTTATTGCGACTCTCCAAATGTGAAGGTAATTTATGAAATGTGACGCCAATATCTTCCTCTCTACTGGAATCAGATAAGCAACCTTCCACAATGCACTTTCGACCCATACTTAATAAATTTAATGGCAGGGAATAATTAGTTTGTAGTTAAATATAAACTCAAAAACAACAATTTGTTTATTATTTCGTAAATAAGCAATTATTCTGAATTGACAGAAAGGCGTTGAATTTTTCAATTTGACATTTCTGATAGTTGTCAAAAACTAAGAAACTAGGGAACTGTATATACGACTGAAACTATGAGTATTGCTAGTTGCATAGACCTACAGTTTAAAATTCAAAAATTTAAATATATTTTTTTCTTTATATCTCAGTAGTTTTAATTAAATTATAACTACATAAATTAGTTACTGTTCTAAAATAGACAGAAAAGTATGACCTAATTCCCAGTTAAAGCTTTAAAGAGTTCGTAAATAATTGTATTTAAAAGTTCTTTAATTGCTGTGCCTAATTCTTTATTGGTTTCATCTGGATGTTCCTTTAATTGCTCTACCAGATCGTTTAAGAGATCACTGATCCCATTTCCAACTTTCTCATCATTAATAATTCCTTCTAAATTCAATTTAATATTGTCAATAACAAGGGACATTGTAAGTCCTTGAATCATATTTTGATATTCCCCTAGATCCAACTTCGTTATATTTAAATCTAATGCAAAATTTTCAATTGTTGTCCTAAAACATTTTGCTCTTGTAAAAACTATAAATCAATTGAATTCTGTGTACTTACTCAATTTTTCCATTATTTGGTACATAGTCGGGAACGTCGAAGCCTAATCTGAAATAATTTTCATACGAAGTCTTCAGGAAAAATCTATCGAAAGAAAGTTGAAGTCTAGCTGATCTAGGAATAATCCCAAGCAATAGCTCAACTTCAAATGCTCCATAAAAATTGTAGTAATCCATCAGCAAATCATTGAGCTTAACGACCCCACTGAAACATTTTTCGTTAAAGAATGTTCATTGCGTAAAACTGAAAATTGTAAATTATGATGCTCCTTACGCAATTGGAAGTAATGAACCTGTAGGTAAAACTATAGAAATTTCAGACTGGTGAATGGGTTGTGAAGCATTTGCAATACTTCCAAATATTTGATTAATCGTGTCAATAATTCCTGGTATATCCAAATCCTTAAAGTCCAACCTGGGTTCATTATTTTCACCGACCGAGACAAAGTTATTATACTGCATCAATTGCTCATTTGTAGGTAATGAGACTTCAACTAAAAAAACAATGATTATTAATAATACATTATCAAAAATTAAACTTCCTATAAGTCTATTGAAGAAACAGACTGCATATGAGAAAAAATTTCACTTACAGATCGTTGAGGAGCTAACTTGAAAAACTCCAAGAAATGCTAATAAAGAGAGCGCAAATTTGTTCATGATGAATTCATAAACTTGACGTTGTTTACTGCGGAGCAAGTGAAAACTCTATTTAAGGGTACCTATGTAATTTGAGATTATTTACCTTATCAGAGGAAAATAAAACAATTGTTTTCACATTTGTTATTGCAATTAACTGTGTATACCTATTATCTCAACTTATCTTGTTTGATCTAAAAATTTAATTTGTCCTACAGACGCACACATGCAAATTTTTGAAAATTGGAAAAGACCAATAATAATAATAATAATAATAATAATAATAAATTGGTATCTTATCTATTCCACTGAGCTTTGAGACTAACTTTGTACTTTATTATATTACCTATTAGATTATTTAGATACCTAATATAGGAATGCTTATGTGATTTATTATTAGCTCTAAACATTCACAAAAGATAGGTATACATATATATTTTATGTTATGCAGTGAAAACAAGTCAATAACTTTAATTAATCATAATCATTTATTGTATTGAAGATTATAAATGTGCGTATAACATCAAAATTTGCATTAATTGAAATAAATATTGTTCGGTAATGAATTAATAATTATTTTCTCTAGGTGTCAAGTGTTACAATTCACTTTTTGTATCACTGCCAATAGGCGATGTAGCCTTGTCAGCTCCAATCAACGTCTTTTCCTCATCATCGTCAATATCGTCCTCGTCATCATCATGCTCCTCGTTATCTTCTTCACCGATAAGCGTCTCGTCTTCCAAATCAATTTCCGCATTTGCCTCATTTGATATTTCACTTTCTTCTTTGTTTTCACCGCCTTGTTCAGTGGGCGCAATATGTTTTTTACCTTTCTTTTTGGCTTTCTTTTTCACCTCCACAATTTCCTCTTCAGCCTCACTGTACCCCACTGGAAAGAGGATTCTGCATTCTTCTTCTCCAGCAACTGCATCCCGACTCATATAAGTCGGTCCCAATTCTGTGAAGGCCGCAACGCAATTCAAATCCGTTTTTGCAAGTTGAATAAAAATTTTCTCTTCACTAAAACACCTGATTTTACAAAAACCATATTAGATTTCAAAAATAAAAATGTATTACTAAGTAGTCGGTATTTCTTTAGACTCAAACTTTTCGACTGTCTTTGCAATCAATTTGGCTTCTTCTGGTATATCGCTAGAAAAAAAACCATATTCCAAAATTTGACCAGGAAATTTAGCGTTTAATTCCATCACTTCTTGTGCTTTGAACGCATCATACGCCACAGCGATATGTGGAGGTATGACTTTAGCTTCTGGAAGCTTAAAAGGAGTGGATAAATTCGGGAACAAGATCTTTAAAGCCATTCCTTTTGTTAATGAATTATTTGGTGCCCAGAGTCCGATCGAGGTGTTCTCGTAGTCATCTGGGTCCGAAGGTGGCTTAATTAATTGTTGAGAAGGGGATTTTTCGTCCCCAGGATATTCCCGCATGTTTCCATAAACCATTTGCAATACAATGTCATCAATTACTGCTGGAAGATTATCAGAAGTACGTTTTAGAAGTAGAGCAATTGATGGTTTAGTTGTTATTTCAGTTATGGACAGTTTAGGAAAAGAGACGTTGGTGAAATAAAGTAGTTCTTCAATTGCCTCCTCACTAATGGATTTTATCTGCAAAAGGGAGCAAGCCTTTAAAACCCCAATGAAAAAGTAAAAGCAAGCAAGTAAAACAAGTATTAAAAATGTAACTTATTATTTAAACAAGAAAAATAATTTAGTTATGTAGCTGCTTCATCCTCCGTTGGCTCATCTGCTTTTTCAGCAGCCTCTTCTTCATCATTGATTTCAGTTAGAGAGTCGGTCTTTTTATCACCGATTTCCTTGAATACATCTCCATCACCTTCTCCCTCTTCCTCGTCTTCCTCTTCTTCATCTGTAATTTCATCGTAATCATCCGGAAAGAATAACTCGCATTCCTCTTTTCCTTCCTCCACATTTGGAGACATGTAAAGTGGACCCGCTTGAATTAAAGCAAACGCACATTCACTTTTACGTTTCGCTACTTGTAAAACAAGCTTTTCAGTACTAAACAATAAACAATAATTGTTTTTTTAAAGTAATAATCTTTATAATACAAACAATGTTCGTGTTGGCGTCAATTCCAATTTCTTTAATGTTTTCGCTACCAATTCCGCTTCTTCTGGCTTTTCACTAGTGAAAAATCCATAACGTTTTATTTCATTAGGATATTGATCAATTAGGTCAAAAACTTTCTGTTTTTCATGTTCTCGGAACACCATCACATAATATGGGGGCTCTGGTTCCGGTTCTGGTATAACATAATTAGCTGCCATTTTTGGGTAGAATAATTTAAGACTTGCGGCTCGTACAAACGGATTTGGGGGCGCCCAGAGACCAGTAGATTCATATTTTACGTCTGGCTCCTTTTCCATTTCGTAGAAAGTTAAGGCTGGGGAGCCTACATCTCCAGGAGGAGTCATTGTATTTCCGTAAATTGCTTTTAACACCACCTCCTCGATATTTTCAATAATTTCACCACGAACTGACGGTTTTAAAAGGAGGGTTATACTTTCCTCTGTGGTAAGTTCTTCAATCTCCTCGGGTGTAAAGGTTTCCTCAGATTCAGAAAAATACAGCAATTCTTCAAGAATTTTTTCGTTCAAAGTCGTCTAATACAATTTTTGTTGTTATTAAATGACAAGAATGAAGTAACTCTAGTAAAAGAACTTATTTATATGTATATTTAAAAAAAAATTAATCACCCTCTCAATTTGTTGTATTGTTAAGCCAGCCTCTGCTACAATATCTTGCAACACTTCTTTGTAAGTGTCTTTAGCATGCGGAAACACAAGAACCACTCCATAACTCTTCAAATTTTCAACAATATTCATACACTCTTCGGTTCGACGTTCATGAATTTCTTTACGTTTTTTCGCTTGTTCTTTTTCAAGAACTGCCCGAGCAACAGCTTCTGCTTCTTCGTAACGAACTTGTTCTTCTTCTGCTAAGTCTGTGATTTCAAGAATTGGTCGTTCGCGTGGCAGTTCAGATTTTTCACGTTTCAATTCGTCAATTATGAGACGAGTAAGTTTTGGAGCATCCGCTCCGAACATTAAATTAACCATTTTTCCTTTCTGAAAATTAGTAGGTAAATCAGTTAAAGTGATGATTACAGTTTTTTTGACCTTACTGAAATGAACATCCATGTTGGTTCGCTTTTATTCCTGAAACGTGCTAAATCTGTGATTGTGTCCGCTTTCGCCTGTAAAAAATCTGAATAAGAAGTTTTCTATGCACCAAAAAAGAAAAACTTACAACAGCCAATTGCAGCAAATCGCCTCCAATTTCAAGTTTCAATTTCTTTAAATTCGCTGCCATCCCCAAACAGGGACCACACCAATCCGAATAAACATCCACAACTATCGCAATTTTCCTCTAATTGAAAAACCTCAATGGAGATATTATTGTGTATTACCTATAAGTCCACTTTTCTCCAATAAAGCTTGCCAATCTTCATCAGTTTGGACTTCAGTTTGTAATTGAACTTGTCCTTTTTTCGCCATTTTGACACTTTTCCAACAATAAGAAGTAACCAAGTATCGATCAAACAATTAAATTAATTTCATCCCCATTCTTTGATTTATTGGCAGCATTTTTATTATGAAATATTCTGAAAGGAGAATTCTTAATTTTCACCCTTTCCAATTTGCCATTTAAAAGATTAACGATATTATCCAAGTATAAAGTTTCCTTTAAGTCAATCTCTAATTGTCTTGCATTTTGAATGAGTTCATTGATGCGATTTTCTTCATTCTGAACAAAGAGACAGTATAGAAATGAAAATTCTGTTATTATTTCTATTATATCACAGGGCTCAGGTATAAAGGAAAGGGATTAGAAAATATGCAGACGCTATTTCTAAATAGTAAGGGATCAAGTTGATTGAAATGGGGGAGATCGGGGTCAATTGCTATTATTACCAAGTGCTTTAGTGACGCTTTAAGGAAATATCTTGCGTCTTTGCCTAACAAAATCGTTGGATATTATAAGCTTACACAGAAACTACATAGGCATTGGTGATGGCGTCTTAGTCAAGTTAAGAAAACTCGTTACAGGACTATTATTAGGCTACGAAATTATTCCTACCTCAAACGTTTGTCGGATTCCAGTAACTAAGAGTCGAATTTCATACGTTTCCTTGCAAACATATTCCAAACTTCTATCAACATGTTCCTCCATCGAATAATTATTTTTCAATTGTAAATAATGACTGGTCTCATTTTCCAGCACCTTTTCACCCTTTCCATCTACATATTTGATTTTATCGTCTGTTTTATTTTCATCACCATTAAAATTGCAATTATCCTTTAAAATCAGTTCCATCATTAGCGACAAACTCGAACAATTTTTTACCACACTATCATTGTTATTGTTATTATTTTGATATTTATGTAAAAAACTGAAATCATCAAACTCATTCCGTGTAACATAATTGAACAATCGTTTGTAGTTTGTTGTTCGTAAATTTACGACACTGTAAATATCAGTGTATGGTTTATGCTGTACGCTTTGGTATTCAGTTAAAGAAATAATTGACAAAAGGAGTTTCGCTTCGTAATTGTAAGGGAATATTAAGTTCGTTAATTTACTTTTCGGAGGAGTGTTTAAATCAATTGTAGCAGATTCCTTCCATGAATCGCATCCTTCGACATCCAATCGACACTCAACAACATCTTGAACGTTGCTTATTTTCACTTTTGGTTCGTGTTTTTCAATTTTCTGGCAAATCAATTTGCTCTCTTCAACTTCCTCAGATTCATCTTCTTCCTCAATTGGGATAGTTTGAAGATGGGCCAAAAACACTTGGTCGCGATTTCTGGCTTCGAAATCGGGCACTGCTTCGTCGACGATTATTTCAGAAAAGTTCCATCCGAACTTTACATCAAAAGGTTTGTCGGTGTATGTACCATCAAGTTTATAGATTCTCATTGTTAACTGCAACACACAAACGCACAGTTCGAAGGTAAATGAACATATTAGAAACCCGAAACATAAGTCTGAAGGTAATTTGATTTAATATATGTTTGAGAAATTTGAGGAGGAAAATCTGTTTACGCACGTTTTCCGTACGGCTTCACTTATATTCTTGTTATTAAACAATAAATACGATTATTTTTATAATTATCTATAGGTGCGTAGTAGTGTAAACACGGACAAGACAAAGGGAAAATGTTCGTTAATCAGCTTTTTTGGAATTAGAGAAAACCTTATCACAGATTAATTTAAAGATAAAAAATAATTTGAATATTTATTTATATGTGCAAAAAGTGTTCAGATAATGTTGATATTTTTGACGTTGATTTAACTTAAAACAAAGAGTGGTATACCTCTCCTATGCCTAAATTCTATATTATTAGGAAGAGGTATGCCCTTTTGCTGATTAACTGATTGGGAACCACCCAAAAATGATGATTTAGGAGCTGATGTGGCAACAAATAATTAAATTATAGTTTGGATTGTGAATTTTTCCTAAAAAAAAGTCTTAATTTGCATACTTAGATAAGCTGGAAAAAGATCCTACTGATCTGGGTCTCGAATCCCAGTCAGTAAATTTATTTCTAAATGATTTAGGAGTAATCACCTGCGGGTTTCGAGACCAATATCAGTTATTTTATATCTTTGCAGTATTACTTGAAATGTTCATCATATCTTATCGAAAAAAATAGCAAGTTCCATTAGTATTTGTAATCAGAGGCACTTATGTCGTTTAATATATCAGTAGATAGTAAGTTTCTATTTATAAAAAATGGTAGTAGTAATTAACTATAGTGAATCAACATCAATGCTCAATTTGAAAAAAAAATAGTTTTTTACGTAGTCCATAGCAGAAAAGATCAAAGGATTTTTCAAATATTTCCGGATGCAGTTATGTCAGCATTGCAATGAGAGTGGTGTACTTAACATCCCCCTTCTTTGAAAACCGAAAAAGAATGATAACGTCACAGTGTCCAGGCTGGCCAGAAACGTCTCACTAGTCACTATTCCAGTTTCAAAAAACACAATTAAGAAAAGTCAAAGGCAAAGGGAATCGTGATCGTCAACGGAATTAGGACTCTACGTTTTGGAATTTTGTTCCGTAGTAAAAATTACAGAATAGTATCGAAATTGTTTGCGATTTATCTTTATAAAATTTATTTGATTTCAATTGCATCTAGTTTGATGGGTTTATGGTAACTTTGCAATTTACTTAAATTAGAGGGTATAGCATTGTAGACGCGTCCCCGTCTAACAGAGCTCAAACCGGCAAGAAGGCGATTCAGTCGAGGGAAAGTTCATTATATGGTCCGATAACGCGTCTGTTTTAAATTTGAATTTTTGTTCATAATTTGTTGACCGGTATTGTTTTATGTCACGTGACCGATTCAAATTTTCCCTCGAATTTTCCTCTTTGAGCATCAGAGAAAAACCCCTGGTACATCTCAGTTGTGACATTATTTATTATGCTTTTGTAAAGAGAAGTGAATAAAGAGTGTATCCTGATTATATTATCAAAGTTCTGGTAACACTGTATTTCAAAGATTTTCAAATAAAAAGTAAAAATGTTGCAGAGTTAAGCATATCTTTATTAAATCAAAAAATAAAATTTGATTCAAACTTTTTCCAGGTTTCAGTTTGACTATATCTACTCGCATATCTAATAGCTATAGTCACTATTAACTTTTTGAATAAGGTCTTCTGAGAGTGTCTGAAAATATTTTTCATCCCAAAGAATCGAAAATCTACAATTTCTAAACAACCTCTATAGAATTGCTTCCAGAAGCCCTTCTCTAGTTTAACTCATGCTCGAGAAGACATTCTTGAATGTTTCATTAAGTATACCTATATATTTTGAGAGGATCCCCTTGACGATAGAATAATTCTATGGTAGGTAACATGCAAAAGTGCATCATCATATGAACCGGTGGAAATCATCGAGTATTATCAATAATGGGGTGGAATATCAATTCCCAAATGCCTTGCTTGCAAGTGAAACTCAAACACTCACCCAAAACGAAATAAACTCGACCAAAACGGCTGCAATATGAGAAGAATTTCCTCCATGTAATGATTTTGTATGTTTAGTGTACCTTTTGTTTAGTTCACTTACAAATTCACCCTTATCTTTACCACTTTTTAACTATAGATATCGCTTGTGTCGTCTAAAATATATATTTTCCGTTAGTCGGTGTTGGAGGCGGTCGCGCTGGAGTTTCCATCGATTTTATGCGCGAAATTTGTTGAAGAGGGGTTGCTGCCGCCACCGCCACTGTCTGCGCGAGCATCTCGTGTGTAAATGTTGTATAGTATAGAGAAATCACACAAAACTACAGATTGTTTAACTAAGACACATATCAAAGAACTACTAACTCATCTCCTGTTCTAATACCGTCTCCAACAATCATACCATATCAAATTGAGAGCAATTTGAATTTTCAAACCCGCCCTTGGTTCAATACGAATTCAGCTCCACATGAGCACAGAAAAAGGGTTAAATACGGTTTTGTCGGTCTGTTACTCTCTATATTATACGATAATGGCCATTAAACAGAAAACTGATTCTCTAGTGACTTAAATTTACACTGACAAATATTCTTTATTTTAGATAAACTATGGATTGGTGGTGTTTGTGATGGTGCTTTAGTGAAAGTGTTTTCTTTTAATTATGACGTTAAAACAACGGGGGCCCGGGCCCCCTGTACTATTTATATGTTTATGTGTTCTGTTCTATTTCTTGCCAAATCATGTCAGCGCTGAAAAAAGCAAATATTGTAAGTATTCTCAAACGTTCGGATATTTCCTGCTAATAATAAATTCTTGCATGAAAATCAAACAAATTGCGATGCTAATAGAAAATATCAAGAATTCCCTTATGTTGAATCCACAACAATTATTTTGATTATCTTTGGCTTTTATGAACCAATTTTGGATTTTTGTTAAATTGAAAATTGATTTTTCAAAATCTATGTTTTCAGCAATGTAAAAAGTAGATCAAAATTGATCATAAGTGATGACTCTTTAGTTTTGAAATGTGTGCCTTCTTTTGATTTTCCTTCCTTTTGACTAGGTTTTCCATTTTTGCGCTAGGTTTATGATGTCACTAGATACGCATATGTGCTGCTTCCAAAAAGTGCTCCTAAAAAGGACAAAATGTTCCAAATTTGGTGGTCACACCTTGTCATTGCTCACCGTCTATGAACTCTAACAAAAATAATTTTCAACTTGCGAGGAATAGGTAATTGATATGATATCTAAGGTGGGGAAAAAGTTCTAAATTGTTACACAGATAAGACAATTACTTGATTATTATGATTACAGGAGTAGGTATGTGGGGCGTTGATCCATCAATTTAATTCATCAAAAGTTTTTTACCCTTTTCCCTACCAATTTATTCCCAGTAGACTGACAATCAGACACAGACATATCTACCTACAGTATAATAATCTGACAAAATTTAGATCGATACAAATGTGGTAATCGTGATGAAATAACATGTGTTCGTATACCTACATATTGAATATGTAAATTGCCAACAAAAATTTATTAAATATACATTATAATAATCTAGTAGAAAAACTGTCAGTTTGAAATCGGATTACAAATGTAGGTAAGGTGATTACGACCAATCAATGATTTCATAAAATTTTCTATTGGTATTATAATGCAGTTTTTATTTTTCATTCGTTTATTATCGAATTTATTATCTAAACTTTTCTCATTCCACGGTTGTAATAGTAGCTGTAGTATTAAAAAATTTTATATCCAATTATAAAACATGCCTTTTTTAATCCTTTGTCGATCTCGGAACAAAATAATAACTTTTATCCCAACAGACATTCTCTATCCCCCTATATATTAACACAATAATAAATTGCTCCAGCAATATAGCATTTTCTGCAATCTATACCGTTCATCGCAATTTTTATTCCGTCACATACACAAATTGAATTTTCCCAACGGAATATATGTATATGCTCTTCACTCAGGAATCATCTTCTTATTTACGTTTATTAATATTGGCACTGCGGCATTCGTTTTTTTACTTTTTCATATAATTTTTTCCAATTTATTAGGGCGTGAATTTGTTTATTCGAGAATTTATGGTGGAAAATTCGAGAAAGTGTGGTCAAGTTTATGCGATGTAATTCAATTAAATAATTCAAATTACAAGTAGGTACTCCCTCCGGTGCCAGTATTCCATTCAAAAAAAAATTCTGCAATTAAAATTTTTCTTTCGAATATTTTAAGCGAGAATTTAAATCAAGTTGAAAACATTTTTTGTTGAATTTTCTTAATATATTCTTTAAAATAATATCAAAAGCGGCACTAGAAAAACTTTTAATTGACAATAAAAACAATGGAATAAGATTAATTTTTCATGAGTTGTAATCCTGTTTACGTGAATAGAATACCTAATGGAATAATAATAAATTTACTTGCAAAGTTTGTTTTTTTTTTAGGACATTTGATACCATTTTATTATGTATAAAGTGAGAGAAAAATGAGGTATGGATGTAAAAGCATGTACGAATGCTTCGAATGCAAAGTTTTTTAAAAAGTTGTTAAACCACACACAACGCAAGACTCTATCGACGGCAAACTTTTCGTATTATACCTGCATTGAAACAAACTTTCTTTGTCTAAATAGCTAATTTATGTCAATGGGGACAATTTTTTCTTTTCCGTCATTTCAGAAGTCGCTTAAAAAAGTATCGATGCCAAGATAGCAATAATGACCAGGAACTTTTTCTAAAGCAAATTGGATCGACGAGTTGCGAATGGTACTGAAAAGGGCCACTTCTGACACAAATTTAAACATTATCTACTATACAGAATGGAATATCAATACCTTAGGGGTTAGGAACATAAATTGCCGTTTTATGTATTCCTGTTTTCTTGTTCAGTTTATTGAATAAAATCAACAAGTTTAATTTTCTTTACAACTCCAGCTTGGTAATATTGTTGTATAGTGCTCAATTTATTTATACATTAATTGAAAGAAAAACAATTATTTATTTTTTATTTAATAATGATATAGGTAATTAAAAAAACCCTTAGTCACATGCCGATGTCATGTTGTAGTACCTTGAGAAATGCAATCAGTTAATCAACCGCTTAATGAACTTACCTACAATACATAAATACCATCAGCATCTCTGTTGACATGATGAATAAAACTGGCGCATATTGGTGTTAATAAAATAATGATCAATTTCCTATAACGCGTGAGCATATAAGCGGAAATTTAATAAAACTAATTGGTATGATGAGCAGTTGAACATATTAAATACGTGCCTACCCCCTATTGTATGGAGACGCATTCATTCAAACAGTTCGCACACATGCAGAGTCATATTCCTATGTACCTACGTACCTATAAATACACCCTTTTCTGCAATAGATGCCTATGTATGTGGGAGTTATATGTAGTTGGGCATAATTTCAGTTCATTTCATCAGCACGACTCGCAAATTGCATAATACCTATTTCAATGGGGAAAGTATTGATTTCCACACCTGTGCATTCAATGATCTATAAACTGAATTTCTTTATTATTTTTCACAAGGAATGTAAGGAGTTGTTTAAGTATTCTGGGAGTTTTGCAATGCTCGTAAATGATGAGTACCTTATATTGAAAGGATGCATTTGAATTTATATTTTATCACGTAGGTTATACATAACGGAAATGTATGTTTGTATTAGCTAGTTTCTCTTGTTACAGAAATAATTCAATCAATTATTTTATCCAGGATCGTATGATAATATTATTGCTGAAATTTACTTACTAGAATTGGGTTTTTGAAGAGAATTTGTAGAAACCACACGTTTTATCACACAACATGAAGAATGCATCCCAGTCACGGCGCCAATGTTGACTGAAATTATTTCTGTATTTTGTTCTTAAGTATGGTCTTAGTGCACTTTGGCATCGGGTACTTAAGGATTAGCCGTACCCAAAGGATTTTGAAAGAGCTGTAATGAAAGTAGCTTAAGTAAATCTGGGTATGATGAGCTTCATTACTGTTTAAGAATAATTCGACACGGGTTAATTAATAATTCAATACATACCATCAATAAAGCTCCATAAATTCAAACGTATTTCTTTTTCTTTCTTTTTTTTTTGCTGATGGACATTTGTCGCTAATGACCATTAAGTTCGATAATTAATAAAATGTTATCGCTTGTTTAAACATTTATATTTCTTTCACATGGGACCTGTCACTAATCGTCTTAAAATGAACAGTTTATAACTAATACACAAATTACACAATAAACAATGAACTTTAGGTAAGCTTTTAATGTAATTGACTTCACTGTCTCGTGATATTCAAAACTTATGAACTCATACTTACATATGTAGGTCTACAAATGCTCTCACTATTGATTTTTAAACTTTATGACTGATAGTAATATAATTCCTAAATCATACCTATTTCTAAAAATGTTATTTCATTATAATTACTAAAATTGGTCTCTTACCTTTTACACATCTTACCCACCTATATACAAAAGTTATTTTTGAACACAACTTGCAACCTTCTAATGAATGTCCCTTAATACCTATATACCCACACAGCAGCTTATCTTTATCAATAAATCACAACTGGTAGATATTATAATTGTGTTTAGTAAAATTTAATTATATTTGTTATATAAAATGAAATTAACTCAAAATTGTGTTGTGGTGGTTGATGACAACTTTTATAAATTGAACAATTTAGCCACTTATTGTAATTTACGCAAAATGTTATTATATTTCAATAACGTGTTACGTTCCGGAATTATTTTTTCACCGATAAGTGTAGGACAATCCCTGTAATAACAAATTCCTTAGTGGGAGTTGATATATAATTAACTATGTAAACCCAGTGTTAATAATAAATAAAGCAAGGTTTATTAACCGACTTATTAATTATGCATTGGTTGCCTTTTAAACTATTCCATGTCCACAATCGTTTTAGTTCTTCATTATTGAGGAATTTCAAAAACAAAAGTGGATAAATGATCAAATAAAGATAACAGAAAAGTTTATGAACAGCGATCGTTTCACTCTTTAATTGTACATTCATTTTTGGAAGTTGAAGTAATCTTTTTGATTTATGAGTTTCGTTTGTACTATTCGAAATTCTTCGTTAAATCTCCATCAAATCAAAAAATGCCAAATGATTTATTATTGTTGGAAAAAGAACATCGACATTACAAACCCTAATTGGTAGTGTAGTAAATTTTTCGTCTTTTATTGCAACGATGTGTCTTATTTGTAGCTTCCACCTCCATATCGTCGCCATCGTCTCGTTGCTCGTTGAGAGTATATCATATCGATTGCTTGCAAGAGATTATGGGGTTGCGGTGGCGGTTGTACGTAGGGGGCACATACACCCGCATCTCTGCCGTCTATAACATTCTCTTTGCGCTCCTCATAAAAACTACCCTTAAATATTTGACCCTGCAACGAAGCTGGGGAACAAGTCTAGTAGCAATTCATTTTTTCGCAATTTTCTATAGACGGAATTGAACGGAAAATATATAGAGTGAAATGTGAATTTTTTATTAAAATGAAATGAAGGCGAAGAAGTGTATGAAGAAAAAACAATTCAAAGAGAATTCCCATATCTATATATTTTAGGAAAATTAATTTGGAGCGTAAAACTTTAACATTAATTTCGAAGACAACATCGTGTCAGATTAGTTGAAATGTTTGAATAAACTTGAGAAAGTGAAATATATAGAGTTGGCCTTAAGTAATTAGACATAAAGTTGCGAAAGATGGAAAAAGTTTCGGCGAGGACGAAAAATGTGTGGAGATAAATTAAATAAAAGAACAATTTGAAAAATTCTCTGCAAGACAAACTGAAAATGGTTTCGTGCGTAAGGAAAAAAATTTACTTATTATAGGTAGGGAATTATAAACAAAAGAAGTAAATCAAAAAGCAAGGACTTTATCTACAAGAGATAATCCCTTAACAACCCCCTATAACCAGCAAAGCAATTTGTTCCTTATCTCTAGAACTGATAATAATGTTGGTTTCTGGTTTCTACCCTTCTATGAACAGCAGTGGATCGATTTGAAGGCAATTTTCATTAACAAATCTCTAATTTGACATTTTCGAAAATTTCAGCAAGACTCCTAGGTTTATAGGGGGTATATTTGTGAGCGAATTTGTGAGGCAGGGATCAATTTTTTTCTAGGAACCTCCATTAGCATTAAGAAGATAGGCCAACCAGGAATAACACAAGAACGAGTATCTATCAGTCACTGGGGCTGTCTAAATGCGGCTAAATGTAGACAGGCTTTGGTGGAGGAATAAAAAAGAACAACAACCCTATTTCGTTCCATTTATCGATTAGTTGCCAGAAGAAGTCTGCGAGCACACACAAAATGAAAATTGACAAACTGTTGCCGAATTACGGAAGAGGAAAAATATAACAAACAAATTTATATAAAAATGAATGTTCACTCAAGGGGGTTGCGCTTTCTCTTCAAATTGATGAGTGAATGATTTAGTTTTATTTTTCGTTTGGGATGTATAATGCGTCTTCGTGTTGATTAAGTTTGACGCTTATTAAATCCATTTATATTTCATTCACTTAGGCATTTAATAAATTTCTTGTCGTTTTGGGGGCGCCGGAAGTCAAGAGATTGACGATTTGAGAAAACGCAAAGAAATTACCATCGCGAATCGAAAAGAGAATTAATATGATAAATAAATTATAGAATTTACCCGCCAACATTTTTACTGTGTTTGGCAATTTATTATATATGTTGCAAGTATTGATTATTTGCTAAAAGGCGTTCTACACGATACTCAATTTCACTGTCCCAGATAGCAAATTATATGTTTAGAATATTCAATATTGGTTCCAGATATTCCAGGAATATTCGGTATATTCTGAATATATACTTGTAGAACATTGCATTACTTTGAATATTCCTAGGATGTTCCAATTGTTTTAAATAATCTGGGAAGATTTCAGGAACTCTTCCGTAGCATATTCTGGAAATATTATTAATTTCTATGATATAATTGTTCTAAGAACATTCCATTTTTCTGAGAATGTTTTATTCGCATACCTTTTAGAATCTTCAATGAATATGTACTATTGGTACATTATAGAAAATGAAAAAAAAAATCTTTTTAGAATATTATTATTTCATTGTATGGGAATATTCCAAAAATATTCTAAATGTTTGGGACTATTCCATGGTTGTGCCTAAGGGAATATTCGTAGAACATACAGTCCGAACATGTCAGTTAGTTATCAAAATATATTTTGCAGGAACATTATTATGTAATATGATTAGAATATTCTTACAATGTTCCAATTTATAAAGAATGTAATATATAAATAAATTTTAGAACTTTCTATGAATATATACAATTGGAACATTTCGGGGGGATAACAAAATATATTATGTAGGAATCTGATTATTCAATATGAATAGAATATTCTTATAATTTTCTAATTTATAGAGAATGTTCTGCATATATAAATTTTAGAACATTCATCGAATATATTACATCGTGATATTCTAAGAAGATGAAAAAAAGAACTGATTTAAGAATATTTTAGTTGCATTTGATATGATCAGTAATAGAATATTCCTATTAATAGAGAATGTGCAATAAAGGTTCTATGTATATTCTTTTTGAAATATTGCATGCAGCCTAATGCCTGATGTTCAATTTAGAGAATTAAGTTATAATTTCGGCACAGAAAATTAATTATGTAACAACAAATGATTTTAGTACATTCATTTTAAAATAGAAATCATACAAATTGGTTTTAACTAAAGTTGTACTCATATAATAGTTTTAAAATAATAAAGGTCAACAAATTAGTAGCTCAGTGTGTACAGTGTAAAGCTTTGATCCAGAAGACTCGAGTTCGATTCCCCCATAGGTAAGAGACTTTTCATCAGAATTGTAAGACATAATACGTGAGTTGGAGTTACTCAGGGTTCCAAACAAGAGTACGTCGTTAAAAAATATTAAAAATAATTAAAAAGAAATATTTATTTTTGATTAGAAGGTAATTTTAGGGGTATTCTATACATGTTATAAGCATGTTATAAGTATATTATATTCTCTCGAATGACGCTAGAACTGAATGTTCTTGGTATATTCCCCGAATATTAAACGGAATATATATAGAACACACCTGGAACATGGAAAACTGTGACAAACAATGTGCCTAGAAGATTCCAGGACAATATATATAACTTAAAGTAATATTATAGGCATATTCCAAAATACTAAAGTCATATTCATTGAATATCCTAAGAATATAATTTTGCTATGTGGGGTATATCTACAAACAAAAATAAGGAAGTGTTAAGAATGGAGGGAAGGTTAATGTGTTCCTTCACCATTTAAAATTACGCAAAAAAATCCTAGAATGATGTACAGGAAGTTGTTGAACGTTTAAAAGAAAGTTTAAAGTCTCTAGAACATAGAACAATTATGGGAATGCAAAGAATATTGATGTTAATCGTTTTCACGAGGCGATGAAAATCAAGTTTAATATATTTACCAATAGTTCAACTTTTTTCAAAGGAAGTTTGTATAGAGTTGAAAGTTTTTGACGCTTGCATGTAATAGTCTCGGGGGATTATGTTAAGATACAGAGTTTAACCGTCAATTTCATATGAAATTAATCACTGCATAAGAGAGGCGCTTGTTTTTGCCACTTTCAACTTTGAATAATAGAGTAGAAAAATTTGATTTGAATATCTCATCCTGAACTGTAACACACAATTGTAGTAAATTTCCTTCCTCTCCCGTTTAAAATCGAACGTAGATTAACATTTCTCTAGAAATTTGTTCTAGTCTTGAAATTCGGTTAAGTTACATTAAAATAACTCCTACAAACTACTTTCAATATGCTTTATACATTCTCGAAGCAACATAAATTAGGCATTGAGAATTCTATTTCCTACACAGCACACCAGTTATTCAAATGATTTGCATTTTAACGTCCGGTTATGATAACCTTCTCCCCATCGCTGTGAATGTAGAGTGTAGCTACCACTAACGCAAACGCTATACCGCCTCTCAATTGAATTTTGTTCTGTTGTTGTATATGCAGATAAGCACATTATTTATACATATTTACAACGAATGCACATATAGGGGCCGAGATTTATTTTCGAGAACTTTTTAAAGCAGTAATTAAATAAGCAAAATAAGGGTCGCATTGGGATACGGTCTCGCTCAAATTTTACGTACTTTATATAATGCAATCATTTACACACTACTTATATTTTCTGTTGATAATGGAAAAACGACTCTTGGCAAATAGGAAATTCAGTTGCATGAATGTATGGATGGTTTTCCCGAACATTTATGTAATTGTAATCTTTTCCATTTAGTCTTCTAATGAGATTCATTATTTTCATGATACTTTCTCGGCAACATGGGTATATTTTAAAAAACAAGACATATACAAATAGTGTGTGAATATTTTATAAGAAAAATATGGCACTCGTTTTAATTCCAGATGCAACAGAAACCACTGTAAACCATTTAATTATGTTCTTTTTAGTTAAAGGAATAAAGGTAATGCTAGGTTCTTAATTAAAGAAGGTATAGTACAACTTTTAGAAAAATGTAGAGATTTATTTAAAGAATTATGTATGTACAAAAGTAGAGTCTACAATACTTCGAAACTTTGTAATGTAATATTTTTGAATATCTTTCGGACAATCAATATAATCTAAAAAGGAAATGTAATAAAGCTAGTTTTTTTCATTAAATCAATAACTTACCATTATAATTATTAAATATGTTAGGGGGAAATATTTTATATTCAGATAAATGGTAAATGGTTGTAACTTCAACGTGGTTACAATTCGAATACATTTTTACGGACCACATTACTGGCGTTCTATATACAAAAAAAATCAATTTCAATTTTTATTCAATGTGTACATTTGTTCATTTTAAGTTACCGTTCTTTAATCATCTCCAAATCGGTGTACTTCAATTTAAAACGAAATTCACACAAGTGTTTAATATCGGAAATGTCCTCATTTTTTGGTAGCATAATGTAATCATTGAAAATCGCCTCACGAAAGCAGTTCAAGTTTCCTTCACTCAAGACACAATTCTTTTCCACCTGCAACATTAATTCGGCTGCTGCATGTAATTGCCGTAAATAATTGAGCTTCTTTTGATTTTGCGACATGTTCGTTGACGGTAATTTAAGCATAATGCTAGTTTTACGCATTTTCTGATTATGCATCTCGTTCGTTTGGTGGAACTCACTGGAAAAAGGACTTTAATTAACTCGCTTAATTGTGTAATAAATGTTTCTGAAAAAAATTACCTCCATTTTTTCCCTACAGTTTCGTGTACTGAATGATTAATTTTACTCAGTATAGTTAAATAATCGTTTTTTAACTTTTCCACTCCTAATTCGTATAAAAGCTCTAAAGCTTTTGAGAAATTTATTGTTGGTACAGCTATTTTACCATCCAGAATCCCTTTTATTATCGTGCCGATTGTTGAAACATTTTCGCTTAAATTCTATTTAAAACTTATTATGGCTTTAATGTTAAGCGGAATTGAAAGTTGGAGCAAAGTTGCAAGAATTATAAATCGACTGTTTACTTAATATTTTTACTGTTTTTTTATTACTCCAACTTTGAATTGTATGTGTGTGTATACTTACGTAGATATTTTTTTCCATTTCCGCTAAACTTTCGAAAAAATACGTTAGGTAATCGCGAAGTGACGACAAATTCTTACAATCTGAAACATGAGTTTTATCACTTTGGGGATAAACGATGCCATTTCTTGTTTGTTATACTTTTTAAAAGTAGCCACAGT
This sequence comes from Silvanus unidentatus, assembly GCA_963930825.1. NCBI lineage: Eukaryota > Metazoa > Arthropoda > Insecta > Coleoptera > Silvanidae > Silvanus > Silvanus unidentatus. The sequence goes on from OZ005758.1 coordinate 5,274,927, forward strand.
TTATCCATAAGTGTTTCGGGTCTTAAGTTCTCGAAACAGAGGGTGTTAGGTTCATTGGGGTCTTTCGATTGTACATTGTTTACAATAAATTGATTTAAATACGAAATAAATCTCTCAAAATCATCATCACTCAGAATATCCTTGCTACTTTTACAAATTTTTGTGTCCTCACAACTCGACACTTGGACATCTGATAAAATATTTAGGAAATGTTGCAGAAGGTTTAATTCCTGCCATTGCATATCGATTAGTGAGATTCGATGACCAATTACAGTTTGTACAATCTGAAAAAATACACAAATAATAAGTTTTCGTGTATATTATTTGTGAACTTGCCATAAATGCGTCTTTTGGCACCCCGTAATCACCCCACACATTCCATACAGCTTCAATAGAAATACTTCCATTCAATTCACAACTTCTTAAATCAACTTTGGACAGATCGGTGCCATGTAAAAAGTACTTTTTTTCTACCAAAACATCAACTTTATCAGTTTGACTTATCCTTTTGTGATCTTTTTCCATATATGGCTGTGTAGTAAACTCGTGAGTATTTGGGAAATATCCTAGTACGTTTATTAAACAAGTTTTTTCATTGTTCAATTTCTGCCCACCAAGAATGACGGTTTGGCCACCATCACAAATTGCATACACCGGTAATTTTTGTTGGTTTATCAATTGGTTTAGAATTCGCCTACAAAGTTAATCGTTATATAACGATTTCTTATAGCTGGATAACTATTTAACCTGGCTAATTTCAATTTAACTGGAACCTGTCTAGATTCCTCTAAACTCCAATTATTTATTGGTTTGATTTCATTTTGAATTTCGAATGTTTCATTACCACCCAAATCAATTTTTAATGGATTACCCGTTAAATCGGCCTCTTCCTCAGCAAGGGAGAGCCTGGTTGGTATTTCATCGGGACTGCTTAATGAAGATTCGCTTGGTGCATGCTGAAATTGAATTTTTTATGAAAAAAATCAGAAATTTTTATATAGACATACCGGACCACTTATTAGAATGATTTCATTTTCGCTCACATGGAATGCTTTTAAATATGATGGAACTTTCGTTTGAGTGTAAGAATATTCGGCAAAATTCATTATTTGGTTTGTTTAAATTTCTAACCTCAACATAAGACGTAGTTTAAATGTTTAAATATTTTAATGAAGAACTGAGTATTAACAATTTAACATTTAAAATGTAATAGTAATTATTTAGTAGGTACTGTGGTGGTGTAAATATTTAATTGATAATGAATTTATCTAGTTATTTTGAATTATTAAAAGGGAACCACAACAAACCGAAACTAATAACATTGTTAACAGAAAATCGTGTATCTAATGATGCCTATGCTTCATTCTGTTATTTAAAAAATTGAGAATATGCAACACTGAATCATTCAATTCAAATTTTTGAATTTTGAAAAAGATGAGGAAGTGATACTAATTGATTAAATTGTTGTTATCTGCATTTATGCACTCCATTTGAACAATATAGTATAACTAAATTGAGCGTATATGAGATTAGACAAACAGGAGGAAGACCAAAACACTATCAACAATCTGTTAATTTATCCACTAGGTACACAACATATACACATTGATTACGTTCATGACATTTAAGTTTAATTCAATATGCGTATACAAAGGCATAATAGGTCCTAAATAGAACAAAAACACTTCAATTTAGCTTTTTATACCATTCTAGTCAAATATTAATTAACTCGAACAATTTTTTTTGTTTGAAAACCCGTCCCAAAGTCAATAATTTCCATATGGTCCTATATTCAAAATGAAATTTAATCAACATTTTTTGCTTACTAAACCTTTGTTGCTTGTTGTGAATAGAGTTTAAATCCATTTTGTACTGATGCTACCATCATCATTTCACTCGCCATATCCCAAACACCATAACACAACGAATATAAAAAAGTGGATATTTTTTAGAGGAACCGAATTGAAACTTGAAACAAATGTACAAACATTAATTTTTTTCATGATGCCAAGTGTATTATGCCACCCCCGAGAGAATCATGTAGATATTACGTAATTTTATTATGAGTCTGAATTTATTTCCATGATATGATGACAAGCCCATTATAATATTAAAGTTTTATACCAAACCATCTGTTACAATTTTCAAAGTTATATTTTAAAAGTAAATACTGGCATACTTTACGGACTAGAAGAGTATATAGGCACCTACATAAAAATACACAAACGAGCTTCTCTACTAAAATACATCATTTTAGATTTGAATTAAAAAGTTGCGTTGGTGCGATGAGTCCGATTTTTAAAATGCAAATACTCGTAATTAAAGCAAGTACCTAATAAACTTTTTAAAGTCTTTCACAAGCTTTACAACGAAGAATCACATCGATAAACTGAAAAGATGTGTTTTGAATTAAAATTGGTAAGCCTTTATGAGAGTAACCAACTCGAATTCTATTTGGACCAGAAGTTGACTTTGTTATTTAATTTACACCTTAAAGTTCGGTTTGCAACTGTGAACATCTTCCAGATCCACAAAATCCATTTATATTATACTCTCTCGTATGTATACATATGTGCATATTTTACGGATCCAGAATGGAACCCTATTCATAATAGAATATGTTACTTCCTGTCAAATTTCCAAAATGGCCCACAATCATCCGGAATACATTTCCTCGAGGCAGTTTTAAGTTTTGTTATGCACTGCATCAAATGCTAAACTGGCTGGGTTTGTATACAAAACAATGTAATTAACTTGGGGGAAGTTATTAACAGCATTGACTAAACATTATTTAAATGGTTTCAGTAGTAAATAGTCGATAAAGAGATTTGTGTTGAATTCTATCCGCCGTAATCCGATTTAATTTCACGACTAGATTCCCAACTGCCGTCGAATGGAAAGAATGAACAAACTTATATAAGAACGCAACATTGTTAGTACAGTGGTTAAATCCTTTATGTAAATGAGAGTTTCCTGAAATGATGATGAAGTGCACTTAATATGGACACGTTTACACCATCAATCTGGACGAGAGTTGACTTGTTAACAGAGATGTGGAAGCTTATAGAAGCAACACTGTTCAAAATCGTGATTACTTATCATTATTTTCGTAAGAGTTTTGTGTATTCTGGACACGAAAATATAGACACAACCATTTGAATTATAAGTGAGAGATATGAGCGAAGGGTGGTGAGAGGAGGGTGGAAAAAATTGCCGAAAATCAGCAAAAACTTTTCACCAACGAAATATATTCTAGAGGCAAACACACTGTATATAGCAAGATGAATCTTAGACAATTATGAATAAGTCTTTTGGATTCCATCTTTCGAGCCACCCTATAAACTATACAGAATTGTCAACACAAAAGGATTCAACAAACAATAATAGAAAGGAGTTGAACCAACAATTTACGTTTCCTTGGGTGTGTTCCCTTTTCATTCCAACAGACTTTCATTACTACGTCGCGTCTTTTATTCAAAACGCTTTTCTTTATGCACACAGGGACTTGTGTTATTGCCACCCCTTCTTCTTCAATATTTTTCCCCTTTATTATATTCTTAACAAATCAAGATTGGCGATATTTAAAATAAAGTGGAAAAAAATTGATTTGCACTTGAATTTATTTTAAATGACTCGACGCTCTTTTCACAAACAATTTCAATTACATCTCGGTTAGATAATTTATTCAATGGACTAAGTTTTCATCGAATTTTTTTTAAGTATGAAAATCGATGAGGACGGTTTAAAGGCGCGGCAGCGGGTGAAGAGGGGTAAATGAGTCCTTGTCTGACCTTAATCTTATTATGAGTCTATACAGGGAGATCAGGAAAAAGAATGACAAAATGATTGTCTCTTTAATGTTTGTTACGAAAAGTCGTCATTAAAGCTGGTCCCTTTACTTCTGATTACCCCAACAAAGAGTCGCCCAACTTAATTTAAGTAATGTGGAAGCGTAAACATTAGTTGGGACTAATTAATGATTAAATTTGTTTAAATTACACACACCGACCTTTTAACACAAAATAACTTTGTTAAAGTGACCTCCGTACAGAATCCATAGATTCATCTCTCCTAGTCCTCTAAACAAAATTTCCATAATTCCAATTATAGCGACCTCTAGAAGGAACAACACTGCTGAAGAGAACAACAATTAACTATACATATTCAATTAACATGCTTTTAGATTTGTGGCCAAGGGTTTTATGGCCTGATGGACATGATAAATAGTTAGTGTTCACGCAGTAAAATGACCCTTCGTCAGGGCTTCATCTATTTTTAAGCTGCTGCACGCATATAAGAAGTGGCACTTGTCCCAGTTTCGGGACTATGCTGCTTTTGCTCGAGGATTCGATAAAGTGGAATTTGGCATTGCTTCGTGAATAAGTGAAGGTTTATTTAAGGATTAAAAGTGATATCGTTTGGACAGAGTTATGGGCACGTAGGGGACATTTTTGTCAAGAACACCATTAATCCGATATTGCAATGTTTATTTTCTTTGGACAATTTCCATACTTGTACCTAACCGACTAGGATGTATACCCAGCTAGTGGAGAAAAAGAAAACAGAGACCAGAATGTGTTTGTATTAAACGTCACCAGAACGGTACGGGGGATGGAAAAACAAAAGTAAACATGAAATTCAATTTAATGTTTGTGTGTTTTTTGCCATATATTGAGGCTTTGCTTTTATGTAAAGTTACTTGTACATAACTTTGCCACTAAAGAAATAAAACATATTTGTTTGATAGTAAAATCTCCCCCAGTGAGTGTATTTAGGCAAATAGCCGGGAAATGTGGACGATTTCGCGTCCAACGGCGAGGGAGGTTTTTGGGAAATTTCAAATCTCCTTTACTGTAAACTTCAGTCTGTGTGTATGTGTATATTTTAATTACGTTATATGACGGATTACACAACTGAAAGGGTGAACTCGACTTGTATTGTGCATCTGTTATTTCTCAAACTAAATACTATATACCGAGAGAACCCGGAATGTGTTGACTATCCTTACTCGACAAATAAAACGCAAAGTAAATAGTGAAACAACTCAAAGGGCGCATTATATCTTCTTGTACTTCTTGTGTATACTTCACAAAAATTACTATTTGCACAATAAACCCTCTACACATCCGTCTTCCTCACTCTTGCATTTATTATTCATTTATTTTCTGATTAAGGAATTCATAAGGGCTTCTTGTCGAATGGAGAGGCGCAAGACATCTATTTATATATAAGAGACCCGAATAATTTCAACAACGACTTAATTTACTAGATTTTGCTGTCAGAGGGGTCACCGGGGCGCGGAAGGGTCGTAAAGGGTTTGTTACTAACAGTTTATTGGTATTGGTAAACTAACAAAATTTGGGATTTTCCAAGATGAAAGTTCTTAATCAAGATTTTGGGGGTGGATGCAAATTTTTAATGAGATAAAAGTGAATTTTGTTTAAATTTGCGTTCATTTAATGTTAATTCACAAAAATGGTGAATTTTGTTTAAATGCCTTTTTAATAACAAATTGTATGATGCCTTTTATGTCCATAAAAAGCAGAATGTTGATTTAAGGCAATTAATTACGGTTAAAATAAATTAAAGGCAATGTAGTCGTGGATAAAGCTCACAAATTCACAACAAATAATCGTTAATAGACACGCAAATCGATCATTTTGTGGCTATATTTTCGAAAAAAGTCATTTAAATATAGTTATCATATCGGAGATAAGGGTGGAAAAGTTCGAGACTAATAAGGGGTCTCGAATATTATTTCTAACTCCACACTTAATTTTCGAGCCACCATATTAGCAACGATCAAATTGTAAAATATTGTTCTTATTTATCAGAATTTAAGATAATAGATAAAAATCCGTTGAATTCATCACATTGATAATCTTGCTAATTACCACACTTACGATTATCGAAATTGATTATAAGTTTATAGTGCAAAAACATATCGGAACTATGTCAAGTGTGAGGTGTGCTGATAAAACGGAGAGAAGCCAAGTTACTGTGAGTGTGTTATTCGTTTTTCCTTTCTTTAGATGTGGGGAAAATATAAATGCCGAACTCTCTCGGGGGAACAACAACACCGTCCAACACAGAACGAGATCTGGGACTTTTCTATATATATTTGGTCGAATGACATTGACTCCCAATTGAATTTACAAACTTCTCTATAATAAGATATTGCACTTCTAATAGACAATATAAACTCCGTCACCAAAGTACGTTTTTCCCGCTAAAGCCGATTTGCAGAATGTAATTCTGCCGGTCAATATGGAGCACAATGATAATAAACCATAGTGTTTTCCGAAGGAAAATTGAATCACAGACACACAAACAAAAATTTAAATAATCTTCCATGCATAGAGAGAGAATGGCGAAAATGTATAAAATTTTTTATTTATAGACATATAACAAAGCAAATAGGTAATTTTTTCGGTATCTCTCTTCTATGTTGTATGGAGAAAAAATATTTATGTACATATATTGAAGATAAAATTTGAATAGATATTTATTTTCTGTGAGTTGCCATGAAATGTATAACAAAATCTATTATATACTAACATTCCGAAGATGTATGGCTTTGATATTCAATTTTAAACAATTTATCATTTTTTTTTCTTCGCTCAAAAACAGTGCAATTTAATTGTGCAGATATTCCACAATATACATGTACAAACCGCATTCATTTAGTGGAAAATTTTAATACAAACTCTAATTCGTATATACAAGAGTTTTCTTTTGTTCCAATTAAGTTTGCTCCACTGGGCAACCTGTAAGGTTACGGATGCAATGTTCAAGGCGAAACGTAGATAAACCAACATAAAATAGTTGCTGCTAATATTTGGATTATTTTCATCTGGGAATTTCATTTGCTATCTTTTCCATTTATCTCAAATTTTCTCTAATTGCACTAAATCCACAGCTGAAATGCACCTTGCAAAATGAAAAGCTCCCACTATTAAGCAATGAAAAATGTCTAAGTAATATATATCACGAATGCATCGTTGAGTTGTCACAAAGAGAAGGAAAGGTCCGATTTAAATGACCAAAAGACAAAATTAACTGTACTTAAAGTAATACTCTGTGTGTATAAAGCTCATTCTCTAAATGTTAGTTGGTGCTTTGATGTTTATTTTGTCGTACATTTTATAATAGCAGCAGGGTGACAGAAAAGGGGCTTTTTGTGAACAATACTTCCTTCCTCTGTTTCAAAGTACATTAATGTGATGATATTGTACGAAAAGAACCATTGCTTAAATACCATAAATTTCATTTAATGGAATGTAAAGGATAAATGAAACTATTTTTACATTTAAAATCCTTTTTTGGTGGAGTTTTCTTTGTAAAGAGCTTTGCTCAAAAATTACACCCAACGAGAAACATGACAATTTCATGAAAATTTTAATAACGTGATCCATAGTAAGGTGGTATCATCATTAATGTTTTGTTGTAAAGAAAAAATTCCATCCGGAATTTCTATTTACGTTAAAAAATGCAAAGTAACGAGTATATGAAACTTTGTAAAGCTTTTTAAAGTTGTACCTTGAACATGTTCCTTCGTTTTAACTAAGCAAATAATGTTTTAAATTGGAAGAAAAACTATCTGAATTATTTACCATGATTAATAGTTCTTTCTGTGTATTACATTTTCTTGTAATATTTACGAGGATCAAAACTCGAATGGAAGTATTATCCAAGCTGCTTTGCAAGCCTGTTAAAAAAAGTCTCAAAAATAAATCCCAAATTGGTTCACTTTACATATAGTCCTTTTGGTAGAGACGATATCCTTGTGTATGTCTCCTTATTATTCCTGAATACACACATTTCTTATTCCTCTTCCATATGCAAATAAAGGCGTGTATTGACCTTTTCCATTTTCTGCAAAAAATGAATTCAAAGACACACAATAGTCGTTATGTACAGGAAGCCAAACAGCGTACGATAATAATTTGTCTTACATTGTTACAGATTCAATGCAATCGTTATGCAAAAACCACTTCCTGCAACAACTGTATCGAAAAATCGACGGTGCAGTGCTTTGGTCGCAAAACGAACGTAATTTAGATTGTGTCATAACATTTCAAACGCATTCAATACTGCAACGATTCATGCTTCGATTCGACTTCCTCCAAATGGACTGCAATGATCATTTGTACATTTATGATGGGGCGCATGCTGTCGGCACATACAAGGTGAGTACCTAGTCCCATATGAAAAAAAGTTTGCTCTAAGTATAATTGAAAACACATCCATTATACATGTTCCATGTTGAACATGATTTGATCGATTTCTTAAAACTTTTTGATGCACTAGGTACAAGTATAATGGAATCGAACACAAACTTTCGCTGTTTTTTGCAAAGTTACTTTTCAACCTCGACATATCCGAGCTCTTATTAATGGGTGCCTGGTACTTGATTGAATTAATTTAAACGTTCCTTTTCCCAAATAATGTTTTGTCAGTTGAAAGTAATAAATTAAACACACACAAGAAGTTGTAATGCGAAATTGTTTTTCTACATTTTACCTTATTCAGTCACCAAAACTATCCCTCTCACTCATATTAATATTAGAACAGACCAGAAATTTCATTAATTAAAAGTTTTAATACAAATGAATGTGTGAGTGTTTGTTTGGTGTGTTAGACAATGTAATTTAAATCTAGAGAAAAGTTTTCAGATGAAATAATAGGATGTATGGCGACGCAGTTCTAATTCCAACGAATAAATCTGTTCAAACATTTTAAATGTTTTTTGACTTTTATTATAGCTTTATTTTTTCCTTTACGTGGTCTCATTCTCCTGAAATTAAATGTCGCAAATTGCTTGTGGATTTGGTTTCAGGAATTTCCTTACATTTCAGACAACCCTCGGAATACCTCAAGTGTCCAAACACTCAAAATTGCTGCATTCGAATTCCATTGCAGTAAAACTAACGTTTCTTTCTGTTTCAGTTCGATTTGTCCTGCAAGAACACGAAACAGGGCTTGGGAGCGATGTTCACTCGTACGAATTACGTTACTCTTAAATATGTTACGGATTCCTGGGGGACAGATACCAACGGTTTCAAATTAGTCATAACGGCCGTTAAGGATCCTAGTAAGTACACCATGATCATTTTCATTAGATCTAATTCTCGAAATGTGGTCTAGTCTGTGAGCTTATAGCTAGTTAGATTTCTGGAGAAATTTATGTCCCTAGAAAATATTCAAGGGCCGCGTTTTGTTGCACCGTGTTGACGCTCTTATTGTTTTTTGAAAAGATACTCTGAATGTTTCAGTTGTGTGTACGGACATTGAACCTGTCAGAGCTGGAAGGATGTAAAAAAGGAAAAAATCGATCTGAAACACAGATCATAAAATTTAGTCAATGAATATGCAGCAGAAGTTGTGTGGTGTATGGCGGTTGGCTGCTGGAAAGCGCAAACAATTTAAACTGTCGCCAAGTGATTTAATGGCTTTATAATTATCACAAATATAACATACACACACAGCAGTTGTAACATTAAGCATACACAATTCAAATACGTTAATTGCTCTACATTTACATTTTACAGTCGACGCGCTGCTCAACTGTTCAATATTGATAACAAAATGTTGATGTTTCGGAAAGAGTTTCCCTCTTGCCGGAGGGGGTGACTGAATTCTCATTAAAAATTCTCATGTGAAAATTGCAGCGTCAATATCACGACGACAGTGATAATATTTTGTTTCAATTGCAAAAATAGCAGAAAAATCATGCTTATGGAAGTTTGAAAATCATTTCAAAGAGTGTTGATTTTTGTTAATACCTAAGTGTTGATTTTTGATTTTCTTATTCGTTCTCTTTGTTCCAGAACATGCTTGCACTGAATTTCGTTGCAATATGCGAGAGTTTTGTATCGCAACTGATCTTGTATGTGATGGAATAAATCATTGTGCCGATGGATCAGACGAATCGTCCAATACATTATGCCAAAGTGAGTAAAAGTCGAGATCAAGCGGCGAAACAGTAAATTGAAAATTTCGGTTTTTTTCAGACAATGAAACGGGAACGATATTGGGTTTGGAAGTAACGTGGTTTGTTGTAGTGGTGATTAGTACGTTACTAGTCTTATTAGTGCTAATTGTTGCCGTTTCCATCTGTATATGCCGACGGGGTTGGAATGCTCGACCCGGAAACGGAACTGTACAACAACAGAACGCTTCGTATTCGTGTAAGTTGCGAACTTTTACACCCTCTCATTTCCTAATTATGCTGCTCGAAAGGTGATGGTCGAATTAAAAAAGGAACACACAGTTGTTCCGCGTGTTGGTGCGTCTTCATTTCTCGCGTTCCGACTAAGATAAATGAGCGCCCCAGAGCCAGACAAGTCTAATTAAATTTCGGATTTTAATGCGCGTGCAATCCCGAAATTTATTCATACAAAAGTGTATTCTTTTTCCGGTGCGAAGGAATATAACGCAATACTATTATATATAAGTAATGGCTTTGGGGCTTTAATAAAAAAATGAGCACAATGCTAAAGGTATTAGCATTTTTAGTGGATGTTTGATCCGAAAAAAGTTTACCCCCCTTTCGATTTTCTAATAGTTGTCACTTTATAAGACTTGATGATATCGTATGAATAAAACATTTGATGTTGGAACCGAACGAAAGAAAAAAAAGTCCAAATCAGTTATTTAACAGATACATAGAGCTGACCTTATTCTGTCTGTTGTATAAAATATTGACTTTACATAGATTTATGTAAAGCTGCTGAATTTTACCCCTTCTCTTAATGATTAAATATGTATTTGCAAATAAATGTGCAAAGAATCGCTTCGGTCAGGAACTTATACGTATCATTTTCGATGCGTATAAGTTTATACATTTTTTTTAAAGTTTAAGAGCATTTATTCCACGTGCTTTTTGTGTCTCCAAAGAAATGCCTTGACAATTTCGACCCCAATTTGAATTTAAAATTGAGCTCCTTATTTACTGTTCTTCATACATTTCTAAAACAAATTTCAGGAATATAATTTAGCCATGAATAAGATGTGAGGGATTGAGGAGAGAGAGTCAGGCTATATCATTGACTTCAGAAAAATGAGCAATTTTGTTAGATCTACAAAATCGTTAAAATTGCGCGAAAAGATTTAAAATAACACTTTCAAGTAGGGAACTGAAGGATATCTTACTGTGTGCTCTTTGTTAACAACTTTCCAACACTAAATACATCAATTTGCTTCTCTTGTTCTTATTCAAATTTTGGGATTTGCTTTTTTCAAAGAATTTCCTATTACATTCACCGTGTTACTTCCGTCCGTTTTCCCTCCATTCGACTTGAAAACTTTGCAAATCTTCAAAAGCCAATCAATAGGGGATTAAAGAGGCAACTATTTTAATGCCATTTACCTACGTACTAACGTAACTTCTTTTTACAGTACAACAAATGTACGGCTCGAACGGTGCAATGAAACCAAACGCAAGTATGACAACATTGACGGGAAGTGGTGTAACAGTCCAACAGGGAAACTGGTGCCACCCTGCGGGCCCACTCGGGTTCCGCCTCAGCACGCCGGCCCGGGTCCGCCTCTACTGCCAGGCAAAGTGAGACATCTTCAACATGCACCAGCTAATGGGGGTGATGCAGATCTTGTCTCGCAAAGTCAAAAAGATGAATGGTTCGTCTAGCAGTAGGTAAGTAAGGAACAAAAACAAAATACAGAAAAAATAAACTTCCTTATTTGATGTATACGTGAATGGGCAGTGTCCTTTTCACTTGAAATTGTCGAAATTGAGACACGTCGCTTCTTTCATATGAAAACATTTAAAAGTGTTTATATACTTCTTGTCACGTCTCTGTTCTCCATTCAGAATGCCCGCGAGATGAAGAAAAAAGGCCCACAGTGATGACATTTCACAGAATTCAATTTGAAGAGTGAAGAGCTATTTCTAGCGCGTATTGTAACTAAATTACATATACGGGAGTGAAATTTATTCAGACATTTAGGTATTAGACGACAGTTTCGAGGAAGAGGTGTTTTCACGTAACCGGTACCGAAATTTCCTTCGGAAGGTGATCAATAGATCATTATTTAAATTGAATCAAGGGAAAGAGGGTCAACCATATTTTGTGTTTTACTTACTGTTATTGTTTGTTTTCTTATTGGAACTCTTGTGGTGTTTGTAACCGTTTAAGGATTCCGGTTGGAAATGAAGCAAACTGTTTCTGTTCTAGGGTCGACCGGGTCGTAGCCTGCAGGGTGAGTCGAGCGCAGAACCCAGCGCTTGGCCTACAGCTCAGTTTCCTGCGATACCGTTTCTAATATACTAATTCATTAAGTTATTATTACACAAACTTTTTACGTAACAAAAATCTTCACAACGTGTGTTGTTTTATACAAGAACTATTTTCTATACAATTACTTTATATAAATAGTACCATAAGTTTGTATGCAAAAAAAAATGATAAAGATCCAGTGCAATTTGAAACCAAATAATCTAACTGTAAGAATCTTCCTAAAGTATTAAATAAATCTAGATCAGGTCATCATCAATTTACTCTTCAAGGGTACCATTTGTAACATATCCCTTTTTATATATCAAATCATCAGATTAATTCTTTTATAAAATATATCACTGTACACCCATAAATATTTCCAGAAAAATGGATCAATTTTAACTCATATCCTAGCTATAATAAATAAAACCAAATTTGTGTGAAAGACAATATGTTTACCTTTTAATGAAATTAATTGAAGAAGTCTAGATAATTGTAGTGTAATAATTTTAGGAGAATAAATTTAGTAACCTTTTCATTTCCGTGGCATGGACTGAATCATTTTGTCAGTAGCAGGCCCGTTTATGTAATACAATAATGTTTTGGAAGGTTCCCAATGTGGGAAATAAGTGGATAGATATTATGGATTCGATTATTTCTCACATTTTTCTGGGAAAAGTGTATATTTGTGAAGTCACTTTCAGCTCAGAACTGCCCAGAAAAAATTTGTGTCCGTTTAAGATGAACTCAAAATGATTGTGTGATTTTTGATTTCATCTAAACGCGATTCCAAACAGAAATTTTGCTAATGGAGATTGCTTAGAGGAGTGTAAAAACGCACACAGCCAATTAGACAAATACGATATATACGATTATATATTGTATGTTTAGAGAAATAAATGTATAATTAGATTGAATGAGGCACATTTGATTGTATAGCACTTTATTGGTTTAGGAGTACCTATAATTATAGTATGGAATAAGGGCGATTTTTCAATTTATCTAATTATTATAATCTAATTCGCTTGCCGATTTTCTATCGGAAGATATAAACAGAAAATTTTTGGGTAAAATCAGCAGATTGCAGATCATGCGAAACTTTTCCATTCAAAGCTGCATTTTGCTGGATTCTTTTGGAAATTGATCATTAACTCCAACAGTATAGTCAGTTCATATCTTTTTGTACGTACCAAGTAATGTAAACTAATACACACATTATACATATATACGTATGTCTTGTTTAGGATGTTTGAGGAAATGCTTTATTGCTTTTGTTTTGGACATTAATCTGCTTACAGGTATTACCTAAAACCACCCAATTTGCAACAAGGAAGTGGTACTTTCAGAGGAACTGAGACGATTCCATTGCAATCCATAATTTTTGCGACATTTTTTCGTGATTTTCAAATTTAGGCAATTTTTAAAAACGGTTGCAATGGTACCACTTTGAAAATGAGTCTCACATCCATCTGACAAACCATTTCCCATTCAATGTGCTAAAAACTGAAATACTTACTAACTAAATAAATAATAAAAAAATGTTTAGTAATACATAAATTCTAGTAAAAATGTAGTAAATTCTCTGGGCTTTAAACATTTCAATATTCCAACCCCGTAAACCCATGAAATAATTTGATTTGTGCACAAACAGAAAACAGTGTCAACATCATCGTTAACTCAATAATCTTTAGTAAATGTTTAAAGTTACAACTAAATATAAACAAATTGTAAAATCACACGTATTCATTTGTTATTAAAAAAATTAATCATTGCTACATTTATTAATGTATAGAGAATATTTCTTTGGTATATTATAGTAGTGTTAAATTTTGTCATTTATTAGCTATGTTACAATTATGTTTGTGTCTCAATATCATATTCTATGAGAATCATTTAATTAGTTAAATATATAATTAAAATACTGTTGACCAAAAAAAATGTTAGTAGATTTTACAGTCACTTTAGCAAAAATGGGATTAAAAAATAAATCAAGATATTATATAATAAAATAATGTCCGTGTGTGTTCTTAAATGGAGTACAGAATATGTTTATTTAATAAAAAATTTGAATAAAACCCTATGAGTAAATTTCCTTTAATTTCCAATTCTTGAAAAAATTCTAAAAACTGAAAAACGATCAGGTAAAGTGTGTAAGTATTATTGCAAATCGCGCCTAAAAATAATAGAAAACTTTCTGCAAAGAAAATCGCATTTTAAGACCCCAAGACCTCAAACAACATCCAACAATCATTTACTAGCATTTAACGTGTTGCCTGCCCTCCTGAAACCGAATTTCCGACATAAATCCACCGATACGCGGTCTTTTCAAGTTATTTCGGTCCATTATGAGTGGATGTTGTGGGGGTTCTCCCCGACCTTACATCTTACGCACAGAGAGGTAAGTTACCTTCTTCAACAACAACAACAACAACACAGTCAGTCTTTTATTGGAACAGGTAGACTCTGCAGCCGAGTTGAGAGCCGTTCAACGAACCACGTGCCAACCACAAATAATCCACGCACAAATAATAATAGGAAGAGTGTATTTCGATTCGCTTAATTAATCGATGCTAAAAATACAGCGCGATTTCACCGCTGCGATCACACGGGTACCACATTATGTGCGAAATAAAATCCAAAGTGAATTTATGGGGTGATTTGTGAGACTTGTAAAAAAGAGGCGGTGAATTCTGTGATCCGGTGCAAGATGCGTTTTACTACAATCAAAGTGGTGCTTGTTTTTTTATTAGTTTCTCTTTTTACAATCGATTTGGTGGCGGCCCGACACCACCACAAGCAGTTCGCCAATAAACCAGGTATTTAGCTCTTTTTTACAACTACAAACTACAATCCCAAACAGTTATATACATTATTTATCCGCATTTTATTTTGTTTAGGAGAAATTGGTTCATTAAATCGGTCATTTAATAGTTAATACACAAAATCAAGTCGCGAAATATAAATGCGCTCTACCATTGTATGCAAATTTTTATAAATATTTATGGAATATCCAATAAAAATATCGCCATTATTATAGTAAATTATAGGGCTACTATAAAAAGAATATGGTTTTATATCGTTTTCTGCTGCACACTTGCATTTGCAAATTGGAAATTGGTTAAAAGGTCGCCAAACTGTCTACTTTATGCAAATACGTCAAGCTTTAGGATAGAGTCACCGAGGTTCATACCTGGCAGTATTTATTCCAGATGGGTATTAGGGTTTCTTTCGGTTTGTGTGCATTTTCCGACAAATATTGCCGAATTCTTAATATTATAATATATTTTGCGGTCTCCGTGACCGCGGAAAAGAAGTGCACTTATCCCGCCTTGATGAAGTGATGAAATTTTGCAGAAAAAAATGTACTCACAGGTCAATATCCGTAAGAGAATTTCCACACTATGTTAATAAATATAAACAACTTAATCGGGCATTGCGATTGAAATAAAATGAAAAAATTCACTCCCTGATGGATATTTATGCAAAGTTTGCCGCTTATGTCAGGTTTAACGAGCTCAGGAATAAGATACAATGCAGTGATGGGTGTTTTAATATGGATAAATCACTGTTAAGTGAGAGAGATGATTTTTCAGGAAGTGGTAATAATGAAAGTTGGAAAAAAGTACATTAAAGTTTGATAATGTTGCATAGGGAAATGCATTAATGTGACAATTTCATTATTCATTGGAAAATGTAGGCTAAAAGGAGCAGAATAAATCGATGGAATCGTTGTGAAAAATATAATGGATACTTTTATGTATTACTACGCTTTAAGTGGTTAATTAAGAGAAGTTGAGACTACTTTTCCACTAATTTATTAGTGATTTAATGAGGATAAATTAAGACGAGTCCGTAAATTAGTTGAGGACTTGAATTAGACGACTGAAAACAGATGTTCTGGATTTATCATTAAAAAAGAGGAAAAGATGACGGAAAAATTTAATGGTCCACACCTATTTTAAGGAAACCATTTTCACTACGTAACAATAATTGCGTTTAAAAGCTTTTTTCCGAGTTTGTTTAACTTTTTAATCCAATTAAAGGATTACATGGGAACAGATGTGTGGATTTTGGGGATTCAGGCGGTTTTTTTCCTTCTGTTTTAAGAATGATAACAGGATTTTGAGGGAACGGCTGATATACAGCACTAATATGATTTTAAAAATTAATTAAAACAATTTCCTACGTCGGAAAGCGAGTGTAGGTAAGTTTTTTTATGGGACTGTGTAGGCGTAATGAATTCGTGAAAAAAAAATAGAGAAACAAGATTTTACATTAAAATCTTTAAAAATATGAATGTCTCGTTTTCGTTTTCATTTTGCCCCATTTTCTATAATGAAAATATTTAATTTACAAAGACATTTTACGAGTGTACAAGTACTGAATTTTCTCTGTGTAGGCCACAAAATCTTTAGATTTTATTATGGTTGTAAACTGTTTATTACACAATGGATCGTGTATTTTCTCTCATCGATTCCATGTTGAAAGAAATAGAAACAAACATTTATTTGAAAATGAAATCCGCCCCCTAATAGTATCGATTTCGGAATACAACTTCAATCGATTTTAAAGCCGTTATAGTCGAAATAATTTATTGAAAAAATGTATGAAACGAATAATAATTTGAATGATAATAGATTTTCCAATTTATATCCAATAATAATGACATTTTTATTTACGTTTTGAGTAGGTTTCTTTCTTAATAGTAAGTCCAAATAAATCTTGGTGTCAAGTAACAAATCGAAAGCCTTAAACTTATTTTATTATAAATTAGTGATCGGGCTCTAGTTTAAAACTAATTTGAATATGAATCCATTCCGCTGATTGAATAAAATTTATGATGATAATGTTATTTATTTGACGTTATATTAATTGAATATTTTTATATAAACCGCCCCTGTGTATATACATATATGGTCCTCCTTTCTTTTCTATATCTTTAGAAAAACTTTCTATTTAACTTGAATTGAACCTTAAGCGGAGGACTAAACAAAGCGGCCAAACATGCCATCGTTCTAGAGTTATGAGTAAATCGATTTTCATTTTGTTGGTAGTTTTCGTGAAATCATATTAATTTATCGAATTGTGTTCAGTAAAAGTGCATAAACTACGTACAATAAACGCAAGAATGCACGTACCTTACATACTTGAACGCATAACGGAGATGTTTTTGTGCAGAAAATGTTTTTCGTGTACAAACACATAAATTTCAACCGCACCTAAAAATGCGAAAAAGCTAAATTTAAAATGTTTATTGAAAAAATAAGGAGAAAAGTGACCCGTTTTTATATAAACAACGACTAAGAATAATTTCTTATGGGCTCGTTCGCTGGTTCGACAACGAAATGAGAAAATTTAGGTTTTGTGAATGTAGGATGTATTATAATAATTTTTGAAATAAAACACCTATATACGAGTTAATTAAATTTGGATGAAAAACTGTTGCTTCTGGAGTCGTATATATAGTGTGCATATTCATAAAATAACTATGAGAGTCATTAAAATAGATACCGCTTTTACGTGTTTTATTTGCCAACAAGCTTTTAACAAATTGAAATGATTATGTAAAGTTAATGAACATGATACGATTACGTACTTAATTACTATTGATTAGTATTTCAGTATTAATTTCTTCTCTGTATTTGTTGATGGGAGAAATTTACATTTATTATCATTTATATTTGTACATTTTACGAGTTTAATTTAACAACAAAAACAACAAACAGAAAACATCGTTTAGGAATCTTTTGATTCGTTCCGACGAATTAACAGCACCGAGAACAGCGCATTCACAAAGCGAATCTCTCTTGGTAATATAAGAAATTATACGAGAAATTATAAGTGAAAATTTTACTTTAGTGTACAGGAGCCCCTACCGGAGGTATGGTATCAGGAAGATGGTAAAACCTCTCTTTGTTGTTTTTATATTAATTCGCAATTTCGATTTAACTCAATATTATTTATGTGTAAAATAAACGGTGGTTTTATAATACAGAAAAATATTCTTCAACATCACCCAGAAGGGCACTCAGTTTTGTGGAAAATTTAATAACATGACACAGTCAGTGTGGTATATCTCCCATTGTTGTGTTAAAGCGATTTATTTAATTAATTTAATTGCATATAGTCGACTAATATTCCATGTAATTACTAATATTAAACATATTAATTTGTCAAAGTTGGACATGTATTGTATTGTGATGATGCGTGGTAAATCATGTCCGTGACAGAAAATGAAATGACTTCTCTATACTGAGCATACATATACACAGATGTACGTAAACTATGACTTTTGTTATTATTGTATTATTATTAAGATGGACATTTTGGTTAAATGAATGTTGGAAATTTTCATTTCTCTATTGTCTTCAACATTTCGCGTTCCAGTCTAAATTTTGGCGTCCCAAAATTCCAAAATTTAATTCATGAGGTACACTGTAAATTAGTTTAAAAACACATTTTTTGGTCCATTGGTGCGCTTAATCAAACGATAGTAGGTACTTCATTTAAATCACCTCTTGAGTACTATTTGGAAGCCATTCCAGGCAATTATCGTCGCCTAGATAAAAACAAACCTTATAAAACTGAAATTAAACTGTCAATTTGTGAAAACGGTTTCCATGTATAACTTGTTTGAATAAGTACATAAAAATCCATCAAGCTGATACCTACGTTTTTACAGTATTCCCATTTAAAATTAGATGCGCTCCTCGTCTTCTTGTTACGTTTTACGTACACTTACATGGTAAATTATACTGTTTTCTCTAATGCTGCAAGACAAGTGATGAAAGTATAGTTTCATGAATTCCATTTGACGTGAAAAGTAAATAGCACTAACGTTCTTCTGCTTTTATTTCGAATGTGGGCATAAATCAGGTATCAGTTAAAGTTGCGGGCTGTTTGTGAAGAATTTTAACTAGAAAATAAAATGAATTTCCTCCAAGTGGTCAAGTAACGACAATTTTATAACTTGCAAGGTGAATTTTAGGTGATATAATCGTCGTTTAATGGCGCATTCGAAACAGAACACGGGGAAAAAAGTAGTAAAAAGTTCAATAAAAACGCTAGTACAATAGTAAAGCGTGGCGCAAAACAATAGAACATTGTAAAATTTAATGGTCCAAAACTGTTTAACACGAAATCACAATTATTATTATTCTTTTCGAGAAAAGCTCGGCGCTCTCGGGATGGCCATAGATTTGAAATTGTTTCAGTATGTAAATTTATCGCTTTGTAAATGTAAACAAATCATGTTAAAAGTCTATTAAAAGCCTGAAAATGGCGCTCTTTTTCCCGGTACTCAATTAATACAATTATACGTAAAACCAATGAATAATATACACCTACATGTGTGTGTGTTATATAAAAAGGGTGAAAATCTACAAACATGCAAACTAGAAGTTGATATTTTTAAACACAGCAAAATTAAATGCAAACTTAATGCTAAATATATCATCGCGTCTACAACAGGCTAATTTTATTCTAGTTAACAGACCAATCAATATTTCAACTTGCGCTTAAATTTCGAATGTTAATGATGGCAATGAATTTTAGCAAGTGACTTAAATAGACGAATTGATGATGATAAGCGCATAACAACTCGTTCATTTTCTCAAAAAGAAAAAATAAAACTACTCGACCTCTGAAGAACTCACTCAACACAACAAACTGTTAAAATCTTCAGCTCGCCTCGTCTTACAAATGTAAACAAATCTTGTAAATGCTGGAAATAACGTTATTAACCCGATGAGTGAATTAATACAAATCTATAGTAGTGACACATTACGTATTTACAAGATCTGATCGAATTTACTATAATTTTTCGTTCTAAAAGCAAGTATCTGATGGCTGATGCCATAAGAGAGCATATTCCCATGATATCATAAACATGATCTTGTACGGTATGATTCCCCTTATGGTACAAACGGGACGACATAACGCAATATAAGAAACACCAAGTCATCGACCTGCTGTGTGTAAGTAAAAGAAGATCAAACTCGTACAATTTTAATTCTTTTTCATCTGGTACACATTTATACAGGGTATACTTAACACCAAATAAACACTCGACTAAAAAAATCATCAGAGTTTCTGTGTTTGGAGAAAGTTCCGATCACACAATACTTCCCATAAAACGAAAAATTTATGACGATTTTTGTGTCTTCGTCAAACGGGAAACACTAGCCCTACTTCCTCTTATTACATCCAACCAGATGCAAGACGTTAACATTTAATTTAATGTACCTATAATTCTACATTCGAAACAACTCATTACAATAATTATTCCGCAAGTATTTCTCTTTATACTTATTTGTGTACACACACATGTTTATTAAATCACGTGAATGAGTGGCTCGCTTTCTTCAGTGGACCGAAAAGCACGCTTAATTCATTACGCCGTTCAAATCTTATCAAATAAATCACGTGTGGATAAAAATGCATTTATGCACTTGGGCCGCAACTCTATATATGCGATCGCCACAAATTACACACTTTTAACACACAATATTTTCACGTTATGCACATTTTTCCAATGCAATTACACTATGTGTGTGGTATATTGCGGGATCATGACGGAAATATAACTACTTACTAGGAGAATTTTGTGGGGCATAAAATTGCCAATAAAAACACATGCATGTAATCACTTTGGAAATGCTAGTGTACGAGTGTTGTTGGTTTGTTATTAAGTGCAATAAATGGAGTATAGGAGGGAAAAATGTTCGGGTCATAAATAAATTCGTTGAAACTGGAGGAGTCCATCAATCTTTCTTGCTGAAATGTCCTGTTTTCCGCATTTGGACAAGATTACAATTAAAACGCATTCAAATCAACTCTTTTCAAGTCTGATCTATCGGTTTCCGATGTGAAAGAAATCCTTGACAGAGATCTTGAACCAAATTCCCAGCTCTATTGAGGGAAAAAAGCGGATCCTCTCTCGAATATATAGAGAGTTATACACAGTTTTATATGTATACACCCACTTGAGTTGTGGCCGAGTTTTTGTGCCATTAGACATCTCTTGTAGACGCCAGACTAGCCGTACGAATGAGTCATCGAGAGTGTATTGAAACAAAGAGGTTGTTAGGTGGACATAGACGGTAGTAGGAAGGAAGGAAAGTGTGTGTGTGTGTGTGCAAGAAAAGAGGAGAAGAATAAAGAATAGAAAATAAAAAGTTGTCAACGTAAATATTTGGCGAAGAGACAGCAGCAGCAACGCTTCAGGTAAAGGTTCAAATTACCTCGGAAAAGCTCTCGTTACACACGAGAACGAAGGAGACTGTTTTTTGGGCTTTGGTGTTGGGTGTTGATATTGAATCTGTAAAAGTCCACTCTCACTAGACGTATACCTATTTCTCAGAAAGTAAAGTGTTTGTGTGGGGTCGCCTAGCTTTGGGCCACTTTTCCATTACTTCATAAACAATCCGACACGCAGTATTTTAACTGGTTTACGTAAAAGGGAAGTTAAATGTTGGGAATTCTTTTAACAGTACCTAATGTGTGTTATGCTTTTTTATATAGTGATTTCAAAAATTGTTTTACTTTTATATGTTGTTCCGTGCATTCCAACTTAAAGTGAATTTCAGAGTTTTGCGATAAAGTTTACCATGTGCACATTCTTATTTATTCGACGATGGCCCTTTTTCCTTATTTGTGCAAATTTTTCTACTTTTAATACACATATACGGAAAGTGGAGTAATGGCATTTGTTCGTCTTATTCGCAGTCATTAATTTTCTTTTCCTTCTGTTTCCTCTTCAAAACACCGGCAAGTTTTATGTCTTTTGGTATTTGAAAAACAAGTCCAATCACTTGCTTGCTGCAAAGTTTCAAAAATTGATTTAAAAAAATTGTTGGTACAGTTAGTACAAAGCGAAAATATTCAAGTCTTAAATTCCTCTGTAATGATGTAATTGACAATTTTCTGGATTATTTACGAGAGAGCTGATCAAGATCTATCTGGATACTCTTCGATGTAGCAATATGCAAAACCATAAATACAGTAATAATTTATCTCGTACTCTGCATATAACTAAGTATTTAGCGATAGTAAAGTATGCAAGTTAATTTTTCATCATATATATATATATATATTTAATAAGTCCATCGATAAATGTTATACCATCGAATATCTACATATTTTACTAAAAAGGGAATACTGCATTGAAGCACGTATGTGGCAATGCATCGTAAAATTTGACTGACGATCTGGTATATTTTGAATGATTTCTCAAAAAAGTCCAATAAAATCACTGAGCATTAAAACATCTCTTGATTTTATGTTGTCAGTAAAATATTTTAATGAAATCCCCCTTCAATCTCATTAAAAACAACATGAAATCAAATTGACGTCAAATAAAGTGACAGATTCAAGCTTGATATAATTGAAAGGCACAGCCAGTAGCTTTTAATAAGATGTAACTGGACATTAAATTAAATACAGTCATTTGACAAGTTTACATTACGTAATACGATTATTATAATACATTACATGATATTAGGTAGATTTTGTAATTGTGCCTTGATATATACAGTTAGGTACCTTACAATTACATGTAACATTTGATCAGATTGCAATCTGAAGAATTTTTCAATTGAATATAAATTATAATTAATCGGATTAAATAGTTTAAGCAGGCATTACATGCACTGGAGTACAGGAAAAGTACAATTATTATACTTGACGTCCCACTTTTTATGGCCAATCCCTTTTCTTTTAATAAGGCAATTTCAGAATGTAATCGGTCGGGTTTTAGTGCCTGTTGTATATAGTTTAGGGGCGGCAGTATGATGAAAAATAGCACATCGTTTACGAGCAAACTTCTAATAAACACATTATTATTATAGGTAGAATTCTTCTTCTTTCCAAAGAAATCTCTTGAACATACATACACACATGTGCCCAGCCACAAAATAGAGTCATTACGTTTTTTAATCAAGATTTTAAAGGATTCTTATTTATGGTCTTGTAGTCAGAATTTTTTTTCTAAATATTACATAATTAATTCATCCCATAAACGAGCACCGAGACGAGCACCAAGGTGAGAGACTATCCGACACATGTCTTCTAAATCATTTGGAAAGAGAAAACGCATGGAAAGCTATTTAATAAATTAACCATTTAAACTAAGTACAAGTTTCCAATTATTTTTAATTAACTGTCCATGAAACGTGTAGAATCAAAACATTCGTAATTTTGGCTTGTAAATAGCAATAAAAGAGAGTTTATGTACGGCGGTTTTTTTATTACATTATATCCGAGGATAATTTATAAACACTTCTTTTCGAACGTCTTCTACCATGTGGTACTCTTTAAGTAACAGAGCAACACTCGATACTATACGAACTTCTATGTGTCTAAAGTACCACACGTTCTAAAGCCAAAACCAACATTCCTCCACCTGCCTTAGAAGAGTATTGTTTAGGAGTAAGTTATTGCGAAAATTTAGCACTGGCGCCAACATATTTATGACAGTTCCACCTGCAACCTGTTCAGATTCTTGCCTTTTTCGTATATCTTCAGTGTGCTTTTGTCGCGTTCACACACAGCACAAAACACGGTAGATTCGTTTCACAGTGGGTGTTTTACAACTTGAAATCATAAACTGCTGTTGACTTGCCCTTTTAACACCACACAATGCACATAAAAGGTGTACTCGTTCACATGTAATCTTTTTTTAAAAGGATCTTCGATTTGATTCTCTCAAGCAATGAAAATGAAACTCTTCCTGGGTGCCACAGCGTCGAACTGGCCGACAGCAATGTACTTTGTTTGGCGGTCCACAGCATCGTCAGCTAGTTGCTTTGGGAATTTATGTGTTTTTTAAAATACAAAAAGATAACTTTCTTGTACGTTTAGAAAACAGTAAATTTAACTTTAAGAAAAGACATTAACGTACAACTTATGGTCTGGGAGAGAGCCGACCCTCGGAGGGTAAGTGCTTCTTTTTATCTTCGTCCGCTATTATAACATCGAGTTCGAGGAATGTATCGGGCAGTGAAAGAGAGAAGAATTAAATGTTATTACCAATTAGGCATCCCTATACATTGGATATTTAGAAATAATTTTGTTTAACCACACAGACTCGAACCGATCGATGGACGGTATATTTTCTTGTCACGTTGTCTAATTTGCGCTCAATTATATAGCTTATCATTTAATTACCTCATTGAAATATATAATTAAATCGTTTCACACCAGATTTCTCTTTTGATCTGTTTCCGTTAACGCGTTTTTCCAAACAAATCTGTCATCACGTAGCTGTTTTAAGTACCTTAAAAATAATCCCACCGGATTCTTTCACAGCAAAGTCTCACTGGCCACACAGGTAATTACTTTTGCGCTTTTCACGTGTAGAAAAAAATCATGTATTATGCAAATATAAGCCTCTTATAAAGGCAGAAAGAAAAGTTTGTAAACTGCCTACCTACCCGACCATTCATGGTATTGGTGGCATCTACATGCGGCATAAGTATGTATATTATTCGTATTGCAGCACTCACTTCGACCTAAACCATTAAATATTATTAGTAATTTCAAGAATTATAGCGCTAAACAGGTGATTATCTTTAAACAGCTTAAAGGAGGATTAAAGAGCCATTGTAAAAATGTGAAGAAGACAATTTGCTACGTACTTGGACACAATACAAGCAAACAGGTTTTCACCACTATATAATGGATATGTTTTATTTAATTCACGACCATTTAACACATATCTAGCAAAATATACAATCATTTTCTAGAAATTATTTAAATGATCGTAGGTGGTCCCACCTGGATGGCAGTTATCCATTTTACGATAATTATCGTCCTTCTAACTGCATGCTATATACTTGCATTAAATATTGTTGACGTTATATAGAGAAGAAGAATGGCGCCTATAATTTCCTCCACTGTCGAATATAATAAGTACAACATTACGAGTGGAAAACGGTAATTGATGTACCTATTATAAGGTAATTTGTTGCGCAAACTGCTCAATCATGGAATATATAAAAAAGGAGTTAAGATTAGAGGGGCAACTCATATTACACAAGGTTATTTGCGGTTAATGTGGCAAAGGAGGTGTGTGGTTGGATAGGAACATTTTTTAGACATTAAACGTGTTTTTATAAGTGAACTGTTGGAGGTGTTGAATTTATTTGCATGTCCACAAATTCATTTACAAATTGAAATTCTAATGCGTGCAAGAATGCTTTCCGATGGGAATGGAAATCGAACCAAAATCTATATATATGGGCTTTGATTTTGCATCATGAAGTCTGAAGTGTCTTGATGAGTGGATCCAAAACGGGGTTTTTCTGTTTTTCGTCGGTCGGTGGCTTTTTATTGTCTCTCCGGTGAGAAATTGCAAAATGAATCCGCAGTTTCTATGCGCTTTGTTTGCCAGAAGAATAGTGTAGGTGGAAATCTATGGAAGATGCTCACATCCCACACGGCATCCGTCGTAAGATGAAATCGTAAACGTTATTTGCAATATGAACAAAATGCACGTTTTGTCAACAAATTTACAATCGAACCAAGATGTGGTTTAAACTTTATTAGGAGAAATAGAGAAGTTGCTTATAGGTGATAATAAACAGTCACATTTCATTAGCATCCACATAAACGTTAAAGAGAGAACTGCATCACAAATATTAGACATTAACTTGAAATTTTGTTTGGATTGAATGAAATACGACACGAAATGCCGACAAAGCGATTTTTCTAATAAGATGAAAATAAAGTCGTAAGATCCATTCAAGTTTAGTTATGAATGTATATGTATTTTGATGATTTTCCATAGTCATAAATACATGCATACTTACAGTCTTATGCCTATTTAACAAAAATTATAACAAGTGTATACCCATAAAATATAAAAGAAACAGGTATAGTACATGCCAGGTGAAGATCCTTATTATAAATGGGGAAAGGAGAAAATGGTGTGTATGTGTTGTGTAGTTGTGTTTAAAAGCGCGCCCCATTGCCCATATTTTAAGGTATTTGAATGGTTTACAAGCACTTTTATTTGTATAAAATTGGATGTTTAAAGAGGCGTGAAATTAATGGAAAAAATACGAAATATTCGAGGATAGGATGTAGGTTTCATAAAATTTCCATTTTATTTCACAAAACCAAGAATTCTAATTAGTAAACGCGTTCGTTTAATTGACTCAATGTTTTCGATGTTTCAAGTGCTTATAATCGTACTTCTAGGTAGGTGCTAATCCACTGGAAACCCTTAAAAACGCGTCATTAAAAAGAGGTTAACTAAGTACATTTATTTTTGGATTTTTTACGTTTTTTAGAAGACACAAACAAAACTTCTATTCTCATAATAATTACTTTGTATTATTCACGATAGAAATCAAACAACGTCTCCCACATATTCAAGAAAGCACTCCACACGTTCCTACATTCAAAGTGTAAGGTTAGTGAAGGGCGCTCGAAACAGTAGGGGTTCACTTATACCTAACGAAAGGGCGGATTACGGTGGCCTCCTGCTAAGAACAATAAGTCGGCTGACTGCTCATCGTCTAGAGTAAACCGCCTTTGCACTACTTTTAAAGAGAGCACACTCCATAAGCCACCCCATAAATAAAATCATATGAACATAACAGAGAATGTCTAACATTTTTATGTACCATGTAAAAAGTTTCTAGGTGTGGCACGCTGAAAGTGCATCACTTTGTTGTACAAAGAAATTTTCGAAGCATGTTAAAGAGGGTCGGTCTAGGAACCAGGGGGATTGAATTAAAAAAACAGCCACTCCTCGCTCCTTGGACTCTTTTCGTCTTTCGAAAAGATAATATTTTCACTCTCCGCAATAAATTTCTATCGCGAGATAATTGTTACTGCACAATGAGCTCTTGTTATCCAATTTTCGTTAAAAATTCCACACTGGCCATATATCTTGCCAAGATAGAGTACAGTTCCGCCAATAATTCAATCTCGGGACTAACAATTACGTGATACACTATCGAAAATTTAGGGCAGGTCTCATTTTTAATTGGACACCGTGAAAAATAACCCACCAAACACTCTTCCGT
Source organism: Silvanus unidentatus (assembly GCA_963930825.1). NCBI lineage: Eukaryota > Metazoa > Arthropoda > Insecta > Coleoptera > Silvanidae > Silvanus > Silvanus unidentatus. The sequence continues at coordinate 5,302,198 of OZ005758.1, forward strand.
CCACTTTGTTTTCCGTTCAGAATGAAAATCGCCACAGCAAATGCGTCATGCGTGCCCAACGAGGTGATATCGGTGTGTTGGAAGCGTTTCAGACCACCGTCCCCGTTAACCCCCCAACAACAGCACCCACCACTTGCTTTTGACAGGTTCACAAAAGGAGAACTAAATCAGATTGTTTTCTATGTTGTACACGATTTTTGTTATGCTTACAATTTAACCTGTCTCTCTTCTACAACAAAACATCATGGTCGTTATCCGAAGGAAGGAAAAGCGAGAACGAAATCCGATTTCTTGGTTTCCTTTCTGCCACTAAAGAAGAACCACATTGCGTTCATCATGAAAGCGGAATTTTGCGATCCAGTGGAACAATTATTAGGAGGCCTGACGATGCCGAAATGGGGAGATCAAAGTTGCTCAATTCCCAATCAACAATTAACCTGAACCGCAACTCCTGGAACCGATTCTAATAAAATACATTATTTAGTAGAGAAAGGGCAATCGGATTAGTTGTGAACATCAGAATGCAACTTGAAACAACTCGCCCCCTTTTCGACTATGGAGATTTGCATACCTTTGATGGTAATTCAATTCAATGGTGGAACTTAACGAAGTGGATGCATGGCTGCTAGTGGGAAAGGGAGGAAACACTAATAATACCTAATATATAGAAGAATTAGCATTTCCGTAACAGAGCATAGGAAAATCCATAACCTAAGCCAATGTTAACCTTGCTTTTGAACTTGTTACACTTTCATATTATTAAACCTATAAGTGGCGACGTCCTCATCGGTGCTTGTCGTCGGGACGAGAGGAGAGCAATGAAAAGTTTGCACATGAAACTATTTGCAGCCACAAATTATAAATAAACCAGACGGCAGATGTGCAACCAGAGAGTGAGGTAAATAATTTTATGAACGAACGTGTCAACGTGGGATGCTGTGGCCGTTTTTTTGCATGTGTTTTATTTACGGCTCACATCCCATATTAGTGGTAGATGGACACCTATAAATAATGTAGTCATATGAGTTCTTGGGCCGCAGTTCGACAAACTTTCCTTGGGATTGAGGATTTTGGAATTTTTCAATTAGTTTTAGAGAGATGCACATGAAATCTGCATTTTAATATAACTTCAGACTCGATCCAGTGTGTTCCACCTACCAGTCTCCTAGGCAGTCAATAAAACTTCCTAATACATTCACTTTGGGAGAAGAAAAGAAAAACACAACGTGTATGTCTTAAGTACATAGAAAAGGAGCATAAAGAGGAAAAAACGATGTCTTGACAGAGCGGTATGTGTTCCATTACAAATGTGGACGGAAATGAGGCTTTAAAAGACAATAATAGACCGCATTTGATGAATGTTGGTATAACGCTAAAGCTAACATACGTTTATTTTTGAGCTGGAACGTCATTTGTATATTGTGTGATTTGTCACGGCCTGATTTATGGTCCCGGCACACACGTACAAGACGAAAAAAATGCAACGTTTAGGCATTAAACATGGAACACAATGTATTAATCAATTCAGTGTTGGAAAAAAATGAAGAAATTCGTGAGTCGATAAAATGTGGCTTTTAAACTTCTCTCGTAAAACGTTGAAATCGCGCATAAGAATGCTCATGTTTCGGGGGCTTTCAAACACATAAATAGTAGATATTTTTCAAGTTTACTTTCGGACATGTTAATAAATATCTTAGAGAATTCCCATGTAAGCTGACTTTGTTGCCGAACTACTTATGCGAACGCCGTTTCTCTCTAGTCTCCATCGTCTGAAATCTTGACACTAATCAATCGAAAACACTTTTTCCAAATGCAAGTCAACACAGAACGCGAGAACTGGTGAATAGCCGAATCAAGAAAACCCTGTCACTTTCACATATAATTATCTTTTGTTATTTCCACATTGAATTAAAGGAAGCATTCCTCAACTTCTGTATTGTTCGGTTTTAAGAGTATTATTATTAAAAGTGATCTGCATGATGATGGATTCGTAAATGGGAACCTTATATTATTCTACACCCATACATTGTTGGTAATGGATCCATCAAGGGAGCTACCATTATTTTTCTATCTGCCAACACAAAACTTATTATACGTTTTTATAGGGGCCCCTATTATGCCAGCCGAAAAATCTCCGAACAATACAATTGACAGACGTTTTTCGACTCTTCTATGTATTAATGCTGCGTAATCCAGTCTTGGAAATCGCAATTGAACATCAAATTTGTTAGCAAGCGTTTAATTAATTTCCCACTTGGCATGGCAAATAGTTGGTGATTTTTTATACAACTAAAGAGAATTCCCATTTTTACCACTTATGATTTCATTTTTGTAATACGCTATCTGCCAAACTCGTCCATCCATGCTAAACGATAAATTCCAAGAGAAAACCACAAGCGTTTTAATATAATTAATAAAGCAGAATCTCTCTAATGCAGAAGAATGCTGGGATACACATGCGTTATTTCTTGCAAACATTTACGGCCATTTAGTATAATTTTTACCAATTAAGGATATTGTTATCGCTCAACTTTTATGACGGAAAAATAGCTACGAATGTATGTTTAGTGGGAATAATGCATTCAACTTAATGTCATCTAAATAGTTGCGGTGAATTTCTGGTATCCAGAGAATTTCGTATTTATTTGTTAATGGGTGTCTCCCATTCAATTGACGAGTAATATAGAGAATCTACATCCTGAATACCTACGGATAGAGAAAGAGCTTAAAATATGATTCATAACGTCATCAAACCCAAGAAATGGAGCGCCACGAGTTCGTCTCCAAAGACACACAGTTTATTTATACACGTTGATTTATTAATAATTCCCCATGTTATTTAACGTCAAAGCTCTTAAGAAAGTTTACGATTTTCTGGTAAAAGTGTCATTATAAAAGGGTACACACGTTCACATTATAATGAAGAGACGACCCGTGAAGCGCACATTCATTTAAATTAGTATTATTAATAATACACATCCGGTAAAATGGTTAAAGTTATTTCTGATCTTGATTGATGATTTTAATGAACGCCCTTCTCTGCCACTCCGTCATATCTTTTACCGTTCCGTCTTAAATATGGTTAATGATAAATTATAACTGTATAATTAACATCATCATTACCAACACACTTTATACAGTCGAAATTTCGACGTCAATTTGTCACAAAAACGCGACACTCTCAGGTATACACTCTCCGTGCTTATGCAAATTTCCTCTGCGATCATTAAATCGTTTCTTATGTAGGTTTCTTTCTGTTCCAGGTGGCATGAAGTTGTTGAAGGCTCGTTATGCGAACCAGAAGCGAAGGAATGCGGCCCACAACATGGGCCTGTGGCCGTCTATCTTCAATTTGGCGACCAAAGCGGAAATTTCGGCGAATGTAACGTGCGGCGAGAACGGCCGCGAAGAGTTCTGCCGGATGGTGGAGAATGGCAAAGGGAAGTGCGGTGTCTGTGATAATTTCAGTGCGGAATCAGGCAAAAGGCACAGCATCCAGTTCGCCATCGATGGTAGCAACAGATGGTGGCAAAGTCCGGCACTGTACTATTCAAGCGAGTATGAATTTGTTTCGATCGTAATCGACTTAAAACAGGTAAAAAGGCACATTTGCCCATCATTTCAGTCAATTACCGTTTATATAGTCTGATTAATGGATTTGATGTAATTTCGAGTAGCTATACATATATGTATGTTGTGGAGAGATTAAAGCGCCGGGATTTTAATGAAATCTTAATATTGAATATCGTAATTCAATTCGATAGTGTTACGTAAGTTTAATATATTGCCATTAATTCATAGAGAAGCGTACAGTATAAACATACACACGATTATTATTATTAGGCACTTGAAGTAGTTTAATGTATATATTCATCAAATTTCCAACTTGTAAGCACTTCAGAATGAAATGGGCACTAATTGAATGTTTATTGTCGTGGGAAACTGATCAGACGAATAAATATCCAGGTTATTCCATTTTTTCACTCATTCCATTCCATACGGTTGAGAATATGTGCTGAAATCGATTTAGCGGGACAAAAAAATGTTGATTAAACTAATTAGAGGCATTGCGAAACTCTCATCGAAATGCTCGGGTGACACAATGCAATTACTAGAATTTTGATTGTGGATATTCCCGAATCGATGGTAGAGGGAGTTTGAGCCCCAATTAGAGAGGTGGAACACCTCCGATATTATTTTTCTTCCACATTCCTCACATTAGAATATTATTATAATTTTATCTAAATTTTTATACCGTAGAACCGGCTGTATGCACGCTAGTTTCCATTAGAAAAAAGCGCTTTAATGTTAATAATTTTGCCTAGAAACCTATAAGGAATTCCAAACAACAAGCTACACCTGTGATTCACTCTCTTGTTAGGTACATACAAAGGAGCCCTTAAAATGTTAATTAAAATGCCCCTAGAGAGAACAAAATTCCACAAATAACGCCCGTTGCACAAGTAAAGCAAATAAGCAGAAAAAGGAATATATAGACACCTTCTGGAGGACTGCAACTGTGGAGGATGGTCTTAAAATGGGAGTTATATGATTGATAGTTCATTAAAAAATTGGCGTTGAACGCAAATAGAAATGTTAATTAAAATTCCACGGATCCATTGTTTTACGGTGGAAAAATGTGTGGCAAGCACCGTCCCGTCCCCAAGTACCGTCGTCCATATGGAAACCGCGTGAGTAAATGTCAATTTAGACAATAAAGGTTAAGTTGAAACGGGCGCTCGTAAAGATATTAATCTTGTCGTCGGTAAAATGGCTTTATATCTTGCTGGAAGTCAATGTGCAAGCACTGGTAATACCTACCCAACTACTACCACTCCACCTAAATAAATCTCAAAGAGCAGAAGATAATGAGAGAGAGGCACTAAGTATAGTAGAAGTTGTAGGAATGATTGGGCATTTGTACATACCGTTAATTGGTGATTATTGCCTTAATGGGCATACATGCACATTTTATTGTGTACTTGTGAAAGTATAAGACCCCATTGTCTGACGCTGGCTAATTTTAGTGCCATTTTAAAACAATACAACGGGCGGCGATGAATAACTTTACTCCTATATTTGGTTTAACAAATTTTTATCCTTGCATTTTCCCAGAAAGCTCATACGGTTGCCTTTCATCTTGTGTACAGTTGATGGATACAGATTACCATTCCACATTCAGGTGTGTAAATGGCATGGTGTAATAGGAGATTCTTATTCCGAAAGAATTAATCTGGCATCGCAATTAGTGGAGTGACCGAGTGGACTAATCTTTGTGAGTGGTTGGGAAATGAGTGGAATCGCTGCTTTTATGAAAGCTAGAATAATAGTCGATTTTATGAAAGAAGAGTTTTGACACAGTGTAAATGATTGCCACATTTAAACACACAATGAGTCGCCGCACTATACATATAGTATAAATAATTTGAACAATATTGAAGCAGTGTTATAATCATGTGCATTATTAGGTACTACTTTTCTTGGAAACACTCGCTAATGAAAGTACATTAAATCATTAATAATGCAGCAGTTAATTGAGATACGATGTTTTCAAGAATAGGAAAAGATATTAGAAGAGGAAATAATTGAATTCGAGAAACAACTTTTAGATATACCAGTCGAGGGAAGGACGATAATAGCAGAATTGAAGGTATTTTGAATGAATGTCTTTCAGTCAAAAATACTCACATTTCTTATTGGCAACAGTGACTTCATAATCGTGGCATTAATTCGCAAATATACCTATCTAGTCACTTTTATATCAGGATTGCAGTAAATAATTATAAACTTGTCGTGGACCAGAATTTTAAAATTTCAATAAAGGGAACAGTTGTTTAAGAACATGTTCGAAATTTCATTTCCAATGCGAGAAATGGATCCATTCGTCGTTCGTTAATTAAAATCCCTCTTAAGGGGCACTAAACGAAAATGATATCTTCTCCAGAGAGGCGCATAAAATTCGTAAAATGCTACTAAATAAAAAGGCATCATAAAATAGTTCATTTTATCAACGAAAACGGAGATATAAAATCTAGTTAGAGATGTGAATTTTTTAAGAAAACGACGTTTCATATTTCAACTCTTTCAAGTTGAACGGAAATCGTGTAATAAGAAGGAATGCTGCTAGTAAATTTTCTTGTATAGTACATTTAACATTTTGTTACGTACATGTTTGACTATTTTTCAACTTATTTACAACAAAGTCGTTGGAATTTTCTCAAATTAGAAATATTATTACTTTATGAAAGTAAAACGTGTTTTCCATCGCATAATGGAACATATTCCGTGTAATTTATTCATATAAGAAATAAATTACGCTCGTTTTAGCTCTATGAGAAGGTGTGTCTCGGATAATAAAATAATTGACCACATTTCAACAAATTCGTTCGCGTCTGTTCTTCAACCCTTATCAATGGCTTCCGATTAGAAAACACCGTACAGCTAATTGAAACTAATCCCACCCCTAGACCATTATGGTTTAAAATTAAACTATAGGATTTATAACTGACTGTTTCTATTAAGCATGTCAAAGCAAATACCTTATTTCATGCGTACTCGGATATAATGTATGAGAGAGTTCAAGCAGACATAATATTACAGTTTCTGCTATTATACGCCAACCCCTCACTGTAATTATAAATAAAATCAGTTTAGTTTTAGACTAGCTAGAACTAACTCAAGCAAACTCGACTCATTTCAAGTGGGTAGGTAATATCCACCATAGTTATGGATTCAGTTTTCAGGGGGATGTTTGTAAATTTATCGATTCGTCAGGTGGCAGAATTCAGCGAATTTTCTACACTTTTTTCCATTTGGAAGACCATCTCTCTGTTAAACTAACCGGGGAAAGATTTCAACAATAAATCAAAAGATAATTGCATCACGCTGCTTAGTTATATAAATTACTTCCAAATGGCTTACTAACGATTTTAGGAAACTGAAAACTCTATAATATGTAGTGGAAGTCCAATAAGATGAATGATTTTAATAATCTTTTCCAGTGATATAAGTAATAAGGTGGACTATTTTCGAAAATTACCTTTTTTTCTTCCAATCTGCGGTCGGGTAATAACGCGGCTTTAAGAATTTTCATTCAGTCTTATACAAAAATCATCCCTCTAATAGTTTTCGCAATTAAATTTTAGGGCGGATGAATAGCGAATGTCATATAAATTATTTTCGGTGTTTAGAGTGAAAGAAGTTGGAAAATGCGCTTTTGGCTAGTAAAGTGGTGGCTGTCTGCAAAATCTGCAAAAATTATGGGCCAATCAATAAATTACCCAATGAAATATAGGGAAAATGCACCACAACTTGTGGTTACAGGTTTTTTTTACCCGTTTTTCATCATTTATCAGTTTACAACAAGCCAAATATAGCCGTTTGCCTTCTAACCAAAAAACGAAAATCACCCAACATAATACACTCTTCATTTAAAATAATTCCATCTCTGTTTATTTACGTTTATGTTGTATCTCGACTCCCCCGGCACCAAAACCACGTTAAAAGTCAAGTGGCAATTGCATTACCGCATACACAGGGAAAGCGTCTCCTTCACCCCCGGGTCACAAGTTCAAGAGTGTACTTTGGTGGGACGTCTCTGTGTCTAAGAGCAGGATGCATTTCGCCCCTTGTTTCGTCAAGACGTTCACTTACAAACCCGGCCACTATTCCACCCTTTCCCTCGACTACAATTCTGTTGCTTTCTGGTGTATGGTGGCGAACGTGCCCGGAATGCATGCGGTAGTGCCGTCGAACCGGGGGGGCGACAGCGCCGCTTTACTACAATATAAACCGTTAACAGACATATCTATGAATATTAAACGATTGGATTAACTGAGTCTATTGCTCGTCTCATCATTCACATCTCGTTCCGGGGAAGTGTATTTGGGCTAAAAGTGGCGGCAGCATGAACCAACACACCATTATCGCACTCCTCATGTGCACATCTGGATTGTATGAAATGTACACTAACGAGGCTGACAGGTTGCACTCGAAGGCGGAACGTCAGCCGAATTAAGCAGTTTTTTTGCACACTGTTAAATGTGTGTACATGATCTTTTTTGTACTTTTATGACTCATTACGAGTGTATGCAGAGAGGTATAATACAACTGAGTAGTCGAATTCGTGAAATGAAAGATAATTTGTTTGTGTCGTCTGAATTTATCTGATTATCATAAATTGCCGCTTTTGTGCCACAAAAGAATAGGTTGAATTATAGACAATTTTCGGCAACCACATCAATAGAGTCGGTCATCTGGAACAGTTCGCATTCTATTTGGAAGTCGGATTGTGTATAGCTAAATTACCAGTATTTGCTGTAATAAGCGTTTCTAGGCTTGTATTGCCGCTGGCAGAACAGAGCAAAATGTATTTGGATTGGAGTTGGAGTGACTTTAAATGAATAAACACTTTGGAGTAGTGTGGTGAAAAAGTAGATAATGAGCTGATGTGTTGTACGTACTTCATATTGGTGCAGTTTTTGCGGTGGTTAGATATGTTTTTGGAGAGATGAGAGGTTACTCAGCAGAAATTTTGATGACAATGGTTCTAGGGTTCAACTGCTTCCAAATTAAGTAATGAAGTGAATGTATTGGCTAAATAGCAATTGTGTTGAAGGAATTATTAAACTAAGGATGAGTTTCGTCCGATTAAGGGTCTAGGAATAATACATACCTATGTATACAGATAACATTCAGAGATTGTAAAATTCGTAAATTTCTGTTGTTATGAAATTCAATTTAAAGATAAAGGTGTCACTCTTAGGTATTATTCTAGGAAATAATAACTATTGAGGGATAATAACTATTTCATTTTTTAAGTAATACGTTAAACATAAACAATGGAATGATAAAGTGATATATGTATAATATTTAGGTCATAACTTCGCCTGTACCTAAATTAAATCACTGATTTTTGTTGCTTTTCCAACTCGGGCAGATAGCTTTTGAAATAAAATTCTTCACACTTTGGGACAACGTCTTTCAAGAACTCTTCATCACGTGCAACAGATACACATTCGCTACCATTTTGTACAGGCGAATACAGGAAAAGATCACAAATTGCAGTTTGCGAAAGATACATATCTATCTGACATTGTGTGTATTCAGCTGAAGATCTCTTCAATTCCAACACCCCTGACTTTCCTGATAGATATTTAAGGTTTGTTTTTAATCCTTCACTGGATTTTTCATCAACAATTGGTTTGTGTTCACAACTACTTGGAAATTTCAATTTTACAATTTTCTTAATATGCGAACCTTCAAAGATTACACCATCAATTTTTGCACATAACCACGGTTGCAATGCTGAAACTATGATGCCAACTTTATTCACATTTGTTTTGAATTGTTGTTCATATTCTTTATAAGCATTCAATTTATATTTCATTACATATTGCATTGCTGGAATATAGTCATTAGGGGAAAATAAATCTTTTACCAGGGACTCAATCGTTTTGGTTTTTCTGGACTTTATTTGGTGTACATTTTTACTGTCAATTCGTAATTGTCGTGCATTTTTCAATTCGTTACTATAAGAGTTTTCAAAAATGCGTCGATTTAAGTCGATAATTTGTTCTTTCGTCAATATTATATGCTCTTTGTACAATTGTTTAAGTTTTTCCTCTAACTCTAACGGGGGTGAATTGGTATACATTTCAAACTTTTTGGTTTGATCCATCAGCAAGTTTATTAAGGATTGTTGATTTTGGACCTGGTTTACTTCATTTGGTTCGGTGGTAGTTGAAGTCGTAGGTTTCGCCTGATCGTTCATGTTTTTCATCTTATGGTTCGACATTTGTTTAATCTTTGAGAACATTCACGAATTTCGGAATTAATTCAAATAAAAATGACATACCTCCAGATAATTTTCACCTTGTTATTGCAAATATAAAACTATAAGATGTAAACTTCTAAAAGCTGTATAGAAATATATGGATAACAAAGAGTTATCTATAAATAACAGCAGGTTACAATAGTAATGAATTAGGTAATTTTGTATAACATACGTTTATATAGATGCATTCATTAGTTATCGTATCTCCTTGAAGAGTTGATAATGCGATAACAATTTTTTTTATTTCTTTCGATAAAACTATGCTTGTTATAACAAATGGCTCATATAGTTTAGATTTGAAGTGATAAAACAGGCCGAAATTAGCCTTAAACAAAAACTATACAATTCATGTAATATTATTAATTGCATTTAATAAGTATTATATGAGGAGTATGTTCGAGACTAATGTTGGCCATTTTTAATAAGAAAACGCTTTTTTCCAACAGAATTGCAATTGAAAGTTAATTAGCAACTGTAATTGATAAAAAAAGTTGATCAGACTCAGGAATAATTTATAAATTTACAATCAAGTCGGGAGATGTTACTCATCTCTAACAGAATTGGCACCAAGCAGTCTACTAGATCATGAACAGACAACACCCTTTTCTGAATTTTTAGGGTAAATTTGTAGATAGATGTATTCCGGCAAGTTGTTGACAGTTTCAATGACAGATAGATTCCTTAAACCGCCCAATAGTAAACAGAACACGAACTAATATAATACATTGCTGGAAAAGATCGATCTAAACTGTACATTCTCACTAGATGAGATGAGAGTTGTGTTCATTTTTCTATCATCATTTTGGTTTTGGTCCCTTCCTGACAGCTTTTTCGATTTTAAAATGTTTATTTTCTGTATATACTTTACTGACACATAATTTATTATCTCAATTTGTATAAATTCGTAATTTCTTTTTCCACCTAAAGGCGTTTTCATTAATTCAATATAAACGTCATTATTTAGGATATCGCTATATTCGCGCGCAAATGCCCAGCGGTCGTCCGAGTCACGATCCAAAATTTCCTCCAAACTCACTATATCTCATTAAATCCGGGAATAAATCTGGCAGTAGAATGTAAACGCACCATCTTCATGTAAAAATAAGACAAATAGCTATTTCTTCAAACATATTGCCAATACAACACACTCAATTTATTTCTCTTGTGTGGAACGCGACAAGTAAATTAGAAATCCCAGTGTAGTCACAGTGTTAAACTTTCCGAGTGAATTCTCTTCTACACGCCCATTCCCAATTGTCTACAAGAAAAGAAACAAACAATCTTCTCGTCTAATATGTAACGTAACGCTGCTGCACGCCGTCCCTCATTGCTCGAAAATAATAAACTTCTTAACATACTTTGAAAAGTGGTGCCAAGTTTTTAGGCTGTTTGCTTTGTAACTCAATAATCAAGCGTAAAGTGTTTAATTATTGTTTGGGCCCTTTCAAGGTACTGTTACAAGGGAAGTTTAATGCCCTTTTACCACTAATTCCATACCCGTGTTCGCATATATCAAATCAGTTCACAACACATAGCAGCCATATCACCACCACTCTCCTGCCAAATTGCTGCGAGGAAACGGAAAACAGAAGTTTAATTTATGCAAAAATAATATCTCTCTCTATATGTTGTAAAAAATGCCTCTATTTCGAATGTAAATATAGTAGATGGCCCCAGGAATGTTATAACAGTCCTACCGGGTCTCAATTACATATATCTATATGATGCAATCAAAGAAAAATTACACCCATTTTATACTTAATAAACCATAACCAAATGTATCACTAGTAAAACCATTACGGCCATCGTATAATTAATTCTGCTTCAAGTTAATTTATTTAATAATACACTTTTTTATTATTTTCAATTTCTCTTCTCTTCTTATTGTTATTACATTCCATATGTAATCGCCTGTCCCATTGTTAAACATCTCCAAAAATGAGTTTATTTAATTAATTTTAAAACCTATTCATCCGTTACCATATAATTTGAAAATTATCCATTATACACACACATGTACGTATGCGTTTCATTTTATATACATAATAATATTACCTACATTCATTAAATAGCGTTCATTAAATTAAAATACATTTATGGAACAAAGAGTGCGGCCCAATAAAAAATTATAGGTTGTTACACCATCCGTTTGATTCGTTTTCGTTTTGTTTGAATGTACGTTTTTTTAACTGATTCGAACAACTTGTACCCAAAATTACCATAAAATTACTTAATACATGCGATGTAAGTGGATTGGTGATGGCAAATGTACCGATCCGAATTTGCGATCAATTTTCTCCCTTGTAGGATACCTGAAGGCCTAATTGAACAATGTTTAATGGACATTTTAGTTATAAATGGGTTGTGGTGTATGAATAAAGGACATTTAGGACCACACACGACGACAAGGGGAAACAGTTTTATATATTCTTCGTTTAAACAGCTCAAAATGTCACATGGTAGATATTTCCTATTGAATTCCACTTAAAGTTCCTTATTTGACGTTAAATTAGGAAAACATGCATTTTATTGAAAATGTACATGTTTGTTGTTGGAATTCATTTTATATGCACATAAAACTGTTCGATACATAATAATATAAAATCAGGCGAATGGACGAGGAGGTGTTCGATCTGTCTAACAATGTGTGTCTTTGAGTATGATGGAAGCGCAGCCACAAATGTTCGCTTTTTAAAGCTGTTTTCGTACACAGCATTAACGCCTGGATCGAATTCAATAACAACAATCAATTATTTGCTTATTGAATGCATTTTCCAGCTTGTCACCTCACTTCGGAACGGCTAATTGTGTTACGCCGGAAACTGTGTATGTGTTTTGACGTTCGTCCAGTGTAAAGACCAAATAATAATGGGAAAGTTTTTGAAAGTGGTGATGGGCGTTGCATGGTTCAATAAAAAATGCATCAGTTTTATATTATTGTGATTCAATATATGCAGGTATATCTGTGTTTTTAATTTGTAATTATTCAATTCTTCAAACAGTGAAGAGCCAGTGAAATGGAAAATTACTTTTTGTAGCCATCTAACCAATCAAAGAAAATAACGTGCATGTATGTATGTTGAGGTAATAACCGTAATTTTCGTTTAATGTGGGAACTGAACGGTTTTGTATGAGTTTAACACATTGTTGTGTTGAAATGTCCAAAATTGAGATAAGGTCAGCGCGGGGGAACAAAGAAATTTGTGAAGGAATTTTCGATGTTGGAATAAGAATAAGGTGGAAACGTATATTGTTTCAGGACCAAATACTTTAGGCTTCTCGATCAAAGTTTTTGATTCACATGTCTGTCTTTCAACCACAATCGAAATATTGCAAACAAAAATATATAACATCGCGGTATAAGGGCTTTTAGGGTGAACGAATCACTCTGCTAGTGTGATCTGCACAATCTCTGCACAAGAGATTAATATAGGTATATACCATAATTTTGAGCCCCTAAGCTTAACTGCTTATTCCAATAGTGCACTTTAAATAGCTGACGTATTAATTCGTTGTGTTTTACGGGGATATATATTCATAATGGTTTTATTAAATTTTCCATTATTGGAAAGTGAATCCGGAAAAGCGGATGCGGCATTTTGACTCCCAATTTTATGTACACTCTAGTTTTACACAAATACCACAAAAACGTACTTCTTTGGTATTACATAACAAATCAACGTTTGTTCATTATTTCATACAAAAACTAATTTAACATCCCATAAACAACTAACCGACCCATAAGATCTTAAAACTGAATATTCTGTTATTACGATATAAAACATTAAAAGGATGATAAAGGTTTATTGAAATGAAACCAACACATGAATATAATAATTTTTCTCAAAAATCTTTTAAAATGCGCATATATAGCGAAATAAAAATCTCGTTACTTTTATTCACAAACTTTTCGTCTTTGGTATTCATTTTATTTTGCGTCACGTCTTACGAGATTTTTATCAGATCATTTCTCCAAACATATTCTTTAACTGTTAACAACAGTAAAATATGAAACGAAGACCATTTTGCGTGCTTTTGTTATATTTTGAACTTGGAACTGTTGTGCAATAAAAAACAATTTCAACCAAGCTGTGTGTCCTCTACATTTTACACTCTCTTAAGCTGCAAACACTTAGAGATCCAAAAAAACTATTGCTAATACTATCTTATAGCGTGAATCAGAAAAAGGGAATGATCGTGATGTCACGTGCTTTCAAATGCTCTCAAAATTATTATGTGCATCTTCACAAGTAAACTGACAATCTTTTATATTGAATGCAACGCTCTTTAGAATTGCCAAGATATAATAACTTTATTTATTGTACAATAAACAACAGATATAAATTTATGTTAATGTGCGCTTTGGGAAAGTTTTGCCTTGTAATTTCTTAAGTTGCTTAGTTGCTTAATTGGTTATAACAATAATTAACACCTTTTTCGTGAGGGTTGTTTATTTTGGTCTGTAGCTACTGGCCTTTTGGCGGTCTGGGAATTAAATATGTGTGAGAAAGTGACATTCCTCTAATTAGTTGGTAAATAATAAAATATATAGACAGTTTTGTTAAACAAATTCATATACAGGGTGTTGAAAAAAACAACATGCAATTTTATTATCAAGATTTATTGTGCATATTTAGAGCTCCCATTATTCACCGTTTTGCCCCCGATAAAAAGTTTTATATGCGTTTTTCGCCGTAATCACATAAAATAGATAAGATAATAAAAAATTAAAGAAATAATCGTAAATCATGCTTGCATACAATTGCATATCGCGCTCCTAATTCTTGGAAATAAATGCCATCGAATTTAATTACCGCATTTATGTATTGGAAACAATAAACTACAATCTATATGAGCAAAATTGATTTTTTTAAATTTAGAATCGTTATCAATTTGTGTATTTATTACATGTTTATCGACAAATTCATCTCTTTACTTAATAACAAGTAACGACGCTGGAACTAAGTTCCGTTTTTTTTTTGGGAAGATAATTTTACAAAAACATCGTATAATAAATAGTTTAAGAGCGTATTATGTAAATTTCCGGGGCACACAGTCTCACCAACAGAAAACGTGAACAGTAGGATGTACAACTCGTAATAAATTATACAGAGACATCGGGATTTAGGTACTTCGGAGATGCTATAAGGAAAAAGTTCAACAAGACACCTAGAAAATTATCTATGATTATTATGTATTTTAATGACTTGGAATGTTTAAATGAAATTTATACTATAAAATAATTTTAATCTCCGGTTCGTGATCGAAATAACTAAAAGAGATGTTCCTCCTACCTAGACGGCGTTCATAGAACGCATCACATGGGGGCGCCTAAAATCCGTTTCTAAATGCACATAGAAACAAAAAAAAAACAGTTAGAGGAGAAATATAGAGGCAAAGTGCACCACTACATTAATCACTTAGTTGAAAATATCGTCCGGTAATTGTGCATGACAGAAACATTCATTGGTCTTGTTTTTACTTGGTGTAGTGCGGATAAAATATGGAAATGTGTGCCATCGGCTAATGGTGGTCTGCAATAACACATGCACACATATATTACGTGTGCAAATAATCATCTATCTGATTGCAGAATAGACCACAGACTACCTGCAGGTAGACGCTCTAACCACCACTCTGATGGACAGTTCAATATACACTGCGAAAAAGATAACACCTCTAACATGCAATGAAATTTTAAATATCACTTTGTTTCACTATCATCATTCAATGATTTACACACAGATTGCGATCAGCTTTAAATAATTGGATTGCTTTCAATTTGACGGCTCCGAGGGTACTAAAACGATTTTTCCGTCAAAGTACCCCAGGAGTAAGGTCCTCAATTGATTTTTGTGTAAAACGGTTCGATATTGTGCGGGAGCAAACCGAAACAAAGGGATAAATATTGAAATATCCCATATTTGCAAGCCGTCATTTATGCACAAGTAAACAATAAGACGCAAATCCTTTTGACATTGAACGTAAAAATCAACAATTTACATGGGGGAGCAGAACTCTTATTTAATAAGAGCTCATTTTCCACATGGTTAGTCAAGATAGAAATCAAACATACACTCATAAATCGGAGTAGATTTATGAAATTTTCTCCCATTTAAGTTTCAACGGAAAAATGGAACATGAGAGAGAAAATATAAATCGCTTTAATTGCGAAAAAACTGGCAGTTCCGCAACTAACAGATTTGTATGCCGATGGTCCAGTTTTTGATGCGGTGTGTCCTTCTGTTGTCGTTCAAATGGAATGTTATTGTTTTTTGGCACTCACTATGTATGGAAATACAAGAGAGCGGTACAGTTTTCGAAGAGATGAAAACAATAATACACAAAACTTTCCAGTCACCACGCCTTTTTTGTGTCCATTTAGAAATGGATCATGAAAGTGTGTGGTACTTTTTGGTGCTTTTATACATCTAGCGGTTTTTAATATGCATTGGAACAAGTTCAAACAGATTCGGAAAAGGTCTGCAATAAAATTGCGTCGAACGAACAATCGATTATAAATGTCAAAGGGAATGAAAAATTAGTTAAAAAGCACGTTATACAAGTTTCATTACATAATTCAATACAGTTAAACACTACAATTTACGGTCGTTTATGAATGAGCACATGAATATTAAAAACCAATAAACATTTATAATTTCAATGAAAACTGTCTGAACTATGTTGGTGCGTCAATTTTCCAAATTAATCCATAAATAAACATTATTAGTTAATAGTGTTGACACCCACTGCATAAGTCACATTTGGTAATGTTTCCGTTTATGGTAAAGAATTTCAAATACTTCAATTGAAAGTCTTCTCTCTGAATACCAAAGATATAATTTGAATTTTTGTCAATTAAAAAATCGTGATGACCAAAACCGTCGTCTTGTTCCAGGTGTATCAAATAGCGTACATTATCCTGAAAGCGGCGAACTCACCCCGTCCAGGCACGTGGATATTAGAGCGATCTATCGACGGCGACATTTACGAACCGTGGCAATATTTTGCTAGAAACGATAAAGAATGCTTAGAGCGATTTGGTATAGTGGCGACCAAAGGGAAACCCCACTATTATACCGATTCAGAGGTGATTTGTACATCATTCTACTCGAAACTGACCCCACTGGAGAACGGTGAGGTAAGTACGAAAAGTGACACTATAAATCCTTCTCCATTTCCATAAGCACCAATTACACCGTTTTTCTTTACAATCAGAAGAATTTTAATGGCCATCTGTCATCGATATTGTAAATGTGATTCAATTAAAGCGCATTGATTTTTAATCAAATCAATCAGAGAATCAGAGATCAGACTAATGCATCCATCATTCATCTGCGAACCTTTTATTTTCCATACAGACGAAGAATGCGGAAAGAGCGCGGACTCTCAATTGAAATGGATACATCAAAATAAGTTGGACAGAAGTGAAATAAAAAAGGAATTAAAGCAAACTTAAAGTCGAACGTGTTTGAATAAAAGAAATTGGAAACTGGAAATCATTCCAATATATGCGTTGATTACTATCTGGTTTTTACATCACGTTACATACGTTTCCTTACATCAAAGTGATCGACCGCCTTTCTTTTTTATGAAAGATTTATCGTTGCACCTGTTTGTTTTTTTTTTGCTTCTTTTGCACTTGAGGTCTAAGCCCACAAATCAATCGGAATGGTAAGTATGTATTGCGTTAATTATTTGGTGCGGTTCGAAAAAAAATCAAATGATTGACGCAAAGACAGATGGATGTGGCTGTTTTGCGGCAATTTCCAGTACCGTTTTAATCGATGAAGAACTCGCTGTTGACTGAATGCTGTCGTTCAAGACACCAAAAATCGGGGGAGCGATCGACCATTTTCCTAAACCCCAACACTTCCTGTCTTGTAAAGAGCGTGAAAGACGCCCGAAATCGTCTTATATCTGAAACATATAACAAATTACATTGACGTGTGTTTCCTGCAATTACAGATCCACACCTCACTGATCCATGGTAGACCCGGTGCCAATGAGACCAGCCCTGAACTATTAGAATTCACAAAAGCGCGCTACGTAAGACTCCGCCTAATGGGCTTAAGGGGCACCATGGAGCCGTTACCGCGCTGGTTTACACAGGATATTTGGAAGGATAAAAGGCTTTTCTACTCAATTAGAGATATAAGTATTGGTGGCCAATGTGTTTGCAATGGACATGCGGAAAATTGTCGACACAATGTCGCCTCCGGGGTACGTAGACTCGCATCTCATTTCACTTTCAGCCACACAATTCCATTTCAAAGATGACCATTTTTGTATGGTTCGTTCGCTTTTTAGCTGTTTTCAATTTCGCTTCTATTTATTGTATTTATTTCTACGTGAACGAGGACAGTGTGCTGATACCATTTTGTAATTTATACTGTAAGAATCACCTCGCACTGATTAAAATACGCCTCTTTCAATTAAAATTTCACGTTTTATGAATATTAAATAGATTAATAGAAGTAGATAAGTAGTAAATGTATAAATGGATGTAAATTTTTTTGTTGAAAATCTCAAGAAGTCGTCAATTAATTTCACTTACTCTTTCCATTCCATACATAGATTTAGTGTTCGTTTTTATTTTCTTATACGTTACAACAATGCCAAATAAATCCACCTTGTTAAATTAATCGTAAATGTATCGAAAATATCTGCACGACAACGACATTTGAGATGAGACGTACAGTAAAGAGGCTGCAGACATAACCATATAAGATGAAGGCAAGGCAATGGAGAGCGCCACTACCATTCTTAGAAGAAAATGCACCAGCAACAACAAGAAACAGTCATCCTGTATTTGGTATTAATCGATAGTTATCATTGTGAGAATACTATCAATTCGGAATTGGTTCGCGTCCATTATGTCCATAATTGCAATTAATTAGCATTTCACTTGAACGTTTTTTCTTTTCAATTCGACTTAAACTGTACTTACAATTACCAGCTTTTTCCAAGAACCACAAGGAAAATGGCATTTAATTTATTTTGTTGTTTCTTCCCAGCATCCCGAATGCGAATGCAGTCACAATACTTGCGGTGCCAATTGTGATAAGTGTTGTTCGATGTTCAATCAACGTCAATGGGGACCCGGCACATCCCGGGACGCTAGGCAATGTCTACCATGTAATTGTCATGGGCATGCTACTAGTTGTCATTATGATGAAGATGTCGATAGAACGGGACTGAGTATGGACGTAAATGGCAACTACCAAGGGGGTGGTGTGTGCGACAACTGTACGGTAAGAAATTGCCTCGTTTACGAGACATGGGAGCTTTTTTAGTACAATTTGCACTTCAAGGAGTGTTAAGCAGTCATAATTACGAATATCCTGTTGAATACGCCTAGTACACACAGTTTAACGCTATTATAAATGTTAGTAAATAAAACAAATATTAGTTAATAGTTTCTTGATTGCGAGTTCAATCGGAAACTTAAGATAAAAAATAAATTAACTATTTATTAAAGAAAAACAGTGATAACTTGTTTACAGTTTTGCCTTATCATAATAGTATTTTTTTACAAGTACACCGAATATAATATAAATTTAAACATTATATCAAGAGGAGAAAGTATACCTACTTTACTGTACATACCATTAACAAACAAATTATAAAAAAACATCAGACAAAGTATTTTTTCGCATAAGCGTTTATAATTTGTTATTTACTGATGTTGTTGACATTCAGTTAGTAGAGGTTTCAAGTATATATTCCGTTAAAAGATCATTAAAGCGATGTTGTAAAATTGAACTGCAAACCCTAAGGGGGAAAAGAGCAAATTATTACAATAAAAAAATGTGTTTAAAACACACACGAAAATTGCAGAGCATCAAACGATTGAGAATTGGATAAAGTTCAACGAAAAGGTCCAGCTTATCGAGACAAATTAAAATTTACTTCAACCATGAATAACTTTCATATTTTTTGGGTAAATTACCCTATAAATTTTTGTCATCATATCCATCGTAATTTTTCTCAATATGCGCTTTCATATAAACGTCCTCGAAAAAGATTGCATTTTAAATCCATTTCCAGCCCTTATTCTACTACTTCATCAAATATCTGCTAAAACCCATAGTGTTACATCAACCGTTCACTGCTTAACAATATCCTCAACTCGGTACATCAACAACTTACTGTCATCTATGAAAATATTTCAGGATTATACAGCCGGTATAAACTGCGAACAGTGTATAAACGGTTATTTCCGATCACATGGAGTGCTACCAGACGCAAAACAGCCCTGCTTAAAATGCGACTGTGATCCAATCGGCTCCAAAGAGGGGACCTGTATCCAATACGGCGAAACAGCAGGCACGTGCCAATGTTTGCCCGGTTACACCGGCCCCAAGTGCGATCTCTGTCAGGACGGATACAGGGGATATCCCAATTGTGAACCGTGTCCGTGCGATCCGAAAGGAGTCACCGAAATCGGCGACTGTGAAGGCGACTGCAAATGCAAGGTAACCAAATCTTCCTGTTCACTGCCCCAAGACTAATCGATCTCTTTTACAGAACCACGTTGACGGGAAATACTGCGACCACTGCAAACCGGGCTATTTCGGTCTCAAGACGGACCTAACAAACGGCTGTTTACAGTGCATCTGTTCCGGTATGACGACAGTATGCGAATCAGCTATTATCCAACCTTATCAAATTCAAACACTCGAAGACTGGTTTATAACTGACCTAAAAGTAACTCGACTCATTAAACCCACTTACAACGGCCAAAGTGTCTTCTCGGTGGGTAATTTCGAATTGTCTGGCGTCGAATCGTTATATTGGCTCGCCCCAAAACAATACCTCGCCAATAAATTGGACACCTACAACGGATATTTTCGATTTCAAGTGCAATCGATTGTAATGCGTGGCGATACTAGTGGCGAACCGACAAAGGGACCAAATCTGATCCTTGTCGGTGAGAATGGCTTGCATTTGGCTTACGGGGACGATGTGTACACAGCACCTACAATGGTATTCGACATTAAATTACACGAGGAGAATTGGTATGTTGTTCCTAACGAACTCAGGGACATCACAACACGATTGAAGGACACTGATTACCGAGCTGGGTCCGCAACCAGAAAACAGTTCCTCAGCGTACTGGCGGATATTAAGCACATTTTACTACGCGCTACATTCCACACCGACCAGATTGAAGGTCTACTTGAGGAGGCTGTAATGAACGTGCCGTTGGAGGAGGACGGCTACGGTTCAGTGGAAAAGTGTTCGTGTCCATCAGGTAAGAGTTGCGATATGATTTTCATATTTACAATGATTCTTTGTTGTGTGATTTCTGGGATAGGTTACACGGGTTTGTCGTGCGAGAGTTGCGCTTTTGGTTACGTACGCATTGTGGCAAATGGTACAGACAATGAGGAGCAGAGCTTTTGCGGCAAGTGTGATTGTAATGGACATTCGGAAACATGTAATCCGAATACGGGCGAGTGTTTCTGTCAACATAACACAATTGGGGAGAAGTGCGAACGGTGTGCACCTGGCTATTATGGCAATCCGTTTCATGGTACATTGACGGATTGCAAGAAGTGTGCCTGTCCATTGGAGAATGAGGAGAACAACTTTAGTCCCAGTTGTCAGTTGGAGTTTTTTGCCGAAGATACGGAGAAATATGTGTGTACGCAGTGCCCGAAGGGGTACACCGGGGATCACTGCGAAATGTAATAATTCATTTGTTATTACTGAAATTGCATGAAATTTGTAGAGAGTTCTATAGTGTACTGCCCACTTTAATGACCTTATTTTGGTAAATGTATTCAAAAATAGCGAATTAAAAGTCAATTAATCTTGTTTTTAGTCACACCAATTTCGAATTATGTACTTGCAATTAATTAGGGCGACTATTTTTATACTTGATCGCGTTTTTTTTTAAACAAAATGCTAATTTAATTAATCATTCCCGGTGTTTTGTAGATGCGATGACGGTTTTTATGGTGATCCCTTAACTATTGGGGAACAATGTATCCCTTGCGACTGTGGAGGTGGGCCCTGTGATCCGAGAACAGGTCAATGTTTGAGTTGCAAAGGCAATACGGAAGGTAAAAACAAAACCTAAACCGTCCCTTGCATGACAATAAATCATTTGATTTCATAATTTGTTAGGGTGGAAATGCGAACGCTGCAAACCGGAACATTATGGGAACGCGTCAACTTTAAATTGTAAAGCGTGCGAATGTGATCGAATTGGCAGTATGTCGAAGCAATGCGACAATGTAACAGGCCAATGTTTATGTAAGAAACGTTTTATTGGGCGCACATGTAATCAGTGTGAAGTAAGTGAAGAGTTTTTTTGATTAAACTTGTTATTTAGGAGGGTGTATTTGTTATTATACGACCAGATGGTTTGCAGAGTGGATATGGCAATGTGACGGCTCTATGTCAGAAATGCAGTTGTAGTCCAATTGGGTCGAAATCGCAAATATGCGATCCACATACGGGAATCTGTGATTGTAAAGAGGGAGTGGATGGATTCCATTGCGATACGTGCCAAAATTTCTATTACGGTTTTTCCGAGACGGGATGCAAACGTAAGTACATTTTGCTGGAAACTTGTTGCTTTATTTCTTGGTTTAGAACTGATTTCATGAAGTAGATTTCATTGATTGGATTTAAGAGAAAGTACAGACTGAAATTTAAAGTTTTGTAGCGCAATGTACGTACATGGAAGATGTGTGTAGTAGTTTGGACCTTAGGCAACCAAGATACCAGTAACTATAGAGAATTTGAATTCATGAATAACATGTTTTTTCTGAAGATTAATTATTTTCAAATTAAATTTGTAATTAACGTAGAAACGTTAATTACTAAAAACGGCAAAACGTAATGTACAGTTGAATTATAAAAAGTCAATTCGAATCTTAACTATTTTTTAATTACTTGCATTCATTATCGGAATATATTAATCAACAGAGAATATGTCCATTAAAAAAAGGACATCTTCGGGACTTGTCACTGTAATTAAATGACCCACTTATGAATATTGATCTTCATGAAAAAATAAATCTTAAATCATGATGTGGTATGAGAAAACCTTTTTTTTTTCTCTAATTATTTATTGCGAACAAGCTTTATGCTTATTTTGATTAGATTCAATAACCGAGGGTATAATTTTTTATTGAATCGCATAATAAGTCTTTCATAAATCCTTAGTTTTCAATGAACAATGATAATAAATGTGCCAAAGTTTATTTAAAAAACGATTTTACAATACATTGCGTGCCCTATCGCCATTTATCATTCAGAAAAATTCGTGTTATAAAAAGCAAACGCTTATTGCAGATTACATGCTATTGAAAGTTTTTAGCCTAACAAAACACAAAAGATTTCCATCACCTCAATTCACAAACCAAAGAATCTCAATAATAGTATTTTAAATAAGAAAGAAAAAACCAATCTTCAGGCTGAGGGTATTAATGAAAAGTCGTGAAAAATAATAATTCTCTCAAAGCAGATTAAGGGGCTTGTTTTTATATATAGAAACGAAATGACAATTATCTTTTCACAACAAACAACTTTAAGCAAAGCGATTAAGATTGTTCAAATCTGCTTATAATATTTAGTGAACCTACGTAGAAAAGTGCAAAAAGTGGTAAAGTGCATTTTTATACATTCATTTACGGCCATTCTTTGTTTGTGCAAAATATTTCAGATGACTAAACCTCAGTCTGAAACAGGCACACTACAATAAGTAGAAAGCGACAGCGTGAGAAAGTCTTTCTTTGGTAAACCAATAAATTAAAGAAGACCTGGAACCGGAGGAAGCCAACAAGAAGTGCATATAAGCGCCAAATGGATGCTTTGTCAAAATGTGAATAAATCTACGAGGAAATCATATAAATCTTAGAAAAAGTCGCAATTCATAAACTGAAGAATCAGTTCTCACGCATCTAGAGTTTTTTTCTCCTTTTGCAGACTTCTAAGAAGACGTCTTTGATTTTTGTGTTTGAAAACAGTCACACATCAAACTTCCTTGTCCATATCCCTGAAATAGCGAGCATCCTCAAAAGAACAAATAGCAATTTTATAGATTCCAGATCTGTAAAACACAAAATCCATTATGAAACACAAATGCACATCTATCTATGCGGAATATGACTGCACCTTTAAGCACTCCGCGGTGCCCCACCATCCACAAATAATACTTGTTACATCTTTGCAATGTAAAAAAAAGAGATAAACACAAACATATGTCTTTAATGTTAAAGTTATGCTTGTTTATGTTGTTATTTATCGTATCACGACTTGTGGTTTCATTCACAACTTCTTCTTGTACATGGCATAAAAGCGTAGCCCACTCTCTTTTCTTCATTCCTCCTCAATCAGACTGCTTTGATTAGGTATAATATAGTGTGTATATGTATGTAGGTGGAAATGTGCGATTGATTTCCGTTTATTTTATTTACCATCGATTTGCATGTCATACAGGGCGTTCTTAACTTAATTGCAACCAAACTTCAAATCATCAGCCGCACAAAGCATTTACCATTAGAACACTGTAATGAATAAAATACACATTCATTATGCCATCAAGTTGATTTTGTTGTAAATTGAGCATTTATTTTCACTTGATTATACAATTTGAAGACTTGTTTATTATCTATAGACAATAATAAACCGGTTAAATATTTGCAATAAACAAAACGAGCTTTAATCATATGTAGAAAATGTTAAACTAGTAGTATATATTAACGAATAAATTGTATATAATTTTGCATTCGAGTTGTTTGCTTCTTTCAACGTTAATGAAGAGCACAATTTGTAAACAAGCTCAAAGTTAAGTGCAATGGTACATTGATTGAATTGTTTTTGCTGGCCATTGCGTGCACCTCACTGTTCTTGCGGCCCAACATTAATGACGATAGGAAATGTTGGTAAAATGGAAAAAATAATAAGGTGGAAGAGAGTGTAGTAAAAACGGTGCTATGAATGGCTGCTTCGAAATTATATAGCGAAATTTCGCTCGAGGGTAACATTTTCCATAAATTTTCAACTTTATTGGGCGGTAATTTACTTTTTCTGCTCTCTTTCTTTACACTTTTTCGTGGCAGTGATTTCTTTAAATTTGGATCTATTGATATCAGACCGTCTTTATGCGCTGATTATTTCCAATCATTCGCTGTTTATCTTTGTCGAAATTTACGCGATTAATTAATTCAAACCTGTTTAAGGATCAGACTGGAGGCGGAAATGGTCGGTTTTGCGATTTTTCATGTCGTTAGTGCAACAGTGTTGCGCGAGTTTATTGCGATTACCGATTTAATAATCACCCTGTATGGTTGAAAGTTTTGGAAAAAATCAAAACTCGTGCCTCCTTCCATTCAATCGTACTGATTGATGGCAAACACTTGGCTGTCAATTTATAAACCAAAAAGACAATATATCCAGCCATCATATAAAGACATTTAAATCATAATTGATTGGTGTACGGCTTAACAAGTTTCGCGTGCTCTTTAAGATTATAGCGAGCATTTACGTAATTATTACCGTCTTGCGTTTTTTCCTTCCTTTATTTGCCCACCATTTCTCACTTGCGTTATTTTTTGTTCTCATTTCAGTTGACTTGCTCTCGTATACACAGTTGTGCCGGGGCTTCATGTTACAAGAATATATACTAAGTATTACTTTTTTCTCTAAAACGATACAAATCTTTTCTATTTCCTGGAAAATGTGTGTACCGCATAAACGCCGTGTAATAGTTTATATTTTAATTAAAATTAAAATGTCTAACCGCTAATAATAAACTGAGAACGCTGTTTACACTTAGGAAAATGCTTCCACTTTCGACTAATTGTAATTGTTTTTGTGAAAAGCGGCCACACGTGGTCCCTTTCTTATTGGAAATGTTCTCTTTGTTTACGATTTACTTGAACTTATATTTAAATGTTCTTTGTTTTAATACTACATTTTAGTGGAATTGAAGAGAACAAGTGCAGTTAAAGCACTTGTTTTATTTGTTCGGGTGTAAAAAATGAATAAACTTCCATATTAGATGTTTTTTACACACCCTGTATCACAAACGTCCTTCAGTTTTCTATTAATCACACAATAGTTGAGCAAGAAAGTTTAACGATTATTATTTTTTTCTTATCGCTCTTTCCTCGATAAATAGCTTTTTTATTGGACATTAAAAGAGCCGCATGTTTTACGATTCGAGTGTATTTTGTCATAAAAATTAGCCTAAAAACGAACCACTATATTTCTAAACAAATTCAAATTCGTCCGTTTAATCGCATTTTTCACATGGCATTATTATGTTGTGGGGTGTGTTAATTGCGAACCTCCAGGGTGGAATTCCACCCATTGGGTGGTCGTCCGTGTTTTATTCAATAACATATGTTGGCCATTTTTATACATGCTTCAGGTTATAGAATAAACAGAAATTATACTAAATTCTTAAATATACAATTACAAAATATCATAATCGCACATGCGACTAATTCATTGAACTAATACTTAACGCACTCGACTATTTTTATTAGTTAGTGAGTAAACATTGACAAAATACGACCTAATTTATAGTTTTTTTTATTTAACAAATAGATTTAGAATTGGCCTTCACGATAACCAGATAAATGTTTAAAATCAATTATGGCAATTATTATATAAAAATACACTTAACAAAGTGAGATGACATCATGGGATTGTTGTCTTTGGTGTTTGTACCTCCGAAATGTCATCATTTGAATACAATTGCCGATAAAAAAATGACACGAATAATGAATTAGTTACATTAAAGTGAAAAAGTTTTTTTTATATTGTTGACTTTTCTAATCAAGTTCTCAAAAAATTGATCTCCTTATCAAAGATTTCGTAATGTTGGGCACCTTTAAGCAAACTGTTCTAAATACGTTTCTCATCACAATCTGATTCTGATTTATTTTTAAGGGATAAGTTCGTAATTAACAACTCATAAACTTGTCATCCAATGAATTATAAACAAATTTCTTCAAGTCCCAAGAAATTAGATATAAAATCGACTATTAATTAATTCATTCAAGTATTAACCACTTGATTTATATGTTAATAAAAATAAGAACTTTATTGAATAAATCTATATTTCCCATCGTTTAAGGTTTAGACACATGGATATTTGAATTTTCCACACGACTAGCTAGTATAATAATAAATGTTTGATGATTTGAATGAATGACGTGCTATTAAAATTCTCATGAGAAACTAATAGTTGGTGCGCTTTTTAACTTCCGCTTCCAAAATTTTGGAATTCTTTAATCAAAGTTTCATAAATTTTACAAAATTCACCCACGTACTTACATACCTTGGATTCAACTAAATAGCAAATCACTTAAAGGAAGACGTTCTTCAGCTGTTGAATGGCCATGAGTACCATAACATTCTTCTGTCCATCCATTCCTATGTTCAACAATGTTTCATTAATAAATAATCAATAACAAGATATGCATAATTATGTAAATAATATAGTTGGTAAATTAAACGAAAAATCCCGCATTATTCGTATAGATTCCTAAGCGAACAACAAAGTTTATACTTCCTTATTATTAAAGACACAAGTTTCTGTACATATTTACAGTTAGAAAAGAGATTCATTACTAAGAAGACTTTTTCACAGTGTAAACAAATATGGTTTAATGCTTTTAAGCAAAAATAAATTCGTCTTTAATTAAATCATACTTATACACACACAACATTTGGTGCATGTTTTTATTTGAATTCACATTTCAAAGGGAATTGGTTACTGTTACTCTGTGTTGGTTGTGTAATTGATTTTTTTGTACATTAAAGTGCGTCTCTTTCGCTCTATGATGCTTTTAAACTGTTGACATGAAAAAAATCACAGCACAAAATTGAAAATTAGCCGAGTCTGTGTAAGTATCGTTTTTAATTCAATCTGAACAAATGGAAAATTGTTTTAAGTCATAAAGTTTACCTTTAATTAAAAAAAGAGATAAATGATTCAATTTAATTACACCAACGTTCGTATGTCTACTGTTTAATTTACCAATAACCATCATGCATGTCGCGATTGTTGAATTTTCCCAAGCAAAAAATGGTTTTCAGCTGAATTATGTGTGCTGTTAATAGTCGTTAAGACACTCAACATTCAACTAGTAGCTACACCATTTCCTCCATAAATTTGGCGCCGATTTTTGGCAGACTTTCATAAACTGTTTACTTTTTCATTTCTTGCAGAGGAAGACATCAACTTGTGCTAAAAAGAACAATTTTTTTTGCTTCCAAATCCATACTGCCGCGTTCCTATCAAATAATCGACTTCATTTAATTAACTCTTTATCTCTTTAATCTTGCACTTGATCCGTAATCAGAAAATTATTAATCTTGTCGAGACAAGTGGTGATTTTCCCATAAACCGTTTTGTAGGTGGCAATTTTGTGAAAAAGGTGTGTCAAGTATATGAGCACTTAAAAACGCATAGAAATTCAGGTGCACGGAAAAGTTGAAAGACCTCATCTAATGCCAGACACCAGCCAAATGGATAATAATTCAAGTTAATTAGTGGCCGAAATGGAGCATTTTCATCTATTTTAGAGACGTGTACCATTCACAATAAGACATAAGGTTTATTTTAAAATTGCAATTCTCCCTTCCAGTTGTATGTTGAGATGAAAATAAAGGTGTTTTGGATACCGTACCTGAAGAAATGTGACTCCCTTGAGATAAGGAGCCGCGGATCTCGTGTTCGTGGCACACGCGATTCCAAACCTCCTCATCATCATCTTCACTAAATACAAAACTCGCTTCTCAGACTATTCTAAGAGCAGTTCAATCTTATATGTTGTCGCGGGAACATGCTACACTCTAATCTAACAACAACTTACGCAATTCAAAATCTCTCTCGTCGAATATATACTGATTTTTCTTCAAGCACAGCAGAAACGTACACCTAGCCTTGAATGGAACCCATTCATTCATTTATTTACATACAAAATTGATAACATCATGATTTCATATAAATTGTGCTAGAAATTGTGAAGACAATTTTATTATAGACAATGTGGTGACGAATATGTGGCGAGTGATATTAATTTTCATAGTGTTTTCGAGTTCTGTTGGTAATGATGTGACAATTAGCCATCAGTTTCGCCATCCTTATTCGTACTACAAGCCCGCGCCGCCCACTAGTGTTACCAAAGTGCTAACCCGATGGAAGATCCTTCCGAAGTGCTGTTACAATTGCCATTGGTGTCAATTCAAACGTCTTCAAACGGTTATCTCTTCGACTCCGATTCCTCGTAAGTTTTCCGGTGCCTATTTATTGATAAAACAGTTTACGGTGTGTAAAAGTACAGGGTTACCTTACCTACTGTTTAGGAAACGGATGTTTGCATAATGCACCAAAAATGCCCTGTTGGAAGTTTTAACACTGCAGTTTTATCAGTGAAATGATTTGTTCTAATTTGTAAAATTTGTTAAAGTTAGTTAAAAACAATCGAGATAGAATAGGGTGGTACCATGAATTTTGAATAATCTTTTTGGATCCAAAATATGGAGTTAGTGGTTCCATAATCAAGCTTCAAACAATTTCAATTTTTAATATGCGTAAGCAAAGCATAAGCAAAGAAAAAATGCAACACATGTTACCTAATTAAAACATAAATATGCATTTAATAAGCAATCTAGAAGAAAAATCGAGATAATGGTTCTTTATGTGGTTCTGCAATGAAATTCCGTAGAATTTCTAAGTAAATCAATCAAGTGAAAATGAAATTTGTTATTTTGGATAATAAGAGCGCAGTCGAAGCTAATTAAAACGCAATTATACAGGCAATAAACAATCTTAAATAAAAAATCGAGATTGTGATTCCTCACATGTGGGTCCGCAATTGA
This sequence comes from Silvanus unidentatus, assembly GCA_963930825.1. Taxonomy (NCBI): domain Eukaryota; kingdom Metazoa; phylum Arthropoda; class Insecta; order Coleoptera; family Silvanidae; genus Silvanus; species Silvanus unidentatus. The sequence goes on from OZ005758.1 coordinate 5,331,890, forward strand.
ACAAATTTATTTATTGCACGCAAACACAATATCCACATACATATGTAAATTTCGCCTCTTTTCTCCTCTTTGAATGATAAGGATTTGTGTACGGTTCGTGTTTGATTTTCTTTCGAATTCAGGTCATCAGATAAAACTGTCAATTTCTTTAAACAATTTGCGTTTTATACTGCGTTTTCTGAAAAAGTACAAACTTTATTGAAAAATCCGTACCCAATAAATTATTCTTCGACACGTGCCTGCACAATAGCAAATTCAATGTATACTGGTAACATAAAGATATTCCAGGAATTAATTGCGCCTATAGAAATTTGCCGATGGAATAACGAAACCACAACTAGAAACGCGTAAAGAATTGTTGTTAGAGAGGATTTATTGAAGGAGGAGGTGGACATTTGTTTATTTCATTTCGAGTTTCAATTGGATAGGGGCTCAGTTCGCCTTTTAGAGCCGGTCCTGTCTCCAAAGAATGAAAATTTCACAGACGTTTTTTCGGCTATAAATTAAAATTGCATGGTTCAATCATTCAAATTTATTGCCAGTAATCAAACTCTCTCCCAGACAAACACACACACACGTATAAAGAAAAATAATTCGTTTGTTATTGGCCGATCCATCATTGTCTACTGATTGAAACGATTTTTTGGCTAGAACGCAAATATCTTCAGGTGAGAGGAAGAAAATAATCAATTCACTATAGAGAGAAGAGTGGATTAATAAAACTGTTGCCTGAAATTGATCGATTCGACATTATAAAGTCAAATATAATTAATAGTTGAATAGAAAAAATATGTTATATTAAGCCAAATGTAATTAATGTTAATAACAGGTTATTAGAAGTTATATTTACATGTTTCTAGTGGTGTTAATTAATCTATTTTCAAGTAGTTGAATAGTGAGTGGAAAAAATGATTTAAATAATTTATTAAAAAATTGTGGGCGTTAATACATTGGCTTTCACATTGCATTCAATGAAGATATCATGTTACTTTTTAATGAATGACCTAATGAGTAGGCATTTCATTTCATTTCTCTTCAACATTTAAAATTATTAATTCTATGTACCGTTTTATTAATAAATTTCAACGTGTCTCTTCAGAGACGTGTTTGTTGTATTGATTCCATGGAATTATGTAGTGTCTATTCCGATGTGGGTGGAAAATATTTTTAACTGAATTTGGAAATGTGCATTAGTCATTTTTAGAAATTCAGTGACCACAACACATAAATATAATATTTACAAGGAATGGAAATCTGTTCAGGAAGTAAATTTTATAAAATTTATTACCCAGTCTGTCAACACCTAATTCAACTATATTATATTCTTCAACGATTTATTGATTTCATAAATTGCGAAGTAATTCATATACACCGGTGTGCACTCCTTTATTTTCAATATAATTCTTAACCATTCAATATTTCCAGTTCATTAATAATATGAAATTGTTTATAAAAAGAATGGGATTAGTAGCATGTTTTTATTGTTTTATTTTATTCTGTTTGGTTTTTTTTTAACTCAGGAAAACCAGCTTTTATTTGCGTTTTCTTCCAACAAATCAGAAAATCTTTGAGTAATGTTTGCTGTTTGTGGAAAAACGAGCAATAAAGCCATCAATGCCGTTTTTTTATTAATCTTCCAATCTAGAACACTCGACAGATAAATCGTTTTCAAGGAAATACCAGATTTCATCTAAGTAAATCAAAATAATGTAGGAAATGAAATTTTTGTACCAGATCGTACGCTACATTGAGCGATGGGGTACTCCCTAGAGTACCATTTGTCCTAAAGACTTTAATTTGCCTGTTTAAAAGCAGTCTCTTGACTTCTGTGCAGAAAAACCAATTGAAAAGAACTTATCCTCGGCAGCTGCACGTATTCAAGTGAATTTAATCAAAGCTATGTACATAATTTGTCAGTTGTCGTAACAAATCACATAAACACGTGTCACAGGTGTTAACATGATGATTAACTACTAATATAAGATATAATTATATATTAAAAGCAGAATTCCACACGGAGAGAAAGAAAAAGGCAGACACAGACATGCATCTACCTTAACTGCTACCGTATCTTACAGTGTTTTGTTTGTTCTTTTAACACAAGAACAATTTTAACTGCTCATTATTTTCCTCATTACTATTCTATTAAATGTACACATATAAGTAATGATGTTTGTTAAATTTAATTTCTCTGTTAAATTCGATTGCCATCAAAAAACAATAAGAAAAACGAAATAAGTTTTATTACATACACATGTAATGGGAATAAGTGATTTTTCTTCTTGTATCCGTCTGTGATCATCTTCTTGATACACTCTATGGGGCATATAATATGTATAATAAAATATCATCGACCTTGTTTTGACCATTGGAAAAACGGCCCACGCCAATCTTATTAAATTGGGTGTACCTACCTATATCCATTTTGGTTGTTTATTTATATTCGTCTCTTTTGGTCATAAACGTTTTTGTTGAAAATGGTCATCCATAGAACTTATCTATTATAATATTTGCATATATTTACAGATAAAACACTATACACGTACCTATCGATGTGTATTTATAAATTTACCTACCACGAGCTTTGATGTATTAAAGAGATTTCCTTCATTTGCATAATTATAGTGGAATTGTTGAGGCGGTATTTTATTGATTCGCAGATTTTATAATTTATTTCTACATTTATAAATAATTAATGTGAATTTTAATTTTTAAGTAGCTAAACAATTTGCCGTGCAATTTGCAATGTGATTGAAACTGTAGACATTATTTATTAAAGTTGAATTAGTTTACCTATGGAAATGGAAAAACTGTGTTTTATGCGAGGTTTTATGCTTCAAGCTTGATCATTACACAAATGTGGAAACAAATTATGTTTCTGCAAGCTTTGTTTATTATTTAGAATTCTGAACTTACTCACATATGCAAATGATTATTATCAGAACACCCTGTATGAATTAATTGCCAATTCGACAACTCCTACAAGCCCCTTAAAAATATTTTTTAATACTATTACACTAATGGTATCATTAACTGTTTCTTCTTTTTCAGCACAAATAACTAAATACAGACAAGTATTATCGCCTACACAATACTGAACACTCATTACATTGTGAATAATTTTTTTTTTTTAAATTATTGTTTCTTCACAAAAGCAATAGGAGAGACTGGGTTCAGTTGACTCATAAAAACCGAATCCAATCATTCAATTCTTTGTTCAAATGCATCTTTTATCCCACTGTGCCCGGCTCTCCCTAATTCTTCAATGAAACTGTGATGAATGAATGTGTAAAACGTAATTACCAAAGCAATAATCTCGGCAATAATATTAATGAACTAATAGAACTATCCTTAACAATTGCAGCATTTACCATCTCGTTTAACTAACGGTTTCAAATACCTGAATTTTCGATAGCTTATATAATGGGGAATTGTTCAAGGTGCTAATACTATTACAAACATGATTGACAAATCCCCTTATGTGGATTTGGAATCAAAATTTCTTCGCAACATTAAAAACGTATCAATTAAGAAGCGTGCATTAAAAAACACTAGGTATTAAAGATTTTTTATTTACCTGATAATTACATGTATATTCAAGGACCACACGCACACCGTCCTCTTCAATTAAACTAGAACCGTTAAATTAATTTGGTGACTGTCGCACCAGAAAAAACGGAAAGAACTTTATAAAAATAGCTGAAGGGGCGTGTATAGAGCATAAAACCTCATTTTGATAATGAAGAATCATCCATCTAGTACCTAGAAAACGATCGTCTAATATCTTCGTGATCAAATCAACTGATACACAAAAGTCGAGATCCAAATGGGATCAGATTTGTATGTCGGAACTTTAAAGGGACACAATTATGAAATGCTGTCATTCATGATTTTTATCAAGTCATATACCTACATGTAATATATCGGTATATTAATGTTATGCTGTTTACCACCTGCACCGAATTCAATTTATTCATTCTGTATGATACAGGGTGTTTTCCGTTCCCATCCCACTTGAGCTAGACATCTAACAGTATATTTTCAGTCCATCACTCATCGCTATAGTTAACACCCAATGAACTCTTCCATTGGGAACATTTCGTAAATGTGGCCGCAAATCACGTGCGATTCTTTTAACTCGATTAATTGCTGTTCTCGCACCGAAAGTTGCATTTTTTTCGGAAAATTATATAATTCAGTGCCAGCCTAGCGGGCACACCTTCTCCTGTAATGAACCCATTAAATATTTTATCGAGAAATGCATTCGACACTCTGTAATTTCGGAACCGCCAATAAAGTTTGCGTTAAATAACAGTTCACAAAAACTTAGAAGCTACCTATTTATTTTCATCATTTTGTTCTAGCTTGTGAATGTTCTAAAATTGGCTCGTTGTCGTTGAGTTGTGTGGATGGAAGATGCAAATGCAAGAATTTGTTTGCGGGGAAAACATGCGACAAATGCATTGTAAGTGCAAAATGAATTTGATTTATCGTTTTTTCTAACGTTAAAATCCTTCAGGTCGGATACTTCAAGAAGAACATAACTGATACGGTTGAATGTGAAGATTGCAGATGCACTCAGTCCGGTTCGATTCATAGTGTCTGCAATTTTGACGACGGACAATGTGTATGCAAAGAAGGACATGAGGGGAGACGATGCGAAAAGTGCAAGAAAAACTGGTACAGGCCTCGCGATGATATGTCATGTCAAAGTAAGAGATGCAATTTTATATATATAATTTGTAATTATCAAAATCAATTCCAGAGTGTGATGAATGCAATGAAGAGGGACATATTTGCGATAACGCAACTGGTAAATGTGTCTGTCCACCGAATAGTCAAGGAGAAAAGTGCAGTGAATGCACTGAGAATGCATGGGGACACAAACCGAATATTGGTTGCGAGGTGAGATCTAAATATTCGGAATTGTATCAGTAATTTTCAACGTCCTTCTTGTAGCTTTGTCCAAATTGCACCAAAGAAGGTCGCAGGGATTCTAAGAGAAAGTGTAACAAAGATACAGGAAAATGCGAATGTAAAGCGGCCTACAATGGTGAATTGTGTAATGTCTGCGCCTCTAATTATTATGGTTACCCCGATTGTAAACCTTGCAAATGTAATCTATACGGAACTGAAACACAAGAACCAAAAAGAAATATTTGCAATAGCAGTGGCTCATGTACATGCAAGGTACTGCTCTCGACAATTGCAAAAATGACGAATTAAATTTAACGAGGTTTTCATTTTAGAAAAATTGGACGGGCAAACAGTGCGACCGATGCATAAAGGGAACGTTCCTATTAAATTTACAATCAACGAAGACATGTGCCAAATGCTTCTGTTTTGATAGAAAAAATGGATCAAATACTTGTCAGATAGCGAAACCCGATGAGCTAGAGAAATACGGAAACATTTATTATAATAATTCAATTCGGACAAGTACCTGTGTAAGTGGACAATTTAAAAAATAATTTTTACACTTACTCCCTTTGTTTGCAGGATAAAGGTAATTATTGTTGGAATTTACCTTTAACATCGCTGAAATTTCCTGGTGATTTTATTCACTTTTACAACGGAACTCTAACACTTGATACCAAAAAAAAGCCAAATCACCGCGTTTTTATAACATCTAAAATCATGAAGACAAACGAAAGAGTTGAAATCACTGCTTTTTTTGATACAAAACAAGTTCGATTAGTGGAAACAGATTGGCAGTTTCACAATCATCCTGAAATACCTTCAATCCTGAAAGATTTTTGCAGAAATACAAACCCAAATTCAAGTACGAATCTTAGTAGAGACTGTTTTTTGGTAATATTACAGAATGTAGAAAATATTACAATATCGTTTAATGAACCTCGCAAGAGAATAAATATAAATGTATTACCATCAAACATTGAGGATACAAATGTAGAAAAGTGCACCTGTCCTGATCAATACACTGGATTATCATGTGAGAGACCAAATAATGGGTATTATCGCTCATTCGAGAATCCTACAAATGAAATCGAAAAGATGGTTGGAATAGCAGTAAAATGCAATTGTAACGGCCGCTCAGAAGAATGTAATGCAGCCACTGGATATTGTGAGGTATGTTCCAAAAATAACATTGACAATTCCGATCATAATGTTTTTTTTTTCAGAATTGTACTGGATATTCGACTGGTAAGAATTGCGAAAATTGCATAAAAGGGTACTATTTGGACCATGGAACATGTTCGAAATGTGACTGCAATAACAATGAAAAAAGTTGTGAACTTGACAGCAATGATGAACTCAAATGCATATGCAACGAAGGTACGTTAAACACTTACTCTAATTACTTAAACTAACTTTATTAAATTAGGGTTCGAAGATGCAAGTATGTGTAGACATTGCAAAACGGGTTACTATAAAGAAGGCAGTAAATGTTTAAAGTGCGATTGTGACAAAGACGGTTCCAAAGAAGACACGTGCGACGCAACAGGCAAATGTCTATGCAAAGAGGACTTTACTGGAGAGAAATGTAATCAGTGCAGAAAACCTCGGTATTATTTCGATGGCAAAGTGTGTGCAGGTACGTGAAAAATTGCAGTTGCTTTTTGTGTTTAAAATGTAAATATGCCTTCTAGCGTGTGAAAATGATCAATGCATCCAACTGCTATTCCATGAGATCGATAATATGAACAAGACGATATCGCAAGCTTCTAATCTTTTCTCGAAGATAAGTAATCCCCCATGGCAAAAATTCAATGAGTATCTGTCCATTAATACGGAATTGCATGAAATCTTCGAAGACAAACTAGCTGATGCAAATATTATTTTGAAAGACAGTCGTATCACTGATTTTGAAGATAAAATCATCATCATACAGAAGAAATTGCATGACGAGGCAAATCCGAGTCAGAACTTTTATATACAATCTAAAGAATTGGGGAATCAAACTAAAACCTTATTGCGCAAAATAAAAAAAATCATAGAGGATTATGATAAAAACATTAAGGAAATTAATGAAATCGCGCGAGCGCCCTCGAATCACTCTAAGGCCTTAGCAGATGCCACGAAGTCACTGAAGCATATGGACAGTATCGAGAAGTATTTTAATCGCAATTATAATAAACCTCACTTAGGAAGATGCAAAGGAGTGGAAATGAAAATTCTCAATTACAATGTTACCACCGATATACAGCCTATTAAAGGGATGTTCAAAAATTTTAGTACTTCTTTGGATTCAGTTACAGAAATTCTAGAAGAAATTGAAATGAGTATATCAGATATTGAAGAAAGTAACATAGAAAATTCTGAAAGAATTGAAAACTTGAAGTATAATATCAGCATAATCCACAAAATGAAAGAAAACATTGCCACAGCTGAAGAATATTTGAAAACAATAAAAGACTATGGGGATTACATGTCAAATTTGTCGAGTGAGTTAGACACTATAGATTTTGAACCATCTGAAAAATTAGAAGATGAAATTAATAAGGGTAATGTGGAAAAATTGAACACACTATTTCTTCTTGTTATCCAACATGTGGAGGGATTGGAGCAGTATGTTAATGGATTAAAGGCAATGTTTCGTAATAAATCAATTGCAGAAAATCCAGCAGCTAATTATGTGAATATCGTAAAAAAAATTAACGACACCAGAAGTGCTCTGCTCCATGCAAACGAAACAATCACTTTACTTACACAGAGAATTGAAGAAGGCAGTACAAATAATGGCTCTTCAGAACCGATAGGGGTCAAAGCTTTGCTATTGCATGCTAAATCAGATAGACTATTAAAACGAGCTTCGAATATTAAGAAAAACCCCCGATTAGGTTTGATTGACACAAATATAGATAACAGTAAGGATAAGTTGTACGAATATGGTAAAAGTAATAATAAATTACTTCAACGAATTCAAATGATGAAAACTAGTGCCGTTGATTGGGCAGCGATCTTGAAGAATTTAAGCGGAATTGACGAGATTCGAAGGATTCAAAACGAATTAAACACATTAAATTTGACAAGTCAGTACGATTTACATAAGCATATCATTAAATATAAACAAATATTGTCAAAAGAAGGTATGTTGTTGGATGAATTTAAATTTTCAAGTGTTAATTCGAATTTCTTACAGAGAGGGAAAAGTTCTACAATGAAAATGATGAACTAATCGAAAAACTAAAAGATATTAAACAAACGGTCAACAACGGAGTCAAATTGATTCAAAAACAGGACGAATCATTTAACAGTTCCCGCATAAATTCGATTACCAACAAAATAATGGAACTTAAAAATAGTATTTTATACGCCAGACAAGCAGCAAATGAGGTACGTTTGATTTAATTATATTGGTTCTTCTACAAATCGCGATTTTAGGTGCATGTTGCAATGGAGTTAAATAAATGTTCTCGAAAATATCGCGTTCCAAACTCGTTGGGCGTCTGGAAAAATGTGAAAGTTAAATTCAAATGCACTAACTGCATCTTATTTAAAGCATTAAACAGGAACAAAACAGTCACATTGACTGTTTACAATGGAAAAGTGCACTTTAATTTAAATCAAAGGGAAATATTGTCTTTAAAATTGCGAGAAAACGCTGAAGAGACTGTTAGTGTAGAGTGAGTCAAAATTACTGAATACTCGGACAAAATATGAAATCAAACCACTTTCTAGATTTCAAGTACCTGTGGTCACTCTAGTCCTATCGGAAAACGTAATGCGGGAAAGTACTATTGTCGAGGAACCCTTCTACATGCCCAGTACCATCGAAGTTGGAGGCACAGAATCGATCCAAAACGGGTATATTTCCAGTCTTCATATGAACGATGAGAAAATCGGCCTATGGAACTTTATGGAGACAAGCGGAACCTGTTATGGAACGGCTAGCGAAGAGACGAGTCTGGAAAAGGGTGAAAGTTACTACTTTGTTAAAGACGCTTATAAAAAGTACGAAAAGAGTAATTTAAATGTGAAGGAAATCGGTATGACATTCACGTTTTCTACGTTCGACGAGAATAGTCTAATTTACATGGCCCAAGATACCACCGTAAGTAAATTTTGAAATCATTTAAACAATTCTTCAGTTCCAGTTTTCTTTCAGAATTTGTCGTCCTTCATAGCACTTCGACTGGACGATGGACATCTAAAACTGCATGTTCGTCACATAGACGGAACAGAAATAATTTTAGGCACGGAAAATCGATATAACAACGGTGAGATGAATGTTGCTGTGATTGGAATGCAGTACAACGGGGCAACTGAAAAGTACAATCTAACTATTAATAATGAGCACGAATTCAGCGAACGACCATTGAAAAGTAAAAACGTGTTCAAAATTAGAAAATCACATCAGTACCTTGGCGGTGTGAATCCGATTTTCGATAATTCCAACTTACCGTTCGATATTCCGTATTCGTTTCAAGGTTTTTTGAAGCATTCCACGGGACCAACGAATTTAATTATGGAGAATGGAGTTGCACAGTATCATAATGTAAGACAATATATATTGACTTTTTTATTATTAAAATTTGCTTTTATAGTTGCAGTATACAAAAGCTTGGTTCAATGGAAACGACTGTCTAACATTATCGACCCTTAAACGACCGTTAAAAAGCGTACGATTCACTTTCAGACCGATGAATAGTTCGAGTTTCCTAGCGAATATCACAAATTTCGGTTTCATTTCCCTGAACAACGACCATATCGAGTTTAAATACGGTCAAAATACGTTTATAATGATTAACCTGATCAAACTAAACGACTACAACTATGTAATCATCAATAAAACTCATTTTATCGCGAATGAAGAGGCCATTGAGGTTGGCAAATTGAATTTCGGGCATGTAGAGACTATACATTTTGGTTGTAATGAAAACTTTCCATATTACAACGGTGGAATAAGCGATATATTTGTGGACAATATGTAAGAAACGCTATTTTCATTATCATTTCACTGTCAACATACTGTTTATTTGTGCAGGCAAGTTTATCTGAATAAAAGCACAGTGAAAGAGTGTCGACATGTAGAGATAGGCAGAGAGCGACCGTTCTCCTCACAAGCGGAATTGAAAATGTTAACAGCACCTGAAACAACAAATAGTATGCAAAATACGGAGGGGTGTGCCCCAATAAGTCACTACACGACCGATGAAAGGGCGGTTAAATTTGGCGATAAACCAAACAGTTATGTGTACATAAATAGTCCATTTTGGAAGAGGGATTTTAAATTGAAATTTGACTTTCGAACATTTTATCCGGATGGCTTGTTGATTATTTCAGCGGTATGGTTCAATAGAATTTGTTGAAAAAGTAACAGTTGTAAACTTGCGGATCATTTTAGGCTCCATCGAAGACCCATTTCAATTTTCTACAATTACAAAAGGGGAATATTCAACTGTATATAAAAGGACGTAAGAAAAAGACGTTGTTTACTGATAATGTGAATGATGGAATGTGGCACACCGTGCGTATTTCTACGGTAGTCAGTAATGTGAATAGAAAAAAACGAAAACTGGTCGTCAGTTTGGACGAGAATCCAAAGAAAGTGGTCAACATTCCGAGGAACACGATTAAAGGGGAGATTTATTTGGGGGGAGTTAGTGAAGACTTTACTAATTACATCGAATTGGTAAGGATTGCTAATTTGTTAATAAATTTCAGTGGATATTACACTTCTCTTTCACTGCTACAGAAAAACAACTTGCTGCCATTCAGAGGATGCATGAGGTCGGTTGAAATCAACGATTTGGAGCAAGAAATCGTGAAAAACAGCAACATTGGACAATGTTTTCCGAGTGTGGAAGAAGGAGCTTATTTTAGTGGGGACGCGTACGCGATTTACAGTCCGTTTTTCTCACCACTTTTTATCCCCTTTTAATGATTTTTATGTTATTCCAGAGAGCAACTTTCAAGTAAACAACATTCTCGAACTAGGATTCCAATTCCGCACAGCTGAACAAAATGGCATTCTATTGAGTGTATCCAACAATAAAAATAGTCCAGCTTTGTCTGTAGAACTCCAGAATGGGGCTGTCGTGATGACTGTCGACATGGGAAACGGAATTATTTCCAAAGTGACCAACAATTTAGATTCGGAATTCGCGTTATGCAACAACAAGTGGCATAATGTGACCGCTTTATATTCAAATTCAGAACTGACAGTGAATATTGATGGCATTACAAAAACTTGGGTACAATCCGATGTGAATTCGTTAATGGACGAAATCGACGCTCCACTTTACATTGGAGGCTTACCAGGTAATTAAAGTTATTCGAGTTATTTATGGAGATTTTATAGTTTTTGTTGTACCGCTTAGATAACGCTCCAATTGGAACATTAAAAACAAGAGAGAACTTTAAAGGATGCATAAGAAATATGAATATTGAAGGAATTCTAATGGACTGGACTGACATGGAAAATTTAAATAATATCTTATTAAATTCGTGTCCGATCACATAAAGCAAGTATTATTTTGTTACATTGTATTATAAACACTGCCATTTTGTGTAAATAACTTAAATGTACATAAATAGAATTTTTATTTAAATAAAAGAAGTCAAATAATAGCGAATACTTTACTTTTTTTATAGTTGATAGCGCAAAAGTAGAGGGCGCTGTTACCGTAATTGAAATTTATGCTTTTAAAGTTCAATGTTTCTTGTTTACCAATTACATCAGTATTTATAATAAAGATGTATTTAATCATTATATTAAATAAATATGTTTATAATCTAAATTGCTCCAAAATTAAACTGATTAATTAGCGACAAACGTTTCAAATAAATACATCCTGATATTGAGTAATATAACGACAGTTTAGCAAGAAAACAAATTATAATTTGTAAACGCGTTTAATTAGTTTAAAACGAACATGAACATATTATTAAAATCATTATGCATCTGCGTTGTTCTGCAATTCGGGTATTACTTTTGTCAGTGTGATAGTAAGGTGTCGATAATAAATTCTTCAAAACTCAACAAAACCTTAGATAATTGGAAAAATACTTTAAACAGTCGTTTAGACAAGTTATTGGAGGATTTTGAGAAATCCAATAAAAAAAACAATGAATTTAAGAAAAAAATTCAAGAAAAAAAGAATCGAATTATCGCAGATAGGAATCGAGTAAGTATTCAATTATGATGAACCGTTACATAATTCAATACCGAATGATGTATAGTTTCTTTCAGTGATCGATCTAAATTGTACCGAAACCGTATTAAATATTATTCCCAATGCATTTAAAGAACGATTACACAACATAACATTTTCCTTTAACTGTGAAAGAAGCTGTTCCTTTTTTAAATTTACATTTGATAATTTTGGGATCGTATGGGAAATTCATTTTTACAAAGACGATACTGGATTTATTTTGAAGAAAAATGAAACAGTCATTCTCCATTTGGAAGAAAATGTTTCAGACGGCTATTTAACATTCATAAATACAGACAATAAGTATAGTCTATATTTGAAAAGTTCTAATGGTACAGAATTTCCATTGGAATATAATTGTACTGAGACCTTGTGCGTTCCACTTTATACTCCAGACAAAATTTTTATCCAAAATCCAGAGAACACTAACGGCTCTATAACTAATTTTTTTTTGAATTATAATCGTATTAATTATTTTGGTCAAATTAAAGTCAAAAAGTATTGTACTAAAAAGAACAAACAGTAAGTGTTTCCTACTAGCACCAAGTTCCTAAATAAACATTTTGCAATTGTTGTTATTTCAGAAAAATTAAAAAACTCAACATATATGATAAAAGTAACTATATGATCAATGGCTACAAGTACTACGAAAATCTAAACGGAACTTTGGCAAGTTATACTGGTAGCTTCAGTTTTCCTTTTACAATAGCTACTTTCCAAAACAATAGCGTGATATTTTTGGGTCAGAGTACGAATAAAAGCAAAAAGGAGATGTTGAGACTTAGTTTAGTGGATGGTTACTTGAATCTATATGCGATGTATCACAACAGGTCAATTTTATCATCAAATAGTACACATCGATATAATGATGGTAAACGATACCACGTCAACATTGATTTTTCAAATTCTCTTAAAGAATTCGTCTTAAATATTTCGGATGAAATTGACACAAACAATATAGAGGAAATTTTAATTAATGCAAATGAAACCATAATGAAAAATAATAAATTTCGCCTTAGGCAATGGAACTATTATATCGGAGACAGTAATGAAAAGTTTTATGGGTTCATTTCTACAACGTTTTTCGAAACAGCCACTATTTCGTACAATTCTCATCAGGATTTAGTTAGTGAAATTACAGCAGTTATAGTTGTCACCCAAATTTACATATGATTATACAAATTCTTTTTAGGTCATATATGAACCAGTAACAGCGTATATTCTTCCAGGTGGAAATATTACATTAAATTTAACGTCTTTTGAGATAATAAAAGAAATTCGATTCAAAATTCTCCCATGTGTTAATTATGATGGCGTTTTTATGCAAATAAATAATAAAATTGAATTATTAAAAATGTCAGATGAATCAGTGGCATTTAGACCAAGGAAAACTAGGGTACCTACACCTTTAACACCAACTGGTGGTGTGAAAAATGTAGAGTTCAACACAATTGAAATAATAATTAATGAAACTATGATAGTTAATAATAACATAATTCTTGACAATTCAACTTTTTTAAACATATTGGGAAATGAATTTAAACAAATTACATTTGGAAGTTATAATGGTAAATTTAAAGGAATATTAAGTGATATTTACATAAACAATAGGTATTTTTTTATATCAAATTAGAATGCTGTTATATTAACCAATTTTTAGGAGTTTAACGTTCAATTCAACCACAGTATCAAGTTTTTTAAATGTCTCTATTGGAAAGGGAATCAAAGAATTTGCTTCCAAAAGTGAATGTGTGGGCAACATAACTTCAAAAGAATCTTCATAGTCTAATATTTGCCACCAATGTTTTATGAATAAATCGATCGTGAATACACCCCTGAAAATCGTTTGAATTTGAAATTTTTCTTTAACGCGCCTGTATAGAACTCTTTAATAGAATAGAAACTTAGATCTCCATCTATCCGAAATAGTATCCATTAATATAAGTGACTGCCTGTAAATACTTTGACAGCACGATCGCGTTTTGCTTTCAATGGTTATTTGACATAACACAGAGTGACAAAAAATGTTAACCACCGAAGACTAAATAACGTAATTAAATTTATTTAACAATAATAAAATGGCTAGTGTCGGTTTTAGGTGGTTGGACATATTAGAGAAAGAGTTTGACAAAGCATTTGTAGACTTAGATTTAGCAATAGGTAAATAATCTCACTTTATTACTAAAAAATATTGTATTGATAACTTATCATTTAACAGCATCAGAAAAACATAATAATAATCCACGTTATTTTCAGGTGAATTAGAATCAGAAGAGCCAGATGTGGTATTCAATGTACGCCAGAAACTTTGCACACTTAGTTCATGTTTCGCTCAGCTAACACATAAAGCACAAACGATTTTTCAAAATAGTGCCAAAATAGAGGTAAATATTATAAAAACACCTTTTTTAAACTACCATCCTATAGTTACCTAACAATGAATGTAACCGAGAAGCGAAACCACTTGATTTAACTTTTAAACTTATTTTCTATTCAAAATTACCTACAAGTTCTTTGTTATAAGGTTAGAAATCTAAAATCGACCCTTTCTCCATCTCTGGCTCCTCTTCAATCGATTCGAAATTATTGTCCACCGACATACTTGCCGATTGACTGCTTGCATTCATAAACAACAACCGAATCTCATTCAACATCATCTTTTGTTCATCTTGAATGTGTTCGATTTTTTCCGAACACTTACATCCCTCCACCTTTTCCATAAAATCATCCAATTTCCTCTCAACAATATTTAACTTGTCACCAAGCATTTCATTATCTTTCGCTAATTTCTCCAAAATTACTTCACTGTTTATGTTACCACTTAAATTACTCTCCATCTGTCTCAGTGTTTTCTCTACATTCTTCCCTCCATTCATCTCCATCGAATTCCTACAAAATAACTTGCCAACATTTCATAAAATCTCGCATTCACACCTATACTTCTTCCCATCCAACATTTGTATTAATCGTTTCATGATCTCGCTTATCTCTTGCTCTATTTGCACTTCGTTCGATTGCAATCGGTGACAATTCTCCATAAACGCATCTTGACTCGAAATAATTTTATCCAGTTTCGCATTCGTGCTGGTCTCCTCCATTTCATCACTGTCGAATGTGATCTTCTCGAACGGCTCATTTTCCGGCTTGTTTAATATTGCTTCATAAATTTTGCTCAAATTAAAATGCACCTCTTCCCTGAGCTCCTCTAGAAGTTCTTTTAACACAGCATTGTTCTCATAAGCCGTCGTACTCATATCGCCCACCTAGCATTAAGATGTTCATTAAAACGTCATTAATCTCGTTATGTACTCACTTTGTTCGCATATTCATTCAAATCGTGTTTCAACTGCAATTCGATTGATTTTATTATCCTTTGCGATACATTCGCCAATCGTCCATTCGTTTCCAACATTCCTTCCAATTTGTCTTGTCCACTTTTGATAAATTCGTTTGTAATCTGAAAAGAAATATTGTCATATTTGTTGTACAAACTACAAATAAAACTCGCTACATTACGACTTTCTTCAATTTTAATAATCACTTGATCCATTAGAATTTTTTGTGCCATTTTAAATTCTCCTATTTCCGTTGTTAATTGTTGTGTTAATATAATATGTCTTGTTTTTAATGTCTCATCGAATTGTTCCAAGAACTTGTCACGATTCTTCATAGTGTTTTGTATTTGCATAAAGTAATTATTGAATTTATTGTCCATAAAATTGATTGTGTGCACTAAATTCTTGTACATCTCATCAAAGTTGCATTTTTTCTGATTGGTACGTTCGACTTTAGATAATTTCATGTCAAAATTGTTAAATGCTTTTGATTGTTCGTTAATTAGTGTTTCGAGATGTTGAATTTTCAGTAGCATTTCATCCTGTTGACGTGGTTTTTCGAATTACCAATGTGGGTTAGTCTATAAATGATAATTTACCTGATTTTGGACGGTCGTTGCCGCAATTTGCGTTATGTACAGACTTAATAGCACACCAGACCACATTTTACACACACAAAATGTCCAAGTACTGTTCAAGTGTCTTTATTATAGTTGGTGTTTAATGAATATGTCCAAGATAGTGCACAGGCGGCGGCTTTTATTTGAATTGCTTTCTGTACAGGGTCAGAATCTTTATGCCTGCATATGTGAAAAAAAGGATGCGTTTCAAGTAAAACTTTCATTAAACTTTAAATATTTAACTATTTACATAAACCCTCGTTGATGTTTTATTAATTTCGTTATCTGCGCTGTTAAATATATAAAAGTTTGTTTTGTTTTCTTATCTTTGGTGATGGTTGAATCCTGTTGGAAATAACACTCCCATAGGAAAAATTCACCTCTAACCTTGACTATGGTCTTGAAAATAAGTTTTTTTTCGCGTCAAGTGGCTGTTTTTGGCTACGGTTCTGGAACTTGTCAATTTTTATTAGCATTTTTATTATAATCGAGTCCCTGAAAGTGTTTTTTTTTATTTGTTTCATAAGCTAACGATTGTTTCAGGCGGAATTAATTCATATGCGTGCCGAACTAGTCGATTCAAAAGCAAAAAAAGAATGTTTGGAACATGAAATGCACAATTTTTTACTACAATTACATTCAACACAACTGGCCCAGATACCGGAAAATGTACAATTTAAGAAAAATGATCAGTATAACAACATCAGACCGGATATAAGTATTATTAAAAAGAAGTTGGAGGCCGAAATAAAACAGAGTCCATTGCATATTAATAAAAGTTGTTGTTGGAAGTTTTTAGTGTTCATAATGTAATTGGATTTTTTTTAGTTAATAAAGAATCGGAAGAGTTTAAACTGAATTCGCCCACTTTAGAACTAGAACAAGTCAAATCAGAGAACGCCCAATTACGTATAGAGAATGCAGCATTACGTGATTCGATTTTAGCTTTAAATAGCGAAGTGTATGGAGCGAAATTGGCTGCCAAATATTTAGACAAAGAATTGGCTGGTAGAATACAACAATTGCAACTATTAGGTAACAGTGCGGGTAACAAGATCTTTTTTAATAATATAGTATATAGTAGTGGCTGTAAACACGGTACTTTCATTTAGTTTCACACTAAATTGGATGTCGTTGTAGGTAGAGAAATGCGAGGAGATTTACGGGACAAGTTATGGCGACAATTGGAGTCTGAGATTTTATTACAACGTCATAAAACTGTTGTGAGAGCATGTAGAAGGAATAGTATGGTGTGTAATAGTGAGAAGTCATTACAAAAGCCAGAAATTGACAGTATACCAGAAAAGACTGAACATTTCGGAGATATTCGAACGGTGGTGGTGAAAAGGAAGCCTGGACAAGGGCTGGGAATTAGTATAACAGTACGATTATCTTTATGTGCAGAAGGAATTTTATTTAATTACGGAATATTTGTTTTATTAGGGGGGTCGTGAGCATGGAGTTCCGATTTTAGTATCTGAATTGGAGCCCAATGGGCCGGCTGCACTTTCTGGTCAACTTTATATAGGAGATGCAATTTTGTTTGTGAATGATCGTGATTTGAGACAAAGTTGTCATCGGGAGGCTGTGGGCATTCTGCAGCAACAGAATGGCGATTGTACATTACAAGTGCAGTATGTTGCGGCGGATGATAGTGATAATTCTCTTGAAGAAGAGGGATACAATTTTAGGTGAGTTAAAACAACGAATGTATGAGAATTTATTTATTTATGCAAATTTGCAGATTTTTTGATGATGAAGTGTGTACATTAAATAATTCAAATACGTTGGATGTTGGTGTGAATGCGAACGATTTATTGAATACACCAACGGCTCCTCGTACACCAGAATCAACCACCGTTAGTAGGTGAGTTGAATAGATTAAATATTAATATTTAAATAGATAGATGTAAGATGCCAAAGTTACTATTCTAAATTATATTTTATGCATTGTATTGTTTATAAACACAATTTACATTCGATGTAATACAAGTTTTTTTATTGTTTTACATGTACTTTTAAATATAGATGTTTATGTTTGTGTTTACATTGATTTTTATTTGCATACCTTTCAGCATGGCTATTCTATTTTTTTTCAGTGTTTTAAGAGTTAGGAAATGTTTTTCATTATGTTATTCTTTCAGGTCGTTAATACATTATTCAGTTTCAAAAGAACATTTGCATGCATTCCAAGAAGCGATTTATTAATTTTTTTCGGTTATTATTTTTGAGTCAATTATGTTTGAAAAAAGTTAGGTCCTGTCTGTCTTTCAGATCGTCTCGTCTAAACAGTCCCTTAATAGTAAACTCTACCACAGTTCCGAGCATATTAGACACACCAAATCTCTTGACATTCGATCAAGATGAACTCAACCACAATCTGAACAATTTCAACAATGTTATCTCAACAGAAGATAAGGAGACCGATTTGAATCTGAACATTGGTTTGACACATGAGATAAACAAGAATGTTGTAAACACCTTTGAACAGCCCTTGATATCCACCAGGAACGATGTTGTCTTAATTGATAACACCACAAATAATGTGATAAAATTAGAGAATTACAAAAAAGTGGATGTGATGTATTCAACAACAAATGAGAACTTCAATTGTAGCACAACGTCTTTAAATTCGGAAAACTTTTCCTCTCCCATGCAAACTAGTACCGATGTTTATTTAGATTCGGAAATTGTTAGCACTGATGTTGCATCGAACGATTCACAATCGCCGAAAAATTTATTAGCTCAAACGAAACCGAATAATTTTCAAGGGTTTGCATACGATGACAAATCGACGCATAACAATAAACCGTTGGAGTTTAATATAAAAAAGTCGCCACAGTTGTACGGATCGAATGAGTCCTTGTCGAATTTGAAGAGTGATCAGAGTTTGTTGAATTCGGGCGACAGTTGTGGCAGTTCACCAGTTCATAAAATCAATCGGGATTACAAGAAAGTGCGAAAGCACAAGAAGAAATATTTTGGCGTCAAGACACTTCAAAGTATCTTTAATAATAAAGGCGGGTATTCGGATATTTCAAGTACCGCTTCCGAAGTCGGGGATGATTTGATTCAACCGACAAGCTTACCGACAAGTTCTTTAACTGTGGAAGAGGACGTTAAAGAGTGTTATCCAGAAACAAGTGCCCATTTTGAAGAGAATATCCATTCCATCCTTTCAGACATTTTCGTGAAAAATTTCACGATGAATGATTCTACGTCGCAACCGAACGCTCCGTTAACGAAGATCATTAATAAGCCAGTGGGGATTAAGAAGCATTTCAGTATGCATGGACAGCATTTACGGGTTGGGAAGGCGTTAAGGTTGTGTCCAAACGAGGAAGTCACTCAAATGGAGAGCGAACAAAGGAAGGAAAAATTGTTGGCACGTTATGTATACAATGCGAATTCGATACACGCGGATGGAGTCGGTGATCCGGATTTTGGGACGCCCGTTTAAGTATTAGTAGATAGAATATGTTAAATTGTAAATGTGTTTTTCTAATGAATGATATGTTAATGGAAGCATGCTGAAGAGAGATCTAGTTTTTGCTTACGATTAATGTGTATTGAAAGAAAACATAGCATATATTAGCATATTTTATTCATGCATTGAAGGAATAGGTATTTTTAAATTAACAATTTCTATCGATAATTATAATACAGATATATTAACGGAGTCCCATGTGTACAATGGAACTCGTAATAATTTTTTAATATTCAGTAGTGCATGTAGCCGATATTAGATTGTCAGGTAATAAACATATATTCAATATTCGTATATGCTAAATAGCCCCATAATTTAATCATTAATGAAGGATCAAATTAGAATATAAAACAATACATAAAATATTCATAAAACTATTTATTAATGGATTATTTAGAGTTATGAATTATATGGTATTGTCAATAGTTATTCATTTATCGAACAATGTGGGAATCAAACTGGCTGAAGTACCTGGTTAGCACTTGTATTCATCCGATAATTGAGTAAATTAAACTCTACTCATGTTCATAATAAATTGAGGGGTTGTAATAATGCGCGATTTAGAATTCAATTTTTGTGGATCGCTTGTAGATAAAAATTAGAGGAAATCGAAGAGATATTTCCTTAGAAGTGCTATCTAGGTAAAGGTAAATATATTTGTCATATCTACCTAGAACTTATTTACGATGAGGATGACCTGACATTTTTAATGGTCTTATTTTTATAAAAATTAGCAATAGAATAACAAATAACAGTAAGTTCGACTCAATGTCCCATCACTATGGCCAGTAGGGTCCAGTTATGACGATGAAATAGTGTCGCAGAAGAAAATGTTTATACAAAATGCATTGGCAATTTAGATAGTTTTTAATATTAATATCCTCATCCGGCGAATATTCCCTTCGGAATCCAATTTGTCCATTACAGTTCCCACATGAACCCAATGTTATCAATAAATACATTTTGTTACCGAATTCTTTTGTAATAATAATAAGTATAAGTTTAATCAAAGAAATCAGATATAATAATTATTAATAGGTTTCAGATTTTTGAATTTTCAATCAGGTGGTATTACACGATTGCAAGATGTATGTATGTATGTCAATACTTTGAATCTATTAATCACACATTAAATGATTGAGAATGTAAAAATTGGTATCCTATATTTAAACATTTCGTGAAAACTTTGTATTGTATGCCAGTTAAAACACTTGAATAGTCTCTTGTTCTTAACTTTCCTACCAAGAATCATCTACAGCATCTAATTGAAGAACGTCAAATCAAATGCCTCAACTTTTATTCATTGTAACAATTGTTATCGTTAAACATATCGAAATAAAAGTCTTTTTGCTGCAATTCTATACTTTTCTTTCACTACTGTGAGTCATTAAAGAAGGAGCGTACGTACCAAAAAACAAATTCGATATTGTTTCTGTTGTTCTATTTCTCAACAACGTTTAGACTGTTTTTAACGTCTACTCACAGGGAAAACATAAAAAACTAACATTTTGGCTTAAATCTCGCTCATTTTTAATAATTTTAAAAGAGACTCGGCTAATGGAGTCATATAAATATAAAGTTATTTGATTTACACTGTAGCGCTAGCTTCAGTTCATTGAAGAAGAAGTTTTTTTACCATGAAATAATTTTAGGTTAGATTGGAAAACTCAATTTTGCAATTTATTAAAACCTGCTTTATTTTATTCTATTTAACTGAAAATGGATCAAAATACTAGCGAAAATGAAGAAGAAATGGTATTAATGTTTAAAATGTTACATGCATCACAGGATTTATGATTTTTCAATTTTCAGCTGGTTAGTCTGTTTAATGATGCAGCTTCAACTAATAATAATCAAGAGAAACTAGATATATTCTTTAAAATCAATGAATTACTGCTTCGACGTGCCCCTAATTTATTATCAAAGTATTTACAAAATGTCCTAAATTTCACAACAGACCGCAATGCGGATATAAAGAAGGCTTTAGTTGGCTTTATTGAAGAACTCTGGTAAGTTTTCTTGCTTGTTTCTAAACTGTTAACAAACCATTCCATTGTTTGTAATAGCAAAGTGCGGGAGACCCTCTTACCAAAAGTGATGTTAAATTTACATATGCTACTCTGTGACGAATCCATTCCAGTCCAAAAACGTGTTATACAAGCTGCAATTACTATTTACCGTCGAACATTAGCCTGGTTTTGTAAGGCTACTAATATAACTGATGAAATGGAAGCAGCTTGGAAACAGCTCAGTACTATTAAACTGGAAATTGCGAATATGATTGATAGCGATAATGATGGAATACGAACAAGTTCCGTAAAATTCTTAGAGTGTGTCGTCCTCTTACAAACCTATCCAGATGAGACGGAAAATCGACGTGCAAACGATTTCAGTTTGGACGACGTACCCCTTACGTTAAAAATCGCGAGACGACGAAAATTGGAAGAGGAAGCGAGGTATTAAGCAAGGCAATAATAATATAAAAACAACTTGTTGATTTTATGCATTTTCAGCAATTTATTCGAACTGTTGATAAAATTCCACGGTTCCCCGCATATTAGCAGTGCCAATCTGTTGGCATGTATTGGAGTGTTAACAAATATCGCCAAGAATAGGGCTGAATTTATGGTGCATGTTGTAGAGGCGATTGAGTCTTTATATAACAACTTCCCACCGACTTTAACCACAACTCAAGTGAATTCTGTACGTAAAAAGTTGAAAACTGAATTAACTGGATTAATAAAACATCCAGCTGGGTTTGATTATATCAACAAAATCACTCCAATACTCTTAGAACTCGGTAAAATACGTTAACTAATTTTTTTTACGAAAACTAATACATCAGTTTGCAGGTTGCAGCCAAGCAGAAATTACGAAAATGATCCCAAAACCAGAAGAGAGGCGAAAGTATTCAAAACGTGTCTTGTCCTCCGAATCGTCGATACAAAGTGCCTCGAAAAGGCCACGTTTAGATACAAATTTCGATTACGAAGACAATGACAGTTTGCCAGAAACGCCGTTTGTCTGGTCAGAACAAACTCTCTTAGAAAATTTAACATTGGAGAAAACAGTGTACTTGATAATCACGTCAATACCGAAATTACCCGCTACAATGCCAAGTGGTTTTCGAGAGAATTATAATAAATATGTAAAGAGTGGGAATGTTAACAAGAGCACAATTGCTGGTATATTAATAAATCAATTGGTAGACGCCGGTATAGCGCCGAGCAGTAGTAAAAATTTAAAAGAGAAAGAAATCGAAGTGAGTAGAAAGCGTGAACGAGAAAACGACGATCTGAAAGACGAGAAACCAGCTACAAAAGAACGTGCTAAAGTACCAAAAATAAAGACTTTGAAGTTGTCTGAAATTACGAAACCATTGGAAAAAGAAGCGAAAGAGAAATTGTTGATTAGTTCGATCAAACGTTTATTAAGCACAGACAAAATTAAAGTAATCCATCAGAAAGTTGTTACAACATTAGCATCAACATTTAGTCCATTAGTTAAAGAGACGATTTTGAAGTATTTACTGGACGATTTGAGAATGCATGTTGATATTGCGTTGTCTTGGCTCTTCGAGGAATACAGTATAGTACAGGTAAGAGATTTTGAATTGATTTTATGAACTTTATAGACGAATCAATCTTTTCCCAAGGGATTTTCTCGTGTTCCTCCACTACGCAAGGAAACCCAACGTGTGGACCAAGTTTACAACACACTTCTCTGCAAATTCATCTCTACATCTCTAAACGATGCTTTGGTTTTATCGCGTTTGTTACTAGAGGCTCCTCTTATAACTGACGAAGCCCTCGATCTGATTCGTCAAGTGTGTCAAGACGAGCGTAAATGCCATTGGGCTTTAGGTTTGTTGCGTGATTTAGCGATTCGTAAGCCGCCCAAACAACTGTTATTCCTCAACACTTTACTGTCTTATACGACGTACGAATCGAATTTAGTGCGTGACAGTGCAATCGGACACACTTTGGATTTACACAAACGTTCCGATTTGAAATTAGTGATTGAAGAATTTGCTCGTATGAATTTAGAGTTTTTAAAACTCCAAAGACCGCCAGAGAGTTTATGTGGACAGAATCAAGGCCGATTAAAGAGCGAAACGTGGAACGATGAGTTTATAAAAGCTTGTCTTTTGCCCTATGTTTCATTGTTGTCGAGTAATGAGGATTTAATACACGATTTGGCAAAGGTTTATATACAAACAAGTCCCGATATAAAGCGGATAATATTGCGATTGATTGAGAGTCCGATACGTGTAATGGGAATGGACTCGCCTGCATTGTTGAAACTGGTGGAAGAGTGTCCGAAGGGTTCGGAAACGTTAGTAACACGAGTTATACAAATATTGACTGATAAAGGGGCGCCAAGTGCTCAATTGGTGCAGCGTGTTCGTGAATTGTATAATACTAGAGTGTCGGATGTACGGTTTCTTATTCCAGTACTGAATGGACTGACAAAGAAAGAGATCATAACAGCATTACCAAAATTGATCAAGTTAAATCCGGTTGTTGTTCGAGAAGTGTTTAATCGTTTATTAGGACTGCATGGAGACAGTCCTATTACGCCAACAGAACTTCTTGTTGCGCTGCATTTGATTGATTTGGCAAAGACTGATTTGAAAACGGTTATTAAAGCGACTTCAATGTGTTTACAGGAGAAACAGGTAATTAATTGCAACCTAAAACGTGCGAATTTTAATGAGAATCTTTGTTCTGGTTTAGGTTTTTACTCAAGAAGTTCTAGCAGTCGTTTTACAACAACTAATGGACCAAACGCCTCTTCCGACTTTATTAATGCGAACTGTAATACAAGCACTAGGCAGTTACCCCCGTTTATCGGGTTTTGTAATGAATATTTTACAAAGATTGATTTTGAAGCAAGTATGGAAACAGAAGGTTGTCTGGGAGGGTTTTATAAAGTGTTGTCAAAGAACGAAACCACAAAGTTTTGCGGTTTTAATGCAATTACCAGTACCACAATTGACTGAAGCGTTGAATATGTGTCCCGAGTTGAAGGAGCCGTTAAAGGAGCATTTGTTGACGTTTACAGAAGGACAACGAGCTCATATACCGATGGCTGTTCAAGAACTGGTAATGGGAAATCAACAAGTTGCAGGAAGTGCCCCTTCAGAGGCTACGAGTACAGTGGAAAAGGACACTACTGCATTATCGGAGCCGTTACCACCCGGAATGGAATAATAGAATTGAAATTTACTTTATAAAGTCGTATTTTTTATAATCAATATAAATTGAATATTAAATAGCCAATGCATCATGTTGCAATTCTTGATTTAATTGTGTTTGTAGATTGGATAGTTTGTCTTTTAACATAGCGACGCCCATAATAACGATGTTTTCAGGTTTTAATAAGCCTGCAGATTCGACATTGAAGAAAAATTTGTTTGGTTTAAGTTCCCAATTGAACGGTGCTTCATCTGAAAGTGAATACATAACTTTGTAGAGTTGATATGATATGGAATTTGAGTAAGAACGTACATTGATCTTCCTCTAGTTCACTGTATTCGCTTTTGGGCCATTCATCTGGTTTTGGGAACAGAGTATGTCGCATAGCATTGTCCGGATCGTATTCAAATGCCACTCCACTTGTTGGATTCCATTTGGCGTGTTCTTTACCGAAACCTTTCTTAGCGAATGCTTTTATTTTAAGTTCTTGACCTTTACGCAATTTGATTATTAGAATTTCATCATTTTCACCATATTCTGACGATTCGTCATCACGATGTTTGCTTGTTGCTGGAATAACTCGTGAATCGCTTGGTATTAAATCGGCTGTTGTTACTAATCGCGTTTGATCATCAGTACATTTAACATCCAATGTGAATTCTACACTACATTCTGGACAAAAGTCGGTACATAGACATTCCTAAAATTATGAAATTTATTATTATTGGAACGAATTTTGTATTGTTGTTCGATTCACCCTTGGATATTGTAGGCGTTGGATTACTTCATCAGACACTAAAGGAATTAATCCAATTCGATGGGCCAAGAATTCATCACTTAATACTGTTGAATTAGCTTCCAATTTAACCCAATCTATTGCTAATGTTGGTGTTTCGGCGATTAGGACGCGGCGAATACTGTTTGCAACGCTAAAATCAAACACAATATTTATTGATTGTATAAAGATTTTAAACGCATACATACCTTAGATCAGTGTCTTCTATGTAAAATTTTACATTATCGTCAGTTAAATCTGTAATATGGACTGAAGGCTGATTAGCATAGGGCATTTTTAAGGGTGATCAACGTTTTTAGTCCTTTTACAAAATCAAAACACCACCATATTGTTTCATTGGCATGAAGTTCGTCACAAATCTAATCCGGTGTTGTGTGATTTGTGTGTTGCCTGCCTGTTGCGTTTTGATTTGACAGGATGTTGTGACAGATGACAGATGTAAATTAATCGACCCGACTGCTACAACTACAACTATTCACTGATGATAATAAATATTTGATTATTTAAATTGAACTGATAAAATTGTCAATAAAATTAGTAACCCTCACGAAACTGAAACAATAACTGTTTCAGAATAAATAATGTAGTTGATAAAATCAATAACACTGCAGCTCCATCAACCTAGAAAACATAATTAACTAAACAACGCCTCCTTTGACGACACTGGTTTACTTAATTTAAACTGAAAATGCCTATTTATAGTTAAAGTTAAAAGCAAAGGTCAAACATGTATTAGAAAATAATATATTTTAGTACAAAATTGATGAGACAATGTTGTAGTCCTTATTAGTACAGATACGTCACATACAGTCAAGGTAATAAGCATTACATTCTGTTCCAATCTTATCGTCGCTCTAAACAGGTGCTTATTTTCAGAAATGTTATCGCCGTTTGATTAGTAAGTGCAAGTGAGTGGTATTGGAATGGTCGTCATGGGCGCTCAACATTCCACATTGCCAAAAGGTCGTCGCAAATCACTTCGCTCGTTCCGTAAATCGGCCAGCCAACAAACAAACTTAAGTCACACATTTACGGTAAACGACAACAATGACAAGCCAGAATTGATGAATATTAATGTGGCCACTGAAGAGGAACTGATGACACTGTCGGGAATCAATCGCCAATTAGCCAAAAGCATTGTAGAGCACCGGAAAGCCATTGGACGATATCGCAAAGTGGAGGATTTAGCCCTTGTTGTTGGGGCGGACAAATTAGAGGAAATCCGACCGGAAATTTCGGTTTCCACCCGTAAAAACCACAGTTGCCAATCATCACGAGCCCAAAGTTACGATAGTTTAAAAAGCAACGATTCCCGTCTCACAATACGAAGTAATCGACTTGTTAATGTGAATAAAGCGAGTGTATTCGAACTACAAGCAATAAATGGGGTTACACAACAAATTGCAGCTGCAATCGTTCATTACAGGACGAAAAGGGGCCCCTTTAAACAGGTACATAAACAAATCTGAAACATTAAGAGTTTATTTATAGCAGGCGATGATGTTTATTTCAGATTGACGACTTGATGAAAGTGAAATCGATCGACCGAATGCGTTTGGCGAATATTTCTCGATTTCTCACCATAGAAAGTAGCGATGAGTCACAAGAAAACGACAATCGAACCAATATTTTAACTAATGGTTACACTATGCCCACGCACAATCATCGCAATATGAATGGATCAAGTTTCATATTTCCTCATACGAACGGACTTCCGCAGTCAGCGGCGATGGACATTTTCGAATTGCTATCAGCATATTCGCCCAGGCCCATTCTAGATGAGGTGTTTACGTTCTCAAGGAACGGTGAGCCTGTATTCCGTGTAGCCACATGGAATTTGAGTAGTTTTACAATTGACAAAGTCCGCAATTTGGGGGTTAGGGAGGTGATTTGTAGGACGATTTTAGAGAATGGGTGAGTATTGCTTTGTGTTAGTCGATCATTTTCAGTTATGTAAATATGCAATAAAGATAAACTGTCAGTATAGATAATAGTTGGCATCAGATATTGCAGTACAAACAAATTCATAATGAACCGATAAAAATGCTACATTTTATTGACAATAATTCGATATAATTTTATGATACTGGATTTATCATTCAAAATAATTATTGTTTTAATAATAAAATTGTATGGAAATGATTTGATACTTGTGGAAAATCTGTTATTAGTGTATTGATTCATGAATGTCGTAATAGACGTCGTTTTTTTAATCTGCAGGTTGTCGATTTTGGCTGTACAGGATGTGGTGGACGTTTCAGCATTACGAACGATATGCGAAGAATTAAATAAACCGAAATTGCGACGCATTAGCGAATGGAAGGACAAGAATCACAATTGGAATTTCTGTATGTTAGATAAGGCCGAGACGAAGCTGGGTTTTATATACGATTCGGACGGTGGTAGGTCATAATATGCACGTGTATGGAATTCTGGTTAAAAGCAGATTTTAATCGTTTTGTAGCGTTCGAAATTGAATTGGTGTCGTTGAATGAGGGACCAATCGACACGAAGAATGATTGTGAGGTGGTAATTGCCCAATTCCGTGTTGAAACACTGTATTTGAGTTTAGCAAATATAACGTTAAATACACATACAGATTTTACGCGCTTTAATAATAGAATGAAGGAATTTATGACCGAAGAAGGTCAATTGTTAGTGTTAATAGACTTTTCGAAATTGGTTGGGTCACCGGGTAAGTTTCCATAAGAGACAATAAGTTATTTATTGAGAGTGTGTTTGTTTTTAGAGGATTATTTGAACCTTGGTGGGTTGAAAGCGATTTTACCATTGAAAACAAGCACTGCGTACATGTCAAGCACAAGGGACACTACATCAATGCAGCATATAAATAATATTTTGTACAATACTAAAGTCCAATCTCAATTAGCAAATATACATGGTGTGATAAGGAGAGGAGTTACACATTTAGCCATACCGAATGGTTGGAGTTGGGGTGGACCAGTGTCCCCTTATCTTCCTGTTTGGACTGAATTGTATATTAATTCAAATGTAGGCACGGCATTGTGATATTTTATTATGTTGTTACTTTGTTGTTATTTATTAGACTACTTTACTGTTTAAAGCAATTTTAAATGATATTTATGTTTTTGGCTGTGCCAGTACTGTAAATATTTTTTATTATCGACAAGTCAAGTGTAAATATATTGTAATTTATTAATTCCTATAATAGTAAATGTTATTTTGTTAAATATTTGAGTATTGAACAATTTTATTGCTCTTTTCCTGATCAGTGATAACGGCTTGCGAGCTTGCTACGCTACGATTTTCGACAGTTTACTACATGTTCGACAAATTTTACAGGTTTCTATTATTACTTAATTGAGGTTATGAAAATGTTATTATCATTTTTTTATCAATAATAGAAATTAGTCTGTTTTTGGATAATGTTGTGCTTGTAAAATGCACGTTTTCTTGACTTGATAGTGTAACTAATATTTACGTGCAAAATGGCAAAGGGAAACGCTGAAACTCAACTGCAAAGTAATTTCTTAACCATATACCCTACTCTTATTGCTGGTAAAAATAATAAATTTGTTATGATTGTAGTTGCAATTGGAACGTTATTGGTGTCAGTGAACGATAAAAGTTCTTCAGTATGTGACCAGGTGGAATGTGCTATCCGAAAGTTATCGGAAAAACACCCAAATCAAGTATTAAACTCATGCAGTGAATTCTGTAAAAGAGTTCCGAAGCCACACAATGAACAGTTGGCAGCTGTATTAAAATTAATGGAAAACGTTTGCTCAGAACATATTGCAAATATTGATGGAGACACAATTTTAACGATTATTGACTTTAGTTTAAACATTATGATTGAAAATCCTGGTTATGAGCCATTAATACAATTACCTGCTAGTGGAATTCTCGTCGCTCTTGGAAGAGAGCATTACATTCAGGTTATCTCAATTTATATATAGATTATTAAGTACCAGGAACTCGGGAGGTCCGAGAAACCAAATTTTATCAATCAATCACATGAATTATTACTAATTTCATATCTAGAGATCGCTGGATTTTTAAATTTTAAATATCAAACAATCAATTATGATAAAAAATCCTTTGCACTCATTTCGGTACAAATTAATGACAAATTTAGTATTGCTTATCTACAACTACCCAATCTATTGTAAAGTATACACCCAACAAATAACAATGTTTACTAATTTAGGTTGTGGAATCGTTATTGAACAAAATGCAAGCTGGAATTGTGCCCCATTACATGATTCCTCACACTTTAGGCGCTTTAGCAAACACCAATCCTCTTGTGGTTGTGCCCTATTTGAAAAACATCTTTAACATAATGCTTCCATTGTTTGGAGGCCTCCGTTCTGACCCTCTAAAACAAGCTTTCGCTTTTTGTAAGTATATAATAACCGACCAAGGCAGCACTTAATTGCTGTTTTACAGCTCTTGGCTGCTTCTCCGACGCACTAGTCGAATATGTCTCTAACTCCGATCAAGTACCAGACAGTACCATAAAACTAGAAAACTTCCACACTGAATTAAACATGGCATACGACATTTTATTCACAAACTGGCTCTTTTCACGTGAAACCAAAGTGAGTGAAACCGTCCTTAATGCATTGGCATCAATGTATCCCGTATTAAGTGTGGAAAAAGTAACTCAACAGACTTCAAAAGTCATCCAAACATTGTTAAATCTCTACAAACGCCCTATAGACACATATTCGATTACAAAATGTTTAGGAGCTGTTATAAAAATCGCTTCGAACGTGAATGGAACGCTATTAGAACCGCTTCTACCGAACATTTTAAATACATTGTCGGATTTGGTGTGCATTTCACCCGATTACGCTCAACCAGACTTGCTGAAAAGCCATTCGGAAGTGTTGCGTTGCTATTCGTGCTTTGCCTTGCACTTTACCGATCACACCATCGATCAGTTAGTGAATCAATTGAGGAATAACAATGAAAGAGAGCGAATTAAGGCCCTTATTGTCCTCACACATTTAATAACATACTCCGAAGAGGCAGTTATTCAGCGAAAGTTTAAAGATATTTTGAAACAGCTCAATGAAATGCTGAACGACAACAATATTCGCACGAAAAAGGCGTTAGTGAAGATCATTGTCGCTTTTGCGAGTAAGAAAGTACTTACAAATGCAGAATTAAATCCAGATGGACCTGATAAGTACTTGGAAGTGATTTTAAAAATGTGTCGTAAACAGGCGATGAATAAAATGAACGATATACATGCTGAGGAATTGAATGATATTCGAGTATCGGCGGAGAACACGCTTTTTATGTTGAGTACATCAGTACCGGAATTGGAACGGAACTTGTGGAATTTATTAATGGAATCGTACTTGAGTACGAATTATGATGAGGCTTTGGTGATTTTGTTGAGATGTTTAACGTATTTGGCAAGTAAAAGGGAGAGTGAGTGTTGCGAAGAGGCGTTTATTAGATCGTTAGTGTTGCTTTCGTATCCAGTGCCGAGTTTTCGAGAGACATTTGTGTTGAATTTCTTAAAGAATATTCGATTGTGTAGTAATGATGGATATAAGATTGTATGGGAGACGAAGATACCACAGTTGAATAAATATATTAATCAGAATTATGAGAATTTAACAACAAATGATTTGGACGAATGGCATGATTTGTTGTTTGATTTTTTGACGTTGATATTGGATGCTGTTAAAGATGAGACGTTTAATAAATCGTTGATTGATAAGGCAGCAAGGCAGTTGAAACTTTATAGTAATAATAGGTGAGTGATTTTTTAACAATTATTTATTTGAAACGTATTGATTTGAGGAATTAATTGAATTCGTTTAAGGTCATTAACAAGTTGTGGTTTTGGGAATGATTTTCATTCAGTTTTAAGGTGGTTAAAGTCTCGGTTTCCTTTAATTGAATCGATTCTTGTATTTTCTCTTTGATCATTTTCGTTTTAATCAAACTTTCTTGAATGTTTCTCTTTAATTCGTTGACATTTGTCTGATTCTCTTGAACTGGTATGAATTGTGATAAATTCATGTTTTTGTAGATGTTTTGATTGGAATTATTTGCTTTTAATTTGTTGTAATCATCCATCAAAAAGTTTTCTTTTTTCTTAGCTTCTTTCTGTTGCTTTTCACATTTATTAATTTCATCTTGTAGATATTCGTTAGTCTAAAAATTAAATAATAATGTTTTGGTAATTAGAAAATAATGAACGCTTTACAAATTCCGAATCCAAGTTTTTCAAACGTATTTCATTCCTTTTTATTTTTTCGAGAAATTCCTCACTGCAATACAATTCAATTCACATGTAAGTTTTTTGTTTTTAATGTACATGAAGAAATAGTCTTACGAATTTTTCTTAATCTCTATGTCCAAAAGTTGATTTTGGTCCTGAACGATCTTAATTTTATCCAAAATAATATTGTTGTGTTCTTGCGATTCACGTAATTTCTCAATCAGTTCAAGTCGTTTAAAATTAAACGTATTTAATAACTTCTTTTTCTCTAATAATTCTTGTTTTTGTTGGGTCAATTTGGCCATCAGGTCTTTATATTTCGCCTGTTTTTCTTTAACCAAGTCATTTGTACATTCAATTGCGGCATTCTATAGAAAAATAAGATGTTAAATTTATATATCGAAACCAATTTTTTTCGTACTTGTTCCTCGTATTGTTCTAATATTGATTGGAAATCGATTTCACCATCAGACAAAGCCATTTTTATCAGATACTGAAATTATAGGACATAGGACACAGCCAACTGTTATTTTATATATTTTTATACTTTCTCAACTGACTCGATTCAAATATTTAAATTATTTAAAATTGTGTTTTGCTGGTTGCATTATATTTAAATTAATTGCAAAATTTTATATTTTTTATAAAACCAAATATGAATTCCAATCTTCTTTTATTTGTTTTTTACAGGATCGTATCAAATGGAAATGGTGAGTCAAATAGCAAACAAATTGAGAAACAATTTCTTTTAAAAAGTCTCGCCATGATCCTCTGCCATATAAAAGATAAAGAGATCGTTTTACAAACTTTAGAAAACATTCTGGTACATATAAAATTAACAGATTACGCGGATTTGCATGCCTGTGGTGAGGCTGTGGGAATAAGTTCTCGTTCGCATATTCAAATCGTCTTGGACAAACTTTCAACATTACGCAAGGACATACTGTTAAAAAAATCCTCAAAATTCTTCTCTTTCATGAAAGACCAAAAACACGACATGAATATAGAACGATTACGTTATGTAATCATATACAGTTATGCTGAAGTTTGTAATGAAGCACCAAGTGATAAAATTCTACGTGTTGTTGAATCAGAGATATTGGATTTTGTCGTCAATGAATTGCATAACAGCAAAGATTTCCCTATTCGAAAAGTGTGTTTACGTGCAATAAATGCAGTTGCAGATGCAATGCATCCAAATCGCAACGCTTTACACATTCGAATGAATGATAGAAAGAAGGTTTTGGATTTAGTTTCAGCCCAGATCCATTTGCACAACGGATCAGAGTATATTGAACTGTTTCCAATTATAATTCCTGCAATCACAGCACTTATTCGTCTCCCTTTGCCATTGGAGTCTCAAGAACGTCTTCAGTTACTTAAACTACTATTTGACAATGTATTTAATGCTTCCGCGATTTACTGTAAAATCACCATAAATGATTCAGAATGTTCTTATGGCGATTTGAAGCTTGTTCCGTACATAACAAAAAGCTTTACTGAACTGAATGTATTTGTTCAAGAGGTATTAATGCAGAATTTGTCGCCTGCAACGTTGGATGAGATTCTAACCATGCTTGAACCTTGGTTGGCGAAAAAGAAAGCTGAACAACGGTTGCCGGCTTGTGAAACTTTGCGTTTAGTTTTGCAAACTTATTTAGATGAAATGAAATTTGCTTATGAATGTCCAACGACTTTTGGACAGACTGGTGTTTTATTGTCTAGAATTATTCCACGGTGTTTGGATCCATTGAAGAATATACGGAAAATATCGATTGAATGTCTTTGTTTGGTGTTGTGTATTGCGGCCCGATATGAGGGACATATGAGGGATCATGACAAACTGTTGAGCAATTCCATTCAACATATACAAAAACAAATTGACACGGACGATCCGAAATTGTTGTACAATTTAACTGTGGATCTAGCGCATATTGTGTGCATTAATTTGCCGCAATTTCAATTGATGCATTTTGTGGATGGTTTGATTGATGGATTGTTGGATTGTGAAATGAGCAGTTCGAATGGTTGTAGTATTGTTTTAACTCAAACATTGAAGAATCGTGGAGGTGAATTGCAAGTACTTTGTGTAAATGATATTTTGGACAAGATTCTGAAGAAGTTTAATAAAATTCAGTGTGTTAGAACGAGGAATTCGACTTTAAGGGCAATTTTGAGTTTAGCTACACATCATTCAAAGAGTGTAGGGAATTCGTTGTTAGTGAATCCCTTGCCATATGATCGGTAATTGATTTGTTGATGTGATTATTGAGTGATTTAATATGAATTTGAATGTTTTAGATCGATTTGTGACTGTTGGGCAATACTATCGATGGACACAACTCTTGTGCAAGATTTATTGGATCAGTTCAAGAAAATTATTAAACAAACACCGTTGTATGAGGAGCAGAGTAATAGTGAGATACGAGTGGCGAACTTGCATACGTTACAAGTGATTTCTGCATTTCATGAATTGTTGAAGAACACTCATTTAAAAGAGATTTGTATCCAGCAGTTTCCTGAACTGTTTTCGATTTTGTTGGTGACTTTGGCATCGTATTTGGGCACACAAGCTCCAGCCACATCAAATAAAACAACATTTATTATAAATCGAGATACATTAAAATTAAATCCAGCTAAATTAGCGTTAGAAACGTTTCGATTGTTTCTACAATGTTGTGAATTTACGAAAATGGCATCTGGTTTATTGGTATTTACAGCGGATTGTAATGATCCACAGCAACAGTTGGATGTATTTTTGGAATGTGTTGCGAATTTAGTGGAGAATCTGTGTATTGAACATAGTGAATCGTTGGCATGGATGGTGGCCTGTTTGGGGCCGTTTATTCGAGCTGAATTAGAACCGCAAAGGATTGCAGTTGTGGCATTCTTTACTTATTTAATTAAACACAAAGCTAATGATCATCAAACGGTATTAGTGGAGAATTTATTAGAAATGATATTAGATGTGCAATCAGATCAGAGTTGTACAGTTAGAAAGATTGGTTTACAAGGTTTAGGATTTGCAGCGGAATATTTGAGTAATGAGTTGATTTCAAGGCATTGTAATCCTATTATAAGTGTGTTAATGAACAGTTTGGATTATCACAGCATTGGGTACTAAAAGTTTTTCTTTAAATGATTTTATATGTTTATAGTTGTATGTTTCAGGAATGAAAGTGCTGTTATATTGGAAGGCATGCTGAGTTTTTCTAAACTTTTAATTTCTTTGGAAAATTACAAGTTTAGTGCATTTCAAGTGACAGCTGCTGTACGGATAAAACCATTGTTGGGACAAGATGATGTGCATCTCCGGCGGGCCTCGTTTCGTTTATTAGGCGATTTGGCACGTTCTTTAAATACTGATGCTAATTTAGATGCTTTCAAAGAACAAATCCAGGGAAATTTAATTATATTGTTGTTGCATTTGTGTGATCCTGATATCCATGTTATTAAAGTAAGTAAATAATATTTTCGATTTGATTTTATGTCGAAGGCAATTTTTGTAGGCTTGTAAATATACGTTACGTAAAGTGGGGCCCTATTTAGATAGTCCTAAAGTGAATAGCATGATTCAAGAACATTTGATTGATGAAGCAAACTTACATTATTCTGATTTTATACGAGACTTAATTAAAATTATGGTAACATTTTAAATGTGTATAATAATGACATGATATAACTAGGTTTTTTAGGCTGATGAATTACAGGATTTGTTCCCTTTATTTGTGATGACCAGTTTGTCGTATTTTAAGAGTCAATGGATGGAAATACGTAGTAATGCGGCACTGATTGCTGGAATATTGTATTCACATTTGAATGTGGAGAATAAGGGTCGAGTTTCATTGGATACTGTCTGTGATAGATTAATGAGGCTGTTAAACGATGAGAGTGAAGATGTTAGAATGAGAGCCATTCAAGCGATTTCTTATTTATTCTTATCTTAAACATGTATTTTATTGTATATTCGTTATGCTTGGGGTTATATTCCTGACACTGGAGATTTTATTTGTTTATAAGTAAACAATATAAATTATGTAGTCTTTTATTGTCATTGTTTTATTTAAGAATCGTCTTTCCATCTAGAGGCAATTGCCTGTGCAACACTTAAGTTGGGATGAACCGTTGGAAAATCGCGTTTGGGAAGAGACACTCCTTTTGCAAGAATCGGTCGGTAACCAGTGTAACCAGGCTTTGGATAATCATGAGGCAGTCTCAGTTCATTCTTGCTGATTAAATGTGCAATTTCATTTTTTAATGATTGTGGAATAACATCTTTAAAAGGATCTTGATCACATACTCTTCGTCCTCTAGAAGCAATGGTTTAAATTTACATTTTTCTAAGGAGCAATAGCTCTAGATACGTTTTAGTGGGCCCTTCATCATCGTATATTTCGAGGTCTAAGATATCCACCTTTGAGGGCTTATATTTAACTGGATCAGCACAATTTTCATGTGTCGTGTTCGGAGGGATTCTTTCACAGTACAGCGGTGCTGCTTCCCGTTCTGCATTACGAAATTCTGTTGTATACATTCGACGACAAAACAATTTTCTCATATCCACATCTTCAATATCATCCATGCTTATAGCAGGAGCCATATAAACTCTGGGCTTTGTTTGTCTGACTTCTTCATCCTTGCTGTCTCCTTTTTCCTGTAAAAGCGTTATTAACAATTTATACACACATTGTCAAATTGTTCGTACTTTTAGGGCAAAAGAAGCATATGGATTCGTTTGTATTATATCTTTCGGTCGAAAGTAAAAATTGAATGGAACATAAACGTCGTCACGCCAGTAGGAATACGATTCCACATCTCGAAGCCGATGAGGTGGTAGTTTTTTAATGGGTTTATCCGCTTTACGTATCGGAGTAAACAATTTTGGTCTTCTGTATTCATGCCATACGTAATCACTGTATGTAGTTTGACCATGAAACTCTGGTGGAATATCTTTAATATGACAATCCTTCATTTTCCGTCACTTAAACATTTTTATTTTAGAGGATTTGATTTAGATAGCAAATTTTAATCAAACCAAATCGGGATGGAAATATTAAACTTGCTTTGATTTTTGTAACTTTTGAAAACTTTATTTAGTCTCAATCGCAACAGTAACAAAAAAGGACAGTTTTGAAATGGAACCTACAATAAATAAAAAATATATTCACAGTAATCCAATGTAAATGGCATTTTAATGACAATATATGTAAATCATCAAATAAAGAGACAATCAAATTGTAGTACTTAAAAAATTAGACTAGATTACTTTTCTTTATTTAGAGCTTGAATAAATTCTTCTAGTTTTTCTTGTATCTGCCGTACTCTCTCTGAAACACAACATAAACTCTCATATCCACCCCTAAATACACAAATTTTCAACTTACTTAATTCTTCCGCAAGTGTAACTCTTCTACCTGTTAATAAAGTTGTTTTCTTTTCATTATCTTGACTATAATCCTCCAATATCTCCTTCACTTCCTTATCCAATCTCCGCGCTTCTCGATTCGTTATCTGTTGTCTTAAAGCATTTGAAGTCACTTTCATCATTTGTTGAATTCTATGGAACAAAACCACATCGGAACACTCAATATCAGCCTGTTGATGGTACAAGTAGAACGCTTTCCGACAATCATACGCCTTCCCAAGTGCATTATTCAAAAAATGTCGTCTATACACAGCATTCCACACTTCACGCACAAACTCATTCTCAACTTCAATATTATTACGCTGTAAATTGTTGCGTATGGTCGTCAATTCATCGTAACTCAGTATCGGTGGATGTTTTTCATTAGCATACAATATCTTGTCCACTTCACCCTTAACTGCATTCCTCTTACTCTGCTCTTCCGTTTGATATTTCCAATACAACCAACGCTCTTTCGTCGATGGTCCTAAAATCTGTTTAAGTAAAACTTCACTCTCTTTTAGTTTCTCTTTAACACTAGACTCTAAAAATTTCACAGCAGCATCCCAATCACGTTTATCACCAATTGTACGATCTTCCAGAGTATTTAATTGTATAACGCGAAGCATTTCAGCGGCTTTCTCTTCCCAAGAATGTCGTTGCATTGCTTCAGTCACAACAGCATCTTTTAATAAATCAAAAATATCATCATGATCGGGCGCCTTTGACGCTTTATTCATGAATTGTTTAAATTCAGACTGTAATGCTTCCCAACCGGAATCCACTGATTGTGCAGGCAGTTCACTTTCAGCCCATTGACGCAATTTAATATCCACAACTGTGTTAAAAGTCTCTGAAGAGCCGGTCTGGGCAGCTGGTAAATAAATATTTTCAAAGACATGCATAGAGACTTTTTCCCAAATTTTAAGCAACAATCGCTCTTCCCACTGTTTGGGACTAACTTGAGACAAATTCACGATCTCATCAAGGATCTCAGTGCGTGCACGTTCAAATAATTCGTCTCGATCTTGTTCACGAATGCGTGGGAAATTATTTTTCCATTCTGATTCTAGATTAAATCGGCGCGCTTTAAATGCGTCTGCTTGCTGTTCGACTGTCTCTTTAACCATTTTCCAGAAACAATCTGCTACAGCAAGACTGAGATTTCGTGTTGTTACTTGAGTTGATCGTATTACGCCATCTCTGAAAACAAGTATTCAAGGAAAAATTTTAATACTGTGGGAATTCTATTGAAATTACTTGAATAGTTTTGAATTTCTGAAGAAATTCTCTTCGTAATCCTTAATAGTTTGGATTGAGTCGTCTTTCCGACCACGACCAGTAACTACCGCAAAATAACCTAAAGCTTTCATTGGAAATAGTTTACCAGAAAGAATTTTACGTATCTGGAACAACCTTGTTTTACATTCGTATTAATTTTTATTATTAATAACTTACCCGATTTGGATCTGCCAAGTTCTCTTCAGCCATATCCACTTTTGTGAGTACAAAAATGGTACGTTTTCCATTTGGATCACAATTAGAGACTAAATCAGTTACATTGCTTCTCTCAGCATCCACTGAACCATCCTACAACATTTCAAGTTAATCCTGCAGAAAAAAAAACAAGGCAGCTCTTCACCTGAATGCATAAAATTATTGCATTTGGATTGTTCATATAAGTTTGTGTCATCTGTTTTATACATTCTCTTGTATCTGCTGCCATGTCAGTCGTGACTGTCTGAAATACATAAAATGGATCAGTTTACAGTATAACCAGAAAGAAGAACAAAATACAGAAATAATTCCTGGAAGGTCGACTAAAACCATTCTTTGAAGACCCGGCCCTTTAACAGTCATCGAAATCACTTCACTCGAAACAGTCTTTCCGCCTTTAACACTGTTTCTCATCCGCAATTCAACCTCACGTCGTAAATCTGCTAAATCAGATTCCTTGGTGAGGTCAAATTCTCGGGTTGAGTCCCGGAACTGAGCTACATGGTAGGGTCCTTCAGATAAGGTCACTTTTACGGGAGCCCTAAGAAATTCACTCACATTATTACGTAAATTTTTAATGGTATTTTAATATTTACCTCGTCATCATTTCTCCAGCTCCTCTTGGAAAGATTCGTGCCTGTGCAATCATCTCTAAAACGCTAGTTTTACCGCTACTTTGATCACCAACGACTACAACTCTGGGCAACTGATCTTGGGTATTATAGCCACTATCAAAATCAGCCAATTCATCTAGTACTTCACTGTACATGTCTATAAGATTGCGTTTAACTTTACGCATATTTGGTTTTCGCCCTTGTTTTAGTAAAATATTCTGTTTTCGTAATTCTTTGTTCTCTTTCTCCAATCGTTCCAATTCACGTTGGTATTTGATTTGTGTTTGCATCATTTCATCCTGAATGTTATTTAAACGTGTCTGAGCTTCTTTCTTCGCTTTGTCATCGTCTGTTTGACCAAATGGGCGAGCATACACTGTGCTTTTCTGTTTGATTTCATTTTTTGTGTCTGGAAATAAGTTAAAATCTTATAGTAATGTGATTAATTGTTAGCGTTCCAAACCCATACCTGAGTACAATCTTTCTAATATTTCGGAAATATCGGAGAATACACCTAGATAAAAAAAAATAAAATAAAAATATTAGGAGAGTGTACTCGGATATGTAAGACATGTTGACAGAAATGTTTTTACCTTCTATAGCTGGTGGAAGTTTGTTATTTTGTTGTTCGGCAGCTGCAATTGCATCGTCTAAACGTTGATCAAACCATGAACGAAATTGTTTGTACTTTGCCTCTGACAATGCTTTCAGTTTTGGGTCTATAACAAGACAACAGTTAGTTGGATTAAAAATTTAAAACTAAAGAACCGACCTATTTCTATATTATCCTTAAGACTGTCTTTAAAATCTATCAAATTGCCTCTCCATTGCTGCCACTTTTCATTGTCGGGCATCACTTCATCTAACCACTTCAAATCTGGCAGACCGTCTTTCCAGTCATTATATTTCTGAAATAAGTATTTGTTAGCATCAATTGATGATTAGGGTGTAGTGTTAAACCTGTTGCAAAGCACCTCCTCCGGCAACTGCACCTCCAAGGAGTAAATATCTAATTTTAAGCACACTTCTTAAAGCCCTAACGACAAGCATTCCATATTCTCGTTTTTGATAAATATAGTGCTGCTGCAAAAGGGGCCTGGATCTGTCTAATGCTCTACCACCCCACAGACTACATATTCCTCTTTGGTAACGTCTTTGTATTGAGGAGTTTATCACAATCCGGCTAAAAAAGTGATCAATCATAACCTAGAAATTGTGTAATATATATCTTGGAGTTTACCCGAATGTTCCTCTGACTATATGTTCCATGGGAATGCTGAAGATAATACTATTGCATTATAAGATCTACTATTATATAAATTAAATATAATTTTTGATAAAAAAGATTTTCGAATGTCAATCTGAAGATGCCGATAAGAATGGAATTTAAAAAATAACAGAGTCCTGTTTTTCTTCTGTCATTGTTCAAGGTTAAGTTGAAGGTCATATTTGTCATGCTTTCTGTCAACTATTTTTAAAATTTCAAAATTAGCAATTTATAAATAATACCATTATCAAGTTAATAACAAATAATTAAAGTGGATGTTCTAATAATATAGTCAGTCGAGTATTGTTTTCGAAATCAATGAAGTGTTCTTGTTATTCCTTGTGCAGTTAGTGCATTAACCGAGTGTTTACTAGTATAACCTAAAACCACATTTATTCAATGATTGTGGTCGATTTATCGATGTTTTTACATTATTATTAAAAGAAAAACCTTGTCTATAAATACCAGACTAATGGGTTCTCTCATTAGACATGCATATAATTTGAACTGGTTCTTTGGTGAAGAATATTAGACGACCTTGGCTTTGCTCTTGTTGAGTTCAAGGATTAATGTAAAAACCTGATCTACGAATACATAATAATATTATAAACAATCCATTGTTGTTACAGTATTGATTGTGTGCGGTTATATCTTAAGGAGTCTCCGAAAAGGTAACAATCTATGTTTTCTAATACTCAATAGAAACAAAGTATCATTTTAGATGGACTCGCAAATTAACACTAGTTTATTTTCGCAACTGCTCTGCAAACCGTTACGCCTTAGAGATAAAATGATATCATATTTTAAAAATGGCAAATTTACTGATTGCGCCTTCATTGTGGATGGGGTTGAAGTAAAAGCTCACAAACTCGTATTAGCTTCCAGTAGTCCTGTGTTTGAG
Source organism: Silvanus unidentatus (assembly GCA_963930825.1). Lineage (NCBI taxonomy): Eukaryota > Metazoa > Arthropoda > Insecta > Coleoptera > Silvanidae > Silvanus > Silvanus unidentatus. The sequence continues at coordinate 5,373,354 of OZ005758.1, forward strand.
AAAATGTTCTTTGGGGAAATGTCCTCAAATCAAGTGCTAATTTGTGATATTAGTTTAAATATATTTAACGAAATGCTCAACTACATGTACACGGATAACGTAGAAATTGCGTCGATTACTCATGCTTGGTCATTGTTCTATGTAGCTGATAAATATTTATTAGACGATTTAAAAGAAATCTGTATAACGTATATAAGAAAGAATATTGCTTTAACAAACATTCTATTAAGTTACGAATATGCTGAAATGTACAATTTGAAGGAATTGCAAACGAAATGCATTACTGATATTTGTGATTACTTCAAAGGTCTTATTATCACTGACTATCATATGAAACCGTCCACATTTCTTGATATTTTAAAAAAGTCCCCTTATATTAAAGATTATTTCGAATTTATTATTTATTTATTGGACTGGATCATTGTTGAATGTGATGAGAAGGGAATTGAAAGAAGTGCCGAAAACGTTGTCGATCTATTAGAGAATTATAATTTGATTAAATTTATTAATGTAACAGATTTGTTAGAATCAAAATGTGTAAATTGTGGTACAGTACCATTGAATTGTCAATGTTTTGGTGATTTAATCTACAATTCCATGTTATTGCTCTTTAAGTACTGTAAAGAAAATTTAGAGTTGTATATGAAGCCCAGAATCATTCAAAGAAAAACTTTCGGTATATTTAATCATCGCAAATTATTTAAAATCGCCCATCGAATGGATTTGAATCAAACAGAGGAGTGTGTTACAACTATATCGGTTAATAGACAAATTGGATTGTTTGGCTTATTAATTAATACACAAATCAGTAATGATTTAAGTTTACTCGACACTTATAGTGGCTCAATAAGTGTAAGAGTTTTCGAACAAAATTCAAACGATCAAATTGGCAAACTAACGAAAATCACTGACATAATGTCCTACAATTCAGAGTGCTACGTTTGGCTTGATGATGTAATACCTTTACAACCAAATGTTAATTACCAATTACGAATTTCTTACGAGAATTATTTAAACAATGATCCTTGCTCGGTACTATGTTATTATATGAATAATAATTTAAAAAGAAAGTATGATAATAGTGCAATATTTTTTTACGAAATATCAGGTGGTGTTATAAAAGGCGTCTCCTTTTATCCTTTTTAACTAGAAATAATAAATAGATTGTGATTTGTATTGTGTAAATACAATAATCGAATAAAACGATTTGCTTTTTTTATTTATATAAACTGTTTGATTATTTGATCCTTTTGTCTCGAATTGAAGTACGCATAAGTGATTTATTGATAAACTGTGCAAATAAAACACGTCGATCTATATAAATATAAAATTTAATATTAAAATATAATTTAAAAAATATTTAGATACTTTACTATCATCTAAAAATGTAACTGGGGAAAATAAAAGCAAGTATTCACATGCGACAGGATAAAACAGGACAAGGGAATTGTGTTTTAATGGGAAGTGGAAAATAAATAGAAAAAATTGATGTGTGACATCAAGAGTTTCCAAAAAAATCAAAGGTACTCATAGAGACATTTTATAGACGAATGCCTGGATTCCTGGACGCGACGAAGTTCAATAATTCTTCACTGTCTTCACATACGAACGGTTTGAGGTGATGGCAAGCGACATCGTGCCATTTAATGCCATCATTGTAGAAATTGTTCAAAATCGAAAGACACGATTCGTCATTGCCCTGAAAACAGAGAATAATGTTGAATTTTAGCACAAGAAAAATTCTGAGTGAATAAACTTGTTTCGTTGAAAAAACAGTTAGAAAGTCATTAAACTGTTTACAGTCGAATGATGATTTAATAATTCGTATTGTCTATACCTGGGCGGCTTCACGATTGTCGGGCTGTGGTTGACCGTATCCGCCAGTGTAGCTCCAATCGCCGGAGTTCCGTTGAGAAGTTGGTCCAATTTTGGCACCGGATCCGCTCCAGAACCATCCGTTAATGTTTGGTGGCTGCAAATCGGCCCTGTCGCAGCCGGCGAAGTTGCATTTGCGGCCTGATGTCCAAATATAGCGTACATTTCCACGGGCGATTCTCTGTTTGATGAATTCGTTCTCTTGTGGTGTTTCGAGGGAGACGGCATCCATACAGTGTCTTCTGCAGATGTTTCTAGCGTCCAACCAGTCGACCTCCAAGCCTCTGGTCGGCGAATGTTCCCAACTGAAGAAGTACGAGTGCGTTACACCACGGGCATCTCTGTATGTGGCGTGGCGTACTCCTGCGAAAAATCGTTAAACTTTATTGTACATTCGATAAGAAAGTTTCGAAAGTTTAATGGTGTATAAAATTGATTCGAATTGGTATTTTATGATACTTTCAAAATGAGTTTGGAAAAGAGTGGAGAAAAAAAGTAAAAGCATTTGTGTGTGGAGAGAAGCAAAGGAAAAAAAATTGTTTCTAATTGCATTATGTGTGCGTATTGATTGTGTGTTTGTGTGAAAAAGTGTACATGTGAATTGTGTCAGCGAAAAATAAATAAATGGGCGATTCTCACTTACGATTAACACAACTTCTTGGATCGGGTAATGCTAATCGTCGTTGAGCCATTACCATGGCAGCTCCCACCAGGAGCAATGCGAACTGTCGCAGCATCTTATCTGCAAAAGGAAAGAATCAGGCACAGTTTAAGTACGTCTACCATTCAGGCTAATGGTTTTTCATGGGGACTTTGATTCTTTTCACAACGACATAATTAACATTTTCCATTTGAAAATAGAAAGTATATTGGAGAGTTCTTTTTTGGTTTAAGAAGTTTATTTGCTCAAATTGCCTGTATATCACGAATTCAACGTTCAACTATTTACTTTTCTTTTATAATTTTATATAAACATCTCTAGACTGATGTTTTGAACCTAATTATTGTAATTACTTTTAGCCTCTTTTCTTTTTGATGTATTTATAATTTTTGTTCTAGAAATTTGCTACATTAATCAGATGAATTTGTTGTCTACTAATTAAGAATACAAAATGCTTCCATAGAAAGTGCAAATCTTAACAATAAACTGGTCCGTTTTCGGAGCGAATTCTCAATGGGATTACGTGCTGCAATGGGCCGGGCCTCCTCTCAAAACAACACACACAGCTGCTTATTATTCCGTGTCAAGTGTAGGTCTGGTATTCGATTGTCCCGGATAAACTTAAGTTTCCGTCAATTGAATGTGGGCCACTGAGTGACCTCCGGCTACCTGGTGCTGCTTTCACGGTCATGTATACATTTAAATGTACGGCATTTCTTCGTCACATATTGGACATTCTTTTTTAATGCCGAATTGGCTCATCTGCGATATATCTGCACACAGGTGCAGCGGTCTCTCATGCGATCGGCATGTGCATTTGAATCACTTTTACCCGGACTAAAAGGCGAACGATTCAAGAGATTTACGTAAATGTGTATTAAGGCAGGACCAGGCGCGCGTTTCAATGTAGAACTTGCCCAAGGCGTGCGGAATTTTAATAAGTGTGTTATTGATATTGACCTGAAGATTTCACTAACAAATGGTTTCTGATTCATATGTGTGTGTGTGTGTGCGCGCTTAAACAGAATCATGTCACAAACATTGAATAGGAATGGTTTCAAGTGTGAATCGATGAGTTAATTAGAATTGGAGTGTGCGAAAGTTGGCATAACTGGAAGATTTTTAAATTATTAAAACGGATGCAATTTCAAAGTTGCGTGGGTACTTGATTGAATGGAAATTCCTAAGCATCATTTAGATGCAGGTATTCTTGCATTCTTAATTAAGATATTATTGCTGCGATGATGTAATATTGGTATTAATTAGAAAAAAATTGTACTTTGGATTAACGAAAACTTTCTCTGCGGCTAGAAAAAAAGAAGACAGAAGGAACGGAACGAAATAATTTACGGCTTGAATCTGGGCAAATAATAGAAAATAAAAATTTGGTTTTTGCCAATCACCATCATCAACCTTAATTGTAGTTTATTTAAATTAATGTCTTCCGAAGACAATTTTCAATAGAAATTCTTGTTTTTTTTCGTCAACTTTCGAACATCTTTATTTTTTATATTTCCTGGTGACATTTAATTATAGATGCGAAAGAAACACATTCACTCTACATTTAGAAAATTGTGAATTTGTAATTCAATGAAGTGAGATGTTTCAGAATTTTCGTAATAAGCGCAAAGAAAGATTGTTCAAGATTTATTCAAGCTTACGACATTTAGTAAAAAATTACTATACTCGAATGGTGATTATTATTCTTGTTAACAAATAAACAATGCCATGTCTGAATAAAACGCTATAATAAATAAAACTCTAAACTCTAGGAAGAGAAGAGTATAAAATGTAATTGTTGTTCTGGTTTCAATCCCGTTCATAGTAATTCTACCGGTTGCTGCATCTCGGTTCTTTACGTAATACACAATTTTATTATCTGGGTTATTATTGTAGTAAAACTGTATGTTTGTGTAAGAATTTTTTTGTTCAATTTAAAAGAGTCTCGCACCGTAATTAACTCGTGCATCATTCAACAATGAAATTTTGATTGATTAAGTACTAAATGGAAAGGAATGAGCCATTACAATTGTTAAAAGCCTGGCCTTACATAATAACCCGATTTTATTTTTGTTTGGGCTTTGTTATTTTCGTTAATTTACGTGTTCCTGCCTTTCAATTCATTGGGCAACTGAACAAGCGTTTTTCGATCGGTAATTAACTCGTTTGATTGATAAGGGCGCTATTATTTCGCGCACGGACTTCTTCTTACGCAACAATCACGTTTCTAAAATGATGGAAACAATGTTGGTGCCCGTATTAATTACAAAATTCGTCAATATTAGAACAACAAAAAAACTTTCCTTTGGAACCAGATATATTCACACTTACTAGAGACACTTTGAGCTTCTCAAAATCGAAAAAATCCTCTCCAAAACTAACGCACTACAGATAAAAGAAGAGCGTCACAAACCGCGAAGAACTGCCGTTGCTTTTATAAAGTTGTACAGTATTTTACCGACGATAATTTTTTTCTTATACTATTCTAACTGTAAGTGCTGGATTAGAGGTGTTTGGGTGATTGAATGTAAATGAATGTCCGCAATGTATACACAACTTACCTCAAATAATCCAACAGGTAAACAGTGAAGAAACAACACTTTAAATGAACTGACTGGCAGATGCACACTCGGTGTATATAGTCGGCCTACATCCCCACGTCTTGTAACCTACATAGCTGCACTGCCCCACGGGTATACCCCTGCTCGTCCCCCGACATAGCCGTGATGATGATGATGATGCTGCTGTTGGAGATGAAGATGCTCTCTTCTTTAATACGTTGACATTTGACCACTATCACTATCAACAACAAATTATTTATTTCGTGTGAGTTATTTTCACTTCTTCTGTTCTGAATGTCTCCAGGTGACGGGTCTGAATGGGCAAGAGGAGCGCATTTTTTCAAGAAAATTTCAATACATTCGGATGAAAGTGATTTAGTGTGTATCGTCAATGACCCCAAATTATCCATCATCAACATAACAACAGCATATCTACTGAAAAAATGTTGAACGTTTCAAGTTTGGAAACATTGCATTCGAAATTATATTAATTATATTTAATAAATTACCTAAATGCGAGTTAAGAGACTGAATAGAGGGTCAATGCCAAACGTCTCTCATGAGTATGGCCTAAAATATCTATAGAAGAATACTGGGAAAGAAAGTAAAAAAATTAATTTGTTTCGAGTAAAACGATCTCTGCACTATGAATTATTTAACATTTTCACCCATTTTATGAATAAGGAATTAGTTATTCATATGGTAAAGGTGTAAGTAATATGATGACAATAAAAGAAAGTATCCAGTACAAAGGAGTACCTAATTGTAGAGAAAAAAAGGCGAGTACCTACTTGAAAAGCATGAATTATTGAATAAACATGCTAATTGAGGTATCAGTTATCCGTTTTGTTATTTTTCTTTTCGCGCTCTAATCAAACAGTTACAAAATTAAATTGGATAGTACTTATGCTAATTTCCACAGTTTGTACCTTGAAGGGGCTTTTATTGCACTGTGAAAAGTTTAAGCTTTGCAAATAAGGATTCGCCTAAATGCAGAACAATTTAAATAAAGTTAACCTTCTGTACATTGAGGCCATGTACATCTTATAAAACATTTAAATAAACAAGCGACACAATTATATACAAGTAATTTGTTCAATGAATGTTGAGGATTTCCAGTTATTGCTTTGGGATTGTTTTAATATAGGCATCATTAGTGGGAGCAAAGTATAAAAAACTTGTATCCATCGAAATTATTGCTCCTAATTTACACATTGTTTCTAATCGGTTAAGTGAGGTAAATAAACTGCATTTATGACATTTTGTCACTCTTCAAGGTGAACACAAAATTATTGCAATACTTGAAAACGGTTGTCTTCTCATCTAACTGTCGATGAATTAAGAAATACCTATATTGTTCGTGGAAATAAACTTAACGACAGTTATTTAACAGTATTGGGGCGTTTACTAGAACAGAAATTTGGTGCCACTTTCAGAGAAATTCTACCAAAAACTTTATGCGCCAATCCTGCTGGTAATTATTGAGTTTTTTCGAATGCTGATTAATTGGGTATGTGCAATGTGTTTCACAATAACGCATTCAATATAAGAGATAGGTAAAAATTTAGACATTCATGTAAACAGCATAATTATGTTTATATAATTTTTTCCAAATGGAAAACCTTCCTTCACATTTGCGAAACATTTTCATTTAGTCAACAAATTTTCATTATTAACGCACATTTCATCATTCATAACGTGACAATAGTGTTTTCAAAAGGCAATTATTATTGGGATTTTAATTTATTTTTCTTAATTGCACAAAATTTTATGACTTTTTTTCCTATTCTAAAATGCTTTTCAATACGCGAACGTTTCAACACACGATTTACAACAAGAGATCATCAGATTAGATTTCTTATGATACGTTCGCTGTGTCAATATTAGCAATCAGATTTATTTAATATTTTTTTAGATCAATTGTATCATTTTCATCGCATAAATAACAGTTTCCAACAACTGTGATATGCCTTGAAGCGGTCCATCGGGCTTTCACTTAAAAATACAATTTCATTCGGATGGAGACGCGCTTCACAAATGACCTACAAGAATTTTTTCCTTGTGTTTCTAGCACTTAACAAATGTTTCTTGCTGATAAAATGGCTCATTAAATTGATACCAGTGACAGATCTGGGCAGATATCGACCATACTGTGGATGCTGTTTTTTTTCATTCGCATTATCTTTTAGGATCGTGGGAAATTAAACGATTTCAATAGAAAAAATTTCTGGTTCCATCTGAATGAGTGCTTAATGTCAAATTTAACTAATCAATCTTGCATATTAATTTGTAATTTGGATTTGTAGAAATGTGCACACTTTTACTTGTCTCTGATTTCTTTCTTGTCTTACAGTTTAGCGGTTAAATGGCAGATTCCATTGATGGAGGGCCGTTTATGCTTCTTTGTGCGTACCGAAAGGATGCAAACTTTCCAAATAACGATTTATTAGCATCATTTCCAGAATCCCAATTTTCTTTATCTTCATTTAACTAACGCAATTTCTTAAAAATTGTTATTGTTTTAATTATGGACACATTTTTGGCCAAACACTTTCCATCCTGCCTTAAAAAGACAGTGTTTTGTGTTGATCTTATCTCGTTGTTTATTATTCACTTTCAACAAATACTTGATTTAACGACTGTTTACATTTTTTTAACCAAATTAACAGGCAATATTATTAATGCATAACGACATATCATTGGATATTACCAATTAATAAAACAGGCAATTTCATAAATTGTAAACATATGCAATTAGTTTTTTCTATTGTTGTCTTCGAAATTATCGATGTGTAAACATTTAAATCAAGCAGAAAATTTAACATAGCCTGCATACTTATTACAAATAATGCTTTCAATTAATTACAAAGGAACGTGTATTAAAATTGAACTGTAATTTATATTCGATTTTATCGATGGACTTTTTCTTTCTCATCATGCTTAAACTACATATTTATTGTTATTGAGTTTTAGATTTCATTGAAAAAAGTTAACAGTGCGCGACGTTTATGAAATATTATGACCTTTTATTTACGAGAAAAGTGCGTTTTTCTCCAATTGTTGTTCTAATTGTTAAATAATAGATCATTTTTGTTTGAAGGCAAATTGGCGATTGGCATCGATGCTAATAAATGTGATGGCCCACATAAAAATTGTTGTTACGTTTTATTTGAACTTTCAATGTTAAAATTTGTATAAAAGAAATGCTTAACCGGATACGAGAGCGATAAATCCATCTGTGTGTATTTGTTGGCTGGGATTTTGTATCCGAAAACAAACATTCACGCTTAATTTGAAAACCATTCAACTCTCCTCTTCCTATTTAAGGAGTGCTGGAAATTATTTGTATTTAAACAATAACTCCAAGAATATCCATCCTTATTGTCGGTTAAATAACGCATAGTTAACAGCTTAATAAAAATGCCTAAAAATGAAAGTTGGAAAATTCTTTTCGAACAAATTTGGAAGTATGAACACTATTGCGATCCCTAATCGTGACCAAATCTCTCTCCTTTATATTGAAGGATGAAAAACTCTGACCTTAAGTGATATTTACATAGCGAGTAGATTTTTGTTCGAGTGTTAATAGAATTTAATATTTTCTTGTATTCTTGACCCGTTTTAGAAGTTCGAAACAGCATCAGCAAGTGATCACATCTCAGACGCATCCAGTACATCATCCACTCGGAAATTCAATAAGAAGGACGATTTATCCGTATTTGGCTAAATAGTTTTATTACGTAAATTTATTATTTACTCGCATCTTTTTGCACACACAAGTACATAAATCGTGTCAAGAATGCAATCTTTAGTATTTATCAATAAAAATTTTTTTACTTTATATTATTTACCGTTTTTTTCTAACCTTGTGTATACTAAAACACTTAATTATTGTTATAAAAGATTTATGTAAAATGCCGAGACGAGCGATTAAAGAATACCATTGTTTACACCATTTCAATAATAAGTGAAAGCATTAAACCAATATAGAAATTTCAATTCTATTTAGCGCATTTCAATTAACAATCGATGAGATATACATACAAATTCGTTACAATTTTCTTTCGTTCATGGTAAATGTTAAATTCCCATAGCGAATAGATAAAAATGGTCGCAACTCGTAAATCTAATAAATGTTGCGGTTAAGATCGTAATGATGGATTGAATAGTAAAAGTTTTACATGGTTTTCTTTCAAATAGACAAATATCATTTAGTATGAAACAAATCTAAACAATAATAATGGCTTGTATAATATTTTTACTGGTGCTGTGCTTCAAACAATCGTTGAAAGCCTGTGTGTTTTCACTTGGGAAATTAAATGCATTCTTCTTGCTTAAATCGTGATGCCGATTATTGTTTATAAGATGTTTTACATATTCACTTTCTGACAATATGAAAATGATGCAAGTACGACACGAAAGTAGATTTAACAGAGTATAAGAGTCTTTTTTCTGACAATTAAGGATGCGAAAAGCATTTACACAAATAAATTGTTTTTAGTCTGTTGTTGAGTGTGTTGAATGTTTGAGCGTTATGTAAAAGTCCTTCCATGCGGTTGTAACACATCCTCGATAACATAGAGGAAAATGGAAATTTTCTCGCAGATTTTACGAAAGCATCGAATATACATACATATCTGTATGTATGCTTAATTGTAATAAGCCTGAGATGCAATCTCTATAAATATGAGTGAACGGGAATAATTGCATGATTACAACACAAAAGTAGGTATTATTTTACGCACCTTTTGTGTAATGTGTTGTTAAAATTAATTATGCTGTTTCTTTTTTTACGTCCACTAATATTATTGATAATTATAATTTGCGGTAAAACATCAACACTTTTCTCAGGCAATTTGAGTATTTCAAACACTCCTCCTCCAATTGATTTACGAACCATTCAAGTAGGTAATTCTATTGTTCTAAGTAATAAGTATAGTGCTGAAGATTGTAAAAAAATTAGCAATGTATAAGTGCATTAATAGGGAATTAATTTTTCTGTATAAAATGAGCGCATTATATTGTTTTTCAATAGTATTCAGAGAGTTTTCCTGTCGCAAATGAAAATTTCCGTAAAAGTTAATTTATAGAATTAATTGCATTTCACTGTAGTTTCACAAAGTACTTTGGTTTTGCGAAAGTGTTCATTCAAATCTAATTAATGAACAGACTGACCTATTGTTTCTGTGGTTTTATTCAAAAACATTATGTATGATTTAGTGCCCATCTCTCGCATGTGGCAATCATGAATTTTTGTTCAATCTGGCAAATTTCGCAATTTTTCACGTTATAAAAAGTGTGCAAGTGCAATTTAGAATGCATAAGAGTATTATTGACCTTTTCATTGTACCATTTCCTAGTAATTTATAACGAGATTAGATTATATAAGAGAAATATGGCAAAATTCAATTTTCAACTACTGTATTACTGAACTTTACCTACTTTTGGTGTGAATAATTAGAAAAATTACATTTTGTAACAATAAACAACTTGGTTCGCGATTAATTAAGTAAGCAACTAATCACGTGCGTATAAGAACTTTAATTATTTATGACTCGAGAACCTGTAATTACTTGCAAAACTATTCGTCTTTACCTTGATCTACTATCAGCAATTTAGAGCGGCAATAAAAGGAAGATTCACCGATTACCCTTGAATTTATGATCTTATGCAATTTTGTCTATTTAAGATTTAAATTCTCTTGTCTAGCATTCTATTTTTAAAAAGCGGACAGAATGCAGCAAACCAAACATGGATCGCCATCTTCTACCTTGGTAAAAAACTAAAAGCGATTATGTAATGTATCGAAGGGAAATCAATCGAACATTGGACAAGCAACCTGCGAATTTATTTGAATTGCTTATTATCAGTATTCATAGTATAAATATATTCAATACAATGGTTCACATAAACCACGTGGAAGTTGCATTTCAATTTATGGAGATAAGCTCGTACACATTTTGCGTGTTTTTAAAAATAACAATGTGTTATGTAAAATAGTACAATATTTTGCTATATTATGTAACAGTTAACAATAGTAAGCGGACGTCATCAGATGATTTTATTACACTGAACCACGAGTTGCTTTCAAAGTAGCAATGCTTATTGATTTTCAACTGCCTATGTCGTCTCTCTCCGCTCTTAATTCATGTATCTACTCTTATAAAATGATTGCGTGTTTTGTTTAATTTGTTTTAGATTTATCAAAATGAAGTACAATAAGATGTATTAAATCAAGTACAAAAAAATTATCATTCAGTAAATATATTGTGAGTGAGGTTTGAGTTTTTCCATAGTGCTAAGGATTTTCTCACCATCAACATGAATAACGCCAAAGATGCGGATAATAAGGATCGGCGGCATCCTGAAGAAAAATCCAATTTTATATCCAACTTATTTTTTTGGTAAGTGAAATTTCAATAAAGATTTCCTCAAACCCTACTCATTTATTTAATTTCAGTTGGACTTACCCGGTTTTTTATCGAGGTTTGAAAAAGGAGATGAACGAAGTGGATCTGTTTCCTCCTATGAAAAGTCACGAGTCCACTTTTCTCGGTGATAAATTGGAGAAAGCTTGGAATAATGAAGTGATAAAGTCAAAAAATCCATCATTGACGAAAGCCATTGTTAAAGTCTTCGGACTTAATGTTGTTACACAGAGTCTAATTATGTTCATAGTGGAATTCGTTTTAAAGTAAATTGTTGTCTATTTACAAACAAACTTGTTAATAATTGATTTGATTATTCCAGACTAGTTCAACCAATTTGTTTAGGCAGATTAATCACCTATTTCAACCCAAATGAAACATCGGTCTCCAGAGATCAAGCATTCTTTTATGCCTTTTTAATAACTCTTAGCAACTTCACGTACGTCCTTCTTGGACATTTGGTCATACTGAAGAATATGCATTTAGGCATGCGAGTAAAAGTCGCGTGTTGTTCCTTGATTTACCGTAAAGTTTTAAAACTAAGCCAAAGTGCCCTTACACATTCCACCACTGGAAAAATGGTGAATATGCTCTCAAATGATGTTCGACGGTTTGATGCCCTTTTCATCCACTTTCATACCTTCTGGTTAGGACCGATTCAAGTTGTGGTAATTGCTTGTCTATTGTATTTCTCAGTAGATCCCATCGCTTTAAGCGGAATTTCTCTACTGATAGCATTCTTAGTTCTTCAATGTGAGTATTAAACTATCAGGGCCAATTAAAGATAATTAATTGATTGATTTGTTACAGTGTATCTAGGAAAACTGACAGCAAAATATCGGTCTCGAATTGCCTTAAAAACGGACAATAGAGTGAGATTAATGAATGAAATTGTTGGTGGAATTCATGTCATTAAAATGTACACATGGGAAAAACCTTTTGCAAAACTAGTGGAACTTGCCAGAAAGTAAGCTGTAGTTAATTTCATCAAATTTTTTTAACCCTGAGATAAATCTCGTTATTTTTAAATAAATTAAATACTCAAGGTTAATAATGAAAAAAAAAATGAGGATTATATGAACAATATGCTAGATTATTTATTTATATAACTGTTTATTTTATTGTGATTTATTTCAGATTGGAAATAAAACAATTGCAAAATGCCTACAATTTAAGGGCAGTACACAGTTCTTTTTCTGTGTTTGTCAATCGGGCGGCGATTTTTGTCTGTATCTTAGCTTATGTCCTAAGTGGACATCAATTAGATGCCCATTACGTCTTTGTTGCAACGTCTTTTTACAATATTCTTCGACAGTCGCTCACTAAACATATGCCCAGAGCAAATGCAGTTGTTGCTGAGACTTTGATCTCAATTGGACGAATTGAAAAGTTTTTGGTGCAGGAAGAGATCTCCGATTGCCGTTTTCAAATTCCTGAGGATAAACACTTGGTGGGGATTAAAATCAGTAATGGCACAGCCAAATGGAGTGAAAATCACACAGATAACACGTTGACTGAAATTGATTTCAAAGCGTCCAAAGGAGAGTTAATTGGTGTTATTGGACCAGTTGGTAGTGGAAAATCGAGCTTATTTCAAGCGATTTTGAAAGAATTGCCTCTGACAGAGGGTACAATTGAGGTGAATGGACGAGTCTCGTATGCTTCGCAAGAGCCTTGGCTCTTTGGAGGCAGTATAAGGCAGAACATCCTATTTGGGCAACCTTGGGATGAAAGAAAATATGAGGAAGTTGTCAGAGTTTGTGCCCTTGAGAGGGACTTTAGTCTTTTCCCTTATGGGGATAACACGATTGTTGGAGAACGAGGAGTTTTGTTGAGTGGAGGTCAAAAGGCGAGGGTTAATTTGGCAAGAGCAGTATATAGGGATGCGGATATCTATTTGTTGGATGATCCATTGTCTGCTGTGGATACACATGTTGGAAAGCAACTATTCGACAACTGCATATCACAGTATTTAGACAAGAAGTGCGTGGTTTTAGTAACGCATCAACTCCAGTATTTGAGCTCTGTGAGTAAGATGTATGTCATACACAATGGTAGAATTGATATTAGTGGAACTTTTGAAGAAGTTAAGAATTCGGGAGATGAGTTTATTAAAATATTGGAAAATCAGGAAGATGAAGATGCGGATGAATCTCAAACTGATTTGGAAGAGGAAGTCAATAAGGAAGTAATTTCTAATGGAATTGATAAAGGCAAACGGAAAGGCACACCAAAAGAAGAAAAAGAACATCAAAGTCATGGGGACGTTAGCAACAAAGTGTATTCTGACTACTTTAAAGCTGGTGGAAAATTCTTTTTCTACGTAATATTTTTTATGTTTGCAGCAATGCAATTTTGTGCAAGTTTTGCGGACTATTTTATATCCTTTTGGTAAGACAGTTTAGTTATTTTGTTTGAACTTTACTAATTTGATATTTTGATTATAGGGTGAATTTAGAACAGAAAAATAGCGAACTAATACAAAATGCTACTTCAACAACTGAACAATTCTTTACCACCCAGAACTGCATTTTTATTTACTCGTTGTTAATTGGGTTAGTTATGGTCTTAGTATTGTTAGCGTCTTATTTGTTTATGAAAGCCTGCATGAATGCATCGAAAAATCTACACAATAAAATGTTTGATAACATTGTATACACTTCAATGAAATTCTTTAACTTAAATCCATCGGGAAGGATACTAAACAGATTTTCCAAGGATATGGGATCAATTGACGAAAATCTACCGGAAATTATGCTTGATACATTACAGGTAAATGACGATTTTATTTTCTTTGAGTGTCAATACATGTGTGCTTTTCTTTTTTAAGGAGTTAAACACTAGATTGAAAAATCTGATTTCCATTTAGATAATTAGAAAAATCGTATGGGTATACAAGTTATTAGACGATATTTGCAACGCAACAAAACTCAAAGTCTTACGTGTCATCTAAAAGATAAAGCCTAAAAGGTTTTTTTTTTGAATTTTGTTGTATAACTTTTACTTTATTGTATGATAAATATTTGTATTTCAATTCGAATAATCAATTGTGTTTATTTCTTTTTAGAATGGCTTGCAAGTGTTCGCAACCTCCATTGTCGTGATTACTCTAAATAAATGGATTTTAATACCAACTCTTGCGATTGTAATCATTTTTTACTCGTTGCGAATTGTATTTCTGTCAACGAGTAGAAGCGTTAAGCGATTAGAAGGAATAAGTATGGTATATTACTATTTGAAATGTTCTTAGATTTATTATTTATTTTTTTAGCTCGCAGTCCAGTATTTTCGCATCTTGCGGCCTCATTCAATGGTCTAACAACTATTCGTGCTTTTGGTGCTGAAGAAGTATTAAAAAAGGAGTTTGATGCACATCAAAATTTGAATAGCTCCGCATTTTATTTGTTTATTGCTATAAACAGAGCTTTTGGTTTTATTTTGGACTTTCATTGTACTGTCTATATTGGTATTGTTACTTTTAGTTTCCTCTTAATGGGTAAACGTAAGTAAAAAGCGTTCAGTTCCAAAAAACATACTAATTTAAATTGTACTTTTTTAGAAACTTACGGAGGAACGGTTGGATTAGCAATTACCCAAGCTTCGGTTCTCATTGGAATGTGTCAATACGGAATGAGACAATGGAGTGATTTAGTAAATCAAATGACGTCGGTTGAAAGAGTTCTTGAGTATACAGAACTACAGAAGGAAGAACAAAATAATAAAAAGCCTCCACAATATTGGCCTAGAAATGGAAATATTAATTTTAAAGGTCTTTCTATGAGGTATTCGTCAACTGAGCCATGTGTTTTGAAAAACTTGAACTTCACAATAAATTCTGGAGAAAAAATTGGAATTGTAGGCCGAACAGGAGCAGGAAAATCATCGCTTATTTCAGCACTATTTCGCTTAGCACCAATTGAAGGGCTTATTCAGATAGACGATGTTGATATTACTGCCATTTCCCTTGAATCTTTACGATCTAAAATTTCTATAATTCCTCAAGAACCAATTTTGTTTTCGGGAACATTACGAAGAAATTTGGATCCTTTCGACATATACAAAGATGCAGAGTTATGGAGCGCTTTGGAGGAAGTCGAGTTGAAAGGCATGGTGACAGAATTAGGTGCTGGTTTGGACACGAATGTGTTAGAAGGAGGCTCCAATTTCAGTGTTGGTCAAAGACAATTGGTGTGTTTGGCTCGAGCAATATTGAGAGAAAATAAAATTCTCGTTTTGGATGAGGCTACCGCCAATGTTGATCCACAAACAGATGCTTTGATCCAAGCTACAATTAGAAGGAAGTTCAAAGATTGCACGGTTTTAACAATTGCTCATAGGTTGCATACGATTATGGATTCGGATAAAATTTTAGTGATGGATGCCGGAGAATCGGTTGAGTTTGATCATCCGCATAATTTATTGCAACATTCAGATGGAGTGTTTTATAGTTTGGTGCAACAAACTGGAAGAGGAGTTGCCGAACATTTACATCAAATGGCAGAGGAGGTATAATATTTTAATTAAAATTATAAGAGAAATTTCCTAATTTCATATTTTTTGCAGAATTTCAATAGAAAGAAGACGGAATAAGTACTCTAGGATATAGATACATTTACATTTGTGTTTTATTTGATACTTATACTTAATTTTCAATATTTTTCATTTCTTATAAATATTTTCTAAACTAATATGTACCTTGTTATTAATATTTTGAAATAAAAAATAAAAATATTTTAGTAAACTTTATTTTAATAAAGGTAACAATAGTTATACATTTTAAAAGGTTTTATTTGTTGTTTGCGTTTATTTTCAATGTTTGTAATACGATGAATAAATTCCTTTCTTTTATTTACCTAACTATTCTTTTCCAAATTGCGTCACAATTGCTAGAATTAATCAAAAAATAAATATATTATTTATAAGCGTATCTGCATTATAAATAAAAATCTCATGTTTATATACTTATCAAATTAAAAATATATTCAAAACACCTTAAAATAGTACATTAATGTCATTAAATAAATATAATTTAGTTTAAATTACAAAAAAATATTAAATTGTCTGGTTAGTTATAGTTTTGCATCATATTACGCAATCTTATATCATAGAGTGTGTTATACAATAGAAAATAATTTACTTTTAAGTGTCGGGACGAGTGGAATTCCACAATCGATCGGTGTCTGCTTGAAATAATTGTGATTAAATTCGTAGCTACGGCCAGGGTCATTAATTATACCGAGAAAATCAATTTTTTATGCGATATTTACTTAACATACATTTATGTATTGTGTATGTTTTTAACTGAGCGATAGCAAAATAATCTTTCATTCGCGAGATACACGCGCAACTAGGCGTTCGTGTCCAATTACAATTCGAGTTATATTGAAATTAAATTTTAAAATGAACGATACTAAAATTTTGTGTAAAAGAAAACCCCATCCCCAAGAAAAGACTAACTTTTTGTCGGACTTATTCTTTTGGTAAGTGACTTAATTATCTATTATAAATTTTCATGAGTATATATCTACCTAATTGGACCGTAGCTGGACGTACCCCGTCTTCTACCGTGGTTTAAAAAAAGAAATGACTGAGGAGGACCTCTTTTCACCTCTTAAAAAGCACGAATCTAGTTTTATAAGTGACAAATTAGAAAAAGCTTGGAACGATGAACTAAAAAAATCTAAAAGACCTTCACTGATCAAAGCGATGATTAAAGTTTTTGGGGTAGAAATTTTATTCCTTGCCCTTACGATGTTCTTCTTTGATTTTGTTATAAAGTAAGATATTAACATTATGAGTATTAAAACATTTGACAATAATCAAATATTTTAGACTAATTCAACCAATCTTTCTTGGCAAATTAATGACTTATTACGATACAACTACACCCTCATCGAAAAATCAAGCTTATGTAAGTGCTGCATGGATCGTAATCGGTTCCTTTTTGAACATGTTTCTCGGTCATTTTCTGATGTTAAGAAATTTAACATTAGGAATGCGAGTCAAAATTGCTTGTTCTTCATTGATCTACCGAAAATCATTACGCCTTAGCAGAAATGCACTAGCGAATTGTACCACTGGACAAATTATAAATCTATTAGCGAACGATGTAAGAAGATTCAATCATGTATTTGTTGACTTTTTCGCTTTCTGGTCGGCACCGATTCAAATCACAATAATTGCTTGCCTACTGTATTTTTCTGTAAGTCCCATAGCCTTGAGTGGTATCGGCCTTTTACTCGCTTATCTACTCCTACAAAGTAAGTTTAATTAAAATAAACAGCTAACAGTTTTTAATAAAGAATCCAAAAAATTTCAGTTTACTATTCAACGCTCATTAGCAAAATTCGAGCACGCACTTCTATAAAAACAGACAACCGTGTCAGGTTGATGAATGAAATTATTTCTGGAATTCAAGTTATCAAAATGTACACCTGGGAAAAACCGTTCTCAAAGCTTGTCGAATTGGCTCGAAAGTATGTTGATTTTGGCCCTAAGCAAAATATTTTTTATTTAATGATTGAATATTTTCAGAGTGGAGATACAACAATTGCAGAATCTGTATAACTTGAATGTTACGCAGGGCGCGATATCAGTTTTTGTTAACCGAACGGCGGTGTTTCTCTGCATTTTAATTTACGTGCTTTTAGGTAACCGTTTGAATGCCTATTACGTATTTGTTGTAACATCATTTTACAATATCATCAAACAGTCACTTACTAGACATTTACGTAAAGCTATAAGAACTGTAGCTGAAGCACGAGTTTCCGCCACTCGTATTGAAACGTTTCTTTTGCAAGATGAAATGTGCAATGATGCACTTACCCAAAAATCAGATTCTGCTTATGTGAGAATCCAAAATGGATCAGCCAAATGGGACAAAAAAGACTCGACTGAGTACTCTTTAGAAAAAATTAATTTTACGGCTTCTGTTGGAGAACTAATTGCTGTTATAGGACCGGTAGGATGTGGAAAATCGAGTTTATTGCAAGTAATTTTGAAAGAACTGCCTCTGATCGAGGGTTCTATTGATGTAAATGGAAGGATCTCTTACGCTTCGCAAGAGGCGTGGCTTTTTGGCAGTAGCATAAGACAAAATATTCTTTTCGGACAATCTTGGGATGAAAAGAAATATGATGAAGTCATTCGAGTTTGTGCATTGGACAGAGATTTCAGTTTGTTTCCTTGCGGAGATCTTTCCATTGTCGGAGAGCGAGGAGTGCTACTCAGTGGAGGTCAAAAAGCTCGTGTTAATCTAGCAAGAGCAGTTTACAAGGATGCTGATATCTATTTGCTTGACGATCCTTTGTCAGCTGTGGATACACATGTTGGAAAGCAGCTGTTTGATAACTGCATTTCACAATACTTGGGCAACAAATGTGTTATTTTAGTAACGCATCAATTGCAGTATTTAAGTGCTGTTGACAGGATGTATTTAATAGAAAACGGATGTGTTAGCCTCAGTGGTTCTTTCGATGAAGTTAAACAGTCTTCAAATGAATTTATTAAATTGCTCCAAAAACAAGACACACATGAAGACGTTCATGAGGAAGAGGTCAAAAACGAACCATTAGAAAATGGAATAAATAAAAATAAAAATAAAGAAGCGCCTAAAGAACTAAAGGAACATCAGGAACTGGGAAAAGTGCGTAACAAGGTATACGCTGGGTATTTTAATTCTGGAGGAAAATGGTTATTTTATATTCCGATTTTTTTGTATGGAGTGATACAAGCTTGTTCAAGTTATGCAGACTATTTTCTAGCTTTCTGGTAAGTTTACCAATGAAATTTCTGGCCATGGTTATTTTATTATTAAATCGTTTAGGGTCAATTTGGAAGAAGAACGGGTTCAAACAAACTCAACTGTCAATGAATTTTTGACTTCGGAAAATTGCATTTACATTTATTCTGGTTTAACTGTTATTGTCGTTGTTTTAATGCTGGTAGCTTCCAACACATTCATGAGAAGTTGCATGAGAGCTTCAAGAAATTTACACAACAAAATGTTTAATAACATTGTGTATACCACAATGAGATTTTTCCATACGAATCCTTCTGGTCGAATTTTGAACCGATTTTCCAAAGATATGGGTTCCATTGATGAAGGTTTACCAGAGACCCTTTTAGGAGTAATGCAAGTAAGTTTTTAAAATCATTTTTTGTTATATCTCTACTTTGTGTCATTTTCTTTTTTAAGGAACTTAAAAATAGTTTAATTCAATTCACTTGACCAGACGTTATTAAAATTATTCATTGCGTTGGAAATATGAATTTAATTTTAAAGTTATCAAAATTACTACAATGAAATCGTGAATGGAATACTGGACAACAGCACAACAAAACTCTAATTTTATTAAATTTTTTATTGCATTGGCAATGTTTTGCAAATACGAAATATTGGGATTTTGTTGTTACATTGTTTGAAATTTTTAATGTATATTGCAGTATATAAATCTTTGAACGAAAAACAATATTATTCTCTTTTTAGATGGCTCTGCAATTGTTGGCTGTTATAATTGTCGTAGTCTCAGTAAATCCATGGATTATCATACCGACAGTGGTGATAATAATAATATTTTACCTATTACGAAAAGTCTTTCTCGCCACAAGTCGAAGTGTGAAACGACTAGAAGGAATAAGTATGCAATTTAGTATTAGATTTTATAATTGGAAACTCAATTTTATGAATTTATTCAGCCCGTAGTCCTGTTTTCTCGCACCTTGCCACCTCATTGAATGGTCTAACAACAATTCGAGCATTTGCAGCAGAAGATGTTTTGAAAAAGGAATTTGATGCTCATCAGAATTTGAACAGTTCCGCATTTTATTTATTTATCTCAACAAATAGAGCATTTGGCTTCATTTTAGATTTTCATTGTACTATTTATCTTGCTTTCGTAACCGTGAGTTTTCTTTTTTTGAATGAAGGTAAGTATCGTAATATTTTTAAACGAATTCATTGAATTCCTTTCCATGGTTTTGTTTTAGAAACTGCTGGTGGAACGGTCGGTTTGGCAATTACCCAATCAACAGTATTAATGGGCATGTGTCAATTTGGAATCCGACAATGGAGCGAGTTAGTGAATCAGATGACATCTGTAGAAAGAGTTTTGGAGTATACTGAAATTGCTAAAGAGGAGAATAATCAGAAAAACCCTCCTCAAAATTGGCCAATAATGGGAAGCATTAATTTCAAAGCGCTTTTCTTGCGTTATTCTCCAACAGATCCTTATGTTTTAAGAAATTTAAACTTTACAATTAAATCTGGGGAGAAAATTGGAATTGTAGGAAGAACAGGAGCGGGAAAGTCCTCGCTCATTTCAGCACTGTTCCGTTTAGCGCCAATTGAAGGACTTATTCAGATAGACGATGTTGATATTACTGCCATTTCTCTTGAATCTTTGCGATCTAAAATTTCCATAATTCCTCAAGAACCGATTTTGTTTTCGGGAACATTACGTAGAAATTTGGATCCTTTCGACATATACAAAGATGCAGAGTTGTGGAGCGCTTTGGAGGAAGTCGAGTTGAAAGGAATGGTGGCAGAATTAGGTGCTGGTTTGGATACGAATTTGTCAGAAGGAGGTTCTAATTTCAGTGTTGGTCAAAGACAGTTGGTGTGTTTGGCGCGTGCGATATTAAGAAATAATAAAATTCTCGTTTTGGATGAGGCTACCGCTAATGTTGATCCACAAACAGATGCTTTGATCCAAGCTACAATTAGAAGAAAGTTTAAAGATTGCACGGTTTTAACAATCGCTCATAGGTTACATACGATTATGGATTCCGATCGGGTTTTAGTTATGGAAGTTGGAGAAGTTGTCGAGTTTGATTTGGCTTATAAATTATTACAGAATGCTAATGGAGTGTTTTACAATTTGGTGCAACAAACTGGAAGGGGCACAGCAGAACATTTACTTCAAATGGCAAAGGAGGTACCCTAAATCTACGAATTTTAAATTAAACTTTTCATAATTGAATAAACTTTTTGTTACAGAATTTTGATAAGAAAAAAAGGAATTAATGAACAAATTGACTGTTGGCGATATCAAAAAGTGTAATGTAATATGAAGATACTTAAATATGAATAAAAACCTTTTGAGATTTGTACATATTTTTTATTTAGAAAAAACGCACATTAACTATGTGCCTCTTCATTTTAGTTTCATACGTTCCATTTGAATGTTCATACTTAATGAATGAATTAAAAATAAGGTAGAAAACAAAGTACATATTTCTTTAGTTCAAAAAGCTTGCTTTCACTGCAAGTATTTAATTTGTTTACCTAAATAACAAAATTTCCGCAAACTGAATAGTGAACTTGCATTTATATCTTATAATCTTTATAACACAACAAAAACACGATAATCATTTTTAATATGATGAATAATAAATAGTATAGATTTTTTTATTCTGTCCACTACAATTATTTACAATGTATCAAAGTTTAGCTCTTTATTAATTCTTAATAATTCTTTTATATACTTATATTGAAATATCAATAGACTCATCAGTATTAACAGTATTAAGAAACAATGCCCTAATAGGTACATATTTCTTCATATATAATATTAATTAAGAATTCGTATAGTAATTAAAGGAAATGTGGCACTATTTTAAAACTAGCAAAAACGGAAGACCTCTAGAAAAATTCTTTTGCAAAGTAAACAGAAGTCCTAGATTTGAAAAAGATATCCCGTAAATTTTCCCAGAGGTTTTCTAACGTGCAAAAAACCTAAAAATTTCTTATCCTTTTTTTACAACTATACAAATAGGTTGTTTTGTGAGGAGAAATTGGTCAGTGATATTACCACTATGTTTATAAAGCTGTACAATTTTCAGTTTCTATCATCCGAATATTAGAACGTAAATTAGCTACTTTGTACATTTTCGATTTAAACCTGACTTGAAGTGAAAATTTTATGAATTTATGTGGAAACAACACAGAAAACACTTTTTGATTGTCTTTTCGTATAATAAGAATAGAAGAATGATGACAAAAACTGAAAATATCTTTCTTGTATTCGTTAAAAAAATTCGAATTGAAAAATATTCCATTATGAACTTAGTTCGTACATAAGGTACTCTCATTTATAAATTTGTAACTATTTATAATATATAGAAAGCTTCGAAATACAATTTTTTACTCTTGAATATTATTATGGAATTATAATATAGAGCTGATTTATAAAGAAAATTAACATGATATAACATTTATTATCACGATGTCTTTATTTCGGTATGTACATGAAATAAGAAGCACTAAACGAAATCATTTGAATGTAATACCACTCCAATATACATGAAAATACACGTCTTAAAGTATATCTCAGTTCTTTTCTCAGTAACTTACAATAATAAAATACATAAATTATATTATATATACGGCGTATTTGCATTTTGACAATATATTCTCTCTCTCCCATACGTTCATACAACAATTCTCTTAAAATTAAAATTGTTAAAAATCCTAGATTATAACTAAGTTTTTTGTTTTAAAGCTTGAATATTTTTCTAAGTCAATTTTATTTATATATATGTATATATATATATATAGATTGATTAAAAATTGAGCTATTACTCAAAATTTATGGCACCAAACTGGTCAAAATTTTTAAAAGTTCTTAATATGTATTATAGGTTTTTTCTTTTTTAAAAAGAGAACATTTCTTTCTTCATTATTATATAATTTAAATCACAATTTTAATATGTTTACGGAACATCCCATTGAAGAAACCCCATCAAAGATACCACGGAGGAAATCAACCGGAAAATTGTGCATTCGGATCTTGCGTTTAGAAATTAGGCCTAAATTGTATAGCATTTTTGCACAATTCCATCCATTTACTCGTAGTATCTCGACTGGCTGTGGTAATCATGATGATCTTCAATATCCATGTCGGCGAATCTCTCCAGTAACTCTTTCCTATAATTTCGGCCCTCAGATTTGCTCTTGTCCATCTTCCTCTCGTCATACCGCCGATTCTCGTATCTTAATTCCTCTGGTGGATACCGTCTGTCCTCAGGCCGTCTGTCCGTCCCGTAACGACGCTCCTCCTCCGATCGCCGTCGACCCTCCAACCTTCCCTCCTCGTACCCTCTTCTCTCAGGCCGATCGTCGCGGTACTCTTTCGGTATTTGCGGCTTGTAGTAAGCTTCCGCCGTCCTCGGCGACAAATCATCATGAAATTCCTCTTCAATAGGCTGTTCCGTAGAAAGCCTCCACTATATGGCATTAAGGGGGCGTCTTGATGAACCTCTATGTGTTGGAAACTCTTCCTCTCTAGATCTAGGATCGCGTAACCGTTCCAAAGGTCGCTCTCTATAGTCCTCCCCCGACAAATGGTGAGGCAATACGTGCGTGTTCATATGGTCTTTTTCTAAATAATCGTCGTATTCACGGTCCCGCTCCAAACGGCCGCGTCCCCTCGTATGGCCAGTGTGAAAAGTTGGAACTGCATTGGAAAATGACAATCAGTGGACTTGCTTGCGATTTTTCTACAGTTTTGCTAGTGCTTGATTGTTTCTAAAATTCGATTGGTTTTTTATTGGTTTTTCTTTTGACTTTACTCATTTTAGAAACATTCTTTGTAAGACTCTCGCAAGCAACAAACACTCGTTAAATCATCTTAAAACTGCATCCCCTTTCCAAACTAACTAAGTTCTACGTTATGCAAAAAGAAAACTTGTTTTTGTTAGTGAAAATGCATTGCATCTACAAAATTCCAGAAATGAAAATTACAATCCAAAACAAGCAATAGACAATTCAAGTAGTAGAAAATCACTATAGAGTCCTATGGATAGTTTTCCACAAAATCAATAAGTTAATGTGATAAAAAGAACCTACTAAATTACTTATTAAGCGAATAAATCTGTAGAGCCTGCTCTCCAAATTTTGCCAGGACTCGGTGCTACTTGACCTGATCCAATTAATTAATTGCGCGTATGTGTGCAATTTTTTGTTGTTGTGTGTGATTAGAGCGAGATCGCAGAAATAAGCAGCATTGCATTAGAAATGATTTTTGTGATCAGCGAAGAAGCATATAATCAAAAGAAAAAGGAAAATTAGTTATAAAAATCGTGCAATATAATAACCTGACATAATTATATAATAGAGAGACTAGAATGCATATTTTATGTGTTGTTTAATATTTAATTTATCGGAATTGGTGTCATTGAGCCAGAAAAATCTGAAAAATTTATTGAGACAATTAAAAAAACAGTTTAGTACTTTATATGAATTTATTCTAGTTTTTAACACAGTTTCAAAATCAGTATTTTATATTTGGACCCACAAATCTCTTGTATAATAATTATTTAAAAAAAATCGATTAAAAGTCTCGCAAAGAAAACAGCTCGCATATATTTTCCATTCAATGGCACGTGAATCAATATAGTATGTATATTATTGTCCATTCAACAATAATTCCTTTATGGCTAATAAAATAATGAATCAAGTGGGGTCGGCAAAAATTACCGCTAAGCTAGTAAAATGCAAGTATTACAGTAATAAATACATACAGAACAAGTAAATATATTTAGATGCATTAAACAAGACAATCATGCAGTGACTCTTAAATTGTAAATTATAAGAAAGAGAGTGATTCTAAAGAATCTACTGAATCCCAACTTTGTAACCCTATGTATCTAACACCTGCATGACTACCTCTGCTATCATGAGAATATCCGTATACGTCATGATGCGCTGAAAAGAAACGGTAAGAATGTTAGTGGCTATATGGTGTTAGCGGTTAATAAGGAGAAAGAGATTCTTTACGAGGGTGAATCGCAACTCACCTGGTAAGGTGGGTCGTCCTTGGTCCCCACTGGGAGAAGCTTGCGGAGAGCTTCCAATTGGTCGTGGAACATTAGATACATTTGTTTCGGGATGAGTTGCTCTCCAGTAAGCCTTTAAAGTAGAGAGAACACATTCACCAAATACCGGAAATAGATCACACACTTCTCACACTCACCTCTAAATATTCCGCTATGTGTTCGCAAGCGTCTTCCAATTGGTTTTCATCTAAAATTACATCAAACATTTCTGGAGGACACTGAGCTAACTTTTCTGAAGCAACCATTTGAACATTCAAATGTCTAGTTTGACTTTTACCTCGGGATTTAATAAGCCTTTGCAGAACCTGTAAAGAATAAACTTGTACACTTCGTACAGTGAATGGATAATCACCTTTCTCCTCACCTTAGGACTAGTTATTTTAAGATAAACAATACAAGGAGCTAAAGAAGTTTTGGCAAGTTGCGAAGGGTGATTTATAGTATCACAATCCAGCACCACTAGTTGAAGTGTTGTAGCAAGCTCAAAAATACGTTCAATTTCAGCTTGGACCTCTGATAAGCTTGGTGATCGGTTTGTGGATCGTTCCATTATCGCTCGCTTCGAAGGATTATTTAACAGTGAACGTTTTGCTAAGGATATATCGGCCATTACTCTAGTTATAATTATTCTGCAACAAATCTCGCATTATCAACAACCTCATTTCCGATTTTCTCTATCAAGATTTCCTCACCTTCCTTCGAAACGGTGCTTTAAAAAATCGAATAAGGCTTTCTGCATCATATCAGTAACTTCGTATCCCTTCAAAGAAGGACCTACTAAAACTACGGGCCGCATCGAAGGAACTACGTCGTATGGAGCGGTCGCTTCTTGTTTCTTAAAAAACGGTTTTTTCTTCTCTTTCGCTGGCGGTGTCGTAAGTGATTTACCTGAGCGTGCATTGCCCACCGAATCCGATTCTTCGCCTATAATTAAAGTGATTGTGTAACAACTGCCGCTTATAGCACACTTAATAATCAACCATACACACGCACACAGGGCACACATTGAAACACTGATCCTGTTCAATTTCCACTCATAAAATCATATTTCAGTTTATTTTACATTTTCACTATGCAATATCCGCATTATAATGTCAATAAACCTCTGCTAAAATCAATAAACTGTGGATATTGCTAAGTTGAAAAGCTAATTTTCCACTACGTCTAAATATACTACTACTGCTGGTGTAGTTGCAGGTTTAGGGAGTCTGGAGGGATTGAAAAAAAATCAAACGAAAAATTCAAATCAAACGAATTAGGAAACGAGTTCACATCGTTCACATCTTGACCAATGTCTTGGTAAAATCGGTAATCGGAAAGAAAAACGGCTGGTAATTTTGCTCTTTTTTTAATATAAGTGCAACATCACCACTTTTGACTTTCTGGCTCTGTGAAAGCTGTATACACACAGTAACCATCAGGAGATAAAATAAATTAAACGAAAAAATATTGAAACAAAACCAATAATATACAAATTATCATAATATCCAACATTCCACGATGAACAGAAAAAAAAAACACCAAAAAATCCGTCAACAGTGATATGGATGGGACATACCAGGCGTGGGGGGAGTGCTACCTCTGGAAACATCGTTACCAGCGGCCCCTATATTAGAGCTGGAACTTGTTTTACTTGAGTATAATTTTGGAGTTCTCGTCTGGACTTGTAAACGTAAATTTTCTAATTTGACAGGCGATGGAATAAAACCTATGTCGCAACCTTCTTTCACCAGCCGCCCTATCCACCAATTATTATCATACTTTTCCTGTAATTCACAATTCACAGCGATTGTAATTAGGTTGTCGAGCAGTATATGCATGTACTATGCCTCACTTTTATGTGTAAAAAATCCCTGACTTCAAAGGAAATTGCGTATCCGTGTACGGGGGAATCGTCATCTATAGAACCATCGTATGCAACGTTGGTCCTAACAGCAAATGCTACCGGCTTCGTCTAGAACACATCGTGTAAATATTACTCTACCAAGGATGTTATTGTTTACTTAATATTTTATTAACAGTGTGGACGAGCTAGGAATAGATCAAAGGGAAACACTTCAATGACCCGAAACATGGAATTTTTAACGAGATTTATGTCGAATCGATATTTTAAAAAAATTGTCCTCATACATACCCGTGCTTTCTCCAACTGACTAAGTGCTTGGCGTTCCTTTTCCCTACGCAGATTTTCTTTTTCTTCGTCCAGCGACAGGTCTGAAGAGGGCTGAGAGTAGTTTGAATCAGCTGAGCCCTGTAATTCACGACACATTCAGAACAGGTCCAATTTTTTTTGGCATTTCAATCAATGAGCTAAGACTAATCTAGCTAACCAACCTAAACCTGTGTAGGATGGAGATGATGATGGGTGAACGAGATGAGCTTTACTGAGATAAGAATGATATCTAAAAACTAAATTTCCGAATTCTAAAAGATTTTTATGAGCCTAAAATGTGTTTATATGGTTTTAAAGATTCTTGTATATTTTTCTACAGAAGCTGGTGCTGTTTAAATAAAATGAAACTTTCTAAAAAACTGAAGTAAAATGACACGAGTGAGGAAACTAAACTGTTTTTTGCTAGTCATACACTCTAAGAACTGTCCCTTGTACGATTCTGGATGAAGTTGAATAAATCAAGAGTACCTACCTCTAAGAAAACTATCTATATGCTGCAATATAGTTATTAAAAAAGATAAAGCGTGTCTACTGAAAACTCAAATCGAAAGGAAAAATTGGTGCAACAAGAAGCGGCATTACAAAATTTATAAAATATAGTTGCTTTCTTAAAAATTGTTCTTATATCTTACCAGAGATGTGTACTTGGACATAGGTTAGTTGCGGTGCCACTGGCAAGCATGCGACAAGTACAAGGCTTCAGCTGACCAATGAACCTCAAAATATTACTATACAGCGGCCCTTCTACAAAAAATGTGAACAATCAAAAATTATTTCACATAAACAACTTTTGATATTTATTGTTGGGTGAAGTGTTAAGTATGGTGACATTTTGAGGTTCATTCATGTTTCGAATTTGAGAACATTTACATACGAATATAAAAAAACATTCAGAGATTAGTTTCGCTCGTTTTATTGCCCGACAAACTTACAAAACTAAAGTCCGACTCGCTCGAGTGTTTTTTCAAAATTTTCTTGTACAAACTTTTCATAATGTGCGAGTTTCAACACACCACAACAACGTCTAGCAATCTTTTTGGTTCAGAGTGAGGAGACAATTTGATCAGACTGGTCGTTTCTTTTGTTTAATAAAACTTTGATTATGTTTTGTAACACTTTATGTATACAGAAAGCAATAAACTGTATTATAGGTTGTAAATGAGGGAAAAAATTTCCGTTGTTATAAATATAAAATTAATTAATATATCCATTTAGTTTGTGTTGCTGTTATATATGTTGTATATGTGTGTGTATTGAGCGATGATTACATAAAATTTATGTATATTCGTGATGTGACAATTTCCTCGAGGAAAACTTTTATTCCATGTTATGGAATAATTATTCGTTTGAAAAATTTTGCTCTTGCCAAGAAAATCGTCGAATCGATACCACGTTGAACTGTTGAAACTTTGCACTCGGTTGCAGACCCCAAATAAATAAATTACGTCTTTATGGTAAATAACGGAAAAGATTATTGGTGCACTACCTCTGGGGAAATTAATACCATGTAATTATCCGATAAGTCGGGGTAAAGTTTTAAAAATCAATCTGCATGCAACGACTTATTATATGACGGGGTGTAAGCTGTGCTTTCGGAAAGGTCTGCGATATATTATGTATTTTTATGGGCACTGTGTTTATTTGCAACGGATAAATATTTACGTAACGTAATTAACTATTTGTATCAAACATGTAGAATCGTTTCAACACGGGAATTTTTCTTATTCGCTTTTCAGCAGCAACAACGCGATTCGTGAATCATCAATGAAATTGCAGGAATTAAAACAGATAGCTATAAATAAGCCAGTTGCCACATTCGAGAGTCATTTATTTACAATGATCATTGAATGTGTAAGTAACCCAATTTTCTAGGATGAATGTACATACTGCAAATTTTACAAAAACTTATTCTGTATTCCGCCTACATATTTCCTGCTAAAGCTTTTCACTATAATCCTACCCCATCTTATAAGCTTCTCTCTTTTCCGCGTGTCGAGAGAAGCAAAAAAATCATGTATCAAAGAAATAATTCGGGATTATCTTAAAAAATCAATTAACAAAACCGTAAGTTTCCCTACATTGTCCTTAAAGGTGTATTAAACGTTGTTTACTAACAGAGAAAACATGATTTTCGTGACGTCACCTTGACGCATACCTGGCGTGTCTACACTTTTGTATTTGTACATGATTATAACATGAAAAAATTGCAGAATTCCTAGAATTAATAAACCACCCCCTCATGTATAGCATAAAGGCCAAAAAGCCGATTTTTCCCTTTACATATAGAAAATAATGTCCCAAAAGAAAAACTCTATAGAAAATTACGCAAATTTCTCACCTGCGTAAATAGTTTATTGTATCCTTGGTTGTTGTAGCTGTTGTACCCTATCATATTGTGACATTTCTTGTACACTTATCCTCCCTTCGAAGCAATAAATAAATGGACAATAGAAAAGTGGAAGAGGCCGAAAGTGTAGCGCAAATTTGGAAAATGATCAGACAATTCCAAGTATATTGGGAAAACAAACTGATATAATGGCACGGCGCTTTTAACTATTAAATATTTGTACTTTAAATTGCTGGAAATTTTCTTAAGCACTAGGTAATAATTGGAATGAGTTTATATTTCAATGCAATCCTCATGTCTCAAACTACACCACTACCAAATATTTTCTTTTCGCACACTAAACAATCAAATGTGAGTGGAAAACTAAAGGTCGTCATACACATTAACTATTAACTGTACACTGTTTGTGGCAATGAACCGTCTTCACGTACACCAATTGACATATTGGTGTGAAAAGTTGTATAAATAATTTCCCTCAATGAGAATCGAATGTTTTGCTCGAGAATATACATAGAGTAATGCGGATAGTCGACCGTTTAGGTAGAAAAGTACAGTCGCATGTAAGTTATGTAGTGGTAGAGAGCGCTCGCAATTTTCACGCCACCCCCGTTTGATGGTGGCTTTTCTTTTTCCAACTAGAGCTTTTCACGGACTGTACACCAACTGATAGAGGTGGAGTTGTACGAACGAAAAGCATGCGCAAGTATTGATTTGAACAACTGACTACTCTGTATATATACAGAGTGTTGTGTTTCTGGCGATGGTGGAGAGGAAGGTGTGCCTTGTTTAACTTCGTCTTCTTCCTTTTAAGGACTGCTGCAACCGCCCCCGATCTTACTCTACACGTTCTACTACTGTTGTTCTTCAACCCTCTAACACCCGCCACACATTTTTACCGCATAATTATTTTTTCACATGTTTATGGCACAATTGTTGGGGTGGTCCCCCTTCAACCACACATCCACCGAAACCGCAATATTCTAATCAATTTTCCTCTAATTCCTGTCCGGTTTATGGTCAAATCAGCATTGACTACATGCTAAATCACGCAATCAATTGTCGAGAAATCAATCACGCTTTTTATTTAATGAGCTTTTCCAAAAAAAATGTCTACTGAAAAAAAATGTTCACACATACAAAAATTTACCTCACATTAATCATATAAGGTTTAGACATCATCTGCATCAAAAATTAAGCACAAACAATAGGTATAAAATGAAGTTTTAGAGATTTTTTAGAAGCTTGAGAAGCTTCAATACCTTGATTGAGTACCGACCGTTTTGGGTGCTATAAAAGCACCGTACTAATGAAAACATTGTCAAAGACTGAATAATTGTTAAAATGCAATTTATCGAAAATTCTAATGAAACGTGCGAGCCAAATGCATAAAGTTGATTTTATTCTCGCCAATAATCCATGTCGTCATAAATAGTCACATTTATTCATGTTGTGCACCTATCAAATAAATTCATTCATGAATTTGTAATATGTTAGCTCTAATCATATAGTATGGGGAAAAGATCGAAATTTACATACTACGTGTATTTTCCAGTTAATATTGAATGGTTCTACAATTGAAATAAAACAAACAGCCATGTTTCTGTATAAATGTGTAAGATATTTTTATTCTATAAAGTAAACATTGAGGCAAAGAGCACGTGTTCATTTTTAATTACAGCTTCCAGCTTCTTAAAATGCATCTAATAGTGTGTGTTTTTGTGTAGATTGGGGGAAAAGGCGAAACTTTCAAGTGATATTAAATATTTGGCACACGAGTCAAAAAACAGGTATAGGTACTAAAGGGGGCAAATGGAAGGTGCAAGCAAAAAACTACAAAAATAGAAGTAAAAAATCGTCAAACACGGCAGAAAAGTTAAACATTTACCCTTCGATTTCGTCCGAAGGGTATGTACAAGTGCTTTTTTTGCTTCTTGCGATTCATATTCTTCTAGACACTTTTTTCGAATGAGCACAATTTTAGAACACACTTAAACCCGAAATGAGGTAAGAGAAATAAATCTGTGTGTGGAAAAAGGGACACTTTTAACTATACTCTCTATAATGCCCCTAAAACAAATCCAACATCACAGACTGTTTAAAATGAGAATGTTTATGAATATCCGTATATCACACATCACAGACGTATAGTAAGTAGGTATTTATTTGATTATTTTATTTTAAAAGAATAATATTGGAACATTGTACCGACGAAACTTAACTATCGTGCCAGAAATGTGTCTAAAAATAAATCGTATATAGCTTGTCGGAATTTTCTATGTTCCGATATATTTTAGAATTATTTATCCGCTCATGTAACCACACACTTTCATTGTGTTTCTCGTAACAATTACTTGTACTTTCAATTCACCATAATTAAAATGGAAATTAATTATTTACACAAGCGGTAAATATTTACGAAAAATGAATCGATGTTATACATAGAAAAACGCGTTCAATTTGAAATATGCCGCATTTAATTGCCATCAGAGACATCTCTTCTCCATACTGTACACTCGCCAGATTTCAACACGAGCTTAAAATAAAGCTCTGAATGAGCTTTCACTTAAAAGTATCCGAATCCAGCGTCAGATGTCCCAGTTCGCGTTGCCAATTCAAAACTTTTACCAAAATCTAATTGACGAGATTAGTGAATTTTTTTAGGAAAAAACCAACAAAATGGCAACCACACTCCTGTGTCCGCCTGTTTAATTCAATAAATTTACCTCACAATGTAATAAATAACAATAGTTTCGCAGAGTGGAGGAAATAATCGTCCACGAAGTGGGGCTTCTTAGCACCACCCACAAAACGCTACCGCAAAGTCGACTTTTCAACATATCTTGTTTACATTCGCATACTTTATTAGCAATATGCTGTTAGATTGGCGATGGCTTGCACACACACATGTTCTACATGAAATATTGTACCGTTTGCGTGGATATGCGGCATAAAACAACCCTCCAAAAGGCAGCAGTGTGTAATTACGAGCTTAACACAACCACATGCACAAAGAATGGATGCATTCGAAGGTCGAATTTTAAATAGCCGAAACTCGGTGTCCTAAGAAGGTCATATGGTAGGTAAAGAAATTGCAGCACAGTGGGGTGTGTGATGCGAGGAGTGAGCAGGGGAGTAATTCGATCCCTGGACGAACGGTTGGTAAAGGCATTAGAAGCAATGCAGTTATACTTCTTCAGCACCATATGTTGCAATCACATTCCTGCCTCTTATAACAACTTTTGGCAACTTTACTTTAATTCTTCTGTGGTGTTATAAGACACCACCGCCCACGCACGATTTTTTAAAAGTGTTGTTAACGCACTTTGTACTCCCATATGGCGCCCAATAAAAGCGGCTTTTCGGTATTTATTGTTTTATGCCACGCATTATCGCAATTATCGACAATTCTCGAATCAATCAAGTTGCAATAAACGCAATTTGAGGTGTGCTGGCAGTAAAGATGCCAAGTTGGAGGGACATGAGTGGAATATTGCATATCAACAGCATGTGGCTGTGTAGAGGTAGCAAGTTGGACCGGAAACAGAATGTGTTTTCAATATATAAAGGCAAACAAAATCTGCATCTGGAGCAGATTGGTTAGCACTTGACAATTTTTCATGCACACAAAGTTGTATTGGAGAGAAAAAGCTATAATAGCTTTGCGCAATAAATAACCGGAGTACAGTGACATGGAGCTGCTTATTGTTCCGGAATGCAAAAATGCACAATAAACGTTACGAATGTTATTGTTTTAGGAGGTTTCACACTTGGATAATGGTTAATTAATAGCACACATTTGAGATGATATAAAGTTGCAAGTTTTGCATTAGGGATTGCCAACAGTTATTTCATTGTTGGATTACAATAAAAACATTTAGGCAGATATTTTTATACATTTAATGTATAATTATGTTCAAGTATGTAGAACATTTGAGCTAATTAAATTTAATTACTACAGAAATAAAGTTTCGGTAAACATGTTCCCATAGAAGAGACGAAAAATATCTAAATTAATTAGAAGAGAAGAGATGAGAGGTTTGTGCGAGGTGTTGGGACAGAGTGAGAAGGAATGAAGGTGACCAATAAGTCCGAGAGGAAAAAGCAGAAGGAGGAAATTAAGATCATGCATTATAAGTTTTAAAAATCTGGTTTTAATCGATTTTTTTCTTTATACATATAAGATGCTCTAACACAAAATTCTCATAAAAATAAAATACTATAAAGTT
The DNA here is from genome assembly GCA_963930825.1 of Silvanus unidentatus. Classification (NCBI taxonomy): domain Eukaryota; kingdom Metazoa; phylum Arthropoda; class Insecta; order Coleoptera; family Silvanidae; genus Silvanus; species Silvanus unidentatus. The sequence goes on from OZ005758.1 coordinate 5,407,461, forward strand.
CATGATAGGTCACTCGCCTTATTCTAATGGACAAGTCCCCACATATTATTCCGATATTTTCAATGTTTCTGGTGTGTACCCGATAATCGTACAAACAACATTTTTATGAAAAGCTGCTGTTTTTATGAGGACATTTATCTTTTTCTTCACTTCTCGATGGCTTGGGCTAGATAAATCTGTATGGATAATTTATTCTGCACTTGAAAAAAATCACGAATATTTACTCTCAATTCGAGTCCATTTTCAGCTAATTAAATTTCTTTTAGTCTATAAATCATTTCCAAAGTCTTTGTTGCATTTATTTTATTACCTATATGATTATTTATTAGCTATAATAAGAAATAAAAGTGCTATAACAAGAAACTAATAATTGGATTTATCAAGGACCATTAATTTTTCCAAACAATTATTTTAGACAAACCTCAACATTCGCTCTACCACATTAAGAGTACTTTAGATTTTAGAAAGTTGCGATAGAGGAAAATCTGTAGGCAAAACAATTTACATAATTTTTAATTATCCCATACATAATAAATTATTTTACACCAATCGACAGATAAATGTCTTCATTTCAGTGAGGTGAATCCGAGATCGCGGAGGGGCTATTGACACAGCTTCTTTTATATTTCGCAGCGTAATTGTTTATTTAATTGCATATATACCTGAATTGTCGCTAATTGAGCAATTTTAACTTTTAGCGAGTTAATAAAAATAAGGCACACTTTACGGACATGGAAAAAAGCACTTTAATAGAAAACCGCTTATGGTGATGTACTCAGCGTAAAAGTAGATCAAAAAGACAATATATCAAAGATTCATTCTGTAAAGTGGCAGATTATTCATGATATTTTCTGGCATTTTTACTAAACGACATCATTATTCATATTTCTCCACTTGTAATACTGTTATTACCATCATAATTTAGTCTAAGGCAAAAATTCAACATTAACTTTTATCCAAAGTCTTTTAATAGTGGTGTGTGCAGTGATTTGATCAAAAATTTCAGGCATCATCGTTGTGAGCAGAGCTTTTCTATCAAAAACGTTCGAGGATTATAAAAATTCCACACAATTAGTAATAAAAAAGCCGTGAAACTGTTAATTTTGAATTCACCAGATGAATGGCATAATTCACAATTAAATTTTATTGTTCATCTAATTTATTTGACAATAAAAAAACGGCTCGATATGCGCGATTATGTAACATTGATATCGTTCTATAGGTGTACGCTGGGACTCTCGTTTCTTTCCACACTTGGCTTCATTTAATTAAACGTATTATTTTCATAAAAGCTCTTCAGTGCTTCGAAATGGACACGTGCCCCACACTACTCGAGTTATTTCTAGCGTTTTTAATATATATTTACAGTAGTAATGACCGTTTTAAATGTACGTACATTTGAAGGTACTCAGAAGCGGCCATAAATTGGCATGAAATGCGCGCTGTTCCAGTTTGACTGTCTCATTAAATCGCAGAGCAAATCAATATATAGTTTTTTTCTCTTGTCAGTCGTTTCTATTTTAATTATAAAGGAAGATATTTTTGGTGAATAGCATTCACCTCATTAAGAAATAATCCTATAAACACAAATATACGAAATGGAATATAATTAATTTTATGTAATTATTTCGTGGGTAACTGAAAAATATTTTCTTTCTGTATAGTAAAACTAGTTTCTAATCAAGATTTCGGTAATAATGTATTATACACATTTACGGTGGGCAGTTATTTCTTCAATTACGTCACAGTATCGGCTTACTTTGTCTCTACAAAGTGTCCACTATAAGAGTTTTTAATGTCTCTCTTCATATAAGTATACAATTAGCTTGGGATATTTCCAAATCACTAGGAAATATACATATACACGGTTTTATTCACTTTTCGAACGGTGTATAACACTGTTATGTAAGATTAGTACATTTATTGTTTGGGTCGTCTGAGGACATTTGACCATTTGGATCTCATCGGACTTTTATCACAAAGTGTTGGCTTTGTGTATCTAAAGAATTTATCATTAAACTATCTTATTATTGTGTATTTCGAAATAAAACGAAAACAGTTTCTATTTTCTCTACGTATATTTTTATAATTCTGATTAAAAATGAAATATAAGTCATTGTGGAATGACTTGTATATGATTTAGTGTCGTCTACACAAAACTGAATTCGAATTAAAATATGCATTTTTTCCAAACTCTCCACTGCATAATTAAAATTAATTAAATGAATGATATTTTCAACACATTTACATACGAAATCTGTGTCCGTACCGTTTTTCGGATTGTCATCTATAAGGAAATTGGTTGAAATATGACGAGTAATAATGCAAAGGACGGTTATTTATGGTTTTAAACAGCTGTTTATAAACATATATGAAAATTATATATTCATTGTGGACAAGAAATGGAAGACAAACATATTTATAGTTTTAATGATATTAAAAATGTGCGAGAATGGATAAGTAAATCCTTTAAGGATCCTTCGTTACATAAATGTCGAAATCGAGCACGCTGCAAGGATTGCGAAACGTTGAAGTATGCAGGCCGTCTTGAATTTATATTTCAATATGCAGATTGCATTAGAGGCTGGTTACAGCGGAAAACAAGACAGAAATACGGTTTATTAAAGTGTGAGGCATTTTTTTTGGATATCAGCCATACCTAAGTCGTTTATTTTCATTTTTATTTATATATTACGGTTCATGTAGGTGTACACTTACTCTTCGTAGACATTTTTTATTAGGTACACTTGTGTATTGGAAGAAGGCAACAATGAACAGTTGCCCCAATAATTCAAGAACAGCGCGAAACTCCACTGAATCCGTGATTATATGTAAATTTTGATCGTCTCGTTATCCACTATAGTCTCTCTCGCTGTGTAGGCAATTAAAATAATATCCTAATAACTTAGGAATCTACCGTTTTAACGCGCATATTTTGCATAGTATAAATCTTTTGATAAATTGTTATCATGTCCATGTGTGGACATAATAAACCTTTAAAACAATTTTTTACCGAAATAGAAATCGTATCGTGAAATAAGGCGCACAGAAACCAGTTGTGTCCGACAGTGTGACATCAACATGCACATAAGTTCATAAGGATAAACTTCTCTATTACATACGAAATTAATTTTTCCACTTAATTGTGCATATATTAAGAGTTTTATGAAAAAAAATCCGTGATTTATTGACGAGTGTAAGAATTTATTTATATTTGTTCGTCGCACATATGTGTACATATTCCTCTTGTATTTTTTTCCCTCTCCTCGCTTCTCCCAAAAGTTTATGTAAAATGTTTTTCATTTTTCGCCGGACATAAAACTAACGGCTGTTTATTTAAATTGCTGCTAAAGATTCGCCTTTGAAAAAATGTTGTTCAATTTTAATTTCTCTAGTAAACTATTTCCTGCCCCGGTAAAATCGCGCTTAGCACGCGATCCTCACTGACAATAATTTTTTATATTTCTTCTGGTGCCCAAAAACCCGGTCATTATTCGGTTCACTTAAATCGATTACGAAAAGCGAACAATAATAGAAAAACAAATATTCCAAAGGGTAAACTTTGTATGTTTTATAATATCAGTAAATATAAAACTATTGCAAAAGGGGAAACATATATGGAAATCGTAAGAAAACTTTCTATATATCTCTTTTTAAACGTATCCGGCCAATTTTATTTGTTTTCCTCTTATCCACTGTGGAAATTTGACATTTTGCCGTTGATGGAGCAAACTTTAACCATATAATAGAAAAAATTTTCATACAGCTGTTCATTTCGCTATGAAAAATATTATATTTTCGGGCTCGTAAATTTTTATTGATCCCCATTTTAAGACAGTACCTTTGGATTTTAATAGGTTTTTCAACAAAAAGCGATACATAAACAAAAGTGCAAAGGTAAAGCCCATTTGAAGGTATAAAAGGAAACGAATAAAAATAAATTATGGAAATTCAATTTTTTTCTAACAAACAATATTAAATTGTATATATGTATACGCAGGCAAAAAAATGTTTTCACTTGAGGGAGAACGTTTTAAAGCGTATAAATAAAATTGAATCACTCTTCACATAAATTAATTGTTAACATCAGGAAATGAACGCCTATTTTGAATAAATTAATGTCATTTGCATCATGACCAATGACATGACGAAATGTCTCTATTGACATTTTACCATATTTTTTCTTATTTTAATGACAAACATTGAAAGTGTAGTGGCAAAACATTGAGTGAGAGATAAGTGAACACATTTAAAAATAATTAACAATCAAATATGTCTATACTAATGCAATTTTCCATAAAAAACCGACAAATACAATTAAAAAGTAATTGTACTATTACCTGGTATTAAACATTAATTTGTTTATTAAAATTATCTCTATTGCCAGTGTCAAATGTGTGTAATATTTCACGATGCCGATTCGACATTGGTATTTGTAAGCAATAATTACACAATATTTCATATCGCCTTTTATTCAACCTGTAAAAGGTTTGTGTATGTTCACCATTATAAAATATATAACTATCTTATACTAGATAAGATATTTTTTAATAATTGGTCTAACAGTACAGAATCGAAGTCATACAGGTTTTAAAACTATGTGTGTGTATATTGCTTCGGGTATATTTAAATTAATGCACAATTTCAAACGAACTACTTTTCTATTAGGTACCACACTATACGAATAGGTGTGTAATTTGAAAATACATCAACATAATAATATTATATATGTAGATTGTGGCCGTCAAGCAGTGTTTTGCCATAGTATACATATAAGTGTTAAGAAAGACACCTTCAATTGCACTTTATTTCTATTCAATAAAAACTATCTTTCGTATTGGGAAACACACACATTTATATTTAACAATGAGATTTATGTCTTCGATTTCTAAATAATCATTTTCGGTTGTGTGTTGCGATGAAAACATATAGAAAAAGTGGGACCGGAATTAATTTATTTTTATACTTGTATTTATTATATATTAAAGTGTATGGTAATATTTTTTACTTGCAAAGGAAATAATAAAACTTTCCACATGAAAACTAATTAAAATAGAAACTTGTTTTTACTTAGATATGACAGAATTGATGAAAATTGCACAATTTTTCAGCGTTGCCAAAATGTTAAACGGTGTTAACTGTTAGAAATTAGTTCGAATTAAGAAAAAATGCAGTCCACATTAAATTTTTTATAGTATTATGTGCATGTGAAATAATATGTTAATGTAGTTTATTGCTTGATTATGCAAATAAGGTGCCTAAGTAAAAAAATAGCAATTAGATTTACTTTGAGGACGACGGTTTTTTTGATATTATGTTAAAAACATGTACAAGTGTACAATTTACAAATTTGATATCCGAAAAGTGTAATAACAAGTTTGTAGTCTGCTCAATCAAGGATAAATCATAACATTTTTGAAGAGAAACAAAATCTTTTTTTCTAACCCATATTAAAGAAGAGCCAAATAATATTGCATTATATTATTAAACAGTCAATCAAACAATTTCGGGAAAACGTGTTATTTATAATATGTTTATAAGAATTAGCATACGATTTTGTATCTCTTCTACAGTAGTATCTAATTCGTTTATGGTTTATAATCACGAGAACTAGACGAGATTCAGGTTTTTTCAGTAAAAGCGAAAAACAATTATTATTATAAAATAACCAGCCAGAATTGACCATGAAATATTCGGAAAGGTTTTAATAATTTTACTCAATAGATAATTGGATAATGAGGAGTGTATTATTGTTGTGCAACTCGAGTATATGCAGCTTTTTTTTTCTTATATACTCGTATACCCAGATACTTGTATCTAAATTGGGTGTATTTAAAAACTGATTTAAAATCATTCTAATGTAATCGATTTGGACAACTTTCAATAGCCATTAAAATTATAAATTTATGAATTAGTTGCTAAGCTGTAATTTTCGGGGAGCCACCTAATAGAAATTGTCCAAAAATATCGCCATAATTTTATCTATTCACAGACTACCAAAAGTATTTAACTGTACTGTGTACACATAACATTTATAAGCTATCTAATTAAAATTTTTATTACATTTACAATCGAGGACGATAAAAAAGTGTACACATTTTCGTAATGAAACATGATCTATGTAATTATAATTTGACGAAAAAAATGTGACCGCTAGAAGTTGTCGTTGTTTTTCTCTTTTTAAACTTAGTCTATCTGAATACTAATGTATTAATTAACGACTAAAGTCACGGACAAAATAATATGTAAATTATCGAATAATAAAATGAAATTTGTAATTTTTACATTTTTACATAAAACCGTATATAATAGTGGCGCGCAACTTCCAAAGTTATATTCCACCAAAATACGAAAAACCGTTTAGGTATACCACCTGGGCAGTTTTTATACCAGAAATGGTTTAGCTAAATCTTCTCATCGTAAAATTAACGAAATTATCTTTGCTTGTCCGTGTATATGATGTTAAAACTGATGTAAAGCTCGTTATTATTAATGTTAATTCATTCATTATTGCGTAATTTTTCTTTAAAGTGCATTTATTTCAAGCTTGCGACGTTCATGACAATAATTTATGTGCTTTGCGCTCCACAATCGCTTTGTTATTGCTATAAGATAAAGCAGTGAAAAATATCTTTATACCTAAGAAATTTAAATGCAAAAAAGGAAGGCTATACGAAGATTTCCACGAATAAAGTCCAGAAACGAATTTGCAAAGCTCTCATACACAAGTTATCAGGAATAATTCATCGGTAAATAAATTCTACTTTGAATTAACAATATCGGACATTTGTCGAATAGGCAAAACAAACATCTCCCACTCCACTATATTACCATTAGGAAAACTAGCTGCTAAGTTAACGTAATTAACTAATTACTATATTAATTGGGTCAAAGGAGGAAAACATGTCCGAATCTCTGCCTGATAGGTGTAGACCCTCCGAAAAGGGTTCAACACTAGGTCTGTGTTATTGGTATGCTACGCGAAGGTGCACATAAATTTCAGATTCGGTAGTTTACAAAAGACTTTGTTGGCCTCGCCAAATTCAAGCCCATTCCACATACACACATACCTAGTATAAAACTTAAATTGTATATATTTAATCGCTACCTGCGCTACCCAGACTTCAATAAGCCCTGGGCAAAAAAACTATTTGCGAATTAATGTATTATTATATGTATATATATATTGTTTCTTGGTAAAATAGCATCTGCACAAGAAACCCGAATTCCAGACGAAAGAAAACCCGAAAAAAATTACGATTTATTATAAATTTGAATAAAATCACATCCTGATACTTAGCGCACTAACTGGATAATTTACACAGCGCTGGGAAATGTGGTCATAAATCCATTTTCCTTCTTCGACGTCAACATATAACGTTCGTATCTCTGTGTAATCACTAATTCGTCGAGATGTCGCCGTGCAGTTGGACGTCGCGACGCTAGGCAGCTCCACCGGCCTCAAACGGCCACTTCTCGGCTGATCAATGGGCCTGTGACGCCGGAAAAATGCCCAAATGACACCCACGCGCCACGGAATGCACGTGCCACTGTGTCGAAGAAAGTAAATAACCTTATCTCTGTCGCGCCCATTTTGGCCCCCGATGAAACCCCTTTTCCTTTCAATATAACCCGTGCGCAACCACGGAAATACGACATTTTCCAATGTACAAAATGTATATACGCTTGTAGTGCAACTTGTGCCAAGTAAATAAATAGGTAACAGATTGCATGTCTTTTATATATATATTTAACATGGTACACAACGAGTTCAATGGACATTCTTGCTCCAGTTTGAAGCGTTCCCGTGTTGTGAAGGCAAAAAAGCGCACTTCAAAGGTTGCAATTAATGTGGACTATTAATTTAACTAGTTAACAATTCTTCATCAATAACCATTTTTTAGTGAACGATCAATTACTTTGTACCTTAAATGTACGTGTTTTTGACGCATGTATGCATCACGAATTCAAATTGAAAAAGACCACAAATATAACTTTGCTCTAATACAATTATATTTCGATTTTATTATTTATAAGGGTCAAACGGCTCATTACACTTCCATTCATAGAAAATAACAATTTTTTTTGCATGGCAGAATAGTAATGATGCTGACTAGACGAATTTAGTTTTAAATAAATAATTGCGGAAAACTCTGGAGACGCGTTAGAAGAAAAAAGGGCAAATCACATAAAAATTCGGGAAACTAGAGTGAAGGATCGCGAGTGGCAATGCAAATGACACATAAAACCGTTGCCATCATAAAGAAAAGGAGCAGAAAAAGCCAGTGTCCGTTAAAAGCATCATATATAGTTTTGGATTTGGAACGAGAGATGCGAGAATGTGTTGCTGGGGGAGCGAAAAGTTGGATGCGGAACGGGCTGTGAGATGTGCAGTATTAAGTGAAAAAAGGATGTACAGCATACAAGAGAGCGAAAGTTTTTCTGTATTCTTTCGCACACATACACACATATCTAACAGCGCAACGGAATCCTAAAAATGTTTTTCATGCTGGTTACGCAAGTTTTTATGTTCCTGTTTACTACAAACTAAAAAAGATTTATACTGATTTTAAAGGGAGCCTCAATTCGCCCAAATACTGCCAGTACGCGAATTTTCTTTATCATCTGACTACCAAACAGAGAGGACACCATACTTGCAGGGCGCTCGTAAATTTTCACAAACAAGATTACCAAGTGCTTGTGGTGGTGGTGAAAAAAGTGGATGGGTGGACGGAGTTGGTGCAAGTCGGTCACCCCCAGCTCTTAATTAACATCTTGCTCAACAAACTATCCACCTTGCTGCGTTTGATGGACAATATAATTGTTTGGATCTAATAATGACGCTTCGAATATGCCCCAAAGGAACACTGTCACTCCAAGAGCTTTTATTAAAATACATTACATGTGCGTTTGTAAGGGAATTACGCCCACACACACCGTTTTCTCTCTCTGGCCCAGGTATATGTATATAGACAAGAGTGTATTACTTTGAAAGCAAAAATCCCCCAACATAACAACATTTAAAACTACATAAAGTCAATGTAATAAAATCGTTGTACATAAAGCATTTTCATCTTGATTGGTTCGGTACTTTTAATATGTTATAAACACACGCATACACGATTACATGCTCCTCGCTTCATGAACGTAAAAGCTTTTGGAATTTTAATTAAGGACCCATATTGGTTAATTACATTTAATTGATTGATACGTAATTAAATTTTGGCCAGGTTATATGGTGGATAATTTCATTAAAATTTTAGTCAAAAGCAATATTTTGAGGATGGTAATTTATATTAAAAGCATTTTCAACTTGTGGACAAGGGACCGACCAACATGGCACAATAAAACACTTGTTTCATCACACAAAAGGAAAAGAACAATAATCGATCGCATTAAGGAAGTTTGTTCCAGGTTTGCATTCATGATTTTTCTATAACCATATGCGAGTATATGTATGCTGAGTGTAGAAAAATGTTTCCATCGTTTTTGTGGTCCGAATTGATACCTGCACTTAGTCGGTGCATTGGCTCCAGTCATTATTGAAATAATTCCGTTTATATCTGTGTGATGTTGTTAAAGAAGAGCATATAAAAGTGGTGGTTTCGTTTGGAGTACCTATATGTGTATGTGTGTGCATTAAGAGAACAGGTACCGAAAATCTTACCTGACTAAGACATATAGGTGTATTTATGACCATACATACATATACGGTCACCTTGAGATGTAAACAATAATTAGGCATTGAAAATATAATGTAGCATGCTTCTACCACTCCCAAAAACTCGATATAAGAATATTTCAACTGGTTTTGTTTGGGAACGATCTGATATTATTTATTCTTGGAATAAATTTTGTCGCATCAATGATTTGAAATGGGAAAAAGAGAGGTGGAGCGGTGGAGAGACGTGGTAATGTACTGTAATTTATTTAATTCACCTCTTCGTATTATCAGTGTTAAGTGAGTAAAGAGCCTGTGTGGAGAGATGGCCATTAAATAATTCTGTTTACTATGTGTGTGCGTTTTCCACCAATAAAATCGCAATCCTTTTCTAATCACATTAGATTATGCGGCACACAGAAAATTATCAAAGGGCAATTATCCCCCGAGGCGGTTCACTTTTTTTACGAGATATTGAATTAATTCTATCTGATATATTAAATGAGATCCAAATCGCTTTTGATATATGATACAATTAAAATAGATCATACATTCATGAGCCCGAAAAAATATTTATTGTAATTAGATATTTTAAAATCGTTGGACCGTAATAAAACCGAAATAAATACCTAGTTGTTCAAGTTTAATTTCGGGTTCCTTACAAATCTCTCTACCTTCAGTTCAAATCACGATTGGAATGTGTTTTTTATGCACATAAATCGCTTTTGTTAACCCCCTTGTAGAAGAGTTTCGTATGAGAGGTGATTTTAATAATTTGCCCATTTATAATTAGAAATTTCTCACAGAAATTGAATAAATCTGTTTGAATTTTGAATTCGCTACAAAGAATTATAGTTTTTCGGTAGATGTCAAAGGTCGAACATATAACGAAATAAATGGTCACCTTAAAAAAATCTCCAAATTATTTACAGTCAGGTGTGTGATATTTTATTACGTACACCGAAAAAAAAACGGAGAGAAGAGAGGAAAAAACCAGTACCACACATTCCAATTAAAATATATTAACGTACCTATATCTTTAGTTGTTCTATTAAAATCCAAGCTATATAAGAGAAACTAATAAAAATTCCAATGCATCATAATAATTCATTTGGGGAGTCATACGGGTGACGTGAAGGTTTACCTTGTAATAATCGGTTTATTTGGAATTGTGGAAAAATTCTGTGGTGTCCTCAAGGGAGTTTAATTAGAAACCAAAGCTAAACGGCCCCGAAAATCGCTCGATGCTATGTATTATTAGCGATCAAATAATAATAAATGTGTGTATTTGAAAAACAGCGCAAAGAACTTTTTGGGGAGTCAAAGCCAAGGTGAGCGACTATCCCATAGAGTGTTTGGTACCCAATTTATGATCGTCTACGGTGTAGTACCTATATACGATGGTACTCAGCTCTGCAGGTATCGCCGTCGGGTTGCCGAAATATTCAACAAACCCAGACACATCATACACCCATTACAATAGAGCCTTTAAAGACAAACAACAACTACTTATTGCTGAAATTATTGCCGCTAAAATGTTATTTATGACAGTATGATTTATCGATTTCTTTAGATGCAATACTTTCGTTTCTAATGTTATATGCGTCACACAATGAACTTAATTGCAATGTAAAATCTAGACAAAAACACACTATTACCGGATATATTAGCTGTACTTGATTAGATTTTTAATTAAAGCAGATGGTCAGGTGATCTATCAATCAAGAAATTGTGAAAAAACCGCAATCACTTTGAACTAAGGGCGATAATTAATCTTTATATAAAGTACCTAACATATTTTATAAACGCGATTAAATCTATAAACAAATAAACCTTGTATACAACTCTTAGAAAAGCTCACACAGTTGAGCTTTAGGCAAACTCCTTATCGCATCTATAATGAAATTTAGAAATAGCATTGTTTTATTATTTATTTAAAAATCAATTTCTGTGATAACACACATGTAATTTATTGTATTTTTAGTACTGAACAAATCTGTCTTACGTTGCTGGAGCAATTTAGGTGAATGTCGATTTACTCCTCCCAAAACAATACATTCTATACCATTCAATTAAACCATCATAAATCATAATAGTTTATCTGCTTTGGAACCAATTCAAATAATTTGTTTGTTGAAATTTTCTCTAGGTAGTAGTAATAAAGTTTTTTTCTCTTATACTTTGTCAGAGTTCGGTGGGCGATATGAAGCCACACCAAAACGAAATTCAATTTTTATTAATGCCTTGTTCAAATATTGTAGCGCCCAGATAAAATCGCATATAAAACTATTGAAATTAATTTTAACGAGGTATATATTTCGGTCGTGATTTGTTCCACATGCATGCATGCAAATATATCCATCATCCTCTCGTTGCAAGAGAACAACGTACCATAAAAAGAGTAATAATTCAATTTCTTGTATCAATATCGTCGGTAATTTAATTGAATTTTTTTCGGTAAGTCGCTCGGTATGGTAGCTCTTTGACAGAATGAAATGATGTAGAAGCGAGAGAAGAGAAAAAGGAACGAAACGAATAAATGTTTTTAATGTAATGCTTATTATTACGCTCGTGCGCTAGATGATGTCTTATTTACGCTTGTCTTGTAACAGTGAGACGAAAACGAATGATGAAAAAAATATGTTTAAAAGAGAGATCAATCGTGTATAATATTGTATAGATCGATCAAATTCAAACTCATTCACTCACTTTAAAATCACCTTGAACTTAAACTCTACACACATACTCTTCGGTTAAAAAGATTTGCTCGAATTGTTCTCGTTAAAGGAGCAGCGCATCACTCTTTTTATAATTAATATATGAACGTGCAAGTGCTAGAATGTATAAAATTGTGTAAGTATATTGGAGAGAAAAAAAGGTGCGTAAAGAGACATTGACCAAAATGCACAAATCGCAGTGATCCAATGAGTAAATGAAAAGATAAATTCGTGTCCAGCATCCTAAACGTGTGTGTATGTATATATTCTGTATTAGTGTAACTGGGGAAATTAAAAGAACGTTTTATAATGAATAAGAATGAACATTAAGCACACAATTAGAACACACCTTGATCGGACAACGTTGTGGACGCATTTCCTTACCTTTGACGATATTAGCGTCAAAGTTGGAGACGATTCCTGAAACAAAAAGAGAAAGAAATGTTAATTCACAAACTTATAACAACATCGCTTCCTATTTCTGGTTTTGTGAATTTTTTACCTGCCACTGAGAATTCGAATTCGTTACATAATTAACAGTGGAAGAATGCGAAATTGTGTCAACAATTAATTCATCTAGCAGCTGAACCAACCATCGCATCCCTTTGAAAAGCTCTTCTAGGAACTTGAATAAATAATGCAATACGGAGTCGAAAATAAATTATAAAAATAATATTAACATATGGTACCACGTAAAAAACGTCTAAATTGCAGATGGGAACGAAGGGGGGAAAGCAGCGCTGATATGGGGGGTTGTTTGCATCGAAACATATAATTAAATTGTATTCCGTAGGGCAGTCACGGAGATGGCTCGAAGTTGCTCACCTATATTTGAAAGCACGTGCTGCGGCTGTGCTTGCACACACATAGAACAACAACAAGCCCAGCAGATGCCATTTTTCGAAATGGATGCAGACATTTGCCGGCTGCTGATATACCTTTCTGCATGCTCTGTTAAACGATCAAACAACAAAATTGAAGAAGCAAAAGAGAACAAAGCAAACGCGAATGTGTATAATATGAATAACGCGAACCAGCACACTTATATAACCGACCTATATATGGTCCAGACGCGAAACAATGCAATGAGCGGGCATTTTTTCGGCATTTTCGCCCAGTTCGTCTCTTTTGTGGCGTTTTTTTTTGCGCTCGTCAACTAAACTGCCGTGCAGCCGCATTTTGTGCACACAACTTTGGCCCGAACTTGATGCTTGGCCAAGGTCAGGGCTGGACCAACGGCTCTTTGTTTCGCGGCACTGGTTTATTAGGTTTTTGGGTTGATGGTGGTTAAAAGATCAGTCAAACAGTTTTTGAATTGTGCGAAAATGAGCGCGATTTTCGGGCAATCAGGTAAAAGCTTGTCCGCCCGGCTGGTGGTCTCTTTACATAATTATTGTCGGACGATAATATATTTATGCTTTATTAACTTTTACTATGTGGCCATAAAAAGTAACATTTTTACTGCACCTAAAAATCTAATACACACTGTGTGCAAGTCCATATAACCAAAACCCCCATAATAGTTTTATATGATTCGCTTAAATTTATATTTATAGGTCCTCCCATGTTGAGTTCGTTAATTTTTCTTAAATAATTCTCTTTCATGTGTGCCTTACCGACATTAATTCTCCGCCTCAATATACCGGATTCCGAGAAATTGTATAAAGGCGGTTTATTGTTTCTTCCCCTGTACCAAAACATAAATCACTGTTTCGATTATTGTTTTTCGGTTTCATTTTCATGTTGCGCCAATTTTCCCATATAAGAGCCTTGAATTCTGTTGGTTCGTTGAATCACGCCATTTACTGCTAAACATGTACATTTTTCTAGTTGAAAATCGGAATGTTTTTTATATGCAAATTAATTTAAATAATTAACACGCTACCTTAACAGTCGCGCATTTATATTGGCCCAATAGTTCGGTAAATGATTTATGCAAGGTTCTTGCCAAGCTGCTATTTTTCAAGTAAATGAATACATGTTCTTGGAATGGCAGCCATGTAATTATATTCTATTGGGACCAGTGGAATACCTGTGTGCGGACCTAAGATGACTTTTAACGCAATTTCAAAGTGGCATATTTCTGATATGGGTCGAAGGAAATGCCTTTTGTTTGGGATCAGAATAACCTGCCATAATCTGTACACTCGCAACACCAAGTCGTGTGGTACCACATCAACATCAACCCAGAACATATCCACAATCAAATCTAATGCCCAACACACAGATAAATATGAAAATTTCAAAGAATATTTAATGCTCTAAGGAAGGAACCCATTTTACAGCCATCTCAACTTAATTAAAATTAATTATAATAATTTTCTATTTAACTTTTGAATATTTCAACGTTTTTTCTATTTTAGCCCATAGCACGCACACAATTTTAATAAGAAATTTATATAACAATAAACATGTGGAATATTTTAAAGTGAACGTAATCGAAGTGGTAGAGGAGGACCCACAAGATGCATGGTACCTGTGTGTACGGTTTGTTGTTTACTCGTAGCAAAGAGCGATAAAAAGTCGTCAGCTTTGCCAGTCAGGTTCTCTAAACAAGGGTGTACAATGGCAAAAATAAATAACGCCAAATTCAGTGCCCGAATGGCCCCCTCATAAGCGCGGGGGAGATGGGGGGGGTCGCCGAAGGGAAGCTGTTCAAGCACGCAATCGTCGAATAAAACCAGGAAAATTGAATTCCCCACATTTTGGACACAGAATATTTAATTAAGCCTACAAGAAGACCTTCTAACACACAATGTAACCACAATTGAAATATCGTCACTAAGTGAGGCATTCCTATAGTGCCTTTTTTTGTCTCGTTATTTACCCTAGCCTCTGAAACACAACTACCTGTGATCACATCTCTCTCCTTTTGCTGGTGGTACCCTATGAGCCTGAAAACGTTCATTAAAAAGCAATGCAATCCAATTTTTTCCTCTCGCTCTCCTCTCTCATTCTTTTTGGTATCTGTTAAGAATTTATTACCATTAAATTTTAAACTGAATACTTTTTCTAAGAATCCCAAAAAGCATTATACTATTTAATCATTATGTTCAACAAAATTATACTACTCAAAATGCCACAAATTTTATTCGTATTTTAATCGCATTTAATATGGTGATTTAATTAAATACACATTTTTTCTACTTTTCTAATACGTAATTATGTATTTCTCTATAATTGGTTCATGTAGGAGTCAGGACACTGTCTCTGGGTACTCTTTTTAACAAAAAAAACTAAAAAAATCGATTATTACAATGTACGCCGATGGGTTTCGTGGGCGATTCTATGGAAATATTATACGTTTCGTGAACAACAGTTTCATTTTATACACCCATTGGCATATAAGTAATTTACTTTTTAATTATCCTTTTCTAACATAAAAAAGTGATCCCAAAAAATATGTCGATGAAACGATATTTATATTTTCTGTCGGCAAAATTGTACCATTTTACTCAGTAAAATTCCCAAAATCACAACCACCTGCTGTTTCAAATTAATCCACACAGTACTAACCCACAAAAAATCGTGTGCACCCAAATTTGTCCTTGACGAAGTCCATTTCTTCTCTTTGACTCCAGTGTGCTTTTTTTTGTTTCGTCTGTACACATCATTTGCTGTTTTCGGAGAGTGAGTGCTAATGCCTGCATATTATCCATCTTGCATGTAACATCATCTTTGTTTAAATCAACAGTTGGCGATCAGAGGAGAGAGAGGCAGGACCGGATTGGGGCACGAGAAAATGGATCATTGTTTTATACATTAGATAAATGCAAACAATATTAATGATACTTAATGTCGGTAAATGTAATTGCTGGGCTTGTTTTCTGGGAAACGCAACGAAAAATATAATGAATGACCCACCAAGTACGAAATACTCAGATATGAATAATAACAGTGTAATTACTGTCTACAGCTCGCAAAGGAAATACCTAATACCTCTCGGATTACTAAGAAATTTAACACTTTATGGTCCGTTGGTGTTGTTTGTTGGTACTTAGTGATGGGTGGCTGTATATTGTACAGAAGAGGGGAGCATTATTTATTGTAAAATATTATTAAATGGGTTCTGCCTAATGGAAATTAGTCATCGAATTAAATACAGCGAAATGTGGTAAAGAAACTGATGAGGAAATCTTTTGTGACATTAGAACATGTAATAATAAAATATGGATAATCAGAGAATTTTTTTTTATGTAAAACAGCACTAAAACCAGTATTATTACAATCTACACCGCCTACATTACAAATATACTAAAATCATTTGAAAACAAGACAGATTTTTATGTGTGAGAAGAATTTTTTTCATCTAGCATCGTGCAAGAGGTTTCTGACTAATTACCACCACTTAATTATTGTTTAAATAGTAATTACATGTGTAATTACGTAAAAACTTTAATAACATATATTAATTGCGCTAACAAATTAATAATTATTACACATTAGTATATAATAAATAATATATATGATTCGTTTTAAGTTTTCGGCATCTGTGTGGATGGCGTTTGTATATTGTTGAAACATGATCCATTTCGTCTATTTCTGATAAAAAACAAGATTAAAAGAAATGTTTTACGAGCACAATAATAAAATTAGAATGTAGTCATTTGAAAATAACACACATCGGGAGTCTCATGTTTTTTCATTTTCCAAAACTAATTATAATGCGGTTACCCAAATTTTAATGAATTTATTTTTAAGCAACAAAAGAACAATATTATTAATACGTTATAGCCAGACGGTAATAATTTGTTTTTAATTAGGTACATTTTATATAGAAAGATTAATGTCAGTTGTATTACGCTTGATTTAAACAAATTCAATTTGATGCTTTTGATTTGGGTTCGAATGTTTTTTATTTTCCGAAAACATACACAAAAAAAGGTAATGAATAATTCCAATTATCTGTTACATAATCATAATTTTATACACTTTGGTAAAATAATAAACAAAAATACAATTACATCGTATGTATTTTAATAATTACATTAATGTTTCCGAAAAAGCCTAATTAAAAATAATTTTCAAGAAATAATTATGTAAAAAGTAAATGAATATTTTTAATTTAATACATTTAATAATATTATTATTATACTTATTTATGATTTCCGTTAATAAAGTACTTATATAATTAAAAAAATACTAGGTCTAATTAGAAACAATAGTAATGAATTTTACTTTTATTAGGAAAAAGCTCGACTTTATTTATTACACGCACTCACTCTATACGTTTGTTATGTTTTGTGTTTGTTATCTGATCCTCTTTTGGTTTCAACTAAAACTAGCAAATAAAAGTGTTATAAAGTTGAAATTCAGTTAAAGCTCTTTAATTGTAGTCATTTGCATTAGTAGAAAGGCATAGTAAGGAGTTATTATCTGCGGTTAGGCACAGTACAAACATTCGATAAAGCACAATCTATACACGGAAAGTTTAGTGGAGCATGTTTTTGTTAGAACTCCAAGCACCAGGCCTCTCTCTATTTATTGATAAATATTTGTAATATTCGAATGTAAAGCGAATTATTACACTGTGATAACCAATCAAGCAAGAGCGCATTAATCTTGTACGAATAAAGGATTACATTTAGTTACACCTTTGAAGGATTCATGCGCTCATCTCTCTCTCCTTGAACGGCTCTAATTGAATTAAATTATGTTTTTACCATTTGCAAAATTTGAAAATATCTCCCCAAATTTCCATCGTCACTGTGTTTATTTACGTAAAAATGGTGTCACATAAATAAAACGCTCCTGCCAAATCCACATACATGGAACATACATCAGAAAGTAAACGAATACAACAGTAAGTTGTCAAAAGGGAGGATGAATTTTGTGCATTCAAGTGTAAGAGCAAGATAAATACACTGCTTTCTGAACGAGTTGAAGTGAGATAAGATGCCTACGATGGAATCGAACGCTGTATATGCACACACAATGAAGATTATTCACACACAAATACCTGCTTCGGGGGGTCAACAATAGAGAAATTTCGATTTGTTATTTTTAATGCACGTACAATTCCAGATATTTTATACCTGTGTGTATGTATATGAATTTTGGATTTTTATGATACGTCATGGTACTCTTACGAGTGGATGACTCCGCTTTGGATAAGTGTCAAAAGTGCATTTGGAATACAATAGCAAGACTGAAGCGTCCCCCATCCAAGGGTCCAACTTCCAAATCCACTACCTGTACGATGTAATTGAGTAAAACAATTCCATCAGTCTCCAACTAAGCAATTGATTGGAAAACGGACTACATAACAGCTTCATTAGTGGTGATGTGTATGCAGAGAAGATTGTAAAAAAATCAAAGAGATAATAAGCCTCGTTACCACCGTGATTAATACCTGTTGGCTAAATAAAACAAAGCGCACCAATATGTAGTAACATGAAAAAAATAATAACAATATTTTTCACTGTTGTTCTCGAATTATGTTGTTTGGAACAATAACATTTAAAGTCACTAACAAATAAGAGGAAGGCAATATTGTGTTGTTTAGTGGCTAGATCGATTATGACTGGCATGTCGCTTTAGGCCTCATATCACAATCAATCATATTTCCCAGCTAGAAGAACTGTAAATACACAGCGAATTAAGCAGGAAGAAAGTGTTTAGATGCCATTTCGAGCGGATTTTTCAGCGATTGTGATCGGTGACAGAATTGTTCTTGTATGTTTATTAATTAGTAGCGGGAATGGTGTGTTCTACCAGCCGAAACTGATTCGAAATGCAGCCAAGCTGTAAACTTGTATCAAATTGACGATTATTACAAATTGATTATCAGAAGGAGACGTGACAGATCAGTTAAAGATTGAGCTGTCACAAAAGCAAGCTTAAAGCTACTTCATTTTACACACACAATATATAATTTATTTCTATCCATTTGTCAGGTTTTGGCCATTCATTGTAAAAACATTTAAACTGGATCCATAAGACTTTTACTTTGAGAGCTTCAGATAATGGAATCGTCGGATGTTGGTTTGCAATTGACAAAATTGAAAGTTACTAATTATTTATGATTTGTAATTAAAGTAGCACTATTACTTTCTAATAGAATACAAGAATTGATAATTTTTATATCTACTCAGAAATGTTGAACACGAAACGGTTCAGTTGAACGAATTCTGTGTTTTCAAATAATTTTCCCTCGTAATCAAGTTCAGGAATCATGGCGTTTTTTTTACAAACGAAAATTATAGAGTGTAATGAAAAATTGCCACTCAAGAACAGTTTTCCTGGCCAGTGTTCTTTGTTTGGAATTTTTGATAAAAAGCCATTAAGTGTAATATGTTAAAGTACAGATTGGTGCGATAAGGAGTGGTACACGAGAAGTATTACAAAAGTCGTATAATACCTATGTGTGTTGGAGACGAAAACAATTAAACAAGACAAAGCCTCATTTAGAGTGTGATAAAACTGATTTTATTTAAATTACAGTGCAAAACAAGACCTTCAAATTTAGGAGGATTTAAATGCACGTAAACAACCAAATAAACAAACACATATTGTTGTTGTTTCTTTTTGTTCCGATAGATTTTTAAGTGAAATATCCTCAAGGGTACAGTATATATTCTCCAAAATATAATTTAATAATAAAATGCAGATTAATATCGGAATATATGGTCCTTCTATTTGTGGAATATTATTTATATAACTGGAAGTCGAGTGGAATATTATATGCAGAACCAATTATGATTGAGCCAATCTAGTTGATAATCTGTCAGATTATGTTTTAATATTTGGAATAAGCGAACGATCATACACGGATCCATTTCTATAAGGTGACAGTAATTGTGTGGAAGCGAAGTTGTTAAAAAGGGAACTTAAACTGCACCTTTAAATTAGCTCCTTGACACCCACATGTCCGATACACTTAGCCACTAAAGCAAGTGTATATTCATAAAAAATGGCTCACTTTCATTTTTACGACATTTTTCTAGTATATTTAATTGCGGACCATTTCCCATATGTATTATTGAACGTTTCTGGCTACTGAAGCAGTTTTGTAATAACCGGAATTTCAAATAAATAACAAAATTCAAGTAAGCATATCTTGGATTGCACTTAAACGAAATTTTGGAATGTAAAAGCCCGAACATGTGCAATATATTAAGAGTTGGAAACTTGTTTTTTTTTTCTGTTAAATTCCGAGCATCCCATTTTATGTACAAATGCCAGATTCTTAGCGACAATCTAACATAAAGAATATTTTGGCCATTATCTTGGCAACCTACTAGAAATCCACATTGAGGATTTGTTTATGTCCACTTAAGAGACCGTTTGGGTACATAAGTGCGATAATCGTTCACGTTTTCTTCTAATACCCAAAAACTAATGATATTCACAGGTCTATTACTTTTCAGTTTCTCAATGTGTGTGTATGTTGGACACTGACAGTAAAACAGATGAACATAAATTTCATTTTGGCGGAAAGACCTCCTTATGAGAGTTGAGATTTCTACTTCTAAGTCTATTAAAACTAGCCGAACTGTAAATTACCATGGCCATTTTGGGAGCAGTTATTACTTCTCATGGTATACTATGGGAGAGTAAAAATTTGGACACATGATACTGTGGGTGACCGTTTCTACCAATATGATTTCCTGTGACGAGATTTGTGCACAAATACACACAGTTTACTTTAATGCTGTAACGAATCTCTAACTTTTGGAAATTAATCAGTTTTGTTTCTTTGGTGTAAAATATGACCGCTGTCACGATTAATAAATATTAATTACAGACGTTTAAAAATTTTTTAATACGCTGACCTCACTAACATAATTGATATGGAAGTCATACACAGAAGTTTTGAAAGAAATCTATTTAAATCATATGGAAATTGAATATATAAGGATTCCAATCGCAGCGCGATCGCCACATACACGAGAGAGAATTTTTTTCTCTATGTGTTTAATTAAGAAAATGTTGAGTTCATTCAAGAACGGAAACCTTAATCTTCTGGTTTACATATAAAATTTGTAATTATCTATTATTTCTATATTACAAATTTATGAAACGATAAACTGTGTGGCCGCCCATGGCTATTATTTTTAATTTGAATTTATTTTTTATTACACTCACTCACACACACATATAGATACACATTTAAGATATGTAATTAAGTTTCTAAGTACCGTAGGTAATATTCTTTAATATATTTATAAACGTAATCATTGTTATACACCACATAATATAAAACAGTCCAGTGTTTTTAAAAGGAACAACTTTCACATCTTGACTGCTTAGTGCTCGTTATTTCGTTATTAAATGTTATTATTCATGGACCTGGCTATGTTTTGTTATTACTATAATATCTAATAAACGCGTATGTGAGATACACACCAAACTATTGTTAGGTAATACACTGTATGTTGCTCTTATGTGATGCTGGGCGTCCGCAGGGCCGCATCTTGGCCCCATAATTCAGCGCTTCGTACCACCATCAAGATTAATTGATTCCTATACATGTCGTAATCAAAATTATACTTATTATTGACAGCGAACTGATAGTAATTACTTATCAACGTTTCTAAACAATTGTTGTGTTCGCCTCAAATGTTGCCGATTGTAATTATTTATTGTTCGAAGACAATATGCGTTGAAAATGTTGATAAATGTTCTTCGATTTATTACATTAGCAATTTTTCCATCAAGCATTAGATTAATTAGCTTAATGGCCGTTTAATTTTACAATAAATTTTAATTAATTTACGTTTTTTGATCGAACACCGAACTCGACTCTTCATCTATTGTATGTAAATTGTACAAAGCGTGGAAAAATCATGTTGAGAGCAGCGGCGTTTAAATGGAATTTGTCCAAATTTGGAGGCAAGTACTTTAACGGATATATCAATTATCCGAAATCACGCCTGGTAGGCAATCGTTGGTCTAGGAATTTCCACTGAAAGAGATGTTTAAGAGAGTCATTAGGTAATTTTCGGTGGGATGCCGTTTGTGGCTCTTGAAAATATTATAAATTATTAACTCGTTTCTGACAAATCGATCGCGAGAGCTCCGAAATCGATACTTGTGAAATTGTGTGACGAATTAGATGGGATGCTGTTCGAGTGGATTTTATTTAGACACGGAAAGAAGCGGCCCCCAAACAAACTGGATCATGCTTATAAACAAGAATTTTACACTGAATTAGCTGTTGGTTTTTTGCTCATCAATAAGTGTACACAATATGCAAGTGATTAACGCCATTTGGAGTCGCTGCTTGTGTATTATTCGAAATTTTCCAACTATTTTTCCATTATTATAATGTATTTAGCGATAAAGTTGTGCCTGTATAAACGTGTACAATAAAAATTTAAATAATTGTATAGCATTCGTGACTTACTAGTAAAATAAATTCACATTAAAATGATTCTTCTGAAGGTAAGTTCAGTCAGGCAAGGGAATGATTATATTGTGCCCTTTCATAGGGTCCATGCAAGTGTGTGTGCGTTTTGTTCCCGATGCATGATGCCGGCTATGTTTAAATACAACGTTCGTTATGAACTTTAAAGATACCAAATTTGATAAATAATTTCACTTGGTCACGCAATTAATGTGTATGTAGCAACATTTATTCGAAGGGGTTTAATTTACATAAACAAAATCCCAAAAATATAAATTTCTTTTGGAAAGTAGCTGTACAAGTCCTGGAAGGAGTGCGAAAGAAGTTTTCAAGTAACGCTTCATGCTGAAATTATGGTACCTTTTGTGGTCAGACGGAGTTTATATTGTTTTCTTACAAACTAAAATGTATCGTGTGGTAATTTCACGGGTGTTTAATTTCTCATTAAAGACTTCAAATTAGAATGAGTAAATGGGAATATACAGGGTCTATTGTTTATTTAACAAATTAAATGTGCTTATAGGGAATTTGGTTCAACGACTCCTTACCTATATTATACAGAGTTGTGACAAATGTTTCGATTTTTTTTTCTTTTTTTTTAGTTATAACCTTTTCCCACTTAAAAATAACCGATTGATTCAACAAACCTAATAATTGTAAATTTAAATAAATACGTCGATCGTTTGAAATAAATTGTAAAAATGTCAATGTGCAATAAAAATAAAATATCAAATTATTAGAGAAAATGTCGTTGTAGAAATTGTCAATTAACTCAAAGGTCGAATGCTAATTAAAATAAATTGTATATAGAAAAAAAGTTACCAGATCGTGGTACCTACATGTATTTAATTATAAAAAATAGAATGTTGATTTTTGTTGGTTTTTTTTATCGTGTCACCAAATCAGCAATTAATAGATGATTTTAATGCTTGAAACACCAACAATGCCCGGACTCTTAAAGTGTAAGACTGAAACAGGTGCTAGTGTCTTATACTAAAACAAGTAATAGATAATGGAATAACATTTAAATAATTTAAATAAATAAAATATTCGGCATAAAATATAATATTTACATACACATAGTTCTACAGCCATTAATATTTATGCCTGAACTATAGATAAGTAAAACTAAAAATCCTTTGTTTGGAGGACTAATAAATTGATTTCGATTTAGTTTACTGATAAGTGCGCCAATGTGTGGAGGTATTAAAATAATACAAATACAAAATATTGGGGCAGTTGTTTAATTGCAAATGAAAGGAGTTTTGTTTGAATTGAAATAATAACGCAACATTTGACATTTCGAAATAAAATTATATAAACGTTTTAACTCCTGAAATATGAGCGGACCATTTTTATTACATTATAGAGGATGGTATTATTTGCGAATTTTCACAACGAAATTTATTGGTACACCTCCAGGTCATACAAATTAACTACTAACTGTACATGATGGGGCCCGAAATGATTCCATTACAATACACAAAACAATAACGATTAATCAAAATTAGAAGAAATCATACGTCCCTGCCCAGCCAGTAAATCAATCGATTGGTAGGCGAACGAGATGAGCCCAGTGAAAAATTCCAATATTAGTTACAAGTGATTCGAAAACCATAATTATTTCTTAATACCAAATACAAGTAAGTAGACGCATAAAAAGTTTACTGTCTAATGGTCAGGAGAAGTACATTTATACTCTTTTAATAATATAATACCAGTTTAAAACTGGTTCCCCAATACTTTACACGGTTTAAATTTCCTTAGTCTAATCAGATGTAATAAAATTGTTGTAGGAAAAAAATATTATAATACGACAACGAAACAAATAATTCGGGTATTTGAATATTTTAGTGTGTAGTTACTTCTTGTAGTGAGCTTATAAAATTTCAACACGGCCACATATTTAACTGGAGTCCCCGTAGATTTTCAACGACTCAAGAAGAGGAGAAGATCCTCTCTGTAGAGACTTCTGCCGCCAACAGCATCCAATTCACGGTAACATTAGTCATAAACATTTTTAATAAGTAGTCAAGAAATCCTATTATCCCTAATTCTTATACCACATTATTTCTTTCCAATTTCAAACTTTTGTCTAATTTTACGAGTTTATTTCGGTACGTTTTTAAATGCGGGCATGCAAAGTATGTTTTAAGAAAAAGCAGCTGTCCGAACAAATGCGCAGTCCATGTAACAGCATGTTTAACAAGAATTTCAAAAAAACATTAACATTTTTAATGGTTTTTAGATAAATACGAAATCTATACACAGCAAGATTTTTTTGTATTCAATTTATGTGGTCATCGGGTATTTGCAATAAAAAACTCTACTTTCTTTTTTGTTCTAAAGACACTTACCATTAATCGCCTACATTGCATCTCGTGATATTCTCGCTGCTTTACAAAATATTTCTGACTATTTAACATGATTGTCTAGTTCAGAGGCGATCGGAACTGATACTAAACAAGACAGTTATCTCGAACTGAAAAAAAACTCTACAGTTTATGAGATTGCCGGTCATATACAAGACAAAAAAGTACAAAACCAACAACACAGTAAAATTGTTCGATTTCCGAAAGACCATTAGTAAATTAAAGTATATCTGCGTCCATAATTTATTGATCCAACTTATAGATATTGTAATTGCCCAGTCAGTTATAAAAGGAAAAATTCCAAACATCATCACAAAAATGAACTCTACCGTAATAAATTAATAAGTTCATAAACGCGTCTCAGAGTCAGAATCCGGCTAATTCGTCTCATATAAAAGCAGCCCAACAGTTTTCCCCACTTACCTGTCGTTTAACACTGGACGAGCTATCACTGAGACTACCGGAAGCAGTAAACTTGCGAGTCCGGTGCTTGAGGCGAGCTCCCGGAACGGTAGCCGGAGGTGGACCTCCCGCCGCGACAAATCCTTCTTCGCCTTCCGCTCCTGAAAAACTCTGCAACAGAAAAACCGACAAGAGTTCAATTCCAAGCCGACACGGACACACAATTTGGACACCTTTCGGTGGTCACGTAAATGCAATTTTCGCCTCTTAACTCTGTCCGTCCATTAATAGACGTTTTATTATAAACATGAGAGTGGTGGTAGGCCCTCCGAATGATATATGTTGAGATCCAGCTGGATATGTCCATATTAAAATGCTATTAGAGGTGTCCATCTGCAGTGGATGGAGCAAGGGTTCGTCCGACACGTTCAGGAGCACGTGTCCTCAGAAACGGTTCATCTTGTGTGCCGAGCTCCCGGCAGCGCTACTTAAAATACTGCGCCCTAGCCACTAAACGAGCCTTTCGATCCGCTGATAAAGCGATTAAACTACATAAAATGTGACACTATATGAAGTGTTTCGGAATTTACGTCCTGTTTCACGGATGTAACTTCTTCATCCGGTTTGAACGTGTGCCGTAACAAGCATCATACAACACTTTGTGCACAACTCATCGAAGGATGCTGGGACAAAAATCTCCGTAATTAGTGTGCCTTTCATAACAATATTTTCTCATCATATATTTGAGCGCTACTTGATTTCTAACACGTTCATAAATATTAAACATCACAAATAAAAAGGCCATAATTCAAAATGGTTTTGAATTTATTTTCAGCGCACATTCATCTTCCACATCCCACTTTATTAGGTATGTGTATTAATACGTAAATTTTTATATATTCATATGCTAAATAAAAACATTAATAAACAACACAATAATTTGTTAATCGTATGGATAATAAATGTTTGTTATGGGACTTTTTAGGCAACAAATCTTTTATTTTGAGCAGAAGTTTAATTTACATACTTAATTTGTAGAAAGCAACCCGGAAGTTAAGTAATTTTGTGCGGTGCATATGAAGACGGATTTCTTAGATGCCAAGCGAATCGTGATCGAACTATTCCTAGGAAACTATTAATGGAATTTGCATATTTTTTGGTAAATTTTTGTGCAACACAAAAGTCCTGTCTCAAGGTTACCGTTTTAGTTCTTTGTTTCCCCTTGTCTGATGTATTGCTTATTATAAATATAAAAGAATTCGATACCTTTCTGGAATTGTTTAATGAACCGTTTCGCAATTCGCTAAAACAAATATTGAACGGAATAGAAAAATGGGAAATTGTTGAATGTTTTTTTCTGCACAATTTCATCGGGCACCACTAGCGGAAACAAATTAGGCAGAAATTTTGGCAAAGAAGTGATGGTGCAGTATTTCAATGATAAAGAGAAGTTGCAAATGTTCATATGCCCAATTCGGGAGCAATTATCAAGCATAAAAAGGACCACTAAGAAGAGTGGAACGATTTCACTAATTGAAAACGATTATTCGTAATGATAGTCTTTGGTTTTTCTTCTGTCAGAGACACTCGATCATCTCAATCTATTTGAATAACAATAAAAAGCGAGAAGAATGGCTAAAGAGTCGTACCACTTTATCATGGAGACAGTGTGTTTATAGAATTTATTAAATAATTAATATTATTGTGAGTTGATATCGTGCATTGCACACAATTGTAAATAGAGGCAATTCACGTCACACTTTGAATGGAAATGCTTGGAATCAATAGAAACGCGTTTTCACAAAGACGCTCTTTTCTCATGAAAATATATATACCTGTGCACAAATTTATGAGCAACTTATTAATTTATTAATGTTGAAAAAATCGAGAAAGGTATAAGGTAGAAAAAATCTACCACGTAACATTTATCACGGCAGCTGGACAAGAGGTACAATTATTTAGCAGATTTCATATTGTGGAACAATGGCTTAGGGGGTGTTTGGTGTACGGGGTGCGAGGGAATAGAGTGGCGTGCATTGTGAGTCGGGGTGATTTAACATCTAGCAAGATGCAAGGTGGTTGAAATGTACCGACCACTCCCCTGATGTTGTTGTTGATGATGCCTTGGAAAAATCGAATTTGACTTGATATTTTTACATTGCATCGCACAGCGGGTGGTTACTGTACGGTATCATTAAAAATGTTGAATGTTTTTTACATAAAAATGACAATGCAGGTAAAATTCGTCCTTTCAGGTGGGTCCCTCGTTCGCATACACGTATAGAAAAAAATGTTTTCAATTCGGATAAGATAATACCGTTAATTATGCCATTATGCACTTTAATGTGTCATAAAAAAGTGCAATAAACGTAAAAATTTTATGACCGAATTTAATTCGTTCAGAGACATTGTAGAACTTATTAAGTAAATTTTTTTGGGGGTGGATACATTTCGATGCAAATAAATTCACCCTCACCAGCCAATTCTACCTTTGCAACCCCGATAGACCAGCAAAAAAATAGACGCTATATTCGACCATATCTTGATTATACGATCAACCCAAGGGGAGGAAGGTCCTTTTCTTTTACCCACGCTTCATCCTCGCACGTTGTAGCAAATTCCAGGTAAACCGTACGAAATTGTCTTTATACAAGCAACAAACATCGGTATGGGACGTACGATAATCGTAAATTGCGTTCGAATATTGCGTTTGGGCTTTCTTCCACTCTAACTGTGTGTGTGCGTTCTTTTACCAAAAAATTAATCAATATCGCATAGCGAGGGTTTGTAAAGTTAAAAGGGCCAGGTATGTACCCTCCCACCACCTTCGTACATAAACGCTTACATAACGGGGGTGCAGCCCTGTCATTGCATTTACCTGAACGGCATACGTGACCCTTCTTACATCCCCTGAAACAGATCGAGTTATACCTGAGAGGAAATTTTTTAAATTTTAATGGAATAAATTGAACGATTCTCTAGGTAGAAAGCTATTCAACTTTTTCATATTAAAATACATACGAAGATTTAATTTTATGATATTATTAATTTCATTTTTGATAATTATTCAGAGAAGATCTACCTCTAACACCTGACACCGTTTACAAGCCGACAATAAATTTTATGGATTTTTTCTGTTTTCATGTACACATAGATTTAACAAAATTCACACGATTTTGTTGAAAAAAAATTTATTGAGCAAGAAAGTGCTTT
Organism: Silvanus unidentatus; assembly: GCA_963930825.1. Taxonomy (NCBI): domain Eukaryota; kingdom Metazoa; phylum Arthropoda; class Insecta; order Coleoptera; family Silvanidae; genus Silvanus; species Silvanus unidentatus. The sequence goes on from OZ005758.1 coordinate 5,436,174, forward strand.
TCTTACTCATTATTAATTCATCATCAACAAATAATAAAACAAAAATGTCAACAACCTGTGTATAATATACACGAAAAGCAGTCGGTTCTCACCTATATATTAGAGTATTTTGAAAGTAAGGTAATGTAACGATTAATATTTTTATATATTCATAAATATTACATTTTATAAATGCTACATTCGTAAGAAGCGTTCTTTCCTTCTTCTTCTATGCCACACCTGCATTTCTTGTCTCTTCAATATATTATATACCTTTTTGAACCTTACCTGACATTCAGGCAATGTCAGTTCTACTAATGAAATATCTTTTCACTATTAATCTGCTGGAAAAAAACATTTGCTCTTAAAAGAATGCATCCTTAACTAACCATCCCGATAAATATCTATTGGAAATTGTTAATGCACGTACATTAGGGCCGTCAATGCAAGTCGATTTAAATACGAAACACTCGTCCTATTGTTTTATCGCCACACCAAACGGATAAACACAGGTTTCCTTTTGGCTTCAATTGAATCGGAAAAAGTACTCTAGTTGCGGTTTGCAATTAGACTTGTTTTCCTACATTCATTTTATCTACATTTCCTGCTAATTGAGAACAACGCTATTATTATTACAGACATTGCTTCAACTTATAAATAAAAAACCATTACATACGAACTTTTCACTGATAAAATACCCGAAAAAACTTCCTGTATGTAACGATACATAATTCAACAATAATAATGTAATAAATCACCAGACCTTGAATATACGAAATAAAAATATCGGCGAAATACGATAGCACCGAGAATTGTTTGGAACAATTAAAACAAGGCCAAGGAATTAATTCACATAGCAAATTAAATATTGCCTACAATGTATAACATATCATTGTGCTTATTTCGCTGAATCTCCCCTATACAAAGTTTCAGTGAACGAGATAACAGAACCGAAATAATGTGTCAATAGAGTCTCCATTCATGCCTCGTGTGTGCTGTGTCTATTTTCGGAAAAATCGCCCACCACCTGTCAAAGGATCAAAAGTTGTCAACTCCTGATGCTCTCACCTGAACTCCAAGGTGCGGGGTGAGTGTCCCCTGACCGTCAACAATAGCAGAGGGTTGACGAGATGTCATGGCCTTTCTAGACCATGTTGCTCCACACCGGCCCCATCCTGACCATCCTACAGGATCCTTGCACTATCGACGAGGTCACTTTGTTTATGGGAATACATGAACGCACTTTCGGCCCGATATAAACAGCGCACTTGTCTCCACTCTACAATCCTTTCCTTATAGGTATGGCATTACCGCCCATATCCCGTCGAATTGCACTTAATGTTGGCCGGAAAATCGTGTTAATTGCTTTTCTACTACTGGAACGAGGTGGACGCTTGACCTATATTTCTTGTTGCACCATTGAACCGGTTTATATGCGAACCAGTCAATAAACGCAGCCCCAATTTAAATGGGATGCGTTTTTCCTAGTTAGGCGATTTATTTGCTCAATTGCAACATTTGATCATATGTTTATCTTATCGGTGAACAAAATTTGAGCGAAATACAGCGCGGCCAAATTGATGGATATTTGCGGATTGTACCTGTAAACAGAGCTGTGCAGTCGTTTTCGGGCTAAAATCGCCACAATTTCACCACCAAACACCGTCCCACAAAACGTTCACTATTCAGTCGAATTAAACATAAAAATAATCGCAATTCTAATGCAATTTTAATAGCAATAAAGTTGCACAACCACCCGCATGAAGAAATGTCAATCAGAACACCACCTGCAACATCGGCAGGAGTCGCTGGATTCCGTTGGACGCCGCACCAAACAAACGACGCTTACGTCACCGGCGTCTGATTATCGATTTTCGGGTTTTATGCCAGGGTATATCCCGGTTTTAAAATGGGAAAAGGACAGATTGATAGAGGAAAACGGTGAGGGCAACAAGGACAAGATGAGGATGACCTTGTTTGAGGGTATATATGTTTTTTCGGCCTACATCTCGCCATATAGTCAGTTTATTTTTGTGGAGGGATGAGATATGACTGTATTTTGGCGCCAGATGAATTGGAGATTCCACTATATGGGATGAAGGAGGAGGATTGGAGCGCGATATGGAATTGGGCAGAAATTGTTCCCCGATGTAGAGGAGGAAAAAGGAGAAGCGTTTTCGGCCGACCCGAAACGTCTTACTTTCTATTTCGTAATTTACTGGTGTTTTTATAGGGGTCTTTGATGGGCGAAAAGCAACCGTTTCGATTTATTGGCGTATTTAACACTAATAAATCGTCCTCTGTATGAATAGCGATTTTTTTTTATTGTTTTAAAAATCAAAAACGCAGTTAAGCTGGGCTGGTGGACGCATTATCGTTATCAGCACTCTCACCTAACGACCAATTTTCCTACAAGTTTTCTAAAGATCGATAAGGAGGAAGACCTTTACAGTGTAAACTCCCTTTGAATTCCAAGTGAACTACATGAGTTATGGTATAGTTACTTGATTTGAATTGGTAATAAAATTGGAAAAACAAAATTTATTTTGATTTATGTTGATATTATATGAAGCAAGAAAAAATAATCCGCATGAAGTTCGGGCTGTATGAAAATTTATTATAAGACCATCGATAAGTAAAAAAAACCCTCCAAATATGAGGAAATGGAGAAAGGGGCGGGAAGAACGATATAAACTCAGACCCATCATGCATCACCAACTAACAAAATTAGCGTTCTAATTACGAATTTATAGAAACAAGCAATTCAATTTCATGAATTTTAATTTACACACCCGATAAGTTGTGCAACGTTCGAAATAGAAGTTGACAGAAGTAAGGGGATGAATTTACAATTATGTTTCTCACCATACTTTTTTGCCCTCTCGCAAATGTGTACATTAATATTTCAACTATATCAACAGTGGGCGTCTGTTATCACCTGCAAATGGATTACAGATAATCAATTACGTAATAAATAAATCCCTTATCCGATTATCACAGGCCAAAGACCAAATAAATTCACCCCCTGTTTATCCTTCGAACCTGGAAAGCCTACAACAGCTCATGTTGAACGGTATATTAGAGGTGGAGTGTGGGGCACATGTATAATAAACTCAGTTTAATAATGCACCTGAAAACCAATATACAAAAGTATATCGAAGATATTCCGAGATCATCCCTTGTCTCGATGTCAGTGCTATATGAATTGTTTACCACAACTGTCTGATCTCCATCAGACTCGGCACAAATGAATAAAACACGGCCATCGGCTAAAATGCAAGAACAATTAATAAGTCATCGTTGAGATGCGGTGGTTAGCGGATTAGTTGGGCGAGTTGTTAATTTTGGACCACTTCCGAAACTTTGACGGCGACGACACACACAAACACACACACAAAGTGCTGGCCGTCCAACATTTGCCGTGTTAACTAGACGAGAATAAGCATGTATTATGTATAGACGATTATCCAGAAAATCCCTAGAATAGTAATAATTCGGAGGTCATAAAAATTGCTTTCAATACACCTGGCCGGCCCATTTCGAGCAGCCGGTGATTTCATTTTCCAATAAAATGCGAAGGGATTATTTAAACTCCCCATCATCGTCAAGAAAATAAGCTCTAAGCAAGTAGGTCGTAAAGTTTACGTTCCATACAGAAAAAATATATAAGTATACACACACTATCAACTCTCTCGACATTTACAATAAAATTGTATACCTTTAAGTATTGATTGTACCTAGATGAGATTTTTATACTTTATAGCTGCCCATAAAAAGTCATTCCAAAATGGCGTCCATCTTATTTTTTTATTACCAGGTTAGTGTTTCCTTATCCCTTTACTTTTAAAGAGCGTAGAAGAAGTTCTGTGTGCTGACGGTTGTCTTGCTTCTACGTGCAAAGGGACATACATCAGCAATTCGGGGGCCCCCTTAGACGCCGCTGCCGCTCTATTGCGATCTCGATGTGCGTGTTATCCTTGCGGACAGGACGACGACACACCGCCGTCCCTCTCGGTTGCATTCGAACATTGCCAAAACGTACGCTGCACATTGATTCGTACAAAGAGCGTGTATATATATCCCTATAGCAACTACTGCAAGTATATATTAGGTACTCGCTCCAAAATCGATATGGTTTGTTTTCGGAGGGGGGCGCAGAGGGATGCAATAAGGGCGGAAGAGTGGAATACGCGTAACGACGACGGTCTCAGAGGCGAGGGGTGATTGCGTATGGTACGCCATGTTACGAATTGAAACGCATCGCACAAAAAAACCATTTTACACATGAACATTACCAGAAAGCGGTGTTTTGTCGATACGCAATCGAATTGGAAGAGTTTCGGGGCGATTTGCGCGTTTCCCACCTTTAAGCTGGCCGTTAGACGGCGATTGTTCCAAATATTGTAGAAACATACACCAATTAACGGGAATTTGGTAATCGTCGAGTGAAAATCGCGCTAATTTTGGAGCGACGAGGAAAAGTGGTCCAGCGCGCGAGCAGGGATGCTGTGTGTAAGAAATATTTGCATAGTTTGACAAATGCCGGGGTGAGGGACGGTTGCATCAGCTAGACGGAGATGAAAGATTGATATGCGATGTAGAGGCAGAGAGGAACGGTAAATGATTGTGAACAATATGAAGAAGGGGATGAATGTGTATGTGAGAGTCAAAGTGCGTGGGTTGTTGGAAGATGCATGCGGAAATATGCGAACGACCATTCGCACATTTACACGATCCGGAAATAAATTTTTCAATTTAAATAAAGGTTTATTTCACATACATACATGTTGGACGATTTTTGAATTCTGATCGGGCACCCTCCTAACCCCCACAATGGGCAATGTTAAAGATAATATAAAAATAAAAATCGCACATGGAATAAACATTTTTTCCAATGTATTATATAATATTTCAATTTGGAAATATCTATTTTTAGGGCAACTTTTACTTTCGTTTTGAGCGCATTTTGGAGGGATTTCAAGAGGGTGTTGGACTTTTAACAAGGGACTCCAGCACTTTATGTGTAGTTTGTGTTCGGTTCATTTACGGAGAAGGATAATTAAGAAAATATCAAGTGAGATGTGTGTGCTAGATTCATCTGAGGCCATTGAATCTAGAAAATATTTGACATTTTTCTAATACAATGAACTTTTGGATGACGAAAGGAGAAGAAGGAACTCTCTAGTCTAATGATTCACATGTACTTATTCTCTTATTATATGAGATTTAATTAGATGTACAACATTAATGAACTTTTAAACCCAGAAATAAACGCAAAAATGTTTTTCTAATTAATAACAAACTGAACATTATTCCGCGTTAGTAGAATGTGATTAAATGTTTGGAATTGAGGAGAGCATGTGTGTGAAAATGTAGAAAAAATCATGTTACAGTAAATTAATTAGAATTTTGAAGAATAGAAAAGCAGTTATAAATGATGATATAGTTCATTTACAGGAGTACGTAATATATTTTTTATTTTTTAATTAATGCTAAAAGAGGTAGGTACGCTGTGGACGCTAACACAGGGAAATAGTGGAAAGTCTCTAGTCTCTTCACGTCCGTTGAGTGTTAAATGCCGTGATTTAAGAGATTAAGTCGAATAAAAGAGCGGAGAGCATATTGTTGAATAGGTCGTCAACGTCGCCGTCGCCGTCGTCCTCCGTCCTCCGCTCACACTCACACAAAGTGAAGTAAACAAGTGCGGTCGGAGGCTGGTTTAGGTGCGAATCTGTATAGAGAAGAGATAGAAGGAAGAATGCAATGTTAGTGCACAGAGTGTAGTAAGTCGGGCGGGCGGTACGGACATGGCCGGTTTTCCTCTCATCCTGAGCATAGCAGCCATGATGGTATAGAGTAAGTGCCACCGAGAGCAAGTACTCCTCAAATCGTGGTAGGCGGTAAACGCGGCAGGTCGACGCGCAAGTGTTCTGCACGCACTAAGTAAGCAAGGAGGCAACAACGACTGTGGTGGACGTTCGGCGATTGTTTCAACAATTGCAATCGCTCTGGCCTGCACTCTATTGTTGGCTCTTGTTTTGCATTGTTGTGACAATTGTTTATTATTGTTACATAAAAATTAGTGTGCTGTGTGTTTCGAGTTTTGGAAAAAAACTTAATACAAGATCACTTTCCGTTTCTTCTCCGCTGATATACACTTGAATTGTTTGTTGATGTTTTTTAAATTTTGAGTTTTTTTCTTCATTTACCTCGGAAAAATTATTGTTGTGACATGTTCGTTTTTAGTGAAAAATCAATTGTGTACACGAATTTATTGTTATAGTTTACGTTACTAAATTTTGCGATAAATCAGCACATGAATAGAAAAGTGAGTAAACGTTTATCTATACAATTACAATATTGTAAGACGCTCTTTATATTTGGCCGTTTTTTGTTTAAAATACTTTTGCGTTGCTTTTTTGCCGCCAAACGCAATTTTTTTATTATATTTTTATACAAACTATGTATACAAGTTTGAATTGAAATGTGTAATATGAACGCTAAAATGTATTTATTTTCGGGTGACACATTCCCTATAACTATTCTATAAATAATTCTGTATTATTTTTAATTTTACACCAGAAATTATTATTGCTTACATTTTCCCATTCTCAAAACTAAAGAGGATCGCCGAGTGGTATGGTAGTGGATATTTTTATTCAGTTAAAGCACGCGTGATTTTTATTAACTCATCCTATATTTAACGTGTAAAAATAGTTCATAAGTCCGGTATGTAGTGTGAGTGGAAAAGAGCGCATTGAGAGATGCATTTAATTGCATGCTGCGAGTGGAGACGCTTCCGCAAAGTGCACCACCATTGAGGATGAGGAAGGAAATCGCCGTCGCCGTCGAGTGTGTGTGTGTGTGTGTATGCGAGTGGAAAGAGGGGCGAAAGATATAATGATGTTATTTAAAAAAATAACAATCCCTGTATGCGATGAGCGCATATTTAAGCAAATAACAAACACGATGCGTGCGTGTGTGTTTATATTCGGTGGATGCGTGTTTTGTACGGTGTTGGGAGCTTTCGCACAGTGTGCTTTTGCCGAAGAGAATTCCACCGGCATCATTGTCGTCAATGTTTGATCAATTAAATTGCATTAAACTACGTATTGATTTTGCAATTATTGGGAACCAATCACAAATGGACTTTTTCTTCGTACTTCTGGTTGCGCACAAAGCCGTAGTTTTTAACTCGGCTTTTTCTATTTTTGCGCATATCCCGAATTTTTTGCCATTGCGCCATTGTCCACTTACTAATTTTTAGTGCTGTATTGATTTTATTTATTTTAACGCTTCCGTAAACTAACGGCCTTGTGCCTTTCTCTCTCTCGGTGTGTGGTGCACTTACTCCCGGCGCTTTTCACTCGCTCTTCTTCTGCTCTCCACCCGCACCTTCTTCTTACTTGGCCGGAACCCCCCAATAGAAACTTTTTTATTTTCTTTTTCTCAACTTTCGTCTTCACTTGCGCTCCACTTCCCATTCCCCTATACAGAGACACATTGCACTACTTCAATTTTCCGATTGATAATTAAGCGATTTTCCACTTTTTTCTATACATATGTATACCTACATGTGCAGATGATTAATTAAAAAGCTTCTCGCCATACTGTTAAAAATAAATATAAATTGCGTATAAATTATATAAATAATTGCTGTTGATTGTAAACACGAATTTTATGTAAATTTCTTCTACACAAGCCCGTGTGGGTGCCAAATAATAATAATTGTCATTTTTTACGTGTCTCCTTTTATTTTATTGTAATAGAGGATGATTGTGTCTGTGTGTATTGAACTTTCTATTTTTAAAGGTTATTTCATAAGTAATGGCAGTAAATTAACTTACTTAGTTTTTGGACAGTGCTAATAAATTTTATTTCCAACAAAAATATGTATATGTAACTATAAAAAATACGAGTTTTAGTTTTTCTAATCGGTGTGTATGTTGAGTGTGTAGGTTCTATTTCAATCATCCCAAATTTGGGTACCATAAAATTGCGCCTCTTACACCCGGCGCCTTCACCAATTTTTTAACGCGAGCGATTACATGAATGTTGTTTTTTGTTTTTGGTCATAATCTATGCGAAATTTGGTAATGTGCCCGGTGAAAACTTTCAAATTCTTAATAATCAAACAAACTATCATAACTAATTAATGAATTTCGTATATAAGAGTATATAAAAACCATTTCCGAAAAATAATAAATTTTTAACAATATACAAATGATGTCATTAACTCTAATTACATGACCGTTCTTTTTCTTTTTTTTTCTGTAATTAAATGTAATTATTTTATTAATATATTATTTATAATTGTCGGAATTTACACAAAAATATACAAAAATTTATGGGAAACAAAGTTTTTGGTAGATATGTATGCATTTTTTTAAATCTTTTTTGGGTACCTACTTCACTCGTATTGTAAGTAAAAGACTGCCAGACCAAGAAATTAATTCTAAACCATTTTCGTATGCATATAAGATTTAATTATAGTAATAACATGAGAATACGTACTCATTTTCCGTAATAAACAAGATTATGTTTATCGATTACGATGCGAAATATTTGTAATTCAGAGAGGTGTAATTAATTCAAAAAATTTTAGTTGTAACATCCATTCATGATTAACTTGTTACTAAATTCCCGTTTCCGGTGTCTCATATACATGCATAGCTGTTTTATACATTAATTATAATCATAACTTTTTGGATACACATTATAGGTATAGAAAATACCATTCCGTACTTATTAAATTTAATTTGACATACGAAAAAAGTCTTCAAGGAAGTCGTTTATCTGTTTCAGTGGCGGTTAATTGATTCGAATTGAAAATACGAATTATTATGAGTAAATGTAGCGCTTTCCCTTATATTATATACATATAACTGGTCCTTATTAAGTGAAATACGTTTTTGATCTATTTTTAATCGCTTCTTATATTATCGTTCGATTCAATGCACTAGAAATTGATAAGAACATTTTTAACTAGTGACTAGAAGAGCGAATTTATTCGTTTATAAACTTTTAGACAAATATATATATACTTAATCTACGATGGGTAGCTTCTGTTGGGGAACACATTAGGAGGGTTATTTATTAAAATATCGATCTTTTACACTACAATAGACTGTTTGCGGATGCGTCCAAGCGCATAGATTTCGGCCCACCCTTAACGATAAAGGAATGTTTGCGATGTGATCCGATATGCGGTTGTGGTGTGATGATATTTCGATTTAGAATAACGCTTACATACCTCTAGAAGGTATTATAAAATGTGTACAATGTTTTAATTAAATTTCGATATTTTGTGAAAAATCCAGCGGAGACGGTGGAAATTTTTCTTCCAAACTTATTTATATCTTTGTTCCAATTTGCTACAAATTTTCGTGTGTTGCAATCACAATGTATTCGATAAATTATGCGACAAACAACACACACAGGTTTATTACCCGAAAACTGTATATTTTTAGATATGCCTGAAACCGAATACACGATTTCGTTAGCGTTAATTAAATGTTTTTATTGCGAGAATAGGAAATTTCGATTTTCGATAATCGTCCATCAGGTTTTCAAAACGAATAATCTGATTGTTTTGTCCTTTTCAGTTGCCATCAAGCTACCTCACGTACCAGAAGATGAAAACACGACAATTGACCTAAAACAGTCCAAGAAGATCCAAAATTGAGAGAGAAAAAGGCGAATTGATTGCAAGAGTAAATGTTTAATATTAGATAGCACACAGAGACAAACAGCCGATTGTAAAGGATTCTCTGTGGACCTTCGGAAGAACGGTCCATCTCCACATCGGTCCACACGGAGGATTCCAGTGGTGTAGTCGAAACGGCATAACCATTGGCGTAGAGATTGCACCTTCGCTTTGCCCGATGGGGGGCGACACCTCCCCAGAGCAGCAGTACTCCCTGCGATGGAACGATTTCCATTCATCGATACTGTCTTCGTTCCGGCACTTGAGGGACGAGGAAGACTTTGTCGATGTGACATTAGCGTGCGATGGCTGCTCTTTCACCGCTCATAAAGTGGTCCTGTCCGCTTGTAGTCCATACTTTAGAAGACTTCTTAAAGCCAATCCATGCCAGCATCCAATCGTCATACTTAGAGACGTCCAACAAAAGGATATGGAGAGTCTGTTAAGGTGTGTATAACGAAAAAAGAATCATTTAATTTATTCGAAATTAACGAGGGAATACAAATTTTATATAAAGTACGCAATAAATCGGGGCGGTGTTGTTTAATTAAAATCCGTTTTCGTGTATACAAACGAAAAACTATACAGGTGTTATATTTCAAACAATTTCTGACACCTTTCATATAACTTGATGGCTTGTTTTAAATGTTAAAACTCGATTTAGACGATGCGAAGCGTAAAGAGGTGTTTCTATGCATCTGGAACATAAGGTAGAAAATATTTTATATATAGTAGGAATAAAATGTTGAATGGTAAAGTGTCAAAAAGAAGGAAATTTAGTACGCGTGTGAACTGTATCATATTTTTTTATTATCTACTCTATATAACTGAGGATCTGTTTTTCATTTCTTCTTTCAGGTTTATGTACAATGGAGAGGTGCACATAGGACAGGAACATTTAACGGATTTTTTAAAGACTGCCCAAATGTTACAAGTCAGGGGGTTGGCTGATGTACCCGCCGGAACTGCTGGACAAAGACTGACCGCCGCCGACCAAAAGATCTCACCAGTAAGTCAAACTATCCGATGTACATACCTGGATTTTAAGAGTCTAGAAACTTGACGCTCAAATGGGGCTTGAAAATTGAGAGCATTGTTAGATGAGGCTAGGCTTTGTGGTACCGTTTTAGACTAGATGCGGGCCAAATAAACAATTTTAACAAATTACATATACACAAATTTTAATCGTCTATACACATTAGTTAGATATTTTATTTTAGGTATTTACGTGCTTATTATTACCTTGTCGAACTTGATCGTCTAACCTTGGTTTTTCAACTATTTTATGGTAATTCATTGTGGGATCAATTATAATTATTGTTTTCATATTAAACTGAAAAATGAGTAGAATAGTCGAGATTTTAGGTAATTAAAATTTGACACAAGTTAAACCAAATTGTCTGACGGAGATTTCCTACGATCCACCCACCATTGATTTGGAAGTTATGTTTTTTCGGATAATAAGTTTCAAGTTTTGTATATAAAATATTAATTATACTTGCAAATAAGCAAACCTTCGCGTAATAACATCACAATTAAATAAAATTCAAGTGGACTTTTTAAAATATAGATATTGTATAATAACAGTAAAAGACCATCATATATAAATAGATATTGAATATAAATTGGTCTCGTAATCCATAGTCCCAATGACAACTAGTGTTAATAGCAATAATTTAAGCAGTTTCAAATAATAACTATATGTATAGTTTAAAAGTATAGTAAAAGGTCACAAATCTTATATAAATAAAAATCGCATTCTACATAAAAAATGTATTACTGTTGTACATATAATAACCATTTTCTATTTTCTAAGTAGAGAAATCTTGTATAATAAAAATATTTTACACATATTAGAAAAATAACTTGAAATTAAATAGAATGTTTTCTTGTTTATTTCGCTTGTTGAATTATTGAATATGTCATTTAAATCAAGGTGTCTTTCTGTAACTGGAGAAGATAATAAACATAAATAAAGCAGGTTTTTTTCTTTTCTTTTATAAATGTTATGTATATACCTTAAATTTGGCCTCATTAGATCGGTATACCAACCTACCTCGTTCAAAGACTCTTCAGAAAATATAGCAGGTGTAAATTAATTATTAGACGTTAGTATTGCAAAACTATGCCTAATTTATTTTAATTGTACCGCACCTGGTTTTGGTTTGTTTCATTAATTCACGTTAAATGTTTGAAAAATATGAACTCCATGCGCCCAAGCTATTTTTTCTACAAAATGACCGTTAATTATTAGTTAATTATATTTTCCTAAACTTGTTTTAATGTGAGGTGAATTGATAATATCAGTGCGTTTATTTAGTTTAATGCCACCCAAATTGGTGCCACAGTCCGAATATAATCGAAATATTTTGTTAGCAACTTTGACGCAGTACAAAATGCTTTTTGCAACGTCCAAATTTCCTTATCACCAAAAAAACAATTCCCGAAATAATTACACTCTAAAATAATAAACTGTCATTGTTTTTACATTATAGAGTTCCGATAGTTTTTTTTTGTGTGTGTTTGTTTATTAAACAAACAAATCAGAAGTAAAATTATGCACATTATTTATAATACCAAATATAATCTCTTTCTCATATACAATTTACAATAGAACGCACGCACATTCTACTCTTTAATAATAATACATTCTTTTTTAATGCATTTATTATTCAAATACATTCAAGAAATCACTTCAACCACTGTTATTACGCACTAAGACGTTACGAAACCTTATAATAATACTCCTGCTGTGGATATTTGTAATTTTTCTTCATGTTTTTTCATATATAAAATATTTCTCTAATATAAATATTCATAATAATAAATCCGTGATGTGAAATACAAATTGCATTGCACATTTTCCCATTTCAGAATTCATCATCTTTGCCGTGGGCAACAGACCGACCGGATGCTTTACGGGAGGGTGGCTTATCGCCGCCCCCAGCCAAAAGGTCTAGGAGTACGGAAAGGGGGAGTTACACGCCCGACCGGGGGCGAAGTCCCTCCAGGGGAAATGGGGATATGCAGGAGTCGCTTCTAGGACAGGCCCTGGAAGGTGGCCCTACATTGCACACGAAAGAGGTATGAATAAGAAAAAGTTTGAGAGGTTTTTAGATTATATGTGTATGGCTGACGTTTTCCCTACCATTTCCTCAACGGGAAATCGTTATAAACCGACTTTTTGTTGTGTATTAAAAAGTGTGTAAATTTTTAATATCGTTAAGACTATAACGGAATTTGTTTTTTTTTATTTTCAGAAACTCAACTCAGATTCATCACTGCAGGCCCAATCGACGGGCGAAGATAGCAATAGTAGCGATACAGCAATGAGTGAACATGGTGATCCCGTAACCCCAAAGACTGAACCATCCGATTACCTCATGTCAGATGATCGCCACCCTTTTAATACAAACGGTGGCCTAGGAATGGATCAAACGCATACACCTACTTTTCCTGGAGCTTTACTAGGATTACAAGGTATACATTTATTATTAAAATATACATTCGCTAGTATGGAATGTGGAGCAATTGCTGCAAATATTGTGCTCGTGTAATTTTCACAACGCACCACACTTTCTTTTATAAAACCGGGGGGAGAATAGGAGCACCATTTCCATTTCCTCCCACGCACTGTGTGAGTGTGTATGCATGTTATCTGTTCTGGCCTTTTCCGCTTTTTTATTGTAATGTCTTTTGAAAATGAGTTTTTCCTTCCAATTGGAATTATGTAAATTAATTGCTCTTGATTGTTATACGGTGTTATTGAATGTCTTACTAATTTTATTTTTCATTTGCAGGATTAGGAGGACTGATGCCAGGACCGTCAGGAATGCATAACAGTGCCGATAATTTCGGTATGTAACATTATATCTCTACACCACAATTTTCTTATCAATTATAAGTTTGTTCATCAAAATTCTTGCCTATTCCCTCGAACGTTTGCTTAAATAATTTAAACTATAGACTTTTCTTCGGTCGTATATGTTCGTAACAGTAAACATGTGGATGGTTTTGGAGGGTCCTCTTTTTGCTGGACGAAATGTATATACAGTTAAATATTAAATAAGACCCGGATATTTTTTCCGTTTTTTTTCGGTAGGAGGGTAGAGGAAAAATAACATCGGCTAACAATTGTGCTGTCACTTTCATATTTCATAGGAGAACTTGAGGCAGAAAGGCAGCGACCACGGCCCACCCCATGCCAGTATGGTCAACGTCAAGCGTTGTGACATGTTGCATGAGGTACCGTCAAAAAATTGCAGCCTGACATGTTGTGGACGAAAATGAAAAATTTAATATAGGAAGTTTTCCGTTTTCCGCGTGTAGCGATGTGGGTGTATGCGTATGATTGTGTTTGTTTGACCGTTCTGCCAGATGTCATATCTTGTTTTGTTGTTTACGTCGGGAGATCTTTTGTCCGCCGACTTTTTATTTCCCCCTTTTTGGCCACATAAATTTTCTATTTTTTAAGAATGAATAAATAAACGATTAGACAATACTTGGTGGAAGGTAGTTTGTGTGCGCTTTTCTGCACAATTTTAACGCTACTCAATTAGGACCGGCGACCGCTGACGAGACGTGAAAAAACGCGCAATGAAAATGTGCCATGATTAATCATGCCATTTTTTCTCTATAGAGCATGGAAAATGTAACCTTACCTTAGTCGGAGATTTTTTCGTCTTCAAACTTAATTAATTCCCACCTGATTTTTCTTTTGTTCACGAAACTGTAATAAATTATGTGGGGGTGGTTTGGTAATGAGAAGAACGCACTGGGTAGACGAGAATCGATCCTTTTACACCACATGATGAGAAAAAGGGACACACATATATAGACAGTGAAGAGAGAAAAACTCTTTCTTTTTATAAAAATATTACAGATTAAAGAGAGGGTCCTTTCGCGATACCTCCCTAGGAAAATGGATAACGACAGAGCCTTGCGTTAAGCTGCTTATCAAAGCGTATTTTCTTTTAATCCTTATAAAACCATTTTATCGGAAAAGTCTTTTAGGTGAAAATTAACCAATTAGAAAGACTGCCCTTTGAATATAATATTTTTGTAAATAAGTTTCTCATGTGGAAGGGGGTATCGGGATTCCTTTTTATTTTCGCCACTTGGTCACTCACCATTTCCAACTTGTGTGATTGAATTTGAAAAATTGGACCATTTTAGACGCATCACAGAAGAAAAGGTCCCATTCTTCGGCCGAAATGAAAGTGAAAATCGTCCCTTCGTCAATAAACATTGACATGTTCATTTAAATCAATCTAGGTCGACGTTTCTTTTTCCCTCTTACTCGCTCCCTAAGCAGGCAATATCGTCAATCGTACACAGCATTCTGGTCCTCATTTCAAGTCGATCGGAATTGACGAATTTCGGGTTTCACTAGGCCATGAAAGGCGAAGTTATTGCTATTCCTGCAATAGTACATCGTTTGCTAGTAATTTCATTTTGTGTTGTGAAATGTCTGTAACGCGTAAACAATCTTAACGAGGAGCAGCTTCTGCAATTGATCGAATTGTTGAAGATTGGCATAGATGGTGGTGGCGGGCGGTCGGTGGCAGCGGCGGGCAGATCTCTGCTCTGTGGCAGGAGTAGTGGTGGCAGAATAGAGAGCCATACAACAGCATCACAGTCAAACATTGAGATCGCTTTCGGTTCTCACTCAATATATAGGCAGAGGATTCCGGTTGAGAAGTGTGTGTATTCCCCTTATTCGTATAGTTGTTGCATCCAGCATCATTGGTCTATTGATTTATGCTGCGCGTCCGTTTCGTCTTTATATTTGCTTTTGTCCAGGGAATGTCTATTGGTCATACTCTATACACATTTTAGGTGAACTTTCCTCCAAAAGGTGGACCGCGTCTCTACTCTCCACCAAATTCACTCTCTCCCGTTCACTTTCCGAAGAATTTATTGGCCTTTCTTGCTTTTCGCCATCGTAAACATTCATATATTGATTAAACGCAATGGCATTGTTTGCTTGTGAAAAGGGAATTACTACTATTATCAACGCAAATAAGCAGTAGCTGGGTGCAGATTAAGGGCGCCTATTATGCTTTGGCGAATTTCATCAGTTCTCTATATTAGGGGTTCCAATATAAACTTCTCTCCCTGCTAGAAACAACAAACTGCGTGTGCGATTTAGCCCTTTTCGACTACATTTGCCAGTTGCAAAATGTACGGATTAAATTATTGCGAGACTAGAAAAAGTCGAAAGTGTCTCCTTAAAGTATAATAAATGTGGATACTTAAAGTGGATGGGTATAAAAAGGATGTAATTGATGTTAAACCGTAAAATAAATCAATTTTTTACACCTTCTATTTTTCCAAATCCGCATGTAAAAATTTTTGGCCCAGATAAAAACTATATCCAAATGAAATATGGGCTTATATAACGTGTGTAATAAATCCGTGTATATGTGTGGAAAATGTGTGTGTGTATGTGCGTTGGTTGGTGACCGGAGCCGAAATGCCTAGAAAATATCTGGAATTCGAGCTTGGTCCTAATATCATTTCATTGTATTACATTATCCTTTTCCGGACATGCAATGGCAAGCATTACTTGAACGAATATAAGGGACGGGGTAACAGGAGAGAAAAAAGTCCATGACTCAGTGGGTCCTTTTTCGTGAGCGCAATAAAATTAATGTCCAAGAAAGACGTAATCTGTCGACGTATAAGTTAAAATACGAGCCGGTCGCTAGTAATTTCTTAAAATATACCGAAGCAATGGAGACTTTATCGAACATAAAGTAATAAATGTCCGTTATAGCGTCCAGGCACGAACAGTCGATAACGAGTCTTGCATTACCCACTGATATGGCCCGAGCTTTTCATATAATGTAATACGAAAAAGTTGTGACGTGAGAGCCTGGCTAGGACCCCATCGAGCCCCTCTAACACTACTTCCCTTCTTATACCACGCACACATATACGCACAATTCTTCTTTTACTCTTTACACAAGTGAAGCTAGCACTTTCCATCGCTTTTCCACATCACCGATCGTTTCGTTTCTTTTTTCTTCGTCCTTTCAAATGTGAGCTCTCTATATAAATGTGTGTAAGGGGTGTGAGTCCTGTAAAAGAGAGGAACGAGTTGATAAACAGCTTCACTGTATTTCTCGGCTTTCTCAGGATTTTCTCACACCCACTGAAATATCCTCTGAAATATGTTCATTTCCTTTTATATACGCCGAAATCGAAATGTTCACATAAATGTTATTTTGAGTATTTTGTAACTCAATCACTGCTTAATATACGCATCCAAACTTGCGCTCATATTCAATTCGCACTCGTTCCCTATTAATCGCAAAACGTAAAAGAAATGAGTTTATTGTGCAAAACTTTTCAACTTGGATTCTGTTAAATACACTAACTTTGTGTCGTCTTTTCTTGTAAAAAGTTTACTGTGTTCCTTTCTCCTCGTTGGAGTTTTCCATCCACGAGTATAGTCCTTGTTATCAATTTGCATTCGAAACCAAACCAAATGGATTATAATTGTGCGACATTTTATGTGCTGGTAGACAATTTAAATCGTAATTACTTTAATGATTTCAATTCAAACCAATTATATTGTCCATTACTTTAATAACGTAAATCGAAAGGATGTGAAGTTGTGCACACATACAATCATGAAACAATAGTACGGACTGTAATAGTTATTGTCATTAGATGTTCAATTCGAATATAAAAATAATAACACCAATTACCGCAGTGTAACAATGCATTTGTGGGCTGCTAAGACGAACCGATTTGCATTTAAAGGAAATTTGCGTAGTGGAAAGGATCATAAAAGAGATGTAACAAATACTTTATATAGCGAAGATACATTCGCTGACTTTTGGGTTATTAAAAAGAATTTATGGCTAATAAAAAAAGGGAATAAAGAATAATAGGGAAGGGAGTGAATGGATTGCACTAAGGACTGTTATAGCCAATTTGGTAATTAAACTTGTTATAACTGAAAAAAGAACAACAAACAACCATAAGAGAAGCGGTTTTACAACTGTTTCTGGAATATTTTAGCAGTATGACGCCAAGATATGATTTTTTTGCGCAAAAACTTTTATTGCGAATTAGACGTAATTGCATTACAACCCCATAAAACAAAAAACAACAACAAAAATGTATTAATACAAATCATCCTCCACATATAGATAATATGTTTATTATATTTTGTTAACTGTATTAACACAAAAATGCATCTAAAAGTGCAGCGACTCGTTTGGCATTGCAGATGCCAGTTTGAGTGGACGTGGACCATCGAACGAAGATCGTCACTATAAATTCAACGTAAATCAAGAGAAATATCGGCCAAGTGGACTGGGAGCTGTTGCATCTTCGTCTGGGGCGGCCGTCGGCTCCACATCAACACCATCAGCGACAACGTGCGTCAAGTACGAGTGTCCATTGTGCGATTTAATTCTGCCGTCAATCAATGCGGCACGTTCCCATCTCGACGAGCATTACCCGAGGGACAGTCCGCTCTGTCCTGTATTTGAATGTGGCAAGAAATTCTCGCATCCGAATAGCGTTCGAAATCACATGAGAGCGAAACATTCACGACAATGGGAAATAATGAAGCAAATGAAATGGAGCTTATAGGCAACCAAACGTTTGCAAAGTGGCGTAGATATAGGGCACTTTGTTTAAAACAAACAGCCAACAATTTGTGATATTTATGTGCGAACGAATCGATTGATATTGCTGTGTGTTGGGGAGCTTATTTTGTGTTTTCTATAAAAACAATTCCAAGGCAGTTCCTATAATTTGTATATATAATGTTACCATCAACTGTAATAGCCTAGTCGTCAAAATAGAATAAAAATTTATTTGAAAATTTTTGGAGCGCTTTCATTTCATAGATTTTTGATGAACAAATTTTATTTTATTGAAATTGTTTGCGTTTTGGTGTGTGTTGTTAATTGGGGCTTTTTTAATTTCCAGTAGCAAGAAGATCTCTGGACATGATGAGGGTGAGAGCAACGGATCCGCGTCCATGTCCAAAGTGCGGCAAGATCTACCGCTCTGCACACACACTACGAACACATTTAGAAGACAAACACACGATATGTCCGGGTTATAGATGTGTACTATGTGGAACAGTGGCGAAGTCGAGGAATTCGTTGCATTCGCATATGTCACGACAACATAGAGGAATCAGTACGAAAGATTTACCGGTACTTCCAATGCCAGCACCATTCGATCCAGAACTGGCCAGTCGGTGAGTCAAAACCACATTTAATTTTGAATTGAAAATGTAACTTTAAAATTCCTTGATTGTAGATTGTTGGCGAAAGCGGGCGTGAAAATAAGTCCGGCCGAGTTGAGGGCCCGTGCCTCCCCGACTGGTCCTCGACGGTCGGACGTGAAATTGGATGCAAAGAGTGCTTATTCGGGGGCCGCTTCAGAAGCGGGCAGTTCAATATGTGGTGACAATGATCCGGAAGATCTCACCGTATCGCATCCAAGGTACGGCGGTTTCGATCTAGCTTTGTCCCCACCATTAAACCAGCACAATTCAAATTTTCCTAAAATGAACAGGTTTAGCACAGCGACGAGTCAAGCGGTGGCCGCAAAAAGTATAGACTCCTTGCACAATTTGTCCAAGGAGCCATACCCGGCCCCATTGGCGCCGCCTGTCTCCGGTGCGAATACGACTGGTTCGGCGATTTTAGACACGTACCTTCAATTCATCACCGAGAACAGTCTCGGCATGGGACTGATGCACTCGGAACAAACGGCGGCTGCAATGCAGGCCGCCAAATTGGCGCAACTGAACGCGATGGGCTTAGACAAGGCGTCGCAACAGCACTTCTTAGAGAAGATGCAACAACACATGCAGACCGCTAGTGATTTGATGATGAAACGGAACGATGAGATCCGTCGCGGTGAGGCGGAAATGGTGAATCATGATCGGGAGAAGGATCATGACCAGGAGGCGGAATCCTCTGCTGGTGAAGAGGATGAATTTAGTGAGGAGGAAATCGAACCGGAAACGGTCAAAGCAGGAGAGTAATGTACATAAATATAATATTTAGGATGGAAAAATAAATTCACATTTCTCTCTCTCTTTCTTAAGTCGATATATTTATAAGGGATTTTCGCTATTAGAGAAAAACACAAAAGAATGATGAATAAATACTCATTTAATTCCATCCAACTACCTCAGTTTTTCTGTCATAGTTAAAATATTTATTGTATTAGTGAACAAGAGTTTTTATTTCACTATTTTTTTTATATTTTTTATGTTATATATAAAATTTCGTTTTTCAACAATATGAATAATAATAGTTTGAGAACTTATGAATTTTTAGCCTATATTTATAAAATATACGGACTTAAATACTAAATATTCCATCCGTCTACCTCAAATTTTAGCATATAGTTTACGAGAGTGCAAGATAATAAGGGTTTCAAGTGTATACGGTAAATTTAGTAATAATTATTAATTATTATTGAAGAAATACAAAATGAAATTATTATATGATTGGACACATTGCAGTTACTTAAATTAAATTACGTAAAAATTGATGTTTCTCTTTATAGGCTGTTGTGTACGTTTCGCGTTTAGATGAAAGACAAAAAAATATTAATTATAACTACATACATAAAATTGTGCCCAATATTGAGTGTTCTGTTACCCGAACAAAATGCCAGTGATTTAGACGTTAGCAGTTTTTATATGAAAAGAATTTATTTTATTTGCAATGAGTCCTATAAGGTTCATTTATTCCTATTCAAAACTAGAAACTCCAATTATAAACTAAACTTGTATAATTGTTAATTAAGTCAAATATGAAGTACTTAATTTTAGATATTTTACATACATTATTATTATAATGGGAGTTTCCAGCAGCAACGTCCATTTTTAGTAAATTTAATGAGAAAACAATACGAATAATACATTTACAGGTGATAAAGTATACAAATTTATAATTGAATAATTAATTCTTTTCACGTCGACACTATGTATACAACATTTCTCTATTCAGGTGAAAATGGTACAAAAAACGTTTTTGCCTTTATAACAATATTTTTGTACGTAACTTTAAAAGAAAAAAAATTGAGAAAAAATATAATAAATAATGTAACACAAGTACACGATTTTTGAATAAAAAAAGTAATAAACTTTATTTTAATAGATGCTTCCATATATTTGTTCAGAGAGAATGCTTCCGTTTAAAGCAATTTTTAAACTATACAAATTCATATTAAATAAAAACAATCAGATAAATTTATTATATAAAATAAATAGTGTATTTGTATATAATAGAGACATTCACACATTCATTCATATAAACTCAGGTCAAAGAATTAATAAACATACATATATCATTTACTGAAGTACAAATTTTCCGTATCAATTTTAATTAATTTACAATTTCAGGGATACATTTGAATAACATTTCTTGCCAATATCAGTATATAAATAAAAAATTATTTTCTCTTTACAACATGAAACTGTTTCTACAAAAAAAATGTTCATATTTACAGATTATATTCACAGATAATACTGCCATTCAGCACTCTGGACCATTTCAATTTCTCACATAATTGCACTAAAAATATGAAAACGGGTATACTCAATACAGTTACATGTTGTAATTTAGTCAATATTAATACATAGTGATACTTCATCAGGTATAACAAACAAATCAGGTATTTTTAAGTCATAGATATTCATATAGGAATCCATTCTCATCAGTCATTAGATTAGTGTAAAGAAATAGGGCTTCTCAATTACTATAGAATTTGAAAACTTCCATTTAATGAAACTTCCTATAAATACGTTGTCCTCTCACTTGACCTCAACAAGGATTAAATTATTAGTAGAACGTAAATTTTCCGTTCTTCCATCGTTTACAAGAGTTCTTATTGGATTTGTACTTATTTTTATACCTCACTGAAATTCATTTGCTTCTCGCTATAATGTGACAAAAAAAAAAACAAAATTTAAGAAAAATTAATATTGTGCCCCCTTTGAAAGCATTGTTAATTGTCAAGCTTATTATATTCGGAAATGAAAAAGATTAATATTAAATAGACTTAAGTATATAGCGAATAGCACTCGAATAGAGGTCATTGTTAATTATTGGATAAGATTTAGAGATAGAGATATTGTTAAAGAAAAGATTAAAATATTCCCTAAATAAGAGACAAAAGATGCGCACCCGATTTTGTTGTTTATGTAAAAGTGAAATTAATCTGAAAACCAGTGAAGTTATTTGTCGTTTTGTTTAAAATCAATTTTTTGCTTTAATTGAATTCGGCCCGTACTTAAATTGTTAGTTAAAGAGTTTTGTTAATAAAAGCATTATCTTTTTATAGTTGAGCTTAAAAATTTATTAATTGATTTGTGAGTTTTCCGTTTATTTTCTTCCTAAAGAAGGGGAATTATTTGTAAAATGGTGCTTTGAGAATTTATTTTTGCACTATAGATAACAATGATAATTTTAATTTTTCTTTTTTGAGGTATGTTGTTGTATATATGATAAAAAACGATATTTTCCTTGTTAACAGTTGCATTTTTTGTGACGCTTTTTAACACAATACCCTGTACATATATAACTATTTTTTAGATATGTGAATTAATCCGAATCAAATGCAAATAATTATATTGTAAGGATATATTTTAAGTTCTTTTTGGAGTGGTATCAAGTTACAACGTGATAACTAGAAAAAATTTCAGTTTCATTTCTCCTTTTAACCCAAAATCATCTTGTTTCATTTTGTATTGTTAGCACGTTGTAATGCGGTACAAGAAATATTGTTTTTATTGCCTTTTGTGATGTAGTTTTTGATATTGTTATTTTTTCCATGATTACCTACCTCATTTTTCGCATTTCTACAATAAACAGATCTCCTCTTTCTCTCGTTCGCAAACTCATACTGGTATTTTTTGTACAAAAAAAAATATTGAAACATTAAAGATAAATATTTATAATAGTTTCGTAAGGTAGAGTGTACAGTTGTTTTTATAGAAATTTGCAAAAAGTACTAAGAAGTAACTTAAGATAAGAAATGGAAAAAAATGTTATGTATTTGTGAAAAAAAAATAAAAATCCTTAGGGGACTTATGGCGAGCTTATATTTTGTGCAGTGCCATAATAATATTATATACATACTTAGAGAAAAGAATGTGAAATAAAATAATAGAAACTTTATACAATTTTTCATACCCCCCGTTTGAAATATGGATTAATAATAATATTATTGTACAAAAAACTTGTATAAAGTTGACATGTTTTATGTGTAGGACTCTACAGCAGTCGTTAAGAAATGCAAATAAACCGGAGAAATGGTTCCTAATTAATAACAGTTCCTCAACAATATATTTTTAATTGGGAAAAAATGATTCAATCCATACATCTACAAACTAATGTGTACATAATTATTGCGTTTTTGAAGACGTGTTAATGGCAGTATGTAGAGTCTAAAATGTAAAACTCTTGTGCATTTTATTGTTGAGGGGCTGGGTGCCTTCAGTAAATAAAAATAATAAGAAATATACCAGCTTTAGCGTTTTTTTACGTAAAAAGCTGTTGAACAGAGTTCCTAAAACAAATATTAAAAAAATAATACTTTCCCTTTATACTCAAAGGTGAAGAGAATTAACAATTTAAAACAATATGAAAATTAACTTGTAACTTTTATATAGCGTAGTGAACCGTTGACACCGAAATATAGTTTTGCTAAAAACGGCAGAATCGTATACACTATATTATTATATAAAGAAAACAAAAAGGAAACTAGGTGTATGTGTAAGAGTATATTAATATACTGATAGGTATACCTCGAGGATACCCCAAATTCTATATGTTCACATATTATTTGCATTTCTTCAGTTTCTCGTTTATATAAAAATGAATATTAAGTTTCTTTTGTAATTAGTATTTATGAGTTTTCTTTGTTCATTTTGTCTCTCTAATTACTTATTATTATATACTCTATTTGTACTTAAAAAATTGAAATATGTGGAAAAGTATTTTTTATTTTGAACAAATTTTATGCGTTACATTCTTGCAAATTGTTTCTAATCAGAAATGTAACGTTCTAGTTAATAATAAATTTTTTATTTTTTTTAATGTTCCTAATAATTAAGTTAGGATTTATTATGTTAAGTTTTATTTTTATTGTCCTTGTTCTTTAGAGGTAGGTGCAATAAAAGATCTTGATTAGTAATGTTACAAATAAAATACCTATTTGCCATATTATTATTACTTATTAATATTTTGTGTATGCTTGGGTATCATTTATACATAATAAATTAATATTAAAATTAAAAAACTACTTTATTTCCCTATTTTTACTCTTTTTAAACTTTCAAAAACTTATAAACTTTTCTCATTTATTTTCCATTCGGTTTAAATTCACGCTTTGATGGTCGCCTATAGTCACTTTCCTTTTCCGAATTTTCCAAAAATCAATCGAAAACTGCTCCATCGAGACCTGTATTCTGTTCTGTCCCATCTGGGGAATGAAACTACCAGACAACCCGTTTCATCAATCCACTCATAAGGGTAATTGTCTCTATTGTTAAAGTCACTCTAAGCAGATGCTGCATCGATATGAGGGTTTATTAAACACGACCATCAGTCTCTTCTCTCCGATGTTCACACATTTGATACTTTAACCGCAACAATAAATTATACCAACAAATCCAACAGACACAAAGAGACTCCATAATAATTTTCCTCTACCACCGTGGATAATTGATATATTTTATATGTCACACAGCAGATAGAACATAAATTGAATTGAATTATAAGCGAGCCCAATAAAAATGGGAATTATAATTTCAATTTCAAGCCTATTATTCGGTTAGGTACCTATATTAAATTGAAACAGTTTGTGATAATCGAATAAAATGTTGTTATTATAGATTTTTATCCAGCCTTGTTATTTATAACATCCGTGCATAACGTTAGAAATCTCGAAAATTGTATTTGCAGAGCAGGAATTGTTATAGTTTATTTCTGATTCTAATTAAGAATTGTAATAGCATTACTGATTATCTGTTCCACATATCTTTATTGTTGTTCTTTAACATTCAAAGAGATGAGGATATGACCACTAGGGAGGCTGGAGCAAAAGAAACTCTTTTTTACGATTTTTATTTGTTTACAAGTTGGAATCAATTTCGCTATCGCACAAAGATTACACTATTATTTATCGTTAAAGTTATTTCCTTTTTCCATCGAAAAGAGTGCAACTTGAAAAATAAAACGCGACAAATATGAATTTCTCTCTTCTCTCCATTATCACTATATGTGTTATTTATTTGTTTAGTGTCTTCTTTTATTAAACGTGTTGAGATGCACTTGTATCAACGAATTGTAAATGCAATTCAGTCAAACGCTTTAGAGACTCTTCTTCATCACAACGCTGATGGTATCAGACCACCTATGGACCTCTGATACTAGAACTGGTTATATGTAATATAATAGCGATGAAATTGTACTTTTGTGCGGCAACATTACACAAATCTATTCTAATTTACATTAATACAAACCGAAATCAAAGCCATTTATACTTACCTGCTGATCAAACTGAAACACCACGTTCGATTCCCTTCGTTTTGCCCTCAGCTTCCAAAATTCAATATCATTTTAAACTAGTTCTTAATTATGATCTCATTTCAATTTAATCACGATCTGAAAACAAAATCAAAAAACTTTCTGCTTCGTGAGTCCCTCTTGATGACTAGTAGATTTTATGCGACTTCGCAACATCGTTGTCCCAGCATCCAGTCCGCTCTTTCGATTGTACTCTTTTACATATAAATCATCTACTGCAATGCAGTTGATCTTTTGTTCTTCAAGTATTAATAACTGTTATTTAAAGCGCCCCACACTGGAACACATTACTCACAAATGCCCACTTGAACTTTCCGGCCGCACTTGCCGGGCTTTTTCTTCGCTTCAAAGCTCCTTAAGTCCAACAAATATTTAGCGATTGAAAATCATCCTTCTCTTTCAGATATGCTAGCTGATACGATGTGGATGTGATGCCACTAGTTTCGAACTTGCTTAAAACACGCACAGAAAACGTGCTTTTCTGATTATGATTAAGAAAGAGGCCCTATAATGCGGCCTGTGTTCTTCATCTCGATTTTCTATCTGCACACAGTGCTATGGTAAAACGGCACGCTCTTTCCGGGAAACAACAATGATTTTATCTGAGAAATGCAACATAAACAAAACCACTCTCAGAAGTCACTTCTGTAATGTAATAAGTGCGCTCTTTTCATGTCGGTAAATATTATAAAGTTATTAACGTGTTTATTGGATTTTTAACGGCGCTCTCGTTTCGTTTTAGGAAAAAAAGGCGCGATCGTAAAATCGTTGAAATAATTATTAAAAGAGAGATTAGTGCGTGACATTTGAAAATTATGCATGCTTGTTCCACTTTAGGCCTTCCTGGACATAAATATATCGCTAATGCACTTGCTGGAAGTAACATTAATTGCAGAAATTGTTATTAAAAATTTTATAGCAGAAGTAAATCAATAACAAAAGTGTAACAAGTGAGGAAATGTTTAACATGAACTTTTTAAATGCACAAAAAAGTTAAAAGGGCTTGTAAAATGTTAAAGGCTTATTAATTTTGTCTTTTATAAACCTAATTTCACATTAGCCCACGCTCTGGGTAATAAAATCGCTGCTTTTTCGTTAACATCATCATCCTGTTTTACTGCTCCTGTTACATTTTTAGTGCGGCTTTGACAGTGTAAACTCGTTATATAAGAATAATGATGAGCTATTGTATTTATTCACGAAAAATGATGTCAGTGTCATTATAAACTAACTGTAAAAAGTCGTGTTTTAGAGCGATAGGAAAAAGGATTCTAAACAAACAAAAACCGAAAGAGGATTATGCAAAAACGCACAAATCTTCTAACCATTTCCATAATCTTGCATACAATTTTATAATCACATTTAATGAATTGTAAATAATGTAATTCAACAGGTTTACGTACTGCACAAGGTGATGAATGGTGTGTAAAATATGATTGAATATTAGCAAATATTATCGTTTGAGGTATACTCATTCCAGGCAGAAATTGTTATTTCTATTTAATGGAAAACTGTTCATTTTTATTCAATTTCAGCGGTAGCAAATAAAATTTTACGATTCTATATTTACACATTTCCCGCACACCATTAATTGATTTGTTTTTATTGCTTATTGTATTCTAGTTTTTATTCAATGAGCAATAAAAATTTATGTTCCATTATATGGTAAAACTTTCACAATTCACAATTAACTCTATTCTTTATCGGTTTATGTAGTGACTTTTATGCACAAACACAAAGTCAGTAAATCCGTAACAAATTAGCACTGCTCTTCAAAATATGTCATTCCATTCATCGCGCGCCGGGAAGAAAGAAGGTCTTTTTGTATGATTTTTAATTGATTTCCCATAGACAAGGGACCCTTGTGTAGTGTATTTAATGTAATAACGTAATAAATAATACAATGTTCAGCAAAACGACACGAAGCAGAAACACGATGTACAAATAGAAAAAGAAAATTATACTTACATAAAGGCGGTCGCATTTAAAAGCGATGCTCCGTGTGTTGGTTCTAATGTATAGCAAAATCAAAGATATACACAATATTTATGCAGTGTATGTAATCTAATGCAGTAGGTGGATGGAAAAGGTTAAATGGAAATTCAAGAAAAACATAATAAATAACAAGACATAATTACTTTGATGATAAGATCGCATATTGCACAGACCAATGGGCCAGAATTTCCACTCTGGTTCTAATTCATGTGGTATGTCAGTTATATTTATGTACAATAATCATAATCTGAGAATAGACTTAGATGCTAGACTATTTTAAAGTCTATAATACACGCATATCTTCCAAGAGAAAAAACTGCCATGGAAAAAAATAAATAAAATAATCAGTATAGTATTAAGTTTTTTTTTAATTATTATAGTAAGTAATACACGGGCCAATGTAGGGCTTCATCCTGGGAACCCTGTTTTACCCAGGATAACAACTGCTACAAAAAAACAATCTTTTCCAGTCGATTCTTGTTAAAAAAGTGCTCTATAAAATCTCATAATAACTTCATCTCATATTTATTTTAAAAACATTAATATTAAATGTGTAAACGGCTTCTCATAGGAAAAATGATTTCCATCCTCTCTGGAAACTGCTCCAAAAAAGCTGACCCTTGATCCTCATCACCTGTATATAATAAATCCTACCACAAAATTGTTGATGAAACGATTAAACAGCAAATAAATCATACATTATTTGGGCGGACCCCGTCCAACAACACTCCCGTCAATAATTCTTCATTAAACATCCTAAAAGTACATTTTTATCTGCGATCAAAACTATGTATTTTTAATTCATTCCCAACACCACCGTTTAAGAATTTTGATGAATTGATTGTTTGTTTGATGCACTCGGTGAATATATCATCGCAAGTGTTTTCTCCTTAATGGCTTTTAAAATTACTTTCTGGCATATAGCGAGTTTGGAAATGTTTAATTAAAAAATCAACAAAATCGAAATTAGTGCCCCCTTATAAGGGCGTTCATACGCAAACATTGCTACCGTGTTCCCACTGATTGTGTGTGGAAACATCGACATTTGCCAATAAATAAACAAAAACGGTGCATTAGAGTTGAACGGACAATACGGTGAATGCATTGTTGGTGGCACTTCCTATTTTGAACACTGACCATCATTCGGACATTTGGTAGTCCGAAAAGCGAGAAGCTGATATAAACATCGAGGCAGCAGCCTCTACCACACTAAGTTCCGGACCGAGTTGCAGTCGGACTGCTGTCAGTTGCGACCGGGATCCCGTGCGCATAGTATCGTAGAACTAGGGGCTCATGTGGGCCCACGTACCGGTGCTATACTGGCTCCAACACGTGCTCATTGTTATGATTTGTTCGAATCGACTAATTTTTCCATAACATTACTAATCTCAACACGCAAATTCAACGCTTCTGTGCTCTACTAACATTTAACCGCCCGCCGAAATTTGTGTTTTTCTCACCGGTTCTCCAAGGTGTTCCAGTGGAAAATGCCGTGGATAAAGTCCTGTCTATGTCACCAAGAAAAGAAGAAATCACCCACAATCAGTCCACCCATTCATCTGCTTTTAAAGGTGAGTGTTTGGCCTTTTTTGGAAATTCCACTTTTGGGTTTGGTAAACAAACGTCGATTGACATGTGTATGTTGGGTGTGCTGGCGAGAATGCGGTATTCTTGTACACACACGCACCTTTATGTTGGGATATATGGGCTCATCTCTTTATACAACAGACAAATTTTCGTTTTCTATCGTTTGGTCCATTTCTCTTCCGCTATTGTTGTCTGTACAAGGTAGAATTCGAATGCGGTACAACAGGATCGAATGTCGAAACTTGAATAAAATTAATAACTTATCCGCTCCTCTAGGCTGCTGTATTTCTTGTATAGGTTTTCGGTGTTACAGCATTCGAATTGAGTTATGGTGACCATATTTTCATGAAACAGTGGACCTTAGTGCCCTATAAACTAGATTAGGAGAAACGAGATTGCTGCCTCTATACATGGAAGACCGCGTTCCAATCTGCTAGTTATATTGAATTTTAAAATTTTATGTCACACCAAGGCGCAAAATCTCTCCCAAAATGCATGTATAAATTTTAATTAAACAGTCCACAGTACGAAATATTCAAATATTGGCGGAGTTGTTCGCCTAAATTTTACATAAAACCCGGTGTGTAAAATATTCATTGTTTAGTTTTTGTTACACCAAATCCCATAGAATTATTTCAATTTCATTTGGAGCTTAATGAAAACGAAAACACTAATTTATAAAACAATTTACATAGAAATATTTCTACTTGATAAATAAATAATGGTCCCATTGTTAAGTCGCACAATTATCGCTTAACAATAAGATTATATAAATAGAGATGAGAATTTTTCAATCGGGACTCAATTAGCGTCGTTTAGAGCATCGATTCTGCTTTCATAAGTAAATTTTCTGTTTGCTGGATAAATAAACAAAATGCCAACGTTAAATGCGCACTTTTCAACAGCGAGAACACAGTGGGACCACCATTGTCGACGGATTTTTAATCGAACCCATCAATTTTACATAATTAACACGCTTCAAACAGAGCTACCTACCAATTTCGGGCACCGATGTGTGGAAAGGAGGCAAATATGTAAAAACCCACTATCATTGTTACTGTAATTATTACATAGATAGCAATTTTCTATGATAACTCCTTACGGCCAATGTCAAGGTAATTTCAAAGTCGTACATTTCCTGTTTATAACATGGTAATTTATCGTATTGGAATTATGCAAAAGTGTAAATAGTTCCCATTGTAAAAATGCGCCAAATTGTCCGTGTCGCACTGACATCGAACAAAGGGCCTTTCCACGTTGATAAACTCATTTTGTCAGTCATTAGAACATTATTATTAGGGATTATGCAATTGAAATAGTTTATAATGTAAATGTGATCTAATAACTCATGTACAAAATGACAATGGTATTATTGTTCTTCCTGAAATGGGCACAACATAATCATGTCCATGTAATAAAATTTAAATGCTCACATTTTTATTCTCCAAAACATTAATATGAACTGTGTGTTACCATAACAGTGGGATGAATTCTTGTTGTTTCTCCACTTCCCTGTCCCAGATAAGATGCAAAGTGTCATATTTCGGCCTATTATTTTTAGTCGGCGTAATCAGTCCTCTAATATATTCCGACTGTATGTTTTAATCTTAATTTTATTCACCGTCAACGTATTTACAAGACGGAACATGCAACTTAATTGAACTTAACAAGGTGTAAAATTTATTCGCAGAATTAATTATAAGTTAAAAATTTACTTTGTAGAAAAGTCGAGCGAGTTTCAAGTGTTGAAAACAAATAAGCAAACGCCACAAGGGTGTCTCCTTGGTTTATAATTCCAACAGCCATTAGTTACAATAACAGGGTGGTGTTTCCGTCAATGTGATGCGAGATGTGATGGCATGTTCTCTCGTTTGCAATGCTTTTTTCGACAAAATACGCAAACCTGAATGAAGGTCGTAGACTGATTAAATTTGTATTCATTAAATGCGGACCGAAGTTAACCGTCAACGTTGGCATTATTGATTTAAATTTTTAATCGGTTCATTTTGAAATCACTTTTTACAATTCGGACAGTGTAGTACCCATATGTTGAATATAAAACTACAGTTTTTTTATTATTATAAACAAACACCGCAATGTTGTGGGTTACAACAATTTTTTATGCTCACACGACTTTTTTAATTGTGCTTAGGTATAATGAATGTTATTAGTAAGAGTAAATTGCTGTCATAAAAAACTAGTACACCGGACGTTCTAATGGATATCTATTGAAAATTGTTACGTAGATAGAAGTATAGAAAAAATGCAATTATAGAGTATTTGTTTATATTGCAATATAAAGGGGCGTTAATAAAATTTCAAGTAAATTGTCATGTTTAATTGAGCAGAACAAAAACCGTGCAATTTATCGATAATTTAGATAAACTACTTCATTTATTAAGGGGAAATGTGCAATTTTTTTGCAGTTTAGACATTAAAGGATAATGTATACTCGTAATAAACAAAACAGGTTGCATGAGGCAGTTGTTCCAAAGTACAAGTACAAAATTCAACATGTAATATGTGCATGAAGTGGAGTTGTTGCTTAATTTCCAAAAAACTTGTAATCCTATACAGTTAGGCCGCGATTTGAATTCTTTCGGTGCACATCCACTCGTGTATGTGTTCCTTTTTTTAAAAGTTTGTCTCGTTTGAAATAATAATTAGCCTTTTTATTGTCTAATTTGAATATTTCTATTTGACTGGGACCGTTTCTAGTTCACTTTCTGCATACAAATGAACGATAAACACGTGCCTGTATCAATGGACATACGGTTTACCTGATCCCGTTTTTGTATAATCGAATTTCCAAACATTAAATTTCTGGTACACAACAAAAGTTGGGCTTGTTTTTTTCTCGATTTGCACATAAACAGAATATTTCCTTCCAAGTTGCGGCCTTGACCCTTCCAAAGGCGTAAATCTGAACTGGGATAGAATTATTGAACAGTAAAAAAATACGAAACTCAATGGTGCAAGGAAGCGTAAAAATTTTACGACTTTTAAAAACGTGAAAACAAATCGCTTTTACTCATACGGACGCACAATTAATAATACAATTAATTGTTCACCACCCTGGCGTATGGTGATGCGATGTTTAATTATAAAATCACTTAAACTTGATTGGAATGCCAATTTTGAGTGAATTACGTGCAAGTTTTATGTAAACACTCACTGTTTTTGGTTATCAAGCTTTAATTAGTTTCTTCGGAGGCTGCACATTTAATGGCTTGTAAAATATATGACCGTATATAAATTGGTAAGGTTTTTTATCTGTTTTAAAGTTATAACAATATTGAAAAGAATAAATTATGCTAATTTGTGCATAGGCTGAAGGAATTTTCATAAATCGTTAAATAATTAACTCTTTAGGTGGTCCAACGGTGCAAGATGTGCGCCTAACGCAAATTAATAATTATCGACGACTTTGTGGGCATGAATTTCGCCCGCAACTATTCACCAGCTTCCAACAACTTTATTATGGTTTTTAAAAAATCCATTGTAGATATTGAGAGATGTTATTACATACGAACCGCTTCTACATCAACATTCGTTGGTTATTCATTATTTCATGTATGAGTACATATTTAATATTAAATTACTCCCTTGACTATAGACTGATGATCTCCTGTAGTAATTATTTTCAATTTAATGCTTGACGGACTCAAGAAAAACGTCTTTGCTATTATTTATTAAGACACTCTGTTTAATGTGACATTAGTGTAATTAATTATGCTTAAGAAGCAATATAGATTTAATGCTGATGCTGTTCATTTATTTTCCTTAGTGATCTTTCATTGACCCAATTTTTAGTGTCCTGACAGGATAACACATTAAAATTTTTTCAATTCGCCTCTGCCAACATGTGCTCTGTTTTACTATGCATTATGCGTTATATGCGATTTATTATTACTTATGCAGTTAAAGGAAAATGTGTCGGCAATATTGAGAAGGATTTTATGGGTTTTTGCGCGACGCACACGTACAGATGTTCGATCCCCCTTCGACTCTCTGTTTGCTTGTTTTCATGTAAATGGTACGGGAAGACAGTAAACAAGCTTAAAACAATCAATTCCTATTTATATATCCAACGTAAATAACAATGCACATTTACATAATACGTTACATCTTCAAAATAATGCCTGCTCTTGCATAATACACGTCAACCGTCCACCAAAAGATTTATATTTCCTTCGAACAATTTCACTATTCCGGTTCTCGTGTTGTGTGGATTATTCGTGAAGAGGTAAAGGTAATGTATCCTTCTTATGTCAGAGTGTTTCTGCCGCCCATCTCAAAATTCCATTCGCGTGATGGACTGAAAAGTGAGGAAGAAATAAATAAAAAGAAAAATTATTAAATGCGGTGCATTGAAATGTGTATTTCACTTTACAGCGAGGTTTTCATTGAAAACTTTTTGTTAAAAATCAACTACTAGTAATTTCCAGTGCATGGAGATCAAAACTCGCTTCTAGCATATGCAAGCTTGTAGAGCTTTGATGTTTGAAGATTGTTACATTTAATTAAACTGGTATCGATTTTTTTACTTATTTTGTCTATATTTCGTGATGTCGCCGACAAAGCTGTACCCAATTTGCATGGATCCTTGTAATGGAACCGAAGGATCCATGTGTCCGGAAGTGGTGGGCACCCCAGATGGTTCTCACCCCTTTGAACACGTGCGCGTTCGGCCTTTTAAAATCTATTAATTTTTTACAACCGCATACAAATAAAACCATCAAGGGGAGACGAAGAACAAGTTAAACACAGAAGCATTCCATGATGTAAACGTTGTTTGTTAAGTTTGAGTGCGCGCTTCAATTTGCATTTTCTTGCAACATTGTTTCTGCATAGATTAAATGAACTTGAAGACGACCTTTGAAAGCCGCGCACATTGTACGGATTCTTAACAATTCCAAGAAATCCACCATCATCGGGTTATACAATGACTTGTACTGTTCTGTAAGAAGTACATTGAATAATGTTTCTAAATAATTGTACCACTAGTTGAGTTGAGGTGTCAATGGATGCTGGACTGAAAAAGGCTTTTAACGGGAAACCGCATTTACAAAGTGTACTGTAACTAATAGTTAAAGCAACATCCTCTACTCTATGTAATTGACTCGAATGTAAATATTCGTACACTCAAAGTGTAAAATATGCACTCGACTCATGTTATTACTGAGGGTATGGGGTTAATTGACTTGTGACCGTTTTTCGTTCTCATGTAGAAACGGTGAAATTCGTGAAACCATTCTGTGTGCTCCCCAAACAAAAAATCGTGCGGTTTCTTTTCGTCTTTTTTCTTTTGCCACTTTAATTGGAAACGAATGGAAATGTGGTCAATTAAAAAATACATTCATTTGTGCGTCTTTCTCAATTAAATTTCGTTTCAATGGAACACGCAAATGGAATAATTAATAAAGCAAACACCATACAGTTGTGCGAATGTCAATTTAATTTACACAATACCCAAATGACGAGTCATTATGCATCAGCTACGTTCGTTTTGGTGTTTGGTGTAAATTCTCATTATTTTCGGCCGGGTGTCAGGTAGAGTTTCACCATTTCCTTCGCATTTTGTCGTTTAATGTTTAAGTGGAGATAATGTGCGGCTCAAAGAGGTGCAAAATGCCCTTTACGAAATCCCAGTTTATTACCTGGTCTCGGTACTTGCAGGGAATGTGTCGTTTTCTAGGCACATCCGTAAATCTATTCTATTCGAGAAAAGAAGATAAAAGTAAATAGAAGGGAATCTCGGATGCCCGCCAGTCCGGACTTAAATAATAAGTGTATATTGTCAAAGAGGCCAGCCAGAACGGTCATTCATTTCCTACCCTTACTTACATTCATGTTATTTTAATGTTCACAGTGTGTGTGGTTATTTCTATATAAGGGATATGGACGTATTCTCCATTCATGAGTTTGTTATTATGTTGACTTCTTGCAGTCGATGGACGTTAAAAAATTTACGTTACGGATACAAGGCATCTAATGTAATTTGAAAGCTCCTTCGTGATCTAAAACATTGCTTTTCTTAACTAACGATTTCCCAGACGTTTTTAAACACTGTGTTTATTTTTGAATTAATTTTAACTGGGAACGACTACGTTTTTAATACGAATATCTCCATGTAATTATAAGCGTATTTTCTTGAAAATCTCCTCGATTCAGAATGTCTTTATCTGGAATCTTTACATATGTTTTGTAATCGTCTCCAAGATCGCTAATAAACACAATTTTCTTATATACATATATGCAAATGGAAACATGTCATAAACTTAAACAAGGTGTTAATTCGAACTTCTAACTTTAATTATCTATCGGAACCGCGTCTTTCAAACGCCTCATTAAAAAATTTAAAAAAATAAAACATGCCCGTTTGTCTTATTAATATTGAAATTTATTTAAATGTATGTATATTGTGCCTATAAAGAGGGTTAATTAACTTAAAAATGATAAAACGTTAATAATTTGCCGAAAAATTATTTACTTCGCAATGGAATTCGATTCATATAATTGGCCTTAATTTAATTTCGGGGAGATTTGCGTTCCTTAACAAATTGCACTTTATAAATTCGTCTCGCTAATATAATCATAAAAATTACACAATACACGGCTCTTATCTCGCCCATTCCTTCAAACAGAGAACCATAAAATGTAGGAAGTCATTCATTCACAAATTACCAATATAATTTTGATGATTACTGAAAATTGTCAGTACCACTGTGCATATAAAGACTATTCTTCCCACGGCAATAACCCATTACAATTCAATTTATTACGCCAATTTATATTGTTGGAAAGTTGAAATTGTTATTAATGGTACGGTAATATTTTCAGCAAAACACACTCAAGTAGCCTCCTGAATTGCCTGAAAACAAGAAATCGCTCTTATGCACCTCGTCCCCATTGTTTCAAGTCGTGTCCGGGACGAGGGCGAAAGGGATGAACAAGTTTGAGTTATTTGATGCCTCCTCACCCTTCATCCCCCACTGGACCGCACCGTGTCTTCGCCTGAAAACCACCTTAACGAGCCTTAATAGATCCGAAGGTGGTCGAAATGGGAATGCCAAGGCCGTGTCTTATATAGATTATCATCGAAATAAATTATACACGAAAAACGCACGCGTTCTGATGATTCATCCGGCCACAAATCTCAATTAACGATTTGTGATATGCGAGCGTAATTTTGTGCTTGGTCATACTGGAGTGGAGATTTTGTCGCACAAAACAACCATGCAAAATGGCAAAAATTCATACAGCACAGACAAAAGAGAAATTGTTTAAAATTGTAATAAATCATCGGCTCGTTAGAGTGTTTCAGCATTTCAGTAGTGTTCATTCAACAGGAAGAAAATAATTCACCGCCTTTGCAAGACATTATTGACCCATCTGTATATACACATAGGGAGACGAAAGCACGTTCTCGCATTATTCCATGACCTTACACCAGAAAATTATAATCTCTGATTCATGCATGGCCATTAATCGAGCAGATTTTTACATTCTTTCCCTCGACAGTTGACGAATTTCTCTTATATAACGATATTATCATCTAGAAAAGACCGTTTTGTGTGCACACAAGATGATTCAAAACACTTGTTTATTTGTACTCATTAAACACTTTATGTCGCTTTTTAATAGTCGAAATTTCGATCCATCAACAGCTCCAATTAAATTTAGATTTCAATTTAAAGTTCAATGTACCAAAACAATTCTACTGTTCTCCTCTATTTGTCAATGCAACAATTTGCTGTGCGCTTTTTTCACAAATTACTCGACCGTACGACAAATTGATTATTATTTGTAATTAGAGTGTGGGACTAGTGTTAGATCAAAGGAGGAGTGGCAATTTTCTTGCATTTTACACAAATTCAAGGCAAATGAACTTTTGAAATCCACTGTTGGAGGACACTACTATAATGAATCAGTCAAGAAGAGCAATTAAGACAATCCATAGCCGCTTCCTTTCTTGTGAATATTGTAGACTATGTGCGTTTATTATTGTTGTTGAGGAATGCAATAAAACGATGAGGAAATTGTCAACGATAGACGCACATTACGATTATATAAATGGCAAGTTCGGTGATACATTATGGGAGGTATTTGCGGATTGAATTCGGTGAAAATGTTATATACAGTCTGGTGAACACAATGCCAATATAGAAAGCCTCGAAAATAGATCAGATTTTTATAAGTGTTTCAGATGGTGACGAATCGAGGCTTGTCACTTTTCACATTGCGATTGTCTCCTGCGTTAACAATAGTAACACAGAAATAATTCAGCAAATGTAAAGAAGATGAAATAAGAGTTTGGAAGGATGCAGAGGCACTACCCACGTTCTGTCATATATAAAAGTAATGTTTCATCCTGATTGTGATGCGATAAATTCGTGACTAATGATTATTTAAAAAGGATTCATGTCGATTCGATTTAAGGGTACAGGCAAAAGAAAATTCACATGTCACGGTTTTGTACCATTTATATATATGTATACATTTACAAGAAAACAAAACAAAACTGTCTATATAATGAAATATGCATATTTTATGCAAAATAATGCCACACACACATATATAATTGTTTATATGCATGCAAATGACATCGCTATGTGAAAAAGACTTACAGACGATGCACTGAAAATCAATTAAGTAAAACGCAAGTGAGGAATTTGGATTTTTGCGATAATGGACACTCTTTCAGCAACGTATGTGAGCTTGGCATCAATTAAATTGAAACTTTCACAAAATGAAATTATTCTACAACAAATTTCTACATGTATATTATATTGTAGGGAATTCTAAATACGGTAACTTGCCATTGGTGCATTTTTCTTACATGGCAATTACATAACAAAACAACCACCAATTTATATGTATTTTCAAAGTCGATGTGTTTGCCAGTAATTAATAGTGTCTGTACAACAGTGGTCTTTCTCTTCTTCAGCATAACAATAAATAAATTATTGCTCTGGGTTCATTTATTGTTATCTGATGAGGATACAGTTTCACTCATAAGGAAAAAAGCAGCATGTAGTCTTGTTTGTCAGAGAATGTTTAAATTATGAATCGTAATTAACAACGATTTTTCAACTTTATTATCATTTGTAAAATATACAAACTCCTAATACAAATGTTCTTATTTTTATAAAAATTAAACAATGGAAAGGTAAATTTAGGTATAATAAAGATCAGTTTGTTTGCAAAAATTTTCTATTGTCTATGTTAACTTAACATCATACATATATAAAGAGATATGTATTTATAAACGTTCTGTATTTAAACTGTTACTAAGTCCTTATCTAAAATAAATTTGTTGAATGAAGTTGAGAATACAGTCCGGTTTTTGACTTAGTTTGAACGAGTATTAGTAGTGTAGTTCATAGAGTATAAGAAATGTTCACGATATTCGCTACTCAGAAGAGAAAAGTGAAAAACTTCAAGGTATTTACGAATCGCTTTTTCGATCATGAAAAATTTTATTCCGCTATAAAGCACTCCTAAATATGCATAGTCTATTGAACTGAGTGCAAATCCTGGCTCATAAAACACACCAAGAGTCATCCATACAAGAAACGAATAGGTCGAGAATTGCTCTTGAACGTTGTGCATTCAATCGTTCCTTTTCATTACATGAATATGTAAAAGATGTATGTAGGTGTGTGTAAAATTACTTAAAATCAATTAACGAACCACTTCTAAACACTTTCGTAGGTAATGTCCCAGATAATTTAGCGCACCTTCAACCTTTATTTACTTAAATATTACATATATTTAATTGTGGACTTGTGTTAAGAAAACTGGAAACAATTTGAAATTCAAATTTCGATCGGTTGAAAAAGTGGAAGGAAAATAAAACTGCCTTCAGCAAACAGTCGCATTTTCAATTACCTTCAACCGGTAGAAAATCCGTTTACTTAATTTATAAACAAAAGTAAATAAATTTAATTGGTGAATGTTGAAATATTCTCCACTTGACGAATTACGCGTAATTTGATACTGCAATTTCAATTAAAAAAATACCAGCATCAGTGGAACTGATGAATTATGGACGATCACCGCATTTAAGATTCGACTGTTTGCGGTGCTTTTTTCCTTTTGGGAAAAACTCGTTCCACAACAAGAACATTTGATAGTTAAAATACTAGTTAGGCCGTTGAAAATGACTGGCCATTAGTGAAGTTGCGTGAAAAATTCCCTCATATAACAGTACATAAAACATAAAATAAACGGTATGTCATTATGAAGCGATTTTCACTCCTTAATGCAATAAAAATTACTAACGATTAATAATCATTTCAAAGACAAGTACACGTAATAGCGAGAAATATATTTTATTAAAAAGCACATAAACAAATTTTTCCCGTCATATGCGAGTACGTACACATACAATTTAAAATTATAGTCATTTATTGATCAGATTACAGAATGTGCCGTGAGCGTGAATTTCAATAATAAAAAAAATAACATTGCACGATAACAATATATTGCAGTGTTAATGTGACACCTGGTTAAAAAATCATCGTTATCTGATCGTTTGATAAACAGTCCATCATCAAAATAAAACTGAAAAAGAATTTCTCTAGTATTTTACACAAAACTTGCAAGTTATGTGACCTTAATAAGGCTGGCAATTTATACGCGAACCCATTATAACGGGGTTGCAATGCCGCTTTTTATTGTTTTATTAACCGACAGTCAAGAATAGGTGTGCACACACACTGATGAAGATTCTAGTTTCCTAAACTGGTAAACACAAATTCCTCCCATGACAATTATTCCTCAACTAGATATATTGCCCGTGTATTGCCCTACATAAAACTTTCTACAGTCGCACATATTTGCCGCCTATTTTCGGATTGATTGATTCACTTTTCGAATACTTCTCGCAAACTCGAAATGTCCAACTCGTAATCGTCCTGGAAATTGAGCGTTCTCCTGTCAAATGCTAGAACATTAATAATATCCAACACATGTTTGTAAATGACACACTTCCGTCTTCCCGAAAACGGCGTATATTGTTGCCTGTTAAACGATTCCATCAAATCTTGTATCCGCTGTTAAATAATCCAATACGGAGGCGTCGTCCTCCGTTCGACGGCAATCTGATCCTCATTGTTCGGGACAAGTGTCATTGTTGGTAATATCAAGTGCAGAAAGCGATATAACGATATTCGATGGGGGGAATTTGTATAGCATGAGATGGACGATGATAATGCGAAAGGAATACAAAAATAATGATGATTTTAATGGGAACCGTTACGGTGCTGTTAACGAGGGAAATGCCCTTTATTCGCACTTCCATCTGATATATTCATCTCACATGTACACGACCCATACAGAAAGAAGACACTTAAATGCATATGTATAAGCAACACACACACAATATGCATAATTTAATCGTCAATCGTTATATCCCGGAGTGGTTTGAAAGGCTCCAATCAATTCACCAATTGATTTGTTGGATATAAAGCCTTATAATTTGTGTTGTACCGCATTCACATACTCGAAAAGAAATCAATGCTCTCCTCAACCGTTTTTTTCATCACCTCAACTAGTTAAGGTGCTGTTACTGTTATTAACATTAGAACAATGTATAGAAGACTGAGGGGAGCCTGGTAATATAATTTTTGATTAAGTGCCCGCCTCAAAGTTTGCGCTTTATCGTTCCGTTTAATTATAAATTTTCGGTAACGGCAACAAAGTTCGGACCGTAAGGCACCCATTGTCTTATAATTAGGCTTTTGGGCCAAGTGTTAAGGTCTGATAAGGTATTCTGAGTGTGTGGACGAGTGAAATATAACGAGAACCAACACACAGCGGTACCATTGAAAAGCGCAATTCAATAAATTTATCTGTCGTGGATATTATTGAGACCGTTTGTTGTTGGATTAGTTATTATGTCGGAACTGAAACTAGGTATAATGGTGTGGGCGTATTGCTACATACTGGCATCGACATCACCTACACCACCATAACGATTTCTTAAGTAATAGGTTGGTTATTTTTTTCCTGATTGCATTTCGAACGAGCCATTGTGTTGGCAGTGTGTTTCGAGTGTACAATAATTGCATTGTTATACTCTTAATGGTGCATTATTTCAAATAAACAGTTTTCTTATAAAAGCGACAAGGAAAAAAGGGCATTTTGCACGAAACTATTTCCATTGTTCCGTGTGAAAATCGTTCGTACATTTTAATATTTAATTTAATTATTATGTTTCGTTTCACAACTCTATTCTCTGATGCTGATGTTTTTCCTTCTCTATACACGGCCAGATAAATCCAATTTCCAGCAAACAAGTTTCCTTTGCTTACAGCAATACTTAAATTGCGTGAAATACAAAACGAACTTCAAGAGCATCGCTCTTTTCTAGTCGAAGATGACACTGTGAATCCAATCTGTTTTGAGCGTAAAAATTCGCGATTCAATTAATTCGTTGTTTCCATTGAGAGATGAGGAAACGCGAGGGAATCGTTCAAACTTCCATCGACTGTAAATAATTCGAACAAATGTAGTCGTCATATCTGGAGACAAGACAAAACATCACATCATATATCAGTCTCCAGTCTACGAAATTGTGGACCAGATAAAAACTTCCCTCTTCAAAGGATCGATTATTTTCAAGAGAAGACGCCACTAACCCTATCGCACAACTGATTTATGACCTATATTTAATGTGTCTAATGTACGTTAATTAATTTTACCATAAAAAATCTAATGAACATAAAATTTTCATTTAAGAGCCGCGATAAGATGGCGTCTTAATTAAGAAAATTAATTAACACACATAACAAGCACACTTGAATGTGTACATAGAGCGCATTCTTCAATATAATTTTTTATAATAACGTTTTCATAAACCATCAACGTAAATAATGCAGACACGCTTTCAGTTGTGCTCGAATCGCCCTTAATTATTACATAACTAGGCTTGAATTTTCCATTTCTTCGGGGCGGTTTTTGGATATCGGAATGGAAGTATTCGTGTGTGTCGGAATGCCGTGTGAACGGATTAAAATCCAAGCGCAAAAACAATCCCAAAGGGAACTGAAAACTTTTTGAGGGGAAGAAATAAGTTGTTTGGTTTGGGTTTTTGTACGACTTTTTGTTACATCGAGATATTGAGGTGATTTATGTCATCTTAAGTAGTCAGTTTGTGTGAAGATAATCTTGGATCGTATTCTTCTCTTTACTTTCACATTATTATTATGCAAAGCTGATCAGTTTTTTAAATACAAATATTTATGATGAGGATGCTTTGTTGGGCAAGACTGCTGGCAGATCAATCAGACGTTTTATTTTCGGTGATGCTCGAAGAGCATCTTAAAATAGATCTTGTTTTCAAGTTAAGTTTCGTTGTAAATCAATAAATATGTTATGGGCGATTTTTTACCACGCCAATCCCACCAATCAGAAAGTCGTATATATAAATGAGCTTATGCAAAGTTTAGGATTCAGTTTTAGCACAGAAAAGAATTAATTATTAATACAACGTACAAAAACTTGAAATTTTAATAAAACTTTAACAAAAACATCACTGAATATACGCAAACGGCTCATCTCGGTTCCCATTCAAACTTGTTTAATAATAAAATTTTACGTGTTTAGCTTACATTATTCATAAGTGTGTACATTAAGCTAATAATGTTGAAATGTAATCATTTTTTATGTGTATCAAGCAATATTAGCCTGTTAGAATGGGGCCCCTTATTCGGATTAATCAATTTACACGGTACACTTCATTACACAAATGGGCTTTGCAAGTTCACCCCCTGTTGTTCGATCTATTAAAAAAATAACGTGTGTATCAGAGGTTTTTTGTTGTGTTTGTACTAGGGCATGACTAATTTCCGATAAAAATTAGCGATTACCTAAAAACAGATGCCCACAAATGAAATTTAATGTCTTTTTACTTCTGAATTTAATTTAGGGCGTTTTTCGCTCCAAGTAAATTTTAAATTCATCCCCCAAACTCGGTTACGATTCACGGGTATGTAAAAACGCCCATAAATCAGCTGTTGTTTATACAAAACACAAATACCGCTAACATAAAATTCTATTATCTTGTGTAATTTCCACGAGAGCTGCTGAATTGGATATCGGAAAACTGTGTACAAAGGCAGAGAGTTTGTTCTGCTACTTAAACGTTAATAATACGGCGCAAGCCTCTTATAACAACGGGAAAATGGAAAATTGAGAATGTAAATTAAAATAAAAAGGATATATACCCGTATAGTGTGTCAGAAATTCTTATGAAATATTTAACAGTCCTAATTCAAATGGATATTTCTCCGTTCCACCAGACAGAATAAAAGTTTAAGGACACATACACAAGGAGATTCGAGAGTCATCTAAAAAAGTTGTAACTTAAGAAAGGGATTGTTTTTATTTGTGATGCATTTGGTGTGATTAAATGCAAAGTATATATAGCCATCTGGTTGATATCAAGTGTCAAATCAGATGGTAGCATAGATTACAGACTGAGAACCAAAGATCGCTTTTATCGAAGCATAATGCAATTATTTCCATACTTTTTAATTTAATGCTAATGGATCTTCATTATAGTCGCACAATGCTATCTAGTAGAGCTTTCATGCGAGCTTTTTCACGAAAATATAAATTTATTATCGAGCTAAAGGTGCAGGAAAGAGCAGATACTTGTTCGAATGGCAAAGTTTCGCAATATTTTACCATTTCCAACAACAATAAATAAGTGATTTATTCGAAAGTCGACTATAAAAAAAGGAAAAAACGCACCTGTTTGATTAATTACAGCGTACAATTGTTACAAAGTCGAATAGTACACTCTACACTGATAGATAATTACATTAACTACATGTTTCACTGCGAATTTATTAGTAGTATTATTTATTGCCATCAACAAAGCTAATTTCTAGTAATATTTTACTAATTAGATACATTTTCTTGTTTTGCAGGTATTAAGAGGAAATTCATTACCAGATAATAATAAAGATAATGAACGTTGTTGTAATGTAAGTATGAAACAGTTTGCATGAATATAATGTTGAAAATTATACTCACAAGTGTCATTGAAATTCTACAATCATAAGCTAAATTATTATGACTGGGGAAATTAAAATAGAGAGACAAATTTCTCTAGGCGTAAACTTATTTCCAGAAATAACACGGATGGACGCCACTTCAACTCGACATAATTCTAATTGAAAATGTTTTCTACTATAAATATCGCGTTTCTTCCCTGAAATTTCCGAAACGGCCTCAAAGCGTGGCGGTTTATGAAAAAAATCTGTTCCTCCTTAGACGCAACATTCTTTATTTCTACGTATACATCTAAACAAATTTATGTGCATTGTTAGGGAATCATTCCGTTTGGGTATACATATTATAGATTAGAGAAGCTGTGGACTTCTTCCAATAATGAAAGCAGCAGCTTTCTTTAAATCGATAACCCTTCTAGGAGCGCGCATATTGAACTATTCCAATTATCTTGAATTTATTTTATTAGGGTC
Organism: Silvanus unidentatus; assembly: GCA_963930825.1. Taxonomy (NCBI): domain Eukaryota; kingdom Metazoa; phylum Arthropoda; class Insecta; order Coleoptera; family Silvanidae; genus Silvanus; species Silvanus unidentatus. The sequence goes on from OZ005758.1 coordinate 5,480,522, forward strand.
TGAGGACTATCGAAAATTCACCATAAATGTGGTCACGTCTTCCACTAAAATTACCTCTTCAATTCACGCATATTGAAGCGACTCCAAAGCTCCACTATACACACACCAGTCAGTTGTTGAATTGAATAAAAACTGCCCGCGTCTCTGGAATGTTTCAAAGATAATATAATAGCTGGAAATATTTATACGGCATGCTCTCAACCAGATTTTATCGACTGTAGTGACATAGTTATGTAATTAGTTCACGTAAACGAGATCAGAATAACTGTGTGTGTTGGAAGCAGGTATAGAGTGGTTTTTCTCCCGTTTATCGCCCATTGGTCTCCTTCGAGTGTGTTTGTCACCACTTTGTTTACAATTTGATTTAACACTCCTTGGAGAACAGTACAACATCCGAAATTGTAGTTACAATTTCCTTACACCACTCTAATTAAACTTGGAAATCTCTTTGGATTTGGAGGCTGATCGGCGATCGTTTCAGAGGGTTGGAAGGTCGTTATAGTTCTTTGCGGACACAAAAAACATTACATGTGAACTGGAACCATAGAGTGACCGCATTTCTCGGAAACACCAGCCAAGCCCAACGGACGCACACCCCTAGGGCCGGGGTGCTTACAGCCCACATTGATAAATTCGTCTAAAAGTTGGGTAATAAAAACGGCCGATTCACTTCACAACAACTTGTCTAGTTTGTGATTAAACTAGGTTTAAATAAGCTATAAGACTCCATGTAATCTGGCCATTATTGTTTAAGTGGTAATTTGTTGTGAGTAATTTCCATCTCTCTTCAAGCTGGGCATCTTTATACGCAATAAAATCCACTATGAATATCCATAACGGATGGGAAATGTTAATAATACATCTTTTATGTCACAATTGTATTGGTAAAGAGATAATATTTTACATTTCCCATTATCAAGCCATAAAAGTTTTACGATTAGGAAATTATTTACATTTATTCTTTGTAATTTACATGGTGATTTATCATAAATTGTCAACTTATGTTTTGAATTCCCCATCCCGAATGAATATTAACTGTTGAATTTGACCGCAACAAATGGGACCTCAGCATGTGACAATCGGAGACATAGGGGTAGTTTAGAGGCCATAACTCATATCACTGTGGTTGTAATTAGCGTTGAAACAGGCAGACTTTTTATTTGTATCCCAGACGAAAGAAAACACTCAAACACTGTGTCTGATGAACGAATGAGAAAAACAGGGACGAAGTAATTGTTTTTGATTAGGGAAACACGCTCTTTTTCTTCCCCCTTTCGCTGTGCGGTGACGGTTAATGTTGTGACTAAGTCCATGGCCTCAGTTCCCCGTCATGTCAAAGGAGCTCCACACGACGGGCATCAGTAAAAAGTGGATTCCCTCGTAAAGTGACAGCTGAATGGAAGTCAAGCAGTATAGTTCTTTTTACACGAAGATCTTTTTTATCTTGTACAGATGTGTTGCCATTTGAGTGTCAACACCATCGGAATAGTGGAGAGAAATGTGCGGTGATGGCGGTTTTTTCTGCTGCTGTATAAAGTCAGAATGTACCGCACGGGGGTCTCAATATTTCACCAGTCGGGTGGAAAAGTTTGTAATAAAGTTTTATGCTAGAAATGTGGCCGCACGCAGCACACAAAAATGGGAAAAAATCCATAGAAAAAAGGGCGTAAAAACAATAAATAATCGTATTCAAATTGCGCATTCCACAATAACATGAGAGTGCCTGATGGCGATGATCGAGATGCATTCAACTATTCTTTTATTGTTTCTTGCTTGTGTGTACGGAAGATGCAGCGAGATTTTCTAAGGAAGGTGGCCGAGCGGCTCCCGAGACCCGTTTCTCTGTGTGTGGATCTGCTGAATAATTCATAAAATCAGTTTTTTTTTCTAGACCGCTCTTACATCCAAACAATACATATTATAAAACAGGTGTTCCATTTTCAATTGCACTCTGTGTATTCCTATACTTACGGCGAAGTTTAAATTATTGCGTTGCTGCTGATAATTTTGACCGTAAATTATGAATACATTATACACAAATTATCTATTGATCTTGATTAATTACTAGTCGGATATTATAAATGTTTTCCGTTTAAAATCAACTATGACCTCGATTAATTTTAGTTCTAGGAAGAATTGTTTTTAATGCTGAATGACATCGCTTTTTATGAGATGAGAAACAAGAGGCATCTCTGTGTGTTCATTTAATATGTGTAATATTACTTGTTGACTTTTTATCTTGTAATTTCTAATTAGTAACACATTCTGGGTGTCTTCTCTTCTATGGAATTTTCACTGTTATTAATTTCATTTCCAAAGAGATTTTCTATTTCCAGAACTCTCGTGGTAATTTATTTCGAAAACATTTTACTACAACATATTTATCTATTTGTTTTAATTAAAAAATTCTTTTAGTACGCACTATTTTTAGGGTCTGCTCAAGATCACTCATAATTTTAGAGTTTACTCTCTCGTCCATAAATAATTTTTCCTCGTTGATTTTGATAATAATTTTTTGCAACATTCCATAAATCACTGATTATAATGCTTGTGCCACACACAAATGAAAATATAATTTCATAATTAATTGGGTAATAAAAAAAGATAATAGTACAGTTTACATTTTATTGCACACTATGGGAAGATAAAAATTGTTACATTGTGGACTAGGAATCATAAAAGTTGAATTAGGGTTAATTACGTTAATAAATTTATTGGCAATTAACATCGCTTTAAGAGTCGATTATGTTCACTCCTTGAGACTCTTTGGTTAGCAACACGTAAATCCAAATTTAATATCCAGTAAAAATTGCTAGAGTAGTAGCGCATTTTGACTTCATAAATGCGATAAAAGATCGCCATGCAAACATATAGAAAAGAGTTCCATATCGGAATGGGGCTCACGTATGACCCGAATAAATTTTCCATCTGCCATATATCTATCTGGAGTCCTGTAGGTATTATTGCAGCAACATACGTAGAAGGTGATGGCGTTTTACATCACCCCCGTTCCTTCCCTTCTTATACACACAATGGATCGTTCGTTTGATCCCTGAAGAAAGTTTTTATTATGGCAAAACTTCATGTGTACGGAATATAATAAACCGGCCTCATTTCTCTTTTACTTTTAGAAGAATTGATACAATTCTTTGTGTGTGAAGTATTTTTGGCGTGTTTTTCTTTGTTTTTCCACGTATAAATTCACCTTTGCTATACATGAACATACATATATATAGTCTCCAGTGTGTGCTGTTATTAATGGGAGTCGAGCGGCAGCATTGTATGAAATTTTTTCGCCTAGTCTCCAATTTGCATAATACCTACTTTTGAGGGCGGTTGTTTTAGGGCAAACGGGAGGATGCTTTGTGTGCAATCTTCTTACAACAACGTACACTTCTAATGTATTTTTTCAGTATTACAATTTCATGAACTTCTCTACTTCATGACTGTATTATGTAAAACAAGGGACCATAAATCTAAACGTCCTAATGGTATTTCATGTATACGGAATGAAACGCGCATTTTTATTAGTAATGTTTCAATGTTGACACTAAATGAGAGTGCGATTTATTTCGGACGCGGATAAGTATGCAAATAATTCCAGATTAAAAAGCGTACATGATTATTGTTTTCGTTATTGTGTGTATATAACAATAATAAAGAAGCCCGCAGCGATTTTCGTGGATTCAGATCAGTACAGAGGAAAATGTAATGACCCAGAGCGACCCACGAACGAAATTGCATAAATTGCACTTGCAATTTGCATAAAACTCGAAATGACACGACGCAAGATGATAACAATGAAGTGATCGACAGTTATAGGAAATTGAATTCAATTGGATCAAACATTGGGAAAGGAATAAGTATGGAAATGAAATGTTCGTTTCTATGATTCGAAATCAACTCGCAAATTACAGCAATTTGCTAAACGGGAATCGATAAATGTAAAAATGTCGCTTTGTTACCCACCGAAAATGATCGTTATTAAAACATGCAAATTTATATCTTCAATATGGTAAACACTGTGCAAATGGCTTTTGAATTTCAACATTTCACAAATCGTGGGGGAATCGCAAAGTCGACCACCAGAACGAGACGCGGAAGTCTTTGGGGACATTTCTCAAATTCCGTCAGTGATAATTGTTTGGAGAATACGATGACAGGATGAATTTTTCCATTTATCGGTGCATTATTTTTGATCACCAAAGGCAGCGAATACGACTTAATTCGCCTTTATCAGCGCACTTTCTTATGTAATCATCATAAAAAGATGTTGTTGTATCATTGCCGCGTGTATGATTATATTAAATTACAAAATGTGCGCACAAATAGATGCATGTAGGTGGCAATTGAACAATACGAGAAGATGCAATTACTTGCAGTGAAACGCAAACATGAACCAAGTGATTTATTATCATTAGAGATAAATTGTCTTTTAATTTTTCTCATTTAAACAAACGTGGCACCTTGAGTTCTTCTCCTATTATTCCCTGTCGACTATTAGGTGTTGTAAAACTGTTTGCAAACTTCATCATCACTTCAATATTGCAGATAATTTAAAGTTTTCTAGGCCGCTTCCACAATTTTACTGTTTATCTTGCCCCAACTTTGGAAACTATCAAAAGTTAGAAATGTAACTTGTAAATGTATAAAACCAACGTAATTATCCGAAAAGTTTCGTTTCAAGTTAAATAGTGTATGAAGAGAAAGAGGATTTCATTTTTTCATAAATTTAATCAATCTACTTGAAAGTCGCTTTTAGTATTATTACACCACTTTCCCCCCGGTGTGCCATAAATTCACACTTGCTTCGCTTTAATTTATTTAATGTAATTTGCCAAATATAAAAGATTTATCTCGTGTACAACACTCGCAAATGCCTCTCAGATTCCTTATTAAAGACTATATTTACTTGAAAATTGAATTTGAACTGTGAAGTGAACCTGTTTTCATATACAAAAGTGTTGTTTGTTTGTAAAAGTCGCGGCGGTGGGTCGCGTTCTGTGCTTGATGGAATACCTCACAGTGTCCAACTTGTCACTAATTCTTAACATATCGTTCTAAGTTACATTTCAACATCAACCGCTTGGAAATTTTGATCTATATTTCCCTTCATCTCTCGTGTATTAATATTTATGTTTCATATTCGCTGGAGAACATTCCACAGCGTTTTATATACAAGAGATATTTACTCGATTCAAACAAAGGCTTGTCAAGTGTATTCTTTCTTGAGGACCAACTCATACGATGATACCTTACAGACTGTCATGTTTTCATTGCTGTCCGGTTCTCTTCTTTTATATCCACCAGTCACGATTTCCTGACTTCTCTCATTGACGTGCTCTTCTCTTCTTTTCTCGTCTGTGTGGTATGACATTCAGTAATTGATTTCTTTTCAAGGGATATATATCCATTGTCTATTATTAATTGTTAGGAATCAAAGCAGAACGAACTGGGTATTCTGCATTTGTGTGGCGCACTTTTCTGCAAATCCTCCTCTTCTCCATGAAGAACAATTAATTTTTCAAGTAGATATACACTCATTTCTGTTTGTGTAGGAAGAGGTGCTGCATTAAAGCGTTTATTAATGATTGCACGATATGTGTAGGCATGAAAACAGCGGAAAAAATGTACCAATATTAATATCAGCCCCGAAGACAACGGATTTCAATCCCAGGAAAGGGAAAAATGCGTTGACGTTAATAAAGCGAGACCATTCGTCAAAGTGAATGTACACAATTTAATAAAAATACGATGTTATATTCAATTAATGCATTAAGTGCTTACTCATCAAGCGAGTTAGAAAATAAACTAAAGAAAATTTATGTTACTTTGATGTTATTTATGCGGTAACAAATCATATTTAGATGTTGTAAAGATAAATGGAATTAACATCGGCAGGGAAATGTAATTATGTTATAAATTCCGGCAATAAGGTTTTAAACTCTTATTGAATATTGCTTCCGTTTTGAAATGGCTATTGTGGGATTTGATTAAACTTGAAAATGACCTAATATTTCACATAATCCTATAAATCCTTTTGCGGAAAATTGTAACCGACATTTTCAATGGAGCTTGAATTTAGGTACCGATTCGAATTGAATAGTTCCCATTTTAATGAGATGTTTTTCCATTTCTATTCTGTCGGATGCTGTAGGTATAAAGCGAACTTTCGAAAAGTTTTGAGATTTTTTCTTGTTTAATTTTAAATAAGTCACTTTGATTTTGTTCAAGGAGTAACAGGATAAATCGAATTTTTCAATTGTAGAACGAAATGTTGGTTCAAAAAGCTTCTTTTATGTAACATCACTCACGTAGACGTAGATATATGTATAATATCGCGTAAATTATAATGTTAATAAAGAAGCATTAATAATTCTTACTGAAGAAAAGTTTGTGAACATGAAACGTGCATAATAATGTATAGGTGCCCATAAAATGAAAGAAGCGTCTGAAAACAGTTTTTAATTATGGTTTATGCATTCATTTTTATACGAAAACTGTTTTGCGTCTTATTACACAAGTTCATATCATATAAAGTGGCATTTAATGGTTATCATTCAAATGGTATGTTTTTAAACAAATAATATAACTGAGGAACTTCAAATAAAATGCTGCGCTCTTTCATTATTATGTTGAGAACAAAGCTTTTGTGTAAACATTGTGACACTAGTTAAAATTTAATTAATTATCTAGAATATGGCTGGTTAAAAATGGAATGTTACAATTAATTCAGTGTTGTACAACAGTGTGCACATCAAGTTTAATTTATTTATGTAGTACAAATGCGAAAAAACCAGTCACTTGCATGGCAGTGTGAAATTACGTAATAATTTATACAGGATTCAATGAATGTGAAAAAAGTGACGTTCTACAAGTGTTACTAATATGGTTTCATTTACTTTTGAAAATATAAAAAAGCTGTGTGATACCGCGAAAACTTTTTCCAAGCCATGCACAAAAATGGTGCGCTGTGTGTATTTAATCAACTGCATGCACATATGCCGTACAAGATGTAATTATAAAATTATGTTACGAAATTGATTTACAACCAATAAATTTATAGGAAATTCCACACGACTTGATTCTACTAATTTATTGGCAAATTAACCTATGCCATATTTCGAGTTTTCAATTAAAAGCCTCTTCCATTTTTGTAGGTGTTTTGCTTTTTAGTGTTTATACGATTTTCCTGCAATTATTATTATCGTCTCATCTTACTGCCCACCTGGCGCCTATTCAATTCCGCTTTTTTACGGTTTCATTGTGTGAATAACAATTTGTGGTACAATGTTATAATGAGGCGCTGGTTCGAACGTTATTTCCTCTTTTAGTCGCACAAATAATACGACATTTCCACTAGAATGACCCCTTCAACCTCCATCTATCGATTATATAAAAGGAGATTCTTAATCAGTTAACATTTTCCCATCGTGAAGATGGATTTTTGTGGCGAAATGGCCAAACCGACTTTCTTCTGCAATTCAGTCAATAATTGGGTATATATTATGAGCATAACTTCTAATTAAGTGAAATCCCAATATATGTTTGATGTAAGCGTGTATCTTCGGGGCCGAAAGTCATATGTTAATTGCGTTTGTGGTGCATCAGCTGGCTGCCAATCACTTAATCACAATACGTGTACCATTCGGTCCCTCAAGTATTGTACATGAGTGGCGAATAAAATGTTTATTAGGTGAGGTCGGATTGCCTCTATAGTATAGATATACCCGCACAGATGACAGCTGCTCTGTTTACCTTTGCCGGCGAATTCTCAATACGCCAGATGTAGATTAACAACAACAATGCACCTTTAGTGTGCCAAAAAGCCATTTAATGATGCACACGTGGCTACAATGCCCACCTTTGTGAGCATACGCCTTGATTGATAGAAGCTGAATGTGTGCAGCCCCATTCCGGATCATTTTCGGGAAATTAATGTGCCCCACGCTCGCTTTGTCTCTCTGGTGAATCGCGTTTATACATGGATTTATTGTTGCATTGCAACATTACGTGGAAGAGAATCCGTTTGGAATTGGGAGGAAATTTTCATTTAATGCCACTAATTAAAATTCTGTTACAAGTTATTAGGCTCGGAATAAAGTCACTGACGTGTGAAATTATTTACTGTATTCGTATTGGATATTTTAATTAAGAAACGTCGAGAGATGTGGGAAGTTACGAGAGGAGAGCGCTAGTATAAAAATATGGCGAATGCGCCAATGTGAAATTTTGCGCATCTTTTTTACGAGGCATTTGCCCGAGTCTCATTATTAATTTCCTTCAATTTTCCCATTTGTCACGTATTTTCACAACGAAAACGTCCCAACTGGGAGATATAAAGCCATTCTACACATCGGACATGTCGTAATACCGAGAAGTTATTAAAATGAAATACAGGAACTCGGTTTCATCAAACAAATATAAAACATCACATAAAATAGAAACAACTTATTCAAGGAGCTTATCCAGTTTATGATTGCAATGAAATTTATGTGAAACGAGAGTTTACACTTCATTAGCAATGATTATAATTGCGATGGCATGATTCCATCTTATATGTATGGAATAATGCTAGTGTGTTGATTGTAGCATTTTCAAACTTGAGTAATTGAGTTGAAGAACTTGAATGCAAACTTATAAACAATGTCTCACATGGCACAGTTGTAAGTGTTAACATGTTTCTAGTCTATAATATCCAGATTAAATTATGATAATTTATTCAAATTGTTGTGTTATGTGTATACCTACGATAGAAAAAAAGGAGAGGAAACTGTCGTTTGACTTCTCTCTCAACCTCTTGTTGTATACAATATTAATTTGTCCAATTTGGGTGTGGTAAAACAGTGTTATTTGAAAGCCAAACGACATAATGATGGATCTGAGTGCGTTTTTTTCTCACCTACAATCAGTCAATATTATTATTATATGTCGCCATTCCATCCATCACTTAAGATTCGATAATATATCCGTGTGGCACCCATCAATTAGGCAAATTGTGCAAATATTTATGTGCTTTAATATTTTATTATATTCGTTCGTAAATCAATTCATTGTCAAGTGAAATGATTGTATGGTATGTAGAACGTGTTAGCAATAAATATTCAATTTATTGACGTTTCGAAATTTTAATAGGATTCCCTTTAATAAATTACAGTCTGTTAGGGATGTGTTGTGTTTGCAATACTTTTTGTCCCTGTTTGGCTGTGTAGGTGTGGCAATAAACCAAGCAGATAAAAAATCGTCCAAGACACGGTCGTATATATAAAAAGTGCCTAGTGTTCGTGCTCTCATTTTTAATAAGCTTATTAAAGCAGATTATCGTTTACTTCGGCGTAAAGGAAAGAGAGGCGGTCCGTTTCAACTTGGTAGAATAAGGAATCTCTTATGTATCCTGTCTTCTAGCATTATAATTTCATTTTTTCGAATAACATTGAAATGAAGCAACTTTCCACCAGGCGACAATAAACGCTGTTAATAATTAAATGCAACATTTTTCCTAACAACTCGAACAGAAAACTTTTCCAATTCAACATTGAATATTCATTAAAATCTATCACCCAACTTTTGCGATATAGCTCACCCTTCTGAGTGCAAACTGTAATACATCGCCATGTGAATACTAAAAATATGTGTACATTAAGCACTGGATTAATCGAAATGCGCACTTTAATCTACTCAAGTGTGTATATAGAACGTCTGTTCTTGAATAAAACGATGACGAAATTTGATGCTCTACAATAAATTCAGTTAAAACCAGATGTGTATGTTACATTTTGACCTGATTAAATTTTATGTAAACTTAAATTGAATTCAACTCTTTCTGTTTGCTTACACCGAAATGCAGCTCGAGGGAAAAACTCGATCGCAATTTAAAGCAATCCTGTTTGGTATTTCGAAATAGCATTTACTCAATTCGAGCACTTAGTTCTATTAGTGTGTAGCCTTTGTTCTTTCAAGCAGTAATTGTATTTGTTATTTTTCCAGAATGAAGACAGCGTCTCGTCGCAAGGCCCCAGCCATGCGTTTCGGTGCAAAACGTTCAAGAAGCCGAGACCGTGCCACCTTTGCCATCAGCCCATCCTGAATCAAGGGTCATGTTGCAGAGGTAAATATGCACAGAAGGATGTGCGATTTGTTATCGTTTTTATTGTATATCTCGTGTGTTTGGAGACCCCCAACTGTGTGCCATGAAAACTTTATCATATTCAAGTTGTTGGCAAGTTGTAATTAACTTGTTCCAACTTTACGTGGAAAAACTGGCGATCTTTGACAGTTTGATGGGAGGCAAATAATTACACCGAGGCTGAGGCTACCAAACTGGTCACTCACAATGCAATATGCATAATAATTACTTGTGAGCGAGGTGTGTTTTTTTGTCAACTGATTAATGAATCGATATGGTAGGATTTAAAATCAAAGCTCCGTAATAAATCGTTTTTGTTTGAAAGGTTAATCAACATCGACGTAGACGAAATTTGTGGAATTTCGCACTTGGTTCTGCATATAGCATATTGCAATGAGAAATGCAATTATGTTAAGGAACCGTCCGAAATTGCGGCTTGTCTCAAGTGTTTTATGAATGCGGTGCTTATTGTCAGCCGTCACGACACATGATTATACTGAAAAGCTGTTAAACAATCTGGAAATTGAACTGGTCTTGGTCCTGTCAAGGGATGGGAAAGAATCACGACTTTTGTGCACTTTCCCATCATGATTTTTCAAAATCATGTTTTGCATTCATGTTATATGAGCACACATCTAATTTGTACGAGTTTTCAACTGTAATTGCAGGTCGTGTGGGCTCAAATACTTAATTATCGACCATTTGATTGATTTACGCCATTTAAGTGCTTTTAAGAAAACTACGGAAAAGCTAAAAACGGTTTATTGCTTATGAAGTTTACACTTTTTGGCACCGATCCATAATTACACAAAATTCTAAATATTTACTTAATAAGTTATGAAAAATGTTTATACAGAGCGTTCCTGCAATCTGGACTCTCTATATTTAACTTTCTTTTGTGTGCCATTGTGACACCGTAAAGAATTGGCTGCTCTTTGTATCTTTTTTAATTATCAAAATGCCAAACGTCATAAATTTCACGCCTCTTCTGCATTAAACCACCACAATACATTAGTCATTTCATGTAATCTGACAATTTGGTTGGCGAAAAAAATCGCAAACCATTTTCATATCTCTCGAGACAAATTGATTCTGGTATGCCGTGTTAATGTTTTCTCTGCACTGGACAATTTATACACATTCGAAAATAAATCGTTTTCTTTCCACGAACGTGTTTTAATAATTATTTAACTCGCATATAGTTGATTTCGTTCGATTAGAGTCTGAAAGACTGTTAAGTTGCATTTTGCGAACAATCGTGGGTGTGTGTGCGAAATCGCTGGATCGCATCTTTTCATACTTGTATGACTAAAGACTGAATATTTCTTTTTCTCTTTTTCAGTGTGCAAATACGTGTGCCACAAAGTATGCGAGAGCAAGGTAAGTCCCTGGAATTTAACAAAATATAAATTATATAACAAAAAAGAATGGTTTAGAGAGGTACAACAATAGTTGCGGCTCTTTGACGTGAAAGAGCGACAAAACAGCCGCGCTTTCCACAACTGTTTGTGCCTTCTTCTTGCATATAAATTTTTCTAAGAAGACACTTTCAACTAATTCTTTCAAAACTGTTGTGATTAGAATATTAAACGCAAATGAATCTATAATATACGCTCATATTACAATGTTGAATGCATGTGGTGCATGTTGTATTCGAATCAATGAATAAATCGCCTTTATGAATGTTAAGAGTACTGTTATTATTTACTGCAAGTAAATAATATGTTGCATATGTGACATTAAAATCCAATTTAATGGCTTATATGCTTTGTTGTCGACTTCCTACTGCAAACATTTGCATTATTTATTGCATATTAAAATTAGCGGCCAATTTAGACAGGGGACAATAAGCCGGCTTTAAGCTCAATGTATATAGTAAGTACTTAGGATACAGTGTAAACTTTGTTCAGTTTTCAATTCGATCGAAAGCTCAGCTTGGTCTACTGACTGTAGGCAACCACACACGCTACATTGAGAGTTAGCTGCATATAAAAGCAGTCCAATTTTTGCGTAAATTCAAAAGTTCAACTTTATGGTTGACTGTTTATCGCAATATATAAATATTTACAAACACTTTGCAATCAAATTTTCCATTAGTCTATTAAAGATCGGTTATTTATCGCCTATTTTTTCGATTGATCTACAGATGTTTACCAATTGTGATCGGTTTAATCCCCATCCGCAATAAACACTGTTCAAATACAAAATACTATTTAATCAGTTTCCGATAGTTTCGTAATGCAATTTAAGTGTTTTCAATGGGCAATTTTAATGTATAATTACACAGTACAGCCATAACAAATGCATCTTTAATGGAGACTGGCCGTAAAATATTTACAAGTACCGACAATTATTAAAAAGACTGAAATGCAGTGACTATAATCATGGATGATAGTCCGTTTAATTTATAAACACAAAGATGTGTTCCAGTGATAATATAAAGGCGGTAATTATATTCCCTTAAAAACAACAACATGAGAGAACTGCAATTCATTTAAGAAAACGATTATTTATTGCACAGCAGATGGATGGATAAAATGTACAAGAAAGTGGCAATTTATTTGCCGCATTATTTGTTTTTAAATGCTTTTATAAACTGGGAGGTTTGCAGACTTTTTTGACTCTTCTCTCTTGTAGCTGATGACCTTCTGTATGTGGTACATTAGTTGGTAGACAGCTTGGCATTGCTGGTAATGTTTCCACATTATGAGAAAAAAACTAGAAGCCAAGTGCCTACTCGCTTATTACCTAATAAGTACTTTCGCTAAAGGATATTGACTTTCTGGTGAAGTGATGCAGTTATACGAGATGTTTTAGCCTTTTTACCCTGTCCATGTCTTTAAAATGCCTATAAAATTTTTCAATATTCTATCATATGTAGAGAAAGTAGTTGATTTTCGGATGGAACAGATGCGGAGGCGCTTTTATACGCACACGATTACATGTCTAAACGCACACACAATGCCTCCTTATGCCCAATAAACAGATCTTATCTTCTACAATAAGTATTGCGTATGATACGCAACAAATGAGTTCCCAGCATGAAAAATGAACATAAGACGGGCGATAGACGTCAGAAAAAGGCATTGACTCCGGATGGTCTGCACTTTTGGCTCCCATACAAAATGCATTGATAACCGTATGCAAATTTACTAAAACTACATCACAATATGTTTATTCATAGTACACATCAGCAAGTTTCCAAACTGATAACAAAGCAGGTAGATATAGTCATAAGTGTGCATTGAAAAAAATCTCTCATATAGCTAGCAAACAGTATGTAAAAGGTGTTCGTGACAGTGTGCCGTTTTCGAGGCCCTGAAAATTTATTTATTGCAATTCGTCTGGCCAGCCATTAAAACAGTTTGAGAAAAACTTTGCACTCTCATAAATTAAAATCGAGTTTGGGGTTTGTGTGGCTTCAGTTAGTGAAGTGGCCCGCAGGTGTTATGGTTAAATTTCGATTCATTGAATTGCGATTACGTTCTTCTAGAGACTATGGTCAGTATTTCCCTAGAAATTCGATAATCGCTTCTATTATGTATTTATTGACAATAATAGAACGAGATATCGAGTCATTGTTTGTGTGTTTTCGATTAGAATAATGCGGTAAAGAGAGTCGTGAGTTGAAAATCACCCGTTTGTTTGCCAAGTGGACACACAATTAATTTCTTATCGTTCAAGCAAATCATAACCGTTTGGAAAAAGAGAAATACACATTCATTTGTGCTAAACAAATGGACGATCTTTTTAGATTAACCGAAATTAATAGGCATGTTAACCTTGGAGACGAAACGTGATTTCATTGCACGAAAAAGCACTAATATATTTGCAGGATACTGCAGTACATACTAAGGTTACTCCTTTCAACAATAACACGTCCAAATTCCCAAATTAATGGGTTTAGTTTGATTACCTATAGTCGGTTTTATCTTATCTTAACTTAGAAAATTGTGATCAGTTTTATAATTTTGGTCCGTTTAAGTACAAAGTTTGTGATTTCAAAAGTAGTAACTACCTATGTGAGAGGTAGGTACTTTATATGTCGCTCCACAGCGAGAGGGACATGAAATTTATGGTTTTCGAAATAGAAATAAAAGTTCTCGTTTTCTAGCATTTAAACAAAACACACCTAGACCACTAAAAACGCTCTCCATAACAATACAGTGAGGGTATAAAATTGTGACCTTGTTCCACCTGATAAACCTTTAGAATATACGTTCATGGCGCTTGTATTTAATAATTTATTGTCGGCATCTTTTGACATAAAACACTCTCCTCTATTCTATTCTCATCTATAGCCATTTAACTCTCTTGTCTGTTTGAAAATGAAATTTATTTGGTTTGTAATTTTGAGGAGCACTTACGTAATGAGAAAAAAGTGTAAATATTTTATTTTCTTATCATTCGGAACAAATTGTTGATCTAAAATACCTCTTAGAAATATTTAATGTAAAACAATTTCCTTGTTCGTGGCTGCATTGCAAATTGAGTTATTTTCCCAAACAAACAAAATAAGCGCACACAGTCTTAAGAAAAACAATCCTATATGGGAAGTGTGCACGTAAAATGAGAAATTACCAGTTGGAATATGAGTTTATTTTCGTTTTCCGAAATAAAATGCTTATGGCTTAGCACGTGTACACACTTTTATACACAATCTTCCTTCTAAAACATCCATTTTTCTTATCTCTTTCAACATAGCACCGTGTGTTTATGGCTGGGATTCGGGATTTGGTTTTATGGTCTGTGCGGGTGTTGAATCTCATTGCACATCTTAACCAAAGACATTACACAATGAAACAATTTTGGCTCTATCTTTAGACGGTGATGCATTAATTTGCGCAAATTTCCTCCACATATAAACAGTTTTAGAATAAACAAAGTCGAGGTATTATTACTTGTAGTACCACACATGTGATAGAATTACCATAAACAGGAGGCCTCCCTTTTATTTACATACAGCGAAATGAATACTGTTATGCAGATATTAATATCGTGTAGAGGTGTAGCGTTTTTATGAACTTCTCACAAGATTTATCTACTTCATTAATGCGTAATAACAGCTTTTGATTTAATTTCCATTTTTCTTATTGACTGTTTAGTTCCATTCTACAACTAATCACTTATATGCTTGTTTATACACCGCCCACAATATATTCCCAATAGACTTTCAATATTCGCCGATGTCGGAAGAATATGTACAGAAACTTGTTTCTCTATACCATTAAAAAATACTACACTCCATCAGCCTACAACAATTCCATTAAACTCATTTATCCATTGAAGGTGTTGTCATAACAGAAACGTCTTCCTTTCTCGCTAAATCCCAGCGCATTATTCAATTCACAATATTTCGGTTTTGATAAGAGAAAGGCCAATTAAATCAGCTCTCTTCCACATAACTGAAACCTACACACATTTTTAATTATTATTACAAAATAATGTTGTCTCTGCCTACATATGAGATCATTTAGATTGGTATCGTCCTACCAGTTTCCAATCGTTTAGAAAATCCATCTGTACATTGATGCAAATGTGTATCAATAAAAGATGCTGTTAATTCACACTTATTAAAACGAAATTGACTGGTGTAAAAATTTTAACTGCGCATTCTTGTCAGCTTTACAATAAATTAAGCAATATATAAACATTTCCAAGTTTATTTCATGACACTAACATCGCGCTACTGTGTTTGTTCTATTGGAGAACTTGCACGAATACTGGAATATTATTATGCGGTATTAAATCGTGTCCTCCTCTGTGACTGATGTTGGAACAACATAAACATTTAAAATGAAACCAGGCAACTTCTAGCATCGGTAAATAGTGTTTTGTGCGGCTGTGTTCGCTATGAGAGGCGAGCTAAAGTGCTCTCTTGAAGGAGGAAACGGCTCTTGTACATTGTACTGGAGAAGAAGTGTGTGTTGGTGGCGACCGTGTTCTTGTGCATGGTGTGAATGTTAAGTTTCTAGTGTACTTTTTTCCTTCACTCTTTCCATTGTGTGCTATTCGATATGTTTTCTACTAACTGCACTAGTGACCGGTTTGCAAAATCATTACGTTACATGTGCTGTTTTGGTGTTTGTTTATATTAAAACCGTTTTTTAAAGGGTGACGAATTATTTACCCATCGTGTTTGTTGATAACAAATATGTTATCGGCAATGAAAGATTTCAGTTTTCCGTGTAGAGAAGTAGCGCGTACTGAACAGAAAAGACGCAAATTTTTGGCGATTCAGAGAGTTTAGTGGTGAAAACTCTCATGATGGGCCACAAAAGTGCGACGAAAGTTAAGTTGAGTAAAGAGGAATTGTTGCAGATCAAGAAGGTATATTTTTGCGTATAATTATTGGTGACATTGTGCGAGAATTAACCGACATACCGGACGGGTCAAATTAATTCAGCGAATTTCCAAATTAAAAAAAATGTTGGTTATTTATGAAAATTGTGTTTTTGTAATTAAATACACGAAATTTTGTACTATATCCAGTTGGTTAAAGCGTGCTTTTTAAAGGTTATTTGATATTTATAGCCATGAGTCTAATGTTTATATATAATAAATTATTGATTGCTAATTATTACTAAAAGCAATGTAAAATAAGTTGTGTCATTCGGGTTCTGTGGCAATATTTACACTATAAATGATGGAAAATTCAGAGTTATGATCGAAACTACTTTAGAATTTATAGTTTAGACCCTGAATTATTGAATTCAATCAACCGGATTTGATTAGATTAATTTTAATTCCATCAAAATCGGGTTAAAACCCAAATATAGACTTTTGAGCGATAAACGCGAACTTCTTTGCTATATTTATTGCTATGCTGTTTATCATTTCGTGCGATAACAGAGGAGCCCCCCAATCATTTAATTGCATTACATTAAAAGTTACTTACTAGTGTACCGAACCTTGCGTCATTCGACTTAATTGTATGATAATTGAATCGTTTAATATCATTTAAATAATATTAATTATTATGAGGCAGAAGAACGTGAATAAATTTTTTTTTCCGTTTCAGGCGGATAGGAAATTATAGAAAAATTTATGTAAATTACAGCATGTCAATAAAAACAGTTTAATTGCCCGAAATAATCGTTCTTTTTGTGTTTTTCTTACAAAATTTAAATAACTTTTTTTTTGGTATCGCATAGTTTTCAGCGAAACAAGGTGAATGCACGTCATATAAAAATGAATTCTTTTGGTCTTTGAGTAAAGTCTAAAGTGTTAATTCAAAATGATTGCTTTTAACACAAATATGGTCTTATATGTTTATTTTCTAACCAGTTTTCCACCTACACACACGTGCATGCACACAATAATTCTTCGACAAAAATAACATTTTCAACATCGTAAAATTTATATAGCGTAAAATGCTGAAGGAAATGAATTTCAGAAAAAAATCGTCTGTATTACACACTGTTGATATAGAATTGATGTTAATTTAGCGCTATTATTATTAAACGAGCGCAACAAATTTAAATATATAATTGTGGTGTACTTGTGGACAATAAATTTGTAATCATGCAATTAGGAGTACGAATACGCTATTTGTTTTTTAATATCCCTCTGTTTGATGTTAAGATCAAGGTCTAAACCGAACGAATTACAAAGATCCAACTTTTGACTTGTAATCGAATATCAAATTAGAATATGTATTATTCATCGACGAATCCAGCATTTTCTACGAATCATGCGTGAAATTCTTAATTGTGTAATCGATTGTATGAATGATGAGAGTAAATAATTGAATATGTAATTTAAATAATCGTCTCTTGTTAAAATTCTACCTTGGTAAAACCGCGTCAATATATTCGCACCTATTGTTCTCATATTATGGAAATGATACAGAATTTTCACCCGAATTACATAATGTCATTGTGAAAGTGGTAATTAAATCCATTAGGCGATTGTTCCCAAATTGCTCCAAATAACACCCAACACACACGAAGTGTGGGAGAGGAACATATAATGAATCTGTTTTGATGAGTGGCAGAAAAAATGTATTAAAGCCACATGGAACATGAAACTGTACTAAATTCTTTAATGGATTCCAAGTACTGATGGAGTTACGATTATTTTTAAATAAATATTTTGCAAATACGACTTTCAATCACGATCTTAAAAAAGCAGAATGTAAACATATGCGAAAGTCTGTAAATAAAGTTAGTATCAATTGCTGGGAAGGAAAAATCGTCGCGCAAATCATTTTCCGCTCAGTTAGATCTAGACCATTTCTGGTACATTAGCATCATTGTTTGCGGCCGATGAAAATGTGTACATTGCCATTTATCCTCCCTATCACGAGATTCCCGGATCCTTCCCGTGCGAAAAGTCGTAAAAACACGCTCGAAAATTAGTAACTTGTCCGTGTATATTTTGAAATGTAAATCCTTCTGATATTATGCATAAAATTTTTTCTCAGTTTACTCACGTTTTTCATAGAATAAAACACAACATACATACTGGTTTTATAACTGCGCTTTTTATCCGCCGACAAAGCAAAACTTTATAATAATGAAAGGGTAAAATTGTCACGAAATGCAAATAGCGAGAGATCTAACAATTAGGATAATCAGAGAAAAGTAGGAAGAGTATTTTTTTTGTTAAATTGTGGACTCGAATTTCTAGGAGGCCGCTCAAAGGTACACCGACACGAGTTTAGAGATCTTCAACTGCAACCATCCTAGGAAGGCCGCACCAATAACCAATAATGTAAAGTCGAATGGTCATTTAAGCAGTAGCAGTTGTTCGGACAGTGATGAGACACAAATTGAGCAAAAACAGCCTATTGTTAAGTCGTCTATACCAGTGACAAATGGTCACAATGTGTCAGATAAGAGAGAGACGAGCCCGAAACGACAGCATTGCCAAATTGAGACAATCGAAGTCATATACGAACCGGTCAAGACTAAAGTGGAAGTTGTTTTGGTAAGAGTTGCATCAGTGAATGAACATGCTAACCAATTAACTAACAAATTAGAATAGTGTTCCACTAAACAATTAGACACAGAAAAGTGAATATAGGAAAAACGCGGAAGGAAGTGCGCGTTTATTTCCACCCTAATTATACGTCTCATCTGGTCCACATGTGGATATGGTGAACTCTTTAGCCTTGGCTTTTAATTGTCGCTTTTATGCACTGTTTAAACACCTGCGACACCACATAAACCTTGGGAAAAATTAATACTAAATCTCATCTCCAAGAAATGACATTTAAAAGCGGCAATTCCTCATCGTTTAGCAATTCACTTGTATTTTCATGTCAGTATAAATAAAACATGCAATTATTTTATTCTGTATAATCATTGGTATTGTATGTAAAGTGTGTGTATGCAATGTCTGATTTCATTAAGGATAGAAGAGAAGAAAAACGAATGTTCATACACGTGTTTGAGCGCGAATTATGCAATTGCAGTCCCAATATTTGTTCGAATGAAAATTACAGTACAACAGGGTGGGTGTGTGAAGAAAAAAATGTGTTGACCGGATGCATTATAGTCGATATCCGTGTCGACCACACCTTCTCTCTCACAAATTTATAGGTCATCACTTTAGAGGGATTTGGGTTACGAGGCACTTCACTAAATAAAGGTCAGGCACTAATTTGCCTGCAAATTCGATAACATTACTATCCTAAAGTATATATAATTTTATAAATTATCCCACTATTAACGACATGGACTTGCATGGCGAGAAAAAGACGAGTCTTTTTTGGTCTCTTGTACTTTCAACAGGATTTTTTTATATCTTGTTCCCACACACATCGTTAAATAATATTTGTGTAAAATCGACATTTAATGGAGTTCAGTTTTCTTGAATTTGTCATCTTAAAGCGCGATCAAAGCATCACGTGCTCTTCTTATGACAACTTCCTAATTTTCCGATAAAAAATTGATTTCCTAATGATTTACAGTACGCTCTTAGTGCAATCGAATTGATCAATTTAGTGAAGATTATCATCTACATAAATTATGAAAGGCCACAGTGTAAAAAATCTTTTTGTATGATGCCGGAGGTGATCATTTTATTATACTACTTATATTTAAATAACAATATTAATAATTTAATCATAATTATAGGAAAGTGTGCTCATGACCTTTTTTATTATAGAAAGTCCTAATAGCGAAATGAATTGTTTTTTTACTGAAAATTACTTCATTACGGCCCGAAGAGCAGGGTCTCTGCTTTATGCCTTCACAGACCATCGGGGAATTAATTCTTCACACCTCGCTCGCAGACGTCAACATTCTTTTGAAAAGAGTAAATAAACGCGGTTCTGCCACCCTGAAGTGTACATAAGGCGGAGAGTGAGCAGGGCCGTCTAATAGAATCCCAGAATTGTACCGGTCGGTCAATTAGCGTCGCAATGACGGTGTTGTTTTCGGATTGACCGTAGTCGGTTTGCAAAGGCCAATATCCACGCCGCAAAGTAACAACACGAAGAGAAGAACGGCACACATAGTATAGACGTGGTGGAAGTCAGTGACTTGGCTGCATCTGTGACTCCTGGACGCGGTATTCGTCGCAAGCGTCCGTTTACGAAAGCGTCACGACGCGCACACCGTCTTATTATTAGTGCAATTACACAAATCCGTGCGGCCATTCTTTACGGTCCAAGTGTGATGTTGTTGATGAGGATGTTTGTTTTGTTACTGTTTTAGTAGTCCAGTGTTTAGTTGTCGGGTGTTTTGTGGATCCATGGGATTTGTCTCGTTTGACATTTTAAGGATTTCCTATTTATAACATCCAACACTAATCAGGTTTATTTTTCTATCATATTAAACCTTAAGTTTCTGTTGAAATTAATAGGCAATTTAATGGAAAGCACTTTAATCCCTCTTTTGAGCTGCTTGTGTGTTCACTTTCGAAATAGTCTTTCTTAATAATAGTTTGAATAATTAAACAACAGAAATTTTATGTGCCAGATTCGGTGATTACCAAATAAGAGAGACGCACAGATGTAACATTTTTTTAATTGAATCAATAATTTCGTGGTATTTATTCGATTTTTCTGTGTGAAAAGAATTTCGTTCTCTAATTGGTCCTATTCGGGGCTAGATTTTTCGAGCAGTTACATAAAATATAAATGTAGTTTTATAATTACAAAACTCTTTCGAATGAATTTTAATTAATAATATATCTACAAGCTTAAAAATGGTGGTGGCGGAGACTGTGTCTCTCTTTTAAAAATAACCGTCTCTTGTCTTATGTTGGCCACAAATAAAATTCTCCTCATTTAATTTTAGAAATCCTCTTTCATGTTTGTTGGAAATGGTCAAAATTCAGATAAAGGATCATGAGATTAGTCATTGTTTGAGCAATAATCAACTGTTTACTCTCTTTCCCTGGCCTGCCCATCAAGTTCTGTAATGCAATTTTAATTGATACTGTTGAAATGAGTTGTTATTCGCAACTAAATTATTATTTAATTTTAAAATAAATATATCTGTTTGCTTAATTAATGAGTGGATTCCTTCGTGTAACTGGAAATTTTGCGTTATTGAACGATTCCAACTGATTCCATTTAATTGGAGCAGTAATTAAGTTGTGGAAGCTTTTTATAAATTCGTGCCTCTAAAAGTGAACTTCCTCAAGTGTTTACACGGTCTTCCTGTGCTCCTTGACAGCCACTGTTCCCGATCAACCCCCAGCACTATTTATAGGACAGGTACTTAATGTCATCTGGAATGAGGAAAAAAACATTTCACTCCCAAACTGATGGATTGTTCATTTAACGTTTACTGAAAGTACCACGGAAGCATTACGCAATCATTGTATTAATTTTTGATTTATCGCTTGTTGTGCAAGTTTCCAAGGAATTTTATAATCCTTTAACCGCGGGACATTAATTTTCAATTTTTTTTATAAGATATTCCGCACTTTCCTTGTCAAAATAGCCAATAAATGTGGACGCTTATCGCGCGTCGATTGTAAATCAAATATATTTTTCATCCCAGAGTGTGTTTTCGGTTCCCAAACTGTGGTCAAAATACAAACAAAAAGTGGAGAGAAGCGGGCACCGTAATCTTCAAAATTAATCAACCGATAATTTATCGAACTGGTTTAAAAAATGCATTAATGTCAATAATATTGGAGGTAAATGTTTTTATTATGTTAATTTCGTGCCATCACTGGATATAGACTTGTTTAACTTTCCAATGCGCCGATGTATTGGCATTAATTTACACATTAAATTCGCAGAGCGAAAAAAGAGATATAAGAAGAGTACGAAACAAAGTGATAATAAACAACTATATGCGATAGGAGAAATAAAAACCTAATGAAGACAATAAATATCTTTGTTAAATGCTAACCTGTTGGGAAAATACATGTTGTAGGAGGTGCAGTTTATTGTATTTGTAAATTTTCAGTCGAGCATAAAACTATAAATACTTTTTTTAATATAGCAATAAATTAATAAACACAGTCGGAAAATTGCAAAAGGTGACATTAACAACAGATTTGTGTTTTTAATTATTTATTAGAAGGTGGGCTCCAGTTTATAAGGGTCTGACAGTACCATGATTTAAGCGCTTTTTACTTAATAAAAAAACTGCTCCAACTACAACTAGGCAAAGATATTAAATTTTTCCTTTAGTAATCCCCAAGGAGAAGGAGAGTGGATTTTTTATGAAACCGCATTGCAACATTATGAGGGAATCAATTACATCTACGCTAGAAAAATCGTAAAACACCCGCACCCAGTCAATTTAAAATGCAATTGCAGAAAAAAAAATCGAATCGAAATTGGGGATTAATGTGCCATAAACCCACATACGAACGCGCACTATACGCTTCTAAATGAAGTCCGCATTCATTTGAATATTTTAAGCGATCTCAATGCGATAAAAATATTGTCAAGACTGTGTTGTATTTTTGTTGCCAAATTAAGGCAATAGCCAAACATTTCACTAATTATATTCATATATGCAAGTTTGTTAAAAATAGGCAATGACGCAATATTTGTCTTATTTGCCATTCCAAACAGCTATATCTCGGAATAAATGCCTAGAAAACTGGTTGCTGAACTTGAAATGAAATTCAACAAACCAGAGATTCGCAAACAGTCCAAGAAAGATCGGATTCCAGTACAGCGATGTGGGTGGAAAGTGGCTGCAAACATCACTTTTCTCGCCACTTGTTTTATAAACAGTCTATTTCTGATATGAAATGTAAACTGGAATGAAGGAATTAATAAACATGGAATAATTTTCATTGCATGTATACACAATTTGATGGATTTTCCACCTTGAACGCTTTTCTAAAAAACCTATTGTGCCATTCATTCATTGAAGTAGGTAAATTATAATGACCGTCAATCTCATGGACAATCGAACAAAAAGAGTGTCATAAATCAGTTAGATTTAATTGCACATGTACGTGAGCGTTTAAAATAAATTGTTAAAGAAATATAATTGCAACTTTATTTTTTCTAATCGCAAATAATATCCGATTTAGAAGCACTGACTGACCAATCTCTTCCCCTCTATTCAACTTTAGTGCACTAGGTGTGTGCTTTGTGCTTTAGTGTTTAAAAAATAATCACGCGAATCAGTGACGGTGAACGGATACCGAAAGTGAGACGTCTTCGAATCGCGTAAACTTAATTCAATGACTGCATTCTGAAATTAGAACAGTTTTCTTACTCAATTAGCATTGTTTTATTTCTCGCGTAAAGCAGTGTTTAATTGTCTGCAATAATGCTGTCCACTTATTTGAATTCAGCAAATTTGTTCTACAATCACTGGACTGGGGTAAGAGAGAAACTCATAAAATATCCCACAAGTCGTCTCATAAATATTTGCGTACAGATAATATTTTTACTATCTTAAACCTAAAAATAAAGGTGATCGATGCTTGTATATGTAAAGCAAACAATTTCGCGTTTTATTAGCATATCTCTGTAAATGCGCTCGTTCCGAAACGCTCCTTGGCTTCGCAATTTTTGTTAGAAAACTCATTTACCAGACAGTGCAAAACAATTTAATTGCACACGCAATTCCTTTTCCACTATGTCAATCCGCACACGTAAACAGAAAAAAATTGCATCGTACTAATATTTGCGAACGCTAACAAAATTTATCACCTTTTTTTCCATTCACAGAACGAAAACCTAGACACTTTTCGAAAATGCAGTCGTCTCTTGTCTGCGCGCGTGTCTCCCGCTGCGGTGGCTTTAATATTAAAAAGTCATTTGTAGTGTGTCATACGACCGAATTGAGGAGATGCTCTAAAATTCATGGAATCCCCTTTTAAACGCAGATATGTGTTGACATGTCGTCCTGGTAACGCAAATGCATAAGATCCAAAAGGATCGGTTACGGTCGCAATGGGGATGCTAATCCCCCTTAAACGTGTACATTTTCCTGTGGAAAACTCAGACGGTACGGCTTTTCCCGACCCCTTACGAGTCGGTCAAAATAGAACGAGATCACTGTGATGCTGGATACATTGAAGAGGGTGTGAGGCCTTTACTCCGGGATGCAGAGCGGGCGTGTCTGTTTACTGCATTACCGGAACATGTTTTACGAATACTTTCTAAGATAAATATTTAAATAAATATCGACTGATTTTTTACGAGTAGTTTTTCAAACAATGCTGTGGTCGTCCCGAAATCGCTTATTTCCACTGTGATCGCTTTTTATATTAATTATTTTTCTAAAATGTCTGTTAAATCTTCAACTATGCCTATCAAGTGCTGTTGTCAATGCAGAAAGAGCACTGAAGTGGCTCCCAAGCAAGTGACCGCACAATTACTTTATAGGATAGCGTTTACTGTTTGGCATGTAGCTTTTCATATTGAAAATGAGCAGGTATTCGCTAATCTTACGGTTTATTAACTATTCAACGAGTTCCCCAACAATCATACGAGTAGAGTTACGCTAATGAGAATTTTTCTTTTCTGTTACAGCACTCGCACGATGAAACCGACAAAAATGTCAACGAAATAGATAAGGTATGGTATTATTTCTATTTATTAATAAACTTTCTAAAAGCGATTTGTCATAGTAAATTCTTCTCAGAAACAATAAATATCACTCTAGTACACATGTTTATTAATTCGCCTCACATTGACCAACTTTTCAAT
Source organism: Silvanus unidentatus (assembly GCA_963930825.1). Lineage (NCBI taxonomy): Eukaryota > Metazoa > Arthropoda > Insecta > Coleoptera > Silvanidae > Silvanus > Silvanus unidentatus. The sequence goes on from OZ005758.1 coordinate 5,505,739, forward strand.
CAAACGGAATATATTACGATTGTTTGGTTTTATGAGCGATCCGAGTTTCGATAAAGATATTTTAGTTTCACAAATGGTTAAATAAATACTCATAAAAATATTGACACAAGATGATTTTTGATCTTCCGTAATCATCAAAAAGTGTTCCTTAATGTTTGTTTGATTTTTGTTCAGATGTTCACCTCCAACCCCTACAACGGCTACGGGGAGGCTCTAACCAGCCAACCCAGGTCTCGAACCGTCTCCAATGTGATGGACCTCAGCTATGTCACCGAACGGATCATCTCCATCTGGTTCCCATCGTCCACAACGTCGCATTCCTACCGACAAGGACAACGTCAAGCCGCTCATATGTTAAGAAACAAACACGGTGATAATTACATGGTAAATTCTGAATATTAATTAATCAAATTGCGCTTAACCAGATTCCCATAGTATCCTTTTTCCTCCCCGTCCAATGTTAGAAATACTCGGTGATTTATCTATATAATACAGTCGTGTACAACGAGATCGTTATCATGACTTATCCAGTATAAAGTTACACACGTACATACACTCACACTTGTACACGTATACTGAGTGTTTTATATTCGCTCGCCTCTTCCTGCTGTATGGCGCGACTGATTTGCGTATGAAATTACAAATTGCTCTCATTGAACAGGTCTTCAATCTTTCGGAACCGAAACGAGCACTACGGAACGAACATAAGCATGTTAAAGAAGTTGGATGGACACCAAATTTAGCACCACCATTGGAGAAACTGTGCAGTGTTTGTAAGGAGATTGAAACGTGGCTGTCTGGAGACCAGCATCGGATCGCTGTATTGCACGCTAGGTAAGTTATGCTCCTGGTGAAGATTTCAACAAGAAACTTTACGATAATAAATCCACGGTTGTTTTGCACTATTTCAGAGGGAGCAAAGACAAACTGGGCGTTGTGGTGGCAGCTTACATGAATTACTCGAATATTTGTGGAAGCGCCGACCAAGCGTTGGACAGATTTGCGATGCGGAAATTCCTCGACGATAACATAGGCCCATTGGTGCTGCCATCGAACAAGAGGTAGTTAAACGTGGACACATGTTGGTAGATTTGTATAAATTTGCTCACAATTTCGCAGATATGTGGACTATTTTGCCGGCCTTCTATCGCACAACATTAAAATCAACGCGGCCCCATTGTATCTGACTCATGTGACGGTTTTGGGCGCCCCAGCTTTCCAGCTTGGCGGATGCAAGGCATTCTTGAAACTGTACGAAGGCCAAACGCCCCTTTATACATCAGGTACATTTTTATAGAAATTATTACTTAATTAGTTCGTTAGAAATGTAATTAGCGGGTATTTGCGGTTGTTTACTTTAAATGGGGCTCAGTGCTGGGGGAAACGAGCAACTAGCGTGAAATGTTGCTCTTTTTGCACGATATTCGAACCTAATCTTTCTCAACAAAGCGTGACGTACAGCACGCGTATTTAATTTTAACCAAATCACGATCTAAGGCAAACTTTTCACTGAAAGCGATTTTTTTATGCTCCAAATAAACTGTTGTTTGTCTAACAAATGAGCAAATTTGTTCGTTTATAACGATTTCTTGCACATTTTTACAATTTGTTGTTGTTTACAAAATGCGATCCGGAGCTGTTTCTAATTTATTCATGGTATGAATTAATAATAATTATGACATTTTCCCGAAAAATTTATTTTAATATCGTTGTGTTTTCGATTATGAATATTTTAAGTCGCACAGACTTCATTATAAACATGTGTGCAGACTTTTTATGACCGCTTATGGAATTCCGTTGAAGCAAAGCACCGCACACCGCAATATTTGTCCCTAATAGATGAATAAAATTTACGAGCGATTAAGCAGTATGTGTGCACCATTAAAATGTGAACTTCTTGCAGGCATTTACACTGTCTCCAGTGGCGTAAGTCAGTTCACAGTAAATGTGGCCGGCGAACGAAGACACGGCGTTCAATTACGCGGCGATATCCTCATCAAGTGTTACCATCGAACGGATTTAGGACGGGAGACGATTTTTGCGTGCCAATTCCACACTTGTGCCGTCTCCGATCACACACTCAGCTTCACCCGACAAGAATTGGACGTTGCGTGTAATGGTAAGTGACGCGCTTTTCTGGTGCCGAATCGAATGTGACAGGAAGTGAATTGTGTTTGCAGATTCCCGTTTCCCCGCCGATGGTGCTGTGGAGTTGCATTTCTCGTCTGGTCCTGAAGGCCGTCATCCAGTGCCCGCTCCAACGCCCGCTGTGCCCTTCACCCTGGCAGACGATCCGATCACAAGAGCCGACAGTCCATTAGTGGTGGAGGAGTACGAGGAGGACGACTCGGACTCAGGTAGGTCAAATATCGTGTTCGGATAGTAATTTCACGGTTTGTTTTGCGTGTATTATGTATTAATGTGTAATTGAAGACGTGGATGCGGTATTATTGTGCGCTCTTCCGTATTCTAATTAAAAGCAGAGAGAAAAACATTATTAGATAATGGGTGGAGCGCAAACTTCTTGAATTCGTTATTCGACGAAACGTTCAATGTTGATGGGCTCTGTGTGTGTGTGCGTGTATTTGTGTTGCGTTTTTCTATTGCAATTCGTATTTGAGCAAAATGTTACAGGAAATGAGCATCGTTTATAACTGTTTGCACACACATACTATACCGAAACAAATTTCATTTTCTGCGGGACATTTCAAATGGAACTAATTGGAATTTACAGCGTGCTTTTCTCTAACATATTTTTCTGTTGTAGAAATAGAAATATAATTATGAGCGCTTTCAGAGAGCGCACTGCAGTTCGAGTCTTACTGTGTGTATTGGAAAATATTATTTACTTTTATTAATTCGTAGGTTTTTTAACTTATGGTGTACCCCTGGCCTGTTATTGTAGTCAACGATTTCTATTTATACACTTACACCTGGTTCAAGTCTGCCAGCAACTCTTTATTTACTTATTACATATACGGCCCAAGTACATCTTAATTCTTATCTAATTCACAGTGAATAAATTACGCGTTTCCACTAATTATAAGAGTTTCATGTTGCAGTTGAAAAACTGCCCAACGACAAATTAACAATTCAAATCGACTGGAAAAAGAAGGCCTGTTCTTGCACGCAATAATTTCAGCAATTTAAACTCGTTCCTTTAATTAATAAATAATTCGTCTATTATTACATTTGCCGAGTAAAACGTAAATTAATTGATTGCTGTTAATAGAATACGTCCGGAATAGATACTTCAACAACAAATTACATGTTGATGGATAATTATTGTGTCGCAGTGAAATTTCTAAATGTTTTTCTCGTTTTTTAATGATAGCGCTAAATTTCTAGCCTCATTAGCCCGGATTTCAAAGTGTATTCGCTTTGTTTGAACAAAAATATTTTTCATAAATTCTCAGAAACATCAATTAAATCGATGCTCCACTTTTTTGTCAATTAGCATAAGCTTCCAACATTATTGTCAACAATACAGTTATTCAATATTTTATCAACTGCTTTTTTACAACTTTTATCGCTCGTTATCAGAATGTCAATGTTAGGTATATATGATTGATATGAATACTATATGTATATAATATCATCGATTATAGAATGGTCCCACGTTCTTTCACAATCCAGTTCCAATATCGACAGGACTAAAATTAAATTTATACGTTTTGTTTAATATAATTCGAGTCAATAGTAACCTGTCCCGGCTTTATGTTATTTTTGTCCAGCATTATATGCGTGTGTACCTCTACAACAGTGTCGAAAATAAAATCACAAGTCCGAGAGATCAGATAGATTCATGACGGGTGTGTATACGTGTGTATCTCGCTTAGATTAAAAATTGTTCGGTCATTAAATTAGCCCCGTTTTTTCAAGTGAGGTGAGAGTATGTTTTGTTAGAGTCGTTTTAACCCCCGCACTACATTACCAAAACGCGCTTAATGTGCTTGTTTTCGTAATCAGGAACAAGAAGGTAGTGCGCCAACAGACTTAAAAAGCTCGTCTTTTTGTTCGTTTTTAATGTCGACGACGATTCAAAGATAGTCGCCTTCCATTTGGAACTTCTTGTGGTCTATAATTAAATTAAGCAATCACTGTCAAGTGTGTGCCTCTTTTACATGTCTACGTTATCTCCCCAACCACACACAAATAGAACGAACAAATTGGGTTAATATCATAAATTCTCTCAAGTGAAAAGAATGCATACAGACGCATACGTGTCTCTCTGGCGAGCGCCACTAAGTCCCTCCAAAACTGGAGACAATAAATTGATGGCTTAATTAACGGAATTTGCATGAATTCCCTTGAACTCTTTTTATACGCACATTATTAGATAAGTGTCCCCTTATTACAGGTTGGGCGATAATTTTATGCAAATTATAATTTGTCTAAATGTATAATTAATCCGTTGCGGCATATAAAGGAATGTGTAATAAAGTCATTAAACGTTCGTTCTATTTGTGTATGCTAAACAGTCTGTGTTTATCAATGATATCAAGGACAGCAATAGTTAAGGCATTGTCCCTCAAGCTAAAATACTAATCTTAATAAACGAGAGAGTGCATTAAAAGGGGTTAAAGTAGCGCGCGATAAAAGTTGTTTCAACTTTTTGGCGAAGGTGCCGGTTCTAGAGCGTCCTTCTCGGTAACATTCACCTACATTGTGCGTCCAGTACGGCTTAATTAGTGCAATAATTTTTGCTGGGTACACGAATCGATCTTAAATGAGAGATCATTACATTAATAATGTTTAGTGGGGGTCCATGAACGGCAGCTATACAGCATCAGTAGCCAGAGACTCCCACCTAAATAGACGCGCGGTTTTCGCTTGCACGACTCTCGACTCTCTTGAAGACTTTAACTCTTCTTCAACACAAATCTTTTAGTTGGCAATTTTGTGCGCTTTGAAAAGCATGTAGGTGGTTGAGTTTTTCTTTTTTGGAGTTTTTGTTATGCCGGTCATTCAGCGGAATGAAGGTGATATTTGAGTACTTTTTTTTTCTTTTTTTTTTGCGCTCGAATTGGAGTTTTGCGGACGTGATTTCTGTGCATGGAACAATATTGTGTATTTAGTGTAGGCAAACCTGTCAATGGTTTTCTTGAAAAGCTCTCCCATAAAATTGCATTTTAGAAGAGAATATAATAGCATGTGTCGATCCCACGCTCTTTTTAGCAATCAAAATATTCCACTCCGAAAACGTGCATATGAAACTAGTTCTAACAATAAAATAATCTGACACTACGTTTCAACCAGAAATATTACAATATTTTTTACATTATTTTGATCGGTTTACATTTGTTATTATTAAACGAATCGAAGCGAGAATAAATTAAAGTGACAGCTTATTATTACATTTCGCATTAATGTTGCATGATGATGTTTTTAAATCAAATGGAAATTTAATAGTAAATCTATTTTCAATTTACTTTGGAACGCAAGATATCATATTTAGTATTTTACATCTGTTTTATGTCTTTAAATAAACATTATGCAAATAATAATGTACCAGCAGTATTTCTTCTCTGGTTTTTTCTCTCTGGATAATAATTAAACATTTGCAATGACGCAAGCGAGAGAATTTTTCGACAAATTCTTCACATTTTGCAATGAATATGACTTTTTCAATTTACAATAAATTAATAAATCATGCTAGAGTGAAGTATTATGTTATTAACTGATTATTATGTCAGCTATAAATTATAAATAATTAGAACTAGAATTTATTATCTCTGATTGATTCTCTTTGTTTTGTATCCGCTCCTTTTTCTAATAAGCAACATTTTAACGAGTTATTTATTTTTCTTCAAGCGAAAATCACTCAACTCGTTGATTATTCACGTTTTACGTATTAGAAAATTTACAAACAATTATAATTATACAAATCAGTATAGTATATAATTTGAATATTACAATATTTACCGCATTATTTGCTTAAGAACGCTATTTACTTATAATTATGCAAGCACCTGCCTAGTAAACAGCAATCTCATGTAATTATACTTTACAGACGACGTTAACCATACATTCGGTCCTTTGGATGGCAGTATTTACGCAACAATAGCGAAAAAGCCGGAATTGTCTCCCGGTGCCGTATCCAGTCCACTCACTGTGTCAATGGACTCTGGCATCTCGTCAGCAGGTTAGTAAATCACCATCTGCCAAAATATTATTACCATATAAACATTTATGGAGTGTAAAGAACGAATTGATATCGTTATTTCCAAATCGCTTTTCTCCTTTAATAGCAAACTATGTGTGTGTGCAGGTCACCAACAAAACGCCAACACCACCGCCTCCGCAAGTCCCCCACCGACCGCCCAGCCGTCCCCCCTGACACCGGAGGACCAACATCGCGAATTGGACGAACTGCTCTCCGATATGATGCTTACCGTACAAAGTATCCCCGACTTGAAACCGCAACAGGAGCATAGCGCGAACAGTGCATCGAACATCGGCAACAATTTCAACTTGGAGAATGTCCGTTTTATAGACCAGGACGAAGAGGACAAGAATATACCTTATCACGCGCGTCAGGATAGTCGTCCATTTAGTTACGGTGTCAATTCGAATATGATCACCGATTCGAAGGGCCTTTCCAGCCCCAGTTTGGTACGTAAGGCGAGCGTGAATAAAAATTCCGGTGATACGTTAAATCGAGTGCAGACGCAAGTTTATCCGGAGTACCAAGCGAAACCAGTGCCAAATTTCGCAAATCAGCCAACAAGTATTACCCCGTCCAATTATAATAATTATTCAAAGTATAACAATTCGTATGTCAGTGCCAGTCCGACGTTGTCGCGTAAAAAGGACTCGATTGATGATTTGTTCACATCGAGTGCGTTAAATGCTCAACCGATTAAAAGAGAATTTCGCGAGGAGTATTTCAGCGATCAGAGGAGACGGTATGATCCGTTGAAGAGGAGTTATACAGAGGGAACAATCCGCAGGAGTCCGGAGAAGGTGACTTATAAAAGCAGTACGACGGTGACCAGTCCGTATTCGGATTCGGAGAGCATTTCGCCGCCTGGCGCCTTTAGGAGTTCAGTGAAGTCGCCCGAATTTCACGAGTAGTAAGTACCCGTTTGTTTACTTTTTGATTTTTATTAAAGATTTAACTGGCTACCATAAACAAGTCGTGTGCGGTACTGTGAAGAAAGCTTCTGGCATGATGCCTCAATTGTGAAACTTTTCCACCCATGAAATATGGTCTGGTGCTTCTGTAAATAATAGAAGACAAGAGGAATATATACAATGAAAACAGAACAATAATTTTTACTGGGTTATTTTGAACGGTCGTATTTCACGCTGAATAACGCAACTTTCCAAATGAAAAACAAAAACGATGGGAATTAGAGAAAAAAATATTTCGATATAATAATTATAAACAAATATGGAAAAGTGTTCTTTGTATCGTTGGAATTACTTTAAATATGGTCAGTGTTTTGAAAATGAACAACTTTCCAATACTTATATGCCTATTTTAGTATTGATTTTTATTAGTTATGGAGAACAGTTGTCCTCTGGTATTATTTTCTTCCTCCACTTATAAAGTCGCGTCCATATATGGATTGCATTACTATTATTGCTTTTTGTTCTCAAATCTATCTCAACAAACACAGATTTATTGTTTACATACTGACTTCCTTTAATGCAAATCGCTATAAATTAGCCATTAGAGATATTCGCGATCCGGTTTCATTGGACGAATAAATTGCGCTCACAATGAATGGACTGCCAAGCCAGCTTTTGAATATGTTATTAAATTCATATAAAAGAATTTTCGTAAAATGTATGAATGTAAAGTGTAAAATTGCCTTGAACTTCCTTTTGTTCGGGGCACCACCTGTTCACAAATGAATCAAAATGCTCGATTGCGTGATAAACCAGAAGAGAATCCATTGAGGCCGTTGTGGAAATTGAAATTTCAACGAACCCCTGCTGCATTCCGTACATGTACACCACTCGATCCTTATTAGATTACTTGCTATTTGAATTTTTGCACACATTTGCTATTTAACCTACATCGGTACTTGCCCATACACCGTACCATTCCCAGTTGTGTGCTCGAACAACCGCAATAATCTTTTGTGGTTTGTCTTGTACAATTCATCGCTCGCTTCTTTATAAGTAATCACTTTTCGGTGTTATTATTTTTCTAATATGGAACAATATCTCTCTTTTTGGCTGTGCACCTTAATTTCAACAATAAAAGCAATTCATGCCGCATCGGAGATTTTAATTGAGCCTCGCATACTTGTAGTATTCGAAGCTCTCTTCCTCCGTTTCTCACACATGTTTCATAAACTAGATATTTTATTAACATCACATTGGCATGCGTTTACTTTCCATTTATAGATGTTAGCGGACGTGTTATTTTGATTTATAAAATTACATCGCCTCACCGTACACATGAGATTAATGCTCAATGCGCTTCTCTCACAAGACCTCAATTAAATTTTTCAAAAATCGCCACTGGACAGACATCGCCAAAGCGATTTCTTTATTTGAATTTCGATCAGAACGACCATAGCCTCGACCTGCTTATGGTCAGGATCTCGTGTCCATATAGTTGTTTTAGCCAAAGGAAGAAATATCATTCTGGCTAATGTATTAATTATGTAATTGGATTTTTTAGCTCCGTTTATGCACGCTCGATTGATAAAGTACAAATAAAAACAGAAATAAGAATGGAGTTGTGTGTGGGTTGACGAAAAGATCGTAGGTAGGGTCAGTAATTTTCTTATTAGCGTGGGTACAACTTGTCAAAAATTGCTGTAATATTGTTTGAAAAGAAATCGATTTCAATACGAAGAAAAGTTGAACAGTTATCATGCTCTAAAAACGGCCTCACAATTCGAAGAAAAAACACTACTTCTTGTACGGTTAAAAAAAGTGTCTATGATTTACGATTGGTATATGATAAAGGCGGTAGTAGGTACAATTTAGACCAGTTTCTAATTATAAAATTGTAAAATAGACTAGGATTTTTTTCACATAGGCAGGTAATTCATTTTAATTAAGTTAATTGGTTCAAATGACACTCTTATATAATCGTAATTTATTGCTAATTAAAAGCGAGGGAAGACTTTGTAGTTTGGAAAATGAACATTATAATTATAGTGTCTTTTTAGATGATGCATTTATAAAGTGTGTGTGGATAAAAAGAGTGAGCTCTTATGAAATCGGATGCTGAAAACTCGACGAAAATACATAGATTTTAATTATAGACGATGCGAATGCCAATATTTGAAGGCTATAAAAACAAATAATTCCTATTGCAATAACAATGCTCTGCGTTTTTCAGAACGTTCATAAAACTTCCATTTGTTTACGGGATACGAAAATAGCACTCATAAGAAGTAATTTGGGAAAAATGTGCCCAGTTAATGTGTGGTACTCGATTTCGAGATTCGACTTAAATAGCCGCGACAATGAAAAATGCCAATGCATGTAGGTGGAAAGAAATACGTAAATTGATTGTAGGCCGCAATACGTAAAGGTGAATTGTTGAATAATTTAGCCTTGATTTTGTTCTATAAGATGTTATCTTTAGTTGCGGTGTAAACAAACAATAAATCAGTAAGTTGCGATAAAATGGTTAAATGCAATTTTATTCACAATGCACTAAGTTTATATGCACAGCAATATAAATTACGTAACACATTCATTAATCACATCATTACTACAAAAATCTCGTAATAGAGACACATTCGAATCTGTTTACATGTTTTGCGCCTCTTCAGCAAATTTATCTTTTCCTCCTTCTAAAATTAACACCCAGTCCCATTTTTTGATAATCTCCCAACACATTTTTACAATAAATTTCACGCAACTATTCCATTCAGTTCGGAGAGAGATGCTGGCTAACACAAATATATAAACAAAAATTCGTTTCCGTGTGCTGGTTTTGTCATACAGGAAATATCAATTGATTCTTAATGGACCAAAATAGACAAACGTCGAGATTTTCCAGGAAATTAAGAGAAAAATTTCCCATAAACTCCACTTTGTCTATCGTTTATGAGTCACACGATATCCGCGAAAGTATTTTTAACACAACAAATATGATGCAGATAAAATCATAAAATTCACACTGAGTTATTCAAATTACCAACGATACATTGTCAATAGAATTATAGTTACAAATAATGTAAGCAATAAGAAGTAAAGAGACATGAGTCATTGAACTGCCGTGTAAATACTTATAACATTCTTAAAGAGAGACCTTTACTTAATTTGGAAAGACGAGTAGATCGTGCTCTTGTACAAGCTAATATAACAGTTCCACATGCACATAATATGATATAAATTAATGTCAGAATGTGGCCGGTGTGTACTTGGAAGAAGGAAGAAATGATTTTTTGCATTCTGTTCCAGTTATACGTGCAACAACAATTTAACATGGCTACAGAAGCAGCAGCAAAAATTACGGGAACGCCGGGAGATTCGGCTACGCGACGAGCGACAACCGCACGAAACGCAACTGTTGTCCGAATTGCGATCGGTGCAGTCCCGCCACATGCGGCCCACCGCCAGCCACCGCCTCGACGGCTACACGAGCGACACAACGGCCTTTGCTGACGACGATGATGACTACAAGATTCCATTACATATCAATACCAGGAACAACAATTCCAACTCTTCGTACAGCACTTTACAGTCAACGTACTCCAACAAATCGGAAAGACCGTTTATGGCAGTGAAGAGAGCGCATCAGAAGTTCACCGAGGTATGAATAACGCCAAAACTAAAACTTAACACCCTCAAACGGTGGATGTTCTAACCACTTTCAGAGTACAGAGTCGCCGTCGGCTATTCTAGCCGCGAATCCGATGGGTCAGGTGGTGAGACCGGCCTCAAGAGGCCGCGATACTGTCGATAGTGGCCTATTGTCGATGGTTGAACATAAAGAATTTAACAAAAATAGTCCACGATATAATCCGGGCTTGGTGGGTATTCAGACTGATACTAATGTTGATAATACACCGCCTAATAACCGGAATGATAGCACTCGCATTGATGCACTTAACGATTTGATCGCTAACTTATCCAGTGGCTCTGATAGGTCGAGCAACAGTTCTAATAACAACACAGCTGCATGTCAGGTACTAACTTCTTCTCACTCGACTTTAACGCTTACACTTTGACTATCAAGTTTTTTATGATTGGGAATTGGGTCTGAGTGAATTTGGTGTTTTAGTATCGAGAAGAGACGAGCCACACATGGAGAACTGAGGGTGGCGACAGTCCGTCGCACAATTCCTCCTCGCCGAGGCCACAAACGCCCGCTTTTCCAGTACAAGCGAGGACACCGTACACGAATGCGTCAACACCAACCGTACAATTCGACCTACCTACCGAACGATTACCTCCAAAGAGTCCTACAACCCAGCGGTAAGTTGTCATATTTAACGGTTTTATAAAGAGATTGAGTCGGTGCAGGAATACAATACAGCACTAATTTGCTTTATATTTATAGACGACTGAGTTATCCTTCCACTGCTTATAAAAATACTAAGAAGTGGTCGCTTTCCCCCGAGAGGTAACGTAATTTCTCTATGGTTGCCTGTTTTTGTATTCGCATGACACACATATCTCAGTCATTGCACCATTTGAGTACTGAAAAACGAGTACTTTTAATTTTCCGAGCAACCGTACTAGGATAACTCACCATCTCTCACATCGTTCGCATGTTCATAGTGTTGAATAGAAAATGTTGTCGTTTATAAGAAATGACAGAATTTTTCATCAAATTCCAGAAAGGACCGACCTACTTCCCCAACAGAACTAACCAACGGTTCCGACTACAATCACTCAATCACACATCGGAGTATCTCCGCCACTGGTTACCGTGACGCCTCCGACAATTATAGTCCCAAAAGTCCCAGTTACAATGGTTCTTCGTCACCGAGTGGCTATTACGGTTCCAGACGCAGTTCAATCAACTCCACCAACGATTCACCACATGAAGTGGCCTTGGCGAATGTGAAGTTCGTTCGGGACACCTCCAAGTTCTGGTACAAACCCAGCATATCCCGGGATGAAGGTAAAAAAAATCATAAAAACTAAATTCGGCAACTAAGAGTCTTGTTACAGCCATTAGCATGCTAAGGGACCAACCCCCAGGCACATTCGTTGTCCGTGACTCAAATTCCTTCCCAGGCGCATTCGGAATGGCTCTCCGTGTCGCAACGGTGCCTTCAAACGTGCAATCCAAATCGAACAACAGTGGCGATGAACTAATTCGCCACTTCCTCATCGAACCCACAGCGAGGGGAGTACGTTTGAAGGGATTACAAAATGAGCCCGTCTTCACCTCCCTGTCGGCCCTCGTTTATCAGCACTCAATCACACAAATGGCGTTGCCTTGTAGATTAATCCTGCCGGAAGGCGACCTACGACCATCGGTGAATGCGAACACTGCCAAGCAGATCTGGACCCAAGGTGCTGCCTGTAATGTCTTCTATTTGTTCACATTGGACATGGAATCGTTGACCGGTCCGGAGGCGGTTAAGAAAGCAGTGGCGAGTTTGTTTAGGCAAAGTCCGTTACCAGAAGCTACAGTGGTGCATTTTAAAGTAAACGATCAAGGAATCACATTGACGGACAACAAGCGGAAATTGTTTTTCCGAAGGCATTATCCGATTATGACGGTGTCTCATGTGGGAATGGATCCGGATGAGAATCGGTGGACTGTGCCAGCGGACGAGAAGATACCGAAGAGTGTAAAGTAAGGCGGTTTTCAAAAGATTTGTGGATGGCGGTATTAAAGGGGTTGTTTTGTTGTTACAGTCGAATATTTGGGTTCGTTGCACGTAAACCGAATGTAACGAATCCCGACAATCAGTGCCATTTGTTTGCCGATATGGACCCCGAACAGCCTGCAGCAGCAATTGTGAATTTCGTCAGTAAGATATTGTGTTCTAGTGGCGTCAAATCAAATATCGTGTAAAATATGGAACCGAAATACAATAGGAAACCACATCACAGCCCGTTCAAATTGTCTAACATTCTTTTCTCTCAAACGCATTTCTTTCGAGATACAAACAAAATAATCATGCAAAATTCTGTTGCCTAGTCTTTTTAATGAATTTTATTCAAAGAATTAATTATTGTATAATATTATATTTAATTTTCATTCAATTTTAATGAACTTTATGTTGTATATAGTTAACACTAGAGTGCCTGTCTGATATTTTTAATGTTATTTTAAGTGAAGTGCTCTGAATATTATGAATATTGGCATATTTCACATGATTTACGAAATTTCTTCCAAGGACCTTGCTATCTAAATGTAGGTTTTTGTTATGAAAAATTAACAAGAATTATTAAATGATTACACACTATGTTCGCAAGGTGCCAAAACATATGCAATACATACCTAAACCATTTTTATTTATATTATTTTGCTGTGAAAGACAAATAACTTAAATGTTAAATTAAGTCGATGTTGAAACACTTTTTCGATCGGAAACATCGATCGGATCATACATTTCTGTTAGTTCATTTGCATAGATCGCCTAAACAGTTCTGTTTTATAGAATGCAGGGTAAACCTATTCATTTTTCATCAAAAATCATGTGCATTTTCAAACATTTTCTAATCCAATATCATTTTTGAATCTCTTTAAAGTGCTTTTAAATATTATAATATTAGAGTTAACAATTTATATAGTTTTGTATAGAAAGTATTAATATATTCATTATATAGTATCTTTTTTAATTAAACACGATATTTTCAGGTTTATTTAATTGATAGTACAAAACAAATGATTTTTCTTCAAAATCTCATCAAACAATCAAAAGTACTATATCAAAATATACCCAAAATCCATAATAGAAATATATATATATAACAATTTATGGTGTATTTAGAAAGTTATATAAACAATAAAAATGTACTAATTATAACTTTGAACGTTTATTTCTTCCTGAATTATAAATCAAGTTGTTACCTCTTGTTCTAATAACAATTAAGAATCGCTTTCAGTAAAGATTCAAGGTGAGCTGTGAGTTCATACTACGAAAATCTAATTATAACCACTAATTTTATTTTGCCAGCCTTTTATATTGTTTAAAGTAAGTACAACTTTGTATATATTTATTTATCATTGCCTCCCCGACCAAATCGCATGTGACCATAATCTTCGAACGGTTCATCCCTCTTCCCAAATCTCAGATGACCATAATCGTCGGAGGTTTGTTGTCTCTTGGACAACTCAAACAGGTCATCGTCGTCAACTGCAACATAAAATAATCGTAAAAACTTAATGACACTCAAACTAATTTACTTAAGAAATCGTTATTGATTGTTTCCGGTTTCATTTTCACATAAGAAGGATTCATTGGTCTTGGAACGAACCGAGACACTGTTCGGGTTCTTGGCCGATGCAGTTCGAAATTGGTGTTTGGACTTGCAGCCGTAGCATTAGGGACCTTATAGATAACTACCAAATAAATTGATACTATTAAAAATAATCTTGATATGATGTTCTTGTATTCCATTCTAAAAATGTACACAACACTTAAAAACGAGAGCAATTTATGATAAGGAACTTACTTAAAAGACTTCGGCGAGTGGTTTAAGAATTTCCACAGACTCCTCTGGCTTTTATACTCAATAGAAAGAGTATTTAATATTCCAAGCAGATGGATTTAACATCACTTTTCGCTTTAATTGACATATGGTGAAAGATTTTAGAAAAACAACCCTTAATATCATTACTTTATTTGCATTATTTTATAAAGAACATTACATTTAACTACATTCAAATCCACTCACGCTGATTGACGGTTTTCATATCATACGTTCGCACTACAGGCGAAATTCTTGGCTTACTTTTGTCCTCTTGCTTTTTTTGCTGCCTTTTTCGGTAGCTTTGCAGACTTAGTCGACGCCAAATCTTCGAGCCCTCATTCTCACCACTTTCGGAAGGCCTTACTCGTATGTTGTTCAGCTTTTTTATCTCTGTGCCTTTTGTACTGTGTTTCTCTTCGATTAAAACATTGTTCTTTGGCTCTTTATCGATAAATCGCGCAAAAACAAACTTAATAGATGATGACAACTTGTTAGATCGCGAATGATAGTTGTGGAAATCACAATAACTTCGAATCCAACTTTCCATACTTAAAAATCGACAGTTTCTTTGTAAGGGCAATCGTTGAATAAAGCGCTTCTCGTCGCAACGAATCCATAATTAAATTAGATCTAATTAAGGGGCTTCTCTCTAGTTATGTAAAAGATAATGTTCGTTTCAGATGGATTCGGAAATATCAGCTCTAGTTGAGAAGTTAAAGAAGATTCGTGAGAAATCCGAAACGAGTCAAGATGCGAACGAACTGGAAAAATGTTTCCAAGAAATGAAAACCGAATTGTTTCTTAAAAGGGTGGAAGTAGTCAATTTAAGAAGTGAAATGGCGAAGAATGACGAGGAGATTCAGCAGTTGAGAAAGGGTCTCTCTAAGACAAAGCGAGAATCAGAAGAGGCGAATCTCGGTTTAACTTTAATGCAAAATAAAATGCGAACAATGGAAGATGAGTTACGAGAGAAAAGGGACACTCTTGCACGCATCCAAGTCCAATTCAAATCGACTGTAAGGAAGTAGAAGGATAATGTTCCCGTTTTCAGTGTAATCAATTGTTTCCAGGTTGCTGAAAACGAAACACTTAAAGAAGACCATCAACGACTGGCTACGCAGAACTTGGAACTGAAACGATCGGTGGAAATGTTGGAAGCGCGACAAAAGCATGAGACAACATACTGTAACGAGATTTTAAAACGCGATGCACAACTTAAACGTTTTACAAGAGACTTACAAGAGTTATATTTAGTTTGAACGGTCGATAAAACGATTTTTCATTATATTTAATTTGTAGAGGGTTTACAAAGTTGCAATCGGAGCAATCAAAGGCTATTGAATTGGCGAATATATCGAAAAGTACAGAAAAGTCACTTGAAATCAGCCAGCGTCTTGTCAGACAAAACGAAAAATTAAAGGAGGAAAGGGACAGCTTAGAAAAGCGGTACATTATTGTAAACGGTGAGGTTTTTACTCATTTTTCGCTATTGTATTTAATAAAGAATGGGGGTTTCAGCGAAATTTGAAAAGCTTCAAAGTCTAATGAACAATGACAACGAACTCAATGGCCCAAATGCCTTTTCAAAAATTGTTTTCAACTTGGTAAATTGTCGTACAGGATTTATTAAGATTTTTATAGAACTTTTGTCGTAGTGGAAGCAAAGTCAACAGCATTTTACTGAACAATTTGAAATGAAAAACGAAATTCTACAAGAAATTACAGAACAGTTGGCCAAACAGACCGAAATAAATATCAAGTTAATTAAAGAGAACGAGTGTCTTAGTTCTCAGCTAACAGTTGTTGAAAAAGAGATCGGGTTTTTAAAACAACTTAAAGGAATAAAAGAATCTAAAGAGGAACCGATCAAGTTGGATTAAATAAAACAAAACTGTATTAATATAAACCGTTTCTATTGTTCAATGAATACATTTCATCTCACTTGTTCGTCTCTATTTAAAAACTTCATACAAGAAACTCTTAGAAAACCGGCCTGATAACCAACTGCAAAAAACGTCGAAGACTGTTTATTAGGATTGGCAGCCACTTTATTGATTGCTTGAAGAGAATACAAATTCGGTTTTAGAATACTGAATTTAACGCAATTATTGCCCAACTGATCGGCCATATTCTTGGGGAAATTGGAAAACGAATCCTGAAAAGAAAAACATTCACAAACTAATCTTTAGCAAATTGTTTAAGTTTTTACCAATTTCAAATCACAGAAGACTAAACCGTACTTTTCGCACGTTTGGTCGTAAGTTATTGGTTCATCATAATAAGGATTATTGTCCAAATTGGTTTCAGCATCTTTGGAATTCAATTTTTTTCTAGATTGTAATGAAGTTTTCAAAGCTTGCAGCTTAAGTTCTTCCATAGCACAACGTTCCTCAGGTGTTTTGTTCTTTTCTATCAATATTGTATACCCAAATAACTAGAAAATACACAACATTATCCAAAATCGAAGTAAACAAGCTCCGGTAAACCGTACAAATTTACAATTCCTTATCATTTTATCGTTTTCTAAACAATGCAACAACTGATGCGCTGTAAAACAAAATAACTCGCCACAAGAATTGCCATTTAGCACTATATTCAACCAATCACTGTAGGAAATCGACCGTAAAGTTCCCAAAGAAGCAGTTATGGTCGTTGGATCAGCTAGGAAATTTCTTATATTCGAAACCGTTGAATAAATCTGATCTAAAAACGATTTCAATTTAAAATTGAGAATATTGTACATTTATTTTATTTAATTACGAAGTGAAGTGCTCTCTTCTAGATTCGTTATATAAGCCATCCAATGCGTAAGGAATGTACCATCAGCAATAATATGTTTTTTAGTACTTGATATTTTCAGGCCCGCCTCCAAATCCCACACATGAGCATGTCTATCGAAAGAACCAGTTAACAGCCATCGATTACCACCGTTTAAATGAAACAGACTCAAAACTACACAAAAACGATAAAAAGAGAATCTTAAGAAAAAGAGGCGCACTATTTAGTACCTGATATGTAATGGTCGTGTGCCACAAATCGTTTGTAAGGGAGAATAATATCCACTTCATTAACAGTCCTTTTTAATAGCCGAGAATCATTACTAAGATCGAATAAAGCTACAACTCCATTTGAATATCCCACTGCTATGTAACTATGGCCATTCACTTTGCTCCAACTGGTGCGAGTTGCGTAAAAATTGGTCGGTTTTTCGTTTAACTCTAATTGTAATTTGGCCACAATTTTACTCTCATAAAACAGATTATCTTCATTAGTTATTGGAATACTGTAAATGTACACGAAACCATCAGAACCAGTCACTGCAAGTAAACCAATCCTGATTTCCTCTTCTAAATCGTAACAACCTGATGGACACCACTCCAACTGCCAAACTGGTCCGTAATCAACGCATATCCCAAACGCAAATTTCGGTTTAATATTAACCAATTGTTTATTTCGCAAAGTACCAAAATTCCAGAACTGAATCAAGGTTTTTTCATTATACACTTCGTTATAAATACAATTTAAATCGGGACTGCTTAACGCTGTTAGAACTAAAAACTGGGAAGAGTCTGATTTTGTATATGGTGTTGGGAGCCAACTGAGCGCAGTTATTGGCCCACCGCAAAAAATAATCGGATCACCCCTTTCCGAGTTGATAAATTCAAATAGCTGAAGGGATTTTAAAGTGTATTCGCGATTCAAACACTCTTCAAAACCTTTGACCGTGGTAAAAGCAATATCACAAGATTCAGTCAATGGAGGCAAGTAATCTTCGATCTTATCGATGTCCATTAATGACCAACTGTCGATTGGAAGACGATACTTTTCAAAAACTACAGGAATTGAATAATTTTCTTCACAACTAAAATCAATTTTGAGTCAATTAATGATTTTGTTAGCGATTTAACTTACAAATCCATCATCCAAGAACGTGCATAATTAAACAGTGTATACAATTTTCTGGTTTTGTTTAAAGATAAAAGAAAATTTGGTTTGGCTAAAAACAAATTGACAATAACAATTGTAAGTTAATTGAAAAAGAAATTAATTCAAGATTACGTTTATATTTAATGTCATTTTCAGCTTTTGATTTCTCATTCATAATCGCCTTTTTAATCACTGCAGTATCAGTATATTCTTCCTCATCCTCACTGAATTCTCCTGCAACAAATTCTTCATCTTTATCTTTTAAGACTACTTTATAAGTTTTCTCAATGTGTTCTCGAATCTCTTGTTCAGTTGAGAAGATTAATAAGCACTTCTTGCATATGAAAAACTGAAATCAATGCCATTACACGAGCTTTTCTATTAAATATACACTTTCTTACTGTGTTTGGACGTTTCTCACAAGATTCCAAATGTGTATAAATCTCGTCTATTGTTTCACACTTAAAACTGCACTCGGCAAATTTGCATTTAATTTCGGATGTTTCCTTTAATTCCTTCGGAAACTTTTCCTGAATGAAGTCACTCTCACCAAAATTTATATTAGATGCATAATAGTTATTATCATCCAACTTTCCAGAAATTTTGTTAATAATATTCATAGCTCTGCAAATAAATCAAATTAATGAAAATCCCTTTTAACAAGCGTTAAAAGGTACTTTTTAGCTGCATTCCTTTTGCTGTTAGGATCAAACGTCTCCTCTTCCCGCAATTGATTCAGTTTTCGTTCATCTGCTGCAGGCCCATGTACATGAGTCATATGATAATACATACTAACCGGTAATATTTTAGCTGGACAATGTTCACATTGGACCCTAATATCCTCTTTCTCTGCCTGCGATTTCATACAAACTGAACTATGCGATAAATAACCAAGAACTGATCTTTTCGTTTCGCCACATTTATCGCAATACAAAAGTTTCTTCTTTTTATATAAACCATTCAAGATCCCCATTACTACTGATTTGTTCGACAAATCAATTGCTGCCTCCCCGACCTGCCAGGCTAAATTATTATGATCCTTATGTTTATGGTCTGCCCAATTGGTTTTTGGCACAACCATCTGACAAACAGCACAAGTCGTCGTCGGAAAATTTGCCCCTTTGCATTTTAGCCAATGGTTAACAAATTCCTCCTCTTTTTTAAATTTTTTATTGCATTTATCGCATTTTGCCCCTTTTTTCTCCTCGAAAACATCTCTAACAAAGTGACTAACAGTTTCTGCATTCGGAAAATCCTACAAATTATACACATTAATCTACGATATCAATTGGATCGATTTATTTACAGGTTTTTTCTCGTTCGAGTGCCATGCTAGAAAATTATGATACGCTCTATTATGATAATCCCATGCATCAGAGATCAATACTTTTTGGCACACTTGGCATTTTACAGAATTCGATTTATCGTTACTGCAACATTTAATAACAATTACTTGTTGTTTGTGGGAATTATTTACATTTCTTACCTTTCTTGTGCATGGGCTTCAACCAAAACACTAGAATTAAAAAAAAGTTAAAATCACATGACAAAGGAAATAAAAACTTTAGGATTATTATATAACATAAGCAAAAAATTTGACGAGAAAACTTTATTCTCAGAATTACACAATTTTATAATTCATATAGTTAATCATTTATACAAAATAATATGTATATAATTTCTATTTTATTAAATTTATAAATCATTATATTGTATCTTTAAGCAAACATTAAATTTCTTATGATATACTAACATTCATTCATATCTAGAACTCTTTTAGATTTATTTATTTACATGAGATACATGAGAAAATATGATTACAATTATACATAAAAAACTGAATCTGTGAGTTGTTATACAACAGAAGATATTACTGCGATTATCACAGATTTTCTTCATTTCAACATTTTTATTTTTAAACACATAATTCTGCTCTTTTATTTTTTTAACGATATTTTTACTCAGTGGTCGTTAACAACGTCTCAGATTTATTGTCTACTTGTGTTTCAACAATTGCTTTCTCACTTTCATCATTTTCCTCAGCAATCTCTTTTGGTTGCTCTTTCAATATTACACTCTCAGCATTGACGTTAGCTTCAGTTTCTGACTTTTCGCTCAATTCTTGCGAATTCTCTATATCGTCATTCGAATTGTCTTTTTCCACAGTATTTAAATTTTTTATTTCAAGATCCATCTCCTCTTTCTCTTTTTCAGTCTCTGCTAACTCTTGAACTACTTTATCCTCACATTCAATATCAGTCTTTACCTTTAATTCAACA
Source organism: Silvanus unidentatus (assembly GCA_963930825.1). NCBI lineage: Eukaryota > Metazoa > Arthropoda > Insecta > Coleoptera > Silvanidae > Silvanus > Silvanus unidentatus. The sequence continues at coordinate 5,526,528 of OZ005758.1, forward strand.
TTTTCACTCTTTTCCACATCAGTTTTATTAATTTGTTGAATAACGTAGATTACTTCTCCACTTTTCCCCTCATCTGACGATTTAATTACTTTCACAGAGTCTTCTTTACTCTTAACAGCATTCTCTAAATTGTCTTCAACTTTCATATCATCATCTGTACTTTTTTCCTCTTCTTGTTGAACAATCTCATGATCCTGTTCATTTAAATCTTTTGCACAAAAATCAATCTCAACATAACCCGGCGTAACACGTTTCTCGGTAATCACAATTTTTGTAACTTTTGTGGTTGCTTTTTGCTCCTTATCTTTCTCCAATTTCTCCTCAAACTTATCTTTTTTGTCCGGTTGCCGTTTATCACCAGCCCATTCGTCCAGACTTTTCGGATTCGCCAATTCGAAATAATTAATATTCCTGCGAGATCGTGTTCTTGTAAGCGGTAGTGCTTCATCGGCAGATGACACTTCCTGTTCCTCTGAATTTTCATTCTCGCCTTCAACGTCAGTTGGTGACTGTTCTCTTTGTGCCACTTTCCGTGGTCTTCCCCGTTTCTTAGGAGCTTTAGGAGTCAATTCCTCAGTGGAACCCTCATCAATAGACTTATTTGTCTCATCTTCTTGATCTTTCTGCTTTCGCGGTCGGCCCCTCTTGCGTTTCGGTTTGTCTCCCTCAGATTTTGCCATTCGCTTTACTGGCAATAACATATCTTCTTCATCTGTGTCACTGCTTAAATATACCTCATAATCCTCGTCTTCATAACTGGACGACCAATCATCGTAGGTCTTTTTTCTGTAAGAGCGTTTACGTTTTTTTCCTGAAGTTTTATTTGGGGACCAATCCTCATCCACATTATTGCTTTTATTTCCTCTAGGTCTGCCCCGTCTTCGTTTCACGGGAGTTTGTTCATTTATTTGATCAGTATTACTCGTATCAAAAGAATCTGTAATTGTAACGGCGTCTGGATTACGTGAATACGTTTTTGTTGGTCTGCCATTTGGTTTGAACTTTACATCGTCATCATCTGTTTTTAAACGTTTTGATTGTCTCGGTGTACTGGCTGTGAAAATTTTTTTAACGTCGGTTTCTGTTACTTTTACTCTTGAATTACTTATTATTTTCGTTTTAAATATAACACCTTTCTTCTGTTCTGCAGTTTCTTTTGTATTGTTTTCAATTGAAATTTTATTGCCACTTAAAGTAGCTTTTACAATTTTGACGGGTTTTTTATGTTGAAGAACTTGCATAAGTGGTTTCTTCTCACCACTGCCTTGTGTTTCAGCAGGACGAACCACTTGTTTCAAAATGAATTTCTTGTTTGGTTCAGTAGTACGCAACTTGTCACAAATTTGTTGTTTTATGAGGAAAACGTTCGGCGATTTTGTCGGATCAGTCTGCTTTAGTTTATTAGTTCTTTTCAATTCCTCCAATTCCTTTTTTGTGATTACACACACTTTGGTACCAGGAGGTGCTCTGATAGCAGAATCTTTTTTCAAGACAGGCATCACTTCTTCTTTGTTTTCCATTGTTCAAATGTGTTTCTAAAAATTGTACTGCATGATTAGTCGCTCATAGTCTTTAATATCCGAAGAATAAGAAATATACTTGAATTATTAAAGAATATCCATATTTACCTTTAAACTTTTAAACCCAAGCCACCAAGCGTCATTACATAAACAATCAAATATATGGCGGTTTTTAAATACCGTTCGGAATATGACAATGTTAAAGTAGTTTAAAAAAGACTACCTTACATTTATTTGTTTCTCTACCGTATTATCTTATTATGTGCTTTTATTTATTCAGTAATAAAAATATAAATAATTTACTTCATAAATGGCGTCCCCATTCGTCTATCGTCTGTCAAAACTTGTTGACATACCAAAATCCAAGATGACACTCTTATCACAACACACAAAAGTTACTAAATCGATTACAATTTTTTTTCTGTTTTCTCCATTCGTACCATTCAATTAACAATATTAGCTAAAAACTAAATTGCACTTTTTACTTTTATCAAGTATTTTAATATTCCACTTTCGTTTATTTCAAAGATATACACGAAAAATAAATAAGCGGTACATTCAACACGTTTGGTTTACCATTGGCGAAACTGTTTTTTTGACGTCTAACCATATGCAACCAGTATAACTAATCCGTCCTACGCATGTGCTTGTGAAAATCCAAAGTGTTGAGTGTTGACTCTTGTCAAAATCTGTCATTTTATTTGCTATTCGGGATTTATTTGTTTATAAACACGGTTTTTCACAATAATACCAAGCAATAAAAATATAAAAATGGGTGAAGAATCGTCGTGGCGCACTACTGCCTTCAGACAGAGTGTCGTAACAAAAATGTAGGCTGTTTGGAAGTTTGTATTTGCAACTCATTACTAACCTTACAAATTTTCCAGTGATGAAGCTATAAGGGCATCCGGAATGAATACCTCTAGAAACAGTATCGAAATGGAGAACCATGTTTATCAAAAAGCTAAAAATAAAGACGAGTACCTAGGATTTGTAGCTCGGTTAATATTACATGTTCGTGAAATGAGTAAGTGTGCTACAAAAATATTGCCTAAAAATTTCCATATGTGTAATAATTATAGAACGTTTGATTGAGATTGGTGCGATATTTAAACAGTCTGCTCTAGACGAGGTTTAAATTTTAAAACAGAGATTGCAATCTAATGATTAATCGAATTCTTTATAATGTAGCTTCCTGAAACTGTCACTTGCAAGCCTCCCCCTAAACTCCTTAAAGTCGAGAAGAGAAAAAATAATTAAAATGTCAATCATCCCTTTAATATAAATACATGTCTTTCACATTGTATCCATATTTCTTTGTTATAATAAACAATTTGTAGACCCTAAAAAGGGCGCTCCACACCACAACACTCCCAACACTGGGGGCCAACAAGGCGGTCCCGGTATGCCAGACCCCATAAACGCGCTCCAAAATTTAGCAAGTCAAGGCAGTCGGAATCAGATGATGGGAATGGGCCCTCAGCCAGGACAAATGCCAAATCAGCCGCAACCTACAGCAACGAACATTCTGCAAACGTTAAATCGGGGCCCCCAACAGATGATGTCAATGCAGGTAATAGTTTATAAATTCATATAAATATGTCCTATAATGTGAATTTAAGGGACGCCAGAATATGCCAATGACACCGAACAACACCATGCAAAACATAATGCCAAACCAAATGGGCATTCCCGTACAAAATCAGGGATTAAACCAAATGCCCAACCAAATGAATCCCCAATTGGGTAATCAAATGCAGAATAACGTGCCAAATCAAATGGGCGGTCCCCAAATGCAGGGCCAATTGATCGCCCAAATGCAACTACCCCCCAACCAAATGCAACAAAATATGGCGAACACAATGGGTAATCAGATGCCACCGCAAATAATGGGCGGTGGACAAATTCAAAAGCCTCATCAGGGAATAATGCCACCAATGATGCCGAATTTTGCGGCACGCAATCCAACACCGCCGCAAATCTTCAATCAGAGTCCATCGCCATCAGTTCAGTCGCCAGCTGGTCTAAGTGGACAACAACCAGTCGCTTCTCCAGCTCTAGCTCCTTCACCGGGTTCACAAATGAGCATGATTGGCAGTGTGGGACCACCGAGGTCTGTTGGACTGGCTGCAAGTCCGAGTTCTTTGAATACACCCGGCCAACCGAATCAAAGTCCAATGGGAAGTATGCAAGAGGAACAGGCGTACAGGGAGAAAGTGCGACAGTTGAGTAAATATATTGAACCGCTAAGAAAAATGATTGCTCGTATTGGAAACGATGGTAAGATTGATATAAAGAACTGTCAGTCACAAATTAAACTCTTGTTTTTTTATATGTAGATGTTGAGAAGACTCTTAAAATGCAGAAACTCTTGGAGATTTTATCGAATCCACAGAAAAGAATGCCTTTGGATACTTTAATAAAGTGCGAGATTGTATTGGAAAAGATGGATTTTAAGAGAAGTGACAATAGTGTCCCTCCAACCACCACTCACTTACAATTCAAAGAGCATCATGTGTTTAATCCTCTACTAGAATCAGTCAGTAATAATTTACAAAGTTCTGTGATAAATCACACTTTGCACAGAACATTTGGCCCTACACTCGAAGCTCTATTCGGACCCGAAATAAAACTGGTGCCACCACTAAAGAAACTCAACATTGAAGAACCCTCCAGCGAGATTCCCGACGTTCTTCAAGGTGAGATCGCTCGATTGGATCAACGATTTAAAGTTTCTTTAGATCCAAACCAACCGCCCGGATCCAAATCCATTCAACTCACATGTTGGCTGGACGACAAACATTTACCTTGCGTTCCACCAATCTCTTTAATTGTACCAGAAGATTATCCAAAGACAGCACCAATTTGTCAGATGATTTCACACGAATATAACGCTACACAATTCTTATCAGCTGTTCAAACAGCTCTATTGGCACGCATTAAAAAATTGCCCAAACACTTTTCAGTCTCACAATTATTGGATACATGGGAAATGAGTGTGAGGCAAGCTTCCGCGCCCACCCAAATACCAATTTCCACCACAACACTTCTAATGGGTTTATAAAGGGTAAATAAACACTTGTTTGAATTTGTAATAATCGCGATAATATAAAATTTTTATTCATATATAAATATAATATAGGGTAATACAACATAATTGCATAAAAATGGCAAGAATAATAAATAAACATTTGTTTTTAGTTAATTTTTTTTGATTTGTATATTTCTGTCCATAATGCCAATAATAAATTTAGACTTGAGTAACTTCACCATCTCGGTGCAGAATCCATTGAGCAGCTTTGGTAATGTCCCATGTTGTGTGTTCCAATGCAGTTGAACATGATTTCAAATCGGCACTTACAACATTTTGTAATTTCAGTATCTTGATTGCCTTCATTACGTCCCAATCAGATTGGTCGAGTGCTTCTAGACACTTTTCGGTCGTCACCTGAAAATCAATTCCAACATCTTTAATTCCTAAATTCCCAAACACAACAATTTCCCTTCACTTACATCTTTTCCCAAGACCTTCGACATGATTCGCACTTCGTCCGAATCATTTCCACGTGTTCTAGAATTCGGCTTTGAATTGGCAAACTTCAACAAATCCTCACAACTCACATGATGATCGTGCATTTCATCACATTTAAATTCATCTCCTGCACCACCTCCATCGACAACGTCAACCTGTTCCGGTGGAATTTCATCCAATGCATTCAAATTCGATTCGATTTGCTCCTCGAAATGAATCGACTCGTGATTCTTGTGCTGAATATGTGCATTACTATTTGAATAAACTGGCTCTACAGTGCTTTTAAATGGTTCCATTTTAACATCTGCTGGAGGTGAGGCCATATTCACCTTGTCTAAAGTGCGTTGAAGGCTTGTGGGCGGTATAATAAGCGGATGTTTACGAGTGTGTCGTGGCTTCGCTGTTAAAAGCACTTTATTACGATCCCGCGGTGGCAGTGGGATGGGATTCTCCTCCCTTGTGTGATGATCGTTTGATTGTGAAGGCAAAGTGCCACTTTGGAAGGTTTTCGGTCGTCCAAAAGTCGATTCCATATGAAAATCTAAACAGACAAATTCCACAAATACTTTTAAACCTTAGTAATTTTGCAATTTTTACCATGACGCGGTTTATGCAGATTCTCAGGAACAGAATTACGAGTAGTCTCGTTATATTTCGACTGTATGTTACTCGCAACACTTGCAGATCTAGTACGAATATTAATACCAGGCACTGGTTGACCAGAACGCAGTATTCTCAATGGATTCGTCACCATCAACTATAAAACAAGCTTTAAAAATAACAGAACAGAACAAACAATCAACAATTTTCTTACCTGTGACACTTCGGTTGTGGGACTCTCAACTAAACCTTGATAAGCCATTTGCGCCTCCTGTGTTACCTTAGACTAAAGGGACAAATAAACAAAACCAAAAATAAAAAACAAAACCAAAAGAAAAAAATGAAAATGTGAGAAATAAACAAAAAAATTCACTTTAAAACTTGGTGTAATATTTCTAGACTAGTTCATTTGAATATGTTAGAAAAACTAATGCACTAAGCTGCTAAATTAGCAGGGGAGGGAATAGTTAAGGTATTTTGTTTAAAATAACAAAATACTGGAGTCTTATCTTATTATTCCTTTACTTAAAGTTATAAAAAAAACTCAAATACTAGACGAGATCACGAAACATATATCTACAGACTTGAATCGGAGGACGTAGAATTTGAGGAACGTTGACACCGTGCCGCTGATGTCGGTGATAAACCACTTAAAATGCTACTACTCGGTGGCGGTGAACGTCCCATCAGTTTACAACTAAACTGCGGTTTTAAAAACGGATTTGTATTGTTACGTTTCACCATCTCCGAACGTATACTAGTATTGGAAGCTGAGAAACGCGATAAACGCTTACGTCTTCGCCAATCCAAATCAACTGAGCCCACACTAATGCAATCACTATCACTTGAACTCGATTCATATACTTGCGGATTGTACGATTGTCGTCTACGGTTCCGATCTCGAATACTACGTCCACGTCTCGGTAATTTCTCTTGAAACTGTTGCTGTTGGTGCACTTCATTAAAACTTAATGTTCGTGGACGTGTAAAAAAATCCTCACGAAAATCCCTTTCTTGTACATTCTTCAAATCGTTCGTATAATTCAGTGCCTTATCGAAATTGTCATCGTACATATCAGTCTTGTAGTACATGTAGGAAGTCTCGAAATATTGTGAACCGTTCGCATTGTACCCCAAAGTATCGCGATTATTCCGATACACTCCACTATCGTGCCGAAAACGCGACATATCCGCCGACGTGTACGTCTTCCTTGTTAAATTCTCCGATTTTGTCAATGTTCTATCACGATACTGTGAATGTGGCCTGTAATATTGATCCTCAAACGACAAATTCTGTAACTGCGATTCGCACATCAATTGCTGTTGCATGTAATTAGCGTCCGTCAATGTAGTTAAATTGCGACAAGAACTATGAGGCACATTACGACGTACTGTCGACGAAGGAAATGGGCGGGTGAGTAGTTCACGTGATTTGGCAAAATAAAATTCAGCGGAAGCCTTATCCCACAATGGTAAACGTAAACTATTATTGGAGATTTCATCTAATGATGACGGGGAACTCATAAATTTCTAATACGAAATTATAATCGAAAACCAAACATTATAACAGTGGAATGAAAACAGAAATTGAGTGAATAGAAATCATAAATTTTTAAAGTAAAACAGGATGTGGGGGAAGGTGACAAAAAATTGTGTTAGTATGTGTTTGTTTAGTAAATTTGATTCAAATTGTGAATGTTATCTTTCTTGAAATTTTGCATCGTCAAGAAAGACACAAATTGAACAAAATAAACAAAGCGATTTAATTGCCTCCACTTACTTGTAAATCTGAGGTAGACAGAGCCTCTTCCGAGAAATTCCTTCTCTCATGATTCTTATCCTGTTCATGTACAGACGGAAATTTAAAACTAAATTTCTTTTTGTTCGGTGATGCTGGCGTTGTTGGAGCAGCTGGTGCTGACAATGATCTAGATGTAATTTCATTTGCCATTGCAATAGCTTGGTCAATAGTTTTCTGATCATGTGTTGATATTGGTTTAACTGTAGCTTGTTTACGTGATTTCGTATTTAATTTCTCACGTAACTCATTACTACGATTTGAATTATCATGATCGACACTATTCTGGTGTCCACCTAATGAACTAAACATCAATTCCATTTCAGCCATTAAAGATGGTCCCAAATCCAAATGAGGACTGTTCGTATTCTCTTCATCGCTAATCTCATGATATTCATGATCTTGTAGTGATGTTGGTGCTGGACCGATATGATCGCCCTCCAACAGTGGTGCCGCTTCCAAATCCTTTAACGGCCTGTATGGAGCCACAACTTGAGTTGGAACACATCCATACTAAAAATACATTTTCAATAACAATCTCAATTCAATTTAATTATGAATTACATTTCCCTTGGAGCCCAAAATGCTGAGATCCCCAAAATAAGCGCCATCCAACCCTACATGAGTTGTATGTTTAAAATCCCCTTGTGGAGCGCTAATCATTTCACTACGTAACTTCCTTCTCTGCGAAGATCTCGTACTTCCAGCCCGTAAAAATGAAGAACTTGGCAAATCGCTACCTAAATAAGCGACCACATTCGCGGGATCAAAAAGACCAGTCTTCCCAGTAGTAGTTGCACCCTTCCATAACGGCTGATTAGTCCTAAAACACACTCTCATTACTCCCAAGTCTTAAATCCAACCCCTTCTTACTTTTTATCCAATACAGTAATAACATCTCCAACTCTAAACGACAACATATGCGGCCCTTCACCAGAAGACACTTTCGCTTGCACTTGCTCAGGTCTAGAGTCCGCCAAAATCGGTCCAATGTCAGCAAAACGTGGTCGACTTGTAGGCTCATGACGCCAACAGTCCAACATTAAATTATAATGATCCAATGGACAACAGTCAGGCTGTTCTAAGCGTTGAAAACGAGGCTCGTCGATCGCCTCCAGTATCTGTTGGCCTGTCAGTGCGGCCCACGGTTGAAAACCATACGAAAACATCTCCCACAATGTAACACCAAACGCCCATACATCACTAGCAGTTGTAAAACGTAAATAACTGATACATTCCGGTGCACACCAGGCAATTGGCAGTTTTAAATTAACATTGAAATTCGTCTGATAATAGTCTTTACCTTGGCCCAGAGCTCTGCTCAGACCAAAGTCGGATATTTTCACTTTGTTTTTAGAAAATACTAGGATATTACGTGCAGCCAAGTCTCTGTGTATGAGACGGTTATCTTCTAGATATTGCATGCCATCACAGATTTGATAAGCGAAATCACATAGAGTTAATACAGGAAAGCTAGAGCGTAGTGCGGGCTCTTTGAGACATTCTAGAAGGGAGCGAAGTGGTGCCAGTTCAGTGACGAGCATAAGGCTACCCTCTATGTTGGGTAAGACGACCCCGAAGAAACGGACAATGTTCGGATGATCGATATTATGCATGATAGAAGCTTCTTTGAGGAACTCAACCATGTTACTTTGCATACGATCGCGAGATAAGCATTTGATAGCGACTTGAATGCGTTCACCGTCATTACACCAGACTCCTTGTTGGACGACACCGAATTCGCCCATTCCTAGTTCTTTATTAATTGTAATGCTGGCAGCTGGAATAATGTGCTTGCTTGGAACTTTAGGTGATTTAGAAATCGATAAAGAATCAGTACTAGCCAGAAGACAGGCGTCACTGTTAGAGTTCTCTTGCTTTCTGTGTGTTAAAAGCTTCTTAAACTTGGATAAATAATTGTGGGGGAAGTGTTTCTCATAATATTTACGTAAACGACGCATCTCTGGTTTTGACATACCAATTTCCACCAGATCACCTTCTGTTGTGAATTTCAGTTGAGATGGATGTGTTATTTTTAGTGTGTTCCTTAAATAGATTGTTAGTTATTGGTATTGGAATTGAAATGGACAAAGGAATTACTTACTTGAAACTATTGAAATAGTGCTGGAGTTCCGCTTCAATTAAAAACTCATAAAGGCCAGGGCCCTTCTTAAATGATGCATGGACACCCTCTGAAAATTGATTTAAAAATAATTTACAATATGTTTGGTAAGATTTCATTCAACATTTAATGAAAGTTTGTTGAATAAATTGTTTAAAGGAAATAAAATAGTACAGAAGGGAACAATGCATACCCATTATCAGTGATAATCTAATAATATACAACTAACAGGCACAACTACACATAGACGGTGTACTTTCTTTAATCCAACTAAATTATACCTGGAAGAATGTCCATGGTATAGTATAAATATTTATAATACAATTAAAATAAATAAATTCCAAATAATTATTGCTCAATTCTTTTCACTAATCCATATTTGACATTTGAAATGGTGGATAAGTACACAATTAGTTCACTTGAACATACATAGAAACAACTTCATGCACTTTTAATTATCCAGCCATTATTTTATTATCTATTATTTGCAGATAAAATTAAATATTTACTTAAAAAATGAATAATGTTTTAATTATACAGAACTGCAATTATTTATTTAAATTTAAATAGTAACGTGATCCACTTCCAAGATGGCGAGCAAACTTGAACTATAACCTTACTTTTCCGGTGCCCCTCATTTCTATTTTGGCCTTTTTCATAATAGAAATGGTATTTACAACAGTGGTAAACTGTGTCAGGTCGCGGGGACCTGACGAGGTCTGGAAGAAACGCCGGATCTTTAAACTTGCAGCTGTAAGTATAAAATGTTGAGATTGTTATCCTGATTTAATTTTGGTTTATTTCAGCATTATATAGGACGAAGACGGAACTGTTATAGCATTGCACTTCGCTCCGTACATCGAGCTCTTGTATTCTGCACCAAAGGCAGAAAGTTAAAGAAAACTGATATGGCTGAAGTAAAAACTTAACTGCCTTATTTTGCTATATAAAACTAAATTTTCCATTTTAGTTATGGAATACTCGAATTAAAGCAGGTTGTGAACAGCATGAAATCGCTCCAGAAACCCTTCACGAATCCTTAGTTAGATCCAACATATTACTGAATAGGAAAACATTAAGCGATTTAGCCTGTTGGGAACCATACACCTTCAAGGCGCTCACCGACATTGCCAAACGACGTGCCCTTGATGAGGGCCTAGAATCCGCTACGAAACCAAACAACCTGGATGGCGTGATCAGACGAGGCTGTTTAAAATAATTTCCATTTCCCAAAATATTGTAGTTTCCAAAAAGTAAGTTAAATACACATTTAAAAAAATCAATGGAGCGAGTATTGTTGGTTGCACCCCGACAACTCCATCACCATAATAATGCGGCAAAAACAAAGTTTATAATTAAATTTCGATAATAACATATCAGGATTCATTCAACAATGTCCATCAGTATAGAAAATAGTTGCATAATAAGTTTATTAACAGTCGAGGTCGAACTAATCCCTTTGTATTCCAAACAACACGTCAAATATGAAATCCAATAGGGCGAGAGCTGGACGTCCTTTATGCTAATCAGCGTACCGGCCAACACTTATATATTTAATAAGCATTATGCATAATAGCAAACAGTGCATGTCGTTGTTGACATGCCGTGACACCTGAAAGTGTAATACATGCACATGAGATCAGTGATTAATAAATCGATACGTTTATCGACAAGAAGGTGAGCAATGTTCGCTTAATGATAAGTGGAACTGGGTATAGGAAGGTATATGCTAGGCATTAAGTATAAAGGCCTATATATAGATGTGATCATGTTGAGATAGAGGGAAGAAGAGCGTCAGCCGTTTAACAATGCGAGCGAGTTGTGTGAAAAGGGACGGCCGCTTTTCACAAAGCGGGGGGGCGATGGCGGTTGGCTTCGTAATCAGCAGACTGTAGAGGCCGCAGGGGTGCCGCGACGCTACTAGAGTTGACCTGCCGCCACGCTTGCCACGTTCACACGTGGCCTTCGTTGTGGTGGTGGTAGTGGTGGGCTTATGTGTGTACTGTGAGCCACCCCCACACACTCATAATGATTCCCTCAAGGGTTGCCTGCCGCTGCTATATATTGTAGGTTGGGTGGAGATTTGATAATAGCGCTAAATATAATGTGGCCACTTAGGCGCGAGAGAGCCAACACAGAAAGCCTATTTACACTGGATGGTGTGTGATATGTCGCGGAAATTTATTTTTAGTCTACCGTATCGAATATTTTCCATAGAATATTTCAAAGCACTTGTCTATTTGGAGGGAATGCACACAGCAGTTTTATAACTGTAGAGAAGTGTAAATGTGTTGGCGGCATACTGGCGTCTCGGGGTGCGCGTGCCGCCAATGTAAAAGAACAAAAAAAAACGAACAACGAGAAGAGAAAAAAATAACGAAGAATGAGAATATGTTGGCGAAGCGAGACTCAAGTAGATGTACACTCGTCTCTCCCGTTCACTTCATGTACAACAAAATAACAATATGAAAAGATACAACCACAAAGCCGTTTATAAAGTTTCCCATTCTATCGGGAAAGTTATTGAGTCTGTAAACGGATCACAAAAGGCTGTTTGTTTCAGTTCTGAAAAAATATTATTTATGTCAAAGTCTTCCAAAACAACAACAATAAATAGCAGGGGAGAAACAAACAGAGAGAGCGCCAGTCGATGGTTTTTTTTCTCGTATAGAACAAAAGGGGTTGATGCATCTATTTGTGCACACGCATCGTACAAAGATTGTTGTATTTTGTTGGGAAAAATTCTTTAATAAGTCTGGCTGATTATGAAGCCGAACCGATACACGCTTCGCATAATAAAAGTTGCACATTTTCTTTTTTTGTTTCGGTTTCATCGATAGCACGTCACAGTGAAGCGCAATCAGCACGATATGCTATAGCAAACGTCAAACGAAGCCGAAGCATATTCCTCGCTTGAATGGGTACATCCCCTTGAAAATGGAACGCGAACGCGCTTCCCACACTCGCCCTGCTGCCGCTGTAACCGCTGCTTGCTGCCGCCACCAAGAGAGAGATTGTTGTATATATACGTGCCAATGTATATGTGCCTGTGTGTGTGTGTGTGTATTACACACAGCCTCTGCTGCTGGATACAATGTTATACTATCTGGAAAAAGGGAGATAGAATGCGTTAAAGCACAAGAGAGGAGTGCTCTCTTAACGTTTTATACAGGGATTCATAATCTTAAATCGTGTATGCTTTTGACACGACCGAGGCATGAAGTAAGTGTGTATAGAGAGACCCCGAATCCTGCAGTGGTTTTTCTTTTATGGATCGACTTAATGACGGTGTACATTACTAAATACAGCGGGGTAGAATTTTTTAATACACGTTGAACCCAACAACAGCACACACACCGTTATGGTCATATTTTTTTGAAGAGAGCAAGTGTGCAATGTTATTTTTTTTTCTCCTGAGAAGCGAGAGACGCGAGGTCACGGAGACGGGTGTGAGTAGCTCTTCAAAATTGATTAGCCTTTGCATTAATCAGAATGGGTGGATGTCCGCTGTAAGGGTAGAAAGATAAGGACAATGAGGGTCTAAGTTCGGACAGAGAAACCGCACCACACATTTCGAGAGTGGTGGTGGGTAGGCGATGCGGGGATTGTTGAAGGGTGGTGTAGTGAAGAGTGAGAGAGAAAGATAGATATGGGGGTGTGCGAGGCGATTTGGAATAGTGTGCTGATGGTTTGGGGCGTCGCAGGCGTTTGTAGCAGAACGGCACGACACTGCTGGCACGTTTCCTCGACGAAGATAGATGCAGTATATTGCGTGGGAGGCCACCTGTCTGTGGCAAATGTCTCGGTTAGCGCCTCCACTGGCTACTCTCTTGAAGCCTTTGATAAATCTATCGCGTCACCGAGGAATAATAGTGGAGTCGCGCACCACACAGTCACATAATGCGGCTGGTGCGGGGCCACCATAGTCTCTCTCCTCTCTCGTTTCGCCTTATACCATTTTACTCTTGTCGGTTTTCAAGTCCCTCCATACACCCATTGAATTATCTAACCCACATATATATTGTGTGTCAGCGATTATCGCACACTGACACTAGATTTTCAGCTTTCAGCGTTGCGAGAGGAGTGAAAGAATGAGAGAGGCTCGTTTATGAGGGGATGGATTTTTCATATGTGTCTCTTATCTTAATTACTTCATCATTTCGATATCGGTTTTTGGAGAGAAAAAGTACGCATTGATTACACAACGATAAACAAAGTATGCATTAACAATATTTTATCTAAATATTTTCGAGGTTTTTTTTTCTGTACCCTTTAATATGGGCATATTGTGTTTCTGTAAGCGTGTGATTTTGCATATTCTTTTCGAAAACGTGTCCGTGGAGAGCAGTGTGGAAAAAGTTGTTCGCAAACCTCCAGGCTCCTCTGAAAATTTCTTCGATTGGGTGGCCAAGCAATGTGTACAGGGTGTTTTCTTTATCGCTCCACTCGTATCTCATCTTTCCGTTTCCGATGTAAATAATGCTCTCGCCTGTTTTGCAGATTAGAGTGCCATATTGCGCCCAGTATATAGTCGAACGCACACACATACACACTGTTCCCAATGGAATTGAATTTTTTCTGCCTGAAAGGCATGAATAAAATCCACGCTGATCCGTATAGTGTGGGCAAAGGCGTGCATTATAGGCAGTATGGCGCACGTAACACCGTTTCGCCAAAGTCCTCCCAAAACCCATTCGGGCACTAGTGCCAAAAAGATCGAAGTTTGACCGGGGCCGCATTTAAATTGCTAAGATGATATAGATACAGTGGCCAGAGCATCCAGTGTTTTTGGGGAATGGTGAGAGAAGTGAGCAGGGAAGAGGAGAGACATGACTGTGTGTGGAGCCAAAATTGCACATGTTCGTGGGTGAGAGACGAACAACGTCTAAACGGAAGCATATTTAGATCAAGTATGTATTAGCAATAGCACATCAATGTCGACATCGTCGACGAGAGAAATAAAATTGTGGAGTGGTGGTGGTGGTGTTGCACCCACGTATAATATGTGTGTATGTGGTGCACAGATAATTCTATTGTAATGACAGCCGCAAACACATCTAATATGTAGACAGAGAAATAGCATTTCGAATATTGGAATGAGAGAGAGAGGATTATGGTGGCCCCTAACACATAGAACAGGTTGGCCAGAAAATGAGCAATAATAAAGCTGGGTAGCGTCGCGACGTAGCTGCGGTGTGGACGAAGCGGCGCGTGTCTGACGCGTCTCGTGTCTAACAAGCGACCCACCCGGCGCCCCGCGTCAACCGCACCACGGTGAACATCAAACTGTTTTACATTCGCATCGAGATTTTCGTCATCCAAAAGTCCACACTTTCTGGGGCTAAATTGTACTTTTACACTAGACCAACAAACCCTCTTGGATCTCATAAAGTTATTTTATTTTTAAAGGATGTTATGATTCAAAATTCAAATTTAGTTTCATTTTTCCATCGAAGGTGGTTGGTTTTTGGGGTTTCCATTGGAAAATCATGCAATTCTCACTGGAGAGACGACTTGAGCGGTGATGTGTATGGATGAGTGGAATGCCACCGTTTGAGGGTCTCCGTCGGGATCCGTTGGTGTGATGTGGCGGTGTCGGCACGCGACTAAAGCAGCTCCGGTCCCCCGCACTGATCCCGGCTACCGCACGCGCCACCCCCCAGTTATACTGCCACCGCCGCTCAAACAGCTCACGAAACTCGCCCATCACACTCTACTAGAGCTCATTGCTCGTGCAGTAACGGCACAGCGTACACCACAAACAGTCGTTGTGTTCTCACAGCCGCCAAATATATACGACATAACGAGAATAAACATACATACCTATAAGATATATAAAACATACACGAGAGAATCTATAGTAATTTTGAGCGCAAGTTTTATTGTATTCCGTAAACAAAACTATCAATGACTAGTTGTTATTATGACTGCGAAAAATAAACGAGCCTCGGAACCGCGAAGAGCGAACAAACCATTGATGGAGAAGAGACGTCGTGCACGTATCAATCAAAGTTTGGCAGCTTTAAAGACGCTGATTTTGGATAGCGCGAAAGCGGATAATACAAAACATTCGAAATTGGAGAAAGCGGATATATTGGAGTTGACTGTGCGACACTTTCAAAGGCACAGGAGTTTGGATGTGAAGGGTGTGAATCAGTACAAAGCGGGCTATGCGGATTGTGTGAGGGAAGTGCAACGTTATTTGGAAACGCCTGATGCCCAAACGATGACCCTTATTGATGCTGGTGTGCGACAACGGCTTTTACGGCACTTGGATAGTTGTGTGGCTGAAGTGGACGTCGATATCCGCAACCACTCGAGTGTGGCATCGACGGCGCCTCTGCCAGTTGTTGAAGAACGATTACAATCTAATGGGACGGCTAGTGGCGGTGCAGTTGACACGAAAATCCTCGAGGAAGTCAACAACAACTTGAATAGTACGCGATTAGAGGCAGCTGGTGCGGAAACACAACACCATCAGCAGCAGCAGCATAAACTAGTCAAAAATTATGATGGGAATTTCGTTTTATTGTTGCCAGAACATTATGTTCAATTGGCGAATGTGTTGGGCGTTAATTTGAGATCGCAACAGCAACAGCAGCAGCAGCAGAGTGATGATAATAATGGGGAGGCAGGTGGATCGGGGACGATTTCTGCCACTGACAACGTATTGATGAAGGATGAAAGTGGAGATGAGCCAGTGGCAGAGTTAAAAATGTCTATAGAAAAGGAGAAACCGTTGGATTTTAGTAAAAATCATGAAAATGGTTGTGATATGTGGAGACCATGGTAGACCGGATAAAAGAAAAACTTGATTTTTATTTTTGTTTCTTGTGTTGATTTGTGCAATAAAGAGTATTTATTCATTATTTAGTACTAAAAAAATGTAATGTAGTGTTTTTAATTGATTGTTTATTGCATTATTTATTTATTATTGAATGTATATAGCTGACATGTTATGTAGAATAAATTTAGTTAATAATAAACCCATTGTTATTTTGTTATAATAAAAATTTGAAAAAATTTATTCCTTTTTGACTGCAATTATTATTTCGTTCTATGTAGATATTTTGGGAGACTAACATTGCAAAACTTTTGAAAAAATGCAATAACATAAATGAATATTTGGTATTTTTAGATTGTATATTCCCAAAATTCAAAGATTTTATTTTACTGTACGTTCTATGTTTAAGGATTGTTTGTAAATGTCGTAGTCCAAGCGCATAGCACAAAGGACATTTAAATTTGTTATTCATTCTATAGCAAGACAATATTTTTAAACTGTTCTAGGTAAAACGTCAATATCTGTTCGATAAAATTACTGTTGCATCCTTGCATCTAAAATTATCAGTTCATCACATTCAAATTTCATATTCTAATTTTAGCGGATTTTTGAATATAATGAACAGTTGCCATCTATGACTCGATAAGCAAACCAAGTACCTCACAATTGTAGATTTCTCTAAATACTCTAACAAATCGACCTCATGTTTGCTCATGCATTTTGCGATTGTGATAACCTCCTCGTTTCTTTTTGGGGCACTTTAGATCTACCGGTACGTTTCTAGAACTTTCCGTGTTCATTTTTACATAAACTTTGATATATTTTGAAGTTTTAAATACATCTAATAAGCTAAAATGGTAAGTTTTTCTTATATCCTCCAGCAAAATCTTTTAATCCATTTTTTTTCTTAGTCTGGTGCAGTAAAACGATTGATCCCACTTTTCGACCGTGTGCTTATCAAAAAAGCCGAAGCTATTACTAAAACAAAAGGAGGAATTGTGATTCCTGAAAAAGCACAAGCCAAAGTACTGCAAGGGACCGTTGTAGCTGTTGGCCAAGGAACCAGACTTCAAGTACAGCAATCGATTGCATATTAATACAATTTACTAATCTGATTCATATTATAGGATGGTAAATTCGCTGCTGTCTCAGTAAAAGTAGGTGATAATGTCTTATTGCCCGAATATGGAGGAACCAAAGTCGAAGTAGAAGAAAATGTTGAATATCACTTATACAGAGAATCTGATATTTTGGCAAAAGTAGAACAATAATTAGACTGTTCATTTTCTCATTTTTTTATGTTATGTTGTACTCTGTTAATTTGCATTTGCTTACTGTAAACTCCTCTGTTTTATGTGGAGTTCTTTCAAGTAACTGCAAGTTTAATATTTTCGACTAAATTTCATTATCTATTTGTCGAAAATGCTGTGTATAAAACTTTTGTAGTCAGTTATAAGCGTATTAAAGTTGTTTTCGAATATATTTTTAAAAAAAAACAAAATTGCTTTTTAAATTTCCCTCCACCGTCTACTGACGACTGACGAACGAATTTACTCGAGAGTCGAGAAACACAATTGTAATTGTTCGATAATTTCCGTAAAAGTTTAGGTTATGTAATTTCTTGTCAAATTTTAACGTTATTAATTCAGTTAGTACCTCATAAACCAAAAAATATGCCTGGTCGTGTCCCAATTCATGACGTGAACCCTTTTATTCAAAGAATTAGGGATTTTCTGCTAGGAAGAAAACATACATTAGCACTACGCTTCGGACAGGACATTGCCACAAGATCACCACCACCTCCAGTTCTTCCCGAGGGACCTGCACATGTTCTCAGTGCTAATTACTACTATACAAGGGATGCTAGACGTGAAGTAGAACCCCCAGAAGTGATTGTGTCCGCTCAGAAACAATTAACTGGTGGTGCTTCTGCTGATGCAGGTGTTTCCAATCCGAAAGGGGTTACTCCTGGCAAAGTTTATCACTGGGATTAAATTTGCAATAAAGTAGTTAATCCCGATAGACATGTATATAATAGAAAGTTAAATTAATAAATTCAGTAACATTTAAACAGTGTCCTAATTTATCAAAAATGAACTCTACCCCAAAAGAAGAAGAGTGTCTTCTGTGTCCCAAATGCAACAAGGAACTGCAGTTAAAGCAAATCAACTTCGAAAGTGCAGTGTACATTTGTTCTGACTTGACATGTCCCTATCCAGTGGGTGATAAGTGCCTTACAGTGCAAAGAAATTACAGACTTATCAACAAAAAACCTCAACCACCATCCGCAGATGTAAAAGAACAATGGTTGAAAGAAGTAAACGCTGAACCCATCAAAGATGAAGCTACTGAGCAAGCCAACAGTTCATCTACACCAAACACCTTATCAAAAGATGACGAAAACATTACACAATTATTGGCAGAGTGTGATAACAAACCCTTGGAATCATTTGATGTAAAAGAAATCGATGATTTCTTAACCGAATTATTAAACTAATGTATAAAACTTCCCAATAAACGAAATTGTTTACTACCCAGCATTGCATTACTGTGTTTACCTAAATGATCTTACAAAATTTATTAAGTAATCATCCAGCAGAAGCCAAAAAAACAGATAACACAAGAAAAATATGCGTGTTATCAATGTTCCACCACTTATAAATTATTTACAATATAACTGTCCATAAAATCCAATATTCCATTGTATGTTAAACTGGTTATTGTCCATTCCAAGACGTAAACAAGAGAGGGGGTCGTTAATTGAAGGCCGAAAAACAAAACTACTAGTTTAACAAGATAAAAAACAGTCGATTCAATCACTTCAAACGCATCTGATTACATAATGGACATCAAGAAAGTGCTAGTTGCAGATGCAGTGGACGCCCAATGTGTCGATCTCTTGAAAAAGCACTCCATCCAAGTGGACTGCAAATACAAACTCACTAAAGAGCAACTCATTGCAGAAATTCCGGTATGAATCTAATAAGAACCAAGTATTTTTTCAACATTCTCCACATTTCAGGCATATGATGGACTGATAGTCCGTTCGGATACCAAAGTAACAGCCGATGTGATAGCAGCTGGAAAAAATTTAAAAGTAATCGGCCGTGCTGGCGCGGGTGTGGATAACATTGACGTAAATGCTGCCACTGCAAAACAAATTTTAGTACTCAAGTACGACAAATTAACCAATTAAATTCAAACTATTATTAATTGACTTCATTCAACAGTACTCCCGGTGGAAACGCGATCAGTGCATGCGAACTAACATGCTCTTTCATCACGAACCTCGCTAGGAATGTAACACCAGCCGCTGCCTCTCTGAAAGCGGGACGATGGGACCGAAAACTCTACACCGGACATGAATTATACGGAAAAACATTGGCTATTGTCGGTTTGGGTCGCATCGGGAAAGAAGTGGCCATTCGGATGCAGTCTTGGGGCATGAGAGTAAGTGCAAACCTTTCACCATATATTTTATCTATACACTGATAGAATTTGACCTTGCTGATGTAATAATTCGATCTTCAACAGACAATAGGCTTCGATCCAATCGTTTCTGCTGCCGAAGCGAAAAGCTTCAATGTAGAGTTTATGAGTTTGGAGGAACTTTGGCCCCTTGCCGATTACATCACCGTTCACACACCCCTCATTCCACAAACGCGAAACATGATCAATGAAAAAGTTTTTAACACGTGCAAAAAAGGAGTTCGAGTGGTTAATGTCGCAAGAGGTGGTATTATAAGTGAAGTTGACTTGTTGGCTGCATTGAAGAGTGGACAATGTGGCGGTGCCGGCTTGGATGTGTACGAAGAGGAGCCACCGAAAGCAGCAGTCACATTGGAATTGATTCAGCATCCGAATGTAGTGGCGACACCGCATTTGGGGGCGAGTACCGGCGAGGCACAAGTACGAGTAGCGGTGGAAGTGTCCACACAATTCCTGGCCCTTACGCGTAAATTTAAAGAGTATAACAATGTTGGAGGTGTTGTAAATCGCGCTGTTTTGGATGGTTTGAAATTAACTGGGGTACAATTTAATTAAACTGTATTATATACGCAAATAAAAATTAATTTCTCTTAAAACTATAATGAGAGTGTTATTAACTAACCCCATGTGCTGCCTTCACGCCTCTCTCCAAATCCAATCGCTGTTTCTCCAGTTCCTTGTATGCTTGCAAGGCGAGTTCAAGGGCACTTCTCTTGTTGGAGCACTTTTTGATGTAGTCTTCCAAAGCCTTGTGTTCGCCATCATCTTCAAATTGGATGTTGTGTATCTTGGTGTAGAGTTTTAACAAAGTGTTGGCTTCGTCCATGTGGGCTGTTTCGATTAATTCCAATAGTAAGTTGTCGATGTTTTGATGCCAAACGAGGAAAAATGTAAGGTTTCCAAAGTGTCGAGTGGAACGTAGGGAGTTGAAACCATTGTTGTCGTTAATATGTTGATAGGTCACTGAAACGACGTGTTGGTACTTGGGGTCGTCTGGTTCAAACTGTGCACAGGCAGCGTCTAGTATGAAATTGTATTCTTGTCTGTTTAACAAGCTTTCCAAGTATCTGTCTTCAAACATCTTAGGGGGTTGAAGTGACCGTTTGGCCTTAGGAAAGTATACCTCATTAATTCTATCACGTAGTTCCCATTCAGCTTCGCGTAAGTCTCCATTTGGTTCACGAACTACGATCAACCGGTCCTTGTCTTTAAGACCGAATGTTATATCAGTAAACACTAGACGGCATGTTTCTAGACCCTCCAAAGCTGGATCTCGAGATATGAATCTATCGATTGGTTTCCGTACAGCTACAACAGGGGGCATTTGTAATAACCTGTCTGCTTTCTGTTGGGCTTCTTCAATCGATTCTTTTAGTTCTTCCTCGGTCATGAATTTGTATGTTGTAAATACTGGTTTTTCATTTTCCAATTTCTTCTTTTTGAATATTTTATTTAGATCTGGTCTTGTTAATGTTTTCAGTAGAGACTGTATTTCGGAATTAAAGAAAAAGGGAGCAGGATTTTTGGACTCTTCTACAAAGACCAAGAAATCAGAACAAAATCAGTGTATTAAAATGTTTTATAATTACCGTATTCTTTAGTTGTATAACTTAAATTTCGTGATAGGAATATGAAAGACTGTGGTGTAGTATGGTTATCATTTCGCAGGTTTTTCAATATTTTTCTTGAAAAGTGCCGTAATCCAGCCATGATCAAATGTTTTGGGGTTATGTATATTCTTATGAGTAGTTCAAATGTCGTAACTTCCCAAGTTAAAAAATGCTATTTGAACTACTAAGCACTCAGTGTCGGCATACATAACCTAAGATTTTTATTTTTCATTTTCCTCGATTTAAAAGAATGCAAATTATAATATAATTGTAAAAAATAAAGTGAAATGAGTGGAACTACAGATAAAGCCTTAGGGCTATTACGATATTTACCAAGAGTTGGTTTATCTAATCTTAAAAACCCTTTTCTTAAAAGAGTAATGAGTACCAATACATTTTTTGATTTCTGCTAATATTCATTTTTAGGGGTCAAAAAGAGGCCGTGCTCAGTATGGTGGTGATACACACGGTTGTGGTACTAAGGGATCCAATCAGAGACAAAATTACATGAGATTAGGCTATGAAACTGGAAACAATCCTTTCTACCTACGATTTCCTAATGAGCCCTATTATAAGAACCATCAGTAAGTGACATCTTCATCTTAGCCCCATCAACTTCTTCATTAAACTTGTTTCAGCTTGAGGCGCCAGTATCCTCCACTTTCACTACATTCTCTACAATTAATGATTGATACAAATAGAATCGACTCTTCAAAACCAATTGATCTTGTCGCAATTTTAAGAACTGGTCTTTATACAATATCCCCAGACACTCACCACTTTGGTGTCCAATTGACCGACGAAGGAGCAGACTTATTCAAATCAAAAGTAAACCTAGAAGTTCAATGGGCCAACGATGTAGTTATTTCTGCAATTGAGAAAGCAGGAGGTGTCATTACAACTGCATATTACGATCTAAACAGCTTACACGTAATGCTAAATCCCAAGAAGTTCTTTGAAAGGGGTATACCCATTCCACGACGAATGATGCCACCCCCAGATGCAATCGAATATTATTCCGATCCATCAAAACGTGGATATTTAGCTGACCCCGAAAAAGTCTCTGAACAGAGATTCATTTTCGCTCAAAAGTACGGTTACCAATTACCCAAAATCGAAGAAGATCCCGAATATGAAATGCTAACAGAACGTAAAGACCCTCGTCAGATTTTCTATGGCTTACATCCCGGTTGGGTAGTCAATTTAAAAGACAAAGTGATCCTTAAGCCTGAAGAAGAGGAGCTGAAACAGTACTATGCATCATAAAGTTCTCTAGTACCATATAATTAGCTTAATGAATAAATGTTTTGAAAAAAATATGAAAATTTATTTGGTATATAATACTTTTTACAAAAAAACTCTATGTATATGAAAATTATTCAAATAATAATAAGTTTAATAAACATAAAAATGAGCATGGCAATGTTACAGGCTAGTCATGGCTGGTGGTCTCGCATACGCTTTCGGTATAAAGCCGTATTTGCGTGTTTTGGGCGCATATGCCCACAACCACCCATCGACAGTTTGATTATTGAGATCGGCATAAATCCAGTCACCTCGTCTAACTGTTAAATCGTCCGGTGCTTGAGCTTTATAATCGTACAACATCACAAGTTCGGTACCGTGATAACGTAAATCGTCAGCACTGGACGTGGTCAAGGCGTGGGAATTGTTCTGGTTTGGAAAATTGCCAGCACAATTTTGTGTGGAGGAATTTAGATGGCCCTGTATCACGTTGTCGGCCGGATACACGAATCCGGACGGTATAAAACCCTCCTGACCATCACTTCTCACAATCCAGTACCAATCGGGGTCCTCTTTGTTGAGTACAGTAACAAACTCGCCCCGTTCCACCGACACATCGTTCTCATCGCGTGCAATGAACGTATAAAGAACGATGTACCGACCGGATGGATCCTTGGAGAAAGGGCTCATGTCGGGCTCCGAATGACTGCTAATCGGTGACGCTGCACCCGTACCATGCTTGTTCTTCCCGAGGGAATCGCAATCGCTAGTGTCCACACCGGCACCATCACTAAAACACCCGCATTTAATTGATGATTTAAGCTTTTTTTCAGGTCATTACCAGTCGTTTGTGTCCAAACTCTCACCGGATGCCAAATGGGACGATTCACGAGGCAATTTCTTCTTGATGGCCAATTCGGCCAGGTGGTTATTGTATGGAGTGCAGTAGGAGAACGGAATGAAGCCCTCCTGTCTGGAATCTAAGCTGATTACGTACACCCAATCGTTCTCCCGATATAAAATGTTCACAATCTGTAACCATAAATGGGGTAATTATAATTTTTTTCTTAACGTTTATTAACACCATCGCTGACCTGTCCTCGTTTCACTTCTAGTTCGTCGTCCACACACGGCGTAAAATCATGCAAAACGACCATTTTACTGTCCGGTGACAGTCCATGCTCCTTTTCAATACCAACACGTACCAGCGTTTCGATGCTGGCCGAGCCTGTAATGCGACCCATTCCAGGCGTAAGGCCATTGTTGCTCCTCGCCAATTCCTTCTCCAAGTCAACACTGGAAGCTGAGTATTCAGGTCAATAAGACGAATTAATTAAAATGAGTGGACGCTTTTTATAACTTTGGAAAAGTACTCACATTTTTTCTTTTTACCACGACGTATACGAACGGGGCATAGAAATGCCATTTTTGAACATTTCTTTACATTCTAAAACACTAAATTTAGCAGTTTTACACAAAACACAATTGCCATTATACACAAACGAATCGAATTGGGTGCGTGTTTTTTTGTTATGTGTTGGATGATGATGGCTGTGGCTGGCGACTTTCTTGATGTGAGATGAAAAGATGGTGTGGTAAATAAAAACAGTTAAATGATACGAAAGTTCCTAAACCAGATGACTTGTTTGAGGCTGGATTGCTATTCGTCTGTTGGATGGTGAGCGCCAGATTCGAATCCAAGACACTTGCAGCAACAGAGAGGAGGCTGAGTTGGTCTTAAAACTGGTCAAAATCCACGGAAATTGCTCGAGTTTTTTGTGTATTTCACGTTATCTCGGCCATATAAACGGCATTTGTATGCTACCACAACCGGAAATAGTCAAATATTGGAAAATTCTTCAGAGACTGCAATGCCAGATTAGGCAAGAAACCTTCGCGGTTTTTTGTTGCGATAAATTTTTCAAACTATACCATTAAAAATGCAAATTTTATTGTACAATTGTTCATCTCAAGGGCGATTCAAGTGTTATTTGTTCCATTTATTCTGAAAAACCAGTACAGTTAAATTATCTCCGATTATGGTATATTTCGTCTCGCACCGCTTAATCGTTATTTTCCCGCTCTTTCATATTGCCATAGTTAAATAAGCTTAAAACACGCATTTTAAATCGCATTTAATTAATCTGTTTTAATTCCAACAACACGGATTTACCTACAAAATTCATTAATTATATATACACCGATTCCAGCATTTTTCGGTGTTGGCATGAACTTGAAGAAGTTTCGGAATTTTTCAAGGTTGCGAGGTTGAAACGATTAACAATCATGTCTCATTTTAGATGATAATTTTTCTACATAAAGAGATAGCGTTTATTAGGCGTCGCCTATAAACTTTCACTCAAAAAACTTTCATGAACACCTTTTGAAACGTCTGTACAATTGCGCCTCATCTAATTATTATAATCTTAACATAAATGTACTCATCACCGCAACGGCGCGTTTTTAGGGCCTTCTTTCATAATCCACACGTTTGCAATTATTTTAGAAATTTCCAATATATTCAACAACTTTCATTGCAGTATCAGTCACACATCTCTTGAGCAATTAGCCGTTTATTAAAATTAATAATTTCACAAAAATATGCCCACAGTAATTGCATGTTTACCAATAATTGCACCTTCCACCCATACCTAATGGATTTATTTGAACAAGTTAATTAAAGAAAATATTTGCGCACAGCATATAATGATTTAATGGGAATTTCAGGTAACGAGGATACATTGATAAAGCGCTTAAAAGGACAAATTGATGAATTTTTGAAAATTATTCAAAAGAAAATGTTGTAACGTTGAAGATGACGGCTTAGGCATAGCATTTTTCAATACAACATTCACCTGTCACTGTCAGAAGTGAGTTGACCCGTTGGTCCCCACTTATTTACAAAGAAATAATAAAGTAGGTTCTTCGTGTGTGTGCTTATAGACGAAGAGCACACCTAACATTATTACTATACATTTTAATTTTGAATAGATCACTATGTAGTATAATTGTAATTTGACCCTCCAAGTGAAATGGTCGAGGACATTATTTTAAATAGGAAACCATTTATCAACAGTTACGGTACATTTATTGGGCAATATAATTGATTAACAATATAAGTCCATCATCATCGATAATTAGCGCGTTTTCCGTGCACCGTTGAAGCTGAAAGTGTTCTATATATCAATGTTTACAAGATGCATTACCACATGGTAAGTGAATTCTTATTTAATCTTATTGTTTTCGGACTTCCGGGATCGCTGGGAGACCCGGTTTTTAAGAACATTTTCATGTAGATTCGTTGTAATAATCGTGTTTCGAAACCTTCCGGTCCAATCGAAAGTCTTTTATTAACCTTTTAAATTTATTGTTATTTTGTGGGCCGACATTCCAAGTGCAAAATTCATAGACAATAGTGAAACTTTTTATTCGAAATAAGTATCGTAAAAACGACACTTGTGCATTTCAACATCTTGTAAACAAAAAAATAATTCCTTGATTTGTTATTCACTCAAACTACACATTCATAATTTCCAATTTCTCCTCTTTTTTCATCGCAGACCCATCACATTTCCACGTATACAATATTTTTGGCATCTTTGTCCTTGGCGCGCGCTTTTCACAGTCATTAATTTATCACATATACTTAATATCCAATTACACTGTTTATAATCCGGTGCTTATCAAGCCATTACATTTAATTACCTACTACATAAGTTTTATTTTAATTATTTAATCAATTAACCGTAATATGCTACTCGCTCTTTCAAGGCTATTAATCATAATTTTGTCGTCTCAAGATCAAACAATCAAACCCATTTGAATGCGATTATTACTTAGCCCTTGGCATTCCTCAAACACTCATAAAGCCCACACCGCAATTTCAACTTGCTGACACAATCGTCTATTTTCAGATATGGATCTTGTTCAACTTATTCATCGGATGTCTGTCCATCTGCACATCAGAGTACGGCCGGACTCCAACTTGCTCCTATTTGCCCGCACCGCCAGGAAAGACGCCCCAATGCGCCCGTCCCGGTCAAACCTACTGCGAACATCCTGAACACTATCCTAAGTATATAAGAGTGAACATTTTTTTAATTATTCTGATAAGTACATTACAACACGCATAAAACATTTTTATCACGCATTGTCTACACATAAAAAATTAGTTTCCTTTTCACTTTCACCCATTCTACAAAAAGATAATAGTACACAGACATTATTTATTTATTTGTTTATGAAATATTGCATAATAAAACACCATTGTCAATAAATGTTCACACAGGGAGCTGATACATCATTTGTTGCAAGAGTGGCGGTTCGATCATGCTACAATTCTTAGTTCCGAGTCCAAGGAGGACTTCAACACTTACTATTATCCATCACCAAGTCCAGTTTATGGACCACCGAATTACCAACCGCCCAACACTAATCCTCCTGAGCCAATTTACATACCCAAACCCCAATACCCCTTAAATTCCTTCCATGGCCCAAGCAACACTTATATCCCGCCAAAATTCAAGCCTCCAGTCAATTTCACCTCCACCACTTACATTGAAAAGGGCTACGTGTACCAACAACCGCCTCAACAGTTCATCAACTACAAATACTCGTCCTCCAACTTCTACAACTCTCCATCCAACTACCCCAACGATCTCTGGAAAAGGTGCGCTAAAAACCGCTTTTTTCAACCAATCTGAAATTTGTTTCATTTCAGTCGGGCTGGACAAAAGTACCAAAGACTGAGCAGATCTTTGCGGTACCGCAGATCATTGGAACCGATTAAATCTTCGAATAGTTCAGTGGCCCAGTTGCGCAGCAAACGACAAACACTGTCCGGCGAGACACTGTGCCAAACGCGGTCGCAGTACATAATGCCCAGAGCGGCCCTCAACAACAAAGGCAACTGGATGTATGTGGTAAACATGCCCGAAGTGGACAACGCTTTGACGCAATTAGTGAAAAGTGAGACGTGCATGTAAGCATTGTCCGCATTAAGCAAAGCGCCGTTCTCTTTTACCAGCATTTTCTCATTGCAGATCGCAAACATGCAGCGGCCTATGCAGCCTCCCACAGGGCTACACATCGAAATGCGAGCAAAAGTACGTACAGAAAAAGTTGGTCGCATTAGAGGGTGGCGGAAATCAATTGTACAATGACGTCTTTTGGTTTCCCAGTTGTTGTGTCTGTACACTTTCTAATACTTAGTATGCGAAATGTAGATTTTTTTTTATTTTGTGACTGCCTACGTAATTAGTTTTGTAAATAAGTGCAGAAGTTACCATATTTTTAACATAATTTATTACACCTGATTTTCTGTCATCCTTATTTTAATTTTTTTTTATTTCGGTGAAATAAATGCGATTTCATTCCATTCGTATTCACTTTATTAAACATTTTATATTTTACGTTTAAACACAACAAGAAATTGTTCTCTAGTTTGGGTGTTACAAAGGTGTGCCCTCTCGTCATAATCACATCCAATAGGTCATCAGGTTCCATTGAAGTTGTACATTTAATGGTTATCATTTTTGTTTAAAGGAGCACCAATATTCTACATACTAACGTATATTTAGTACGACCTTAAATACATAAAAAGGAACAAAACGTTATCAAATAAATGCCATTCGTACCGCCAAAATGGTACAAAAAAATATAACAAAAATATACTCTTAAATAAACTAAAATAGTACCATTACCCACAACATCAGTTCAATTCCTTAACATTCAGTACTTTAAACATAATCAACGACAATAACTCTAGCTACATCAAATGCATACTTAAATAACAACGCTAATAATAATACAAAAAAAAACTAAATTCATTTAGATGGTACGGGTTTCAAATACATTTTTGGTACATTTGGAATAAAAATATATTTGACTAGAGTGAACAAAGTGATTTTTGATATAAATATAATGGAAGCACAACATCTATTTGATAGCATGTTGCAAGCATGTGTGTAATAATTATAATTATTATTAGAAGAGCTCTTCAAATAAACTATAATTGCATTTAGTTCGTAACAGAAACATTGTCAATTACATCATGCAACAACACAACATCATAAATTGTAATTTATTGCACACGGAATGACATTGTTTTGATAGTTTTTTAATTGAAATCACATGCCTATTAAACAGAACCTAATTCGGTACGATTATTAATAAGAAATCAGTCGATTATAGAAAAAATGCTGGAAAAAATGATTATATTATACATATATACTTGACACAAAAGTGCAACATATTGCCACAAAATTTTTGCTAAATATATTTTAGGTTCACAGTAAAATTTCTTATATAAAATTTAACAAACACATTTTACATGGCACAAATAAATAAATAGTTCTTTTTTCTCATGTATATAACCAGATATACATAACTTTTTAAAAGACTATCATAATATACTATATGTATAAATAATAATAAATAAATGTTAAGTAAAATTTAAATATTTGGTACTAAAATATTTCGATTTTCTAATGACTCTTTTAGCATATGGAATAATTGCAATTGTTGTTCAGGTTTTAAATATAATACTTGCGACAATAATTTCTGTGGACTATCAGTTTGTATAAAACTGCTTATATAAACATTGACGAATGTTGCCATCAAGAATTGACAATCGAATCGGTCCATTATGCCACCATGTCCAGGAATTACGTCACCAAAATCCTAAAAACCACCTTGTACTCTATATATAACCTTATTAGAACTAGTTTACCTTAATTTTAAATGCTCGCTTAAATCCGGACGCGAAAAATCCTCCAAACGGTCCAATTACACTGCTAAACAACGACAATGCCAACGAATGCAGCATAAACGGGTACAATTTGATAGTTGTCGACAAACCCACCTAAAAAATCACCTTCTAAACAATCTGTATTACATTCTCAGATCTATTACCAAGCTCAAAACGCCACTCAACCATGATGGTAAATCATAGCTTGTTAATCTGAACAATGAACTTGGCTCACACTCCATCGTCATCCTTCCCAATGCCTCACTGTACTCAATCGGACAAACAAAGTACGGATACTGGCACATCACGTACGAAATCTAAAGAAAAACACCAATAAAACCACAACAATCGACCACTTTACCCAATCTACCATAAATCCAAAGACAACAGTCGAAAATCCACCGCCAATAAAACCCTCCCAAGTCTTCTTCGGTGACAACTTAATCAACGGCGTCTTCCCAAAGAAGAATCCAAACACATACGCCATAATGTCATTGCAAATAATCATTGAAACGGGCACAATGAACCAGATTAAGCCTTCGAATATGTTCTTTATAATTAAATACGACTGTGTTACGACGATAAGTAAAGCAACATGTGTCCAAGCGAACAATGAGAACTGTTTCATGTAGTATTTCTTCACCAATGATAATACGAACCATACAAAACCGAGACAATAGAAGCAGAATGAAAGAAATCGATGGTATGTGACTAGAGTTCGAAGAACATCCTGAAATCATCTCATTAGTTCAATGTGAATTCTTTGTTTCGTTGTGATTCCTTACAGTTCGATTTATAACAACCCCAAAATAGTCGACCAGACTCTCCCCGTAAAAGAAATAATTGGATGTGATTAAAAAGTACCAGGAAAGTGATCGGAACCATGGGAGACCGTGTATTCGATACACTGCATAGCCGATATTGATGATTTCTTGGAAACATTTCACTTGCACTATCAGTGTCTAGAATTAAATGTTGATTACTCATTTGTTTATAGAAATTTATCAACGTACGGTTATCATGAGCGCTAAGGGTCCCCCATTTATGACAAGAATGAAAAATGTAAGCATAAGTAGACTGAAAATGCCTCGAATCACCCAGTTACGCCATTTTTCCGGCAGGTCCTCTAAAAGGGACTGCAGAATTGAGGGGGCCTTGTCAGTGCCAGTTGGAATGGTACCAGACAGATCGGTACTTGCACGGTTGTCTTGTTTGTCATCTTCGCTGTCGATCTGGAATTCAGTGTAATGGTGATGGTTTTATTGATTTTCCTTTTCATCCTATACGTCTATTTATACAAATAGAGAGGATTGATGTCGAACTGTTTACATTTCATAACAATATGTGAAATTCCATTAAATTGGAGATTGCCACACCATTTTCTAATGCAAAGTTCATGAACATTTTTTTTGTATCATGATTAAACTAATTGGAGAGAATGATTGCGATTTGTTGTAAACATTTGCATTAGTGTACAATATTTTAGTCAATTGAATTGATTAATTTTCATTATGTGTTTGTAAAACAATTATTCAAATGTGTTTTGGAATTTCCTTAAAAAGTTTATAGTTTTTAGACTCGATTTGTATGCTAAATAATTCTTATCTTTGTCACACTTTAAGCCAGGTACAATTGTTTGGTAGTGATTATATTAGTTAAAGTATATGTAAGATATTTTGGTGATAAGAGAGTACCTACTTATAAATGTAGAATAAAATTATTTTTTCTGGAAAGTTTACGAAAAATTTATTGTATATAAAAACGATCAAAATTATTCAAGTAAATGTTTAAGTAAACAGTATTGTTTTCCATCGGTATGCAAATGAAGCCGTTCAAGTATGTTTTTGTACATAATTTAATAAACTATTCAATGAAATTACTCTTAAATGTAATGTCACCTATAAAAAATATTGCAATTTCACGTACATGATCACTTTCTGCAGACTCTGGTGATTTTGCATCAGATTCACGACGTTTCCTCAACTCGGCCATTGTCTATTTACAATTTATTTAAACACTATTTGTATTTAATTTGAAAATTTTTTATGCACTTCACCAACTCTCTGTTTATAAATCGTCAAAATCAATAACAAGAAATGTCAAAAAACAGGTTAGATCTGTAGCGACCTCTCTTATCCCCCACTCACAATAAGCGTGTTATTTTAAAATTACCAAACAATTTATTTAAAGATTTGCGCTTGTTGGTTAATTTTCATGAAATACCATTACGAAATTAAATATTGCCAATAATGCCCCGTGAGCATATAACTCCATAAAACACTTGTATTCCCTTGAAAGACATTGTCGCTAACATTGTGGTTAGAACACTGTGACAGACGTCAACAATTTCTTCAAGCACACACATCGTCCACAGCTCTACGGCACTTTTTTATAAACTCTAAAATGTAATCGTTGCGACGAAATTAATCTCGTGTGAATTAAAGATTGGTGTTTAGTTCATTTCTTCCTTAGTGATGGATCACATTTCGTAGTGCATTTAAATCACATATTAATAGCCAACAAAGTTATGCTCCAAGAGCAGAGCAAGAAAATGTTCGCTGAAACTTCAAAACAGAATTCGAATAGATATGATTCCTCATCGAATTTGTCCAATTCAAATGGGGATATATGTCGTATATGCCATTGCGAAGCAGATGCTGAAAATCCATTATTATCACCCTGTTACTGTTCGGGCAGTCTAAAATACGTGCATCAATCGTGTTTGAGACAATGGTTAGCTGCATCCGATACACGTTCATGCGAATTGTGTAAATTTAATTTCATTTTGCATACGAAAATCAAGCCATTGTCCGAGGTACGTATTATAAACACACATACTTAAACCAATAATCTATTTATAAATTTGATGTTTTTACAGTGGCGAATATTGGAGATGAGCAGCGTTGAACGTAGGAGACTGTTATGTGCTATTTTATTCCATTTTGTTGCTGCTGTTTGTGTTATTTGGTCATTGTTTGTGTTAATTGATCGAGCTGCCGAAGAAGTACAAAAGGGACTAATAGGTGACCCATTTGCAACCCTCTAAAACAGCAAGTTTTCTAATCAATTATCTGATTACAGCATGGCCCTTTTGGACAAAGCTTGTTGTTGTGGCTGTGGGTTTTACTGGAGGTGCTGTTTTTATGTACATCCAATGTAGACAGTACTTACATTTATTTTCTCGCTGGAAGGCACATAATCGCATTATTCTGGTGCAAAATGCACCGGAGAAACCGATCGTGGTACCGCCGTCTCCTAATTTTATAATTGATAGTAGACAATTAATTCCATTGCAAGTAATGACGCATGTTGAACACAATAGTACTGTACCATCGTCCAATACAGATTCGAGGAATGACGTGTTTTATGTGTTTGAGAGTGAAGTGATGAAAAAGGAGTGCGGAAGTAGTTGTTCGTCAATACAAAAGGCTGATGTACATGTCGAGGATTTGGATACACCGGAGAATTACATAAAATGCGGCACAAGTAGTCTGCTGGATAGTAGCAGTACCCAAGTGACCGGACCCGGCTCCAATATATTAGCATTAGATATTGAATGTCCCACTGATAGTAAGAAAAAATTTTCTCTTCAACAACCACCTTTTAAGACTGATGTAACTAAGAACAGTAGCTGTGTTTTTAAATCTTTGCCTAATTTAAATACGAGCAGTGAAAATTTGCTTTTGTAAATAGCCATCTCGTCTCTCAAATATTTGTTTTACAAAATTTTATTATTATTAACAAGTACGTACAATAATTAAGTGAAATATATTATTTATTATTATTTGTTTGAATATTTATGAAATTGGGGCTTCTCTCATCGTATGATATTTCAGATGTTTAATGCAACTGGCTTGTTGCAAGCCAGTTGCCTAATATCGATGCAGAGCTTCTTTTAACCTTGGCCAAATTTAAAATCAAACTGTACATATTATATAACCGTAGATATGAAATGTTGAACGAACTCGAAAGCAATTTAGTTTGCCCGTTTTAAAGGTAAACGACCAATAACATGTACTAAGCATGATTTAAATGGTCGTTTTTTAGAATGTGGAAAGTTTTCCTTGCCAAACGCAATTTCATTATGCAATTTAATGTTTATTGCCATACATATTTCGGTGCAAACAGTCATTAGAGACTCGAGTGTATTTGGATAGATTATTTTTCTTACAAAATTTGTCTCATTTCAAAATACATTTCGATGCAAACTGTTTACGTTTGGGGTAATGCAAGGAGAGTCATTACTTTTTTTTGCTTTGGCTTTATTACGTCAAAATGCATAAAAACAATTCATTACTTATTTATCATTAGGGCAACCTATTTTATGCTTGTTAAATTGAACACTTAATTATTTACAGTATCTATTTATATTCATTGTTTACATAAACACGCGCTTATCCCT
Source organism: Silvanus unidentatus (assembly GCA_963930825.1). Taxonomy (NCBI): domain Eukaryota; kingdom Metazoa; phylum Arthropoda; class Insecta; order Coleoptera; family Silvanidae; genus Silvanus; species Silvanus unidentatus. The sequence continues at coordinate 5,560,378 of OZ005758.1, forward strand.
TTTTATCGTTCACTTAGTTAACGATTGGTAATAATTCGAAATAATTTGCCACGCTTTTGGGGCCATGAAACCTTCAGGGGGATCTTCACCAGTCCGAGCAAATTCTATACAAAAACAATGTTATGAAACATTGGAAAAATTCAAAAGATTCGGTTTCTTACTGCGCATTTTAGTGCCTGAAATAAAATCAAACTCCTCTTTCCTTCCTGGATCGAAGAAGTCCATTCTTTTATTTTTTACATCGTATGCAGCCACACGGAATGGAATAATCTCTAACTTTTCCAATGTGTGTGCCATCCTTAGAACTCTGCTTCCATGCGAGGAATCGTATAAATTGCCATCGGGAGTCGCGTCTTTACCTTCTGGATGAGGAACACCAGCTGGATCCCGTCCTACGATGTAAAAGTTAGCACCAGCCGTCATTCTAGCCTTCGCATGCCACTGTACCTAAAAAACCACCCCTTGAACTGCTGTACTTAATCTCAAAATCATTTTCTCACTTCTGTCGGTCCCGCATACATCATCGGACTTGGAAATATCGCCAATACCGTGCTGTTCTTCTCGATTATATTCGCTTCCAGGACTGCTTGGTGTTGTTGCATGCGTATATTCAAAGGCACATCATCGTCCTTCGTCCAACCGCCCAAGGGGTTTAATAAGAGCACTGGCTTCTTGTATCCCCGGGCGATTAGCTGTCGTTTCGTGTCGGTCATTAAGAGAGCGTGTCCGTTATGGATTGGATTGCGAAGTTGGAAAGCGAAAACAGCATCAGCTTCTAATCTGTGGAACTTTTCACGCAATTCATTTGGCGTTAATCGATACTCGTCTAGACCGTCGTTCCATTTAACACGTCGAAGGACATCCAAATCGCCTCCCAGAAGCCAATCGCCCGATTCGTAAATCAACTAAAAATTTTTCAGCATTTCGACAAACATTAAACTAAGTTGAAACTGACTTACTTTAATGTAGGGATGGTTTTTGTGTGTTGTACCGAACTGACGAGCCACTCGCTCTTCCTTCTTATGGTAATAAATCTCCGGATTCCTTAGGATTGCATAACAAACATTGTTGTGGTATAATGCGATGTTTTGACTGCCCTCCAATCGTTCTTTATCCGCTGTACTAATTGCTAATACAATAGCGAGACTTTGACTATGCAAAACTCCGTCTTTAAACAATGTATTAAAATGGATTACTTGTAAGTATTCGTCTTCCCGCATGAAACCTTTCAGTGGATTCGCCCATCCTTCACTCAACACTTGCAACCATTGCAGATCAATTTCCCCAATCTCCAAACTGGGCAAATTCGACGCTTCATTTAACATGTTTTTTAATTTACTTTCAGGAACGAACAATTCCTTCACGAAACCAGTAGTACATCCGTTTTGTTTGTTATTAATTCCATTTAAAACTGAAGATGGAATAATACCGTTCTCCTTCAGCATCTCCACAACCAAAGCTATCGATTCCTTCACGGAATTATTTGTAGTCTTCAAAACAAGTTCCGGATGTTCGGGTTTCTCATAATCCTGATCAATGCCAGTAAATCCCTTAATCAAACCATCTCTAGCCTTCTTGTACAGCCCTTTGACGTCCCTTTGTTCGCACACACTCAACGGTGTGTCGACAAACACCTCGAAAAACGGCAAATTGTTATTCTCATGGATTTTCCTAGCCATTAATCGATTACTGAGAAACGGAGACACAAAACTGCATAAGCAAATCTGTCCGGAATCCGCGAATAATTGTGCCACTTCAGCGACACGTCGGATGTTCTCTTCACGGTCGTCCTTAGAGAAGCCTAAATTCTTGTTTAAGCCAGTGCGGACATTGTCTCCGTCTATGCTGTACGCTGGAATGCCTTTGGAGACGAGATATTCCTCAAGGGCGAAGGAAATCGTCGTTTTTCCAGCACCAGAGAGACCAGTAAACCATATGGTGCAGCCTCGGAAGCCTCTCTTATCAGACGAGCCAACAATTTGGCCTCTTTTCTCACGTGACACATGATGGAATTGAGCACTGATGTTGGTAGCAGCTTGGATGCTCTACAATTAAAAAGAAACAAGTGAAGATGTGAGGTTTTAGTAAAGTATTTACACACTTACCCAACGATTATTTTCAGGATTTGATGTCATTTCTTTCACATGTGTGTATACAGGTAACTTTCTATCGCAAGTTAACAGGTGTAGAGTAAGTAATGCACTGTTCTGATGAAATTGTAAAATTATTTTGTCGGAAATGAACAGTCCGGAAGATAAACGCGTAAGACGTAAGATGTTTGGAGAAAGTGGCGTTCCAAATATGAAATTATTGCTTTGTCGCCGCTATTTATTTTAAATTATACACAATATTTTTTTCGAAAAAATTGTTGTAATATGGATTTACTTGGATCAGGTGCAGCAGGTGGTCTAATTCGTTAATTATTGTTTGTCTTAATTTACCAAAACCTTTTTAAATAGAAAGATGTTGTCACTACTAAGTTTGAGTATATAATACATTATTTTGTGTTCACTCCATTATTTAAATAAATGATTTTACGGTTGTTTGCGCATAATTATTAACAAAATGTACAGTAAATAGGCTTAAAAACAGTTCCATGTGTTGACATTGAATTATTATACTTTTTTTGGAATTAGATAATACCTCTAATATCTGGGATTTAAAATGGAATTATTTTCTTTTTTGCTCTTTATTTGTTTTGGCTTTTACGTTCTTAAGTAAAAATAATTAAAGTACGTGTGCTTTTTTCTTAAATGGGCCAAATTGAAGGTTGATACAGATTTATATTGTTTTTATTTTCGTTTTTAAAAACCTTGGAAATTTCTACAATCTTTTTGGTTTATTTCCTTTTTAGTGATTGTTTTTTTTACAAAAAAATTAACAGGTTTATGAGTTTATTGATAATGGAAATATTAACATATCAAGAAATTATTGTATTTACAAGGGAAATGATGCATGAAATGTGCAAAATTTATTAAATTATCTCGGAATAATTGAAGCGCTACTTCTGGGGAAAATTTCATAATTTCGATAATTGTCTCTTGGCATTTCCAATTTACCTATTTAAAGGAGTTTTTCCTTTTCATCAAATTCACTTTAAAATTTTCGGAAAAATGGTATTCAAATTTTTAAAAATTTGAGATCATGCTGACATCTTTTTTAATTACTTTGCATTAACCATAGAAAACTGAAAACTTTATATTATACACGCAACCACGTGTGTAATCAAACAAACGTTGAAACGTCATTCCATTTTATTCAAACTTAAAATCCGTTACCATTTAGCGTGATAAAAGGTAATTTAATGCTAGTGTAGTGAAAATTTTAATTAAATTCAGTGGTATAACGCGTGACTAACACTCTTTAGAAACTATGGAACCTCAAAACAATGTACTCGATAACTATCACAAAGCCATGGAGGAATTGTATCGAGTCGATTTGGAAAAGAAGAAGAATTTATTGAAATATATCAAATTTACTAATACTATCTCAGATGGTGAATTGAAACCTGAACCTATGGAAACGGAAGATGTAATACGATTTATTTGACTATAAAAAGATCATGTTTTATATACTTATTTCTTCTTCTAGGACGACAACTACAATCAAATACTAGAATCCTTTCAAAGACAAATAGGAGTGCTCAAATTACTCGCAAAAAAGGCAAAATGTCCCGCTTCCAATTTGATTGATAAAATGTAATGGAGAGATATACCAGAATAGTAAGCTGCTTGTACATATGTTTCATTTATTGTTGTTTGTTACTAATCCATAATATTTGTTAAAATAAAGTAAAATCAATAGCCAAGTAATAACAATATACCTACATCTATGCACAATTATGTGTAACATTACATATCTTATAATTCAATATACAAAGATTTGTTCATAGTATTAATAAAGGTACATACGACGTTATTGTGCCATTTAACAATGAAATATTTAACATAAATTTATGTTTGTTTGCCAACCAAAGCTTCCAACAACCTTAGTTTTGCTTTGGTCTTTTTGTACAGCATATATACATTCTCCATTGGAGCCTTCTCTTCTTTCTGTATCATTTTCCCCGTCCGAAGCTGAAGATTTGCTTCAAACTCCTTTATTGTCCTTCTTAATTCCTTCTTCTCTTCCGTTACCAATTTCAATTGTTCGAACAATTCATCACGACTTAACGAATGCAGATTCTCACTTATCGATGTATCAGACGTGTCACTGTCGGTGCTATTCGATGGCATATTTGGCGTTTTGTCCGATTCACTTTCGAACGACTGTGAGGGAACAGGAGTAACAAACTCCATTGTCTCATTCTCGTGAATTGTGGCCAATTCGGCGCCCAAATTACCACCCTGCAACACAAGTAAATGAAATTAATGTAATCGTAAAGTGCAATTGTATCTTACGGGTGTAATTTTCGCAATCATTCGCTTCAATGTCCTATATCTGTCATAAAAAGGTCGCACCAAATCACGATCGTTTTTATTATTTGGTCGGCCATGAATTGATTCCAAGTACAAAAGTGCTTTTTGTATAGCAATTTTTTCTTCTAACAATTGATCAGAGGTCAATTCTTCAATAACGGAACCTCTTTTCGCCACTTCACGCTTTAATGTTAATTTCTGCAACATAAAAAACATGATTAAATTTAGTAATTCGATTGTAAACTGGAAAATATGAACCTTTTCTATCTCATTGATTGTGTCCTGCAGACTAACTTTGTCCACCTCCACTTTCCTCTTCACTCCGTCATCAATCAACGAACAGTTATTTGATATGTCCGTTAACTGTTTCTGTTCCTTTTTCAGTTTATTTAAATCCGCGTACAAACCCTTCAGTTGCTTATCATTCAGTTTATTAATATGAGAAGGTTTGAAGCCGTTCTTTATCTCAAACTCAGCCTCCTGTTTCTTAATCCTCTTCTTCGTACTATTGATCTGTTTATTAAGTTTCTGCAATCGTTCTTCCACCGGATTCGGATGTTTCTTGTCCAATGGAACATTCCTCTGCGCCACATCCGGATCCAGGTACAGACAATGTGTGGCAATAATCGAATTCCTCGGCGACGAGAGCAAACGATTCGAAGCCACCGATAAACTGGGCAACGTTTCCGTATTCTCGTTGATTTGTCGCGTTGGACAGGACAACAGCGGTTCCGAGCAGTCCACCTGTTCGTGCAAAGTGGTCAAATCCAGCACGGGGGAGACGGGCGTCTGCACCGGACTCGGAGACCGTTCCTTCTCCTTCTCATGCAACTGCAGAAAACTGGCAACTTTCGGTTCGTTACTCTCATGGGCGTGCACCTCTTGCGGCAGTGTAATTTTCCCATCCTTCTGTACAGTTTCTGGATGCGCTGAGAATTCCGGCTTGAATTTCGTCCGGGACACATACCGCATCTTTAGCCGTTTATGTGGCTGTGTCTTCTTGCTTTTCAGTGTCAATGGACGCGAGAAACGTTCGTGCGATCGCCGTTTCTCATGTTCGCAATCATCGTATGCGAAATTCTTCTCGTTGGTCACATTGTTTGCGGCACTGACCCGATTCGGGGACACGTTAATCTTCTCAATGGACGCGGATTTTTGGAAATCTTCGTTACTGTACACTCGCCGTATGGTGTGCTTTGTTTCAACGTACTTCTTTTGTGTTGGACGCTCCTCGGAATTCGACCGAATCACTTTCCGTTCCTGACACAGTGAGCTGATGCTTTCTTGGCGCTCTTTGCGTTTACGAGCCTTGCAGCACGCTTTTGCCTCGTCATAGGTACTCGGTAATGGGGATGATTTGCTAATTAGATTTGTTGGGATTATTCTCTTCGATTTACTATAATCGATGCGATTGTGGGGTTTTGGAGGTTCTTCTTTCCGTGTGGGCCCTTTCATGCTTCAACACTGAAATAACAACAGTTTTTGATTGATTGAAAACAATTTCATTGTGTCGTTGGACTGATGGCATTACAATAAACGAATATGGTTGTAATTTCGTGCGTAATTTATCGATCGGTGATAGATAATGTACAATTATCTCCATAAACAGACAAGCAATTGAAGCCCCATTAAAACTGTAATTCGTTGCCAATGCCATCGGCCATACAAACAAAAATCACTTTATTTACCTTATAAATATAAGAGGTGAGTTGTAATGTGAAACTAGACTTGTTAAATGCAATTAACTTGAACTATTTTTTAAGTAAATTCACTAATCGAATTGTAACGAGAGCAGTTTAAAGTAGTGGATTCATATCTCTATCGCGACACATCTCAAGTCTATGGTTGTTTCAGGAAATGTGTTGAGACCAGGCGCAATTTTAGCATGTGGCTAAATCACCACCACCTTAAACACGAATCTCTTGAATGGGCACGCTTTGGCCTCCAATTAGAAACCTGGAAAATTCAACACATAAAACACTAGAAAATTATTCTCGAATATTGGTGGGATATTTTTAGAAATTATATATGCGTAATGTTTGATGGGATTGCGTGCGACATTCACACTCGGCAGTGCCCCTTGCTTTCGGGGGTATGGAAATGATGGAGAATGACTGGATTCAAGTTGGATTTACGTAAAGGCGTGAGCCGTGTTTATTGACCATTGACAGGAGACTTGGTGCAATAGTAATGAAGTATTTAATAGAAAGTGGATGTATGATTGTAAAATGAGAAATTTACTTACGTTTCGCCATACTCCAGCCGAAAGTAAATATTTACAACAAAAAGAAAATATCGGAAATAGGAAACTGGTGTATTGTATTGTCGGAAATTCTGTCAACTGGCACAATATTATCGATCAGTGGACGCTTCTGGTGAGGTAGGATGGGATAGAAGCAAGATACGGACGCGTACGCAGCGCAACCAAGAATTAGCGCATACATTCACTAAACCGAACGTTTGAATGCAGATCTGTGCAGGGGAAGGCCGACGATTGATCTTTGAACATTGAAAATGATAGCCCAAATAGCACCTTTGTCCTTTATCTGGCCACATTCTATTACTAGTGAATGTAATCTCATTTATAAATTTAATGAGTGTGCATATTGCAGAGGAATCCGCTTTCGCCGATAGCAAATATGCGGCTATTAGACTATTTCAATTTTTTATAATTGCATTATAAAACGTTAAACATTTTTAGGATTTAATCAGGGGAACCGTTTACGAGCTAATTTCACTTAGAAAATGAACATTTTATTTAGCAATTTCGTAAAGCATTGAACTTGTCCGATTAATTTATGCACGTTTCGTTACGAAACAGTTCATAATGTTTATCGTAAAAAAGGAAGTTTTGCTGTTTCATTATGATTTTTATTTTAGTAATTTGCTTAATTTGAATGATAAAGATATTTATCATTGACAAAACATCATAAACTTTTGCTAAAAATATCGCAATTTAATTGTTGTCATTGCAAAATAAAAATGTAAGCAATTAAAATACTTTATTATCAAACTGTACATATATTAATATGAAAATTAAGTACATACACATACAAATTGTTTATATAAATATACAAAATTACAGAATACATTTACATTGGATTAAAAAACGATAAATAGGTACTATCCGTAGTTAAAATATGGTCAGTAATACAACTAGATACGTTAGTATGCGATTGAATCAGCTTGATATTCTTAATGCTAACTTTTACATTGAAAAAAGTAGGCACAAGATTGCAAAATAAAATTAAAAAAGGCCAAAATCTGTATGTACTACATCACAATTGTTTTGTTTCTCAACATTAGCAGCCAAATTCAATTCCACTAATGTATCAACACTGTTAATACTGACACCTTTAAGAATTTTCTGTGCTGCTAAACTGGTAAAATTAAATGTAAGGTCACTTAAACTGGGAAATTGTTGATTGCTATTCTCGCGTGTTAATGTGCGCTCCTTGTAGCAAATGTTCGGCTCCGAACCAATTATGTTCTTCTCTAAAAGTTTGCCATTTTCGAGTCCATAAAACGACTTCTCTAACGACGTCTTCGATCCCACCTCATTCTTAATGTACTTGCTGGTCGAAGACGTGGAAATCGCCTCAAAACTCTTTGTAGGACTCGGTGGATTACTGTCGTAGTTCTTAGAGAACTCTCGAAACGTGTTCGGTGAATCTGGATTCGAATTCGAATTAAATTGATTGTAGGAACTGGAGGAGACGTTCTTAATTAAATTGTGATAGCTTAAGCCATCACGACTCGGTAATTGCAATGATAATTTTCTGTTATTGTTCATGGCCTCGTTTTTATTCTCATTATTAATTGGCATTGTCTCTGTAAGTGGATCACGAGAATTATTCAAATTCACTTGCGATTCCTTCGATTGATTCGTATTTTTTGCTGTCGGGTATTTAACATCGCAACTCTCTCCCTGGCTAGCTGGTGCACTGGTAGCCGATGTACTCTCAATAATGCTCGTTTCCGTACCGTTGATTATAACTAAATTGGGGTTTTTCTCTGACTGGCCATTTTCGAACGTGATCACCGACCGTACCGGTGAATTCTGCACGAATATCTTCGTATTACTACTTGCACCACCATTTATTGTGGCCGTTGTGTTGGTTTTATTGTTCAAATTAATCCCTCCTTGATTTGTGGTCACTTGTAATGTGAACGAATTACTGTGAGGTATCGATGCAACTGTCGTACTTTTTTGCACTTGCTTCGTTTTACTAGTTGCTTCTTTACGTTGTTTCCTTCGCACTTCCAAACTGGTTTTCGGCGAGCCGTTCAATTGTCGATGGATTACAGTTTTATGTGACTCCAAACTAGATGGACCACTGGTTAATGAGCTGCCCGTTTTGCTGCTTTTATGCGACTCTATACTCGACGGTCCACTATTATCGATGCTGGATAAATTTTTTACTGGCGATTCAGCCGTATTGTCTGTCCCTTCGTCGCAACTGTTGTATTTATGACTAGTTTTCGTTACGGATTTTATTGTACTTTCGTTGCGGTCCTGTTTTGGAGAGCTATGTTTAACATCAACACTCTCCACGGCCACTTCTTCCGCTGAAGACGGTTTCGTTGTCTGTTTCGTAAGGTTTGTTCGACTCGATTTCCTCGAACTGTCCCTACTTCGGTACGTGTGCTTTCTAGGCAACGTGCTGGTCGCATACGAAGATGAGTTCACGTATCTGGAAAGAGGAGAATTCTCCCTCGAGGCCGGATACGAGGTGGCGAATGTCAGGTCGCTGGATAGCTGGCGGCGGTGTCGTGGCAACGTGGCGGATCGCGACGAACTGATGTCGCACGTCTCCAAATACGACGAAATGGAAATGCCAGATTCCTGCAACAAAGTTTCGTTGTAATAACGCGGTTATTGTTATCGAGTTTTACCTTTTCTGTGGCCGATGTTTGTGTTCCGACATTGTGCAAGTGGACCGCTTTCGAGTTGAACCATTCCGATGGCGGAAACTGGGCACTAAATGTACCGATGTGACACTGAGACCGCTTCGATCGTCTGAACAGTCTCGACAATAAAGATTCTTTCTCTAAAAAGGAATGACAATAAAAAACATTGCTAGAATGTTGTCGTGAGTGATTTACTTGGTGTTGGTGTAGAATCTCCACTATTCGGGTACTCAGTGCTGCTGCTGGTGTCCGCATAGTGCTTGGATATCGTCCTAGTTGAAGCGGACCGCCTTAACCGTCTGCTCGAATTCCACAACCGAAACGAACCACGTCTATCGGGGCTTCGGGGCGATGGAAATGAGGCTGATCGCCGTTTCGTTCGCGGATACAATATTTTATCGCTTGCATTCCCTAGAAATCAACAAGATAAAAACAAACATTTTATAATCACATATTTTTATTCGAAATCTACCTCCGCAAATGACGTCCGCCAAATTCGTTTGGATGCATTGGTGGGTGATGTTGCCATCGCGTATTGTCGCCATATCGCCATGTACCATAACCATCGCCTCTTCAGCGCTCATTAACATCGATTTATTCGTGGGTTCAATGCCGTTCTCGTCCCGTTTTCGATTACGTGACTGACTTCTCGACCGTCTCTTTTCCGGAGTGACAATAAAATACCCACTGGAAGTGTTGTAGAGTTTCCGTTCTTTCGTCAACTGGACCAGAGTGTCGTAAAGGGCATGTTCGCTGGGCGGTGAAACGTGTGGAAAAGCGAGAATTAACGCTTCACGAATCGTTTCAATCCCAGCGGGTCTTCCCTGACTGGACAAACGGAGAACAACGGCACAAACCGCTTCTGGGAGCGGTGTCCATTGCGTCTGAGCTACTGGAACTACTGTGCAATCCTCAATGTCCTCTGGGGAAGAAAACGAAAGCTTTAGAAAGGGATTTTGCGATTATGAGGAACAGATGTACCTAAAGCCACGATTTGATAACCTGGAGGCGGCTGTAACACTCTTCTAGCCCAGGCATTGCGTAAAATCTCCAAAGCGCACGGTTCGGAGCCCACAATCAACGCCCCAGGACTGATGTACCCATAATAGACGAGACTTTTTGTGGCACCGTTCAAAGCATTGTTCCACCAACATATCGAATTGGAGGACAGGAGACCCTAGAAAACAACAAAACCTATTTATGTTGTTCCCATAAATGGGTGAGAGAGTTGTAAATCACGGTACGAACAAATTGATTTCAAAACATCTATAAGAATCGATTTCTTTCTGTTTTCAAGTGCATAATTGATTTATAGATGCAATTGCACTTGTGTTCACTACTTTCCTATTCAAACTGCACATATATACTTAGAAAGTTAATTAAAATAAATAATTGTCAAGTACACTTGTGTATATGCAATATTGGAGGACTTTTTGCTGGAAATGAGCGATTGGCAAAGAGTGTGGGGTACTCCCATCTACCATAGAAAAAAACACCCATCATATTGTGTCACAGCTCCTGCTGTTATGAAAACGTGATGCTAAATACATTTTGCGCCTAATGTACTCGTTTATAATAAAACATGAAAGGTCAGAACGATTCCGCCTTTAAAATAACTCATTCACTACTTACAAACTGTTATATCTAATATATACCTAGTTAGGTGGTTTCGAAGAGAATCCTTTCTAACACGATGATAATTCACTTTTGCAACAAAACAAGCAACAACAACACCTTTGCCAGTCATAGTATCTCTTGAAGGAGGTACGAGAATTATCTAAATATGGAGATAATTTGCGAAAAGACATGTATATTAACCTTGGCTGCATTCGTATATGACCAAAACGCGAATTGAATCCTTGGCGATTGTTGCATGCAATATTAGAAGAATTGGCCTTAGACCGATTTTTTTTTGCAGTCGCTCGTAAATTCCGACTTGTATTTACAGACATAAAAATCCTTTGATTTGTTATGTATTTTCAAACCCACATGGAAAATGGTCATTAATATCGTTTTTAACTCGAATCACTGCTATCAATAACAGTTGGTTTTTTATCGGACAACTTCTTTCTAGACGGAATTTAAAAAGTATTAATTATGTATATCAGTTTTTTTTCATTATGTCACGTATTTTAAATACCTATTTACAACGCCCTGTTCATACACATAACGATGAAGAATTTTGTAATAAACTGGTTCGAGTGTCAGTTAATGGAATTAATGTCCACATGTCGATAATGTTTCGATATTTTTATTAATCAGGAAGTACTGATCCTTTCCTATAATGAGAAATTTCGAATGTCTATATTGAAAATGTACTAATTTCACCGATTTCGCGATAAATCAACGTATAAGCGCTAATTCTGTCACTAATAGACAAATTAATTAATTTCCGTTCGTAGTGCAGTCTTAAAAGTGCAACTAATTATCCTATTATGACTTTTCAGTCTCTGTGTAATGGCGCTTCCTCATTCAAATACTCAAATAAACAGTTAATTGCAAACATACCTCATAATATATTTCTATGTTAATTTAATTACGTCCATTAATAATCGAATGGAAAATGTATTAAATAAACATACACATACGACCACAAATTATCAAATCATGCATGCAGTAGTGAAATAATGCACCCATTTAAATGCATATTAAACTCTACACTGTTTTAAATTTTTCTAGTGCATTTTATTTCGAAATTAATAGTACAATTATTCAAACACACCCACTTATTATATTGAAGTGCGTGTGCATGTTCAACGAAACCGGTCCATTTCTGTATCTATTTTTATTATTTTTCAATTCAATCAACTCAACTTGAATGTAATAACTCTTATAGGCTTGCTCAAAAATAATTGCCTCTTTGGAATGCACACAACACGAGGATAATACGACAATTTTTTTTCTCATATCAATTAGATGTAATCTTTTTAACTGTAATAGTTTGCATAAAAATACACATATTATTTTATAACATTAGATCATATCAATTCGAGCTGCTGACATCATCTAGCCATAAGAAAAATTCGCGATTTGGCCCAAAGGCGAAGAATTAGCGAGTGCGAAGAGATTTTTGACCCGAACTTTGCATAACGTTATTTGATTTGATTGTTTATTAATAACAAGTTACAGCATTAATGATTTGACTGTTTCTATTTTTATAGTTTCCGAAATGAACAAATACACAGCAGATATAAATTCGAAGTATTCTTTGCAATAAAAAGTAAATAGCTGATTACAGACATAAATTCAGTACATTGAATACAAACGTTGGGCAATAAATAATGTGTGTCATAGATTATTTCTTTGACAATAAAATAAATAAGACAATTCAATACGAGAATTGGCTGTCTTGGGAAATATTGTTAAGAAATATTGTTATATGAACTGCAATTAACATGAAACGATTTTTCTATAAAGTTTATGTACTGAAAAATTTGCGATAACATTTTATTTGAATAAAATTAGCCTGAAACCGATTGCGATCGATGTGCAATTGAACAAAACCGATTTGTTTACCTACAGTTTTAAGATCAATCCAACTGATTTCATTAGAATATTACCTATCCAACATTAAAACCGATCACAATCGCCTATAATCAATTATAAAAGCCTATTACTTATTACAGATTGTAAATAAACAAGAAATATCGCTAGTACACGGTTATATAAATTCATCAAATCGATTCTCAAATGCCATTCTAATTCAATAGTCTTTTTATTACATTGGAAAAGTCACAACAATCACACTGCATGTGAGTGTAAATAGTCGATTTTATTCTTCCCATGCGAATTCATTTATTGAAAACCATTGCAACAGTCCATAACATCCCAAGTTGCGCCTCTTATTATTACACCGTCTAATTATCGTGGACATGGATGTAACTGTACTTGGATTTTTCATGTGTGACCTTAGCAAGGTTGCATTTTGATATATGTATGACTCAGTTCCTGGATCCTGTTTACCTAACAAAATCATTTCCCGTGTCTGTCGCGCTATATGAGACAGTATGGTTCGATTGTAGGTAGGTGAACAGAATCCAGATCATGGGTGTATATTACAAGGCTTTGACCTCAGTGCTTATTTTTTTTAAGTAAATCGCTCACCTGAAAGAGTAAATATCCATTCTCGTACATCCAAAAGTCGCCAGGATCAGCATTGCAGCCCTCCTTTCGCACCACAATCGCTAAACATTGATGCAACTGGATGCGACAGCCTGTGCTACGAGTCGAGTTCATTTTCAAGTGATCATCCTGCGAAAAAAAGGAATCCATGCTAATGAATACAGTTGGAAACTTCTAGGTCACCTCTAACGAGTCGAGAAAAACTCGTTTCGACCAATAATTGTTGCTAATTATGTGATTGATTAGGTAAAACGGTTTTTCGGCCACAAAGTAATGGAAAATTGTACCCTATTTTCCAAAAGAGAAACAAAACTATGTTTTATGATTATGTTGTTGGTTTATTGATTGTTTTCGTTTCAATTGAATGTGAATGAATATTTATTAAACTATTAATCACCAATGGTGTGTGCCTTTAACGAAATAGAGTCATTTCAAGTTGCAACTATATATTCTTTAATTACATTTAAATGGCTTTGTATGTCTTGGAGGCAGTAAATGTAAATTATTAATGTATTATTTACTTATATTGCACTTTTGTCGAGTTTTAATTATTTATTTGCAGTGATGAAAAATAAAAGTAAAAGTCGCACATTGTAAATTCGTTTTCTAGATGTAAACTTTTTTGTGTGTATGTACAGTGATTTTGTTAGTGTTCTTTTTCATCTCCCACATGTTTACAAACGCAAACACAATCACCCAACTTGCTACTTTGTAACATAAACACACAATTGTTCTCAAAAACGCACTCAATTCTTAATGAAAGTTCCATATAGAAATTTTGCTTACAGACATGAAAAAGCGTCCGTATTTCTTTACATATGGTAGATGTAAACAGATTGCATTTTACGCACATTAGTGTTACAGTATTATAGTGTGTGGCTCTCTCTTTAAGTGCCTTTGAGCGCACCTTTGAGCCATCACACTTGCATTTCCATATAAATTCATTCATTTAGCTATCGCTTCAAGTTTATGACAGTGGATTTGTGCGTAAAACACTTCATTAACATTAATATCGACCATTAACAGATGAAATGTAAATTTAATGTCTCAACTGTTGATTATAAAATTGGATTATTTAATTAAGTGGAGAGAATTTTCCGAAAAAAATGCGCTTATTTCCCTGTTTACCAACTTTCCCCCGTTGGTCGCGCATTTTTCTCACGCATTAATCCGAAAGTGAATTAATTTGAATGTAATCAAGGGAAACAATTCGCATGTTTTGATGAAAAATAAATTGTTTTAATGCTTTTAGAATAATGAGATGCTGCGAGTGCTGAAAGGCCTCTCTATTCATTCAATCATAAGTCGAATTACACGAAATCGATTTATTTGCAATTAAACGATGTGAATGAGTTTGCTTGAGATTATAAATGTAAATATATTTGCCTCGTCAAATCTGGGAGATTTGTAAACAATTGAAAATGATTGCTGAAAATTGGAATTACATGTGCAATTTAATGAGATGAAAGACTTTCCAATCATTATGATTAATTTTAAGGTGATGGGCCGACCTTTGCAAGGAAGTCTTAAATTTAAGCCGCAATTTGTCGGTAATATATTATTGTATTATTTTACATAAATAATGGGAGATGGTGAAAATCACTGGATTATACACATATTTGTATAAATATTTATAAGATTAAATTGCTATTAGAAGCGAACTGAACTGAAACGGATATATTCCTATATCAAAAAAATCGTAAATTACAAATCGGTTTAATTGGGTTTGTTAATTAATTTGCATTTCTCCAGTAAACGAGAGTCTACCACACACAATGGTACACAGAAAAATTGACAGAGGTAAACAATAATTGCATTAAAAGTTAATTTCTAATTTTCTGTAATCAATCATGGTCTTGTTTTTATGATTCGTATATGCTTAAAATTACATAGAATTACTTAGAGATTTGATTGATGGATTTGCCAGACACTGGGAGATTTTTTCCGCGTCGATCTGAATTCTGCGCCATTTTTCCTCAATTATTCAATTAGGTATTCATGCAAACCTTTTAATTATTCCTCCACAGAGTTATAACATTTTGAAAGTGATTTTAACACGAAAGTAACTTGCCAATTTGCATTGTTTTAATTACAATACACCCACGATGGGTTAGAAAATTAACGAAAGTCGTTAACACCTTGAGTAAATAACAAAAATACACAATGTAAAGTAACTTTTAAGTCTTTTGCTTTCAATTCACTCGACAAGAAGGCATGCAGGAATGGATTTGTGTGTGTTTGTGTGGGCTTGAATTGATATTTTCAATTAGTTGAATAAGTTGCAGCCAAAGAATTTATTATAGTAAATCTATTCGTGTGTCAAGTAGGAGAACAAGTGTATATCTAATAATAAAAGAGAGGAATAAATGAAATTATATAGAAATTTGTATTAATCAATTATGAAATTTATTGCCGCACCCGAATTTCCACGCTTCTAAATCATGCACCGGCCGCTCTGTGTGCCGTCTTTTATTATTTACTCGAAATGTACCGTTTTTCTTGTTACCACAACAAAATTAACTTGATTAATATTTAATTAACAGTTTATAGAAAAGCGGATTCAATCAAGCGATTTTTCGACCTTTCACAATTCTTAACTAAAAATCGAATTAGTTGCATAAAAACGTCAATTAAATTAAATTAGATGAACTAGTGTCAAAGTGTGCAAATTAACGGTATATACCTCTTCAATTTTTCATTAGGGCACGTCTAATTACCTTACTAATTATAGAAATTGATCGGCAAATTTTAGAAATCAAATGTGTATGGGATTATTATTTATGTGTAAATCTTTATACATTTCTAAGCGGTGCCCTGCAGGCGGTGATCCTTTAGAACAAAAGGTTACTTTAAACGTTTTCTTAAAAAATTGTTAATAATTGGAAAGCGCACTAAACATGCTCTTTAAAGTTTAAAAACTGCACACATTTAACAAAATGTATCTTGTACTTCTTCGTCCACATACAAACATAAAAAATAACAGGTGTAATGAACTCTCGTTTTGTGGAGATATGGTATCGTGATTCCATGGGAAAAAACAGTTTTGTACACAATTCTACGTGATTGTCTTAGACTTGGAATTGTATTGTGTGTGTATTACTTTTGTTTATATTGCAATAAAGTAGTACTAGGTACACACAGGTGGGTACCACCCCGAGTCCCAGTGCTACTCTAACGACATAATTGTCTTCAGACACAAAGAACTCGCTGGCAATTGTATACTTTTTATCGGAAATCTCTTCTCAGTATGTCTGAAGAGTTACAAGTTAGGCGGGAATCTGCCGAAATTCATTAGTTTTGGATATTAAAAAATTGTGCGTACCGTTTCGTTTAAATTAACTCCTCTATTACCGTCTTCCATTGTTCCTCGTTCAAATATTTACATACAATAAAACAATTTTCGATTATTAACGAGCTCAAGTCTCGCTGCTAGTCAAGTAGTCAAACTTCCTTGTTAAGTGCGGAAAAAATTCTTCGTACCATGAATTTTCACTGCATGAAATCCTTAACATTTAATTACGATAAATCGTGCAATATGTTATGTATTATCACAGGTTTTCCGCCACAAGTTGTCATGCAAAATCAAAGGTTAAACGGTCCAATATTATTACAAATATTCGAAGAGGTGAACGTTGGCTATCATAAATTTAAATTAAAATACATTCAAATACTAATAAATTCCGCTATTAAGTTTTATTGTGGCATATAGAAAATGCCGTGTACCTGTAGGCGTAAATCTTTTTTTTCGCTCATATAAATTCGTGTGTGATTATAAGAAAAAAAGCCGAAATTGTCGTGTGGTATAGACGAAACTTTCCTGTTTTATTTAATTCGATGTTATTTTCACATAATAGGACTTTCGCTTGATATTTCATTATTACGATTTTAATAATGCCTTTATATCGTAATTTTTGCAATCTGCATTAAACAAGACATTGTAACACGACGTCAACACAGACGGATGAATTTCAAGTGGAAATAACGAGTGTCGGAAGTGCATGCACCCATCATCCATAAACATAAAATCCTTAACATTAACATAAATTTGTTGCTGGAAATGGTCGGCTGCGTTGTGTGCGAGATCCCCTTGTGATAAGTTTTTCCATTTCATAGTAAAAACAGACCAATTTATTAAAAAAATCTACTTCATTAACCGACAATCGCGATTTTTTCTCGCAAAACAGCGGTTCATTAACGAAAAATCTGATCGATTATTAACACAATTCCTTCCACTAATTAGCCGAATTACTAATAATATCACTTATTAGTTATGTCGTTCATATATAATTTTCTTTTTAGAAAAGCGCTTTTTTAATCAATTAGTGTAAATATTTAGTTTGTACAACTGATACACTTTCCGCTTGTGGGAAATAATTATTACTTAATTATATAGATTATTCGGTTGCTTAATTAAATTTTCTTCCCATTCAATAATACCGGAATCTTAATAACTGACAGAAAACTCGTAAAGAATCGTGTTTACATGATGGAAAAGTCAAAGATCTCATTATTTATCTGAAATGCTATAGAAACGGTTTTCGATTTTTGAATATTCAATAATGCTCTACCGTTTTTCAATCATTTAGATTTAACCAACGAGAGAAGAAATAATGCGCGCAGAACCATCAGTTTGTCCACATTTCTAATTACCATAATAACTCGGACATTCGTGTAAAAAACTTGTCAAATCAAAAACTTGACACACTTTCTTTTGTTGTATGTCTAATATAGTGTGTTGTTTTCACTGGATCTCATCTCGACGGCTCTTCAACATCACCAATACAATAGAGATGCTATGCTCATAGTCTTAGATGAAAAAAAAAAACTCACATCGCATTGAAAAGGAATAAAAAGGATCGCGATCTGATAGGCGCATTATTTAGAGCTGTTGAAATTGCACTTATAACAGCACGAATTCATCATTATCCACTTGATATTGAACATATTTTTCGCACCATACGAAAGTGATACCAGTACCAAGATGAAGCTGTTTAAAATTGCTCGTGTCTATTTACACTAAGTACTCTTACTTAAATATGCCTCTGTAATTAGTGGCTATTGTAATGGTTCATTTCAAGACTCGGTTGACTAATAACAACAATTACTCTTGTTTGTAATTTTAATGCTCGACAAACAGACTCGTTTATATGGTGATTGCAATACATACAGCCTTGAGTTGCACCTGTTTTCTAACGTTGACAAAACTATTCCAATAAGTCGAATTGGTGCCGAATTATTAATTCCATTTTGCGTGTGGATGGATGTTTATTTTTAGTTTTGTTACGGTTTAGTGCATACCAAATCAATCATTTGAATTTCTATAAATAAATGCGGAGGTTGAGGTCATTATCAATTGGCTTAAATAATTAAGACGTTTCTGCGTGCGAACTCTCTTAATTGGAATAAAATATTCAATCACGACGAATTTCGTCAGACAAAGAGATGTGCCTTCTGTGTATCAGTTGGTGAGATTTTGCGACAAATATTCTTGTGTGTACTCGACTTGTTTCCACACACAGAACTGGTCCTGAAAACTGGAAGCTGTTTAATAGGACAATGTGGGGTTCTAATACCCGTTCATCGACCATTTCACTCATAATAAAACGATAAAAGTAGAATGTACATACTGGAATACGGTAAACAGTTCACTTTTAGATCATATATTCGAGTTTAGGAGTAAAAAATTTTAATACTTCCAACATCTAATGAAAATTTCTCTTTTTTTATATTAATTTTATAGCCCACCACTCGTTTGTACAATATATAAATATTCATTTATTATTTTAATTGCTTGTTTTTAAGGCTGAAAATTTATTGTACCTATATGTATGTATATAATTTTTTTTCTTAGTCTGGGTCATAAATAAGTGTATAAATTTTGTGTAATAAGAGTTGTAAATTAGGTGGAAAGTAAGAAAGTAATAGAAAAACGTAGTGAATTTAAATTATTTATTAAATGTCCGTTTAATAAGCCATGCACTCGCATATAAAATAGATATAATTAGGAAAAATAGTGGCAAAGGGAAATGGAGCCGATTTAAACGATTTGCATATATGGGCCTGTTGTTTCCTTTCGACAATAGCTTCTGCAACCGCACTTCATCCGTCATTAAAATCGCATATCGGCGATGATTTATTCGTATGATAATCATATATTATATTAGCACGTACGCATTAAGAGTTTATTTATGAATGGTGTGAAAATTATAAAAATTAGTCACGATTTTTTTAATGTCTTCCTATACGTGTACATGCGTTCAAATACTATGGTGCTATTTAATTAAAAAAACGTTTCGATTGTAATTTGCTTTTGGGTGTAAATGGAGAAATAATTATATTAGATTTTGTGTGAGATTGAAAAAAGAAAGAGTTTTTCTAATTAAAAGTACAGAGAGAAAAAGGCGAACATGTATGAGAATAGGAAAAGCGTTCCGGTTTATTAACGCTGGTTTTTAGGGTATACTCTTCCTAACTGGTTTAAGGAACCTTTTTGCTAGTTGAAATCGTGTCCATTGTGAACACACTCATAAATAAATGCAACATGCAATAAAATACAGTATAGTTGTACACTTGGTGTGTAGGTTTTCAATAGCACTAAATGTACCGTGTGGCTATTTATGCATGCACTTGTTTTTGACGTCCACAAGACGTTTTTCTCGCTTTTTCTTCGTGGTGGATTTTCTTCTACCACGAGGGCGGCGAGGTCGAAGCTCTCGCGCTTCTACCTTCCGGCTACCAACTTGTAATATTGCAAAATGATCGTCTTTATTGTTTACTATTATCTTATTAGCGATTCGCAGGAAAAGCGGTTTCCCATATTGCCTTTTGGCCTCGTGTGGGTTCATCAATTTGTTGATGGCAACTCGTGCGATTCTTTCCGGACAAATTCTTCACAAGTGTATTACAACAAATTATTATACAACAATTACAAAGTTAAACAAACACCATATGGTCGCTATTGTGCGCTTTGGTGAACACGTATGCTATTTGTTGACCGCAAAGAAAAGCGCACCATTCTCATGGCTTTACACATCGAATTTTTCGCTCTAATCTAGATCGAATTGCACAAATATGAGGCTAATTAAGAGAAATTAACGTGATTTTATGCGATTTGTGCATCGATAAGGAAGACTTTGTGGAAAAGTGACAGTTTAGGAAGGAAGACAACGTCATGACGGTTTCACCGAAATTCCTCAATGCCACATACATTGGCACATAGAAAAGCGTGATTCTAGTGACAGCCACGTAATTTCCCATTTGTAAGTAGGTGTTTTTTTCTTGTGTATCATCAGTAAATCATTAAGTGGCAAATGTTAAATTACTGTAACCAGATTAAAGACATCACGATGCGTTGTCGTCAATTGTACATAGAAAAACTTCCGCTTCCTAATTACATGAACACGCCGTAAATCTCTTAAATCTCGATCTTCTAACAGTACAAATATATTTCAACTTGTAAAACCTAATGTGTATGTTAATAAGCCATTGTGTTGTGTGCATGTACAAATTAAACGTTTTATGTTCCGTTGATTTTTTTGGCAAAAGCCCATTAATTGTGGAAAACGCTCCAACTGACTACAATCTCCTCGAAAATAGCACCTAATTACCGAACTCATTTAGAAGTCCGTCATGATGAGAATTGCTGTGTGTGTGAATGCTGAATGCTTCATAAGGATGGTGTTTTTATTTTCTATTGAAACTATGGAGAAAAAATGCGAGAAATGTACCATAATTGGATTAAAAATTGTTTCAATAAGTTTAATAATAACACAAGTAATAGGTGAAAATAAAATTGAAATATAGGAATACTGTTTAAGGCAATTGAAGAGAAAGGATTTATGTTATTTGAACAGCATATGTAGTACTATCATCGTACTACTGTGCGAGTACCAACATTTGCACATCTAAGTGTATTATCAAAATTCATGATGTGTACTTAATCTCCAAGTCTAAGTAATTATTTTTATTGACAGGCTAGAATTATTGAAATCCAATTCTATACGCTGAATTGGAAATCGTTTCGTATATATCTCGCGACTAATGATTTTTATTTTTCTTCTCTCGGGCAAAACAATGAGCAATAGAGAGTTTATTATTGCAATTGTATAGATAAAGCATTTGGTTGACAATCGTATAGTAAAAAGCGATTTATTATGAGTCTCTCTCGCCATAGTGTAACTGTGCACCTCTCTTCTGCCATGCGAAAAAATCCACCTAACTAATCATAACAATTTATTGTTGGGCTGGAAAAACATGAAATTGGCGTTAAATAGCGTTTGTGTGATAATATAATAGAAGTAGAAATGGTTTCCTACATAATCACACTTATTTACAACATTTCAATTGTACTTTAATTATATCCTAGTTGATATTTTATTTACTGTTGCTGCAACACTGCACAAACAAGGCATATACAAGCGAACATTTATTAATTGCTTAATTGAACAATTTGTTAATACATTTTTTTTTGTTAATCGCACCCAGACAAATAACCATGAAAACTCGCATCTGATAAATGATGATTAAATTTTAAGTGGCTGGTGCGTTATTCCTTAACGAACATCTCAATTGAGACAACTTTTCAGCTTTCCACAAAAACTATATCTACAAGTCTTAAGAACTTTCGTTTCGTTTATTTGTCGATCAATTTACATTGTTCCGGTGGGACGCGCCCCACATTTTGCCCCGTATATGGACACCGAAGCACTCTTAGAAGATAACCGAAATGGCAAACGTGACACTGTACTTATCCTGACATTTTTCCATAGACACGCGGAAAAATGCGCCTTTATTTGACTTAGAAATCGCCCACGAAAGTCATAGGTCACAGCATGGTGAAGCAGCGAGTCTTCTCTGCCCAACACCGAAACAATTACTTTTCCAGTGCGATAATTAGTGGATTTTTTCCGGTTTCATTTCATTCACGATCGGGCAAAAGCAGCAACTCACTTACGTTCCTGTACAAACTAATTAATCTGCAACATTTTATGTATTGTGTACACAATGGCGGCCTTTTATTTGCCGTAAATGGTAAGTTGCAACAGATCATGAGAAAAGTTGAATTGATATGCCCGTGAGAGATCGACTCCCCCACATTAGAAAGTAGGATGGATGTTTAATGATCGCATTTCCAGAGTAATTTCTCTCCGCTGATTTGTGTCCTTGATCGTACTTGGTAATCAATTTTATTATTATTTTAATACGTATGCGGTTTTCGTTGTATTTTGACCCCACACTCCGCACTGCTGTTGTTCCAAATTGCGAAATTCTATTCCGAATTGACATTGTTATTATTTTCGCATTGAAAGTTGGCGAAATAATCGAATAGTGCGCGTTTTACGCGTACATTTTAATGAAAGTTGTGTGATAGTTTTTGTGCGTTTCTTTTCAATTACCATTTCTTGATTTATGTTTTGTAATTAGATGGAGAATAAAGCGCGGTGGGTCAATGCGTGTGCAGGAAGTTAGACTATAATTGGACTTTAATTAGACCAGTGAGCTGCTGGCTTTTTTATCAGACGCACTCGACGCGACTTTTAATTACGGGGATGATAACATAGAAGAGAGAAAGAGTTTTCTCTTGGGTTTCCGCAACATGAGACTGTAATAGACACTGGAAACGGGTATTAAATGGGCTCACGTGACTATTGGTATCGGTCTTCTCGGTCCATTGCTTGAAAAAATTCTCTATTCGGTATGAATAAATAATACCTGTACCAACTGTTCTTCTGCT
This sequence comes from Silvanus unidentatus, assembly GCA_963930825.1. NCBI lineage: Eukaryota > Metazoa > Arthropoda > Insecta > Coleoptera > Silvanidae > Silvanus > Silvanus unidentatus. The sequence continues at coordinate 5,583,562 of OZ005758.1, forward strand.
TCAATGAGCAGCTGTGGAACGGCCTTGGTGTTTTATTATTAATTTGTAAATGCACTCAATGAACTTATTCACGTATTTTGGATATTTACCCTCTAGGAGAGCGATCAATTTGTAGAGAGGGACGTGCAGAGGACGGCGACGTCGCGATGATGACTAACGTTCACAGACACTGGAATAGACAGAAGAGGGTCCAGAAAGTCGCTCCCGTATCCAGACACACGGAACCGAAAATATCGAAGCCAAAACACGCGCCTCTGGTGATGAAGGGGGAGGAAATACTGATGCCGAATGCCAATTGGAACATATTGATGTGTGCATTTGTGGGGGCATTTCGCAACTAGGCTTTTTAATGAACATTTCATCACTTTTCTGTATCGATTTAAGCTTTTTTTACGTTGTATATAGACATTAATTCGATAATCAGGTAGTAAACAGTGTAATTACGTTAAGAGAAATCTTATTAGACAATCATAACTATTGACAATGAGATTTATAGATTTTTTTTGTAGTTTTTGATAATTTACTTACACTTTCACATTATAATTTTACAATAGTAAAATTAATTAATCAGCAGGTTTAAATTATAATTAATTCGTTAAGAATGGTGAACAAAAATCGAGATGGAGCGCATTTTTATAACATAATAATGAAAAAAGGTGTTACGAAATATGAACAAATTGTTTTCCGTTTTTTTAAAGTAATGTGAATAGTGTTATGTAAGATTATAAAGAACAATTAAATAATTTTTCCAGCAACCTTGTCTATTAGTCAGCACAAGTTATTTATAAACAAGTTAACGGAATTTATTTATTTACGGAAAAATTATAATATTAAATTACACAGTAATTAAAGTGTAAGGTGTAAATTAGAGGGAAAAAAATAGGTAACTGACCCAGAATAAATGCACTTTCATATGATTGTTATTAAGTGCTATTTTTGTGCATGTCAAACGAAAACAGCTCGTTAAGTGCTTTTCACTGACAGATTTTTCATATTCCTCACATATTGAATGATAAATTTTTCTATTATATAAAGTTGTAATTTTAGTGCAATCTGCAAGAAATAAATTGTAAAACTCACGTTTTCATAACATTTAATAAACTGTTATTAATTTAATTAGAAAGAAATTTCGTATTCCCGATTTTTTCTTGAGATACTTACCTACACTTATAATCGACGATATTTATGATTTATAATATTTTATAAAAAAACTTTTTCAGAGTGAAATCTCATAAAACGTGAATAAAAACACCTTAATCAAATTAAAATTAATTACATTTTTGCTTAAAACAAACTTCAGTCTTGCACTGAATCTCGATTTAATTGTTATTTTGTTTAGGCGATAAGAATTTAAAGTGTTTTCAATAATAAGAAAAAACGTGCACACTTTCATGAAGATTCACTTTCAAAATTATTACTAAAAATCTTATTAAGATGAACAAGCAATGCTTAAACTGTATAATTACACACCTTCTGAGTGAAGTTTATAATAAACTTTGTCAAAATTAGAATCGCCTGATCTTTTGCGATGGGAAAGACAGGGTTTTCCGGGCAATAAACAATTAATTATTATTTATGAGCCCTGTCAGTGTGTCGTTTTCATTACAGAACCTATAATTATACAATCAATTGCTTAGAATCCCATTTAAATAAATCAAGATCGATTTGGCGACCTAGAAAACCGCCTCAATTTCGGAACCAATTCACTTTTAGTGATTTGCGACCGATGTTTGAACTAGAAGGGAATTTAGATAAAAATTACCAATTAAACGTCTTCACGACATCGCGCTTTCGAAACTCGTGCCTCTCCACACATCAAATTGATTTGTATATCAATAAAATTGTGCGACACCACAAATATTATGGCCGGAGAGTGAAACGAGATTTTCGGTGCGGCATTTTCATCTTCTCTCAATTTGTCTCACGCACCGATCCATTCAACCGAATCGGTTATTTGCGGATTTTTTTCAATTGCAATACCTTTAAGATTAACACGTTAAAGGTGTGCTCTGGCTCCATTTCATTTGAGAAATTGGCCAAAATTGGCTCGAATTGTGGCCCACTTGCAAAATAACAATTATTACTACGTATTATTTCTCCATTTCCTCAACAATTCATTAAAACAAAGACAAATTAACGTGTATATTCATGAAAATGTTGCGTAACGGCCGAAACAAAGTGCAACAATCATTTCTCTAAGCTCGAGTTCTGTAAAACTTTTCAAACGATTGTTTTTAAACACAGTTGTTTTCTTTTCTGCTCAAATTAAGTAACTTAATTGTATGTGTATTGTAATTACTGGCATTACACATAAATAATAGATGTGTGTGCACTTGTATATAATTAATTGTAAATTGTTGTCCGAAAAAAACAAATCTAAAAATGGTTGTCCATTTTCAGATCGCACCAAATAAGGAAGAAACTCAAGAGTCAAGGCTAGAGAGACAAAACCTTTTTAATAAATCGCACCGTAATTAGCGATTTAACCTCCTGTAGGTTGCAATTTTTTATCAAGTGATTTATTAGAAATGACGAAAACTGCTGTTGAATCACTGTTTTGGAAGATGTTCAGGGTTAGAGCTGTCCGGTTAATGCGATGTTTTTCAACAAGTTCTCTTGTGATTTTTATTAGAGCGTCCACTTTCACATCATCAAACATAACTTTAACTGTTTCCATACAAATAATAAACTTTATATTATGTTATTTTTAGACGGGGGATAACGGTCAAAACATGCTTACCTCATTTTTAATCTCTTATTTCTACTGGATTACTAATTTGTAACTAATTACCCTGTCACGCATATTTCATAATCCATCTAATTAATTCGCTACGTTTTGAATATTCCAATTGGATTATATTTGATTTTCTGGGCCGAGAGAGTCAAAGTTCCTTGCACTCCATGGCTTTATTTCATCAAGTGCATATCCGTTCGCACCTTCAGATTTTCACTTATTACTTCTTCGTTTATTTCGCATTTTCCGTTGCATATATGCAAATGGATTTCTAAAAAAGTCCAAATCGAATCGGCCGCTCGCATTACATGAAACCGATGTAATACAATCACTTTCTACGTCTTGATGGTGTACAGTAGTTGGAAAAATTCAACAATTGCGTTTACAATGGAAGGTCGTAGAAAATAAAGGCTCGTCATAATAATAAGTTTCAAGTTCGTTTGTTTGGGTTCGATTTTTTACCAATAAACTTGTGGTCAAGTATATTGTTTATTGACGATATAATATAGCCTACATTTGGGTGAAATTATTAAATATTCGAAAGTACTATAAACATTGTCTAAATACACGAAATTAAAAAACAGCAGCTCAAAAGCCATTTAAAATTCACTTAACATTCGTCGATATGCAGATTCTTCTCGCGAAATGTTTAACCGCTTATTAATCAATTTCATAGGCATTAAGTCATTAAAATGAGTAGTAATTAAATTTCTTCTTAAAAGTGCAATTTCCAGTCGCATCACAGAAAAGTGTCACATAATTATGTAGAAAGCCCGATGAAGCTTTTAACTTCGTCATTTTATTTACGTTTTTTTTCTCTTAAGTTTAGATGTGGATCTAATTTTATTCGGGCAGCCGAATTTATTGCACACTCAAATCAGTTATTGTTTTTCCACAATATTAGACCCCTTGGGGGCTCCTTTAACGACCGCATGCATTTCCGATAACTAATTGATGTGTAGGCCACAAAATTACTTTCTTGTACAATTCCAACTCTGTATTTATTCTCTTTTTTTCATAATTATCTGATAAGAGTGAAGCCATTCAAGCTGGTAATTGGAATTAATTACGTAAATTGCGGTATTTTCACTCTAGCTGTATTGTTTTTAAAAACTCGTCCACTATTTGTCGTCTAAATGCACACAATATAAACAAAATGCATACAATTTCTTAGTCAATAGAGCTTGAAATCAGATTAATAAGAAAAGTTGTGTTTAAAGTATTTTTGCATCATACTGGAACGACCGATAAGACATACTGAAATGTGGCACGTTTTCGTTATTCAGGATCGTCTGTTTCCTGAAATTTGCGAAAAGTTGTGATGTAAAAATGTGGCACGTTTTGTAAGCGCGTTTTGTCGCTCTTGTGTTAATTACAAGAATTCACGTCTAAGAAGGTCGCTAATGTTTATACAGTTGAGTAAACCACTTAAGTCATCCAAGGTATTTTTAATTTACGGGTATTAGTATTAGAGTTTGGACCCTTTCATTTTTTCATAAATCCACCTTGATTTACTATGTAAATTGTGCAGTTAATTTTGCGTCATATCGCCATTTCGTCATCATTCTTGCATTTTAACGTTTAATATTCGTAATAAGCGAATAAAAATTTATTTACTTGTCCACCTCTGTGCGATTGAAAGTGGAAATTTATGCCTTTTAAACTACGTCCCGCTGACATCAGCGTTCTACGTATGAAAATTACGTACATGGTACACTCTCAGACTATCAATTTCGCGTTTAATAACTCGTATATCCATACCGTTTTTCACATTACACTTGCTGTGAACAAATACAAGACCGAATACAATGGGTAAAATATGTTGGACAAGAATGTTCACATGCAATAAAATAGAAAAATGATTTATATATGCACGGGTATTGAATAAAATATGTCAGTAGTACAATTTTAATACTGTATCAAGTTTCTATAATTGAGACATTTGAAACAAGGAAATGGATATTGTTCTCTTTTCCACCATTATTAATAATAATCAGTTTTATTCGAAAAACATGAATATTAAACATTTTGTGCGCGAAATTTGCCCCAAGGAACGGAGGATAGATACCAATCGGTATTGTGAAAAGTTTCCCCATTTCTAATTCTTATATAAACGATCGATCACTTAGGCTCTATTTGCAATAAATGGACTCTCTTTCTTTCCATGTTTTCAATTCGTTTATGGTTTATTGTTGGCCCATATGGAAAAGGCACATCGAATCTAAGACTGGTCACGTTTTACCAATGAAACACAGTCATTTAAATATTCGGCATTTTTATTTCTAATCGTGTGTATCATTTCCATCATGTCAAAAAGTTATTATCAATCGATAAATCCATTATGCAATTAAAAACAATTTCTATTGTGTATAGAGAAATGTTTGTTTAAACGCATGTATAACTGTGTGTGTGTTTAAAGAAAAATATGTTTCTTTTTCAACAACAGTCCGTCAAGAATATGCCAAATTTCTATAATTACAAGCTTTCATTTTGTATAGATTGTGGGAATTATTGTTTCGGCTCATATATGTGTCCTTTTATTCGCGCTAAGCGTGTCATTAACGCACGTTTTGATTATTTTCTCGGGACAATTAATAAAAGGGCCACAAGAAAGTGTCCGGCTGAATAGAAAATCTCATACCGAGAGATATTTATCCACATTTATCGAACGGAAACAATTTATACTGTTGACTGATTTCTAAAATCCATTTTATTGAAATGATTAAGTAAATTTATTCAAAATAAAGCATTATTCATTATCTAAGAGTGTAACAACGAGAGTCCACAGAGCGCGTACAAGCAAATACCGTTACAAGATGTGCATTGAGAGAATAATAAAAAATTCTACACAAGACAAGTGCGATGAGTAAAGAAAGTTATCATTCGCGAATCCATATAAGTATGATTTTTTCTAAAATCCCATTTCTCACATTTTATGCTTGAAAACGGCTCGAACAAAGAGACCCAGACTGCATTGGTTGGTCTGTTATTTGCGAGATATAGACCTCTATTTCGCGTGAATTTTAAATGCTCTACTATACAATTTTATAGTGAATATAGAAAAAAAATACGAAAGAAATGAATCAGGGGCGTGCAAAATTTCTCACGTTTATAATTTCTTCTCGATAGATTTTTACCATATCACATCTATTTTATAATGGGCAATTGAAGCGCGGCACTATTTAAGCATTTCACAAAATATATTTTCACCGCGGTTTTGCAACAACAAAAGAGAGACGCAACTGAAAAATCGTTATGTGGGAGTCCGTTATATATTATTACAATTTAAACCGCAAAATGATGAATTCACATGCTCATTTTTCCATTTGACCTTTACTTATGGATTATTAAGAGAAATGCACAGAACTGTAAACTGATACAGTTACAGATTCACATTCATATTAGGCATTTGGTGGATTCTCGCTCCATTGTGAGTTTGAAAGTATTTTTCGAACAAAACCCGCTTTTCAGAAACATAATTATATAATGGCATTATAATACCCATGATGATTGTGTAATAATTATTTTCGGAGATGTTCAAAAACTGTTAGATCCGCGAATGAGTTGCGCTTTCAGCACCCAAAATCCGCAACTTCAAGGACTGTTTTTTTATCTCATTGGACCGTCCAGGAAGTGCAGAAAATGCAAACATACATTTTCACACCTATTTCAGTAAATAATATTCGTTAACCTGCATTTCGTAGCCTTATAGATGTCAAGTTTCTTGATTCGAACCACGTATTCATGTCAATGTTATGAAAATAAATCTCGCAACCATCTGCAATAATTCTACACATTTTCTCTCTTATCTGTTCGAGATGGCCTTTTGTATGGACAGTGTAAGTGTCCAGTTTTTTGTTAACTCTTCACTTACCTAGGTGGGCCAATTGGTTGAAAATAAAACGACACCCGCTAACCCCTGGATCAAATAGAAACTTAGCACTGGTATTAGATTTGGTGAAGAGTCCAAGAAAATCGCACTGAAGAACACCCCGAATTAAAGTCGTCTGGAAAAAGTTTGGTGAAGAGTCGCCAATGGACGAGCGCACAACAATAACATACCTGTTGAACGAGTAAAGGTAAGCAAAGAACTGGAAGCGACAGCGGCAGGTAAGAATACAACACACAGAGACAGAACGGAGAGGTAATACTGCTGCATTAGAGGTAGGGTTTTATAATATTAACGTTGGTCGTGCAAAGTACCTCTCCGATGGAATTTGTATAATAATTTTTGAGAGAATGTTATGCCTGGTAACCGGTTTCTTGTTTAGGCTGAAAGTCCAGGTTTGTTCCAAGGAGAGATGCTGTATGTGCTACTCATTACAGCATTCGCAACGATATGCCCGCTTTTCTAGGGCCGAACGATCGAGATGTTGTTTAATTTGTGCGGTTTCCTCAAAACTGTGCTTAATTTGGGGGTAATTTTCGGATGTCTGTTTTGAAACTTGGAAATACGGTCTAATAGCCAAAAAAATGAGAAGCTTTTTATTGATAATATTTTATAGTTCCATGGAATGGATTCAATTTTGATGGATTTATCTTGTATGAAAAGTCGAAGAGAGGCCACTAACCATCGCTAATTGCACAATAACTATAACAAACATCTCATCGTACTTATGCTAAATTATAGGCAAGATGAATCAGTTTGCTGGATAAAAAAAATTAAATACAATTCCCATTTACAAACAAACGTTATGAATGATAATTATTTTAATTTCAAAGCGTTTAGCCATAGAGGAGTGTATTTGCGGTAACAAATTTTATGAGACTTTTTGAGATCTTTTTCTAGTATGGGATAAAAGATAAATGATAAAGAAATTAAACGTAAATACCTACAAACAATTATTAGCATATGGTTATTAATAAAACTGTACATTTTCAGCTAATTGAATTTTTCTGGTTAACTTTTTTAGATTGCAAAAAATTTAAATTCCAAATGCTTGTGTTAAAGGACAACATTACTCGGTAAAATACCAAATTCGTACTTTTTATTCCATTTACAAGTACAGTCTTTTCCCCAACTCTCCAATAACTTAATCTGATAAATAACTTTCTTGATATTCCTGTTTTAATAATATTTTATATTCATTTCGTAATTGATTTGAATAATAAGTGATTTGAACTTGTAAATTTATTCCCAGTCTATAATGTAGGTGTGTATTTGAGTTGAGTCCAAGTACACTTTCCACATATCAATTCCTTCAGCTCAAAAACAGCTCGGATCTCATTAGAGCGCTTTTCTCCAACATAACTTTGGAAAAAATCCAGTAAATTAGCACAAACCGGCCACCTGAATTCACGTCTTACATAATTCTCTCTAAATGTTCATTAAATGCGTTATGCAAACTCATTAAGGAGCCTTCTTCTTACGTTTCCGCGCGAGATGAATGTATTTCCCGTCACATTTTTTTCAAGACAATATATCCAAATTAAAATAATGATGTAATGGGTGGCGTTTTTCAAGTTTATTGACTTGCGGCTAAATACATACAATTGTCCAGTCTCGCATATATGCGTGCCTGCATTAATTTTGTCACTTTTTCGGTGTTAAGTGAAAGTGCAACTGGCATATGCAAATAAAATCGATTTGGTGACCGTTTCGTTTCAGCGCCAATTATTCTATAGGCCGATTTGGGATCAGTTTCTGATTTTCTCGGTGAGGAAGCAGGAAGAAAAGAAACGTTTGTTATGTTATATAAATGTATTCACAGGACAATACACATATTAAATTTTTGTTCTTAATACTAAACTAAAAAATTCTATAACTAGAAAATACAAATGATTATTTCATCAATAAAAAGGATATTATTCTTTTGAGTGGATACTAAAATTTAATTAGATTCACACGCACACATTTTATCAAGATTTTTTCATTTTATAGAAATTCAACGAATATGTTCAAGTATTGCTATAATATAAATGGAATGATTCAATGATCGATTTTCATGGGATTTTACAAATGAACGAATTTTCAAAAAAAGTATCCACTCAAAAATAATATATGTACAAGTATTTTTAAGATTGCTTTTCAAATTGGTTTCTTTTTCTTTCATTTTGAAACATTCACTAAAAATGTGTAAAAAATATATATACATTTTTATTTTGTTATTTCTAGTACTAGAAAAATGGTTTTTTAGATCGTAAATCACTTATTATGTATCATTTCTGTGCAGTTTTCCGTGTTATTCCTTCGACATTTGGGTGAAAGCGTTCAATAATATCTCGGATTGATTATACATCGTTACACAAAGACAAAAGCTGATAAGTTTATTGCACGAATTGAAAAAATGGAACAAAGGGTTGATGGAATGTTTGATTCGTTTTTTGTTTTGTTTGGTAAAGAAAACTAAAACATGCACAAAAAAGATATATAATATTACGGTAATTAAGACAATAAATAAATAAATAATAAATAATAGAAAAAAAAGGGGACTAAACCTATATTACAATAAAAAATGTGGCTGCCCAAAAGTGTGGCCTGGAAGAGATTTTTTCCCTCATTCACAATATATAAATTAATAAATTACACAGAATTAAAAAACGACCTAATTAATATCTATTTTTTTAAAATATTTGGCATCATTTTCTCATCTTATAATTCTTTTCTTTAATTCATTAGACTTATATAAATAATTTTATTCTTATTTGTTTTCATTTTTATTCTGAAGATCAAGTGAAAATGGTGACTAACACTATACAATAATTTTTTATTTTGTAGGCATGATAAGAACACTATAAATATTTGTTATTTCTTTTCTTTATGTCAAAAATATATTTTTAAAACTACAAAAGATAAATGCACACATTTAGGTATATTTTTTCCATTTTGTTTTTTCATTCTCTTATCATCATATTTTTAAAATTCATGTACAACATTATTATGTGGGCCTCTCTCTGTATATAATTCGCATAATAATACATATTTGGAAAAATAAAAACCAGACGACGAGAAAAATTTTACAATAAATTCGAGTTTTTATTTTTCACAAGCATATTTTGTTTTCATTTCGTTTCATATTATTTTATACACCATAATAAAACACTTTTTAGGGCCGAGTTTTCACGTTGACCAAAAATATATATTCTTTTACGTGAAACAAGGCTACAAAAGGCAAAATTGTGGACTATTTGCATGAAATAAATTTTCTGTTCTCTCTGTACACAAACATCTTTAATTCATTTTTTGGAAAAGGAAAAATGTACACAGTTTTACGCTTTTGCCATCAGAGAAGAAGAGTGTTCACTTATACAATTTTTATTTCTTTGTTTAATATAAAACCTACCTAATGATAAATTATCTAAATCAATAGCTAAACTAAAATTACGTTGTAGTTTATACATCTATATAGCTGTGATTAACTTTTTTATATTTAAAAATGAGTTACGGATTAGCGCGGGTCTATAAATTTATCTTTGTACTTTTTGTAAATTTGTGATTTGTTTCTTATAACTTCCATTGAGATCATCGAGGCACTGAATTGTGTGTAGTATTTTTTTTCTTATTCTTCATTTACTTTGTGTATTTTCATTTTAGAAAATTTAGATAATTGCGTTTGCTCGTTTTTATACTCTTATACAATTCGTTCTCATAAAAAATGACTAAAAAAATAAAGAGGCAAACATTATGGCAATCATTATATATGTACAATACAAAAACAATCATCTAAACTTTATATTATAACAATATATATCATAAATTGTAAGCAATTATTACACAAAATTCCAATAAATAAAACACTCCTAGTAAACGACTAAAAATGAAACAAACGACAATGACACTTTGTAGGAATGTATGTGGGACACTAATTTGCGCCAAATTAACTGGACATCGATTTGCTGTAAGGACCTGTAACTGTACAAGAGGACAATGAGCACATTGTTGTCAGTGAATCTGTTGGAATTGCACTAGCAGACCGCGTCATCACGTTCGCTCCATCAACATTCGTTTTCTCTTTAATTCTAAGCATTCGCATCGCCTTGTCAAGCTCATTAAAGCCATGCTGGGGTTTGTTTAAAGCTCGATGCTGATAGAAAACAAGGGAAATTCGGGTTGGTGCTAGTCTATTGGGATGTGCTAAAGCGGTTGTAGCATGTACTTCATGTTTCGCATACTCAAACAAAACACTACCGTGCTGCAAAGCAATTGCAACGCCACCAGTCTCCGGATCCTCCATTTGGAGTTCTTTTTCAAGACAATTTTGTTGCATCTCCTTCAAAATTGCCCGTTTGGGCTTAAAAAACGCACAAAAACTAGAAAAATACCTCGATCGAGTCGGATTTGTGCTGGTGATATGTCCGTTTTGTATTTCCATTGAATCTAAATTTGAGGTAGAAGCAGATGGCAACAAAACAACTTTCTCATTTCTCAATTCCATACTCTTTCGTCTCTTGCCTGTTTTGATATTCATCAAACAGACACTACTACTTTGTAATTCAAACCTGGACAAAAACAAACACATAAAAATACTGCACTCAATATGACTAGACAAAGGAACACTTACTTGCGACCGATTTCGATGCTTCCCGTTTGGTACTTTTTCAACTGGTCCATTCTGGAGTCGAACTCGTCGCTCTCTTCGAGCACATACAATGGCAGTACGTGAAATTGCTCATTATTCGGATTACGGTATTTGGTTAGCGTCACAACAACCGTACACCCGTTCTCCATGTTGTGTGTATCTTTGTGGGCATGGGCACAGAAGTCCATACAAGCGGTCACACCGGAAAATGGTCTACCTCGATTCCTCCCCAAACGGCAATCCGATGCTATTGTCTCGAAGTGGCACTGATTGTTGAACGAATGCGGCACTAATCGCCGGTACAATGGCGATAAATAATCCGCCAATTGTTGGAGATGCTCTTCGACCGTTTCTTCAGCACTTTTCAAACGTAAACGGAATTTACGGACACTCTTTGAACGGGTGAATTTACAACCGTTGTAATACATGCTCCAAGAACAGCCAAACGAAAAACTCGCTCCACAAGTCGCAGGATTCTGCCCTTGGCATTGGCAGGATTTGTCCGCATTTGAAGCACAACGTCGCTTCGTTGGTGTGGCAAATTTATTCAGTTTTTCCGTTAGTAAATCGTACAATTCGTCCGCTTTGTGCTTGAACAGTCCATCCCAGACCACTATACAAACTATGATAAACGCTGAAGAGCATGAATGACCTTTCCGGTGTTTGACAATCACTAAAAACTTCTCATTTGTGCTAGAACGGCGCAAAATCTAAAAAACAACATGTATGAATAAAGTTTGCATGATTGACCGCTTAATGTACTTACCCAGCGGTCTAACGGACATCCAGTGGCGTTTTTCCCTTCCTTCCCGGTGTAACGAACCTTTTCAATGCGGATTGCTTTGCCAGACATGCCAGTTCTGCACTCGAAATCGTATCGCAGATTGCGCAAATTATTTGAACAACCTAAACATAAACAGAAATTAACTCCTTTGCATGACACTGTCATGGGTTTTTACTACCTAAATGGGTGTAATAAGCGCCCGAGTCGTGCCCTTGTGGCAGACAAAAGCAGTGCGTTGTTTGCGGAATGTTGTCAGTTGTGGAACGATTTAAGCCTTGCGAAAATATGTGACTCTCTTGAGAGCGTCGCGGATTTTCCCCAGCAGTATCACGTGGATCTTGTCTCGACATAAAAGCAGTTTTATAGCTACATTTGGTTGCATTTTTTGGCAATTGTTTATTTATATCACATTTCAAATTGGAATTATATGTTGTGTTCACTGTTGCGAATTCCCTTCTTATCTTTTGTCCTAATAAATCGGACAATGGCACCGAGGAGTTATTGGAATTTTCCTTATTGCCACCATCACCACTTGTCGTAGAATTCAAGTGGGGATGGTGGCTATACCATAAAAAATGACCGGTAGGTGTATTCTGTTGTTCAACACTTTTCTCATCCATCTTGCCGCTCCCGTCAACTTGTTGCTTGTTTAATATCATCGTTTTTATACGCGTATTCAAGTTAACTTTGTCTGCCGCTGTAAAAGCCATCTTGTTCGGTGATTGATTCATGTCATGCTGTTGTTGCATACTGTAATGGTCCTCCGTCTGTTGGTTGTAATTCTGCTCATTTTTGGCACTGTTGTTGTCCGAATTGTCGTGCTGTTCCCACAACATCTCCTGATTTTGCCATTGCGGCTCGTGACTCGGTCCGCCACTATACTGTCCACTGCCTGGGTACCCACTAGAGCTGTGTGAAACTAGCTGCGGACTGCTGATCACTTGTGGATACCCAGGCTTGGCGTTTCCCGAATTCGCGTTCACATAATTCGTTGGATTTGAGGTAGGACTAAAGGTGGCAGTTGACGTGAACACCGTGTTATTTTGAGGTGGTTGCGGTTGTTGTTGTTGCTGCTGCTGCGACTGTTGCGGCTGATTGTTAAAGTTTTGGTTCGGTGTTGGTGGATTTACACTGTTCACTGAACTTGGACGCGACTGTTGCGAATTGTCCGTGTTGCCTGTCGGCGTCGTTGATGGCGGTATAAAATTCGGATTCTGAATATTGTACTCTTGGTACTGACGATTGGCGTTGGTTTGTTGCGTTGGTACGGGACTAGGGGTGTGCGAGTAGGTATTACCTCGCGGTGTCAACTGCGACTGTTGATTTGGAACGCTCGGTGGCCGAGCACTGGTCAGCACTTGAACGGCGCCCGTGTAGAACGTGTTCGTTTCGAATGCTGGCTGCTGATAAGTGGTTTGGTAGATGCCATTTGGGTACTGTTGGTAACCATCGATTGTTGATTGACTAGCGGTCGGTATTTGCTGAATGAATTGACCTTGGGGCCATCCTGCATCCACAAATACGAATTAGATATTTGTAATGTGAATGAGAAATTAGTTTCGTTACCTTGTGCGGGATCGGCTTGCCATACGGGAGCCGGGAAACGATTTGGATCCGGGTAGAAAGGCATTGGTGCCTGTAAAACACGACCACATTCATGTTAAAAGGGAAATTGGTGTACACAGAGAGTCGTAAAAATAACAACACATAAACATGGAAAATGTGTACGAGTGTTGGGAGAATGAAAATCTTTTGTATTATTTGGCAATTGGGGTTAAGTTGAGACAGGACGAATACGAATTTGTTACCCCTAGGGGGAAAACGGAGCTTTGACCTACCTCAACGGTAGGGTAGACCGACCCTTCTGCTATCAGACAGACATCTCCCCAAAACTCAGCTGATGATAACACGGCTTTTCATTATCCAAGTCCAAACAAACTTTAGTTTTCCTATATTTATATTTTTCCGAGACGATACTCAAGTGACTTTATCGATCCGTGTTTTTGCGTGTTTAAAGGACCGCGAGACGCGTTTCATACTAAACAAGATTTCATACTCACCATTGGCTGTTGCTGGACGGGTATTGCTTGCTGATCAGGTTTCAGCATGTGAACTGGCGGTGGCTGTGGACTGGGTCGTGTTGGAGGTTGACTTGGAGGAACAACTGCACTGCCGTTCGTCTCGGACGGTACTGTGCTGTTTCCACTGGATAAATTGCCAACAGGACCACTGGGCTTCCTACCACGGTAGCTCTGTACCCCAAGAAAAGAAAGCACATCAATAATTGTGATCTCATAATTTAATATGATGGATGAATAGAACTATTTGCTTTGTGTCTATTCATCCGTGAGGTAATATTGATGAAAAATATGAATTATTATATATGTTTGGATGGTGGGGCGCACAAAAGAATCCAAGTTTATTGAAAAGCCATATTAATAGATATATTTTATTCGGATGGTGTGTATACAAGCATATATCTCTTTGTTGTTGAGGGAAAGAAGTTTGAAAGCAGTTTTTAAATCAACCAAAGATCTCCTTTTGTGAGGATTTTTTGCAGTAATCCAATATTGCATCTTTCTGCGGTGTTTTTTCAAGCATCGCCAATTAATTAACTTGTATATTTGGTTGCCAACGCACGATAAACACTTTTACCATTCTTATTACCGCACACCAGTCCCTTTGGAAAGGATTCGAATTGGTAGTAAAACGAGCTTTACTGCCTATAACTACTGAATAAAGGCGGAAATGTGTTAAAGTCTAGGACACACACATAAATTAGATTTACCTAACGTTGTCTAATTTGTGTTACCATCAGAGGAGAAATCATCTCAATTCAATTCCGTTACGTTAATTTTTGCCACCAAAAATGCTAATGCAATCAAACGCACTTGAAATTTTAATTTCCCACACATTTAGCAGAAGGAATAATCTAATATTTCTCGAAATTGGAAAATGTACGTTACGTGAACGCGTTTTTGTTGACTTTGACAGCAAGAGGGGTGAGAGATATTGCGGGGGTAAAAACGGCAAAGACTTCGGCCGCGACCAGCCGAAAATTTCCAATATGAAAATGCAATTTCCGTGTGGTAAGTTGGAATAAGTCGACATCCACCTTCCTTCTGTGATCGGTCACAGTCCAATATCGTCCAGGGATCCATACAGATATATTAAAAAAGTTTATCAATCTACATGTAGGTACATCCAACTTCCACTGCATGTATATAGAGTAAAATAGAAATAATTTTGTGATGGCTGTACGCAGTAATTGCAAATTTGCCGTTGTGCTATGAGGAACGCATGCGTTCCCAACATTAATCAATACTACCACCTATATTCAAGGGAGGTGATCATAAATGCGCATCTAACAGGGTTGTTGCTTATGCAGTGCTTTTGCTTTCAAAAGCTTTACACAGAGAGCTTTCGGTTTCTCTCTGTCACACTTTGGAGAAGAAAGGAAACGCACCAACCGAAATGTAACGCGAACATACTGGAATATTATTATCATTTCATAATACAAGCACACATACATAATACGCAACATTGTCGCACTGATGTTGTTGTTTTTAATGGGCTCAAACACAATTTATCCTGCACATAGCCATAGTATATGTACCTATGTATGTAACTGTGTACTCTTTCTCGTGCGATCCTCTCCTGCCTTCGGTGTAATTAGGACAATTCGCATTAAAATAAAAAAGCACACAAGAGCACAGTTGCGGCGTTTAATTAAAAAAATCTCCTCAAATCTGCAGTGAAGCTGCGACCGGCTTTTTTCCCATAACATTTTTACAGGAGATGGAAGAAGATGCCATAGAGAAGAGAGAATAAACTATGTTTTTTAGAGTTGAAATTGGAACCTACCCCTCCGCCTCGGCCCTTTCCCCGTCCCCGTCTAGATTCTCCACGAAGGTAACTCGCATCTCCGTACAGATTCTAAAACAAAAAAAAAATAAAAATCGAAAATAAATAAAAAGGTAAAAGAAAACAAAAACGTATTTCCAATTATTTGTCTCATTTTATTTATATACTTATAAAGAGACAAATACTTGTAATATCGTGAATATACTTAATTCTAGCTTGTAAATAAATGAAAACTGAAAAAAGCGCTTTCGAAAGCCGGCCCTTTTGTATCCGCATATAAAACTTGTTGTTAATGAATATTATAATTATGGGATAATATCATAAGGCAACAGATGGTATATGCTGCAATTTCCACGATATATCAGATGTACCATTTACAAATAAGTAGTGTGGGGGGACATACACACAGTGTGTGTAGACTGCTTTAAAATGTTTCCGACATTTTTTTATACATTTACAATGTAGGTATTTGTTGAAAAATCTAATTAAAACCTCGCTACAGTATAGAACCAAGGGGTGGTTGGAACTTCTAATATTAGGACGAAAAAACTAAGTGTGTGAATAAATGCCATATTGGGTGCAACCGGGTACAGAACGGCTGTCTGTCGCTCATGTATCCGGTAGCAATAACCAGGTGCGCTCTTTTCCATAGGGCTGTCCAAACACCACCATTACGCCACTATTAAAATCCAAGAATACAATCTATATACAATGCAAACACAATTTACATAAATGGAAAAATCGTGTCCGATCACCGTGTAATGAGGCCTGATGCATTTTCCGCGAACCACCCTCCTCCTCCCTAAAACCGCCCAACCAAATGGATGGGGGGCCTTGTACAACCCTGAAGGAAAACACGTGGTCCATGTACTGCTGACAGCTGGCCCCAACTCCACCTACCACCTCGGTACTCCGTTACTCTATCTATTACTATCATAAATTACGTGGCAATGTAACGTTCGCGGATAATTGTACATTAGAAATTGCGTAAATATGCCGAACTCTCGCAAAGCAAAACTTACACACACGCACCGACACACACATCGAAACAACTATATTAATATCAAACGAAAATATAATACCTACACACGTACTATATATGCGAGTGGCATATTTATTTTAGCGAAAATTGTAATATTCCAACATTAATACAAGTTTCCCGAGGCGATTACCTTGCGTTGCCGCAATTAGGGTACGAAATTCTTGGCTTAACTCTCTCTCTTTCTCATGCACAACTCTAAGTGCGTATACGTACGGAATGATGCAAGAAGAGGTGATTGAAATTAATATTGTATGTTCTAATGAATTTAGAAATGTTCTTGATTTAAACTTAACTTGGAAGGTAGGAAAATTTCTCTTGTGCCCCCACCGTATTTGATAATTACTCAAGTCGTGCCTCGCCAAACTTTCCCCGTACGCATAATAAATTCCTGTTAATCAAAAATCGTGCGCCACCATCGGGAAATCACCGCACTAGCCCCCCAAAAATAGCGTTACAACACCTAAATATATAACCCCTTTCCGAGTCCAACACGTGTCAGGTCTAAGAATAACCATCATTGGGGGTCTAACCCACATAAAGCGGCTCCCCCACCCGCCCACTGACTCTCTCTCTGAGCATTGCGTGAATCCTTTTTCGGAACGAGTGTGGAACAAAACCGCCACCAAACAACAAAGTCATATCCCCGAGCGGCTATCCACAGCCGAGAGCCTTTGAGCCGGCCACAGCCCCGCTCGTCTGGCCTCTGTCTAGTCGTTCCTAACGACCAGTTCGCTAAGTGTGAGTGTGTGTGTGTTGAGGCTTGACCCACCGTAGACCGCCTCCACAACGCTGACGGACGGACCGGCCAAGACCCTTACCTCGGATAACGTGTCGCGTAGATATTCTCCATTCTACTCCCAAATTTCACGCCCCCCATTTAATAGATCACTGTCAGAACACTAACACATTTAAGCACGTCTTGCATGTCGCCCGGCGCTTTTGTGGGTGTGTGTGTGTATGCGGTTACATCGAACCCAGCAGCAGCATTTTCACGTCGTAAACAAAAACAACAAACGAAAAATGTCGCTATACAGCAGCATAGCACACACAGTTGCGCCCGCAACACACTTTCCAAAACCGCATTCTAAAAGCGCCTCCACACACTAATCACATTTAACACTACAAAGAGTATTGTATTAGTATATAATTGGATGCTAAATAGTTGCGCGATTTAATTTATTAGGCAGAGAATGAGAAGGGAATCTCATGGCAGTATAATTGGAACAATCGACTATGCTGAAGAGGAAAAAATAAACTTATAGAACGGATGTAGATAACATGATCCATCCACAAATACATATATGTGCTACAATATCAATAGATATCCAGGTGTTTGGGCGAGCATTCAGGTCATTTCCCGGATGATTTGAACCGAAATAGAGGAAAGAAGAACGTTATAGCGAGTAGCGACGAATGTTTCATTTTTTTTCTTTCTTGTCAGATTTAAATGAGATATGGATGCGGTGTGGTCTTTCCCAATGCAACTGTTGTGTGAGGTCAGAGACCTACCCTACGGCTGAATTGACTACCAAGGTATGCTTTTCCCCCCTATAGAATATAGATCGTCATCCTGTGGATTCCACCCTCACATCGCGTGCCAAAGCACGCGACCATTTACGCAGGTGTCCAGAAGGGGGTAATCTTGGGCGAAAGGCACACAACAAAAACACAAAGATCACCGATGCGGATGGTGCGTTCCCCCTTTTCGAGACCTTGACACCACTCTCTTTTGGCAAACGTAAATAAGACGGAATTGCAGCAGCACTAATTCGCCACTTGAACGTTTCATGGAGAGGTCAAAGTAATTGAGGATCAACTGTTTTGGCGATAATGACGACCTTGAGGGATGTGCGATTCCGCACCCCAGTACATGCACCTGAAAAGTGGAGTGCGCTTTTGGGGGAACGTTCTATTGGGGAGCACATATTTGTGTCAATGGGGGAACGTTATATGTGCGAATATACAAGCCACAATGAGGTGGAAAAACAAAAAGCAACCTGCCACAGGACCTTCCCACAAGGTTGCCCCTTTACCCACTGGCTAGTGCCCCATATTTACATCATCCATATTGCGATAAATCAAAAAAACGCGCTTGTTTATTTCAATGAATCTGATGAAAATCGTAACAATTATTTGTGAAGTGAATCATGTTTTTTAATCGGCCGGAAGGGATGGATGGCTATAGGATTTGCACCCTGATGCCGTAATATATAGTATTATTCCAGCTTTATGTAAATTTCCAAACAAAAAGCAATATTTGTGTGTATTCGATTTTTTTCCACAACAAATGTCCTGATTTATTTTATGGGCGCACGCTTTTTTGGCCCCGAGTATGTTTGAACACCACACATATATTGTCCATTTATACAGGTCAGATGAGAGTAATAATGGAAAAAATCGCGCACACAGCAACAGAACACACAAATAAAAAAATCTAATTGATTAGCTAGTGCAATTTTTATATTTAGTACATTATATAATTGACCGATGATGAGAATATACTTTTACAGAGGAAGTACCCAGTCGGATGCAAGTTCAACTCTGTTTAGATTTAACAATCTATTTCCTAAATTAAAGCACTGCTCGGCCGGCTACTTTAAAAACAGTTGTTATGATAAATCACACACAATCATCTCTCGGTACAGCATACGGAGATGCACACACAGCATCAGCGAGTGTGTAAAACGGCCATTTCGTAATCGCAATCAAGGAAATGGCGATGTGCGGCGCGTCGGATCCACCATCATCGTCTCGCAACCGCCTCGTACAAGGAGACATTGAATTTATTAATGCGGTCATAGGTGACCGGAAGAATTCGGCTTTAGCATATGTGCTCTGTGGCGCTGCTTGCATCCGCCACTCGTTTTTATATAATGTCGAAAAAGGTACCACAACTATAGAGAGAAGACGACGGAGCTCGAATTCGCTCTCGTATATCGCTGTGTGCTCTCTATGTGTGCCCTTCATCCCCCTGCAACCCCCTCGCTGACGTCATATATACACACACACATTTCCGGCCTGTTCTTTTAATTTATGTTCCACACTTTTTGTAATTAGTAAACGTTCTGGTGGACCCACGGGGCCCAAATACACACGCACCACCGTATTTATATATCTAGAGAACTCGGATTCTAAATGAATGTTATTAATGTTTTTTAATATTCCACCAACTGTGATATGCGTATATAATATATGAAATGAAGAGGAGAATAAATGGAACAACTGGTCGCATTTTTTTTGCCTCTCCAACTTTTGTGGCGGAATTTCCTATCTAGGGGTATATAAATATAATTGTCACTAAAAATAGATTACAAGTGAAAGCAGAAAAATGACATACACAAGGGAGAGGGCGGTTTTCCTCAATGTTAGTGAGGTAGGACGGAGACATATTGAAATTTTTATGATTGAATAAACAGCAGATTAGCATATTTCATGGGAAAGGGAGACGAACAACGTCTTCCCGAGTTGTTTGGAAAATGTTCCTCGTTTACTATCCTCGATGTCTGGTTTATTTCATATTCAGGTGTCTCTTAAACTGTCGTGGGGGGCAAAGGAAATAAAAGAATAACACCAAAAAATCATAAAAGGGCCAAATTTACTACCGGTTTAGTCGTAGGTCACCACCTCCCCTTTTCCTCACCCATCAATGAATTTTATGAGAACTGCAATGCCTGTGTGTGTGGAAAATAATAAACATTTGCAAATGCATACAGCACACCGTGTCCAATGTTGATAATTGAAAATCAATAACACACGCATCCCCAATTCAATATACAACCTTGAAACTGGCCGAAGGAAAAATTGCTCATAAGGATAACAAATGGCGGAGGTCCTTGGACTCTTCGAATCGCATTACGGTCTAAAATCCACCAAGCACTGTCGTCTCTCCAATGTTGTATTTGTGTGTATGCTTTGAGAGACGTCGACTTGAACACCGCAGTAGCAGATCGATAAGAATACGAGTGCAATGATGACTCATGCGACACCCCCGACCCCAATGCTTTAACCCCCGCGTCCGCGCCACGCCACGCACCGTCGAAAAAATCAATCCTGGTACAGCAAATGCCAAATGTTGCCAAATTTCACATACACACAACTATAGTTGTGGCTCTCTCTGAAAGAGATATTTTTAGCGCCAATGTGTGACATACGCATCCTGCAGGGGGTCTACAAGACGCTCTCTTCTTTCGACTCTCCTCTCACTTTCATCTCCTCTTAACGAACGCAATTGTGTGTGAATTATACACAGTGGAGGTCTGCGGTCATAATATATAAAATTGATCCCGTACGTTGTTGAAGAGGACAATGTATACTGTCGTCAAAATGGAACAAAAAGGCAGCAGATGAAACAACAATTGGCCCAGATAAAGAAATCTTGTCGCGTGCCCAACACATCAGTCTGAGCAGCTGCCAACATCAAAACACATTTCCAAATACAAACGTTTTCCGATAAAACACACTCAACAATATAATACTTTTTACAATGATTTATCTTTTATTTACTTTATTTGAACCAGTTTACGGAATGTTTAATTCAAAAACTTGTTAGATTTGAGCAAATTTACAAAAGCACAATGTTCAAATATTGTGCACACTTTTTTTGCTCTACATGTTTTTACTGTAATAGTTTATTTATTTATGTTGCGAAATATCGTCTGAAAATCAATTAACAAATTTTTCGCTCATCACAACTAGACAAGCGACACAACGACAAAGAAAAGCACACCAAACGGTTCGCAATGATGTGACAACACTGCCTCATCCAGAATATCAACTAGCTTGTTCTAATATTGGGCTAGAATTGCCGTCCTTATGGGCATACAATGTGTACCTTATTAAAATAACACAGAAAAAAAATTATTATAATGTTAATCTTTCAGAGAGACTTCAATGCCAGTAGAGAAAACATTTGCAATTCAATTAAAATTGAAGAACAAAAAACACACCTTTTCTGTCGGAAATGTTTAATAATTATGTAAAAGCACCTTTTTCCAAAACTTAATTCTATGGAATTATAGTGAATTAATCGAAATTGAAAGGACAATGTCAACGTCCTCGGACCCAACCCCCCAAACAGAAAATTTAGAACCAGTTTTGCAAAACAATCAAATTTTTGCGCAAAACCTAAACAAACAAGCTTAATAACCGAACAATAAGCAGACATAGAATGCATATATTTTATAATTTATCGTGTAATAAAATGATATAAAAAAAGCTTTCCGTGTGCAATATTTTATAATCAGTATCATCTAAGTCCCATTGTACACCATGTGTGTGTGTGTATGTTCTTTGAAAAACATTTTTCGCTATTATGTGTGCACTAACGGTAGACGGTCAATGTATTCCACTATTCCCATTGCATTAAACGAAATGTCACATAGCCGAAATGTGTTATTTATACGGTCCACTGTACGTAAACAGCTGGCAAAAGTTTATTCTCCAAACGCAGCTGTTAGGTTCGGTTCCTAGGCCCTTGGCTCGTTATACTACTACCTGGGTAAAAGAACCAACGTATATGGATGTGTACACGTATGGCATGTGATATAAATATATGCGACCAAGGTTAGAACAGTTATGTCATATATGGAGGAAATTAACTCAACACTTGAAGAAATTTCATTCCGTTTATGAAAATTCACACAAAAGAGAAAGAGAGAATGCAAACCGACACAATTAGCAGCCATCCATATAGTGGACAGTTGAGATTAAAATGCAAATCGAAACTAGACCAACTAGTTTCCCAGTCTAGTGTCTAGTAAAGCCGTGTAGACTAAACAGCCACCAGCATTTATTCACATCCATCATCTCTATTATGTTCTCCGTGTGGATTTCGGATGCTGGCATAATACAGATTATACGCACATATAAGAATCTATGAGAGATGACCGTTAAAAACCTGTCTAATATAATTTTTTAGTTTCATATAAAACTATTTAATTTGAAACCAGATTTTCAAGTTGCATCGCATTTACCTACTTTCCACACCGTCTGGCGTGCTATTCTTGCACAGAGTGGTGGTTTTTTTCGCCGTATTTAGACTTGTTTTGCATGTTAGTACCGAATAACACGATACCGCAAAACGTAAATATACACAACAGTGGCCAGAAATTATTTCCGGACTACTTTCGTTGCAGCATTTCCAAATTCACGTGTAGTTCCTGTTCCACACCGTTGAACTTTACAATTTAATCAGTACGGTTATTATTGTCAGGGGGATGGAAGACTCTCACTCTATGATGAATGTTTGATTCACCTATATATTTGAATTTTACATAGACTCAATAAAATTACATAAATTACTAGGGGGATGGTTCCGGTGCGATTGGCTACGCCGCCTTTCACTGTTACCACTACACAAAAAAAAATCAAACAAATCACTCACCTTCTTCTCGGTGAGCTTTTCGCATCTACGCTGCTTGCAGATCTGGTGACTTTTATCGTTCCGACACGGTGCACAATCACCACAATTGTCTTTCCGCTGACAACCGATACATTCGCCGCACCGTTTCCGTTTTTTCTTCACTTGTTTGTCCACATTACCGCCACTAATCTCGTCAATGTCCACCGAACTATTAGCGTTCATCGAATGGTGCGTCTTGTAGCCGCCCGTACTGGAAACGGCGGCCACTTGGCCCGAATTCTCCGAGCCGCCCATTTCCATATTACTGGAGGCCCCATCACTTTCCGCCGAACTCTCCAAACTGCTAGCCCGCATTTTTCTGCGCTCCTTCTTGCGGAAGTCGTTACGCGTCGGTGAACTGATACCGTTCAACTTCTTATCGAGTCCATTGTACAGGCCATTGTCAGTGTTGAGCGTCGTCATCGGATTCTGGAACTGAGTGGGATGCAGACCAACATTCTGCAATTTGAGCGGCTCCTGATGATGCAAAGCGGCCAAATTGCCCGTCAATTTAAGGTCCGTGTCCGACTTGAGTACGGTGACAACCGTCGGTGATGAGATCAATTGATTGTTTTGAATGATAGCACCATTCTGGGCGGGAAAGATGCTCGCCGAGTGAATGGTGTTGTTGAGAGCCAAATTGGCAGTGGGATGGGAGTAAAGTTGGATGTGGCGTTCGTCTAGAAACTGTTGCTGTATGGAAGGTATTTCACGGGCTTGAATGGGCGCCGGCACCAAAGGGTAACTGCGCGGATTAACAGCACTTAAGGTGTGAAAATTGGAATTTAATGTGGTAAGACTGTGACTACCGGGACTAGAAGAGGAATTTGGAGAGACAGGTGTTAGATTGGTGAGGGTGGTCAGAGTGGTGGGTTCGGTGGTGGTGACGGCATCGTTGAATGTTTGGAATTGCGATTGAAACGATGGCAATTTAGAGACGCCGTTTTGTTGGGCGAACGCGTCACTGAACGTGTTGACAGGCGTTGTGATTGCCGCGAACGTGGTGGACGCTGCATCAATGGGCTTTGATTCCCATGGTCGGTACTGTGGCTGCGATGTAATGATTGATAAGCCATTCTCACCGCCACGGTCTAAAATGCGCGCCTCCGTGTAGTAGTCCCAATTTGATATGTCTAAAAGGCGGGTATCACTGAACAAACGCTCGGACACTGAACTGAACGTGCCACTCGAGTCCATGTCGGAGGAGAAGGTGCTGAACGGGGGCAAATTGGCCCCGGGCGGTGCATCTTGTACAGTGGAGCTGGGGGTGGCCGGCGTCGGCGGATAGGATGGCGCCAACGTCGTATACGCCGCATTTAACCCGTCCGGGTCCTGACTTAGTGTTTCACTCATTTTCTTAACACTAACATAATTGTAGCTGGTTTCCGAGGGGGCCGAACTTTCGTCCACACACTGTACGATGGAATCGGGCCCCTTCTACCCTTCAATTCGGGTTCTGTCTCTGGTTATACGACTAAAATTGGATTTTATATAAAATAAATTTCCTTATTGTCATTATGTTTAATATCCTGAATGGTTCGCTGAGATTTTACATGTGAGGTTTTATTTCTTTTTATGTTTTTTTTTTCTTCTTTTCAGGTGCAGTATTTTGTACTCTCTTATTATTTGTACTGTAAGTTATGTTTCGTATAAAAATATTAACTATAATAGATATTATTCTCACTTGTACATAATCTTAAAAAAATAATATCTGAAAAAGAAAAGAAAAAGACTGGCATTATTCACTAGGGAACTTTCGCGCCTCCGTTTTTATTGTGCAGTTTACTATCATTTTTATATTGTTGTTGTTATAATTTTACGGCGGTGAAGGGTGTATAATGATAGGTCGTTGCTATAGCCTCTCGTTTTGCCAAAAACACCAAAGATAAATATTATGGGTTGTTTATTAATGGGACGGCTCATTTATGACGCATCAAAAAGCGCAGAACACGTCATAGTAAAGCTCAAAGCACGGCATTTACGACGCAAACGCCGCGTAACGCATTTCCTATTTACTTGCCAGGTCACGGTCGCTTATCCTCGCGAAATTCCCACTCGCGTCACAAAATAATATCAAATTCTCGGGGAAAAAAAGCTTTTCCGACGCGTACTCTGCGTATACGGTCCCCTCCTTTGCCGGCCGAAAAAAGCTTCGATTCCAAACAACAATTCGAAATAATTCATTCTTAATTGCAGCTATTTCTAATTTAAAATTAATCTAAAGGCCCGAATATATTGGAAAGGGACAGTGAAATATTCGTAAGGGAAAGTAAACAAAGCTTTAAGGGCGCATGCGTTTTAATTTGGTCGATCCCAGGACGCTCGCAAACTTGCAAAACATTTCACGTTAGTTAAAATGACTTTTTCCAACTTTCCTTTGCAACAATAAGGAAAATCATGTCGGCTACATACTAAACGCGGACACGATTTGCGTCAGTTGATGAAAGTTTGCGCCAATTTTTGCGCAAAACTAATCAAGCGGGAGCGCAAAAAAAAACTTTGAAATAAACAATTTCAAACCGATTTGACACTATTACAACAATCGTTAATAGAAACAATTGTAAACAATTACGTATTTAGGGGTTGTTAAGAACTAGTTCAATTTCCACTTCCTCATGCCAAACTGTTTAAAATTCAACATGAAAAATAAACAACAACAATATTATATTATTGTATTAAGAACAAATTGAGCATTGATTATTAAAACCACTTGAAGCAAATTTCAATTGAAAAACGTTCGATAGAAAATTGCACACATTTTAAATTGAAATTAAAAACATAAACAATCTTACAAATTTCCGAAAAAATAAGGAAAACGTTAACAACAATTTACCATTTGATTGGAAATTTGCTGTGTTGTTGATGTTATACGAGAAAATGTGGACTAGTTAATAAAAATGTATGGAATATTAGGAAACAACACTGACCATGTGTAAATAAAAAAAATGTCCTCTCTCACACACACCACCAACAAGCACGCACGATGTGTATTTTCAACTGACGCTGAGCTCTACAAACTTTAAAGCTTTCATGTCTCGCGCCGTAGTCCACATCTGTCGCGCTTTTACACCAATCACAAGCTCCTCCACCCGCTGTCGGTGGCTTTCGACCAAACTTCGGCGGTGGCTTTAATCGCTTATGCACGCACATACACGCACACATTACACAAAAGCACATATGAGTACATACAACTAAGTATATAAGGAAATTTCCCGCTTACTTACTACCTTAAAGTTGGCGAAAGCTGCTTTGCATGGTTCTGTGAAAATTTCAAGCTCGTTACGACACTTTGAGACTGCTTTGGCTTGGCATGATTCAGGACAAATGAATAATTAATTGAACGGTTCTTTTTTGGAAAATGACGCATTTCGCGATAATTCGCTCATTGGACGGTACAAATTGCCGGATCCAAATGATATAGCGGCTGGATTCAGTTAAACATTTATTTAATCAACAAAATACATTAGGTGATTTACAATCACCGAATTAAAGTACTGTAATAACATTAATGCAAAAATTTACATACTGCCGATACAATGGCGAATGTTAGAACGGTTATGAAATTCCAGGCTGTTAAGTCGCCGGCGGCACTACCGCCTCCGCCACCACCTCCAGCGGGAGCAGCGGGAGCCTCATCAGCAACTGCGAGGTTCACCATCAAAATCAGTCCAATAATTGTTAGGAAAAGGTTTCTCAGGAGGGCCATTTCAATGTTTCGATCTGTAGTAACAATTTGAAAAATTAGCTTTTGGAAATTGTTAAATTATTCATTTTTTACAACGTTATGTTGTTTATAAATGAACTTTGAAAAAGATTTCCAATTACCTAACGATTTTCTTCAAGAAATTCAATTCAAAGTTGGACGTTCAACAAATTTCTGTATCGAATGCGAAAATCAATCGTCGTTTCCTACACAACCAATCAACAATTTTGTTATTGGATGTGGCCAACTTTTTTGAAAATTGTTTATTAGCCTTTTTTTGAAAAACAATGGCGACGTTTCCGGGCGCGAAATGCTCGTTTATGAAGTTGCGCTTAGACAACCAGAAATGCGCTGGCACTCATTCTGTTCTGCCTTCACCTAGTTTGAGATAATATAGCCGATGGAAATGGTAATAATACGGTAATTCTCAAGTCGTATTACTTTTTTCTCCATGTTTTCTAACCTCTATTTTACGTTGTGTTTGATGGTGATCTGAAAGTTAAAAATCAAAAAAGCCGAAGGTGAAATTTTTAAAATGGCTGGAAGAAATAAGCGCGGATTCAAGAAATTCAATAATTCCCGCAATCATCATCCAAGAACGCAAAACACGTCAAGAGATTATCGACGACAACATCAGCTCTCCGAAACCGAAGTTGGAATAACTGAGTACATAAGTGAATTAGAAGGATTTTCCGGTATTATAAAAGCGCGTTTCTCTGACTTTCAAGTGAATGAAATTGATTTGGCGGGAAATATCGCAAAATTAACGGATACCAGTATACCAAAAGACTTCGATACACCCAAAGAACCGAAAATAAATTACAAAGAAGTTATCGAGTCCCCAATTGAGTTTATAAAGCAAGAAGACTGGAATTCGATTAAAAATTTAGTAGAAAACTCCAATGACGAGGTGGTCAAAGTAAATGTTAATGAATTCACTAAAGAAGACCGCACCAAAGTGCACGAATGTATAAAAAAAATATTTGGACAGAAAATTGTAGTGAATACAATATCAGAAGAGAATGTTAAGTTAATGCAATTTAAGAAGTGTGATAAAAACGCGCCTCCTGATTTACGAAATCACTGGCCAGACGACAAACCAGAATTCGTTCATTTTATTCTGTATAAAGAAGCGGTTGACACGATGGAAGCTGCAATGAAGATTAGTGATTGTCTGCGAGTACCAACCACAAGCTTTTCATATGCAGGTGTTAAAGATAAAAGAGCAAAGAGCACCCAATGGTTCTCCATTCGTAAAGTGGCCCCATGGAAACTGATAATCAAAACCAAGTCGTTAAGAAATATTAAAATAGGAAATATAACATTCAAAGAAACTCCACTTAAGTTGGGCCAATTGAAGGGTAACAAGTTTCGTATTGCTTTGCGGAACGTCAGTGGTAGCGATGAATTAATTAATAAATCTTTAATGTTCCTTAAAGAGAACGGTTTCATTAATTATTACGGATTGCAGCGGTTCGGTAACGACAAAGCCGTGCCTACATTCACCATCGGTGTTAATTTGTTGCTTGGAAAGTGGAAAGAAGCTGTCGATTTGATATTGAAGTTTAAAGAAGCCGATGATCCCATGTTGGACATAACAAAGGCGAAGAAAGTGTACAATGACACTGGCAGTGCTAAAGATGCGCTAAAACTGTTCGACAACAACAGAAACACTTCAATCGAATACAAACTGTTGTTGGGTTTGTCTCAGTCGGGACAAAACGATTACGTAAACGCTTTGGAGAAGATTCCTCGAAATATGCGACTTCTTTATTTGCACGCTTTTCAAAGTCTTCTTTGGAATCGTATGGTGTCGGAGAGGATAAAGAAGTTTGGTTTGAAGCCTGTGGAAGGTGACCTGGTGCTAGTCGACGAAAACAATGAAAGTCATGTGGAGATTGACGTTGGGGAGGGATGTTTAGAGGAGGAGGACAATGAGAGTGACGAAATTAAATGTAAGCAGGAAGTTAGAGCGTTAACAGCAGAAGAAGTCGAGAATTTTACAATTTATGACGTGGTTTTACCTTTGCCGGGGTACGATGTGAAATATCCTGAACATATGGTCGACTCTTATAAGAAAGCTTTAGAAGAATTCGGTTTAGACTTACATATGCCTAAGCAAAAGGTTAAGTGAGTTTAAAATTTCATGTAAAAAATGATTCAGAAACTAATAATTTAATTTTTTTTTGTAGGACCTATACACTTTCTGGTTCTTACAGGAAAATTGTGTCGCAAGTTAAGGACTTGAATTGGAAAGTATTGCGTTATAACAACCCAACCGACAATTTAATACAATCCGATTTTGAAGAGTTACGCGGTTTCGACAAGCCGAAATCAATAGAAAGTAAAATGACTATTCATTTTGTTATTTAATCATATTAATTGTGACTTTTTTAGATGGGGTGTACAAAGCACTTGTGGTGGAGTTCATTCTGGATGCCTCTTCGTATGCGACGATGGTTTTAAGGGAGATTTTAAAACAAGACACTTCTACTAGTGCTCATGCAAAAATGAACGATTATCACATAAAAACACCGAAGATTACGGAGGAACAATCGACTGAAGAGACAAAATACACCCTGATCGACGATGGAGCAAGCAGTTTGTTAGCTAATACAGAAAAGTATAACGAATTTAAAAATAACTTATTTAATATTGTTACTGAATCACCTAAGCGGAAATGCGAAGAAGACGAGTCGAAGGGTGAGAAAAAAGCGAAAACCAATTAAGGATTGTAATAAAATAAACACGTTTTTATTATAAAACAATTTTTATTCATCTATTTTGAATATAAATACGACAAATATAAACATACAAAGTTAAATATATACACATATAAACAATCTAACATTTATATACATAACTTGTTTTTGTTATAAAACTTCAATAGCAATTTTTAAATGAACTTTGGAAGGCTTATGGAAATACGAACGTAACGTAATTCATTGATGGATCGATGATGATGAAGAATTAGAATGAACTTATAGATTTTTTTATTTGTGGGCACTGTCCGATAAAAACTGATATTTTTGTACCAAAGGCACAGTTTGCTTGTGGTCATTAGGAATTTGTTTTATTATTAATTAACGATTTTAATAGCCCTCCTGCGTTAAGTATGAACCGTACCCGCCTCCGAAAATTGGAACGACATATTTTTTTTTTACAAGAACGCTAATCTATTCCTGAGAAAAAACTATGGGAGATAGAAGAGTGCAAGAAGTTTTTTTTCGAATAAAATGTGTGTTTGTGTTAAGTACACTTTTTGGAAACTATTTTGGCCCTAAAAGTAGCATTTAAATAAGCTTTTGAACAAGTTTTCTTTAATCAAGTATTGTGACTTTCTCTGCCGAATCGAATTTCACCTCTCTGCTACGCTGTGAACGTGTTCGTTGTGGAGTACTGTACACATCCGGCACCCGGAGACTCGTTGACGAGTTCCTTGTCATGAAGGGCGAAGTGGCTGGGAATTGAGTCGCCACCAATGGCACCCAGCACTGCGCCTGCAGCTTACTCAACGAACCTACTACAAAGAAAAAACAAATACCAATCAATTTTTCAAAATATCACAAGAAACACACTTTCTCTATTCGCGTCGTTCTTTTGGGCAGTTCGATATGCAGTGGAGCGCACCAACCCTGTAGTTCCGGTGTTCACAGCATCCATCGACATACTTCTATTATGGACTTTAGCGAACAGCTCATTCTGCTTGTCTCTATGCCGTTCGTCACTCAATCCACTCAAATGTTCATTAAGGGCGTACAATTTCTGAGTGATATCCTTTCCGATGATCGAGTCCAGTACAACTTTGAGCATGGGCCTATGACGAAGAACGCGTTCCAATTTCATCCGAGGCCAGCATAGATACACGCTGTCCTCTTCGGCGGTGATGGTCACTTGAAATACGTCGTCCGACTGTTCGTGGTTCGCTTCCCATTCAGGTGAATCGACAAACTGATGTGTATTTATGAAATGCAAGTGGGTATCGTCACAAGTCACGCGAAGTCTGAATTAAATATGAATTAAATCAAAAAACCCAAACAAATCAATTTAATACTCACTTTCCCTTGAGCAATATCGAGAGTCTTTCGTCAGCGGGGCTAACGTCCTCAACAGCATAAATGTCGCCCTGTTCCAAGTTCATCACTTTCGCCTCGTTTACTAGCTCTTTGAAGTGCTTTTTGCTGACTCGAAGCGGTTTAAAGATCTACAACAAGAAATGTTTAGCAAAACAATGAAGAACTGGTCAAGTGTGGTTACTTTGAGGTACAAATCCGTCAATTCCAAGGTGAGGGTGGGTGGCAGAAACTTCCACGTCAATAAAGCGGTATGTGTGATGTTTAGTGCGACTATCACCAAGTTCCAGAGGAATATGTCGGGGGCACAGACTTCCACACCGCCCCAAAGAGTCACGAAGAAATATCCAATAGACAACAAAGCTCTAACTAATAAAACACTTTGTTTAAAGCTACCAGGCACTAGAAAAGCGGCTGCAAAGAAGAAATTTGCCGTTTGAAAGAGATTGTGTTGGGCTGGTGTCCATTCCTTGCACATCGACCACGATGTACCCTCCACAGCTGTACCATTGAACATTTGGAAATCGTAATCGTACTCAGTTCCATTTGTTGTGGCATTTATAAAGAATTCGTTCGCATACCAAGTGGTAGTATTTGCTTCAATGTAAGTGTAATTGTCTCGAAATGGGGGTGGAGTGGTGATTTTCGTTAGATTTCGTTGAAATTCAAAAGACATGTTAATTTTCGATTTTGATTTATGTCTTGAAGTAAGATTGATTTTTGGAGGAACGATAGAATTTGATGAATA
Organism: Silvanus unidentatus; assembly: GCA_963930825.1. Classification (NCBI taxonomy): domain Eukaryota; kingdom Metazoa; phylum Arthropoda; class Insecta; order Coleoptera; family Silvanidae; genus Silvanus; species Silvanus unidentatus. The sequence goes on from OZ005758.1 coordinate 5,615,429, forward strand.
AGTTCTCGATTGGATCACAGTTATTTCCATTATGAAAACTGGAACGAGAAAATTTTGTTAATTAATTCGATTGTGTAATAACTATTCACTTACCTGGAACATAATAGTAATTTCGTTACAAGTTTTGATTAGCACTTTTCTCAATCATCCCCAATTAATTGTTAGTCACAATTTCGATGCACTCTCACAATAATATCATAGTAATATTGAAATAACTCTGTAATTTTCTCCCTAATGTTTTCGTATCAATTATTTACGTTGCGAGAACCAAAACGGCGTGTTGCGATGTAACCTCTTCGACACGCCCCATTCTACTGCCATCCAAAGGGGTTCTTTACAGCTTTCCCATCGATCTCAGCAAGGAGGAATTTAGCTGGCCAACTACCTCATTGTATCCAGCGAATCGATAATCGGTTCAAATATATATTATGTAGCGAAACGTTTTAATAAACAAACTGCTTGTTTATCAATGTTGTAATTCAATTATCGGACGTCTCGAATTACCCCTTGACAAGAGATCATATAGTGTCGAAAGCTCAAGGGCGCTTTTTATTAAACCAATTCGTAATTGTGTTTGTGTATCGCGATCACGAGCGTGATAAAATAATTAGGTCCACTTGTTCATGTATAGTTTTTTTTAATGGAACGTCCATTCATAACATTCCTAATGATTTGGTAATGAGGGGGTTGTTAAGGAAAAAAAATAAATAAAGTTCTACAACTTTGCTCGTTATTATTTTTGATATATCGCTGTGTGTTCGGTTTTGGTCTACTGATCAGTTTATCTGTTTCTTCCTAACATTTTATTGTCCCTTTATATACGGCAAAAGAAAATAAACAAGATCATTAATATATTTTCGTATTGTGGGAGCTAGTTATATAAAATACAAAAAAAGGAACATTTCCGACCCGACAGCAATGTATTTATTGGAAAACATGTCTCCGTTTTCACGGACTGTACTCCCTACAGTGGCAAAGTGATTTTTTATTACATTTCCACACAGTTGAAATTAAACTGAGATTAATTTTTTTCAGTCCCGCGTTATTAATGTAATTAGTTTGAATATACATGTTGACGTAAATGAAAGTATTTTTCCTCCACCACCCAGGAATATGGTATTGTCGTGAATATTAAGTGGGTTATTTGCTGAAAATAACTTTTACAACCCCATAACAATAAATTAAGCTCCTCCTGCCTGTCGCTTATGTAATAATTAATTTTAATTACGCATTGCTCTGTTCATTGTTAATGTCTTGGAAATGTGTGCCGTCGCGCTTTTTCAATATAATCCACATAAAATAGACAAGTTTTGCGAATAATTCTCCAACTCGTACAGGAAATGTTAATAAATCTCATTGGTATCCTTGGCACCTTCGCCAAAACTACCATTTCCCCATTTATCACCCGAATGTGGAATAAATCCATTACGCTGTGTCGTTCCGCCACAATGCGATTTTTATTAACATTTTTATGCCGTTTTGTCTCCAAGCACATAGCTCATAATTCCAGTCACACACTTTATGTGGGCAGAATGATTACATCATCGTTAATTTTACGGCCGTTTTCAGAGACAGAAATACCATTAAATGCGCGTCTAAGTTACATAACCAACCCCCCCCCCCCCCCCGAATTATAGGGACATATTGATATTTTTTTTTCAGATTTTATTTTAGTAACACTATAAAATATACAACATGATAAAAATCAGTCCATATCGACGATCTCACAACTGTGATACTTCGAGCTGGTCTCCAGCCAACTTTCCACGTCATTTGATGTTAAGTCGTCGTTCGATGGCAATTCCGTCAACGGTTCCATTTCGCCCAAGTAGTTCTGATTTAGGTTGCCGTTTTCCTTGAATTTCTCGTACACTTTGTGTCTGACGGCGGCGTCCAGAGAGAAAGTTGGCGACAAGTTACACACGGTTCGATTGGTCTTTTTCCTAATTGGCGACTTGTATTCGCCGCCAAACGTCAACGTGGACGTGATGCTCGGCAATCGAATATCCAGATGGGAGCCCTTCGCTGTTACAATTTTATTGTTCATCGCGTACAACTTGGTGGTGATGTCTCGGGCGATCAGGGTGGTCAGCACTGTCGCCACATATGTGTCCTTCACGAAGAGGTACTCTAAAGAGGGTCGTTGCCAATACAAGTACCGACAGGTGCTTGCAGCGACGATGGACACCTTGAACTTGTCATCAATAGTGTTTCTACTTGACTCGAATTCCGGGGAGTCTAAAAATTCGCAGGGTAAAATGGGATGCAGGAATTGGTTGTCTGATAAGACGTTCACCTGCAAGAGTTAAATGTTAAGTGATTAAAATTTGTCCACATTTAAAATAATTTTTTACCTTTCCAGAGAGTAATAGCCCTAGACGGTCGGTTCGTGTGAGATTTTGAACAGCATATGCCTCACCAGCGTGCAAGGACATAATTTGAGCAAAATCACCACTTACCATCCGCTTAAACTGTAGTCTATTTAACTAAAACAGTCTAATTAACATGGTCCTCCTGAAAACACCGAGAAACTACCTTGAATGGCTCGAATAAGGTGTGATAAATCTCTTCCAGTTCGGGATCGAACTTGACTGGTCGTAATTGGTATAAAATGTGGAATACTTGGGCCATGTTCATCAACATAAACGCAAAGTTCCAAGTGAAGACGTCAGGAGCGCAGATTATGTTCCAAGCCCATGTGGAGAATAGCATTAAACCTAGAAAGTTGATCTTAAAGCCATCCGAGAGAAATTAATTAGGTTTTTTACCTAATATAAGCCAACAGTGCATAAAAAGCACCCCCCTTTTCGAACAAGTGGATGAATACGCCAGAACGAAGCAGACGTTAGCTAGTTGGAATAAAATGTGTTGGGGCTCTTTCCAGTAATCGCACCATGGCCACCAGGTCTCTAAAAATCCAAAAAATAAAATTTGAAAGTAAGATTTTAACAACTTACCCGAAGGTATCTGATAGGAGATATTCTTGTCAGAGACTGGCCAAGACAAGTTCGGTCCAGGACCGATAAAGAGGACATGTTCACGTTCCTCGTTTGGTTGGAGACCTGTTTCAGCAGTGGCCGGCATTTTTATGCAAAATTTCTTTATATGCTAGTGTTTACATTTTCTTGAACAGCAGGAGAATCAATATTGCGAACAGCTAAGGGTCGCAGTACTCTTTGGGGGTTGAATAGCGTTTGAGTATAGATGGCAGTCTGGTTCCTGCAACCCCTTGGGTCATACACTCAATTGGGGAGTTTGAATGGACGATTTGATGGCATTCGAAATGAAGCATTTAAAATTATTGAATTTATAGTACTGATATACGACTGCATATTTAATCAGGATGTGGGAAAATCCTTCTGTTTAACGTCCACGGCAGTAAAGCCGCACAGGTTGTACACAGATTTAATTAAAATATATATCTTTATTGACTTAGGTGTATTTAATATGCTAAAAAGCGTAAAAATGACAAGTCAGTTTAATATTAAATGTTTGCTAAAAGCACGTGTATATTTACAATAAAATAGACAGAAGCTACATTATTAATACCTAATATACAAAAGTGACATATTATTTGTTTTATTTGAAAGAAATATTTACAAATCACTCATAAATTTCATTTCTACTTATGATAACATAACAGATAATCTATACACCCGTTTTTAATATATTTTTCTTAATTTGTTTTGTCATTTTCCTGCAACGTTTTGTGCACTCCATTTCCATGTTGAACGATTGATATATTTTTTAAGTTCGATCTATAAATGAATAAATGTTAAAATGTACCACTGACTAATTTCTACCAATTATTGTTACCGATTTTATCGTTACTACTCATTCATAAATAATTTTCCAGTTAATCCCAATAGCATCCAATTTAATTGAATAACACTGTTATCTTTTCACGTCTATACACGCTTTTCCAACTTTACACGTTACCCAGTCACATTCTTTTTTTCAGCAACAATACACAACAGCCATAAACCCATTTCCTTGTTTAATAATTTACCATAAAATAGGCTATAAATATAAATTCGACATTGAAAATCAAAGGGTTCCATTACATCAATACAAATATTTGAAAGAAATTCGTTCCACACCGACAAATTTAATGATTCGTACGGAATTTCTTTGATGAAATGGGATTTTTTTACAAATCAGCCACACATATGTGTGGATTTTTTATTCATGACTATTCCAATTTGAAAAGGGTTGAATTGGTAGATTTTATACAGTATCGAAAACCATCGAACTGGCCAGATTGTTGAGAGTATACTTCCACCTTTAAACACACAGATACATTATCCATCATCCCCTAATTGTACCACCTGTGTAAAATGTTCACTACAAAATCAGATATTATGCAACAATGGCTTTAATCTGGTCAATCTTAAAACATATCCATTGGTCCATAAAATAATACTTTAATGGATGTGTAATAACCGAAGGGGAAGATGATGGTTAGCATAATTTTCATATTCAAATGGAACAGCAATTTTGCAATAAAATCGAAAATTCACAAACAAAACACCATGTTGGGGAATCGGGGGTTGGATCGCATATTAGACCTCTTCTGTTCTATATGCACCTCTGCAGTTCTAACGATCCGCCAATAGCCAATGAATGGAGAACTTTTGTACCCTAAATGGGAACTTAAACGATGGAGGGGCCAGTTTACATATAAAATCTAACCACCCTTTAGTGTACCTTAGTTGAAAAAAGTGCCTAGTCGTTGAACGGTGGGCTGTCGGTGTCGCTCCGCATTTCGTGCATCCGCCCGAGTCTGAAAATGAAATTAATTTTATTTATATGAAAATTCATCTTATTTAAAAAAAGTGTGAACTAATCTATTAAATAAAATGTTGTGCAATTACGAAACCACCAAAAGCGACATTTCCTACGACGACAGTTGTGATTCCGGCTTCGAATTGTCCTTCAAGTCCGAATCGACGGAAATCAGGGACGATCGCAGTGATTATCTGGATTTTGACTGCGATTTAACTCCGAATAAGACCATCCATAACGAATTATATGAAAAATTCAACTCTGCCTTCCACAACAGTCTAACAGGGATCAATCGACCGACCATCACTTATCCATCAAGTCAGCAATCCTGGACCCAAACTCCTCACTGTCGACGAAATCTTTTTAACAATGAAGAAGAAGTGGATTTTTACTGTAGTTTAAACAGTGACGAAACTAAAACTTCGACACCTACAAAGGACAACGTAAGCAAGGAAGGAAAAACGAAGAAACGATACGCCACAGGACGAAACCGCATGACTCGTGCCAAAAGTCCGACTCAAGTGGTAAAAATCAAACGAATTCGTCGCCTTAAAGCCAACGACAGAGAACGAAACCGCATGCACATGTTGAACGAAGCATTGGATCGTCTCCGATGCGTTCTTCCAACTTTCCCTGAGGACACGAAACTAACTAAGATCGAAACCCTCCGTTTTGCCCACAATTACATCTTCGCCCTCTCACAAGCGTTAAACGACATCGAGAAGTACTCCTGCGGATCGGATGATAGTGTAATTGTGAATGTCGGAAATGTGACGGTGTCCATCAACAAACACGGCAACAGCATCACCACGAAGAACTTCGAGCAGAGAATGTCGAATGCAGTAGTTACCAGTGGCAGCATCACAAATGCGAGCTTTATGCAAGATTACAATCAACCAGGCTCGAATAACAATGATTACCATCAGCGGATTTGTCCATTCCAGAGCGAACAGGAGTTCATTCCAAGTCCTCCATACGACGATTACCATAATATGTCCTATTACCATAATAATGGCTCTTACGACTTCAACAACTATACATGAGAGTCGAAGAAACATAAAAATTGTCAATTATTAAATCTAGTCATTTGTCAGTACTGAAGTTGCAGGAAAAGTGTCTTTAAGCTAGTCTGAAAATGTGATTGAATTGTAATTATAAGCAAGAATCGAATCTATATTTTGTATTGATATATTTTTAAATAAATAAACATATAAATAAAATGAGGCATTTTCATTAGTATTACATGCTAATAAATTGATAAGCGTAAAAATCTGACTGTTAAATCACGATTTACTTAACAGGTGCGTGGTGGTTGTTTCGCCCCCTTTGGCACATAAACAGTCCTATTGAATTTTGTATCAACCCCTCCGAGGCTCGAAGCGTTGGTGCGGTTGTATGCGTGTACGAATTTGACTTGAACCACTACAAAATATATAACATTTTCAAGTACAGGCCGGGGTTGCGTGCGTTACACTGTTGAATATACTCTATATACGTGTATGTACCCCTTGGTGGTGTCTTTGTTCGTAACTGGCACATAAAATATAACTACACAGCTTTCAGACGAATGGCAGGGCCGCATTGGCCCTCCAACATAACTCTAATCCCCAATCCAATATGCATGGGATGCGGAGCACGTGCACATCGCCCATAAATGTCTAATCAAATAAAATACCAGCCTAATCCAGCCCTGCGGCTCTATCCCCCTGCGAGGGGTTGTTATGGTCGGCTGATCAAGCCAGCTGCAACTTACCGTTTCTTGTACTATTTAGCGTTTGTACACCACCAACGCGCCACCCCACCATTACAATTTCTCGACTCGAATATATGTTGTGATTTATATTTGCAGGTCCTTTTCGTATATTCAAAGGACCGCCGTGAAATTCAACATACATAAGCAATATGCACGCTTGTTACTGGCACAATGTTTGATTAAATAACGCAAATGTTTCGTTGATTTTACGTAAATCACACAAAACGCAAATTAATATGTTTGGGGTGGCAGATTTGGTTTATTTGCCGTGAAATGCCGAAATATCAACTTATTTCCGCGGTATTATTTCAACATTTATATTACGCTTTGTTTGTTTTCAACTTGTTTGTGGCGACATACACATATATACGTTTGGTCTTAGCGGAGAGGGCCATAATCCGCTCTTTTACGATGGATTACAAATGTTTGAGGTCCTGTCAGACGGTTAAGGGCCCACGGGAGTTTTTTTTACAATGCGCTCCGAATTCGTTGGGCACTAGGCCGCCCCCAACGAAATCCTATATTCGTAATTGAAGAAATCCACGATCCACGAATTACTTCCTCATCATTGATCCCATTTGATTTCCGTCGATCATTCCACCCCGTCGTTCTTGCATTGTCGCTTACCTGTAGATTATTCCAAATGACATACTATAAATTCTTGAATAAGGGGTGTATTGTGTACCGAGTTAGATTTTATAACGGATCGCATAATGGCAGTGTTTATGTGCTTCCTGTCAAGCTTCAGCGATGAGGTGTTCATCCGTCAATGACACTTTAAGCATCATCCACCTTTGCACTTTTTCACAGGCCGTTGCGTCCCCGTTTTAATCCTCGACCACCGTTTGCGAAAACCGCTTTTTTACAGAAAAAAAGCACGCATCTGCCACCCAGATAGCTTCTTCTCGTTGTTTGTACACAGTGTTGTTTTTCTTTCATATATCGATATATGTATGTATATGGGGAAATGAAAGGAAAAAATTTACTAGAGATTTGGACAGATGGCCTGAAAATCGAGTTCAGTGGAAATTTAATTATTCAAAGGGAACAAATAATTGCTATTGGCAATCAGTGGGGTGCCCTGAGCTTTTGTGTTGATGTCCATCAAAAATGCTCCCTATTGTACCAGCTATTTAGGTGGATTTTGTAACTGGAGATGAGCTGTTTTCGGCACCGTTTACTCACATTCATGCAAATCAAACATATACTTGACTATTGCCTCATGAATAAGTAATTAGAGTTGTGTTTGGACGAAATTAATTGATCGAACGGGTAAAAGTTTGAAATTTACATATCTAGGAAATATTTTATACGAAAAGCACTATATTCATCACAGGAATGGATGATTGGTTATTGTAATCTGTCATAACGACATCTACTGCGGTCCTAAATCCGATATAATCCTTAAAGCTCCAAGGGGTGGCTTTCTAACAATACCATCCATTTAGCGAAATTCCATATTAGGCAATAAATTAACATACATTATTAAATGGCTTTCATTCGTCACCAGTTTGGTTGAGTAAACACAGTATAGAAAGAGTGGCGAACTATGTTTGTGTTATCCTTTTGAAGAGGTGTGAGAAGTGCTCATCTAATTATGCTATTAGATGGGCAATAAATGGACTAATACCGCTTAATTGGCCGCACTTGAGACGGCACGTGACTAGGAAATCGACACCATGTTCTCAATAAACAGGAAAGTGTGACGGACGCGTGGCGTCGTTTATACAAAGGCGTTAAACCATAACATTCTTTTTTAAAAGAACACAACTTCGTTTTTTCGCAATTTCTCATGGGAAGCTATACTGAAACTTTTGAGCATGTGTTGTAAAACAGACGAAAATCTTGTCGAATTTTCCAACTTTTTTCCAACAAGCACAATAATAATGTATGTTTATCTAGATTTTGTACGGTGAGACCATGAATAATAGGCAATGGAGGGTGAATAATGACTACCCTTTAAACTGGGGGCACTTGGAAGTGGACTAGTCGCATAAATAATTTGTCACTGCATCAGCAACTCTTTTACCATTGTTTATTTGTTTAATCATTAACTCGTGTGCATTTGGGGGGGTGTTAATTTTAAAGTAAAGTTCATTTTAAACGACAAATTCTTTATTAAAATTAATAAGTAAAACAGAAACATGAATACATAGTCAATTACTTGCATTTAAATTACTTATATACAATAAGTAGTTGATATTTATACTCCCAACATGAAGGAGTCAAAATTGGTGGTGGCTGTACACATTACATTACATTGTGTTTATTTTTTTTTGTTCATTTTCTTATTATTTTATCAACAGCGTGACAATGTAACGTTACCGTCTAGGAACACATAATTCTGCAAATGGTTACATTTATATAGTGTCACAGCATTTCTTAAATGAAAATTGGAAAAGAGTTCTTTTATTCACCAAAAACGAACAGTACACAATTCATTAAAATAATTCACGTTTATTTGCACTCGGGTCCAGAAATGTGTACTTTTCGCCACTTATTATTTTATTGGCTTACCTAGTATGTTATTGTGTAAAATGAATGGTTTTTATTGATTTATTAACAACAATCCATTTATTTGAAAGAAAATGTAAATTATAAATACAATATCGAGATTCTATGTGTTTTTTTGACTCCCTGAAATAGAATTTCATTAATTGTAATCATGCAAATTTTTTGTTTTGTACTTTAGACATTCCTGAGTTTTCATTTTTATATAATTTTTCTCATTTATAAACATCTAGGTAAGTGTTAAATTTTTCTTTATAATTTCATTTATAAACAATAATACAAATTTTATTTGAATACACTGGTTTTGTACTAACATGTTCCTTAATTGATTCATTTTTTTATAATTCTTAATTTCTTTATACAAGAAGGAGCAATGAATATACGCTTACACATTTTTGAGGTAGATTTATGTATTTGTACTGTTGCATTTCTCAATTTATATATAATTAATTCTTCAATTATAATTAGGTAACAGGCAACAAATATCCAATGTTGTTAAATTCTTATTCGAGAACCATTATATACAAATACAATATTATTTTTTTGCTTTATTTCAAATAATACAGGAAATAAATTCGCTTCTTCGAGACAAAAATAACAAAAAAGAATAAACATTGATACCATTTACTTCCTGTACAATTTAACATAATTATTTATGTGATTTTTTATACATTTAAAACCAGTCATACATTATCACATGCACACCCCTAATAAATATGTTTTTCTTCGTGTATAATAATGTATGTATGTTAAAATTGTTTTTATTTTGTGTATAATTAATTAGATAAATTCCCTGAACGAAATACCTGAGATTATTGCAAATATAATATTTTTTACATAAATTTAATATGAAGAACAAAATTTTACATTCACATCAAACAGGTTAACATTGCATTGCCACTATTTTTAATTTTATGACAGTAAATATAGTAAACATGTACTTTGAAGAAGTCGGTCAAGAATCCCGAGAGTCCGAGTCTCGAGGATCGGAGCCCAATTTTCGAAATGAACCAAAAAACGAACCACTTTCGGATTCTAAATAACCGTCCAAAAACACCCAAGTGTTTCTCACAAAATTCATTTATCACTTAATAAAATGTTTCCTTTCCACAATCCATCACCAAAACTTAATTCGTACGAAATTATCGAAAAACAATTTGAAATTTATCTTTTTTTGCTCTATTTTCTTAATTTAGTAATTGATGGTTTTCAATTTGCATGAACAATTTTCGCGGAAAATAACAGAAAAAAATATAAAATAAACCCTTTTTCATTTTAAAAAAACAAAAATTCCGTCCTTCACTTTAGCCTAATTATATTAGTAATATTATGTAATAAAATATTTACATTCAATAAAGTAACTTACATTTACAAGCCTTAAAAAATATTAAAGATTTTTATTTTTTTCTTAAATTTTATAACCTACGGTTGCGTTTCTTTCTTTTTTTCAAGTTTGAAGATGAAATTGGAACCCTGAATGCCTCAGAAGAATTGTATTTAAATTATTTCTATTATTTAATTGAACAAATCTACAATTTAACCACATGTGTTACACATGAAATTATTATTTACCCGTTTTGAAAGAATCAAATGATTAATTGTAGATATTAAATATAACTAATTATTCTTATAAAGAAATAAAACAATAATGCACTCTAACCACTCGCAAACAAATTAATAAAAACTTTATTAAATGCACAACATCAGAAAGAATATCACCCAAGAAAAAATAAATATATTATTTTTCTTTCCAATATTATACAAATAATAATCACACTTATAAACACGCATTCGCACAATTCATCCCCTAAATAATAATAATAAGAAATAATATAAAAGGTTTCAAGGTATTTCTCTGGTACGGTGGTGCAAAGATAGAGCAGCAGCTGCTAGAAATTTCTATTATTATTTTTATGAAAATGTAGTTCCTATTTATTTTCTATTATTTCTTGGAAAGGCAAAATAAATATTGCAATTTGAGGTAATATTATTACGTTAACATTTGTACTATTCGTGTATTTCTTTTTTCTTGTGTATATTAAAATATAAAACTATGTGTATGTATGTATATTATTCTGTATTTTAAATAATATGTCATGTTTTTCATCTGAGGTAGAACAAGAGGTAACTGGAAGCATTTAAACGTGCTTGTATAAATATAAAAAACTGTAAAGAAATTGTATAACAACAGATAATATAGTATTAAATACTGAAAACAAGAGGTAGCAATTATTTATAGTTTCTATTTGGAGGCATATTGTAATGACTAGGATTTTTTCTTTTCTCTTTAGCATAGCTTATAAATTAATATCTATTTGGTTCATTGTATATTATTAAATATATAGAATAGAAATATATTTATATGGCATTTACAATTATTAACATTACTGGGCTACAAAAAATACCTAATTGAAAACAAAATATATATAAACACCCCTATACGCGAATATGTAAAAAAACAAAATAATGACACAATCAGGGTCCTCTCCCAATTTTCCAGGGTTACTATTTTAATAGACATCCCCATATATTAATAAAAAATTAATAAAAAAAACACTTTTTTCATTGAGCTAACAACATAATAAAAAGTCCAAGTTCCGAAAAATAATGTAAAAATAAACTTTAACAATTCAACATATTGAAAACAAATAAAATGTAATCCTTTAGCCGTTTGCGACTTTTTATTATGCAACATATTTTTAACGTGAATTTTATCCACAAATCAAAAAATAAACAAAAAATTAAAGCTTCCTGTGAAAATGAGTACTGAGTGTGTGATATAAGCGAAAAATGACCATTTACTTATTCAATTAATCAATATATACCTGAGTTTTTAACTATTATTTAAATGAAACTTACACCTAAAAAATATTTCTCTTAAATCATTTTTTTGTGTTGCACTAATGACTAGTGGATACTAAATTGGTAAAAAAATAACAAATAATAAAACTGAGGCAGATGCCGTTCCATGTTGAGGTAGTATATAGTGTACAATATTAAATTGTAAATAACCGGAAATATTTCAAGTCTTCATCAACCAAAATGTCATTATTTTGGTTGGCGTATTAGTAAAAAGGTTTAGCGTATTGAAGCCAAATTACACCTAAATAAGTACAACGAAAGAAATCTTTTTATATACCTGAATAATTTGCTAAATTCTCGACACATCAATATAAACAAAAATCTTATATTGAAGCATCTGAACACATTTGAAAGAAAAACTGTTGATGCCTTCTGCTTTTTGCAACTGAAAAGTTCTCGTCTTGACTATTTTTTTTTTGTTATCTCATTTCCCTCATACAAAACAAGACCAGCTCGTAATGTTATTATTTAAATCCTAAATCCTACGCATATTTAATTTTGTCGCATCATATTCTTTAAACTAAGGTATAAAAATGTGACACATACCATTATTAATTATTAATTTTTGTATAGGATAACAACACAGACAAGAGTCATATAAATTTCACGGTACACACTAGATACTGACGTGAAAAGAGCCACGAAATACGATCGATTGAGATTATTCTTTCATATTATAAGTATATTTACATCAGAGTACTCTTTTCACTATCGTACTGTGCTTACCGGATTCCTTACTTCTTTTAGGGGGAGGAGGGGACATTATCATTTAAAGTGATTTACGATTTTTACTTTAAATATATGGATGGTGCACCTTACATAGAAATACATGGTTTCACTTTCAACAGCAACATCTTCCCTTAGGGATTGTGGTTGTGCACTTGCTGCTGCTGATGACTTTGAAACGCCTTCAAACTCAGCTCGGCCTTATGTTCGCGTGCTATATGCCTTCGTACTGTATTATTGCGGGTAAAAGTCCGCGAACAAAACGGACATGGCACACGGATCCCCTGATGTCTTTGTCGTATGTGTGCACGCAAATTCGTCTCGTAGCCGTACAATCTCTCACAAAAAGGGCACTTCAATTTCTTTCCTGCAAAAATCAATAACAATCAACAAACTAAATCAAATCAAACAGTATAATTCCTTTACCATCCGGTGTATTAATAGTTCCCGTCTTCCCTGATATTTTGCCAGCAACTGAATTCCATAGTGTCGATGGTATAAGGTCCGCTTTGTCTCTGTCATGTTCGTATTTCGTCGATTGGCCAATAGATCCGTTCGCATTTGCATTATTCAGTCCCGTCAAGCCGCCACCAACGCCCCCAGTACTACTTGGCGGCTCGTCTTGTTGCACAGCTGGCTCCATCTTTATTCGCAAATCTGAAACAAAATCGTCACAATCAATTTCACGTCGATCAAATCGCAGTCTATAAGCAATTACCTTCAGGACAGCCCGGATCTTGGCATCCTTCCGCATTGTTACTCTCCGGACAGATGAGTGCAGTGGCCGGATCTGGATCGAAACGATTCTCGGGCGGTGCATCAGCCTCTGGTTGTGTAGGTAATGAACAGGACGAACTTGAGGAGGGCCGATAAGCTAACGACAAGGGGCCGGACGGCGAACCAGGCCTGCCAGCCGCTTTGCTTCCGTCCCTCAACACGGACGCCCGCACACTCTCCTGTATAATCTCGTTGGGACTGCACAATGGCCGCTTGAGAGCATTGTCGAACGGTGCTCCGGTCGCTGGCATCCTCTGATCGTATTGCCGATAATGGTGCGGATGCATGTACGGCGACATGGCGGGCGAATAGCTGGGGGACGGGCTGGACTGGTGATGATTTGACGAGATTTTACTGTTGATCTCCTCTTTAAGCAATTTGACACGTCTACGAGGCGGTGAATCGCGACCGGTAGTGGTCGTTTCCATACTATTTGTCGATTGGCTCTGAGCCACGGCGAGTTTCTCGTGTTCAATACTAAGTCCTTTCACTTGTAGACATTCGGCCGCTTTTAGGAAACTCGACAACGAGTCCTGCGACACGTGCACTTCACCTTTGTACATGAACTCTAACAATGCGGACATGTTCGCTGCCGATGTGCCATCCAGGATGACTAGGAGGTTTTGGTGTAAGGGAGCTGTTTCGAACAAATCGGCCAAGTGTTTGCTACATGCAGCCAGTATCAATTTGTGTGCTTTAAATGTTACCCCTGCAAATAGAAAGAGTTGATTAGACGATTTTGTTTCGCATTTGGTTAAGTAGAATGTGATTACCATCACAAAATAATGTTACATCGGCCAAACTTTCCGATTTAAATAAATTACTGAAGGACGTCGCCAGATTTGATCCGAAACTGTTCCATTTTAGACAAAATTGTTGTTGCTGAGTGTCCATCTCAACACCGGAATGGAAAATATTATTATGAGCTGAAACAATGGAAAATTTGTATCGATTAGTTATTGTGCGATTGCAACATTTTCAAGCTAGATTAAACAGGTAGAGAGAAAAAAATTTGAACGGCTGAAACGCTTTGTCACCATTGAACAGTGCAGTCCCATGGTCAACAAGGATGCAGATGGACAAAGTGTGTTCTCTTGCGCCATTCACTCAGCCTTGTTGCGTTTAGCTGTTCAATAAAGTTTGGTAACTGCGACAGGACCGTAACCCCACACATTTACTCAAAATTACTTCATTAAATATACTGTACAGTTATTGGAAACTCATTAATCACGTCATTTCCTTCGAGGCAATTGCAATTTAAATTGACCAGAAAGAAAAAATGCTAATCATTTTTTAATATATACTCGCAAAAAAATTTTTTTTTTGGCACGCAACAGATCAGCGCAAAATATTTAACCCTCCCGTGGTCCACCTTGAACAGTTTCAGGATTAGGTGAATGACCCCGCGTTATTCTCTAGTGTGTTTCCTGATGAGATACTATTTTATTGGAAGATTGCGCCTATCTTTATCTAGCTTATGTGCGAAAAAATCGCATACATTATCTCATCAACATGAAACGTAGCTACATCGAGAGGAGGAAAGGAATGAAACAATACTACCGACACGTTGAGGCGTTTTGATGTATTTCAACTCCTCAAATAATTATTAATATTATATTAACACACTGTATAACATTAGATTGAAAGTTTTTGGAGCGTAGGTTGTTGTGTTCCGTTCAATACAACATTAAATTTTAATAAGACACAATACATAAAGTAGAAACACATTTTTCATATCCATCTCGCGTAAGCAATTTCAAAGTGCAAAAATTCAAAATTATGTACATTTTAAAATGATACACATATATTACGATCGTATGGATTAATGGTTTGTATTATTTTCTTCTCTCTCTGCCTCTCTATATCTCTTTACTCGGCATTTTCATGGCAATGTATCTTCGGGTCATGGTAAATTAGTGTTTCATTTTTCAAATGGACAAACAAAATTGCTCAAATTCAACAGTCAGGTAGATAGGGCCTCCATCGATCTGTCGATAATTTCAAATAATGTATATTGAAGCCACTTGAATGCGATAATCGGCATCAGCTCCTGTCACATCTAGAAGGGGCCTCCGAAAACACCGTTTTACCAAGAGGCAAAAGTGCGTGCGCGCTCTTAGCGTCAATTAGCCTCACTAATTACCAGTGCTAGGTAGTAATTATTCCTTTTTCGGTTAATTTTCAGCCTTCAGCACTAATTTGATAAGCGCGTGTAGATAAACCGTATTTTTATCTCCGATAAGGGACAAATATAAACATAGATGCCTAACTATATTGGACTAGAGTCGAATTCAGCCAGTCCGGTTCTGGGTCATCGTTTTCTATAAATGTGTGTGTGTTAATTCGCTATACGCACTTGAAGTGGCCTTAGAAGCAAGGCCATGCGCATGGGCTAGATATCTTTTATAATATTTAACAAGCCGCAGCAGCGTGGCCACCACCGTGCCGAAATCTAGCCTAACCTTGCCTCGCAGAAAGTTGCGTGCGGAACAAACACACTCACACATACAAACACTCACCAACTCACCTAGTATAATAAAATAAACCAGTTAGAATTTCGTATACACGTGTTGGGCCCACAAAATGCGGACGCAGTAGGTAAAAAGTGCACACTTTGGATCAATTAACGCAACTGGCACAAAAACTAATTACCGTACTATTTTGGACGGTTGTATTTTTTCTCATCAAGAAACTTTCATATCACAATTTCGAACAAAAACTTAAATGCACACATACACCAACTGAAAAGTGTTTGGCGCGGCCCGAAAACACACGCAGATAGGAGAGAGAGATTTAGCCACGACGTTCACGGTTTTCGTTCACTATCTAAACTACTATACACAATATTATGTAGCTGACGAAAATCCCAATGCCAATGCAATAATATATACGCACCGTACGCACTATTTTCCCTACGAATTTTAAGCAGGGCGATATTTGGCGCTTCGCTCTCTTATCGGTGCGGATTGGGCGCTTGCATATCGTGCGTTCGTGCGCTCTTTTATGCGATTAGTGCATAGTAAATCATTTTTGGGACTAATGAGAGAAGAAGGCCAAACAACAGATGCGTTGTACCGCGATTGCATCACATACACACAAACAGCATCAGAACATATAGACGCATAATCGGAGAGTTTGGAGTGTGTGTTAGAAAAATAGGTCGTTGGAAACGAATGCAAAAGTTAACCCAAATTCACCGCCCCCACCGCTTCGCATCAAAAGTGTGTGTGTGTATCTCAAACGCATTTGTACGCGTCTTGTCGCTTTTTTATCTAGCTGAAGAGAAATGCGTTTTTAACGCACTAAAATTACTGACTACATGTGCTACTTTGTATCCTCTTCCATATCTGAGTCGCACTTTTGCCAAAACGAAATTACTTTGTTTTCGATTGCCAAAATGGTAATTAGTGTAGTTCATTGCCATTAAAATTTTTAACTACACAGATTGATAACCCAGCTTACGAGGGGTTAAATATAACGCGAAATCAATGACCCTCTTGGAAAATCAATGAAAAGCGACTCTTTCGGACATGGGGCGGATTCGTATCGGGCTTCGGACAATTTCCAGTGCATCATACACGTGTTGGTTCCTTATCAAGCGCATATTAGATTCGCAAATTAATCTATTAATCGTGATAACTCATTTTTTAGATACTTGACATTTTTTTCGGGATAAACAATACACTCGACGGTGGAAAAATAGCGATAACGAAGAGAATTTGTTTGGGACAGTTTCTACGTATATTTGGTCACAATTGCAATTTGAATACTAGTTCATTTGACAATGATTAAACCTTAGGAATAAACATTTTTACTCCATTGAGTTCAAGGCTGAAACAATAACTTGAAATATTCCAGTTGCATTTGATTAACGAAATGATGACATTAGAATTTCGTACTGCAAAATAATGCCATAAAAAGGAGCGTCGTGAAATTTTACAACTTCCTTTTAATGCGAAAATCGCACATTTAGGAGAAATGCAATCGTTTTGATCGAATTTAGCAACAATTTTTCTACACAATTTTATATTTACTGAAGGTTGAGTGTAAATCGCATGTGGTAATACATATTGTAAATTATTTTCAAAATAGGTGATAAATATTGAAAAGGTTGGCGTTTATAATATATTTATGTGAATACTGTGACATTTTAAAATTATAATACCCGATTTCTAACACAACACAAAATAACATTGTGTATGTTTTGATTTTCTCACCTCCTCGATTACCACTGTAGGTACTTGCTGAATTATTCAATCTCCATCCACAAGTTTTGTGTTAATCAAGTCTTTGACTTGAAATATCTCTCTTTATGCGACACGTGTGTGTCTTTATATGCGTTTGCCAATTTTTTTTCGCTCTGCTCCTACTGATAATATTTAAATTTAGAAAAAAAAAACAACATAATGCGATCTTCGCAGCGGTCATTCCCTTGCCTCAGTCTAAAACATCTATTATACTAGATGTTGCGTAAATTGTGCAAACCCAAAAAGTAAACTTCCAACTGTAATTTATTCTAAATATGCACCTGCATATTAAAAAACCACAACAATCGACAGCTGCCAATATAAATTTCTTCCTGTTTGCTGTAAACGCCTCGATGTTATCATCTTTCCGTCAATAAAGCTCCAATTATTAACTAATCAATTTGTCAATAGCCACATTTTAAAATCTAGTATATGTGTCACATTTTAACATTCATTATTCAATTTAATGAAAAACCAACACCCGAAAAAACAAGAAATCTAATTTAATTTTAGAATGCATTAAAAATTGTTCGTTACACGCACATAAACATTTTTTTATCCAACAACAAAAAGAGTTACATACGGAACTAATTAGTGATGATTTCATGATTAACACTCGTAAAGGTGCATATTTTACATTACCAAATGACCTTAGCCGTTTGGAAACAAAATTTTGTAAAGAAATATTTGACTGTTGTAGTCAAGGCGAGTGCACAGTCATACAGCAGTGCCGCTTTTATTATTTATCTAGCCATATTAGACACAATAGGTACGCTAATCACAAGGAAATGGCATTAAAGACGAACCTCACGATTTCGAAAAAAATTTTTATTCAAGTGCAGAAATGTGTGTCAAAAATGTTCTCGTCTTAGAATGCGCTTTCTTTCCTCTCTAAAAACGACACAACCAATATACAAATTCATAAGTGAAACTGCCATCGAAATGGAAACTCACTTAACAATTTCCAGACATTTCCAATAAACCTCAAATTGCTATATATTATCGCAGTTAAAGGTTATACCCATACATTATTTATAGTATTTAGTGAAAAACCTGTTCAATTACTAACTCTTCAGGAAAGGTTGAGGTCACAGCCTTAAAAAAAACGTTTGAATATCGCATGGTGAAGCTTTTATTAATAAAAATTATGCTTAAATTGGTGCCGTGCTAGCTGCTTCATGCATTTCATCGGTGAAAACGGACTTAGAGGGTGGAAAACATGTACAACGGTTCAACATGGAAACTCTACTCAAATCCCATTAAATTCAACATAAAAAAACTGATACAAGTACATTTTATTTTGCCGTAATACGTTCACTTGTAGTGGAGTTATTAAAAAAAGCTCGCGAAAGCTCATACCTAAAGCTCCCCATTTTCCGTTACAACTTGGCCGTTTTTAACGCTAGAAAAATTATTCCAAAATGATTTGTTGAATTTTTACGTTTGAAATATTAGGTAAGTATACAGCTTTAAACCCGGTATGTACAGAGTGTTCAATTTTTACGAGATCATCATCTTAAAAAAGCATCGATGCACTTAATTCGATCTAAAACGCTTTTAAATTGTTATAAAATTTATTTGTTCAGTAAAACGATATCCAAACATTAAATACATATTAGGCTGATAAGGAATGAAACGAAAAAAATCTTTGTACATTGTAGATTTTGTCAAATTGTAAATAAAAAAATTATGCACATTGTGTACACAATCATATAGTTTAGATAAAAAAAAATGTTGAAAATTATATGTTAAAGTTAAATAATAGATAAAAAACGTATTGATAAGCAAAAAATATTATACATATAAAAAAAGTCTCATAAAGAATTTCATCTCAAATTTTAAATGTCTCGATAAAACGAATTTATCACACGAAAACTAATTGCAGGATAAGATAATTCAACAAATTCTCAAATCTATGTAATTTATTTAACGAAAATTAATCATTTTTTTTCTTTCTACTGGATGACATCATGAAGCAACAAAAAAATTCACCAAGAACTAAAAAAAAGCCTATTCCTAGTTTATTAAACTTCTAATTTAAACTACAAGCATTGTGTGTCCGTGAAAAAATTCATTTAGCTAATGTTAATGCAGGAGGACAATGCACTAAAAATTAGTCAAGGTTAAAAAAATTGCAACCGAAAACTAGCTCCTCGGTTAGAAACAGCTTTGAAACGATATATCTAGCAAGGAAAACGTCACAACCATTATAAATTACATTCTTCATATACACTCGAAAAAATAATTACAGCACCATCCAACTTAAAATACTGAATAATCCATCACGATGCATATGTGGCCAATTATTCAACAAATAAAAGAACTCCCATTCCAATTCTGACTATATAATTTTCTTATGTGCTATTATTCGTGTGTCCTTTTGTACCAGGAAATATCTTAGTTATATTATATAGTCAGGAACGCAATAATATTATGCAATCAACTAGAGGTTAATGTTACTTTCAATGTCATCCTCCTTCAACTTTGCAGCTTGCAAAATTTTAGAGTGAGAGAGATTAGCGGATACACAAATATATTTCGCCTATGCTATAATAATCGGCCCGCTCTGTGGTGCTTGCCTTCTCTAAAAGCCGAATTTTTTTTAATAGAAATGATGCATGTATTTCAAAGTCGAGTAAAACCCGAATGAGAGAACAAAAATTGTTTATATTCATATGTACTTACATAAATTTTATTGCGTATATATTTTATTTTATCAACTTAATGGTGTCAATGCCTTTATGTTATTATAAAATATTTATTAATAAGTGCGATAACTACAAATACGTTGATATTTATCATCGTACAGTACGAAAAATTCGTTTTTGTGCAAATAAAAGCATTCTTTTTTGTCCAAAAAAAGACCAAGAGAAAAGTTACAAGTAATCTTATTTTAAGTGTATGGTAAAAATAAAAAAAGCACACGTACCTCTCATTTCCATAATTATGACATACAATAAGAAGCACGCACCGTCATAGAACAGTCACATAAAGCCCCTCACATTGACAGGGCATCATAAAACAACCCAGTGCACCAAGGGTTGGTCAGAAATAAACGAACGATAGCCAGAAATAATAAAAAAACGGGGACAAGAGTTTATGAATTACATATAAGTGTACATAAAAATAACACACACAAACACTATTCCGTATAGTCAATGAAAACATGCACAATTCAACTAATCAATTGGGTAAATGCTGATTATCGAATAAAAAAAATTGTCCATCTAAACGATAAAAAGAGCGTCAAAATAAAAATTGATTTAAATACGAAACAGAAAAATCGAAACGTTGTTCTAATCAACTATGCACTAATAGATTTTGCAGCCACTATTTCTGGCAACCAGGAAAAAATGTTGTATTAGTGCTGAACTTACTTAGTTGCCAAAATATTGAGGAGGGGGCCTAATAATATCAGGGGGGCGAGCAGAACATTCGCATAGAATTGTTATGTAAGTGTTCGTGGTGCACGTCCGCGAGCCGCATATCAAACTCTACAAGGTTATAATCGCGCGCACTACAATTTTTGTGGGTCCTCACACACACACACACACTTTGTAATATTAGAAAACGAATATATACATATTTATAATATGCAAGCAACAACCAATAATGAGAAAGCGAAAAAAATAACGAACAAACATAAAGTCAAGAGTCAAGCGAATTTTGATCTCATTTCGGCCTCCTCTCTAGTTCGCTCTCCTTCTATCGCCTGTACTTCTTTTTGGCATGCCTTCAGGAGGAGGCCGATGTTGCGTTTTAGTTTTCCGGAAATTTCTTTGTATGATTTTTTGCAGCAATTATCTAGTTTCAAGTGGGGGGTCGATTGGGGTCAAGGGCGCGGTAAATGGCCAAAAGAACGATATACACGAGGAAGTCCACATACAAATAATTCAGACAATGGAAATGGAGAGTGAGATAAATGGAATGGGGCGAATTAAATGCATAGTCTTATAAGACTCTGGGGCACATTTTGGGTGAACATCGAGATGCAACGTTGACCATGCATGGCCACGTGACCGATTTATTTCACGACACCGGCATGGGGAGGTTCCCCAAGTGTTCTCGTAGGGTGCCAAATGACGCACCAATTTGTTGCCATTCGAAACCAACTCGAAATATAAACACATCCGGCGAATTATTCACGAACAAGTTTATGCATTTAAACGCATTTTAAGGCCATGACCACAAAAAACAATGGTTTTCGAACATTTACACAAAAAAACCTTACATCATTTACATCTACAATGGAGTTTTCGTATAATTATCTAATAATATTCGTTTTCTAGTTACGCATGGTGTAGTTTCATTTTCTTGCCTCTTTCCTGCCTGCGAATCGTTTTTATCTAACCTAGACTCTAGTTTATTATCTGGTTCTCCATGGGAAGGTAATTGAGAAGAATCATTTACATTTTTTCTACCACTTAACAGCACACACACATGTCCCCCATCCGGCCCCCAGTACATTAAATCCTCGCAGAGAAAATTCAATTGGCGATATAAGATTTCTTATATTTTGTTACAGATATCTTTCATAAAGTTCATGATAGGGTCGGGAATGTGGAGTATCAAGGAGCACCACTCAACCTTCCTCTTATTCAATTATTCCCCTAACTTGATAAACCTTTGCCATATTTATTTCAATCTAACTTTCACAAGGAGAAGATACACTTACATAAAAGTGTACATACACGTGTTTGCAAATAAACGGTCTTCTGTTTTTATGGCGAAAGTCAAAAACTCTGCGGTCAAAAATCTGCTTTCGCAGAAAACCACGACATATAAACGGTGCCACTTTAACGGTTCATAAAACAATTAGATTTGGGGGGAAAAAATTCGTTCATTTCGATTTTCGGAAAACTTGTCCAAATTCGCGGTCCTAAACCAGTTCGACAAGGTTTTTTAAGCATTCTAGTTACTGCCACGAGGCTTGATGAAGAGACATCGTCATCCAGCCCCTGATTTGGCACCGATAAATGCTATGTGCCCTCATTTCCAACAAACCACCCAATACCAAAGTGCACATAAATTTCGCACATCTTGGCTCCCAACATCAAAAAACAACTTTCGCTAAATAATATTTTTAGAGCGAACCCACGAAAAAAAATGCATATATTTTCCATAAATATCGCCATTATTTTATGTATTACATCTCTAAAAATACACTTGCGAGAGATGCGCACGCGGTTCTAAGCAAACATCAGTTCCGTTTTATTCACCCTGAAACATGTAACAAGTTTATAACCCACGATTAATTATGTAACTTTCCGTGTAAATAAATAAAACCGTCCAGAGCGCGCTATTATCAATAACGGAATTAATTACAGCACATATTTGGGCCTCCTTTTATCGCGTCCAGCATATACATATACAAACAGAGCGATATTAATGCAACAGCGGGTGGGCCTCGACGGGGGCCGCAACCCCATTCTGACCTTGACCACCGCTTCCCCTGGTGACGGTCTCCACTAGGCTCTAGGCGCGAAGCACGCACTCATCGCCACCGTGGCCGTGCACATGCCGTCCTTACTCTCGGCTAATGCTCCCGTACCCACCACTCTCTCCATGACCCCGCATTGGCCCCTTTTCAGGGCCACATACATATATTCGCAAACCTGCCCGTGCAACACACAGCCAAATTTACGCCCAAACGCACACACATATTCGTAATATTAACTAATCCGATGATGTGTTACCACTTCTTCTCTGCGTTTTTTTCTCTTCCTCATAAGATCGCGGTGCGTTCGGCGCTCGGGGGGCCCGCGATGACGTCAGTGGGGCCACGCTGCACTCATCGCTTTGTTCGCACTGATGGTTAATTATATGTGTGCGTCTGTGTGGCGGAGCACAGAGTTAATGCGGGGTTTTAGTTTAATGTGCCAATGTGCCCCATGGGACGGGAATTTCGCTCTACGTTCCGTAATATGAAACTCCCACACGCTCCACTACATTCCCAAAGTAAAACCATGCGTAGCAATTAAGGGAGTATGTGTGCTGCTATATTGGGGACGGAGGGAAATCTGTTATAATTTTCGCAAAACGCAAAGTTAGGTGAATTTAATGAAATGGACGGCAATAGGGGGGCGCTAGGGATCACTCTCTCTTTCTCTGTAACTATTTGCTGGAAATAAAGTGCGAGGAAATATTGTTGCATGTCCACACCAGGACGCTGCACCCTGACCCCTCATATACATTTTTATATAATATTCTGTTGGCTAGATAAAAATCTGCAAATTTATGTTCACGTGCGCTGCTACCCCCCAGAAAAACGTTTGATTATTCACATTTTATTGCAATTCCCGAAGCTAACTTTTCACACGCAGAATATTATTTAAATATATCTAGGGAGGAAATAGAGTGAATTTATGTGAAAAGTTGTTGATTCACGCAAATATCATTTTTGGAATAAACAAAAAAAAGCAGCTTTTCATTACATTGTTATGTAATCCCTTTATCGCCTTGCATTTGACTGATAAAATAGCAACATTTACACAAAGTGAGAGTAATTCGTATAGCGAAAATATCGATACGAAGGTCATTTTTTGGAAAATATTTACTTAGACTGGCGAATGCGTTTTGATAACGCACACACGATTTTCACTGGAATTTTGGAGCTGTTGCAAAATCAATAAATGTATTATAGGAAAAAAGCAGTCTCCAGTTCTGTTCCTCATACATATAATGTTTGTGAATGAAAACAGGCTCTCCGTCAGTCGTGAAGTGAACAAGAAGAAAATTATATCTTGCCATAAAGCAAACAAAGTCCTAGGTCAAGGATTAAAGGATGTTGCATGAAAAATACGAAAGAATACACATTTCTTGGGGCGGTCTCCGTTTTCGGGGGGACCAACCACTTTATCATTCCTCTATTATATTTCGACGCGCTTCTGGATTCCCCTTTCGACTCTCGTAAAATTGAACCAAACAATCACTTTTTTTGCAGCCCCATTAATCGCCACACAGCAAATATGAATATCTAACATTCAATTAAAAGTCGCTGTTTTTGGGGTGTGGGTCGGGAGGCATGAGAGTGGATGCTCGGCAATAATCTACGAAATCGACTGCTTAATTACACGAATAACAATAAAATTTGCCCAGCCAACAACAAAAAGAGAAAACAAATACGAATTTGTTAGTGGGTCCATAATGGATGAATAGGAATTTAGCAAAAGAGCGCCCGAAGCGCCCCAATTAAGTGCGTATAGAAAAAAATAGCACGGTTTTAATTTTTATTCATTAAGTGGTCCTCTCTCATTTTCGATTATGGTATGTGTGTATACTGTACATATACATAGGTATGTACAAATTTTACGGCCTGGGGGGCAGAAACGAGAAAGGCAATAAAAAAATGAATACGTGTACAAAAAGAACTCAAATAACATTGATTTTCAATATTACGGTTTGGTTTATGTGTGTGCACATACATATCGCAAAAAATCGCCTCCTGAAAATTTCTGTTTCAAATTTATACAGCAGTGATTTTAATGGAATCGAATGTGTAGGGAGCAGCTTTGCAAAATGTCTACTTATATTCGATAAATTTGCTGTGTTTATGATACCAAACGCCTTTTGGAACTCTGAAAAATACTCAACGTATACACCCCGGAAAGGAGTCGTCACAAAAGTAATCAGCTTAGAATATGGGTTAGTTTTTCTGGGCACCAACGAACTAACTTTCCTTCCTTCTATGTAATCCCCTCAAAAACAGAACATTTTCGATCACTTTTTCCGTACACCAACAGAAATATCTAATGAACTAATAACTAATTCAGCGATCCACGTCAGATTTCCCTAAACAAAATTTAATGACTAATATACAGAAAGAGAGAAAAACAGGAAAAAAAAACTATAAACGAGCCCCCTAAATCGAGTAATAATGATAATAATACACCATTTGAGAGTTTTCCTCGTCTTCTCATATATTATTCAATACAGAGTATATTCATGTTCTGTTTTTGTAACTTTAATTGAAGGCAATTTTCCAAGGAGTTTCCACGGAAAGTGAAAGTTGCCAGGTAAAAAATTAATAACACAAGTATGTATGCCCGCCCACCACACTAAATGTATACATGTGATGGGGCCGCCGCCGCACACCGGAGTCCCCCCAACAGTATTAACCGGGCGGCGGGCGCTGGTAACCTGGTGAAACGGGAGGTCAGGGACCGATGTCATCGGATGTTTAAATAAAATATGTCCCAAAATATGTTGGGTGCCATGGTGATATGTGAGCTGTGTAACCGGGGGGCAGCGCCGGGTCTGTGCAAAACACATAAAGTGAAAGTGGAATGAGTGAGAGTGTTTCACTTGCACACACAGAACGGACGCGTGGGCCCCACTCGCTTCTGCCAATGTTTCGCACACAGGGTGGTGACGGCGCCGCGCGGGGGACGAGACGAAAGACGTAAACTCGAACAGCCTTGGCCCTTGGCAGCAGCGTGGGTAGACGCGTCGGGGCAGGGGGGGCGCGGGCGGCGGCGTCGAGTCGTCGCGCAGACACCTTGCACTCTGCTTTGCAACCCCCTCGTCTCTGCACCCTCGCACACCCGCAATCGCCAATCTGCCCTGACAACACACCGAACGGCGTCCTTTTCATCCATCCCCGTCTCTATTCCACTCATCGCTCCACCGCCACCGCACTGCGTGCCGCACTCTCAGGGTCGATGCCGCCGCCACCGCTCCGCGTTCACTGTGCCCCCTCAGCACTTTCCATTTCGTTTCCAGCGCCAACGTACAACATATACACCCCATTCAATTATCCCGACCGGAGAGTGTGTCTGCAAGAGAACCCCCTGTACCCCCATTGTCCGAGCGACGGAGAGTCCAGCATGGACAGGGTCCCCCCAAAGCCGATATGCATAATACAGCGAGGCCACAAACTTCTCGTCTCCTCTTCTGTGTTTCGCTGCACGAAAAACCCGATTCTAGGGAACAAAGAGAACGCACAATGCGTAACGCAATAACCGTAATTCCTTTCACACACTCTCGGGAGGGAACTATAGAAAAATGCACTAGTTTCTTTTAACGCAACGATAAACAATCAACATCTTGAAAAATGAACAATGCCCACAATATAAATCAAATTGAAAATGTGTAATTTGTTTAATCATCTTCAGCGAGAGAGGTGTACCCATGGGAGAATAAATGACTTCTTTAACATTCTTTTTACCACAATGCATTCTAATGAATTCATCAGGTTCAGTTGAAAATAAGAAAGGTGCAAACTACTCAAGGTCACCTAGAAAATACCCAACGCACTCCATTGTGCGTGTTTTTAGGGTGCACATCAATCATTCTTGGCGGTGTGTGTTCTACTTGAAATTTGTCTGTAAATGATTAACGGCGTTCGGTTGCTGTCCCTCAGCGTCTCGAGGAGGTATCTAGAGAATTTTCACGATATGTAAAAAGTGCATACCATGTCAACCTTGAGAGCGCACTTTTTTGTGCGTCGAAGAGAGAAAGTGGAAAATAGAGGGATGTGGAAAAAAACAGCACACCGCGATATATCACATCAGGGCTGTATATATGGGAGATGGGGGAGTGCAAGGGGGCCTTGATTAGCTATTTGCTCTTCGCTATTACACGGCAGTCAATGAGTCAATCAATAGTTAGGTACGCATGCATATGCGCCAGGCATCCATCCCCTTTGTAGGAAAAGCACTTTTCCATCCCTACATACGCATCGTAGGCCTAGCCGATAGGTGTATGCAACCCCTTATGCATAATAATGAAAAGCGCTAGCGTTGCACTATACACACCGCCAAACTGTGCGGATTGTGAGAGCTGCAAAACGAAAATTGGCCGTCGACTTTCTCCAAATCACGCTTTAATTGATCAAATATCATGTTAAATAATAATAAAATTCGGAAACTATGTCAATGTTATGGTTTTTAAATTGCATGTCTCCCCACCCTACTCCCCCATGCATCTGTAATATGTTGTACGGTTTCGCTGTGGCGAGCAACCAGAAAAAAAGTGCCATACTTTTAAATGGGAATAAATTTGTTGTCATGAATTAACATACAAATCAAATTTGCACACATCAAGATTGGATATCTTACCTATTAGTAATGACTGATAACACTTGATGTTTCTTGTTAGTTATTCTTCTAGCCCTCCATATATATTTTGAAGCAGCACAGCAATAAATTCAGGTACAATGGAATGGTTACTGTTATGTGTGGATTACGCGATATAAATATCGCGCTTTTATTTATATTCTAGCCTAACATATCACAATTATCACAACATTTATTAAAATTAAAAATTATCTCAATTAAATTTTAAGTGAATTGGGTAAAGCAATGCCAGTGTTTAGATGCATTTCTCTGTTAAAACAATCAATTTTAGTTCTGTAGTTTATACACTGGCACTCTCGCTTTGCACCTAGCTTGAGCGCATGACTCAAATATTACCTTATGTGCTCGCTTTTTTTGCCGATTGCGGAAGAGTGCGCAACGTAACGTTTGCATTTTACGCGTTTTGGCGGGCTTACGAACGGATTTTTGGCGGTTTTTGAAAAGCGGTCAAAAGGCTACTGCGATCACCAGAGAAATTTTGTTCAAATCTTATTTTTTGTTACAAGTTGTTGATAAATAAAGGGATTGAGTACAAAACGGCTTACATGCATATTAATGACCGTATTTAATTGTGCCCTAAATATTTTAACTGGAGTTTCGTATATCCTCAACCAACAATACAGACTTTGAATGATCTACTTTCAAAGTTTATTCATGGGGCTTTGTTAAAATTTCTTATAAAAACATCGAGAAAAACATACTGTTCATCCACTGTAAATTCACTAAACTAATCATTTTGAGAAATATAGTGCAAAATCTATTATATAGTTACGCATAGACGGCAAATTTCAAAATGCCCTGTACCATTTTCTCAACATAGAAATTCAAAAATTTGTATATCATTCGATGGGAAAAATTGTCCTTAATAACGTATTAAATTTGCAGATTTGAAACAGCATTAAAATTTTGTAAAGTATTGAAAAAACCCATTGATTCTATGTAGTACAGATGATGGAAGGCAATTTTTGAATTTTAGTTGTGTGTGGTTTTCCGAGATGGCACTAATCAATGTTGGTATAATTGATTATTGAGAGAGGTCACTGTATGTTCTGTTTTGTTTTTGTTATCATATCAAATTTAATAAATGGGGCGAAGAAAAAAGAAGTGATAAGGTCGTCAGCTTTGTCATCTAAATTCGGGTAAACTGTGAACATTTGTACCGAATTTATCAATTAGAATTTGAAATTTCTCATAAAAATTGATATAAAACAAGAAAAACAAAATTATTGCGTTAGACGATAAGCTATTATTATTTGTTATTTTTTAGGTATTATCACAACTCAATTGACCGCAAATTATTAAAATGCGCGTGATTTAACTTCTAAAATGGTTAAAATATTAGTATTTGAAGAGATTTTCCAAAAATCAATATCCGGTGTTTTTAACCTCACTTTCCATTAAATTCAAAAGCCAACAAGCAAAACAAAAGTACAACTCGTTTAACCGGCTTTTATTTAAATTTGGAGAAGGGTCGTGGACCCTAATTGGCGAATTTATCGTTTAGAATGAAATACTAGTTCAAAAAATGAAAAATAAATAATTTACTTTCTAAAGACCAGTACAATCCAAATTAAGCTATGCATAATATTTATTTTAGAAATCAACACAATATAAATTACAGTAACAATAAGGGTAAACAAGCCATGGTCATAACATTCGCACATCTTAATTGTTATGTAACATTCAAGACAAAAAAAAATTTTGTCTCGAAAGAGTACGAAAAAACATGCATAGAATTAGTTTCCAAATGTTTTATGGTGTGCCACGTATCCTACAAACATGTAGATTTGAAAGGGGAGCTGGGGGGTACACACTGAAGTTGATATATCAATTCATTTCATTCACTTTACATAAGTTTTTTATTGTACTGGCGTACGAGTTCCTCTGTAATAACTCCTACCACCTCCACCAATTTCCTTTATTTTTATTGTAATTTTGCTCTTATACCTGTGTGTTTACATTTCACAAAACTCTCTCTCGCATTTCGCCTCTCAATAGCCGGCAAAAAATTACCTGAAACCAGAGACAAGTTTTGCCTTGAGAGAGAAAAACGCCGAATCGCCACGATATATCGATATCTATTGAGGCTAAAAATAATTTTTTATACGTAAGTAGAGTATATATTTTATTGTTAATACTATTTCATTTATAAAGTATGAGTACGTAAAAATAGATATTATGTGGGGCTGCACATACACAAATTAAAGTTTGTGTCAGTGGTTATAGGCAAAAACTATTTCGAGCTCTGAGTGAGAGAATGTGGGACAAAAACGATATTTAGGACAGAAACTTTTATCTTATTGTTAAATTTCTTTATACATGTGTCTGAAGTATTTCTGGTGCCTCACATTAATTGAGTTTAATTGAGGATTCTCTAATAATTGGTGCTGTTTTTGTATTTAAGCGTAGCAATAAGGCTTGTATGTAAGCGAAATTGCGTAAAACGACGCTTTTTATAATCTGTTTTTCAAGTATATAATAAATAAATATACATACGTTTTTATCTGTTTGGCCACGAAAAAAACAAACTTATATTTTATTAGAATAGAAAAACTCATTCCTCACTTCGTTTTCTAGAGGTATGCATTTCTAATAATTTGCAAAAAAAGTGAACAACAATGGCAAGGGGCATTTTACGACTGTATTTACTCAACACCCAAAATGGGACCATTGTGAAGAGTTGCAACCGATGGATAACAACACAAGTTGGAAGAAATTTAAAAAAGGAACAAAAATCCGAAGTTAAGGGAATACCGTACAAGAATCTTACGATTGGAGTGCCAAAAGAGCTATGGAAAAACGAGAAAAGGTAATTGTGACCCTCTTAAAAAAGTCGTTAACTAAATAAAAAATATTGCAGGGTTGCTATTACTCCTGCTGTGACACAAACTTTGGTAAAAAAGGGTTTTACCGTTCAAATCGAGGAAGGTGCAGGTGTCGGTGCTAAATTTCGCAATGAAGACTACGAACAAGCCGGTGCCAAACTTGTAAACAATGACAACGCTTTCAAATCCGATATAGTGCTTAAAGTCCGCCAACCGATTGATCCAGAAATTGGAAAATTCGTGGAGAATTCCACACTAATATCATTCCTTTATCCAGGACAAAATAAAGATCTCATAAGTAAATTGTCTGATAGGAAAATTAACGCATTTGGTAAATACTCTTATCTTAAAATGAGATTTTCGTTTAATTCGTCTGAGTTTCTAGCAATGGATTGCATTCCTCGCATCACCCGAGCACAGGTATTCGATGCATTGAGTTCAATGGCGAACATTTCCGGATATAGGGCGGTCATTGAGGCCGCAAACCACTTTCCACGCTTCTTTTCCGGTCAAATAACAGCCGCTGGTAAGGTACCACCAGCGAAAATTCTTGTTATTGGTGGCGGTGTGGCTGGATTGGCGGCTATTGCACAAGCGAAGAGTATGGGAGCTATCGTAAGAGCATTCGATACGCGATCAGTGGTTAAAGAGCAAGTGGAATCGTTAGGAGCTGAGTTTTTAACAATTAATTTACAAGTATGTGTTTAGATTAAAGTAAAAGGTTGTCTTGTTAAACAGAGGGATGTTTAGGAGGAGGGCGGCACTTCTGGAGGGTACAGTAAAGAAATGTCTAAGGAATTCATTGAAGCTGAACATGCATTGTTCTCGAAACAGTGCAAAGAAGTGGATGTCATCATTTCCACAGCTTTAATTCCAGGGAAGAAAGCGCCTCTGCTTATTCTTAAAGAACATATATTGGGGATGAAGCCAGGAAGTGTTGTAGTTGATTTGGCAGCTGAAGCAGGCGGCAATATCGAGACTACGAAGCCAGGAGAAGTGTATACACTTAATGATATTACGCATATTGGATTAACTGATTTGTCTAGTCGATTGCCTACACAAAGTTCCACACTTTACGCTAATAACATTTCGAAATTTCTTCTTTCAATCGGTGAGAGGAAAAGTTGGTAAAATTGGGCTTGTTTTTATGGTTGATTATGTTTTGTTTAGGGGAACAAAATCATTTCAATATCGATTTGAATGATGAAGTTGTAAGAGGCAGCATAATTTTGGAGAAAGGTGAACTACGGTGGCCTCCACCAGCACCAGTGGGTCCTCCACAGCCTCAACAGGCTAAACCAGCCACTGAGACTGTTAAAGTTGAGGAAAAAGCTCCGAGTCCATTGATGGCAACATTGAATACTTCCCTTACAACCACAGCCGGTTTGGTTTTACTGAATATGAACTTTGAAGTGAATTGAAATTGTAATTGTTTTAGGGATTAGTTCAATTTTGGGTCTTGGAATGTGCTCTCCGAATCCACAATTCACTTCAATGCTCACAGTTCTCGGTTTATCGGGAATCGTCGGCTATCATACAGTGTGGGGCGTAACACCAGCTCTACACTCGCCTCTAATGTCAGTAACGAATGCGATTTCTGGTATTACAGCTGTTGGTGGTTTGCTTTTAATGAATGGCGGTTACTATCCTACCAATTCGGTTGAGGTATTTACATGTTTAATGAGTGTTGTTTAAAGAATTAAAATGAGAAATTGTTTAGAGTTTGGCTGCTGCCGCTGCATTTGTATCATTCATCAATGTGTTTGGTGGTTTTGTCGTTACTAAACGTATGTTGGACATGTTTAAAAGACCTGGTGATCCACCAGAGTACAATTCGTTGTATGGTATACCAGCGGCTGCATTCCTTGCTGCATATGGATATGCTGCCAGTCAGGGAATGGCTGAAATTCATCAAGCCGCTTATTTGGCTTCGTCTCTTTGTTGTGTGGGAGCATTGGCCGGTCTGAGTTCTCAAACTACTTCCAGATTAGGAAATAATTTAGGAATGGTATGTGGCTAGAGGTGTTTAAAGACAGTTTATGTGAAATTTTCAATTTAGATTGGTGTTGGAGGTGGTATTGCAGCTACTTTAGGACAAATCGCTCCCAGTACGGAAGTTTTGGCACAGATGGGTGCATGTTTAGTTGCTGGTGGTGGTCTTGGAACGTTAATTGCGAAGAAAATTCAAATTACGGACTTGCCCCAATTGGTGGCTGCCTTTCACAGGTATTTGTTTTAAATATTGTGATTTCAGCATGGGTTAAAATTTTTATATCTTTAGTTTGGTCGGTTTGGCGGCAGTTTTAACATGTGTATCCACATTTATCCATGATTTTCCAACATTTGCAACTGATCCAGCAGCTAATGTCGTAAAAACTGCATTGTTTTTGGGCACATATATCGGAGGAATCACTTTCAGGTGCACCATTCACATTAATTTTAATGGTTGAGATGGATAATTGATTTAATATTTGTTGTTAATTGCAGTGGATCTTTAATCGCATATGGAAAGCTTCAGGGAATTCTTAAATCAAATCCCTTGTTACTTCCTGGACGACATGCATTAAATACAGCCTTATTACTGTCGAATGTAGCTGCAGGAGGGTATTTGTTCTATGATCCGACCCTAATCGGCGGTTTAGGAGCTCTAGGTGCAACAGCAGCACTTTCTACAACTATGGGAGTCACCCTTACAGCAGCTATTGGCGGTGCGTACATTATTTATTAACTTGTGTCCATTTGGTTGATTAAAATTGTTGTTTAGGAGCGGACATGCCTGTGGTAATCACAGTATTAAACAGCTATTCTGGTTGGGCTTTGTGCGCTGAAGGTTTTATGTTAAATAACAACCTTATGACGATTGTTGGTGCGCTGATTGGGTCTTCCGGTGCGATTTTGTCTTACATAATGTGCAAAGTAAGTAAAAATTAATTTAAATTATGATTCTTGTTTAATTATTCTGACTTATTAGGCCATGAATCGGTCTCTTCCTAATGTAATTCTTGGTGGATATGGTACATCGAGTACAGGCACTGGTAAACCAATGGAAATCACTGGAACTCACACTGAAATCAACATCGATGGAGCTGTTGATGCGATTCGTAATGCTAGAAACATTATTATCGTGCCTGGTTATGGTTTGTGTGTGGCGAAAGCGCAATATCCAATTGCTGAAATGGTGAATGTGTTGAAGAGTCAAGGGAAGAATGTACGATTTGCTATACATCCAGTTGCTGGTCGAATGCCTGGTCAGTTAAATGTGTTGTTGGCTGAAGCTGGTGTACCATATGACGATGTATTGGAAATGGAGGAAATTAATGATGATTTCCCGGAAACGGATCTGGTATTGGTAATTGGAGCAAATGATACGGTAAATAGTGCGGCTGTTGATGATCCCAATTCACCAATAGCCGGTATGCCTGTGTTGAATGTATGGAAATCGGAGCATGTGATTGTAATGAAACGATCATTGGGTGTTGGTTATGCGGCTGTTGATAATCCAGTATTTTATAAAGCGAACACATCAATGTTATTAGGTGATGCAAAGAAAACCTGTGATCAATTATTAGCAAAGGTTCAAGCACACTCTTAAATGTTTAATTTTAAATCTAATTGTATTTGTATAATGTAAAGAAAATGGAGAAGTATAGTCTGAATTGATTGTATGACTATGATATTTAAAGTAATTTCACTCTGTATTTTTTTTTGTTTAACTCAGGAAATTTTGTATTAATGGAAAAAAAGTTTTTAGATAAATACACTTAATTGGATTAGAAAAAAAATATGTAATGCACGTGTATATATTTTAACGGCAAATAATTATCCATATTTTATATAATTTTTATAATAAAATGTGCACATGATAAATTCCGTCGCTTTAACTATAAATTGTGTTTTGATTCATAGTTCTAAAAATAGTTACAATCAAAAATTGGATAGGAAATGGGGAAGTGATTTTAAAAACCTCTTTTGCGATATTTTTAAGGGTCTCGGCCATCTGTGGTCCAGTCTTATCTACCATGTTAGTAAATATACCATTTTTATTTTGCAACAAAATATGTGGATGATCAAATTCCATTGCAATGCCTGCATCCATCACTAAAACCTAAACAACACTACACGTTTTCAATAGAAAAACAAACTGAATGCATTTACTTTATCTGAATCCATAATTGTGTGTAATCTGTGTGCGATCGTTAATACAGTACAATGTGCAAATTTGGTTCTTATCGTACGTTGTATAAGTGAATCAGTTTGTGGGTCAACATTTGCTGTTGCTTCGTCCATAACAAGGATCTTATTATTTCGTAGTATTGCACGCGCCAAACAGACTAATTGCCGTTGACCCACACTGAAATTTGAGCCACCTTCAGCTACCAATTCATCCAAACATTCTATAAAATTGTTGGGAAATTATTTGAATGTAGATGGAATTACGATGGTTCTGTACCAGCGCCTTGAGTTAAAGCAAATTTCAGTTCAACATCGATTAAAGCGTTGAGAATCGCTTCGTCATTGTACTCATTAAAGGGGTCCAAATTATAACGTAGAGTTCCAGAGAACAGGACGGGTTCCTAAAGGAAATGAATAGAATAAAACGTATTTATGTTGAATAGAGCTTACTTGGGGAATAATTGATATTTTCCGGCGTAAATCGTGTAATCCAATAGTCTTTATATCTACTTCATCGATTATGATCAATCCATCAAAAGGTGTCAGACGGAATAAAGTGGAAATTAACGACGATTTACCGGCACCGGTTCGACCAACAATTCCTACTTTCTCCTCGGAATTTATGACAAGATTTAAGTTTCGTAAAACTGCTGGTCCAGCTTTATTATAGCGCATAGTCATGTAAACGAACTGAATTATGCCATGTTCGGGCCATTCTTTGTGCGGTTTTCGTTCGGGGCTCTAAAAGAATCAATTTGTTTTAAATGTTTTTTAACATTATTAAAAGTACAGATTCTAAATCTTCTTCCTGTTCAACTTTTGTAAACTCCAACACTCTCTCAACCGAAGTCATTTGATTGTCCATTTCGGCACTTTGTCTCATACCCCATTGGATTAACCCACTTAAACCCATACATTGCGTTATTACGAGTCCAATATGACTGCCAGTATATGCATCAGGTGCTAAAAGAAATATAAATGTGACCAATCCAATAAAAATCGCACAAATAAAGTCAATAATCATTCCGAACGATCTTGAAGTGTATAAGAACATAAACCAAGAACTACTGTGTACATCTTGTAAATGATCAAATTGTTCCACTAAAAGTTGCTCAGCTTCGTTGGAACGAATCGTCGGCAAACCATCAACAGTTGCATTGAGATGAGCGAAAACTGGACTCTTGGTAATCCCATCAAGACGTTTCACATTCCTGCTGGTTCTTAAGAAACATCTTCGAATGAAATAGAATGTTAGTACCATGACTGTGGTTGGGATCAGGAGTAAAGGTTCAATGCAAGCAATTACAATAATAGCTCCAACAAGGTTCAAGTTTATTTGGACAGTGTCGATTGTTGCATAAGGTAAAAGTTCGTCAACACAGCCTAAATCTTTCGAGAATCGATTAAGAATCCTTCCGGAGGTGTTGTCGTTAAAGAACTTCATAGTAGCATGGGTAATGCTTTTGTACATGTTGTCATGAAGTCTATGGAAATGAGACAGATTGAATAAAAAAAAATATTTCGGAAATGAATACCTGGTGGAAGATCGTAAACACATTGTGAAAAAGAACAAAGACCTTCCAAGTGCCATGAGAACTGTGGCAATGATTATTACTGTATAAATCAGAACACAAGTTTGTCGGTCTAATGCCTCCCAAAATCCCAAAGGTTTTAACCGTCCATAATCAAATTCCTCCAAATTAATCCTAACAAACTAAATTAGCTACAGCGCTTTTATGGTGTTTTCACATTTTACCAGGCACTGAGCACATAATCTCCACTGCTGGCCAACAACTGTGCAACGAAAAAGGAGAGAATCAATAAAATTGCCAAACAACCGTGACCCGCTGCTGTTAAATATTGCTTGTAAATCTTAAAGCCCACCGCCCCGTAACTACGAATCTCCGCAACAGGTATTGGATCTTTCTGAAAACCAACATTTAGAAAACAGAATCCAGAATCCCAAAATCAAAGTACTATCGACCCTTCCCTGCTAATTGCAGTGATGGACTTCCCTGCCGTCACCGACAACCGCCTTAAAATCGTATCAACTTTCGGTTTCTCCACTTTGCTCTCCTCAACCACGTCTTCGACTTCATCTAATTTCATCAACCCTGAAAACTCCATCCCACTAACAGCCAATGATTCGTACGTTCCACAACCCTCGACGACTCCGTCATGCAGAACAACAACTTGTTGAGCACTTCGAATAAATTGCAATTGATGTGTAACCAAAATCACCAATTTCTCCTTCAAATAGCCACAAATGCATTCATGAAACAGTTGTTGGGCCACGTTTATATCAACAGCCGATAACGGATCATCTAACAAATAAATATCTGCTTGTTTGTAAACAGCGCGTGCTAAATTTACTCTGGCTCTTTGGCCTCCACTTAGAGAAACGCCTCGTTCCCCGATAATTGTTTTATCGCCGAACGGTAATAAGGAGAAGTCGGTTAACAAGGCACATGCCTTCACCACTTCCTTGTATCTTTCTCTATCGTATTCACGCCCGAAGAGGATATTCAATCGGACGGACGCCGCAAAGAGCCAAGGTTCCTGGGAGGCGTACGAAATTTTCCCTTTCGATTGAACAAAACCTTTTAGAATCGTCAATTCCCCCAAAATCAGATGCAACATGCAAGATTTGCCTGATCCAACAGGTCCAACGATGATTGTTGGAAGACCAGGACGCATCCGAAGGTCGATGTTTGATAGAACGACAATTTTTTTGTACATTGCCACAACACGATCTATTTCCACCGAAGGTTCTTCATTGGGATTCAATGATAGATGACGAATTTGTTCAGTATTTACGTATTTCTCTTGTTTCAACTTCAATTTTGGCCGTAATACTGAACAATCACCAACCACTGCTTCCGGCAGCAACATAAACTCTTCCAATCTTTTTATCGTCACATACGCTTCACCAAACTATAACCAATCAAGCATTTTATGCAAATTCATTTGAATAAAGTGTTTCCTACAAATCCAACGCCTTGTGGAAAGTATACAGTCATTGTTTGACGCAAAATCTGATAAAAAGCTGTTAAAACAAACACTTTTTCAGCGGTAACATCATTGCCAAGTGCAATATACGACATAACAGTCACGAATATCGCTGATCTCGTTGTAAACATAATTAATGACATGATTATTCCTCTGATATAATTAGTGAATCGAATGCCATTGATTTCTTTCCTGAAAACCACTTTGTATTATCAACAAGATGATAGCGACTTTTTTCAACTACTCTCGCAAATTGTGAATCAAATCAGCAAACGCGTACTCCCAGGTGTACATTTTAATGACTTGCATCGCTTTTATCAGCTCATTCATTTCAGATACTCTTTTATCGGTACGTGTTGCAACCCGCCATCGAAATTTTGCTGTTAAGATACCTAAAATCGCTGCAAAACAAAATATTGAATCATTCAAACTCGAAAATTATTTGGAAAAGTACTCTGTATTGGCATGATAATCAAAATAACGGCAATGCCGTAAAAACCAGGCCATCCGTATTCGATATACAACAAATACGCTACGACAAACATTTGAAGTGGAGACAACCACAAGTAGTGCAGGAAAATCGGTGCAAAATCGAAGCGATTCACATCGTTGGCCAGTAAATTGACTGGATTTCCAGCTTCTTTTTCACCGATTTCAGAAATAGGCAGTCGGAGGATCTAGAACCATCACTTAATTACTTCATCAAACAGTTTAAAGACTAAATACTTTTCTGTAAACCAAACTACTGCAAGCCACCCGAATTCTCATTCCAACATGAAACGCTTCCATCATGTATGGATGGAACACCAACACTATAATCATACTACAAACCATAATTCCTACCCCAAAGAAGTATTCTTCGTACATTGTAATTGGATGTTTCTCTGTGGAAGTATAGAATGCAACAATTCGCATAAAGTACTTTGGTCCATCAGTTTCAGTCCCGTTCGCCCTGTACATCGGATTAAAATATCGCAGAAACAAACCAATAAATATTGGCTGCTGCAATCGTACGCCCATTTCCAACAGAAACAATATAATCCCATACACAATTATGTCTTTAATAAAAGTTTTCCGAATAACTTTCGCTAAACTTGGTCTACGATTATTCTTTAAAGCATTCTCGTACTCCTTTGACCAATTATTTGAAATTTTTTCCCCCAATCGCGATGATTTGTGTATCTCCAACGGTTTAGTAAGGTCCGATTCGTTCAAATCCCTTTTATACCCTCTTCTGAATGTTGACAATGTATACCAAAACGTGATAATCGAGAGAAAATTCGCATTTTGTCGAGGGTTTTCTCGAATTCCATCATCATCAACATTTGTATACATTTCTATTTTGACAAGTACTTTAGAACTGATAAAGTGAAACAACAAATAAATATAAAACTGGTGTTTATTTTGTTTGTTTTTTTTTTCTAAATAAAATGAGTTTCCTGCACATTTTCATTTCAGTGATTAATTGATGAGGTGTTTTTTTATTGTAATGGATATATTGTCTGAATTATCTACATATAACTTAATTACCTAAACGAATTTGTACATTATTGTACAGTCCGTTAAATAACTATACAAATAAATTCAAAACTGTACAACTATCATAAATTTCCTACAACTTAAATTGTACAAGTTTGTATTGTTTTAAAATAAATTATTAATTTATACGGCACTAAAATATATGTATAAGAATTTTACAAGGAACACAATGATTAATCAGTAATAAATTACATTTTTAATGCACGTTTTTGGCGCGCTTAATACTTATTTACTGAACAAATAAATAAATATTAAGCTGCCGATTTAGATAAAAACTTTTTAAGCAAATTTGAAATGAGCATTCAAAGAATCAACAGTTTTTCATAAATTAAGTATTAGATATTTTAAAGTACTCACTCTTACATTTTAAACAAAAATGGTAAATTTTATGGTGACTTATAAAAACATCAGCACTTGTATTTGAGAATAGTACCTCGAATAGACAAGTGAGTATATTCAGAAACGTTATTTTTAATTGAGAAAAAATCTCTCAATTTAGGCAGCTTTAAGGGCCTTCATTAAACCATCTGTCGACAAAGACTTTGGTCTCTCAATTGGCAAACCAAGAGCCCGATCCCAAACCAAAGACGCCAACACGCCCAACGCTCTCGAAACACCAAACAACACCGTATAATAATTCATCTCCTTAAGTCCATAATACTGTAAACAAAAACCAATGAAATTTAACAACAAATCACATCAAAACCACCATCCATCCATACCTGCAACAAGACACCAGAATGGGCATCTACATTGGGCCATGGATTCTTCACTTTGCCAAGTTCTAATAAAATTGGAGGCACTACTTTGTAAATATTGGACACCAATTGGAACAATGGATCATTAGGTAAATGTTTTAAGGCGAATTCACGTTGGCACGTGTACCGTGGATCGGTTTTCCTCAACACAGCATGCCCATAACCAGGCACCACCTGTCCAGACTTCAAAGTCTTCCATATAAAATCTTTCAATTGCTCTTCAGTTGCTTTATCACCAATCTGTGTACGAATCTTCTGTAACCAAACCAACACCTCTTGATTGGCCAAACCGTGCAATGGTCCAGCCAAACCATTCATACCAGCCGCAAACGACAAGTACGGATCACTTAATGCCGAACCAACCAAATGGACTGTATGAGCCGACACATTGCCACCCTCATGGTCACTATGTATCGTCAAATATAATCTCATCAATTCAATAAACTCGGGATTGTCATAACCCAACATTTGGGTGAAATTGTAACTCCAATCTTTCGATGTATCAATCGCTCCAATACCAGAACCATCTCTGTACGTATTCCTGTAAATTGTCGCTGCAACAACCGGCAATTTCGCAATCAAATCCATCGAATCCTCGTACGTGTACTCCCAATACTTTGATTTATGTACACCACTCGAATATGCTTTAGCGAATTTACTTTCACTGTTTAACACTGTCATTGCCGCAGATAATTGAGACATTGGATGAACAGTGGATGGTAAATTGTTAAGTAGTGTGACTACATGTGCTGGTAATTCGGCCCGATCGGCCCATTCTTTGGAGATCGCTTTCACTTGTGCCTCAGTGGGAATATCGCCAGTGATCAACAGCCAGAACAAACCTTCAGGCAACGGTTCTTTACCGCCTGGCGCTTTGGGCAACAACTTTTGACACTCGGG
Source organism: Silvanus unidentatus (assembly GCA_963930825.1). Taxonomy (NCBI): domain Eukaryota; kingdom Metazoa; phylum Arthropoda; class Insecta; order Coleoptera; family Silvanidae; genus Silvanus; species Silvanus unidentatus. The sequence continues at coordinate 5,656,370 of OZ005758.1, forward strand.
GATCGAATAGCCCCGGAAACGGATACCTTCATCTGCGTCCAGCACCGATGTCTCACAAACCAATCCTTTAATGCCTCGCATACCACCATACATCTAATGACATCAACAACAACATTCAATACGTTAATTACAAGTTCAAACATCTCTTTATTATATAAATATTTTCGTGCCAAGTTTATAGAGTTATCAACTATTGGAATTTTGACCTTAAAAATTCGCACGCGTTCTTCATGCAGGAAATTATGCAATTTTTATACCTACCATGTCAACGGTAACTTCTCCAACTTTCTGATTGCCATAATTCTTGCGGAAATTCTTAACGCGTTCTTGTTCTCTGGGGATTTTCGCGGCAAGGACAGCTTTCAAATCGGTGGACGCATCGCTTAATTGTCGTATAAGTGGTGCGAATTTCTGAAAATAAATATACAACAAAATGTATATAAAAACATAAACCTTGCATGGACTATTTTTAATACATTAACGCAAATGTTACGTAATCGTGTTCAAGTGTTATGGTTATATTAAAAAATAGCGCAGAATTGATCAACAAAACGCACAAAATTTAATTGGCAGGGATTCTCTGCCAATGAACTTTGTCCTACTAGAATACTTATCTATTTATTAAGACTTTGTTATTGTGTGAAGTCTCTTTTGTAGCTGATAACAAGTAGATTGTCTAGAAAACAATCATCCGATCGAGAGAACTGGGTTAATGTCAAGGAAAATGTATTGGTTTTAAAGCAATTAACAACAACACCTCGATAATTACCAAAACCAATTCATTTGGGACAATTATAAGGGGTCAATTATATATAATTGAGCAATTAGATAAGAAAAATTTTAAAAAACCACCGTTTTATTCGGCAAAGTTCATATGCATAATTATAGAAATTGGAAAAATATTTTGCATCAAAATAGAACACGAATTACGTAGTTTTACAAAACATCACATGGACTTTTAGAAATAAACATCTACATCTAATAAATTCTATCGAGATTGTATATATTTCAAGATAAAAAAAGGTCCAATATTCTGTTATTATTGATGCAAATCGTATAAGTATCAGATTAGCTGGAAAAACGATTATCAATGCAGATACGAAAAAAAGGTGGTGTCATAAATATAAAGCTACATTTATATTGTATTATGGGACATTATATAAAATTCAATTAGTTTTACGTATAAAGCCAGGTGATAAGATAATATGGAATTTTTTTGTGTGAATTATGTACATAATAATCGTCTAAAGTGCAACATATGAAACCACTTCTTACGAGCCCCCCTAATAAATTTATTAGAATGAAACAGACAATGAATTCATTTAAATATCTCAAGATTTGCTTTGATAAGGGGAGTTTGACGCCTGTGATTACGCTCCATTGTACTTTGTCACCTTAACTAATTAGTTTTTAATAACAATATTAGAGATACTTGGAAATGGGTAACGTAGACTTGATAAAAATCCCACTCTCTCCTTTAATCAAGAAAATTTCCAGTTAAGTTGTGTTTGGGATTTCCATAATACATTAAGATTCTACAAATAAGTGAATAAATAAATATTTGAATATGCATGTATTACATAAAATGTAAGATTATACGCAGGAAACAGTTATTATATTATTGAACAATTGTGAAAAATTCACGATATTTGTATAAACTAGCTGACCTTACAGCAATTTAATAATATATCTATTTTACATCACGCAATCTTCCATGTCCACTAAAATTCATAAAAAATACAAATTGCAATGTTGAATTAAACGAAAATTGTCCTGTCCATGAAGCACGTGGTCTTCTTTAAAACGATAAACTAGTTGATAATTAAACTTGGTTATATAACAGTGCAACATTGACTTGAGTACTCATTAATAATGCATGGCACCTATTCGTCATTTGACTACAATTTCTTAAATAATCACTCATTTATCGTTTTTCATAAAAGTGCCACAATTGTTCAGGTCACATTCCCCAATTCACCACAATGTACTTAATAACCTTCGCAATCTTGACAATGACTTTTTAATATCATCTTACGTAATAACGACTAGAATATATGGGAAAAAAGGATAATTTACATTACAAACAAGCACGTGCTTCATTCGGATCTATTTGATTATTTGTTAAAAGGCCCCATTTCAATTTTTTGTTCGATTAACTGGGACTCGGTCTCCCAGAGGTCACACGAGTTTTATAAACCTACAAAATACAATGACAATTTTAATTAACGCTCAAACAGACAAGTTTTACGTGAATCCAATCAATTATAATGAACGTATGCACATTTGTGTCGTGTTGGAGCGAATTTACCGCGTCTTTCGATCTCTTACCGCAAACTGGTCTCCTTATATAGCCTAAAAAACAATTTACATCTTTTACCTGTAATTCTGCTAGTCTTCTGTTCGTTATACGAAATAGTGCCATTATTTTTGATGAATTTACACGAGTTTTTATTGCCACCCACCAAAAGTCGCTCTTATATCACCGGGCCCTGCTTTTATTAACGTTCACGGCTTCACGATGAGCACCACGAATTTTACAGTGCACTGACGCGAATTGACACTCTCGATTATAGAAATCATATAGTAATGTGAGCATGCGCTTTGGAGAAAGGGTAATAGATAAGGGTGGATTTTTTAAAAATGTGTCCATGATATCATAAATGACAAGTCATAATTATTCTAATCTTGTATTATTCATAAATCAATAACAAATACTACAAGTATTCTAGCTGTTTGAGCTGTGATTTCATTTTAATCTCTTTTGAATTTGTGATTTCTTTTCATTGTTCTTAGGTCGGCCAACAGAGAGCGCTTTTTTGAAATTTAAAAGGACTCTATGCAATTTAAAATGTTACATTTTCACAATTCGTAAAATTTCTCCGAAATTTAGCTCATTTTTAGGTGAAACCACCAATTCGATTACGGTTAATTGCATTTTCGACACGGTGTATATGTAAGATTTTTTGCATTTGTGAAAAAGAAAGGTGAAAGCGATCAGCTGAGAAGTGACTAGTGAGTCAGTCGATCGAGGTTCTAGTCGGCGACCCCACAAATTCGTTGGAATTTTTCTTGAAAAACAGCAAATTGTAAGTTTAAACAATCCTTATTTAATTAACATTGCAGTTCGTATACACATGTTAACAGAAACTGGTTTCTTAAAGTGTTCCAGCAACAATCTTGCTGTAATTTAATTATTACTTCAATTAAAGATGGCAAAACCCCAATCTTGTGATACTTTCGTCGTTTTACCACCTTTAACACAGCACGGTGTTGTTTTTGGGAAAAACTCCGATAGACCACAGGGCGAGGTTCAAGAGGTCGTCTATTTCCCACCCACAAAATCATCCTCTCCGGTGAAAGTACAAAAATTCTACTTTAACCCTTTGTGCCTTTTTCTAATCAGCACTTTTCTAGTGCACTTACATCGAAGTGGAATCGTCGGGCTCCACAAAGGCCGTCGTACTTAGCAAACCAATATGGATGTGGGGGGCTGAAATGGGGGCCAACGAATGCGGTGTTGTAATTGGAAATGAAGCAATTTGGACGAATGACAACGATGGTGATCATGATCCAGGCGTTAAAAGACTCCTTGGAATGGATTTAGTCAGGTTTACATTCTATACACAAATAAAAGACAATTTACTGTCATAAAACGGATTTTAGATTGGGTTTGGAGCGAAGTTCTAACGCCACTGAAGCGCTGGACGTAATTACACAATTATTAGAGAAATATGGACAAGGTGGCCCCTGTTCGAATACAGATTCGGGTTTTTGCTACCACAATTCATTTCTAATTGCTGATAAAACGACAGCTTGGGTCTTGGAGACCTCAGGAAAGCATTGGGCGGCTGTACAAGTCACTAGTACGTTAATAATTCATTTAAAAACGCAATTTTAGTGTGTGATTTGCAGGTGGATACAGGAATATATCCAATATTCTTACAATAACGACGACAATAGATAGAAAATCAGACGGATTAGAAGATTATGCAAAATCCAAAGGACTTTGGGACGGTTCAAGTGAATTCAATTTTAGTCTGGTTTTTAGTGGTGAAAAGAAACCAGGAAGTGAACGGTATATTGCTGGGGAGAAATTGCTTGAAAAGGGGACGTCTTCCAACAGTTTTCGAGAGACGGATATGTTCAATATTTTACGGGACACCGAATCGGAAATTTGTCGCTCCTGCGACGCTGCCTTCCCCACACAGGGCAGTCAGGTATATTGTCGATGTGCCAGTAAAATATGGGAATTCTAATGTTTTTTGTAGGTGTCTGTACTGTGTTCGGACCGGCCGAGTGTTCATTGGTTTACGGCCACACCGGATCCCTCAAAATCAGTATTTAAGCCTTTCATTTTCACACCAAATGTGACGATTTCAAAGCATACGAAGAGTCAAGACGCACAAACACCACACACACTCTACCAATTGCATTCGGATGCAGCGAAAAAGGGAAACGATGTGCAGGAATTGCTGAGGAATATGGAAGCGGAATGTGTTCAGGAGTTGGAATCGATTTTGGGCAATGTGGGTGGCGATTTAAGCGAATTTGATGAACTGCTGAAAGATTGTGTGGAAACTGAAGTAAAGTTCTATCGTTAATAGAAAATTATTTTCCATATTTGATGAATTCATGCACAATATATTGCAATATATTAATATTGTTTCATATACGGCTTCTTTGTGATTGTGCTTATATTTTTTAATTAATGTTTTCTTGATGATAGTGTTGAAGAGAGTGTAATCCAGGCCATTTGAATTGTTTTCGTTGTAATCTCCGTACAATAAGTATTTTTTATTGTATTTAGGAGGTGTTCGAAATTAGATGTAATATCTCCTTTTATAAAGGTTTGATGGCTCATAGGGAGGTCATACAGAGTGTTATTTTAGAATGGATATTTAAGCAATTTTATATTGTGAACAAATTATGTGATAACGTATAACTTTATTAGTTAATCTGAAGGAAAAACTAAACAAAGACATATGTAAACTATAAATTTAGCGACATAATATATCAATATTTGATTTATTTATTATGCTTGAATGTTTAATGTACGCATTATATTTTTGTTTATTGTTTGCACATTCCAAAATAAATTATAGACTCGAATTTTAACAATTTATTTACTAAAAAAATTAAATAATGAGTGAAAGTGTATTGCCATTTGCCTATCTTCGTTTTCTGTTAAATTGTTATTGACATAATTTTAACGCTTTGCTATTTTCATTGGTTATTTTAATTAAATTCGCAAATTAACTACTTAAAAGCAAAAGTAAAACCAAGATAATGGAACAACAAGAGCCTTGAACCTTTTTTCCAAGTATTAAATATGTTGCAAAGCTAAACACAACGTTATTTTCGCTCAATTTTATTTCTAATTTTCCAAAATAATACAACATTCCTAGTAATGTACTTAACGTTATACTTATATCTTGTAGTACTTAGCACAATTGTTAATTCCAACGAAAACTGTGGCTGTAATCTCAATCGAAATGGTCAATGTGGCACTGCAGATGGCAAAGCTGCCAGCGAGAAGTATTCCAAAGAACAGAACGAATTACCAGACAATACGAACGATGCATTTAACAAGGAGCATATGGTGTATATTGAGGGGGCCACATTTGAAATGGGCACCAATAAACCTGTGTTTGAGAGCGACTTTGAGGGCCCCATGCGAAATGTAACAGTCACATCCTTTTACTTAGACAAATACGAGGTATCTAATAAGCAATTTCAACAATTCATTCAACAAACAGGGTATATAACAGAAGCAGAGTCTTTTGGTGATAGTTTCATATTTGAAAAGTTATTACCGGAGTCAGAACAGGAACAGTACAAGGATTTGCGGGCTGTTCAAGCCCCTTGGTGGATTAAAATGAAGGGAGTGTCCTGGAAGCATCCCGATGGACCAGAATCCACAATAGATGGTAGAAATGAACTCAATTTAGGTGCAATTTCTGACTTGATTCATTTACAGATAAATTAGATCATCCTGTAATCCATGTATCTTGGAACGATGCGGTCAAGTACTGTGAATCCTTAGGGAAACGTCTGCCCACTGAGGCCGAATGGGAGATGGCTTGTCGAGGGGGCTTGAAACAGAAACTGTATCCCTGGGGAAACAAATTAAATCCAAAAGAGATGCATTGGTAAGAAAAGTAAGGTTAGAATAACAGACTTGATTAAAATTTCAATCCAAGGGCTAACATCTGGCAAGGCGAGTTCCCAAAGGTGAATACCGCTGAAGATGGATTCTATTCCACTTGTCCAGTCACTGAGTTCCCACCGAATAAGTTCGGTCTGTACAATATGGCAGGGAATGTGTGGGAATGGACTCAAGACAACTGGCAGAATGATCCAGTAAGGACTACACTCGAAGCAATTTCCGATTTTATTGAGATTTTTTCGTAGGATTCAAAGGTGAAGAAAGGGGGCTCGTATTTGTGCCACAAATCGTACTGTTGGAGGTACAGATGCGCTGCAAGATCATTCAATACACGCGACAGTTCGGCAGGAAATCTAGGATTCCGATGTGCAGGTATCGCAAAAGACAACAAAAAACAATAAACACTCTATATTTTACAAAAAGAAGTGGCAGTTTTAGTGTAAATCATAAATATGTACTTAAAAAATATCCTGCCATTAAAGTCTTCCAAAAAATAACGATAATAAATTTATATGTAATTACAATAAAGCATTTAATTATTAATAAACCGTAAAACCCAAGTGTAATATATGGAATGTGTAATAGAAAAATATCAATATCAAATACTTTGAAACTTCAATAGCGACGGGGAGGCCTTTAAATTTGAGGCTACTTTACCGGCAATTAAATGCATGTTCTCTTTAAGAACTTTTGGTACAGGTACGTATTTGTATACTAAATAACCGCCAAGCGCAAGAATAGAAATCTTAAAGGTGTATTTGATGACGATTGAAGAGGTTGATGGTGGAGGCACAGTTAGAATGTCTTTGATAAAGCGATGTTGAGGCGTGGGCCACAGACGGCTGATTCCAGGTACGTGTCCCATCCCAACAACGCCCACAATTTTCAATGGTTCACCGGAAGATACTTCAGGAGCACCTAAAACAAGGTAATTTAGTTAAATTCACTTCGTTTGGCGATTGTTTACCTGATTCAGGCCTGAGTTTAGCAAGAGCAGCTAACTGTAGAGAGTTTGTCAAGAAAATATCACGTTCATCAAGGAAAACTTCTTGGATAATTGGATGATCGTTTGCCATTTCGGCTAGAAGTTGTTCAACCATGTCTCGTTTCTTGCAATTCTCAATGTCTTCCTTACTAATTGTAGCTGGCGAGCTTAAAATATACCAGATAAGTTTGAATGTTTGAAACCAACTTAATCTGCCTAAAGCACGTTTTATGGTAATGTCAAGCGGTCTGTCTCCTAAGTGTATTCCACAATTTGGGATCTTCATTGACTACAAACGAGAATCAGTACGTTAAATGGCAATGAAAATCGTTGGTTTGGGTTATACTTCTTTGTAGGCTGTTCTAAATTCGCCACCTGGAGCCATTCCCAGCTGCTTGGTAATCTGGGCACTTGTGCTCAATAGAAACAAGTACATAATGCCATTGTAAAGTCCATTCGACTTGATAATTGACATCATCTTTGCAAAATCAATGTTTTTTGCCTCATTCAGCAAAGTTTCCTCATCTAAGTTTAAAATGTTCATTCTAGCATGGCATAGTTCGATAATTACAACGTTTGGCCTCACATTGCTCATGACCTTAATAACATCTTCTTGAGACTCTTTACTGAAATGGGCAGTTCCTATTAAATACACTTTAGCACCAGTCTTTTCATGTTTTAATAATGTAACAGTTGGGGGTAGATTGTTATCGAAATCTTCGTCGGATTTATTACTGTTTGAGGAAGACACATTGTCGTCTAGTTCTACTAAGGGGTCTGATCCATTTTCAGAATCTGTTTCGATGTTGAGTGTACTTTCCGTTAACTCTGAAATATGAATGATTTGTAAATTAGTCTGCAGATTTATTGTGAAATAATTACCATAATTTGATAGTGACTTGTCCATTTTCTTATCTACTACACTAAACTATATAAAAAGAACTACAAATATTAAAAAAATCAAAAAAATATGCCAACTGGGAACCAAGATGAAAAGTTGACAAATATACTGAAAATAATTAGTTGATTTATTGAAGGTTATGTTCACGTCAGGCAGATAAAATAAATCAGACACACGTTACCTATCTACATTTCTTTCTGGCCTGTAGACTATCAAAGGAGAGATGCATGTCTATGATTTGTTCACCCCAGAAGATTAGTTATTTTAACCTTTAAATATAAAACTCCCTAGCAAATTCAATGTCATGTTTAATGACATTTTTGGCAGATTTATCTTTATCTTAACTTCTCTAGTCTCGACTTGAATATCTTGTTTTTCTGTTATCGGCATTAGCAGTAATTAAAAATGTTCAGGGGAATGGTAAGAACAATAATCATATTAAAATATGAAGAACTTTAAACTGATGATTATTTACAGTTCTCCTTTATTGTCGGACTTTATGCTGGTATTTATTTAAGCCAGAACTATGATGTGAGTAAATATTCAGTTTCTTTAATATATCTTTGACAATAATTCTATTTTTAGGTACCCAGAGTGGACGACCCACATGCATTGTACGAAAAAATCAAAGATTTTGCCGACAAACACAAAAAACAATAAAATAAATTAGTCTTCTTTACATTATATGTAATTTATTTTAGTTAATATTCAGGTATAAATAAAAAATGTTAGTTAATTTAATGCTATTCCTCCACCCAAATATTCTAGTCGTACTGGGGGCTCCACAAAAGCCAGCCAGTCGCTCGGTTGTGTCGGTAACAGGCCCATACTGTGGCACTTGTACAAAGCCAATCCGATGTTTACTATATTTCCAAAGATGTACGTAAACATTTGCTTATATGGGCTAGTTTCTACCATTTTAAAGGTGCTTTTGGTGGTCCAAATGGCTTGAATTGGTCTCATTAATAACATTCCAATCATCATAATTGGAAATATAGATATCGAATTGCCAGCCATGTACATAAAAAATAAATTCATTGGTACTTGTTTGAGGGGTGCAAGAGCCAGATCCCAAGACTTTTTCGAAATTAATCGGTTCACATCAGTTTTTTTCTTGGATACTTCACTATTCCCAGAAACACCAGCTGAATTATAACCTGGTGGTGATGCAAGGGCTTCCGTAGATAGACGTAATGTTCTAAAAAATCAGGTTGATTAAACATATTCAAATATGCACCTTGAATCGTACTTTGTATTTTCAAGCATCCATTTCAATCTGCGATTTGGTGTTTTTGATGCCATTATTTCACTAGGAATATGAAATTGGTAATAATCTGCAAATGAATTTTAACAATTGACCCGATTTAAAATAATTAATGATTAGAAGATAAATAAATAATAAATTGAGGTTAATAATTATTGACGTCTGGATTTTGGATAGTGACTGAAATCACAACGTACACCTCATTGTTTCAAAGTTTTAATAAACATTATGAACTTTTCTTACAGCAAACCGTCTATTAAATATGTCCCAAATTAAGCTTAAACCACGACTTAAAGATTAATTTGAATCGTTATTAATTTTATTCAGAATAAAATGATACAAATCATTCGCTACATTAGCCACAGCTCAATCAGCATCTCTTCTGTCCTTTACTATCTCACATGAAATAAAGGATCGTACTACATAAGAATTATAGGTTAGGTTGGCACGCCTACTATAAAAATCGAATGTATTTCGGCGACTTGAACAAATGTTATTTTTCTTGCACGTGAATGTTATGTTAAAATAGTACAGAAAGCAGCATTCCAATCTATTTTCGACTAGAAAAGGTGACTGAAACTGATGTTAGTTATGTTATAACATAATATTGCAAAATAATGACGAATCGCAATTTAAAAATCAGTCAAAGCACTTCATTTCGAAGTCGCTTCGATAGTTTCAATACAATAAATGAAAAGCAAGTCGATGATATATCCTTAGAATTTTTCTACAAACCACATACAATATCTTTACTTGGTATATCTATATCTGTGGTTGTTTACTGTGCTTTTGTTAGGTAAGTGTCATTAAGAAATCTTTGTTTTCCTACTGGACATTACGAAATCCTAGATAAAACACATTCCATTTCAGGGACACGGATAACGTCCAAAATAATATATGGGCCGGCTTGCTATGTTGCGTCTACTTTTTCCTATTAATCTCCGTACTGGCATTCCCAAATGGACCGTTTATACGCCCTCATCCAGTTGTATGGCGTCTGGTATTCGGCATGAGCGTCTTATACCTCCTCGGCTGTCTATTCGTTCTATTTCAAGATTACAACACCGTTAAAAGCATCCTGTACTGGTTCGATCCAGGCCTGCAAAACTTCCGCATTGACATGGACAAAGAGTACGGCGTTAATTGCTCTGATATCACGATAGAACGAATTTGGGGCCATGTAGACGTGTTCGCTTTGGGCCACTTTCTCGGCTGGCTCCTCAAAGCGATCCTAATTCGTCACATGTTAATGCTATGGGCGATTAGCTGCATGTGGGAGATAACAGAACTGGCATTTGCTCACCTCTTGCCAAACTTCGTTGAATGCTGGTGGGATGCCCTAATATTGGACGTATTACTGTGCAATGGTCTAGGAATATGGTGTGGATTGAAGATTTGCGAAATGTTGGAGATGCGTGAATACAAATGGGTCAGCATACGCGACATTCATTCCACAACTGGCAAAATAAAACGAGCTGTACTACAATTCACACCTGAAAGTTGGACATCCGTTCGATGGTTGGACCCGAAATGCTCATACATGCGAATCTTTGCTCTATGTCAACTAGTGTTCTTTTGGCAAACGTCCGAATTGAACACGTTCTTCCTAAAACATGTCTTTGAACTACCAGCCTCCCATCCATTCGTTACAGCCCGTTTAATACTCATTGGTGTAATTGTGGCACCATCCGTTAAGCAATATTACAGCTACACCACCGATACGACATGCAAACGCATCGGTACACAATGCTGGGTGTACGTGTGCATAATGGTCTGCGAAGCGCTGATTTGCATCAAACATGGACGTGAATTATTCGAACGGACGCAAGCGTTAAACATCATCGGCTGGTTAGGGATCCAGTTTCTGTTTTCGTTGGGCATTGTATTGGCGTGTGTTTGGTTACAAAATCATTACACAACAGCCGAGACTGCTTCAGGAGTTCAAAGTCCAGTCAAAGGTCGACCCAAGTTGAAATACGATAGTGGAGACGGAACTGATATAAAAGACGAATAGTTACTTATTTGTAGTTTTTTTTCTACAAAGATCATTTCATATTTTTCTAGTCAATACCGGCTAGCCATATTAGCGAATTTTTTTCATGTAGATTGAATGTAAATGGTTACATTATTAACTTATAATGCCCCGTTTGAATGTGAGCGTTTCTTAAGCTGTTGGTGTGTATAAATTGCAGTTACGAGTATTGTTTATAAGTACCAAAGAAATAAATTCCGTTGTTATATACACAAGGACTTTTTTCTCATTTCGACCTTCGAATTGAATCTGTGCGACATTTGAATGTAAACAAATCGCCCTTGAATTTGAATTTACGTTCAGGTACTGTGGCTGAGAAATTCTCTTGCTTTTATTTAAACCATTTTTATTTAATAATATATAAAATTAACAAAATATCTTACTGGATAACAAACTCAATTCCTAATAAAGTGCACCTCGGCCATATGTTTCTTGAAACCGTCTCGATAATCGAATGATTCAGGACACAGGTGACAACAATACATGTTTGTTAGGTCCGAATGTACTAAACGGACGTGGTACTTTAGCGCTGATTGATTCGAATAGATTTTTCCGCAATGTGGACAATTGCCACATTGGGAACTGTGGTGCGGTTGTTGCATTTCCATTGTCCGGACAAGTGGGATGCTGCTGGAATCGCCATCGGGAGACAATGTTCCAGAACTTTCACACGAATCACCCTCTACTTTAATGTATGGTTGAACAATGTCGGGAGGCTTATTGTCGAACGAAATTCCGTCAGACTGTTTGCGAGGGATGTAGCTTTTTGGTGTTTCGGCTGTTTGTTTATCGGTCGGGAAAATGGACGGTTTCGCTGAAACACAACACGTTTGAATGCGATTTTAATGTTAATGATGGGTTTTGTACCAGTGCAGGGATGGGACATAAGAGATCGTTCTAATATACTGCTAGGTTTCTCGCGTACTTCCAGAGCAGCCTCCAAAATCGAGCCGGGATCACCTTTTTCAGACACAATCACTTCCACATTCTCATTCACATCCGGATAATGATCGTCGTTATCGTTCTCACTGCTCTCTGTTTTGATCGTTTCGATTTCAAGAGATTCGAATTGTGGAGCAGTTTGTTGGCTCTCTGCTGTTTCGGGTTGGAAGACTTTTTTTGGTTTGGGACTTGTTTTCGCTTTTTTTACAGGACTTTCAGTGACCACGGGGTCGAGAATTTTGTTTTTCTTTTGCAGTGTACTTTGAATAGGTAGCTTCTTTGGAGTTATTGAATCAGACGAATTTATTAAACCAGACACTTGCAATATCATCGCAGTCTCGAGAAATGAAGAAAGTTGTTCCTCCGTCACCGTTACTTCACCATGGTACATAAAGTTAATTATTGCTATTAGGTCAGTGTAAGCAACGTCCTTTAATATAACAATTGGATGCGAGCATGGGTTTTCCTTAAAACAAATTACAACTTTTTAACACTGCTTATTAAGTTTGTGTGGTTTCTTACCTTGAATACAGTTCGAAAATAGGGACTACATGCAGACAGTATAAATTTATGCGCTCTTAAATTAATTCCATCGCATGTTAGTGTAACATCTGCAAGATCTTCAGTATTTTGTAAACTTTCAAAAGCACTTAGGATATTTGTTTGAAAACTGTTCCATTTTAAACAATAATGTTTTGAAGGCATTTTCGATTTTTCTACACGTGTACGTATTACATTATATACAGCCAAGTGCTAACGAAATGGAACGTTAAAAATATAAATAAATAAAATAAGAAATGATAAACCACGTATCAAAATAAAAGTGAAAACATTCTTGAACGTCAACGTCAAATGTCGATAACATAAGTGCCATTAATCTGGTTTGCAACTTGGATGTAATAGTTTTCATAATTATCACTAGAGTGCACTCAAAAAAGTTAAATTAGAAAAAATATTTATTTTAAAATACCTACAATAAAAAAAAATACAATAAATAGCTGGTATTTAAAAGAATGTTCCAATTACAATGATTAAACTTTAAGGTTAAATGAAAAAAAAATATTCCTTTGTTGGAAAAATCCTCGCCCCACTCTGCAAAGCTGTATAAACATTTTTCACATTTATTAAACCATAAACTGCTGAATCAAATTTGTATTTAATTAAATATCTTATTATTAAGAGGAACTGAGGCGGGCATAACGGGCACACCCCCGCAGCAACGACCAGCCCTTATAAAGGGAACCGTACATACACACACATACACAAACTTACGCATTCGACAATACCAAAATTCGCACATCTTCTCTTAAACTATGAAGGGGTCTGCAACTAGATCCATAAACAAGGCATAGACCTCCAGTACACAATTCCAGTAATCGCCTCTACAACTCATAACTTTGATGAATAAATTAACTCAGGTACATACAGGCCTAACACAGGTACATCGTATACCGGGAAATATGCCTCTCCTGTTCAATAATAACAGTCTAAAATGCATCGAAAACATTGCCTATTGCTGTAAAATCTATTCAAGTGGGTCATGCAGAGGGGAGTGGCGGGACGGCGTAATTTTAGTCGGCTGACGCCCCTTGGCTGAAAGCAACCGACATCAGTCCCACATTGCTGCCAGTGGCGTCTCTTTCCCATTGAAAATCAATCCTCAAAACCAGTTTAATTTCTACATTTTAAACCATCCAAATCCCTTCTGTTCACTTCCAAATGTTTCCTATTCGTTATCCTAATGTCAAAGTCCTTTAAAACCGGTTCCCAACTGGAAAAAGACCCAACAATTTAACATAAACTCCTGCAATGTATGCAACTTACCATTCCAAACCGGCCTCAAACCCACGCCTATGCGAAAACAGGGAACGTTGAGGAGCCGCGCGGTTCTACCGAGGATCCCACCTCCCAAGCCAGCCAGTCACAGAATGGCATGGTCTGCGCTTTATGTCGCCCAGCCTGAAATTTATAGAATTTGTTGGGTCTTGGGCATAATATTACACGCCCTACTAAACTAACTAAAAAATTTTTTTCGAAAAATTACAGTGTTACAATAAATTAATAAATCAATTACGAATTTAAATGAATATTAGTGAAATCATTATAAATATTTGATATTATAATAAAAGTTATATGAAAACATTGATTTACGTAGGCAAGCAAGCGAGTGCGTGACAAAAGAACAGTTTACACAGCACAAAGTGTAGTTAATCCCAATAGTTTAACGTTTACATTTTCTGTTATTTTTGTTCAACAATGCACATGTATAAAATATTTTCGAACAATAATGACGACAACAACTGAAGTGCAACAGTCTAAGCAAGAATACGTTGAAGATTCAACTGAGGTAGGTCTGTTTCCTGTCTGTGTGTCGGTGTGTTCCCTTGCAATATCCTCCACCTGGGTGTGTTTTGTGATAAGCGTTTGAGGTTTGTCGTGCATGCAACTAAGATTTTGGTTGTGCCTAGAGACGTTATTTAGCTTAGGCGGGCGGGCCATGGCGGTGCTGTGGGAGTTGGCCTGTCCTGCGGTTCCAAATAGGAGAGGAGGTCGAACCTTTGCACGTGCTAGGGCCGAAACTCGTCTTCTCTCATCCTTGAATCATTTATTAATTAAATCAGGCCATACACTCGCCACGAATACTTGACTTCCGTTGATGTTACGTACACTTAGATCTCTAGACTTCACATATTACGTTATAAGACGTGTAAAAATGCTGATTCATATTTCCCAGTCCATTCCATCCGTTAATTATTCCACATTAGTTGGTTTATTCTCTTAAAATGACACTTACGATGCACATCTGCTTGGCAGAAGGCCAAATATACTTGAACTTATTTTTAGAATCGAATATCTCGGTGTTTTATTCTCGTTTCCTGTGCTTATTCCATTTAGTGGTTAATATCTCTCCTCTTTGGCAGTTTTATGACTGTTTAGCTTCTGTTTTCAACTTGGCTACGGACGAAATGCAATTGCTCTTTGTATCAAGCTTTAATTATATACTTACTGGTTGAAGATTGACAATAAAATTGATGTTAACGCTCCGCCCTGCTATTATTACAGGAGACCAAGCCTACGCCGTCACCGCTGGCGTTGCTCGCCGCCACCTGCAGCAGAATCGGACCGACCTCAAGTGAAACACCTCCCACAGCCACAATGTCCACTACGCCCACGCCAGTGAAAAGCGTGCCCGTAGCTGCCAGTCCCCAGGTGGTTAGTGTTCCAGTTGGGATACCACAGCAACTCCAACAGCAAATTTTACAGCAGCAGGGCGCAGCAGCTGCTCAGTTAGTCAGCGCCACTGGACAGAATCTTGCCTACAATGTTATGCAGCCTATGCAGACGGTTACCGTGGATGGACAGGAAGCACTCTTCATACCAGCAATGTCCTTAGCAGGTGCTGAAATTATGTATTTTTGGAAAGTTATTGCCAATTTTGAGGCTCCAAACAATGTGAAAAATTTTATAAAAGAAATTATCTATTCTTTGGGGTATTGCATAAAAAAGTTTTTTTAAAGGATTTTGGACTTCACAAGAATTTAATTTACATAGTTTTTAACTGGTTTTTATAAATACACTTTTTTTACATTTTCAAAATATTTTTGGCTTCTCAACTGTCACTTTCTAATGTTGCAACATTAAAAAATAAAAAAACACTAACAAACTGCTATCAGTGCTAACTTCAAATTTGAGAATTTAGACATAAAGTTAGGGCTCATTTAGGCCTTTTTACATACTTTTTTTGTACATATTATTATTGAAATATGCGGTTAATGTTTCTTTTTACTTTTAATGGTGCATTTGTGGGTATGTTAACAATAAATTTTGAGTATTTGTGCTATTTTCATATAAAATGTAACACTGTTCACTTGTTTAAAAACCTACCACCAGTTACTTGGGCGCCACTTGTACCGGCTAGTTGCCAACTTTCAAATTTGAAAAATGTTTTCAAAAGTGAGGTTGGAAAAGTTTTTGATTGATTTTTTATTTAATCAGGTGGACAGCAACCCCAACAGATCTTCAGTCCCGGCCAGATAATCCGAGGCCCAGGTGTGCTACCAACCAACATCCAAAACTTATCTACAGTGCAACTTTCAAATGGACAAAGTGTCGCTGTTCGTAACTCTTTACCCCAAGTGGTTCAGTTTCCTATGCAACAAACTATCCCCATTCAAGTGCCCATATCGTCCGGAAACGGTCAAACAATTTATCAGACAATTCATTTCCCTGTACAATTAGCTGCAACAGCAACAATGCCAAATATAATTCAGGCTCAGCCACAACTTCTACCGCAAGTTGCGAACATCATCACCCCAAACGGTCAATTGCAGCAATTGCAGATCGCAACATCAGTTGCAGCCGCTCCACAACAGACACCCACGTCCGTAGCTCAAACAACGGTAACGGCAGATAATACACAACATCTAACATTCACCGGTGCAAACGGGCAACAGTTCACCGTAATTCCAGCAGCGAATCTCCAACAAGTGCGGACTGGTACTAATATTAGCAATTTAGGAAATATAATACAAGTGCCAAACATCCAGACAATACCAACCGTACAAAATATTCCTGGTAAACGATAAATCGTCTTGTATATTCATTGAATTTGTTAATTAATTTGTAAAGTTGAAGGTTTGGGAAATGTACAAGTGATCACACAACAAGCAGCCGCCACACCGCAAATTGCAGTCGGTCAACACATCCAACAGGACCCAAACGATCCTAGTAAATGGCAGGTGATACCGAACGTAACAGCCACCGCTCAACCCAGCACTCCCACACCGATTACTCCCAGTGTGGTAGTCACAACCACCCCAACCGACCCGAACAATGCCAACCAAACAACAGACACCAATGCGGACGGCATGCAGAAGCAGCGAGTGCGTCGAGTCGCATGCACCTGCCCCAATTGCCAAGAGGGCGAGCGACATTCCGACCGGAAAAAGCAGCACATTTGCCATATACCCGGTTGCAACAAAGTGTACGGCAAAACCAGCCATTTACGAGCGCATCTCAGATGGCACACGGGCGAGCGACCGTTTGTGTGTAATTGGCTTTTCTGTGGCAAGCGATTCACCAGATCGGACGAATTGCAGCGACATCGACGGACGCACACTGGTGAGAAACGATTTCAATGCAATGAATGTAATAAGAAGTTTATGAGATCGGACCATTTGTCGAAACATTTGAAGACTCATCAGAAGCAAAGGATAACGGTAAGCAATTTTTTTTATATAAGCAATAATTTTATTGTATCGCACCCTATTTCGCATGGCTTTGTATACAGGGTGTGCGTTTGCATGTAGAACGTTTAGTTATATAAATCCCTATGTATATTACAGCGACAAGAGATTATTGAACCTGATGAAGAGGAACATTGGGAGCCTGAACAGCAAACTGAACAGGAAACCACGAATGACATGAAAGTTTGGATAACGGATAGTAAAAATAATGTTAAATATGCTATCACACAATTGAATTATTCACAGGTAGATTAATTTATTCATAATACACCCTGTATAATTCTGTTTGCTAATCTTCAATTAGTAAAGCACCGTTTGGGATTACAGTTTTATTAAATGGGGTTTAATTTGTTACAGGAAGCAGCCACATCAACACAATCGGCGTCCTCGGACAGTTCCAGTAATGAAGAGAAGATGATGATCACAATTAGTACGTCCGAAGCGGATGAATTAATTATTGCTGATCCAATGGACAGCTGAGCACCAGTGTACATATTAGATACAGATTGTTTGTTGATTTAGAGAAAGTCTACGAGTTCATCTTTCTGTTATTTACATTTATAATAATAATGTATGAATATGAAATATTATTAAGTTAATAAAGAAGACTTTATATTTTTTTTAAATTGAACATCTTAATTTCTGGTTGACTATACAATCAGGAGTACCTTATCGTTGTTTTTCTTATCGGGAGTACTTGTAAAAATGGGTGCTACAAACACAGGCTGTGACTTAGGTAATCTTATGGAATTCTGTTAATTAATTGGGAGTTAAAAGTTTATTTATAGATTTACAGTGGGTGCAAAATGTGCACGTGAATTTAGCAGCTGTAAAGACAATTGTAAAGAATTTGAGGAATTCTCGTGTTTTGGAAGGTGATTACAAAATCGCTTGGCTTTTGAAGGCTGTTACTCTGATTGACTTAACAACTTTGGCAGGGGATGATACTCCAGGAAATGTAACTCGTCTTTGTCATAAGGTATTAAAGATAAAGTTTTAACAGTGCGAATTTCACTTAAAATAATGTTTCAGGCAGCCAATCCAATAGATGAAAGTATCCTTAAGAAAGTCGGTTTCATCTCGGAGGAGAAAACAATACCAATACGAACTGCTGCAGTGTGCGTTTATCCTGCCAAAGTGGAATATGCTGTGGAAACGATACGTAAAATGAAATTGGAGCATGTACTGCATGTTGCATCGGTAGCGACCGGTTTCCCAAGCGGTCAGATGCCTTTAAGTACCCGCTTGCAAGAGATTCAGTTCGCAGTGGAGAAAGGAGCTGATGAAATCGATATTGTAATCGATCGTAGTTTAGTTCTGCTGGGAAAATGGACTGAATTGTATGAGGAGTTGAAGCAGATGAAAGATGCTTGTGGGGAGGCTCATATGAAGGCCATTCTAGCCACTGGCGAATTAGTGACTTTGGACAACGTTTACAAAGCTTCCCTGGTTGCAATGATGGCTGGGGCTGATTTCATCAAAACCTCCACTGGTAAAGAGTCGATAAATGCGACTTTAGATTACGGACTTGTTATGGCTTGGGCAATAAAGGATTTCGAGAGGAGATGTGGGTATAGAGTGGGCCTAAAACCTGCTGGTGGAATCAGAACATCGAAAGACGCCCTAGAGTGGCTAGTAATGGTGAAGGAAATCTTGGGGGATCCTTGGTTGAGTCCGGAATACTTCCGTTTTGGCGCCTCTGGCCTGTTAACTGATATAGAATCCAATTTATTCACACTCGTTACAGGACATATTGCGGATGTGAGCGATTTCACAATGGGTTAAAAGAGATTTCATTCCTTTTTCATTGTATGCTTTATTTTGATTTTTTATAGACAATAGCCTTAAATACAGTATAAAAATTCATTCATTATCGTATTTTAATCCTATAGGATTGTCCCCTCAAATAATTTATCAAAAAATACTCGTAATTAGTATTACAATTGGACGTGTGTGAATGTGTATGTATAAGTGTTAATCTTTTAATTTGTTCTTAAAAGCAGGGTTGTGCAAATCCAAATGTTTTTATTATTCTCTCATTATATAATAAACTCACATCTACACAACGTATTTCTTTTTTAATTATAATATAATCTAATCAATTGGAATGAAGTTTCTTTAAAAACGATAAAGAAAATATATAAATTTTTAAGCGCCTTACAAATCTACTAATTAAAATATAATTAATTTCCGTTTTCTCCATCTCCAGCATATATTTACATATTTGGCCAAATGCACTAGTATTATAAGTTTAATTCCGTAATATGCGATTAAAACAAAATATAACTAGCTGCTGCATGCATGATAGTTCGAAAAAAAGTACTGTATATACACAAGAACCCAAATTGCAAATGAATCATATAAAAATATACATAAATAGACAAAACAATATATACAGAAAATTGTAGAAAAATTGTATACTCCAATATAGAAAAAAATAGCACTAAAAATACTTTGGTAAATCGCGAAACAAATGTTCTAATCATATTCTGTATAGATCACGATAAAATTGCAACACTTCTTCGAGCTGCTTGGCCACCATTCGTTATATTATCTAAACTAGACCATTTCTTCAAGCCATTTTTGATCGCTTCACCCGTATACTTGTCCTCCATCACACGAGACATTGCCTCCAATTTCTGTGCCCGATCTTTGCTCAACGGTTCACTGGGAAATGTTAAATCGTTCGCCTCGGCCAATGTACGCAAATCGAAATAATATTTCGCATACACACTAGACGGTACGTTTATATTAAACTGTAACAGTTCGAGAAATTGACGTTCCAACTCATTCATGTCTTCCACTGTAATGTCTTTCAGTATTTGACAATAGTCAACATTCCAAACGGCTTGATCGTCCCATACCTTTGATGCCAGCAGAATCGCCCCTAAAATAATCAAAAACAAGTCTTAGTTTACCAGAAACGAGAGGATTCTTAACATACCTAATACGATCCGTTTCCAGTTGGCAGGCTGGATGTCCAACTCGGAATAAGTCAGTAATCGTTCCAAATAAACCAGTGTAATAATGGCACATTCAGCAGTCAATTGTGCCGCATTGAACAACGTACGTACAAACTTGTAAATTTGCCTATGTTCCGGATTGTGTTTATCATAATCGTCACTGACACCATCACGGGTTAAAGGATGGTGTTTTTCGTCGAATATGTCGATTTCCCGTTGTGAATCGCGATTTTTAATATGATAATATATTGCTAAAGCTAAACATTTCACAGTGTTTCGAAGATTTGGCTGGGATACAGTGCTATCGTCTAGATAAATGGTCGAACATGAACTGCTCTTCTTTAGAGGCCTCAAATCGGCTATTTGGTTCTGACTTTTGCGGCGTATCATTCCATTCTCGATAGCGGTCTTGGAACGTTCCATAAATATGGTTTTTGCTGTTGGATTCTGTGATGGATCTGTTTCGCCATCATCTGTTTCACGTTCACTAATGTGTTGGAGGTTTGTGATACTTGCCTCACCTTCAGGCAATTGTTCGTCGATTGGGATCACTACACGATGACTGGAAGGTGGACTAGAAAAGGAACAGCAACTGTTTTTATTACCCATTACTAAAGAAATGAATTTGTTCGGTTATCGTAATATTTTGTTCGATTTGCACATCTTCTTCCTTTCTCGTTGGTATAATGTTTCTTTACTAGGTTGGTTTCAAAGTAGGGTGTTTATCAATTATCTGGAATAGAAACAATATATTTTCTTATCAGATTGTTATCAAATAAAGAGATAATGCAAAGCATACAGAGAAAACACCGATTTTATACACCCACTAGTGAACGCCTTCGCCATCAAGCCGGCGAATCGCTATACTATTAGTACATCAAGAAATTGCTTGATTGTAATCATCTTCTCCTTTCTTTTACTCTTCTTTGGCTACTGTTTTGATGTAAACTTGCATGTTACATCGTATTAATTAATTTTTTTGGTAATTTAACACTCGGTCTACTACTTTTTATGCCTGCCACTGTCAAAAACTTATGTTTTTAGAATGAATAATATATAAAGTAGAAGGCCCTAGAATTAAAGGCCCAATTAATCATTTTTAACACTATTTCATATTAATGACTTTATTTCACTACAAGAAGGGTTTTGCTTCTTTTTTAAATAGCAAAAGTGTCTATTTTTAAACAATTTTTTGACAATCAACAAAGGATGATAAACTGGTTGCCTAACTTCACTCCATGTGTTTTTATGCAATCTTGCACAAAAATTGCTAATTAACAATAACAACAACAATATGAAAACCATTCATTTTGACACAATTTCCAAAAGTAAATTGTGTTTTTGAAATATTAGTGCATTTGTTGAAGTAGGCCCAATGGCCCAAAACCTCAAAGGCCCAGTTACAAAATGGCGGATACCAGCGTTTTATTGTCATACGCTGTGGTGTAAATAACGAAGTAATTTAATAAAAAATTAAATTCACATAAATTAAATGCCACTTAAACGTACCAGAACACTCGACTGCAGTATAAGCGAATGAAAAAAAGAATTTTCGGTGTGCACAAAAGTAATATGGGGTGAAATGTTATTTTTTTTTGTGTTGTTGTTGTCATCCTATGCGTGTGTGTATGTGTGTGTGCATATGAAAAAATCCTCAACATTGGGGCACAATTTATAATTTAATGACTAATTGATTTACGTAATGGAAATAGACGTACATACAGATGATTCAAAAACAACTACAACACCAACAACACCTGAACAAAGTGAGTGTATCGCGCCAACCAATTCCCCAAGTGAAGTAAACACCATAAAGAATGTAAATAATGAAGAGAATGAAGTGGCAATTGTGCCGGAGGTGTTGGCGGTCGCCGTGGACCAGCAACAACCGCCACCACCCCAACAACTGCTCGAACGAATTCCAGTGACCAGTACAAGTAACAAGAAAACAATTAAACATGCACTACGACAACAAGCGAAACGTCGCCGGAAAAACACAACAATTGCATCAGGGAATAACAATAACACACCAGCTGTAGTACCTCGTATTATAGTAAAACCATTGCCACCCCCATCCGTTGTCCACCATCAGATCGAGAAACAATCCGACACAATGTCAGCATCCGAAGAAGTGACCTTAACAAATGCCCCAGCACCCCCAACGACAATGCGCGAAGTATTGGCTTCAATACCGGGCTTTACAATAAAGCCGCGAAAAAGATCAAACAAGAAATTATCAACAGCCGCCCAATTAGAGCAGACCAAAGAGGGTCATATCGATTTAGAGACACCTGATTCAATTCTAGTGAATACAAATTTACGTTTATTGTTAAATAAAGCAACATTTGCCTCATTGCCGCCATTATACCAAAACAAATTGGTACAATTATTGCCAAGTGTTGACCGACATATAGTGAGTAACGATACAGCCTCATTAGACATAAACAATTCTGGTTTGAATAATGAGTTTTTTGCACGTGCTTGCCTAGAGTGGCAAGATCGTTTAGCTGAAGGCGAATTCACGCCGGAAAATCAACAAAAACTCAAACTGGAAGCGGACAAAGAACGCAGCAAACTGGATCCCTGGAAGTTGAAGCATTTCGAGCCGATTTGGGGTGATCGTTTGCAAATGGATTCATCAGAAATCGTTTCAACCTCGTCGATTTCAGTGACGAATCGGCCTCCAATCAAGACCACTATTAAATTACGTCCAAATACATCATTATGCAATAAAACGCATAAATCTGCTTCTGTTGTCGCGTCAGCACCAAAACGTTTACGTACTGTCGGTGCAATGACACGATCTTGCACTAAAGATAAAGAAATGGAAACCATGGCACAATATGATAAAACCAATACAATACCCGATTTGTTGCCAATTAAGCCGTTTAAAAGTGATAATAAGAAACAACAGATTGATAATGTGGAGTTGAAGGAACAAGTTGATGTTGACCGTCAAGAGAACTGTATTGTAAATATTAGTGATACCATTTTGCAAACGGACGAAGAGACAATCATTGTATGTAATAAGTCAGAGAAACGAAGACGGTCGATATGTGATGATGAGCAATCGAAACGTATACGTGAGAGTCCAATAACGCATTTAGATTATGAGAAAAGTAGTGAAACGTTTGGTAGTGATGATGAAAAAATCAGTGAAGAGGCGTCTGGCAGTTTCGTGGAGGATTTGAAAGACGATGGTGGTGAAAGTGATGAGAATGATCGCGGTATGGACGAGAATAGTAGCAGTTCGAGCAGTTTAATCGGCCATCACGAAGATATAAGTAGTAATGCAACAATAGAGACGGTTGATTCACTTCAATTGCATGTGGATTACAAGGATGAAACACACACTGATACACAAACGGATTCACAGACAACTGACTCATCATCGGCTGATACCAAGTCGGATTCCGATACACCAACACCATTGCAGTCCGATTTAACAAACGAATCGAAAATTGGCATGGATTTCACTGCTTGCAGCAGTACAGAATCGTCAACAGAGACGACAATTGTGGACACATTTCAAATGCTACCAAATACACTCATCTTACAGCAAGATTCCACGGAGAATTGCAGTTCGGACAATTGTTTGGAAGCTGAGAAGTTGGAAGCTAGTGTAGAAGAGTCGGATTTAATAGCTCATATGTCAAATGCCACATTTGAGAATGCACGTACAACAGATGATGATGATAACAATGAGGATGAGGATCGTTTTATGGATGCAGAACGTTACGTGTTAGAATCGGGCCAGATTTCGTGTTCCACAACAGAGAAATGTGATAAAGAGCGCAGTGTTGAGGACATACAGGCGACATTGTTTGGTGAAAACGTCTCAAGAGGTGAGTATTCCATTTTTAGAACGCTTCAGACCACCCTATTGACATATAATTGCACGCAAACACGTCTCACACATAATAATAACACTTAAGTGAATGAGACTTGTATTACAAATCGGTATTGTTTTGTCTTTTTTTTGTTTCACAGTTACAGAAGAATGCTGCTGGAACTTGGTCGATTCAAGTACTGAGAAATTGCTACAAGTACCACCAATTCATACGTTAGAACAGTCATCGATTGTCAATCCACCCGCACAGCCGCCACAACAGCAACAGTCACAATCGAGTGTTAATGTGGCTGGTGCAACGTTATTGAATCGTGTCGATCATAGTAATGATCATGTGGAGGTGATACCAATGCAAGAAGAATTGGAAGTGCGTTTGGAAGAGGGCAATTTCCCTGTACCAAATGATTGGCCATACGATGTGAAAATGGACTCGGATATGGTGGCAGCTGCATTGGCGAGTACCACAAGTGTAACGGACGCAAATCCAACAGCGACTGATTCACAACAACCACAACAACAATCGAAACCGAACAATTATCCAGAGTACAGTGGTGGAAATCAAGTGAAACTGGAATTAGAGGTGACATTAACACCAGAAATAAATACAACAATTAGTTCGGATAATTTAATAACAAGTACAGTGAGTACGAACAGTAATTTATCGAGTACAACACAAACGGCTGTTAATAAGACAGTCACAACTGTTATACCGCCAACCACTATTGTCTGTCTACCATCGATGGTGTTGAATAGTGGTAGTAATAATACGGTGGTACAATGTGCTGCAGCGGCTGCAATACCGCGGCCAGGTATGATCCAGAGTTCCAGTGCTGTACCATATTTGGCATTGAGTACAAGTCAACCGATACGTGCAGTGCCCCAACATGCGACCAAATCGAAACCAAAGACAAATCAAGGTAATACAAGTAATAGGAATCGAAATAATAATAAACCGCCACCGGGGGCAGTGAATTTAGAGCGTAGTTATCAGATATGCCAAGCAGTGATACAGAATAGTCCGAATCGTGATCAATTAAGATGTCAATTGAAGCCACCACCTTCGTTATTGGCCGCTCAACAGGCGGCATCAACGACAACAAATAAAAAAGACAATAATAAAACGCAATATAGTAGTGTAACGTCATCGAGGACGACAAATAAAACATTTACACCGCCATTGCCGGCACCGCCACCAACAGCGAACTATCAAATGGTCCAAGGTGGTAATGGGATGAAGAGTATTGGTCAGAAGATGCGTTCGATTCCGTATCCAGCACAGCAACAACAACAACGGCAACCAAGTCCGCCAGTTGTGGTGAGGCATGTGTTTACATCTGGTCAAGGGATACCGGTAACGATGGCCGTTTTACCACAAGCTTCTGCTTTAAGTCCTGAAGTGAGTGAGTATTTTATAGCTAATCAATTGAAAAAGAAAGCTTCGGTGTTGGTTCAGTAATGTTTGGTTTCGATGCTGTTTGGATTGATGTGGAATTTTTTTAGGTGGTTGAAGGAC
This sequence comes from Silvanus unidentatus, assembly GCA_963930825.1. Taxonomy (NCBI): domain Eukaryota; kingdom Metazoa; phylum Arthropoda; class Insecta; order Coleoptera; family Silvanidae; genus Silvanus; species Silvanus unidentatus. The sequence goes on from OZ005758.1 coordinate 5,682,232, forward strand.
AAGCGGCAACGCATCCCCAACATATGGGCCCAATGGGCGCTCAGTATATACTGTTAAGGACACCAACGGCCGCTACAGCGGCCACTGATCCCCAAAACATTCCACGTTCGTCTAGTGCACCGCCCCCATCACAGCAGCAGGTCGCTAGTGTGCCAGGCGGTACGAATATGTCGCAATTGGTGTCGATGGGGACGACACGTGGTGGCCGGCCGGCTAGTGTTGAAGTTGATCATCCGACAATAATGCAACAGCCGCCATTATCGAATGATTTTATTGTACAATGTCCGAATCCAGGTACACAGGCGGTTACAAGAAGGCAACGATTGCCACCAGGTGTCGTTTATGGTGATGTGAGCGGTGTGGAGAGTGCAATGCATAATTATACGATAATTGGTGAAAATGTTATGGCTGAACATCCGGCTGCTGCAATGCAACCTCAAATGATTTTACAGCAACAACAACAGCAGAAGATTAGAGTTGGTGGCGAGACGGCAGCTTCTTGTGCATGTAGTTTAAAAGCAATGGTGGTATGTAAAAAGTGTGGTGCATTTTGTCATGACGATTGTATCGGTCCGAATAAGTTGTGTCGTACATGCTTTATAAGGTAGACTTTATTTATACGATTTTATTATTTCTGAATTGGGGAAATGTTTGTTTGTTGGTATGTATTTTTGGTCACCATCGACTAATGCCATCTGTACTAATTTTATTGTACTATTTTATAAGATGTCGTTTTAAATTTTAAGTTTGTACTTAAGAACTTTAATGCTTTATGTGATATTTATTAGTGGTGGTTAGTTTTATTTTTAAATAGGACTATTTACCAACAAATAAACGTTCTTTTTATACATATACTGTGGTATTTAAAATAAAAATGCAACAAAAAAGACTTTTACATTTATAATGGAAATAGTTTGTAAAACTGATTTCAATATTAGGTTTATAATATTTTTTTATATTACTGTCGATATGCTTCAAAATACTCCTTGTTTTTAATTATTTATTGTAATAATTTGTATGCGTAGATATTTATCGCCAACATATCATAATAGCAAAGAAAAAAGTGTCGTTTCCTATAATTATTTAAAAGATTCAATTATTCTTTTTTTGTTACAAGTCTTCCAAGCATTTTCGCGGATTTTTTGATAAATTTCTTATGGGATATATTGTTGTATATGAGAATATGTGGGTGTACGATGTAATTTTTCTAATATTCATTATGTTTTTTGGTACACTCTCTGTATGTGGCATGGATGTGTTTGTTTAGGGCACTACCTCAGGTAATTTACATTTTTGGTGTATTTAAGCAAATTACAAAAAAAAAACACATAACTAACAAACATATAAAATAGTGCAATTTTTCACGATTAACTTTAAAGCCATTTTACCAAAATATACGATTGGGAATGTGTGTGTGATTGGAATTAAAAAAAAATGCTTGTAAGCTTCTAACTTTAGTGAAGACAGGATATTCGATATTATGTTTAGAGTTAGTTTATTACAATATAAATAATTAGAGAAGTAAGGTGTGCATATTATTTTTTCATAATATAATAGAATCTCATTATAACATTTATAAGGGTACCTAATTTTGTGTCGTTCTTTAAGTTATCTGTACAGTGAAATTTAATTTTCTAGTAAATAATGAATGAATAGTGATTATAATGATTTAAAACGTTAGGTTTTTGTGTACATAATTGGAAAAATTACACATAGTGTCCTTGCATAAATACACAGTATAATAATGATTGTTTAATTATGAAAAAAATGAAATTTCATTCCAAAAAAAAACCTACCCACAAAGAAACACACATTTTTACTAAATTATTTAACGTATTTATTAGGTACTGTAAAAAATTACAATAAATATATAAACTAAACTGGTGGATATAAGACTCGACTGTATCCAAAAAGATGTGATGACATGTGATTTTTTGGAGTCATTGGACACAATGGAGACAAATTTACAAACGGATGCCACGATTGGTGGCTGCCACGTAATTTAAGAGTTCATCGGAGTCTTCACAGACGACGGGCTTCTCATGGTAGCAAGCGACGTCGTGCCAAGCGATGCCATCATTGTAGACATTGTTCAAGATGGACAAACACGATTCAGAAGTGCCGTTGATGTCGAATTCAGCGTTGTCCGGTTGTCGTTGTTTCTTGTGTCCAGTTTGACTCCACGGATTGTAGGACCAGCCATTTGGCACTTGGGTGGTAGGTGTGATCTTGTCTCTGTTCGCGGACCAGAACCAACCGTAAATGTTCTTCGGTTCCAGATCTGGACGATTCTCGCAACCTTTGAAGTCACATAGACGGCCTGATGTCCAAATGTATGGAACATCATCTAGAAAGATGGATTTATAAATACAAGTGAGTACCTTGGGTTGTAAATGGTGGTTTCGTAATTATTGGGTGCTTGTAAACTTGAAAATGTCAAATATTTTGTAAAATTATATGCACAATGAAATTACGAAGTGAAACGTGCAACAAACACACACGGAGATTATAAGTATGTAGATATTTATGTTGTGGCCTCATTTATCACAATCAAATATGAAATTCTTTAAATGGCAAACTATTAAAGAGGGAATTTTATACTATTGGATACTTGTGCAATTTTACACTATAATACATACTTTGTTGTATTAAACGGAATATCATGTTGTTTTCCTCTTGTGTTTCCAATGAGACCAAGTCCATGCAATATTCACGGCAAATGTTACGTCCATCCAACCAATCGAATTTCCTATTCGCTAATTCAGGTACATGGCCAGTGAAGAAGTAATTGTGACCTCTGAAGGAGAACTGTTTTGGTCCTGTAGGGAATTTCAAAGAGAGTTTGTCACACAATTGATATTTATAGAATTTTTTTAATTCATTTAAAAACATTCTTTATTAGTCGATTTGTTATTTAAAGATGATGCTGTGTTTAAGGATGTAATAAGAAAATGCTGAACATTAACAATAATTACTATTTGTAAAACAATACAAGATGTGAAAGTTGTTTTAAAAATACACACACATTTGTATTCTATACAGTTTCATGTTTGCTGTGTGTGTTTTTTTTTGTGGATGTTGGAATTTTAAATGAAACATCCGAGACACATAAAATTACAATAAATTGATTGATTTGTTGAATGTAAATTTTTCTGTACGTTTATAAGAAATTTCGAAATTTTCTATAGTCACTTTTGTTGGATCTCCCTTGTTTAAAGTTTAAGAGGTCGCATATACACTTTGTACAGAGCATCAATTTTCAATAGCAACAAATTATTGTGTCATCATTTTAACACGGTTTATTAAACAAATTAAATAGAATGAAGAATTTGTTGAGGTATAATAACAATTCGCGTTAAATGACAGTATCACTTAAACGATTCATAAAAGAATTTCTTTTTATTATTTATTATATAATTAGTAATTTATGTGTGTTGAATTTATATAGTAACGGATTAATTGTGTGTACATTATGATGTCATTCTTGTGTCGTATTGTTTAGACTTATTGAAAAAAGTGTTCATTTTAAGAGACCGCCTTATGAAAGTATATAAAAACTGATTAGCGAACAATTAAAAGAACTTTGTAATGAGGTAAACAGTTGGATTTGCATAAGAATGCATACTTTTCCTGATTTTTTAAATAGAATTTTGTAATGTGTTAATATTAGATTGTCTTTTATGTCGTTTTTAATTAAATTTGATGGGTGATTATACAATAGTTAAAGAGTTAATTGCTCATTTTGTTCTCTTAAAAATCCGGTCAATAATTATATAAGTTTTGAATTATATATAAGTGGTATAGTATTATATATTATATACATACTGTTTGCACATTTCTGAGGATTTGGCAGTGAAAGAAATCTTCCGGGTCTGTTGGAAACTGGCCTGATTTCATTAATGGCAGGAGTGGCCACAGCGGCTGCACATGCAGCCAAAACGAAACATGCAATTTTCATCTGTAAATCAATTCAATTGTATCACAATTAATTTTATGTTGCATTTAAAAAAAGAACTGTTGAAATTTTCATCTGTGTGTTGTGTGCACAAAATTTGCTATATGTTGAAAAAAAAATAAGAGAAAGTGAATTTCGAAGTAAATCAGATCAGATTTTTGTGTATTATGTCATAAAAAATACATAGGAAAACACTCGGTATAACTAGGAATTTAGTTCAGTAGGCCGGTCTACTTGATTTTCGTCTCTAGGACTCTCTGGAGACTTAAGTAGGCGATTAGACGACGTACCCGACAAACTAGACCACTTTAAAAATCATGTTTATTACTTACCGCCTACTGAAATCCGCAAACTAAATACGAACTATAAACACAATTAGAAACCGCACACAGAATGTGGAGAAAAAAAGCACAGATGTTGATCTTACCTTTTCAATAAATTAAATGCATACATATGAAAAGTGAATCTATGTTATATTGTGGATGTGAGAGAGTGAGAGTCTTTATTTATAAAGTTGTACACAAGTTTTTCGTGGAGGAGGTGGGATGGAATCACTTATTTTTCAATGTACACACGATTTTTACGTTACCACGCCGGTTACATGAATTTGTTATTGAATCAAATTGCCTTTTTGAGAATTTAGATTGGATGCATTTTTTTTTGTATATTCATGAATTCATTAGGGAAATTTTGGAATTCTTCTCTCATTATTGTTAATCCCATTGAAATCCTCATGTGTGTGTCATCTAAAATAGTTTTCAATTGATTTCATCATAAGATCATCGATAATTTATGGTGTTACCACAATTAGGATTATTGAGGCATTTAATAAAATATTGCTCTGACCTTTATATTTAAATGCACGTTTTATAAAAGCGCAAAGAGAAGAAATCTCTTCTTCCTTTCCGATTTTTTACACTTTTATTAAAAAACTGACATTGAATCTTGGTGGTATCATCATCATCATCATCAAATTATAATTATTATACGAGTGAAAGTTAATTGTATTTCAGGGTCAATATCTACATGTATCTTCACCGAAATAAAAAAAATATTGGACCCTAAGAACAGTTTCTGTTATCGTCCGATTATTTGTATAAGAGATTTCGATCTGCATTTATTTGATTTGCATTTCGTTGCTATGCAGACATAGAATAAATCCATTTGTTGTTGAGTGTGTGGATTTTATCGCCTTGCACACCAGGATGTAGGTAGTGAAAAAGGTGTTTTTTTAGATAGATTTAGTAATAAGCAAATGAAGGAGCCAGCGCACGCCTAGCATCCTGGTGGACACAAATTATGAACATCTTTGTGTCGCATCAAGGTTCAAGGATTTTCATTTTAGAATTTGATTTATTTTATTACATGTGAAAGAAGTTTTGTTGGAGAGTTATTTAAATTGTTTTATAAGAAACGACCAACTTCTTTTTCTAACAAATTGATAGATATTTTCATAAAAATAAAGGTTAAAATGATTTTCTATGTCATTATTCATTTGAAATGGAATTGCGAAAAAAATGTGTATTGCACATTTTTTTTTGTTGTTGTTAATTTATTATTCAGAAGCACGTTCAAGTGCGTGTAGTAAACGGTTTAGATCGAATTACATCGAAAAAATCGAATGCTAAATGAAATGGAAAAGAGTTAGAAGAAAAATTAAACAAGAGTGCGAACTAATGGTAAATGCTTTTCACTTTTCAAATGCGACAGTATGCATCTTTGTTAAGTAAATATTAATTATTATTGTAGGAAACAGATGCAGGGACACACTTTCCTTTGCACAAGAGAGTAATTATTGTGGGGTTTAATTTTTGTTTGAGAAATTACAAAATCAATTAAGCGTTGTTCTAATTAGCCTTCAAATTGCACACATCGAAATGCACATCTTAATTCCAAATTCACTTTACTCGAGGTTACAATAGACGTTATTAAGAACGAGTTTGTGAAAAAAATAAGTAAATAGAGAAACAGTAAAACCTAAATAGGCGCAATGTTTTAATTAGATTTTATTGTACATAAGTTTGTTCATCGTCTTTTAATTCATTTACCTTGTACATGTGTTTTATAAGATAATTGTACCATCCCTCAAGGTTTTTTTGTAAAATTAGATAATTTTCTTTAATTCCCCTCCCGAAAAAAACGTGATGATATTGAAATGTTTGAACAGAAATATATTCATAAATTTTCGTATAAAGTAGCAATTATTTTCTGTTGGAAATATGGGTTAAAAGGCTATAAAAATGTATGTTTTTTTTTAATTATGTAATATCTTTATTTTTTATTTCCATACTTGACTGGATGATTTATTGTATTAGCTATTTGTTTTGCTTTGAGAAAAATAGCAACAATTTCCTCAACATGAAATAAAATTTTTATTAATTGTGCTTATTTGGTTGTAGGTAAGGAAATGAGAGGAGAGAGACATAAATTTGCTGGTCGACGGTGGAAAAATGAGGAAAAACACAAAGAAACGACGAGGAGGACTTTTCGAAATGTCAAATATTTGAATATTTATTGCTTCCCCTGCTGGTATGTGTGCGAAAATCACGGATACCACGGTTATAGTGTGATGTGTTTTTTCGGTTCCAAGGTGACTGGAGATTAATTTAAGTGTGGTTTGGCACTTTTCGCCACTGATGCGTTAAATCGCCGCGTTTTTCCTGCAAATATCCAAGACAAATAGATAATTTATGCATTTAAATTGATTGTATTGCGTAAGTATCGATAAGTATTTGCACGTTGGACACGGTTTCGTTTTACAAACACACACACACACACATTATTGACATTAGCGCTTATTTAAGGTGATCTCATCTGGAGAATCTTAATAATTTCAAGTAGCACGTGAGTTTCTGTTTCGTAGTAAATCGCGTTTTTCTATTCAAGGATTATTCAACTTTTTTTCTACACGCTGATGAATTTTCAATTAGTTAGTCTATTTTTAATGAAAAGGCGAAATTCCGATAGTAGAAAAAAGAATAACGTTGATTTTCTCCGCTGTTTTTTGTACAATTTGTTCGCACACTGTTTTTCTATATGCAAATGCATCTTGACTATAAGATTTTTCTCCACTCTACAAAAATTCATACTTTGCTTGCGCAAATATCTTACATAAAAGTAGGTCGACAACAACATTAATTTTATAATCAACAAAGAATCAATGTGAAAAAAAAATTGTTGGAAAATAATAAATTGTGTGTGCAGGATGGCGAATAAATGTACCTACCACTACTAATTACCGTTAATTTATTTGATAAACATGTTATAGACTGGTAGTAAATTAATTGTTGTTCCGTTACGAATGAGATGCAGTGCCAAAGATGATTATTGGCGCGTTTTTCATTTCACACTACACTTGTTTAGTTGTTGTTAGCTTCAAGGATTTCTTTATTTGATAAATAATTAGTGTATTATCATATTTAATTACGATATTTACGCTTTGTGTTACATCCTCTTTGAAAATGTTCGCAGGTGATGGAATGTGTTGGTAATTTTTTGGGGGGTTTTTTGTTAAAAGCGCTAGCAGATTAGTTTTTCTAATAGGTTTGTGGTATGCATATAGAGAATTTTTCAGTGTCCATATTTTCGCAAACACAATAGAATAAGAAACTATTTTAAAATATACAGTCCTTGGCAGATATTTTAGAAAATCTAATAAAGAAGATGTGGATGTGTGCTTATAACGTGTAAAAGGAAACCAATTATGTTATTACTAATAAGGATTTTGATTAAAATGCAAAAATAACTGCAATAAACTTGACCGTAATTTTTTTTTGAGAAAAAAATATTTTGATTGCTCTTAGCATCAATTCGTTTAATTACTAATTACTTAAAAAGTCTTGATTGATTAATGAGTGTGTTTAAAAACTGGCAATTATCGTTTAGATTAATTGTGATGCGATTTTATTGGCATTCTTATATATGGGGTTTATATAAATTATGTAGGAGTAGGTCAACGTTTTGCACGATTTTACTTTTCGTGATTCGTGCAAGTATACTATAAGCCCACTAACTAATTATTTTTCACCCTTGTTCGTGATAAAAATGATTAATTAGTAGTGTGTAATTACATATTCACTTAAGTTGATATTAATTTTCAAATTTAGCGCTTATTTAGCTAAGTTTTACTAAGAAGGCCACTGCATAAAAATCTCCGTTGACGTTCGTATTATATTGAACAGATGTCGCTTATTTTATTTAATATTTTATCATTTATCAGTACAACTCACTTATTTCCTATATAAAAAGACTAAATAAACTATGCTCATTAAATATTAATTATTATTGCATAATGTGTTAACTTTACGTCGATTAAAAATTTGAAAATTTCGTTAACAGTTAACAGCTGATTCATGTCAGTGCTAAGCAGTGAACAAATTGTTGACATTTCTGAAAATGGCAAACAAAAACAAACGTGAAATTTAACTTTAATTGGCAAATAAACCCTATTTTCATAAATCTCCTTTTAATTTCCATGTGTATAGCAACAAGAGACATAATGGACTGTATGTTTGAAGCATATTTAGAGGCAACAACAGTTGAACCAGATGATATACCTCAAACAAATAAACCAGTATGGATTTTAGGGAAAAAGTACAATGCTATAGAGGGTATAAAATGTAATAATTTTGTGTTAGTCTTATTTACAAACGTTTGTTTTAGAGCTAAATAATATTAGACAAGACATCATATCGAAAATATGGTTCACGTATCGGAAGAATTTTGTGCCAATTGGGGGCGACGATGGCCATACAACGGACAAAGGATGGGGCTGTATGTTGCGTTGTGGTCAAATGGTGTTGGCACAAGCATTAGTCTCCCTACATTTAGGCCGTGATTGGTTGTGGGATCCAGAAACAAAGGATCATACCTATTTAAAAATACTCCAAAAGTTTGAAGACAAAAGACAAGCTCCATTCTCGATACATCAGATTGCGTTGATGGGGGCATCAGAGGGCAAGGAAGTGGGTCAGTGGTTTGGGCCCAACACGGTGGCACAAGTCTTAAAGTATATTGAATTTGACGGTACACATGCAAACTTTGATTTTGAGATTGATCTTTTTTTTATAGGAAATTAGTGAAGTTTGATGAGTGGAGCTTGTTAAATATCCATGTCGCTTTAGATAATGCAATAATAATTAGTGATATAAGTAAGTTTTATTCGAATTTATTGTAAAAATGCAATAACTTAATTGGGAGGTGCAGCCATCTGTTATTTGACAATATAACACTTTACAGATTTCTATGTTATCTACGATTTTTTAAAGCAGCTTAATTTTTAGAAAAGCTTTATCAGAACGAAGGCGATAGTAAAACATCATTAAATTCTACATGGAAGCCACTGTTACTGGTAGTGCCTTTACGTCTAGGTCTCAACGAAATCAATCCAATTTACATAAATGGGCTGCAGAAGTGTTTCGAATTTAAACAAAGTTTGGGAGTGATTGGTGGCAAACCGAATTTAGCATTGTATTTCATCGGATATGTAGACGATGAGGTAATTTATTTGGATCCACATAGAACACATAGAGCAGGTCAAGTTAATAATAAAGGTTTGGAAGAGGAAATTGAATTGGATTCAACGTATCACTGTAAATATGCGTCCCGGATGAATATTCTAAGTATGGATCCGTCTGTTGCAGTCGTAAGAGAATATTTGTATTTTATTTGGCGATTTGCGTAATGATTTCTGTTTTAGTGTTTCTTCTGTGAAACGGAGGGCGATTTTAATGAATTATGTCATCAAATTAAAGAGGAATTGGTGGACACAGAGAGACAACCTTTGTTTGAAATTAGTTACGAGAAGCCCAAAGAGTGGTCACCTGTACTAGAGACAGCATTAGAGGCGTCTGCTTCCTTTCATGGTAAGGAATGCAGTTTAAAGACCGATAAGTTCAAAAATTTAATAATTTTAGATACTGAGCTGTTGGGTGAATCGGAAGAGGAATTTGAAATTTTATAATTCATTACAACTGAATCAACACGAAGGCATTTATTTAAAACAAAATCGTTCAATTTTTTACACATCTTATTATATTTGAAATGTAATTTATCAATCAATTGTAAATAATACATGAGAAGAGGAGACATACTGTTTATGCAATTGCCATACGTCGAATTGGAGGGTTTTTACAGGTGCAATCATTTCTGATTAGGAAACGCTCTTTGGTGCCTTCTTGAAATTTTACTGAAGTGTCTGATGGAAAGTTTACTGACAGTTCAAGAGAGCCTCGGCTTAGAATGATACAATTTGGCTGAAGAGGTAAGTGTTTCTTCGTATGTGGCACACTGGTTTTAGCACGAGGTTTTAGCGGTTTCTCCAGATAGGTTTCTTTTATTGGAGGCAAATCAAACTCCCTTCTAACTGGTACCGATTTACTTCTAACATGTTGTTTTTCAAAATGTAATGGTTGTTTAAATGATGTGTTTCTAGAGCAAGCGTAACATTTTTCTTTTCTACTTTTCCCTTCAATGTCAGACTCTTCTAAAGTGATATATTCGATTTTCGGGATTACAATATCATACATTGGGATGCGATTCAAGAAACGAGGTTGTGGTGTTGTCCAATTGTTGTCAACTCGACTAGTTTTCATAATGTAGTTCATTTTCTTTAGGAGTAATTGATTTTCCCTTTCGATTTTTTTACATCGTTCACTTTCTTTTTGTTGTTTTTTCCATTTTGCGTTTATGTGACTTCGAATCATTGGTGGTTTATTGTCGATTGCAGGTGTGGCATTTTCTACCTGAAATTTTATTTAAATTAGGTCATTTATTAACTCAGTGATAATCGTACCTTACTTTTCTTCTGTGAATGAAATATTTTCGATCTTGCCATGGGCGTATTAATAAATTTTCTCTTTTCGATATCATGATATAATTTCAGTCTTATTACAATCAGTTCATTTGATAGTGTTGTGGATCTTCTATGTTGTATCAATTGTTGGTTTCGTAGCAACAATCCCTAGATGTTTGATAACGAAAATGAACAGGGTGAAAATCGACATTTGTTGTTAGTATTTTAAATAGTCTGAAAACATGTGAGTTGTGCTTAATTTGCTCTAAAATAAGCAAAAAGAGCGATTTTATTGGCTTTTCCAATGAGGAAGTGACCGGTTTTTTTTTTATTTTTTTTTTGGAATCTACATTAAAAATGCTTTAATGTGATATAACACAAGTGACCTTTTTTATGCCCCGTTTCGCCAAAAAAAAATAGCAAAGTTTAAATCTAAAATTGGCCCGCGTTTTTACTGCAATCCGAGCCGCCATGTCTACTTTTAAATTTTTGTAGTTCAAGTAAATATTACTAGATGGCTATTAGTATTTTTCTTAGTAAAATAGTTAATTAGGAGGCTTTTAAGGGTGGAAAACAAATATAAAAAAGTAAGAAAAATATGATTAGTTAGTCTATGATATTTTTGACTTCAAAATTGTCTCATAAACTATTTAAAATAACTATTTAAAATGACAAATTATTGCAATTTGCCGCAACCCATCATACATAGCCGGTTATTTCCACTAAAAATACGCTCGGACAAGCTCTGACCAATCAGAGCTTGCTACGTCACCAAAGTGGTATAAAAAATTGTAAACAAAAGGTCATGTGATAATTTTGAACTTTTCAGGCACTTTTTAATTTCAGTTTTTTCAGAAATTATGCGCTGAAATGAGTAACTGTTACGTTCAGTACTAATCATTTAACCTATTTTATCGAATTATATAGAAATTTCTGTGAATTTCCAACCTAGGTCACTTCCTCATTAATTAAAAGAGGTTTTCTCGGTTCTTAGAATTCAGTTTAAAATTTTCGTAAAAATTAAATCGCCACTTGGAAAAAATTTAGGCATTGCTGCGAGTTAGAAAAAGCGTTTCCATTTCAACATCAGTTTTTATTTACATAAATTAAATTGTCAATAGTTTTTATCACAGTACTTCTAACTGGAATTTATAATAAAATCGAACACAATGACATTTTTACAAATATATAATAAATAAATCGATTACAATATAATATAGCTAATCTAAATTATATAAAAATACATTTGCAAAAAATACATATGTAATTTCTTGTGATATCCACATCATGTCTAATATTTATCTATTACATGTGGCATACCGCAACGCTCTCAGTCCTCTACAAATCTTAGTAATTAATCAGTCTTTTACATTGACTGTAATATAACAACATAAAAATCTCTATATCCATAATATTTAATAACATAATAAGCCTAGCATTTAAAAAACTTTCTTAAGTAACTTTTTAAAACCTTTCCGTTCCTTTTTCGGTGTTTCATACTCGCTAACACTACTACTAATACTGTCATTCCCATTTGTTGTTGTACTCGTTGACAGTGACGGACTTTTTCTATGCTTCTTTACACTCTCATCCACACTAACCGCCTTCCTTTGTGGCACATCAATCCTCAATTGTCCAACTGCTGATCCATTATTATGACTAGATGCTGTACGATTCAATCGTGCAGTTGTTGCTGTTTGCACAAAATCTGGCACATCAATCTTACTATTCCCATTCGGTAATTCAATTGTTGGCTCCAATTGAGGCATTGGCTCTAATGTGGAATGTTCACTCTCCTCCAACACATACGGTGTATCTTCCAACACTTGTACACTATCCGATATCCAATCATTCGATTGGCTCATCTCTTCACTCAACGTATTTATCGAATTGGAACGAGCCAAACTCTTCCGTTTCTTCTTTCGTTTCTCTTTAACGCCACTACGTTTCTCATCGTTTGCCGCTTCTTCACACGATGAAGCGCGTACAATCTTTAATGCTTGATCACTGGGCCGTCGTTTCTTTGTCTTTGGTTCATGTGAAATAACGTCAATTGACTTTCTTCTTTGAATTTCGACTGTGTTTTTATTTTGCGGACGTTCACGTCGTTTTACATACAGCACAAATGCACCACCAACGCATACAAGAAACACAAACCAACTAAACACTGACAATGTACTCGTTTTTTCCGCTACAAGTCGATCAACTGTCTCAATTAATTTTTCCACTCGCTCCTCTAATTGTTTCGTTCGTTCCTCTTTCTTCTGATCTTCTTCCCTGTACATTGTGATGGTTTTCTCCAACAAACGTTGCATTTCCTCTACTTGTTTCTTGTACCGTTTACTCAACTCCTCTAAATACTGACTGGACAGTGACATGTTTCGCTCCAACGCTTTGATTCGATTTGATAAACGCAGAAAAACGGACTCCTTTTGCGGTTGCACATTCGTAGTTGTTGGATTCGGTGTGCTATTCTCACCACTCAACTCTTGAATGAAATTTTCCAAATGTTCATCTAAGTTTTCGGTTACAGTTTCAATTTCTTGATAAATTTCTCCACTGTGTTCCACCGTGTCAGTGTTTGGTTCATGGCTCTTTTCCGTCACTACTAGCGGAGACTCAAGAACCGTTTCAGTTGGTAGAACGCTGTTAACTGTTCCATTCACATTCAAAGTGGATGTTGATGTCAGTTCCATATCGGCCACAAGCGGCTTGGTAGGTTTTATTTGACTTGTATCAGTCGAACGACTCGCTTTACTCTCGATATTCTCCAACACAATTCGCTCATCTGCTAAATTACTCTCCAAAATCGTTTCCCCTTTAATACTCTCATTCAACAACACCACTTCCGGCTCTTTCTCAGCCGTATAATTTCTACTAATATTCAAAACGACTTTATTCTCAGTAATCGCAACAAAATTACACATCGCTCCCAAATATTTAAGAGGAAAGAACGATTTTATGCAATCGGGACACGATTTAAATGATTCAGTGCCATTCTTCCGCTTCAAATCGAACCCAAACTGTCGACAAATATTCGAATGGACAACGGCTCTACGTATAAATGGCACATGAACTAAATTATGAATTTGCAATGCTTTACAACTCAACAATTCATAAACTTGTGCAAACAGTGCATCACTACAATTATCACAAACAACTAGATGACTTGGTGTGTTGCACACTTGTACGAAATGCACGAATTTCTGCATTTTCTCTAGATTCGTTTCATTCGTGCCATTCGACTTGTTACCCAACACTTGTGCCGCTTTTTTCACCATTGAAATAACTGCATTCGTAGCGGAACTAAATAAATTCTTTGGTGTATCGTCATTATCCGGATCAACAGTTTCATCGTCATCGTCATCATCATCGTCTTCGACTCGATTCACATGGGCTGGATCCTCTTTTTGTAACACTTCAAACACCGACGTACCATAAACCCGAAATAACGAGATGGGACAATAATGTTCGGCACCATAATGTGATTTGATCTCCACTTTAACGTACTTTCCGAATATCTGTTGGTCCAGATCGAAACTCTGTATGTCTCTCTCATCTTTGGCAGTGAATTGACCAACAGTGGACCAATCGCGACTTGGGAATCGATCACTGACTGACACTGTAAAATCTTTTGGCGATGACGAGAACAATTCGTAGTTTGCTAAATCGATTTTTTTCGCTTGGATCGATTCACACAATTCCACAATGAACCAAATGCGATTCGTACATGCGTTCAGTTTGTATTCGTCCCGAGATGGTGACAAAATCGCACCGGCATTCTGCGATTCTGGATTTGCAGCGATCACTTTAGCACCACAATCCAGTGAAGCGTAGTTCTTTGAACGTAATTTATTGTTGGTCGTACTTTGTGGCTTACTGGACGAGTTCACTTGTTCTTTCTTCTCTGCTTCTTCCAGTTGCTTTTGGGCCCATTCCGAAAACGATGGAATGTCCTCACTTTCAGTGCCATTTTGAGTTTGATTCGTCTCAGATCTAATGGTTGGTTCGCCCTCTCCTGGACTAGGTAAAGAGGTGGTGTTTGTTAGAATCTCTTCGGTTTTGTTTGTGGAAAAGGCAGAATCGATTTGTTGCTTGTTGGCACGGTTTTGTAGTTCTTCTGTCGCTGAATCTGACAGTGTTACGATCACTGGTTGACCACCGGTCGCAATACTGCAACAAATCGACATTATTAGAATGGCTGCCCACATTATTACAACATTACTGGATTGAACAGGAAACAGAGTCCCACTCTATTCAATTTAAATGATAAAACTATATCGTAATATGTTTGTACAATTATAACAATTATTGTTTGTATGTAATTGGCATTGTGCAGTCACTTGATATGTAACGTCAACTATGTAATGGATTAAGAGCCCAGTCGGTATTGTAATTCAATCTATTATGGTCTTGGAGACAATGAACTAGTTAAAATACAAACAAGATATGCACATATTAGTTACTAGAAACGTGTATAGAAATGCGAGTTGCGACTAGGTTTCAAAACACCCACCAAGAGAAACCGGAGATACACCTTTCATATTTTTTTTATCCAGTAATTGGAATTACTGGTAAAAATGTGAAGTTTTGTAAATGAAAGTTAGTTTTTTTAGACTTATTGAAATTCAAGCGCACCTGGTTACAATGAACCAAACAGGAACGCATTTGCTTAATATAAAATTAAAAAAAATGTTAAAAAGCGACATCAAGGCCAGTTATTTCGGTGTTATTTGTTTTTCCAATGATCACATGGCGCCGCGAACGATAATCGGTTTAATTGTCCTAACAGATTTTATGATAATCTACTCGCTTCTGATGAAATACATTTATCGGCATTTTCTAGATCAATTAATAATGAATCATACGATAGACAAATGGAGTATATTAGCAAGCCTTTTGTGTTAATAAAAATGCCGAGCATTTTTTTCAAGTATTTTTAGAATTGGCCGTCTTTTAAATAACTTGTTGATTAAATATGAATTTTTACGTAATAAACAAGTCATAGGTCGGGCATGTAATAGTAAACCAAATTGCTTGGACAAATTAATATTAATCTGGAGTGTGAATGACGATCCATAAATGTTAAAAGCGGTCTTTTACTTCGATTACAACTTACTTATTTGCTACACCAGCATTTTGAGAGGCGATCTCCACAAAGGCTTGGCTCTTGTAATCATTGAACTTTTCACTCTCAAGCACTTCCTCATTGGTAACGACACTGGGTTCTAGGACACCCTGTAATTCTTCTACACTTCCTGTATTAACAGTGGCATCTTTTAAAGTATCAAAATCACTGGTGGTTGAGTTGTAAGTTGAGTTGTTTAGTTCAATAAAGTCTGATTGTTCATTGACTGAAGACTGTGGTATTTGTGTGGGTTTTACAGTTGCTGAAGAGACTGCCCCTTCAGCAAATACGAAAAATGGAAACGATCTAAAGAGGAATACACAACCGTATAAACAAATCGAATTACATTAATAAATTATTTCATAACTTACATGTTAAGCCATAATAGAGAAAATAAAATTAAAACAGACCATTCAATTTTCATCATTTTCAAGTCTATTCACTTTTTATTCCTTTTCCTACTCATTTTTCAGTGTTTATCTCAAATACAACTGATGCAATACAATTTTTAAAACTCATGCACAATTGACTCGGATATCTCTAAACTGACGTGTACTTATCTGTCATTTGTTTAGGGAAGTTGTGTTTGTAACAGTGACAACACTGCGTTCCGTTAAATTCAAATGTGAGGCGCAAAATTTAAAATGAAGAAACGCAATTAAAAAACGATAACAGTCATTTACAATATGTATAATTTATTAAGAATAAAATAATATAACGTGCCCCTCTAATAAAGCAACCCTCTGTAATTCACATGAAAGCATAACATTAACAATCCAAATAAGTAATTTTTATAAATTTACACTTAATCGATTTTTTTCTTATTACGATACTAACAATAAACTGAATTTATTAATATTTAATAACAAATTGAATAGTTAATACAACAGTATTATTATAAGCTGTGCCATATAATTAGGTTTTGCAACAAATGTAAGTAAAAATAATACATATATGTATCTCCTTTAAAAACTACCTACTCAATTAGCACCAAATTTGCTCGTATATAAATGCTATTAAGCTTGTATACAGTTATGTATCTACAATTATAATTCACATAAAAAATTGTCATATATAATTATAATAATTAATTGAATTTCTTGTCTAAATTATAATTAAATTGATTATATCTAATGTAACGATCATTTTACAAATCGTTCCAATTACATAAAATCACAATCTACTATATAAAATAACGATATTACAATTTTTCTTTTTCGTTTTTTCTTTATTAAGGCAACTCTTTTACTTATTTAGAATATAGCTACACTTTTATTAAATCCATATATTATATTGCTGACATTATCTTGCGATAACGATTCAAGTAAAATAAATAAGCATTAGAGATATTTGAAAAACAAACAAAAAGCATCGATCATACATATTTTACAATCGCTAATAAAAATTGTGCATGTTTTCATTGTGTTTTTAATAAAAAATATTAAAAGAAGACTCTCTATTCGCTAAACGGTTAAAAAAATAAAAAAAGGACAGCGAGATTCTCTTGCACAAAAGAATAATAATAAAATCTAATTAGAATTACTACAATGACCGCCACTGTGTCTCGCTATGGACATTTTTACATAAGCTTCTGCTTGGCACACTCTGGACAGATAATATTATCCTCATCAGTAATGAAACCGCGACCAACGAGACTTGTACGACATGAGGCACAATAGAAGCAATCATTGTGCCAATGACGGTCTTCGAACGAGATGAACTTCGTACCACCAATACCAGTAATTGGACGGTTGCATGCAAAACAACGTCTTGCAAACAATTCACCAAAACAGTCGGCACAATAGGGCTTCTCGTCACGACTAGTGAATCGTTCACCTGCCAAACTCTTCTGGCAATGAGTGCATGTAAAACACTCCCTATGCCACGGCTCGTTCTTATATGTAACGCCGCCACTTGTAATCACCTAGAAAAAGAAAACAATTTTACAACAATTACAAAACTGCACCCTTATAATAATAAATCAAAAACCGCATCTACTCACTTTATTGCATTTAATGCAACGTGTTGCGAATTTCTCCTCGTAACACTTGGCACAGTAAATCTCCTGTTCGCGTGGAATAAAACTCTGTGTACCAATTGGAACCTTGCACACACAGCAACAGAAGCATTTCTCGTGCCATTGTCGCGTCTTGTATTCCATTTTCTTCGTTCCTGTGTGAAAAACACCACAATATCAACCATTCAATAAACATAGAGAAATAGGCTCATTAAATTTTCTAATTAAAATGTTTATTTTAAGTAAATTAGAACGCGGGTAGAGAGGGAGGTATTTTACATCTGGTAAACGGAAACGAATTAAAACAGTTCCAAATAAATTTCTTGTTATTTTGTGACAATGCGTGCCATTCTAGTTTGAAAAAAAAACTCTTTCAACGCTTTATCAAATTGCGTGACAAACACTTTGGCGGCCCAATAAATGAACAAGAACATTTTGAAATTCCAAAATTTCTCTCTTATTTAGAAACAAAAATGCATTCACACACAAATCTTGCAAACCGATTCCCAATCGATTCCATTTCAACTGCATTCAAACATGCAACATGTATGACATTGTAACCACATACAAATGCGGTGCTTTTTTTTCAATCTGGGTCATAAAATTCTATTGAATTGTGATTATTTATTTGACCGTTTACAACGTGTGGGTTTTTAATAATACAAAATTACACCAAATATGTAACACGAATTGAATTTATGTAGGAGAGACGATTCAGTTCCTTCTATATCAGGAAAGAGGTCAATGTTGTGTGACACAAGGTTCTGCACTTTTTACTTCAATTAAACCAAATTAATTTCAACCATGTTAATTGTGTCGGATTTGGGAGCGGCCCACACGATCGACTAATTAAACAAACCTAATGGCAAACTGGTCGGATCCCCCAACAGACACTCATCATCCCTGCAACAACGAAAGTATTTCTTCTCTCCAGGCACTTCCATTGATAAGATCGCAACATCTTCATTTCTCTCTTTTGCTTTTTTGATGCGCTCTTCGCCCACAGTTTTCGTCTTCAAATTCAATCGACTTTTAAATTGATCACTTAATACACCCGCCATTTTTCTAAATCACCACAAAAATTCTATATTTTTGCACACACACAGCCAAACACACTTCAATCTATCTGCATTTGTCTATAAACTTTAAACAAGTTGAATATTTTAACACCTGGTGTTAACAAGCGAAGCAAACCCACTACACCATACGAAAAACAGGTATAGCAAATCACATTAATTCACACACAAGTTGATAGAGTTTGTATTTTTTTGAGTCATCACCGCAAAGTCTTTTAAAGAACTGTTCAAGTATTTATTATATGTGGTAGCCGTACCAGCCTCACGAAATCGTCGAATCACACACAAAATATACAAGGTTATAAAATCGCCGTCGTTTTCTCTACCTACACACGCATCTGGAGAAATGCTGAAGAAACATACAACTCTTATACCATAATAAGACAATTACCGCCTTAATAGTTTTTCTTTTACGCTTTTTTACTTTTCGGTGGGGAAATTCGAAACGCCCCACGACTAGTGGTGACCACCACTACCATCCGTATTGTACTGCCGTTGGAAAAACTCTCGCATTTCCTTTTACATTCATTTTTTTTCTATTTCATTGCCAATAAAAACTCATTACTTAATTGATTTATATTGGTGTGGTCAAAGTAGTTTTTCACCATTTTAACATAATTAACTCTCCTCTCTTGGATACAATTCCGAATGAATGTGTGATGAATCAAAAATGTATGTATGCCAACACAACACCGGAGAACTAGTTGCCCTATTTGGACAATATAATCGTCCACTACACTAACGAAATACGTAATAATACATACATCAGTTATTAAACTACCATTTTTGTATGAACATTTACTCATCAGGAGTCGACCTTTCCATTTATTGTTTGTCGCTTTGGTAAAAACAAACTCCAACTATTCTATAGGTAATTAATTAGATAATTAACGGTGCAATAATATTTACAACTAAACAATTGGCAATTGGCGCTTAGAAAACTTGTTTACAAAAAAACACATAAAACTATTTCAAAATAAGACAAAAATTAATCATCAACTTTTCAAACAAAATAAATATCAACCATATTTGGTATCAAAAACGATAATAAACATTTTTAATAACACAAGTAATGTTTCTCTCATGTCTTGGTCTTAAATGTGACCTGAATTTGATTAATCTATTGACGGAGTGTTTTATTTTTTAATAAGCATTTAATCGTAGATATACTCGAATCGTGAATGAAAACATCTTTCTAATATTATTAGAAACTAATTTGCATTAAGTCATCTTTATAAATAAAACAAACAGATTTTATATATGCGCTTCTCTCGCGTCTACAACGTAAATACAATTTTTATACATATACATTTTATATACATATATTTAAGAAATTTGTTGAGTACGATTACGTCATTTTTACAAAACCGCTCAAATATACCGATTGGATTTAATTGTTAAGAAAACACAAACAAGTGAAATGTTTTACTGCAATTTTTCCACATCTGTTCACTCAAATGTATTATGTAATTTTATTTTATATATGCAACAAATTACACGTTTAACACTTTGTGGGTGTAAATCTTATTAATCAAATATCGGTGTTGAATAAATTTGTAGAAAAACGCAATTTGGCATGAAATGACTTGGAAGAGTTTTTCAACTTGAGTTTAAATTTATAATATAACCCAATTCCAGTATATATATCTATATAAAAGTATTTTGAAATTTTTCATTAATTTAAATTTTCTTAACACGTTTCACATGTCACAAAAAACATGGATTTCTAAATAAACCGCTCAAAAAATAGTTCGGAATCCCTTGACTCATACACCAACTGTCTACCGCCTGTTAAACATTTAATGAATTAATAAGGCCACGGCAAAATCACGTCGAATTCTCAATTTTTTTTTAATTCTTATATACGTCACCAATAAATACCTCCCCGCCCACAAAAACAACTTCAACTAAAAGGTTATCGATTAAAAACCAAAATAAATATGATGTAAACAATTCCATAATTCTAAATATTTAACGGTAAATTGTAAGAATTGCATTTCAATGTTCGTTTGCTCTCTTACCAGCTCTGAAAATCTCATGGCAACCATCACACCTGGACGCGAATTGTTCATCATAACACCGGCCACAGTAGATCCTATCGCCTTTCGAACCAAATTGCTTATCCACTAGCGATTCACCACAGGTGGTGCACAAGAAGCACGCCTCATGCCAATGCTTGTCTTTGTACGACAAATCCTGCAGACATAAAAAAAATTCACTACCATTTAAGCCATGAAAATCTCCTCTCATCTCTACCTTTGAATCAATTCCTATGATGCGACTGCATTTCTCGCAAGCATTCGCAAACACCGACTCATAACAGGACACACAATACGGATGTTCGTCTCTTAAAACGTAACGTTGTCCAGTTAGACTCTCATCACATTGCCAGCAACAGAAATGTTGTCCATGCCAGTCTTTGTTCATTGCCTTCGTATACTCGCCACTGAAAATAAGCTGAAAACAACATGAATTAATTTATCTATTCAATTACAACAGCAACAATAATATGTTTGTAAATTGAATTTGTTGAAAGAATGACATCAGAATTAAAAAAGACAAAACGGAAAAAGAAATCCGGGATGCACGAACAAGACTCCCTCCCTCCTGAAAAGCGTTTTTCTACTTAAACTGTCAGTGGATATGCTTTTCAAGTTGGAAATCTATTTCTGGCATTACTCCAGTTTTGAATTATATATGATAAAAAGAGAAATGTTATAAAAGCAGCAAACATTTATATGAAATTGTTCAAATTGCCAACGAACGTCATCTATTCCACATGTATTACAAGTGCAAAAGGCAAATAAATTGTGAATTAGACGAAATTTTAGGAGGGTATTTTTAGATCTGGACAAAAACAATCAAACACATAGACAAAAAAAGAGTACGAATTGTTTCTATTATATACCTGTTATTAACACAGGGGTATGTGAAGGCATATGTTTCCTCTGTTGTTCATGTAATTCACTTGATTATTAACAGTTTATGTACGTGGATTTTTAATTACAAGAAAATGTGATAAACAGTTGGTGCATTTTGACGTGGCATGCCAAAAATATTTCAATACAACATTACTAGCCAAACAGATTAACTCTCATCCAAAATGAATCATTCCTTTTTTATTTTCACTTGGAACTGTTAATAAACAAGATAATCGTGAGTTTCTGAGTGTATATAAATTTTTTTTGTTGGATTTTTCTCTCTGTTACACCCAAAAAAATGCCAACACATACCCCTGATTTCCATTGGTGCGTTCAATTTCTGTAATTGTCACTTCGCTTCCATGATCATTACTCTCCCTTCGTTTTGTTGTTTTTTTCACTTTTTTAGTTTTCTTTTCGGTTATTGTGAAATTGGAATGAACCTCAACGTCTCCCATGACTATATATTCTTAACGTTCTTAAGATTTGAACAAACAACTTGAGTAAACTTAATATCAACCACAAAACACAGAGAGTGACTGTCTAAGATGAGAATGGCAACTGAAATTCTGGTGTCTGAAGTTATGGAAAATTGCGAACAGGCTTTTCGATATTTTTAGAAAATGATATGGGCCATCGTGGTGTCGGGTGCAACATGCTTATTACATTTTTCTCTCTCATACACTCAATTTTCCACCATATTATGATGGGTGTTGATGATGGTATTTGCCTGTTCCCACACCCGAAAACGCACACACATTTCATATTTATTGTTATTTATAAGCGATCTTTGGATCATTTTACACAATGTACCAGTTTGGAACAGAGCGAAAGTGTAAGTTGGCCCCAAAAACAATCACACATTCTCTAACACAAATCCATTAACATTGTCTGGTATCGAAAAAATAAAATAAAAACAAACTCTTGTCAAACGACAACTTTATTAACAGTACAATCAACGGGATGTCTACACTACTTAAGCAAAAAATCTCTCTCAAAAAAAACACTACAGTTACTACAGCTTCTAGCATGTTTTTGCTGCTTATTCCAAAAAAATCGAAAAACCAAAGCACACAAAGCCCAAATCAATTGTTCCCTACCCAAAACGCTTCTTTCGTTATACTCTCATTACTCTTCTTTTCAATATCGTTCGTAACTGTTGAAATTTTTCGTAGTTCTTTCGCAGCTTCATTTAACGTATGTTCTGTGTTTAGTAATGGTTCTTTGTCAGCTTGTGATGTTGAAGCAACATCTACAAAATTCACAAGAAATACCCTTAGTGGAAAAAAAATTCCACACTTTACTTGTTTTCAATTACAATCACAAAACACACAAAATTTATTCGCTAACCTAATTTTCTTGCTTCGTTCGATTTCTTTCGTTTAATACTCCTTCTGGAGCTTACATTTCTCTTTATACCGTCTAATCCATTCAAAAAGTTCTCATCTAATCCATCCTCTTCCTTCTTATCGTCACATTCCTGCATTCTGCCATTCGTTGGCGACGATGACTTGGACTTTTTCTTTTCTGGCACCATTAACACACTATTCGTCCAATACTCCGTCGAATTATATGTTGAACTTTCTAATTCAATCGCAACCGCTGGTTCGGGTGTTGGTGATTTCGATTTACTCAACTCTTCATCCACTTCCAAAACACTAACAATTGATGATTCCACCATTTCCGCGCAAATACTGTTCCTGGGCGCTGTTACCTCAAACTTTGGATACGGTGATGGTGATCGTACAAACTCCTTGCATTCTGGTGAATGTGACCTAGACTTGCCATTCCTCGGAATATCTTCAGTGACCACAAACTGATTGGGCAAGGGAAGACTTGCAGCCACTCCATTAACATCCTTCAACAAATACCTCTTATTCCCATCCACCCCATTTCCAGCACAATTCCTCTCCTCAATCAAAAACTCCGGCAAACCATCGTTACCATTCAATGCTTGGGGTTCTTCTGTGACAAGAAACTGTCTAGGTGAAGGGGACCTTGACCTATTTACTTTTTCTGTTAATAGAAAACGTCTTGGCGAGCTGGTCCGCGATCTGGACACTACACCATTATTATACTCCAACTCGATATCCTCGTGACTAGTCAGTCTAACCATCGGATTCTTCCTCTCTTCTTCCTGCGGCTGTTGGCCACTGTTACCCAACAATTCCTGCAGATCCGTATACACTCTATCCCGTAAATCGTACAAATCCTTCAGGTAACCATTTCGAACAGTCTCCAAATCAGTTTGAAGAGGAATTGGTTGCGCATTCCGTCTTACATTTGAAAAGAATGTTAACAATTCCACAACACCCACACACGCCACTAATACAGAAAGTAGTAAACCCATTTCACATCAAAATAAAACTTTTAACAAAATAAAACAAATGTTATCCCGTTACAACATACACACGAAAAATTTATTTTTATCAAGTGCAAAAATGCTCGTTACGTAAATGCGACAAGCGCGTACAAATTTCAAAAAATCTCCTCATAATATTTGATACCGATATTTTCTTTTTATTACTAAACACAATATGTTCGGAAAAAACGTTTGTTATAGAAGAATCGCTATATGAATAACTTTATCGTCAATACAATACACTAGAGGTATATTAGTTACGTTGTTTGCCAAAAAATTTTTGCAGGGGCTCCTCTGCCGAAATAAGATTTGCTCTATTATAAAAAAATATACTCATTAACACGCCTTTGATACGGTAATCAGTTTTATTGATACCTCGTGTCGTCCACCACTTCCATTAGCATAACGTCCTTGTCTTTCTATTGTAAATAAAATTGTTGCAACAAAACGAAAATCGTCACCCTTGATATTTTCACTAGTGGAAATTATTGGCAACGTAGAAATTAAGACACTTATTTAATAATGTAATTATTATGTATAAATAACCATGTATAAAATCGACTAAAAATACGCTGTCGTAAATGTCTGTACGTGAAACAAATATTTACATTACATAGGAAATTATTTAATGAATTATGGGCCGATGCGTTATAAATCAACAGATATTTTAAGTGAGTGATTAGGAAATTAATAACTCCATTTCGATCAGACAATATTAAACAACACTTGTATGCAATTAATTTTGAAACTAATTGAAATTAGGTAAGAAATCCCTTAACCATTAGCGATGGTCGATCGACTGGCCGCCTTGAACTTGCAGTAATGAGACTTCAGCAACAGGTTACAACGTCACCACTGTCTACCACACATCGAACAATAGCTAAAACAATAAGTATTCTTATTGATGATAAGAAATTGGATTTGGTGAAATTCCTCGGATCATCAAACCGAATGCAATTTGAGCCACGATCCATGTTTGGCTGCACTATAGATACATAGTGGAACAGCTGAGGCGTCAATATAAACACCGTCACTTGAAATGAAGAAATATTGTATTGGATACATGGTTTTTGATGTGCCGTGTGCACCTTACAGCACAATTTTCTCGTACAGCATTATCCCAAAATTTGTACAATTCAAATTTAACAGATTCACATTGTTTTTCCGGGCCAGGTGAACTTCAACATTTTAGTGTCATCAAACATTTTTTTCTCTCATACTAATACTACAATACAATAGATAAAAACAATTAGCTTGGTATATGGCCAAACTCTACCTAATTAATGGTTTTGTTCTAGATGATAATTTATTGCAGTCAAACCGAACAATCCACAACAAAGACGAACAAACAACCAAATTGTCTAATAAATAAAATCAAACATTCTAGAAATGCTTTAATGTGATATTTCTAGCAGTGGATGTGAAAACAGATTCAATTTTTTTCACACGACACTACCCAAAGTGAAAAATCTTATATTTGGCACAAAAAACTTTTAACAAAACACCCGTGTTACATTTTCTTCGTCTCTAAACACAACATTATATCGCCCACATTTTATTAGCAACGTAAAACTATTTTTAGTTTCATTCATGTGAAAATTGTGAAAAAATTTTCTGTACTACTTTGATTAGGGATTTTCTTTACTTACATGTGAAAAGAATACTTCTCCAATTTCAGGAGGTTACTGTAAAAAGTACACAAGAAGAGACTGTGTTTCAGTTCTATAAATGAGAGAATGGGGTGGTTATTTTTAAACGGATGTTTCCTTTTCAAATATTTATATATTGATGGCTAGTAAAAATAAGACAGTTTTAGGCGAATCCCAAACATTATTTCAATAGCTTACATTAAAAGACTATATTTTAACCCAAAAGCAAAAAAAAAATTGATGAATACAACAGACATGTGTAATTTTCGCTAAATGTAAAGGAGTGGTCATAGTATTACCATTTCCCATACGGATTGAATCATAAAAAATTGTAAAAATAGTTTGAACACCAGCTGCTGTTGTAAAATGTCACTGAATACAATAAAAAAAACATGATTTCCCACTTTCTGCTAATAAAAATTTGTTCACACACGAATACGAGTAATTTTTAGTGATGCCATCATACTCTTAATACAATTAAAAAATCCTACAGCAAACAGGAAAATAATAAAAGGTTAAACATTAATCAGATCGAAGGTTATAATATTTTTCTACAAAAAATCGCGTATTGTTTTAAAAACTATTGTAGGCGGTATCATTTATGAATGAAAGACAACCTTCCTGATATTTTCCAAACGAAAGGTGTTTGAAGATTCGCACTTATTAGTCACCTAATCGCCCACAAAAACGATTAAAATTAGTTGATCCCGTAAACAAAATCCTACATCATTAAAATATATATAGGAAAACGACATGTTAAACGAAAGATGCAATAAATCATCAACTGGTAGGCATAGGTATTTATTTACATATGCGTACTCCTGGCGCATTCATCGAAAGTTTAAATCGACACGGCACATTCACCAATATTTAAACATTCCGCATCCGCCAAAAATCACAATTCACTCGGCGCAGTCGCCATTCTTTCAACAAAATTCAGTGTACATATTTCTGAGGTACTCACCTCATCACAGCCGGCACATCGTGGTCTCATCTTCTCCGCATAATGCCTTTCACAGAAAATCTCGTCCTCATACACACAATAAACCAAATCAACTAATAAATCATTACAAGTGGCACATTTGAAACAATTCGGATGCCACACTTTGCTCCCTAAACGTGGTGCAGCAACACATACTTGTTGTGTTATCGATTCTTTACATGCTATACAGAAACTATTCGATGGTGTTGGTTTCGCTAGGCCTACATCTAAAGCCACTTGGTTTCGAGCGGTCACGAAATCCTTCAAAAACAAAAATTAAACCAATCAACTTAACAATTCGGCAAATAAATTGCGCATTGTCCAACCTTGTAACTGTTTGCATAAACCAATTCGACAAATTTACACGCCGCCAAGTCTAAGTCTTGTTTTGGTAATTGTTTGACAATACGTTGCGACCGGATTGTTTCACCTTTGGAGCCCATTTTTGGCACGTCAATTGTTGGCAGTGCACCATAATAATATTCAACCTACAAAAAATTGAATCAATCAAATGTCTAACTTTAACATAGTAAAAAATAGTCCATTTGGACTTACCTGTCGGGCGGTCGACAGTCCAGGCGGAACGAAAGTGTACCCCAACGATCTGGCATCCAAACCATCATGGTTCGCTATGAATCCCAACCTGGTTCTGGCTCCATGCTCCGCAATGATCTCGTGTCCATCACGAGGACATTTGCAATTTTTACATGACTTTCTGTAAAAAAGAGGAAACTGCTTAGTTCCATTTTCAAGAGATTAATGTCCGTAATCTCTAAGTGAATTCGAGTGGAAATTGATTCATTTCACAGGGTGGAGTTAGCGTAAAAATACGATGGGAAAACAGATTGATTTACACTCAAATGGTTCTCATTTTAATTAACTTAAACTACCCTCTACCCTAGTGATTTTTCAATAAAACGCAACCTCCTGCGACACTTCCAGTTGCCCGTAAATTTAGTCTTATTAAAAATAATTGGACTCGAATCGGGAGACAGCTTGAAAATTATTCGAAATCAATCGCACCACAAATGTACCGCAACCAGTAAAACCAGTGAAACACTTGAAAAAGATTTAAAAATACGTCAACATGAAAATCCGTAGGGGTTTTTAAAGCGATAATTAAATCCATTACGTCAATGATTCCATAAAATTTATCACCTACGAATACATATGTTAGGAAATCATCAAACCAAAAAAATCATTAACATTTTTTTCGACCATCAAATCTGTCATGTTAAAAATAAATATTGTATATCAAGGTATGACGTTAATTAAACGTACCCCTGACCTGTAATATTTTTTTAATAAAATTAGACTTCTAAATAACCCGATTATTAAATATTACAATCACTTTGCATATAATTTATGCATCATAAAGATAGTTAAAATAAATAAATATTTGCTTTAAATTTAATGACTTATTACACAAACATTGTGCTTAATGGATTTTCTATTAACGGACAGTTATGAACGTAATTTTTCCTCCTTGCCTCTGATGTGTGTTCCAAGGAAGGGCCCAGCACACAAATGTCAATTACAATTGCATTATTATTGATTGATCTTTGCAATAATCTCCCCAACTAATAAAAACTATTTTTAACACATTCATTACACATAGTGGGCACATTTAATTAGATGGTGTAAATCAATTCGTGTCACAATAAACCCGAGAATAAACCAATTTCTAATCAATAATAAATACCTACACAATAATACTTCAATAATGTATAGACCCTTAAAGGATTTAAAAAAATCATCAGTGATTCATCAATCTTTATCAGTTCCAATTTTTTTCCTATTTATAATTACTCTGTGTACCAGATTCATTTTATTAGGACAAAAAAATTTTTATCCTCAAAAGATTTGAAATGTTTTACCTCGTGTTCCACAATCTTATCATTTAAAAAATTTTCAATATGTCAAACTTTCTAATTGTTTCAAATAATCAATAATTGACTAACGAGTATCAATAGGTATATGTTTTTATTTAATTAAAACTAGTGCATGCTTCGAAGCAGTTTTTAAGTGCAATTAAGAGAGTAAGAAACTGTACTGAAAGACGCACCCAGATAATTTTCTAATAACATTTATACGAATGTAATTTTACACATGAAAAACCCGCTTGTTATAATTAGAAAAAAACAATTAGATATGTAAAAATGTACCTCTGAATTTGTGAAACATAACTTTTCCCAAAAACCTTCTCGTACAATTGAAGAATCCTTATACAAGTTAATGCAAGTCCTTGCCAAGGGATTAAATCCTTTTCAACAATACTATTATTAATCGACATAACTAGTTTTTTTAATCACTCACAGCACAATAATAAATTTGTTGTAATCTAATTATAACTACTACTATATTATGACTAGAAAAATTACTTCCAAACGTTGCATTTATACACAAACGCATTTATTTTATCACCATCAGGAAATGAGATAATATTCCACAACAAAAACTTGAAAATTGTCTAAATTATGTTTGTAAATAAACAACTTAATGTATTTTTGAAATTTACCACCAAATTTTTGCAACTTGGTCACTGGAAAACATCGCGAAAAGTGAAGAAGTCTTGAAAAAGTTTGGATTTCACCGTAATACACACATTCTGTGACTATGCGCGTCCAATAATTTGTTTTCAAAGTGCATTTCACATGTCAATTTGACGCTAAACTTGGATTAGAAGCAAATCTTGTACACTTTTAAAATGAATATACTATTAAATCACAAGAAAAATTATAGACAGATGAACTGTCTATTTACTAAGCTATTTTCAGGATACAAGTTAATAAATACTGAACACATTTCAAATATCGATGAAAATGAAAACACAAAGTCGTAAATTTTCACATAAACATACAAGAAAAAAAAAAGAGTGTTACTTATTATTAATTAGTTCAAGAAACACAAACAATAACACAGTGGACAAAAATAAATGTCGCACTTTTTCAACTATAAATACCGAATTATTAGGTTAATATATACTTGAACCAAATAATTTATATTATTCAATAAATTTTCCATCTTAAAAGACAAGAATTATGGAAATAGGAAAAAAAAGCGCGCACATATACACTTTAAAGTCTCTTGCCAAAATTAATAAAACTCACGCACGGTATACAATAATTGTTTGATTTTTTATTAAGCAATTTGTACACGAAAATAACCATTCGGTATAGACGGTATATTTTGGAAATGGACCAATAAATCACTAACTTTTTTCCACTCTAGAAACCGCTTCGACTAGTTAATTAATTGCAAGTAAACGAATGCACTTGAATGCAATTAACTACAAACAAGAACCCCCTTCTAAGACTAGATTAACCCTAATAGAACGACTGATATTCAATTACACCATTAAACCATGAGGAAAACACTTTCATCAACTTCTGGATTTAAAATGAGTAATATATCGTACAAGCACTTTAGAAAAACTATATAATGTCATACTAATAGCCTGGAAAATGGCAAACTCAATATGGTCAAACTTCCACATTAATTTCCCATATTTGATCAAAATTATTAACGATAAAATTTTATCACCGTTCACTTGGAAATCAATGCATTTCTTTGACAAACTGCCCCAATCCAGCAGTGTAACAATTTTTCATACGAAAATCGTATTTACTGAGAAAACATTGACTTATCCAGTATTCCCCAAGATAAACTATCACTTATTCTAACACAGCTTTAAATTGCATTGTAAAAATTTTATTATAAACTTAACAACGTGTTAAATTGGTACAATAAAATTATTCAACCATAAACGCTATATCTTCCTTTTTTTCCATATTTAGATTCAAACATTTACTATAATAATAGCCTTTTCGCTATATGGATAAGAATAGGTGTGTTAGATTGAGGAAACAACAAACGGAAATTGGTAGAATGAGGTGACATTTACGCTTTATTAAACCCACACTTTATAATAAACTTGCTGATATTTATATAGACCACAAGATTCGATAAAAAAAATGCTAAAAAACATTTTTGTTAAATAAAAGATCCATTGATTTTTAACAACATTTTTAACGTCTATGTCTGCTCAATCTTTTATCGAACGAAAAAAAAACTGACTATCTCACCAGTCTGAAAACTGGGTGTGAAAACCTTTCAGGAAATTACGATAAAAGGTATCCTGCTGGTTTTACGTCATACAAAAGAAAAATAGTTCATACCCAAAATATGCACCGTCAAATTCCATACCTATACATTACATTGTAATAATAACACATTAAACTGTAAAAAAATTAAATTGATTGACGTTACAAACTCATCAGACGTTCACAACTCGCTTTCATGTTTTCAACAAGTTTCTTTTCAATAAATTATCGCATATTCATAAAACAGTTAGTGCCAATAAAACGCACTTTCAACATTAACCCACATGGATCACCTATTTTATTTTTCTCTCATACCATTACTAAATAGGCAATAATTCCAATTACCACTTTAACATTTTAAATTTAGATTGCTCATCATCAAATTTAGTTACAGATTTATGATTCAATTTTTGCCAATACATACAAACATTTCAAATAAATTCAAAGCATTTTAATTAGTATTACATTTATCTCAGTTCATAAAAAGAAAAATCATTTTCCCTGCATTTTCCTCACACTAAAACAAAGTGTTGGTTAGACAACCAAGAATGCATTCGAATTCAAAATAAAAATTGCAACTTTGTGGAAATTTAAAAAACATAGCTTCATTCGTCTATAAAACAGTAATCCATTTTACTATCAATCATTTATTACCCCAAAATGAATCATTAAATTATAAACCTCTAAACAAGCAGATAATTTGACTGATTTTTTGTTGATAATAATTTCAAGTTGAACTGGTTCTTGATGGGGCGCCAATGTCTCCCAAGCATACACACAATGTGGTATTTTAAAATAAACTAATACATAAAAAAATGACACCTACCTCCAACTATGTGGATCGTAACCTTTATTGCATTTACTACATTCTGTACAAGGTTGTCCAATATCAACTTCTTTAATCTGTACTCCCTGCAATTGTAAATGAAACAAGTGTTATTTATTATACAAAACATAACTCATATTAGTGACTATATTTAGAATGTTACACAAGGGGGGCATTCAATATAAAAAAAAGTAACCACACTGCATTAATTATCCACTTTCCGTGTCCACTATTTTACATATATTTGCAATAATAGTGACAAATTTCCAAACAACTAACAAAAACAGGTTCTCTATTGGGTTTGTTGACTGAAACCACAATATACAAATCGTGTGTGTGTGTCCATTTGACCCAAACTTACACGTAACAAATGATTTACTCTTGTTGGCGCATCATCGTCATTATTACCATAACGATATCCATCATCGCTAGGACCATTTATGGTAATCCTTGTTGGCTCGTTGTGATACTTGGACGAAAACAATGAACGCGTATACGACGAACTGTACCCTGACATCCTAATCAATTTCCTTTTTTAGAAAAAAAAAACCGAACCTTTACAAAACTTGCTAACTATTTGAACACCCGCTGGACACACTTTCAACTGAACAACTGGAAAAAATCCGTCTCTCCTGTTCGGTAAACTTGTAACACCTACATTCTTGACAGATCTTTCAATAAATGGACACACTCATTGGCATGTGGGAAAAGGAAATCATCACAGCAAAAACATTCAAAGCACTGTATTTGGCCGTGTGTAAGAAGTGTGATCGATGCATTGTCGGTCCAAGTGTAATGGCCTGCCAATATTGAGACATATGGTGAAAAGGACGATGACAAGGCGATTGGAATTGAAAGAAGCAATACCAAACACAATCCATCCGAGATGCAACTCTTGGATGGAATTGGAAAGAAAGTCTTGGCAACAGCATCTCGGACTGTATTACAAACTCTTGGACATTGTTGACGTCAGCCATATGGTCGAGTGGACACAATTCAGCAATTAAACCATTTCTTCAATCTTTCGGTCGAATTAAAGGAGGCTCTCTCACCCACATGGCACCACGTAATGTGTTCTAGGTGTAGAAAAATACGTGTCACATTATTATTTAGCCTTGTGATTTGAATTGAACATTGTTTAGGTCGATAAATAATGTTGGATAATAAAATATAACACACAGATGAGTGATTCATAATGCAAATACATTTGGTAGATTGGTGAAATGATGGGTGACACACAAAAGAGGTTTTTTATTGCGTGTATGGGGGCAGTTTGGGAAGAAGGATTGTAATACGAGTAATCAATTCTGTTGGGTGGCTAATTAAACGAATTGAATTGGATGAAAACAAGCATTCAACTCTATCAGAATGCCTTCCTAATATGTCAATAAATTTTTAGTGCATTACAACAATTTCAACTTGAGATTATTTACACTAATATATGAAGTCACTTTCTAAAAATAAACTAGCATTCTTACAAATTGTAAAAAAAGCTTCCATTCAGATTGGTGGCTTGTTAGACGGTATTGGCTGGGTGTTGAAAAAAATGTGGACTTTTAATTGAAAATATCGACGAGTACCCAAGAGTTGTTATTTGGATGATTGCGTACAAAATTTCAAGAATTAATTAATTTCGGTTCGTCTATTGAATAGTTTTCTATCGAAGCATGACCAAATCTTTTACTGTACATTTGCTTTTGCCGACACACACACAAATATAAATCAGACGTAATAATGATGATGGTTTTTGCATACCATCTCATTAATTAATTTAATGAGGGAAATGTTAAATAATTAAAACTGTACTGCAACTGAAAAATAGTGGCACGGAAAGCCGGCACATAAACAAGCACTTCCGCACATTCCTACGAAGGCGACAAATTAAATGCATTCTCGGCGAAAATATACATATGGAATTAATAAAATTTCTACTTACATCAACAGAAAAATAATCTTGTGGAGTCCTATGTATCATAATGTTATAAAAACAGAACAGCACGCAAATAATAACATAAAATCGAACTTAAATACACTTACAAACACAACGATTTGTTACTTGTAGGAAAGCTATAAATTTTATTGAAAGCCACATATTAATTGAACTGAAAAACAGCTAATTGTTCTGTTAGAAATGAAATAATAAAAAACTGTATAGGTTAGAAAATGAAGAAAACAAAAAACGACCTACCCCTAAACAAGCATCTGAAACACTAAAGTAGATTAATCGATATCGCCCTCTCACTTTCTTTATCAACATTACAGTCATGCATGCCAATACACAAAAATGAATTACGAATGGTATTGTTTAGAAAAACGATTTTCAATATGTTCTTATCAATAAATATAAACAAATAAATAGTGGTTATTACTTACATTACAGGTACATTTATCAATTTGTATTGTACTTTCGACAATAAGAGTATGAAATTTAGTAATATGCACTCTCTAGGTTGGTAGTAAGATGGCGCCTTTGAAAAATTCTTATTCAAATTTAAAAAAACGGTCAAAAGTTTATCATTTATTTATTTAATAATTAAATAAGTTTGTATACAGCATTAGGACATCATTTTTATATCCACATGATTTCACAATAAAAACAATAAAACTTCCACATACATTATTTTGTTTTATTTAGACAGCAACATACGGAATGGATGACAAAAAAATCAATAATACACAAGAAATGTGGTCACGCTTGATGAACTTCTAATCATAATATCTAAGATTCCAAAAAAAAAGTTTTCATTTAATTATGTCCTATTTTAATTAATCATAAACACAAAGATTTTTTTTACTCAGACTTGTCGCTAGAGTTTTGCCTTTTCATTGATTTCAATGCTTTCTCCCTCAATTTTTTCTCATCTTCATTCACCACCTCTACATCACTATTATCCGAATCGTCACTTTCCACTTTCCTCTTCTTATGCTTTTTATGCTTCTTTGAATGTTTCTTTTTCTTTTTATGCTTTTTATCCTTCTTCCGTTTCTTCATATCCACCTCCTCCTCCGACTCACTCACCGATTTCGACACTTTCTTCTTATGTTTCCTCTTCTTTGTCATCTCCTCTTCACTATCCGACGAACTCACCTCCTTCTTATGCTTCTTCGAACTCTTCTCTTTCTCCGATTCATCGGAACTATCATGTCTTTTCTTCGATTTACTTTTAGGCACGTCACTGTCACTCGACTCGTCTCTTCTCGATTTACGCACCTTGTCCGAACTGACAGAACGACGCTTCTTTTTAATCGGCTTCTTCTCCTCCTCCTCATCCGAATCGCTACTCTGATGACGTTTCTTTACCACAACACGTTCCTCACTACTATCACGTCTACCTTTTTTACCGTCCTTCGATTTTTTTGTTCTAACTGTTTCCAATTCTACACTACTGCTGCCACCACGATCTTTTTTACTGGATTTATGTTCTACTTCACTCTCACTCGAACTGCTATCGCCCCGTTTTTTCGCCTTCTTTTTCGTTCGCATTTTCTTTCTGTCCCTTTCACGTTGATCCTCACTGTCTGAATCACTGCTATTCGATTCCGATTCACTTTTCGCCGGCTTCTTTACCACCCTCTTCACCTTCTGTTCAATTTTGTGCTTTTTACGATCGTCCTTTTGCTCCTTCACAGTGGCGGATGTTTTCGCCTTCGGCGGGAACTCATTCGCTTTAATGAATGGTGAAGGGGTTCTTGACAAACTGACCGAATACCTAAGACAAAAATCAATCATAAAATCATATTTAACAAATAAAAACAGTCATTTAATCGAAAACAAAACGTTCCCCCGTAATTTATTTACCTTGGCGGTCCATGGGGCGGTATAGGATAGTTCTTCTCCGGACTCACACTCTTCGACTTGGACTTCTTCCGCTCCTTTTCTCTAGTAGACCGTAACTCGTTGCTCGTATGACTCTCCGACACACTTATACGTCTCTTCTCTTCCACTTTCTTCTCCTCATTGCGTCGTGCCTCTTCCAATTTCCTCAAATTGGTCTCCTCTTTTTTCTCCTCTTGTTTCTTCGGAGGTGGTGCATAAACACTTCTATCTAACGACTTCTCCCGCTGCTGCTCCCGTCGATCATTTCGTCGTACAGGACTTGGACTCGATTTCCTAGGTCGATCTCGCGATTTTCCTCGTATCGGTGACTTTCTTCGTAAGCTACCACGATCTCTCGATCGTCTTCTAGAACGTGACCGCTTGTCCCTGGATCGTGAACGCCGTCTATCGCGCACTGGTGATGGACGTCTATAATTCCGATCGCGGCTGCGGCTCCTTCGAAGTCTCCTAAACACACAAACACTTTCATTAAAACCAAAATCAAACGGCACACAGACACCGTTTTGCTAACCGATCACGACTGCCGCCTCCACCTCCTCTTCGGTTCCTACTTGGACTACGTCTCCTTCTGCTGTTCGAGCGGCGACTTCTGCTGCGTCGACGATCACGCCGTGTCCTGCTAAGACTGCGTCTTCGACTATAGCTGCGACGACGTCTTGGACTCTGGCGTCGCGGTGTACTGCGTCTGGAACGTGACGGACTGCGGCGTCTTCGACTGGTGCTCCGTTTGTTCCTCGATGGACTACGTCTGGAAGCAAAATATCTAATCTGTAATTTGAAGTGAAAATTAACAAACAAAACTACACAAAAAGACACTTTTTCTATTTTGGTGCCATAATATAGTTGTTTTAGTTCCAAAAAACTTGCCATAAGTATGTTATTATAGCACCCAAAATCCCCTAAATCTTCTATTTAACTATTTTTCAATAAAATCAATCAATTTGGACCAAAATAGAAAAAATAGTATAAAGAATTCGTTCCATAAGGCATTTTATTGCTTAATAAAATTGGCCTTATGGAACTCATTCTTTAATATACATACTATTAAAACATGTAACAAACAACAATATTTCTAAAATCTTTTCATTTACTACATTCAAGTAAATTTTTATTAGAAACTAGCATCTGTTGTTATACCTTCTGGATGTACTCCGTTTTCTACTAGCTGACCTCTTCCGTGACAAACTCCGCTTGCGGGACAAACTACGACGACGGCCACGTGGACTCTTGTCCTTGCTGCGTCTGTTGCGTTTCGGTGACTTTGAATGGGAACGACGCCGTTTGGTGTCCGCTTCACTGTCCGAGCTGTCCTTGTTCGAGCGATAGTGACGCTTCTTCTGCACACTGTCCTCCTTCTTGCGAATCTCGAAGTTGTCCTCTGAACTGGAGCGTGAACGACGTTTACCTTTGCTGTTGTCCTTCGAGGCGGAACGTGATTTGCGGCCCTTTGATGAGCCGGGACTAGATGAACGTGACTTGGAATGGGACTTGCTGCGCGATCTTGAACGGGACGAACGGCGTGCTGATTTACTTCTGGATCTTGAATTGGATTTCGAACGGGAACGAGATGTGGGCTTGTTGTTCTCCGCCAGGGACATCAGTTTCGCTTGGAGCTTGGACACTGCTAAGCTGGGATTACTAAACAGAGAGAGAAAAAATGATTAATGTGAGGAATCAATAACAGTTGTATGCAGTGAACATCGAGCAACATACGTGCTATGTCTCGAATTGGCAGTGTTATTCTCAGGCTTCTCAGAGTTCTCTCTTCCATTGTTTGTTCTTTCATTTGGACTAGCATTTCCGTTATTTCTGGTATCGCCCTCATTAGTTCTGGACCGACTGCGAGACTTGCGATCTTTACTATGATCTCGACTTTTCGATTTCTTGTCTCTACTGCGTGACCTTCGATCCTTGTTTTTATCATTTTGACGACTTGATCGGTCATTGGAACGTCGTCGAGTTTTTGATTTGGATCGCGAACGTCTGGACCGAGACCGATCACGATCGCGATACTTTTTCTCTTTATCAGACTTTTCACGTTCACGTTCTTTTGATCGCAGTACTTCACGTTCGCGTTCACGAGTTTCACGCTCTTTTTCTTCTTTCTCCTAAAGGTAAATGGATTAGTTTTGATTTAGAATTTGAATGTTAACATCTTACCTTTTTAATGGCCAATTCCTCGCGTTTAAGGTCAATTAAAGAGTCGGGGATGCCAGTGGGATTCTCTTGGGCAGAAATAAGAAGAGCCCACAATTCGGCCATGAATTCGCGCGCATTTTTCCCGTGTAAGAAACCAGTCAGATTGATTTGGATTTTCTTTGGGTCTGGATACTATAAAAAAAACGGAACGATTTATAAATACATTAATTATTTAATGAATGCTGGCATACTTTCTCCTCCAGTTGGTTGTAAACAAAGTCTACGACAACATCGTCATCGATTTTTAGAATTTCTGTTAATTTATCTTGAATCCAGGGTTTTATGACGTCCAATTTAATCTTGGACATATCAACCTGTAATAAAAACCGTTCATAAAACGACTATTTAATAACAGTTAGGCATTTTTACTTACTCGTTGACTCAAGCAATCACTGAATTTCATTTGTTTGAGGAGTTTTTTCTCCTTATCGCTGAAGCGATTATCCTGTTCGGTAGTCGTGCCCTAAAACCATCCAAAATTATTAATGAATTATTCCATTAGGATTTTATTATTCAAAAAAGTTGACATCATTCCGATCTATTTTTATAAATATTTTTGATAAATTTTGTACATTACATAAACAACTCACCGTATACATAATCATAAATCCAAAAATCACTGAATTATAAGAAGTAAAAGGCTTTTATTTAACATAAAACTATAGGAAAATATTTGCTTGCTTGCAAAGTAAAAACGATACACTTATAACGCCGGCATATTACTTCATTTTTATACAGTTCAATATCTCATTACAGTATACATTGTTTACACATGCATTACTACACTATATCTAACACCAATAGATTTTATATAAATTTATTACACATTACACCGTTTTTATCGCAAAAAATCTATTTTTAAAAGTGAAAATCCATGTTGAACTAACAAAATGGCGTGGCGTCAAATATGTTAGTGTTGCTGGTATCTGTTTTATCAACGCGATGCCCCTGTTTTGCTGGTTCTCTAACAATCACAAGGCGCCAAATTCAAACATATATTGCTTTACAACATATTTTTTAATCCATTTATTAACAATAAGTAAATGAGAAACTCAATAAAACCCATAAAAATCATCTTATAATTATGTTAAATGCCTTCTAGGAAAGGAATAAACAGATTAAGCGTTCTTTCATGGAGACCCCAACGATCAATCAAGCGACAAACCTGCTTTGAAAAATTTCAAAAATAATCTACTTTTTGGCTTTACACTCCTTTTTCCCGTCTATTAACTGCAAAAAGAACTTCATTTAAACCATGTTTAATACACGATTATTAGTGTCCTCTCCCACTTTTTCACCTGTTCTGGTTTATCACTCTCCTCTTTAATATGGTAATCCCTTCTATGTTCCCACAGAAGAACAACAAACGTACCTGAGACCATTATATCATTTCCGTTTTATCAAGTTCAAGAGCAACAAGCTCGTCTTTTGCTAATGTTTTAACGTATAAGTTCGTCGAGACATTATTTTGTGATAATAAAACACATTAGTGCATTAAGAAATGTATTACCACACCATCGAATAATGTTGAAATAACACATTATTGTGTTTTAAGTAAGCATTTCAATTAAAAATCACACAACCACTCTAATTATAAACATAAAATCGACAAACTATAATTAAAAAAAAGTGCTAAAATGTTAGTCAAGAACACATTCATCTTAGCCGTAAGTATAAGATTTGAATTACAACTAAAGGGAGACTTTTGGGTGATCGAAAATCGAATCCTATTGAAAAATATTTGCCCTCTTGAACAACAACCCACATAAAGGCCGCCTGTACAGTTATATAGAAGAGGTCAATGATCATATACGTTATATATCGCTTAAAAGTGCCCATACCCAATGCTGGGAACATGTATGGGACAACTAGGTGGACTATAATCACGATAATCCACTCCTTACTTACAAGTAAGCCGCTAAAAAGGCCAAAAGCACATCGTTCACATTTCGTGACAATGAAACAACAATTTCCGATGACTGAAAAGACGGTCACATGAAAATTACTTAAAAAATTATGCGTCACATAAAAGGAATGAGGTTGAAGAACATCATTTACCGGTTAAACAAACATTTGTGATTACAATAAGTATAGTTTGTTGTTGGGGCCGAGATTGATGTCTTTTCTAAAAGCTTTATGAGTTTTATGAATTTTTTTATGAGTAAATTGGGGCCATAAATTCACAAATCTAATAGGTCTATAAATGTAAATGAATAGTACCGTTAGTAAATTGTGTGACGTTTTTACTATACACACAAAATGTAAAAATTGTAGTTGCAATTTTTCTTAAGGAAATTCTCTAGGTGTAATTTCATCATTCTAATAAGAGGAAACCGCAATTTTAATAAGGAATAAATTGATAGAATGGGAGTTTGGCAATTATTTGATGGTGAAAAAGAATGCGGATCAGCTTTTTGGAATAAACAAAAAAAGGCGAAATAGTCGCTTCAACATACGTGTAGGTAATCGTTAAATTTAACGCCATTTCAAAATTGAATAAAAATACAACTATTCGCTCCAGTGATTCCATCGCGAGATGAAAGCACGAAA
Source organism: Silvanus unidentatus (assembly GCA_963930825.1). NCBI lineage: Eukaryota > Metazoa > Arthropoda > Insecta > Coleoptera > Silvanidae > Silvanus > Silvanus unidentatus. The sequence goes on from OZ005758.1 coordinate 5,722,631, forward strand.
AAAGCCAGTGATTAAATTAGCCATTTTCCGTATAAGTGGCATGAACGCCTTATGGGTATTAAGACAATTTCAATGGCATTAATCGTTATTTTGATCGATTTAAGTCAATCGTTCATGTGGACGACAAGTCGGCAATGCCATATGTCTAATACATCTAAAAAAAAACCAGAAGAAACAATCACTGGAAATATTATTATAACCCAGATTACAAAGTGTATCAGGTTGTCGACAATATCTTTAACGGTTCTATCGCAGGAACAAAAAGCAGTAAATGTAATAATTACAACAATAATATGAACTTTGAAGTAAATACATACAATAATTGCCTAAAAGGAAGAAATTAGTTGGTGTTTTGAAATTAACGTTCTTGTTACCGGATTAATGACTTTCAATTTTTCTCATTTTTTTTTTCTATTTTCATTCGATCCATACACAATGCGAACTCTTCATCTATAGCCTACATTTTTCCACATTGCAAAAAAAGTTCATTTGTCGCATACAAATTCTCTTACTTTTATTTTTTAATTAGATGCACACCGTAGAAAAATTTCATGCTGGCATATTAGAAACTTTTTTCCATTGATTTCATTATTTACACTTCGATTTTCACATCTCTTATGGACTGGGTTAGTGTGACGATTCATTGTTCAATCGACTTCCTTTTACAGATTACCACATTCTCTTCACTGATCAGTACGACCCTCTCGAAATTGCCCACGAAATGCGAAGGAAGCGGCCTCAAGTACCTTTGGGGTGACGCTCTCACCGACAGTCCCGATTGTGTGGGCCCCTCCGACATGCCATACCCGACGTACGTCCTAAAACCCGAAAAAAATCCAATGAAACCATGAAAATCGTTGAAATTTTTTCAGGGCGGCCATCGAACGGTCCTTCCGCGCCTCCAACGTTTGGATGCCTTCAAACCATCGAACTGGAAGGGCCAAGAAAACGATCGACCCGTTCTTGACCCGTCAAGCCTTGTTGGCCGCCCACGAGCACAACATGGGCGAAGTTAAATCGCCACTCGTCTCACGAACAGGTACAAATATGAATATACAATTTAACAGTCATAATTGGTGAGAGGAAAGTATGTCAAATCGGAACAATTTAGGTCACATTACTGGATGATATCGTGTTATTTATTTATTCAATAAGACAGGTGTACAATTAACGAATACACTGCCGATACATGACTTGACTAAGCGATATTTCGCTGTCTTCTTGGTGTGTTCAGTTATTCGCAACTGTGAATGACTTTTCCCAGGCGAACACACACATAACTGCTCGTAAATAAAAGTGTTTTTATGTCTAACAATCGCTTTGTAACTGTTCACAACAAAATTACCTACCGATTTTCGTGTCCAGCTCGCGCCTCCACCACCACACCGGCGAATGCCTGCACCGGCACACCGGCCCGTCTCTGCAAGACTCGCTACAACACCACAGCGCCTATGTACGGCGTCTCTTTGACGTCCGGCCAGCCAGTCACAATTGTCCAGAAGTTCCCTGACCTTCTCCAGCAAGTGGTCTTCGAGGCAAGTCGTCCCATATTTCCGATATTCATTTAACGGATGATTTTCTTTTGCTGAAATATGGCTGTTTTGTTTAGGTGTGCGAAAGTTCCGAATGCGACGTGGTGCGCGGCGAATGCACCCAAACATACGTTCCATACTTGTTTCTGGTGATACCTTTAGGCCCCGTCACACTTACCGGTCAAGACTACGTCCTTGTGGAGAGCGGATGCGTCTGCAAGCCAAAATACGCAGCACAAAACAATCAGGAGGCAAGTGCCATCTCATCAATACCCAGAGTATGAGTCCATACCACAAAAACATCGCTGTTCACATCCAATTTGGGAAGACACAAAATCGCTATTAAATTCGCACTTCCCCGTTTTTTTTTGTAAAGTGCTATAATTTTTGTCTGTAAATTATCTTTACTATCTATTTATAATATTATTTTTATACTTTTAAGTTAATTTATATATTGTACAATAAAATATTTTAAACAATCACAAAAGGTCTTATGATCCACTAAACCAGTTTCCACGCAATATTGCAAACATTCCTATTGAGGCTTCTAACGGTATTCCAATAAAAGAACAAAATACTTATTGTAATAGTAAAATTTTTAATGTCAGTTTTCCAAAAAAAATATTTGTTTTTCAATCAAACACAAGAAACGGCTATCACATTTATAGGAGACACAGTACTCAAAACTATTATCAGAGATTTGTGAACTAACAAAATGGAATATATTTCTAATACTGTACTGTATGTCCTTAAAAAGCTTAAATAGCCTTTAACATTTTATATACATACAATTTGACGAAAATATTATCAACTACATAAAAAATATGTATTCTTACGTAAATATATAAAAGAAAACAGACACACATTTAGTCGAACTTGATTGAATTTACTCCCATATCGATGACACCACCACGATACGAGCCACGTTTTTTCTTGGTTTTCTCATGTCGGAATGACTTACCACGAGTATGTTTCAAATCACGATTCGCTTTCTCGCCCCATGAGCCCCTTGCATTAAACTGTAACAGGTAATTGTAGTCGTGATAAACCGATTGCAGACGAAATTCCACAAAAAAAATTAAACAAACTTTGCTTTACAATTATTAAGAGTAATATGTATAAAATAAACGAATACATTAACTAGAAAATGAAAACTAATCTTAATCAAACGTAATTTTTTTATTTTGTTGCGATTGTTCTCCGCCAAAACTGTTCCTTTCATTAAACGAGCCACTTTTTCGGAAACCCCCACGACCTCCCCCACTGTCTCGTCCACGAAAACCACCGCCGCTGTCCCGACCTCCCCGGAAACCACCGCCACTGTCCCGACCTCCCCGGAAACCACCGCCACTGTCACGTCCTCCCCGAAAACCACCCCGACCGCTACGATCACCACCCCGACCGCCACGGTCACCACCCTGACCGCCACGGTCACCACCCTGACCGCCACGGTCACCACCCTGACCGCCACGGTCACCACCCCGACCGCCACGATCACCCCCACGACCACCGCGATCTCCTCCGCCCTCTCTATTAAATCCACCGCGACCGCCTCGACCGCCCTCTTTATTAAATCCACCGCGACCACCGCCACTGTCTCTCTTAAATCCTCCACGATTACCACCACCCCTTCCTTCGTTCTGTTGGCGAATATGAAAAGAAAGAAAATTGTAATTAGTACAACAAGTAAGCGAACCATCTATACATATGAGAGCAACGTGCAAACTCTATTAAAAATCAACAAACACAAATATGAATTATAATCAGCCACTTTGTGAAGATAGCTCGCGTACTGTTGCACCTTTTAAAAGGAGCTTGCACGTTACCTTGGCCTCAAATGAGTTATCCTTCAGACGGGGGTCTACGTAAACCTCCTCCTCACGGACTCGTCGGAAATATTTATCTCCATTCTATGTATATTATAATATAAGTGTAATTGATATTTTTTAATATGCAACATATTAAAAAAACCCGAAATCAGAAATTCTAGGCAAAATGCGATTTTTTTTATCTTATCTTATCAGGCGAATCGAACGGTTATAAAAACCTGCTAACCGAAAGTGTTTAAAAAACAGACAGGCTTCTTTTTTAAAATTTTACAAACTCAAAATTAGAATTTCCTGATTCGGATTTTTCCGATAACATATACAAATAATACCTTATTATCGAAGGAATTGTTAAAACTGTTATTGGATTTCTTCACTTGGAAGCTGTCATCATTGTTGTCTTCTGCTTTGCGTTTAATACCTTTTTGGTTACCATTTACCATCTAAAATCACAAAAAACATCTTAATATTCAATAACACCCAAAAGAAATAAATCTTTACCTTGGTTTCAGTTTTTTCTTCCTCCTCACTCTCGTCTTCTGAAGAACTTTCCTTCTTTTGAACAGCTTTTGGGGCTACTTTTACTGCCACTTCGCTCTCCTCATCTGAACTTTCTTCTGAACTGTCCTCAGTTTTCTTGGGAGTGGCTTTGGGTGTTGTTTTTGCGGGTACTGGTTTCTGATTGACAACAGCTTGTTTTTTCGCTGGCGGCTCCTCCTCGGAATCTGATTCTTCTGAGCTGCTTTCTTGTTTCTTTACAAACTTAACTGGAGTGATTTTGGGGGTTACAGGTTTCGCTTTTGATTTCTCTTCTTCAGAAGACTCTTCTTCTGAACTACTCTCGGCTTTCTTTTGAATAGCCTTTTGTTGAACTGCTGGTTTTGCAGCTGGTTTACTTTTTGGGGCTTCCTCTTCGGAAGAATCATCGTCAGAACTACTTTCGGCTTTCTTTTGCACGGGTTTAGCAGCTGGCGACTTAGTTTGGGGCGTTTTTGCTGCTGGTTTAGCCTCTTCCTCATCCGACGAGTCCTCAGAACTACTGTCTGCTTTCTTTTGAGGAGTTTTGACCTGTGCAGCAGGTTTAACGGCAGGCTGGGTTTTAGGTTTTTCCTCTTCGGAAGAATCATCGTCAGAACTACTTTCGGCTTTCTTTTGCACGGGTTTGGCAGCTGGCGACTTAGTTTGGGGCGTTTTTGCGGCTGGTTTAGCCTCTTCCTCATCCGATGAGTCCTCAGAACTACTGTCTGCTTTCTTTTGTGGAGTTTTAACCTGTGCAGCAGGTTTAACGGCAGGCTGGGTTTTAGGTTTTTCGTCTTCGGACGAATCATCATCAGAACTGCTCTCATCTTTCTTTTGTGGAGTTTTTTGTTGAACTGCAGGCTTGGCTGCTTGTTTAGGTTTTTCATCTTCTGATGAATCATCATCAGAACTACTTTCAACCTTCTTTTGAATGACTTTCGGTGCAGGCACTGCCTTTTTGGCCGCCGGTTTTGCCTCCTCTTCGTCTGATGATGAATCCTCTGAACTACTCTCAGTTTTTTTAGCAACAGGTTTTGCAGGAGCTTTTATTGCCGGTTTCGTTGGTGTTTTCTTTGATTTGTCGTCCTCTGAGGAATCATCTGAACTGCTACTTTCAGCCTTCTTTGCTGCTGGTTTGGGCGTCTGTACAGCAGTTTTTGTAGGTTTTGGCTCTTCCTCAGATGAGTCGTCGTCGGAACTACTTTCAGCCTTTTTCTGAACCGGTTTTACAGGGGCATTTTTCACATTCTGTTTTGAAACTGGCGTTTTCTTTTGTTCTTCCTCAGATGAATCTTCATCTATGGAGGATTTACTAACACCATTGGCCAATTTATTTGTCAGAAATTCTAGTTTTTTGCCATTTGGGCTATTCTTTACAAAATATTCTATAATATTTAGTAGTGAAGGGCTTCCTTTCTTTAGGGCTGGCTAAAAATTAATAAAACCAATGTATTAGTTGTATAATATGTGAAATAATTGAAATAAATTAAAATTTAAAAACAACGTGGTCGAAACACGTGTTGTAATGGTCTCCTACAAAGTTACGTATTTCAGTTAGTACATAATAATTTGCAATAAAATTTAGGTTTTTAAATAAATTTACTTACGACATTCAAATTTTTTTTGATTTGGTTGGCTAATGCTGGTTTTTTTGATAAAAAATCTGCAATAAGAGCGGCACCAAGTTGATCTTGTTTAGTCGCCATTGTTAATAAACTAATGGACTTGGACTTAGTGAAGTTAGGTAGAGATCTAAATTCCCTATCTAACATTTAGGGAGTTTTGATTTATAAATCCTCTTTGGAAAAGAAGAGGTAAATTTAAATTCAACAAACAAACAATTCACATAAATAATTATATATGTATTTAATCCTCGTCTTATATTTACAAATAACTAAAAATAAATTATTCGTAAACTAAACTAATTTAATTAACAAACATATTGAGGGTCTTAAACCATAGTAATATACTATGGAAAGTTAATGTCGTATTACTAACATTTGTTCTTATAACATACATAATTTATTGCTTCAAAAAATAATTAACTTATCACTAATTTACTAAATCTTTACTAAACTACACCCTACAAGAAAAACCTTATAGTCTGCTAATAATTCCCAAATTACAATAGAAAAATAATTATAACTTACACGACGACGAAGTAATAGCCATTTACTAACAAATCAAAATAGAAGCTTCTTAGAAATAATTCTTAATCGCTATACAAATAAAATAAACAACAAATTTAAATTAATATTATACATAGCCCTGAAGAAAAACTCTAATGAGTCAAAGCATGATTAATACTCTGAGTCATAATGGGATAAGAAACCATTGGTTGGGACGCATTCGACATAGCAATCGCTTGTGATGTACTTATAGCATTCATTTGATTATTTCGATGCAACTCTATCTGTTGGGACGATGCTGCAGCAGCTAAATTCTGTTGCGCCAATGCCAATTGTTGTGGTGAAACATTAGTAACAGCCAATTGTTGTGGCGTATTCGCCATTGCCAATTGCTGTGCTTGCGATGTCAATTGTTGTGTTGTATTCGCCAATGCCAATTGTTGCGCTTGCGATGTCAACTGTTGTGTTGTATTGGCCAAAGCTAATTGCTGAGCTTGCGAAGTCAACTGTTGATTTGCCAATTGCTGAGCCTGAGATGTTAACTGTTGATTCAACTGCTGATGCGTTTGTTGTTGATTGGCCAATGTTAATTGTTGCGATTGTTGATTACTAGCTAAAGCCAATTGCTGATTTGCCATATGCTGAGCTTGTGAAGTCAATTGTTGTGTAGTGGTTGCCAGAGCCAGTTGTTGTGCTTGGCTACTAGTCAATTGGGGCTGAGCCTGTTGGGCTGCTAAATTATTAGCTAAATTCTGCTGAGCAATTGCTAACTGTGCTTGAGAACTGTTGGCAATTGCTAACTGAGTTGGTGGATTGGTTGTAACTAAATCAAATAAAAAAAAAACAACATCATTAATACAAATACTCTCACATTTTCATTCATCCTTACCGAGAATCTGTTGACTAGGTGCTAAAATTTGAGCTGGAGAAGCAATACTAACTACTGGACAACCAGCAATTGAAACTGGATTACCAGTCACTGAATTACAAGTAGAAACTGGAGCTAAAGATACTGGAACTGTCGCCACACTTGCCGTTACTGTACGAATCACTTGTTGGGTTGGTTGTGCAGTATTTGAGTTGGTAATTGTAACTGCTGGCACATTAACAGATTGATTCCGTTTACTAGTAACTCGCAATGCAGCATTTTGATCCAAAAGAAATTCATTTGTTGCTGTCAAATCAGATACTTGTCTTTTCAATTGGGCAATTTCTTTATGTAATAAACTATTCTCTTCTTCAAGCATTATTGTTCTGGTATCCACTCGATTTAACATTGCTGATGGTGGATTACTAGCAAAATACCCTTTAAATATCTGTCTAGGCCTGATTGGATCTAATGAATTTATATCTGCAGTCACAATTTCTTGTTCATGCTGTTGGGTTGGTATAAATCGACGCTTTGCTAATGGTAGACCGTTATCTGCATATTCTTCAAAATTAACTCCACAACGCCTTTGAACTACTACAAAACAATCAATTAAACTTTTATAAACATTTTTTATTTATATTCTTACTATTTTCAATTGGTGTTGTGGCAAATTGGGATTCAACAATGCTATTACTCATTCCAACATTGTGTTTCCTTTGTGAATTTTGCGAATTATTTTGTATTAGTTCCATTAGTTCACTTTCTTCTTGTTCTCTTGTTAAATGACGATATTTACAATACGAACGGCGACACATTCCTTTTTTGTACAAATTACATATTGGAGGTGAAAAGGGCAGTTGGTTTTTTCTGGTTGCTTCGAGAAGAATTTGATTAGACATTTCACCAGTTCGTTTGTACTCTTCCACATCGTCCACAGAGCAATGAATAAATCTGTAAAATCATTCAATCAAAAACTTTCCCATCTAAAAAACACACTTCACACACTTACTTGCAATGTGGTCGTGGACAAATATGATTTTGAAAATCATGACAGAAATTCAATGTACTCTCATGTTTATATTTACAAAATTTTCGGTCACACATGCCTCTCAAGAAATCCCGACATAAATTCTCTTCTTTGTCGTTTTGAATGTTATCCTCTGATGATGTGTCCGACATTTCACAATTTTGTTACTACGAAATTAATTCAAAGCCTGCAACGAAACGTATTATTACTTTAAAAGCCCAATTTTAGCATAAAACAATAAACATGTCCGAGTAGCAGGTGGCCTGCCGTACATACACATCGTAAATTTCGTATTGGTACCAAACAGAGAACGATTTTCGAATGACTTTTTCCAAAAAATAATGGAACATCTTGCAAACAGACAAACTTATTAAGAGATATTCTTGTAATACAAAGTTCACGAATCATAAAACAACAAATTAAGAGTTGGATTACACGCATATAATAAATATGACTTTACACCCTTTTCCGTTAATGTGCTCATAATATTTTTTTATCAAACTACCCCCCCACATAAAATACTGGAATATACGAGCATATAAAGGGAAGGAAAACATACGGTTGATTCACAGTTGAGCACAAATAACGACTCTAGTTATGTCGTATAATATTTTATTTATTTTCTTATTACTCGCTTTTGCTTATGTTCATTGTGTATCGGAAATGACCGAAGAGTCATGCGAAACGTTACCTTCAGAGATACACTTAACGAAAGGTACAATACTAAAGGGTCGCGAATTCGCATTAATTCAACAACATTTTTAGAGGAATTCGACGAATTGGGTCGTTTGCAGCGCACATGTAACGGTGAAATTGCTGTAAACAAATGCGAGGGCTCTTGTAAAAGTCAAGTGCAGCCGTCTGTTATCACTCCCACGGGTTTTTTAAAGGTACAACTCATAAAACACTTAACATAAATACAATTTTACATTGTTTTAGGAATGCTACTGTTGCCGTGAGAGTTTCTTAAGAGAGCGAGTCATCACACTGACACATTGTTACGATCCGGACGGTGTGCGATTGACAACCGAAGGCAGAAATTCAATGGATATTAAACTCAGGGAACCAGCTGAATGTAAATGCTACAAATGTGGCGAATTTAGTCGATAAATATACGTAGATTTTTTAATGGCATTCAAAATTCAACATTTCAAACTGCTTAATGTTCATATAAATGTAATAGTTTTTGTTTTTAATAAAAAATAATTAAAGCTAGATTGAAACTGTTTTAATAATCCATATACGCACCTAATAAAGTTTATTCTACTGGTAAATTATAGCGTTTATGCAATTCACAAACTGTAACACTCTCTAAATCCGCTAAATAACCCAAAACCATCTGTGTTACGTCCTTAATTTCATTGTACTCATGTAGAGCCTTCATTTGAGGCTTTAAATCAGATGTGACACCCTTCTTTTCTAATTTCTGAATCTTCTCACTTAATTCGTAGTCGATTTTGATGAGTTTGTTCCGTCTAGATTTCAATTCTACAATACTACAGCTTTCTCTCGAATCACTTCTCTTCAAATTGGGAGTCTTCAATCTCTGTCTATTCTTTTCATCCATTTAAAATATTAACTTCATCATCATCTGTAAAATATAAAAAGGTTGATAAAATTTATAAAATACACCGCCTGATGGGAAACATGAAATTTTATGGAGGAAGTTAAGTGACCGATGTCACACTGTTTACCAGCGAGGGGTGGAAAATACATGAATTTCACATAAAATATCCTTGAAAAAAAAGTACACTAACAACAATGTAGTGTACATCAAAACTGAGAGCTAGTTGATAAATTTATAAAAGCAGCCCCATTATGGAAGAGTTTAGTCCAGTTAGGAGACTGTTATAGCATTGACGTAATTATGTTTGTGGTGGACTACCATTTGGTCACATTTCAATTATGGAAATTGACGATTGTTTGCATTATTTTGAGCAATACGTGTACAGATCCGAGATCTGTAGAGGCCGTTAGTGCAACAGATGAATGCCAAGTGACTCCAGTGATACATGTGCTACAGTACCCTGGTTGTGTGCCCAAACCAATACCCAGTTTTGCTTGTATTGGCCGTTGTGCTTCTTATATTCAGGTAAGATGCAAAAAGCCACTTTGCGGATCCAGGAGGGTTAAGATAGATATTTGCAGGTGTCTGGCAGTAAAATTTGGCAAATGGAAAGATCGTGCATGTGTTGTCAAGAATCCGGTGAAAGAGAAGCGTCTGTATCACTATTTTGTCCAAAATCAAAACCAGGAGAACGAAAATTCATCAAGGTTTGTACATTTTTGACCAGTCAAAACAAAGGTTAGAGCAGAAAATTAGATTAGATTTATTTACCTTTTACTGCATTATTCTTGAGAACAGTACTAAACGACGCAAAGATATATATGAAAGATTCATTAATTTCTTATAAAAAATTCACACGATTTAATTAATAAGCACATTTAACAATAAAAATTGATGTCAAAACCATCATAACAAGCAGTTTACCATTAATCGGTAAAGTAGGGAGCTTTAATTTTAGTTTTAAGATCATCTATGAGCGGTAAATTCGAATTTAAATACTATCTTTTTTGGATTTTAGGTGACGACAAAGGCTCCTTTAGAATGTATGTGCAGGCCATGTACAGCAGTTGAAGAGAGTGCTGTAATTCCACAGGAAATTGCTGGATATGCTGACGAAGGGCCCCTTTCGAATCATTTCTTAAAATCGCATCCACAATAGTTAGGCCAACAAAAAATTAATATGTAACACTTGGCGTCACACATACTGTTTTAAGTTTCTAATTTAACACAATAGATATTTTGTATTGCAACAAATAAACTTTCAATTAGTACATTTACGTTTTGTCTTATTCACTCTTATTTAAAATGGGGTTGCAGGTTGGTTGCCTATGCATCAGTCAAAGTGAAAGTGGAGCTTCAAATAAATTGCTATCTTCATCTTCTAGTGTCACTGCTTCCAATATGGAGTCAACAAGTTTTTTACAAGATTCTCTTCATTGTAGGTTATGTGGAGAAGAAAATCCAAATGGTACAAATTTGTACCCAACCCCTGAAAATCCACAAGATTTAAGTGTACTAATTAACAAATATCTCCCATTAAAAGTACGTTTAGTCTTGCACTTGATTTCCTTTCTTGTTTCGAATGTGGGAAATTTAAATCAATGTCATTGTTGTTTTTGTACCTCTAGATTCAAATTGATGATCAATTTCCAAAGAAAATATGCCCAGGATGCCATATACAACTGGAAGCAACCAAGATATTTCTGGATCTCATAATCGATGGACAGGAGAGGTTAAGAAACATGCTAAAAGCTCAACAGGAACTTCTGAAACGACAGGAGAAACAAAGGGCACAATTAGAACAAGTTCTTCACACCGTAAACCCTAACACTAAAGTAGAAACTTACACAATAGAATCAGATGATACTGGGGAAAAGTTTCTAATTCAAAGTAAGTGAAAATCTACTTTATTTAATTGAATTTAATGGTTCGTTTAAGTTTTATCAGATGGCCCCCTTTTCCCCCCTGAACATCAAATGGCACTACGTACAGAGGGTTTGGAAAAGCCTCGCAAGAAGCGAGGACGTCCACCGAAGCCTCCACCTGAAACAAAACCAGAAGTTGTACAAAAGGAACCCGAAGAAAAGCCAATCTCCGATGAAGACGTGGAAGAGGACGTGGAAGGCCGTAGAAAACGTAAAATTAAAGCACCCACCCGTTTCCAAGACATTGTCCAAGGCAAAGAATTAGACAAAATCCTTAAAGCAGAGGGAGTGATTGATGATGAGAACGTCGGTGGCACAGAAACCGAAAGCAATGTAAATGAAGTAATTGGTCGAATGGAGAATGGCGAAGGTGAAAATTTAGGAGACTTAATAATGAGCAATAATAGATTAAAAACACGTGCCAAACCAGGCATACTCCGAAAACGTAGAAAATACCATTGCAGTATTTGTAAGAAAGATTTCTTACATTTCGGTCGATTCAATATACACAAACGCACTCACAAAATTCTCTACAAGTGTCAAGAGGAAGGCTGCGACTTCCGTAACGAGGACAAAACAATCGTGGAGACTCATCAAACAGAAACTAGTCACAATGGCATCCAAGCCGTTGAACCAATAAATGTGATCGGTGATTTAGAGCTTCCTGGTGACAAAATCGAAACACCTCCCGAAGAAGAGCCCAGTACAAGTCAATACGAATGTGACACTTGCAAAAAATCGTTCGCTAACAAACAAAATTTCGAGACGCATTGCAGAAGTGTTCATAAACAAGAACGGCCGTATGTTTGCAGTAAATGCGGCAAACGATTCGCACATCCAAATACGCTACGATTGCATTATATTCGCCACACAAAAGAATCTGGTTCCGATTCGTTAAGACAGTATTCCTGCGATAAATGTCCGCGTGTATTTACACATCCCAGTAGTCTTTTATATCATCGTGACTCACAGCACAGTAATGGACGTCGATTTGTTTGTAATCAGTGCAATAAAAGCTTCAAACATCGACAACTGTTACAGCGACATCAATTGGTTCATACAGAGGACAGACCGTATAAGTGTACGAATTGTAAAGCGGCCTTTAAAACGCGTGCCAATTTGCTAAATCATCAATCGTTGCATAGTGGAGCTCGGAAATATTGGTGTAGTCAATGTGGACAGTCGTTTGTGCATAAAACGTCTCTTACATTGCATCAACGCTGGCATTCTGGCCAAAAACCGTATCAGTGTGATGTGTGCAATAAAATGTTCTCACAGAAAGGCAATTTGGCGGAACATCGACGCATTCATACGGGAGAGAAGCCGTATTGTTGTGATTATTGTGGACGAGCGTTTACCACTTCGTCACAGTTACGTTTACACAGAAAACGGCATACTGGTGAGAAACCGTGGCGATGTGAGTATTGTAACAAGTCGTTCTTGCATAAGGATACGTGGAAGTGTCATGTTAGGAGACATTTGAATGATCAACCGTACAAATGTCGGTTGTGTGAGAAGGCGTTTACGGAAGCTTGGGCTCTAAAGAAGCACGAACGATTGCATACTGGAGAGAAACCGTTTAAATGTGATCGGTGTGGTAGAATGTTTGCAGATAATTCGAATATGATGAAACATCGCCGTACTCATGACATTTATAATATAAAAGATGCGACTGTTGTGCAAATTGTGGATACGGATTTGAATGAAGTGGAGAAATTGGATGGTATGCAGTTGAGGCAGTTAATTGATCAGCAAGGGAATCCGATTAGTTTAACGACACAAGATGGACAACAAGTGCCAGTTGTGACGGGAGGAAGTGATGAAAGTTTACAGGGACTTTTGCCAGATGGTACTTTGGTGCCGATAAATATTGGTGCGGTTGGAGAAAAAGTAGATCAGGATTTATCGGTAAGAAGGTGATTTGATATATTATTGTTTGTATTGATTTGATTTTTTATAGGAGTTGGATGATAGCCAATCGCTGAGTTTGCCAAATAATTTGCAATTTTTGACAGGTGAAAACGTAGAAAACAATGTTAATGAGAGTGTTGAAAAGAATGATAATATGAAGGAATTGGATACTAGTATACATTTCCTTACTACAGAAAATGGTGAAGGTGTTTGTTTAGTATACGAAATGAATGAAAATGAACCAACAGCAACTTTAAACCCCCAGTTCTTAACTATATCCTAAATAATAAATTTAAGCAAATAAAACTGTTTAACTGAGATGAGTTGTTTTTATTTTACGTGATTTTTCATGTTTTTAAGGCATTTTTACCCTACAATACAACCACCACTTTGACGGCGATTTGAAAAATAAAAATATGCTTGTTATATGTATTTTTGCCGTAGAATCTAATGGTGAAAGTTGCAAAGTGAAACACCTAATAGTTTTCAAAAAAAAAACGCGATTTTCCATGTATTAAGAGGGTTTTCACCCTGTAACCATCACTTCGACGGCGATTTGAAAAATGAAAATATGCTTGTTATATGTATTTTTTGCTATAGAATCGAATGGTGAAAGTTGCGAAGTAAAACACCTAACAGTTTTCGAGAAAAACGCGATTTTCCATGTATTAAGAGGTTTTCCACCCCGCAACCACCCCTTCGACGGCGATTTGAAAAATGAAAATAAGCTGGTTATATGTATTTTTGCCGTAGAATCGAATGGTGAAAGGTGCAATGTGAAACACCTAACAGTTTTCGAGAAAAACGCGATTTTTCATGTTTTAAGGCATTTTTACCCTACAAGCACCCCTTCGACGGCGATTTCAGAAATTAAAAGTTTAATATGTGTAAAAGATATTAAAAAATAAGAATAATAATAATAAATAATAATAAATAATTTTGCTATTTTTATAAATACATATTTATGTAAAAAAAGTCGTCAATAATGAACATTTGTAATTTTTGAACTACGGTAGTTCAAATAGTATGTACAATAGCATGTACGCTCTCTGGCGTACATGCTCCGAATGTTATAAACTCAAAACTTCAGCTGTGAAGATAAATTTACAAATCATCAAATTGTCAGAAAGTGTTTTTGCGTTATCGATTGTTCAGTTATTCATTAAAGGTTCACAAATTATTGGAAAATGAATATTACTTCGGCTGGTATGTTTTGGCTCTCTTATATTTCATTCAGAACTATGTATAATTTTAAAATTTAACAAAATTGCACATGCGTTTTGCAAGTCATCAAAATGACAAATTTACTTTTCTTTCTTATTTCTTAATATTGAAGATATTTAGCACTTTGTCTAGTCCCTCTTATTAATTACCCAAAACCCTTTTTAATATGCTTACCTGTTAAATTAATTATTATTGAATTTTGGTTATCATAACCTCAATCATCAAACCGGCCCAAATAAACCCTTTTGTTTATTTCTAGCTGGGATTATATCCCTTCTCGAAGAACCAAGGCCAGAACTGAAGGTGTTTGCCCTCAAGAAATTGGATACAATAGTGGATGAATTCTGGCCAGAAATCTCAGAAGCTATTGAGAAAATGTAAATTATTACTCATATTATTGCGTCATATTCTACAATAACTCGTTTATTTTAGTGAAATTTTGCATGAGGATAAAGTATTTCAACAGCACCAATTGGCTGCTCTAGTAGCTAGTAAAGTTTACTATCATTTGGGTTCATTCGAAGACTCTCTAACCTATGCTTTGGGTGCTGGCGATTTATTCGATGTGAATGCCCGCACCGAATATGTGGAGACTACATTGGGTACGTAATACATTTAACTACAATCCCGTAATTTACATACTGTAATTTTTTTAGCTAAATGCATCGATTATTACACCCAACAGAGAATTGCTTTGGCCGATTCGGTCCCTAATGCGAAGCAAATCGATCCCAGGCTAGAAGCTATTGTTAACCGTATGTTCCAGCGGTGTCTCGATGATGGCCAATTCAGACAAGCTATGGGGCTTGCCTTGGAAACCAGGAGAATGGATATATTCGAGTCGTCTATTACCCAATCCGACGACATCATAAACATGCTGAGCTACGCTTTTCAAGTGCGTTAAAATCCTCTGTATTTAATTGCTAGTTAATATGTGTCTCTCATTTCAGGTTGCAATGAGCTTAATTCAAAATCGTGGCTTCAGAAACACAGTATTACGGTCACTAGTTGGTTTGTATCGAGGGTTAACCACACCTGATTACGTTAACATGTGTCAATGTTTAATATTCCTGGAAGATCCATTATCAGTTGCTGAAATTCTCGCTAAATTAGCACAAGGGCAAGAGGAGAATCAATTAATGGCATATCAGATTGCTTTCGATTTATATGAATCTGCCACACAACAGTTTTTGGAAAGGGTGCTGGTTGCTTTAAGGGCTACTGCTCCAATTCCATCACTACTAGAAGAGAAAACCAAACCTAAACACACAGATTCTACAACTACCACGACTACAAGTGCTGCTGAAAGTTCAGATACGCCCAGTGAACCGAAAGTTGAAGTTAAAGAAGAGAAATCTTTAGATAGTTTGGTAAGTTCCTAATTTATTAACTGCATTCGTGTATTTTATAAGATGCTCTCATTCAAATAGAGTGATCAAGAGAAGGAACATCAAGCACGCATTGAAAAACTCCATACAATCCTTGCCGGTGAAGTGTCCATTGAATTGCATTTGCAATTTTTAATACGTTCAAATCATGCCGATCTATTGATATTAAAACAGACAAAAGAAACCGTCCGTGTTAGTATTTGTCATACGGCCACTGTAATTGCGAATGCATTTATGCACAGTGGCACAACGAGTGATCAATTTTTACGTGACAATTTGGAATGGCTTGCACGGGCCACAAATTGGGCAAAATTAACGGCAACCGCTTCACTTGGCGTAATACATCGGGGACACGAACAAGAGGCACTGACTTTGATGCAAAGTTATTTGCCAAAGGAAGTGGGTCCGTGTTCCGGTTATTCAGAGGGTGGTGGACTGTATGCTCTTGGTTTAATTCATGCAAATCATGGTGCCAACATTATCGATTATCTTTTAACACAGTTAAAAGATGCACAAAATGAGGTAATAAAATAACGATGTGTAAAAGGGGTTTTATAGAGGGAGTTATTAAATTCAATTTTGAACAGATGGTTCGACATGGTGGATGTTTGGGATTAGGTTTAGCGGCAATGGGCACTCATCGTCAAGACGTTTACGAACAGTTAAAATTCAATTTATATCAAGATGATGCAAATACAGGCGAGGCAGCAGGTATTGCAATGGGAATGGTAATGTTAGGCTCTAAGAACGCCACATCCATTGAGGATATGGTAGCGGTAAGTAGAAAAATAAAATTTTATGATTGATTAAATATTTAAATGGAAAAAGGGACTGGGAATGTTTAAATATTTATGTTAAGTTAAAAGTATATCCATGTGTTTGTTGCCTATAGTAAAAATACTAAAGTTATACACGTGCATAATAAAGTTAGAAAAAAGTCAATGAATATACGTGTATGTATTGGATGATTCAGAATGGTTATGTTGAAGTGGTTTTGTTGGATGTAGTTTATTTATAAAAGGAATTTGGAAATTGTGTTATAATAATTGGGACATGTTTGCATTGTTTTGGGTATATTTATGGAACACAATTTCGGATGGTTTTGTTGAGATTTAGTTTAGTTTATGGAAGCAACAGGTAAATCGGAGGTAATACCTTCATCAGACATTCTGTTACGAATGTAAGCAGAGGAATTTCGGAAATTTATTTATTAAAAATTTACTTGTCTGTGTATCATTTGGCAGAATATGTGGGCGGTTTTATCGATTTGACCAATTTACATTGGTGTGTAATTATAGAAGTAGTAAAAAAAACCAGACTGCCATTTATTGAGAAAAAAGTCGGACTTAGTAGGGATATTAAAATTGACTGTCAAGCGAAATTATTAAACTCCAACCCCTAATTCAATTAAGTCTCTAATTTACATTTAATAAAACATTGGAAATTGGATTGCATATTAGATGTTCATTCATAATTCAAGTGTATTGAATACCGATTTTAAATAATACCCATAGAAAAAAAATGGAATTTAATAAATTGTTTATGTTTGTGTAGCAGTATTTTGAGGGTGTAATTAGGTCCGATTTAGTTTGACCTTTTACTTAAATAAAAACGTGGATAACAAATTGGATTCCGAAGTGAATGAAATATAATTTACTATTGACCATATCCATAATTTTCATTAGATAACAATAAAAAATACTATGTGAATTATCTAAATTAGCCATCAGTAGTTGAATCAAGATTAAGCGTTGATGATATATATATTAATTGGATCGTATATATTAACAGTGAAATTAATTTACCAATTAAATAGACCGAACTCAATTAGCAAGGAACTTTAGAGGGGGCAACATATTGTGTAATTTGGCATGATATGTCCCTCTTAACTTTCCAACACACTTGCAATATCTAATTTCGGATGTCAGAGCAGCTGTATAACATGTATATGTCACCTTTTCCCTTAACCGTTTATTATTAATCCTTTTAGAACGTATAATAAATTTCATATAGAAACTGCTACCAACATGTGATATCACTTTGGGTATATAATACCGCAAAACGATAATATGTTTCCAGTAGTCCCTTCTAGTTAAAATTTGAGACAGTTTCCAAAACCACAAATTGAATTTTAAACTTTCATTTAAACCACAAAACAATATAAAGTGAGATGAAATGGATGTGGTGGATGGATGTTGTTTGTTGGGTTGTGCAGTGAATTTGGATGAATTTTTTAGTAATTTCTTTACAAGTAGTTTTGTATATTTTTCTTTTTCAATAGTATGCACAAGAGAGTCAACATGAGAAGATTCTTCGTGGACTTGCTGTGGGAATTGCATTTACAATGTATGGACGACTTGAAGAGGCGGATCCATTGATTGAACAATTGACTACTGATAAGGATCCGATATTACGTCGCAGTGGAATGTATACATTAGCGATGGCTTATTGTGGCACAGGACATAATCAAGCAATAAGGAAACTTCTTCATGTTGCTGTAAGTATAATGTTTATATATGTATATACTAATATGGGACGTAATCAGCATAACATGACAACAACAATAATGTTATTTCGTCGTTTTGGAAATGTTGTAAAGAAAAGGCCCATATAATTCCTTTCAGGAAGTTTAATTATAATTATCCTGATAATCTGGCACAACTATTTCGAAACTATAGTAGAACTGTTGTTGAGAATGTGTGTGTTGGCTAAGCATTAAGCTACGTTATTATTATTTCAATAGTTAACAATAAATACATACAGAGATGCATAAATAGAAGGGTTCTAGTTATAGTAGTGGCATTTAAACATTACGAGACATTTTAATTAAAAGTCTCTTGAAATGTTGTGTAAAACCAGATGGATGTTGGGGGTATTTAATATGATCACAATTTGCATATATATGTTAAATGAAATTTTAAACAAACATGTGCATATACTACTGTTTTTTTATTTATGTAAAGATGGAAATCGTTTATTTAGTACCTATGTATATGTATATTGATTGAATTTCCTTTATTGAATCGTGAACAAAAAGGGGTTTGAATCTTTTTCACTCTAATCTAATTTAGAGGAATTTCTTAAACTGGAGAGACGTGGTATTGGTTCTAAAAAAAGATGTAACCTGGTAACAATTTACAAAGTTGTGAAAGAAAGTTGAGAATATTCTCTAGAAAATTGTATTTATAGTACATGTGTTGTTTGGGAATATGTTCAGCATGCAAATAAAGGGCAAATATTCAACATACAAACAGGAATTCACTTATAGATAGACGAGCTTTCTGCTGCTTACAATAAATATTCCACTTGAATAAATGTATAGGTGAACTTTTTGTTCAGAAAGTTTTTTTTTACTTTAATAGCTGTTGAAATAGGATTTTTTTTTCACTGGAAATTATTAATTCGGTGGTAATTAACAGTAATATTTTTTTACTCTCTTAAATGTAAGCCTACAAATCAACTTTGTTGCGAGTTGAATTAACTGAAAATGTTTTAGAAAGCCATAAAAAAAGTTTTAAAATATAATAATGAGTTGTCTGTGCAGCTCGAGTGTATTAGCTTGTTAAAACTGTACCAATTTCAGAAGTAGTTTAAATTTTTTTCTTTTGCTTTTCTCTACTAAATATACACTCATTTCAGTAGCAAGATTGAATGTGAAATTTGACATAAATTTAATATATCTGCTTCATTATAAGTTCACGTTTATACTGAATAAATTCCACCTGAAATCTATGTGTATATAAGGGTATATATGTAATATGGGAAATAGTGTATGTGTGTGATCTGCTTACCTAAACCTAGGAACAGTTCATTACCTACACTACACAGTGTGTAGAATCTGCAAAGCAATTACATCTAATCTCTTGTATTGTTTCAGGTGTCAGATGTAAACGATGATGTACGTCGCGCCGCTGTTACAGCCTTGGGATTCCTTTTGTTCAGGTAGGATTTTTCATTCAACTTTATTTGCATATTTAAAAAGGGAAACGGATGGTTGATTATTAATATTGTGAGGGAAGAAAAGAAAAGTGTCTGGTAGAGATTTTTATTGTACATTGACACTTTATGTGCGCCATAATAGGTGTATACAAGGGATATATAAAGTAGGAGGTCAATAATGGAGGGTGTAAAACCCAAAGGACGAGACCCTAATCGAATGCATCTTAAGAAGTATACCTATGTTAGTCCCTCATCTCAATTTATTGACAAGCCTTTTGGCTATTTATTCTTGACACGCTTCTTATATTATGTATATATGCTCTATTCGCTGTTGGATGGTAGAAGCGGTTATTACTTTACTCGCATACTACAAGTTAAATGAAATAGCGAACATGTGTGTCTGTGTGAATTGGTGGTATGAGGGTGGAGTGAAAAGAGAAAAAAAAATAGTAGAAAGCGGATATAGTTGAAAAGAAAATGGAAAATTGAACGTATATATATATGTATATACGTTAAATATGAGAGAGAATTGTAAGTATTCGATGGGTGTATTTGTTGCGACTGACTTTGAGCATTATTTGCATATTGCAGGAGGTCTCAGTTTGACACTTTGGTGCGAAATTATTTGCTTTTGGCACATTTGATTTGCATATCAAACGGTTGACGGACCGAACTGGCCTGGCCCCTTGTATATACACGTTCACTTGTTGAATAGAGTTGTGAAATAAAAAGATGCTAAATAATGGATTTGCCAACTTTTAACCATTCGCTTGTAAATTTTTTTCTCTTTTGTGCGTTTTTTTTTGTTTTATTTATTTCCTTTTAGTTGAGGCCGAGGAGATATGTTTTCGGAATGCTAATGGAGAAAACATAAATTTTCATTAGATTAATAGGTACAAGAACGTACAATAAAGGTTATTATTTGTATAAGTCATAATGGAGTGAATGCAGAATTTCCTTTATGTTGGTGAAATACACGTAAACTCTAACGTGTATTTTTGTTGTGTATTCATCAAAATAACGAACCGTTTTTACTTGCAATTTTTATTTACTTGTTCTTTCGTGTAATGTTTCAGATTAAAAATGTGTATGTTTATACTTTGTGTATACGGAAATGGGATTGATAAAGTTAATGAGACTCTTGATTTAATGTGTTTTTTTGCGTACGAATGTTGACATGGGGTTAGAGGGTGGGACATTAATATATTTATTTTGTTTAACAAAGTGGACGTTTTATATATCATATATAAAAACCACTTGAACGTAATAAGCAACTTCCGCATTTACTCTGTTCTAGAGTGACAACCACATCGAATAAAACTTTTCTCTAATAACTTTCCTCTTCATTCATTTTAAGTATTAAGAAAGTGTAATTTTATATTTTTCTTTCATGTTTGTCTAAAAAGAAGGTTTTTACTAACTTTCAAGACGTTTATTTAAATTTTTGAAGATAATTAAAAATGCCTTCTCTTGTGGCCCGTAACACACTAGGTATGTGTAAAAAAAGTCTGGCGCTTTTCCATCTTTCCATAGAACTTTTTCAATTTTTTACTTGAATGTGTAACGATTTTATTGTGTATGTTTTGACAAATAATAATTGCATATTATGTGAGAATGAAAATCGGTTCATTCGTCGTCATTGTTCCTGATTGTTTTCTTATTATTCGAGAAAAGTTTATTCTGGTTTTTTTATATAAATGTCAGTTGCATGAATGAGAAACGTTTGTGAAATGTAAATCCATTTTCATTTATGTTTTCAACAAATGTTGAATATTAATTGAAATATACCAGATTATGAAGTTTGTAATAACAAGTAATTAAATCTATAAAATTAATTAAGTGTAAATATGTTTTATTGGATATTTTCTTGTATATTATTGAAGAAGCCAAGAGAATAGTATTTTCTCATCAATAAAGCAGAAAAGGCAACAAGTTATGTAAACAAAGTTAACAACTAAAATTTCACACAATTAACTTGGAAGAAAATGTAATATAAATTGCGTGTGTTTTTGTGTGTTGAAAGTATTTTGTATTCGGTTCACTAAATCCAATATATTTTGCTCTAAAGCTTTTTCACCACGTGAAAAAAAGCTTATAAACATGCTACATACGAATAATAACGAGAAAATTTTCCTATTGGAAAACTTAGACAAACTTTTATTGCAATAAAAATTTTAATTGTGTACGATTATAATGGTGGAAGTTTGTTTTTCGTAAAAACAGCGGGGGCGTCGCGTTCGATGGGGATTTTGAAGGGGCCAATGATTTCGCTTTTGTTGCTTTTTGAAATTTTCTTGTTGTGCTCAAGTCGATGGAAAACTGCAGTCAAGTATGTTTTTTGTAGAAATAATAAAAAGCGAATAATACATTTTTCAATATTTTGAAAACAACACTATTAAAAAAAGAACGAAATACTCGTAATTGGCAGAGATTTGGAAATGTGTTGTTATTTGTTTTATTGTTTAAAGTTGATGGAATGAATGCGACAAATAATTCCTTCAAAAGCAAGCGAGCTTATTATTTAGTTTAGCAGAACAAATGTGTTAGCAAAGGAAGCATAAAGATTCCATTTACAATGTTAGAATTTGTATCTAAAATATTAGGTATAAATCGTCTAGTAAAGTGATCCTTTCGGAAACGGACTGAAGGAATAATAGCGAAAGAGAGCAATAAGCAGGGGAGCATCACGCTTTTAAAAACTGCGGTCTGTTTTATCCACACATGGACCTGTCTGATGTGTGGGTGAAAAGTGCGCTATTTCGTGATTCGTGCTGCACTTAAGAGTTATTTTTCCACAAGTTTGAGCACATCTTCACACATACATATACAATCGTTATTAAATGTTTTCGGAAATATGTTATCAAGAGTGTGACTTATCGCTTTTTTTATTACGTTTATATGTGGATATAGTCCTGCGCTCCCCTTTTTTGTTGAATAATTTTGTTGGTAAACACCAAATTGAATTGTGGCTTGGTAATTTAATGTAATGCTTGTTAAAAATTTCTGTGTGTATTAGGAAATTATATTTCTGTTTTTGTTTGCTCCGTTTTTCAAAGTGGTGTGCATGGTGGGTTTTTTTTATCTGCATAAATTCAAATAAACAGTAAAGCCTGAAAGTGAACAGTTGGAGAGTTGCTAGACATTTGAAATTGTACATTATGTGAGTTTTCACTTTTACGTAAAAAGAAAACAATAGAATCAAAGGTGGAATGGCGTTTTCTCGTATACTTACGTCTTTTTTATATTACAATTCAATTGAACGATTCTATTTTCGACTTTTGTTCATTTTAGGGCGGTTTGGTTGGTTTTTTACTCGGTTTTTTACTTCTTTTATGTAATTAGTGTGTTTTGTTGGTAGCTGATGCGATAAAAACGTGATGTGAAACGAGAAAATGAATTGATCTTTTGGTCATTTTTTCTTCAATGCAAAAATGAACGTTTTTAAAGTCGGTTAAAATATGTAACATGAACATGAATGCAGTTCAGGTTTATGGGATGAGGGAAGGGAAGTGTTCTCGGATGCATATTTTGCTAAATTCCTCGAGTATTAAAAATATTTCAAAAGTGCCTGTTTTAAATGATGCGCGCTTAATTAGGTACACGATGAAAAATTTAATAAAACTGTACTATGGGGAAGCTATTAAATCGTCTTTTTTTATAAAATTTCCTATAAATGCATGTGTCCATGCACGTGTAGCATAGAAATCGAACCGCTGTGTTCAATAAATAATAATTACTCTTTTTAGAACAATATCATATAAATACTATAAATATTTTGGCGATAAAGATATAAATTTTAGATAAAAATGCGTATAAGAGGCAGTAAAATGGGGAAATTATAAATCAAGGATCAGTTTATCGCTCTATAAAAATGTTTTTGTGTTTAGGTATATATATATTTTTCTCTCTATATCTGTGTGTTTGTAGCTATCGTTAAAGGAATAATATGGTATTTTTTTGTATGAACGTAAGGTACCTATTTACTACCTCGTTTTTAATAGGCACTGATTACGACGTTGATCCTTGTTTAGATAATTTTATTGCAAGGAATTGAAATTTTTTTACTCATGTTGTTAGCTTTTGATCAATATTATCCGAGTTAAATTTAAACGCTACAATATTCATTGCTTTCATGTTTCTGATTAAATTACGAATGCATTCCACTATATTGAGAACTTAATATAATACTAAATTAGAATAATGCTTTTATTTGTACAAAATTAAAATCAGTGCTTATACATTATGAATCATTGGTGCATTTAATAAAATTGCAGCCAATAAGTGCATTATTCGGGCCAATTTGACTGTTCAACTATGTGACAAAGTAACATTTGTGATAGAAAATGAGAAACAATTCGCTTTTCCTTCAATTGGTATTAGATTGTATAACTCATTTACACTCACCGAAATTACACAAAGGTGCTTATATTATAAGCTTGATGCATTGCTTTCCAAAGTAGTAAGAGTGGTTTATGTATAGTGTATATGGTGGTGGTTGGTGGTAGATGTGGCTGTACATCATTCAATCCATCCATCTATTCAGTTTAGTTTACTAATACTTGTATAGTTAAAGTAAGTTAAAGCGAAAATGTTAATTGAGAAGGATAGACTGTATCTATAATATAATCAATAATGACTTGATTGGATATAGATGAAATATTAGGGAAAATAAAGAGGGATGGGCGCTAGAGGTTTAGAAACAATATTTACATACAACAACAATGAATGAATGAATGAAACAATATTTGAAACAATAATGTCTATAGGTATGTGTTTATAATGATGAAATGTTTGTGGTTAATGTATTCGAAATCCAATTAACATTTGAAAGTATGTACTTTTATTTTTGTGATATAAAAGTGTAATTTGTTTACTGTTTATTTTGGTGCCGTGACCAGGATCGCGTTTATACATACATATACAAGAGTTTCTTTACCATGCATTTGGCTGTTGAATTTTAATGATTGGAAATTCCATTAAAAAGTAAATTTATGTTCAATATAGCTCGTTCTGGTCGTAGGGCTTGTTGGGAAAATCTAATGTCGAGATTGTTTGTGGAATATGTATGAAAGAATAGAGCGTAATTCCTTTGTTAAAGGTAAAAATAGGGAGGCCCACCACACACATACACACACCAAACCATACTGTTCTTTGCGTGACTCAAATATAAAAAAGTATAATGCACAAATATTGTTAATAAGTTTGACAAATTCACCGTGTCTAAATAAATTACGAGTTAATATTTTATATATTTTTCGAATTTAGAAAATTGTGTGTTAGTCGATGGATAAAATTTTTTCCACTCAAATAATAAAAGATTTTCTTGTAGAAAAATGTAAACTTTTCTTATGCTGACGGGAGAACGAAACGAAGAGATTATAGGTAGAAAGTTTTCAACAATATCCGCACATTAATGTAATAAAAACGTATTTATTACAAGCTATACAATAAGTTAGAATGGGAGAAATGTACTTTATAGCTTCATATTCTTGATAATATCGAAGTCAGGGAAAAAATTAATAGAACATCGGTGTATTGATTTCCCGTGGAAAAATTACTTAATTGGAAAAGTATTGCAACAAAATAATGGTAATAATGTAACTGAAAAAAAGGGAAAACGTTAATATAATAGTGGTTGGTGGTTTGTGTGTGCAGGGTTATGCGATTAATTTATTGAAGCCGACGTAATTATTCATTAAGAGGGAGCGCTGTATTTATTATAAATGAAAAAAAATGTATTCGAAAGAGAAGAAAATATTTATGGATAAAGGAGAGTTTTAAAAAGAAGGGTTTGAAAAAAGATGAGTGGTGTATAATAGGAAAGCCTTAGCGCTAATTTACGTAAACTTTTTATATGAATGTAATACCTACTCGTATATCTAGATATGTTAGGACGTTGTTTGTAGGTATGTTGCTTGCGGAGTCTAAAAGAAAAAGTCGTAAAAGTATTTTAAAAGCAGCATAGAGAACATCGTAAAAAAATTTAGTAGTCAATAAAAAAATAATATTACATTATTTGCGCATTATTTAAAGACTTTTACCAGTTTTCACCCTTTTTGTACATAGTTTAGTTTTTTTGCATTCTCTGTGACTCCTTGTAATCTTTTGTGTGACTGTTCGCCGGGCTGGCATTTCAAAGTAAATACTAATAAAGTGTTAGTATCCTAATTAAGCTCGAAATCGATTACTTAAATATAAAAAGTAGAAACAATAGATGAAAGAACATAATGTGACTGAAAGTTCAACTTCTTTAATCAGATTAATAAAATCACGTCCGTAGAACTAACAACATACTTTATGTGATGGAATATTTTCTTATTAGATTTTGTTCTGATTTTTATTTTTTCGTTTTGGTGGATGTAATGAGAAAATATGTATATGGTCGTGTAAAAAATCGTTAACGCTTGATTTAAGATGAGTATTTATGATTTGTCGTGTATTTGCCATGTGTATATTGTACATAATACAAATTATAGAATATACATAGAGGCAATAAATCATTCTATGTATGGTGTGTATGTGAGTGTTTTTTAACAAACAACATACACGTAGGTAATAAATAATAATAGATAGTTTAGTTGTGACAGAACAATAAATTCAAATAAAACTATAGAATTATTATATACATATATTCGAACAGTGTGAAAAATTAATCATTCCAATAGCATATTTATAGTTAATAGCTGCCATAAAGTCACAAATAACATTACATAATATAGTCTAAGATATAAACGTTTATGCGGTTATATCTACCTATTCCCAAGAAAATAGTATTGCTTCTATATTTTCTATTTTGATGTGTGTTAGAACACTATTACAAAACTTTACTATATCTAATAGTACGTTATTTTAGGTTTAATTATGTGAAATATTTTGTTTATTGAAAATTTCCAAATAGCTGCAATATGATGGGTTATAAAGTTTGTGTTTGTTTATAAATTTTAAAACTTTGTTTGCATTATGTTTATTAACTTTTGCGTTTGCGTTTTTGGTGAATCGATATAAACGACGTTTGGTTTTTGTGTGCAATCCTCTTCGATGGTTTTATGTTTCATATTAAATAGTTCTTATTTATTTTTTTTACACTCGATATTGAAGTGGTAATTAGAGTTGAGTTGCATTTGATAAATAGGAATTATAAAAGTTTTCGGGTTATGTATGTTTAATTAAATATGCTTATGTTTAAACAACGATTTAAAATTATTTTAATTAATATACATATACCTACTCGTAGACAGCATCTGTGTTTTTGTTTTAAATTATTTCTGTAAAATAAAACTTTTATTTATGCGTTTTGTTTACCTACTGTATATAATTTTATACTTTCTAAATACATATTAAATTCATTTTATTTAATTCAAATTTTGTTGATTTTCGAGATTATTAATAGTATTTATTAAAGTTCTTCAAATGTATTTTTTAATAGTCAAATGTAGAAAAAGTATATTTCGTGTTTTTTTATTGTGATGTAATAAGGGGTGGTCGAATAAACGATTGAGCTTGAGTTCCCCCTTTTTGTGATTTTTTAACAAATTTTACATTAAAACTAAACGTATATAACGTGATCTGAATAATAATTTTAATCTAAAAGTGTCAGATTTATTTTAGTAAAATGCGGCAAGTTGAAAATTTAATTAATGCCGTGATGCGATAAAAGTATGTCGATTTAATGTGTCGTATTTTTATTCATGTGAAGAGGAAAATTATTTTATTTACATCGTACCTATATACCTAAGCACATAAAGAGGGAGAAATTAACACAAAAAAAAGGTGTACTGCTGTCAAATGCATAAAATGCATTCGTATAAGTTTTTATCTTTATTATATATTTTTTTATTTTATATACAGCACCTAACAACTTGTCCATAGAAGAACTTATGGCATAATGAAATGCGTCAGAAAGTTGTTGGGTTCATTTATTTTAAATGTCACAAACACAATATACTTTTGTTTTCATTTTGGTATATATTTATTTGCATTTTATGTTACTCACGTTAATGACATTTCTTGTTTTATAAACAGTTTCTTACTTAATAAAAAACGATATATTCGACTTTTATAACAGTTATGTATAATTCAGAAAGTTTAATGAAACTTGATGGTCGTTTCGGCTTATTCGGGGCCATCCTGAGTTCCTGACTAACATCGAGTATTTATGCTATAAATTATTGAATTTAGGTGTATATCATTTAATACATTTGTTTATTGTACAAACAAAGATAATTACCAACTTCTGTGATTGTTTAATTTATAAATAAAAAAAATCCGGATTATTTGTTACTGTCTACAATCATTATGAAATTAGCGAATTGTTTGTTAGTTTATTGTATCACACGAAAATAACACACATGTTAAACAATTTCCACCTTAATTAGAAAAGTTGTGTCTTTCTTTTTCGGTCTCTTGTTATTATGTGTGGCTAGTGGGATTGCGCTGTGTGTATATGGTGTGTAGTTTTTGACATCCAATTTTCGGGTTGTTGAATGTGTAATACCTACAACAAGCCGATATGTACGTTGTTGCTTCTTATGTTACAGTTTTGTAGGACATGCAAATCCTTTCGAAATAACACTAACAAAAGATATAACACATCTCCTTTTTATTGGCCACTTTTCCTCTCTGTGGCAATATAAATCCTTAAGATGGTTCGTTTTTTGGCCATCCACACACAAAAAGAGTTCAAGTCAAATTTGCGGGAATAATGAAGACAGATCGCCTGATTCCACTGGCGCACTTTTGTTATCCTCGATGATGGGCTAACGTTGCTGTGTGCGGTAGCCCCTTCACATATGTTTAATTAATAGTGTTTTATGCAAGTTACTAAATGATTTATTCGGTATTAGATTTATGTGGACAGAGGATGGGCTTCCAGGTGGGATTTATTTTCATTTTCTGGTCAATTTTACGAAGGGTCACGTTTAATTTGAAATAGTGAATGAATTGGGGACTAAAAAGGACTTATATGTACTTATAGATAATGTCTTGTTTCCTTTTTTTGGGTAAAAGGGTAGTTTGTTTTTAGAGTTCTATAACCTGTCGATATTTTAACGATATTTAATTATTAAATTTAATAATTAGTCATAAACCTCATTACGCCACTATGATCGTGTTAAAGTAAACTTATTTTCGCGTTCGTTTTCCTATATTTATTGCACCCTTACCGGCAATATTTGAGGCTTTGTTCATGTATGTTAGAGGTTTGGGGTTAATAATATATGTTATACGCCCAAATAATTATTAATAATTAATTCGTGTGTTAATATGGTGGAAAATTATTGAAAATTGATCAAAGCAGTTGGTAATTTATCGTTAAACATGCCATATAAATGGCAATTAATTCATTGGTTTGATTGTGTTAAATGTATTTTTTAATTACAATTGAAGAATTGTCAAGCATTGCTAATCCTTCTCATATTTGTGAATGAAATAACAAATAAAAAAAGAATTGTGCGAATGACTTTGTTTTTGTTCGGACTGCCGCATTTCTACAAGTTGAATGAAAAGAAGAAAAAAAATGTATAAAACTTTAGCAATTTAAATGTAAAATAACTAAACGTTTGCCATTTTTCCATCTTATATGTACATGATCATTTATTTTATTTATTGGCATTCCAGAAGGCCCAGAAAGCATTTATAAAAGTGTATTAAATCAATTCCGGCATCCTTGTATCATTCTCAATTTCAATGCGAATAGAAATTTTGAAAAAAAAAACGCACGGTGGCATAGGGAGAAGGAGAAGGGAAAAGAGAGAATGAAAAGAAAGGTATTCCATATAGTGGGATAAAATGCCGATATATGTAAATGGTGTAGGCAGTATATCAATGATGTGAAAAAATGATGATTCAATTTTTTAAGCAAAAAAATTTAATCAAGTGTATACACGGAAGGAAGGAATCGATAGTTTGGTAATTTATTGAACGTTTATTGGAGGACTGGGCAGAGGGAAAAAATTTAATTAGGACTTGTTTGGTTACAGCTAACACCCACATACCTAGTTAATTAGACACTGAATTCTGGAAACTATTGTTATAAATTATTTAATAAAATTTATAGGAAGGTACACACTTGTCAGGGGGGCAACCCCCTTGTTTTAAAGGTAATATAAATCCCTTGTGCATATACATGATAGTGTAAAGTAGACCTACTTATGTATATCTTCTTCCCTTTTGAGCATCGTGCCTGAAAGTACGTACCTTCACTAAGGTAATACAAAATTTATGTAAAAACTTTCTTCTATGCCATCCGAAGCATACTCGTATATGTAAGATATAGGAAATTTGCGAGACATATAGGTATACACTATCTAGCACTTATCAAGTTGAGATGTTATGAAAGTCAAATAAGAAAAAATATGTTTTGCATATTGAAATTTAAATGGGAATTTAACAAGTGGAGGAGAGTGAATGAGAGTAACGAGTTTTCCTTCACTAATGCATGGTTTAGGGATGCGTTAGGTAGGTGCAAGTCCAGGATCTAATATTGAATAATAAATTGTTATTGCGACTGTCCTTTTGTTTCGGACAGTCTACAAATAAAAGCCAATTTTAATTTAAAAGCCGCTTCAAAACGGAAGACAAATATAATATATTATTAAAATGGCCAAATTAACCACATGCATTAATATACGAGGAAAACACAGGGCTATATATATGTATGTATGTACGTGTGTATAGTTGTATATGTGTGTATTAATTTACATTTAAACCATACGCTTACATAGGATGACAATTTATTTCCATCAAACAGTATATTACATTGTGTATTTTTGCGACAAATTGCAACAAAATGAATATATAGTATTATTACATACCTTAGGATAAGAATTCAAATAATTCTCTAGATAAAAATAGAATTTTTCTCTCCCAAATGAAAAATAAACACATTGAAAATTGGAATTGACATTTGCTATGTGAAAAATAAATATTTCTTTTATGTTTGTAAACAAGTTAGCAGTATACTAGAGAAAAAGGTACATAACAGATTAAATGAGAAGCAAAAATAACATACGGGCGTTTTTTATTAGATATTAATTTAATAACAAAATAAAATGAAGTGTAGGTAATAGGTATGTGATGGAAGACAAGTGTATGAAGTTTACATATGTACCTGTAGGGTAGGTTCATATAAAAACCACAGTTTGGATTTAAGTGTTCTCTATTTAATGAAATTTAATAAAACGAAATTAATTCTCTGTAACAAAACAAACATATATACGTGAAAGGGAAAATTGATATTGAATGAAAAATATTTTCACTTCAAATTTCCCACGTGCACACGTTTTCTACATAAGCAACCAGGAAGAAGGGAAAACCTGTACGCTGTATAATATTATTCAATGGTGTTATTGTTGGATAGACGATGTATAGAGAAAGGATGTTTTTAAGCAGGGACTCACGTACACATTTCTGTCCCGGTTATTATATTACCTGATCCAGATACACACGCACATCTCTTCCCCATAATACAGCCCCTTAACACTGAAACTTAAAGGTACATGTGACAAATTTAATCAATATCGAGAAATGCAACATATTCAGTATTATTCGGCGATTTAATGCATGTTTACATCAAATTTCTGTTTAGATTTTAATATCAATGGGAGGGAATGGTAGAGTATGAACTGGCATGTGAAAATATGATTAATGTATTTTGATTAATTTAAAAACATTCACAATAAAGCTGGAAAGTAAAGCGAGATGGGAGGATATTTATGTAAATAAATTGTATTTTGATGATTAATTAGAACATTTAAAAGGAATTAGAGTGTAATTTTATTAATTTATAAATAAAGTAGGTGGATGAATGTATGATGAGAGAAGAACAGGGCATTGGAGAGAAAAGTATTAGTGCTTATGTTACATTTAACTACTTGCAATTCTTTGTACCATTTATATTGTCACTATCTGGAAGAGGGATGAATTATAACATCCTTTTCCTTTGCGTATAATTCATATCCGTTTTCTTTCCTTTTTAATTAAAATATTTCGCTGCTTTATTAATAGATAGTACATGAAATGTTTATAATATAGTTTATGACGTGTAAATGTCTATATGAAAATTCTGCGATCACTTCAATATAATAGGTAATATAAAGTCGTAACATTTTCAATGGGGCCACTATAAATTCCTTAGAAATTATACAGGAGAGCAAAATCGCATGAATGTAAGGACTTATAACGGTGTCTGGTGTGTTTATGGCTTCATATTTATATGTGTGTGTGAAAGAGAGAGACCAAGTTATTTTTGGAATTCTTCTTCATTTTATTCTTTTAGTTGAAGCCAATGAAAATTAAAGTAGTAGTTTGGAGACAAGAGTGGACGGTGCAGTTGTATAACTGATCCTGTAGTCCATAATCCTAAGGGTTTTGATATATGTATGTCAATACTTCCACATCTGACATGGTGATCCTTTAAATCCGAAAAGGTGTCCATATCAGACAGGGATGGTTCAATCCGCTATTGACAACATTAATATTGAAGGAAGTAATAAAATGTTCGGTTGGCCTGTGTGTGTGTAAAGATTTTTGCAAATTTTCTCTATGCCCCCATTTGGAAGGATAATATGGTTGTATAAGAAATAAATCGGGCCTCTCATCCTCGGTTTATAAGGCGATTTGTTTAAATTAATTTACATAATTTTTGAATAAATTTCCCCATGCCGGTCGCGATCATCATATACACTTTCTGTTCTGTTGGAAATGATAAATTCCCTTATTGATTCTAAACTAGATATCGTCGGCTATAAAATAATTTCATTATGTAAGGGAAAAGCAAAATTTTACTCGACAATAATTTCTGCTTTAATTTTAAGTGCCTACGATGGGAAAAAATACCTGTTGTAATTTTTTCTCAAATTGAATTATTTAGGGAAATTTTACGGAAAGTAAACATCTTTTATGTTTATAATGAATGGTGTATGTTGTATCTTTAAAAAAGGGGGAGAATTTTAGTCTTAAGAATCTGTATTTAAATTTATTTAAATATCGATAAATCCGATGCGGTTAGAGTTGATGTATAATCCATTTTCTCAATATTTTTTCCCTCTCTATAAAAACTTTGTAGATTTCTTTAGTGGACCGGATTTTATAGCATATTTTTTTAAAATTTAAATGAATTGATCTATTTGTTGGTATGGGGATAATATAAACTGAAACTGATCGATATCCTGTAGTAAAAATGAAACAACTTTAGTTCTACCCTCTTTTTATTCATTAATTTATTTTCTAATATATATATACGACAAAAACTGATATCTTTATTAAACATTTGTTTATTAGTTCATTACCTTATATTATATTTAAATCTAAAATCTATAATTTTTATTTATACATCAAATATATAAATATTTCTTTACAATTACTTTAGAAGCATTTTTTCCCCATTATAATTTTATGTTTCTTTTATTTCGGATGCATTTACACCGAAAATTCTTTATAAACTTAAAATATAATAAATTAGATTTTCACTTTTATGTACAATTTCCGTTTATCTCTTAAGAAATTCTTTTTTATATACATAATTTACTTTTTTTTGAGATTTATATTATCACAAGGAACTCAGTGCAGTGTAATTTTCCATTTGTTGTATCTATTTCTGGAAACATAAATCAGTTAGGAGGGAGAAAGGAAAATTAGAGAGAAATATACACACAATTATTTAAGTAAAAAGTGTAGAAAAGGAATCCTATTATTATTACCGCTACATTATATCACAATTATTTAAGTATGTACACCAATTCTCTTTTTTATTAACACATTAAAGTTGTGCACTGCACGTCGGTTTAGTAATTTTCACTTGTCACCTATGAGGTCTCCACGTAGTTTTTCGATATCGGCATCTGAGCACTTTTTTGAACGCTTGCCGGAACACTTTATTGAAAATTGTGTAAAATATCGGATTCACCATTGAACTGGCATAACCAAGCCAAGTGACCAAATCCATAACCCAATTATCTAAATTCTTATCACATTCATTGCAAAATGCCGGTAACAAATTGAGAATAAAGAATGGCGCCCAAAGGATCACGAATGTGAAGAAGACCACACCGAGCACTTTGGTCGCCTTTTGTTCCAATCGGATAATACGTCCATGACGGGAAGAGTTACGCGAAATAACACTCGAATTCCGACTGTGATGTGAGCGAATACTTCGCGTCATATTGGCCCCACTATTGTATGTGTAACGTTGCAAAAGACATGGTGATGAGGGATTCTTGTTGCGGTCTACCAGCTTACCGCCGGTGCCATGTCCATTTTGACGTAGCGTCGCTGATCGACGAAGAAGGAGCGGAGTTTTCTGATTACTTGGCGACTGGTTACTCAGCAAAGTTGTCTTTGTATTTCCAAAACTGGAACCTGAAACAGAGAGAATGGATTTTAGAGTAGATTTACGAGTTAAATAGAGAAAATACCTCTACGATGTCCCCTTCGGCTCTCCCATGTGACAACGATACTGTTAGATGACGATTCATTACTACCCGCTCTTGTCCTACTAATAATTGACGACTTTTTTATGGGCGAAATTGCTGGCGAAGAGCTCTGCTCACTCTCCAATGACAATTTATTGGCCACTTGTAATTTATCACTTGGTACAATTTTCACTTCGGCAGGTTTTGGTGGTGGTGATTTGTCGATTTGTTTGTCACCGAAATAGGGACACGTGCAAGGTGGTGGCAATGGGAATGATAGACTTTCTGTTGCTGTATCGGTGGAGCACCGATCATCGGATGATAATTCAACGGATCTCGTCTCATGGAAACTGCTGCCACGTTTCCTCCATCTGGGCGATGGACTCTCGTCTCTGGTGTCGCCTTCATGGAAAGTGGATGCACGTCGTCTTTTTGATTGCCACGGGGACGTGTCCGGAGTTAATAGAGATGAATGTGAATCAGCTAAACTGTCCCCTGATCTGGAAATAATTGAATTGATATGTCAATATCACACACATGTATAAGGGACTTATCGGCCAACTACTGTTATAAGGTTTCTCCATGTTCCTTTTTATTTTAATGCTGTGTTTGTGTATTTGGTTTGTAGAAATTTGTGTGGGAAGTGTGTTCGCAAATTATCGTTATTAAATTGAATTGATCTGTGTTTGAGTGGCACTAAAAGGAGTCCTTATATCATGAATTCAATGCTAAACCGATATGTGGTTGCATTAACTAACTGGCCAAATTAGAAACAAGCAACTTCCGGTCTTATAATTCTATTTATAGTTTACCGAACTATATTGTGCAATAGCAATTAATTAATTAATTAATTGTGCCTATTAATATTATTGGTTATAATATTGGGCTTTATGTAACACTCTTATAGACGAAAATCGCGGGGTGTATTATAATCGCTTTGGAAATGACGTGTAAAGTTTTTAATGTGTGTGTTTACTCACAGGTCCACTCGTCCGTTGATAATAATATGATTGATAGCTCTATTTGAACGTAAATATAGGAAATAAAAACGTATTGATGTGTTTTGTGTTCCTTAATTAAAGTGAGATGTAGATTTAATTGGCATTTCGGTGGGGACTAAAGGGTAATTGAATTTTTTTACCAGTATATATGTTCGCGTTATAATATTTTTTTTGCCATGTGTTTTATATTTGAAAATTTCCTGCACTGTCGCACTGTAGGTTCTTTGTATACACTGAAAAATTAATGATTGAATGTTGAAACATTGAAGAGAACATCTTCAATTCGTAATTGTTACAATTTGTCTCTTGAATTGTTTGCGTAAACGATTTCGTACACATAATCAATAATGTTTTTGTTAATAATAAAATGGGTATGCAATGTTAATAGAGGGGACTTTGGTATAAGGGCTCCGTTAGAAACGTTGAGTATAATACAGTATTTATAAAACGTTTATGCAATGTTGACTTCTTTCTTGAGTACGGTTTTAACGTCAATAATTAAGCGAAAAGAAATATTCTGCCTTTTGTGGTATGGGGTGGCCATCGTTTTGAATTATCGAGAATTGTTTTCCGTTTGTTTAACTTTTGAAACGATTTTCATGTAGCATTAGATTTTTTTCCAGCACCGATTGATATTGAATCGCTTTAGGGGCAACGACGATTTCGTGGTCAAAGAAAGAGGAAAATAGCGTTTATAGAGAGTGTTTTTTTTTGGGTTCCGTACTTACCCAATTTTGAGCGTGCTTCGTACGTTGTTCTTGGGCGGTGATGCATTCAAGTGTGAAGCGGCTTCAAGACCCCTGGACAACTTGAGCATTTCCGCCCCAAATTGGCCCAATGCAGACATTGTGCAGGGTGTGGGCTCTGATTCTTGTATCCACAGTTCATGTGTGTCAATTGTTGTTAATTCCGTGTCTGTGGAGGCGGCAGAATGGGGATGTTGTGGTGTTGTGGGTTTACCACTGTTAGCAGCAGTTTTTGTTGTAGCATTCAATAATTTTCGCCATGTACATCGACGTTCTAACACATAATAACAATTAATAAGTAATTAAATATGTTTGTTTAAAATTGAAGGAGAACATTAAATATCAATGAGAGGGTGGTTTTGAGAGAAGAGAGAAGTGTATTGTTTTGTATGTTTGTAGGAGTAGCTGAAGAGCTATGTGTGTGTCCGGAAGCTCGCTATAGCTCTCCACTCTATGTACTGCCGCTTGTAATAAATGGTATTTGCGAAAAATTCACTCCGTATTTCGTAAAAAATTTTGGGGCGGATATTTTTAAACAATGAAATAATGAAAAATTGCGTTGGAAATAAACAATGTTAATTTTCGTTATGAAATGGTTTTTTTGGTCGGTATTATACATTACCTATGGGGTTTTATATAACGTATTCTATTATTCATTCATTTGAACGTAAAATTGTTTATAGGTTGGTTGTAATTTTTTATATATTAAAAATATGATGCAATTTTGGTTGACCCGCGGGTCCATTCTTTTATTACTTACCATTATTTTAAATCCTTTTAATATTTCACTTGTTACTGTGGATTATTTGTTGTATTTTTTTCGCTGCAGGTAATGGAATTTCATTTATAATGTTGTAAGTGGTATGGTGCATGGAAGTTTAATAAGTTTTAAATGTAATCAGTGAGCTATTAACTTGCAAAAGCTTATATATACGAGTATAAGGGAGAATGGATGTTAGTTTTTCGTTTCCATATAGTTTCGCATCATATTCAAGTCATTAAACATTTAAAACTAATTATTTTGTCATTATTGGGAAGATTTTCTGTTTAAAGGCACTCGACTTTTGACGCATGTTTCTGAACTATTTTCTATTTTTTTTTGCTGTTCGAGAATTTGATAAATGTATGTGATATAGGAAAGGTTTTTTACCTAAAGGTGTTGAACTCGGTCCACCCATCCAATTACTAGACCAATCTGGCGTGCCCAAATTCTGTTTTTGATTTGCCAACAGGCGTACAGTCAGTGCATATGTCACTAACATAACAAGTAATGGTATATAGAAGCAAATAATCGATCCGATTAGTTTGTAAAGTGGATCGGGTATTTGGCAGGTGCCGTCGATTATCAAACTGCCCTGGTCCTGTGAAATAAAAATGAAAAAAAAACTGTGGTGATACTTCGACTTTGGGTGTTGGGGTGGTAATATGATGGTAGCAATTTAAAATGCGAACCAGTTCCCCATTAGTATAAAATATACGTGATTTGATTTTCATGAGACGAAAATCTATTTGCATTTTGGAATATGAGGCCCTTCCATATAACACACACAGATAGTGCTTACCTTTGAATACATTAAAGATAATGGCAGACTCATTGCAATTGATAATAACCAAACGAATACGATTTTCAATGTAACTCTTCGTCTAGACTTATTACGACCGAATTTCATTGGATATCTTAATGATAGATATCTATCTACACTGATTGTGCATAGATGCATTATGGATGCTGTACAAAATAATACATCTAAACAGATCCACGCCAAACAGTAGATTGATGGTAATGGAAAATACCCTGTAAAGAAAATTTTAATTAGGAAGGACGACAGTTTGGCTTTGTTAAAAATTATACAGAGAAAGATTAGGGGAAACTGTGTTTATGTATATGATGATGGTGTGTGTGTGGCTTGTACAATTAAAGCAGGGTAAATTAGAAAAGTTGTATATATATAAATCGAATTTTTCCTTTTTTTTATGGATAAATGTCGTCGGTGGAATATAAATTGTTTTGTTTCTGTGTGTCGTGT
Organism: Silvanus unidentatus; assembly: GCA_963930825.1. Classification (NCBI taxonomy): domain Eukaryota; kingdom Metazoa; phylum Arthropoda; class Insecta; order Coleoptera; family Silvanidae; genus Silvanus; species Silvanus unidentatus. The sequence continues at coordinate 5,760,671 of OZ005758.1, forward strand.
ACTTTGACGTTGGGGAAAATGGGGTACGTTTTTTCTTCTCGAGAGTTATAAAACTGGGTGAAATTGAAGTGATGGTTCCAGGGGGCCACGTTCTTGTGATTTTTATATTTGTCGATATATATATGTATATATTTTTCTCGTCTTCTTTTCCGTTAATTTGTTTCTTCTAATTAGTGTTACAGCTGGTGACCGTAAAATATAATAAGGAGGGGCAGTTTGAACTTTTACTGCTATAAGCAATCATAAACATATACGGGGTAAATTTTCTAATATACACAATTTGTTTTCCTTCTCTCTTATCTAATACAACATTAATAATAAAATATAAATGCTCGTTTTATGTATTATAAATATATATATATAGAATCAGGCAATTAATTTTGTTATTTAATTAGAATTTATGTACTTTGCATTATTATCATATCATTTTGGATGAAAATAAAATTTAATTAGGGAAAACCAAACAGCGAACGCGAATGTGATGGGGGATTTTTAATAGTTCTATAGCCTGCTGTAAAAAGCGCCAATTATTACATAGTTAATTAAGTGATAATTGTAATTGATTAATTGTTTGATTAATTATGGAAAATATAGTGGCAGCAGAGAGGATGGATTTGGTTAGAAATAAGTAGAAACAATGCTGGGGTGTGGGATGGGCTTGACGTTTTACCCGAAAGCGCCCCTAGATTAAATTATACTATTAGAATGTCAAAGTTAACAAATTGAAAACTGTTTTCCATTGCTATATTACTGTACATTTCTGTGTGCGTGTGTATAGAAGGAAAATATAAAGCGTTGTGTGTGAGGGAATGGTTTGGATAACGCACCCAAACTTTCTATTCACCCTCTTTTCAGTTTATTTATTATCTCTACACAGTCGCATTAGTTGCATTGCTATTTCTCTTTCAATATCTTTGTGTAGTATTATATACATATATATATATTTTGAAGTGAAGAAGGAATTTTATTTATAAAAGGGCATACTTTATGTACGTGTATATACCTACATTTTACCTTGTCCAAACGATTCGTAAAGGTATATTTATATACTTATTGTAAGAGGAAAATAAAATACACTAGTACAAGACCGATGAGTTGACTCAAGGAAACTCTTTAGAGAATAAAAATGTTCGAGAAATTTAGAAATATGTGCATAATGCGAATAAAATAAATGTAATAAATTATTTACGCTTCGAATAAGACAAGGGAAATATGTCACAACTGTTTGGAGAGGCAAAAGTTTTTTATTTTATTATACCAATGTTTCTATGTACGAATTGGAACCCTGAAACATGGTTGTAGCGAAATTAAATTGAACATCAAATTGTATGAACTTGTCTTATATATAATGCAATGGATAATTATTTAAAATTCCAAAAGGATGCTTTCCTCTACATTTTTAAAAACCCAATGCAGAAGACAGAAGTTGTGTCTAAACTTTCTTCAATCTTCTTTTCAAGAGAAGAACTAATAAATTTTTTATGATACCGTGTAGGTGTATAGTATAAATCTCTAAGTCATATAGAATTTTTCTGAGATTTCTTATATAACTTTAGATTGATGTGAATTGAACAAGCAATGTGTAGGTATATAAGAGATAAGTTGTTAGTTGTTCCCTTTTGTAACAGGGGCAATTCCTTTAAGCCAAGTTAATGAAATTGTACATCATATATAGAAGTCGATAAATTTCTTGATAGCTTTTTTATATAGTTGTGTCGAATTTATTTATTTATTTATTTTTTTAATGTTTTCTTTTTCCCAATATCTAAGGGAAACTATATTGAACAAATCAGTATGTTGATGTTGTTGTGTCTCTGGTGCACGATTTTTTTTATCTTATATCTTTTTTGCGTTCTGATCAAAGTAAAATGTATAATCCAATTTTTCGAAATGTATAAGCGCATACAGGGCCGGGCCTATAGATCATCTATTTGAAGAGCAATTGAAAATAATTCAAAGCGAACTGTTTGGGGCCGTGCATATAATTCAAGAGAATGGCCCAAGAGAAAATTGATGATGGTTGTCCCCGGTTTTACGAACCCAATTTCCAGTGTCCATTTATATACATATCTATAGATTTGTATTTGTCTGGATGGGCGGGGTGTGTGAGGGGGTTGAATTGTACTTGAAAATGTATATCGGATGGCACTTGAGGGCCCACTAAGACCGTCTCTGAATACTGCTGAGCCTAACAGGAATGTCAAGTGTTCCTCTGTAACAATCTATTATATGCCACTTAAAGGGTGGTAAATTTGTTGTTTGCACATTTTCCTACACACGATGTGTTCGCTTCCAATATGAGTTATACATATAGGAAAATGGGCAAAGAGGGTGTCTTTTATTTTTCTTTTTAATTAAATACATTTTCTGTCATTCAAGTGATAGATAAGGCGTGCTTTTCGTTTTAATGAACGAACAGGTTTTCTCTTGAATTTTCCTAATTTATTCAAAGTGATAGTAGTTGAATTTGCGTTAAATAATGTGCCTGTCATGAATTAACAAATCTTTAATTCACGTCTTTTTCTCGGGGTTTAAGAGACAAGTGAATGGAATTTTTTTTTCAATATTACGATTTGGATCGTTGTGGGAGTAGTTTGTGTATGCCGTGTGGGTGTGCTGGGCGCTCATCAAAGAAGGGATATACGGTCTGTTTTCCTGTAAAATACATTAGTGCCAACGGCAAATGATCCCAACATGTATCTTATAACCAAGAAAATGTGTGCCTAGATTCTCCAAAATTTCATGATCAATGATTTTCCAATATATGTTAAGCTATCCGTTGAGTGGGTTTTTATTGTTTTTTATCTCTGATTTCAATGTGGGAAAGAGCTCTCTCGGTATATGTGCTTGTGGAAAATAATAAAAAGAAAAAATGTTAAATTGTAAGGAAAATAAGTGTGGGTTTTAAGAGTATATGTTTGTTCTAAATTTGTAACGTGGAGGAAATTTAATTTTCCTTATTTATTCTACATCTAAATATCAAGTGACATATAGAATAGTAGAGAAAAACAATTTTTGGATAATGATATGAAATTGCATTAGAATCATTAGAATACATCATGTAATATAAGTAAGTTTATAATATTGTTTGTTGATGGTGTAAAAATTTCGCTTTGTCGCATTATGCCAAAGAAACTCTTCAATTCACGCACAGTAGAGTTCAACAGTGAAACTTTTTCAACTTCTCATTTAATAATAAAATGTCTGTTTTTGTTAAAAGAGTTTAAAGTTTTGTTAAAGTTTTCACTTTGATATTGTGTGTTAATAAAATCAGTTAGACAAGATTTTTGAATGTTAAAGAGTTGGTTTTTAAGACATTAAAATATTGGTTATTTATACAGACAAATTCTATATATAATATAGTATAATAATACTTTGATAGTTAATTGATATTTCAAGTGTAATCATTTATTAAACGGTTTTTTTAATATTAATCTTATTTTCTTTAAATAGACTTTTTTATTGATCACAAGTATATTTCCAACTAGTTATACAATAAAATATTAAACATTACAAAAGAAGGTCAAGTTTCTGCATCTTTAACTACCACCTAATTTCGATTTACGTAATATATTGGAAAAGAAAGGCAAAAAGTTTCAGGAAAATATATTCATACATTTTTGAGATAGATATACTCGTAACGGGCAATGGCAATGTGCCTGTACGGTTTTCAATCTTTGAATCCGTATTGACAGACCGTTTTGAAACCATCATATTTAAATGTCGCTCTATAGTACCATATGAACCATATGATGGAAATCGTTATAATAAACCCCTTGTTGGCACACCTTGTGCGATTGGAACGATTGGCAAGCAATATATTGGAATAAAGTGTGTTTTTTCCCTACATTTAAAGGGAAATCTTCTTACATACGTTCGACGTACATACACAAGACGTATATATACGTGTACGTTATTTATAAAGCAATAGAGTTGCTGCTTGGAAAATTATAGACTGTATTTGTAGAAGTGGGTAGAACATGGGAGTCATAAAATGATTACAGTTGCTATTTTTGTCAATTTTACACAATGACAATAATAAAATGTGTGATGGGTGGAAATGTATTATAAATAAGGGTCGACGCAAATGTGGGTAGAGTCTTAGATGCTTTGTAAAGGGCTGCTTTTTTCTGCAATTTATGCTGTTGACATCTTTTCTGGCCGTAATCCAAGTGTATAATATTGTAATTGTCATATTACTGTTTATTAAATCCAAACAGAGCATGATAGAGGGACAATGGTGAAGTTTCTGAGTGGTGATTTTGTGTGTGTTTTGAGGGAGTGTGGTACCCAGAAAAAAAATAATCCCATTGATTGTAATGCAAATTTCTGTTTGGCAATTTTCGTTTTTATTGAATTTTTTTTTATCGCAGGTGAGTGTTTCCCATCGCCTTTCATTTTCTCTCGAAACTGTTTACAAGTTTTATTAAAATCCATTTTAAGTTGAATTTTCTTTCATCATCACATGATATGTTTGTTACAGGATTATTAAAATTCATTTTGACGAAAGAATAATAATATAAATGGAGGCTCTCTTAGCGGGTATACTCTCCTTCCATTTTAATTGAATGTTGTAGTTTGGGAGAGAGAAAAGGTGATGGTGTGTATGTATATATTGTTGTGAATTAGTTATTTTATGTTGGGGAAACACTAATTTCATTCCCCCATTATATGATTCATAAATTAATATGAATATATGATAGGAAATTTAATAGAACATGCCTAACCCCCATAATACATTTGTATATGTGTATTATGGGGTTGCAATGTAAAAGTTTTGCGTGTTGTACGATTTCCTAACAAAGTGAAATTGTTATTAAGCTTGTCCGAGTAAAAAAAGCTAATTTACCTCCTGCCAGTTTAATTTTTTTATTTGTTAAATAAAATGAAGTTTATTAATGAATTCAAGGGGTTGGTCTGTTTTATATTTCTCGGGGCACAAAAGGGTATTTTTCAGTTTGTGACCCTTGCAGAGAGACAGACACACATAGAGTGCACACATTGTGTGTGTGTCAAAATCATGATGAAATGTATTAAGTGTGGATTTGAGATAGTTTCGCCTTAGGATTAGCGTTAAATTGCTAGATTCCAGCATCCAACTCCCACAATCTCGTCGTATTCGTCTTGTGGGGATAGTGTTTTGTGATTGCCAACATGACGACCGCCACTAAATCTTATATAATATGTATATACACTTGGGAAATGGATAATAATAGGGGGAATGATTTGAATTTAATTCCCTAGATGATATGGTTTATTTTCTTTAAATTAACCGATTGTTTTTCTCATTTTTGTTTCAGGTGAGTTTTGTCGAAAAGAAAAAGTGCTTCCAATCTGTGTAAGTTTTATGTTTGTAATTTTACGAAAAAAAAAATTGCTATCGTTATACTGGGTGTCAGCGGTCCCCCATCTAATAATCGATGCATTTAATTTGAATAACCGTAAAAGGAGGGCGTTTTGTCTTCGAAATTTAGACAACCACCTCGTCACACCGGCATTTAAATTGCCTAATTTCCCGTTAGTGTCTAAATGGAAACTCTGGCCCTGTAACTGGTCCCATTCAGTTGGAAAACAATTATGATTAATGTAAGTGTGCGAATAGTAATTGTGGGATATATGCCCTTGGATATCAAACAATGTTACCAGGAGGCTCTTTTATAATGTATTTTTAGAATTGATAAAAGTGCTTTTGAACCAAAGGCGCTTTCTTCTCTTCCATTTGCTGTGTGCTGCAATGTCGTATATAGCACTGATGGTGTATGTCTCTCTCTCTCTCGAAAATTTTAGCTAGTTCAGTACAAAAAACTTTTCAATTTATTTCATTTGTGCCCTTAAGCACGATTTACAAGTTTTCAAGACCATAATCAAGAGTACTTCTTAATTGTTCACTTGAATTTTTCAATGGCCAAAAAAGAAACTAAAAACGTATACCTATATATACTTTTAATTTTCCATCGTCGTATGGTTCGTATTTTTCTTTTTTTCGTTTTCTTCGTTCGTTGTGTCTCGTTAAATATGGGAATGGAATTGGAATAAGTTAATAGTAGGAAGGGTATATGTGGGTTGAATCGGATTCGGATTTAAATATACCAAAACCAAAACTGATGACAGCTTAAATAAGCTCGAAGGTGGTGAAGTGTTAAAAATATTAATACAAGAGTTTTCCATTTAAACTCTATATATAGCAGGGTGTTATAGTTGAATTTTGGCTTGTATGATTTATTAATCGTTGACCTATTAACCTTTGGTAGCGCACTCTCTAAATATATTTATTTGAATAATAGATATTTCGTTGGTAGGAGCACACTGTCGAGGGGGTCAAATTCATACTAAACCCATCACTTATTTATAAAACATCGCATTTGATGTAATTCAAGCTTGACATATTTTTTATTAATAAATCCCACACCACACCATCATGCCAGCAACTATAAACACGGTTAAATCTATATCTAATCTTGGGTTTCAGATGTACGTGATTGAGGGCGAAAAGTATTGCATTTAGTTTATTTTTAATAAAATTTTTGTTAACAAAAAAGAATTGTTTAAATAAGGACGACAGCGCGGTCGTGAATATGGATGACGGGTCGGTTCTTTGCTTTTTTTATTATCTATCTTTTTATGTGTCTAAAAAGACTATAGGCAGATGCATGTAGGTGTTTGTATAAGTGGTGATTTTCGGAGCTGATGCAAATAAAACCCTTGAGACTGTTAAAAAAAACTTCATGCAGCAACGTTTTGCACGTGCTTATATCGTAAGTAGTACATTTAAACAATCCAATTATAGCACCAGGTCATTTTCTATTGCGTTTATGTAGATAGTTTTCTTTATGGGCCCTCGTTTTGGACGAAATGAACAGGTGAAGTGTATTAATGATATTGTATTTAAACTTGACAGATAGGCTACATTCTGCAATATTTCGTTTTTTTTTCTTGTTATTTTTAGTGTTTCTTCTCATGTTGTGTGCGTGTGTCTGTGTGTGTTTGAGTTTCAGAAATTTATATATGGTTTGTGTCATGAATCTATATTTATGTTTTTCAATTCTAGAAGTGATGGTATATACCCATATTTAATCGAATATTTATATGTTTTTGCGATATTTACTTCCACTTGAATTAGATGATTAAAAAGGGAGGTCTATGACAGGTTTTCTCTTAAAAACCAAATTGTGGTTCGGGTTCTTTTATTACGAATTTTGAATTTTAATTATCGATGATTCAATTAAAATGATTGGTCAGTATAGTGCAACTGTGATTTAATGGAATTGTTCATCATCGCGTGTAACATATATTCAGTTAATGGCATTATCTGTTTTGTTACCAGTTTAATGAAACGTGTCTCTTTAGGGAGGATTCTCTGTGCGTTATCAGCACTTTTGCCTTGATAAAAAAGCCACCAAGCACATTCACATTACAAAATAAGTTTGGTGTAAATATGGCATGAATTACCGTAATTAACATCTATGTATACCTGTATGTGTATGGGGATTAAATCGAGGAATTTATTTGATATATGTATATTGTTAAATTAAGGTACGTTCATAGATATTGTATATGGTCTTTGCTATAAATTGATTGGTGATCGTGTAAAAGATTTTGTCACTAGAGGGTGAGATTTTTCTTGAAATTCATTCAATTGGCAGGGGGTGCATGCTTTGATGAACGTGAATTTATGTATGTGTATTGTGTGGAGAGTAAACACTTTTGTTTACATTTGTTTACAGTTGACAGGACATAATACACAAATATACAAGCACCCCAATCAGGATCGTAAGTGGGATATATGAATGGGTGTCTGTAGTGTGTGTGTTTGTGTGACTTTAACAGAGGAAACTTACCACGCACTAAAGTAAGAATCCCTAAAGGCATAACTAAGATAGCGACCATAAGATCGGTAATTGCTAAAGACATTAAAAAATAATTGGTCACATTTTGTAAACGTCGCTCCCAACAGATCGCTAAGCAGACTAAGATGTTGCCCGCAGCTGTACCAATAGCCAGTCCAATAGCCGACAAGGCCCACCAATTATTTAATTGTTCCTCATTTGTTATTGAATAATTGGCACTGATGTTGTTGTTGTTGTTGTTGTAATGGTTGCTTGTGTTATATAGTAAAATTCTAGTGTCGTAAAAGACTTTCTCTTCCATCTTATTCCTGTGTGTGTCCGAGAAGTCGTGATTAAGTTGAGTGTTGAAAAGAATAAATTGAGCAACAGATTTTTGTGGTTGGCGCTTTATTTACTTATTGAGATTGTGTTTTTCTCAAATTAGAAAAAAAAATTTCCTTTATCGTTGATTAATGTGTATATTTTCATTTCACGTGATAAATTACTCATATTGTTTGTGTTAAAAAAATTTCACTGGTCTTGTAGGCTGGTATTTTTCGTATTCGCGGTATGGCGCATTAACATAACACACCACACAACTATTCTTAGGTTCGGTGTTTTTTTTTCAACAGTTTTCCACACAATGTTTTATAAATTTAGATGTCTATTAACATTATTTATTCGCGTGACTTGATTGAATTGAAATCGTTTCCTTGCTGTACAAATTACCGTTCAAATAATACATAATTTTCAAATTTTAGCCACTTGCTCGATAATTGTTGTTGTGTTGAGTTATAGATTTATGTTTTAGACTTTTTTTAGTTTTAAGCGGTTTAAGAAAGAAAAACAGCATAAATGGAATAAATCATTTGGAATTGCGTTTTAGGTTTTGTTGGTTCTAATACTGCTTTTGCGTTTTTCACCATATTCTAATGAAAATACAATTTAGATGTTATTTATGTGTGTGTGTTTTGTAATGATATAACATTTAAGGCCATTAAACTAATAGTAGGAAGGAACATATACATATATAGAGGAATGGGCCGGTCTTTCTCTTTCCCTAAATTGCTAATGATTATTGGGCTTTCGATATTGTTACAATATGCGGTAAAAATCGATTTAGTACCTTCGCCGTAGTTTTTTAAATATTAAAATCGCGCTTAATCCAATGGCTAGTAAATATGTGAGTGAAATTTGTCTCTAGTGGAGCTGAACGCATTACTATTGAAATTTGCGGAATACAAGAATGGAAATATAGTAATGGTACATAGAATACAATGCTGGCACTAGTGATTTATGCTGCGATTAATTACCGCACAACCTAGACTTGATCACTTTGGCCGTTTCTCTTCCTCTGTTATAATAATTGTTTTCAGGGTGGTCTGTTTATTGTGTATTATTTTCAAAACAAAAATAAGCCCCTTATTCATGAACTGTACATGTATTGATATATCAAATAAGTTTAAATAATATTTTTATTGCTATTGATTTTAAATTGGCAATGGTAGCAGAGAGTTGTATAATTGTGAGGAAATTCGCAATTCTATTTAAAGTGGACTGTTAATTAATTTTTCAGCACCGATGTTTTAAAATGCAAATGAAAATCAAATAGTTTCGGCTTTTTGATATTGGTTAAATTGAACTTTAATTTCCACTGGATGGTCATTAGAATATAATTGAATATTTAACAGTGTAATTAAAATAATAAAAAAAAATATAAACCAAAACACAAATCGATTTTCGGAATAAACTTTAATTATTTAATTAAAACTGCTTCACTTCACTTTATATTGTAAGGGATAAGAACGGTGTTACTAATTAAAAAATCGACCATAAAACACACAACTGTTAAAGTAATTAAGTAATTTTTTGTAAGATTTGTACGAAATGGGCACCTGTGGCGCGCTCATGTATTTTCTCAATAGAACGTAAACCGGCGAATGGGTTCATTGTTGGTGTGCGTCGCGACGCATCCTACCGACGCGACGACATGTGTGTCACTGGTACATGGTTGTGTTGTGAAGCGTCGAACGAGGCAAGAGAGCTCCATAGTAGCGTTCTCTTTCCTGCGTTGATGTGCAAAAGGAAGGAAAATTTTCGGTATGGTACGGTTTTCGGAAAATGAACACTGGAAAAAGTCCACCCAGCAAAGTGGGTGAATGATGGGATGTATATGCGCTTGCGTTTCATTTGCACTGTTCTTAAATCCACCGCCATCATACTGAATTGACGAGTCCATAAGGTGGCCCATATTGTCCCACAGTTACACCAGAAGAGAAAGCGCGAAGAAACTTTGACTATAACATGTTGGCCTAGGTTCAGGAAGTACTTTTGCTGCTGTATAACTTTTTTGATTTTTTTTTGGCTTTTATTGTTTCAACATGGAGATTAAATTATTGCTAGAATAAAAAATTTTGCGCTAGTATAAAAATCACCAGCGAGTGCTTTCAGCAGAAAATAAAATAATCACTAGACTTTTCTTAGAAGAGTGCACAAGCACTTGGTGTGTGTTGGAGAGCTTTAGTTGTTCGTGGAGAAAAAGCTCGTGGAATATTAATGGAAATCATTTCACCTTCGGATAACTGTATTAAAATTTTAACAAAGGAGAAAATATGTTTCTCATTTCGTGTCAGTTTTCATGACAACATATATGCAGAAATAATAAATGCCGTTTTTTCTTCTATTTCTTATATACGAAAAGGTGACTTAATTATAATGGCATATACGTACGTTGTACAATATACATATGGTGTAGGATGTGTATGAATTATTTATACATTTTTAGTGAATGGTATAGGTAATACTCATTATGTATAATTGTTAGTTGAATATATGTACCACATAAGTTACTTCGTATTGTCAACATCGATTTGTCTTGATTATAGGCACTTGCAGCAGTGTACGATAAAAGATAAGAAGGAAATAGATCGTTCGAATAAGAAACTTTACTTGATTTTCAGTAAGAGCGGAGGTCTTAGTGCTATTCATTCAAGTTTTAGTATTTTACCGTATTGTATTGTGTGTTATTTACAATGGAAATAGATAATAATGAAGTGAGAAGGTGGAACGAAGGGGGGCCACCAAACATTGCCCGATCGAATGTGTTGGAATATTAAATTAGTGCACAGCTTAAAAGCTTCCTTTCTAGTAAACAATCAAATGCCATTAGGTTGATCTTTTATTGTGTATACATACTGTGTTTATTGTAGGTATTATAATACGAAAATGTGATAATCGAGCCGAAACTTTTCACCTATTTTGGTAAGGAAAGTGAAACATGCGAAACTTTTTCTGGTGGCTACTATTGTGTTAATCAAGTATTAACAAAGGAAAAATCCAATCTAGAATTTCTTGGATTTCGCTTTTCGGTGGGCGGAAGAGACAGTCACCATTTATTAACAAGCCGAGGACGCCAATTAGTGCTAAACATAAGAAATGAGGATCAAAGATTTATGGTGTGTGTTGAGACATTGAGACTGGGAGGATGGGGGTGGGTTTAGACAGTGTGTTAATTAATATGAGTCGAATCAAACACATTTCATGAAGGAAATGTAAATAAATCGTATAATGTCAATAATATTGACCACATTACGAATGCGAATATTATTAACTAGCTGCTGAAATGATAAAAGCGGCTTGGAGGCATTAAATTCGCAATCTTGAGAGAAAATTTCATAAGTCACAATCTCGGATAGATAATCTCTCTTGTGTATATGGGGCCACAAAGACTGTTTATAGTTTCTTATTAACAATTTTGATGGTTGTGTTGTTGTGTGGTGAATTAAATGCGCTCGCTGAATTTATGCTGTGTGTGTGTCTGTGAGCTCGTTGTGAGTTCTTCCGATCTTAATGATTTATTTTAAAATCCATTGAGATAAAAGGGGGAGCACAATAATAAGATGGGACGTAGAGCGAAAGAGAGGAGGCAGTTTGGGAATTCGTTTACAAGATGGGGGGCCCACACAAAGTAATTTCAAATATACGGAGTATGTATAGAATGGTGAGAATTCAATCAAAGTAAACGACACCAAAGTTCACATTTTAACGATAAACTCACATACATACCATACGAGTATAGAGTACATTGATTTTGGTTTGGTGTATGTATAAGATGTGGAATGATCTTCTGTGATATATAAACTTCCGAAACAAGTTCAAAGTGAAGTTTCGAATTAGGAAAGTAGTGGTTTAAAATTAAGAGCACATTCCGGAGACCGAAAAATAACACAATTGGGTGAATGGGTGTGGGGTTTGCGGGGATGTAACGCTTAGAAAGAGTGTATGTGTGTCAATTAAATCAAAGGAAGTTATAGAAGGTGACTTGTTAAATAATAAATGTTATCTTGACCCTACGTTGGGTCCTTTGTTATATTGAAAATTTAGTGTTTGGTTTCATACTACAAATATTTCCTCAACGGTGCAATAAATAGAAATTATCCAACAGCAGCTAGGAACTTTAGGGGGGTACCAGAAGAATTACCTGGTTGGAATTAAATTTACTCGCTTGTGTGTTCATTTAGTTCATTAAAATGTTTATTTAAGTATATAGTTCGAACAAAGCCTTTAATTAAAATAAACCATTAGGAAATGCAATAAATAAAATTTCCAGTCTTTTCAGAAAGTCAACATTGAATATAGAAACAATTATAGTGTTATTGAAAGGGAGATAAACTTTTGAGAACGGATTTCATCTAATTTATTATTTACATTATAAAGAAAATGTAAGTAGGTACTCGTATTCATTATAGCACATAATTTTGTAAACTTGTTATTTGTTGAATAATTATGTTTTGAAAATTTGGAGAAATATGATTCTTTATTCTATAAGTTAGTCGATAAAAAACTTTCAATGTGGATTTTCAGCTTGTTCCCGAATTAATTTAAATAAATTCGAGTGTTTAATAAATTATTGAGCTTACATTGCAAAATGTTAATTAAAGGTAAATCAACATTATGTCTCTCCTTCAGTTACCCATATTATTAAATAAGTTACGTTTATGTCATTACCGCATTTTTATGTTTTTTTTTTCTGTATTCCGCTTTCAGATGTACCTAACCCACGCACCGCTATAGTACAATAGGAGCTTAAATTAATTTAATATGTTGTGGAAATTCATTCAAGTTTCTCTCTGTGGTGCTCTTAAATGAAATTTAATGGAGGTTTTTAACTAAAATTTGTTAAATTAATACTTAAAAGCGAATTAATAATTAAAATAATAATGTGTACGGAGAAGGTAGGTACTTGATGAAAGTTAAAAAATGAATGACTTTTATTAACACAATGTACTCTTTGCTTTTGCCATATACTTGACAATTGCAGCGTATATAATGGTGTTTTTAAAATGCCGCATTTTGGCAATCATTTTGCTCAATTTTAACGTGTTAAACCTGAGGCGGTTCTCTGTTATGATTACGTTAAAAAAATTCGGTTGTACAGGTGTGGAACACCCTTGAATATTCGGCAATGTGGTCTGTTATTGTTAGAGATACGTATACGTTTCCCATTTTAACCATTCTCTCGTTACTGACTGCCAATGAATTTATTACGTTAATAAAAGATGTAAAGCTGTTCTCACGTTTTCCAACGTTTTCAAACTGGCTTTCTGTTTGTATGTGAAAGTGGAAATATATTATGTATTCATCTAATTTTAGTTTGAAATGCACATTTTATTAAAAAATTCGGTAACGTAAGGGGAGGCACCACACAACAAGCAAGTGAAATTTTTATTAAAACACTGTCATGTATAGATCAAAGGGAGCAGGATGCTGTATGCACTATTCAACTTTGGAGTATTCAGTGAATTCAATAGATTTTAAGTAAACGGTGCTTAATTGAAGGTATTTCAGACTTGTATAAAGAGGTAAGATGGTATAAGTTTGCGGTAGAAAATATTGACTTATACATTCTAGTTTAATGTTTCGGTTTTACTAACCAACGAAAGTCACGTACCGAATTGTTTGGGAAAAACGAATAGATGGAAATATCTAACAACACACAAAGTTGCACAACAAGCATTTTTATAATAAGTTTGGAATAAAATAGAGAAGACATTTGGAAGGTAGGAAGGTTGTTTAAAATTTGCCATGTTTCGTAATAAAATAAGAGAATTGTTTGTAATAAAATGTCGCAATAACTGATGCTTTCAAGACATTCAGATTTTAAGTCACACCATCCTCTCGTCCCACCATCAGTAACGTAAATTTGCAAAGTTTTAGTTTGCATAACACAAGACTAATTAAACGTATATATACAAGTTTCATAAACTTTTTGACATTTAATAAATTCCACGAAAGGGACAATTTTTTATACCCTATAATGTTGGTGGTGGTGTTGTGGGTTGGATGCTAATTACGCAAAAAATCTCATTAAAATGTTAAATAGACGACAATAAAATTGGTTTTTATAGTGTGTTGTACTTTATATTTTAGCCAGTTTAATAGGGGTAGTTTTTATAAAACATTTTTTATTAGTCGCCCACGTGCTTGTTTACATTATTACATGGTTTAACTGTTAATATTTGTAACGTATATATACATAAAATGGAAACATAAAAAATTAAGCTTATGTCAACTGAAACCGACCGAATATGTGGGAGTTTTCTATAGTCGTTTTGCATTTTAATTGAGTTGAAAGGCTAGTTAAGGTTTTTAAATTGAAATTAAAATAAACTATATAAATGTATGTACGGTTCAACGAACAGGAATTGTTCAATAATCCATCTACCTAGGACCAAGCATTATTTGTTCGTCCATTTCCCATTCAACTGGAAAACAATCAGCCAATTATAAATATTGTTATAGGGTAGTTTTTTCGCATTAATTTAAGCCATTTGTTATTATTGTGGTCTGTTCGATGTAAAATAAATTAATTAAAGGGACATTAATGTGTGTGTAGGAGGTGCAAAAGAAATTTGCGGCAAAAGTTAAACTACATAAAGTGTAGTTGTCAGTTGGGCGAGTGATAAATTGTGAAAGGTTCTTGCCAGTTCTTGTAGTGATCAGTCAATAAAGGCAATAAGTCTTTGGAGACTATTACGACAAATAAAAAGAAATCCAAATCACTTCTAGTGAACTAATTAACAGTTAGTTTTGGTCGATTTCTTTTTGTCAGTTTAATGAGAGGAAAACATTGGAGAGGCGAATTTTCCTCTTGGCTTTAGACACTTTCATATAGGAATATTTATTGCATGCAATTTTATGATAATGCAAGGTGAAGACGGTGTGCGGAAGACAAGGTGTTAGGTGTGTGTGGGTATGTTGTGTTTTTCCTTCAATTCCTCGAACCTTTGGGGATAATGGAGTGAATAACCCAGACATTTTGGAATTTGCATTAGATAATAAATCAATTTAAATGACAGTTTTCACACAAAGATATGTCAGTTGTTAAGTGTCTGCTTGTAATAGATTGCTTAGGCCCAGTTTTCTATTTTCTAACCGTCCAGCAGCAGCAAACCAACCATCTTCGGTTCAATATTCGTTTCGAGTTTTTATTAAAGGGCAGCAGAAATTGTGTCCTGAGTCTTGTCATATTTTTTTTCTTAATGGGTGGACTGTGAAATGTTTTGCTTTTAAACTAATTTTATAGTCGCTTAAATTAATTAGTGTAGTCAGATGATTTGTTAATTTGTCCGCCTTTTGACTAGAATTAAACATAATCTTATTTGCTGTGCTGTGTGCACAAGCGAAAAAAGGGAATTTAATAAGATTTTTTTTCTTTTTGTTTCAGGTGAGTCTGGTGGAAACGTTAATTAAGCCTCAAATTTATGTAAGACGAATAGTTAAGTTATTGCCAACGTAGGTATAATTCGTTTCAGTTAATTTTTTTCGCTCTGTGTTTAAATAGGCTCGAATTCATAAAAAATAATAAACCGGTAATTGGTGAAAACGAATTGAAAATTTCCGGTTCATCTATAAATAGATATATAGTATAAATTGGGACATTATAGAAGTGAACTAAACCGAATAGTTAAATAAATTTTAAAATGTCTTTGCATTGCGCCTATCAAATTACATCTTTTGTTAGCTTTTAATAAATTTGCCGCACATTATATTAAAACATCGATTTAAATGTATAGTTTAGTACTATATATAGAGTAAAGTTGATGATTTTCCATATTGTGCTCTTGTGCGAGTCTTCGAATAAAATCGATATTTTAAGTGGTTTTATGGGGTAGATTTAAAATGCTTATAATGCACATTCTTAGTCTTTGTTTTGGGTATGTACATGTAAAAGTGAAACGTCTCCAACGATATTCTATTTTAAGAGACAACTCATTTTTGATCTTTGCTCACATGTTTATTTAATTAGTTTCTACCTGAGATTATTTTCGCACGAAAGAGCCGAAAATCTGGGTAGATAAGCAATTTTTTCTCGTTAATGTTTTGGTGGAAGGTAGATGTCACATTTGGGGGATATTAGAAAAATTTTAAAAAACGCGTAATGGTGCGGAAACAAGTTGAAAATGAAGCTAAAAGTAAGAGATAATTAATGTCGACATAGAATGCTTTGTGTTGGAAATTAGAATAGAACCGCTATTTATTCACCCAGTCGTAAGGGTTAACGTTTTTAAGTTGAAAGCGATATTTTCTATGCCCCATTTCGGTAAAAATATTCCCCGATGGTCATACAATACGTCAATAATAAAATGAAAAATGTGCAAAAATAAATCTTGAAGTCGAACCATTATATTGATTAGAAACATTGTGTTCACGTGTATTTTTTTATTTTCAAGAATCGATATTGTAGGCAAGATCAATAGTATTTTATTTGAAGAAAATAAAGTGGATATTAGATATAAATTATCGATATGAAATGTAACGATGGCGAAGTACTTACAGTTCTTAGGATATTTATTCAGAAAATTAATTACTTTCTGCTGGTCGATCGTGGACCGGAAAAGTCAATAATTTATTTCTCTTCTATAAAGGAATTGGAGGAACAATTGATGATAATTTTTTTTCTTTCAATTTCCAAGCACTTTGACACTTTGGACGTATATAATTGTGTATGATATTGTTTTGGGTCCGTTGAGAATATTTCTTTTAATTCCCTATTGCATAGTTCTTGAAGTATCTTGGACAAAGTTTATTGTTGAGCAGATGTTGCACACGTTCTCTCTACCTCGCAACTTTGGGGAAAGTTTCAATTGACTGTGACGTTGAAATAAAAATAACAATTCTTTCTTCTCGAATTGTTAGTTAATGTGGAATTTATATCGTATTGTTTATAAATATATAGATAAATTAGATAGGTTAGAATTAGGGTAAAAATATAATATAATTCGTTCCTTTTAAGTTATCGATTCGAATGGGTTGTCATATGGAGGTGGTGTGTGGGTTGTTTGTGATAGAATTTGCAAAATTTATATATGATTTGCAATCATTACTGGTGCATTATTAAAAGATTATGCCGGATATAGTGACGTAACTGATTGTATATATCCTGTTGTATCTAATGAAATATGAATAAAAAAAAATTTATTTCATTATTCATGGTCCATTAAGCAAATGAACTGAACAACTATTGCTATTTGATCTGATTTGGCTGACGGCGACGGTTTGTTGTTGTGTATAGGTGGAAAATTGCCCCCTTGTTACATATTATATTTATTGTGTATGTAATCCTTTTAATGAAAATAACATTTCCTTCGTACTTTGGCATTACCGCACTGTTTTGCTCTTATGAAATTTAAATCCGCCTTTTTCATTCTCTAGTGGACGGTGTTATTTATGTTTTATTAAATTTACGTTTACATGCAAATTTTGTGCTTTGTTTAGGTATAACTAAAGGGAGAAAGTTTTTGTTAAATAATTTTTTTCGGTCTTATGTGTGGGTATAGGTGGAATATTCAGAGTTAAGTTGAATTTAATTAAAAGTTATTTTGAAAATTCTATGGTGTGGAAATGTGGTATTAAAAACTTTCTTCGATTTTCCAGTAATGGACACTTTTTTTTAAGAAGCATGATGTGGTCGAACTGAATTGTACGTTAGAAAGAAAAATATCTATTTATTATTAGTGAAAATTGAGAGTATGTGGAAAGTTTGTAAAATGTTTTTATAAAATTTCATTTCCTTACAAGTTGAAATTGTAGTATAAGAAAATCGCAAAATTGACTGTGGATAGATACTGGGGGCACTTGCTGAACTACATATTTAATGGAATTTACTAGTCGTTGCAAGTAATGCCAGAAGTGTAGTAGATGTTCGCTCTTTTTCATCGAACTTTCTTTTTTCTTTTACTAAATGAGTTTAAATGCACCCGAAGTGCATATAGAATTTTTACAATACTTTTGATGTACTTTTTCGTTAACGTGTTTCAAAAGAGTTTGATTCATTACTTAATATTTTCTGGACAAAAGTTCCCACTATTGTTATGATTGTAAATGTATTACATGCATGATGAAGAAGTCTGCATAATGGATCAATTTTCCATCAACAGTTTTCCTCGATGTCCTTTGAAATCTTTTCGAGTTTTGCTGCATTTGCCAAACGAGGTCGCTTTCCCATGTTCGTGCTGTTCAATTTCTTTTCAAACATCGATTTTCCCAACTGCCACTGCCAGTTTAAAACCCTCTGATACAGAGGTCGCATTTCTACTGGAAACTAAATTTCCTTCGGGATAATTTGATATGAGCTAAATTGTGGTGAACTCTCATATAACTTTTTGGTCAGAAAAACTTAATATGAAAATACATGTTCGATTTATTTCTCTTTCTTCTAGATTAATTGTTCTGCATTTGCATGAAAATAATATAGAAAACATTTTATATAGATGAAACTGGAGTGTTCTACTAACTTATTTAAAATGAACTTCGTAACATAGTTTGTAATAGACAAAAAGATTGACATTCTTGCATACTGAATGAAACACAATGGACAATGTTCATTCAGTAGTCATTCCCTAAAGAATAAAACGTTAATAGCAGTGCAGATATAAATATTTTTTACCCCCTCGTTGAAAGTTCATGACTTTGTGTGTAAAAGAAAAGGAATCGGATAACGGAATGGAGGCACATCTTCTCCTAATCGCTAACTACTTGCTGTAATTCGGTCGTAATCGTTTTGTTCTTGTTGAAAAAAAAATGGTTAGGTTTTTTTCAGCTTGTTCAATTCACGGAATGAGAAAATGTACTCATTCGTATTCTATTTACATTCAATACATTTTTCAATACTTGATGCATTTCTTCAATATAAAGTATTTGCTCTGAACTCAAATAAGTTTCAATTGAAGAAATATAGGGAAATGTATCATACTTTTAGATATATGTATAACCAGTTTTTGGTTGAAACTATAGTGCAATGTGCGAGGTTAAGAGGCAGAAGCTGTTGCGGACCCTTTTGCATATACATATAACTCACGAAAGCAAAACCATGTCGACATTGTACACTTCCTTGTGAACCAGGGCCAGGGTCAACTTTTCCACTAGATATACACTAATAGTGAATTGGTTGAGTTGTTTTTATCCACACTTTCCTTTAGTTTAATGTAGTGGACGATTTTCCCTTTAAAAGTTTTCGGGGAGTGTCACCGTTTTCAGGTAGTACCCGCATTAGGTTACACTTTTTGTACTTGTGGCTATTGGAAAAAGTTTTTCATCAAATATACGTTATATATGCAGTTTGAGAACATTTTCAATAAAATCTATTGAATTTCAAACATATGTGAATCGGACATGAGAATACATTTTAATCACTCGTATCTTTATACACAAATGAGCTCCATACTTTGGCTTATGTCCAACAAATTCATTATCTGTCAGAACGGAACAAAGACCCTTTAACATGTTACATCGTCAATTTAATTTGTGATTTTTTTTCTTTGTGTTTGTTTTCAATGTAGTTTCCAGTTTTCATTAGATAAATAGCATATTTTGTATAGAAATTATGCGATGTTATGGGGTGGGACATTAGACAAGAAAATGAGCGTACAATAGTCAATTAAATCAGTTGAATGGCATCTATCTATCTGAAGCGTCAGTGGTGGAGATACACACTTCACGGTTAAAATTGACACACAAAGCAAATTATCTACATGCCCTGAAAATAGCATTACATGCACCTGGACAATGTGTTTGTGTTGTGTTCGTTGAGTGTTTCAGTGATTAAATTAAATCTGGCGACGGGACAAATTACGTTCGTGCGTTGCTTTTATTCTTAAATAATGTTTTAAGTATTATACGTTGTAATCAAAAGGGGGAATTCATTGATCATTCTTGTGGGACTTGAAGTGAAGTGAAATGATTGCTGTTTCATTAATCTTCAAAACAACGTTTGAGTGTTAACTAAATTGCACTCACTTTGAGTTGGGAATGATTGACGGGGGGCAAGTCGAAGACGAGTCAGATGCCCCCCACAACACACAAAACAACTAATCCAGTTTGTTTACTTAATAATTTTCTAACAGGAAAAATGTTTTGTGACTTTGAATTTTTATACACAAGTGCGTCAATTTTTATCGTAAATATTCATATTCCGTGTGCCGGTTTTCAGTGTTAACAGCTTTTTGATGACTTTTAAACACAGTTACTTGGACGGGGCGGGTGTAATTTCATCTTTATTCTCATTGCTTCTGGCTTGAAATAATGTTAATTTAATGTTAATCGGATTTAGGGACTTTAGTAGCTGAAGGGGGAAGAGTATATAGGGAATAGAGAGGCGCGATGTGACAAGTGTGCAATACTCCGCTTTAGGGTCACGAATTAAAACGGCCAATTTTTATTACATTACATTTATTACCACAGGAATTTTTATTTTAGTAGAAATAGAAAACGATTTAATTTTTATTGCTTTTTTTATTTAACATCTAACATCACATATTTTGAAAAAATGAGGAATTTTTGCAGAGAATATTATCATTTTTGTTTTAATTTCATTAAAAGATTGTCGTTATGTTTCTACATTTATAATTTTTACATCCATCTTTGGTTATACAATAATTATAAGAGGAGACAAATGGTCCACACAATCTCCTCGAATAATACTCTTAAAAATACATTATAAAATTCACATTTGCACAAGAAAATACAGCGTCTTCTATATAATTTTTCTTTAAATATTTAACATTTAAGTACAGTATAATTGTAAAAAGGTTCTACATTTAAAAAATGAAAATAATCACTATCAATCTCTCGGCTATTGTACAATGACATTTAACAGTCGTGATCGTCGTAGGAACAATCGTCCCTGTCGCGGAAATTCGACGACGGTGTCCTGATTATATACGAGGACTCGGTGGAGGCAGGTGTGAGTAGGGGTGTACCCTGTAAACTGATTGCCAAAGGCAAAGCTGAGGGGGTGCACAAACTTTGTGCACCCCTATTCTCATTTACTGACCGATATCGCACTGGTCGTGACAGTCTGCAAAAGAGAAAAGAACATTTAAGTGAAATGAATATGTTTTTTGAGTATTATTTCTTTTTCTCTCTCCAGTTGTAATGTGAATTTGAAGGTTTATGACAAATTTGTTGGTTGTTGGAGTACAAGTGAAACGATAACACGATGAGATTAGTGTGCGGAGTAGCGAAGGAGGCAGCAGGGTGGGCTGTAGAGATGGTTTAGTTGACTTGAGTGGAAATCTTATCAAAGAAACTTTAGTTAATTGCACCTGCCAGCATACAGATTAAGTTTTCAATGTTTGTATTTTTACTTTGTGGATAATTACTATACTACCATCATCATCGTCAACATGTGCGGGGGAAAAGTGAAAATGAAATCTATGTGAGGAGAATAATTTCTGTATATTTTTTGTAGGAATGTTTGCTGTTTGGAAAATTTGATTAAAAGCGAAATGTGATCAGAGACAATTCTCCTGTTTAATTAACGTTAAATATATTTGGTATTAAAAGTTTGTCATGATAAATTGATTAATTACATTCACATTAAATTTCACTTTGAAATGATTTTGGTAAAGAGATTTGGGGAGGGAGGAGCGGGGTGAGTTCGGGTGGAAACTTGTGTTTACTTGTACAAAAGTCAAATGAAATAAGAATAAACAAGCAGTAAAGGGTAATTAATTGAAAATGTTTACAAATTGATATTTATTGCTACCTACTTAAGCGGCACACACACACAAAAGTTCTTTAGTATAATAAAGTGTGTTTTTTGGTGATGTAGAAACTTACATTCTCCGTATACGGGTGTGCACTTTTAAACGGATGGTGTGGAACATAAAGTTAGAGATGTAGTTGTTGAAACGTACCTCTGACATCTGCACAATAGCAGCCGTATAAATGCAGCTCGAAATGTTTGATTAAATATTGTATAAATGATTGGATTTATAGTGGAACTAACGTAACCCAGCCATAAACAGACGACAACGACATGTTGAGGTACTTTACAATCGGGACAGGCGGCAAATATTATGTTTAATATGAAGAATGGGGACCAGCAAAGGACGAATGTGAAGAAGACCAAGCCTAGTACTTTACTTGCTTTCTGTTCATTTGCAACTGAATTTGCTGCCATTGTCTTCCGTTTCACGCGACCAGCAAGTAATCTGGAAAATAGAAAAATTGTGTACAGGTGTAAGAATGATTTAAAATTAGGAAAATTGACACGGGGAAGAGGGTATGTGTGTTGAACACGCAATCATAAAAATGAATTTGTATTCAAATGAGAGCATTTAGAATTTTGTTCCCACCTTTGCACGTTTTTTCCGCGTAGATGGCAAAGAAATTATTATTTCTATTTGTGACGAACGTGTCAGAAACAGATGGGAATATAATTTTATTTCTTTAAGAGAGAGAATTTTTCTCGTCCTTCAATATATATTTTCATAAATATGAATTATATTGTCAGCTTAAATTTCTATGAAATACCTTATTATTCCGTGTGTTATTTTTGCAGTACTTGTGTGTGAAATATGATGAGAGAAATTTTCATGAAGAAAATTGTAGATGTTTTTATACCGTCCCCTTGGGTACATTCTACATCTTATTCACAAACAAGACAATTACTTTGTGTTTTCATTAATTATTTGATTGAATGCATTAATTATTGCATGCCATGTTTGCATACTCGTATAGGAATATAGGATGCAATATATATGTAGAATGGAGAGCTGGCAAATTGATTGGTATATGCAAATCGCTAGTCGACAATTTATTAGAATACAATGTTCTTGGTGGTGTGTGTATATGTATGTGAAGAGCTGCTTGTGTTGTCAACAAGCGATTTATTGGGTCGGTGAGTGTTGGCTTTAGATTTCCCCCAAAAAAATACATGTAATTATATTAATCATATATTTAGAACCTTGTTTATGATTTAGGTCTCGTTTTTGAGTGATACGCATTTTCTTTCCACCCCATATGGGAATTAATATAACAAGTTATTTTCTGAAAATTTAATTAAAACTGGATTGAAGTATGTTGAGCAAGACATTTTTGTTCGTCATAATGTATTATGGATGTTTGATGTTTTTATCGAAATCGCTTTTTGTGTTATTGTAAATTTAGTTTTCCGCATAAAAAAACATGGAATATCTATGGAAGACTTTATTGCTTTGTGAACTGAAATTGGTATAGGCAATTCGGGATCGGCCTTTTTTTATATTGCATAAATTAGTTCGTGAATCAATAAACAATGATCTGTAATTTGTATCATCATACGAAATTATATAAAGCACATATTATGCCAATTGAACTGTTTATTATTGAGTATTTGGTTACTGATTAATTAGTATATCCGATCTTATATAAAGCTTCATATAATTTGCAATTAAGTGATTGAATATGAAACCGCAATTCAATACGAAAAAGAAAAATCGACTCCACATATACGGAAGCTACGAAATCATGTATAGTGCATATATTTACCTGAAATTGGTGAGATTCGACGTTGTGTTATTCAATTGTAGTTTGAGTGATCTCAATTTACAATTCCTTGTCTCTTTGGCAATATTTTCCGGTGTTTGTGTACTCTGATCTCGGCGGACAGTTGTCGACACCACAGAGGCACTAGAACCGCCACCACCGCCTCCACTACCACCTCCCCCATTTGCATACGGCATCTGCGATTGTCGAATATTGTTCGATCTGCGAACAATACATTCGAAAAGTCCCTCACTTTATTGATAAAATATTAAACAAGTGTCTAACACCGTTGTATTCCCTTGTGCGTCTCTGTTGTTTGCTGCAAAGCAATTTCGACCTCTTCTTGTATTGTTGAGGTATTTTTTTTCTATTGGTCTCCAATGTGAAATGAGGACAGGGAAAAAGTTTGCCCGTTTAAGCCTACATAAATTTCTATGGATGCGTAAACGCCTTTCTTTTGTTAGGGGGTGTGAAAATGTTATAAATCACAGCACTGTATACTCAATGCGTCAGCAACGAATTTTTCTTAAATACATCTTATTGTTTCCATCTCTGATTTTTCTGTTTCAGAACACCGGAACAATGTCCAAGTGTTGTATCACTGTTGGCGGAAAGCTACAATCCACATGTACGTTATGGAGCTGCGATGGCTTTGGGCATTGCGTGTGCCGGTACTGGATTAAGAGAAGCGATCGCCCTTCTCGAGCCGATGGTGATGTTCGATCCGGTGAACTTTGTGCGACAGGGTGCATTAATCGCGTCCGCGATGATTTTAATTCAACAAACGGAACAAACATGTCCCAAGGTGACGTTCTTTCGTCAAACGTACGCCCAAGTGATCTCCAACAAGCATGAAGACGTTATGGCAAAGTTTGGCGCGATTTTGGCACAGGGTATCATCGACGCAGGCGGTCGCAATGTGACATTGTCGTTACAATCACGTACCGGACATATGAATATGTTGGCGGTTGTGGGAACGCTTGTTTTCACCCAGTATTGGTACTGGTTCCCATTGTCACATTGTTTGGCACTCGCATTCACGCCAACATGTCTGATTGCATTGAATGCACAATTAAAGATGCCGAAATTGGAGTTGAAATCGAATGCAAAGCCAAGTTTGTACGCCTATCCGGCCCCAATGGAGGAGAAGAAACGGGAAGAAAGAGAAAAGGTGACAACGGCTGTGTTGAGTATTGCGGCAAGGCAGAAAAGACGGGATCACGATAAGAAGCATAAAGATGAGAAGATGGATGTGGTGAGTGATGTGATTTGAAATGGCAGAGTTGAGATGAGTTAATGAATTTCTTTCTGTAATTAGGATGAAGAGAAAGACGATAAGAAAGGTGGTGAAAAGGAGAAGAATGAAGAGAAAAAAGTAACAGATGATAAGAAGACTGCCGAGGATAAGGATAAAGCGAAGCCAACAACATCCAATGAGAAGGATAAAAAAGAGGAGAAGGAAGAGAAGAAGAAGGAACAGGAACCGAACTTTGAGATACTTAATAATCCAGCAAGAGTTTTACGGCAACAATTGAAAGTGGTTGCATTGAATGATAACAGTCAATATGTTCCATTGAAAGATGTCGGTATTGGAGGTATTGTGATGGTCCGTAATTTGAAACCTGGTGAAGAGGAGCTAGTCGAACCGGTAGCCGGTAAGTGTGGAAAATTGTCGTGAAATAAATATTTGGTTTACTATTTTGTGTTTTGTGTAAACAGCTTTTGGACCGAAAGGGGAAGAGGAGAAAGAACCTGAGCCACCAGAGCCGTTCGAATGGTTAGAAGATTAAATAAATACACATGCGTACGTACCGAATAAAATAGAAATAAAAAAACATTAATGATGTGTTGTCAGTGTCTAAATAAAGCTATTATAAAGTACTGAATGTTAAAAATGTAAGAGTAATAAAATTAACATGTAAATGGGTGTTTGTTTTCAAACCCCGGCATCATAGATTTTTTACCTTTCTCCTGAGCCGGCAGTGCGCCACATTGTGTGCTGTGATGATGAGATTGTAGGCGTCCGTTCGTGTTTGTTGGCAAATCTGCCACCTAAACGCCGAAATTGATCATTTTCTGGATGCTCGGCGGCGAATCGCGCTTTTTTTCGCAATAATTGGACAGTCAATGCGTAAGTTACGACCATTATAACCATTGGCATGTAAAATGCTATTAGAGATCCAAAGACGAAGAAAGCACGATTATTTATAACACAAGTGCCCGGCTTAGGCATGATGTTCTCGTGATTTATTATACCTGGAAAAACAACAGGAATGCGTTTTATTTCGATTCGTGAACCAATTTGTACCATTATTGGTGTGTACAATACAAATTTGCGGTTGGCATCGAATAGAAACTTACCTAAAACGGTAATCGAACTGGACACGAGCATTGATAATAGCCAGACAAGAACGATACGGAGCACTACTGTTCTGGTGGTTGTACTGTGTCGCGTCTTCAATGGGTTCCTTATGCCGAGATAACGGCCTAGACTAATAAAACACATGTGCATAATGGATGCGGAACAAGCCAACACGTCGCATGTCACATACACGTTACACCAAATGAAACTAAATGGCCAATTACCTGTGAAATCAACCAAAAACACACAAGCAATAAGTGTACGAAATTATGATGCCATTAAATCAACGATTACCGTTCGCTATTTAATTATTTTAATTAATGTAGCATTTTGGGGGGTGGATGGGTCTCGTGAGCTTCATTTACTGCACGTAAACAACACAAAGTGTCCGAAGTTTAGAGAATTCTTACGGAGTTCTCTTGTGTGTTTAATTGAGTCGAACATCTCCTTTTTTAACAGTAAATTAAAGGAAAACGTGCACACCTAAACTGGCGAGAGGAGAGGAACTTTGCTCATAAATCTATTCGCTGAAATAATACTCGCTGTCAGAAGGAGTTATGCTGCGTTGATGACGAATCAATTTGATGAAAAAAAAAAAACGAACCCCCTTAATTAGAACTCTTGAAATTGTAATTGCAATGTCTATACGCCAGTTTTAGATAAGAAAAATTTCAATTAGATAAGAAAAATTTCGATTAAACTCCATATTCTTCTCTAATAGTCCCTCTTTCATGTTAAATTTGTTTTCAGGTAGATATTATATTTTCCATTCTAAATAAATATTTTAGTAGAAATGCTAGGAATTCTAGTCTTACCTACATCTCTTTTTTATGAAAACTTTTTATTAGTTTCCAACAAGAGTTTACGTGGACATTAGAAAAGAGTTTTTCTCTTTTTGAGTCCCAATGCCACTTTATGGACCTCTACACCTTATTGTACTTGGAAATGAAATGGGACCTTAATTTTGAATGTCTAATGACTAAATCTTAATTGTAAAGTAAGACCGAAGAAAGGCAAATCGGGACTTGATTATTATATCGATTTCCGGACGCGCACTTTATACATAATCAACTACATTCTATATGGCAGAATAATAGGCACTCTCACAAAATGACAAATAATTGATTCGTCTTGTATGTTAATATAAGTTGATTATGTAAAGTGCACCGAATTAATTCAATTAAAGCGCAAATAATAGGCGAATTATGTGTGTGTCGGAGACAAGAGGAAAATCGTCCCTTTGTATATTGCCACAAATGCGAAAGAAAATAAGAATACTTAGTTTATAAATAAACGTATAGTGTTTTATTTTGACTTTTCGCACGTAATTAATATCTGTGATTGCATAGAAGTAAAAATAACGAGGAGAAATTTACTCTGATGGAAAACTGATGGTGGAAAGATAAACAGTTAATTGATAAACATCATAATATTGCACAATTTACAAGGTAATAGAATATAAGTTGTTTTAAAATAAATCATCTTTCAAGGTGCGCTATATGTGAGCGCTATATTTATTTTCTCTAAACAAACTGAATACTTTTTTCTCTCCTTACTTATATATAACACTGTTTTCCAACCAAATTTAGTATAAAAGTGTGAATTCTTGTGTGAGGGAAAAACTTGAAAAGTGCTGACGTGTTTATGATACTCAAGACAGGCCCAAACACTTTGATTTAACAAAGCGCACAAGAATTAACAAATCCCCCTGGCACTGTGTTGTGTAGATGTCTGATGGTGACTGCGGTGGTGAGGATCATATAAACAAAAACGATAGGTAAAAATAAAATTTCATTTGGCGGTTAGATAAAACACCTATTATAGAATCCGCTCAATCGAGCACGTAAACTCACAATATACATAACACATAAAAAGCGACACAATAAAGGGTGCTTTCAGATTTATAATGGTTCCCATCATAAAAGACTCGTGTATTCGTTAACAATAATTTAAAAATAATACGATTTTATAAAGAATTCGGGCTCGAGCTCGTACATGAAAATTGCATAGAGTGAATGTTAAAAATTCATAACTACATAGTTATAAAGTCGTTCCAGGCCATTGTAGTGAATTTTATTATTAAGTTGTAACGCAAAATCCTTATTAAAATCCAAATGTTGTGTCGAAAAACGGTTTTGTGTACTTTAAAAAATTTATTTATTCACAATCAGTATGTAATGTGTCATTTTCCGATGTTTTATAAAAATGGAAAGTGACCCATTGTTTTAAACAAGCGAGTAATATTTACTTTCCTCTCTAGAGAGGAAAGTGATCACTTTCCTGGCTTCCCAAAATCCTGGCTACTACAATTTTTAATAATGTTCATATTGGACAACCAATAACAAGCCATTACTCACTTGTCATTTGATGAGTAACAACAAAAAATTGTCATTAGTGACATATGTCAAATATTGACATACAAAAAATGTATAATGAAAAACATGTTTTAATTATAATTGTGTCTGATTGTGAATAAAATAGTATACAAACCTCGGCGAAAGGGCATTCCTGTCTCGAGAAATTGCCCGCTTCGGCCTACGGCCTCAGCGGGCAAACTTTTCTCTCGACAGTAATGCTGCCCTTTCCGCCTCGGTATGTAATCTACTATTTGTGTATGCTGTTGTCTAGACACTTTTAAAGCTGCGTGCAATTAATTTTTTTTCCAAACCTCACACACATCTATGCAAATTTTCTGGAGATAAAAGTCATTAATTTACTTGCATTTACAACGTCTAAACAATAATTGAGAGATTACAGTGCGTGACTTAAATTTTTCTTCAATATTCCAAGCTTCTGAAAACTTGTAATAACCCCAAACCGCGCACTATGAAAGCGGGGTCCCTGAAACATTGCAAATTTGATTAGACACTAAATTGGGTCCTGAAATTAATTGCTTGCAACTTAATCAATTTTATTTCGTTTTTAGGCTCAGAAGCGGCGAATGTTTGTACGTCAAGTGGATTCATCGTATGTTGCCGCCAAAATATCATAAGAAAAGTCGCTTTTTATCCCAGCCATTTACCATTTTGCACCATACTGTGGATGTAATAAGTATACATATGCATACTGTACGTGAATGTACATATTTTAAAGGAGGACTTTCGTTGAGGGTTTGCAGAGGACTTTATTATATACATATATATATACTTTGTTTGAGATTTTACAACGATGGGTTCCTGTTACCAGTTTTTGGTAATTTCAAAGGCTTAAATCCGGTGTATATATAAATTCGTAGTAAGCATTAACTTTGCCCCAGTAAGTCCTTTAATGAACACACATTGAAAATGTGGAAAAAGTGCGCGCACTTTTCGGACAGTCACTCTAATTAGCTATTATGGCCCCTGTGTGATGGTGTTTTTTTCAGAGAATAGATAAATTGTTCACAGTGAATCAATCGCAATAAATCACACAGTAAACAGAACGGGAGAATGGATGTTGATTGAAATTTAACAGTGGAAAGAGCACGTTGCGAGTAAATCAAAAAATTTCACTAATTAAATCGTAAATTAGCAACTTTTTTTCCAGCACAGTCTTCCCAATGTAAATATTTTCTTAATAGCTCGCAATAAATCTGATCTGTTTTATTATGTACATCGACCACACACCGGAAAAATGCGATTTTTTTTTTAATTTATAACCAGGACGACTGTGTTAGGCGTTTTAATTAAACCAATGAAGGTGGAAGACGTTTGAAGTTTTTCCTTGGCAATTTTCGCATACTGGTGACTGGTAAGGACATTCCTTAGCGAATATTTGCGCTTACAGGGCCACTTTTCTGATTTAAAATAGTTTCGTATAGGCATGTAAGCCTCCTCAAAAGCCGCCTAATTACAATCTATTAGCAGTTATCAATAAAGTTTTTTATGTTATTTATCGGATTATTAATTTGAAATCAGATTTATGATGAAATTGTTCAGTTCCACATGGGTAAATTTCCATAAAACAAACAAAAACATCGAACCGTAGTACATTTAATAGATAAATTAATACGTAATTATTATTTATTATATTTATTAGATTTTCATCGGTGACCCTGTTTTATTCAAATTTCTATTGATACGGAAATCCATTAACTTGATCGTTTTATTGGCCGAAGACTTAGTTATTAAATTGTGCAATCGAAATTCAATTATGTGGCTTTTAGTGCACAAATCGGGTAGGAAATATTGCGATATTTTGCATAAAAATGCGCTGTGTGGCCTTTTAGCCACCGGCAAGACATTTCTTTCATTAGCAATTGCGGAATATTTCCAACTCTAATCCTGCATGGCTTTCAGTAAATACCTATAAATCGAATACTTGTTCCAATTTCATCTACAGATATGTACGAAATGTCGTTAGTCTCGTGAAGAAAGTAAAATTACGTTTCTCCCGTCCAGCATAACATTATTATAAGAAATTGAAAAAGTTTATACTTCTTTTGACATTTATTGTATGTACGACCCTTACACACAGTTTCCATTTGATCTTCATTTCACTGTTGCGAAACAAAGGCGCTCTCCACTATAAACTTTTACTTCTATTTAATAGTTTCGCTCCATTAACACATCCCGAAATAATGCAATTGCTGCGATATATTGAAAGTTCCTTTTTAAGGAATCCTTATTGTTCCTTCTCTGTCATACATTGTATATAACTCTTGCGGAATTTTTCACGAATAATTCTATTTATTTCCAGAGATAATTCCCGAAGGTGCCCTTTTATATTTCAAACAACGCCAGATTCGTCTTTATTACAACACCCGTTTTGCTCCACTTGATTACAAAATATATGTGGGTGAGAAAAAAATTCTAATATGTGCACATTTTAACTTTTCATGGGCATTTTATGGGGTAATGTGCCCTAGAATGGAATTCTAAATGTCGTACAACAACACAATGTATAAGTTTACGAGCCACATGTAATTCCTTGGCTTTTTTTCAAATGAGATCCGTAATCCCCGCCCGTGTGATTCAAGTCCAATCATTTCCACAACAGATTCACAAGCGCTGATCTTTTTGCATTTTGGACAAATTAGAGTACTGTTAACCTGATGACTTTTATGCTTGTAAAGGCACCTTTGACTTATTTTATTAAATTTTTCTGACATGCACGACAAGAGCGCGCGATTTTGTGAAGCCAGAAGCGGATAAATAAAACGACCGCCTAATGCTCTCGTTTCTCTAAATATTATTGAATGTTTATGAAAAAACAAGTAATAAACGAATGGAAAATAAAACAGGAGAAATGTTACCGCGATATACGAACAATCCAGATTTGTTTGGATATAGGAAATAGTGTGGCCACCAATCACCTCAATCCGTGTGTTGAATTTTTATCGCTCTTCTTTGCACATAGATAAATTGTTTCATTTCAAATTGTAAAGACCCTCTTCGCGCCCATCCATAACGCACCAATTCCAACCCCCAATTTCGCTTTTTTCGCCACATTTATTGCACATATTATGATTTGTCTATTCTATGTTTTGTTTGGCCTCAAAATATTAAATCATATCCCAACATCCTTTTTGCGCGCATTTTCGGGACTCTATTTGTGGCCGCAATTCCAGGTGATTAATTAACCCCGAACAATTTACACTGTAAGCCCCTAAACACGAACCGAATTATCGAGCAAATGCCGTTTGTTAAGAAGATAATGTCACCTCGGTGTACTAGGTGAGGGCTAGGCGGCATGTTCTTAGCCAGATATTTGCCGTGTGTACGTGTATGAAAGGCTAAGTTCATAATTGCCCATACAATATCATACCCCATCAGCTATGAACGTATACGAAATTCGTATAATCACAAAAGGAAACCTCTATCCGCACATTTCATTAACACCACTTTAATTAGAACATTGTTCACTTGCATTAATCGGACGCCCCATCAAATCTGAATAAACCATTATCCATGTGACTACGTAAGAGTCCATCAATTTTTATATAGAAAAGGCGAGGCGCCTTTTTAAATAAACACTCTAATAAACCGTCTTTTTACGATTAGAAAAATAACTTTACGGCCAAGTAATTAGACGCACACACGGAATTAATGGAAAACAGATATCCATACACAGTGTGGATTTGATGCTCGAATTACGGATGGGTGGTGAATGGTCATAAAATCGAGGTTTCTCCAACTTTGAATGCACCATTGTGATATATTGAAATATCAGTCATTCTGTATCCGATTTTCGATAGCATATATATTTCCTTCGCATTTTCAGGTAGATTCAATCTGAAATCTTGCCTTTCCCCCATATTTACAATGTATTTTAATTTTATATGCAGTGTGGGGAGCATTCAGAATGAACTTTTCCGAGAAGAGAGAGTCATGGAATAAAAAACGCTAAAATCCGTTGAGCGCTTTATTAAATTATTTTCTTTATACATATTTATTATTAAATTTGTCCAATTATCTACTATAGTTACATCAAAAGAGTGGCACATTTCAGTGCTGTCAATAAAAATTGATTCATAAATCTTTAAAATCCCACCATTTCGCACGTTCCATTCAAGTGCGTTAAGTGAATTGTGCTGTTTTGCGGTGGTCAAGTGTTTCTAATCGATTTTAAAATTCCCCTCAAAAGGTGGGTCTTTGTCTTAATAAAATGCATTCACAACATTAGTGGAAAGTTTAGGAATAAATAACCGAACTTGTCCTAAAAACTGTATGATAAAAGTAAATAAATGTGGCACAGTAGATAACATATCATAAATAACACAAAGCAAAAGAGCGCGCGTCTTTTTATGAGCGGTTGGAAAACTTCAATTTCACAAGTATAAAATTACATACACATTATGTTGTGAATCGCGTCCGAAAAGGGGCCTTGATTAATTAAAAGTAAACAAACATTTGCTTGGGAAAAATTAATTGGAAATAAGAGTATTAAGTGTGAACAGTGTCGTTCTTGTTACATCGTTGCGAGGATATAAATTTTCCAGGCATATAACTTTTTTTCTCCCTCATTTTCTATATTACTATTAAGAGGATTTAATTATTTTTTAACTGTACCCCACAGATGGACCTAAACGGTTTAGAAGACGATATAAAGGCGGCTTTAAGCTGTTAAAGACGTTTTTAATGAAAACCTCCCGCTTTCCGGCATCAATAATATCCGAATGCGATTAAGCGTTGATTTTCCGACCCCCCTTTTAGACGAATAAAAAAACACACGTAATTGCGGAGATGCACGTTTTCCAAACGTACAAATGAAATACTCGCATGAATTGATCATTTGACATAAATTAATTTCCATTCTATTGTTTACTGTATCGCAATTTTAGCACGTTTTCCAATCTAATTACACTGAGATTGATGCATTTCTAAGCTGCGCGACTTGACAGTAAACTTGTTACTTATGAATCAACTTCTCCTCTAATACAATTTAGTTAAGACAGCACGTTCGTTCGCCCAGGATATTTTATATATGAAAAATATATTCCATTCGCTTTAATATTATGTATTGAAATGTCACCTGTTTGTGGAGTTGCTTCTCCCTTTATTATACAATGTTCTGTCCACAGACATATTTTCTCCTGCTGACGCTCCCGCATTCCTATTCCAAGGGGCGTTTTAAGCTTTCTTGTGTGTGTACAAAAATTGGTTGGTGGGCAATCTTTTGTGCGGCAGTAAACTGGCATGAAGACAGTGCAAGCTTCTGATTATAAATACATTCTAATACATAAAAGATGTAAACTTACCCCCCTTTGTGCTGTGTAAATTGCGCAAAAATGAATATATTATGGGCCGGCTTTTCGCTCTTCATCCTGTCAAACAGTTTGATTTCGATCTAAAGTGACAGCCCTTTTAATTAATATACCTTTGGTTTGTCGCTAGTTTAGTTGCATTGTTTGGAAAATGTGAACGCAAATTGTAGTGGAACTCGAAAGTGGAAAATAAATGTGCACTCTCTTAAAATAATTAGATTTCCACATAGAGAAACGTGTGTTGGGCGACAAAGCAACCCCAGTCTCGTCGTTTTGCGTTCTGGTTGTTGGCAGAAAGAAAAAGTTTGCTCAAATCGAAAAAGTATAACGCTATATAAGGCCAATAAATAATACTACAGTGTATTAGTTATTTACGAGTGCAATAAATTAAATTTTATTGATTGGACTGCGCATATTCGCAGTGGATGATAGCTGTTTTATAGGAAAATTAAAAATATTTAACTGTTCCATTAATACAATGGTTGCTAAGGGTTGGGGGGACATTAAACAGAGTGTTTTACAAATAGCTTAGTTCAATGTGATTTCTTCTCTCCTTCGGGTGCGGTAAAGACCCCACTAATGCATTTGTAATAAAAATGGTATAGTTTTATCACTAGTTTTTACTGTAGGAGAGGAAGAGTTACGGCTTTCTAAAATCTAACAAATCGTCCGTGTTTTTCTTTGGATTTTCGCTTTTAGTCAAATGTTCATAGTGGAATATATAGCTGACGGGCCGATCCAGCAGGAAATCTAAACTACATGGCATAAGATCAAAGAGAAAACTTATCAATAAGTTGTAAAAAAGTCGGGATTTTAGATATTTTTACGAGTTTGGATAATACATATGAATTTGGTGTTTCGTTTTTAAAAACTTTTCCATCACCGACCGCAATTTTATTACTTTTCGATTTATTTGGCGGGGAATCATCAAAATTTATATACATCCAAACAAAGTAAACTGCTTTTTATTAATTAATTGCATGTGTCTACTAAATCAGTTCTATTGTTTGCTCGTCCCGTTCCTTATTTATTATATTATTTTACGAGCTATTAAATTGTTTGTTTTAATTGCTCTCGCACAATTTTTCATTCCAATAGCGATTTTTATTGACCGACAATAAACACGACCAACACTCACTCACATCACTTTTTTCTCTAATTTTAATGATGATGAAAACTCGATCAATCATACCTCGAATTTTTAATGTTCTTCCCCCTTTAATCAACGCATAATAAATTGTATTAGTTGTAATGACCAAAAAGTACCTCTCTTTTTAATAGCGACACGAATTGTACTCCCAAAGGCAATTAATTCGATTTTGTCGAAATCTTGAGAGAGCTGTAAATTCCATTTTTTCCCATATTATCGAAGAATGATGCGCACTTTTTAATAATGCTGTTCTTTTATGCATTTCCCGCATGGAACCAAAAACATGTACAACAAAAGAACATCAAATTTACACAGTCAATTATTAGAATTTGAAAATCTAATATTAAATTTTATATACTCGACTTTATACGTCTCGAATATGATTAAGAAAAATTTTATTTCGCACAATTTCTTAATGAATACGTGACTAGAAATAACTGCTGCTCTGCTGGTGACACAATAAATTTCCGATCGATGTGGACGGATATTTCGCGGAAACGGCAACAATTCGAAAGGCTCTTTTGTTAACAACAATCCACTAGCTGTGGCAGTAAGTGTGTTTTCAGTTTTGTTAGACTTGATGGGGGAGAGTTAATTGCAACTTCAACTTAACCGTTACACACAAGTATATGTATACAATTCAACTTAACAGGTTTACACCACAAATATGAGATGCACTACAAAACAAATATCACAGCAGTTTAATTACGACAAGAGGACGGGAAATTGTTGCACTATTTGTTTAATTTACCCCAAAGAGCGGCATTCTGCCTACCTTTGCTTCATTTCCATCTTTTCTTTGTTTGGCCTCACATAAATCCGTCAATTTCCACTCGACTAGGCTCGATTTCTGAATGTATTAAATCTTAAGGTATATGAGACTCGGGCGGGCGGCCCGGCGGTGATTCGTTCCACTTGAAATTCAAAATGCAGCCACAAAGTGGTCGTACCACTAATTACTATTAGACACACACATACACAGTTTCATTGAAAGCCCACTCGCCCCTACTAAAGCTACTTATAGTGTCCGCTTTATCCAAGTGGATTTGTGCTAGGACGAAAACGGGATTTGCTTACAAACTCGAATAAAGATTTCGGGATTATAGGAGAGAGTATATAAGAGGGAAGAGGTAAACATTGTTCAAACACGCACCAAAAGACACATATGCATTGGACGTTATCTAGCCGGGGGCAGTGTTTGGTTACGACTTTATGGAACTTTCCGTATTTATACTAATCGCAGATTTATACGTGCACACCAATAAAACACCACCTTATATTGTAATCTGTAAGCGGTCGCCCTGAATTCCTCATAACTACACAAACTGTGTACCTGTAAACACAGCTAAATGTTGATTTTTATTTATTTGTGCAAAACATCAGTATCCACTTGAATGTAATTTGAAATTTTTGCCAATTCCACCCCCAACTTTCCAACATCAAACATAAACAACAATTTTGTATACACAACTCATCCGGCTAATATTTGCGCTTGATTTCGAGGAAAAAGTTCACCATATACGAGTATGATACTCATTGAAAAACGCACTAATCACAGCTACTATTTCCCC
The DNA here is from genome assembly GCA_963930825.1 of Silvanus unidentatus. Classification (NCBI taxonomy): domain Eukaryota; kingdom Metazoa; phylum Arthropoda; class Insecta; order Coleoptera; family Silvanidae; genus Silvanus; species Silvanus unidentatus. The sequence goes on from OZ005758.1 coordinate 5,797,074, forward strand.
TTTTCCCCTTTAATCTCTCAGTGCATCAAGAGGCTGCTTTAATGCACCACTCGTTAAATCCAATTTCGTCCACAAATCGACACCCATCAGTCTCATAAAATCACCCGTGTCCACATTAAAATGGATATTTATTTATTAACTCATACCTACATGGGGAGCGTACATAAAAACAAATTCGTTTCATTTTTATCGTCCACGTTATGAATAAGTGAACAAGCTACTGAAAAATTGAAACTATCATTTTTCTATCTGAAAAAACCTCTGGCAATTGTTTAATTAAATTCCGCCCCCAAAACCGGTGAATTATTCACTCTCATTAGGGTGTTTTAATGAATAAATCAACAGCTGATTAAAAATGATGAGTACAAACATCCTGCAAACAGGAAACCCTCCATATCCAGGCGAAGGTCAAGTGGTATAACGACAATTGGCGAAACGGTAAATCACCCAAAATCCAATCAGGAGTCGATCGTAAAAGTGCAATACCGAATGCGGCCCTTTATGGCCGCGTAAATCATCGTTCCTGCATAACTTACCCAAAAAGCCTGGTATTGCTCCAAGAGGCATCACAAAGAGACTAACCAGCAGGTCAGCAATGGCCAGGGACAATAAGAAATAGTTTGTGACATTCTGTAGTCGCCTGTCGAGCAACACAGCCAAACAGACTAAAATATTGCCCAATCCACCGGCAATAATAAAAACAACAACAAATAAAAAACTCCAATCGTAATGGATCCGGTGCCAGTAGCCGTCATTCATGAAAGATTTGTCGTCACACGTCCAAAACACATGGTCACTTTGATTTAATCTACTACACCATTGTCCGTTTGACGCTCTTATTATGAGATCACTCGCATTACTAACGAAATAGTTCACTAGCACCTCTCGGCTTAGGTTGGAGGTGCAGCTGGTGCAGGTGAAGGCGTCCAGCAGCGTGGCATTGGGGCTCGGTTCACAGTAGTAGTCGGTGAAGACACCGCCTGGGTCTGCAGTGCAATCGAGCACCAAATCGGCGGTCTGAAGACATGGACTATCCGTCAACGAGCTGTTTTGTATGCATTTTAAGGCGTCCAAGGGGAAGTGGACAGCGTCGTCGGGGTGCGGCAGAGTGGAGAGCATGATTACCGGAAATTATCCTGGAAGACAAGAAAAAAAATGCAATAAACGGTGATTTATGACTAATGTAAATTGGAATGCGAACTGCCGCCACGGCCAGTAAACATTTTTAATTGAATATTTTTATTTCGGGATTATTTTATGCTCGATTTACGGAAAACCGGGCGACGGGTGGGTTCATTGTGAGAATTAAAGACGAAACGGGAGGGATTTTAAATTGAAAATGAAATGTGGCTATCCGTTTTCAATTTGGAGCGTCTGCTCTTATTGAAATTAAGCGAAATTCTTCACAAAGTGAGGGATGGTGTCGCAATGGCGATTAAGATTTTATTTTATTGAAATTAGTGAGAAAGCTACTTTTAATTTGCTATGGGAAAGGTATATCTGAGGGACGTTTGTTCAGTTTTCACAATGTAAACAAAACTATATGTGGGTCAGATTTAATATTTATATACAATTTCTACATAATGCAAGAAGTTAATCAAGACGAAGTTTCCCAGTTAGTCCTTCAGGATTGGAAACTGGCAAAGTTTGCATACTTATTTGACCAGTTCGGTCCTGTACGTCATCATCAGCTTGACTGACACTAATAATCCTGCATAATTTTTTATTAAGGAAAGTTTAAATCACTTTTCAGATTACATATTAGGGGAGTGCAGACAGACTGATTCCCGATGGAAGTTCGAAGAAGGAAATTACTTTTGGACATTCTGTTTCTGGGACTCGTGAGGGGAATTTTAAGTTTTTGTTTTGGCTTGTAATATAAGCCCATTTACTAATTAGTTATTAGGTCTAGCCGGTTTCTAGGTGCGAAATTTAATCGTTTAGTGGAAGGCTTTACGTTTTCCATAAAATAATAAGTATTTAATATCCAAAGGAAAAACAATCTAAGCATGAATTTAATGCCTTAAGAGAACAATTTCTGCACAACAGGCAAAAACAATTGCAAATTAGTCATGTAACAGAAAATGTAGGTAATTCTTCTAGTATACAATATAATAAATACACATTGTGGGTGCACGTGTAGAGATTATTACACATATATAAAGTTCCCTTTTGTCCTTATTAAATTTAACTGGTTTGTTAAAACAATGAAACACAGGTTCATATTACGGATAATCTGTTAGAACACAATGTTCTCCTAATTCATATGGTAATTATTAACTAGATGTTCGAGTTTTGTTCTCCGAATCGTTCTGATTTATTTTTTACTCAATTATTCATTTGCGAACAAAACGAGTTCAATTAGCAATTTATGTAGCTCTTAAACACGGACATCAAACTATACACATTCCCGTTCTCAGTTTTAAAATAATTTAAAATACCATTAATAATTCATCTAATCGAGCTGTTTTAACACTATTTCGTTTACCCAATTATAGTTGTGATGCTTTCATTAGTGAATATTTAAGTGGGTACAACAAAGTCGCTTTATGTTGTCATCAAACACTTTACTGTGTATACCAACTTTCATTAACAAATTATTCAACAATAAACGCCTTTTACTATACAAATTGTCAAGTGCAGAAATTATTAATTAACCGTTGACCAAAATGAAATTCGTGGTTTAGAGACATACACACGTTCAATTCTAGCCATAGTAAATTAATGGGTGTTTCTTTTTTTAGTTACGCGATTTTTTATAGTTGGACTTGACAAAACTTTCAAGTCCGATGTATTTTACTTAAGAGACTCATAAAATAAGATAGTAAAGTCATCATAATACGAAGTGAATAAAAAAAATTTAAGGTCACCTTAACCCAGTTCCTTAGTGTGCTGTTATGGAACACATTTCATATATCAAAGAAAAGCCAGTCAAGTATAAAATAATAAATAGTGCACTTAATTAGTTGTAATTATGGTGGGTCGGTATTAATGATGGAAAAGCACCGATGAGGAAGAGTATATATGTATACGAGCGCAGAAATTTACATAAACACGCGTTTATATCGAAACTATTTGAACGATATTCGACAGTAGACGAGCGGGAAAAATCGAGGGAAAAAATGTATTTTCAGTTTGTAAATTGATTATTGCTCTTTAATATCACTCATTAGTTAATTAAAACGCATAATAGGAATGTATAGGTGCATATAGCCAGTCGAACGAACTTTAATCCGTTCTAAATACTCCATCAACAACATGATAGAAAATACAATAAACAAACAATTAAAACTTTATACGAATTATTTAATTACATTAAAGAGAGGGACGAAACATTTTGATTCAATATAACATCATGCTGGAGAGAATTGAATTCGTTAATTTTAATAACCCTCTGTCCGTTATTTATTATCGATAAAATATTATTCACACTCGACTAAAAGTGCGTTTTTTTTGACAAAAACTTGACCCATTTTCCTCTTGGTGAATCGTTTAATTTCATTCGATATACATACAATAAGGCAGATACATTTCGAGATATGCAGGTATTTTTAGATCAAAGAAGTTGGAGATTTTTTCGAAATAAAACGCAGAGACCCCCTAGACGGTTTGTGTCGTTTTTCACTCAAGCAAATTAGAATCGGATGGCATTTAAATAACAACTCAATTACATTTCAATCAGCCACAGAGAAAAGTTCCCCTTTGTAAATGTGGAAAACATAAATATCGTTAAAAGCCATAAGTTCCAATTTTGGGGTGTATATACATTTTAAAAAATTCAACGGAAACGGAAAACATTGTGTGTACAAACACGCGGAAAACTCGGTCCAACACATAAATTTAATACAGTTCGACTGGAGAGCGCGCTTTTTCTTCCCATATGCCGGTTTTCGGTCTGTTATTGCGTTAATTAAGAAATTTCTAAATTTTTCTAACCGTACCCGAATTCCGCCCTGTTAAGACATCGTTTCAGCACAGGTCCATTTGTTACTGTCAATAGTAAAAGCGACCAATTTGTAATACAAATTGTCTGTAAATTGCACAACATAATCGCAGAGCGAATGCGTTACCAGGTATTTGCTATCAATATTCGCAACATCAACAAACATTAAAAAATTTATTGCTGCCGATTAATTTCAATTCGCACGCCACACATATTATTAGTGGCGATTAATTAGATTTTTGATGAAAATTCGTGTACATTTTATCAAAGCGGAAAACTTAATAGTTTCATTATCAATGTTCACTTTGTATGTATAATTTTTTATCAATTATCTGGTATAATTTCGCATTATCAATGCATAAAAAATGCACAGCATTAATTAGAAAACACTTTAATAGCAATAAAGTTGATGACTCGAGAAACAAACAATCGTCAATCGATATTAATAGTTTCTAATGGATTTTCGGTGATGGGACAGTGTCGTCCACCTTGCACAGCATCCGATAAAGGAGCACAGAAAAAATTGCAAAAACGCTCCAGACTTAATGGGGAAAAATCGCTTTTATTAAAAAAACACATTTGTAATCTATGTACAACATTTGTCGAGAGACTAGTAAATAAAAGAGATTAACATCTTTCCAAGAGAGTTGACTCTCTTCCCTGTTTTATATTTCGTGTGCGTGTCAACGATAATAGGTACACACGCACCGCCACTGTTTCCCTAAATGGATTACTTTGACAATTTCAAGAACTAGCAAGAAACTACCCGATTTGTTTATTAATCAATCGATTAGCAGTATTGGCATCTTGGTGATGGACCATTTCACTGATGGATCGTCGGGATAACTGGGTCACTTGTACTCCACACGTACCTAAGTACCTCGTTTTACAACGCAAATAAACAATTTAATATTCAAATATATTCAGCCTATAGAAATAATATCAAGTCTATATTATAATAAGTTCTATTATTTACATTACGCGCACATTTATTGGAGGGACGGTCTCTGCGTGCCAGTATTTCATTTTTCCTCTCCTAGTTAATATTATATAAAGAACAAACAAGGACTTGATTTTAACAAATTACGGAGATAATAAATATTTTCACCTACCATAAAATCGCTTAAAACACAAACTTTTCACCAGAAAAATGTGCCCCAAAGTGACGGCCTTTTAGTCGGGGGGTATCGGGTGGGCAAGCAGAAAAAAATATTCTCGATTTGAGTGTTTTTTTCCAAAGAGCCGATTTGTTGGCGTACTTTTTGGCCTGTTGCGGTTAGGAGCGCGTCGACGTCGTCTAAACGCTACCGGCGCAAAAATCAGACTGACGCTCTAAAACGGCTCAAACTCCAACAACTCCTCGCCACTTTTCCATATACATCAAATGAAAAAAAAAACAGCGTGTATTTAGATTACGGTATGCAGTTTTGAATAACGCACAATTTTTCGTTTCTAATTTCCATTTGGAGGGGAAATTACGGTCTAGGCAAACACACGGATTCAGAGACGCATTGAGAAAAACAGTAATTAAGATGTAAATTTCGTCCATAGACAAAGTTGTAAAAATTCGTAAATATTTAGATTATCATACAGTGTTCGGAGTAAACAAATATTTGTTATTACTTCCACGAGGTAAGCCAAAAACCAGATCTTGCCTCCTTGAACTCGGTAAAAAAATCGGGAAGAATTATGAGTTTCACGTTGAACTCGATACAGAGATTGTTGTTTTGATGTTAATTCCCGGTGCAGTGGTTCGATTTATTCCCTCTGGTGTGCATTCGGTAATAATATTTATTATGAAATAGTGCGGTCGGTCAGGAAGACATGCGAAAAATCCTGCAAGGCTGTTAAAATATTTAATTGAAAAATCTCACTGTGGAACTATGTATATGTTATTAAATTAAGCTAGTCACGTTTGTTCATATTATCTGGTAATATTCGGGAACGTAAATAGTAATAAATGTAACATTATTAATCAAATTGTTTAGTCGAGGATTCGGGATGCGTTTGTCCTTTTGCTTTGAAAACAATTTTAAAACTAATATATATTCATAACATCCCCACAGAATTTGCATATCAATTTGCTTTCTATTCTATAATATTATTATTGTGCATGAATAAAGACAGGTACCTAACCGAAAAGAGAGTAAACCACAATAGTAACAGAGGTATGCCCGGTTTTCAGTCGTTGTATTGCTTAGAGCCGGCGTTTAAACGCCAGCCAAGTCGGTAAAATGTTATTAAATAGCGAAAACAGAAGAAAAGGCAATTTTTCTGGTAAAGATAGCATTCATTGCGCTCCGAGTGCCTGCCAATGAATGGAATGGATCCCCATTCCTCCAACTGTGTTTGTTGGTTTAACCTTATTGGCAAACGGTTTTCGTCCTAGTGAATTTTAAATTAATTTCAATGTTATCAGCGATCTGAGCTTGTAAGCAAATTCTTTGAAATAGAAAGGGCCATTTTATGGGGTCTTGAGAAAATGTCAATTGTTATATCAAGGAAAGCTCTTGAATTATTAAATAATTCCTGTAATAAATTCCCCACTGACTTGTCCTTACACTTAAAATATTAATTTTTCAAGAATTCCAGACATTCACCATTAACATTACACAACAACTGCTTTAATTCTATGTTTAAATCCCTTGCGCCCTTCGGTTATAATTAAATTTCAGTAAAATTTTCCGTATTGTATTAACTTAATCTGTTTACAGATTGGAATAAATACAATATGATTGTTTCATTTGGAAGCACGAAGCACGTCTAGACCGTATAAAAATATTCAAAGATTTGTTATGCAAACACAGCTAAAGGTGACTCCGCAACAGTCTCCACTTACCAAACACCCTGTATGTGACACTGTTTGACCGCAATTTATTTAATTTGTAGTCTTTTTAATTAATTTACGGCTCTTATCTCACGTATTGTCGATCGTCCATTAATTATGAAGTTTTTTTAAGTAAATCGATAAATAAACGCGACAAATTTTGGCCAAACAAATTAGCCACTCATTATGTACAGGTGATGAAGAGTTTAAATCAGCTCTTGAACAGGCAGCCTGGTATCAGGGTTCAAATCGACATGTATGTGGCGGTTTGTCAGATCCACACGTCTATATACGGGGTGTACAGATTGACGGGCATATAAGTACACAAGTTATGATTCCAAATGTAAATTGATTTTATGTTTCAAGGGAGAAGCGATGAAACCACTTGGATATGGACGAGAATATGAGAGACAGCCATCCTTCAACTGCAATATATCGTTTAAAGTGGAAATTTGTAGCAGTCGAATCTCTAATGAGACATCAATTAATTCTGTTGACAGAGCAGCAACATTAGCGTTGAATTCCTGAGATATATCAAGCATATTTCCTTTATAGCCAGCAGAACAATTTCGGTAAGGATGTTTGGATCCAGGAAAACCGATGTGTTTTTTTCTATGATTTACTCATCAACTTTATCTCTAATTACATACTACATACTAGCTCTATTTGTGCCTAAAGGGTCTAAACCAAACATAAAGCTTTATTAAAAGATGAAAAAGTCACGTTTACTCGCACTTGAATTCGGTTTGAAATTATTTGATATTCTCAGACTGAGGCATCTAGTATAGAGTAGTTACACTACATAGGGAAATAGAATAGGGGACTTTGTTTGAGTTTGCAGCTTTCTGGTTTCCAAAAGAATATTTTGTCAAATTTAAAATACACCAAACTAGTAAATCCTTAAAAAAACGTAATTAAAATTGATTTTCATTAATTCGATCATTGGTCATAGATTAAGAACATAATTACATTCTGGATGAATTCCTTTCCAAAAACTCTTAGATTCTGAACCATTCACATTAGATGCCGCTATTCTATCAAATCCATCCGAATTTTAAAATCCAATCAATAAAACTGAAAACAACACAAATATAAATCATAATTGAATACTAACGATATCACGTTGATAGACACTCGCTTAAATTCCTCATCAATAATTAGATTTCCACCATAATTACAAGCCAAGAATATAAATTACAGATAATTGATTCATCGTAATTTCAATTTGGGGCGTAACAGTGAAAAATCACGTAGAAACATTATATATAAAAGTGAATAATACCTATATACCGTCCACATATAGTGATTTCAACTTCTAAACTACCTACATGAAACAAGATGATAGCAGATCGTGCTTCTAGTTATATTGTTATTGATCTCATCAGATTAATTATAGTTGTTTAGTAGAAATTTCAGCACATACAACCGACACTTTGTTCTTTTTACCACATATAAAACGAAATTATAGCAATATATAATGTGGTAATAGGTCTAAATTATATGCGAAACTAGTACAGCAGTTATAATGTAAAATTATCATTTTAATTATTATTCATTTGCCCCGTCCATAAATGGTGCTGAAATTAATTAAAACCGGACTGATGTCCTATCACCTCAACACATTTATTATTTAATCGAAGACAAGATTTAAAAATCTATCTTCTATATCACCAAAACAATACCTAGCTTTAAAGAGCCAAAGTAATGTGTACACCATCGTGGCCCGCATCTCTGCAATTATCTCCTATATAATGATAGAGTTTGAAGAGCGGCGAAACAGCATGTTCACCATGTGAGAAATTGATTATAAGTTCTTGGGCTGTCGGTGATGTCCAACACCTCCACGATGGCCCATTCTTTACCCATCTTGATTTATGATGTTTGTATGGTAATGTTGTATATTTTAGGCAAACAACTCGTCCTCTCAACAACCACCAACGAAACAATATTAATCAAACCGCTAACAAGCTCACATATATGAACTCAGTTATGTGCAATTGGACACCCACTGATCGCAATGACGAATTTCAGATCCAATTGTCAAAAGTGCAGTGCTTCTAGCGCAAATGAAGGAAGTAGTAAATCGATTGTAAATCCGCACACTGTCATATCATTGCAAGGCAATCAACAACGAGGATATATTGCGACCAATAAATATATCAGATATAGTTGATTTCCAATCGAATTTCTTGTCTGCGTGTGGCATCATAAATAAGACAGAAGGTGGGCAAACGCACACCTATTATAGAATAAATAAATAATTAAATAAATAACTGCTTGTTAGCGAAGTGTGTGGTTAACTTTTTCGAAAAGTTAAACGAGCATACATAACATATGTAAGCGCTTTGGTTGCTGGTTTATAACGAAACCAGATTTGATATAAAGACGGATACAATGTATTGGATAAAGATGGAGAAGTGATAAATAAGGTGCCTAACAAGAGGTTGTTAGTCAGACTACCCCCCGAGGTGAAAAACACAACAGAATCAACCATTCAACTGTATTTTTACACTCCCTGTGATTTTTTAATTGAATTACATTCGTAATTAATTTTGTTATGTATGATGGTTGTTATACTGTTGTTGGGAGATGGAAAAGGCGCTGAGAGGGCAGCAATTGTTCGCTAATTAAACGTTTATTTTGTCTAGGTCCATTATCAGTAACTGATAATGAGAAGAGATGTGATGTATGCACGAATGTAAAGACCGGATGTGAAGGACGATATTTCAAAGGTGACAGCATGGACCCCCGTGGGCTTCGAGGCGGACTTTTGCGTGAAACAATAAGATTGTATTTGAACACATGTTTAAACACCTCCCACGGTGATCGCTAGTTAACAGTGGACACATCGCTTTCCGCTCCTAACACATTGTCCATCTTGTACTTGAATTTCATTATCCCAAAGAAAGTGTGTGGACCACTCGACGATGGCACAACGGTACGTCCGCCAATTTCTCTCGTGTAAAAAGTACATAAAACAAATAGCGAATAATTTCGTAAATGAAATTTTAAATTACATACATTGCGGGTCCCCGAAAAAAAACGAGTTAATGTAACGTAAAGACAAGATTAAAGATGACTATCATCGAAACAAATAACTCAAACTTTAATAAGAAAACAGTTTGCTTTTATTAATAGTCTGCGAAGTTACGGTTCCATGCTTAAGTGCTGCCAAGCACGAAAAGCAACTATTTATTTTAATACACGAAAAAGTGTATACTTGGAGCGCGTTTCAGGGGGGTTGGTCCTCACCCTTTGATGAGGATGATGGAGCGCTCTTGTTATTCGCACACGTGCTTCGTTATCACCACACGTGTCCCATCACATATATTTGGTAATTAACGATTTCTTCTACCTGAGAACCAAAATGAGCGGAGACTTTCGCTAATATAAAACTCAACTCTTGACATAAACAATTAACGCCTACACAAATAAAATCACTTGGCGAGAATTGATTTATAACGTGTAACCTTAAACACATAACAAAGGGACATTTCAAAGAAAATTTATTACCTGTTTACTTTTATTGTTATACCATTGTGATACTAATTTATTAATAAACAGAAAAGTGGAAAATAAATAATAAGAGGGCAGACAAAGGGGCTACCGCTCGCGAAAGAAAAAGAAAACAACCAAAAAAATTGTGTACGTATAAAACGCGTTACTATTCCACTGATTAGCAACGATTACACAAATTATTTACGACCCACACCCTTCCGATTCTATTACGATAATTTTAACACCTGTTTTGGAATTGCATCAAGAAGGGAATGAGTTTTTCGTATACACGTATAATAATGAACACTCCCTGGAAATGGAAAAAAAATCGTTCCACGACAGTTTCAAATACCGTTATAGGATAGAGCACAGACCATCTCATTAAGGACCCAATTTCGTACACAATTTCACGCTCGATTTAAGCACTTATTTAAGTAAGTGATTTATAATGTTACGAGTAAATGAGAGACTCATTTATTCCAACGTACATAAAATTTGTGTGGTGGTTTGTTTTACAAGCAGGGAACGCTATATAATTGCTTGTCACTACATGGTCCCTTCTAGTCCATTTTTATGGTCAAAGCAAACTGTTGCCTTTTACGGTCCCGCGTGTATGCAAATCAGTCGAGAGGGACGAAGACGTGGTGCTTGAGAAACGCGCTCGTCTTGCCCCCATTTCCCCCAGTCCTCCAGCAGGCACAGGCACTTTACAGTTGTTGCATTCACGAGGTGTCAGTGAAAAGGATGCTGCACTATCAACAATCTATAACAACCCATAATGAGAAGCCGCACCAGTGAATTGATTATGATTAATAGACAACTCTTGCTGTTAAAATACCGTCTTTACTGGGCAACGGAAAACAACTCTCTAGTCTTATGCTGTATCCAGCCTCTCGCCTTACTACCGCGAACGATATACCTCTAAGTCTCGTTTTTTATGATATGTACAATTTTATCGGCTTTGTTATAATATGTATACGTGCTCGGAACGCCTCCGAAACGTTTTTTCTCACACGAATTTTCAACTCTTCGTCCGGATAATTACTTTAATGATTGGTGTCGTCGTACAAACTATTTGTTTATTGTAACCATAAACTGAATAACTAATTTTCGGAGCGCACTTGCGGTACCGACCTGTGGTAAAAATGCACACAAATATCCCAAGACCGCCCACTATCAGTAATGCATTTTCCCCATTCTTATTATAATGCCTGTATAATTTTAATATTGTTGTGCAGGCACACGCGTCGTTAAATAAAGGACTCTAATTTAATGCCTGATCAACTTTCATAATATTATAACCGTCATTATATGTGCCGTACAAGGGTGGAGGATTTTCAGCAATTTATTTAATCATAGTACAGTCTGGAAATACAGCCTAGTGGCTGTAAAACAGTACATTTTCATGTAATACTCGTATCCGGTTACGTTCGAGTGTTAATAATTTTTTTAAAACCCATCACAGTGTCATGTTATACCGTGTGTGTGGCTTTTCCGCAGAGGATTTCCCTTACAGAGTCACAGTTAAAAGAAAATACAAAATCTCTGGTTGCATTTGTTGAGATGTGGATACGTAGAGGAAAAGTTTGTTGAGAAAGTGGGCAGAAAGATTAAAATCAGATAAATCGTACAAGAAAAGCTCTGTATAGGCTATATTCCAGCGTTAAAGAGAAATTTGTCGAGAATTTTTTGGATGTTTTTGTTTATGTGGTGTGTTAAAACAGCGGGGCACTATTGTGAAGAATATTTACACCCTTTAGCGTCTAATAAATTATGTAGTGATTTTATCTGTAAGTGGAATCAACCATATATAACACTTTAGAGGAACAGTCCCAAAAGACAAACCACCCAAAAATAAAACATAAACATTATATTCCATAACGAAATATTAATGTATTTAGAAGTGGACGTTTATGTACCACTTAACGGTGAGTTATGGGCCCGATGGGTGGACCTCGATTGTTCCTATATCGGTTCTTAATTAAGCAAGGAATCAGCAGGTTTTCTGGAATTAGAAAATGCAATTCCATGATTTCTTGGTCCTGGTGTGTGTTCTACGATTATTGGAGAACAACTCGTTTCCACATATTTATCTTCTTGTGGATGTGTGAAAGAATTATGTGTTTGTACAATGTAATGTACTGTAGATACAATCTTGGCCGTTTCCATGCCTGTAATTCAAAATAATTAAAATGATCATATTGTAAATATTTAAGTTGTAAACATGCCACTTGCTTCTGTACCACACAACTATTTAAATAATAGTCCTCATATGCGAAGGCCAGAAACTGAGTCAATTGTGCAAATCGCCTTTGGGGCCTCGAAAAATGCATTATCCATTGCAATTTTAATGAAATCCATCGATTTATTGCGCAATTACGCAACATTGATACATGTTTGAAACGAAGAAATTCGCTCACTCGTCCACATATATACGTTGTTAAAATTAATAGTACATCTTATAATACATATTTTATATCCTATCAGAAAACCATAAGCTGACGTTACTTTATTGCCACCAAGCACGATCACCAACTGTGACCACAGCCAGGGGCGGATCTATGCATGGGCAATATGGGCTACAGACCGGGGCCCCGCAAGCTTTAAGGGCCCCGTCGGCCCCGTAACTAAACAAAAAAAAAAGACTATTAATCTAATTCTCATACAAACTATAAATAAATATAGTTATAATAGGTACTTGTATTAAATAATGTAATAATAGTAATTTACGATACAAGTAATGTTATGACGCATTTTACATTACGAGAGAATGTTTGGAAGAACGAGCGCAGCGAGTTCTTCTAAAATTCTCGAGTAATGCTAAAAGCGCATAACATTACGTGTATCGTAACACGTTTTATTTTATCCTATAATGGTATTGTAGAAAAAAGCAAAATTATAGTTCAATTATGAATATATTTTTTATTTACTGTCAAAACACTTTTTAAAAATTGGTATCCTAGGAGTTATTTATTTAAACAATAACGTTAAGAAAATCTTAACAGCACTAGTGCTGTTAAGAATTTATAACAACACTAGTGCTGTTAAGAGTATCTTAACGTTATTCGTTGCTATGCAGTAATCACTACAATAACATTATAGGATAAAATAAAATAATTAAAATAATTTATCAAAAAATAAAGTTGGCGGACTGAGCGCTGATCTCGTACAAGTAGGAACGGTAACGTTTAGCTACTGCTAACTACTCGTATACATATACTACGTCACTATTACGTACTGCGTGCTACGTGTATAGTCTTGTAAAGACTTGTATACGTATATATACGTATACTTATATTATACATACGAGTATATTGTTTCTACTACATTTACGTTCTTATTCTATACTTCTATCTATTATCTATCCATAATCCATCACTACCTTTTGTTGAGTACAGTCTTTTTTATTGTTATTTGGTAAGTATTAATGACAAATTTGGTAAGACCTTTCCTTTACCAATACCATTAAATAATTAATTAATTATAGCGGACCAACATAGTTTTTATTTCTTTTATAGATTGCATTAAAAAAATATTACGTTACGTTATCGTTGTCTTACCTAATTCTAATATCTACTGTGTGCCTGACTGAAAAATGAATAGAAAATATAAAAGTGGAGCTGAAAAGCGCAAACTTCAAGCAAACAAAGAATTAGAAAAAAACAAATGCCCAAAAATTTCAAATTTTTTTTACCAAAAGATAGTTTAACTAATACAAAAGAAAGCGAAAATGAAACTACAAATAGAAATAACGCTAATGAAACTGATGAGAAAAAAACATCAACAATTGTTGAATTGGAGTCCTTGCATTGGAGTTTTTACATACTTATAAATTGTCTATTATATTTATATTTTATGAAAATATGTTTATTTTTGAAAATGGTTTTGTTCTTATTAATACTTAATACCCCAGTTAATACCTAATTTTAAGTAAACCTTTGATTAAACGAAGAAAAAAAAATTCGCTCAGTCCGTCAGCCCAGGGCCTCGTTTGTCCGCGGTCCGCCCCTGACCACAGCGCTTATTAAAAGCACAAAATGATTATAATTATTACATTACAGTAGTCGTACATCATGTATTTAAACTTTTCTCAAACATTTTCAATTAATCTAAACATGCAAGATGTAATTTATGTAAAAGACGAAAATAAACACACACACCGCGAGCACAAGTGTGGCCCTCTTTGAAATACAGGGTGATAAAATTTAATTACGTCCCACAAAACGGAATTTGTTCAACACGAAACATTCATACACTTATACCTACATATATTTCCTTTTTTTTCTTTACCTGCCCATAAGATTTTAAATGTATTAATAAATGTTGAGAGCCAGATCGAATGGATTGAATCGGCCCAATACAATGGAGTCCCATTGAAAGGGGCCAGTGAGTTGGAAGGGACCGAAATTAATGTCCATTGACAGACTAATCAGAGGGGTCCAAATCTTGTATTGCTCGTTTAAATTATAACATAAACGTGTAAATAATTAAGAATGATAGCAGTTGAATCGATGGATTAGTGTTAATGTCGTTTTTGGTTGTTTGGACTAATTGCATTCAAAGTTTTGAGGCCATCACCAAAGAGTTCCAGTTCTTTTCGTCCGTATAATAAATTCGTGTATAAATTATGGCATCCGTGATATTCAATTAACTTGTGTGTGTGGTAATTTAAAATACTATCTTGTAAGATATATTACCTCCTGACCCTAAATTGGATATAACCGTGTGATAATAACAGAATAGATCGTGTTGAAACATTACTATAAGCCGATTAATCAACTGCCATGTCAATGTATTCACACATTAACAGCAGAACGCGTTTCTGTTTTCGGACCTCCTCAAGCAAATGGAAATTGGTAGGGTGGGTAATATTTTCTTATTAATAAATAAATCGTTTGTGACCTTTGTTTTGTAAATTATTAAACAACTCTCGTTTAAACTGTCGATTAAATGAACGGTTTTTGGCCCACCTACCTAACAAAAAAGCGCACATGAGAGAAACACGCGCGTGAAATTTGCATATCGATAATAAAAGGTGCTTGGCTAGATAATAAATTAATTCGCTAAATATTGTTAGAGAAGACATTTTCTAAACTGCTTTCCATACATGTATAGAAATATCAATCCTTAATTCCGTACACTAAAAACAGCTGTCTCCCGATGGAAACCTGATACTTTTAAGAGGCATTCACCGTCTTTGTCCCACTTGAAAGTCCATCCTGCCTCCCTTCTATCTGTTCACTCTCATGGCAGAAAAACAAACACATTAAAATGAACAGCGCTCTGAACATTGACAATGCCTATAAATAGACCATATACTTCTACTATGGTTTTTAGACCGTGTGTGTTATCACTGTACAGCATCGCTTTTATCCAAAGACCCTTCCTCTCTCCAACTCCACTCAACTGTTGTGGTCCTAGTGGAGTAGTCCTTGTCGGACTAGAATTTTTCAGTATGAATGGCCGATTTGAAAATAATTATTACGTCAGAACAATTCTGTTCGTCTTTTCGATGCGAAGAGGGCACATGATCGTCTAGAGGAGATGCTTTTGTGTGTGCATGCCAGCACTTTCCTCCCTCGTCTCTTCAGGTAGACGACGTTCTCTTGATTCTTCCTCGTGATAAGAGCATTTTTTATTTATTACACTTCATTGAGCGTTATAATCGGCTTAATGGCAAGGGTTCAGACAAAAAAATCGGTACTCAACAGGTGATAAGAGCGCCTTTCAAGATTAATAGTTGATTTTCTTCAAGTATGTGCTGTTTTAAGGTTCCGTGGAGGGTGTGCTGGAATTGAATGCGGTCTGGCCCCCTTTTCACATGTCACAATTGACCCACAATGGGAAGTACATCTCCATTTAGAGGAATCCCAAATAATTTCTAATGGAAATTCTTTTAAACATTCTAGCAAGCGACTTTTTTAGCGTCACAATAGAATAGGGATTTTTCAATGTCCAATTACGGTTCTATATCAGTGGAGTTATTATTCAAAGTGACAACCCTTTTCTATGTAATTACGTGATATTTTGATATGTAACTGATACTGTATATGCAAGTTTGACACTAAAGCCATAGTCTAAACATTCCCAGAGCGAATCGTTACAATTCCAATGCCAAATAAAAAGATATTGAATTGCATATGAGGAAAAGGGTGCAACTGGTCGAAACAGGAACAAAGTCGCGCGACGCGGACACTGTGAATAGCAAAAATATATCGAGGAAAATAAAAATATTTGACCCCCTTTTGGACCCTTTTACAGTACTGTGTTATTTATCAAAAAGTTTGATCTAGAACTACTTAATGGAAAAGGGTTCACACCTTCTGTTTTCTTCCTCTAGGGCAGTCTTTTATTCTTACCATCTTATCAGATCGAAAATAAATCTTTGTGTCATTTTTGCATGCAAACTCTCTTCTTCGGGCTTTTTCTGTTACAGAAGTTCTCGGAGATGGGACCCCAGAACACAGTCGTTAATTGAAGTTCTCACAAATTTTTTCCCATAAAAAACCGCTCACTCCGTATGTGCCATCATCTTTCCTGAAAAAAACGAAAAATATTGTCTCGTAATAAAACGGTCGTTGAACAATAAAATCATAATTTACCGCAATTGTCACCGAAATCGGTCGGTTCTTCCCAATTTTGCAAAGATAAACGACCGACTAACTAGAGCATTGTTGGGCCGAAATAATAAGAGGAGTTGACAAATAATGTACTTCCATGGTTGAACTGTTATTATTGACTTCCGTGTATTATGTGAAGAATGGGGCCCTTTAGCACCCCCCGTTGCCACCAGAACACTAATTCATGTATCATCACTTTTACCAGCAAACAGGGTGGTATTTGGGAAATTCACAGTGAACAGTTGTTATTATAGATATTTTAATGAATAAATTAGAAGAGAAAACGCGTGTAGATTAATATCATAGAAATGAATTTTTCCATCTCTCCTCCTTAAAAACGTGTGTGGTATAATAATTTAGTTAATAATGAAAATGCCGTAATAATACTTGATTAATTTGAAAATATGTTTCGTTGAGGTTGGTCTTAAATTAACATAAATTAACACCTTTTCAATACCAGTTTGGTTAAAGTTAATAATAAACGAGCCGTAAATCAAACTAGAAAGAAAAAACGTTTCGTAATTCCTTATGTATCTTATAATCATTAATTAGTACAAGACATGGAAACGGGATCTGTTTTCCAAACAGAACTCTGATGGTCTTATCATTTTTCGACTATATAATATTTCCAACACATTGTTTCGTATGCGATAAGTGTAACATTCCATTATCCGTTTTGGTATATGGAATAAATTTGTATAATTTTTCGTTTCATGTATGGCTGAGAGGGCCGCTCTTATAAAGTTATAAATTTCCGCTACTTTTTAATTATACACCGCATATATCGAAGACCCGGTACTTTGTTAATACGGTTCTGTATTTGCAAGTGGGGTGGCTGAACCCCCTGAAGTGCCCATAATAACAAGGAGGAGATTCCATAATAGCTACTTTCTGGCCTCTATTGCAATGGAGCTTGACACCAGCTTGTACGATATAATTCTTGTCTTTTTCGCCGAATCGCACCCCCAAAACAACTCAATAGATACAAACATGTTCATTACATTGAATTTTTCAGGGGATATACTGAAAACCGCAACCACCACCACCACCACTTTCTGTCATTCGATCGTTCCTTTGGAACGAATCTTAAACATTTTTTCACGATTCTCTCTCGATTCTGATCCTCTGCTTGATTAAAACTTGCCACAAGTAATTCGATCTTAATGTGTGTCCTTCGCACACGCCTAAGTAGACTTCCTGTCCGTGCAGTCCGAGAACTTTTCAGGATATCGAATGACAACTAGTCACTGTCCGTTTTCGTTCAATATTTCATATAGTCGGATGGAAATTGGTTTAATCAGTGGTCCATTAAAATAGACTCGTATTTTGTTTAAAGATTTTGCTAATTGAAATACGAGAGCAAGGGTATGGTGTGCGGTGTGCGTTTATTTCGAATTTCGCTAACAGAAATAACACAAAAAAAGTTATTCCACCACTTTCAGAATTATGAAATGCGATCTAAATATTTTTGTTTGTTGTAATAATGTGCAAATGCAAACCAAATTGTACGGATCGAGTTACTTATAGTGTTAAAGAGTGATATTTTATATGCACAGATAATGAATTAGATTGCTAACTGGAGCTAAAATAAGCAATAGGCGTAAATCCCACTGGATTTCGAACATCATATTCACTAAATTAATTTCTAGTTCCTCTGCGGCTTTTTACATTGCAACGCCCCAAGCACTCATCATTTTTCCTTCAACACAGAATTATAATCTGTAATTTGTAGACATATGTAATTTGTAATTATCGTTTATGGGCGATTTTTTACCCAAGTGCTAAATGTTTACATATTACAGTAATTACGTTCGCTAAGTAATTTCAATTTACCAACGGCTATATACTTTGTTAAGTATGCATAAAGTTCTTTCTAAAAATCGACTGTTATTAATCACAATAAATGTGAAAATGTACACACACATTCAGTTATTATGAACCTTTTAAATTCTATTTATTTGGGGAATTATAGAAAGCATCCTTTCAAAAGAGAGAAAACCAATCAATCAATTTTAATCGTAAAATATCGTCTCACACAGTCAAAGAGCACAACTTGTTCATTGATTTTTAAACGAGTTTGTTTAAGTGTCGATAATCGAACAGAAATGGTAATTATCCAATACCCAAATATTTTGTAAGCTTTAGGTATGTTCCATATATTAACAGATTTGGGGTGATTTAGCTGGCTTCTTTTGAAATTAAATTACTCTGTTTTTTATGGTTCAAGGAAGATATTTATGTAAGACTGTTGTTTCACGTCACATAAATTCGTAAAATTTGACCAAAAATAATAGATTGAATAAATTGCATAATTTTTTAGACTCCTTTTGAACTATACTATGCTAATTTTGACCATTGCGACCTGATTGCGACATTTGCTTCACGTCTATTTCTACCAATGTAAGTTCAATAATTGAATATTTAGTCTATGCAGCTTGTCATTAGGCAAATGCTTAGTATATTTCCTTTATCTATGGTAATTGGCAGAGAAAATACAGCAAATATTGCGTCAATGGCATAATTACTACTAATATTTTCGGTTTTACAAAAAAAAAATGCAAATAATTAGAAAGAATAATTGTATCAAACATTTGCCTTTGGTCTTAAAATAAAAAATAATTTCCTCTATAAAACATTTTCCTAATCATCGTCCTAGGAAACTGAACACATTTCATATCCTTAATCACTTCCCATAAATAATAATGGGTTTGCCCAAGTCATATATCTTCAAGTGGCAAACACACATCAACATAAACTCGAAAGCTATCACATTCTAGAGATAACACAAATTAGCACCTCAAGTATCTTAAAACACTAAAAAGCATGTCATTCAACCAGGTGCTTGTATCCAATTGGATCTAGCATCATTCCGCTGGTAACGCCTCTGAATCCTTGGTTACCTTATCCTAGCTCCGCCTCGGATTGCTTTCTAAATAAACGAAACCCGTTTTTCCATTCTGGCAGTTGCAGAGTGAACGTGTGATCATCACAGTGCATGTGGCCTGTTTGTCCGCTCTTTTCAAACCACACACAACATTCTTTAAAGGGGATCTGTTTATGGTATTTCGGTTCTCTCATCCAGCTGCAAACACTGCACCAACTTCCGTTCATCACGGATGGACCAATACCGCACATTTGCATAGTTTCCGAATTTTCACTTACTTTTTGCGCGATTCTTTTTGTGTCATATTTAAATTTAGAAAGCGCCAAGGTTAATAATAGACGAAAAGTTTTTTTTAAAACTTTGTGTTCCATTTGTGCTCTAAAGTGCTTTACATTTCCCTACAAAATGTAAACGGTAAAAGACACAATATTTATAATATTAACAACAAGTTGTTATTAACATTGCAACGAGCCTTTTGCTATCCTTATCGAAATCAAATCGCGTATAAATTAACGCGAAAGGATTGCAATGATTTGTATCTTAATAAATTGTTACAAAAGTGTGATTTATAAGTCGTTCTTTCGGTTCTAAACCCAAAAGAGACTCGTAACACTTTCAAAAGTCTTGAAAGTGCACGATTTTCCAGTGTTAGTGTTTCCAAAAATGTCCAAAAATTAGCAAATCTACATTCACGGTGTTAAAGCGACAAAGGACAATAAATTCAACATCATGCTGTCGGCGGGGCTTGGTTTCGTAACAACAGCACCAGGATCAGGATCAGTTAGTGGCACCACGCCCTCGTATAGTCCTTCACCCCCGGCCAGACACAGCCCTCTTCCGAGTTTCGGTTTTACGCAGGAGCAGGTTGCGTGCGTGTGCGAGGTAAGTGCCTTTTTATCGCAACTCCTTCAACAGAAAAAAATCTCTTCGCACAAGTTCAAAATTGTTATCAATTAAGGTGTACGCTTTCATTCGCGGTAAAATGTCGCTATTCCAGACACATTCGTTTGATTATTAATGAAAATAGAAAAAACAATTCAAACGAGTTAATGGTCGTCATCGTCAGCGTTACACCTACAAGTACCCATGAGTCTTGCATATTTTTTCCCGTGCATGTCCAGTTTATAAACCATGAAGGACTTTGGTGTAATCGTAACATGAGCCATTACAAAACGGGGCCCTCCATACTCGCATTACAAGAATGATGAATGGGAAACTGTCGCAGTTTGTGTGGGCGTCCAACGAAGTAGCGAAATTCTTCAAAAATGCAATTTTTTGTACGTGAGTGTTATCTGATGAGACGGCCACGTGCAATCCCATCAACAAAAAACACTTTGTTGTAGAAGGAAAATCGCTGGTTTTTTAAATTTATCTAAAATTTTACATAAAACAGAGATTAACATATTGCAACACTTATATGTGTCGATTGATATCTGCTGGAAATTACGGTTAAACAGTCGTTAGGAATTTACACGATCTACCTGAAGCTGAAATACTTATTTAACAACTCGCAATAAATCTGCACCATTCCAATAATTAAGGATCGAAATGTTGAAATTCGAATTACGTAAATTGTTCGAAAATATGCTAAATTTAACTCATTAACATTTTGACAATAAGCGTAATTATAATACTAAACTATTAGTCATAGATAGACCTTTAATCAACATAAAACGATGACATTTATAGGTGGTTTTAATTATTTTTGAATAAATTAAAAGCAATTATAAATACAACATTATTATTACCAACGGATATCTGACGGTTCTATAAAACGATAAAAAAATTATTTGAAATATGGATGAATTTATCAAGGAATAATTGAGTGTTATCCGAGGTGTTATCCCTTCCGTTTAAATAGTTAAACATGGAATTCTTTCATCTATAAAAAGTATTCACATATCAAAAGTGCAATTAATTCGAATTTATCGAATAATATTCTCAACAACAATAGACAGTTTTATCAAAACAATTACGGATGAATCAAAATACATTTGATAGTATTCAATGGAAGTGTATTGAAGCCTAGAATCAATCTCATTAATAATGACAATAAATAGTCAATAAATGAATCACAAATATCGCATTACTCATCTTAAATGGGCGCACATCAACTCGTCACTGGTAATCCCTTGCAAAAATTTAGATGTACCCGAGACACATCAACTCGTCACCGATACCTTAGTGAGATGCATCAACTCGTCACCGGGACGGATTAACTGGTCACCCGATTTTTAATCCTTTTAAATATCTTTGGGTATGAAGATATAAAATTTAAAGTAAAATAAGGAAAGCCAATATGTTTTTTCGAAAAATATAAATATATTTTGTAGTATACATATAATGAACATACAGTATCTATATACAAAGAAGGTAAATAATTTTACCTAATGCATCTGATGACCTCTTTGGCTCTCAACAAACTTTACTTCCACATCCATTGCACTTATAAAAATCGTTCTCAATAATACGTTCTAACACTGTCGAGAACGGTATATTAGAACAGAGACAAAACTGATTAGTCTCTGATTAGAATGAGAATATGTCCAATAAATATCACAGTTATATAGAAGTAATGAGATACGATTCTTAGAATTAACTAATTATACCTAAGTACCCCAGTGACCAGTTAGTGTGTCTCCGAAAGGTCCTTAGAAAATTACCTGAAATCGGCCGGTGACGAGTTAGTGTATTTTACTTGAAAGGGATTAAGTCTGGTGACGAGTTAGTGTGTACCCTCTTAAATAATGTGAATCGGTTTCAGGTACTGCAACAAGCGGGCAATGTTGAACGATTAGGTAGGTTCCTGTGGTCGTTACCGGGCTGTGAAAAACTCCACAACAACGAGTCCGTACTGAAAGCGAAGGCGATCGTCGCCTTCCACCGTGGCAACTTCAAAGACTTGTACAAAATTTTGGAAAGTCACCAATTCAGTCCTCATAATCATGCCAAATTGCAAGCACTTTGGCTGAAAGCGCATTACATCGAAGCTGAACGACTTAGAGGTACTTTCCTCAACTGCACTTCACTCTCATTTGACTGATGGTCTAATTTTGCCGTTTTATTCAGGGAGACCATTAGGGGCTGTAGGCAAATATCGCGTTCGTCGGAAATTCCCTCTGCCTCGCACCATCTGGGACGGCGAAGAGACCAGTTACTGTTTTAAAGAGAAGTCAAGAAGCGTGTTGAGGGACTGGTACTCACAGAACCCTTATCCAAGTCCCAGAGAGAAGCGGGAACTCGCCGAAGCGACGGGCTTGACAACCACACAGGTTTCTAACTGGTTCAAAAATCGACGACAACGCGACAGAGCTGCAGAACACAAAGACAGGTACATATTTGTAATTTCTTATGTTTTTCCCATCGTACGATCGATATTAATTGACTTAATCAGTAGTGAAAAGGCAACGGAGCGCGCTCTGCACAAGATATTGAATTACAACGTGAAACCGTACAAACTATTATTTGATACTCCGGTGTTGGTGATGAGCCTAAAAATAAAAAGGGGGGTTGTTTGGTGTGCATTGTTTCCTGTTAATCCGGTGAAATGATGATGGTGGTTAGGAGTGAGAGAACAATGCGATCAGGAAGCATTACCGGGTTCGTCGTGTGTTTCCCGAAATATTTTCATTAACAATACAATTCTGGACGATTTTATGGGCAGAAAAAACTTTAACAATCCACCCCGCATCGCGCGTCTCTCTTCCTCCCACACTCTTGAAAAAAGAGAATATGGTTACAGTGTCGAATTTCACGAAAAACAAAACAGGCCTGTTCAAACATCCTCTCTCTTGGCCACTGCCTTTTGCATACATACGCATGTTGTTGTAGTGTTGGAAGTTTGAAACGCATATTACAGCAACATTTATTCCCAAATAAAACCGATAAATTGTATGATTTATTTTTTGTTTGTATGTTGGGGCTTGTGAAATATAGTCGGTATGGAATGACGTTTATATTGGTTCTATTTCTAGTGTTCAAGTATCAAATGACGATCTAAACTGGACCTGGAAACTGAGAATAGCTAACAAGCTCTGCTGTTCTATTTTAAACGCTCATACATATGATACGTGCCAGTTTTTCACCCAATTTTTATTGTCTCACGGAGAATTTTCTTCTCTTGACACTATTTCAATGGGTGTAGTACATGTTTAGAGCGAGAATTTCCGCATTTTTGACCCATTTCAAGCGACCACACATACCTCCCGAGTCATTATTCTGTTTCAGTGTTTATTTCTCCCGTCCGTCTCAAAATAAACGTTGGAATCCATTAAGTACTTCAAGTACTAATAAAAAATTATCACTGAATTACCCGTTTTAACAAGCTTGAATTATTGTTTGTTAAACAACATTATTATTATTATTATTATTTGAATATATTCTGTTGGATTTGTGGTTCCGGCGCTAAAAATACTCTCTCATGAGTCATATACAATATCAATAGTGATACTTGACACCATCAGTCATCATTGTGGTGATAGAAATCCAATAGTTTGGTATTAGAGGTCTAAATAGACCACAAAATCCCATAAGAGTTCCAAGAGCAGAATAACTTATATATGTACTGATCGTCTCTTGTTGAAATTGAGCCCGAACAAGATTGTTTTGTGTAAAAATGTACGTAACGGAATTTGGTAAACACATGTGCACCACTTGTCACATCCTTGTGTCTCTCCTCACCGGGGTGGCGGCATTGAACTGCTGAAAGGCCCAGAAAAAAGGTCGTTTAATAAGTGTTTATTTTACCATCAATTTGCCTGCACTGCCATCAAAAGACTCTCTCCTACATCCTTTGAAAATAGATTCTTCAGATAATGGTGTAATTCATTTTCTGTATAGGAGTGAGAGTTAAAATTTCGCTCGAATATACGAATTGCATTTGGTTCCCTAGTCGCTATTTACGCGTATCGAATTACCCGACAGAGGTAGCCCGCAGGTGTAATTCGATATGATAGACGACTGGAGAACTAAAGTGAACTCGACAACGTAATATTCATTACAGAATGTGTAAAAAAATTGTTGCTATTCGTTTTTGTTGTTGCAGTAATCAGACCAACTCGGACAAGCCGCATCTGGACTCGAGTGGTTCGGACAGTGAAGCAGAGAGTCACAAGATGAATTCGTACACACCGTCGGGAACTGTTGTAGCACCACAATTGAACACTTATCCGAGTTTGGGCACAATGGGACAATTGTACCAAACGCCAGGGCCAATTCTGCACGATTATCAAACGTTGTGACAGTTATTCAATAACAATAGCCAACAAGAGAATAGTTCCACTATTACTTCTTACTTGTAAATAGAAAGAATAGTAATTTATTCATTTTTTACTTTCTATAAGTACCAAAAAGAAATAATTAGATAGTTGAATGTATTTAAAAATTTTCAATTCTGCGACTTTTTCACAATTCTTTGTAGGTGGGAGCAGTACACGATTTTATTGGTGAATTGGGAAAATGTTTTTCTCTTCTCTTTAACTCTCCCTTTTGGGTATAAAACAAAAACAAACAGTTCTTATGTCCTTTCATTACAAGTTACTCTAATTATTCTCAAGATGATAGTCTTGTAAATAAACAATTAATTTGTAAATATAAATTATTGGCTGTTACACTTTTTAATCTATTTTATAGATTTTTTTAGTTCATGTTTGTATCATATGTATTTTTAATGAGTTTATTTATTGTGTTTTGTCTCATATATTGAACTTTTTTTACTCTATGGACCAAATTCAAGTTTATTTTATGCATACCAAACATTTACAAAACTGCATTCAGTTGATGCACAAATGTTTTAGCAATAATGAGTTTTCTCAGTTTTAAGTGCAAGTTTACAGCTACTTTATTTGTTTTTATGAACATAAATTTAATTTTTATTTAGCTGCAGACTTGTACTTCCGTTTTTATAAAAATATACATAAATACATAGTTATTAGACGAAGCCGTACAGTTTATGCCTTCACAAATACGTACTTATTAATAGCACAGTTTTTGTCATAATGTATGATTGAATTATGTTTTTGTTGTAATAAAATCTTATTGAAATAAATTTTCTTAATAGTATGATTCTTTGAAACTGAAACCTCTGAAAATTCAAATTTTTTTAAACAGTGGCACATTATGCAACCAACATATTAGGTCCATTTTAACATATATAAATTCGATGTTGACTTTGGCGTTTCGTTTTCGGTGTAGTAGTTCAAAAAGACACTAAGTCACAACAAAAGAACTACTACAAATTTTAACCTCACATTTCCACTTCAAGAATAAGAACTTTATAAAACTAAAATTTATTAATAAAATGCTCATTCGAAGAGGACTTAAAAAATGGTTAAGGCAACTAGAATACAAAAACTATTCTACAAAAGTAAGATAACAATTTATCATCACTTTAGTATATAATTTCATATTATTTTAGACTCATAAACCCGAGTACGAACATAAAATATTCTCTGGAATTCAACCTACTGGTTCCATCCACTTAGGAAATTACTTTGGAGCCGTGGCCCAATGGGTTAAACTTCAAGAAGAGCAAAATAATATGCTTCTAAGTATTGTCGATTTACATTCAATGACATTACCTCATGTAAGACCAAATCTGTTACGACTTTCATTAAAGTAATAGCTTAAGCATAAACACTTAGGATCCTAAAGAACTTCGTAAGAATATCATTGAAATGGCAGCAACACTTTTAGGGTGTGGAATAGACACTGAGAAAGTGCTTCTATTTCAACAATCCGCTGTTCCGGCACATACACAACTTTGTTGGAGTTTGGGATGTGTTTCTACAATGGCAAGGTGAAAAGATATCTAATTCAAGTACCATAATAAGAGTATATTTTTAGACTGGCTCATTTGCCCACATACAAAGAAAAATCTGCTGCTTTAAAGGATATTCCATTCGGTTTGTTTGCCTATCCAGTTTTACAAGCTGCTGATATTCTTACTTACAAGTACATAATCTTACTACATCATTCACCAACTTGAGTAAAATATTCATATTTATAGAGCTACACATGTACCAGTGGGCGAAGATCAGTTCCAAAACATCGAATTTGCAAGGGAACTAGCTAAAATGTTCAATAAACGATTTGGCGAAACCTTTCCAAGACCAATAGCAATTCTAACTGGTAAGGAGTATTCTCGGTTAAAGAGTTTCCGAGATCCCGTGAAGAAAATGTCAAAATCGGATCCAGATCCAAAGAGTAGGATTTGTTTAACAGACTCACCTGACAGTATTGTAAATGTGATAAAGAAAGCTGTTACCGATTTTACTTCAGAAGTCACTTATGATCCAGAGTTGAGACCGGGAGTTGCAAATTTAATAAGCATTCACTCGTTTGTAACAAACAAATCAGTAGAAGACATATGTAAGGAAGCAGAAGGATTAGATACCGCGAAGTAAACATTTATATTCTTTCCAACAATCACACACAAACTTTTCTTATTACAGGTACAAATTGGTTGTTGCCGAAGCTGTTGTTGAATATTTGAAACCCATACAGCAGAACATCAACGGTTTACTTAAAGATGAAGAATATGTTGTGGAAAAGTTACGCATTGGAAGTGAAAGAGCTTCTGGAATAGCCGAAAAAACGTTAGACGAAGTATACCAAAAACTAGGCTTACAATTTAATATACAAAGACATTGCAAAGCAAAAATTATAAGTTAAATAAAACACCAATTTGACTGTGATTGTGATTATATTAGTAGAGTTTTTATTCAGTAATGTCATCAGGTGTTAAGTAAAAGGAATTTCGTTTCACATGAAAAATTCGTTTGTAAAATCCTCTTTTATAATACCGTTTTAATATCAATGCACGTTTGTGATTCGTTTCTTCGAAATTGTTTCGTAACAACCCCAATATCGACAACAAACCAAACATTATTATAGATAATAAACAATGCCAGACTATAACAGCAATAATGCACAGAAACTGCCACAATATTTGCAATAAATGAACACCGATTACTCCATCAATAGCGAAAGAGGTAACAAAGAGAGAACTCAGTAAAGCGCAAGTGAAATGAACTGCCATTAAATTGCAATTATCTTCTAAACAAGTGCGCTGTACACAATATCCAATAACCGCTCCGAGAAACGATAACGTAAATCCCAGCGAGAATGCAATTATTATATTATAGTGAACAATTTCCGCTGATAACGAAACAACTCCTGCAATTCCGCCTTGCAAACACTGAATTAAGGGCCAGTAATTGGCGAAGTTCTTCCTGTACAAAACCGCATTGAAAATCGACCATGATAGCATTCCTCCAGTCATTGCAAAAACGTGCTTCAATAAAACCATCTCCATATGACTGGAACAGTTATAAGCACTGTCCAAAGGTGCGTAATAGATGAAGCCAAACAGGACCATAATATAACTTAAAACTGTAAATCCGATCATATTTCTCTGGATCGACCTTCGGTCCATTTCATCCAATTTAATTACTCGCCGACCTAATATTATACTGCCAATTAATCCAGCAGTGCAAGGCGAAATGTGGACTACGATGGCATTATCTTCAGTCGTTAAATAACCACGAGCTCGTACAAAACCAACTGGATTCCAAATCCAGTGCATAACGACCGCTTGCATTAAGATATTATATATTATAGTAGTCACTATTACACTGAAAATCTTCAATCGGCCACCAAGGAACGTTCTCAGTATTCCTGAACTGAGTAAAGACGCTCCCAAGCCTTTAGTTAATTTCGGTATACGTTCTTCAAACCCACTTGAGTCTAGTTCGTATGCAAATAGGCCATAAACGCTCTGTTCACCAAATGCAATTGTATATCCAAAGAAGAGGAATGAGAAAACTGTTGCTAAAATATCAATAACGTTTTCTACTATTAGTAGCGTCACATTTTCCACGGGTACGCAACCGATTTGCATTAAAATAAAACCAATTCTCGTAATAAAAGCTGGAAAGTGTGCAATTAAATCAAATCCACATTTTAA
The DNA here is from genome assembly GCA_963930825.1 of Silvanus unidentatus. Classification (NCBI taxonomy): domain Eukaryota; kingdom Metazoa; phylum Arthropoda; class Insecta; order Coleoptera; family Silvanidae; genus Silvanus; species Silvanus unidentatus. The sequence continues at coordinate 5,825,811 of OZ005758.1, forward strand.
AATCTATGCAAATTACGAAATAAAACCCGATCCAAATGTGCCCCTGATGTGATTGACGCATTGCCACAAAAATCTCCGTTCTTCACATCCCCTACAAGACATCGACCGGGGAATAATTCGCAGAAGACCTCAGGATTGTTCATATGCTTTATTAAATGACAGTGACATTATGAATATTAAGCCAACGTTTCGACCTTTACGGACTTAACTCTCTCCTCGACATTGATTTGATCTTTGGTAATATAAACACTTCGTCGATTTATTGAGAACAGTCTCTGTGCACAGAACTTGGGCGGCAACTTGTTGAGATAATTAAGTGCCCTTAAATGATTCTTGACTTCACGTTTGTTCCTCAACAAGCCAAAAGCCATCATTAGAAAAAACAGCACACAGACAACAAGAACACTCCATGCAACAACAGTTAAACAAATAAAAAACTGTACAATTATATAATTAATCAGTCGAACAATGTCGCTGTCTTCTTTGTTTTCATCGTCCTCAGCGCAACAGACGGGCGCTATTAGCGCACTTAAAAAAGCACACAACAAGTGTACCGCTATTATATTACAATTGTCCTCAATGAAAGTATAATGCACTCCGTATACAACAAGAAGAGACAGTATAGAGATGAGAAAAGCTGTCATGAATGTGGTGAGGAGAGATTTTGTGTTTATGAACGCAATCACAACCACAAAGCCGGCAATTCCGCCCTGAAAGCATCTCACCACATTCCAGTAACTAAGGACATTCTTTTTGTGTATGATAAAGTTACACACAGTTGTCACTAGCAGACCCACAACGAATGCTAACAAGCCGTTACGTAGGAAATAATCTTGTGGTTCAATTGAAGGCAAAGACGATCCGAACAGTCCGATATAGACAATTAAATAGCCGATTATTGTGTTGCTTTTTCCCATTGGGTCAACGGAAACCGGGTCTAGCGTTTTAACTCGAGTTAAACGTCGACCGAGAATTAAAGCCGCTATCAATCCACTTATAGATGCAGTGATGTGTGTTATTATAGCGCCGCCGGAGTCGAGAATTTTGTATTTGCCGTGATTGAATTTCACAGAATTCATGATACCGTCCTCTCTCCATAACCATCGGATTGCCACTGCGGATAGGGATGCTGTGTAGGTGAAGGAGAGTATAATTACGGTTAATAAATGGAGACGACCCGCTAAAAATGTGCGGAGAATCGCTGAACCTGACAGACTTGCGGCGAGACCTAAAACAGGTGAAAAAGTGGCGGTTTATGGGATAAAAGTGGAGCTAAAAGTAATTACTTACCTCGTAATACTCGAAATAAATTTTTGTCCAGTTCGGGATCGGTAAAGTCGGTGCGATAACGGAGTATGGTAAGGAATTCCTCGTGACCGTACGCGATATAGTGCCCCAGGAAGCCATACGTTAGCAGAACCGTCAAAAAGTCTAATAAATTCTCCAATACTAGGATATAAATATCCTCTATTGGTACACATCCAATTTGCACTAATATGAAACCGATCCTCGAGAGAACAGCTGAGAGAAACACTAAAAAGAAATTTTGTATTCATTTGTTTAATGATGGACAATTAAATTCACCGTAAATTCCTGGGTGAAAGTGAATAAGTTCAACAGTTTCGGTACTATTAGCGGACGATCGTGAAAGATATTGAATGAAATCGCACATTACGTCATGATTTTGTCAAATAATAAACGAATGGGAAATAATGATCGTTTCATTTTTTGGCAACAATGTATATTTTCTTGTAATATCAATTACTTAAATATTTTTATAATAATTTAACTATTTACAAACAATGTACACAACAACTCACAATAGGATTTGTTATTTTAAAGATTTTTCCATATAAATGAAATGGTTTTTTATTAGTCTAATATAAAAAAGTTTATAATTCATTAACAATTCTTAAACAAACCGTTTCGTTAGGAATTTGCAAGAGCAACTGACTAGTGATGGAAAACATAACAAAATGACACAAAAAAACACAACTATTTCATATATTTTATCACAAAGTTGATTTGAAATTTGCGTGGAAGCATAGTTAATAGCAATATTTTCTTTTTGTAAGTAGAACTGAATATGTGAAACGTCAAGTTCTTTCTCTAGGCTAAAATGAGATATAAAATCATCTACAATTGGCACTAATTTTTAATAAGTTACGTATAGTTAAGTAGTATAAGTTTAGTTTGGAAATTTACGAAAGCTATTTCATAGGTACTTATAGAAAGGCCTGTGAGATATTCGTCCGCTTCTCTTTTAGGAATATTTACAAAACATGTAAAATGTCGAATATGAAACAGGCCGAAAAATTCGTTTTATAGTTGTTAAAGCTTCAATACATGCAATTAGATGATTGTATTCTTTATTAAAAAACAGTATTTATAATCATATATTGTTTTCACTTGAATGAAATCACAGCAAATGTGCTTGAATTTTTATATATCTCTATACAATGTGCATTTAAAATTAGTATGTTAGCCTAGATTTCATCATCAATATTTATGTAAGTATATAGCAAAGTAAAAAATATATTTTAATAGCACCTTAAAAATCGAATGAAAAAACACGCACTATTTTATTAATTCTCTTAAACTACACGAATCCAAAAAGAAAAACTTGTACCCAAAGTTGTGAAATTTCTTCGTTCAACAAGAGAATAAATGGTGTTACAAATACGTTCAAAATAATTACAAAGCCTATTTAAAGGACGGATTAGTGCAAAATCTCTAATCACTATTTTATGTAAATAAGCTTGAAGCGAGAGAAAGATTGATAATCTATCAACAATATTCTTAAACAATTGATTAATGTTGGTCGTCAAAAGTGATTTAATTTGTGTTTCTGACTCACAGAGCAGCAGTATAGAACAAATACAATTACATCAAAAAAGGAAGACGAAAATTTCAAAACATAATTAAAACATTTACATTCTCCAAGTACATCAATCTCTCCGTATGTACATCGATGTTTAAACTTGGAAAATCACAAACAGTCTATGCATTATACAGAAAAACATTTAAAGGTAATATTCGATAACTTAAACTAGCCACTTTGTGTGCCCTTTAGTCATCCGCAAATGTTAAATAACAGAAAAAATGCCCATCTCTTCGACTAAATGCCACACAAACACATTTTTGTGCAAATCAATAAATTCTCTTAAAAACTAGTAAAATTTGAGCTTCTTAACAATCCACTATAATAATCTTCTTAACATTAAATTCAACTAAAAAAGGAACCTTAAAGTAAATAAATTATTAACACAAGTATGACCAAAAGACTAACGTACTCTCGAATATCAAAAAAATTACTCCATTCTCATCCTTGATTTTTAAGTGCACTATCTTTCTCTTTAACCGTTCCATTTTTGGCTTCTCCAGTCGTTTTCATAGATAAATCAGTAGCCACATTTTCCACCACCGCATTCGTCTCCGCATTCGTAGTCCCAACACTCGCCACTTTCGGTGGCAACAACAACCTTCTCGGATTCCTCAACTTCCTCAAATCGTACTCAACTTTCCTTATCTGCTCCTTTAACGTATTGTACTGTGTCAAATCAAATCCAAGCTTTTTCGCTTTTTTGTGTAAGGTTAACAATTGTTGTCGATCCCTCACATCGGCCAACACATATTCCTGTTATTAAAATCGATTAGAAACAAAACACCCTCTCTTCAACCGCTTTTACCTCTTTGGTGAGCACATAATAGGAGTACACTGCCATTGCAGTGCCGTATGTGACGAAATATGTTACCGGCTCCATTATGTCCCACGAGTATTCCCACCAGGTGAGCCTGGCTAAAATGCCAAATTGTACTGACATTAAACCTAAACCAGTCCATGCCAGCCAATTGCTCTTCCTTACAGCCACCATCTCGATTTGTTCCCTTTTCTGCACAGAAAAACAGCGGCATTATATTTAGTACGATAACAAAAAAGTAACTTTAGCAATTTAGACAAAAGGCCTTTGCTGCGGCTGCCAGGGGAACAAAGTCTCCGCAATACGACATACCACCACTTGTCGTCGTCTTCTAGTCTACTCTACATCCCCCATTCGCCTAGTTTCCTGGCCTAAATGCATGCCCCGTAAGTCCTATAGAAAATAGGTCAGTGTCGTCCTCGATAACACACACATTTTCCGCACGAATTCGCCGTGTGGGCGGTTTTAGATTCAGCATGGGGCTGTAATATACGGAATCAAAGCAAAAGAAAAATACACCGCTAAGCAAAAGTGTGGCGGTACAATGTGCCCTTTTTTATTGGGCGTTGGCTGATTTTTACTTATTCATTAAACGAACGAACGCGGCAGAAAGAGAATTGTAACAAGCCAATTTAATTAAATAGTTTTCTAGTTCACTGTTTTCCCCAATGCTATTGGCAAATCAAACGAATCTATAAAAGCGATTTTCATATACAGACAGATGCTGAATCTATTAAATGGTCATAATATGGTGAAATATGTAGATGAAGGAATATTAACTGTGCTCCAAGCAGAAACTTGGGAGAGAGGTATTTAAATGGCGTCGTTTTTGGTTGTGACACATACAAGCTTCCACTATATGCTCATTTTATGTAAACGATAAACAAGTAAAATGACTTTTTAAACGAGAATCGATGGACATGAGTAGCTCATTTTTCAATTAATAATTCATCAAGATCGAATTAAGTCGAAAGTAAACAATCGACACGTTCAACGATATCATCTTGAAGTGAAGGACTTCTAAAAGACCTACTTAAACCTTGGCACTGATTTAACAAACTGAAATATTTACGTTAATGTACCACCCCCTCGTTTCATCTCCTTACACACAGCTACTTCCAATTTTGTCGTCGTCCTTTTTGCGAATCTTTAAATAAAATTCACGTAGAACTGGAAAATGTAATAATTCTTCCCCCTTCAGTGCCTTCAAGCCCCATTTTAATCCCCAATATCGAGAGTGTTATATTAAGAAGAAAGTTAATGAGCATTTCGCCATCTACTACAACAAAATAATAAATTCGCAATTTATTATCTTTCTCGTTTTATTATTAATTATCCGACAATTTATGGCCACCATAAAAGTACGTACGTCCACACGTTTATATAATAACTTAATACCGTCCCATACTTGTATGCAAGCACACTTGAAGATCATTTTGGAAATTTATTTCCATCATTAGTCACGTTTTCGGGTCTAGAATTTAAATTAAGTGTTATAGTGAGAAGATGCTGTTAACGTAACCACTGATTAATTAACAAACGCAATCGAATTTCCAATCGATACTAAAGTGCTAGAACAATTTGGCTTCGCATTCATTCACCTACACACACAAATGAATAAAATGATTTTAAGATGTACCTCCTCTAGGGGCTGCAATTGCTGCTGTAAAGTTTCCAATTCCGTTATGAGTTCCCGTTCTTTGCTCACTTGGTGTTCTTGTACATGTAGTGCCTCGTAAAGTCTAACGACTAAATTTTGTACGTCATTCAGCCTACGAGAGAGAAAACGTTAAACGTTATAGAGCGACCGAATTCTAAATGGGAAATTGCATTACTGTTGTGCCGCCTCCCCCGTCAGCCTCTCCTGTTTCGGTGTATTTACGTTATACGAATTATCGTTTATAATTAATCTAAAATCGTTGTCCAACAGTGTTTCTATCGTATTCGAAGCGGCTATCCGGGTCCCATCGTACGTTTTGCATACTACCCTGTCGATGCCTCGGTCTTCTTTCTTCAGCATCTCCAAAAAGTCCCCCACAGTGTTCGAGATCGGTTTCAGACTGAATTTACAACGTTCTTTTCTACTTGGAAGAGGTACGGTTATTTGAGGTAGTCCTTTATGGTATTCAACTGTCACGTCTGCAAAATAAAACAGGAAGAAATGTATGAAAGTTGTAAATAAACTTTTTTTCTATGTGAAAGGGATCATCTTAACGGTTTGCACCAAATATACAGATATAGACTAAGTTGAAACATAAATGGAAAGTTCGATCGATAATTGTTTCCATCTTTCTGGGCGACTGAAAGCCAACCATATACCGCAAAATACAGGAGTTTCATATTTTTTTTTATTAGTCACATTAAATGTAACTTGACTTAATTAATATAGTCGTCAGATGTAATTAATGAATTTAATTTTGTTGTAAATGATGAAAAATATGTAAAAAGTGCGTTAGTAGAGTGAGACGGGCGTGTAGGAACACTTTTGGAATTGTGTCGAATTCTTAAGCCATGAAATAGGTCTACTCTGAAATACCATTAGAAACTGCGGCGAGCAAAGAAAACGTACGGAATTATCAATTTCCCAATTTCTTTTTCGACAGGAAAAATTCAACACGCACCTATAAATGTGGATTTTGTTATAGCATGCACATTGTACATAATTACAATTCCACACCCGAGTCATATTCACCTTATTAATAATGTTATGATGGAATATTATGATATATACACGCTAGAATTTATATTTTTATACGCCTCGTTTATTATTTGGGTGGAAAGGTTCCTCTACATCCTAATACCCATCGCACTACACTTTACCTACCACTTTACATGCATAAAGCAATTATCAAATGTTAATCATTTAGATATTCACTTTACTTTGGAAAATTACCCCCTTTTGTTCTACGACTGATATACGTGTGCGAAATTAATACCCAAATACATATGACAGGAAATCACTTTCGACATGAATAAATGAAATTTCCACAAAAAATTACTATGTTAAAAGCATTTCGCGTGATTTGTAAACAAAACTCGCTATTTACTAGGAATAAAAAACGGATTTTTCCGAAATTCTAATTGAAAACCGACTGCCACAATTTGGACACCTAATCAGTCGAAGTAAAATCGAAATTTCCATTAAAACACTGCATTTTACATAAATTAACATATGTAACAGTATTGTTGCGTGCTCAGAATCACTTCGACACCACAAATCCAATAATGTACTTGTCAGTCCAAAGAAACTCAATTAATTAGTCATTTTATTTAAAATCCCAACAATGCAATAAATATAGCCACATTGAAAAGTGACTTTAATTAAAAAATAGAAAGTAACTAATATGCTTTATGAATTACAAAGAAATCTACAATACAATATCCGAATGCATCATTTCGAATTTCAAACGAAATTCCGCCAAATTCAAGATTCTTCTATTGCATTTGTGTGCAAAATCGATTACAATTCACTGTACTTTCATTCCTAATCAATTCCTTAATAATAAATGCAATTATACCAATTAAAAACAGTTTCTTCCACTGTTTTCTGCAATAAAAAAAACTAATAACCGGAATAATGATCAATACAACCAAACCACACACTCTTCAGTCAACAAGACAAGCCTTCGAACAATGCGACAAAGATTTAGAAAACCGCATTTGTCCGTTAACAAACATATCTGCACACATGAAACAATTACTATCTGCATTGTGTGTTTGTGTTTATACATTTTCTATCTTGCTGGTATATTACAGGTAAAACATCTATTATTCAAGAAGTAAGATGTATACCCCGTTATTCTATATACTCCACAGAGCAGAAAGCGCGCTACTACTACAAGAAAACGTTATAATATTTAATTAATACAATCATTACGAGCAGCGAACGTGCGTTTACACTTCAAAAAAACTTTCAGTATGTTATTGGTATTAACCCGGTAAAGAGACGGTAAGACAAGACGAAGAGAAAATCGTCGCAAGTGCGGAATAAACATAGTAACCAGTTGTGGAGTGTGTACGAGGTCTAAAAAATCATATTTTGTTAGTCTCGTGTATTTTTTGTGACTAAAAATAGGCGCAGGACAAAGCAACTACCAAAATGGGCCCAGCGATTTCGTTAATGAGGCACAGACGGCCCTTTGGATGGTGGACGATGGTCTATCCAAACGCCAGAGTCAAAGAAAAAGAAGGTAAGCCTCCAATCCACCCTCCAAAACTTATGCAATCTAAGCTTATTAACACAAATAAAAAGCGCTTTCCAACTGTGCGAGGAAACTTTGTCATAAGCTTAGAAAGTTCCATTTTAAGTACAAAATACAATAAACTTTTCCAACAGCACTTTGCGGGAACAGTGAAAAATCATAATTCTAATTGGAATGCTTTCAAACACGCGTTTGCATGCATCGACATACATAATATGTGTGCACATTTTTAAGCGATTCGCCCTAATAACTAAATTTCATACTAATTAGTGAAATACACAATTATAGAATAAATTAACTCTCTAATTATGAATAAAAGACGCGCCTGCAAATCATCAAATCCAATTAAAGAGTGCGACAGTCGCACACAGTTTTATTGCCCTTAATTCGCACAAACCTTAATAGAAAACTAACCGCAAATCTCCTACCTAACATTCTCTGTGCCAACAAATAAGCACAAATTAACTTCCAACATTTGACAAAAAAATTCAATTAAATCTATTTTAAAGACGTAACCCACATATATAACAGTTCATTTTAATGCAAATCCTGACCATATGCTTTTTTTCTTCTAAATTAACTGTAATATTTCTCATTGTCATTAAACGATGTAATTACTTGATTCATATACGTTTTCTCACTACAAATAGGGCAAGAAAAATGCCAACCTGTCATATTTCTAGTCACATCATAATTCACCTAAACGACACCACATAAATTACGAATTTATCTTGCCTCTGTATGAATCTATATGTTCGCAAAGTTTACACGAGCAAAATTTCCTCACCCCTTTTACGAGCCCATGTATGCATAATAGAAGATGTGACCCCCGATCGGGAATATCCCGATCCCTGAATAATAAGCGCATAGTTGCGGTACACCGCCATCACACATCCAAAACAACCGTCTAACTGTTTTCAAATTTATTAAAAATGATCACCTGAAACCACCCGAACTCCTGCCATACTCAACATACACGGCGGCAAGAAAATCAATAACATATTCTCAACACACTCTAATAATGGAATTTGATGCATTGCTACAAGAATAATTATCATTTCCACTCTACAAAGTGATATTATTAGCGAAAATCTTAGTAGTGCATTTAAAATGCACATAAATTTCCAAGCTAAAACAACAAAACATCACAGTCGAGTAAGTTCAATATGCAACAGAACGTGAGCCATTACATTGTTGTATATTTGAGGACATCCTTCGCAAATATTGTCTCGTGTAAGGGTCAAACGAAATTACACATATTACACTGTAATATTATACATGCAGATTACAACTTAATGAAATGTCTCACACGGAAAATATTTTTCATATAAAAGGATGAATGCCCCTAGATGTGTAACAATGGTGACAAGAGCAGACTTTATTTTCCCTTCCATTGTAACAAGAACAAAAGGACTTTAAAATTTGTTTAAATAAAATCCAAAGCCATTCAGCGCGGATATTGGCTCGTCTCCAAACATTGGCAAACTCCTTTTTACTAAAATCTCGCAAAACTTTTACAACATATACAGTGGCCGCGTTATATAATAAATATTTCAATAAGCTCTTCCAGCATCCCTCTCACATTGGCAGCTTTTTAATTCGAAATGTTTTCAGTAAATAGATCCCACTTTATAAATTTAAACGGAAATTCTCTAAATCCGATAAAAAATATGTGAAGGATTACAGAATCAAACGAGTGAAATGTAATAAAATTTGATGGATGGATTTGGTTGTGAATAGCGTTTCCTTGAGGAAGAAAAGCGATAAACATACATTACCTAGTTGCATTTGTCAATATGCAAATTGGATATCTGTAAAACATTGAATTGATTGAATTTCAACAAAAAAAAATCCAACAACATCATAAAAAGCACTTAAGTGGAAATGACTCAGTTATGTGCGGTCAATGACAATTTTCACGGGCTTTCCATTAGGTATTCAAATAACACAATAACAATGTACTCACATTAATAAGCACGCGAGTATAAAAGATAACTAGATAACTGCCTTTTATTATTGCAATTTAAGAGTAAGGTCAAGAAATTGAATTTAATTTGATTTCTCGCTTGAGTTCATATCGAACACACTAAATTATTACATTATTCATCTATTAATGTCGCTAAAACTTTGGCCTAAATGAGTAAATCACGCGCTAAACTCTTCTCTCAAGATTCTTATCGCGATAATATGCGAGAGCGATTTTACTTTTCGTTATGAACTCATTACTAAACAAATTTATTTCCTTTTAATTTCCCATAATTCATAACAAGAAAAGGAAAATTGTCAACTCTTGTCACTTTCATTTCCCCGAAGAAAGAACAACGGCTAATTAAGGAGAGTTGATGGGTAAAAGTGGATAAATTTGCTTATGAACAACAAACCTTTCTCTCAAACAGACAAGTTAAGAGAAACCTCCTCTTATGTGTGCCTCCAACAAAGCGGAAAATGTTACACCCTAAAGAAATCCAATACCTAAAAAAACCTTGATATAGATATAAAAATGTTTTTGTAGGGTTTCGATTTATTGCTAGTATTGCTTGGGGGCTAGACACCACTCTCTCGATTACATAATAGAAAAAAAAATCGCCTTACACAAACACATGCGACAATGTGCGATTTTTTCTCATCGAAATATCACCGTCTCAGACGTATGTAATCAGAAAACACACGACCTCGTCTTCAATACAATTTATTATATTTCAATTTTCCTTTAGAATAGAAAAATAAACATTTATTACGTGATCTAAACAATACACAACTCCATATAAAAATAATCATAGTGTATCAAATACAACAATACAAATGTTTCTCTATAAATCGGGGAAAGTATTACAAAACCCACAAATTAGCACTTTTATTTTCAATAATTAAATAGCAGAATTATCGTTAATTATAGACAGTATTGGAATGGAAGTGAAAATTAATATTTTTATGTAATCACAAGTCCTTTACGTAACATTACCCTAGATATGATCTGCAAAAGGGCACAAAACAAACTCCACAATACCAGTATATATATACATAATTCCGAACAGTAAAGTTCACTTCCGCTCTTTTACCCTCGAATACAAACAAGTCTGCATCGGAGATAATCAAAAACCACCTGCAAAACAAACCCCATCCATGCACCGTCGACCACCACACACAACCATGTGGAACATTTAATTGGGACCCAGTAAATTAGTCATCATATCTGGAAGTTAATTTCGATGTACACAAACGCAATTTTTCAACACGATCTCATACACTATTCGAAAACTATACTTGCTTCCATAAACCATAAACAAGGACATAATCACACACCGCGCGTATGTTTAACCCATCAATGGTGGTGGAGACCCATTAGCATCTGTACCAGAGGTCGATTTAGTTCGTTTGGTCGATGGTACGAAAAACGCGCTCTCCATAAGTGTAGTTTTAGTGTTTACGATTTAATTTTTATTATATTTATTTTACTAAACTTGGGTACGTAATAGTGATTTTATTAAAATATAAAACTTTCTCAATTCTCGTGTCCAATTTTTATAGTCTGCTATAAAAGTTGTAGAGCCGTAATGCTTGCATACGAATTTATTGTGGACTTTAAAACGGAAATAAAGTTCTATTTCGAATTTTGCTATGCACAATAAAATAATAGACCGGAAATTCCGTACACATGCACATCGTTTAAGGCACTGTACGATTTTTATATTTAATTACGACTTTTTTTGTCATACACAGCATCTTTGCTTGAAAAAAAATGTGCAGTGTTTTTAACGAAACCTTGGAAATTTACATTTTATGAAGCATTGTTCCGTTTACATATATTATTTTGTTTACTCTCAATGGAATGAACATTTTCCATCGGTGAACCATCAAAAATTTATTAAACAAATTCCCCCCACAACGTATAAGCCAGTTAACAACTTATTGAACTTTTACATTGTTTTTACACAAAAAACACCGGTTACAAACCAAATCCAAACTGACATACATCGATTGTTTACGCTTTTTGCACGCAACATTCCCAAAAATAGATAAAAGGGAAAGCGCAATTTTTCATTTCAATTTGTACGATTTTCTAGCCCCACAAAAAACTGAGCAAGGAACGAAATGGCAAAAATCCAAAATCAATTCTATTGTTGAAGGAGGTTCGACCTTAAACTTGCGAACATATATATTAATATAAATCGCGATGTATAATTCTCCCATAGCCTCGAAATCACTTAAAAATTGTTCTATTATTACACAAAAGTGAACATTTTATTTATTATGTCTGTAATAAAACCGAGGACGAACTTAAAATTAACAGAAATCCTAGAAAAAATGAAGCAAACACGTAAATTAGCGGTTACCTTTCTCTCTTCAAAACGCATCTCCACTCATAATTCAATGGAATTGTATACAATTAACTAAAAGATAAACACAAATATTGACTTCATAACAAATAAGCGTTATATAAATCATAAAACCTCAAGAATAGCAAAACTTCAAGGCAAACACATCTACAAACTTAATTACATTTAAATAATATTTCCTTTTACATTTATCCGCATTATTGTAATTAAACTGTGCATGCAAAAAACGACGTGATTTTTATAACAAAACTGTTAAAAAGTATAATTACTAAAACATACACAGTGTAGGTATGTACATATTTACTTTTGTGGATGACGTTTCTCTCAAAATAAAAACCAACTTTAGGTATATTGTAATGCAGAAAGTTTGAAGACGGGAAAGTGCATCATATTCACCCTTTAAAACCGTAGTGTAATATTCCTTTATACCAAGTCACTTAAGCGGATTTGTGTTTACCCGAAGAATAGGTTCTTCGGTAGAAAATGGGAGTTTTTCTGCAATCCAATATTGTGTGTTAAAATAGTGCTAGTACTGAACCACATCTCATAAATTGCAGAAAAGCGTGTGTAAAAACGAATTCAACTGACCTATATTTCCATCTTATACAAAAACTTAGGTACCTATCCTATAGACCATTAGACTCTTTAACGATCAAATCAACGTAAACCTATTTATAAGCCTGAATACAATTTCATGGTAATTTATTTACGAAATGTCCTGGTATACAAGTGTCATGATTTTACAAAACGATTTGTATGCTCACCTTTGAAGATTTTTATCTATACCGAAAATATACGCAAGTTGTACACACATACGTGTAAAACTCCTAATTTTCCATACGAGGTAAAAAGTGTGTTTACGCTTTGTTAAATACGTTAAACATTGCATTACATTTAATTGCTGTGCCACTTTAAAGTTAATTAGAAAAAATTATTTCTGACACAAAATCGATCCTCAATATATAGCCATTTATATTCAAAAGTAAACCAATTGACCTGTAGCATTGGTTCATTTACTTATTATGTTTTGATGGAAATTTTACATTCTATATGCATCACATAAAAACATACAAATTATTCATGAAACAAACAATTGTATATATCATTTTTGAAACAAAGCGCACACCAACCAACCCATAGCCCCGTCAGAGCTATTTTAAAGGAATATTATTTATGAACTTGTATATATATTTCAGTGAATTTTCATATATATTTCAGCAAACTATATGAACGTGCTACTCAAGAAACTTGAATAAAATATCCACACTATTCCCGAATATAAAAAAAGTAAAAGTGTCGTCGAATTTAAAATGCAACTAGGCAATAACTTATTTCATGAACTTAAATTGAAAAAATTCTTCTAGGTGGTTATAAAAAATACGCAATTCCACTTCCTTAAACGAAAGCACTCTCTTCATTACATAAAATTAATTAACACACAAAAAACATAACCACTGACTAATTAACCTAGGCAATATCTTGAAATTTTGTCTAATTAACTCACCCCCTCTCGTTTTTCAGACACGAAAAGGAAAGCTGCATAAACAACGTGAAATTAAACAGGGACTACAAGAATATTAATGGTCTAAACAGTCGTAGTAACAAACATATAGACACGACTACGTATACGAAAAAACCAAAGAGTAAATATATACGGGGCAGTTTAGAGAACGTCTCCAGCAATCCATGGGGAGAGGTCCAACTAGAAGACCAATCTAGCCTTAGACGAAGTCGTAGTCTGGCGATTTCCCGAGAGAACCTCTTCTCCAGCTTAGATTTCCAACGCAACAGCAGGCAAAGTAAACAGAGACGATCGCAGTTAATACCACGTGCAAGACTCATCGAACGGACTTCGATCAGGGAGAATAGGTGCGTGCCAGTCCCAAAAAATATACCCCAAAACTAACCATATTTTCCCTAGGTACAAGAATATCAGTGCTGAAAACCTTGAAGCCTATGGCCGTATTTTAAATCGCCCAAAATCCCCATTAACACCACCCGATTACACGCCACCAGAGGAGAGTCCCATTAAAGCCCACCAACAATCCGAATCAGACATTTATTACTACGTATCTGAGAACAATTTCCAGCAGCCAGATAGTCTCGACTCCAACCACCACAACAAATCATCTGTTAACAGTTTATTCCGTTTGTCTTACGAAGAGTTACCGGGCCTAAGCCTCCCCAACTACTATCCCGATTCGAAATACGACACCGACAACACTGATAATGTTTCTTTCATTGACAACATATCGAGTGTGTCTTTAGACAATAACAACAATAACACGAAAACCAAGTACAATTCGTGCGACAACATCTCCTCTCTTAAGTGGGACATCAACGAGCACGACAGCATCTCCTACGACGAGAATATCGTTCTAAGTGCAAATAGAGCATTGTATGAGACGAATGTCAAGCCCACCAAACCGAAAACAATCCGAAATCCCACACCGTTCACGGAAAACTATTATTACGGAAAAAATCAACCAATCTATTCGACAATCGCGTCCCAATCGGATGAGGACAAGTACAGCGTCGACACGGAGACCGACTGTAATATTGATGTAATTACAGAAAAAATCCAACACAGTGCGGAGAGTCCTGTGAATTATTCAAAAGACACATTTGTCTCCAGTTATTCGAATATAGAGAATAATCCATTATACGAGAACAAGGACATAGTCACAGAGGAGCCCTTCGTGGACAATCCCCCAGTATTAGTGAACGAAAGCACTTCAAACAAAGAACAAATAAAAACGCTCATTGAAGTTGAAGCGTGTACGGAAGTGAATAATATAGAGGATTGTGAACAGTATAAAACTGTTGTTCAAGTCGACTCGGCTGCCACTCACGCAAATAAGGACAATATTGCATTAGAAGACAGTGTAAAGTGCAAGGAAAGTTCAAGGAAAGAGTCGAAGCAACACAGTCACAATTATTTGAAAGAGTTTTTAGAGACGCAGAAAGGATCAAAGAGACCATTACAGAATTTTATAGCAAAAAAGTTTTCGAATCTGTCTCGTCGCAACTCAAAGGAGATCGATACTAATTTGGGTGAAAACCAATTCTATTCGTTGCCTGATATAACAGTGAGTAAGAACTTGCAAAAGTGTGAGAAAATCGACCGGAAACTACGCAAGTGTGATCGAAATTTATCAAAGACCGAGTCTAACGAGAATCGGTTCATCGTCAACATTGGTAAACATTTCGATATCACAGCAAACAGTTCAATTCCACTGGACTTTGAGGTGAAAATCTCCAAGGTACCAAAGAAGAATAAACAGAAAGCGACTAATACGAAAGCAAAAACGGAGGAACAGCTGTTGGAGGCTGTAAAGAGTCTAAAACAGACACTGAATGCACAGAACAATCGATTCGATAAGCCGGAAATAGTGGCAGTGAAAACGAAAAGTCAATCACTAGTCGAATTACCAATTAAAATCGACGAAATGAACGGAAATCACACGGACAGTACCAGAGAATTTCACGAGAAACTAGGCACAATGCGGAATTACTGGAACAAGCTCGTTCCTCAACCAAAAACCGATGAGACCTCAGAAATTGTCAATGCTTGTAAAATCGTGGACGTTCAAACAAAAGTCGACGACATGAAAAAGAAATTCGAACGAAGTGAGTCCCCGGAGAAGCCACCAAATAAAGTACAGCTAGCGAAACAACTGTTCGAACCGCCAAAAATACCTGAAAAAGCCGAAAAACTCTCACCCTTCGTCAAAGAAACATGCAATTACTTCGAAAATGCCGAAAACCAATACGAAAGTCTCAACCCAAACATCGTTGAAATAATCGACAAGAAAAATCGGGAAGAAACAAATCAAAAATGCACCCACAAACCCATCACCAAATCCCAAAGCATCACTTATCCGGAATTCGACCACGTCCGTTACCGTGTTGTCAAATCCGATCTGTTCCAAAAGAAAATCTTCGCTAACTGCGAGAAAGAGTCCCAATTTGACGGTCTTATGCAATACCTCCAAGACTACAGCTTCCAAGAGCTTTTAATCGACAACAACATTGTCATCATCGAACCCATTCGAACCAAAGTTCAATACGAAAAACGCACCCCAACCACAAAAACAACAAAAAACGTCACCCCATTACTCCACAAGTCGCCCAATCAACAAGAGGAAGAGGACACCTCAAATAAATTACGTCGCCATTTCTTCTATCATCCCATTCGTGTCAATAAGGAAGTAAACGACGATGAATTACCCAATCCAGACACGGTCCGACAGGCTAGACAGTTCTTCGAGGGCGGGTTGAAACGTTCACAGAGCAACCAAGAACTGCAAGGCCTGTCCAAAGAGATGCAATGCGTCAAGGGTGCACCAGACCCTGACAAAGATCGATGCTCGGCCACCGACACCAATTCTCATCCATCAAACATGTCCGACTTTGGAAGCCAAGAAAATCTCTACGATTCTATAGCGAATAGTGAATTGTGCTGCGAACAACAGTACGTCAGTGAGGACATCCTGGAAAAGATTAGAGAATGCGGTTCCACAGTGACATATTACGGTGGTCGTGTGGTCAAGCAGCACACTGGCCAGCCAGTCCTCACAAAAGCAATCATGGAAGAGATCAAAAACAACGAAAAACGCTACACCGAATGTCCCTGTCGCAAAAACAGCATCGAGAAGAACGATAACAGAAGCAATTATTCCGGTGTTAAATTTCGACTAGTTAAATCGAACAGTTGCAGTAGCCGTTTGGAACTCGTCGGCACGGACACAATGGATTCGAAACGTTCTTATAATAGACGGATGAATAACGAGGCCAAAGATAATCGTATAATAGAAATAAATGCGGAAAATGACAGTAAAGATGTTATAAACGAGAACATTAAGAGTCGCAGCCTCAAGGACCAACCGAAAATAATAGCAGAAGAGAGGAAAAATGTCGAAAATAATAACAAACTCACTCAATGGGGCGATGTGAATAGAAACAATAAGACATATGCGACGATCACATTCAACGAGAAGAGTAATCCACATAATAAAATCAATTACGACTACCACCATTATGATAAACTGAAAATGAAGAGGAAGACCATAAACGATATGGAATTCGAGCCGTACGAGGTGGCCTCGTAAAAGCAAAACAACAATTTTTATTACCTTCTCATCATACCTATCCCCTTACATGTATATTGTTGTAAAAATTATTACCTAAAATAAGTGTCTAAGGTATAGGGCAAGAGAAAACATTTACGTTCATGTTATTATTGAATTTATGCTTTGTATGTGAAAATAAAGTCGATTATATGTATACACACAAGGCTTTTTTTATTCTTAAATAAATAAACACGTTCTGATGTTCCTTTTGTTTATTAGCTGAGAAATAAAAAAAGAGCCGTTTTATTCTACATATCTCACTTCTTATATATAAAATTCAAATGACGCGAATTTTTGGCAATACCACAACGAAAAAAATTATTTTTATTCAAAGTCAAACATCAAAAAACTTTTGCTACTATACATATTACCTACAGACAAATTCTTGACGTCAACAAATTTAATATTGTCAGTAAATTCTTCGTCATTGTTTTCAGCCAAGACAGAATTTTGAACGGGAATTATAGGACCGTGTGCGTGTCATGCGGTAAAATATGTGCCATGTATATCGTTTCGTAAATTATGCATTTACATACATATATTGGAAACATGTTTGCGTATATCAATTCTTTCATCATCAAATACTCGAACTGGAAATATAAAACGATGATAATTGAGACAAGCGCATTTTGGGACCTTATTACGTCACTGTGCTACTTAAAAGCGTCACATTTCAATTGCACGTCCCAGCCAAATTCTAACGAACCACCTGTTCCAATACATCAATCGATTAATAATGCGAAAATGTTTTGTTCTCCAGCCAATTTAAGTAAAAAAAACTCTCCACACAAACAAAATTAATGCACCGTTTTGTGCCAGACTGTTAAATGCTCGCATTTTTTAATTAATTTTTAACCAAGCGCAAATAAGTCTAATTAAACAAAAAATAAAACTTTAAATAGCGTATTAATATTTCATTTTCTTACAGCGGCTACTGCAATAAAACTCTTTTCAGGACTTTCCTTTTTCAAGAAAGAATTATGACAGTCTTAAAAATACGAAATATTATTAATTGCTCACCAACACTAATTACAAACTTAATCTGTTCAAAACTAATGTAATTAACTCAAAGAAAAGAAGCTTTCCGCCAAACAAAGCACAGTGTAAAGCTTTGTACTAGAAAAATTGCTTCATGTCTGACTAATTACTAACATTAATATTCCCTAATAAATAACAAATCGATTCGTAGGCATTAAAACACAGCATGAATCTTGCTTTAATATTGGGTAATAAAACGTTGTTTTAGGATCCATTATTTTCTGGCCCGCAAAAGTATTATTTTTTCCTAAATGTTACAACACATAAAACTACGGCTAGATAAATACACGTAATAAAATAAAATATTTTTCTAGCACTTGAGAACTGCTTGCTCTTATTATTTGTTATAACAAACTTGATAAGCAAACAATAACTAAAAACAACTACGTTTTCTCTCGTAACAATTTTTATATAAAACAAACAATTGCCTCTACTCTAGTCCTCTATATAATATTGACTTGTTCCAGAGACACTAAAGTGAAAATCATCCTTCAACTCTACTTCCGATCTCGATTAAGCGATTGCGAACCGCTGACTGTTTCCACGTGTATGATTATGATTTATCGTCAAAATCCTTGCTGAATTCATGCAATGTGCGATGCTACATTAAAACTCATCAAGAACTACTTGTCCAAGATAGTGTTGGCTGTATATAAATATCATTAATATCCGTAACACAATGTAAATCACTCAACAATACAAAGTGCTCTAATTAAATTCCCCCGTTTTACATATCAAACTGGTATAAAGCGCCTTATCGAAATCGTATTGTGAACCATTACATATTTCAAAGGAAATGGGTTTAGGCGATAAGATGCTATTATACGGCCCACATTACCCCACAGTTTATTGCCAATAAAATTCCAATGATTTTACTCTCTAATTAAACCATTCCTGTTGACCCATAAACACATTGACCATTAGTCAAATATTCCCATTGGATTCACGCACATCCATCCATTGGGAACTCAAATTAATGGTCAAAACATTGACACTCACAAGTCCGAGAATGTTTCTTATATTCAACCGCAAAATTGACTGAAAAGCAAACAACGCTTATATTATTTTTACAAAATGAATACAACCATTAAATCGATTGTATTTCCAATAAATTACCACATGTTCAATTTCATTACGTTGATTGTCATCTAAAAATAACATTCTCTTATCTCCCCAGCAATACTTTCCTCTTTAAACATCACCTGACTGATTTACACTACAGCATAGTGGTGTGTAATTTTTAATGCAGCATCTTTTGCTTCCATTTGTCACTTGTGGAAACGTCTTCCAAATAAATTTTACATACCAAAACACACCCATACACCTTACACGAAGGAATTATAAATTATCTAATTTCGTCCCCCATTTGCAGCCCTCTGTAATAAAGCGAATTCCGGTCTTCCTTCAAGGGGAAAATGATCAAAGGTCACCCCCTAATCAACCATACTAAATATAACATCACACATGCGAGTACAGAGGTATGGGTTTTGCTGTTATTAAAACAACACCATTAAATCAAAACAAATCTTCCTCGTATGTACTAAAAAGAGCCATAAAATTTGAAAAATTATCCCACACGAGTTGGATATACGAGTTATTTTTCGTTCGTTTTAAAATTGTACATGGAAAATCGATATGAACATCACACGATGTTATGCAATTCGGAATATGATCACGGATACAACTTTTCGTTGACAAGCAAAAGGAAACTTTTAACGAGTGGTCCATTTATTGTATAATTTAGCGTGAAACAATTGCGTTACAAGTTAACGATTCTAATTAAATTTATCTACAAACTTCGAATTTGTTACGTTCAATATAAGTTCCATGAAAAATATGACTAACAATCCGATTGTTGTAACCAGAAAAGAATCCACTTGAATTGAAATAAATGGAATTAATCGAATCAAACTTAACTGATTACGAATTGCAGAATAAGCAAATATTTACGAAATAGATTCATTATATTGATATACATACATAAACACAATCATTATGCATTCATCCAATTAAGCTAATGACAGTTTTCTCATGACAATATCAAATAAAATGACCTCTCCATAATTTATTTAAAATTTTTATTACTGTATCGTCCTAGTTTTATGTATAATTTCCCAGTTGCTGTATTATAATATAATTAAATGACTGTGGAAAGTCGTTTACTTAATTTCATGACGAATTTGAGGATCAATAATTCACCTTAAAATGATAACAGACTTACAAAATAGATCCTGGAAGGGAATTTACGTATTTACTATATAATACTATAAACAAACAATAGCATGTTTCAAGATATTGATAAAATCGAGGATAAAATGTATAATATTTGTCATCTGATAAAAGTCATACTCGTACAGGTGTGTATTTTTAGCGGAGTGTCCCATTTCTCTGTTGCCACTTCTAAATTTAACTCACCATCTTCATCGGAATCGCTTTGGTCACTGTCCGACGAGGACGATGAAGAGGACGACGACGAAGACGTTGAGTGATGTTCATGTTTATTACATCTATTTAACACTAAACACGTTGATAAATTTGTCCTAAAATGTTTTTGAACGTGTACACACTGAAACAGAAAAGAAATGCTCAAATTAGATCACTGCAATCAAGAAATGAGTAATTATGACAGAAAATCCCCCTGACAGATTAATTGCCCGAATGGAGCCCTAATTCCCGTTACAATATGAAAAACCGGGAGAGCAACGTCGGTTCAGTCGACAGAGACAACTTATTTATAATTCAGCACACATTTTTGTGCGGTAGAATGCAATTTCAATTCCCAGTTACCTTCTGAAAAAATGGAAAGTGATAGTAACATTGTCAGCAACGAAACTCATCACTCTGTGTCGCAAATTTACGAATTAAATCGTATATACTTGTCGGAAGCTGTTAAGTGTGTCATGAAGATTCATTTTTGTTGTTTCCATTCGAATCATAAACTAGAATTATACAACAAGTAAACAATCTACTGGAGTGTGGATTTGTTACCTCGATCATGTTTTGATACATTTATAAGAGACTCCGTAAACTAAGATTGTTTATCAGCATGTATTTTCGGTTGTTTATGGAACAAAAAAGGGACCCTGCGTGACAACAAGCGAGATTTAGTCTCCCATATCTGGAAAGGAAATTGATGAGAATTTCGGTACTTGAAATGTGGAATTGATTTAGTGAACCGCAATCGTTATGTATGATGTACCTGTGAATAATAATGCACCACTATAATGACAATTAGTATGCTTTATCGTATATTGGTTTTGAAAATTAATTGTTATACGGCTTTATTAATATATTAGGGGAAAGCCGGGGTGGTTTACGTTGCATGAGTACGAAATAGATTCTATTATAGGGTTGATATCTGCATAAAAACACTGGGAATTAATGAAAAATGTCTGTTGAATATAATTAATATACGATTATTAGTGTTGTAACATTAACAATAGTTTATCTTTATATGCTATTGACCTTACAAAATCGTTTTGAAATACAAACTGTGCGATTCATGAACAGGAATTTTCGGATGGAAAAACTCTGAATCATGTAGATAAAAAAAGAACATGCGCTTATTTTGTACATACATATCAAATTTTGCAGGTGACTGAAAAAAAATTGTCTTGAATTAATGAGTAACAATCGGCAATTTGTATGCATTTATGCAACGGGTTTTTTATCATAACATAACCTCAACTTGAAGAACTTAAAAATACAAAAGCCACCCACTCAAAAGGACACATTTGAATGTGGAATGAAATTCTTCAAGAAGTCAATAAAAAAGGGGTTTAACCCAACAAACAGGTATTTGATAAAGTAGAACATGTTGCAACGAGAGGTGAATCTTGAATTTGCTACCCTTAATTTTGTGGAGCCGTTTTTCTGAGGTAATACATAATGAAATGGCATGGTTTAAAAGAAATGTTGCAATAGGAGACATACCTTATTTAATGATACACTTTTTATTAATGGGGAATATTTAGAAATATGCGAAAAGTCGTTATTAATAAGGAGTCGAATGCGACACAACACTCGCGGCACCGCCATTTTAGTCGGACTAAAGCAGCTGCTCTTCGAGTTCGAGTCCTGTGAGAAGTTCGTTTTCATTTCAGGATTGTATACATATACCTATATCTGTGCGCATTTGATTGATTTTCTAGATAATCGCAAATTTAGATCTAATAAAAATCAAGATAAAATTTCCATATAAAATATTTAATTGTTCATTATTTTTCTTTAAACGCATACATATGCTTTAAATTTATCTTTAGATAATTTGATACCACGCGCTTGAAAATTTCATAATTTATATTAAAGATATAAATCAAAAAAGTCTATCTATTCATTCATAAATATTCATATTAGATTGCAGTCCAAATAAACAATTTTATCTAAATTACATAATTTGGAAAAAGAAAATTTGAAAATGAAAAAGCCACGACATCTGACGATTGTTATTATTACTCAAAAAATTCGGTACCTTTTTTATCAATTTAAAAATTCAAATTCAACCCCGCAAAAAATGCATGATTTATTCATTAATTAAAATTGATTACCATCGCTAAAAAGTACGAGCAATAAAGTTGTCAAAAGTAAAAGTCTTATAAAAACCATTATGAGAAATTCTAAACGCATTCTCACTATTTTTTGGCACCAATCTGTAATAAAATGATGAAATTGAGCAATGAATTTGAACATGCACACAAAACGCAAAGCGTTATGTCCAACTAGCTTTGATTTACATAGCGATTACCCATTAAATGCCGCGAATTGACCAGTTTTACATATTTTACATTGATACATATATTTCTAAATCTATTTATTTTTTCATAAAATTGCAAACCGAGAACAATTTTTGTTGTTTTACACATTTATGCGCTATGCATAACGCAATAAAGGAACGCGTTGCATATATGGGCACACAGACATCAAATCTTTAGAATTAAATGCAGGTGAACGTCTGTTTTCATTTCAGTATATAAGAAACCGCAAATTACCGAATTGTATCAGTTCCTCACCATTTACTTCAATACCAATACCAAATAGATCCAAACAACATCTAATCATGTTCAAGGAAGTAAGTACATATTTATCTCCCTTTAAGGGCTTTTAATTCGTCTAATTGTCAATTTCCTTCCAGATCTTCGCTTTGGCTCTTCTTATCGCCGCTGCTAATGCGGGCGCCGTCTCCTATTCAGTGGGCAACCTTGGCCTAGGTTTAGGCGGTGGTCTTGGAATCGGTGGCGGTTTAAGAGGAGACTTAGATGACGACAGACTGGGCGACGGTTTGGGCGGACTTGGCGGTCTCAATGGTGGCTTAATTGGGGGTGGTTTGGGTGGTATTGGATTGGGAGGCATTGGCATCGGTTCAAAGGCCGCCGTCGTCGATTTACACGTGAGTAATCAATTCGCTTCGGTTAAATTAGAAGCTAGAACCTTAAACTTGCAGGCCCCAGCCAAATATGCATTCAAATACGGCGTTGAAGACGCCCACACTGGTGACAGAAAGGAACAAGATGAAGTGCGTGTAGGAGATGTTGTGAAGGGACAATACTCCTTGGTGGAACCTGACGGCACCATTCGTACTGTGAAATACACCGCTGATGACCACAATGGATTCAATGCAATCGTCGAAAGACGTGGACACGCTGTCCACCCGCAAATTATTGGAAAGAGAATCATCTCCCTTGGCGGACATTTGTAAATTATTCATCCAAAATGACTCCATTCGCTCGTATTTCAAGCTCATTCGCTTTTATATTGTTCCATATTGATATGTATTATGTAGTTTTATAATTTGTGTATATATTTTTGTTGAATAAATGAATTTTTCATTAAGTTTTGCATTTTGCGTGTTTGTTCCACAATTTCCCGCTCTTTACGATCTAAGGATACATTTGAACTACTGAAAAAAGTTTCACATAAATCAACAACAGATGGCAGACTTGTAGCAAATTGAATCTTGACAGACCGTTTTATTTCCCTTTACCGAAGATTCCTCAACCGCAAAAGGTTTGTTTTTTAGCGGCGCTAACGATTTAATATATAAAAAAAATTCTTTTTAGATGGAGCCAATGACGCTAGGCAGTGCCCCTTCAAGTCCTGCATCACCTGTGGTGAACCCCAATTTCTTACCAGGGTTTCTAATGGGCGACATTCCTCCACAAACACCAACTACTCCAATAATGAGCACATCTCCAGGTCGTAGTCGTAATTCTGGCTCATTTGCAAAACTAGGAATGCAAACTCAAGACTCAAGAAACCTTCGACATAAAATTTTCAATCAATCCCTGATGGAAAGTCCATCGGGGCCACAATCACCCTTTCAAGGTATATCTGAGAAAGCAGGACCACCAAAGCAGGGTCTGTTCGATCAATTGGAGCAGAAGAAACGACCAACTAGTCCAATACCAAGCAGCACAATGGCACCTCTAAACGAGTCTGCTGTTTTTAACGAAAGTTTATCAAGGATAAACGATGATAGTGTAAATATGAGCCGGACTGTGTTCAATATTAATGATAGCATATGTAGATCTCAATCTACCAGCCGATTTGAACGCGTTGACACTCTTTGGGTGACCGTGTTTGGATTTCCACCAAGTGCACTGACTGTCGTGTTAGCACAAATGGCAAACTGTGGCCCCATTACGGATAAGAAGGTGCCAGCAGTGGGCAATTGGGTGCATATTAAGTATAACAGCCAAAACGAAGTTCTTCGTGCATTGTCTCTAAATGGCAAATGCATTAACAACTCTATTATGATTGGTGTCTCATTGTACAATATTAGAGAGAACAAAGAGAATGAAAATGTGTCCTTCACATCGCCAATAAGAGCTAGATCACTAAGACACTCCTTCGTTTCACCACAACACAACAGTTCTGTTCTATCCCCTCAACCACTGCCACAGAAATCGTCTGGATTTGTAACAAAAGCCATGGAATACGTTTTTGGTTGGTGATTCATTATACCCCTCTTTTTTATCGTTTATATTTAGTATATTATTTTCGTAAAATTGGCATTAATAAAATAATTTTTTAAAGAAACAATAGTTTTAATATTAAATATACAAACTTCTACACATGATCTTAAACTACTTAAAATACAAAATATCCTAAAATGTTAAATAATCTTTTTAAGTTAGTAAAAGAGAGTAAATTTTATTACAAGTTCTGTTTCGGTTCTTCAATTGTGGCCGTTGCTAAGTCAGTCATTTTTGGGTACTTTACATTTTTTCTATTCAATTTCTCTTGTGCCCACAGGATGAGTTTTAGTAAAGTGGACACTTTTGGGGCTGTCGTCTCTTGATGTTCCATCTTTAAGATAGCTGCATTCACCTCACTGGCCACTTTCTGTCGATGTGTGGGCGCTAGGAGATCACCGAAAGGACTGTTAGCAGGATCTTCAAAGGCCAGCAAAGCCACAGTCCTTTCCAGTTCGGATAAAACTGAAGGGTCCTCCTCGCCAGCCTCACTTAAGTGACTCTGTGCAAACAGTAGAGCCTCCTCCACCATATTATTCCGAATCAGTTCAATCAAGTGCAATTGCTGAAACAGTAAACCTGTGTAATCGACTAAGGGTACATGTATGCAAATATACTTGTAAATGAAAGTATAAATATCGATCGTTGTCCAACAATTCTGGATGTAAATTATTTATAAGGGAAGTAGCCTCTTTGACTCGTCCATTTATAATGGAATCTCGGATGCGTATTCGATCGTCCAAAGAATGCAACTCTACGGAAGGCTTCACTCCAGATTCTTGTTGAAATTTCTCCGCAGCTTCTTTAAAACCCTCTAAAAGCAACAATTGCATCTGTTATGATTGTAAATAAAAGGAAATCACTACTTGCCTGTAACTAAATAGTTCATGATGAGTTTGTTCATATTAGTACGACCCAAATCGTTATCTTCAAGTAATTTAAGCCAGTCTTCCTTTGTTGTTACGTCGTGTTTCTCTGTGAAACTCATTGTCTTGTGCCTTTTTATATTTACCTTATTATTTTGACAATGGTTAAAAATAAACTCTTTGACAACGCGGTTAAGTCTACGTCGAATGTCAGTCACAGGGTTAGCAACCTTTCATCGAATTCTCACTAAACGTAACAAATTCCCAACTGTTCAAATTTTTGAACAAATAACGTAGACAATTAGTAACAATTTAACTCACATTATTTGAAATTGAAAATTCTTCATAATATAGAAGCTACAAGAAAGCCATACATTTGAAGTAAAAACTTTGTTAAAATTGTTGGAAATTGCGAAAAATTTGGTGAACGCTATGCGCATCTTCCATTTATTAATCAATAATTTACTGCAAGGCACCTCTCGAACAAGTACCCTCAACAGTTCGAGAAATGAGAGCAATTGATTGCCTTCAAACCCTCTTTTATACTTATATCTACAACATAAAGTCTGTGCGAGAATCAAAATATCTTTATTTATTCAAAAAATAAAAGAATCAGCATCAGTTTCTCCTAAAACATTCAATTACAGCAAATAATTCACTTCAAACAATTCCATTATTCAAAACATGAGGTACATAAAAATCGAAAAATACTTATATAAACAATCAATCAGTCATGGTATTACAGCAAAAAGACAATAATATGTCCATATAATTTGTCATTAAAAACTATTTATTATTAAAAAGTCCTCACTATTATTTTAATTATAATATCAATTATGTATATTTACATTTATCTACAACGATTCACAATTAATTATAGAAAGATAAAAGGAAAAACTATACAATAATAAAAATAAATAAACTTTTAAAATCATCCCAACGAAATTATCTACATTACAACCGAGGTAAAATTATATAAAACAAAAATCACATTGAACTATGTATAATTATTTAGAAAAAAAAACGTTTTTTTATCCAAATGTAATATTAATTGTTTTTAGCGACATTGGTTCCACATAAACATCACCGAATTTACCTAAACTAAACAACGTATCCAAACCAGTTAATGTTTTCATTTCAATGTCTTTTACACCAACATAATGGAAATTAAAATGCTCGGCGATACTATTAATGTTACAAGTGAAATTACTATTCACTGAACAATCGTACCCTTGCCGATGCAACACCATTAAGGCACTGCTCGACGGAAATTGTGAATAAATCGGATCCGGTTGTGTCCGTAACGTTAATAAATGTACATCGCAAGGTAACGGTTCATTTATAAACTTGAGCGTCTTATTAACATCATTCTGATGGTCTGGATCGACAATAAACACAGAAACCGGATAATTCAGCGCATTCGCTAATTGTGTTGCATGCAAAGACGGTCTTGAAAAGCTCTCCGACGACCTGATCGCCTCCCCCACAGACGGTCCTTCTGTTGGTAAATTAAACGATCGCACCACATCACCTTTCTCAAATGGATTCTCCTCTTCAAATCGCTTCGGTGGCGCAATCTTCTCATCACCCTTCACCTCAATATCCTCAATCAGTAGCCAATATTTCGATATCGTCTCCCGATTGTCCACCACACCCTCACCCATACCCCGTGAATCGTCATACAACGTTCGCCTATCCAACATCACCTCCAAAAAGCCCGGCTGCCAACCGGCAGCACCCTGTGCATGATCCGTCAACAAACTAAGCCGTATATTCTCGTCCTGTATATAAGCCATCGACGTAATCGGATAATAATTACCCTCCAATCCAATTCGCTCCACTTTCACTCTTTTCTGCATATTAAATCCATTCAAATCCGAAAAGAACTCGGGCGTGTCGCCGTTTTGAACATCAGACACAATTCTCATAAATAGTTCCGTTTCCCGATTCTTAGGTGGTGACTCAAAATCCACAATATTCTCAATCATAATGCTATCAGTTAGTGTATGATCACCAAGAAAGATCTTTACCGTATGACGCAAGAATGGACCGTAAGTTACCATTAATTCAGCAGTGACCGGCCCAGTCATTATAATTATACTCATTTGCTCTTTGTAGCCCAACAAAACATCTTTCTCGTAATCTCTCTCATTCGGATCGGGCATAAATAGATAAGCCCCTGAATGGAACTGAGCACTACGATACGATGCAAACTGTATCGCACATTGCATCTTTTTCGGCTTATGTTTCCTGGTCACTGTTTTCAAGAAACCAGTCTGTCCACTAAATAAAATCTTCAATTTACTATTCTCTAATTGTATATCACCTGGCGGTATATCTTTGATTATGAATTTTGATTTAATTGTTTCACCATGTACTGAATTGTCTGTATTCAAGATCATGGTCTTTTTCTCGCATTTCTTACAATAAACAGTTGCCAATGTATCCTGTTCACCATTTTTGTATAAAATATTATAGGTTGTAATGGACAGTGGTGGTAATTTAGCCACAAATACAATCTCATATTCATCAGCTGCCACCCAAAATTTAATACTCGTGTCACCACGTTCCCACACCGGATTCACTTGGTACACAATTTCATGTCCATTCGCATCGCTTACTTTTACATTACTCGTATTCGTTCGTATTTGTATTAAATAATCTTGTGTCTGTGCCAACGAATTGTACAACATCACTTTCCGTGTCTGGTTCGCTCCCACCGGGCCCAATTGTATCGGTGTTTGGCGCGGCAATTTCTCGTACGATTCCCGCTCTTTATCACTCAACAATAAACTTTGATCCGGTTTAATTGGTATATTGGGGAACACTAAACTTTGCAATGCATTCTGTTGTATATTAACTGTATCCCGTATCCCTTCGAATAACTTCATGCCGTAATCTCGCATTACATACGACTTACTTGTGCCAGTAATAGCGTCATGATGTTGAAACAATCCTAAATTGCGACGTGCCTTCACCAATCGCTCAAAGTCTCTCTCTAATATTTTCAAATGCGGCCGTAATTTATTCTGTTTGGCATTATTCAAAGCAACTGTATAGAGTATTTCAGTGGCACGCAACGAATTCTCCAACTGTCTGTCTAAAAGTTTCATAAAGGGTCGTGTTGTAAAATAGCCCGACCAGTAAGCCGGTCGTCCTTCCGCAAATATATCCGAATAAACGAAAAAGTCCCCTTTCAACGTTGGGTACTGATCGTACCGTCGCATAATCTCCTTGAAATAATCACCAGGCGTCCCGAATTGCACTTCTGCTTTGTAAACATCCTTATGAGCGTTGATGTAGTCGATTAGTTTGATGTAGTTGGTGTACTGTTGGTCCCATTCCTCTTCAACATTATACCGAAAATCGTCCCCAAGCGGCATAAGTACCACATTATGTGGAAATAGGGAACCAGTGCGACTGTACTGCTCCAACAACAGTTCACTCTTCTCTTTCACATTCTTCTCGTTAATTGTTTGCGCTTTCAGCGAATATTCCGTGTATTCCCCTTGGACTTTACGAAAGTCGAAATTCAAACAAATGTACGGATGTGGCCCGCAACTATGTTTAATCGAATAAATATCAAATGGTTGATTGTGTGTTAAAATTGATCCATATGGATCGGACGGTGACCAATTGGGCACCCATTTAAAGTCCCCAAACTGCTTCAATGCAAACCACTGTTTCCAAGCGTAATGGATTCGTTGTATAACAGTCCCTTTAATCCCGGACGCTGCCAATAAATACGGTACAGTATTACCATGGCCAAATGGATCCACTGACCATCCGGACTTTGGTTTTATACCCAAATTTGTCCAGATCCACTGATGGCCTGCATCAATTTCAACGGAATATAAGCGAAAATTCGATTATAACTAATACGAGAGAAAAGCTAGTCTACTGCAAAATTAGTCTCTCTTTGATACTTTACCTTCGATTAGTTGGTCCACCATCGCATATAGATGGGCATTCGCTTCGTCCGTCATCACCCAACCACCAGTTGTGATCTCCAATCGGCCAGATTGCACCAAATTTCTTAAAGCCTTCTGTTTAATGGGATGCGCCTCCTCCCACCAGGCATTCAAAAACGATATTTCTGACCATATGAACGTTAAATTTTTGTATTGCTGCAATTTCGCTACCATATTGTTCATTATTTGACGTGATGAATAATGGAAATAATGTTCGAATGTCTTTAACCATCCAGGATCGTTGTGGGAATGCGGCACGATTATTACCTATTTAATAAAAAAATATATATTAAGAGCTGTTCATTGCGACTATAAAAGCGGGCCATTATAAAATAATATTACACAATGGATGAATTTTTTATATACTATATTAGATGAGGTTCGTACAGTATAAGTAAAAAGCCCCGGGTAAAGCCATTGAAAAGGGGACAGTTAAGCAATAACTGAAGAACAATCAAGCATGAAGGGGGACGAGAGAGGAAAACGTTTTCTCGTAAATTTTTAGCACAGTGAAGAATTTATAGTATGAATATTTTATTGGAAAATTCCCTTATACGTAAAGAAAAATCTAATGAATTATTGCACTTTTCAAAATAACTTTTCAAACACACACTTTTTCCTAGCAAAAGTTGATAGAAACAATTTTTCCTCTTGATCTAATTTGCTCCTTCTTTCTCCTAATTTTGTAATCTCAATTGAATTTTCAATTCCAAAGAAATATATCCGACCTGTTCCACTTAAAGTATAGTTTATCTGATTCCATATATTTAATAATGAGTTTTGTGTGAAATTAGAAATTAATATTGAACCCATAAAACCGCCTGTACAAAACTTAATTACATTCAAATACAGTCATTTTCTACTATATACGACATGAATTGATCTAATTAAATATGAACTGTATCCATTTAATTCAATCGGTGAAACTTTTCCCAAGAAAATTAAACTTTCTACTACAAGACATTCGAAATGAAAGTGAAAATTTTGTGAAAAAAACCACATTTTCTTCAAATGAAAACCGAATCAAATACTTTCCACTGTGATATTTTATTAAAACACTTTCATTGAGCAAACAGGAAAATGATCTATAGTTGATTAAAATTGGTCGAAAAGGACAATTTGCGAGCAAAGTAAACGTAGTTTACGAATTAGGGGGAATTGAAAAAGTTTGCGAATGTGGATTTATATACAGAGTGTCCAAAAATAACCACTTCTAATTCTAAATAATCAATATTCACTTTGATTTAAAAAAGAATCTGTAAAATAAGATTAGGTCCATTACATACAGACTGCTAAAAAAACAATGGATCTCAAGATAAATGACTCGAAAGACTGAACTTTAGTAAAATACTTTATATTGAAAACCGTACGTTTCCCACTCGATGCATATGTATTTTCATAACATTTTTTTTTTATTTCACAAACAATATTCCAATCTCTTTTCTCATTTTTATATACGACGTGTATGTATAAAATGCTTTCTTTATCCATATTTCAAAAAGATATATTTTTTGTCTATTTAATCTGTAAATGGAAATTAAAGTACCATAAAAATGTATATGCAAAATATGTCGCCATCTCAATAAAATATAAAAGCACAGAAAAAAGCAATAACAACACTGTTGAAAGAATATATTAAAATAAATGGTAAAAGAGGTATAGGAGAGATTCTCGAATTTTTCCTTTCAATCAAACATATCCTTTTAGATCTATCCCTATCCCCCAGTCCTTTAATGACGGATATATTATTTTCCATACCGACCGTTATCACAAAAGAATACACACATTTAACGACTTCATGGATCAATTTCCCGTTTAAATTATAAATGTGCATACGGAAAAATCTCTTCCAAACTTGCGGTCTGCGTTTGTCACTTTAACAGCCCATCTAAAAAGGATTAATTCACCTACTAGTCAGCACACTTTAAAATCCTGCCCCATCTGCAACTGTAATAAATGAAAAGTGTAGATGAAAATGACACAATCCAACTGGTAACATCACACATTTCCACCATAATCTATAAACGTTCAAATTGATAAAGTTTGAATAGAAATTGAAATTGATGGGAGACCGAAATTAACTGTCAACTGTATCATATATGTTTCCTGAGCAGAGAAATTAAATATTAACCAACAACAATTCACAATACTTTCAAAATATCAATGCTCTAGACATTTTTATATATAAAGCGACAATTGTGAAACTAAAGTGACCGTAACAACAACCAGCATACATCCAGGTGATTAACCTACCTAAACACCTCTCTACTCTCTGACCATTATTTCCAATAAAACGGATCATATTCCAGTTAAAAGACTTTTTGCAAATCCAATAAAACCTATCCCATTATTGAGGATGTACGAATAAAAGGGTCACTAAACAACACGACTTATTGTTATCAACAATTGAGATAAATTTATTAAAGTAGCATTATAACGGAGCGAACACACACCAGTATTAACTATTTTAAATCTTTAGATGATTAATTGTTTCAAACAGAATAACTGAGAGCGAAAGACTTTAATACATCATCAAGTTTTCCAACCAACACAAATGCCCCCGTTCGCTTTTCTTTTCTCTCTCGCAAACAACACAACGTCGTTGAATTAGAACTTGATCCAAGGAAAATACACACACATATTAATAAAAAGACAAAAGTGTGTGTTTCATAAAATATTTCACATATAAGCATCCAGTATGGTTCTCTTAAATTTCGAATATGCATCGCAGTTATATGGAAAGTTCTGCAACATAACATGGAAACTTTTTTATTACAACAAAATGAAGGAATCCCTTTAAAAAGGGCACACCAAAAAACCATTCTACCGAACGTTATAAAAAAAAGTCATTGCCTGTCTCTCGTCGCCCGTTTTTCCTCCGAGAAATGCGCGTATGTTATACTGCATTCGAATGCAAATCACACCACTTTCATATATGTATTCTATCACCGCAATATCGCACCACTTCCCTCACTTGCCCACCATACAACAATACCTATTGAAATTACAATAATATATCAATAATTTATCGCCCCTTCAATTTCGGAAATGATTTTCTTATTGTGCCAAATACACATGAAAATTTGTACATAGCACAAGAACGAAGATTAATGTTGACAAGATGTTTGTGGGGGCCCCATATTATATACACTTTATTTATTGGATTGTATACTTTAGCGCCCCGTGC
Source organism: Silvanus unidentatus (assembly GCA_963930825.1). NCBI lineage: Eukaryota > Metazoa > Arthropoda > Insecta > Coleoptera > Silvanidae > Silvanus > Silvanus unidentatus. Next base: position 5,859,216 of record OZ005758.1, read on the forward strand.
ACACACATCCATACAAACCAACCGGTAACGTGTAATAAATTTCCTTACACTTTTATGATGCTACTCGTAGTCTATTACAGCTTTTTCACAATTTTATACAATACTCCGAGTTCGGTCAGTTGAGGTTTACTTTCCTATCATTTATTTACAAGTGTCTGGAAATGAAAGAATGGAATTACCTTCAATGGTGGCCGTTCCGGATCCATTTTCTGTCGTTCGAAGCGATCCTCAAACGTTTTATCCCAGTACTCTTTGCTCTTCATCCATGACGGCTACAACAACAACAACAAAAGGTAAAACATTATTTTTTCCAAGCGAAAATTTTTCAAGGCGCCACAGAGTAAAAGCGGTCAACAGAGTATTGCGGTTTTTTATGTTTAAAAAAATATTATCATTCGAATTCAGTGTCGCGTTCAGTTGCACTTATTAATACCCGGCTATTATGTGACCGGAAATAATATTTTGATAGAGGAAAAAAATTGTTATTTTAAAAAGCTGTATAGCACTTTTTCACAGTTAAAAAATTATACAATTTCAACTTTTCCGCACATTTTTTTTTTCGTTTTTCGACAATAAATAAGTTTAGTCAAGTTTGTTATTGATTTATTTACACATTGAATTTCTACTTCATCAAGTGCCTTGTATTATACAAGTTGAATGACTTGGATGCCTTCATGTAATATGATGGTTCTCGAATACCATTACATTTACTGAAAGCTTATCATGTTTCAAACAAAAGCACTGCCGAGACAAGCAAAGTAAAGAGCTTTTCCTTCAGTTAGTTAGACACACGGCAGGACTATACATATATTTTTCAAACCAATTCAATCTGTGTACACAAACGTATATCTTTTCCATCTCCCTAAAAAAAACCAAAATTACTTATATATATATATATATATATGTATAAGGAAAATACACATTTCTATAGTTCGGAGGGTAGAAAAGAGCGAAAACGTGAAATTCCTTCCACTTCCCTCCACACTGACTCCTTTTAATGAATTCTAATTGTGTTTGTTATAAAAGTGTGACCTTAAATAAAGTGTCGCGTAATTGAATTTGTCGTTATTTCTCTTTTTTTTTGCTCTATACTGGCAAATCCAATTAGAGGGAATTTGATGAGTTTCGTAATTTACGACATTAATAAACTTTTTATTGTATGTACGTATCTAATCTTATATTGACAAGTGTGCAAAATAAACGATCACTAAACACTTTTTTCCTCTTTCATTTTTTTTACATTAAATCTCCTCTTACAACTTCGGCCAGCGAGAACGATTCTCCATCCGCATTTAATTGAATAAATCTACATAACGCTTTATTGATCACCAAAAATAGAATCTCTAACAATATATTTATATCCAACAATCTACAATATAAACAAAAGTGATTATGCCGGATGAAATGACTCTCATTTTTCCGGTCGTACACAAATATCAGGACTTATTGTCATCATGCACAGAATTTTACCAATAAACTCGACCGTTATTCTCTGGGCTAGCATATATGTAATAATCTAACTGTTGAATTTTTTATCTCTTTTGGTGCCACCTGACCACTTTTTGAATTGTACATACCACACTTTCATAGAAAACTTTTAATCACCTCTCTCTTGTTCCCCTAATATTGATTTCAGTTTTACATGTGAGTATACCATCCGTTCGCATATTATAATATAAAAGTTTCCTCTTCAACACAATTTGAACTCAACTTTGTAATATATGCATATATATAGAGAATTTACATGGAAATGTGGGCAAAAAATTGTCAGCCAAAGAGTAAATAACTTAATTATGCTCCACTAAGCGAATTTTCGATTGCCACACTAGAACGAATTTTGAAACCTGCTTTCACCCTTTTTTTTAACTAGTCGAAAATTGTATGCTGGTATTATAAGTAAATTCTCCGACAAGCACTCACACACACAGAACCATTACCATTCATTGTTTTCCTCTTCCAAAGTGTCAATTGTTTTATGTTGAACGTAACTGATGCAGAAAATTGGTAAAACTGTCCTTTTAAAAGAAGAAAATGTTTGTTGTTTTAGAATATAGGTTCTCCCAACCTCCCATCCGCCTATACAAAACGAAACGCCAATTTAAACTTTAATACGTAACAATCTCATTATAAAAAAGACAAAAGGGCGAAATTTACACAGAAAAGTGTAAATGTGTGTCGGCAAACTATTTTATTATTCTTTTGACGTGACGAAAATTCACTCAACCCAATTGCTTGTATCAAAAAGAGGGTATTGTTAATACAATTCGACATATTTCTTTATAGGTTCATTTACAACTCTCTTTCTCCTCTCTTACCTTAGGACAGTTTTACATGTCAACTATTGTTTAGTTTTATCGGATAGGAAAATGCCCTTATCTTTACTGCATTTTCGATCCGTTGTTCAATGAAATTATTTCATTACCTTTATCAAATAACACTCCTTTAACACTAAAATTCGTTGTTTATTTGTGTTTTAGAAACCTGTTTGTACAAAATTGCCCCATTTGTTCAATATTCTAATGACAGTTTAATCGCTTTGCATATGTGCATTGTGCACGTATAAGTTCATTCCAAATACATACATTACGCACTTTCTGATAACATTTAATTTTTGTCCTTTTTGAGAAAAAAAAATCACTCTCTTGGATAGAGCATACAAAAAGAAATTACTTATTAAATATTCCTTTAATGCTAATTCCGTTCATTTTAATTACTGAATTTTAAGTGGATTTTCATTTATACAAAAACAGAAGTCGAATTTTTAATAGCATTATTCTAAGCAGTTTCAGCACAGTTCCCTAAATCGTTTTATTTTTACTCCTCTTATATCCTTTCTGTGATGCTCTCATTTTGTACTTTTTCACAATTTCAATTCATTAATGAACCGGCAAGCCATAATGTTAACATCGCCATTACAAATTTATGAAACTAAACTGCTGTTTTCGTCGGCAAATAATTAAAAATTAATACTGAATCAAAAGGCTAGACTTTGCTTTAGTATTCCATTATACGATTTGCACATTGTTTATAAAACGTTAATTACATGATTCGTTCTCGGAAATACTCTATCAACTCTAGTACTAATTTATTTTTTTGTTTCTCTGTGTAAAATCTCTTTATTACCTGAAAATCAAAGTCTTTGAACACGTCAACCGTATTAACATCCACTTCAGCGGGCAACAATTTCGGACACACTTCATATTCGCGCTTCTCATACACTTGCTGTTGTGCCCTTTTATCATGCCGTTGAGCCTGTATTAATCGTTGTGTTCGGCCAATATTCACATCGACTTCGTCACGATTCTCCTGACTTCCCCTTTGACTAACGTCCGACGTGTAGCTTGTATAATAAATGCAAAGGAGTATTGTTAAACCGATAGCTGTTAGGGCGAACCCTTTGGGTGACATTCGTCGACAAATTCGTCCACCTAACACCGTCATTGTTATGCTGGAATTTTGCCAAAAATTCTACACTTTCTCTTTGCAATTTCTACTTTTGTTCCATTTTCCGAATTTTCCACTGATGGGCCCTTTTTCTTTCTATGTGTGTTTTGTATCTTGCAGCTGGTCTATTGTCTCCTCCCTTTAACTCATGATCGACCCGCCAAATTGCTGATACGTGCCTGTAATAAAAAAAAACACACAAGTTAACCAAAATGATATTTGCTTTAAACTAATTAGCATACAGAAGACAGTTTGTTTTATGAGTAAACATGGATTGATGTTTATTTTAAATTCATTTTATATAATACGGTTTATCGACGGAAAACATGTACCAAAACATCAATTACCTCTTTCGTAACGAACGAAACAACAAAAGACCGTATTGTTCGATGCAAACATCTCCCTAAGGTATTTTCTTTTAGCTCAACGAAAAAAAATATATAAACAACACTCATTATTATAGGTAGTATTGAATTTTCTGTTGCGTGTGCATTCCACTGATAATCATTCTAATTAAATAAAGCAAACCGTTTCTAAAACAATCGATCATATGCAAGAACAACACATCCCCCATCTCGAAAACTACAAAATTTCAAGTACAATGTTACGAAGACACACAATTGCCATGGGATTAATTAAAGTGTTTTCTCTTTACTTAATTGGTTACGTGGAATTATACTTTAATTAAGGAATTCACCGGCACATCAAACTAACCGCATACATACGTATGTACACAGCATCCTAAAACAAAGAAAAGGGCCCATCAAAAGAACAAGACTAAAGAGAGAAAGATGCGTTTTTGTTTTATAACACACCAAAAACTTCCTAATGTTTGATAATTTAAAATGATTACTGACCGGATGTAGTGACATTTTTTTCATTCTCTTTCATTATTATCCAACATCGAATCTACATCGAGTTTGTCGAGACATACACTTACAAAAGGAAATTATTCATTTATTTGTGGCGGTGTCCATCCTTCAGGTCCCGCTTTTTCCAGTGCAAACCTTGCAATCCAGTATGCGAGCTTCCAAGCCCACACATCCGTTTATTAAATCAAGTTATACCTAGCACTATTTGCTATCACTTCTAACTTACGTAGGACGTAGGTAGCTCACTAATTAAAGCCCTATGTGATGTAGTAAATGGCGTTAGCAGTCTCTCTCTCTACACCAATGTTTCACAGTTATATACTTCATTACAGAAACTTTCAGTAGCTTCGATTTATGTGTCTATAGTACATCTCGCCGTTCGTCCGTGATTTTTACCTTCTCCACATTTCGGGCAGTTTACTTTTTTCTTCTTTGCCTTAATGTCCCTTTTTACTACTTTTACCGAAATATTTCCACCCAAGACAAGCGAAACGGGTGGCCCTTTAAGCACGTTTATTTGTTCTTAATGTATCTCCATGTTATAATCCCGTTGAGGGTACATTTTCCTAATGGAAAAACGGACTTTTCCAATTAGAAATGGACTATACCAGAGGGGCGACCCGAGTACGAATGAGACAGTTAAATTTATTTATTTATTCACCTGGGTCGCTCCACCGTCTGCTGTCTTCTATTACAAACATATATCCGTTTTAAGAGGATCACCAAGCCAACAAATCATCTCTTGTGCTTGCCATGTCACCATGTAAAATGTGGGCTGCAAACGACATATCCAACCAAACCCATATAGCATTATTATTTATAACAAACATACGCTTTTTGTTTGGACAATTAATCCAATAGTTATAGCCACCAATTCAGGTACCCATAGAGTTTGAGTCCATTGTTCTCCATTACATAAGTGGGCATACAAACTAATGAATATTGTCATACGGATTTGGCGGATCATAAAACGACTCCCCCCACACACACATCACAAGCAATCACAAAAACCCTATTTTTCAGACAGTCTAACCAATTAACTTGTCTGTATATTTACGGGTTTAATCGTTTCTTATTGATTCTCACTTTATATAAATGCATACACTGTCATCGAACAGACTCTTCTAATTGGATTAGATTTGGTGCGGAGTCAATAACGGGTTCCCTCTCATTTCACTTATTAATCCAGACCCTTCCACTCACATTTTGAAAAACACATTTTCAATTTCACTTACTACATATACAAAAAAAAGACGCGACCAAAGATATGTGATTATTCTGGAGAAGATAGGATGAAAAAAAAACTGCACACTTCACTCCTCTCTTCTTCAACCAAAAACTCATATGGCGGTTTATATACGATGAAATTATTTCGCCTGAAGGGTAGTCAGCTTGTCTGGAGAATTTAAATTATTTGTACTTGCTGATCGTCTGTCCATATGAAGAAACTCGCCTTCCAATCGCAGTGCAACAGACGGTAAAGTGCTCTCCTCTCCTCGAGTATTGCACACCATCAGACTCGCAAGACTTGTTTTCTTAGCTGTTCTTTGAATTTTTTGGAATATAAAAGACGACCAAAGGGTGACTGTTCCATCTCGAGGGGGGTGTTATACTACATTTACAACAGTTGAATGGCAGAGTCATTCGAATTGTCCCGGAGCGGATTGAATGGTCGACAGAAAAAGCGGAACTAGAGACCCTGAAATAGACTCTGCTTTTAATCGATTCACGAGCCTGTATTATTGTTGTATAATATAAAACGCCAAACAAAAAGACTAATTGTCCATTAACGATGTTACACTGTAATTACGTAAACGCACCACATTAAAAGGTAACATCAATAAAAAAGGAATAGGTAAAAGTGGAGCCATCAACCATTTTCTCACTGTGTTTGTGTCTGTCCGTTATATTATGCTTGTGGAAATTCACTTTCATTGTTTGACGAGTAAATTTGTTCCCATTTAGAAAACGTGATTTATAAATCATTGTTCTGTTATTCTTGTTAACAAATTGTGTGGCGCAAGAATATGGCATCGATTTGCGTGAGAAATTGTTTTAAAGTAAAACAATTACAACAACATATAGAGGAGCAAAAGACATCAAAGTGGAAAAAAGAAACGAGTGAGAAAGGCAAAAGAGAAAAATTTCCGATTTGCACTTTTGCAACATTGATTAGAGGAGGAAAATGTGTGTCCTCCATGTGAATGCAAATTAAATTAGGGAATTAAGTGTTTCCAGGCCTCCACTGTACTATATATACATATAGACGCCTCCCAATTACATTTTCGCTGATGTAAAAGCACACTGAAACTTTCCACTTTGAACCCTAGTGCTGCTTAGGACATGACAGAAAGTGGGCAACCAGTGCACACATACACTTTTGGCACATTTTACATTCTTATCAACATTCCCCCATTGTAGGTATACCACCTTTTTTCGGGTGCCATTATATCGATTAACCAGGTAAAAGTGGCCATAAACCATATTTTACAGGTAATATCCAACAGTTTACCTGTTTAGTCACGTAAGTTTAGACGAGACGAGAGAGCATTCAAAATCAAATGGAGGGAGAGGAGATTCGGGGGTGCTACATGAAAGATAATTTAATACCATATCTATATAATGTGCAAAACTGTCTACTTTTCTGTTTTCTGCTATGTTCGTGAGCATGAAAAATCTCCCTTTTCCTCTCCCTCTTTTACTCCTATCCACCCATTGCACCACACAATTTCTTCTTTGATTTATTTTTCCAACTAGGTGGTTACACTAACTTATTTGTAGTATCTCCTACTATATGCCACGATAATCATTTTTAATGCATTTTAATGCTCCGTGACCGTTTTGTTTATAATACACCTTTGTACACTACAAAGGAAATTTGCATTCTGCCATCAGTGCGAATTATATTTATAATCCACGTGCAATACAGGAAAATTGCGATTCGATATAACCATCCACATGCAGTCAGCGGGGAAATAAGCGAAGAAGAAACGTGATCTAGACTATGAGCGCTCTAATATATGCTCTATACTGCCGGTCGTCATCTAGTTTTGTTCGTAAAATTCGAGGTAAAATTAAGTCACATGTAGAGGGACTACACACTATTGTATTATACGATCAATGGTCAAAGCCGCAAATCACCGTTTTTTGGTCAATTTCCAGCCGTAGGAGAAAAACCGGGTTAAATACGATCATAAAATATAAAACAGTCTACAATCGGGGCCACACTTTCCAATAATCGTCAAATTCAAATGAAACCTCCTGATGATGACGTACCCAAAGATGTAATTTAATTGCGTAAATTGGGAGCAGGTGATGTTTTTCTTGTTGTGGTGAATATTTTTAGTAGTCCAACGTGAGAAGACGGCAAAATATATATCTAATCTAAATCTATTTTATTTATAAATCTCTTCGTCAAAACAACAACAAAAAAATAAACTAAACTCAAGTTTATGACGCAATAAAAGTCTGCTGAAAGGAAAATTAAAACGATATCTTGAAAGTAACTGAAAAAAAAACTACCTACACCGCCTAATTAATTAAATGTTGAATTTCTGCAAATCTTTTGTGTGTAAATGAAAACATATCTAATTAAAAAGAAGCAAAAGTTCAGTTTGCGGCTTCCACTAAGGAAATGATTTTCTTTTGCACAAGTTGTACGATTATTAGATTTTTGTTAAGAGACGCACACATAGAAGGAGAGTGATGAGGACGAAATAAAATGAAACATTTCCGCTAGCAAAAAGGAAAAACTCAAATCGAAAGAAAAGAAAACTTTCTTAATACAAATATAAAAAGGAAAAAATGCTCTCCAAAGGGTGCAAACATTCTTGAGTTAAGTCAATGGTGATGTTGTTTTCTATTCAATTTCCATTTTGGATATTTCTTACGTTCGATACATTAATTAATTGCATGTAGGATTCACTTGTAATTATGTAGAACAATTACGAATTAAATTACACAATATCCTCGATATAAACACCATCAGGTTCGATGCTGTGTAAGATAAGCAAAAAGGAGAGGTGGGCAGCAATTTGTGCATTGAATATTCAATTTTGAAAATAAGAAGACTGTGTAATATAGAAATTAACACCGAATGTATACTGCCTTGAAGCAATTAATAATTTTCTAAAAGGCATGGTTAATTTGTTTGCTTCGATACAGAGAATCTACGTAGAAAAGTCCAATAAATTAAGTGCAATTTATTATTGTATACTTTAAAGGCCTATAAATTGCGGAAATATATTCATTATATCCCTAAGAAAAGTAATTTAAAGTGTATTCTATCAGATCGAATATTATTTAGTTGTTACACCGGTTTTTTTATTCGATGTTTACATAATTTCTCATCTCTTTCTTGTCTGCTTGGATTGCTAGTGAATGCATTTGGATGTTTACAAATAAATCGAATTTTAAATTATACACATTGATCGAAAGAGCGATTTTCTTGTCTAATTTGATTATACTGTCTGCGACATAGGCAGGCATATAATTGTTTTGCGAAAATTTGTGAGCTCTCCTCGTTTATGGCACTTTTCGCATATTGCATAAAAGCCAAGAAATTTATTGGGAAATTGCATAAATTGTGTTCCATTATTATAAACAGACATTACATTAGCATTATTTTGGTGGTATTTAAATAACTGTTGGCATAGTTAAACAGGTTTTAATTGCTTATTGCTTTACTTACTAAAAATATTCAATTAATCCACTGTATAAAATGCGAAAAACAACATTTTACATATACACTGGGAAAAATGTTCTGCTACTTATAACCAACAATCCTTTTACCGTCTATAAATAGAAAATTTTACTTTTATATGACGAGTGATATTACTCTTATCAAGTAGAATTTGGCCGAAACTTCAGTCTTACTCGAATTTTCACCTATTTTTGACATACTAAACGGCCACTAATTTGCGTAAAATTACTTTGGAAAGTAAAAAATAATTTTTTTCTATGTAGCTCCTTTCGTTTCCTTACCTAATAAGCGAAAAACATAATAACCTTTGACTCAAGTACCACAAGGCCAGACCCATTATCTCATTTCTTATATTAATATTTTACTATAGAAGAGCAAAAAGAAACAAAATTAAAAATTCCCAAATAAATCTAATCAATTTGTACAGCAATTCAGCAATTATCGGATTAAGTGCTGTTTAAATAATAAAACTATTTAATTCATGCAACAGTAATTTATTAGTACAGATTGGAGCTCTTTGGAAAAAAAGGGACAATTAAAATTTCTCTACATCTGTATGGATCAAGAGTCACTGTCCGAGTTTTTCTCAGTTTTTTTTTATACACTTACCTATAATGGACCAGCTGATTGTAATTTCCACTTTGTTCAGACCGAATTGATATGATGATTGTGTTTGGTAGTTTTGATTTAGAAACAATACACCCGCGGTGATTTAAATTTATCTTTGTATGTTTACATGAAACGTCAAAAAAGTACGTGCTCTCACGACGCCATCACGCTTTCGACTATTGCAAGCTTGCGGACGTCTGTTGTTGTACGTTCACTTCGGACAACTTGACTGTGTATAGAGGGAATAATTGCTTATGTTTTTCGAATCGATCGCGAGCAAGCGCCGCTTTTCTCCTGACTTACATCCACGTCAGGGCAATACCTAATGTTTAAAGATAATAATTTATGTATAACTAATTAGCGAGTTGGATTTAATAACATAAACAGAATTTAATATGAATTTGAAAATTTTATTACTTCATAAAATAGGCAACTGTAACAGACATGTCGTCGGTTTGTTGGTTGCATACATCCATTGATAATATTGTTCTAAAATTTTAATTTGAATAATTGAATAATAAAATACTATTTGAATTGAACAATGCAAATTTATTCGATACTATTTACAAGATCTCACAGATTACTGTTTACAATAATAGTCTCTGTTTTATAAAGTACTTATTTATTTGCTAATTTTACAGTTGTAAATAAAATTAAGAGAGTTACAAAAATGTAAAACTTGGCAGTGGTTTACAAACTACTTCTGGAGGATGCATCAGGCACGGTCGAATTGTAATGTTCCCCCAGCCTATATAGATGCCTATGATAAGTGATAATTAATTCAGGTCCAGCAAACGATTCCCCTTGGAGTGTTGGAGGTCCATTTGCTTGAATGATCTTGATGGGACATTTAAAGTAGTTGGATAAAGCACGTAACTCCAACTGGCCACCCCACAATTTCGTTGTAGCCACTTCGTTACAATAACTTTCAAAATGTTCCTCACTCACAATGGCATTGTCATCTAGTTCATTGTACATAAACGGTAAGAAGTCTTCTTTATGGTCGCGTATAAACTGTGCTGTGATTTTTCGTAATTCCGATACTTCATAATGTTCATCACGTATCATTTCCAACTGATGTATTACAGCACAGTACAAACAATTCCCATCAGCATCAATTGTATGCAATTTCAGATTCATTGTCTTCAATTTTTCTTTAATTTGGTTCATTTCTATTGCTCTTGAACCGCGTTTATTCTGTTCCATTTGTTCGGTAATGCGTTTTTCACGGTCTCGTTCTTCATTTGCCTTCTTATTACGCCTTCGTTGGGCTCTAGATAGGCGAGTGTTTATATTAGACTGAGGCTCGTCTGACATATCACCGCTCTCATCTTTAGGTGTGTTATTTTCAATACTATTTTCGCAATCTTTATCTATTGTCGGTGTTTCATCGTTCGATTTAAGTTCGTTCAGTTCTCTAGCTATTCTCTCCTCCAATTCCTTTTCTAATAGGGCTATCTCTTCGGTTACTTCTTTTTTCTTCTTTTTGTCCCCTTTGGGCACACTTTTTTTCAGTGATTGAATTTTCGATTGCAATTCTTTTCGTTCCTGTTTGTGCCTTTTTGTCAATTCATCCTCATCTATTTGAATATCCGATTCTTGTTCTTGTGTAGTCATTTTTAATTAATCTACAAGCAAATTTAACATATTTTTATCAGAATGTATAAGGTTAGTTTCACCGGTTGACAGCGGCTGTCGAAAATGAGGAAACCGAGTTGTCACTGTCAGTTTGGCTGTCAAACGAGAGTCCCATGTCCAAATTATCCAACTGGGCAAAGTTCAACATACACACTCTATCATTTTTACTACAATTTGTTTTTAGCTGAAATTAGTTTATATCTGGGAGGACTGTGATAAGCTGTTACTTTCACCGGTTTTAATTTATTCTAAAAAACATCATAATGGCTAGTTTAAGACTTTTCGGAGCTCTATCGAAGATCTCCAAGTCTAGCACTAAATTTTGTTCTGCAGGTGAGTCGACTTTTACTGAATTTATTGCCAATTGATGCCCCATGCACTTTGCACCGTGTCCAAAACTTAATTAACATTTTTTATTTCAGCTCAATTGAGAAACATGGCCACACAAGAACGAAAACACCTGAAATTGAAGACTGTTGACAACATCGGTGTTATTGTCTTGGATTCGCCGGGAGTAAAGGTAAAAAACATTATTTATCTGTATCACTAGACTTTTGATCGTGTAGACTTTGACTTGTATCGAATTGAATGACTGATGGAGGATGCAGTTTTAATGGATTTGTCAGTCATAGTAAACAAATCTATAAAATTTGAACACCCATTATAGAATGGATCCAGTTTTTTTACATAAAGGACTACCAATAATGATCGAACGCAGTGATGGACGGCAGCATCAGGCGATTGTAGAAGAAATTGACCACCAATTGAGCTGCGTTAGAGTGCAATGGATGGAGACAAACGAAACAAAAGGCAAAGAAATTGATTTTGCAGCAATGTCACAATTGAATCCAAACGTTGTAATTGATGTTCAGAAAACTGCGAAGAATTTATCGTTTTCTGGACGGCGATCAACTAGATTACATTCAAATATACCAGAAAAGCTCAGTGTCCCAAATGAGATCATTTTAACAACATGTAAAAAACAGATCATTGCTAGGAATAGTCGCATTCAATCCGCATATCCTCGACTCAGCCAAATAAACCCCCAAAGAATATCCTCATCTGGCAACTTTTTAAAAGAACTGGAAAAAATGAAAAAGAAAGGTCCCCAATCGGTGATTGAAAACAATCACAATTCTAGCGAATGTAAGACATTACAAAAAGCGAACAAATTAGAAAAAGCCCGGATTGAACGTCGCAAACAGCAAGCTGTTGCAAAAGCGGAGAAAACAGAACAACTAAAAATGATTCAAATCAATCCTCACTACCAGTTGGAGCAAATGATTCGAGATTATTGTAAAACGATTAATTTCAAGCCTCTATCGAATGACGATACGATAGAAGATCATCTAATTACTGTTGCGGTGCGTAAAAGGCCATTAAATAAAAAAGACATCATGCAGAAGGAGTTGGATATCGTGACGATACCCACGAAAAATCAGCTGATTGTTCATGAACCCAAAAGCAAAGTAGATACAAGCAAATATTTGGAAAATCACACATTTAAATTCGATTACACCTTCAGCGAAAAATGTCCCAATGAAATGGTGTACAAATACACTGCCCAACCGCTGGTACAGACGATATTAAACGGTGGTTTTGCCACTTGTTTTGCTTATGGCCAAACGGGCAGCGGGAAAACGTACACCATGAGTGGCACTAACGAGGAGAACGGCATTTACGCCCTTACAGTATCCGATATATTCAAACACAAGTCACCAAATGTATTTGTCTCGTGTAGTTTCTTTGAAATCTACGCAAAAAAAGTGTTTGATCTGCTAAATAAAAAAGCCGATTTGAAAATTCTTGAGGATGCTCGCCAACAGATACAAATAGTCGGTCTAACTGAGCGTGTAGTAAACTCTGTCAATGAGGTATTGAAATTAATTGAATGTGGTAACATGGAACGTGCCTCTGGACAAACGTCCGCAAACACTCACTCATCACGTTCGCATGCAATCTTTCAAATTTATTTACGAATGGTAGAGAAACCGAATCAATTGTATGGTAAATTTTCGCTTATTGATTTGGCTGGAAATGAGCGTGGTGCTGACACATTCCTCTCAGCGAAAACGACACGGCTGGAAGGTGCCGATATAAATCAATCATTATTGGCCCTTAAAGAGTGCATCCGAGCGTTGGGCCGTAAAGATGCTCATTTACCATTCAGGGCATCGAAATTGACACAAGTTTTGCGTGACAGTTTCGTTGGTAACAATTCTAGGACGTGTATGATTGCCATGGTGTCGCCGGGCGTAGGTTCCTGTGAAAATACGTTGAATACATTACGATATGCGGACCGTGTTAAAGAGTTGGGAAGTGGAGATGTTCAGCAGAACAGTAACAGGCCGGAATTTGTAGAGTGGAATTTGGATGTGGGAAATGTTAAGAAAAGTAATTGGGAGACTGTTAATAATGCACGTAAGAAACTGATTGAGAAACTGAGAGTTACTATTGTTGAGTTGGAGGAGATCGATGGATCTGAGCGGTCGTTTGAGAATATTCTAAAAGGTTTTCAATCAATATTAAAAGACAGTTGTGAACATTTAGTTGGGTGTATGGAATTATTAACTCGGTTAAATAAACGATGTTCCTCCTAAATGTTGTTTTAATGTGTTTAGATTGTAAATGTTGTCTTTGTTTACAGGTGAATTCGCTTAATAATGAAGTTATGGAAGAGTTTGCTTCAGTTTTGCAAGAGATAAACAATTCTCAGCATCTTTCAGCGGCGGTTTTAATATCGGGAAAACCGAACAATTTTATTGCAGGCGCCGATATAACAATGTTAGAGAAATGCAATTCAGTTGAGGAAGCGACTAATATTTCCAAGGGGGCTCAACAGATACTTGAGCAAGTGGAGAAGAATCCGAAACCAGTGGTGGCTGCTATTCAAGGCAGCTGTCTAGGAGGCGGTTTGGAGGTGGCCCTAGCGTGTCATTATAGAATAGCAGTTAAAGATAAAAAGACTGGATTAGGTTTGCCGGAAGTGATGTTGGGACTTTTGCCTGGTGGCGGTGGCACTCAACGTCTTCCACGACTTACGTCTTTGCCAAATGCATTAGATTTAGAACTTACTGGCAAAACATTGAAAGCAGATAAAGCGAAGAAATTTGGAATTGTGGATTTGTTGGTTGATCCATTGGGGCCTGGTTTGGAAGAAGCTGAAGTGGTCACAAAGAAATATTTAGAGAGTATTGCTATTGATGTTGCTAAACAATTGGCAAGTGGAAAGTTAACAGTCGATAGAAATAAGAAGAGTTTAACGGACAAATTATTCCAATTTGCATTGAATTATAATTGGGTGAAAGATCAGATATTTGGAAAGGCTAAAGCTCAAGTAATGAAAATGTCTGGGGGGTTGTATCCAGCACCTTTAAGGGTAACATATGTCAGTTAATGTGAATCACATTGGAAATGAGTAAAATGTTTTATAGATTCTTGAAGTGATTCGAACTGGAATCGATAAGGGCATTGCTGCCGGTTATGAAGCCGAAGCGAAAGGTTTTGGTGAATTGGCAATGACACCGCAATCCAAAGGTTTGATTGGTTTATTCCGTGGCCAAACTGAATGTAAAAAGAATCGTTTCGGTAAACCACAAAAGGAGGCGAAAGTGGTTGGTGTTCTGGGTGCCGGTTTAATGGGCGCTGGAATTGCTCACGTGACGGTTGATAAAGGTATTCAAGTTGTATTAAAAGATACTAATCAGAATGGATTGGCAAGGGGTTACAATCAAATTGAAACTGGTTTAAATAATGCCGTAAAAAGGAAACGATTCACTGGGTATGCATAAAGTTTTTATTTGTAAAATGTGTAACTATTTTAATATGGTTTTATTTCAGATTGGAAAGAGATCGTTTCTTATCAAATTTAAATGCTACCCTCGACTACAAGTACTTTAGCAATGCTGATATTGTCATTGAAGCAGTATTTGAAGATATTAACATCAAACATAAGGTTGTTAAAGAAGTTGAAGCCGTTACACCAGCACATTGTGTATTTGCAACAAATACTAGCGCCATTCCAATAACGAAAATTGCTGCTGCATCTTCTAGACCAGATAAACTTATTGGTATACTGAATATTTAATATGCAAAATGTCTTTCTTATTTAATCATTCTTTATTGTAGGTATGCATTATTTCTCGCCAGTAGACAAAATGCAATTACTGGAAATCATAACGACTGATAAAACGAGCAAAGAAACGACCGCTTTGGCTGTGGATGTTGGCTTGAAGCAGGGTAAAGTGGTGATCACTGTTGGCGATGGGCCTGGTTTTTATACAACTCGTATTTTATCTGCCATGATGGCTGAATCTGTAAGACTGTTACAAGAGGGTGTTGAACCGAAAGAATTGGACTCCTTGACAAAGAAATTTGGATTCCCCGTGGGCGCTGCAACGTTGGCTGATGAAGTTGGACTTGATGTTGCTTCCCATATTGGCCCCGATCTAGCTAAGGTATTTTAAATCAATCTGTTAAATGATTTATGATTTTAAAATTGGACTTTTATAGGCCTTTGGTGAGCGTTTTGGAGGCGGTAATTTGGGAGTTATGCGGGACATTGTCCAAGCCGGTTTCTTAGGTCGCAAATCAGGCAAAGGCATTTATGTGTATGAGAAAGGTTCAAAGAGTCGTGATGTAAATCCTGATGCTCTGAACATCATTAAAAAGTACTCATTGGAACCTAAAGGTTCGTTTGAAGCTGAAGATAAGACAATGAGAATGGTGTCCCGATTTGTGAATGAGGCAGTATTGTGTTTGGAGGAGAAAATATTGGCGAATCCACTTGAAGGTGATATTGGAGCTGTGTTTGGACTTGGATTCCCACCATTCACCGGTGGTCCATTCAGATGGGTTGACCAATATGGGGCTGCAAAATTAGTTGCCAAAATGGAGCAATACCAAAGCGCTTACGGTTTGCCATTTAAACCAGCGCAAACGTTGGTAGATATGGCCAAGGATCCCAGTAAGAAATTCCATCCCAAATAAGTTATTTAAATCAAGTGCCTTTAATACATGTCTTCTACGTCTATTTTTTAAGTAATTGTATCTACGATCCGACTTTATATTTTTATCTTTATATTACTGCTGAAAACTACATTATGTAAATACAATTTTATTATCTAGTTATTAAATGTTGCGTATATTTTCGATCCAATAATTGAACAGTCTCTGTACACATTGGCGAATCGATCAAATATGAACCATGTGTATTAAAAGCAGACAATTTTAATTAGTAAAAGTAATTCCAGGCAGTTTTTCCAGTTTTTTACAAAGCTTTGTCCAAAATTTACCATTAGTACTCAACCACTAACAATTTGGATAATTACACTCATAAAATATTGGTAAAGAATCGATTGCAATTTGTCGATTGATTTAATGTGTAATTCCACCAAATTGAGGTCTTGTTCCACTTTGGAAACGTGTCGTCCATAGTAGTCGGCAGTCGACGTCGTCTCCGTCGTGGCTCTTATAAAACAGAGCGTCGTGTATATGGGGTAAAATTTGCGCGTGCGTCGGTGCGGTGTTGGCGTCGAGACGGTGCGTCCAGCTGGGCCCGGGGGACTGACTGGGCCAGTGCCGCGCCGACTGCCGTACAACCGATCGAAATGCCGAGCTGATATTTATTATTATATATACTTTGCCCAAAAAAGAGATTCAACTACACAACGTTCAGTTTTAGCGGCTGCAGTGTAATTGAAAACGGGAGATTTCTTTGCTAGTGTCTCTAGTGAAGGACGAATCTTAAAATTCCAGAGAGAAAATGGGGCTGCCATCTGAGGGTGGCCAGTGAGTCAGTCTTATATAGTGTCGAGTGCGTGGTGATAATATGCAACAGGCGAACCAGGTGGGGGACAACGCAGCGGCCACCTCCCCCGCGGCCACGGGGGCCACAGGAACGGCCACGACTCGGAGCCACGTGAACGGCGGACGATTCGACTTTGACGACGGTGGCACCTATTGTGGCGGATGGGAGGAGGGCAAGGCACACGGCCATGGGGTCTGTACGGGGCCCAAGGGCCAGGGCGCCTATTCGGGCTCTTGGCATTATGGATTCGAAGTTTCAGGAGTCTATACATGGCCGAGGTAATGCGAGACCCTTTTTCTTATCCTTATTATCAGTTGTGTGTTGATAATTCATGGTACGAACTCAAATTCATAACAAACCAACTGATGTGGACACACGAATGTATTTATATGTGTACACTTCAGTACATTAACATATAAATAAATAGATCTAGCAGTACCCAGATAGTGGCGCTCTGGTTTGAGCTGCTTTTATCTACCAACTGGCTCTAAGTATTATTATTTTTGTTAAGTTGAGAGATTTTTTACTGCACACTCAATTGCGGTCCAACTTATTGTCGCTGTCCCAAATAATATCCATCGAAAGAGATGCTGGGAGTGCATTAGAAAGTCGAAATTTCCCACTGCAAACATTATCAATCAGGCGATCTCTGTGGCCTAAATAATTTCCAAGCTGTTTTTTTTTTGTTTGTTGAAAATTAATTGAGTCTTGTGACTAATAGTTAATCGTTGGTTTTTGTTTGTTTTTCGGAATGCATCACAAGAAAGTCTTTGCGTTGAAATAGTAATTGTCTAATGATGAAAACTAGTCTAAACAGATTATTTAGCAATGGAATTTCCCCTATAGGAAAAGTGATTTATAATAATTTTTTTAATGTGTGTTTTTGTTTATATCCGTATTTAAAAGGCAAATAAATTTTCACACAATAGTACAAATAAATTGAATCGTAAATTCTTTTTTAGAAAACAATACTTAAGTGCTATTTATTTGTATTGTGCCTTTGGGTGTGTTGAATTCCAGGAAAATCATCACTGATCAAACATTTAAAGAATCTCCATAATTCCTCGGAATTTCGGAAATAATATTCTTGTAAATTTATCATACCATTGATTTTTGCCCACATTTATTCCAACATTAAATACGCAAATATTCCTGGCGTTTTTCTCGGGTATTAGCGAGGAGATTGAAAGCTTTTAATAATATTACTTTCAATTACCTTTATTGGATCAGGGATACGATAGAAAACAATAATCCCATATTGAATTTTAAATAATTGCCTGAGTATTTTGCTACGTAATACCGGGATAAGTACCTTTTGATTTAATACCATCCATTTTAAACAGTAATGCATTATAATTTAATTACCTTCCACCTTGGGCATGGGAAATTGTTTATGTTACAAATACCATAACAAATTTTACAACTATAAATATTTTTCCGTTTGTTACATTTAACTAAATTAATTTATATTATTTGTTGCCATTTCTCCATAATTACATATAAAAACAAGAGCAGCAATTCCATTTCAAGTCGAAATCGATTGGCATTTTACAATTTATTCGTTTTGGCTCTTAACTTATTATATATGCAGAAAAAAGGGTTCCTTTCCCTTCAAGCCTCGTTAATGTACTCATTATGTAAATGTGAAAAGCATCACATCATCGCCTGGATTCAGAGAAGCTAAATGATAAAATTTTCCGGAAGCCCATTTTTCGCTGCTTCTTTTTAATGGCAAACGACTCATTAATAAAGGTCACTTTTCACGGTTGGCTTACTTAACTTAAAAGCCAATAAGTTGTTTATGTTTTTGGGTAAGGTTCAAGAGTTTTCTAGAGTGAAAAATTTCGTGTGCTTTTCAACTTGTAATCCGGCCATATCAGGCCAAGAGTATAGTGAAAAGCAGTGGATGATTGCTTGTGTTTAGGTCAAAAAACGCTCGGTCATCGTCAGCTTTTTAATTAACCTTGACTTTAATGATTATTCAACACTTACCATCACAATTCCAAAAATGGCATATATATAAATAAAGGTGTTCGATGCAAATCAGTTCGCTGAATTATGGAGTGAAGCTTCACAACTAAACAAATAACTACAGTTCGTTCAATTCCATCACTCATGAATTGTAAATAAAACAATACAACTTTTCAAAACATAAATTACAACGTAAACGTTATGAACTTGTTTAATTTTAGCTAATAATTCGTGATCGAATGCGATTTTTTTCAATGTCTTGTTCTTGAAGTTTTTTTAATAAAACACACATGGATATAAAAAGGCGAAGGGAATTGAAGAGTTAGATCAGTTTACAAAAAATTACAAAAATGAGTGATTGGAAAATAGCGTTTTTTCTTATTTTCCTTGCTGGTCTTTGCAGCAACAGTGTGGCTGCTCCTTGTGATTGTCTCACTGGAGGAGCTTCTTTAAGCCCCAACGAGCAATGCTGTCTGTTAGATCATTTAACGCAACTTTTAACGCAATTAATCCGAAGTAAAGATCAGTCTCAACTTGTACCCTTGAACAAGCTAGTGCCACAATGTTTCCAGAAGAGAGAAATTACAGAACCGCGTCCGATTATTCGAGTTCCTGAATCTCATTCGCAAAATCCAACAGTGGTAGTTCATGGTAAAGAAAATTTTGAACCAGTTAAGATTGTAGTCGCAAAAAATCCAACATCTAGTGGACCTGTAGATGTGGTTGTAGGAGAAACTGTGGATCCAGCAATAGATCCACGGGATCCTGAAGTTAAAGATTCATTATCTGCATCGGAAGTTATTGTAGACCCAGTTGTAGTAAATGAAGATCCAATACTACCACCACCTGTGTCTGAAGTTGTCGTAGATCCAATAGTACAAGTTAGTACAGAGCCGGCGATTCTTGCAGTCGATCCAAGTGCCGATCCTGCATTGCCTGTAGAAAAGTTAGATCCTCCTATTGAACCAAAACCAGTTGAAGTAAAGGAAGACCCATTACCTCCAGAAACTATTGTAGATCCAGTTCCTGTAAACGAAAATCCAGTCTTAACAGAAAATGTTCCTGAAGTTGTAGATCCGGTTATAGTGGATCCAAGTGTAGTTCCTGAAATTGTGCCTGAACCAATTGTAGATCCTATTGCACCGGAAACCATTGTAGATCCAGTTATTGTACATGAAGATCCAGTCCCTGCAGAATCTGTTCCTGAAATTGTAGATCCGGTGGTAGTGGATCAAAGTGTAGTTCCTGAAACTGTGCCTGAACCAATTGTAGATCCTATTGCACCGGAAACCATTGTAGATCCAGTTATTGTACATGAAGATCCAGTCCCTGCAGAATCTGTTCCTGAAATTGTAGATCCGGTGGTAGTGGATCCAAGTGTTGTTCCTGAAATTGTGCCTGAACCAAATTTAAATCCTATTGCACCAGAAACTGTTGCTGAACCAATTGTAGTTCCAGACCCTAATAATCCACCAGAAGTCATTCCCGAACCTTCACCAGAATTTATCTTAGGAGAAACTGACACATCTAATCTACCAGAACCTGCAAGTTTAGCTATGTCACCAGAATCCCCCGAACCGGTTGTGGTTGCTGATCCAGTAGTGGATCCAGTAATAGCAGATCCAGTAGTAGAAAAGATAGATCCAGCTGTTGTCGATCCCGCTGATCTAATAATACCAAAAACAATTGTTGCCGATCCAGTAGCACCAATGGTAGTCGAAGACCCAACCCTAGAACAAGCAGTTAGCGATCAATTTATCTCTCGACCATGTACAGATGTAGCGGGCGATGTTGTCCCTACACCTTTAGTAAATGGAGGCTTAGGAACTTGTCCCTGCGTTGATGGCAAAGAAAAATTCGACACATTCTTTATACCTGTGTGGCATTTTAAAGGAGCACCCTGCTTGTCAACTGACGAATTAAGAGAGTACTTATACAACTTATTCTCCGGTCCCTGCAAGAGAAAGAAGCTCACTGAAACTGAAACCACAATCTAAACCAATTTTCTATTTACATATTCTCTTTGTGATATCTATTTATCTTAATTATTTTAGTAATTTATTTACGAATCACTTACATTATTTACTTAATGAATCAATAAACGACCATCCATTCAATTGAGAATTTTCATTCCACCCATTTTCACCAAACCACCCCAATTAAGAGTGAAATGACTAAAAGTGACTATTCCCTTACAGTGGTAGTTGTTTCGAGGGTCAATGGCAAAACGGAAAAAGACATGGTTTGGGAGTGGAAACGAGAGGTCGATGGATCTATCGGGGTGAATGGACGCAAGGTTTTAAGGGCCGATACGGGGTGAGACAATCAAACACATCCAACGCCAAGTATGAGGGCACTTGGGCGAATGGATTCCAGGATGGATACGGATCCGAAACATATGCAGACGATGGTAAGCACCAACACACCTTCCTGATTAGGTCAATTACATCTACCTACACATCACAATATAATTCAATTTACTTGATTAAAATGTACTACACGTAGACATATAAAAATAATTCCGAAATTGTTGGCACATTGCCTCGACGAATAACCATTTCATAAAGGAAAATGATAAGTTTATAAACGAGCCGTTTTTTCCCCTGCCTGTTGACACTGATATACAATTAGTTTTTCCAGCGCATCTTCTCGAAGCGTTCGAAGCTGGTGTGTGCAGTTTTCAGGGATGATAATGCTAGAAAATCATTAAAACTCTTTATAAAAACAGAAACTTTTTCTATATTAAAATTGTTAAATTGTTTCAAGTGTGTATACAATGAAATTTTCTTCAAACTTGAATGAGGGCCAACACATCTAAAATAAACGGGTACAACATCGCGTTTTTTTCTGCATTAAGTAACGAGCGCCGACTGCCGATTTTCGCATAGAGAATTTTCGGAAACAATGCATGTTTACTGAGCGTGGAGCTTTTTCCACTCTCGTGAAGAGTAAATTTACTTTTGAAAATTTCCGCATGACAAGCCATTAATTACTTGGTTTTTCATTTTTTCCGGTCAGTAAAAAGCGCCCCATTAAATTGCGCTTCTTGGGTTACTGAACTAAGAATGTGGGCAGATAAAAATATACATTAAATTATGATCGATATCATAGTGGAAATGGGGAAATCCTGTTTCCACTCGACAAAGTCGCGCGCTTTTCCAAAAAATGCTTGATCGTAAAAATGTTTTGTTCTTGATTTCATTACTAAAAATATATTAGTGACTTTTACGAGACCATATGTTCGAGTGAAATGCGTTCACAACTGAACTGTTTTTCCATTTTCCGGACGACAACAACTCAGTTTGAGTTGAGCGCACAACGATCACGATCAATGTGGGCCACCACCACGTGCCAAAAGGGGAGACCACTCTGCTGCCGCTGTCGCTTTATTACAACAAAGACTGAAAGACTTCTCCATATACTCGAAGTAAATCGAGTTTTATTGTTTTTCATCTATTTCGAATTCGATGTGTTCGCAATTATTCACCTGGTCAACGTCTGCCAGACGCATTTCTAGGCTGCTGATGCTGCTGCAGCGATCTCGCACAATTTACGTCAATTGGATTGTGTCTTGTACGCCTCTTGAAAATTGTGAAAGTACATCAAGTTTACAAATTTGTATCGGCTGGCTATTTTTAAATATTTATTTGGCGCAATAAAATCTATCCGAACACGTGTTTTGGTGAGAGTGAAGAAGAGATTTACCAAACGGATTCCACACAATTAACACAAAACATCGCGAAAAGCGATTTTTCACGCAACTTTTTCAACGGCCAGTTGTTCTCTCTGTTGTACTCTTCATCATCATTTCGCGGTTATTTTCGGTAATGATTAAAGTTATTTTCGAATTCCTGCTGAACTTTCCGATGCAGACACACGTTTTAAATACACTCTCGCGTCTCTGGGCCATATATCGGTTTTATTTTTACAAAATATTTGACACGAATTCATATCCTACATTGCTGAAGAATTTTTATTTTACGCTGCATAAACAAGTATGTATAGGTAATTAGAATCCGACTATATTACATTTGCAGGGTAGATCGCACGTCCTCGTGCCGTTCGCACACACTTCCATCGATCTCCCCTTATTAAATAATATAAGAAATTTAATTCGTGAGTGATATTATTTCAAACAACCTTCAAACACAAATTGGGAATTACTTATCGATTGCACTAATACAGCGCTTTGTTTGCATAAAACGTTAAAAACTTCTATTTATTCCACGTCTGAAGAGAGTATGAATTAGCATTTAGGCGTTGAAAAGTGCGATCTAATTTAGTGCGCTCCGTCCGTAATAGAATATTACCACCTGCAATGCAGATCAAAGGGAAAAAGTTCTTTATCTGGGTCTCAAGGGCGCCTTTTGTCACATTATGTCGGTTTACAATATTACACAAAGTGTAAATATCGGAGAGGCGAACACAACTACCCTGATTGGGGAACGCAATGGGGGCGGTTTGGTGTACATTTTTAATTAGATGCTGTAATAATGCAATCATTTTCGCAAATAAATTTTCATTTTGTAAATAGAACGATGTGCCCGCCCAGTTTTTGTACTATCATTAGAATTTTAAAGTTTTATTTAAATGCGTTTTCTGGCACCAGATATTATATACATTATGGACGAACGGCACGTTTGTGGGAGTGGAACAGAGACGAACATAGGGGACTAGTGCCTAAAAAACGAAAAAGTCTCGTTTTATAGCGAATAGATCACCAGCGGGTGTAAAAAATGGGGGACGTTTGTTTCACAATAAAACAGGACAGTATTATAAATACGGATAGAACTGAAGTCATTGTGTAATAAATTATCTATTTTAAGACGTCAGTTAGAATAGTGCTGGATTAATTAGTATTTGATTGTAACTAATTGATGAATTCGCGACTCTAGGAGGAGTGATTACTTCTCATGTTTATTTTTAATCTATTTCAATTACTTATTTATGAAATCATGGATGATTCTGTTAACAGGCGCTTTTAATTATGTAACAATGATGGCTTTTTCGCATAAAATTTTCTTGGATTTCGGCCAAATATTACGTACAAGGTTCCACTATATGTGTTGATTGCATTGTTTTCATTTTTTCCTAATAGTGACTGGTCTAGAGACTACCTGCGTAAGTGAGCCCCAAAAAAATGGGAATGGAAATTTTCCCGATGCGGGAAAGCACTTGAAAAGGGGTAGAAATGATCGTTTTAATCGAAACTTCCTCAAATGGGGGAATTATACGCACGATTAATCCACTGACTATACCTTCTGAAAAGACACATCCACCTTGAATACAAGAAGTCAAAGTCAGGGAACATTGAACATTTCAAATCAGGAATTAGTGCGGATTTAATTGCAGTTGAACGCATAGAAAACCGTCTACTTGGCATTCTAAAAACCATGAAATATTGATTATAATTTCCACCCACATCAAAGGACTTCTTTACACAAAAGCATAATGGAGTTTTACTAAAACGTGCTTAAAAGTCTTTTGAATGAAAATTCTAATTAGTTGTTTTTTTTTCGTTGAATAATCTTGCTCTAGCAAACCGCCCCCCAAACCGGAAATTTCATAATTTCTCGTTTAAATCTTAAATGCACGCAATCACAATTTTTCTAATAAATGAAAAATAGTTGGGCAACTTTTATTGCGCCAAAACCGCAATATCGGAAACTAAGACATTGTCGGAGCAAGTATTTAATTAGCGACTTTGGTGTCGGGACTTGTCTAAAAGTTTTGTGTGGATAAAGCTTTCTGAGATTTCGTTCATGTTCCTGGCTAATTGAACTGTTTTAGAGGGAATGTAAACCACTTAGAATAATATTCGGTGATAAATGCAGTCTCAATCGTCGACGCCACACTAAGTGCTTAAGGGGTCAGATTGCCACGAAAATAGCGATCGCGAGAATAATCTGGGACGTAATTTTATAGTTCTACACGAATGTGTGTGTATTAGTGTGGGGCGTCGGTGACGGGCGTCGTTTTTATCGTCGCCATCGTCCTCGGAACAATTCGAATTCGATCTGGTTGACCATCAAACCAGCTGTTTAGAAGGGAAACTGCTCATCGCTACACTCTGCACATATTTTCCCGAAAAACTATTTAAGAAATGCATTTCATCGATTTACGACTTACATTCTAATAATAAATCAATTAGATCCTGGTTTCAGTTCGGCTATTTTAAGCCATAATGATACTAATTATGAAATTGTTTATTTTTCCAAACAAAACTTTTACTTGAAAATTGCTTCCGTTTGAGCGGAAAAGCGGAAAGTTCAATGTGTAGGCTCGCGTTTTTGGCATCATGAAGCGTGATTTTGTTGTAATAATTTATATTGTCGTGGCAAGGAAAAAAATTCTAGAGAGAGTGGAAAAAATCGCTCAATAACGCCTTCTTGGCACTTTCGTCGCAGTTTGCGAAAAGTGATTCATATTTGTGTGAATGATGGAATAGCAAATCTCTGAACGAACAAAATAAACGTTATTATTTAGGTATGTTGGGTGACAGCCATGAATTTGCTATAATCAGCGCCAAACAGCGGAAAATAAGGTGGCACGGGGGTGGGCTGCTCTTCGGATAAACAGAATAACGAACCGTTCATCGAACGCACATTTCGATGTTGGGATTTTAATGGGCTCGTTATTTTCTGATGGTTTTTGACGTATAAGACACATTAAAAAAGTTGTAGCAAACTTTTAATTAGTCCCCAACCGATTCGTATTTCCACCACAGAAAATTTAGTGGCTTCGCGGCCGATTTATGTCCTCCTGAGGAAGTGTTGATGAAAACAAATTGGACGGGGATTATGGGATTCTGGAACGTCTAACGTTCATACTAGACTCTTTCCTCAATAAACTCGTACAATGAAACTGTGCAGTTCTTAGAAATTAGATGTATTTTGTCAAGTGATTGTATTTGTCTAGACAAAAGACATTTTTCACGGTCACACATTTATTTAATGAAAGTCCAATGGTCTCAGAGCGAAAGAAAAAGCTTTGAGAAACGACAACGGGATTTACATACAAATTAATAAAAACCGTATTGAGTGAAACTTTTTCATAACAAAGCGACAGTAAAATCAATACGTAAGTACACATAATAGAAAAATGTTGACTAAAGCGGTACATATAAATATGGTACCTAATACATTTTCCTGTGTGCATGTGTGGGAAGTATGTCCCCAATGTATTCTGAAATAATTATTTATTTCCGAACAGCTTTTATCAGATAAACGATAAAAAAAATATGCCGCATAGAATGCGCTTGTTGTGAATTTTGAGTATCCTGTTATTTTGATTACACATAAATTCCAACAGTGAAACTCACACATTTTCTCAATGGCAGCGATTGTTTGGGCTAAATTTAAAAATTTTCCCATCTTGTGTAAAACGATATCTCTATACAGAGTGGTAGATTTTCGTTGGATCTTTTTTCGCGCTATAGCGCGAATTTCCGGCCAGATGGGAGCAGGATTCTTGATTTATGTTTTGGCAACTGCTCCTCATATCTACCTGGAGGTTTTCGTGTTAATTAAATTATGTGTGAAATTTTTTCCTCATTCAATTGATTGAGTTTTAATGTTCGATTCGATGTTTCTAGAAAATATGGGCGGGTAGTGGTGGTGCGTATAGAACGCACCCCCGCAACACGCTCTATTTATTATTTCATCCGACCTATAAATGGCTGTAAAACTGTTTAATGGTAAATTTTGTCTGTGGCATAAAACGTTTCTAAAAATAATATACACAATGGCAAACAATGAGCATTATAAAATATTCGTAAGCGCACTAAATTTAGTTGAAATTGAATGTGAAATTTAGGGTGTGTTATATGGGTCCAAAAGCATCCGTCCCCTTGCTGCACACACATTATCGAAACTATGCGAATATATATATTTATATTATACACACATGCACATTATATGGTAAAATTACGTCAATTCATTCATTAATAGTTTGGCACGTTCGTATTTCATGACAAATGCGTTACGTTTATCGCTAATTTTTCTCTCCGCAAAAGATTTTAATGACCAATCATGTCGCTCGTTTCGTTCAGGTTCATAAGAACTTCAACTAAATAAATTTCACTTCATATTACTTTGAAATTCTTATATCATCCAATGAAATCACTGGATTTATATTAAGTTTGGGAACACAGGAAGTAATAATGCACACGAATAGCTGGATGATGAATCAGAGATGCACAAACTTGACAAAATTTCTCTTAAATGTTCAGGAACGTATCAAGGCCAATGGTTGCGTGGCATGCGACACGGTTATGGGGTGAGGAACAGTGCGCCATTCGGAAAGGCGTCCAAATATCGGGCAAACAAAATTCTAAGAGCCTCATTGACTTCCCTTCGAAGCAATGAGAATCCAACAAATTCTGAAGCGGCAGACAAACGAGATAGACGAGTGGACGATTCACGGGGCGGTTTCGTGCTGAAGATGAACTCCGCCGAACCGACTGTTCGAAGACGATCCCTTGGCTCGGGGAATATCAAGAAAGGCTTACTAATGGTACTCGAACACTCGCTTAAATCGCTCAATTCTCACACACTGTTTATTAGGGTTTGAAGTTGAAGAAACAGCGGAGTACAGGCGACTTGGAGAAGAAGGGTGCCGGTTCGGGGAGCATAAAATCAACTGGTTCTTCAGCTTCGTGGATCAGTACAGAGTCAACCCAGTCCGCAATGACGAATGCGTCCATCCCGTCCGATTCCAATGCTAGTTTTGTAGTAGAGGTAAATCAAAAAGAAAAAAGTAAAAAACAACGTTAAATTCGTTTATGGATTGATTTTAGGACGAACAAATGGACCCCAGTGTAACAGAGACATATATGGGTGAGTGGAAGAACGACAAACGTTGCGGATACGGTATAAGTGAGCGTTCAGACGGTCTTAAATACGAGGGCGAATGGTATAACAACAAAAAGTACGGTTACGGTGTAACAACATTCAGTAACGGTGAAAAGGAAGAAGGCAAATATAAAAATAATGTTCTAATCACAAGTCAAAAGAAGAGACTATTTTTAATGCGTTCGGCAAAATTTCGGGAACGTATCGATGCGGCTGTGAATGCGGCCCAAAGGGCCCAGAAAATCGCCTTACAAAAAGCGGACATTGCAATCTCGCGTACTGCAACAGCACGTGGCAAAGCAGAACAGGCCGATATCGCCGCGTCCCATGCAAAGGCGGATTCCGATGTTGCGGAGGCCGTTGCAAGACAATACGCACCCGATTTCAAGCAACCGGGCTTGGAACGGCTTCGAGCCAAACAGAATCGCTACCGCGAACAACTCCAACAGCAACAACAAAAACAACAAAACGCCATGGAGAACAATTTAGAGCAGAAAAGTGTTTTCGTTAATCAAATTCCCAATCAGGTGCCTAATCAAATAAACAAACAACCATTAGTCAATGACGGTATGCCGAATCAAATTCCACACCAAATGCCCAATCAAATACCGAACAAGGTGCATAATCAAAGCTTATACGGGAAACCGGACGGTTATCAAACGGGCAATCCGCATAATATGAATTCAAACGCGATGAACGAGTATTCCTCCCAATTGGGCCACAACAACACGGACAACCTGGTCAACGAGGTGCCGGCCAACAAAAGGAACTCGATCACAGCTGAGGAAAATCCATCGGTGCAGCATAACAACAGCACTTTGAGACGAATGTCAAGACGAGTGTCCGGCGATCGACCTTATCTAAGTAACATCGGCCAACAGACTTCAATAGACCATTTCGATCACTACAAGCGACCACCAAGTCGCGATTCCAGTGTAGATAGGTATTCTAGGGCGACTGGTCGACTGAGTGGCGGTGGAGCGGTGGGCTCAAGACAACCATCAGTGGATCGAACTGCACGTCCATCGGAAACTCCTGACCGCGGCATGCGAGCACCGTCCATAGCAAGGGGCACCACTCCAACGCCATCCATCGGGGCGAAGAATGGCTCAGTGTTAACGGGCAGTGCGGCGAAACTCTCGATGGGCAATAATTCCATAAATGGGACAAGTGGCGGACAACCGTTCGAAGATATCATCATACGGAAGAGAGGACTGGGTCAGGACATCATTCCATCGCCGAATCAACCGAAGAGGACAGAGAGTCTTTACATACAAGGCGGACAGGCACCGCCACCAGTTAAGGTCAGTATTTGTGTACTTCCATTGTGGTTTTATCCGCGAACAAATGTTTGACATTGGATGACGTTGGCGGGTCTTCGAATAGAGTTTCGCTGCGAGCAGCTAAAATCGTATGAATATGTTGGCGACGATGTCGACGTCGCCATTGAAAGGTGGGAGGAATGGAGCGTCTAAAAGCGTCTCGGCCAGCATAGCTGGCTCCACCGGGTAATTATAACACACTTAGAAATAACGAAACAATATTACGGTTAAGTTGTATGAAATAAGTATTAAATAAACACAACAACGTAATGTTGTGGTATCAAGAAGAAGATGATGAGGAGGACCTCATGTTCTCTCCCGCCTTGATGGCACGTCGAGCATCCGAGAGTTGGATTGATACGCCGCCCGTCGAGGTTAATCCATCAAATTAGTAATTCTAGTTTAGTATTAATCACGAGTATAATTGTGTGTTCTGTTTTCCTTTCGCTGGGTTAGAATCTGGTGAATCAGACATCGTTACAACGGAAAAAATCACTGCCCGACGTACAGGAACTACCCAGAGCCACTTCAAGCATGTCCAGGGAGGAGGTGTCCGCTTTGGGATCGGCACGTAGAGAGGAGATGCGCCGACAAGCCGATGAGAATGAACGACTTCGTGCCAATCCTCTTCTGTATCTAATCAGTCCACAAGTTAAGGTACGCTCCTCTATGTCCACTGGTATTGTGCCTCTTTTGAGTGATAGTTGCGCGCGCTGTTTTTACACTCCTTTGTCTGGTCTTTTCAAATCCCAAGAAAATTTTTTTCTAGTTCTTTATTTTTTGGGAATTGAAGGGGCGCTCTTACAAACTAACCCCACACACGATTACTTATTTATATTAATAAAATGCCTCGCACTTAGTTACTCCTACAGTTTGACTTTACCTAGGTTTCCGTAAACATGTAGCCTTGTCCACAATGGACTTTTAGTGAGTCAATCTACTACTGTACTAATTTTACAATGAAAATGGGTTTTGGCAACGGACACATTAGTAGATTGACCTTTTCAAAGTAAATTTCAAAAATCTCTATGTTTTCTTGTTTTTCTTTTTCCTTGCTATCGCATTACAGAGATCCAATAGGTATGTTAGCCATTTTAGAGGAAAACTTTGGTGATTTAATGTTTTTTTTTTCATTGTCCAATCGAATCTGCATATAGTTGTTGCTGAACCGTTTCCTGTTGATCAAAAAATTGGCTGTTGACTGACTGTATTTTATTGTAACATTTTGTTCTTTGAGTTATTTTGGTGTTAGTGCGAAATTTTTTTTTCCATCATCTTGAATTCGTATACAGTATTACCTAGGTCGAGTCTAACGTTATTTCTTTTCCCATTGCCACTTGTTTCTTTTAATAAAACCACACGATTTATGTGCATGCGTGAGGCAATTATCTGTAACACCACAAGACAAATTTCAAATTCGCTTTACTAACAAAACATGTTTTGCTGTTCTTGCGAATGCTAAGCTTTTTTGCATGCAAACATTTTCCATTTTCTTCTAAGTTTGTGATGGGAAAAGCGCACCGTACATTCCGTTTTACGATGTGCTCGTCCCTCAGTCTGTTTTTGATGTGCTCATATTTTGGTATTTGTCCACTAAAAGTGTCTTTTTCAGGACTGGTTTTCACGCCAGCAGCTGGTCCTTGTAGTACTCTTCATCAACATTTCATTAGCCATTATGTTCTTCAAATTATTAACATAGTACAGGCTGTGCGTCACTATGGACGCTTTCTCATCGGCCAACATAAAATCTATCTAAATTCACATATACACAAAACAAATTTTCAAACTATTTCAATTTCTATTCCCATTTAAAAATGAATGCTGGAATATTAATTTCTAATTAAATAAATTATCTACAACTGTAATTTATAAATATTATATACTTACATATAAGCATAAAAATATTTGTTAGAAAATATTTTTACAAAAATAAAGTATATTAATTTATTTTAAAACTGATGTACTTAGGGAACTAATTATGTAGTAAGTACCTAAGTTGAGCTTTTCCAGTTGAAAATATGGACACTGACCGTCACTAAGACGATTTCTTGACGGTAGCTTTTACAATATATATACATATATCTTTATTATATTGTAAATTATTTATTATTTGCGTGATCTTTGTTTCAAATTTTTAATTTTTACAGTGTTGTCTCCAGACATATGTTTATTTATGTTATATTTAATTTGTTTAGAAAAACTGTTTTTGTTTGTCGCTCGTCTTGTTTTTTATTTAAAAAAGGAACTAAATTTGTTTGATAATTTATCGCACTTTAATCTGTTATATAATTATAATATTGTTGTTAATGGTGCTTTAATATGATACTGTTTTTGTGATACTTTTTCCACGATTTAAAATTTGTTTATTAGTGAAATTTTCAACGACATATCGGCATATAGGAAATTTATGAGATTTGTTAATTTTTTAAGAGTTTAAGTGAAAGTATCACAAAAAGCCCAATTTTGTAACCTTCTATATTATTGTTTGGTCAGCCCAATGGTGATATTTTCTATATATGTAGGTATATTTTTACTAAAATCTGATAAATACTCGGAACAAGATGACAACAAACAAAAATTTACCCCAAAATTCTCTACCAAATTGCTTTCAATTTGTATATTGTAAAAAGGACACTTTTTAATATATAGCTTAATACTATGTAATTTGATATAATAGTTGATGAAAATAAGGCAGAATTTTTATAAACAAAAAAATAAAGTGATTTTCTAATTTAAAATTTGCATAGACAAAACAATTTATGAAACAAAATGTTGTTGCCTTGTGGTTGTGAATTTCGTTATTTTGGAAGGTAATCTGTTAATGTTTCAGTACTCGAATGCATTTCACTAGAAAACTATTTACTTACACATAAAATGAGCTTAAACTGTTTAATGTTGAAATTGTGGAAAAGGGAAAATCGTTAATTATTCGAGATTCTATTACGTTATTCTATTTAGGTGTACTGAAACACGAGAAAATTTTCAATTTTTTGTTCTCTTGCAGGCAGGAGAAAGAGAAATGATCCCATTTTATTGTATAAAAGAATTTAAGTGTAAATACTTGAAAGATATTAACGTTTATAGGCTCAGTAACCAAAAAAAGTACGTAACTTCTATATATTGACTACAAAAGAAACAAAAATTCTTCTAAATAATATGAGAAACTATTTTTGCGTGCCTTGTTCTAAAAAAAAAAATAAATTTGATAAGTGATTTGTAGTGTTTGTATTCGCAAACATTTGTATGGGCATTAAAGAACATACAAAGAAACAATTTTTAGATTTATATGGAACCGAATGTGTACAGTATGATAAAATAATTATGTCTATCACTTTATATTTTCATTTAAATAAACAAAAAAGGGCTGACTACATTCTTCCCTTAGTCATATTGACTTTAAAATTGTCTTTTATTCTTCACCACCCCATTCATATTTCCCCAAGAATAAATCTATTACACCAAATACAATATATCAATGTTTTTATTACTTTTTTTCAGGAATGTATTTGACTCTTAAATTACAGAAAAAAAACTCGTCATATACAATAAAATGAATGAATCACAGACATATCAAACACAGAGTATAAATCGATAATACATATCTAAGAATCAGGGCCAATATCAAAGAAACCATCAAAAACACGAGAACAGTAGAAACAATTCACAGAAATATAACTTTTATAAAGGTACTTTGGTTCCCTTGCATCGACCCCCACGAAATTCTAAGCAACAGGAGCTTTCCAATAATCTCGGCCCCCACCAATATTTAAATAGGAAATACAAATATCGCGTAAATAAAATGTCACAAGCTTATTAGAAGACATGAAAGGGAAGAAATAATGAAATAATTACCGATCTCTCCAAATCAACTCAATAGATTGGAATTTTTTTCGTAATGGTCTTTCTACACATGTGACACGTTTTCAATGTGTCGGCACATTTGGCACATGTTCCATGACCACATAAAAACACCACATTACGTTTCCTCTCCATACATATACTGCAAGCGTGACTCTCTTCAATCTCCGCTATTTTACATTCCAAATATCGCATACGTTCCGCACTCGGCTGTCTACTCTTCGCCGGTATCACTCTACCATCCTTCGTGATCCGTTTCTGTACCGGCACACCACACTGCAAACATTTCTTCATTCGAGACGAACAATCCTCACATGCCGGCTTATGATGACACGGCTCCAATCTCACATTCTCCTCCGACAATTCCGAACACACCAAACACTCCACCGGTTTACTGGACACAATTTCATTCTGATAATAATGTGCTTTATGATTTGGTGAATTCTCTTGTGACGAACCACCACCACCACCACCGCCACCACTACTTATCTCCAATGTTTTCTCATTCGATTTACGACTACGTCGCTCTGTTATTATTGTCCTAGCTGGACTATTCTTTGGTGTATTATTATCCGTTAAATTGTAACCATCCATTGCATTTCTTGCCTCATTCAATGTTAACGCATCCATATTTATTGTGTCTTGGACATTTTGTAATTGATTATTATCTAATGTTGGCTTATAACTTTTTAATAACTCTTGCAAACGGGACTCTTGCAACAAACTCAATGCCGATTGTCCCTTACTATTCAACGAATCCAGATCTATACCCATTTGGATTAAATAACAGCCAATTGCTAAAGCTAAACGGTGTTCAGTAACCGAATTAATCGATTCATAAATAGCATAAATTTGTGGACTGTCTTCTTGATGAATTTCACCAGTTAAATGACTACGTTTTATTAAAACTAAATGCAATGCCGTATCTTCATCTTCATCTTTAGCATTTATATTGGCCTTCAACTTAACCAACAGCTCAATTACACCACAATGACCTACAAAAAAAAACAACAACATTCAATAACAAAACATCCTGTTTTGTCAATTACTCTAATTACCTTGACTGACGGCCAAAAGGAGTGCTGTTTGATTACGATTATTTCTTAAATCAATATCCGCTTGTCCAACACGCACCAACGTCTCCACCACTTCTTTATGTCCATTTAAAGCGGCCAAATGTAATGCCGAAAAACCATCATCCTTTTTCACATCAACCAACTGTCTGGCTTGCATTAATAATTTCCTTGTTGCGAAATTCTTCCCTTTTAATGCAGCATGATGTAGCACATTAAAGCCACGTTTATTTCTTAATGTAAAATCAGTTCCGGCCGCTAAACACAACAACTCAACCACTTGATAACTATCTTTACCGATAGCATCGTGTAGTGCTGTATCTCCATATAAATCTGTGCAATTTGGATCTGCACCGGCTGTTAATAAAATCTGTATACATCTGGCAGGTTGTTTATGTGCTGCTATGTGTAATGCAGTACAACCGCTTTTATTGGAAGCATTCAAATCGGAACCAGCCTTCACCAACAATTCGAGCACCTAAAAAACACACTCATTAACTGTTTCTTTATAAAAAAAAACTGAACAATTCTTTACTTCTGGTTGATTTCCAAATGCTGCGTAATGCAAACACGTGTCTCCATCATTATCGCTCGCATTCACTGATGCGCCAGCATGTAGCAACAACCCCACAATAGCGGTATGTCCCTGATGAGCGGCCACTTGTAACGCCGTCTTGCCACCACTTCTCATATCCACTTTACTCCTAGACACACCATCCAACAATCTTTGTACCGTATCCAAATGGCCTTGTGCTGCAGCTCGGACTAATTGATCTGCAGTGCCATTTGTTTGATTATCGGCCGGATTAGCCGGATGCCATTGCACTAATAACAACAATTATTACACACAACACTTAATTTCATTTAATTGATTTGCTTACTTGATGGCTCTTGGCGTTGATTTTGGGTGGCGTGCATTGTATTCGCCAATTCAGCTGCACTTCCTGGTATTAATCGTACACATTGAGGATTTAATGTCCAGGCGTGTCCGTCTAATTGTACACGTAAATCACCATCACCATAAATCTTCAATACTTTACCCAATTTGCCCAACGACTAGAATCGAAATAAAATTTAACAAACTATTCGCTATTTAATTAATAAACATCATACATTTCGCATAATCTCAATCCATTCACCATGCCCTTTTTGTAACTCCTTCACTTTTTCCACATCAGTAATAACACTAACCACATCCCCAACAGCGATTGTATTAATTTTATGCAATGTGGCTGGATTAAATGTCCATCGATTATTACATCCTTCATATTGTACACGTATATCGCCTTTTTCCGTTACACGATGTACAATACCCACTTTTCCGATATACTAAAAATAACATCAATGGTCAAAATGTATTCGTGTAAATAATCTAATTAACTACATACCTCAGCCATACGGGGATTCCATCCACCATGGCCCTGTTGCATGCTTTTCAACTGTTCAACAGTAACATTGACTTGGACTTTGTCACCAACCCCAAACGGTGGTGGGCCGGATTTATGTGGACGTGTTACAGTCTGTTCAATATTTTGGCCTAAAATTGGAAGATGTTCCGGATAGTAGTTACCACCAGACGCAGATTCAATAAATTTGATATCACAGTTGCCTTTGTGACCCAGTCGATAAACGTTTGTTGAGCCAGTGAACCAGGTCACATTTGCCACAGAGCGACTACTCTCATTATCCCAGCCCCGAATGTCCAATACACGGCCCATTTTACCTTCGCCACCGTCTTGGTTTGTCCATTCCCAATTGAATCCTCGTACCACTTTGGCGCCCACAAAAATGCCTCTTAATTCACATTTGCGCCCGTTTAAACGTTGGGGTAACTCCACCCTGGCAATAATTATTGTTTAGGGAATGAATGACGATTGGTTGCGTGCACTTACCCCTGTGCGGTGGCTGAATCGAACCTTTTGAAGGGATGACTCAGGTCGTGCTTGTCGCCGTGGTAACACATGTAGCACAGATCGTAATCGTAACAATTGGAACATTTATAGCGCATACCATTTATACCCTGGCTACGACAACCGTCACACACTATATTCGGATGTTTCACTCCTAATGTAACAAGAAACAAACACATGCAATTTCACAATCATAACAATTTTAATTTGGATATAATTATTGTAGGATATTGTGAAAGTTCCTTTGTCCTAAAGATAATTTTAGACTTTTTAGCTAATTAGGTACAAATGGTGCAATGCAACTGTTGGTCTTACCAATTTGTGCGTTATCAATCACCCGCAAATCGAACTTCCCCAAATAGCCAACACGGTAATTTGTCCTTGTTCCATTGTCCCATTGTACGACGACTGTTTTATCGGGAGAGCCTACCGTTCCAGATTTGCCAATTTCACACACTGTTCCAACATGCCCTTCGCCACCATCTGGAACAGATGCATTTTGAGCACATTTTCTGCTTCACTAATTATAGATTACCTTGATTTGACCAGGACCAGTCAGGACCACGGACAATACGTACACCAGGTGTAAGCATTGTCTAATTTAATAGAAAAATGTGTTTTACAATGGAAGAGAAGCGATAAAACCGCTAAATACAATAAATTGGAGTTAATGCAAATGAGTGAGGGTGTACACACAAATCAATGACAAATTGAATACATTTCATTTGATTAGACTTTGATTTCGTTCACTTTATGCTATATAAACTGTGGATTGATCATACACTTATAATGTAAATATTTATACATGTATGAATATTTTTAAAATTTACAATAAATAAACTGAACAAAGTTGTTTGTTATTGTCATTTTTGACAGTAAACAGATTAATGATTAGTACAAACGGGGTTGAATAGATGGCAGAAAAACGCGCTAAATTTAAATTCTATTTTTAGATTATATTTGAGGAAAGCAGCATAAAAATTAAAATGATTACTTACATAAAAAAACATACGTTATAGCTTAACATGATAAAGTATAATTTACAAACTACAACTAATTTGTTCAGTCATTTAATAACTCTCCAATATCGGGCATCACCGAATAAAGATCGAAATCCAAATCTTTCACTTCATCGGAAGGTAAATTTGCCACTTCCATCGGATTCTCTTTCTCTGGATAATTTTCCGGCGGCACTGGTGTCATAAGCGGTTCCGGAGACTTCGGTTGAGGAGGCCAATCCGTGTC
The DNA here is from genome assembly GCA_963930825.1 of Silvanus unidentatus. NCBI lineage: Eukaryota > Metazoa > Arthropoda > Insecta > Coleoptera > Silvanidae > Silvanus > Silvanus unidentatus. The sequence goes on from OZ005758.1 coordinate 5,896,521, forward strand.
AAACATGCGATAAATACTCTCGACTTCCTGGGTGTTTAGTCCTTTGAGAATGTCTTGTAGCGAATCCATATCAATCTCTAGCTCCTCATCATGTAAAATTCTTTTTGTTGACTCATTTTCAAAGTTGCCCTTAGTTACAGCAACTGCGCTGCACTGAGGCTCCTGTTTAATTTGTGCTTGAAGTTCATCTGGCGGCTGTATATCTTCGGAACAGGATTCCATTTGATTATCTGCAGGCGTCACTTGAATCAGTTGATTATCCTTCAATATAAACTGTATTGGTTGTTCGTCAAAGTCCATTTCCTCGGGATCATCGACGATTTCCTCTCCATCCGGCTCAAAAACATTTTCATCTTGATTTTCATCCCTCTGAAAGGAAGGCCCTGGGGACTGTCCACTTCCTGTGATTATATTATCATTGCTCTCATCAAATTTGCGCCAGAACTCATTCGGGCAACCATTTGAATCCAGTTCGAAAATTGTCGCACCTCGAATCTCTTTGCCAGCCCCACTGGAGGGGCCAGGGCTCTTCTGTTTCAATTGCTTTCGATTTGGTCCAGAGTGATGATTTTGCATATAAGACACCAGAAATTGAATCAGCTTATTGATAACTTTTGACTGTTTCACGTATTTCAGTCGTATTGAACTGATTTCACTCCACAACGCAGCGTTCTCCTGTTTTAAGGATTTCAGTTGGTCTTCCACTTTTTTGTGGTGTGATTTTAAATGTTTTATACTGCTGACAAGTTGATCTACTTCTGTCGGATGAGATACATCCACTGTCTTTGTTCTGTGACTTACTAATTTACGTTTTATCATTGTTAACATTTGGGGCATATCTTTCCTAAAATACGGATGTGTGAATTGAATTTCGTTTTTGTCAATGTTTGCCACTTTGTGAAATCCATAGAGATTCAACTGTCGAATAAAACTGGATAAATTGTTGTGCTTAAAGTATTTAGGCAAATATTCCAACATGAAATGGATCTGATCATGTATAACAAAGCCATCACCATTTTCGTTCCACTCTATTATGTCCACTGCATTCTCGTCATTAACGATCTTCCACAGTTTTCGAAGAAAAATTGGAATGTTTCGTGCTGCGTCTTCAGTCTCCATCTCAATGTCAGAGGACCTCTAAATTATTACTTAACGATCTATTCAGTAATAAGTTTGTTACTGACCTTCTTCACTTTTCAATAAAGTTATGGACAGATATAGGTCGCAACCGACTAAATACAGTTTATATATATAATTTATATATAGAAGTATTCAGAGATGTAACACATATTTATAGACCAAATACAGTTGTTTTCGTCGGTTTTTTCTATTTATTCTTCATGAAATTACTCGTTTGATTACTATCTTGTTTACATGATATGACATTCACCAAATAAATAAGGAAGAAGAAGTAATGAAATCTGTTTATAAAAACATAACCTCACTTTAATAAATAAATATATTTGTCAATGTAAAAATTTACAGTGAGTTTTTTAAATTATAATAAATACAATTAACATAATTCACTACATTTTAACAGTCCTAGAATCGATATTTGGGCGTACCACAATCGATTGCCCATTTAAATTTATCTCGTTGGGTTTTACTGTAAATCTTTTCAACTGGAACATCATATTTTTTACACCAAGCCACACTAATTCGTGGGTCTAGATAGTTTAACTTCGATGTACCCACTGCTACAGCTTTATTCTCATTTCGATCAGTTTCCTTCACTTCCAATTTGATTAGTTGTGCTCTAAGCCTATCCAATTGCTTAACTTTCTTCTCCAAGACTCCCTTGTCTTGTACTGTTTTCAATTGCCCTTCAACCTCTTGTATTTTGTCACGTTTAGCATCAATCTTCTCTTTTAATTTTTTCATCGATTGTTCATGATTTTTCGGTACCATACGTTGGTGATTGCATAGTATTGCTACTGCCCGATTCGCTCGATTGTACGATAAAATTTTCTCAGCTTCTGTATCAGCTTCATTTGTTAACTCATCCAATTGTTGTTGAAGGGTGAAAGAGGCATTGTAAGTTCGAAACACTTTAGCTGTAAGTCCGTCCATTAATTCATTAAGATATCGATTCAATGAAGAGGTGCTTAGGCGATCGAATAAATCGTCTGTTGGTAATTTATTCTCCTTGAAAAGTTTCAAATTGTTGAAGACTCTTGGTTCTACTGGTACTTCATTATAGTATCGAACAGCATCTTTGCCTAGAAAATCAAACACCACTACAAACTTCTGACCATTTCTCTCTTCATGCAACTGAACATGCTCAACTCGTAATGAACAACAGCCCACAGTGTCCAACTGGTCATCGTCCTTTTCATGACCAGCTCGTAATGCCAGTTTATCGATAAAATACAAAGCAACAGCTCGTTGTCTAATTTTTATATCATCTGATTTCCAGTCTTTTCGATATTGTTTGCGAATTTTGTGTATGCATTTACTTAACTTTCTGGCCATCTCGTACTTTTCCAAGTCAAATTGTGATCTTATCTTCGAGCTGGGGTTCAGAAATATGTATTTTACTTGTCCTTGAACGTTTTCTGTCCAAGATGCTAACCAAGTGACGGTGTTATCGTGTCGCACTTCCTTCCATTCGTGTCCGAATGGTGGTTCTGGAATTCTGGAGTCTTTGCTGCAGTTTATGATAACGTCTTCAGCTAAAACGCGTTTTTTTAACTTTCCCATTTTGGGGTGTTCGCCCCGGCCTCGAAATAAGCCGGGTGGTTCTATTTTATAATTAAGAATTCTCTCTTTATGACCGTCAATGATGCAGTAACCGTATTTCTCTACAATTGCGTCGTTCTTTTGCTTTAATTCTAGACTTTCTTCTTTGGACTTTAAGCGGTTTTGCTCAATTAAGGTTTTGTAATACTCATACATTTCTTGAAAGTTACATTTGTCTAAATCTGTGATGATATTTCGTTCATCATCAGTCATTACTGATCGCCAATCTTCGAAGAAATTTGTATTGAAAATATCTTTTGAAGTATATTCGTGATCGAGCATTTTAGCATAAAAACTGGCCACTTCTTCAGCTTCTATGGAAAGTAACATTTCTTTGCCATTGTAATAGAATTTGATATTTTTAGGTAAAGGCACGTATGGTGGAGCAAACACTGGTCCATTGTGTTCAAGGAAAGTCCACCGAATATCTTTAATTCTGAAAAACAAACATATTAGACTTTCGTATAACTGAAATGGACTAACCACCTTGGGTCTCTCAATTCTTTTTTTTCATCAATGGAAGATAAATTTAATTTACTACTGTCGTTAGAAATAATTTGTACTATAGATTTTAAAGCTGGTTTTCTGGAAATTCTTCTATTAGGGATTAATTTGGCATTCAAATTATGATCAGACTTAAACCTAACCTTAAATTTTACACCACTTTTCGATTTAATTAACACCTTTTGCACGTTATTATTGCATAGTGAATGAAATCTGAAAACATTATGAATGTTGTTCCAAAGTATTGTCCTAAACATTACCGTGGAATAAAATAAAATTGAAATTCTAGAAACACCACTCGTGGACAGGTTCAAATCTTTGAAAGTTATCGTAATCGTAAAGATGGTTGCGTAATAATAATAAAGTATTATTTATTTAAAAAGTAGTCTCTTTATTAAATGTAACAAAAAATCACTGCAAAAAGTCAGCAATACCGATATCAACTTCGTTAGCCTCACGCATTTGACTCTCAATCATCTGATTCACTTCTTCCACTGCTTCCATATCAATTTCCAAATCAGAATTTTCATCCTCTGTATTCATATCATTGTCATCAATACATTCCGGTAACGAATTCTCGATTACCTCCTCCACATTCACTTGTTCCATTTCAGTATCGTTTGTATCCTCCGATACTAAATCAATAGTATCAACAGGAGATTCATTTGCACTGCTTGTTGATGGCACTGCAATATTTCTAGGAAAATTCTTCTTAATATTTTGTAGCATGGTACTAGAATACACTGCAACGTCCTCCTTAATCGCCTCCTCTTTCTGATCCAAACTATCTTTCAGTAACTCTTCTTGGACGTTCTTTAAAACACATCGATTTACAATTTCACGACAATGTTCTGTAAAATTTTCTGGAAGCCATCCATTTTTCAAGTCATATTTAGCTCCTGTTGGAATCTTTGGCAGTCTCGCTAACATCCCTTGGATTTCGGGCAGTAATATATCGCAATACTAACAAACAAAGTCAAATTACAAAGTGTTTACTAATAAATACATTTATTACTACCTGATAAAACATTTGTCGTGCAGGAGGAATTGTTGTAGGTCTTAAAAGAAAACTTCTTTCCTCACAAGTACTTTTCTTTATCACCAGACTATCATTCAAAGACATCCGTTTTACACTGGTTGGAGGCACGTAGAAAATTGTCTTGCTAGCATAGTTCCTTTTCGGATGGACCTTCAATTTCAATCCATCTAAGGGATTTGTGCGTAAAGAATAGTAGTTAATATAAATAACATACCAACACTCCGTATTCTGTAATCTAATGTCTGATAGATTCGAGCATTGAAGTCCTTTTGTGGATTGTAGCCTAATTTAATCCAAGAAGTTCGCCAAGGACCCTTAACACAAAAATACGCTACTGTGGGTAGGAGGATTTTTAAATGGTCTGACGTAATTCCAGTTTTGAATTGAATTGCTGCTTTGGTGCTAATTGGTCTCTCCTCAAAATACTAAAACGAGAAGATCTTACATTAGAAAAAAAGTATCATTTCCATTTGAGTATGTATTTACATTTTGTAGAACAGCGTATTTTTCTTTTAAGCCTCGTTCTTCTACTAATTCCATGGCGTAAGTGAAAGGTTGAATGGGAATTTGAATGTTTGCTTTTTGAAAGTCAATAGACGTCGACATATTTTTCATAGACGAATGTTTTGGTCGAGTCTTTTGTCGACTCGAGTTAAAGAAATTTGTTACTTCTGGTCGCATCATCCCAAACTTCTCGCCAGGGTTTAAATATAAACGGTTTTGGGATGTCTCAAAGCGAGAGAAACAAGCCGGTAGGAAAAAAGTTGGCATTTCTTTGCGCTCTTTGGAACTGGAAAGAATATAATTGTAGTGACTGTTAAACAAGCGATGCACATTGCAAACACGTACACAAACCATTCTAAAGTGGGTAATTTCTCAGGTAATATTTTTTTATATACATATTCTTCATCGGAATCAACGTTTTGCTCCCGTCCTGATATTATAGGTACATATTGGAAATCACAGGCCCCTAAAACACGAATTTTAGTGTCTAATTTATACAGTAATGTAGATTTTACTAGAAAATTTAAAGTTGACTGCTGTAAACCCTACAACTTCTTTTAAAATTGGCTCATTGTGAGATGATTTCAATTGGATTTTTAAAAGGATCCCAGGATTTGTGTCTCTCTCCGCTATACAAGGTTTATTAAACACATTGTTTGGGTGAAACCGTAATTCGAGTTTATTTCTAGTCTCCATTAATGCCTTAAATGTACATACAATAAAAACAGATATATCCAAATGTATACAAAACGGTCTCACCTTTTGCAGGCCATTCATTCCCCCTAATGTAGCGATAGCATTGTCTACATTCTTCACATTACCAGGATATTCCATTCGCACTAACTTCTTTGATAGTTTGAAGATACATCGGGAATCAACATCATTTTTGAGGGAATTCTTTTGGGGCTCCTTAGAAGTTGATCCAGTAGTTAAGGTTTTTTTACTCTTTTTCTTCGATTGCACACCAGCAAATAAACGTCCCAAATTTACAAAAGGCTCTGTTTCACTTTCATCACCAGAATCATCACTCATTTTTTAGATTTGTACATTCACAGACCTTTTAGTTTGGTTTGTGGTGACATTGGAGTAGTTCTAGTGTACATGTTCAGAGTAAGAAAATGCACCGCCAATACACACACTGCGTTCGCAACTCCTGGGGCGCGTTCACAAATAAAAGACCCGGGGTAAAGTGCACCCGGTGCGCACCTTTGAGAGAGTCACCCTAGAGAGCACACTCTACGTTGAATATTTTATGAACGGAGCCCGGTATAAGTGAAATGACAGTTTGCCAACATAACCTTAAAGTTTGTATTGTATGGATGATGAAAGGTGAAATGGATAAAAATCAAGTGGAAATTGAATATTTTCATATTTCTGATTTATTATCTTAACAATCATTGCATTTATTAGTGAACTATTCGTGGTTGATGTTGACATCATAACAATAACCTCAGCTGCAATTTGTATTGCGCATGTCGGGTAACTTTTACCCGGCTCCTGAGCATGGGTAAAAAGTGTGCACTCTAGGCGCTACCACAACAGCATTTATGAACGATAACTATGACGTCATTAAATTGTCCCATTCAATTTATGAACGGAAAAAAGACGCACCGGTATAACTCTCACCCACCGGGGTGTTATTTGTGAACGCGCCCCTGGTGATGAAATCGTTGAGCTCTAAGTTTCATATTTTTCATATCCGAATCTCTAGTAATTGTTAAAATACATTTGGTGGATGTTTAATTTTGTTATAAACAATAAAGTTTATGTTTGTTACATTGCATGGTTGAATTTCATTACAAGTGATAGGACATAACCTATAATTGGTGACCTCCGATAGAACAATTTTCGCGCCAAAAAAAAAAAAAAAAAACAATCGCAATAAATTCAGTGCAATGCCATTACAACGTTCACCAACATCAACACCTCAACCCTCAACACCAGTTGCTGAAGGCTCAGGCATGGAGATGAGACGTCCCAATCCACCACCGCAGCAGCTCTACAACAATCCAGTCCAAGTCGAAAGAGTGTCAATTAAACCACCAGCCTTTTGGAAGAATGATCCAACATTATGGTTCCATCAATTAGAGGCCCAGTTTCAAATTGCTAATATCACCACCGATATGACAAAATACAACTACGTGGTGAGTGCAATCGATACCGAAATTCTACAGTATATTTCCGATTGTATTACCCATCCCCCAGAGACTGGCTGCTACGACAACATTAAGAACCGGCTGATTAGCGCATTTTCCGATTCACAAGAACGTCAACTACGTAAACTACTGTCCGAAATCGAATTGGGAGACAAAAAGCCCTCACAACTATTAAATGAGATGAATCGTTTAGGAGGTTCTGCAGTTTCCAAGGAATTACTCAAGACACTGTGGTTACAACGTTTACCGACCAGCATACAATCAGTTTTGGCCACTAGTAAAGACACCATTGAAAATATGGCCCTCATGGCGGACAAGATTGCGGAAATACAGCAACCAGCAACAGTGTGTACAGTTTCCACCCCTGATACGATGACCAGCGCGATTCAACAGCTGACCGGAGAGATTGCTGCACTTAAAGCTGCGTTTAATCGTCCTGATACACGTTCAAATAATTATCGCAAGCCACGTTCTCGTTCACAAACACCAAATAGAGGCAACAGCAAGATTTGTTGGTATCACAGAAGATTCAAAAATAATGCTCAAAAATGCACAACGCCCTGTGAATTCAATAACACGCAGGAAAACTGTGGACCGCGTCAGTAAAGGCGGCGACAGACGCGGAACCCGTCCACATTAGCCGCATCACAAATAATATTACACCTAGTCGTCGTTTAATAATAAGAGATTGCAACACTGGAATTTCCTTTCTCATCGATTCTGGTTCAGATGTAACTATTTTGCCAAGGCAACTTAAACATAAAAATTCTGATCAACTAATATTATATGCTGCTAATGGTAGTTGCATTAAAACGTATGGCTATCAAACAGCTACTGTCAGTCTTGGTCTTCGACGAGCATTCAGGTGGAATTTTATTATTGCAGATACCCAACGCGCTATTATTGGATCCGATTTTTTATATAATTTCGATCTAATGGTTGATTTACGGCGAGCACGGTTAATCGACAACACAACTGGCATCGCTAGTTCAGGTTCCTGTATAACTACTAACCATTCATCAATTCATGCAATTTCACCCAATACGAAATACCGAGAAATACTGAAAGAGTATCCAACATTGACAATGTTTCACAACACAGCCGATAAGCACTCACATCGTACGACACATTTTATAGAAACAACTGGTCCACCAGTCGCTGCCAAACCACGCCGATTGCCACCGGATAAACTTCAAATTGCAAAGAAAGAGTTTGAGATTATGATAGCACAAGGGATTTGTCGTCCATCCAACAGTCAATGGGCAAGTCCTTTGCATATGGTGCAGAAAAAAGATGCGAGTTGGCGTCCTGTAGGCGATTATAGACGTTTAAATGCCATTACAGTGGAAGATAGATATCCTATTCCTCATATACATGATTTTACACACCTGTTAACCAACAAAACAATTTTTTCTAAGCTCGATTTGATTAGAGCGTACCATCAAATACCGGTTGAAGAATCGTCAATACCCAAGACAGCCATAACCACTCCTTTCGGATTGTTTGAATTCACCAGAATGCAATTTGGTCTTCGCAATGCCGCACAATCGTTCCAGAGATTTATTCATGAAGTCTTACAAGGTCTAGATTTTTGTTTCTCATATTTAGACGACATTCTTGTTTGCTCAACGAACGAAAACGAGCACATTCAGCACCTTCACCAAATTTTCGAACGATTGCAGAATTATGGTCTTACCATCAATCCCAGCAAATGCGTATTTGGTCAAGAAAGAGTAGAATTTTTGGGTTATGAAGTGTGTTCGCAAGGACTTACACCTTTAACGGAGAGAGTAAGAGCAATTTTAGATTTCCCGTTACCCAAAACAGCAAAAGATATTCGACGTTTCTTGGGCACAATTAATTTCTACAGGCGATTCATGCCGCAAGCAGCAGCACAACAAATGCCACTCAATGAACTGCTGAAAAATAGGAAGAAAAACGATAAAAGCCCGCTCATTTGGACTGATGAGTCACTGAGTGCTTTTGAAAAATGCAAAATCGACTTGAGCAACGCCGTTCTACTAGTTCATCCCACCACCAATGATCCAATTTCTGTCACTGTAGATGCTTCAAACTTCGCGCTCGGAGCTGTCCTAGAACAACTGCAAGATGGAGTATGGAAACCACTCAGTTTCTTTTCTAAAAAGCTCACACCAGCTCAACGTAACTACAGTACTTACGACAGGGAATTATTGGCAGTTTATGAAGCTATTAAATACTTTCGTTATTTCTTAGAAGGTCGATCATTCAAGATATTTACTGATCACAAACCATTAACATATGCCTTTTCACAAAAATCTGACAAAATAGCACCTCGTCCAGCAAGACAATTGGATTTTATTAGTCAATTTTCGACAAGCATCAATCACATTTCTGGTAAAGCCAATATTGTTGCCGATTCATTGTCCCGTATTGAAGAAATCGACTGTCCAACAACGATCGACTACGAAAACTTTCGTCAACAACAAGATTCAGATGTGGAATTAAAAGACGCTTTAACAAAGCCAGATTGTACGGTATTTAAGTTGAAATTATTTACAATACCGGGAACAAATAATCAAATTTACTGTGATACTACTAATACTAAAATCCGTCCGTTTGTTCCTCAAAGTTTACGTTATGAAGTTTTTAATAAACTACACAATCTCGCACATCCAGGTGTTAAAGCAAGTATCAAATTAATTTCAGAACGATTCGTATGGCCGAATATGCGTAAAGATATTGCCATGTGGAGCAGAGCTTGTGTCGACTGTCAGCGAAGCAAAATTCAAAGGCACACAAAATCAACAATTTCAACCATTCCATCACCAGACGAACGATTTGAAATTGTTCATATTGACATTGTCGGACCACTGCCACCTTCAAATGGTTTTACATATTGTTTAACAATAATTGACCGTTTTACGTCATGGGCAGAAGCTATACCGTTGAAAGATATTACTGCTGAATCTGTAGCACGAACATTTTTTGATGGTTGGGTCGCACGTTTTGGCACACCATTAAAAATTATCAGCGATCAAGGTCGACAATTCGAGAGTTCACTTTTTTCGGCATTAACAACTCTGTTGGGAATCAAACGTGCTAGAACCACCGCATATCACCCTCAGTGCAATGGGAAAATCGAACGGTGGCATCGAGTGTTAAAAACAGCCATTAAAGCACATTCGACAGAAAAATGGACAGAGACACTGCCGATAGTTTTACTTGGATTGCGTACAGTCATACGGTCCGATGTTAATGTTTCACCTGCGGAGATGCTGTATGGTTCTACTATTCGTCTTCCAGGAGAGTTCTTTCAACCGTCTACTGTTACAATCGATCCCTTAACGTTTACGGCACAACTTAAACGAAAAATTGAATCTTTACGTCCAATCGAAGCTACAAATCATTCCAGCGCCAATACTTTCGTCCCTCAACAACTTCACAACTGTACTCATGTGTTTGTTCGTCGTGATGCAGTTAAGAAGCCATTGGAAGCACCCTATGATGGACCCCTTAAAGTGCTAAAGCGAGAAGAGAAGTATTTCACAGTGGAAGTTAATAACATGCCAAAAAACATTTCCATTGATAGACTTAAACCAGCATTTTTATTGAGTGACACAGTGAATGTACAGCATGATCATTCGTACGCAAGTACAGCAGAAGTTACCCGACAAAAGACTGTTACATTTGTAATTAATTCATAATTGTATTTTTTGTTACATATTTTTTTTTGTATTCAAATCTCATAGTTCGTGACTCCGTTACTAGGAGGGGAGTACTGTGGTGACATTGGAGTAGTTCTAGTGTACATGTTCAGAGTAAGAAAATGCACCGCCAATACACACACTGCGTTCGCAACTCCTGGTGATGAAATCGTTGAGCTCTAAGTTTCATATTTTTCATATCCGAATCTCTAGTAATTGTTAAAATACATTTGGTGGATGTTTAATTTTGTTATAAACAATAAAGTTTATGTTTGTTACATTGCATGGTTGAATTTCATTACAAGTGATAGGACATAACCTATAGGTTCTTTGTTATTTTTTGGTTATGTTGATTTTGAAATTGGTAGAATAGATCTCTACAAGCGTCAATCAAAGTTAATATAGTTATCTACCTGTAGATGCCGCCAAAAAATTTTAGCGGTAATTTTCCAATTTTTCCAAATTCAAAACTTTCAAAACGTTTTATTGATTATTAAATATCAGTAATTTTGCATTGAATAAATCGATAAATTTAGATAATACAGTTGGGGTCGAGTTTATGTACTTTCTTAGAAAAAATGAATAAGTATACCGTAAGGAATTTCATTTTTTCAATCATTATTCTTCCAAACATTATAAAATATGCTACATATGAGATCATTATACGCAAACTTATAATTCTATTCAAAGAAATCTCATAAATAAACTTCTAAAAACATCATTAGCATATAAATTCGAAATTCAAATTCCAAAGTTTTCCTGGTTGCGTCTCCTCCCACACAATTTCCAAAATAAGCTAATGAAAAGTGCCTAAATAAGCATTTGTTGTGAAAGGTCCATCATTCAGACAATCAGACTCATCGTCTTCCTCCAAACACAGACTCGACCACCTATATGACACCCGATTTAGCATAACAAAACAACCAAATAAATGACTATTATGAGAAGCTGTTAGCTTGAAATCTTGCCAAAGATCTAAGTTTTTGCATGTACCTAATTCATAAAAGACCTATGCACATGTCTTGTATTTCTCTTATTTAAATTCTTTGATATGTTAATTACTTCTTCAACAAACACAGTCTACCATTTATTCGTACCAATGTGGCCGTGAATTTATTTTCGGAAACACATTCATTTCAAAATTAGCATTACTTAGTTAAAAAAAAGCGAAGAACTTCACACTCCCAATTAAACCGTCTCAACGCATTACAAACAAACACACATTCGACCCAAATATACGCATTTATTGTTTGATGGACGTCACATATAATTATTCAAAAAACCACCAAAAAGAGAAAGGTCGTGATGTGATGTGAAAAAAATGCTGGTGTCCCTTAAGGCACTCCTCCTTTTGACACCTACCTACTTTTTCACCCAAAAAACTGTTTACTTAATACTTAATTGAAACTATATTATCTCTTGCCCTGTATAATTAACCAATTATAAAAATTAATATTTTCGCATCCGGGGGCCATAATAAATCTATTCTGAAACTGGATACATGTGTTTCCGGTCCAAACCCACCCATATTAACTACCTCACCAGCGCATTATTGATTAAAATCTGATAAACCAGCAAGAAACAATACGGCAATTACGGCACAAACCAATAAATTTCATTATGACTCGTTGATACACTGTTTACATGTAGCATGTGGAGATTTTCATTCCGAGTTGATATCATTTCACTTTTGTTGGCAACGAAGGCGTACCACCATCCTCCACAGTGTCCGTCTCTTCGTGCTCCAAAGAGACTTGCAGTCTGCTGTCGACAATTCAGTAAAAAAGTCGCGCATTTAACTCGAAGTAAGCAAATCGTACTGTTAGTATTATATTCTCGACTCCGTTTATCAACCTCTCTATCAGTGCGCTTTATTTGTCGCCAGTGGATCGACGCATCTTTTCAGGTGAGTTTAGAATTGAATTTGCTTAAAATCGCTAACCTGGCAAATTTTAAAATACCAAAAGAATGTCTGCTTTCAAAACGAGTTTTGCAACGACACAAAAAATTATTAAAATTACTTTTATCGCTCTGGATTTTACGAGGGCTTCTCTTTTGTATTCTCGCATATTAAAAATTTATTCATTCCTCTACAAAAATAGCAAAGACACTGTGTTTGTGGGTGCGTCTTGAAAGACCAATAAATTCGTGCGAAAAGCTATTGAAAAAATATTTAACGAGAACCTATTAAAATCTTAACTTTAACATGTTCTTTAATAATTTAACGACTTTTTAAAATTACGTTACAACTCGGCTCGTAAATTTCTTGTCAATGTGGTACATTGGAAAGTGATCCTTGCTGGTAACAATATACGCGAATTACAGTCAAGTTCGCACATTTTTTCAGACAGCCTTCAGTTTTGATTAATTCCAGAGTAAGTAAAGGTGCCATTTCAACGTACAAGCAAAGCCAGCGTCCTAATAAGGCGTTCGAAATTTTATGATACTGTTAATAAGAGTTCTTTTTTTTATAAGCCCATTAAGTTTCAAATGCAAAGTTATTTATTTTAACTAGAAATTTACGCCTCTTGCAATAGCAGTGTATAAATCTTTTACTATCTGTTTTACAGACGGTTAAAAATGATGAAATCATAAATAAAACACGATTAAATATGTGTACTTTGAGTAATTGGCAAATAATGCGCTGTTAGATAACGATATTTGCGCGCAAATTGGGTTAAGGGCCACTTGGTACTCAAAATTGGCCTAATTAAGAATCTTTCGTCCAGATGCGTGCCATGTTGAATAATTTTTCCACTAGCCACTCATTTCCGGCTGTAAATGAGTGAAAATCGCTAGTTTTGTCCAATTAGTTCTGGATGGACAAGTTATGAGAAAATTTGTGACCCCGTTTAATCGGCCAATCGGTCACAAGAGACAATCGTCTAACGGTGCATTTCGAAAATCATCTTTTACGTCTGCTAAACTGCACTTAAAATGCGAAACGCAACGCGCTTACGATAAAATCGCACTTTATGACAAACGTTCTCTTCAAATACAACTTCCTGGCAGTTTTCTGAGCTGGAAAAGCGATTACTTGTGAGTTACATTCAATGACGAGCGAATTATTGAAGCAGTCTGTTAACAGTAAAAGTAAATATTTGTGATGGAAATGATGTCAGGTTATTCTTATACCGACATCAGCGGGTTTTTTCACCAAATAGTGATAAAAAGAGAAAAAACCGCCCACAAACGTGAAATTTTTACCTATTCTTCGTTAGACAAACATAACTGGATACTTAAAATGCACATCAAGTGATGAAATATGCATGATGCTGTCCATTCTGTTATCAGGAACAGCTTCTGTAATGCATATTTACGTCTATAATAAAGAGAAAGCAATCGTTATTCAAATGATTTAACGTATAATTGATTGTAATTGAAACTGTTATTTATTTCTGAACAGGTGCAACAAGCACAGCAATTGCAATCTGTGAGCAATTCATTAATATGATAATTTTATGATCATAGAGACACAAATTGTATGCTCTTTAATAAGAAAATGTTAAGGAACCGTTTTCGTATTATGAAATCATCCTCAAATAACAAATTGTTTACTCATTGCGTTGAATAATAAAATAAATGACACTGTTAACTTTATAGCTACTGTCTTTAAATCTAATACACACCTACACAAACACAATTGCATTCTGCAAATTTTCAAGGCCCACAAATCGAATATTTTAGTAGAATGTCGTAATACCAGTGGGCTTTAAATGTGTAACAGAAAGAAAAAAAAATCGATCGAATCTACCTTCACATCGACAAGTGAATTTACGACAAGTCTAGAACGCTAATTGCGCCCGATTAAGTTGTAAAATTGATTATTTTATATGCAAATAACCCACTTTGACTATATAAGGCAAAGGTATGTACGGTGTGAATAGTTTTTCTTCTATAAAGGAAAAGTGAGTCATTTTCGAATTTCAGATTTATAGTCCTAAGCTTCACGAGTTGGAATGAATGCAAGGCGTTCAATAAACACTGTCATTACAGCTGTATTAATTAATTTTATATGTGAAACCATATAATTATGCATAAGGAACATGTAATTATGCTGTATTAAGTTTATTTAATAAATGAATTTTAAATAAAATGCACCATAAATCAATAAACGTCTATAAAAAGCGGGACCGATTCTGGATTGTTTTCAGTCGCTTCGATTATTGACCCGTAAACAATCATTTTAATTAACAATGATTTATTGTTGGTGGCTCAACTATTTCCATCAATTAAATCAGTGGGATCATATGTGAGATGGAGAGAAAAAATTTTACTGTATACATCGAAATTTATTTGTTTAACATCGGGGAAATCGTGTAGCCACATTAAAAAGTTGGTGCCGAAGTTTTATGATTACGTTACGATGACATTTAAGCATAACAAACATGAATAGAGCACGATGCCAAAATCGTAAACTTTACAATGCCGGTCAGTTCAAAGAAAAATGAGTTATTGGGATGTGGTTGGAATGAGAAAATGTCACCGAGCCTGAAAAAGGCATCTTTCAGGACAACGGTAGCCATAAGGAACAAGAAAAAGCGTGAAAAATGCTTAATAGAATTACAATAACTGTTCTTTTATAATAATAGCTCTATCATACAGCATAATACTGTAATCAATCATTATTTCACGAAAAAAGTGTAGTGAATTGATGATTTATGTAAATTACTAAGCTATGCACGCCTTTGTTGCATATGTGTGGAATTCCGTGCACACAGATGTGATTACATTTTAATTATTCCTTAAAAGACTGTAATTATCCATGGTTTTCAGTAAATCTCCTAAGCGGATAATTGAAAATTAAAATGGGTAAATAATTTTTATTGATTTTTCGTGCCTCGAGACCAGATTCCACATTTGTTTACTCGACAATTCGAGAGAGCGCAATTTGGTCTTCCTGCACATGCAGGAGTCCGATGAATGGCCCCTTTTCAGCGCTTATTTAATGCAACGCACATGTACTTATTAATTTGTAGGTGCGAAACACTTGTACAAGAATTGACGCGCTGTTTACAGTCTGAAAATGAATGTTTACAGTACTAGAGACTATAGAGACGGGCCATTTGTGCGTGAATTGAAAGTAAAAGTGTTTACATTTTCAATTTTCGAACCATTATCATACCTATAAATAGTGGTGAAACGAGATAAATTGTACCTGAAGGAGAATAATCACTTTACAAAGTGTGTCACCCATTGATATTATTAATAATCCGAATCGTGTTGTTTTTGAATTAATATAATACGAATGATTTCATGTTTCCACTCTATAAATAGACTTTACTGAATGTGGTAACATAAATAATATTGTAAATTATGTATTTGTTTTCGAGTATTGTTTTAAGCTGATTTATTTTTTGTTTTCGTTAAGATTCCGGCTAAATATTTCTATATCGTATTTCATTTTTCCGATGAGTGTATTTTGTGAAATCCCATTGATCCTTTCTTCAATTACTATTGACTCGAAATCGAATCTATTTTCGTTAAATGACTGACATCAGTAAATATGCAGATTAACATTACGTCATCTCTTTATATCTCGTAATCTGAGCCACACACCGCAGACAATCGACCTATTTTTAGCGCAACGTGTCGCTAATTTCCCGAAATGATTAATTTGCTTCTCAGCGAAACGATTCGGGAACCAAGTCAGCGAAAGTGGCAAAAAACGCGCACTTCTCATAATTAGGAAATGCACATTTAACTATTAATGCTGCAAAGGTTGATGAACAGTTTGTTTACAGCCTCCAGTGCAGCGGCGATTTTATGATGCCTTGTATGCAAATAGTGCGATAAAATGATCTTGCCGCCAAACATAGAAAGGGCGTTCTTTAATAATCGTAGTTCTTAACAGTTGTTATAAGCTAGTGCCATTTTAGGCATCGTACTATTACACTAATTATACACCATCAAACTTTCTAATTATAAATTTAGTCCCGATAACAAATTACACGACCGCCCATGCAACTTGTCTCTTTTATCAGTGGAGAAGTGGAGGCGAACACAGCTGCAGAACTCGAGAAACGTTCATCTTATATATTTGTACATTTGCCCCGACAATCCGGCATGCACCGCGCTCATTCTTATGATTTATTACAAAGTGGAGCAGTGAGCGACTTTGTGGTCGAAAATCTCATTAAGATACATTACAAACATATCAATGCTTTAAACGAAACTTATCAGTCTTAATTAAGACAGAAACGAGGCGATGTAAT
Source organism: Silvanus unidentatus (assembly GCA_963930825.1). Classification (NCBI taxonomy): domain Eukaryota; kingdom Metazoa; phylum Arthropoda; class Insecta; order Coleoptera; family Silvanidae; genus Silvanus; species Silvanus unidentatus. Next base: position 5,913,364 of record OZ005758.1, read on the forward strand.
AGAGTACGGAGCCATCACAGTCTCGAAATTTTTAACCAGCACTAAAGGCTCATAAATTAATTAGATGCATGTAAATTCTATGTTGAAAAAAATTGTAATTTTACGTTGTAGGTTCGGTGGAGTCTCATCATCAGCCATGAACTTTTATTAAATGGTTGTAATATGACGACAGGCTAACACATATTCATATAACACAGTGTATTGTCTCCTATTTGCATACAAACCAGTGTATAGTATGGTATGATGGTGTTTCTTCGACGGGATACAGTGAGGATCATGAGTATTTTTGCTGGAGGTGTGCTGCTTTTCGCACTTTTCTCAGGTGAGTGTCTGCAATTTTTTTTCCGAAAAAACAATCATCTCCCCGCTTTCAGCCAATTTCCTGCATGTGTTTGGCGCCCACACACGACTGCACTCTTAAATCTCCCATTATGCAAATTTCATATTCATAATTGACGGCGTCTATGAGTGAAATTGCACGTAGAACAAACATATTGTGTTGGTGTTTCTGTGATTTGTTTCTCTTTTTCAAGTGTTATTACCAAATTTAGTCTTGTCACATTTTCCAATTGGGACTTTTCTGAAAAATACCCAACACCGAAATAGAAAGCGTGATTAATTGCATCTCGGTAAACAACATTTCTTAAAATCCACTTAAACATGGGCTAGTTTCCTCGCTTTTTTTATTAATTATACTTTCCATTGCCAATAAAAACTGTTCACACAATTTCAGTTACATATTTCGCACATTTTTAACGTTTTTCTTTCATCCTTTGTTATTATTACGCACCCGTGACATTAATAAAACTTTACGGCCCATAAAACTAATAAACTAGTGCACCATATGACAGTGTTCTCTTAAAATAACCGCCTTACATCATTACCATTTTGCAGTGACAATCGCCGAAGAGGCCCTAATTGAACGACGTCCTGTGAAACGAAGCTACGTCTGTCCACCACACTTCATCCGACTCAGTCATCGATGTTACTTCTTCAGCAGAGAATCGGTGCCCTGGCAGACAGCCCATTTCAAATGTCGCGATTTGCACAGTCAATTAGCGATCATTAAAAATTCCAATCAAGATAAATTCATCCGAAGGATGCTGAACAAAAATAGAGGTTTGTATACAAAAATTTCAATGTGTTCATAAATTTTTATTACTTATGGAAGTGTAAATAAACCGTTATGATTTACGAGTGCATGTAAAATGTATTCTCTTCCTTTAGATGCGAACGAATGGTGGCTGGGAGCGGTGTACGATTGGCAGCAGATGGCGTGGAAATGGGCCACTCCGGGAAAACCGCTCACCTACAATGGTTTCCCCATGGATGAGGCGCAGAAGGAGGACAAAGAGGCGTTGAGGTGGCAGTGTATCGTTATGGATCCGGGAAGGCAGTTCCAGTGGAACCACCGGAACTGTATGGATTCCAATCGCTTTATTTGCCATACGAGAATTAAGATGGTGAATAGTAAAGGGAAGAAAAAGCTACAGAAGCAGTACAAAACGAACAAATTCGATCGATTGAACGAAATTCCGGTACCAGTGCTTCCGGAAGATAGGGTTAACCAGACGACGGCTGTTAAGTCGTTGCACAATTTGTACCAGTTTGAGGTGAATAATGAGATTTTGGGGAATGCACAGTTCGCCAATGAATTGAGGAAGGATAGGAGGTTTAGGTTATCGAAGAGGATTTCGTATCCGGCGAGACTGAATGCAACGATGGTCGATAGGAGTCATCGAAGAAGGAAGAAGGTGAACCCAAATGGGGAACGAATTCGGTATAAAACCTATAAAGAGAACAAAGCACATCCGCTATATCCGCGACCTATCGTGGAAGAGTACAGTTTTTCTAATAAATTAATGGATTCGTAAAATTTTATGTACATATAGTTGTGTTTGGATTTTAGTTCTTGTATAATTCATTACCGATACCTATTTTTATATTTATTTTATTCACCTTATTGTAATAAGAATGCGCTTTTCTATGTCTATATTTAATTTATACAATTTTATTCAGTATTAGTTAGTTTATGTTTCGATTCTTTTACTTTTTGGAATAAAGTATGTGTTCAATAAAAGTTACTTTTCTCGAAAATGAACACAGTTTTATTCAATACAAAGTACAAGTACAATAAATACCTTAAAAGCTAGTAAATAAAAAGGTTTTCTAGATTGTTTATCTTATGGTGGTAATTCTTATTGTCGCATATGGTCTAGATTTATCAAATTGTTTAATTATCCTTCTTGGTTTCCTAATTTGGCAGATATAAAATTTTTCATCAGACAACAAACGCGCGTTCCATCTGAAACATTTTGAATTTAAAAATTTGTTGATTTCCTGGTTGTATACCGACTTGTTCTTCAGAGCGGGATCCATAACAATACCGGTAAAGGATAAATTTCGATTTTTTAAAGAATGTCTATTGAATCCCCTGTATTTCAGTACCTCCCCAGATGTTGTTTTCCACTGGTTTGACTTCCAGTCGAATATCCCTGAAATCCAGCGCTCCTGGGGCTCTAAATTTCAGTCATAGATATTCTTATAATAAAGTAAAATTTATTGAAGACTCACTGGTAGCTTTTGAATTTAGGAAAGCCCTTAACTGGTCGTCCTGTTTTCTAGATTTTAGGACCGCCAACTTCGAATTATTAGCCCTACAGTCTTGCGAAGCATCATAAAAGTTAGCTTTCCCTTTACTGAAAATATAGCATTTGTTGTCAAGTTTGAGGCTGTTTGGGGTGCAAACAATGCTCTTAGAAGGTCCTTTTCGCTGTTTCCTCCGTCGCACTAGATAGGAAAGACAAATCATTTACATAAACCTAGAAGGTACAACATTTATTATCTAACATTTTTAATTATTTAACATGAAATGGCCGGAAGCTGCTATTAAAGTGCCAAAAAATTCAAGGCTTTTAGAACGCGCTAAACACGCGAATATGCGCTCTGAGCAACAAAAATCACCATCCTGATCTTTTCCTGGCTCCAATGAACCTGGGATTATTACAAGTCCCAGAACAAAACATTAATATTAAACGATCATTACATAATCAACAAAAATAAACATTATCCCATTCTAAATGTCAATTAGAGCAACGAATTTATATATAGATTTTATTTTGGAAATTTCCTATATGTATACAAAAATCAATTGATTCTCTTACTTTGTGCCGGTTCATTTGGGTGTCTTTCATCACTTCCCAACAATTCCTTGCACATCTTCCGCTCCAGCTCATTTAACCCACTCAAATCGCCACATTTGCTTATATCAAAACTCTTTTTCATAGTCCATTTAAGTTCAACGTGTACATTTGTGTTTGTTTGGCAAATATACAGTTTGTTGTCCAGACAATTTCTTGCATTCCATCTGAAATTTAACATAATTATTCATCACGTTCAGTATTTCATGAATTTCTAATCACTTAAAGTTCATTTCGGGGTCCAAAACAGCGCACAGGTGCTCTCCAAAGGGAACTCCCTTAAAAAATGCGTTAAAATTTAACAAATCTCCTGATGCACCCCAAATCCAATGATTCTTCTTCTCGTTATACTTCCCGCCAATCCAATACTCCTCTCCTATCAAAAAACACATTTAACAACAGAAATTGAACATTTGCCTGAGAATTATTTACTAGTATTATTATTTTTTTGGAAGTTTTCCAGCAAATCCTGCTGATGCGCCTTTCGAATTGTCGCTAAAGAGCTTTTCTTCAGCACACAATCGTAATGCGCTTCTAACCAACTCACTTTTGCCGTACTGAAGAAGTAACATTTGTGTCCCAATTGGAAAAAATTGCTGGGGCACATGCGAAACTCCTTTGAGATGGAAAGACGCACTGCAACAGGAACATTAACTTTAATTGCATTCAAAGACAGAAGACAGATGTTAAATTCGCGATTTAACTCCTGCAGTCATTGATAAAATCGCACATTGGATATGGTAGCCTTGACGTCATGTAAAATGTAACAATGCCTTATTACAATAAAAATGTCACATACATAGACATTGTTGTGTGTCTCAGCTGAGTGCATTCAGCCTATATCTTAAACTGAAACTGTTAAGGTCATGAATCAACTTAATCTTCTGTCTGTAATTTTTAGCTAATAATAAACAATTATTTCGCACAGACTGTGGAAGGTTCATTCATTTCCTTATGGATTCCTAGAATACACTAAATAATGCATGAATGTTAAATGTTTATTTATAATAGCACATCGCGCGGGTTAGATATTTTCGAAGAGATGACCTTAGACTTGCAATATATAATACACGCACTTCAAAACCGATAATAATGACATAAAATGAAACAATTTTGTGTGTAATAATGTAATCAATGTTGAATTTGAATAAAGTGTTTTTTCACATGGCCTCGATTTATCACTTGTTAAGTGTTATAAATATGCTTATAATCACATTAATGCAGTTTATCGCATATAACACTGTAAAATATGACTTTTTTAAACTGTTATCGAATTGTTTAGGTAAGACAACTATCAATATACAAATGACAATATGTGTATGTTTAAATGCATTTTTTACGACTGGAAAACGAGTAAAATTTAAATAAACAAATATGAAACTTATGTAATAGTTGCGATTTAGTACTAGGAATATTTATTTGTGCTGGAACATTAGAAAATTTTTATAAAGTCCAGCATGAAAAAATCAAGGTGAAGTGTTCAATTTCGTGTTTAAATATTGTACATAACGTAAACAATATCCTTTTATGTATGAAATATGTGAAATGGCTCTATTTGCTAGTAATTGAACACGAATCCGAATTTCTCGAATGATTTTCTGTTATGGGAATCGGACGAGTTGTAGTAGAGGAAATGGGTTAATTAAATCTAACGCGGTTCTTTTTGATCATAAATGTTTAATTAGAATTCAAGAGACTTAACAGAGTTATAGGGAAGAGCGGGACGAACCTGCTCTCACCTCTTGGTAATTGTTAATGAAAACAGTACGAAAGGTTTAATTACGTATTTGTGGATAGAATTATTACTGCTTAAGGTGATGTTGTGTAAAACAAAAGGACATACATATTTGCAATAAATATTAATTATGTGCAGGTGTGATTAGCGATAAGTGAATTGAGAGGTCGTCAATGAAGAAGAATTTTATCTGACTCGAAATTGTTAATAAAATTAAATTTTGTTTTGTGATGACGTTTTTCTGTTAATTAGTAAGCAAATACGCACTTACGTGAAAAGAATAACAGCAAAACAAGCACAAAAATGAGAGAGTGAAACATTTTCACTAGTTTCCCAAACAATCTTTACTATTAAACGCTTGTTGCGTTATACTCGCGAATCATTGTGGAGGAGTGCAGTTTAGATTAATTATAAAATTAATAAACCCATAAGATAATGATGAACATTAAGTTGAATTGGATTTTACTCTGTTCTTTTATAATTTATGACCGATACGTATTTTTTATATTTATTGTACTTATTTATCTTATAGTAATATAAGAATTCTCGTTTCTATGAGTCTATAATTAATTTAAACAGTTTTATTGAGTATTACATAGTCAGTTTTATGTTTCTATTTAGAATATGTCGAGTTTTTACGTTGAATAAAAGTAAATTTTATACAAAAATGAACACAATTTAAATTGATACACAATAAAGAAAACAGTTAATTAACATCTAATTTGCCAAACATAAACGAACTTATTTCCGATAAATATTCATAATAGTGCAGGTGTGATTGTCGATAACAATTCTAATTAGTGCCTCGACATGGTTGAATGAAAAAGAACACACATTGGAATTGTTATAAATTGTTTAGTATTACATATACTATATTATCTAAAGCAACTTATTTATATTGTTTAAAAAATGATAATTGTCAAACAAATTATTACGCACTTACAAATAAAAAAAAGCACAAAAGACACTGTAAAAAAGTTGTAAAACATTTTTTTCTTTCGTTCAATAATCACATTTTTCAAAAACACTGTCTAATATTGAAATTGCCAATTTTCCACACAACATTTCAGTTTTTATTGTATCAGCGGATGGCTCTTTGTGAGCGCAAATCGCACGACTGGAGGATGGAGTGCTTGTTGCGATCAAAAAGTGGTGGAGGTTCTATTACAGATCAGATTTCCATACTGAGTTTTGAATAACAATATTTTTTACACACACTAATCTTTTTATTTACAATTTAAATAACGTTTGGATTTCGTATACATATATTTCTTTTCGCTTAATTTGCGAATTAAAATAACCGCATCCTCGCGACTTTAACACGGACATCAAATAATTTAATTAAAAACACGAGTTCATTAGCATCCTTTCATATAGCATTTCAAAGCGCAATAAAACGAAATGGATTCTTTTATCAAAAATCTGTTACATAACTTTATGAATTTTATATTGTAAGACGAGACGAGAGATGCGGTTTTATTTGCTTATCGCACATACAAACACAATGGACGGGAAAAAATTGGAACAAATCATCCTGAAACAATGAGTGCATCTGCTCTTGATTTATTAACCATTTAAATGCAATTACACTATTACGCTAAGTCGAAATTGTAGTGGTGGCCGGGAGCTAGGAAATTCCATGCGTAATTAGCTCCAAAGGGCTAAAAAATCGCGAGGGAAAAACAAATCGTTCATACCATACGATAGGAATTAATCAAATTGATGTGCGAATGAGATCAGAAATATCTAAACACAAACAGTGATCTAATCAATACAAGAGACACAAGACAATGTGCAATTACGTTATAGCGAAAATATGGGACCGAGCCTACAATGGTTTCTATTCAAATAAACGCTCTGTTGAATTGTTTCGATTGAAACAATCGCTTTGTGCTCTTTGGATCGCGAGCGCGTTTAGAGCGTCCAATATTGGGATTTGTGTTGAGAAGTGAAAAATTTTAAAATTGTCTTCCTATATTATTAGGTATATGTACCTATAGGTACTCACTTTTCAATATTATTTCAAATAGAATGTCAATTTTATGTTCAGAAGTCAAAGTGTACCTAAAGAAAAGTCAATTACAAAGCCAATTAATTACCAGCATAATGAATAATTCAAACTTAGAATAATTGGCTTCCAGTGACCATGTACCTAGTTCGATGTAAATTTATATCTCCCTTATTGTCTTTTATAGAAATTTTTTTATATGAGAAGGCAATTCTGACTGTTGACCTTAAATAAAATCATTTAATCCGCCAGATTAACGCGTTTTATTATGTTTTATGACTGGAAAAATTACACACTTAAATTAATATCGTACTTACACAACATTCAGATTCGTTTTTCAATTAAAAAAAATAAAATAAAAAATAGCAATGATCAAAAACATATAGACATTTGATATAGACCTAAATGAGTTTTCAACTTTTCCTTAACGACTACATTTAATTATGTATTAGTGATTAATTGATTATAAAATTTACATAACAAATTAACGTAAAAGATAAATATACCGTAATTAAAACTAAAATTGTTTTCAATTAGTTTCTACTCAATTCTAAAGGCAACCAGTTAAACTGAAGAAAGTTTAAATGCACGCATAAACTCACAACTTTTGTGTAAAAAAGATTGTTTATTGGTGTAAAAGGCGCGGTTGTTTAAAAACTTGTCAAACAACTAACAATGTACAAACTCCACATACTGAAATTGATTAAATAAAAACACGAGTGAAAATAAATTTCCAATAAATTAAGTGTAGAATATCGCGTGCGTTTTCCTCTAGAACATTAATTAAATCTGACATATATTAAAATTCCGATCCGAATTCTAGTTTTAATCATACAACATTGGAATATTATGTCCACCCCAAAAACTAATAAATGTTCAAACAGAGCGCAATATGTTTGGGGTGGCTCATAAAATCCAATGATAATCGAGATCCCCTTTTATGTCCTCTCATATCAAGCGAGGGGTCACGACCTGCCTCCACCTTATATTACACTTTTAAGCAATTATTAAACAACTGGAAAAAATCACAGACTCACAGCGAGTATTGGGAAAATGAAAAGGAATCCAAGAAGAAAGTTACGTCTCCATTGGGGCGTGAAAGAGCGTATTTGACGAACCGGGAGAGAACTAATAATACACATCTATTTGTCAAATATATTAGACGGGGTGATGGCTGTGTCAAGGGTTTCTGTATTACTTGCTACTTCACCCTAATCTGATCTAAATTGCAATGATAGCCCTCGTGGCAACCAAATACACACACATTCTCTCTCTGGCCCTTTTATCATCGCACGAGTGTGTAATTTGCCTAGTCACTTTATTGCTTCGGCAAATATACGACCAAACGGATTTTATAGCGAAATTAAAGTGGACGAAGGCCATTTGGAGGACGTGAGAAAATAATGAAAAATATTATCTCAAATCGCTTTCTAATGTCGAAGACCGGTAAGTGCAGCATTGCACTATCAGTCAATGCGTTTATATGCAAATTTGCACCGTTTCGCATACCAAACTGGAAAAGGCCACTGTGCAGGAATGTTAGATAATTCAACGAAATTAGTTGGTAATAGGTATTTTAAGAATCGGTTTAACAAGCCCACCCAACGTGTATTCGGATCGAATATTCGGTTCGTCACTCACCTCTGCTCTTATCTTTATGACTCGATGCTCGTCGTTTAATGCGGAACCGGGAGATAAACTCTCATAATAAGATTGGATTTTTAATTTTGCTCCGCAGCCCGTCGTCTCATTTGGCTTTATTAGGTATACTGTGTTTTCTTCACCTTAATAAGCGGCGAATTTTGAATTTACGGTCCGCGATCGGATCGCGAGAGGGCGAAAAACTTTTGGTAAACCCCCGCCTTATCAAGGGGTTTATTTGTGACCGTCTGCCACCGAAATAATTGACAGAATCTAACCGGGCGATAAATAAAAAGTGATTAGTGCTCGTCCGTGTTGTGGACATTTATTCGAGCAGGTGAATGTTGCGCTATAAAAGCGAGATGGGCCTGAACAGCTTGTCTCTATCGAAACCCATAAGGTCATCTACGAAATCGCTCTCCACTTTACAGTGGAAACCAGTAAACTGCCTCTCTTAATTACCTATTACACAAACAGACCGACTTTCTTTGATATAAACCGATAACAGACCGAAACGAGCCAAACTCCTATATCACACGCGCTACCAACCTCTCTTGTTGGAATTTTCACATTTCCAAAGACAATTCCCATGCGATAATGGCCAGCAATTCGCTTATCAGCGTTCGACAAGGGGTGGATGGATGTTGGACCGGACCACCCCGGCGAGGGGTGAGTTACGAGTCGCGATACGGATCGAGGGCTCTCCGGGTGGAGAGCTTCTGTGTACTGTTGGCAAATTGATTGGAAAAAATATGGTGAATGCGCCGGTTGCAACGCAGCTTCTTATAGGTCCATAATAACACTCTTGGATGCCTTCAATCTGGCCAGCAGATAAGCGACGAATTTACGTTGGCCATTCAACTGGATTTCGATCTCTGACAACAGATAAAAGATCAAATTGAAAAACTCACCTCATTATCGAAAAGAGTAAAAAACGAAAACGTAGAATGGGAATAAATAAAATTACGTTTTACAACCCCACAATGACTACTGGCAAGAGATGAGAAGTTGGGGAGCAATAAAACCGAAAGAGTGATCTGACATTTTCAGCGCATACAAGATGCTTTGATAAAATCGTGTGCCAACAGCAATAATGAGCCGTAGAATATATGATATAGTAAATAAAAGGACATCGGGACAAGAGCAAACAAACATCGGCAACGGCAGCAGCAACAGCAGCGGATTATTGAGAAGAGGAACAAGAAGAGAGAGGCAAGCGCGGCCACGAGAAAACTGGTATAAAATTCTTGCACACAAGCATAGAAAAAGAAACAGTATAGTCTATCTTTGTGTGTAATAAATGGTCATCAGCATGTCGAGGCGGCCAATGTTTTATAAACACTTTTAAAAGCTATAAATTTATTGGTTTTATTTTGACTCTCTTCTATAGCTGTTTTAATACTAAATCTGTGTCTTGTGAAAACTGTACATGGACGGCTTTGTCGGCACTGGCACAGTGTCTCGTCGCCACTAAAACGCCAAACGGTTCACCATCGAGACTCGTCGGATGCTGTGTGTAACGTCGTCTTAAGGGCTGGTAGATTGCGAGCACGCATTATTCGCATGCCGCACATTTTTTGACTACTGTTCGAATTCCCCATTTCCCATATAACAATAAGAAAGTAGGGAAAGTCGCGGAAAAGCGCTAATTGGAGACGAGGTGGAGCGTTTCGAGAGGGTCCTGGTGAAGGTACCAGGTGCGGAAGAAGGCCATATGTACATTCCACACATATTAAATATAAATCGTTGTAATTCGTTCGCCACGAAAAATGTGGAAGCCATCAAATTATTTATTTGTAGAAGAAAATAGAATAATTTTGATCGGAAGATATGCGAGAGGGCAGCCTATACACAGTGTATATATAGTTTAATTATGATTATCCGTGAAGGATTCCGGAGCTGGTTAAACGTAAATTACTGTCAAGTTGAGTTTCGTTCTGGGAAATGTAGCGATTCGTTGTATTCTATATTGGACGACATTATTACTTATATTATTAAGTCTTGTTATGAGTTATACACAATTAAAATGTATTATCATATAAGAAATTTTAATTAGAATTTAATTAATGGCATGTTTAAATGTGTTGAGAATACATCTAATATGAAATTTAAATTGATTGGAATATAAGGAGAATCGAGAAAGTATGATTGGGATGCTGCAAGTGCAGAAATAGTTTATTTATGATGGGAGCGATTGGAATCTTTCGGTGAATAATTTCTGGATCGTTTAGTGGATACGCGGGGAGCCGTTGAAATGTAAACCGTCGCAAGACACTCGGAATGAATTAATGGAAAAATGCAATTGAACTCGAATAAATTATTTAAAAGGCGGACAATTAATTTTGCGCGTTTCCGAATGTTAAACAACTTGATTATTTGTACTTGTAGGGTATTTAAATGCGGAGACAAGTTCCATTCGGCTCATCATAAGTCAGTAGGAAACAGTGGGAGCCTCGCATTTGTGTGCCATTAACGTTATGAATAAAATGCGGTGCGGTGGATGTTAAATATTAGTTTTGCAGAGAGGAGATATACACACGGGCGACTCCCTCTGGTGCATTTGTACTTGTACAAACACACCACCTAATTCTTTATTTTCCTTTCGCTAAAACGTAAATTACATACTCGAAGCACACACACACACGCCAATATTCGTACGTTTGTACACACAGAAGTTAACAGATATTTATTGCTGTACTCTTACAACGGCCGATACAATGCTTGAATAATTTATAAGGTGAGATCTGACAAACACAAATTTTAAAAACTTAAGGAATGCTCCTATTTACCTACTCGAATATTTCTCTTTAAACACACACAACTTTAATCATCTTCTTGATGGATTGCGCTTTTTGTAAAAGCGCTTTAATAAATGCGGACATTACAAAAATCATTTTCTTTAGATTAAACGCGTGTGGATATATGTGTACCTATAGAGAGTGGTTGAGGTCGTTTTTTCTCTTTCATCGTTTTGTGTTTGCAGCTTTTCAGGCGGTATGCAGTTGTTTAATTGAAAAGAAATGTTACTTGTGTGTTCATGGCCACTGTTTGAATATATCACTTTGTATTTGCTCATATTTCATGTCTTTTTAGTGTCTGCATAATGCATTTGTAAAACGAATCTTATCAAACCAAATAAGAATATAGGAAATGCTTCTGTGGAAGCACTGACTAATTGTCATGTCGGCTGAAAGGGCTTTCTGTAAGTTATGTGTGTGGATGATTAGAGACGGTAAAGTGGTATGGATGCTGGAAGTAGATATCGAAGGCTGAAATGGGAGTCACCAAAGTCTGAAAGCTGCAAATAATTGCAAAAATTGTGTTATATAATAAATTTTGGACAATATATATAATAGAAAAGCTCTTGAAGAGCTTACCTTTGTTGTACACTCAAAACATTAGGTATACACACATTACATCTAATTTTAAATTCCATAATCAAACATGATCTTTTAGTTTCTTAAAATTTGTTTCAGGTCCAATTCTGATGGTAAAAAGGTCATATCGGGGAACCAGTTGTAGATAAAATTTCGATACAAAAAGCAGGTATAATTGTTAGAAAAGTGGTAGTTTTGGAAAGGTTTACATTTTTTATAAAAAAACACCTGTACGAAATAATTGGATCTCACTCCTAACTTCGACTTCAGACAAAACTTAAATAATGTACATATTTCTATCAATAATAAAGAGTTTATTTTAATAACAAAGAATATAGCCTTGTTCTATATATGTATTCGAAATGAGTAAATAAATTACGTAATATTACAGAATAATTTATTATCTTAGGTTTCAGTTTTTATCTAACCATTTACGAAATAAAATTCTTAAGGTATAGGTACATCTCAAAAGGGGTTCAGCTCTTGGAAGGTACACTAAATTTCAAATTTATAGAGGGTGTGTATCTATAAATTTCAAATAAGCTGTATATTGATATAAGACATATATGTACATATATAGGTAACAATTCCTAAATTTTGACCCAAATCCTTTGTTATCTTACAAAGTATTGTACAATATTGAACTTTGATTCCATTCCATCGATGAATTTTATTTAGGCGGAATTTTCCAGAACCTTATTTTATTTTTTAGCACCTGAACTGTGTAATACAGGCGCTTCTTTCACAGCATCATTAGCCATCTTTCAGCATCTTCCGTGTGTAGGATCACTCTGGAGCTGACATTTTACATCACCACACAGCTGGTATAGCTACTGATTAGTGAGTTCCACAGTTGTAGCATTCTAATCGTTCTCAATCATATACACACATTACACAAGATTAACAGAATTAACACTATCTTTTGAGAGTTTACTGGAAAATGCGGGCAATGCTATTAGAAATGCCGACAAAGCTGCTATTACCATATCTACGATATGTTCTATTCTTGAACGAACGCATAAAAAATGAAATATTTTGACGGTTAGTTCGTGGAACGATTTTCGGAGATAATCTTTCATTTTTCAATTGTACTATATTAAATACAGAATGATCGTTTTAATTAAGCAACAAAAATGTATATATTATGTAATATGAGAATAAAATAGAAAATTAACAAGGTTTGTTTGCATGTACCATGCAAATCTCCAAAAAAAGCACAAATACAATACAACAAAGCTGTAGGATTGCAAGAGAATTTTATTTAGAAAATTAATTATCCAATTTTTAATGTTAACATTTTTGTATAGCATGAAAAGTAGCTTGTTAACTATCAAAACAATAAAATTATTATATATTTGCGTTTCTATTTTTACGTCTTTATTAAAACACAAAAGAACAATGTACGTTATACGTTTTTTTCCTCTTAATTAATTTCTCTCTATTATAATAAGTTTGTTAAATGATTGTATTGGGTGAGTGTAAGTACAAGGAAAAAGTTGCTAATAAAAACGTGTACGGTATTATTTCAAGCAACTATTTACGTATTCAGCAGTAAAACAAAGGCCAGAATTTGACGGCAATGCGGCCACGAGGCGCGGGACCCTTTTCACTATGCTGAAACTGAATTTTAAGCAGTGAATATTTCACCCAGATGGCTGATAGCCTGTCAACCAGGCATTGCCTCGCAATTTGACAACATGATTGCAAAACCTGAAAAACAATTAACATAAAATGTATGAAACATTCAATTTGTATGATGGAATTATGGGCAATTTCGGGTCAAATGTGATCATAAATTTTTTAAGTTGTGTTCCAAAAGAGTTCGGTTGGGGTGGCTGAAAGCTTGATAATCTTATTGGGTCAAAATCAAATAACCTATTATATTATAAAGGAATAAGCTTTATTCATCATTTTGTTAACGAAAATAATTAGATTGAAAAGGAATGGTTACGTTTTTAGGGTTTCCTGATGAAAAAAGTTTCCTTGACATTTGACAACATTAGTTATGAGATGAGCTTTAAGCTGTTACTTATTTTTCGATTAAAATTTTTAAGCTAATATTTCCATTTTTGAACCTAAGGGTTTTTAAACAAGATCCTATACATATGTATAATAAATACGGAAAAACCTAAGTGCTTAATATGTTAGGTACTTAGGTAAACAAAAAAGCTCTATATTATACTTAGGTAGGTATGAGATATAGAATCTTCAGTATAGGTATTATAAGGTATAAGTATTATGAAAGGTTTATTATAAAATTGGTAAATCTATCATACCTATATTACAGAATTAATTCATTACTTTAACTAAATCTTCTGAATACATATATAATAACCTACTCGTATCGTTCTTAGAATAATTGTGACCTTTTATTAATCGAACAGCTTTATTTATTATGATGATTACCCAATACCTATTAGGCATACAGGTCAGAATTTAATTGAAATCAAATATATTTGATACTAGGTACCTGATACTTGATACTAGATATTTAATAGGTATACCTATTAAAGTTTATTATTTAGGTAATAACTAATAATTCATGATCAGTGATGTTATATGTATATTAATTGTCTACAATAGTAAGCACCCAAAAAAAGTGTAACAAAAAACGGTTTTTTTTGTTATACTTTTGATCCTTTTTAGAAAACCCGAAAAAGCTCCCATCAGATAAAATATTTACCTAATCAAATATTTCGTCATTCTTTAATTTAATCGTGTATAGCTTCTTGTGTAGGTACATAATTGTAGATTTCACACATTTATCCATCGAAAATACTGATAGGTTTTCGGTGTCTTTTGTGAGCTTTTCCCCAAAGCTCACTTGTTTCCATCGAAAATGCCAAGTGTTTTGCTCTTTTCATGTGCGGTTTGTCGCTTTTTCACTTCAAATTCAGTAAACAGCCCTGAAATGATCCCCAATAAGTCTTTGTAAGTACAAAGCGAAAGCTAAAAGCTCATATTTTCATTCCTGCTAGTAGAGTATGCTATGAAATAATGGAACCGCTGATTGGTGGAATTTTGTTACCATGGTAACGCCCCTTTATTTCTCCGGCATTATGTAGGAACTGCTCTCTCGTATAAAGTCCGCTTTAAAGTTTAGATAACTTATATAGTCAACATTTCGATTTAATTTATATAAAAAGCAGACTGGTTAATGATACTAAATAGATCTTTACAGTAATCCAGTTGGCTATTGAACTGTTTCCACTAGTTTCCATGCAACTGTGCAAAAAAGCTCACACACTTGCTGAAAGCGCAAAAGCTCTCTGCATTATTCCTATCAGATAAAGGATTTATGGGAAACCTGACATAAAATTTACACAAATTTATTAAAATAAATTTCGCAATAAACGCTAAAATGTGTACACTTGAGTCTCAACAAGCAGCCTCTTTATTTGCTTGAAAGCCGGTAAAGATTAATATCTTTAAGGGCTGCGTATTAAAAGTTAATGAGTTCGTATACAAGGCAAGAGTATTCACCTGATATTAAATTTTTAGATTCTAATAAACTCCCCGACTCTAGTTATTTATGATTTCGTGGATATAATGGAGTGGAAATTTCATCATGACGAGATGATGGCAAGAAAAACGAGGATATTTATAAGGATATGGCCAGTATGGGGCCTATTATTACAAATCCTCGGTGCAAGGCATGTGAAACGTTCTAGTTAAATGTTAACAATTGTTTATTTGCGTACAGAATTAAAATACTCTGTTGATGGCATACCAATCGCTCTCTTTCTGATAGATTTATGTCACATAAAATGCGATGTTCGACCATTCCGTCGACACTGATTTATTTATATTGCACTGGGATTCGGTTTCAATTCAATGTTTTGACTGTAAGACTGAACTTTGTCTATTTATTTGCATGTGGACTTTAATAACGACGGAATTGTCAACTCTTTTAATAAAATCCACAATAAATTACCCATAACAATAGATTTGGAATGCTCTAAACTGAATCTATATTTGCAAACACCTGCTTTATTTGATATTTAATTAACTGTGAACGACGACCGTATCACAAGGGGGCATAATACGGGAATTAATAAAATAGGATTAATCCATTGAACCCGAAAGCTCCCCCACATCACGTTATATATTCATATTATATGAGGACAAGTGTTCATCGATGGTCATTACATTAGTACCAAAGCAATAAAAACGATTTTTTTCAAGAGAGGGGACGAGTGAAAAGCTGGTAATATTTTAATTTGGACCGTCAGCAAGTGTGCAGACAAACCTTTACCCCAAAATCGTTTAATCATCCCGATCGACGTCGTCTATCTGTTGACCACATCTCATCTTATAAGAACTGGATCAGCGTTTTCTTTTACATCTGTATCTGTGGGACAGTTTGTGGTACTGTCAGAGAAGGCCTAACAAGGGTGTGCCCCCTGTGGATCACAAAAATTATTATTGATTACTGATAGTTGAAGTGGTGGCAGCCCAAGAACAGAGACTCGTGTATATATGCGATGGCTTTTGATGCTGTGTGCTCTCTTGGTTATAAAGAACGAGTTTCAGTGTGTATAAATGTTCCCACACTAATTGATTACGAAAGAATTTCAGTAATGTTTTACTAAATGCCGAATTGCCAATAAATGTATATCTAGCAATTTTTTTTTCTCCATTGCTAGCCAGAAACAATGTTGGCGGATGCACACAGTATTTGCATATATAGAGCAGGAAATGCAATATTTTATCGATTTTGCCCGTATGTTCATTGTGGATTTGCATAAAAACCGTAACTAAAATGAAAAATGTGCTGGAAACGGAAAAGTGCACCAAATCGAATCCACTTAGAGACCCAATGGTGTAATTAATTTGTACAATGTCCCGTTCCAGTGTCCTTAAAATTCCACGTTTTGTACCTGCGAGGTCGTGACCCTCCCCGTAATAAATTGTCCCCATCAAGCGCTTAACGAAAACCCATAAGTAATACACTCTCTAATTGAACCGTTCGGTTCAATCTTGCGACGAGAGCACAGCATCACGATGATTTGTTTTCGGTCTCGATTTTAGTGGAGGAGGTGATGGTGAAGGACAGCACAGTACCTCAGCGGTTGACACGTCAAGTAGCGTGAGACAAGAATTCTTTGGTTTCAGAGAGACGACCGGCGATCTCGGCATTGAATAAAAATGTACAAAAAACCATCATCCTTATCTTTACATTGTTTATCATTTATTATGGCTCAACTTGTTTTTTTATTCTTTACATTATTTCCATATCGCGCGCTGCTCTCACACAAATCATGCGAAAAAGTGTGCACTTTCTGCCGGATACCGATTTTTTTCATCTATCAAATGTCAGTATAGTTGCATTCAGCCACTGTTTTATTTCGATGTGAACTGAATGATGGACGTGTTAACACGACAATATGTAAGAGTTTGCGAGGTCCTCAAGAGCGACAGGACAGCTGCTAGAAGGAAGAAAGAAGCGACTAGACAGGCGGGCTGCTTCCGTTTACATGATTTAGTGTTCTACAAGAGCAATGTTCACATGTGTGCACTATTTGCATCCCCTACGCTGTCATGTTACGAAAAAATATTGCCCTGTTTTGACTTTTGCCTTTTATTCATTATTTGTCGCAATTCCGCCGCTATACGAGATAATTTGATGATAAAGTTTTCAACGTAGCACGGAATGGTACACACATCTACAACTTAATAAATTCACGTACAAAATTTCTAAAGATTTAACTTTAACCAAATCAACGCTAGCACATTCTTTAAGTTTTGATATTGAAACTGCGGGGATTTTCCAGTATCTACGAAGAAATTCGTCATTGCTTTTTATCGACAAATTTATGCCAGAATGCAACCTTGGATAAGGTGCCTACTTGCATATGGTGCATAAAGTCGATAAATCAATTACCGGAAAAGTAATGCACCGTTTCAGTTTTGGGACTGTTTTCGGATGCTGCATGGACCGTGAGGAATTTCTGGAGCCGTAAGTCGATTCTCGACCCATCAACAGCAGTGGCTCTTATCTCCAAGTTGGATCTGTTTCTCTTGAAATTTACCGACATCTTAAGGAATGTTTGTAAATTGGTTCTTACATGCCGGCACTACAACTCTTGCCACTATATTTATTGTGTGTCCTTTTCCCAAGATCGATTTCTATTGTTTTAAAGAATCATCTTATGTAACCCGAGACCCCAGCTGGAACCGTACGAAAATAGACAACAAATTACAGCACCACAGCAGTGCAATTATATTACCATTTATACTAGACAAACACACATAAATTATAGAATTACAAAATATTTTAATAGTTTTGTGGTGTAATTATTTCGCAATGCCCCATAAATAATTTTATGACAGTGTAATTAAATGGTGGCTTAATGAAAGGGTGTCTAGTGCATTATGAACGGCTCAATTTCACGTGATATTTAGCGGAAAATTTCTTTCCAAACGGTCCAACACGGCCACATTCTGCGAATACCGTAATTATTATTGTTTCTGGGGTGGTTTTCCGATGAGAACGACGTCAGAAACGTTGGATTAGAAGTTGAATGCAGACGAAATGTGTGAGAGATAAAAATACACAACAAAATGCATTCTGTCCCGTCTTATAAAGCGTTTTTAATCCTAAAAATACCCTCGACAGAAAGCGTTTTGTCCAAAAAGAAAAAACAAACGCGCCACTGCATGCAATACCATTAATTACAGTGATTTAACACTTTAATTGATACAGTTTTACTTAAATGGTTGAATATTTATTATCTGGCAAAACATAAATGAGCTACAAAATACTATTTCTGTAAAAAATCGTTCTGTGAACACATGCTGTGTTCGAAAAAAAAACGTCCTAAGAAGTGTGTGCTGGTTTATGGTGCGCTCTGATAAAATTATGGCCTTTGATAAATGAAAACTCATGTCCGTAAATAAATGAATTTCGAAAAAAGTCGACCTTCTGCAGACAATAAAGCACATTCTCGCATAGATTGTCGTGTAAATGTGCGGGAAAGAGTGGCAAGCGCACAGCACAAAAGCATTATATTGTTCAGCGGCGGCGGTAGCGGCGTCCGCCTCCACACTATTGATTATCGCAGCTTTGTTCCAAACTCCCAAACACTTAGTTAATTTAATAGTATAGCTTCTTGATGAAGCAAATATCTTATGTAGTAAGAACACTTCATATCGACTGTGCACTCAATTCACTCTCGCAAAACGCCTTTAACCAATGTCTAAGAATAAAAATAAACCCCCGAAAAAACGTCAAAATAAAAAATGATTTTTTATTAAAAATAGTATACACGATCGTATCAGCGGTTTATGACTGGGGAATAATTCACATTTGACGAATGTTGGGCCGTAATTATGTCGACAACTATATATAAATCACACTGTCTAATCAGAGTGTTAAGACAATTGTGGCTGAAAATAGCGCAACTCCTCCACACCCTAAAACCGTTAATATACAATGTTATTTTTTCTTGTGTAATGTCTAGAATGAGTCTAGGAATAACATTTATACTGTTGGGACGCACCACTTTTGTATTGTTTTGTTAATAGGCCCTAAGAATTTTTGTTTTCTTTTCAACCCCCGAAATGGGCCCAGAAATAGTGCACGCTGTCAGAGGTCAACTGCACACAACATTTTCTTCAGATAAATTCGATTTCAAAGCAATTTGTTTATACCTGTAATTAAATTAGATTAAGGTAGATATGCTAATGATAGTTGTACGCTTGTACGAAAAAGCCATTCCATTTCGAATCACATATAATATGTTAAATAGTCAGTATTTAAGTTAAAAACGATGTAACCGTTTTTTATTGAGTAAGTGAGTGGTAATTATTTATTTTATTGCGTGCAGTAAGCGGTCACTTATAAAATACGGTCCATATGCTGGATTTAATGCAAACATAAACACATTATTGAAACGTCTACGATTTCCTAGAGAAAGTCCGAGGTTTTGAATCCAATTAAAATCCCTCTGCCCCTATGTGCACCTTGCACCAAACCCGTTATTTAATGACGGCCGATTTTTCACAGTAACGAGCCTTAATGTTGTTACCATTTTAAAAATCAATCGCTATCAATTAGTAATTGTAACAATGCAGCGTGCGGACATTATCGGCGAATGGAAAACAAAGTAGTTTGTTTAATAAGACTGTTAAAATTCAGCAGGTGTCGGGGTATTTGTTTGGTTTTATCTTTATTAGTTCGTTTTAAATGTGGCGGCCACATTTAAACCACTGTTTTGTGTTGACAATTATTCAAGTTGATGGGGGAAACAAAGCGATACCCATTTTAATGGAAACAGTTCGAATGCCAATAACACAAGGAAAAAAGACAAGAAATAAGAAAATGGTACACTCGTTTATAATAACGATTTTGACAATAGCACATTCAACATGTGAACATGTCTCTCTTTCTCGGTTTTGTTTTTATTAATGTGCATAAATTATTTAACGGGCGGTTTATTGTACCGAAAAGTTGAAAGGGACACGTGCGACTGCACCCAATAAAATTTTCCAATAAACCGATTCTGTCAGGTCAAACGCCCTCCAGAAATGCAATAAAATCACCCGAAAGTCGTGACTTTCTGTGTATATTCAAAATAGATAATCGCATAAAAGTGTCACATAAAATCCATCATCACGACTTCAGTAGCAGCAATGTTATTATTTTGGTCCAATAATGGGACTGTCTTTTACAAATCGATAGATTGCCGCATTTCCCATAAAACTAATGACTTCACATATGGTTTCATGTGTTAATTAGGTCGTCGCTTTCTCATATTCAGAGGGCTCATCCTGTGAGCGTTTTGGTGTTTTACCTTGTGTCGGCATGTGGCCCACACTTGCACCCCCAGCGCCAATCTGTGGGGGCGTTCCACTTGAACCATTAATCTTGGTGCCAATAAACGTAAATCAAAAATCGGATACCCTGTCGGAAATCGGCACAGCCACTGATCACATCATTTAATTAATGAATTTTACCATAAACATACCTGGTAATTGTTTACATACCTGTCAGCGGCTTAGCGGACCGTTACACACAAACACAATACCGATTTAGGTGTAAAATAGGTGTTGTCCGGATCAAAATAAAACAGCAACATATATAATATTCGAATAAATTTAATACTTAACATCAGACTCTTGTTATAGCAATTAATTAGACATTTCTCAAAAAATCTGATACACAGTATATAAGTTATAAGGAACATTTATTTAAAATAAACGTTGAATTTTTCATATATATAAAATGTCTCTATCATTTCGCTTTTTAAGAGAACGCCGTCCAGTTCAATTTATTTTTTAAATTAAAGTTTGTACTCTCATTTTCATATATTACACTTAATAAAAATCACGATTCATTCACTGTTTTAACTAAAAAAAATCGTCCCTTTCACGGTGCGACGTTGTCGGAGATCCTAGAACCAATATAAATCCTTGGAGGAGTCCTGCACTTGGGCCTCGAGACCTGCGAAAATGAAAACACATTTTAAATGCGAATACACATAGTGCGAAGAGACGGGGAGCGTTTTTGCTGCACCGTCGGCGACACACAGACCAGTTGCGGTCAATTTTTTCCCCACAAAATGCACATGTCTACAAGTCCGATAAGTGGTCACGAAGGTATAATTACACCCCGTTGCGATTTCCTCAATGCAACATTATCAAATTACTCTATCTACTTGTGGAAAATACACTCGAAATGTGTCTGCCATATTGCAGAGTATATAATCGCCGTTGTGGCGGTGTGTGCGGCGATTCTGCAACAAACGAGGGCGAGACAGTGGGTTGGTCAATAAGCGTTTTGCTCTCCATTGGTCACCACGTTGGTCAAACGAGTTATTGATTTTGTTTTTCGTGCTGCTGCGTCCAGCAGGATTCGCATCCTGCCTCTTTTCGCATTTCAAAGAACTACTCTCTATTATAATTACGTCTATTTGTCCACTTTTTCATTCGCAAATCTCGCATATTGCTTCCAAGAAACTGTACACAGAGACGGATCTACGTTTTGTTTCGATTTTTTTTACTCACCTGACATCGTGGGATAAGAGGAATAGGGCGACTCTATGGAGGGATGTTGCCAGTCCATCGCTTTGCAGGGTGCATGGGAGCCCATATGAAGCCGGGATCCGGGCAACAGAAGACCGCCGTATTGGGCGGCCATGTTATGGTGATGGTAATCGTGCACGGCACGATGGTGCTGACTGTATTGGTACCAGGCGTCGCCTGGATGGTAGTGTTCGGAGTAGAGGTCGGCGGCGGAGGCGCCATGGTGGCCACCGCCGCCCGTTGCCCCACCATAATGTTGACTGTTCCAAAACGAAGGCGGAAAATTTCGCGCCGACATTGGACTACTCTCTGTTGGAGAAGAAAATAAATCGATTCAATTTATATTATTGGCATTATGTCAACAATTTCAACAATTCTAGCCATTTGTCAAATTACAGAATCAACCATTATATTGTTACAATTAACGATTTTAAGAATTTCAAATATTTCTTTACATTATTAGTACATACATAAATTAATTAAAATTATTTTCAGTTCTAGTAAATGTGTGTATATTTGTTATGATAAGTCGTTGAGTTGAGTACCTATATATAAAAAACTAATAAGTCTACCAGCAGTTTGAAGTGTGTTAATATGCAAATTCAACAGCAGCATATTGCCTTTTTGTTTTTCTACAGTTCAATCGGTTAGAAACGGATGATAAGAAATTGTTTGAAGCTCGGTATTATAAATTCACCCACTGCATAATATTCGCGTAATTATTCTAATGATTAATAGACCGTCTAATGCATTATTAATTAGGCTCGTAATTTATTACGTAATGGTAATAAGTTTGATTATCACAATAATTGTATAGTAAAACTATTAAAATTTAATTATATACTTATTCAATATGTTTTTTAAAATTGTGCGGTATTAGTTTTTCATGTGTTTGTTTCTTATAATAGTTTAGATTTTTTTGAAATTATAGTTAATAGGTGTGCTTGTTTCATTGAAATGCAAGTATTTTCAAAAAAATATAATAGATAATATAGCACCGGGTGTTGGGACGTTTTTTCTTTGTAGTTCAGCAAAAAAATCTAATAAAACATGCATGTCTTCAATTAGAGGCGACATTAAAATAATCGATTTAAAGAAAAATGCCCACTTAGCGGTCTCCGTTTCTTTCACATATTGTATGGCCTGATATCGCTCTTTTCGTGAATATACGAGAGATGCGGTCCAATTTATCATTGAGACATTCCCATATACACGGACAAGATAGAGGAGCGCTTCTTATTATCATAGTATTTAGTGGTGTGTTTATTATTAAAATAAAACCAAGAGAAGGTAGAAAAGTGATGGTGTTGCACCATTCGGTATTATGGTCTCTGTGGCCTTTTCGAGGTCCCCGATAGCCATCTCGACTGTTCCGTCTAGCGACCAAATATTTTTCAATTCTGATGGATTTATGAAAGTAATTACGGTAGTGAAATGACATAAATAACAAATGATTTATTGTGGAAAAGGTTGTTTCTCTGTTTGGGCCCATATGTGTGTGTGTGGTGAGGTTTGTTGGTTTTTCGTCTCTCCACTGGGACCTTTTATTTAATAATTAATGATCGTTCTGAAAACAACCACAAAACGTGTACATCGTTCTCTCTATATTCATATCTGAGCTTTTCGCTCAATCTTGCGGCTGTTGGTGCCAATTTTTCTGGTCCAATTAGGGCTACGGATCGGATCGTGTCAAAAAATTCCATCCACCGTCGGATTCTAGAGAAATTTAAACGTTTTATATATATATACGCCGAATTAAAAAAAAAAGACATACACACACAACAGAAAGAGAATCCAGAATACACATCGGTGATTTATATAAAATGGTATCTGATTATTTTTTATTTCTGTATGTTAACTTTAGTTTTATATTGTCGATTATCCTCTTTGAATTTCGCCGGCCTGTTTTAACTATATGTGTTTGTTTATATATTGGGCTCCTGATTCCCACACTCGGACAACTAGAAGATGTTCTTAGTCCGGTGATAAATGTCCCCGTTTTACACCGCTCACAAAATAACTATTAATTGACGACCCTTGAATCTGGTGTCCGTTCTTTGCGCTCCGCTTTCGGTCTAATAAATCGGTTATTGACTACAATTTTCATATCACATCAATTACAACCGAAAACGTACAATTTATATGCGCACAAAAACGCCAACATTATAATTGCATAAAATTGCTTTATGAGAAATGGAATTTATGTCCTTCTGTCAACTATAACCATATTCCAATGCAATTACTGTAATTGCTAGTTATTATTTATTTGTCTTATCATTTGAGCAAAAATTCAAACCCTAATACGAATATACACCTGTTCGCTGTCCAGCCTCTATCTCTGGACCTATTAATTGTCCGTCGAAAGCGATAATTTTTCATCGATAAAGATCGATTCGTTAATTCCACTCAAAACGGCCATTATCGATAACATTACTCCAATTTCCTGTGTAAATCACTACAAGAACTCGTTCTTCTTTTGAATTATTAATAAAGCTCACCTTTCGAATGGGTGGCAGTTTTGTCTAAAGCTCTAGAAAAGTGCTCATCAACTACGGAGGCCGCATCGCCTTGGTAATGTGTGAAGACGACACAATTTGCCGAAACGTATTGTGCCCGTGAACTGCCCGCCTCTTGGGAATCGTCGTCCTCCACCGCCTGTTGAGGATCTGTAAAAATTTGGTCTTGTTAATGACGAAAATAAGCATAGACACTACTGATTAATTAGTACATTTTAAAGTGATTTTTCATTTAGATAAGAACACACGCTGCTACAGCATAACAAGTATTATAAACAAACTAATTAAATGCTGAATTTATTTGTATAAATTGTAATTAAGAGTACGCTGTTCTCTTCACTTTTATATCCATTGTTAGCCATATGGATCCGTTTTTAACATAATATTTTACAACATTTTTCATTACGTCCATATGTTAATGAGTGCGAGCACACGTAACTGTGAACATTTTTCTACTAATCAACGCAATTTGGATTGGTTTAATTATGTTTAGGGCCGCGGGATTTCCACGAACGGCGTCGGAAAGGTTGAGTTGGAGGAGCTTAATTTTGGTGGCCTAGAGGAAATTTTCTAGATAAAAAGTGCGAGATAGCAAATTAACAGCTGCTTATAGACAAGTTGTTTAATAAATATTTATTTAATATGCTAACAGTAGTGATCCGCAACCCAACTGCTGTATAGAAAAATGATAAAGTGTGCATTTTGGGAAACCGGGAACGGCATTTCTCTCTGCATCCTTCTGTCTTGTGTAATAAATAATAAATTTTCCACATCATATTAAAGTAGGCAACTCTATTAAATACCCATTTAACAACTACATTTTACGGTTGTCATAGCGGTTAGTAACCGAAAACTTGTCTCTCAACTTACATATTAGATTCCAAGTCATAATCTACGCGATTTTATTATCATCTCATCATCATATAAATTTAATTAATCAATATATATAAGCCACCATCACACTACATAAAAGTCAAGAAGCTATAAACTTGTAATTATAAATTTGTAATAATTTTACGGTTAATCTTGTTTGTCTATAATATTCGGCTGTGTGTGCACTGTTAAGAGAGAGTCTTAAAATTCAATTTTAAAAGGAAGACGAAACTGGCATTTTGTGGACATTTATCGTTGTTTATGAACGGTCGGCATCTAAACTCTTGTCAACATCGTTTCATCTACAATAAATCTTAATACATAAAATAATAATTTATACATTTGTACATTAACAAAGCAAAGTGCACGAAAGGAACGCTTTTTTATTGTTCCTTTTTAATTACATTTGTTTAGAAAATTAATTAACAAATAATAGTCACAGTGACGGTCGCTCTTTTTTATATTTCTCTCTACAAACAAAAATATTGATGTCAGTCGAGTTTAATTATGTGAAATCATTTACAATAAACTAATTTATTTAACAAAAACCCAAAAACAAACCGAAAAACAAGGCTTTTTGCTCATTCATATATTATGATTAATAATTCACCGCGATAATTGGGACACTGAAATTTGCAGTAAAATGACGCAAATCCTAAAGTACAACGCTCTAAAAGGGGTCAGAACTCAGAAAAAAGGCAGCGATTAAATCTTGGCTAATTAACCGTTTCTCGAAAAACACAGAAAAAACAATTTTAAAACCGAAACCATTATGATAATCGTCCGTCCCTGTACGCTCATATATGAAATTTAAAATGCAATTTCAAGAAATCAATCTGCTGAAATAAGACCGTCGATACCGGGAATTAAGCCACGTTTAGGTATTAAACATACACACAGACACACCATCTCTTTTTGATGAACATTTCAGTTGCTGATGCCGGAACAAAAAGTACCGCGCGCCATTCTGACGAGATGATGGTGTTCTTGTTTTCTAAAGTATTCCTCATGCAACTCGTTCCGAAGGTTAAACTTATCGTGCAACTTTTTCTCTTCACTCGCACATTTTTCGTTCTGTTTAACTAATTAGCGTTTTGGGATTTGGGAATGTGTCTTTGTAATAGTCATAGAATAAGACCAGCTCCTTTGGGACACCACAAACTATTTTATTTTATCTAATTGAATTGTTACTCATCTCACCCTCTGTGCTACTCCTGCCGTGCAAACTGCAGTCCTCCTCTTTGCCGACCCGCAGTGGACTCGTGGGGGATGCACCACCCGTTGAGCTAACCGATCCGCCGGAACTGTGCGCGGATCCTTGCAGGTAAAGGGGATGCGAATGGCCCGTGACGGAGGGGTGAGTTTCGCCAAGTCCTCCAACACCGCCTGGAACTGTGGTGCCACTAGATCCAGGCTGAGAGAGTGAATGAGCATCTTGGAGCCGTTGCACATTGAACTGCAAAGAGAAAAACAAAAATCACTACCAAATTTGACGATTTGGGCCACAGAAGTCGCACTTGTTCACCGTATTTGCATTGGTAGGCCGTTATATACGCAATTATGGCGCTCTTTACTTGGAAGCGAAATTGTTACGTTACTTCTACCAGGAATGAATTCCTATTTTGAGAGTGACATGACAATAATCGCAATTGCTGAGTCTCTAATACAGTTGGAATTGTTTTTTTAGCCCCACCGACCCACGACCGATCCGATATGGGTTTCAGACAGTACGATACATCAAAGTTATGGTTGATGTCTCCGGTTAGATTATGTTCAACGTCTTATTATATTTGTAGGAGTGACAGGTACAATTTAATAAAACATCAAACTCGACCCCTGCGATCTTCGAGTTATTAAGAAGGTGTTAGTTAAGAAGGAGGTTTTTAATGGCATTAAAAACATACACCGGATATAACACTAACGAGATGTGGATTCTGGCCATCGTAATATACACCTAGCCAGTGCAGTCTTTTAATCCGCTTAGATAGCGAGTCTCGCTTTAATTGGAATTGATGAGATTTCTTTTAATTATTTTATACTTGATTTACTAATAGTAACAATGCAATCATCGGGGCATAAATTACCATTCAACTTTATTTATAGGCAGTGCTATGTGCAATTCTATGTCGTTAGATGCTCACTTAATCGTCTTGAAACACATTTTCAGTTCTGACCATAAAATTCTAATTATTTCTACGACCATTTACCATATGTGGGTATAAAATTGCTATGATGAGACACTTGCCCAACTGAATGATTACGAATAACGTAGGTGTGAAATTACACTTTCAATTGATATTTTGTTGATATTAATATCATACAACAGCCGATTAGGTATATTGGCCAGAAGTTGTAAAATGTCAAATGTATGGGATCCAAATTGAATATGAAAAGTGAAAACCACTTTGCCGGCCACCATAAAATCTCTAAATTATTACCAAGATTGAAATTTATTTAAAACTAATGTCCACTAATAGTATGAATATCGTGTGTGTGTGTTAGTATTTTCATTTAAAATTAATTTTCCCACTAATAAATTAGATTTGTGTGTTTTGTTTAAAAAATGATGTAATTTATAATTTTTAATTACATGTGACCATGGAGAGTTGATGATTGCTAAAGGTTAATGAAATACTGACGAAAATACTGTTAAAATCCTCTTATTTATGGGCAAAAGCGCTTAAAGCGACAATTTCTAACGCATGTAACGAGCGAATGTCGCTATACACGGCGCGGCGGTGGTTGCATTTAAAATGCTTTGCTCTTTGCCAAAGCCAGTACACAAGAAGAAGAGGACTGTCCAATGTGGTATGATACGGTCGGCCTTGTCAAAGCATTCCGCGGCGCCGAACACAACTCGCTTCCCGGACTTCTAATTTCAACAAGTGACTTGTTTTTGTTGCCAGTCTATTCATCACGATCCAGCTGGACCAGCTCTCTCTCTCGCTGGCTACAAATGAAACCGAAATGTTAAGAAGAAAAAAGTCACCAATCGCCGATTACCCTCCATATAATACACCGGCACATGCAATACAAAACACACAACAACCACACGATGGAATTCTATAAGGTCAAATACAAAGCTCCATAATTTCCCATAACACTGCGGCAAACGGGGGCTTTAGAAGAGCAAAGCGCGCTTTATCATTGTTGATGATGGGAAACTGTGCCAAATTCTTCTGTGGCGAGGAAAGAGTTATTCGTCGGGTGGTTTTTTATTGGGCGATAGTTTTACGTATTGCCATCGAGGACTGTGTGGGAAATCGATAGGAATTTTCGGGTAAAACAAGTTGTAGGTATACCAACAATAGAGTTGGTGCTATATTTCGGATGGTGAATTTTTGACAAGAATCGGAGAAGATGCAGCGCATCGATCCTCAATTACGGAACGATACGCGTTTTGTTGATGTTGTGACATGCAAGGAATTTACAACATTAATTTAATTTAAAATTGTTTAAATATTTCATGAAATCATCTAAAAGAGACACCAACTAATTATATTGTATATCTATCGTCCAATCGTCATTAAATCTCATTAGTCACGAGTGATTTTCCTTCAAAAGCCAATTAAAACAATATCATCTATCATCTAAGACGAGAGAAGTATTTGATCATTTTGTTTGGATAAAAATGTGCCGACAAACGATCTAACAAACTGGTAAAATGGACTAAATTAATTCGCAATATTCGATTAAAACGGTTTATAGTTATTTTCAGCATAAATTAATAGACAGTAAAACACAAGTTAACACTCTAAAATCAAATTCATGTTTTGCCTTGAGGACCGTGTCAACACATCTCGAAAAACAGCTTCCATTATGGACCGACAATTAACAGATTATCGAAAAGTATGTAATTTCGTGAAAATTCAACTCTTACGTAACCACCAAGAATTTCCCACGTTCAGTTTTATGTAAATCGTTTCTTGTTGTTTTTTGTACTGTAGCATCGTCATCGTTTTTCTTGTATGGTTGAAAGGTTGACCAAACAGTCGATTTTTATTTGTGTGAACACATCAAAAGTAAGAGCCGAACGGTGTTAGACCAAGAACCGGCTATACGCTATAGAGATAATTCGTCGAGATATACACAGTCGAATGTGAATTCGATTTGTTTGGAAAAAAACCGCTTAAAGAATAATAGAAATGCACACATGACGACAAGTTCGAGTACATTGAGATGAGGATGCTTGGATAATCCGAAAAATGTGATGGGATCAGTGAAGAGGGCAGGCACGCGCCTCTTGCCGGAAGCACAACAAACTCTCTTGTCAAAATGTTTATCTTCACAACTCAAAATGCTATTTTCCTTCGTATTTGTGTTTGTGTTGCGGTCAGTAACACCTCATTAGGCTACTGTCTTCCCGTATCTTTTCAAATATATAAAAGGCAATTGCAAACCGTACACACAGGTGTCAATTCTAATTAAAATACCTATAATGATCAGATATAATGTTTCGATATTAATACCTAAAGTATGATGGCTATTAAAGAAAAATTGTACCTATATTTACGTTACATGTCACTATTTTAATCACAAATGACACATTTCGAAAACAAATTGTTCGCTCATTATATACCACAACTCATAATATTCATAATTCAATTTGAAAAATAAATGTTTTAAAATCGTTTGGAATTTGTAAACAAAACGTCGGTATAAACATATCTAGTAATAATAAATTATTTACATTAAACTAAACAGAATGTTTGCATGTTGTAATAATATAACGAAAATGATTAAAATTGCGCGTTTTTTTGCTAAGAACAAATCTACATTTGTAGAGCTTAAAGAGAGTTGTTGGTTCGAATTCTGAGTAGAATTGTGAAAAGTTAATATGTATGTACTTTTTTCCGATTTCAATCAATACTGTCGCAATTTTTTTGAATGATTAATTACTTTTCTCTAATATCTAAATTTGGAATAGAATATCACTTGCCCAATAGAACGCAATAAAAACGCGTCTAACTTCTTGGTAACCTGTAAGTATTAGATATTTTTTTGCTCAAAGAATGTTCAGCTTTTTTCTTAGTTCTTATGTTCCGCAAAACCGTGTTTGGAATTCCATTTTTTCGGGCCACAAACTGGCCTGTTTACACTTACACGGTCATACTGATGTGCAGCCCCAAATGGGGAACTAAACGGTCCAGTTCTGGGCACTGGATGAGCCGACACTGGCGGTGCTGCTCCGGCCCTCTGATACAAGTACGGATAATATGCTTGGTACATAACTTCAGAACAACTCATTATATACATATACACATTGCAAGAACAATTCTATATCACTAATTTATTGCACTGTTAAAATGTTGCCGATCAAAGCCAACCGAGTTGGAAGATTGTGACAATCCGTCGCTAGATTCGATATATCACAATGGCAAACACTGTTACTTGCCGATCTCGCATTATTATAAGGGAGCCGCTCTTAACACGTTCCGTTTACTTTTGACACCATGGTGCTAGTGGAACCCGCACACACCGTTGGTCCGACAACATAATCCACATCCACTTTGTCTATATCACAAAATTTTGATACGCGTTTATCCTGCTATGGATCCGGTTATCCGTTCGTCTCTCTTTTATGTTCACTAAACGATACACAGTCGTCGACTAACTCCCATTCCTTTGTAAAAATTCCTAACCCTAGCAATTTGTGGAGGACTCCGCCCCATTTGTGTGTTACATCAATGAATGTGTCCAGATCCGCCCACAATTTCGTTTTGATTATAGCATTCCTATGTGATGGGGCCAATGGGCTGGTGCGTTCAGATGGGTTTGGGCCAATCTCTTGATGGTATTTACACTGGTATGCAGTGCCGCCTAACTCCCGTTTTATATCAAATAATAGTTGCATTGGGGTCGTATGGAGGCCATACGAAATTATAGCACTGAAATTGCTCTCTTCCACCACCCAACCGTCGATAATTCATTCGCACTTTTTTGAAATGGATGGCAGTACGCAGTACTGACGGTGCTGGGTTTTTCGATTACCCAGTATAATGAGAAGAGAAAATTTTCGTTAATGTGGTGTTAAGAAGGTTTTGGTATTGTAAAGATCTATTGGGGGATTGAGGATTCATCTGTCTTTCTTAATTCAGAATTAAAGAAGAATTTCTTCCAAGGATATTTGATGTTCAACACAGATTGTATTGTTCTTTAAGGGGAGTTTTCTTTTTCTTTAGGTGACAATTCCAAGAACTTTTATTCTTTTCACGTAATTATCTAGCTATTCATGTAAAAAGCGTCAATTATATCTACATATAGGCCTTTATTTAAAAACCATTTTAATACGAGAAAATTTTTAATAATTACTGCCTTTAGGTACTCTAAGAACGGGATCCTAATATTTCATCTTTTGTAATTTATCTAATAATAAATTTTTCTGCTTTTTACGGATGCAATTATTCGTTGACAATAACAGTAGCTTCTGCCATATCCAGAAGTTCCAACTTTAACAAATTATGAAAAGGGTGTTAACAATATCTTATACATCAATAAATTAAAACAATCTTCTAAGTTAAAATTTTCCTGAACAGTTATTCACATTTGAACCATAATTAAAATATAACCAATAAACATTATACACCTGTAAGTGTATAGATTTACAAATCATGGTTAATAAGACAGGAGGTTATACATGGATATATAAGTTCAGGAGATCAGAGGTCAAAAAGGCATGGTTTAGGTTGAATATCGTACTTTTTAAAAATTTAATACAAGTTATAACTTTAAAGAGAGGAAACAGAAAACGACCATCTATGCTTTGAAGAACGAACTGAAAGGATATACGCTTGTGAAAATTACACAAAGATGTCGCTAAATTTACTAGAAAAATTGAATTTATTGCTTTTTTCTTTACAAGGTGTAAAATTTTTGCATTTTTCTCGAAAACGGTTAGTTGTATGAAAAAAATACAAGAGGACAAAAAGTTTCTAAATACAATAAGCTATGAAATGATGCTATCATATTAAAAATTGAACCACTCCACTGCAAATGCACAATTGTTAAAAAAGGAATTCTTTTCTACTCCGATGGCCTATATCACCTTTAAGAAGCCTTTGTTATATGGTTTTTCTGACTCAGTATAATGAGGAGGATCTAACGAACATCATAACGAAATTGTGGAAAAATTAATGGCAAAAGAAAAAATGTACTTTATTAATTATTCCAAATAAATGGGATGAATATCTTTCATTGACAGCTTGGTACGGCATAATGGGCACTTATGAGCCGTTCTAATACATTTCTGGATACAGCTTTTACAAAACAAATGACCACATTTAGTAGACATACGGGTTTTCTTGTTCGTCAGATGTACGAAGCAAACTGCACATTCTGGAACTTTTATATGCGGACTCGTTACTTCTTCTTTATCAGGTTCAGGTGTTAGTTCCTCAAGCCATTTATTTACATCATTAATCAAATCTTTAGCTTCTTTTAAATTACTTTCAAAACTGCAATAACCAAAACGTTTGAATAAATATTAGATTTCTTTTAAAAACAGGGAACTTACTTATTAATTTGCTCTTGTACATTGCAGTTAGATGGTATTGTATCATCCAAAACAGTAACATCTGTTGAATCAGCATCTCCAATGTTTTGATCGCTACTTGATCCAGGTTTTGGGCTAGTGAGATCAATTACAACAACATCGTCAGAATTATCTGAAGAATCATTTAAAACGATATTGTTATCATCCGAAGTATAAGCTTGGAATTCTTTATCCATCTTCTGCATATCAAGTTTTAGTCGTTTTTCAATGTATCTCTGGACCTATTGGACAAACTGTGTGTAAACTTTGTTGCTCGTTGGGAATATTCTCTATTCTCACCTCAATATCTGGATCATAATCACTATCAATGGTATATTGTTCAGGTTCTACAGTACTTTTCGTTTTTTGTGTGTGCTTTCGAGGTGCCGGTGTTGATGTATTTCGAGATTTTTTCGCCCTTTTGGGACTTCTCTCATTTTCTTCCGAATCCGAATGATCTTCTATATAGCTTGCAGAAGACAAAAAGATTTGATCCCTTGCTTTACGTTTTGATTCTCTAGGAACGACTTTCATTGCACTTTTTTACAATATTTCTTTTCTGTAACGGTTTTCGGAAATATGTCAACTGTCGTTTTGTGTCAAGGACTCCGGACTCCTATATTGTAAAGTTTGCTCAGTTCGAATCAAGTATTGTCAAGTGGTCCCATCTATAAGGAAAGTAATATACTTTTCAACAGGCATCTATAACCCAGCGCCTTCGCCTATATTTGAAAACCGTTTTCATAGTACCTACCTACTAAAATGAAAAGCATATCAAGTTATATTTATTTTCTGATAAATTGCTCATTATACAAACGTATATACGAGTGTTCTTTATTTTTAAATGAGGAGATTTTCATTAATGAACTAGCAATTAAGTGAAAATTGTAGCGTATAAAAACAAAGATAAATCCATTTAAAAATAAATCACCAAACATTTTATAACAACACAA
Source organism: Silvanus unidentatus (assembly GCA_963930825.1). Taxonomy (NCBI): domain Eukaryota; kingdom Metazoa; phylum Arthropoda; class Insecta; order Coleoptera; family Silvanidae; genus Silvanus; species Silvanus unidentatus. Next base: position 5,947,224 of record OZ005758.1, read on the forward strand.
ATATTTTTTTATTTTTTCCGAAATGTGTTTATCAGTAGCTACACACATGTTCTTCGACGAATCCTGGTTATATTTAGCGAACAGAAACAAATAAAATAACATTCCACAATAGTGCAATACCTAAAGTTGTTCTTTATTGAATTACAAACGGCACGAAAAGAGCGCTCTTTTATCAAATTAGGAACGATTCATTAGATAGCAATCTAGAAAAGCCTTCGAACAACAACATGCTGATTACTAAGCGATATTTTTGAATTTATGTGCACGAAAACATACGTTTATCTTCATTGTTTAAGTTGTCCAAAGTTAACAATCGTAAAAGTAGCGAGCGTAGGTTTTGCAAAAAATAGAAAAATACTTAAAAATCGCTCAATATTTTCTAAATTTAATACGCAACATTTCCACATTGTTAATGTTATTCTAACCATATTTAGATCCCCCTCATAAAACGAGTAAAACAACCAGCTAAAAGGTATTTTTAATTTTCCATTTTGCTTTAGCGAATTATTTCAGCCATCAAGGCTTTATAAACTGAAATAAAACATTTTATCACCTAATAATTATGAACACATTTTTCTCCTCAATTGAAGAATTCATCGTTGTGCGTGCCAAAAACCCATCCGAAATCGAAAAGTGCACTTTAGAACAGCAAAAAGAACGAAAACCATTCCTTTGGACCGCACACATAACATGCTTGTGCATATGATTTATCCCTCTTATAAATATTATAAATGAAAATATTTTTATGTTTATGTTAAATATACGATGTAAAGTGTATTTATATTCGTGTATTTACATCTCAAGAGTGACTCAATTACATGTATTTTTTTGAGCGCCAGATTAATTCGCTCATCGTCAAGTGTTTTTCTCTCACTTGACCCTGAAAATGTTAAATTTACAGGTGACATATTACAAGGTGTCAAAATTACATAAAACCTAAACGAATCATGTGCCTTACTCACACCTGCTGCGCAATTTTAAAAAAATGCACAATAAAATTGTCCAAGAATCCTTCTAAAAATCAAAATTTATCACAACTTAGTATTTAGGCCAGAAATAAACCAAATGCATTTTCCCCCCATAAAGCACTCTTTCTGTTGACATTCCGCACTTTCAGCACCAACAATAAACGCACCTGCCAACTGTGCAAAAGTAGGTAAAAATAATTTTTATATTGCGCTATTAACAGTGAGTCATAAAATTCAAGCAAATTTGCCGTTTTCCCCCCGAAAACAACAACGCTTCGATTGATATTATTTATCGGTCTATTTTCGTTTAGCGCACGGTCTCTTCATTCATTATTAATTTGAGGTCATCGTCTCGTAAAAATACCCAACCGCTTGTTTATGCCCTCCAAAAGGATAGAAACGTGTGTCCCATACATTCTTGACCCCATTCCGATCAAGAAAATAGAAAAATCTTTGATATTCATGGGGCAACTTTTGCGCTCCAACATTGTCCGAAGTGCGCGAAGAATGCATGCATTTTACGCAATTATGAGCGCTAATTTTAGCATCGTCAGGTGAAATAAACACAATAAAAAGAAACAAAGAACTTGGCTGTGAGGAGCGCTTCATTCTCGAATTGAAATAGAGCGCGATTTCCCACAATTTCCCAAAGAATGATTAGGTAATAGCCCAATGAAAGAGACATTGAAGCAGGCTAATACTGATTGATACAACCAGATGAACAGATAGTCAGATATAGTGAACATTTCAGAATGTGAAATGCATGCGTCAAAATATTGATAGAATGCTGCGTTTATACAAATATTTGGCTGTGGAATGCGGCCGATTAGCGCATGTGTTGAATATGTTTAGCAAAACGTTTAAAACGGCAGGTAAATACTGAGAGATTCTTATTATGAATCAGTTTTGTTTTGTTGGCAGTCGTTCGAGGATTTGCGTTAAAAAACACATTTTTTCAAATTGTGCGAAGTTATGGAGATCATGAAGACCTGCACTCCTTTCCAGTTGTGTCGAAGTGTTAAGGATATCTTCACCGACAGCGAAGAGATTAGCGCATGGTAAGTGAAAATTTACCAACTGTTAAGTCTAGTGGACAATAAAGTGTTGTCTTCAGTGATCTCTTCACCCAAACACCCGGAATTTCGAAGATCACAGACAATCTTCTTCTTTGTGCTGCTGTGGATGTCAAACCAGACATCCTTCGCAAATTGGATGTCACCTGTGTGGTAAATGCGGCCATCGAGCTTCCAGACACCCCCTTACCAGCCGAAGATACGCTTTATAGAAGAATTGCAGTCCATGACAGTCGCCAATCTGATATTTCCGCTAATTTCGATGAAGTTGCGGATCTGATAGAAAAAGTGAGTAAAGTGCGCATTTTTGGGCGGCACTGAATCCTACTGAATTCTTGATCTTTTCGCACACTTGCTAAAATATGAGTATTTTGACTTGAGACACTCCAGTATTTTTATCGAAATCCCCAAACATATAAACAGACGGTATGAATCATTTTTCGGGCGCCTCTTATACAGGAAACAGTTATTAAAAATTATATAAATCGATATATGTATAGGTATACCAGCAAGTCCATAGATCCTTGAACTTACGCTATAAATGTATACAGTGAAATCTGTTTTCGATTTGAAGCCATTCAATCATCTGCACCAAATGTTCGCGTATTCCAGATAAATCTTTGTTTTAATTACGAAATGGAATGCAACTTGTTAAAATACCAACTGAAATCAAAAATAGAATACCCGTTATGAATCATGTGTGGCATTCTATTTTTACAATTGCAACTATGCCTCCAAACGTTCATTCTTTATCGACGATTTTCGATATAAAAAATGCGAAGAGAAATTGTTTACGTTCCGGAAATAATCATGTAATTTATAGAGGAGCGCAATTTTTCATCTGCTATTTTTTTGCCAGCCGTCCAACTGTTGTTCTCATTGATTTATATCGAATTATTCTCTGAAAATATTAAGGTAAATATCTGAAGTAAAGTATTACATACCAACAGGAGCGCTGCTCGATGGAGCCCCATCGAAAATAGAACGAATTAAAATTCCTCAGCTGAATGAATTTGCCCGATTTTTAGTAAATAAACTCCGATAAATAGTCGGCGAATAAAATTTCGTTGTGATTTCGCAATCGTGTGTTGTTTGGCATCGGGCCGAGTCCTGAGAATTCCTTTAAAATCGAAATAAAACCGTCGGTTATTTACCTGGAGAAATTATGTGCGTGTGCGAATTGATTGACTTTCGTCAAAAGTTGATTGCGTCTTCCATGACGCAATGGAGAATACATCACACTTTGTGGTAAAGAAATAAATCTTGTTGTTTGCAGGTTGCCAATGAAGGTGGGCGTACATTGGTTCATTGTATGGCGGGAATTAGTCGATCTGCGACACTTTGTATCGCTTATTTAATGAAACACAAGCAGATGTGTCTGAGGAAGGCGATTCTGCATGTGAGACAGAGACGGTCCCAAATCATGCCCAATCCGGGCTTCTTTCACCAGCTAATCGAATATGAGAACCGACTATTTGGTCATACCAGCGTGAAGATGGTGTTTAACGAACTCTTTCACATGGAGATGCCTGATATCTACGACAAATTTTACAGGAAACACACGAAGCGGTACATGAGGGAGATTTTCTGAACGTAAATCTACTTTGGCCATCGTTCGTTGTATTTGTGGGACCAAAATGAGTGTGGCGAATAATCGTTTGTCTTTGTCTTGTAGATTAACTCTTTTATGTAACATTTTTTTAATTAAATACATATTTTTTTAACACACGTCGATTTTATTGTCGGCTTCCTTGTTTGATTGACTTTGATCGATGGGTTTGTCATCGGTTGCCCAGGATTGTAAGTCACTGGATGCTAATAGGGCGTATAAAATGCTTCCAACAATGTAAACGCCGCTTGCTATTAGGAAGACAGTCCTCCACTCGTCAGTGGTGCCGTTTTTCACGATATAACCGGTTAAAATAGGGCTGATTATTCCAGAAAGAGTTGCGAAGGTGTTGTTTAAACCCATGAGGATGCTGGCGTACTGCGGGGCTAGATCTAAAGGGTTAACACTAGAAAGAAAAACAGATTAAAAAAATATTGGGAGTTTTGGTTTATTGACGAACCCAAAACCAATCCAAGCGACTCCTGTGGCAGCAACTGCGAATGTAAGACACACGATTTTCGCAATTGGAGATGAGGCCATGGCGGTAGCAACCATGAAAGCAGCTGCAACGAGGAACGCTCCACAGTTGAATAATTTACGCATGTGAACGATTTTCATTAAACCCTTTATTTTGATGTGGTCTGCAATTCGGCCTGCAATTTGCATGGCAATTGGCATGCATAAATAGGGGATTGCAGTGATGAATCCCACGGTGTTCAAACTGTAATCGGTGACATCTTATAAAAAATAAAATTTGCATTTTGTACGCTTGTGTTATTTTCCATGTTTACCGTTTAAAAATGTGGGTAATTCGGTTAACATAGTGTAGTTTCCCCATCCATAAGTTGATAACGAGATTGTGACCGCCCAAACAGGAACGGATTTCAATATTTTCACCCATGGAATTTTGGCAATCGGTCGATCATCCGCTCTCTTCAATGATTTTGTTATGTATTCAAGCTCTTTGTCGCTGATATGCTTATCTTGTTCCGGACTGGAGGAAATTATTAGCCACCAAAGGATCGTCCAGCAGATACCAAAACTGCCGAAGAAGTAAAAGATCCATCGCCAGCCGAAAGCGTCCGCTAGAAGAGCGCTTGCGGGCATAGATACCACAGTGCCAATGTTGCTTCCAGAGAAGGCGATGGTGGCCATGCGGTTGCGTTCGTCTGGTGGAGCCCATTTCGACAGGATTGAGTGCATGCATGGATAGCAAACGCCCTAAAGAAAGATATTGTGTTAAGTTTGTTAATAAGAGTTAGAGAAAATCACCTCGGAGATTCCTTCCAAAATTCGCACTGCAAGGAGAAGGTAAACGTTAAGACTTGCACAGAGAGGCGTTAATAATGTCAGTGTCGACGTGGTTGCGATGGAAATCCCAAACACAATTTTCCCACCAAATTTAGCGCTTAAATAACCGCCAAGGATCTGAGTGGCGATGTAACCGTAGTAAAAGGAGCTTAAAACGTATCCTTGTAACTCGGAGCTCCACTCGAACTCGGCGGTGTCAATAATGGTACCATTTTCTGAGATAGTTTTAGATTTTGCGGTCATTGAAACGATGGCTACACTTAAATTTGCTCTTAGGGCGTACAAATTAAAGAAGCCAAAGAAGGAAAGTAAGGAGACGATGTGTCTGCGTTTCCTCCAGAATCTCCATCCAGTGTCATAGTCTCCAAATGTACTAAAAGTGTAGAAAATAATTAAGGAAATAAGAATTTATGGATATTTCTTTACCTTTCAGTTTTTGTTGAATTGTCGCTGATCATATTTGAAGACAAATCAAAAAGAAGGAATTAAATTTTATTTTTGTTTATGCATGATGCTGGCAAGTATAATATAATTCAAAAAATCGCTTTTCTATGACAATACTATCACGTAACCTTCAAGGTAATAACTTAATTAGGTATGTGATTATACATAAGTACCCGTGCTCTAACGTTAATGACACAAAATAAATAGTGAAATGATTGTAAAAATTTTTATTTCTTATAGTTCGTATAGAAAACAACACCGACTCGTTTTCAACTGTCTATAAACATTCAGGACGTTGATGTTATTTATACAGATAATCAGTATTAGAAAGTTTTGCATTAATTTCGAAAATAATAAATAATACACATCGGAGTGGGATTGAACGATATATCCACACGCCATTGTAAAGTGGTAACGAACAGTTACAAATAAATTCCTTATCAGATTAGGAGATTAAGTGCATTGCTATACTTGATCAGCATCCAGTACTAAATCTTTGCTACATGGAAAAATATTTATATAAATTATTTATAGTAAATTAATTATGTTAATTTTGTATACCAACACAAGGTTGGATTTTTCCTCGAATTTTTCGCAAATTACTTTATTGTAAATAATCAGTAAAAATTTATTTTTATAGAATATAATTCCGTATATGACACTTTTAACAATAAAAGTAATAGTGGGTCTTCAATTTGTTGTCTTTTACCAGTCTTGTAAGGTACTCGATGCAAATATACCGTAAATCACGCAACCAAATAGGTTTATTCCACAAGTGATGAAGAAAACAAGTTGCCACTGTTCTACCGTCTGAAAATGAAAGTTTTTTTAAACAGTCTTGGGCGATGATATAAAAAAATACCCCATCTGTTACTAGATAACCGGTTAAAATTGGAGTTATTATCCCAGTGGAGCTTCCGATGGTATTTCCCACACCGACTATAATGCTGGCGTACTGTGGAGACAAATCCAATGGATTAATGCTATCAAGTAACATAAATAAGTTAATGAGTGCGTCTTTTTTTATATTTAACAGTGTTAAATACTTATATCCGATTCCCTCGAAGGACAAAGCAGCGAAGAAGAAACTTAAACACACAGTGGTACCAATTGGTTCCATAAAATAGATAGCACCGAGAAGAAAAACGAATTGAAGAATGCTAGAAGTGCAAGCGAACCCTTTCCGGATCTGGATGGTCGTTAATAATTTGTTCCTTTGGAAATAATCCGCAAGTTGTCCGCTTATTTGCGTTGTAATGGGCATTATAATGTAAGGCACAGCAGAAATCATTCCAGTACCAACAATATCAAACTTCATCACATCTGGAACGAAAGAAATAAAAGCTTTCGAACTGGTTTAATTTAGTACTAACCGGACATGAATTTTGGCAACTGAGTTAAAAATGTGGTGAACGTCCAATTTGCCGTAGTTAAAATACAATAAATCGCCCAAACTGGTACAGAAGTCAGGATACTTCGCCAAGGAACTGATCCTGATTTTTTCGGATTGGATTTACTCAGCGATTCCGAGATGTATTTCAACTCTTCATCCGATATCGATCGGTCAAGCTGAGGACTTGAAGAAATCATTAGGAACCACAGACCAGTCCAAAGTCCAGAAAGGACTCCAAAGAAGTAGAAAATCGACTGCCAACCAAAAGCGTCAGCCAGAAATCCGCTTATGGACATAGTTATCAAATTGCCTAAAGCGTGTCCAGAATAGCAAATTGTAACCATTCGGTTTCTTTCCATTGGTGGTGCCCATTTCGACATAATTTCCTGAATGCAGGGATAAATCGCTCCTTGAACCAGGCCCACTAGAACGCGGACTGTTATAAGGGCGTGAGGACTGAGTGTTGCTGATAATGGCGTGATGAGTGTGAGAAAGGCAGTGATGCCAGTCGAGGTGCCAAAGACAAGTTTACCTCCAAATCGTACGCTCAAATACCCGCCGATAATTTGCGTTACTATATAGCCATAGTAGAATGCGCTAAGGACAAATCCTTGCATTTTGGTGTCCCAGTTGAACTCAGGTGCCTGCTGGTGAGATTTTAATTAAATGGTAATTAATCTTATACTTCTTACGTGTGTAACGGAGACGTTGGTTTCCGTTTGAATCCGAACTGTTGTCATTGCTACAATTGCTACACTCAGACAAGTGCGCAAAGCGCAGCAAAGGGCGTATCCGAGAAAAGTGAAAATACATACTAAGTACCTTCGTTTCGTCCAGAATTTACAACCGACTCTATATAGATTAATAGAAACACGGATTTAAAAGATTTAGTGTAACGCGGGTTTTCTTACCTCTCAGGTTCTGGCATTTTCTTTGATTGGTTTTCAACAATTGTACGGGTCATTTTTTAAGAAGCAATTGCAATGTTTTTAAATTCGAAATGCACAGTGTGAAAAACTTTACAAGTAATTTATTACAAAAAATTAATTGTTTTTTATGATAATAGGAATACTATTTAGCAGTATGTAAACAATTTTCTATACAAAACTGATGACGAAGTAGATTTAAAATTATCCCGTTTACTTTTGTTTGAGGTTTATAAATAACGGCATTCTCCATCCCAGGGGATTTGTTTAACTTTACTTAACAATAGTTGTTGTTTTGATAAGGTAAAATGCACCTTTATTTTAACAATTATATTTTTGTTTGCTTGAATTTACAATTTTCCACTAGAGCCTAATTACGTTTATTAGTTAAGTGTTACAAAAATAAAAATATGGTCAAATCTTGTTTTTAACAATGAGGCTAGTTAATGAAGTAATGATAGTATATACCTGGGTACCTAATAACTATGTTTAGGTTTACCTAATTAGGTACATACTTGAAGTTATCAACATCAATAGGTATGATGGTATTTGTTATCCATGATCAAAATTATAATGGAAAAATACTTTGACTCAAACCAATCCATTGTAAGTACAAGTAATATAAATATTTAAGAAGTAAACTTCATGAATAAAAGATGAACTGTTAAGAAATATTTTGCAAAAGATCTGAACGTCTCATATTGCTTAATTCAATAAAAAGAGAAAGCAAAATATTGCTAACTTGAGAATTTTCTTTGGCATTATCAGTAGAAAATGTCAAGTTTACCTATGGTCTCCATGATCCATATAGATTCAAAATCAAAAGTTGCGAAAATAATAAAAAAATCGCAGAATTTTGCTAAATATTTTCTTAATTGATCCACAACCACAAGTTTCCGAATCGTTAATGTTCTTTAGGCAAATATCAATTGAAATAAACTTGATTATTTTTAGTAGGTATAGGACTTAAACTACATATAAAAATGATTATTAGGTACAACACTTATTCCACATATGTGAAAATTAGTTTACAATTATTGGAAAGAAACTCTGCATTTACCAATACTTATGTTAGTTTTATATCTTGCTGATTTTCTTGTGCCTATATGTATATGTATAATATAAATATTAATTTCAATTTCCGGTTTGTAAGACGTAATAAGTAATCCTGGATCTTATACTGAAATATTAATTACTATACATATAAAAAAGAAATGTAGTTAATCAATAAAGAAATTGTAGTTGACTGTGTACCTACCTAAAGTTAATAAATAATCTTCAAATTGATCCTCTTAATTGAACATCCACAATGATAAAATTTAACGTTGCCGCAAGAATCATTGTTATTGTATTCCGATTAATGGAAAGCATACCTGCTACGGAAAATTGAGGTTTGTTGTAATACAAATAATTACAGAAAAAATAAAGATCTTTCTTGAGTTCTGCCTCAATTCCACCCCTTTCCCAGAATATCTCAAATTTATTTAATATTTGATCCGCTTTCCTTTTCACCAATAACACGCAAATGCAATTGTTACAAAATAAATCTGAAATTAAAAAATGAATTCAAAGGTTCAGTTGGCTGAATTTAACAACTTTCTCATACCATAGTGGTTAATTGAATAAACAAGACCGGCAGTATAAAAAAAAGATCTAGATTAATAGTAATTTTAATTTTCTCCAAAATGTTAAGTCCTTCATGCACACCCATAATAATATCCATCGTAGCATTTATCATTAGTAATAATAAAAAAGTGCCAAATATGTCGTTAAATACTCCACATGCTTCTAAATTTTGTTGATATTCTCCTTTCATCTCCTTAAGAATGTTTGAATTTAGATGATAACACTCCCTGTTTATGATTCCTTGAAAATTGTCTCGGATTTTGATCAAAATTTGAAATATAATTACCGAGTACAGGTACATTATGTAATAAACAATTGAATATAATATATCATTGAATGAGATTGAGCCAAGTAATAAATAAAGAGTGTAAAAATATAAATATAATTCAGCAATAAACACTAAAGTAACAACGACAAACTGAATAAATATGGGACGAAGAACAAACCAATTGTTTTTGTTCAGTTCTGCATTGTTATTTTTATTATTAATTAATAAGAGCAATTTAAACCATTTCTTGTTAATACTGATTAAAAAAACCACAACATGCAAAAAGATGTCCAAAATTTCACCGCACAATAATAAAATTGTGAATATTAGGCTTAAGCTTAAATATAAATGAAACTTATTAATGATATGCATTAACTGTCTTCCATGCACGTAAATTTCCACAACAAGTACAGTTAATGCAAGTATTGTTTTCAGATATGTTAAAATTGAGTTGTTATTAACTGTTGAAAGGTTACTCTTAAAGCTCCAGTATGGAAAGAACAATGAAAATGTTCCCACTTTATAGATAAACAGAAACAATATGTGTTCCTTTTTTCTCATTTTGTAGGTATGATCGTTTTGTTGCATCTATATATGCACTATAACTACATACATATAATAAAATTGTACATGAACTAACGATGTTACAGCAACGTTGATATGAATATGAAGAAATAGGAGTTAATCTATTAAGTATTATGTAGGTTTCTAATAAATAAATTACAATATTTAATGATGATTAAAATATTTGTTGAAAAATGAATAAAACTACATTTTTAATATACACTAAGAATCAATCAATAAATACATATGTATGTATATGTGTGTAGATATACATATAGGTACATAGGTGTAATAAAAACAATTTTGGTTTCCCAGTGTTACCTACATCAGGATGTAGGTAGGTATATTCTTTCCACACTCCAAATCCAGATTAACATTTAAAGTTATTTATGTTGTCACGATTAGATAATACTATGAATTAACTATAACTGCAATTTTATTTTACGATGAAAACAATTTGAATAAACGCTTAATATTACATTAACAAATTATTGTTAATAGGAATAATTTTTGTAATAATCGACTTTATAGTTATTATAAGCATTAGATGGACTTGGGGTACCAGCAGTATTAGCGCTATTCCCGTTTGTGCTTCTAAACTGGACATCGACAATTACATAAGTAACAGTTGTAGCCAAAATCGAAGAAAGTGTCCCACGGCTAATCGAGAAAAAACCCGCTGCTGAAAACTGCGGATAATTGTGTTCCAGATAATTGCACAAAAATATCAAATCAAGCTTCATTTTATCAGATACTTCCGAACATTCCCAAAGTTGCGAAAATTTGCCCGCTATCTTCTTTGCTTCTGTCTCTACCAAGTAACAAGCGAAAGCAATCGATGTGAAATAGCACTAAAAATTGATAAAATGAATTCAAAAATACTTTAGATACCATTGCATTATAGTTTAGTTACCAAACTAATAATTCCTAAAAACGAGGAATAACACATATACGCAATGTTTCTCTTATCTTCTTCATCTCCCTGCAACACAAAGTCAATTCCATTACTGATTCCACCGAGAAGTTGAACAGTAGCGAGAATCGAAAAAACCAATAGTGTTTTACCAAACATTTCATTGAACATATCGCAAACCTCTAAATTCTTTCGGTATTCATACTGCATTGTTTTTAGAAACCTTATTTCTAATTGAAAGCATTCCTTTCTTAAAATCCCTCGAAAATTGTCTCTTATCTTCAGTAAAATGTTAAAAACGATGCAGGTGTAGAGATATAAAATATACAAGAGCATCACATATGTAACAATAAACAATCCTATGAAAACATCAATTACGTTTTCGAAAGATACATAAACATAATAAATTCCAGGCAGTGCAGTAGCAAACATTACATGTGTAAAAACAAAATGCACAAAAGTGGGACTCTTAAAGAACTTCTTGTCAGAAACGTTTCCATTTTTTTCGATCTTCATGTTGACTAGTTCCAACATCTCGTACCATTTGGTACTACGGCAATTCAAAATAATCATTGAAGCCAGAAGTATCTGCAGAGAGCGATCGAAAACTACTATAAAACCATAAAAGTGATTCGTTAAGTAATTATCGGAGAAGTAGTAAATGTCGTGACTCATAACCACAAAATGCATCAAGAGGATACCAATGTAAAAGACCACCAGTATTAGAGCCCTGGGAATATTAATTCTCGGATCTGGAACATTCTTTTTAAAATTCCATCTTGGAGTCACCAAGCTCCAAGTGCCCAGTTTGTAAATGAAAGTCAACAATTTGTTCTCGTCCTTCGACATTTTGATATTTACTAAACATATTTTTATTAACCAGCAACTTAAACTGAATTATAGAATACTTGCGTAAATAATGAAAATGAAATTACATTATTTCATCACGATGAAAATATAGTCTATAATAGTACAAATTATAATAATATGATGACATGCAAAGACTTATTTGTTGAAATGAAATTATTTTATTGCGATTAAAACAATGATTACGAAAGTAAGGGGCAATAGAATGAAAATTTCATTATGAAAAATGCATGTTTATTAACAGTTTGTCGATATCAATCTAAATGCACGTAGACATATCACCATAACAGGTAGACTGATAATGAGCGTTGGTAAACAGACCTTTGTGTAAGTAAGTCGTTAAGCATTAATGGTTTGACCCCTGAAATTAACTTCTATGATCGTATAATCAACTGCAGCAGCCCAAAGTGCTGAAAGAGTGCTTCGACTAATTGTGAAGAATCCAGCTGCAGAAAACTGCGGACAATTGTGTTCCAGAAAGTTGCATAAATATAATAAATCCAGTTTGATTTTTTCTTCAATTTCTCTGGCTTCCCATAAGAGGGAAAATTGTCCTGCGAGTTGTTGTCCTTCGATCTCCACCAAATAACAAGCGAATGTAATTGAAATGAAATAGCACTAAAATAAATTAATTTTTGTTGTATTCTTTTTTTAATCAAATTTAGTTTACCAAACTGATGAGATGTATGAACATAGAGTAGTAGAAGAACATGAAAGACTGTCCCTTCTCATCTATCATCTCGATTATATTGGTGATCACTCTCAAAAAATGGTTAAATCCCAGAATGGCATACACTAACAGGATATTGCCAAACAAATCGTTAAACACGTCACAAGATTCGATGTTTTGGCGATGTTCGCCCTGAATCGCTCTTAATTGGTACGGCTCCAAGGAGGTATACTTTCTTTTGAGCATTCTGCTAAAATTGTCGCGTATTTTGAAGAGAATGTTAAGCGTAATGTTGGTATATATGCAGAGAATGTACAAAAGGGCCGCATATGCAGTGAGATTAAACCAAAGTAAATATTGAATATCGCACTCTTTGGGTAGTATGAATGCCGGATATAATACAATTAAAGAAGCAATAAATATCACATTCACTAAAACAAAGTGAACAAATGCGAAGCTGTTGTAAAACTTGAGCCTTTCGTTGTACAGATTAGTTTTATTGTATATTAACGCCATCAATTCATACCACTTCTTGTTAAAACTGTTAAATGCAATCATCGCAACGAATATCATTTGGAGAACTCTGTCCATAACTATTAGGCATACGTAAAAAGAGTTTCTTCCTGTATGAAAATTTTCCAGTTCCATATTTAGAAGCATGATTTGCAATGTTATTACCACCAAGTAAATAAGTGATAATGTTACCATTTTAAGGACTTTGAATTTATGAATCGGAGTGTTTTCCACAAAATTTCAGTTTGGTGCCAGTAAGGAGTAAGAACCCACTTTATATACAAACTGGAATAATTTCTCATCCAGAGACATTTTAAGCAGTAGTCTTGTCTAGTTGATGATAATTAGCACCCAGGGGTCCAGAGTGTTGTGGTGCTTACAAACTGAAAGTCGAAAATGTTCTACCGACATGGACTTGCGCATGCAGCTGTAGGTATGGAAATGGATTGCTTAAATTATTTAAAAAATATTATTATTAGTTTTAGGTGTTTTTTTTATTGGTTGAAGTTTGAGGTCACTGGGGGTCATTAAGGATATTGCTATTATTTTTAATAAAAAATGTGTACTAAATATTATAATTTATTTAATCAAAGTAATTAACCCAAAACAATTAAATTATTTATATCTGGCCTATATGTTGCACGTATGAAAAAAAAATTGAAATTCAAATATTTTTTCTTTTTTTTTTAAAGTGAAGTCGTGTTACGCATTGCCGCATTTTCAGCATCATATTCAGCATATCTTGCAACTCTTAATTGAATATCGACAATCACATAAGTGGCTGACGTACCCAAAATCGATAAAAGTGTATGTCGATTGATGGAAAAGAAACCAGCGGCTGAAAATTCAGGAAAATTGTGCTGTAAATAATTCCAGAAGAAAAACATATCGATTTTTAATTTTTCATCGATTTCCATACTCTCCCAGAACTTGGCAAATTTTTTTGGCACTTTACGTGCTTCTGTTTGAACTAAATAGCAAGCAAACGCAATGGATGTAAAATAAGTCTAAAACAAGATTAATAATTTGCCATTTTAAGCAAATACTCTTAGAAATAATTTAGGTATACCAGCGTCAGTACACCCAAATATGATGAAAAAAACATGTAAATAGCGTTGAAATTGTCTTCATTCATCTCATCTTCAAATATAAAATCGATTCCATCACTTATTCCACTCAATAAATGGATAGTGGCAAGAATTCCAAAAATGACCAAGACTTTTCCAAATAATTCATTAAAAATCTCACACGCATCCAAATTCCTGCGATATTCGCTTTGAATCGCACGAAGAAAATGAGAACTGATGGGAGAGCACATCCTTCTTAAGATTCCCCGAAAATTGTCCCGTATTTTTAAGAGAATAGTAAATGCAATCTTTGTGTAAGCACACATTATGTAAGTCAGGATTATTTTTAAAAATGCATACATTGTAACAATAAAATCATCAGCAAATTCATACTTAAAATGGGTATAGTAAATTGCAGGAAAAGCAGCAGTAAATGATAAATTAACGAAAACCCAATGAACAAGACAAAGGTCACGGTAAAACTTATTCTTATCGTACATACATACAGTATTCTTGGCCATTGTGCTCTTTAAAAGAATTAATGCGAGCAATTGGTACCATTTCTTCTTTATACTATTAAGGACAATCATTGTGAATAGGATTATTTGCATAATTCGATCCGATATTAATAAAGATGCATAAAAATAGTTCTCATAGTCGGACATAAAACTTATATCTAAAAATAATATATGGATATTAAAAAACATTATCGTAACGTAAATAATCAATAGAATCAACGATTTTTGATTTTTTAAAGTAGTAATCGATGTGTTCGTTTCAAAGTCCCAGTCTGGAATTACCAAAGAAAACGTTCCCAGTTTATAAACAAATTTAAACGTTTTATTCTCTTCCATTGGTTTTTTCATGTTGTATAAAAAGGTTTTACTAAATTGTTTTTGGTGACATGCAAGAAAGTACTGTGTATTTTATATTAAAATTACATTCCATAGGTATAACATTATTTCATTATGTTAAAAACAATGATTAATAAAATGGACTTGTTTACTGGTAAAAAGATAATAAAGTAGATATAAATAATTTTTATTTATCTATATCTAATACCTTCATAGTGAGTTTTACCGCAACAACTGCGATGTCTCCGTCTCTTAAAAATATTAAAATTTTACATTTGATAGTTTGATGGCCTATTGCAAGTGTCAAATTTCATGGTATTATAAACATTTCCAAGATATTTTTCAAAGTGGTCTTTTTATCAATAATTAGGTAATATTATTTTAATCCATACTACATGCGCAAACACATAGAGACAAATATTTGTAATAAAATCATTGACTGTTTCAAAAAATTCCTATATTTACCTATATTTTTCTATTATAATTTACAATTGATTCATATTAGAATCTACTTTGTACAGACTCACATTCAAATCCTTTATTATCTTTACCATCAGCGGAACCCTTTAAATCTTCCACTTTTAGTTCGTTCTCTTCATTGATAGCCCATGGTTGCAGATCTCCAGAAGCAAACAAACCGTAAATTATAAACCCAAATAGATATATCGCACTGGAAATATAGAAAACGTATTGCCACTCACTTGCACTCTAAAAAACAGTTTTTTTCTTTACAATATTTCTCAATTTTTAATTCTACACAAATATACTTTATTCTGTACAATCCAGCCGGAAATAACTGGGCTCAAGATACCCGGTATTGTCGCAAATGTGTTACTCAATCCCATCAACACACTGGCGTATTGCGGTGCAATGTCCAAGTGGTTCACACTAAAAAGATCATAAAAAATCACTAATTAAAGACGTAAAGATGGTGACTTTACCTGAAACCTGCCCATGCGAAAGCTCCCAGCCCTACCGCCATAGTAAGACAAGTAGTTGAGCCTGTGGGCGACATCCAGAACGCAGCACCCAACATAAAAACAGTCTGCGCCAGAAATCCTCCACAATTAAAAATTTTCCGCACTTGAGTCGTCGTCAAAATACCTTTCCTTCTAAACCAATCGGCAAACTGTCCTGAAAACTGCATCATAATTGCCATCGCTAGATAGGGCAAGGCCGACATAAATCCCGATTTTTGTAAATCATAATCCAACACATCTGGAACAACGTCGCAATTAATTTAATCATAGTATATTTGATTACAGCTAATCTCACCTTTCATGAAGGTCGGTAATTGGGTTAACAGTGTATAAAATCCCCAATTTTCGCTAAAATGCGAGACAATAATCGCCCAAACAGGCAAAGAAGTCAGAAACTTTTTCCATGGTATCGGTTTGGAATTGTTTTTTGCAACTTTTTCCATACTATTTTGAATGTACGTTAATTCCTCCAAACTAATTTTTTCATCTTGTTCTGGGGTGTCGGTCACAACCACCAGCCAAATAATGAACCAAATTATCCCCAGCGTTCCGAAAAAATAGAAAATACTCTCCCAACCAAAGGCATCGGCAAGAGCGGCGCACAGTGGCATTGCCACCACGTTGCCCGCGTAGCTGCCGGAGAAGGCTATCGTCGCCAAACGGCTCCGTTCTAGCGGTGGTGCCCATTTCGACCAAATCGCATGTATACACGGGAACGTCACTCCCTACAAAATTGCATCACACCAAATGAAGCATGTTTATTATCATATCTACCTCGAACACGCCTTCAATTATCCTCACGGCCAGCAGAATGTAAACATTCGCTCGAGCCAGCCACGGAGTGACGATAGTTAACAGGGAAGTTACAGCAATTCCAGCACCAAATACCAATTTACCTCCAATTCGACCGCTAATGTAGCCTCCAATTATTTGCGTCGTAATGTAGCCCCAGAAGAACGAACTGAGAATGTAGCCTTTCATTTTACTGTCCCAATCAAACTCTGGCCCCTAAAATGTGTTAATTAGTCGAACAGGAAATACTGAAATTGATTTTAAATATATACATAAATCTCCACTCCGTCTTCAATGTGTGTTTGGTTTTGTGTCATTGCGACTATTGCGATGCTTAGGTTCACTCGGAGAGCGTACACGTTGAAGAAGCCGAAAAAGGCCATTAAAGCAACCACATATCGTCTTTGAGTCCAGAATTTCCATGGTGGAACTTTCGGAGCAACGATACTGGAATCAACAGGTTGAAACAAGGTGTAAAATTGTGACTAGCCAGTAAACAATTTCAATCAATCATTAATTCTTTAGCCGATAAGGTATTGGCACAAACATTGCGAGTAATTGAGAGTAAAGAATTTAGAGAGTGAAAGTTGGTGGTTTGATAATGAGGACATTGAATAAATGTCTTAAGAACAAATTGAAATTTGGTATTACCTCTTTGTTGGATCCTTTTCGTCCATAGCCCTAATTATTTGGATCCTTCCAACGAACCAATCCTCACCTCACCACTTTCACTCATCTACTAACTCCTGCAAAAATGTTAATACAATTCCATGATAAAGGAACTCCGCATGTTTTTGGCCTCGATTACCATTCACCTGCCTATTATTGTGACGTATTTTAGCAATAAAAACACGACTAATTTTCAATACTATATTCTATTATCTCAAACCGAATTTATTAATGATCTGCGGTACATATGGCGAGATTTTATGTTTTTATATGTATGTAGAGGTACTTATGCATGTGTATCCATAAAGTTGATAGAAAAATTTGTTTAAGGATGCACAGAAATGATCCTTTTAGAGTGTCTCATAAAGCTTTATGCCAATAATAGAATTAAGCATCATTAGAGGCCTAGTTTATAAGGGGGTATTATGTAGGATAATACGTGATTCTGCGACCTCCACTTTAGTATATTTTCTCATAAAATATAATATAGGTACATATTAAAACTTATATAACTTTTAAACTTTCCAAATTCGCGGTCTCCTCCTCTCCACACCTTCAGTTAAGCCCGTCTATTAGGCATTCAACAATACACAGAATAATGTCCTACGTAATCAAGTTCATTCATGTTTTCATTTCTCCCATTCATTAGTCATTGTTATGATTCTTATCGAATAAAAATGAGTGTTTAAGTGTTGTGTTATTTTTTTTGTTCTTGTTATTGGAAATGCACTAAGATGGCTTATGTGAACGTAAAAGACTGGACTGTAGACCAAGTAACGGACTGGCTGAAAGGTAATTATAATATTGGCAAAAAATTAATTATTTCATCAACCTAACCTTACTTTCCATTAAACAATTATTAATTTGTATTATTGCAGGTTTGGACAATGTAATTTCTATCTATACAAACTCATTTGTGAATAATATGGTTACTGGTCGTCAATTGTTGAATTTTCGGTCAGACGATTTAGAGAATTTGAATGTGAAGTGTTTGGGTCATCAGGAGATTATACTCGAAGCTGTAGAGCTCCTAAGAAACTTTGTAAGAATTTCAATTCATTGTTTGAAAGCGTTTCTATTCTCCCATCAATTGTAGCACTACGAACTGGACAAAGAGAACCTGCAATCATTAGCATTAAAATTGTCTTGTGCAGCAAAGTCTGTCTTCAAGGAACTTCTGTTGGTGGACGACGAATGCGAAGGTGTGGCAACACAAGTGTTATCTGATGTACACACGATTATATCAGCAATAAAGCCATTGACTTGTTGGATGGACCGGGCTCCATTTATTGGTGACAAAGAATACTCAGAAAAGCGTACACAATTATTACAATTGGGTTTTGAAATTGCAACGTGTGCCCATCGCGATAATTTTACTCACAAACCGGTACAAACAATACGCGCCATTTGCGAGAAACTCTTTTTAATTGCCGACAATATAATACAATTCACATCGGATCCGATGATATTACAGCCAGCCTCACTCGATCTTGCCACATTAAAGAAAAAAGAACAAGAATGGGGCTTCTATATTCTGCCCAGTAATCATGCAATACATCAAATTGCGGATATTAAATACGGCTCGCCCGCCCATGGGACTAGTAAGATTGAGGAGGGCGACGAAGTGGTCCAAGTATGAATGCTATAAATAACTAAATCTATTTTTAGTACAATGTTTACTTCTATAGGTGAACTACCAAACGGTGGTGGGTTGGCAACGCAAGAAGGTGATGATTTTACTGCAAGAGTCGCCCCCTGAGATTGTACTCACATTAAAGAAACGGCCACGACACACAAAGGTGTACGGGCAGATTTATATGAAACCGTACCGTTTGCCCAGTCGAAAACGAGACGGTAATTCATGGTTTAGATGGAAGGACAATTTACCATCACCGCGTCTGTTAGATTTAGCTCCAATCACAATTCCCAAGTATGATTTATTTAAGCCACAATTGGATGTGTTTTTAAATGAGTTTTATATAGATTGGCGTCCGTTACGGAACCGGAAGATGTGGAGAACAGTAGCGGAAGTAATAGTGATAGCGAACCGCCTGATAGTCCTTTGGATGGTGGTGGTCGCATCTATCCACACAAACCGCGACAAATACTCCAAAGGAGAAACACAATCACCGGCGCCACACCAACAAGCAAACGACCGGAATTTTTCAGTGAAGAGGTAAGTGTAATTAACATTATAAATTACTTTCTTATGTGTAACTTTCCATGAAATGTGCGTATTATTCGTCACACTTCCTGTCGATTGATAACAGTGTTTATCTACTTAACTTCGTATAATAAATGCAAATAAGCGTGAATTGTCCAATTATTTTAGTATTGGTTCAAACCGAAAACACACAAGACAACAAGCCATTCAAGCACTTATAACATTGATCAGAAGGATTTCGATGGTGATTCGAAATTCCTACGTGATAAAAGTGCGTCATGTAATACAGGTTTAGATTTAAGTCCACGTCCGACAACTGTTATTGGCTTAACCACGAATCGGTCGTCTTTTAAGAAAAATAACAAGGACAAGCCGGCTACCAAGAAGCGTGTGAATTTTGATGAGAAGAAACTGTCACCGAAACCAGAACCAACGGATAATAGTAATTTAAATGATGAGAAAAGTGTTAGTGTGAATAGTTTAGCTAGTTTAACGAATGAGGAGATTAGTTTTATTGATGAAGGACGTGAATTGACTGATCGCACCAGTATGACGGAAAATCAAGATTCAAGTGATCGTTCTATAAAAGATCCAACTCTTGCCGAAGTGAATATTCATAATATAATTAAGAAGTTTGATGAACAGAATCAAGAAAGTCAACAGAAACTAGTGAAGCCGAAAATTTTGCCAAGATTTCAATCAAAGAAGCCGCCCGAAGTGCCACAGAAGCCAGATACAGTTAAAAAGCCACAAGTACCGCCACGTAGTGCAACAACAAAGGTGCGAGGACGATTGGATAAGAGTCACAGTACACCAGCTTATGATTTAACTGGTGAAGAGAATCCACAATTTGTTGTTGACAAAGCAAAGGTGGTTGATAAATTGCCTGATTTGATATCAGATGTACAGAAAGTGGTGCCGTTTACGGAAACCGCTTACGAACTGGGCATTCCTTTGGTGTCGCCTATAGAGGTTTGTAAAGATGATGATGTGCCCCCGAAACCGCCACCACGTACATTCGGTGTGGAGATTTCCAAGCCTGCATATCCGGCTGATTCACCTAAACCAGCGAATTTGGTGGAATTGACAAAATGTCAGACTAATAATCGAGTTGAAGTCATACCTAAACAAGTGTTTGATTTTTCCGAAGCGAAAATTCAAGAGAAACTTATAGAGACTGTGAAAGAAGAGAAAACACCGAAATTTTTCGAACCGAAAGTGGCTTCAACACCAACAGCTAAAACAAAAATGGACTTAAATGAAACAGAATCATATAAACCGTCGCCTACCATCACATCAATGTATGAAATGCAAAAAAGTACGAGTGATAGTAAAGTTTCGCCCACAAATTCGATAGTTAAGGGACTAATGACCGGGAAGAATAAGACGAAAAAGAAAAATTCGTTGATAAACAGTGAGTTGTTGTTGGATTGTAAACATGTAAAATCGATTTTTGATATTGTTTTATTTAGAACGAAGAAAAGTGACGGTGAACGATCTAAGTCCATCCGATATTCAAGGTATGCTGCATCAGCGTTTACGCAATAAACACAATCAAAATGTCCATTGGGAGAAACGTTATTTCGTTCTTTTGGGTAATTGTCTATATGGATTCAAAAATAAAGACGACCCCCGAGCGGCTTGCCTCATATTTCTCAGTGGGTTCACCGTCGCTGTGGCTAGTGAAGTAATAAACGACGTTATATATTTTTTTATCACCGAATTAAGTTTTTATATCAATTTTAGGTGAAGTCACGTTCGAATGCTTTTAAAGTCTATCACACTGGGACTGTATTTTATTTTTCTGTTGACGATCCAGACACTTTGCAGTCGTGGATCGATTTAATAAGAGCAGCAACAATTCATAACGATCCAAGTAGGAATCCGGACAATACTTTGTATTCTGAGACGGATGATTCAGACAGTGATAAGGTGAAATCACCGTCCACAAATGCAGAAAAGACTGAATCGTTTAAGAAATTCGGTTCTTTGAAGAAGTTTAGCTCAAGTAAAAGTAAAGATCCAACAACAGCCAGTGGAAGTACGAGTTTGGATCGAAAATGGTTTTTTAATAAGTCGAGTGGTCATTCGAAAAATTCCTTGCCAGTACCAACAGCCCAATTTCGTTCCTATAGGAAAATGCGTGCACCTGATGTGAATGCAAGTGTAACCACAGGCAATTTTACATCACATGTACCCATTTTTGGTTCAAGTAATAATTTAGCACAAAATCAAGCACAGAATGTCAGTGTACCGAATTTAAGTGTTGATAATCCATCGAAAACTACTGATATTAATATTGATATACAAAAAACCAAGCCATACAATTATGTACACTCAAGTAATCCAAGTTTGTGTAATATAAGTGAATTTAATGTTCCCAATTTCAAAAAGAAACCACCAACAAAACAATACAATGAGAATCTTGCCGGTTTTGTTACATTGGAGGAGTTGATGAATCGACAAACAGAAGAGAGGAAACTGAATCCTCATCATATTGTTGAGGAGATGGCGAATAATTTGAAATTGATTAAACCTGATGTTGTTTACGGTAAGTGGGAATTATTGCTCGTATTTGTTTTGTTATTTATGATTTCTATTTTAGGTGAAGTTCCGATTCGTCCGAAAGAGCATGAAGAGAAGATAGACAATGTGAAGATATCCCATTCTCGTTCTTCATCTGGTTCGACAAAATCCTGTGATGCAAAGCATGAGACAACGAGTTCATGTTTCGGTAAACGTTTAGGTTCATTGAAGAAAGTTCATAAAGAAGAAGAATTTGATTCGAGAATGTCTACATATCCGAAAGCGGCTAAGGGGTTTGAGCATAAGATGAATCGTTCGTTGCCGCGGGCTCATAAAATGCAAGAACATTATAAGAATTTTACTGAGCCGACAATACAGCAATATATTTCCGATAAGAATTTGGCTCGGAATTATCCAGAACGTCCATATGAGATGATACATTGTCAAGAGACTGTCAATGATGTACATTTCGCTCAGAATCGTACACTGGATGATCGTATGTATCAAGAATCACCGAAAAAATCGTCGAAATTAAAGAAACAACACAGTTTTTCCAAATCGAGTAAAACTGATACAGCCAAACTAGGTAATAAAGTGAGTGATTCATCGTCTAGTAAAATTAAATTGAAATCAGCAATACATTACACTCCTATATCTTTACCATTAAATCAAGATACAAAATCAAAGCCGAAATTTGCGTTTGAACTGAATTTGGATGAAAAGTCAACAAAGGGAGGGAAGATTAAACAGATGTTTGGTAGTAAATCGGATAGTAAAAAGGAGAAGACGTTTCTAGGTTCGCCAACATTGCGAAAAGCTCTTTTCAAATCGCCAAGTAGTGGAAGCGAAGTGAATTGGGCTACGAATGTTTCAACGCATGTGAGTGTTTCAATGTTCCTCTTTAAGTTTTAGTTTTAATTGAATGTTTTCTCAGGAATTGCCAATTATGTCTAGTTCGTATACGATGGAAAGCTGTCCACAAGTAGCCAGTGAGACGTTTGCCATAAATGTAAGTCCACCTGTTGATTATCCAGGAATGGAGTATCCTCCTGTTTTTGAGCCAGAAACCTACTCATTGGCCGATCCTCAAAGCAGTTTGAGTATTTTACGTAAACAAGGCAAGAATCGACCATAGATAAATTTAGATTGATATTGGTCGGTTACTACTTTGTGATAAATTTTGAGCACTCGTTTTTAAATAATCTTTATAATACTTTGGTTAATTGTAAGTTATTATTAATTGTAAATGGGATGCCATACTTTTTCGTTGATGCAACTTGTTAAATATGCAAAAAAAAAGTCAAACATCAAGATGATAACACAAATGTTATGTGCAGTATTACTTTATTTAAACAATTTGTATATATTTCTAAGAGGTATTATTTAAATCTATATATATTTGCTTCATGTTATTAATTATAAGTGCCAAACTAATAAAAAATAAAAGTGTTGGACGAAATTGAAATTGGTTTGTTTTGTTTTCAATCTAATCTTGTACATGTGACTTTAATAATGTCGAAGGGCGGCAATAAAATTAGTGAATAAATCGCTTCGTAAGGACACAAACCAAACAGACGCTCTATTGATTCGATAAAAATCTGTTGGCGTTTTTAACGTCGTTATGGCAACGATTCTTGTGAGATAAGAAGTCGGCTTCTTCAAGGGTTTCTTGATCATTGCTCATGTAATCGCCCACAAACAAACTTGCGGGTAAGATATTATATGTACATCTATATATATATATATTGTAAATAAACACAATTGTCTATTAACTTGTCACTATGCTTTCGTATTACGTAAATATTTTATTGGAGTTGATTAAAAATAGTCTCTGAAGCATAGAAGTCAAGAGTTCAGCGATGATAAATACATTATTCAATGTCTCCTTAACGTCTGACTTGCTTAATCTGTTTGCTATTTAATTAGTGCAATGAGTAAAATACGGACGAAATATTCGTATGATGAATTGGTGCGTTATTTGTACCGACCAACGGATCCAGCCAGTTTGGGGGTGATTCGAGTGCTATTTGGTAAGAAGAAAGTGTTTGCTTCCAGAGGAAATGAATGAATGATTTTAATTATAGGTTTTCTAATGCTGGTTGATTTGCCGGGCGAACGAGGCGGTGCCATCATTGATATTCGATGGGGCGATCCACGAGATTGCCATTTCCCATTGTTCGATGTTTTAAAGCCTCTCGAATTTCCATATATGTGCCTGTTGTATGCTGTAATGATGACAGGTAAAATCTTTTGTAATTAATTGGTGCGCTTGTTGTGCTCTTTTTGTATTTTAAAGAGTCATTATTGTGGATTTTTCTAATTAAAACATCGTAACCAAACGCCAATTTGTCCGCCCATTAATCTATGGACTTTAAAAGGTGCATTCGGCATTATGGTCGGCTTTAAATTCCAACTAAGTACATTCCTGTTCGGCATCCCTTACTGGTACATTCTGTTATTGGACAAATCCTTTTGGAACAACCACAGTTATCTTTACGGTATTATAACAATTTTACTAATGGGCTCATCGGCAAACCACTTTTGGTAATGAGACGACAACAGCATTCAGTGTAACGTAAAAGTATTAACATGTTTCATTTATTTCACTACAGTTCGATTGATGGATGGCTGAATGATAACATTAAAAATACCCACGTGCCCTATTGGAATTATTTCATATTAAAATTCCAATTTTTCCTATTGTATTTTCTGGCTGGCCTGAAAAAAGCTGACCACGAATGGCTGTCTGGCTATTCGATGGCAAATATCGGTCACCATTGGGTGTTCGCACCATTCCAGTAATAAATTCGATAAAACAGTAAATTTGCAATTCTATACAAAACGCATTTCAGGCTGATTTTCACGCCTGAACAAATCGACTATTTTATCGTACACTGGTTTGGTTTTCTCTTGGATCTGACGATCGGTTTTTGGATGTTAGTCGAATTGACGAGACCCTTTGCGTTGCTATTTTGTTCTTGCTTCCATCTAATGAATTCAAGACTGTTTAGCATAGGTGAGTGACTCGGATCGATGCCCGCCGCAATGTAAGTAATTAGAAAACACCTCAAGCGCGTAATGGTCTTTTAGGCATGTTTCCCTACGTCTGTCTGGCTACATTACCGCTATTCTGTGAGGAGAATTGGCCGCGGAAACTTTTTGCTTCAGGCACAGCGACCGCAAAACCGTCCTCAGTTTGTATTTATGATGATGAGCAACAGACGTCACCGCCAAATTGTGATAAATTACAGAAGAAAGTGGCATTGCGGCATAAATTTGTCGTTTTGTTGCTGCTATCGCACTGCTCATTGCAGACGTTTCTACCCTATTCGCATTTTATCACGAAAGTTAATTAATTCCATGTTCCTAGAGGGACCCAATAAGTTTCCGTCAATTTTAGGGCTACAATAATTGGACTAATGGCCTTTATGGGTATTCATGGGATATGATGATTCATTCGTGGAATACAATACTTGTTGTGGTGAAAGTTGTCGATCATAATACAGGGATGGAGAGTTTTATTGATGCGGAAGCGTGGGTACAGAACGACCGATGGAACAAGCATGGTGATATGATGGTCCAGTACGCGAAATGCGTACGCGATAATCTAGGTAAACGGGGACGAAGTGACTGTTTTAAATTTTTAATTGAATTTATGTAGGCAAAGATGCGGGTGGGGTGCAAAACGTGTCCATCTACGTGGACGTGTGGTGTTCGTTAAACGGCCGCTTCCAGCAACGCATGTACAATCCAAATTATGATTTATTAGAGGCAAACTGGTCCCCTTTCAAGCCGGTGGAGTGGCTCCTGCCCGTCCTCACTGAATACAACGACTTTCGCATAAAAATGGACCAAATCACCGACGATGTGTACTCGTGGTCGAATTATAGCGACGTTCTATTTATAGCGGATTTTCCAGGTAGGTAAACAAATGAGCAAAAATAAGCCACTAGCATTGCATAATTAATTCTACAGGGCTTTATTTGGAAAACTACATTAACGACGACCTGCACAACGTTACGTTAACGATATTAGAGGGGAAAGTTGTGTACGAGGTGGAGGATGAAGAGATGGGTGGATCGGTAGGAGTGAAATTGTTTAAAGGTGACTCTTTTCCTGTGCAGACGGGAATCTTTCATAATATTCACACAGTAAGCAATTCGCCTTCGTGTTATATGTACACTTATGCGAAGAAAAACGCTAATGTGGTGGACGAGACGGAGGAGGAGAAGCGACTAAAGCGGCCAGGGTATTCGCCGTTTCCGCTAATTGAAGATGTTGAACAGCGATTAGAAGCGTTTTATAAAATGCTCGTCCATATTTCAAACGGTTTTTATCACATTATGAATAAAATGTAGAGAGTTTTGTGGAGATGTGAATAAAAAAACAGGTTCACATACAGAGGGTAGTTTTATTCCTTGAATAAAAACCCCATTTACAGCATTTAATTAACGTTCTTTTTTATTAAAAAATAATATTTACATAAAAATAAATTTCAAATAATAAGAAAGTATTTACAGAGTATTTGTATTTGAGCTGAAATTAATGAATTACACATATTTAATAATGATAAAGTATGCAAATGCGGACACTGTGTGTGCTCTCAGGTGGATATTCCCATGAATTTTGATTTTTTTTATTTATTGTCATTTGAGAGCTGCTCATTCGCTATAAATGCGCGGAATTCACTAATTCCACAATAGAATATAAATCTTTCTCATATATATATATATATTTCTCTCTTCCATTATATATATATATTTGCAAGTGTATATAAATAAGAAAATAAAATCGGTACAGTAGAAAAATAAATAAATATTTAAATTTTCTCAGAGATTGTTCCTAACACAGATGATGACACAGATTTGTCGTATTGTAATGATATTCTACGATCTATACTATTTAAATTGGCTAAAGGATTGACTGTTATATGGGTATCAGGTGGATGTTTTGCATGTCCGTCCAGGAAATATGTTTCCATCGAACCTTTTCCCTTCACCTCGATCTGGCCCCGACAAGTGAGCGGATAGCCCTGTGCGCTCAGTATTTGGTACATTTCTTTCGTCACCTGAAACCACCCAACCCCCATTTGCTAATTTCCATTAATCTGCCACCCCCCAAAGACCTACTTACTTGTATCTTATCACAAACGCCCGTACTGTCCATTCTGCTGGCCACATTTACGGCATTCCCCCATATATCGTACTGCGGCTTCCGGGCCCCAATCACTCCCGCCACCACGGGTCCCACATTAATGCCGATTCGGATGCGGAAGTGATTGAACGAGTGCTCGTTCACCTCGGCCAATTGTTCCCTCAATCGCAACGCATAATCTGCCATTGCGGTTACATGACGATAGCCCTGCATGTCGCACGTGTTTTGCGTTAATCCTACATAAAGAAAATCAGTCGAAGCAGGATTAGCAAAGGATTTGTTACCGGATGCAGCCATGTAGGTTGCTCCCGTCGATTTGATCTTCTCAATGTACTTGAACTGCTCCAAAGAGAGCAATTCATCAAAATCGGCAATGATCTCATTTAAAAGACGCAAACATTCGACACCTTCATTGTTGCCCTCCAATTCCACATAGAATTCAGAAAAGTTCGGTATTGAAGCGAACATTATACACACGAAATCGCACTGTTCGTGGTACAATTCCTATTGCACACGTAAAAAAAGATTAATGTGCGCGGTCGAACATTTTATGCTGAAAAAGCGCACACACACAAACTTACATCGTTATTTTTGTCGCTGTTGAGAAAATGTTCGGCCACATGAACAGGTAGGATGTTTGCCAGTAATTTCCGATTGTACGCCTCCAATTGCTCCATATCTTCCTTCTCCTCTGTGTTTTAGATGGCGACATTAGATATGTGAGCGTCTATTCAATTTACAACTATGTACTATGTTTACCTGTGGCCTGTAATTTCCACACAAAATCCAATCGATATGTGGCTTCTGTCTGTTGGCCGTGCAATATTAAAGCTATCACAAAACCGGCCAGAATTACTATATTCACGTACTGATGAGTGAGAGTCAATCCACTGTAAAGAAAATACTTAATGGTTTGCATCCGAAGCGTTTTTCTTGTTTTGTTTACCTGAACTCTACTTGGCAAATATTGTTGATATCGTTCGAGTATGTCACATAAACGGCCAAGAAGCCGCTCATTCCCCCAAGAAGAATGATTGTCTTGAATAGGGAGATAAGAATTTTATAAACGGCACACGCAATCATTGACAATAAGACAAGTAATAAAAGGAACTGAAAAAGAAAAAGAACTCACTTGGCATCTTTAGGGGTAATTAAGTGTTAAGACGATGGAAACAATACTTACGTCTACTAAAAAATACGGTTTGCAGTCTTTGTTTGAGTTTAATGAATGTATAAGGAGTGTGGAACAATTGTCTTCTTTGAATACTGTTGAATTATAACACTGTGTTTCCATTGGAAGCGACAACTGCAATAGCAAACAGAAGATCTGTGTCATATTTACGATTTCATTTGCATCAAATATATTATAAAGTGATCTTACAGATTTTAGCATCACTAAAATGTATATACAGACAGCCATTACGAAAGAGAATATTTGAGCGACATTTCGATTTTTGTGTATGTACCGAGACATTGCGAATAATTTCGACTGGAAATTCTTAAAGAAAAACTTGTTGGATTAGTAGAAATGAGGGTGTATTTCGCTAAGACTTACTCGTGAATTTATGTTCTCCATGTAGACCAGTACTGGAATAAAGATTAATAAGAAAATTATTGGAACCGAACATAATTCCGTGGTATTATTTCTGTAAAAAAGAAAGATGCAAAAAAAATTGAGCATAATGAGAAATATTGATTTGTGATTAGCTTTTTCTTACCCTTTAAATATAGCTAATTGCACTAGAACAATAGTGAAAAAACAAAATGTAGAACAAAAAAAGTAGAGAGTTAACATCCGATCTTTTTCTAAAACATACTGCAAAAAAAGCATTCACAATTGAAAGGACGCATCTCATTCCTTGTAGGTATAAATACCTTTGCCTCTTTGACTGGATCCCTAAAATTCAACAGCACCGACCTACAATGCTCCGTACGCAGTCTATCAATGCTTCGGGCATCAATCGCTTTCATCAAGTACTCATTCACCTCGTCTTCAGGATTCTTTTCACGTTCCACCGTCTCACTGAATCCCAATCTGAAAAATTCGTCTTCAATTAACCAAATCAAAACCACACGGCGGAAATTATATACTTGGAGATGTGACCGTGCTGCGATCCGTGTCCCATAATTCTCATCTCCTTCGCAATATTCCCGTTCATCGGATGATTCTGGTACGGCACTGAATCCTAAACAACAAAATCTCAACATTTCTCACAATTTTTACATACATCGATCATCTTACACCGCGATAAGAAGGGGCGACAATTAAATAAGTGTCGATATTATGGTCCTTCAGGTATGAGTTCCGTTCACCGCCATTTCCAGGCTCCACGACATAATCGTTTCCAAGACACTTGAGCGTCTCTTTAGTGATGTGCACTCGACTGTAACAATAAAATCGTCCCAAATCGCATATAGAAAAATGTTTAGGAGAGAACACCGAAATGTGGCTGGATATTTACCCTGGTATACCGCCACTTTCCATATAATTAGCTAATGTAACATCATTGGACCAAACATCAAATTGCCATTTACGTAAACCCAATACACCGCAATGAACACGGCCTGTATGGATACCCACTCGCATATTTACATTCACATTCATCACCTCCCTCACTAGTCTGTAGATTTAAACAAAGTGCCTTCGATTATTGTTTGTATCAAGTTTCCGCTTTTAAGCTTTATTAATAGCGCCCTACGATACGAATTTAATAAGAGGATTGTTAAGGGCTTTCGTGCCTCTGTAAATTGCACAAATTCAAAAAGTCCATAGATTGTATGCTTTCAAAACCGCCGTAACCGCAAATCAATAGAAATTTAATTAGTGTCCAACACAAAAACCCTTTAATCAATCTTGGAAGCGAATTGGGAGTCTCTGTGTGAACTGTTTGAGAAACGTTACTTACGCAATGGCATCAATCATATCAAGACCCATTTCAACGGTACAATGGGCATGATCCGGTCGGGCTTCCGGTAAACCGGAAACGCAGTAATAGCAATCACCTAATAATTTGATGCGAAGACAGTGATGTTCGGCAGCCAGACGATCGAACCTAATCGATTAAAAAGGTAAGTTTAGGGGAGCGATTTCGATTTGACAGTTGGAATGGCAAAGAGGAATCGCGCACTTTCTTTCATTTTAAAAGCAATTTAACCGCGATCAATTATTACTTTGGTCATAAGAGCGCTTTTTAATATTTATATGGAATTAAAAGAGAAGTATAGGGAGGCAAACGTGCGCAGTTTTCAACCCCCAAAAGACTTTCAATAATAAAAGTTGCGATATATATGGGAGTATACACATAAAAGCGTGCGTATTGCAGATTTGAGGGAATTTTATCAGTTTGTACAAGCACAAAGGTATATAATAAGAAGAATTTTTCATTTGATTCCATCAGCGTATACCTTCCAACATGTACATGAATAAATTTTTCATTAAAAGCACGCTTTCCGGTAACGAAAACTATTATTTGAAAAAATACTGCCTCCTAGTGGGTAATCGAATTAAATTCGCCCAGTTTATATATAAGTCAAATATATTGCGAACGAAATTTCCTCTAGGATTTCTAACACAAGCAATCATTGGAAAATTTAAAAATTAATGAAAACATTTCACTCACCGTGCAAACAATTCGTTCAGTATTCGAACTAGTTCCTCAGCCGTACATTGATCAGAAAGTGTTGTAAATCCGCATATATCC
Organism: Silvanus unidentatus; assembly: GCA_963930825.1. NCBI lineage: Eukaryota > Metazoa > Arthropoda > Insecta > Coleoptera > Silvanidae > Silvanus > Silvanus unidentatus. The sequence continues at coordinate 5,978,276 of OZ005758.1, forward strand.
GCAAACAGAATGCTGCAAAACACCATTTCAATTGTAGTGCTAGAGAAAGCCAATTTTTAATTAAACACAGAAACACACCTGACGTTCTCATGCCTTTGTATATAGATTTTATGAAATTGTTCTTCTTTCAACTGTCTGTCGATGTCTGCTTTAATTTCAATCGCAACATGTCTTGGCAAAACGGATAACAACAGTCGCTCCTAATAACGAAGAAAAGAATTATTAACAAACCCTACATACCTATTCAGAAATGTATAATTTTGTGTGTTCATTTCGGTTCTAAAAATTATTTCGAGTCAATAGAATTAACTGAAAACCTTTGATTTATTTTCTCTCGTAAATAACATCAAACAAATCCACACCAGACCAAAGTGACTTTGAAGTTTACCGGTGTTATGTTGGGTGAACAGAAATGTTGTTCACATTCACAACAATTAGACAAAAGTGTGCATTAAAGTTGAAGTTGTGAAATTTCCAGCATCGAAAACTCATACACATGTTTAACGGAAAAATGCTTCAAGTACATCGTTAACCAACTTCAAAGTCATTAAAAGTTCCAAGTCTAAATTATAATTTCGTGCCTAAAAAGCGAAATATATGCATGACGATATTTTCCTCGTAAAGAATGCATTATATTGGCCGTCGCTCATTATATCCCAAATGATGAAACATCTTCACTGGCATACTAAAACAGTGAGCCCAAGCCCATCATCCATTATAAGGTCCTTTAAATGTCAATCAGATAAGAGACGTAGGTAAATTACATTGTCTTACAAATGAATTCGAAACATGAGCACTTTTAGCTAACATTTAAATAATTTATCAATCCGTGTTCTTCGGGCTTTATGGAAACGATTTACTTAACAAACAATGGAACATTGAAAAATTTATAAGATCGAATGGGAGAACAGTTTCTCCGGTAGAAATCTTTTACCTGTTGCTGGTTTTCGCGTTGGATTTTAAGACGAGCCTCGATGCATTGTCTTGTTTCGATGAACGCTTTTCGCTGAGCTACTTCGCGGGGGTAGTGGGTGCAAACGCCCGCAATGTTGCCACAGAACAGGATCGCAAAACAGCTTCCAATCTAATAAAAATCACATTTAGTCACACACATGTTATCTAATTAAATAATTAACATTCCATCATTCCACATTCGCTATAGTTAACGTAACGAAATTGTTTTGCACCCGAAATTATTCAGATAATTTGTGCGTTCAATTACCAAACGAATCATTCCGCGCGTTGCGCCTCATTATTAAAAATGTTGTTTGCATTCGAGAAATAATTAAAACTAGTTACAAAAGCAGGAAAATTTTAATCAAATCAAGTACTCCCCCGTTTTTTTTTCAACATCCGTTATTCAATAGCTTATTAAAATAAATATCGTCGTTCATGTAATTTTAATTAGGAATGTCTTGAGATATCCGCTCTCCAAGTTTATGTTTGTATCCAATTTAAAAGAAAACTTTTCTAAAAAAATTCAACTCGATTTCAATCTACATAAACTTTTTGTTCGCAATAAAACAAACAATCATTTTCTTGTAGATATATTTTTCCGACAGATTTTCCACCTTCACCGAATTTAAATTTCCTTCAGTGGGGTAATAAATTCCAAGCATTGTGTAAAATACCTCTGCTAAACCATTCACATGTCCTACATAGACAAGAAGTACAATATCCGCTGTTGCTAGTATTGTGCCGGAAAGCAGTGCATCCTTCAGACGATTTGGCATTAGGGCGTAAGTTAAATATGTAAATGCCAAAGCAAATGTTGTTCCAATTAGAGGACGTTCACTCTCGAAGAAGAACGTTATACAAATCTGAAATAAAATCGTTATTACAAACATGAAAGGGGCTGTTTCACAAAACGCGCCACACTCACCTCCAAAATAAGGAATGTGATCAAAATGAAATAGGATATGATGATTAAATAGACTTCATTCATCGAACGTTTCGATACAACAGTGAGTAGCACTGAAATATACGCACATTATTCCTATAAGTTATTAGAGACTAGAAAATAGATGCCTTTCACCTGCGTAAATGGCGATACAGCAAGCTGACGTAGATAAAAGCACTATCAACTTATCATCTAAACTGTTCTTCAACAGATCCACCCCCGCACGCGGTAGAAAATAGTCTACAGTCGCCATCAGGATAAATCCGATACAGAGTACTAGTAACAACGTGATCAGGTTCGTCATATTGCTTTGATTCATTTTAAGGAAATATCTCTGGTACAACATCTCCACCTGGGAAACGAAGAATGGAAATTTGAAACATGCAACAAATTTAATAGCAGAATTAAAGGCTCAAATTTAATAATAGAGCCTTTCACCCTGACGTGCTCGTGTAATCTATTACACTTTTATATCTGCTTTATTATTTTTAAGCTCTGGATGATGGCTATGTGGCCCGATACTGTATACACTTTCATTCCAATTAAAAGTTTAATGTGCGAAAAACCACTACACATCGGCCAGCCCTTAATGGCGTTGTTTGTCTATCGTAAACACGAAACACTTTCAAAAGGGAATATTATGGGGAGGTGGGCCCCAACATCATTTTCTACACCATTTTATTACAAAGACATTTTCAATGCCTTTTATAAATAATGAAAAATGAGTCCTGTGGGAAAGTGGAATAAAAAAAGGTGCTCACCTACCCACTGGGTTCACTTTCTCTCTGGAATATGAGTATATCAGTGTTACATTATATGTACGTATGTGAAATTGAATGATGTTATAATTTCCCAACCGTCGTATTATATGAATATTCACTCACTGCGTATTTATTAAGCCTTAAAAAGATGTAAATTTCTAGTGAAAACTTTTTCATACACCTTCCTGTTGAATTAAACGAATTTATTAAGATGAAATCCTCTTATGCAAATATTATGTGCAAGTAAAATCGGAAAATTTATTACAACAGTGACGACTGACGAGTCTCTGAATTTCCAACACTTTTCATAATTAGAGCCACCTCCAGAACTTCAACAAACTAAATCAACTAATTATGAGTCTTTAATGCGTACATTTGGATGTGAACGTGACAAGCACACGTCATCAATGTATTTTTCGTTAATAAATATTTAATTAAAAAGTTCATTATCGAGAGAGAGTGTCGCTTTGTAACATAAAACATTACAAGTAATTAAACAATGCGCTTTAAATCAAAACTTCAAAGAGCTTCCAGTCGATTCATGTCGACATTTCAAAAGTACTCACTTGTTCGTTCCGGAATTGGTGTGTACTGCACACTTTCTGAATGAGTCTTCGAAGTTTCCCAAACACCCCCATGGTCTGTTTAGGGGTGGTGGACACGAGCAGTTCAGCTTCCACTTCGTGCCCTTCGATGTCTGGACTGGAGTTTGGAACGGAGCCATTTTCACGGTTCGGCGGCGATCGGGGCACACTGCCCACCTGGAAAAATCAAAACTTTTGCCTTGTTTTCCTTCAACTGCAGCGGTCCATGCAAACTTTCGCGTAAATGTTATATAGAAACACTTAAAGCTCGAACAGTTCTATTTTTGGAAGTTCATCGATTTACCTCCAAAACACCACTTACCGCTATCAGACTGGAGGACAAGCTGCCCTTATCCTTTGAACTAAAGTGTTCAATGACCTGCCAATTGCTTTTGCGTGCGGTTTCAGCACCGCTCCCGGTACCTGTCACTGATGAGGCGACGTGGGGCAGCGGACTGGTGTTCGTCGTCGATGAGGGTGTCGATATTGGGGTGGCAGTGCTGGTCTCCGTTAGGGGCTCCGACCGTGGATGCTGTTTCAGGCTGGTCCAACGACGGACGCCGCCTCGACGCAACGTGCCACTGTCCTGAAAATGGATTAAATTAATTGCGCTTTTGGCGTCTGGATGTCTCGTCCAGAAATTTTGGCAAGCGCAATTACGATAAATCCATTGCTTCAATGAATTCGAGTTTTTAAGAATGAGAAGATGACTTGTTAGACTGTGTTCGAGATAAAATGGTTGGAATTGCAAACGGCTCGGAGCGGTACATATAGATATAAAGGGATATTGGGGATAGGCTGGCACACCCTAACTCGTTAAGCATACAAAAATAGAAAGATGAATTTCGGTTTTATATGAAATGTATTATTAAGAGGGTTACATAAGAGAGATGTGTGTTTTTTTCTAATAACTTTTTCCGTTTTAAAATATTGCAAGCATTCTTGATTCCTGTCTTCTCGATCAAATGGAAATCGTTAATTAAAATTAATATCATCTTCTAAGAATTCTGGAATATAATTACACATAACCAAAGGGAATATGATTAAATTTGTATTGATTGTCGCTGTGAATGTATGTAGGTAAGTATGATTTTAAGCTTGAGTTGTGTATACAAGTTTTGAAGTTTTCACTTAATGGTAATTGCACTTGCAAATATAATGATGTAGGTAGGTACATAGCAAGAACCAGCCCAAAGGGTATTTAAAGAGCGCATTGACAGTGGACATTAACACTCCAACGATAATACACTTTTGTTCGTTATCAACACAATTTTCGAATCAATGATTATTGTATTTTGCGCGTATTTAAGAATGGAGTTAAAAACCTGAATGGTTGTCATAATATGAAAAGATAATAATAACATTTGTATTATATGCGAAAATCGATACGAAAGAGAAGTTCACCATTATGGATATAAGGGCTCCAAAATGGGGCTATTGTATGTCGTATAAGATCAACTAAAACACACACAATAGTTTTTGGGTTTATGTAATGCGTAGTATTAAAGAGAGAGTTGCGATAAAAATACCCCAAGTAGGTATTATTTATAAATGCGCTAAATGCGGATTTTTCAGTGGGACTTTATACGAATGGTTTTATTTCTTAATTAATGTAGGTATGTGGATAAGCAAGGAAATGGATAAGGATGGGAAAGTTGTGTTTCTATTGAGGCACTGTATTCTCCGAACATATCTAGTTAATTAATTACTTTAATAACATTTCATATTGTTTTGTTAAGCTGTGCTTCCGTTTTCCAGAGAATAAAATTTACCAGACAAATCGTGCCAACGGGGTTATCAAGTTAATTGTAGTAAAATTTTTCAACTCATTTCCCGATTTTAATTAGAATTTCATTATTATTACCTAATGGCGAAGAATCACCTAGCCAATTAACTTTCCTCAAGTTGCCTTAATTGATTAATTTGCGGCAAGTGAGGTACGTGAACCCTTAAACCCTGCTGCTCTCTGAAAAACGGTAAATATTTACCCCATATTTTTGTCATTCAAATTAGTGTTTATCTTTAAACGGATCCAGACTTATGCTTGCCAAACAAAATCACCCGGTTTCTATTTCAAAGAAGGAAAAATTATTAAATTACGGTAAATATTTGAACTAGAATTATTCTATTACCGTCCATTTCAAATTTCAAGACTTGTAACTTGGCACGGTTGAAATACGTAGGCGTTAAAAATGCAATTTTATTATATGCCGTTTCCGTAACGCTACATAATTTTAACAACGCCCTCACATTTTACAGGACTTTTTCCCCATCCGTCTACAGCATGAATAAATGATACAAAATAATACTTTGAAGGAAATTTTTAACTAAAACGGGAACAAGTTCCAGTCACCTCTTCTGAAGGTCTTTTTAATAAAAACCATTGCGAACACAAAGCAAAACTTTTGCCTTTTCCACACATATCCGACGAATATTAATAGAACCCTTTCATTTTATTCGACCACCAATTCAACTCCCTGAAATCCAGAAACGTAAAATGCCACCAGATATACGAGTATCAATATACGTTTGTTCAAAAACTGTAATGCACCCACCTTTAACTTGGAACTGTATTAAAACTTTCTACACCGAAACCCCGATGATAGAGGGTTTTATTTGAGTTTTTTCTGGTTCAATTTTCCGACTATTTTTATGTTTTATATGCTCGGTACAATTTTTAATAAAACTTCAAATGAGTTTAGTTCGTAAAAAATATTTAATGTCTTGCTTTGATATCAGTTTTAATAGAGCCATAGAAGTATTATGAATATTTTATATGTTGTTAAATTCGTTTCAGCCCTTAAACAGCTTTGTTAGAAAGTCATTAAGGGTTTGCTGAACCCCTTTATGTCAATGGCATTTCTTTGTGTTGCAAACAATGCGTTTTCGCCCACGGAATTGCGTAACTCAGGGAAATATCGATAGTTGCAGAACATTATCAATATTTTTTTTGTTTTGCTCATTTTAATAATGCTTGTCCGGTAATACCAGACCGGACCTGAATTGGTAAAATCGGGCCTCGGGTGGTCGTAGAACAACCCAATGCAACAGACTGATTCAAAAATCTGTTTCATATATCTGTCGTCTTATAAAACACGCAATTATAATTATTAAGTCGATTGCCACTTTATTAGTCATTTCAGAATTTTATCGATTTAATTGCACACATTAAATCGAAATTTTTGTATGATTTTAATAAAAAGGCCGATTCCAGCTGTAATGCAATGCCGGGTCGACCCTTGACAGTAGTGGGAGCAAGCTCCGAACTACCATCTTTTTCCAAAAATCAGTTTAATATACTGGCTCCGCATGCGGAGCGTATCAGATATTAAGCTGATAAGAACAGATACTACACTTTGATCTGAGCCTATAAGGCCGAGAAGCGATAATAACACCAATGATTTGCTCGTAGTTTAACAAAAAGTAGAAAAGAGCGACAGTGAGCTTCTGCAAGCTGTCCCATCTATTGCGCTTCAGACAAAACTGAACTTTAACTTTTGAATTTAAGGTTGTAGGTAGGTATAAGTATGTGAATGGAACTGCACAGTCTTCATTTCTAAGATGTCGGTTTTTGAAGTGTTGTATGGACTTAATGATTTATTGATCGATCTATTGATGGGCACGTAAATACTTGTGGCAATTAACGATAATAACTTCCGGCCAGCTGTCCAATTACATCCACTTCCTCAACTGACTTCCCTTTATATTATAACAAGGGAAAAAGAGCATTCCGCAAACTGAATTTTCTATTACGTTAATTCCGTCCCGATTTTCAATTGTCTTAAATGGAGTAGACGTCTCTTAAATATTTTACATTTTAAAAGCAAAACAACCCCAAACATACTACTTTTTGCTCTACTAATTAATGATAAATAATGTGTTTTTAACTTTAATAGGAGAAAAATCCTGCAAAATTAAAAATGTAAAATTGGAACACAGAAAACTGTTTTTAATTTAATTTTTTTATAAACGCGCACCGGTTTAATGCTTTTATATATGTATATAAATATAGCTTTTAGTTGCTTTTATTTTAATTTTATGGATTATGAAGAAATCTTTGTACTTTAATTATGCCTTGTATATTTGTTTTACTTTGCGTCTCCATTCTCTCGGTCTCTCTGTACTTGTGCCAAAAAAATCCTAAACCACTAGCTTTATACGTTAGCATTTTTTGGTAGGTATACGTAAAATGCTGCCTGGATGTCTCTTGGGGGGCATGACATTTTTAAACTGTTTTTTTTTATATAAACATATAGGCGCAAAAATTTCTAAACCAAAACCTAAACAGCAAACTGACGTCTAGAGAGGAAATGAGAATCTCTAAATTATTGATAGCGATTTTTCGTATCGTTCTAAGCGTGAAACCCTCAATGCATGAGGAACATTTCAAGAAAATACCAACTTCAGTCGCTCCACAATTTTTGACACAGTTCAATTAGTGCCTCCAAATTTCGCCCTATATTCCCTTGTTCTCCCTCTTAACAAAGCAAATTTCAGCAACAATAATATGTACTCAATTTATAAACAAACATTTGTTCTGGCGCACGTATTTGTGGATGAAGTAAGTTAGTTGATTCCCCCAATGGAGGCAATCAGTATGATACCGCGTTGGAAGACAATACCCCTGAGAAATTTCCATTGAAAACTGAGTTTGACGTTTAACTAATGCCCTCCAGTTAGATTTGACCTTAGAAGCAAATCAAGTGGAAAGTGCACCTCTATGCGATCATTATTTCTCTTATACTTATAGTGTAATTAAGATGCTGTCTGGGGGTGGAACGTGTCCCAAAACCGACGTGCCTTTGAATGTCGGACACGACTTGGTGCACATTCTGGGAACATGTTAATATTTGAGTTTAAATTTGAGGGACCCACTAAAAATGCTTTAAAACAAATTGCTAATTTAAGTCCTTGCTGTTAGTTTTAAGTTGCTTTAAAGAAGTTACGCCCTGCGCTGCGATTAGAGTGTTTTGAAAAAAATTAATCAAGTAAGAGGATCTCCGTCTTATTTGTTTACATAATGAGTGTTACATGAGTGGAGTTTAAAAAAAAATAATTAATGTCGTGCTTTGACTTGACAAGTCTTATAAGAAACAAGATAATGTATTGAAATGTTCCTAACATTTTATGATGCTTGAGATATTTTATCGATAATTACGGAATTTGAACTTGCATGCAGCAATGCTGGGCCGACCCGTGACAGTAGTGGAGCAAGCTCTGAACTACCATCTTTTTCCAAAAATCAGTTTAAAATACTGGCTCTGCATGCGGAGCGTATCAGATTTTAAGCTGATAAGAACAGATACTACACTTTGATCTTAGCCTATAAGGCCGAGAAGCGATAACTTTCAATGATTTCCCTTGTACTTCAACGAGAAGAAGAATTGAATCACGGTGAGTTGTTCCAACTTGCGCCATCTCTATAAGGTTCGGAAACAGACGCAGGTTTGTGTATTTGTATTGTATAATACTCGATTGTATAGGTATGCAACAATACATTCTCTTTACCTTAAAATTACCGGTTTTTGAAAGTATTCTGAAGCTACCGATTTGTTTATCGACATTTCGAATTAATAATGGACATATACTTATAAATACTTGGGGATGAGGAATCAACAAAAATAACAGCTCCCCATCTGTTTGTTTAAAATTCCTTTGATAACTATGAGTGTTTAAAAAAAAAAATAATCAAGTAAGAGGATCTGTCTTATTCGCTTATAAACGACTGTTACATGAGCACATGAGCTGAAAGCAAATATGTTCATTATTAATTATGCACATTTTAAAAATATCCACTTGTTCGTCAACTGACGGGATACAAATTTAATTAAATCCCTTGAATACGAGAAGTGTTATCGTTATCGATAATAATTATTTCAATAAGGGCATATTAATGGTGTTTGTTACGTGCACAATAATTCACGAGCATATCGCATGTAGACTTTATTTCTAAGCTACTATTTTAAAATATGTAATTTCCATCGATTTAAACACACACACACACACACACACACAAATTAATAATTAATTGTCAAAATTTAATAATCGAAAGGGGTTGAAGTAAATGATTTATGAATATTGAATTACAGCTCAATAAGTACAAAAAGTAGATGAGTTAAAGCTTTTCACTCAAAGAAAATATTTTCTTATCGTGGCGGAAATGGAATCAAGTTGTCAATAAGGGGATTTGGTGTGGATGGGCGAGGATCGGGATGTGTGTGTGTGTGGTGAAAATGATGAAAATGTGTAATAATGAAGAAAACGGCGTGCCATCAACATTGCTACCATGCTACGACCAACAATGACATGTGCATTCTTCCATCGTATTCGTACGCGGCTAATTTACACGAAAAATGTAAGAACTTTTTTTTCCTGTAAGGTAAGAAATGTGTACTTAATACAGGAATTGAATGTGAAATTCCCATTTCTATTCAGAGTCATCAAAGGAAGAGATTTTTTATTAAATAAGTCAAGTTGTATTACTGTTTTGGAGTTCAAAGTTGAAATGTACAATAAAATCCCAAACCTATAGTGTGTGTCACATATAGGTACATAGAAGGAATGCAAATGTTGTATAGGAGTACGGAGTTCATCTAAAATATTTTCATTTCTCCCTTTTGAATCAAATTTACGTCGCATTCATATAAGACATTTGTATTTGTTGGCTCAAAAAAATTGCCCATCTTATAAATATTGCTTACATTATTCATAGAAAGTTCATTGAATTTTCTCCATCATCATTCAAACTATGAAACCTTACAGTTTTACAGGTAAACACGCGTACACCTCGCACACGAATGACAAACGGAGATCTTTTGTAGTTTTTTTCCGGGACGCTTTTTTTCTTCGTTGTGGTACGGTGAAACAGCGCACCTTTTTTGTTTTCCAAAAGCAATTTTACGATGCACAAAACAACACTCCATTGTTATGCCAACATATATTATAAAACATTGTTTATAAGATATAAATGGAAAACCGGAGAAACTCAAGGTCTGGAAGACCGTCACGAAGATATAGATTCAGTAGGTATCAATTTTCTCTTACATAGACGGATGGTGCAGTGAAGCATGTGGTTTATTAAAAGAAAATAATTAAAGAAAAAGCAGTATCGCAATTTTCACAATACACTTTGCGACCAACTCTTGCCAAATTGTTGGAATGGGTAAATGTCATCGTCAGCCATCAAACTTTAATTACGCAAAATATGTTTGATGTGCACAAGTGAAATTAAATTTCGACACCAATCACGTTCGGCATATCTACCTTAATAATTGCCAAACCATTCCCTCCTGTCTCATTACCGCCCTTGTCACCGCATTTTTTTCTCTAAGCGATTAAATTATCAACGGTGTCAGCTCAACTATAAATTTCCCATCAAAGAAAATTGTAAACCAGCAGCTGATTAATTTTATTACACGCATAAAATTGGCTACTATTAAATCACCAGCAATTTAGACGAATTAAGTAAAATAAACAGTGCAATTGAGTTTGTTTGCGAATGGATTTTTAATAGATTCATTTATTTAAACAAAACTTCCTGTGTTTAGTGCTCTGCACAACGAAAATACCTTTTCGGATAAACTTGTCTCACATCCGATATTTAATAATGTAGTCAAGTATCCCTCCATTAAAGCTTATCGAGCCACGCATAATCCGATTAGATAATTTTACCGCTACTAAAAAATTTATTAAATAAACATGTTATGGGCTAATTAATTAAGCACCACGTTGCCCCATAATACTACAAGTGTATTGTTGTCTTTATGCTAATCTGTAATCATATATGCGAATAGTTCTATCATGGGGGGATGAACGCTCTTTAGACAAGAATTAAACGTGTCCTTACTGGGTCTCGACGACGGTTATCTCGTAAACTCAGACGCTGTTTCCAGTCGCGTTTCTGTGCAGAATCCTGGCTGAAGGATCTTAGCATCGGGGTTGACTGCATCTCTATTTCCAGTCTGAAACAAACAATTATTTTACTAAAGGAACACAAATGCTCTTTTCACTGCTGGAAAAGTTGCCCATTTTCAGCTTCATGGAGCACACAAACACCAACAACAGCTTATTTATATCTGTGTTAATATTAATTTGCACGAAAAAGTTCTAAATTAATACAGTCAAGCGGTGAGATAAATAGGAGAGAAAGTATAAAGTTTTCCGGACTGGGAAAAGTTTTCATTTCAACTGCTTTTAATAAAACAACAACACACAATTGAAAATTGGAAATTTCAATGTAAAACAAACAGTAAACAATAAATCTCCGTGCTTTTTACAAATTCATGAAGATTTTTCACTTTTTATGTACTTTTATCTCACGAATTTAACTAGATGATTACTTGTTCCTTTTGTTAAGTATTCAAATAAATCATGCACATTTGTGACTTTATTTATTGCTGACAAAAGAAGTCAACCTATCCCGAAATTACGCCTCATTCTCTATTGTTTTCAATTTTATCATTCAAGCGCAAAACTAAATACAATCACTTTATTAGCACTATACTTCAAATAAATATTTATTGAGTGTCCTCTATCCCGTTTTCTATTTAAAATGGGGAAACGGCGAATAAAAACAAACAAACCGGTTAAATTTACCTTAACATATACCAACACAAAATGTTCTCTTTGTGAGTTATTAGAGTGGAAGGAGATTTTTTGTGTTTTTTTTTAAAGCGGATAAAAAATCCTACATATACCTGTATATTTTTTTTAATTAACTAGAGAGTAATTCAGTATTAGGGTCTTGCTCTATTTTCACATACCTTATCTTATCGGAAAATAATCAAGCAGTTGCGGGAAATGCGTTAAAATAGGAAGTGGTCGTAAAAAAAATTATATTTGAAGAGGATTCTAGGCTGCCGGCTATCATACATTATTTATAATATGCAAAGCACGTATTAAAAAGCTTTTATTGTCTTGGGAATGCGAGACGATGTGGAAAATCGTTTGCACTGCATACAAGACGATTGAGAACGCGGCAAGTTTTCGAAAAATTGCGCCTATAATATTACACACAGTTCGCTCCTGTCGCCGAAATATCGTAAATCTTCAATTAAATTCCCCGCAACGACAAACCTTTCAAATACACTCTACGTTAAAGTCCATAAAGTAGTAGTTAAGTGAAGACTTAACATAACTCTTTGAGAGGCGACTCGAATTAATGCTCATTTAGTGGACCGATTGGAGATGATGTTGGTCAACGACTTAAAAACCAATAAACCGCACAGTTTCTCCGTTAAGTAGAAAGTTTTTTACATTGTAATAGTAAGTTTTAGTTGAGAAAAAGTTTAATTTTAGTACGAGTACACCAACGAAACTTCCACCAATGACTATAAGAATAGAAAAGTGAGAAAAGTTGAAATAAGGCTTGTGTATGCCAATATACATTTAGTTAAAGTATTATATATGCGTCTAGACGCACTTGTGCAAGATGTAAAAAAAGGCGCTATTCCAAATTGAATAAAATGGAAAATGTGTGCGCCCTTCGATGGAATACAAATGTAAACAGTTTAACTTGAGCAAATAAATTTTTGTATCAAGCAATTACCTGCAACAATTCTCCGCATAATCCGTGCGCCCATTATTAGAAAATTCCCCTTTATTTCGGCGTTTAATAATTTTATGAGGCCATTTTTGACGTCTTAATATAAATTTCGTACAAGATCAAAGCAATAGCATGCTTAAAACTGTCTTTATACTCACTGAAAGAAAAATGCGAGACAATGAAATAGACAGCTTCTTTAATCGGTTTTAAATTGAATGCTTTTCAGGGTAGTTAAAGTTGGGGGTTGGTTGGTGTTCGGTGTGCTGTTCAGTTTGTACGGAGAAAAAGTGGATTCTCACATTCTTTTTTCGATCGTTTTGTCAGTTTAAAGAAATGGTGTGAGGAACTTAAGAGGCGTTTAATTAATTCGTTCGACAAAGTATAAATCGCAATGAAAAAAGCTCCCGCTTTACTGATTCATTCGCAAAGTGCAAGCGGAATTTATTATAATTAGGTTGTGATTGTCGTTGCAACTGGCAGACTGGCACAAAATTATGTACTCTATAACCCATTACTTTAATCATTTCGTGTAAACACTTGTGAATTAATATTCAAATGTGCCTTTTGTAAGGAGTTACTGAAGTTTCTCAAACAGCAAATCAACCGAACGTTGAATTATTTGTGAGAAGTTTGCATGATTAACTGATGAAAAATTCAATAGCAATTAAGACGTTGTCCATCATCGGACCATAAATTGTGTTTAACTTTTGTAAAAAAGGGACTGTGTTTGTTGTCTGACGGTTTTTCTGACAATCAATCAATTTCGCATGAAAAATAACCGAAAATCGAATGTAAACAAATATTATCGTCCCCACATGGTCTTGAGAAACACTCGGGGGCTAAAGTACCATTACATAAAACAACAGACAGAAACACAGGAGTTTCATTAAAACGGCTAAACACAGAAAGGTGCCCTTTAATCAAACACGAATTGTTAATTAAGAAAGTGCGAAGAGAAAAATTGATTCGACATTATTTCGTACATGTGGACGAGTTTGGATGGCAAAACTAATTTCCATATTTTGGAAGTTGGTCTCTAGAGCGTATAGAATATTAACCGGGCTTTTGATTAACTCCAGTGTGTATTTTTCTGGTCGTGTTTTGGTATTACGGTGTGCGGTGTGATGGACTTAAACTTTGCCAATTAAAAAGTAGGAAGCAATCGAGTATTTTGTTACATCACAATAAGAATTACGAAGAAAAATTTCTTTAACTTATGTAATGATTTAATTGGGTTAAATCGAAGCAATTGTACACCACCCGCCCCCCAATTTGTTGAATAAAACACCGCCCAAACTTCTTTCTACAAAGTGGTGCACATACAAACAACCACAAAGTTCATTTAGTGTTGCTACAAGATTAATTACACTAGTCTATGATACGAATTGTTCTGTGTGTACTATACAGGAAAGTTTTCCTACAATTATTTTACAATAATGCGACAAACAGAGCAACGGGTTACAAACTACCCTCTTTACATGGCATTTTCTTTGTGATATTATTGTACACGTCAGTTATACAATCTAAACATTACTTACATAAGTGGCAATTTTCGTTTAATAAAGTGCTTTGCATCCCGATGGTTCGCGGGGTGTGACGGCACTATGAACGTTTCAGCGACGCTCAAATGGCTTTTTATTTGAGTTTGTTCCACGTCGGATTTTAAGGAAATTGAATTCAATTTATTTACCAACTAATGGAAGTGGCCGACGGTTTTTCAATTGCCCTCAGCATAGTTAAGAATATTTGTCTTCTTTGGTGCTGAGTTGAAATTAAATTTCATGTGCGTTCAGTTTGCGGAAAGTTATTAGGAATTTTTCTGTAGGCAGATGAGGTCAACGGATCCAATACCTGGTCAAATGCGATTACGGCCAGCATCGATGGATAGATGCGGACGAATTTTTACAAGGGGCGAAATTCAATCTGCCTTGTATCCATGTAAGGGGGACGTTAGGGCGGCGGTGGTAGTAATTCTATTATTCTGGAAACAAAATACCTTCTTATGTGGGTTAAAAGGGGTCGTAATTATAAACTGAAGACGCTTAAATTGCACGATACAAAGTGGCTAATGGTACAATTAGAGAAACAGCACAAATTTGCTGGAAAATGCCACATTTTCGGTACGAATAATAATGTTGATTGTTTCCTACATTTTGTGTGTGCGGGAGTTTGATATCGATTCGATGCTAAACTCAACTATTATTTGATGTATAATAAATATTTGCATTATTAGGCGATTTCGTAAAGAATTCGACAGTGTTACGACTTTTTTCTTACAGGCAATAAATCGATTAAAGCTCGGAGACTGAGATTTGCATGATTTTAAGCACGCAACAACACAGAAAAATGCGCACTTTTTGCGACACATAAAATCCTGTTTTAATAATGGTGTAAGATTGGAAAAGTTCGTAATTTCATTGACAAGTTTCGCTTGTTGTGTTGTTAGACAAACGACCAAGTGGTGCAAGAACAACGGTTTTCCTTTAGAAAAACGAAAAGTTTTCTAATTGAATCTAAACAAGTTTCACTGTTACGATGAAATTAGGTAACTGTTTTTAAATTTGCTATCAAACAATTCGCCACCGGTCCATAAATATTTAATAGTTGCGTTTGATTACACATTGAAGACAGTTGGAGACATGAAATTCGCATTTAAACTCGCATTACACTGATTTATGGATTTCAATTAATGAAAGAAGTGCAACAAACAAAGAAAATTAGAGAAAAAATTGTTTTATTCCAAAGTGGATGGTGACAATGTGTCGGGGAGTGTTTCGATTTTTTTGACTCTCTTTGGAGAATAGTTGAACATAAAGTTTCCTAATCATTTAAGACAGAAAACACGGCCTTTTACTCTATACATAAGCGAAACACTGCTAAATAAGTCCAACAACACTATCGCTTAATGAAACTTTTTCCGCTTAACTATAAAGTTTCAAACACTTCAATTCATTATGCGGAAATTAAATTTTACTTTTGTTTAATGTATTACGAGGGAATGGAGACTTAACTCCCATAGGCACTGTCTTAAATCATATCCTAATAAATTTTGTATTAAAATATTTCATAATTTACTTGTCAACCGATCACAAAGGCGAGTTTGCCGGCAAAGATTTCGTTTCATTGAATTTTCATACACTTCTCAGGTGGAAGTTCAAGGCTGATTAGTGTCGAATGTTCATTAAGTAAGATGGAATTTTTGGGTGGTAAAACATCGCAACAGCAGTTGTAACATCAGTGACTCTAATAAATTTTATGAATGCAAAAAAACCTTCCTGGCATCCATCCAACTGTTATTGCATGTATCTTTCGATTTTCCCTTTTGTGGAAAAGCTATCGATCCAAATATGACGCCAATAACATCCATCATCCTCATTTTTTATAGAAAAAGGCATTTCAACAACAACTTCTTTAATAAACCCGAATTGTGGCCGCCTTAATTGCACCATCGCAACATCACTTCATACGTTTACTTCGTATTTCGCTGGTTATTAAAGTTCCTTTTGGGAAAAACGAGTGGAATTACGGGCACTCACGCAAACTAACCCCTTAAACGTATATATAAGAGTATACTCGTATGTTCCAATACACGAAACTGCAGAATGAAAAGAGAGTTTTTCTTGTACGATATTAATTCGCGCTCATATAATTCGTGTATATAACGTTCACTCATACATAAACAGACAAACTGAAAATATTTGCTTTGTGTGAAAAACACATTTGCACCAAAAAAAGTCGAGATAATCCGGAATTTACACTGAAAATAGAGAGACAGACGCAAAAACAACGTCTATTCACTTTAGAAAGCATAACATATTAGCCTCTTATGACGATTAATTCCGTTGAAATGAGGGAGTCTTGGAAAATGTTCTATTTATGCACTTTGTACATGTTTTATTGAATTTGAAAAGCGTCCATTTACTTGCCACCTCTCATCAAATTTACATTTTAATTTCGTTTTAGTATGTACAACAGTGCTATTGTGCGGTGTAGGCTTAAAATTCAATCAAATCAATTTTTAACGAGAAATAATAATTCACATTGAACAAAGCAAAATAGAGAATCGCAAAAAAAACACTTGGAGGTATTTATTTTTAGTTGTGAGATGAATAGGTGGAGGTTTCTGTGTTATTATTATTGACGCATTAGTCCTAGTGCGAATTGGACGTTTAATTCTTCAGAAAACCCCATCACACTGTGTCTCATCAATAGCTGGTCAATAAAATCGCTTCACGATCTCGAAACGAGCTACATGCGTGCAATAAATACTGTAAAAATAGATGATGAACAAATTGAAGGCAGCAATAAGCACACTACTTACAACAAACAGCTCTTTAAATTCAATTTGAGATAATGAAATAAAATGTATAGTTATTGTAAACATGTTAAAAGTTATTACAGACATTAAAGTTGAAACCGCTCCTAAAATGGTCTGTGTAAGGAGCTTTTGTTTATTAAAAATTTTACAACTCGCATGCTGATGCTCTCAAACACCCGCAAACTTTAATTAGACACTTTATTATTTATTCAATGAATTTACATTATTCATAACATTGTGGAACGATTTATATCGAAAGAGATAATATAATAGCAGAATTTCAGTTCATTAATTATTTACGTTTATGTAAATAAATGATGATTTAAAACCGCCAACAGTATACAAAATTTCATATCCAAATAATATACGCTTGTATACTGTATAAATATGTAGTTAGAGACAAAAAAATTACAGCGTTTGCCTAATAATTAGTGGCATTGGAACAATTAGAGCTAATTTGACCCGATATGCCGGTATAGGGAGGCGGGCTTCAATGAATTAATGCGAATTTATTTACAAAGACAAATAACAGAAACACATTGTGACAGGACCGGGCTTAAAAGCGTGCAACTTTCTTGAATAATTCTCTTATTATAATGATCAATGGTACAAACAGTAGATTTTTTACAACCCCGCACATTCATTAATATTTGGACTACGCTGTGGGGTTAAGTTTTTAACTTAATAAGCGAACTGATAATCAATAATTAATTAAGCGGTATAGCCGTATCCGTATCTATTAATAGTAATTTTATCTCGGTCATATTCAATTTACAATATTACCTATAGAATATAATATCTATAAATATTTAGTATGGAGCTTTTTTAACAAATTTATCTGTTTACAAAATTAAGTGGACTGCTTAGGAAATGATTAACTAAAATTACACATATGTATAAATATGTAGATATATCTACGATTTCACGAGCCTTGAATGCTTAATAAGATTATCGGCAGGTATTTTTTGTTTATTTTTACATTTAATTTATTATTTTTTACATTGACTATGTATAAATATGTATTTGTTGATATTAGTTTTTTTTTAATTAGGAACGACGAACATTGTGCGGTCCATCATCCATCATCAGCCTCCCACAAAAGAGAGCATAAAGAGTGCAAGTTTGTTGCGTGTTCAACGACAGTTTTATGTGCACATTTGAGAGTAAATTGCAAATAAAATAAGTGGAGAAAAACGAGCGAATTTTCAGAGTTTTTCTTAGTAACCCGATAATATTGTGTACCAAACCGTTGTAGGTATATGATTATGTAAAAAAAAAATATGCAATAATTTGATAGCACTGAAAGAAATAAAAATTGACACGACGCAATTGTATAAAATTTCAGGCCTGTGGGCGACACATCGGAGAGAACGATATTTTAATTTCGCAATAAAATCATACAAATGTGTATCGGTATATTGTTTTATTAAGTCAATCGAGAGATTGAAGTAAAATAAACACAACGGGCTATATAGGAATTTATGAAATTTTATAAATAATATACCGGGAAATGTTCATTCCAAACAGGTGGCAAATTAATCAATACTCTAACATAAAATCCGATTTGATATTTAATAAAATAGTTAAGAACACTTTATCAATTATTATTTCGCGTACTATATGCCATATTGAACAACATTATGTTCTGTGTTAGTGTTTAAAATTGTTATTAGCATGTCAACTAGTTTATATAGCCATTTACAAGGACGTAACTTATAATTATTATCGACTAAATAAGGCGATTTTTTATTGTTCAATGTGGACATATTAATTAATAAGTTAAACATAGACAAGTTCGTACTGTATTAACTAAATGGAACAACGTTGTAATTAAAAATGAGTCTATTTTTGCTGAATTTATATACCAAAGGTGTATTACTTTTTAAAAAAATCTAATATTACACCGAGATTGAAATTTTGCCTCCACTTTTCCCTCTCGTATTCCTTTCTATAGTTTCCCAACAACCAAATGAAATCGTATTTTCCCATTATGTTCTAGTTAGTTTATGTGACAAATATTGCTATATAAAGCAACGAATTACATTCCGTCCCAAAAATACAACAAGAATGAGCGCATTTCAACAAATAATTGAATACTAAAACCGAAATAAAAACTTAAAGCTCATTATTTTCCTTTTTCACTTGAAGACCTAATTTTTTTCCACATAATTAGGACTCTGAGTTGATTAATATTTTATAAAAGACTTTACAAACCCTTGTGTGTATATGGGGAGGAAAAACCAATAATAAGGGTAAGGAAAAACAAATTTCATGTACTTCTTGTAAACACATAAATATACGCGGTTAAGCTTGTAGATTTTTCTAATTATTATTTATTTTCAGTCCCGCCATTATTTCTCAGGCGACCATCTACCACATTTCATTGCATTATTTTCCTTGTCATTCTCTTATCCAACACTTTTCCAAGTATATTTCTACATATGTATACATTATTTCTTTGCAAATTTGCATAATAATGAAGCTAACATTGTCTCTAACGAAATACAAATAATACAGCTGCGGGTATTCAAATGATATTATTTTTTCTAAGCGTCACACATCCTGCTTTAGAAATTATTAATTGTTAATTCAAAATTATAAACCATCATTAATTTTTATTGCATTATTACCTGTCTCGAACCAATGCGTTCTTTCATTTCAACTATTATTTTTCTATTCGAAATAAATCCGCGCCTACACACGAAAATAACACGGAGGAAAAAATCGCTTTACATAATTTCCCGTGAACGATAACTACATAAACAATCAATGAAGGAAATATTTACATTTTTATGTAAAAATACATTAACAGTGTGGCGCAATGGTGGAAAAACCGACTCGTATACTCACACGTGAAAAACTTTATACGTTTCGCAAAATGAAACGAGAAAACGTGTCCGCAAACTAATAAAATCCGAGATCATCTAATAAAGAGCGCAAACATTACCAAAGTAAATTAACTGTATGATAATTAAGCAAACAACACACAAACACCAGTAGATTTTCTCCAAATACACTAACCTGTTTTAATATATTTGTTGAATATGCGAAAAATCCCATAGACTGTTTAAAAAATCACATAGGCAATTCGTCGACTTGTCCCCATCGCAATTACCACATTAAAGTGAATCGACCTCTTAAATGCGAACATAATGAGGCGATTTATAAGAACGATGCCGCTCCGTTACGGGCCCTTCAACTCTCCGTTTACAAATCGCGCGTTACACAAATGCTGATGGATAATTTCGGTGCGAAGGTAGCACGTCGGAACGACTACTAAACAGCGTTGGGACGCAATATTGTCGACACCGTCGTCGTCGAGCACCAGGGCTACAGGTGGTGACGAGACGTCATCGTGCGCCTACGCACTAGTTCCTCTTCACATGTACGATGTATTTTCTGATAAGACACTTGTTAAGTACGTTATTGAGCTACTAAAACTATACCGATTTACCAGACATTTTTCCCTCTTCTCGTGCACCCACCATTCCGCATCGACACTTTGGGGTTAATTAACAGTTCAAATAGTCGCACAGCTTCCTTCCATGGAACAAAGTATTCATTTATCATCCTCAATTCCCACATCGATTAGCCATTTGAACCATTTTATTGTGTTGTTCTTTCGACTGCTCAACAAATAATTAATTGTAACCCACATCTCCCACCCTCGCCCCTTAAAAAAACAACAAACCAAACAGCACGTTTTCTGTGGCATTTAATTAAACAGTTCAATTAAGCTGTTATATGTACAATAGTGAGAAATTCTTTATTCTATTCAAATTCAAACATGTTACAACCATTTTCAATTCACTTCATTAATATATAATTGTTAATAGAATATTATAATTGAATTACTGTAATATCTCATTTAATTTCATTTAATAGGATATTTAATGCGAAACCATTGTCTGATTATTAACATGCAATGATTTCTCGTAATTATGATGTTAATTTGTGATATCAAAGTGTTTTGATCGCAGTTGTGTTAAAAATAGGACCGCGTCTGCCATCTATTAGTACGAAATAAAAGACAAAATTTAAAGAACAGTAGTTTATTTCCCATCTGAAAACAGCTTGTACAAAATATAAAAAAATAAAAATTACAATTCAATTAATAGTACATCATTGATGACAATATTTTCTTTTTTTTTAAAGCACTTCTTTAACAGTCTAAGTTGTGTGACAAAAATAGTACAATATATGTAATGTTTCACAAGTGACTAGTAACCCGAAGAAATACTACAAAATATTTACCAAACTCAAAATTATACACAAAAATCATTATTTGTTACAAGTTCACAGTAAAAATGTCTACAAATCGATATAATTACGGACATTCTTTTCAGTATTTCATATTACGTTTTTTTCACAACAAACACAAATCAACCCCAAAAACAAACTGATAACGAGAAATAACCTGTTCTCTTTTCAAATTTTACAGATTTTTTTTATATTTTGTAGTTTTGTTTTTTAATAACTTAGCATCATTTCTTTCCCAATGTATTTTCGACAAAAAAATCTTTGCAAAATTTGGGAAAAGAGATTTTCAAGTTAGACGATGTTGCAATTAATTATTTTTACTTTTTTTGGGCACAACATTTATTAACATTCCCAAATTTGTATAAAAAATTAAGGATACTGTTAATAAACATTGCATTTTTATTGGACTTTTTTTTTGTTATGAAGGAAAATTCGCAGCAAGACATAAGGTCTTAAAGACATTTCATAAGCGATTTACACACACAAACTACATATACAAATCAAAAAAGAAAACAATTGTTAAACAAACTGAATTAAATAGTAATTCATTTGTCGTCACTTTCAAATTACAACAAAGTTAAAATATTCAATAATCGAGTCATGTTTTTTTTTGTACAAATTATTATTCTTATATAAAACATCAATGAGAATATAAAAAGTATAAAAAATGCTTATATTTATTTCTATTATATATTTTAACTTGCTGTTTGAAAGCATAAACGACAAACATCTCTGACAAAACTTGTTTCCTTTTTTCTCTCTATATCAATTATACCATTAATTATTCAAATTACAATTAATTCAATTGGGAGTTTTCATTTTTTTTACATACGTTATGAAATGCCTTTTGTCTGCTATATTTATACATTTTTATTTTAATTACAAAACTCACGCGCTAAATTGTTGTTAACATAAGAATTATAGTTTTTTTTTGTAGTGATGATGGACTTGAGCGCGTTAACGCTTAAGCCGTGCTTTCAGAAGTTGTATTCTGCACTGGCTGACTATCCTGCAAGAAATATATAGCCAATTAGTGAGAAACCTCCACAAGAAAACGTTTCACAAACCACCCCCGTCCAAAAAACAAAACTATTTTAACTAATGAAAGAAAAAAAATTAAACCAAAATAAACAAAAAGCTACACTTACTTCAGTCTTTACGGGTGCAGTAGATTCTGGAGCCTAAAAGGACAAAGAAATAGTGTAAGGGAAACTGAAGAGAAAATACGTGCAAGAAACTAAACTACAGGATTTCAACTTACTAAGAAGATTGAAATAATAATAAAAAAATAATCAGAAATAGTCAAGTCACCACAAATCGCTCCCCATCCTCACCTTTGTATTTCCAGATTCATTGTTGTATCCACCACGTGCCCTTGGTGGTCCACGTCTGCGATAGCGTGGCCTTTGTGGTCCTCCACGTGGTCCATTGTTGGGACCGTCTTGGTCTCCTGCCGGGCCTTGGCTATTCTGAGATTGTGGCCGTCTACCACCGCCACGTCCTCCACCACCGCGATTATTTCTGCGATAATAGCGACGCGGTGGTCCCCGACTGCGGGGAGCACCACCATCGCCACCATTCTGATCTTGTTCGCCGGGTGGTCCGCGATACGGGCCACGATTATAATAGCCGCCTCCATAGCCGCCGCGCCCGCGCCTCGGCCTAAAGCGACGCTGTGGCGGTCCTTGGCCGCCTCCCTCGCCACCTGATGCTGTCCCATCGCGGGCATCACCCTCGCTTTGACTTTCGCGTGGACGACGTGGGCCCCGCTGACCGCCTCTTCCACGGGGGAAATACCATTGACGGTAGCCGCGTCGACGGTCCGCTGCGTACGGCGAGCCACGGACCGCTTCACCGTTCGGTCCTGTCACATTTGCCGCCTCGTTGCCTTTCTCACCGACAACGACGCTGAATTCTACCACTTCACCGTCCCCAACAGAGCGAACTGCCTTTTTCGGGTTATTCTTGACGATGGCAGACTGGAAAACGACAACAATTAAGTGGTGTTTTTCGATTTAAATTCGAAATTGAATGATAAAATTGTTCCCCATCAGGTGGCAGACATCCGAACTTGGCAATCAATTCGTCTGGCCTTTTGCCACCTGTTGGAGGTGCTCTGCTCTAGCACACTTATGACTCAAGCATCTCCTACAGTATTCAGAGATGGATCTAAGGAGCGTGCAATAACCGAAAACTGGTGCCATAATTCGACACGGTGATGCATACTTACTTGGTGTACAAAAACGTCTTCCTTTGTATCATTTCGATTTATGAAGCCGTAACCGCTCTTCACATTGAACCATTTCACAATGCCAGTCACCTTGCTAGCTGTTAATCGAAACAAAAAAAATACCACGTTAATTTATGTATGAAGACACAACAGCTCAATGTATAAATAGAAGTGAAATCATTGAAGTGAAAGAATTCAAAGACACAAACAGACTTTGTTATTGAAAACCGATCAATTTCGTATGTGATTAGGAAATCCTTACGTGGGCTTATAATATCTATGCTGAGAGCAAAAAAATAACGCTATTTTAGATAATTAGAAATGGCGGATGGAAGCATCCGCAAAAAAAATTCTATACAATGTCGCATCGAAATCAAAACAGGCGATGTAATTGACAAATTATTTGAGAAATGTCATAAATTTTATGGATTATTATTGTTTACAATGCATATTTGGTGTTTATTGCATGGAATGTGGCCATGTGCTCTTTGAGGAGAAACATGGACGCCGCGCGTCCCCATTTACCGGCCCACGCCACACGCTGCCATTACATGCCCCCCACAATATTCAAATAAATAATAGAAAATTTACTCACCAATGACTTCTTTTTGTTTAACTGCCTGTTTTGGTTGTTCTGGCGCTTGTTGTTGCTCCGCTTCAGCCATGATGTTCGGGCCGGTGGAAGATGTTAATACCGCTACCTCACCTAGATGTTGTTTCCTTCCTTTCGAAATCAGTTGTTGTTGAAAGATCTTGACGACGTTCAATTTGTTCCATAATAAATAAACTCGCTTGGGTCAAGTTCAGACGAGAAGCAAATGGACGGTCCTATTCTAATGCACGTGGATATTTCAAAACGTATGTTGGGGCTTGGAGAAATTTTCAAATTAAGGTGCGCATGTTGCTGCAGTGGTTCCATCTAAGCCGATATAATGTATTTCTACACGTTTGATTTTGTCAAAGCTTCCTGAAAATTGGATAGGTGGTGCTAATTTACCGCTAAGTTAGCTAAATTCAAAACTTTGTTGAACTCGTAATGGAGCCTCAGGATTCACCAGAATTTATCTGAAAACTTATAGTACTTTGTTAACTAGTGGATGCCCCATTTGTATAAAAACTAAGAAGAAAGAATTTAAATCTCTTAAATGAAAGGGTTTCTATAAGTTCTTCACTGATGCAAGAAACCAAGATTTACTTACTAACTTTTTTATTACATGTACCTATATATTGATTCGACATCATTGCTCACAAATTAGAACTATTCATAAGAAAATAATTAAACAAGATCTCTTAATATTAGAAAAATCACAATTAAACTTGTGGCAGTTCATACATATATTCACTTTCCTTATTTCTTAAAAGGTAAATGGTATTGCAGGTTTATCGTATCGATATCCATCCGATGGAGGCGGCAAATACCTGTCGAACGTGCGTGCTGGTAATGTAACTATTCTCGGAGTTGTAGTTCTTCTCGTTGTTGGCGTCGTCGGTCTCGGTGTTGTTGTCGTTGTCCTAGGTGGCAAATATGTGGACGGCGGCAAATAAGTTTCTACAATTTTTATCGATGGTGTAGGAGCTGGGGGAGGACGAGTAATCGGTGGCTTAGGACGTGTCGGCGGTGGTGGAGGCAAGTAAGTTGAAGGTGGACGTCTAGTGGTTGTTGTAACAGGCGGTAAGTATGTTGGAGGAGGTGGAGGGCGTTTTACTAATTTTTTAATATCAGTACGATCAGGGATTTGAGGTGGCAAATAGACAGGTGGTTTTGTCGTTGGTGATGGTGGCAAATAGACTAGCGGTTTTGTTGTTGGTGGTGGCAAATAGACTGGTGGCTTTATTGTTGGCGGCGGTGTACGAACAATCGGTCTTGGAGTTGTAGTAGAAGTTATTACAGGTGGTATGTAAGTGTTTCGCGGTGGCGACACTCGGTCAAAGTTTACCCGACCACTTTGAGGTACTAAAGGTGGTAAATACGTTGGTGGATTTGTTATGCGCCTTGTAGGTGGAGTTGTCGGACGTCTTGTTGTTGTTATTTTTGGTGGTAAATACGTTGGTGGCGGTGTTCTAGGAGAGGTAACCGGCGGCAAATAAGTGGATACTACTGTTGGACGTCTAGTGGTAGTCGTTGGTGGACGTCTAGTGGTTGTTGTTGTTGGTGGTGGTGTACGAATAATTACTTGTGGTGGTCTATCTTCAAAAGGAATTTGTGGAGTCGGATAATTGTATCCTACTGGTTTCGGTGGTGGTGGTCGTCTAGGAGAGGTAACCGGCGGCAAATAAGTCGATACTACTGTTGGACGTCTAGTGGTAGTCGTTGGTGGACGTCTAGTGGTTGTTGTTGGAGGTGGTGTACGAATAATCACTTCTGGTCGCCTATCTTCAAAAGGAATTTGTGGGATTGGATAATTGTATCCTACTTGTTTTGGTGGAGGTCGTCTAGGAGAGGTAACCGGCGGCAAATAAGTCGATACTACTGTTGGACGTCTAGTGGTAGTCGTTGGTGGACGTCTAGTGGTTGTTGTTGGAGGTGGTGTACGAATAATCACTTCTGGTCGCCTATCTTCAAAAGGAATTTGTGGGATTGGATAATTGTATCCTATTTGTTTTGGTGGAGGTCGTCTAGGAGAGGTAACCGGCGGCAAATAAGTCGATACTACTGTTGGACGTCTAGTGGTAGTCGTTGGTGGACGTCTAGTGGTTGTTGTTGGAGGTGGTGTACGAATAATCACTTCTGGTCGCCTATCTTCAAAAGGAATTTGTGGGATTGGATAATTGTATCCTACTTGTTTTGGTGGAGGTCGTCTAGGAGAGGTAACCGGTGGCAAATAAGTCGATACTACTGTTGGACGTCTAGTGGTAGTCGTTGGTGGACGTCTAGTGGTTGTTGTTGGAGGTGGTGTACGAATAATCACTTCTGGTCGCCTATCTTCAAATGGAATTTGTGGGATTGGATAATTGTATCCTACTTGTTTCGGTGGTGGTGTCCTGGGAGAGGTAACCGGCGGCAAATAAGTCGATACTACTGTTGGACGTCTTGTGGTGGTCGTTGGTGGACGTCTAGTAGTAGTTGTTGGTGGTGGTGTACGAATAATCACTTGTGGTGGCCTATCTTCAAATGGAATTTGTGGGATTGAATAATTGTATCCTACTTGTTTCGGTGGAGGTCGTCTAGGAGAGGTAACCGGTGGCAAATAAGTTGATACTACTGTTGGACGTCTAGTGGTGGTCGTTGGTGGACGTCTAGTGGTTGTTGTTGGTGGTGGTGTACGAATAATCACTTCTGGTCGCCTATCTTCAAATGGAATTTGTGGGACCGGATAACTGTATCCCTGTCTCACTGTTGGCGTGGTAAGCGGCAAATAAACAGCAGGTGTCGGCTTTGTGGTCGTTGGTGTAATTCTAACTGATTCTGTTCTAGTTTCAATAAACACCTTTGGCGGTACCGGATATGTGTACCCTCCAGTTACCTTTGGTGGTGGAGTTGTTGGTTGATTTTTCACAACAGGAAAATTATTTGTAGGTAAATCAAAGGTAATTGCAGGCTTTGGGTAATCATATCCCTGTTGTTTCGGCGGTGGTACATAAACAGGCGGCGTTACAGGAACAACTTTTGGTAGAGGTGGATGTCTAACATCAATTATTTCCGGTCTATTATTTGTGGGTAAATCGAAGGTAATTGGAGGCTTTGGGTAATCATATCCCTGTTGTTTCGGTGGTGGTACATAAACAGGCGGTGTTGGTCTTGGCACATTAACAACTTTTGGTGGTGGTGGTGGTCGTCTAGCAATAATTATATCCTGTAGATTATTTGTAGGTAAATCAAAGGCGATTTCAGGTTTTGGATAGTCATATCCTTGTGGCTGTGCAAACACTAATGGTGCTACGCAAAATAGCACCCATAGAAGTTTCTGCAACAAAATTAATAAATTCATAAAATTTTATTGCTTATTTATATTGTAAAAGGGTATAGACAAAGATATGTATAATACGATTTATATGCAAATGGAAACAAGGCTACATAAACAGTTAATTAACATAAAAACGAAACATCGAAACGTCTTCCAAGATGATATGTGGACTATACCAGCTAGCGAGCTACCATAGAGACTACAAAAGGTCAATTATAGTGGCCCGAACGTTTAAATGTCAACTAGTTACATATATTTAAAGAGATGATGATGTCCACTTACGTAAAATGCGTTGGAATAGGACGCATTCATCATTTTACATACACAATAACAATAAACATTTTCATTAGAAAAGCAATTCAACTAAAATCACGTCTTTAAGATAAGAACCGTTCAAATTGAAAGTCCATAATGTCAATCATCACTTCAACACCTTCTTTGTTACACTAAATCGTCTTCAGCAAATCTAAACTTTTGATCATCAAGCTCCTTGAAAAATAATAATCGTTAATTAATTTTTCTTTATAAAATAATAAGATTTCCTTCATGTTGCAACACCGACTACATTACATATTTATATGGTCTTTTTTAAGTTAAACATTTATAATTGCCCGTGCAAAATTTATTAATGAAGCTAATAGGAATTGAGCAAAGGCCAATTAATTTCTGTTGTAAAATCTACGAAATCGATTATTAATTAGATTTAATGTCAATACTGAAATAGCATTGATGATGTATTATTAGAATTTTGGCCATTTCATTATTTATGCCATAAGAAAATTGTGTAAATTCAAAATTTATTGGAAAATACAGCACAAGCTCACACCTGGGATGCTTGCATAATGACCAGGATCTTATAAAAAATATTTCAAAAATCTGAACGTTAATGAATTATTTAATAAAAAGTCAACAAACTTATTAGAATGGTCCATAAAAAAGATGAGATCGGAACTAAAAACCACCTTGACATTTATTCAAAAATTTTCGAAAAGGATTGTTTCATTATGTGACACATTGAATAGTTCTTGTAACAAAATTTTTAACACATCTTATATCAGAATGACAAGGTCATGGTTTAAAAAATATGCGTTTTTGGATTTCTCTACAATTTATTACTGTTTTGTCTTTGGTCTGTGTGTACATATGTAAATTTGGTCAAATTATGAAATGTTTACACCCAGTGTGCCTATCTTTCAAATAGGATTGATGCGATTTTTATCGATTTTTATTAGTTAAAGATGCTGGGAGTTGAATCAACATTCTATACATGACAAATCATAAGTTTAAGCTCATTTCAGTACCCTCAAATGAACTTCGGAAGTAGAAAGTAAGCAAAGTGCTGGCGTTTAATTGAATTCAAAAAAACATGGATCCATCATTAATCCAGGGCCCAATTTTAATTGAATGCATTTGGTTACCTTAAAAAGCGTACGTTTTGCAACCCATATGATTATGAAATTATTTACTGAAGTTTTCGAAAAAAATAATCGTATGCGTTGGTGACACTTGAAATTATTGTCTGGCCATCACGTTGATGAGATTGTGTTGCAATCGTGCGTCTTTTAAAGAAAACCAAATGAGAATCTATTTATCTACTCAGTTATTAGTATAAAATAATTTAGCAATATTTTCGTATTTCGTTATTCTTATTAAATAAAATTTAATTAAATCGTCATGGTACCAGAGGTACCTCTTATTCAAAATGCAGTAACAAAACATTGCCCAAATGCTCGATTTATTGATTAGATAAGATTGATCAAACTAACTTTTTATTGAAATCAATTCTTAGACAAAACATTAACTGGAAAACCTGAGCGTACCTTAAATGTGGTATAGGAGTTTGTGTGTAAGTATTGGAATTTGAGAGAAAATGGTACATACCATTGCGATTTGATGCCCCGGCTGTCCCCGGATTTGGCACCAACACACAATCAACAAATAATAAGTTTTGTCTTTTGGAGGGACTTTTATATTATCAGTATGAAGGTAAGCAAGTTAGAAAACTTTCCTCCTACATTCTTTCCCATCTCTCTGGAAAATCAATAAAAATGAGCAGTGATGTTAATCTTGTATTGGGTGTTCAAGATTATTCATAGTCCGGTTAGAAAAATGATACCTAAAATTAGCTTGGAACAATTAATCAGTGATTTATAGGCAAATGCTTTTTTAATATATTATTCTGTTTCGTTTTCTTTCCAAATATTTGTTAACTTGTTTGCATTTTTGTTTTAATATAACTGTGTGAATCATTAGAATAAATGATGTATTCTTCATTTAATTGGATTTATATTATGGTAACACTCAAATGTCATGGTCATTTTCAAGAATTGTCCCATCAGAACAACAATCTTCTTTTAAATCTATAGTTTTTTCGTTTTCGTACTCATTCAGCGTTTCAACTTTACTTCCTTCATTTACATTTTTTTTGTTCATTTTCTTTAATTTAGATGGACTAAATATACAAATATATACTACTGCATTAAAATCTAAAATGTAGAACTTATTAAATATAATAAATTCCGATCTATGGAGAATTTTAAACTGAATTTAAAGAAACGGGAAAACCCCTTCATATAAATAAGTTAGGAATGTCAATAGGCAATACTCGAAATTAAGAAATTTTTTCAAGAGGTAGCGATTCAATTTTCTCGAGATTTTTAAACTGAATTTGAAAAAACGGGATGAATTGTTAAAAATAATTTAATCTTTTAATTAGACACAAACAGTACATACATTCATATTCATTCACAAATGAGATTTAAATAATTTATCAATTTATAGCTATCTAGTAAATTTGTTTCGATTATATGGCTTCGAATTTCGATCGTTTTTCTTATAGAAATTGTGTTTCGTTTTAAAACTAGAATTACTAATTGGTGTTTGTTCTGGTTTACTTTGATATTGGACTACAACTGGAGCCTTTGTGGCTACTGTATCATTAATTTTAAGTTCTTCTTCGTTCTTCCTTTCCATCAATTTTAATTTTGCTTCGATCGCTTGTATTTGAGACAATTTGTCGGTCTTCTTCTCCCCCTTTGACATAGCCAAAGCTGGTATAGTTACATCTGCTCCTTTGGGTTTCTCAGGTTCTTCCTGCAAATAAACAGCAGTTGAATAATCTAGGAAATTGAAAGAGTAGATGGTAACTTTACATTGCAAATACTATGAGCCCAAGTAACTTTCAATGGTTTTTGACCCACAGTTACATTATTTAATGTGTTCCTGGCTATTTCGGCATCTTCTTTGCGAATAT
Organism: Silvanus unidentatus; assembly: GCA_963930825.1. Lineage (NCBI taxonomy): Eukaryota > Metazoa > Arthropoda > Insecta > Coleoptera > Silvanidae > Silvanus > Silvanus unidentatus. The sequence continues at coordinate 6,009,031 of OZ005758.1, forward strand.
AGGTTACAAAGGCATAGCCCCTTGGCTGTCCAAGGAATGGTCCAGATCGATGAAATAATAAATCAAACTTTTCGATGGCACCATGTTTTTGCAGCAATTTCAGAAGTTGATACCGGTAAAGAAGTAAGAAAGAAAGTAAGTGAAAATTCGTTAAATGTACTGCAAGATTGTTTTTTAAAGTGGGCACTTACTCAGTTACTCTGGGATCCAAATTTCCAATCCATAATCTACGATCTTCATTTGAGTCGTCAGAAGAAGAGGCTTGTTCCATGTTTTGCGTTCACTGTTATCTTTTTCATATCATAGTTTTAAAAAAGAAACCAATTAAGTTATAAACAATTCTAACCATTATTTAATCAATATTTTGATCTGTCAAATGTGAGTTAGAGTTAGATCAAATGTATCATGTAAACTTTATGAACTACCTACCACCATGGTAGTCCTGTGATCGATCACAGTAGGTACGTTTTTTTCAAATCTCAATGCCAAATTTATGCTAGCAGCAATTTCGAAGAAACTTAATTAAGTACTGATAAAAATTCATCAAAAAGGGCAACAGATTGAATGTACAATATCAATTTGTATCGTTCGACAAGCACACCAAGTAATAAGAGTTCGGAGGGTTCTTTCTATAATAATATACGAGTAGTTGTGGTCCCTTTTTTATTTATCTTAAACATGAACTGCAGATTCCAGCAGTATCATATTCACATTAAAAACTTAATGCATTATTCTATAACTTTATTACTAATTAAAATGGTACTATAAAATATACGACGTTTTTTGACCTAAAAAAAAATCAATTTATAGTTATTAAATTGATAAAAATTAAATGAGTCCCTAATGAGACAGATTTGAATAATGAATAAGAAATAAAAATTGACTTCATTCCATAAATCACATGGAGAATTTTATAGAAGAATAATTCGAAAAAAATACACATATGTATACTCAGTGTTACATGTATACTGAAAGATCCTACTTTCCAGATCAATAATTTTTTGGTCATTCCAAGTCCAAACTGACGTATTTTTACTATAAAGATCAATAAATTATTATATCAGAACATAAATAAATATTTTCATTTTTATTTTGATAATAAACAACAAATCTCAACTATTTTGAATAAAAAATCATGAACCACAATCATGTTACTGTCGATAAATCAATATTAAAAATATTAATTGTACACTGTGAGCGACTTATGCAATACAAATTAATAATAAAAAATATAAACTGAAACCGTAAATGAAAACGGTACTATTGCATTACCCATATTTTCTTTCAATCTAACTGTAATTACATCCCTATAATAAAATAATTTACGTTCAACTTTTAAAGCCTAGGGTCAAAATGAAAACTTCATGAATTACGTTCACAAATCGATTTCAAAATTATGATAAAATGAAAAATATTTACAAGGAAGCGACTAAAATAAACAAAAAAAACCTGACGTACATTGTAATATAAAACAATAAGTCTGAAGCAATAATACTATTAAAATCAGGAGAAACATATTTTTCAAAACAAAAACCATACGAAATCTCCCAAAAATTACATTATATTAATAGAAATAGTTGACGATGTAGAGAGAAATTTGATAAGGAAAGCCCAGCACTGTTTAAAGCAGCAACTAATACAAAATCTTTCATCATAAATCGAAGCGATGAAGCCCGACAGTATAAAAACACGCCACATTTGAATATTTCACTATTCAACAATAAAAATCGCAACAAGAAACACATAGATACATTTCTAATTTCTTAGTGAACAAATCAGTGTGTAAAATGGCTCAAACTACCTCGTTAAACTTCTTCCAAAGTGACATGTCTTCGGTCAAGTATAATTCACCAGTGACCCTCTCGAATGCCGGTCCCGGCGACAGGGTGATCACCCTGGAGGAGGTCTCGTGGCACGACAATCATTCAGACTGTTGGGTAGTGATTTACGACCGCGTGTACGATGTAACCGATTTCCTAGATGAGGTAACAGAGTGTTTAAGTGACCCAAAAGCCAATGCTAATCGACTTTGTTCATTACAGCATCCAGGAGGAAGTGATATCCTCGTGGAATATGCGGGTCGGGATGCCAGCGTGTCGTTTCGGGGCTCTGGACACAGTAGTCAAGCTCTTAGGGCATTGGACCGTTTCATGATAGGTGAATTGCCGATGGCGGAGCGTATTTTTCGGAAGCCAGGAGGATACAACCTTAGCGACATACCAAACTGATGGAAAAAATAAAAAGTTCTTATCAATATGTGTATTACACAAGCTATTTTAATAAGTTAATTATGTACATTTGTAATTTAGATTAATTGATTGTTTATGTTATAACGTCCATGTTTTTGCAGTATTTAAATTTAGTAATTTATTTTCTATGAAATTATTTGAGGAAACTCGACACGTTTGAGATGTACTTAATTTTATTCAGTATTTATAATAAAAGTTGAATAGAATTTTTGTGGATTTTCAATAATCCCGATACAATCAAATTGAGAAAATATTTGGCAAACTAATGCATATTGAAGAAATTTTGTTTTAATTTTGTTATCATAATTAGAGAATTAAGAAAAGGATAAACAACAATCCACCTCGTTTCCGATTGCGATTCTAATATCTCATTTTCGCTATCCTAAAGATTATGAATGAATGTTTCTATTTAATAAAGTTGGTAAATATTAGACCAATCCAATTATGCCTAAATGCATGAAATGAAGCCCTTGCTTGCCAGAATAGATGTGATTTCAATTCAACACAAAGAAGACGTTTTACAGTGCATTCAAAAAATATTCATAAAAAAATCTCTTAAACTCCCGCCCCAATTAAATAAGTCTTTGAATGAAATGCAAAATTTACATTTGCAGAATTTGCACTGACCTTTTCAATACAAATCGATTTCGTAACAATTAATTTTGAATCAATATTTTAAAGTATATGTAGTTGCTATGTAATTATCTGCTGTTCTGTTTTTCACCAAATATAAATGTTGCAAGGCGAAGAAAACATCTTTAAATATTACACAAAAAAAAACTATAAATACACTTATTTACGTTTATACAATACATGTGCGTTTGTAAATACAAAAATTTAGAATCTCACAAAGGGCAAATATCACAATACTTTTTGATTACCACATGTGTCTCCATTGTCTCTAGCACCAACATGTCAACAAGTCAATAAAAGACGTCAACCATGTGCCACAAATAAAATACTATACATTCTTCTTGCTTTTAAATAGTCGTCTTCTAAATACGGACACGCATTGCCAAGCGACAAGACCAAATATTCCACAGTAGTACAATAACATCACCGTTAATTCGTTTGGCATTTCGCATTTGAAAAACGCATAATTGTTTGGTGTAAAAACAGCCTAAAAACAAAATACATTTTTCAAAGAAAATACATTATTTTAACATCTACCAAAGCGTAGTTTGGGTTGACTTTATTTCGCCAACTAAAACTGGGTAAAGTGATCTCCAATCCATCTTTTGTAGGTAACTTTCTGGTGCATCCATGATGAGTGTGCCCACTAAGAGCCAGTCGAGGTTTGATTTGTTTTAAAAGTTGCGTTGTCGCTTCTTTACTTAAACATTCCCATGTTGGACGGAATTTTTCTTCTCTTATCGGAAAAGGTGCCGCATCGAAGTCCGTACATTGCATATCTGACTCTCGGTACAAAGGATAATGCTGCAAAATGAACGAAACATAAACAAAAATACTACAAAAACGAACAAACCGTTTTTACTTGAAGCAATATTGGTCTACTGTAAAGTTCTAATTTGAAATTCTCTGGACATCTTTCGTTGTAATCACCACTTGAGCATTTTAAAATCTCTAAAACAAGTTGCTGTAAAGCAAACACTATTACTGAGAAATAAACTTGTTGCATACTTTCCATCCTAGCTAATTCTTGTTCCACGTGCTTGCAAAGGAAACAACCATCGCCCTCCAAACCTATACTATTCACTAAAACGAAATGATTTCCACGCACTGAAACCAATTGCACAGCTGACAAATTGAATCCCTTAACGAAACGCTTGTTCAACTTTGGGGTTACCCTATATTCAGTGTGTTTAGATTACAATTGTTTGCCTTCTGTGTTAAGTTACCAATAGTGGAAGCCAATATCATGATTTCCAACGACAACGTACAATTTGGTGCTTTTAGGCACTCGAAAAAGGTCGTGGAATCGTTGAATGTAATATTTAAACTCGTCAACGCTACAAAAATATCCTTCATCTGTAATATCGCCTAATATGAATATCAATTCTGGTTGATGCAATGCTAAGGCTGTTTGGAAGGCTCTGTACATTTGCCATTCTCTCCTTAGCTTATCAAACCAATGTCCATTCCTTGAACCCAGTAAATGGGTGTCAGCTAAGAACATTACCTTGACAGGGGCCTCATTGGTTTCAGTAATAGTGATGTCTTTGGTGTTTGGGTCAAGTGTCGGCCAGTCACACTTAAAAACCATTCTAATATTGAGTTTGTATTGTATGAGGATTAAATTTACTTACGTGACTTAAGACAACGAAATAAATGAGGTATTCGCAATAAAATACTAGTGCTAAGAGGCCGCAAAACACTTTTATAAGCCCTTTTGCAGTTGGTCGCATTCTAAGGTTATGTATAAAAATATTTTGATATATTCCTCCTGACATAAATTGGATTTAATTTATTAACACTTTAAATTCTGTAAATTTTAGTTTATAGTCTTAGAAAAACAGGAATACCTATTTGTTTATATTCTTCAAAAATTAATGCACAGGTTAAAATCACAACGTTTTCAACTTTTAAATGTCACAAGTCACATTGGTTGCCTAAGCCTTTTAGACTCAGGATAAGCTAATACTAATACGCGGGAGAGGAAATAGATTCAAGTTTTCAAATCGGTTCATGTAAAAATTTTTATTTTAGAGGAGATTTAACAAATTGCATTGGTAAACCAACTTTTGAACTCAATACGAATGCTTTTGGTTCATATACTAAAGGTACTGGAGTCTCTTTTGTTCTTCTTAGTTCATACTTGGATAAAATATGAACAGCTCCGCATTTGGCTCCAATTACACCAAATCTGGCACCAATACAATTTCTTGGTCCATCACCAAAGGGCATATAATATGTCCCAAGTTCATTAATGTCATTATCTTTAGCGAATCGTTCAGGAATAAATTCATCTGGGTTTTTGAAATATTTTTCATCATAGTGAAAAGCAAACATTGGAATAAAAACTGGGGTGCCTTTTTCAATAACAACATCAGAATCAGGAATCTTGTAATCTTCTTTACATTCTCGGTCTAGAAATGGTAACGTGGGATACTTCCTTAAGGTTTCTAAAAGTTAACGAAAAAAAAATGTTGGAAAAACTGTTGATGAGGAAATACGCAACATATTTGTATATTACCACTGAGACACATGTCCAAATATTTCATATTTGCAATCGATTCATATGTAATACCCTCTTCTTTTATAGCATCTCTTATCTCGGCACGGACTTTGGCTTGCATTTCTGGATGAATACAAAGTTCGTAAAGAAGAAAACCCATAGTAGAGCTGGTTGTTTCGAAACCAGCACCGAAAAATTGCATTGCTTGTGCTACAACTTTCTCCCCTTCTGAAATCCAAAAAAAAATTACTCTTATACTTATTTATTTTTAATATTAACATGATTTATTACCGAATCCATTTTCTTTAACAAACGCTTCATTTTTCCGAATTTCAATCAACAAATCAATCAAATCGTTTCCTTTCACATTACTCTTTTCCCGCTGTTCAATCGTGTTCCAAAAAACACTGGACAAAAACTCGGTCACTTTAGTTGGAAACAATTTTAAACGTAATAGGTTCACAAGTGTTGGCAAGAAGAAGTAAGATGTCTGTTGAAATGCTCTGGGAATACTGAAATCGAATAATAGTTTTCCAACTTCACGGAATTCTGCATTTTCACTCTTGAACGTTTGTGCCTTAATGCCAAATGCGCAAATTGTTATGACATCAGTTGAATATTTTGCACAAATCTCTTTAGCTTCGATAGTCTTCGAAAGGTCCAAAGTGTCGATGTAATTAATCATCTCCAGAGCACAATCTCTTATTAAGGGAAACATTGCCTTCAACTTACCACTAGTAAAAATGGGTGTTAATTTGGTGCGAATATTCTTCCAGTAAGGATTTTTAGAGAGAAAGAGCATACTGGAAGGCGTTGTGTCGTGGTGGCTTATTGCCACATTTCTATTTACGAAGTTACTAAAGTCCTTCACCAAAATGCTCTTCACCAATTCTGGACATTTGATGATCAAATGTGGTCTGTTGAAGATAAAAATGCCAAAGAAACGATCATTGCCTCTGGAATTGTATAAATCGGCTAGATGTTGGCCAATTGACTTCTTCATTGTAGCTATTTGATAAAAGTTTCCAAACGGAGGTGTAGGTTGAATGTACGGTACATTTCGTTTTTTCCAATAGTCGTAATTTGATGTTAAGAATTTGTATAGCAAAAATAAAAATGTTGCCAGGAGCACTAAAGTACTAATTGCCTCCATAATTAACAATAATTACACATATGTCACTTTTTTAAATGATTTATTACAACTTAAAATGGTCCTTTTGTGCAAGAGTGTGTTTTGTATACTATTCCAGTAATCGGATCGCAATGAGTTTTTATATTCCTATGCAATTACATATGTGAAAGATAAGTTTAGATATTATTTTGCTTGGGGTTTTAGAGGAGTTGAGGCTACTAACTCTGCCATGTCATGTGTATTTTTTCATACTTATCAATTATGATGATAAAATGTATGTATACCTAGTGTATCCAGTATGAATTGGTTTCTTAAGTTGTTAGTTGACATTAAATCACAAAATACCTAGGTACTCTCGTACTTTTGATTGGGTTAGGTAACAGGTACCTATACACAGTTTACGTAAGAGTGAATTGTGATTTTTTGACCTAACTTTGACTTTGTTTTTCTCATTTTTAATTTTTTATAGTTGTATGTTTATATATTTGCATGTTGACGATGAAATGATTATATTACATAATTAATGCCATAATAAATAAATATTACCTAGTTCTCAAAACGAAGGTTTATATTAGACTATTCGAGGTCCCTACGAGCCTACGACTTAGAAACCCTTAACTTAAATGATTATCATAAATATAATTGTGTTTGTTTTCTCGTCCTTATCTCGACTTTCAAAGCGGCACTTTTTACTAAAAGTCCTAAAAACATCTCAAGATATAAAATTAAACTATAGTTATCAAATTTCATAATTTTCCTTGATAGTGAATTGTTAAATTTGTTATAGATATTATATGCACCTAATAATATTACTAAGGTTACTTGAGAGTAACTGGATGGCCGAGTCTCGATACTATCGAGAGTATTAGAAAATGAGTAGGTATACATTTGAAATTTAACTCTCAGGAAATACAAAAATATCTCAGCAGGAGTCCAAGCCGAGAGCCTCCTCTCAAGAGTGATAGTGTATTGTATATACACACTCCCACAGCTACCATTACCAAAATTATTTCTGCGATTTTTAATTTGTCACTTAGTGTGGCAAAAGTATAAATAATAATGAATGAAATAATAAAAACAAATATACACTATACAATATGTTTTTGATTGGAATATTTTACGTTGGATTTCATCCGCTGTGCATTCAAAAGGTTCTTCCAATTTCCAAATAATATTAGATTTTTTATCTCTTAATTTAAAATCTTAATTTTTAATTTTTTATTGTCGTACAATATAGAATTTCCTCCGTAGAGATTAATTACATTAAATACTTTGTCTTTTGACCATTCCTCTTTGTTCGATATATTAAGACACCTCTGATAGCAACTCGCCAAATTCGAAACCAGGTCGATTTTTGCAAGAACCTCTCCGTTAGTAAAAAAAATTAGTATGCACTTGAGATGCCGCTATCAGACGAAAGCTTGCTGATAGATAGAACCACTCGCAGACCTGTGTACATTTGCGAGAACGCACTCGAGAGCGACTCGTGCGAGTCTCAAGTACCTAGCATAATAATGAAAGGAAATTTTTGATATATTTGATGTATCACGTTTATTTATAAAATTAGACGACGTTTTATTATTAAGAAACAAATTGATTATCTCATTGAGAATGTCATTGTTTATAAATAATATATCATGTAGCAACAAAGTCTAACCAATTTTGGTAAACTTCAACTGGATTTCCTTATTGGGTGCTAACAGAAATCCTTTAGTATGCATTTTCAGCTGACTTGTGTCTGAACAAATATCAATTTGAAAATTAAGGATAATATGCGCTAGTGCTGATTCTGCAGTGATTTTTCCATATCGAGCCCCTAAAAAACAAAATCAATTCTAAATAGAGTTTATTAAATAGGTACTTAAATCTGCTGTACCGATGCAGATTCTAGGACCAGCTCCAAAGGGCAAATACGTGTAGGGAGTGTGTAATTTTTTGTTTTCTTCGCTAAAGCGTTCCGGAATAAATTTTTCAGGTTCAGGAAAGTATCTAGGATCATTCTGTATGCCCATATTTGAGACAAAGACAGGTGTTCCTTTTTTAATGGTTACATTAGTACCAGGAAGTTTATAGTCCTTCATACAACGACGATCTAAAAACGGCAGCGTTGGATATTTCCTCAGTGTTTCTAAAAGTTAACCAATTATCTTTTAGCACTTTAATTTTAGTTTTTACAGTTACGTACCGTTTGTGCACATATCCAAGTATTCCATCTCTTTCAAGGAATCGTATGTGAATTTTCCAGTTTTATTGAAAATATTTCTAACATTTTCTCGGAGTTTATTCTGAATCTCCTGATTTTGTGCAAGTTCATAAAGTGTGAACGCAATTAAGGTACTGGAAGTTTCAAAACCAGCTATAAAGAACATTACGGCTTGGGCGACTAGAACGTCATTCTCTATAAAAAAAAAAGAAAAACACGGAAAATATTTAGAAAATCATTTTAAGTTAGGAAAAAATAAGAAACCTAATTTTAAATCGTCTTCAGGATTTTCTTCTTTGCTCATTTGTAACAAAATTTCCACCAAATCTTCCCTGGAAACGTTCGATTTCTTTCTCTTATTCATCGTCTCCCAGAAAGCGGTACGAAGAAAATCAGAAGATTCCTTATCCAAAAACCGCAAATGCAACAACTTTACCAATGTGGGAGCAATAAAGTAGCACATTGTTGAAAACCCCCTTTCGAATATGTCAAAATTAAAAATTCTTCTAGACACCTTCCGAAATGCCGCATCTTCATCAATGAAACAATTGGCTTTAATTCCAAACGAGGTGGAGGAGATTACATCGGTGGTGTATTTTGCACAAACTTCCCTCACTTCTATTATTGAATTCTCTACCACTTTATCTTTCAGATAATCCACCAGATCTTCACCAGAATCACATATTAAGGTATACATTGATTTTAATTTTGAAGTGGTAAAAACTGGCGTTAACTTCTGTCGCACGTCCTTCCAAAGAGGATTTTTCAGACTAAACAAAATATGGGAACCGATGGGATCATCTTTCTTGTTGCCGTCCATAACGTGATCGAAGAAATGATTAAAATCTTTTACAAGAACCGATTTTATGAGTTCGGGTTCTCGAATTAATAAAACGGGATCGTCTAGAATGAACAACCCTAAAAAGGGTTCGTTTGATTCCAAATGGACCTTTTTCAGGAACTCTCCAATATGTAACTTGAATGTAAGGACATCTTTTACTGAACCGAAAAGGGGCACTGGTTTTATATAGGGAACACCTTTATTTTTCCAATAATTAAAATAACGGGTTGAATACCAAAAAAATAGGAAAATGAAAGTTATTAGGGATGTTAATATTATGGAAAATAGTTCAAAAAACATTATTAAAGTTTAAAACAAGTACACTGTTTGAAAACTGAAGAACTAATGAAAAATTTAAGGAATGTTAGCAGATTATCTGGTTATTAAAAATAGGAATTTCCAAGAACGAAACAAGAAAGTATATGTGAATAAACAAAGCTATGATTAAAATTGTTTCGTGCAATCAATGTATTAAATCAAAGTTCAACTTATAATAAGTTGTAAATACGTTTAAGTTATATTTTACCAGAATTATACCTTATAAAGTAAAAAAGCAGTTATCATATTGGCAGGTATACGATTAATTTTTGAAGAAACATATGTATCTAAATTAAGTACTAATTATATTCAACTACATATTTATTTATTTACTCGTATATGTATTATGATCATTAAATGATAGGATATATAAACAATTCCATTTACAGTTTTGTGAACTTTAGCTTAAGTTCATTTTTCGGTGCAAGTAAAAATCCTTTATTGTGAAAAATCAACTCAGTTTCATCACATAAATCTATTTGAAAGTTGAGAATAATATGGCCTAATCCAGATTTAGAGCTAACACGCCCAAATCGGGCTCCTAAAATCAACCATCAAAATGATAAAAGTTGAACTTGACAATTAAAGTTTTTAGTTACAAACCAATGCAATTTCTAGGGCCTTCACCAAACGGCAAATATGTGAAGGGTTGAATATTAACTCGCTGCTCCTCACTAAATCGTTCAGGAATAAATTCATGGGGTTCTGGAAAATACTGGTCCTCGTATTGCAGGCCCATGCTGGATATAAACACTCGTGTTCCCTTATCAATGACAATATTTGAATCAGGAATCTGATAATCCTTTGTACAACGTCTATCCAAAAACGGAAGTGCGGGGTACATCCTCAACGTCTCTAAATTAATTTCCATTAATTTTCAAATTAATTAAACAAAAATATTATTTAACCTTCTATACACATTTCCAAATATTTCATCTCTTTTAAGCTATCATAAGTGAATCCTCCAAATTTCTCATGGACTTTTTTAATTTCATTCCGCAGTTTTTGCTGAATCTCTTGGTTCCTTGCCAATTCATATAATGCAAATGTAATTGTAGTACTGGTGGTTTCGAAACCTGCCATAAAGAACTGCGTCGCTTGTGCCACTAATCTATCACCCTCTAATAAATTTAATTGTTATTATCTTCCTAAGAATCCTGGAAGCGGTCAAGAGACTTACCCAACTTGTATGGGTCATCAATGCTCTCCGCTTTCCTCATTTCGATGAGTATATCCAATAAGTCATTCCGCACAACCTTTGATTCTTCTCGTTCTTTCATTGTTTGCCAAAAGGCGTCACGTAGAAAGGTTGTAGACTTTTTATCCAGAAACCTAAGTCCTAAAATAGGCACTAGACGAGGCACTACAAAGTAGCACATTGTGGAAATTCCTCTTTCAATTATAGCCCAATTAAAGATTCGGCGAGAGACTTGTCGAAACTCCGCATCTTCGTTAATGAAACAGTTTGCATTTATTCCAAAAGAAGTTGAGGTGATGGCATCTGTTGTATATTTAGCGGTCACTTCCCGTACATCGACAATGGGGCACTTAACAACATTTTTTTGAAGATATTCAACCAAATCTCCACTGGATTGACAAATTAAATCATACATTAGTTTCATTTTACCAGTGGTAAAGGCAGGCGTCATTTTCCTCCGCAATTCCCTCCAGATGGGATTTTTTACTACAAATAGTACATGAGAGCCCATCGGATCATCCTTAAAGTTATTTGCCATTGTGCGGTCGATAAAGTGTCCAAAATCCTTAACCAGAATTGATTTTATTAGATTTGGATCGCGTACTAACAAAGCAGGTTCATCGCAAAGGAACAATCCGTAAAAGGGTTCCTTTATTTCCAAATGGAATTTCATTAAAGCGTCCCCAATGGACGTGTTCAAAGTCATCACATTGAAAAAGGAGCCGAATATTGGCACCGATTTTAAATCATATGGAACGCCCTTTTTTTTCCAATGATTAAAATGTCTTGTTGAAAATATAATCAATAAGATTAATGCTAAAATACTAAGAAGAGTTATTAAGAAGGTTATTACGAACATTTCTTTAAAGTAGAACACAGACTATTCCACTATATTGTGAGTTTCTGCTTTTATTACTTCATTATCAATTATGAATTCAAAGTGCAAAAACAATCATTTAACTTTTTACTTGAGGAAATAAAATGACTTCGATAAATTCGACACAATTGTGCTATCGAAAGATTGATAGTTAAGAGAAAAAAAATAATACAAAATCAGTTCAGACACATTTATTTAATATCTTCTTTATATTACATTGGCGTAATGGACATGTACACTATCAGTAATGATATTATGTTTCCTAATTTTTTGCTGGGGTTGCCGTCGAATCATTATTTCTGACCCGAACCTGACACTATCTACATATTAAGAATAAACAAAGTCTTTTTAAAATATTGTTGGTTTTGGAAGAGTAGTCCGGTAACAACCCCAGTGGATCACTTACAATAACTATTAAATAGGAAGAATAGATTTTTTAGAAGTGTTTCGAGTATAGGCTCAAAAATGGTCCACAAGTCACAGATATTAAAAATTATGAGCATTTTAAACTGTAACCCACTTATAGATTTACAAAAATCTGTGACAATTTGATAATGCAGGGCTTTTATAAATGGGTCAAATCAAAAATAATTAGTCTCATCAAGCAAATCACCCTGTTTTTAAATAGACTAGTTAATTTTTCATCCAATACCGGCAGAAGTAGACAATATTGCTATATTGTCGAATAAGTGCGAGTTTTGGATGGTTGAAAAAATTTGATTTTGTTTAGAACTGAATGTAAATATAATAAAATATAGTCTTAGATTTTAACAGTAAGTTATTTGGTACGAAAATATTCTATTTATTTATATATTTGCTTAAATGCACACATACAAAATTAAATTTTACTACTTAATTTTCAGCAAATAGACTAGAAATCTCATATACATATATTAGAATATTTTTTTCTGAATTATATCTTTATTATACAATTAAATATCTTTGTAAATATATACTAATTAACAAATAATTTGTTTACAATAATCTCAACATCATATAGTAATTTTATTGTACTGCTCTTGCATACGAATATGAATTTAAAAGCATACTTGGGTGAATACATTTTCAAATCTCTTCCCGAAATCAATATCTTATGTACAAAATAAAAATAAATTAGATAGATCAAATAAATTAATTAAACATTTTCTCTAACATTTTGTTTATATTTACAACAACGACAGAATATATATCTAGTGAAACATTCCCTTTCCGGAGGATTAACTTCTTGTCATATTAAATTTGTGTTTGTATCACTAGGCACCACATTACTTATATCCAAATCATCTTTTCTCTCAAATTGACTACTAGTTTCGAATATTTTACAATCGCTCACAAACTCAATGTTAATTTGGTCGTTATTAAATTCGTTTAATTGCCTATTTGGGGTAGAGTGTGTAGTATTGTTGCCATTTTTGGGACTGGTGCAGTTGCTTTGCACTTGAGAGGTAGAGGGTAAGGATTGATTGTCCAAATCGGTGATAGCCACATCCGAAGACCAGCATTCCTTCTCTTTGCCTAACATAAAAAATTTCCAACTTTTTTTCGAGTGGTTCTTGGTTTTTGGTAATGTACTAGCCCGTCGTTGGTCTATATCATCCAAACTCTTGCAGCAACTCGGTTCGACAAATTTCTTCTTCGACTTGTTGTTGCCATTTGGCGGTGTCTTTGTGCAATTATTGTTACGTACCGAATTCAATTTACTATTTGCTTTCAAACGGGAATCTGTTGACAAACCGAACCGGTCAGTAAATTGTCGGAAACGTGACAAAATTGAACGACTATTCTTGTTCATTTCACAACCAATCTGGGTAGCACGATACATATCGTCTTTTTCCATAAAAATACTGTTTACACTATCACTTGGTTTACTACTACATACACTCGACTGTTCAATAACAAAACTATTTTTAATACTATTTCGTTTATTTGGTGATGGAATTATTTCCTCGTCCGTTAATTTATTTTCTACATTATTCATTTTTAATTTTTCTACATTTGTGTACATTTTATTGTCGTTATTACATTTTAATATGCTCTTCTTGTCCTCAAAACTAGCTGGAATTTTAACTGAATGCTCTGAATTCCGTTTATTTAAATTTAATGTCTCTTTGGATAAAACACAGTCTTTTTCCTTATACATTTTCTCATCGGACGAATCGTACGAGTTCTGTTCCATCTTTTTTTTAATTGTGAGTGCATACTCGTCCAAGAATTCAGGCGTATCAAACGATAATTTCTTGTTACCACTCAAACAATTTTGGTCGAAACTGAATCCTGCTCCCCGTAATTTGCTCTTCTGCATCATTCGCGATAATTCAGAGCTACTTAAATGCTGACCACGTTCGCGACTTCCCTTCCTCGAACCGGGATAACTTTTCCGACCAGTTCCAACGCTACATTCCGTTGAGATTTTAAACTTCAACGCTTTTTCAGATACCTCTACTTCGGTTGCGGTTTCCGAGTCGCCACTCTCCGGATCCTCTGCCACATCCTCTAGATTTTGCTCGTCTAAATTCCCACTGCCGATACTTTGTTCAGTGTCCTCGTCCGTCGATCGTGACCTAAACAGTAATTTTACCTCACATTTCTTCAATAAATCACAATTGTTTTCTTACCTCGAACGCGCCTGCTGGAAGCTCAGACTCTTCTTCATCTTAACACTAATACTAGAATTTGATTTGGGGACTGTTTGAGATCCGTCCGGACTACGTGACGTTGGCGTTGTCTGAATATCGGCCAATTCGGCCACAATACTCTTTCTGTGAAGCCTCTCCTCTCTGCTTGCTTCATTTAATCTCCTATAGTAATCCAGTGCTTCACGAACTGGCTTCACAATCATATCTTGTAATTCGGTTAAGAGTTCCCCTAATGCTTCGAACAATGGCAACAGAACAAAACCTATGAACGAGCACTGTGATGACGGTTTCGTGATTTTCTCACGGTCCATGAACGGCGTGACAGGAAGACCTTCGAGTTTTTCAGCGTCACTCTGTTTAAAAAATTCTTGCAACAATTTATCCAGCCACGGCTCTGCGACATCCATTGGTCGAGCCTCGTTCGATATGTCCGATACTTTAATTAAAACCATACACAACTGAAAATTCCAATTAGAATTAATCAAATACAAGTGAAATTTATTTAACTATTTTGTGAAAGGCTTGTTTACTCACCAGATTAACATGCGCTTTGTCATTGTAATTAAATGTCGGTATGATTTCTTTAAAATTGGTGAGGATTTCATTGTGTCGGGCCATATCCGTGGCCAGAATGCACCGGATCATGCCCTCTCGCACCTGTTTGAAGTCCTCCATGCTGAACGATTTGAAAATGTTGCAATCATCGTTCTCCAGTATGCGAAACGCCACGCTACAGTGATGATTCTCCAAAGGAGATATGTCGTTATAACGGATAGCAAGCTCTGTTTTAGCATTTATTTGGTAGATATTGTTGTAACCGGGATGGTCCAAGTCGTGGCAAATGCACGACGTTAGCAGAATCAGCACTTCTAAATCGCCAATTTTAGAAGGCAAATCGACACACCATGAGATCGCATACAGCTGAAAAGTAAAGATAAAATTTTAACTTTTGTCGAGTGGAGGGTTTTTCTTGGCTCTACCATTTGTGCAACACAGAAACAATGTCGAAAATTGTGGAATGGGACATCGTTGTAATTTTTATAGGCTTCATACAAGAAATTCCTTAATGTTGTGATGTCAATTGCGAATTTCGTTAAGATGTCGTGATCCAAGTACATGGTTTGGAGTAGGAGAAGTAGTTCTTCATCTTCGAATGAACGGGCATCGAACGATGGCAATCGGAGCCACTGTCGAATCGAATCAGTCACTTGTGAATCACTGGAAAAGTATCAGTTTGCCCAATAAAACGTCGATTTACGTGAATGTCGCACAAGCTTACCATATTTTGTCGAAGCTCTCCTTCACGCGCTTTTTAACCGAGTCACTTTTTCTACGATACTGCAATCGGCGACACTCTTCCGTCGATAATGGCTCAGGAAGTTGTTTATAAAATCCTACAAAATAAAGGAAACAACGTATTACATATACATACACGAGTTGCGGATTCTTTGCGGGGTAACGACGAGGAAGAAAAAGGTCTCACGTGATATGGGGAGAGATAAATTCTATGCATTGCCATGTAAATATTTATAAAATCAATAACAAATCATCCATCGGCTTAAATTCAAAGTAACTGATGAAATTACTGTGTTGAGGACATTTATTCATCATATGCGTCAAATCGGTTTCTATAAATACGGATAGTCAATATTTATATAAGTGTCTATCTATATTCACTGAAAGACCATTATAAAGTAAAGTTTTAATATTTCTTTTCGTATTTATTTGCTTGTTTCCTTCAAACCGCACTAGCATCTTGACATGTTTTCAATTGAATCATAAAGTTGTGTTGCATTTTTTTAGTTAGTGGAATTCTCAAGAAACATTTCATAGATCAAAGAGAAGAGAGGGTTAATTAGTGTACAACCTGCGGCCACAAGAAAACGTGTCTTGTATATTCAAATCAATGGGCTTCTAATGAAGAATTCAAAGCGGCTTTTTGTATTCCAACTTTGTCACATTTCGTGACTCCTCTGCGCCTTTTTTATTTATACTCGCCCCTTTAGAATGAAAAATGTATCAACCGTACATAAAACTTCCAGGAGAGTTTTCCAATATGTAAAATATTTTATTTAAAATAAAGCACTATATATAAATTTTCCAAGTTTTCTATGAAAAATAAACAAACACAATTTTATTTTAGTTGAATGTACGCTATTTATAATGAGATTTGAGAGCCACCAGTGCCGGATTTAATAAACAGTACTTTGCCCTGGGCGAATGATGCTTTTGTGTCCAGGAATTTGCACGTAAAAAACCATCCCTCGATAAAGGCATCAAGTGCAATATAAACTTATATCATAACTAAACTCACGGTAAATAAATTTTCAGCGTTAAGTAATTAACATTCAAGTGTGGAGTTTATTCTTTTCTATATAAAATTATGATAACTGCATGCAATATATATTATATATAAATATGTATAATCACCAAATAAACATCTAATGAAGCTTTCATGTAAATTATACAAGTTTAATATCGTTTACTATTAGCTTTCTCTCCCTTATACTACCCTATTTAGCTTTCGCTTACATTAAAGGCATTTTACAAACATTTACCAAAGCAAAGACATCTGTCATTGAAAACTTATAAATGGAAAACTTCATCAATTTACTTCCAATTTCGTTCCATCTCCGACACAGTTAACGCCTTAACGCTAAGAATTGCATTTTAATTTCTATTATATATACATTTTAATGTGCTAATTGATTCTTGTTGTAACACTCACCAAGCCAACTGAGGCTCTCTGTTGTCTCAAGTTTCTCACGGAAGGCGTCCACTTCCCGCTGCAATTCCTGCACAGCAGGTGGAAGCGGCAATTCCGACCTCAATTGGCGCTCAATAGCCGACACCCTCGCCTCCAACAATTTCAATTCAGCGCCAGTGGATTCTTGCAGCATTGCCAGTCCGTTGGCGGCGACCACTTGCAAGGAGTACGCGGTCTCTTTTGTGTTCGATGGTAAATTGGCGCTAATATTCAGCAACTGACCAGCGGAGTTGTACAGTTTTAAGATGTCCCGAGGGCCAGCTTCGGCGGCCGATCTAAACAAGTCTGTAAAAACAACACATAATACCAAATTAAGTCATCTACATCCATTAAAGAAACCCTATTAATAATGAATAATTATACACATGGCCTTTTGTCTAAAAGTTACTCTGTAAGCAACCCTTGAGGGTTAATAATATATCTTTCTGAATTTCGGGGGAAAGATTTGTTTTTCGAGGCATTTACGTACATACGTTGAGCAACACAAAGGAAATGTATTAAGGGATAATTATATGCATCATAGGCTTTTGAAGATTCCAGTTTAACTTACCCAATATATTACCCACATAGGGCTGTTTTGTGGAACACTATATCCGTTTTTACTAAATTCGCTCAACCTATGTATATGTATATGTACAGCGTCTGCTGCAGTTGATTGTCATATAATATTATTTATTTTCATAATGTGAATAAACATCAGAATGAAACATGAACAGGAAATATTATACCTAGAGGATATTGTTCCGTTTATGAAAAAAAAACCGTTTTATTAACTGTTTTCAGGCAGTTCTATTTCAGTATTTTTTAAACGAAGAATCTAACAGATATTAGCTTATATTGGGGATTTTGCAGAAGAAAAAGGCTTTGATGATGGACGATTAAATTATATGTTGAACTGAAATCAAAGCATTATTTCAAATACTGATGTGTCTGAATTTTTCTCCAAAAAATTATTATAAATGTATAGACTGAAAATTGCCTTTTCTACCGTTCTTTCCTTTGATATTCAGCACGTATTCCAATTTACGCAAAAGATAATATTGAAATTTCAATCTTGTAAATGTCGAACCGCTGTTCCAGTTCAGCAGTACAACAAAAAATATAATTGAGTAAAATCCTTTCGTTCGTCTTTGAAGACACACGTTTTGTCTTCTTTAAAAGGCGC
This sequence comes from Silvanus unidentatus, assembly GCA_963930825.1. NCBI lineage: Eukaryota > Metazoa > Arthropoda > Insecta > Coleoptera > Silvanidae > Silvanus > Silvanus unidentatus. Next base: position 6,027,553 of record OZ005758.1, read on the forward strand.
ACACATATATACCTACCTGTGTGCATAAGTAGATATGTATATGAATAAATTGTAAGAAATAATATAAAACAATCCAGCACCTTTGTATGTATATTATACATATATATGTATTTATTTTGGGAAAAGTATATCGTCGTGTGATAGTCATCCCAATAAATCCAATTTTATCCCCCTTGCACATAGGAGAGCGATTCTTTATATAAAAGGAAGGAGTTCATTCAACGTAACTCAATCATAGGATCATAAAACTGACCTGAAAATAAAAAGCCAGTCAAATACTATGGTGAAAACACGGCATCGAGTTACACAAATAATCTGGCAAAAATGAGAAAAATATCAAGAGCTTTTCACAATCAAATTTCGGCCGTCCAAAGGGCTAACACGCGCAACTTCCCCCCTCCTCATCATCATATTTGTTGGAATATTTAATTAAAACTTTCACATGTGATTTAATTCATTTAACAATAATAATCAAATAAGCCTTTGCGAATCTCTTTATCAGTTTTGATTAATTCAAAAAATGTGTGTTTAGTTTTTGATGGGATTTGCATTAATTGAGCGAAAAATAGCATCAAAAGAGCAAAAGGAAATACTTGTAGAGTGGATTATACTGCAACCTGTAGTGTTCTACACATTAATAAATAAACTTACTGACCAAAAATGTGTACATTATTGATTATTCCTTTGTGTCTTACATTATTTATTAGACGTGCTAACAGAAAAGTCCGTCCATAATACAACAGCAGACCTGAACAATAAATAAGGATATGAGTAATTGTGTAATTCTTTCAAAAGGGACGCATTTTCTCGCATCCCGAACAAAGACATCATTGGATTGTCTTTTTCCCCATTAATTGGACCGGATATCATTGCCACAAAGACTATAGTCAACGAACAAGAGGAAAAATTAAAAAAAATCCAAATAATAAGGGAGTATAATATATTCTGAAAATATTTATGGGGACTAGTTCACAATAAATTTTGTGTCAATTTTCCATTCAAGTACGTGATTTCCTCCAGATATTTCCCAAGTGGAACACAAATAACACTGTCCTGCATTTTAATAAATTTCAATCCGTCAATAACCGACGTTTATGTGCTGGTTTCCACTCAAATATGTACAAAAACGTCTCTTTTTCACATTCTGAAGCTAATCTACGCTAATTAATCATGTTGAGACACATCGATTAATAATTTAATGCAGTAACTCGCTTCAATTCAACCCCGATCGAAATTGATTGTTTCCCTTATTAACTCGGAAAACTAATTAAAATTACCAAATTCTTTAACGGGACCGACAACTTTAACATTTTAGTCACCAGCGTTTTAATGAAGGCATCGATCAAACACTCCTCTCCCCAAGAAGACTCATGTCCCCGATAGCACTGTGCAAATAAATAGTAAAGTCCCTTTTTTCGAACAATCCCTTGAACAAACATCGACACCCACAACCTTGGAATATCGAATGCGGTAACACGTCTTTAGTGGAGCCATCCTTTATTTAGTTTAACTCAAATTAAAGGAGGATAATTGAAAAATCAATGAAAATACTTATGTTTGTCCAATTAATTGAAACATTATCTAGTCCATGGATTACAGAAAAGCGGTCGTAATCGTTGCTATGTAAGTGGTGATGTTATATATATATTTAAAAAAAAAAGACAAGAAGATGAACTGCTATACAATCGAGTATACAATGCAATCAGGCCTTTTCTCCCCCAGAACCAAAGGAGCCCCACACATAGTACCGGAAACATAAGATCGGAACAAAAAAGGGAAATAAAGTGAAAGCGATGTAGACGACGAGGGAGGATGATTTCGAATGGAATGAGAACACAACCATCAGACGATGCGAAAATCCATTGGGACAATAAATCGATACATATATTTTATTCTATAATAAAAAAATATTCAAACACAATAATCATATACACACTCACATAAAATAGTAGCAATTTCTTTGTGTGTGAAATTTGTACATGCAAAAAATAACCGTAAACATGTAGAGAGAAACGATTTCACGCACCATTTCATCTGGATTAATTTTATTAAAGTGCTTTAATAATACCCAAATTCGTATTATTATATATACATATATTACGTATATGTATATTGTGTAGTGTACTGGTACTGGTGGGGTTTCCTTGTGAATAACGATTTTTCCCTTGACGTTCAAGTGTGTGCCTCTTGAAGGGGCACAATTAATTAAGAGTTCGTGTCAGCAAACCCATCCAAATCTATTATATTTAACGATAAAGTTGTATTATAGAGATGATGTGCAATTTCTTTATCCCTCTAATCATAATAAGGAGTTAATCATGTATACGTTCACAATATTGTCTGTTGAATGGACAAATAGCTAGTTCAATTATTGATAAAACGTTTTACTAAATTCCCCCACGAATTTCCTACATACTATCACTAATTTAATAGAGATTATCTCAAGATTAAGGAAAATTAACAGACGAATTCAATTAGCCAATTTGATGAGGGTGATACTCCTATACTTTCTATAAAACAAATTCTCGCTAATGTACAATTTCCACAATATTATTTTCTCTCAAAGCTGAAAAGTAAAAAGCAGTGAGACTTTTTAATGCACCCTCCACCACCATTGACGTACAAACCCTCTTGGCATTTTTTCCATCATCATGTAAAAATATAATATTGTGGCTATAGAGAAGAAAATGAGTCCTTACCAAGGGCTTGGGGGTGGTTTTTAATATCATTCCCTTGTTTTCATGTGACACTGTTAGCATATAAGATATTCTAGCGTGTCCATGGTTATCATCATGTCACTGATTTTAAAGCAAACGCCACATATACATTCGTACCTTCTGAGATTATTTTAGGGTTTTTTCTTCTACAAGAGAGGAGCACAACATTTTGCTACTTTGATGTGATTGTTTATGTTTGAAGAAACATTCCCTCTTTACTCTAATATTGGATTTTCTCTTAACAATGACAAAGTGCTTGTTTTGCAAATTATTTACTAAATGCGCCCCTCAATTTTTTCAACGAAAACATTTTATTTATATTATACCAAGTTTCTCTATACATTTGGCAAAGCTCGCGCCTGCGATGAGCTTTTGCAAATTATCTAGTCGAAACCAGCAGGATAATAACCGGGCTTTTAGTTTAGGAGCACAGATTTACTGGTTTGCGGTATATAACCTGTTATTGTCAAAGGCGCCTTTGTATTTGACTGTCCAACAATTTGGGGTGAAATTCGTCCACAAACGAACACACACACATATACCTATATCCTGCCACTCGTATTTCGGGTGCTGGTTTGAAATCAGGATAAAAGTAGTTGAAATGACATGGCGTGTATATAAGCTTTAAAAGAGCTTTCCATACTGTCAGTGGCCGGATTTCGTTCGCCGTAATTCCGATAATACATAATTAGAATGCGAAAAAAAAATGTTGTTAAAACTTGTGTACAATGAATATTTATGACTATTAATTTCGTTTAACTTTGTTTTTTAGTATAATGACTAAATGAATATGAATTGGCGGTATAAATTGTAGTGAAAATTTTGGATACCTTTAATCTGGTCCACGGGCGTGTCGGAGCGGAAGAGCGCGATCTCGTGGCGCGGCCCCACGCTGAAGAACACCTGCACCGTCGCGGGGAGGTCCATGAGCAACCCAGCCGACACCGGCTCATGGCTCAAACGGCCTCGCCGATCTCCGTCCGTCGGACCCACATTGGCTCCTTTGCCTCGTCTTTGAGTCCATAACACTTATGAAAAGACACAAAAAACTAAATAGATAGGTATTTTTTCTGAAATGCATACACTCATACACACCAGCTCATATACAAAAGAATCTGCAAATTAATTAACTAGTCTTTGCTTTATGTTCACTTCATTAAGCACACAAGTTGCCCAGTTTTTTTCTGGAAAACAACAAAAAATGCTCTTCTAAGACATTCACCGTTATGCGAATGTTAATTAAGAGGGCAGTTCTTTTGTATAAGGAAAATAAACACATGAAATAAGGTAAAGGTAAGTAAATTTCAATTTTAAAATATTTTTAGGGGAAGGGAAAATATTTCGTCTCCATAATAAGAGGATGATGGATCGCACACCGTGTCTGTGCTTCCAACTTTGATAAGTAGATCTTTGACATCAAAGAACCCGTACAATTAAAGTCATTTAAAGTGTAATTTCGGGTAGAAATTATTTATTTTTGCTTTGTCAACGAGAATGTGTATAATATTATAAAATTATTGCCGCAGTATTAGGAATTTTCGCAAATTGAATAAATAAGAAAGAGGGAACTTGGCGTGTTTAACCAAGTAAAAAAGAAAAACCAGAGAGTCTTAATGAAATTTGTCGACATACTAGTCGTAAAACGATCCACTTCTTCTATGTGTCTGAGAAAATTATAAAATCTCACTTTGTTAATAGCATTTTCGTTGTGGTAGCGGATTACGGTTTGATACGCAAAACTTTTATATTAAATCCTTTTAATGCATTACAAACTTAAGGGTGGGACGTGAAGGGCTGGTGCAAAAACTGTGGAAATATTATCTTCTCCACAAATTAAACAGATGATAATAATGGCATTAATTTACTAAACAGTTCTTACCTACACCGAAACAGGAATTGAAACACGCAAAAATCATCACATGTACATCATTAAATAATGCAAACGAAACGAAATGTGAGCTCACAGCTTGCAGTCTGGCAGAATTAAGTACGAGTACATCACGTCAAAACAGTCAATCATTTAACCGAGATAAGAGACTGACAAACGAGAAGAGGCAAAAAAAGCACACGGTTTAATTAAATTTTGTTTATAAATACAGAGTACATTATAATAAAATTGTTTATATGTGATTGTGTTATTTTCGAGGGGATTGTTTTTATTCAATTCAGTGACGTACGAAATAAAATTCGATAAGCGCAAGAGACACATTATCAGTTGCATATCAATACGGAAGCATATTCCTTTAATTATGCATACAACCATCGAAACTCTATTACACTATATCAAAACTAATTAGTTTTATAATTATATCTTATAGCTTGAAGGTGCTCGAATTCAGGCATCAGTAAAGTGTTTAACATAATTACGAAACATCGGGCGAACACAATTAATTGACAACTTAACAATTATTTCTAATCATTTAGGAGTGTTTCAGATTTTCACATAACACATACCTACCTACCTCCAATATAAAGGGAATATTAAATTATTTGAGATAAATGTAGTACATATCATTTTCGAATGCAATATTAATTAACATTTTGCGCTATGAAACGAGCTCGGGAAAGAGGTAAGCTTGCCACTAATCCAGACGAATTCATAAATTATAAACCTAGTAAAAATGTATATACAACAACAGAGTGAGTGTCTAAGCAAGAAAATCTAAATGGATTTTGTTTGGAAAATGTGGAACGAAACGAGAAGCATGGTTTATCATAAACAAAGCAGGTGTCAGTCTTGTAATTTACCACCATATACTGCACCGCATACTTATTAGGTAAACTCTGTAAAGCATAACAATTAGCTTAGTGACTATAAACAACAATAAATTGGAAAAGCTGCGACGTCAAACGACCAGACAACTTCATCAAATTATTGCAAAACGATTACAACATTATTGAATTTGGCTGTGAATATTATCGATTCCATATAAACAACTTTCCTTTTTAAATAACTGAAGTCATTAATAAAGGGAGCATTATGGATGTTTACCGAGACATTGGAAAACTCGTGAAATAGTTAAGAAAGTGAAGGAATAGGTATACAACAAGGAAATGATGATGGAATTACAACGGTGGTTGAAGAGCTGGAGCGAGTTACATACATATAGTAAATTAAATTCCATATTCCTGTAATAATCGAATTGTGTTGCTTTAATAGCGGTAGCGTGTGTACTGTAGTTAAATCAATCAATTTTTGTGCACTTAGTCTCGGTAGAATAAATATAGATTGCCCCTCCCGCACTGTAATAACACAATTAAAATTCTATACCTATATTAGGTAGTGCGTCAAAGGGCTGATCAATGATTTACCAGTTTTTGTTAATTCATTAATGTTTTCACTTAAAGTTGACTTTGAGTAAATATACAACGCCTCCCCAATTAGTAAAATGAGTATAATAATGAGCCAATGCATACAGAGGCACATTAAACGAGGCTCTTGGCGGTCGGGGGTAGAGGCACTCTCCCTCAGGCACAATTCACTCACCTAAGGAAAAGGGGTTGCGAAAGTTACATTATTCTATAAAATGGATTCCTTTGACATATACACTGTTATGTGTGCATATTTCATTGGTGTAATAATAATGGTGAATATTAACCGATGTTTGCATAGTTTAGGTTTTGGGGGCGTTAGATTATCATTTATAATGTAGACATGACACCCGGATGGGGCCAGAGGCGCATTTTTCAATAAAACATAAAATATTACTCGAAATTGAAGGTATCGAGTGTAAGAGCCTTATTTGATAAAATGGATTTCCATGAATACAACACAAACATAGTATTGAGAAGATGTGAATAATATTTTTTTATATGTTTTGTACTATAGCGTATCTTATTTAAGTTGAAATATTGCTTATTGAGAAGCAGGTAAGGTATATGGTATAGCAGCATTACGTTTCAAATCAAATCTTGTGCTCGTAGAAAAATTCCCACTAATTCGACACAAATTTATTTCTATTTTCAATACCTACATTGCAGATCTTGAAATATCGTACATCCTTTCTGCCATTCACTTTGTATGGCAAGTTTCCATAAAATTTCACAGGAAATATATCATCAGCACGTACATATGATTGACACAAAGACTCGCTCTTTCATTTCCTTTTTACCAATTCAATGTAGGTGAAGAGTATTTTGCTTTTGTTGTACCTGTTGTCTAGCACTTTAAGCTCGTGTGTTGTGCGTTTATGTCAAGTTTAGTACGCCAGATTGAGCTTTTAATGAAAAAGGTCAATAGGTACGTGGGAGGAGAGAAAGCATCGAACCATTGGCACAAGCTAATAAAGCACGATAAACCGCACTATTTTCATTTCGGAGGAATATTGTAGGTATAATGCTATTCCCTTTTCCACGAGAATAATAGAATTAACCTACCTACACACAACTTTTCTATTGATCTGATATATTAATTAACTAACTCTTATTATTTTATTCTAAATGCGTATTGTATCAAATATTATTATTAATGAATATATGTAATTATTTCGAAATGTAATTTAATTGAAATAACAGAAACGTTAGCTATATACCTAAATGGAAAATACGCCCGCAATTTGAATTTTATCTGATTACAAATTTCAGCAACAGGTTTCATCCTAGGTACTTGTTATAACATATAATAGGTATACCTACGTAATACCGTTTCAGGTATTTTCCTGACAGAGAAATAGGTAAAAAATAAAATAAAAACCCTATATGTATTATAATAATAATCATATTTCTCATCATTCAAAATACACGTGTATGAATGATTTCAAAAGCATTTTAGAGAAACTATTATATGTACTATAATAATCAACCAAGATACAGGTATAATAAAAGTAACTTTGACTTCTTTTATTCTTATATGGATCTTATAAAAAAAACTTTCTTTAACAATATTCCAACGTAATATTACATATTAAACTGAATAAACGAACAAAATTACCTAGAGGCTCCACTTTTGTTGAGAATCTCATTTATTATTGCCTTTTTTGACCATCAGCACAGCTCTCTCTCTCCCTCAATTTCGTATTTTATCAGGGAAATGATTTAGTTATATATTAAATTCTTCTTTACATCAGTTTTAATAAACTTTCTACTAAAAAAATATATGTACTGACAGCAAACTTATACGTAAAACTGTAACTACCTAATTTTTAAGGGAAAACTTTTCGCTACGAAAGTTTTTGTACCTTAAATACAAACATTTTTTTTTAGAAAATCGAATTGTTTCCAAATAACTTTCACACTATTACAGCTGAGTTGATGGCGAAAAGTTTGCTTTTTCAGGATTTAAATCCATTCCACTTTTATAAAATGATTCTCATTAAAATTTATAGAAAATCTACGCACGCTATATGAAACATACACACGAAACTATACATACTTACATATACATACAATAATTAATATTAAAATTCCAGAGAACGAAAAAAACACATATATGCCAAACACATTGTTTATTTTTCATTAAAAAATTTAAATGTCCATCATAAAAATAAAAACATTTTAGACCACAACACACAACAATCGATGTTTATCTGCAATCGAGTTTTAAATTTAATTAAGTCAAACTTTTAATAAATAGCTGTGGCGAAAAAAAATCGCCCGATATTTATCTTTTATAATTCCCGTCTGTCTGGGGTGTGGTGTGTTCAACCCCCAGCAAAGTGGGGACGATTAAATTTCAACTGTTTTGATTAATATTAATTGGCAAATTAGTGTTACTTTGGGCGTGGCATACCTACAACGATTAAATTATGCAAAATATACCTATATGTGAATCCTCTGGGAAAGATACTTGTATATACATATGTAGGTATTTGTATGTATAGGTACGTTAACCGCGATGAAAAAAACTACTTTGCTATACGATAAATCATTGGAAAACGAGCGAGAGGAAAATCCACGAAAATATTACTATTAATATCAATCAATTGTGACGTTGGTTTTGTTGATTCTCCTATTAATGCGTCACGGAGGACTACACTTTGCCTGTCAATAGATCAGCTTTTAACCTATCAAAATCTCATACATGTGGCAAAGATTTTATATAAAAGTGTAAATGAAAAATTAGTTGCAGTAATATTGCCACTAATTTCAATATGCCTAAACATTTCTACTGCACTATCGATTACTCTATATATGTAGGTATGTGATTTATTTTATATACGACAATTTTAATAATAAATTACACGCCAAGAAAACGATAACAGAAAAAATAGTATTTCACGCAAGTGCCCCTATTTTCCCGCCTAGCGCACACATTTAATTACCCACAGTTTTTCCTGTGGCTAAGTAATTTACATGTATATGTGTAGATCGTTATTATTATTTTTTTGTAGACTTATCACTATTGCGATAACCTATGCTACTATACACCCCCAGAAAGAGTTGTCGACATTCAATATAATGTGTGGCAAACGTGGGCAAAGCGTGTAGAACATTTTGACGTCAGAAACGTCTCCCTGGGATACCAAATGTAGGTGCATTGGATGGCAAAAGTGAAACAGCAGCTTCACATAAGCGCCACTCTTCTCCTATTCAGAGGACACACTTATTTTCACTTTTTACATTATTCAAAAGTGATCAGATAATGAGCGAGCACCTGGGAAACTAGATGGGCAAAAAACTTTACAACATTCGACTTAAAGCGCTTAAATAATTTACTTAGTTAGAGAAACAGTTAATGCAAAATTGATGTAGTAGCTTGTATGTGAAGAAAATTAAAAACCCACCAAGTACTGCCATTAAATTACCCTCCTCTTTGGTGACAGTTGGTAGTGGACGATTTGTATTTATTCATACTATTGATTTCGAGCAAGTTTTTCTATAACACTCTGTTGGAAAAACTTTTAGACAGATATAAGTAATACGTTTTCATTCGTTGGAAAATTGTCAAAAGTTTCGTGTAAAGCAATTCAGAATCTGTCTGGCTGTCGGATGCTGGATTACATTTCATCTTGTGTGGAAAAACTTTGCATCCTGTCCATCAAGTAATAATTTATGGAAAAATATCGTTAATTGACTTGATCGTGAATAAAACTACTGGTTTTACACACAGCGCGCGCTATTGCACGATTAATTTACAGCGAACACATACAAGAAAATTTACGATCAATCGATTATTGTAGTGTGTATACACAATAAATCATACCTAAAGGTCTTTGACATTGCGAATTCTTCGCCTCTTTTTCCAGCATTCTCTTATATATGATTTTATTGTACCTGCACATCGGGATGTTATATATTTGTTTTTATTTGTTGCAAATGTACGGCCTTTAGAAAGAATGTTAAGTTCTCAAGGTAGTCTGGCTCCCTGGTCAGTCGTTGGCCTGTGTCTTCTTATAAGCTCGACCAGCTACACATTTATCTTTATATATACGATGGAATTTAAAACTATTGTCAACTGGATTCCTAATAGCTTAAAACTGAATTAATTTATAGCTCAACTCCATATAAGAGCTATTCTACTGAAAAGTTAATTAAATGCGACTTTATTTCACTTTTCATGACTATATGCTTCATAATAAAAATCTCCTAAAACTATAAACTTTATTAGCGTATTTAATTAAATATGGAGGCGTAAAGTGAAGATATGCATGGAGAGGAGGAGGCCTTTATGTCACTGTATAAAATTGTATGTTTAATTATCTGTTGGAAATTCAGAAACAGAAACAAGCCTGTAACAGATGTATTAGGTGCTAGTAGTCTTTGGAAATTTGTGTTTCAAAGACAGAAGCATTTCGTAAAAGACAAATCGAAATATTTAAAACATCCACGATTAATATACAACTGCCATCAATCCTCATAACACGCGCGCTAAGTCCGATTGTATTTTTTGGCAACAGAGATGCTGTTTAATTTAATAAATTTTAAATTATACATGCGGACCCAGACTGAAATTTAATTTTACGGAAAAAGAACCGTACAATATATCCCTCATGATGATGTACTTTTTTTCAAAGGAAATTTTTCCGACCGTATTCTTTAGGCATAGTTCAAGGGCACATTCAATTTAAATTTATAACATTGGAAACCATCAAGCCGTCGAGAGTTCATTTCATCCCACAAACGTAATTAATCATACATTGCAAATAAGTGGTCAACCGATTATAAATCGCACTAACAGAACAATATTGATAATGTAACTCCTTCACACACGCATGCAACAAATTGCATATAAATTCGTCCATTTATTCTTTCCTTCCAGTGAAGCACTACATGGTTTATTTAATATTAGCGTTTCTTTGATGTCGCATGAGACACATTTTAGTGTAAAAGGACCGCTTTGTTTAACACATTTTCTTGTGATCTTATCTACTGCATCGATAACACTTTTACAAGCACCTAAATTGTTGAATCCTCAAGGGAGCACATTTATCCAACAACTTTTTACACAAATAGAACTTTTTTCACAGTTCCCCCACAATCAGTTTATTAGGAAAATAATAATTGTTGAACTAACGTACATGTCACCCATTGCCATACCGAAAACTTTATATTTATCTTGATTACAACTTCGGAACTTCTTATTGTTTTAGCAAAGGTTGTTTTTAAATGTTGCATGTGAGTGCCAAAGTCTATATTCAATGGAATTAAGCGAAACATAAACATACCGAAGATTATTTTTAAAGGGACATATTTTATCTCGATTATGATTGTTTATTTTATATTTTCTAGATCAATCATTCTCCTCCGACTTAATCAAAACATAAAGAAAAGTGCCATTGTTTTTGGGGATCAAGTGTCTGATAATCTAGGAAATGATTTAGATTTAATTATTTTTTAATCTATCTAAATTCCCACCTACTCCAGTAAAGTGCTCCTGAAGTTTTCTATCACGAGCAAATATTTTGCTAGATTATCACATTAATGTACAATTTTGCACATAAAACTGCTCATATCCTACAGCTTAGAAGAACAGGCACTAAATGAAATAATCAATTTATATTCCATTTCCGAAAATGTAAAATTATGTTATTTAGGCATATAAATATTCCATTGGGTCGTGTGCTTTAATGTCAAAGTTTGTTTAGGTAATATATTGTTGGTTTTAGTAAATTTTCTTGTATTAAAAAAGGTCAGAGTTTAATTTCAGGACACACAAAGAATCATCAGGTCAAAACCGATAGATAGGTAATTAAGGAACGAAACACATTTGTTGTTGGGTATTATTATACTTTGTGCTGATGAAAAACGTACGTCAAAACTTCGAACAAACACAATTTTAAACGAAATTAGGTAAAATAAAGTTTTGGGTTCAATTTGATAATAAAATGAAACAAATTACATTATGTTATAAAGGAAACTTTTCTGTGCACTCTTAGTATTTTGCCAAAGTTACCCATTAATGAAGAGGTAAAGAACGTTAGTGTCATGGTCTGTGAAGTGTCTTCTTATATTTAGCCTATCTATTCGTATACACTTCACTACGCATTTAGATACCATATAATTTGGGTCACAGCAGTCAAACTCGAATGAAAACTACAATCAAGGGACTAGTAAGCAGTGTTAAGTTTGTTTCAGTAGGACTCGTGTGAGAAAAAACACGAACAAAGCAATGGAAAATATTAAAATTCAAAGTGCCCTTCAAGACAAGACCGTCCAAATATAATCCTTTTTTTCGATTTGTTCAAACCTAAACTGGAATTGTTTTTTGAAAAAAAATAGATAAACCCTGGGAAAATGCTTCGGACTATATTTGTGAAAAACAAATAATTTGTTTAAATTTGGAATAGTGATGGACAGATTTAAGCTGCGCCCCTGACCGCGTTCAGATAAAAATCGAATTGTTTTCTATTTACCAACAGTTTCCACATCAACAAAACTGAATATTTCATAAATGTGAAGGGATTTGGACTGAAATTAATGCAAGGTATTTCTTGCATGCAAATAAAACCATGTAATAGTGGTCAGCAAACCGTAAATCGATTGTCTAAATGCTCAAATTTGTTAATATAATAATATAGCGTATACGTGAATGAACAGATAATTTGATACCTACCCATGGGAATTGTAAATTGTTAAGTTGTATACACTTTTACGCCCCATTTCATGTCCACTAATACATCCACCTTACACCCTTAATTTAATTGATTGCCATTTTTTACACCTATGCTAAAAGTGGTTGTAAAGCGATTTTGTTGGAAATAAAATTGTCGACCGTTTTATTCGTCCGCAAATAATACTGTAGCGACAAGTTTGGTGAGGCAAAAAAACGAGAGGGATATCAATCTCGTAAAAGTGTGCTAACAGCTAACGCATTTTTATTACATCGAAAGAGAATAAATTGACTTTTCAATATTATCTTTTTATTATATGGAATACGATAATAATGTAAGTTGATACAAGTACTAGTTTATGGTGCCTATTTTGCGTGTTCCACTTACCACCATCACGTTTTTATTATGCGTTTAAAATAACCATTTTAAATTTATTAAAGCACCTAATACAATGTTGCTAAATGTGTTTAATTATGTCTCTCTGTGATGTGGGGTTTTATATCCCTTTTTGGTAAACATAAAATACAAAATCAAGTCATAAATGAGTTTTACTGTTTGACGGCATTGATTTCGACAATACACGCAGAGAAAAAAATATTGTGTTCTTATTCTGAATTACATATTATGCGTTTATATGGAAATAGTTTTTTTCACAAATAAATTAAAATTCAAAGAGGTATGTACATGATGAGGAAACTAATACGCAAACGTGATTTTACTTCAGTGGCAATTCATGTCTAATTTTCTAAATGCACTAAGATTTAAAAAATTCAATTATCAGTATCAGTATTCATCGATCAGTAGGTATGGTGATCAGGACCGTCTTTGAACACAAACTAGCTACAAATGCTCTTTCTTTGGTGGATATTTAGAAAAACTTCAAACGGATCTGTACGTTAACAATGTGCGCCACGAAGTTGTGTGGAAAAATCCACTGCAATCGGCATTAACTGTTACTAGCAAAGTTAATTAAACATTCAGCACACTAATTTGAAATTGCGATTGGGGTTCATTAAAGGCCAATGGCGGTAGGGAAAAATTAAACGTGATAATTCCACTCATCCGAGTTTATTGCGGACAATGTATACAGTTTTTGGCGGTAATCGATATATGTACCTGTTTGTGACAATATTTAAAAAGAATTCCATAAATGAACTGTCTAAGTCTCTTTACTAGCTCATGGAAAATGTTGCTTTAAATTTTGATCATGATAGTCGACTCTGAAAAATTCATAACGTTCTTCAGAAGCTCTCCTCTTTTCTTAAAATGAATTCCTGTACTTGTAGTTTGATTCCATAAAAATTGTAAGTTTAAAAACAAACATAACACAGAATATGACGTTAGAAAAATAGTGAAATGTATAGTGAATAATTTAGTGAAAGCGTCATGTCACGCGCTTAAAGTAAACTTTGATAATTCAACTATTTTTAGACTTGATCAATCTTTGTGAAGTTTTCATGAAAAGCTATGGCCAAAACCATATCAAAACATCCAATTGAAACAGTTTAGAAAAATCATCTAATAGTCGGAGAGCTAACTCTGGAAAATTAGTGATAACTACAACAAGCTCCAAGCTTGCAATTGATCAAAAGCTTAACTTTTCTTAAACCTAAACTTTATCAAATTCCTTTACAATAATAGAATTTAACAACAAAGTGTCACAAAGTCACCATTCCATCGTTCAAGTCTCAGTTGAACCATTTAGGAGTTTATAACAATGAATTGTTCATCTCATACCAATTCACATGTATGTGGTAGTATTGCATGACAAAACCAATAAAATGGCAAAGAACACGTTATACAACTCTATTTTAGCTTTGCTCACTAAAGGAAAAACATTGTTCTCTCTTGGGGATGTGGACACTAAAATATATACATAGTTAAGAAACATCTACAGATATACGTAACCCACAAGAAAAAAAAAGAGTCTTCTGAAAAAAGACGAACAAAACCCGGTTTAGTATTTATAAGAGAAGGAACGAGAATAAATTGTTTAGTAAATGTGACAAATAACATAAAAAACTGCCCATTATCCTTGTGTAGAAAATCGTTTACGCTCCACAAAACGTCAAAAGTAATCGTGAAATATTGGTAAATGTTATACATTTAAAAAGGGACAAATTAGAAGCATAAATCATATAGTGCCTATTCCACTAGGGAAACTGCATCACTACGTTATTTCTTCGAAGGGATTACAATTTTTCTAATTCACTTCGATAAACCCAAACAGGGGATTAAAGTAATGAAAAACCTATTTTTATCAACCATTCATCTATATGGAAATTATTTTCATAGAAAATTTGTTTCCACTGTTAATAAACCATTTAATTTGAAACAAGCAGTCAGGCCCGGCTCAACAATTAATTCCTGTCACAAAATCTGATAATTGTCTATACAAACGTTTAAGAGTTGAATTTGAAATTCAAATTGTCTATACTTAACGGTAGTTTAGGAACAAAAGACTCTTAAGCCGGTCCTGATTCTGGACTAACATAAATAACATGAATTCAAATATAGCGGACACGAAGAAGTGCTTGAAAATCATCAACAATCGTTGATTAAAATTGTTTCATTTAAATTAATGTAGTTTACATAGGATTTTGTTCAATTTTATACGGTTACGGTCACAATTGTTCTATGCGCCAAGTAAAGAGAATTTTAGAATTTGTTTTCTTTTGTAATACCCCCAACAGATAACAGAACGTCAGTTTATGCAGGGTGTTGCCATTTTTCATATACATACTAGTACATATTCGATTATAAGTAATTTGTATTCTTGTCGCATTCACATGCAAGAGCACTTCCCATTACTGGCAAGAAGGATCTACCTTGTCTTTCAACAATTCCTTCTTCACACGCTAGAAAATTCACTAACAAGATTTTCTTAAGATCCAACTATATTTCATTTTCGGTTAAGTGCTCTCTTTTTTCTCTATTTATTTATGAATATTTTTTCTGAATAGGGCATCAAATTTGAATAAAAATCGTTTAGACAAGTCGAATAATTATTCATAAATGGATAAAAGTCGTAATAAGGAAAATGTTTTTCTGAATGAATGAATAAAATTTCAAGCTTTCACTTTTTTAACTAGAGACAATCTATTGTCAATTGTAAAATAAAAAAGGTAAAAATCTCAGGGATATACGCTTTCATCTGAAAATTGAGTTTCTCTGTTTTCACGTAAAGTCTTATAGCGCAGGGAAACTTAATAAAGGTTGCTTATTACAGCGGGAAAATCGATACCATTTTTTAAATAGGATAACAATTGGATCCCTGCGGTGTATGAGGAACACTTACTGTCTAAATAAATGAACACGAATATTTTATAAACTGGAATAAATTTATTGTTTGGCAAAATGCAAACAATAAAAAAGTTTGACATTACGTAATTGAGTTGAAAGTTAACTTTAGTGTGGAACTTTTTCAGTTCTGATAAATTTTTTGTCGAGTACTCATCGAAAATTTGTTAATCTTGGCGAAATTCATTCTTTGCAAGAGCGGTATAAATCAGTTTATTGCTTTACTTATCACAACTACGAGTAGTTTAGTTAATACCCAATATAGAGAACCATGGAAATTTGGCAATAAATCAACCAACTAAAGCTTTCAGGAAATTCGAACTCTCGTCACAATGGACCAATCGGTCTCGATTTTCAGCAAAATGCTAGATAATAATGTATATGATTTTAGAAAAAAAATATGCTTTGGGTTTACATTGTCCAAATCTTTGTATACTGTATTCGTATATTGGCATCTCAAGAGGCCATCCTTAGTAAAATCTTTTCCAAGAGAAAAACTTGCTAAAATTCGTAACAACAACATCGTTTATTTCCAGGTAAAATTGTCGTCCAACTACAAATGTAACACAAACACAATGTATCGATGTTCAACAATGCATGTTGAAATTCCAACATATCATCCCCATATCCCCTCCGAACAGTATTGTAAGTGAAACATCATATTCGAATAGGGTAACACAGGCACAATATTTTATTCTTCATAAATGAGAACACCTCAATAGACTTTCATGTTGATCTGCAGTCAATTTAACAGTATGAATAGACTATAGAATTGTTTTCCCTATATTCAGATATAAATTTCATGTTCTCTGATACGTTTCCGATTTCATGATACCAAATACACATAGGTATAAATATTACCGATTAATAGAAGCACTTACCTTGAATGTTGATTTTTTCATCTGTTTTTTAACGTTTAAACGCACATATGTGTGGCTCGTTAATTAACTTATACTTTATTTGGTCACAACATGATTGCAAATAAACCATAACAAGCCATCATATATCTTTCATTCTGAAAAATTGATTTCTTAATTATACTTATGCACTTGAAACTTCATTCATTTGTATTAACGGCACTGGAGCAAAAAAAGAAGGTGGCACTTTTTGTAAATAAATAAAACGGCCAGAAAATAGATTCTTTCACTTCGAGTTCAATTGAGGCAATCACTAAGATTGATGGATTTCAGTGCCTTTGGTTTGCTACTTTAATCAGCGCGACTAGTAATACTTTATACACGATGTAGACATTTAAAGACAATTATTGAAGTGAAAATATTTTCCTTCTCTCATTTATGTGTTAATTAATTAAATTTATGAAACTGCATAACAGAAGAGATGATCAATTATTCTAAAAACAATACTGGAGAAAAAGTTCGCAATGATTAATTCCACCCACTTGGACTTTGAAAAAGCTCAACATTTTGCATAATAAGTACAAAGTATATAAACCGAGCCAATTATTCTCAAGAGTATAAATTGTTTCTCCAATTATATAGTTGTTCTTCCGCTTATAATCCGATAATGGGCGATATGATGATGTTTTAATAATGAATAATCAATTTGGGGTTGGTTCTTTGCAATTTTCACTTGTGCTGCATGTTTACTTCAGTTTTAATTTATTTAATAGTATTTGCATAGGAGTGCACAAATAATTTTCGAAAAATCGATACATGTCATTATACCATAATACAATATAATAACATGCCCACACTATTAGGAACGTAAATGCGGGATACAATTAACAATTCAAAATGATGACATATCTGGTTCGATATTCAATTGAATTTTGGAATATATGTTCTTAGTGAATGGGCGGATGATAAGGAGGCGGCATTCACTTACACACTACACATTTGGATCAAAAGTCAAATGTTATCAATCTTGTGTGTATGTGCGCCTTTTGGCGTTTAATAAATCGTCTGTGGTAATGAAAATTGTATAATAAAATTGAGTGTCATCATCGTGTCTCCCTTATACTGAAATGGCAAATGTCAATGCCCTTGAAAATGTGTAAAATTTAATTTACAACTATAGAAAATTAGTTAGTTGCCGAGTTTTAATGATAAACAAGTAGCCACATTGCGTGTCAACTTTGAATTACATCGTACATTTTCCCCTGTCTCTCTAATGTAAGATTTATTACACTATCAACTACACCTCCTCCTCTTACGAGTATATCTACCTTACCAGTAGGAAGTAATTACGAGACTCCACATTATACGCTCTTCAAGGTGGATATTATGGGAATCAATGAATTAAACACCAACTTTATCGCCTTTCAATTTGTATTAGACAAAATATATACTTTATTTATAAAGATAAATTTAACATTTATACGGAAATTGACTTATGATCCTGTGTTAAATATGTAAACTGTAATTGCACTATTACTGGCCGGACAATTTTTGAACTTCGATTAATTAAAAAGAAAATGATTGTGTTCTATACACACATAGCACAGCATTGTATGAAAAGTGCAATAATATACTGCACTCGTTGGATATGAGGACAAAATTACTTTTTTAATAATGTTCGATATTCCACTCTGTTTGATATTATGAAAACACCAGACTCGGCATATAACATATATGCAATGTAGGTATCATACGGTCATTTTTTTCTAATCAAATTAAACGAAACACAGCATTATCTGAGTAGATCTGACGCGATTATGTAATTAAGTACAAAACGAAAATGTGTAATTTGTCTAGTACAGTTTTCGAGGTAGACACCTCCTCCTAATAGGCCATCGTTTTCTTAAAATTTTCCATTGCGTCAACATTTTTAAATCTAAACACACATTTGTTATTGACACACCGAAATATTATTATATAAAATACTATATTTAATTGCTACACATTTTTGACGTTAATTAGTAAATCGGGGCCTGTTTTTTAAACCGTTATTCAACATTTAAAAACCGCTGTGTAGGGGTTAATTGCGCTATTAAAACGAAGGCCTTTTCTTAAAAAAACCGATAGTTCGCTGATGAATCGATCTCGTCGGGAAAAATGTGTTTAATTCTCTGCTGTTAAGCGAGAAGCGGCGTATAGTTATGTAGATTAATGCAAATTCAACAGTCAAAATTCAAACCTAGTTTAGTGCTGATAAGAATATTGCTTAAATTCATTACCATTAAAAGCACACATTATAGAGATATAAGAATGCTTTTTTTTTTACTTTACTTGTTGTGTGTCCTAGTTAAAAGATGTATTGTGTAACATTTTTAAATATGAATACGAGTTTGATGGAAATGTGCATAAGAATGGGACGTTTATAAGGGATGACGAATGCACGTTGTGGCCACAATGTGAAAAAAGGGAAAATCGTGTACAACACGGTTGAGGGGAATTTTTAGTGGCAATTTTTCAAAGCTGCAAACCGTTACCACTGAATTATTAAATAAACGGTATTTTATATTACACAAAATTGTGTTATTTAACAACATGTATCCAAGTTGGAAATGCGTTTTTTTCTTTATTATAACTAAAGCAGATGAATGTTTCTGTAGATAAGAAAAAGTGTCAATTGACTTTGTTAAAAATCGGTTATCGATTGAGAATGAAAATTCTAAGGTTTCCATTTAGGAACTTTCGATAATTAGTATTTTCCTGTTCACGTATATATTGAGATACCGAAGCATGAATTAATAAAAATTTGTAATTTATAAGCGGAATTTATACGTACAATCATCAATTATTTGTAAAAAGAAAATGAAAATATTCGCTATCACACACCTTGCAACTATCTAATTAGGTAAACGAAGCGTTAGTGAAAATTTATTATGCTAAACATTTGCAAACATTTGCAAATGTAATCGAAATAAAACAGAGAAATTAAAATATTTATCAAAAAACTACTTACAGTAAATAGAAAACAAAGCTGATATACCGTAGGCTGCGAAATTTTATTATACTTGACATGATCGGTGCAGAAATGTGGAAATGTACGTAATTTATCAACAAACACTCTTTGTTTTATCTAAATTCATATTTTATTGTACAGCAAATATAAAAAGGGACTTTGCAATTTATGCAAAAAACTATTTTATTTACCTATTCAAAGCTATTATCCAATATTAAATACATGAGTTTAGTTATTGTTTTTTGTTTTAAGCATGAATTTAAATTACAAATAATTTCATACCTATATATGTACAGGTACAAATAAATTTTCAAATATTATTCACAAAATTACAGGAAATACACACAGCAACTTAATGATTATCGAAACAAAAAAGGATTAATTATAAAATACGTGCATGCTTTGTACGTATTTTGGCCTTCGAGTGTACCCTCCTCCATTAAGGGCTTATTAAAACGTCAACAAATTGAAGACATTTGCGAAGAGAAAAAAACCTTGTCCATGAACATGAACATACGAGTACATACCTATGTATATTTGGAAAAGTTTCTGTTACAAATATGTCCACCTATTCGACCATAAATTTGAATTCTTTATCACCTGTATGTAATGTACGAGTATACCTATATGTGTATAGACAAAAGGCGGAAATTGTAGGTAATATTTAAAATAGTAGATATGTTAATTTTCCATAGCAGGGGATTTTATTACCTTAGTAATTTAGATTCAGGTTACATATTGTTATTTTATTACAATTAAACAACCCAATTAATGTTGTTTCATTATGTGGATCATTTTTTTTTTTGCTTTAATTAAACATCGTACATGGAAACAGAACCGTATTTCTGTAGGGGGAAATGTACATGGTGGAACTTATTTTCAGTTATTTCTAGCATTTGTAACACTGTAATATGGTACAGGGTTACAAATGCCCCACCCCAGTTTTTCAACCGAGTGTCGAGCTTTTTTCAATTAAGCTCATTTATGTAATCCGCTTGTATTCGAATTTTTTTCTTCAATTCTTTATCAGGCTATAACTATTCTAAAAAAAGCATTTCCCCAATATGTTCTCCCTTAAGAAAGTTATGAATTTTTAAACTCGCAGAAGTAATTTCCCGGAACGTTTCATTGTGGAAGTGCAGAGCTTTTTTAAATCGTACATACCTACATGAAAATACTTTGGGCACAATGTGTGGCTGTTTTTGATTGTTCATGGAAATTGTGCACAAGAAAACATATTTAGTTAGTTTATAAATAATGCATATTCATAAACTACAACAGGCTCCTATTATACGGCTTCTCCCAAACATATAAATTGCATAAATAAAATATTACTGAACTTAATTTGATTCTGTTCCAAAATAAAATGCAAAAAAACCTGTAGGAATGTAAGTTGTTTTCATTTTTTTTCTCTATATTTTGAACTGATATTTAGAAAGCAATTCAACCCAGTAGTAATTCATTTAGAAAAGAACCTTTTTTAAGTAAAATCACTAAAATCCTAAAAAGTAGCCACTAATCGTGACAGGTCAGCGAGCTTTTTGCACATTACCTGAAGCCATTCCTGAAAAAATTTTTTACTAACTAGACACTCTTTCATTCTATTCATCAGCTGATGAATAATTTATAACGAATTTATTAATATGTACAACACAATATTAGTAAATGAGCAAATTATTATTGGTTATTGAACGAGTTTTAATTACAAATTAATCAATAAACTCGACTAATGCATTTAATAACTGGGTAATAGCCATTAATATGCTAAAATTAGTGTTACTTTAATATCCCAAATGCATGCATTGAATTTAAATCTAATAATAATAAATAAAAACGAATTCAACAAATGATGTCGTACAATTTTAATTACGAGTACACACCGTTAATGGATTTCAAAAGATATTATATTTATTTGTCTTATTCATATCAACAATTTCAATGCACGTGTTCAAATTTCGAAACTATGCATTTATTGCAAATTATTCCAACGTTTTCCATATGGCCTCTATATACGTATAAAATACCTAGTAAAAACGTCAAATTAAATGGAAACTTTGGGGATAATAATTTGTAAAGACAATATGTGCTTTTACGATATACATCATAACAGTTATGTGTCATTAAAATCGATTTTTTTTAATTACTAAACCTCCAAGTTAATATCGTTGGATTTGTGCTTGGAAGGCCTTCGAAAATATGCAATTTTGCCATCATTATAATAATTTGTTTATTAGAAACCCTTTTTTTCTATTTTTTTAACTATGTTAATTTCGCATCATTAAAAAAAATCAGATAGCTCTCGGACAAAAATTTTTAATAAATAATTGCGCTAAATATGAAACTACAAAAACATTTAATGAATTTAATAATTAGTTGTAAACAGGTTCTCTAATTAGAGAGGTTTATTAACTGATTAATTTCAAATTTTAATAGCGTAAGGTGAGATTGGGGAAAGTTTTTGACGATAAGAGAGTAAAATCTCGATACATTTTTGATGATAGCTTGAGATTTTTTCGTGTTCTTTGATATCTGTGTAAAATCGTACCTACTGTTCAATACATTGCATCGACGGTTTTTAGGGACTCAGGGTTGTCATCGTACGTTGACCACCCACGTTCGCTTTCACCCCTAAACTTGTATTTATTCCAAGAAAATCGCTTACTTCTGTTCAAAATTGATACTAAAAAGATAATTTGTATAACTACCATTTACAACATATTATCATAAAAAAGTGTTTCCAGAACGAAATTAGAAAAATGTAATTCGGTACAGTTATCGACGAACAAAAATGACATTACACATGGAATTATATATTGGATACATTTTCATTCCATCTTTTATGGAATCTAGCAAAACAAGCGTTTTATTAAATAATCTATAATACACACACAAGTTTCCCTATTACAACTTGAATGAAATAAATAATTAACATTTTTACTTTTATCTGTTTCTCTGATGTTTATATGAATAAATAAATCAATATTAAATCCCACTGATGAATGTTATTAAATTTGTATATTTTGTGAGTAATACTCTAAAATATTTAATTAATATTCATTAATGAATTATTTATGAATAATCTTCGCATTATGAATGTGAGTTTTTTTATTCATAGCTACATATTTTACCTAAATATACATCTTTATGAAGTTTGATTTAATTATTTGTATTTTTCCTATGGTTTTCGATTATAATTTTACTACGCAAGTGAATGATTTTGTTATTTCAACAAAATGCACCCGATATTTATTATCAATTAATAGAAATCTAACATTTCAAAAAATCGCTTAGAAAATTGTATGCCACCACAAAATTACTTATCCTTATCAATATAATTGTAGTGGCATTGCACTTTATCGTTAAGATTGATTTTGTGTCTACATTGGTATTGGTATTTCTCATGTACTAATCAAATTACATCATTCCATCATTTTAATGTGAAAAAATTCGAATCTAATCATCAACACAGATTTCGTGTGTGCGTAACGAAAGTATTGAATTTTTTCACATTGTGCTAATTCATTAGCACTCCTCGACAAGTAGTAACTACAAGTCTGAGAACAGTGTATTGAAATCGTTCTGTGTAGCTGATTATTTCAGTAAATATGATGTATACCTACATCACAAAAGCAATATGCATATTATTATTTGTGCGTTTTACGTATTTCATATTTTTTTTCTAAATTACATGCACCAAGCCAGACTTGAACTCGAAAACTTTGTTATATGAACAATTTATAATTTTATTATTAAATTAAATTTAATGTGTATGTTAACAAGTTGTAAACGACCATTGGTCAATCCACATTATCAACTTTAGCCGGAAACTGTGTATTAACAAAACATAGAAGATTGTTAAGTTCAACTTGGAGGCAAAATATCGAATGATAACAAATAAATACAACTAAATTATACTAGATTTATCTGTAATGTGGGATATCAGCTTACCAGAATACAGGGGTGGATTTATCACAAACACACTAGCACTAGCACACTGGCCCTCAAAGCACCTAACAAATAAAAGTTCAAAAACTTAGCACTTACTAAGCAGATAGTTTTTTGATTGTGAATGAGTGAAAAAAGCAAAGTAGCTATGAAAAATTGCAAGTTCTCTCGTCTTGTAGCGATTTCTCGTGTTCAAGGAAAATTTTGTTTACAAATTATGAAAACGACTGGGTATATTGTCGAAGGTGCGCGTCTTTTGCTTTTAAAAAAATCGACGTCCTGACGACAATATCGCGCCAACAATAATAATGGAATATTGGCGCCTGAGACGTCCAAATCAAGTCATTCGGTTCACATCGCTCGATTCCGACTTACTCGGAATAATTTATAGAAAAATAAAAACAAAAAAACCTCTAATCTACACTATAATATTATTTAAATAATATTATATCTAGTATTTATTCTATCACATGAATAAGATTATTGAGAAGCTCACAAAACATTATTGTTTAAAAAAATACTATAGTGTGTTTGCCTTGAAACGTGTCTGAGAGTCTCTGTGATTTTAAAAGCAGCCCATTTTTATCTGAACGCATCATCGCAACTTGGATCGCATTTTAATAAATAAAATACAAAGCATATTTTTGTGTAAGTTTATGGTGCAGTTGCTTTTCAATAAAATATTCAAAAATAAACGCACATGAACGCGCGTCTCCACCATGCGGGATTTACTTTAAGCAAACAAAGTATGCTGTAAATGGTTTTTATTTAAGATATAAATCCTCACATTACTTCAGTACTGAATGCTGCGTTTGGTCTGGATATCATCTAAAACGGCCTGCAGCTCTTCATCCTCGAATCGACCCTCTAAAGATGGAATCAGTGACTTTGCTTCCTCCGTCGTTTCAGGGCACAAATTTGCAATTGCAGCCAGTTCGAATTTGTGAAGTTTCTTCTGCATCAATAGACTGAAAACCAAACGATTAATCTTCAATTACAAGTCATTAGTAAAGTGTTTACTTTCGAACAGCTGAAATAGTCTCCTTATTCTTAAACTTGCGGAAACGATTTGTGTATGTTAAAGTTTTCAGGAAAACATCGGAGAATTCTTGCTCGTCTTCAGCGGACTCATTCTGGGCTTTCCTGTGCTCCAACAACATGTGTACTTCAGATATAAGCAACGTTTCCGCATTTTCAAACTCTAAAAACAATTAATAATATTCAGAAAAAAAAACAATTTAAATCTAAAAAGATGACCAAAAAACGATCAATTAGACTAGAAATAATCTTTAATTATCAATTATCACAATAGCAATGTATAATAACTTAGGTAGACTTTGTAATATATCCTTGTTCAACTAAAAAGTCGTACAGTCTCCTCGTTTTGTTTACATCAATTTTAAGCATCCTTCTAGCTGTTTGCAATTTTATATGACCAAGTTTGTTGTTCTCAGAAATTAACAACTCTTTAAGCTCCAAATACGTAATAGGCACTAATCGAATATTGCTACATAGTTCCCGTTCTGGTTCGGTTAATTTCTCATAGCCAGGCATTCCAAGCACTTCAATTGGAGCAAAGCCCACACGTCTTTTAAACTTCGGTAAAAGTGCAAGCGAATTACTATTTCTCGCATTTTTCCAATTCAAATACGATCGAGCTCTAAAAGCTTTCAATTCCTTCCTATTTTCTTCATGCATTTCATTTAAGTGCACATAATACCGCGCCTCCTCCAACGTAGTCAAGCCCTTCCGTCGAAACTGAATCAATCTGTAACAAGCTGTAGTATCAGTCTACTGATCCTCTCCATTTCTCTTATTTACCTTGCTATGTGCACTTTAAGCTCTCCGACACGATGCAAACCTTCCATAAGCATTTCAAACTGCAATGGGTCGGAAATTTGCATAAATCGGACTAGTTTTTCGTATGCATTTTTCCCTATTGTCAAATCGTATCGGTGTAGCCAGAAGGTGACCTTTCTAAGTGTTATCAAACCACAATTTCTAATAATTTTCTTCCATCTTTCACGCTCTTTCAGACGTCTATTGTATCCATGTATTATGCTACATTGTAGTTCTGTTAGGACATCATATTGAGGGTCTTTCCTGTTAATTTCGTGCAGATTTGCCAATACATCTTCTGCATTCATGTCGTACTCATTCTCAAAATCAGCCCTAACAGGATTGTAACCTGCCAACGACTGATATCCGATGGTGTTTAATAAATATCTTGGCGGTTCCGCAATATCAGACAATTTGAAACGGTAAGGTACGACTGGAGTAATGAAAGCAACTTCATCTCGGACTGGAAATCGCGGCATATCCTCTGATGCCCGTCCTTGTAAATAGAAATAGTCGTAGTGCTCTAAAATTTCGTTCAAACTACGGTTAGGAAGTTGGCCTGCTACTGAATTCCAGTTTCCATAAACTGTTAACGAGTCTAATAGGGTGAGTTCCTCTTTGGCAGTCCAGTCCGATTTTGGGAACAAGAGGAAGTTGTTTGTGATGATACGATAGTCGTGATTATTGAAATGATTACCAAACTGGGCACCAGTTGCAAAACACGAACAACAAATGTATTCATTACACTCATTACATTGTATATAAGGATAAAGTAATTCATTGGAACAATTTGCACAACGAGGACACTCTAATATATCAGAAAGACTTGAATTATGACTCGAAAAACTAGCAAGGATTGAGTTTGTTGTTTGGTCATCTTCTGGAATAAAACCGGTACACGTATAATGATAAGATATTGAGGTTCTTGTATTACCTTTAGGAAATTGGAGATCGGCAGCATCTTCTTCAGTTAAATCTGTATTTGTATTGGCCATTTCCAAGCAAATGAATCACTATTTTAACTAATAAACCAAAGGCAAGAAGCGTTATTTTTTAGGTTATGTCATAGAAACAAGTTTTGTAAAGTTGGTTGTCGCTATTTTATATAATTTAAATTGCAGCGGGATGTCTGAATTCAAATGATAACTTTTGTAACAAGAACTAATTTATTAATAAGTCTACAAATAACAACAGAAATAGGTAAAGTTAAACGGGCATTTAATAGCGATCATAATCTAAGCCGGAATGGGAATCGTGATGGATTGCCTTTCCAATGCGTGAGACCACTGCATTAAAACCATTGATTTTGTCTGCGGTGTATTTTACCACACGAATTGTACCATCAGGTTCAGCTACAGAGTATTCTCCTTTAACTACGTCGCCAACACGCTCTTCCGTTTGCTGCTTATGGTCCCCAGTTTTGGAGTCACCAACTCCGTAGTTGAAAGAATATTTCGCGGGTGTCTGAATATAAATTATACTGTATACTTAACTCCCATGGAAAATTAATTAAATATACTTACATGAACATCTACAATACGTTCGTGACCGAGTGAAAGGCCACCACCGCCTCCATAGGAAGAGCCACCTCCCAGACCACCGAGACCACCACCACCTATTCCTCCGTATCCTCCATATCCTCCTCCGGTGGTGCCCAAATTGAAATTAATCTCCGCACCATCAATGAGGAAGCAAATGCTCCCAAAAACAGCCACAAATGCAACCTACAATTTAAACAAAAATCGATTATTAATATTGACCATATTGCCAATTTATTATGATTAAATTTTTATTAGATAGGTATTTGTAACGCAATATCCACCTAATATAATTGCTTGCATAACGAATATACATTGCATATGATAAAAAAAGATCATAAACTAGTTATAACTGAGATACCTACTTGCAGTGACCAACATAGTTAAGATTAAATTTGCTTTGCGGTTTAATTAACTGATTAAATCTGACCCATTGTCCCAACTGAACATTTAAAAAAATTAAATCAAAAATGCAATTGTGCTCAATTTCAATGGTTTTATTGTAAAAATGATTTTTCCTCTCACCTGTTTGAACATTCTTATCACCTGCTTTATCACTAAACTGTTGAAAATGCAAACTGTTGTAATACTATGACCACTTGAGGGTGCCTTTGGAGTTTATATAGCTATGATTATGCCCATTCACTATGCAAATTTTCATAAAAACACAAAAACGAAAATATATGTTCTGCATTTGTCTAATACATAACTGCAATTTTACCCATATATCGCTTTAATTATTATCAACTTTCCTTCGCAAATGCGTGCAATTTCTATCATTACATAAGAGATAAAAATATGTTAAACGTGGGCTAAACAAGGGCCTTTTTAACATGTCGAAGTTCATCGTGTAATATCCATGTTCATAGTTCATATATTTAATCGATACTATCTTTTAATTCATTTCCCTGAGATGATTTCGTTTAATTTTCCACAGTTAGATACCTACTTATATACCTACTTAAATATATGTATGATAAAGATAGGAAAATTTTTTAAATCGCTTAATAATGTATTAAATTCATTTATTCAACAAAAAATATACAATTACATAATAATACATATATCTATAGAAATAAAACAATATTATAAAAACAGAGGGATGAGCTTAAAACAGTCATTCACATAAACGAAATATGGTCAAGAATTGCAGTACGGGTATAATAATTTCTAGGACTCGCATATTTACAAATGTCCAATAGAGAGACCATGAGAGGCAATGCCAATTGGAGCGATGAGTTTTTTGGCAATGATTTGAGGATGGACAGCGTGTCCATGTCGTTCTACGATGGCGTTGAAGCCGTTGTGGTCGTCAGCGGTGTAATGGACAGTGCGAATGGTGCCGTCAGGTTCGGCCAAGGAGTAAGATCCTTTCACTACATCGCCGACACGCACTTCTTGTTGCTCTTTGCGGTCGCCAGTATGAGGGTCTTCAACACCGTATTTGAAGTCGTATTTTGCTGGGGTCTAGAGGACGCAAATGGTCAATAACATAACAAAAAATGACCTTTTTTTAGTTTACGTGTAAGTCGACAACGGCGGTCTTGTGAGCGATGACGGGGGCAGCGATGGCATGTCCAACACCAATGCCGATTCCTCCAATTCCCAAACCTCCGTGGAGACCGCCGAGGCCAATTCCGCCTCCAAGACCAATTCCTCCGCCAAGTCCATCGTCTAAGCCGAGTACACCGGCTCTAGCGGTAGACACCAAAAGGGCTAAACCGAAAATCTAAAAGCGATTTTTTGGTTTAAGATTCTGTTTGTGATTAAGGGTGGTTTATACTTACTTGTGCAAGCATGTTTATAATTTTGGTTTTGATGATATCACTAAACTGTGAGGTACTGATACATTTCGAAAATTCACGGTTTCTTATATACGAATAGCAAACGACGTTCACCTGAATTTATTTCAAAAATTTACCACTCTGTGTAGCATATGATATGCAATGTGTTCGATGATTGCGTTATGCACATGTTTATTTGAGCAAAAAATTATTCTAGTAGAAATTTGGTTAAAAAATGAAAACAAGCCGAGTAAAGTAGAACTGGTATGATTTATTGGTTTCAAGTATAGTTACTTGTTCAATGAGCAAATTGTTTTCGCGTTTATAACACCTAATTGAGATATTGTTTAATAGATGTATTGAGGAAAAATAGGCATATAAAAGAGCGATTTGAAGTTGAGTAAGTTAATCATTTATTTTGGGTCCAATAATGAATACTTCTTAGGTATGACGGTATGAGTTCATGAAGGATTTTTGTTTGAGCATGAGTACCTGGTATGATAATTTGTATGTAACAACTACATACGTATACATATGTAAAAAGTTACTGATTATCAGTAAAATTCAGTAAATCATGCAAACTAATATCATTGTTTATTATACATAGATAGATGGATGTTTACCTATTAGCTGAATGGGTTTCTGTTTTAATTGCTGTTGTTGAAATACAAAAAAGAAGAATAAATTATAGAAATATGCAGCGGATATTATGACTAATAAATACTTAATTTCGACCTGCCTCACAGTAGGTACTATAAAGATAGCTTTTTATGAATATATACATTCTTATTTTTTTGTATTTGAAAAGTTGAAATTGAAAGGTTAATTATGTGAGTTTTAAGATGCGAGTACCTAATAAACATAAGGTATAAGGTATTCTTCTTACTCGTAGGTAATACATACTTGTTTCGTAGGTAGATATTTCTCTAAATTTGTTGAAGGCACATATTATTCTTTCTTCATAAATACCTACCTATATGTATACCTATACATACGGTATATGGTATACCTACGTAGGTACATTGATGACAAGGTAATGCTTGTACCTACATATATGGTTTAGTAGGTATACATAATATATACATATAAAACCTCAAAATAGTATACAAAAGACCCAATGTCCGCATGTAAATGTTGTGTTTCTTTTTTCGATGTGGTTTTTCTAGTCACAATCCTGGTGATGGTTCTTGGTATTGCGTTACTATAAAATGGAAATCTAACTATTTCCAAATAACAGCATTAATAATTTTTCCACCTTTACTGCTTTCAAAATAAAGCAATTGTTTCACACGTAGCCGAATATGGAGGTCTTTTAGAAAAGTCACACAGAAAATGTCAGAACTTCGTCGAAGTTGATAATCAAGAAGTTTTAGATTATTATTCTGTCGATGTTATATGCATTTATCCAACGTGACAAAGAGAAAGAATATTATCCTGATTCACGTAGGTTTAATTCTAAACGATTTATAGCAAATAGAACAAGAATAAAATTACTGATTGTGCCCATATTCTGTTTGGAGATAGACCGAGATAAAGAACTTGCAAGTGTACTATTTTAAGAAACTATAAAGTCACTTTTAACAAACAGACTCAATATCCGGTAAAAATCGATATAAACAGTAAACACCCATCAGAAATTAAAAGCTTGGAATAAAGAGTACTGAATGGTTGAATAAATGATATTACCCTTTTTCATAAAAATATATATTAGATATATACAAAGATTTATTTACAAAAGAAATTATACAGTTTTAAAATCATAATGGCATTAACAAAAACAGCTTTGACTAAAGAATGGCACTTAATATCCCCCGTCTAATCCACCATCTAATCCTGATCCTTTCAGAAGCACTACAGGAGCTACTTTTTGGACTACAATGGGGTGGACAGCTTTTCCAATTCGGCTAACAACAGCATTGAATCCATTGTGCTTGTCAGCTACATATTTGACAACACGGATAGTACCGTCTGGTTCAGCCAAGGAATACTCGCCTTTGACTGTGTCACCAACACGTACTTCTTGTTGCTCCTTTCTGTCTCCAGTGTGGGGATCTTCAACTCCGTATTTGAATTCATATTTAGCGGGAGCCTGAAACGTACAATATGGAAGTAGATAATTGATTATTAAAAAATTTGGTTTTACTTGCCCAATAATCTACGTCTTGTTTAACTGCAATAGCGACTGGAGCGATGGCAATGCCTTTTCCTCCATCGGTTCCCAGGCCTCCCCCGAGTCCAAGACCCCAGCCACCGTCAAGGCCCAAACCTCCGGATGCGTAGGAAATAGCACCACCATGTACGAATCCTGCACAGGCTACGAGGGCGAGCACCTAAAAAGCACCGACAAGACAGTTTCCACTTAATCACTGAACAGAAAAAGAGATTTTCTTGGAAAACTCACTTGGAAAATCATTTTGTCGTTTGATATGTAATTGAATGATACTGAGGAACTGAGTGTTTTTAGATGTTTGACTGACAAGTACTCAAATTTTATTTTCTTATATACTAAATCGTAAAGCGTTCACTCTATATTACTGAAAAAAATATCAAATGCAATCTGTTGCGTTACGTATTAATTGAAGTAACCAATGCAATTTGAAAGTGTCGAATGCATTTAGATGCGGGGTTAAGGAAATGTAGCTGATGCAAAAAAGGAAGACATTAGGGGATCAATTATTTAAATTGGATCTCTCCGACAATGGTGTTATATGAAAAAATATGAGGAAATGTTGCTATTATACACCGGAAAATCGTGAAAAATGGGATACATGGTAAAATATTGCTGAACACGGAAGAAACTACAATTGCAGTAGTGAGTAACCATAGGTATATCACATTTTGGAATAAGTTGTTCTTAGGTATTTAAGATAGAAATACCGCCAAGAATTTTTTTGAGTTTCTAGAAATTAGAAAATTTTACAAGAAGAAAAATAAGGTTTATATTTATGATGCAATATTTTTTCAAGTTATTTCAATTTATGGTGTAGGTATAGGTATGTTAACATATAATATTGTGCTAGTAATTTTTACAATCTAATGCTATTGCTATCAAGAAGCTTGTGTCTTGAGTCTTCTTCATTTAACAAACTCTAAGAAAACTTCTCCATTCCGGAAAATATCCACAAGGTTAAACTGATGAAAACTAATTCAAAATTTTGCAATATAATCTCGAAATAGTTTGCAACAGTGTAATTAAAACCATTTATTTAAAATGCAAATTATGCAATTCGACTAAAATACTCTCGTATATAAAGACACGAACCCGCACTGCTGCGTTCATATATTTAAATTTATCAAAAGCAGTAACTTAACACCACTATTTCACGATCCAATCTACGACGAGTGCATTAATGCATGTTTATAGTACTGCTTAACGAGTGTTTTCTTTGTAATGTGTAGCTATTTTACATAATAAACAGGTACTTCTGTTTACACAACATCAACTCAACCCACAACAATAATTTATTATCTTCCTAAAAAGTTCGACAATTAGTTTTTAGTTTAGGAAAAATATTTGACACTCGTATGATGTTAACTGAAGGGGAAAGTAGCGAGTAACGTGGAATGAATTTTTTAATTAGTATATGAAACAGACACGAATATGAAGTACCTACACCCATTTAAATTGATTAATACACAATATGATCCATTTTACCGTATACTTTACACTTTCTCCATCATTTAATGTTTAATCTAACTTTGTTACGCTCTATCTACACTCAAATATGTATACCTATGGATCTTATATAAAATAAAAAACACACATCTGTGTTTATAAATTGTTAATTGTTAGATAAGCGAGGAAAATTGAATTAAACATTTTAAAGTTCGTGTACAAAGATTAGTACCTAAACCATATAGTTACGAAGTGATGCAAGAATGTAGTACCTATCACCGCTAAGAAAATAGAAACACATTAACAGGCGCAAACCAACTGCCATTTACACGAAATGCAAATGCATGAATAATTGTTGTCTTGATTAAAAAACTATACTGCTCAATAAAAAATATATTAAATTTTTAAGGTACTACATACAAAATTTAAATACTGAAATTAATAATTGTAACCATAAGGGGAACCGTATACTCCTTTATCGTATATGGGAACAATCGGTTTTTGATAAACTGGTACTGGCAATGGATGTACAGCATGTCCTGACTTTTCAACCACAGCGTTAAATCCATTGTGGTCATCGGCTGTGTAATGCACGGTACGAATTGTACCGTCAGGTTCAGCCAATGAGTATGATCCTTTAACAACATCTCCATCACGAACTTCATGTTGAGACTTGTGATCACCGGTGTGTGGATCGTTCACTCCATAACTGTATTGGTACTTGGGGTACGCCTAACAATTTAAGTTTAATATACGAGTAAATATATAACAATTATACTTTTAATTGTGCTGTTTATTCTTACATAATGCTCTCCGTCTTCATATTCGCCTCCGTAGAGTGCTGGAGCGTAGGCGTTAAGTCCATATCCACCATATGCTCCAGGTACGACTCCAGGAACTACACCACCACCATAAGGAACTCCATTGTAGAGATTAGAGTAAGAAGAGGCTCCATGTGCAGCTGGATAATAAGGGACGTATCCGGCACTGGCAGTAGCCACTACAGCCAAAACTGCGAAGAACTAAAACACACAAATTATAATAGACACTAATTGACTTAAAACATTTTTTAAGTGCACCTTTAAACTCATTTTGTACTGAATGTTGTTATTGTTGTTCGTTAGTAGACTGTTACTGATATGACACCAAGTTTGACTTCCTATATTTATATAAATACCATCGACCACGAATTTTTCTTATACACACTATTTTTGTACAAAAAATTGCTATTGTCATGTGTACAAACACAAAAATAATATCGTAATTTGAAAGTGTAAGAAAAGAATTTAATATTGACCTAATAATATTCTTAAGGTTATGGTTTCAAATTTATGCAATCATAAGAAAATTGTAATATTCACGGTTAATAACTAAGTTAAATGCATTTCTGTATAATAATATGTACAAAGTAGTTAATATATGTGTATAATTAGAAAATTGTAAATTAAATTGTTTTGTTAATGTACTTTGAAATTGGAATGAAAATAAACTCATTTTTCATATACAAAAATAGACTTTATTTAAACATAAAAATTAATAACAACAATTTGTAACAACTTAATAATAATATTTAGGTGTGCTTTCTTGATCTTATTATTACCGCATTAAAACCATTCTTTTTATCAGCTGTGTATTTAACAGTTCTTAAAGTACCATCCGGTTCATGTAATGAGTATTCGCCTTGGACCACATCCCCGTCACGGACTTCTTTTTGGTTCTTAATATCACCAGATTTTTCATCATTAACTCCATATGAGAATTCATACTTCGGTGGCGCCTGAAACGCAAATGAATAAGTTTTAGTATTTCTATAAGTACTGTATATTACAAAGGTAAATATACATATGTATATGTACGATTGCTAACTAACATAGATATCTTCTTCATTATATCGTGATCCTACCGAATTTGGGGAAGAGTAGCTTTGGAGAGGAAGAAAATAGGAAGTAGTCAAACTTCCTGTAGAGCCAGTTTTTTGAAATTCTTGTCCAAAAGATAATTGAGAATAAGATGTGGCTCTGGTTGCACCTGAGCCTTTTACAGAAATTGCATCAGGTGCCCGAAAAGGTGCTGGCGTCGAAACATATTGCTGTGGTGCATTAACCACTACTCGTACATGTGGCACTCCACGATTGTATTGTGCAGAAGATCTAAGAACGTCTTTTATCAAAGGAGACGCTTGCGAACAACTTAGTAGGAATATTAATCCAAAGATTCCCTACCAAAAAAAAATATATTATTATAAGTATATGAACTTAAGAGAAGGTACTAATCCAACCTTTGAAGGCATATTTACGATCTACAATTATCCAAATTTACTATTCGAGTACAATTTTAGATTATTTGGTGAGCTTTCGTTTTTAACTGTTTAAAAAATAGATTTTGCCAATTTTATATACATGGAGATATTTAGGACTTTGGTATTGAGCAGGAAGTTTGACTTGTTTTTTCTGATAAGATGACCCACATTTTTTACTAAAATATTCTAATAGGTACATTGATCGCAAATATTTTTTACATATGTATAGGTACATAATATTACTTAATATAATATTAAAACTATAGCTTTGGGTGTGCAGCATAAACTGATTTCTCATTCCCACACAAAAGTGAATTTTTGCTACAATTTGAATATGACTTGGTAACATAACAAATTGTCACATAATTTTTATTTAATAATAGGTGTCTATTTTTTTAAATAGTGGTTTATTCTAAAGAATCTTAATTATGTGATAGAATATTAATTATATGATATAATGTTATAGAAATTGTAGATCGTGTAAAAAAGTTATGAGATGCAAATTTATTCGGCTATAAATTATGGTGACTATGCCGTTGGGAATGCAAAATGTATCTTGTAATTTGAGAGAAAATTTATAGCTAATCATTTCGGTTTATTGAAAAAAGTGATTGTAAAAACTTTTTTTATTGTGATGCTTAATACATATGTATCATTAAAACCATTGTAATGCACTTGTATACTTGAATTGAATTACTTTATACTGAAAGGAAAGAAAAAGTACATCAATTTTGACTTTGAGTGTTCCTTTTACCTTGATTCTTCAATTAATAATACTAAATGCATATTATGCATTCACCAACAAAACATCGCGTGTACTTACGATTGGTCCGAAGTTTGGGCGTTGGCTGTGGGTTTCAAAATAAGACAGTTTCATCCTAATGATATGCAAAACCACAAAACAGTGTCAATCATATTACTGCTGTTACGAGGAAAGAAATATTTATTTGGTCTTTATTAAGTTAATTAAATGAGGAAAAAACCTGTTCAAATATGACGGCACCTACTTTATTTATTCGACTCAAGAAGGAGCTTAAGGCTATATTCTTGTAGATAATTAGTTAATATCATGTCGATTTTATGAGTATTAGTGTTAAAAATTTGCACAAGATATTCATAAGACAAAAAATATAATATATCTCAATGTTTGGCTTACAGGATTACTAAATTACGAGTAGCTTAAGTTATTTTTTATTGAAATCATTTTTGGTGTGTTATTGTGTTTGTGTAACAAAAATCATAATACATTTTTATTGATTCAAATTAGTGTGTATTTATTGGTCCATAAAATTTCTAGAACTGTTCACTAAAAACTAGAATGATTAGAATGTGTAATAAAAATCTATACCTATTCCTATATTGTTAATGGCTGCATTTTGTAAGTTACGCAAAAATTATGCAATTACTTCTAGAAACATTATTTAGGTGAATATTATGAAAAAAAAAACATTTAATTCAATTGGTACTAATAAAAAAATATATTTCTCTCATAAACTTAACAAACAAAATTCAGTACATAGTTAATAACAAAATATTAGAATAAATTGTGATAAGAAGGAATTGCGGATCCGGCTTCTCCCTTTGGTACAACAGCAATTGGTTTTCCTGATCTGGTTACAATTGCATTAAATCCACTGTGTTTGTCCGCTGTGTACTTAACAGTGCGAATAGTACCATCAGCTTCGTGAAAGCTGTATTCTCCTACAACTTTGTCTCCATCGCGAGTCTCATGTTGGGACTTAATGTCACCAGTATGTTTATCTTCAACAGCATATGAGAATTCGTATTTAGGATGGGCATACTCATCATGGTGGTTATTATATTGGCCTTCGGAATAACCCCCTTGCGATGATTGAAGTCCATCAATACCAGATCCCAATTGATTTCCATCGTGCGTTAAGTGTTGTCTGAATGTGGCATAAGAAGATGCATGACCATGTTCTTGTTGAGCGAATACAGCTCCAGCCAAAGAAAGGATAATGATCTGAAAAAATAAATATTCATTATTTTAGCGAAACTTCTATAAATGTTGGTGCTATTACTTTGACAAACATTTTTTATGGTAGATTTTTTGGACTGTTTCAATCAATGTAGTACGTTGAACTGTGATAAGAATGTGCAAGTTTGCATTTTTATATACAAAATTTAACAGTACATTCACCATCACCCACCATAAATTGGGTGAGATTTCTTTGCTATTCGGAAGTATTAGGTATGTACCTACTTACAGGTTTATTCGAAAAAATTTATGACACTTTTATTTTTACGTGTATGCTGATGCTGTAATTAATTAATAATTGGTGCACATTGAAAAGTATCCGATTAATTAGGAACTCTTTAAGTTTTGCCTTAAAGATAAGTACAATAATTATTACATTCATAAATTTTTTTCAACCAATGTTACATATAAGGTACCTAGCTACTTAATCATATTATGTAAGAATTGTATTGATTGAAGTTAAAATTTTTACTGAGTGGCTTATTAATTTTTGATAAGACATAAATTGGTAATACCTATCTACGTTCATTCTTGTGGTGCTTTACACATAAATGAATATAAATTATGCAGAAATAATAGGTATGGATTACCTATAAATCAACTTCTAATATGCGCTTGATTTTCTTTTTGATCCGAATTTTCAGACAATTGAAGATTATACTAATAAACATTATGAATATGAGTACCCAATATGAGTACCCAAGAATGTCGAATTTTCAAAATAATTTGTAGACTTTGAAATGGGGCACAATTGTTTCAATTCGCTAATTTTTAATTTTCATGAAGGGACTTGTTGAGGTTTGGAAAGTACTTTGCTTAACGCTTATGGACTTCGTACGTTAATCGTGAATTATGCAGTTGCAGAAATGCATAAGAGATAATAGCTTTTTAAAATCCTTCCTTTCCTTTACGAGTATGTAAGGTACTTTCATCCGTTTTCTTATTCAATATTTAATTTGCGTAAGTATTTGGTAATATGTAAACTCTAATTTTACACAATTTAATTTTTTAATAACGTCTTTCTGTCAATATGTAGGTATGTACATGCTGAATGCAAAATTCAACTGAAACTTATATAATTGTTAAGTGTATAAAACATTCTATCTTCCGTTAAAAAAAACTGTTGTTCGTTATTGAATAAGTTTTAAGTCAAATCTATACTCTCTTATTTACTCGAATTACTTTAGTTAAGTTGATATAATAATAATAATGAAAATTATTTCAATAAAATTACTTTTTATTTATATAAAATACATATCTCAAATATTATAACAATAACAAATAAATGAATTGAAGACAAATCTAATAATGGCTATAGGCTGGAGCTACTGGAACGACAGCTACTGGTTTTCCAGATCTGGTCACTATGGCATTAAATCCGTTGTGTTTATCAGCTGTGTATTTTACAGTACGGATGGTTCCATCAGCTTCATGAAGACTGTATTCACCTACAACTTTGTCCCCATCGCGGCTCTCTTTTTGGGATTTAATATCACCAGTGTGATGATCCTCAACTCCGTAGGCGAATTCATATTTTGGATGGGCCTGAAAAAGAAGAATTATAACAGTCTTATTTTTGCACATTAATTAGATGTAAATCGTACATATTCTTCGTAATGATGGGCTAAAATTGGAGAAGCATGAACCACAGGAGCATGGTACACTGGTGCAGCGAGCACTTGATGACTTAAATGATTGTTGATGGAAGAATAGGAAGATGCGTGGTATTGAGCTTGGGCCAAAGCCACAAATGCAACAAAAGTCGTAATCTGAATGATAATCATTTATAATTAGAACCTGATTATATATTCTGTTTAATTTTTAAATTGATAGGTACCTTAGCGATCATTTTGAAGGGATTTTCTTTGCCAATGTAATGCTGAGAGAAGGGAAGTAGTCGAATGTATACTGATTTGAGGGTAAACACGAGCAATATTTATAGTAAATTTATAAACATTCACTGTGTATTATAAAATTGGATTGGTTCGAAAAGTGGGTGTGCTGGACACACAACTCTTTTATCAATTTAGGACAATGTTGCGAAAAATAAGTTTTTATAAAAATATTTTGGTAGAAAAAATAATAGTTAGGCATGGTTATGTAAAAAGTTGCTTTAATAAATAAATTAAGTAGTCAATATAAATGCATGCGTAAAAGTTAAATTTGTGTAAGTACTCATGAATATTTAAAACAATAAAAAAGTTATTAAAATAAATATAAGAAATTGATTTACATAATAATTTAAACAAAATTGATATGTTTTCAACATTATTAAGACATTAAGTAGGTAGATATTATATTTTTGATAATTTTTTTATGTACCTAATCAGTTTGTATATTGTTCATTTTTATTACGAGTAGAAGCATAGAAGAAAGTTGCCTGTATACAATGTATTTTGATTTTGGTTTTTTTAAGCGCGAATAAGTATCTATAAAGGTACACGTATTATCTAAGTTATTAATTTCTTATACAGGGTATGAATCTATAATATGCAAGAATAATCCGTAACCCGCCAGATATTTTCTAGATAAATCACAATGAAAATGTAGTCTTCCGACTTGTTCACTATTCTACCATTTAATAGAATGATTAATTACGAATAAGATTATATTTTTATGTATATGTATTTACATTCGTATACATAATAGATACTACATATGTTCATATATGTACTTTTTACTTTAGAAAGAATCTAAAAAATTTTGTTGAAAAGAATATTCCCTTCGTCTCTTCCTGTTGGAGTATATTCATACTCCACTATGGTTCAAATTGAATTTTAAAATTTGGATCCAATAATCAAATTAGCATGTGATATTTAAGTATAAGTATTAAGTATTTCTATAGACAGATAATAAATGCAAAGAACTTGATTTATTAGTTGTAAAATAATTACAACTAATTGACGACTGTCTATTTTATGAATGAATCTCTATCAGACCATATCGCGGCTTAATATTTTCTTAAATTGCCCTATTTTCAATAAAACGATATAAGTATTATGTAGAAAAATATTTAATTCCTATTTATTATACATATGAACATGAAAACAATAATAAAATATTCAATATTTACAAAAATAACAAATCATAATGAACGATGATAGACCAGTGATTGAGAAATGATTTCAATAATGATGAGCAAGCTGTTGTGGATGAGCTGAATGTCCAGAGCGAGTTACAACAGCATTGAAGCCACTGTGTTTATCAGCGGAGTATTTAACAGTGCGAACGGTACCATCAGCTTCATGAAGACTGTATTCTCCTACAACTTTGTCACCATCTCGGGTTTCATGTTGGGACTTAATGTCACCGGTGTGGTGATCTTCCACACCGTAAGAGAATTCATATTTGGGATGGGCGTACTCTTCTTGGTGGTGGGCAGAAGCAAGGGCCACTGGAGCTGCAGCATAGGCTAAGGGAGCGTGACTGTAAGTCTGAACCGCTGGAGCATGAAGAGACAAGCTGGAGTAAGAGCTTCCAGAGTGTTGGGGAGCGGCAATTACAGATGTATGTAAAAGTGGAGCATGGTGAGCTACTACGGGAGCATGAGCGATAACTGGGGCATGGTACACAGGGGCAGCAACCAAAGTCTTCTTCAAAGCTACGGGTTGAATATGTTGCACTTGGGTGTGGTATTGGTTGAGACTGGAATAGGATGTTGCTTGATGATGGTCATATTGAGCTTGGGCACACACAACCACGAAAGCCAATGCTAAAATCTAAATAAGATCGATTAATTTTTATAAAACACAAATTAATGACGTTTTTTGTGAACTTACTTTGCTGAACATTTTGATTTTTTTAGGTGTATACCAATGGATATTACAATTCAATGTGATGTTGTTAATGTCCATACCGAAATTATTTATACTCTGTAGACCCCATTCACTATCAAGGAAATTTCCGCCGCTGGCTGCAATAGGCGTTTCATTTTTAAAGGATTATGTCATTACATACTTACATTATTTCGTCCAGACTGGCCAAAATTGACCTACATCATATCAAAGTGGTGTGGGTATTCACTATCATTTAAAATTTTATATTTTTTAATTCAAGTCTAAATTTTGAATATTACTGGAAGTTCCCTAAATGTTTTGTTGCGTATGGGTATTATAAATTCAATTTACCCACAGATACTGTTATTTGCTTATACATAAATGTAGGTACAGTTTCAATTACATGATTTACATGAAACTATTAATAAATATGATTAAATCTCGATGATCTACTTCTACAAATGCGGGTATAGTAAGAAAAAGTTAGAATACTTTTTTATAAATTTTTGGCCTATTCCATCTTTATAGGTAATATAAGTAAATCAAAGAAAATATTTACGCAGCAAACATACTCAACAGTGAAACCTATTATTTAGAATATTTAGACTAAAGAATTCAACAAGAAAAGCTAAGATTTCAAAAATTTATAGGCAGTGGAGTAATTAGGTATAGGACGAAAAAAATTATAAATAAAATGAATCCCACCTAATAAATACATAAAAATAAGCAATAGAAAATCACAAAAATGTAGATATGTAGAATTTGGGCAGAGACAGACACATGAATTTTACTGTAAGAGGGTCAAATACGGGTCAATACGGGTAAAACCCTCAAGAAAACGCCAAAGTTAAAGCATGTCATTTTTATACGCAATTGAAGTTTTGCACCTAAAATCTCATTGGTCTTTTAGTTGACCCTAACCCAAAGAACGAGGTGTCGGAAACTGAGTAAAAAATTGCTTACACGTGTGATGGGACTCAAATGCTTGTAATTTGTAATTGAAATATATTGGTATTAGTATATTTTATGTTATAGTAAGTTCAACTCACAAAATAATTTTAAGTAAGTATACCTATCCAACAATATAAATCGGGCATCATAAGTTTACTCATACATCACGACGTTTATTTTCAATAAGGAATCACTTAAATTAATCTTTTCCAATGTTGATTTCATACAAGAAACTGCTCCCAAACATAAAACACGACTTGTACTACTTTTAGTGATCAGTTTGTCAGGTTAAATTAAACGTTAACGTAAAGCCAACGTATAGGTAACAGGTAAGGGTGTACCCTTGATTATTCATTGTGCAACCAGTTCAGAAGTCCTAAGTTTAGTTTAGAAACAAACAATAAACTAATAAAAAATAAAAATTATTTAGTAAAAAAAATAGTAATT
Organism: Silvanus unidentatus; assembly: GCA_963930825.1. Classification (NCBI taxonomy): domain Eukaryota; kingdom Metazoa; phylum Arthropoda; class Insecta; order Coleoptera; family Silvanidae; genus Silvanus; species Silvanus unidentatus. Next base: position 6,069,620 of record OZ005758.1, read on the forward strand.
TATTTTGAAACTATGAGAACAATCAATATACATATATACACAAACATATGATAAAGAAATAAAAAGTACAACAAAATCTTTCAACAGACATTAATATACCTAAACAGCACATTTATATTAAGAATTGGTCCAATCAGTCAAAAACCTAATATTGATGATGAGAAAGTTGCTGTGGATGGGCTGAATGTCCGGATCTAGAAACAACGGCAACGAACCCATTATGTTTGTCAGCAGTGTATTTAACGGTGCGAATTGTGCCATCAGGCTCATGGAGACTGTATTCACCTACAACTTTGTCACCATCGCGGCTCTCTTTTTGAGATTTAATATCACCAGTATGATGATCTTCTACACCATAGGAAAATTCGTATTTAGGATGAGCGTACTCTTCTTGGTGATGCCCGGAAGAGATTGCAATTGGGGCGACAGCCAATGGAGTGTGACTGTAGCTGTGGATTGTTGGTGCATGAAGTGATAAACTGGAGTAAGAACTTCCTGAATGATGTAACACAGGGGCTGCGTGGGCGATTACTGGTGCAGCTTGATAAACTGGAGCAGCAAAGACGGTTTTCTTCAATGCAACCGGCTGGATATGTTGCACTTTGGTTTCGTATTGATTAAGGCTCGAATAGGACGTGGCTTGATGATGGCCATATTGAGCTCGGGCACACACCACAAAAAAAGCCACAGTCAAAATCTGCAAAAATAGATTTTGTTAAATATAATCAAATTACTTTCAATGGAAACTCAGTTACTTTGCTAAACATTGTAATTTTTGGTAAATTGGAGGTATCACTATCGAACAGTTCGAAATGAAAAGTGAATCTGATGGCGTTACCGACCACATGAAGTATTTATAGCAACCAATAGACATAATATACATTGTACATTCACTGTCAAGAATATCGGGCTTGAGAATTCGGCATTCGGAAGCTTATGTCACTACCTCATTTTGTCTAAATTGATGAAAAGTGACCCACATTAATTAATTTATAAAATCCATTCCAATTTACTCCATGTTCTTTTTTTTAATATTTGCACATTACGTACATATTGCAATAAAAACCTAAGATAATTTATATTTTTTCTAGAGATTATTGACTCATATCCAATATTCAATATAGTAGAATAATTTCCTTTGATTGCCATATTAATTACTTAATTATGTATAGGTATAGCGTAGTTACGAGTATTATTATGTTAAATTTGAATATTGGGCAACTTTTTATGTGTATAACAGCGTGTACTTTGCCAAACTTTTTAAGCAGGAAATAAATCATGTGCAATTTAATTAGGTAATGAAATGAAATTGTTTATCAACACAGCTAAGCTTAATCAATTTTTCGTTCGTTAATTTTTTTTATATTTGCGTATTGCATATGTAAGCAATAGACATCTATTTAATATTTAACTTATTTATTGCAACATTACTTCCAATTTTTCCTCGACTGACTTTGGGTTGGGTTTCAGTAAAATCTTAATAAAAGGTTTAATTTTAAATCTGTAACAGTATTATTTTTTCGGGTTCCGATATCGGTATTTAATTTCTTATGCATAATAGGTTAGTTCCATACCTACTTATAAAACCGAAACCGACTAGAAGGACGATGAATGGATGCAAAATATCATGATAATTTGCTTATAGTTTGATATTTTATTAATTATTAATTATTGCATATGAACTTTTTACATCTGAGACCAGACTAAACAGAGTATCTAATATCTAATATCTACACTCTACGTCATCCTCATCATTACATTTAAAGATATTTTAAAAGGTGTAACATTTAATAAAGTACAGGGCACAAACTTTAAAAGCAAGTATTAAATCAATGCCTATATAATGTTTATTTTTAAATTTTATAATTAACTGAAAGAATGACTTTAGAGATCAAATCAGGCGACGAGAACCCAAACACCCATAGTTGAAAATTATTCAAAATTAAATCCAATTAACGCGGTTCAATATTTGTTAAATAAAAGATTCGTAATAAAACAATTCATTAGATAGAAAAATATTTTTTGTTTATTAAAAATATGAATATGAAAACAATAATAAAAATATTCAATATTTACAAAAATAACAAATCATAATATGCACGATGAAAAATATTTATGAGAAATGGTTTTAATAATGATGAGCAAGTTGTTGTGGATGAGCTGAATGTCCAGAGCGAGTTACAACAGCATTGAAGCCACTGTGTTTGTCAGCGGAGTATTTAACAGTGCGAACGGTACCATCAGCTTCATGAAGGCTGTATTCACCTACAACTTTGTCACCATCTCGGGTTTCATGTTGAGACTTAATGTCACCGGTGTGATGGTCTTCAACACCATAAGAGAACTCATATTTTGGATGAGCATATTCTTCTTGGTGGTGAGCAGAAGCTATAGCGACTGGAGCAGCATAAGCCAAGGGAGCGTGGCTATAACTCTGGACCACTGGAGCGGAGTGGAGAGACAAGCTGGAATAGGAGTTTCCAGAGTGATGGTGAGGAGCAGCAAGCACAGACGTATGAAGTACTGGAGCAGCATGGGAGATCACAGGAGCATGATGAGCTACTAATGGAGCATGTGCGATGACTGGTGCATGATATACAGGAGCAGCGACAACGGCTTTTTTCAAAGCGATAGGCTGAACGTGTTGCACTTGGGTATGGTATTGGTTAAGGCTGGAATAAGATGTAGCTTGATGATGATGGTCATATTGAGCTTGAGCGCACACAGCCAAAAGGGCCAAAGCGAACACCTGAAACAAACAAACTCGTTAATTTTATTCATTCACTTTGAAATTAAATTGTCAACGTACTTTACTGTACATGATTAATTTATATTGATTCTTTTAATGAAAGTGTAATTGACAAAACTTAAGAGAAAAGTTCTCTTCAACTACACTTATCAAAGTTAAAAGTGAATATGATACTAATCGACTAAATCTGAAAATATTTATATTTATCGGGGGACCCACACTCACTGTCAAGGAAATTGGGCTGCCGGCTGTAAAAGGCGTTTCTGTATCGGAAGCTTATATAACGATTGTAGGTAATTTTCATTTTGTCCAAACTCACGAAAATTGACCTAGATCATTAAAAAGTATGCATGTTATTTTGTGGACAACAGGTTTGTTTTTATGTAAACTCATTAATAAATTCAATTGAGAGTAGGTACTTATGAAATCTTACGCTATTATGCGTAATATACCCAAATACTTCGGCATATCGACAATTTCACTTAGCCAAATTACAATTTTTCTAACTAGAGCACATTTTTTATATAATATTTTCGCATACATTAATTGATTGACTGTAATTATGTGGAACATTTTAGATATCGCCAAAAACAATGCCCCAATCTATCAATTAGAAAATTAATAGATCTATTTGTGGATTAATTAATCAAAGCTTTCATTGTTATAATTGAATCAAACGTAACGTCCTACCCTTTAGCGCCGGTTAGCAAGGTCATCAATACTACCGCGGGTGTGTACCAGTAGTACCCATAATAACGCGATTCGAAGGTGTGTCTCTGCTTTGTCGTCTTATTCGACGACAGTTATCAACAGTCAATTAATTATAACTTTTGCATAATTCACAGTGTGGGCTGTAAGTTTCTTCAGATTGAACTCTTAATTGGACCAAATTGAACACACATAATTAATTAGAAAAAATCCTCATACATTCTTATGTAATAAATATCTCAGTTCTCGAATTTTTTGTGGACTTGCGCAACCTTGTATTAAATGTTTAGATTTTTTGTATGCGTAACTTGAGTAGCAGCTATTTTGCGGTCCGCCAAACCGCAATAAACTAGTTCAAATTCATTTTAATCCTTTTATTAAAAAAAATATAAGAAAATACATTTACATTTTTTTATAGTTACAATTAATGATGATGTTTTCCAAAAGCTACGGACTCATGTCCAGTTTTATGCACAATTGCACTAAAGCCGTTCTTTGGATCTGCTGTATATTCTACAATTCTTACAGTGCCATCAGGCTCTACCAACGAGTACTGCCCTTTTACGACACCACCCTCTCGCACCTCATACTGCTGCTTCTTGTCGCCAGTAAATCCATCTTCAACTCCATATTTAAATTCGTACTTCGGTGGACTCTGAAAGTATCATATTCAAAACAATCAATTCAATTTTGCATTTATTGGAGCGTAACCCGAATAAAACTGTTTTTTGATCAAATTTAGATTACATTTCAATTCAGTTGTACGATGACTGGCACTAAATTCACTTAAATTTCATAATATGTACACTCACATTGTGATTAAGACTTTCGTCATATCCGTTATGTGAGTAATAGTTGCTGCCCCCATAATCGTAATTATTATGATAGGGTTGATATACACTGTGTTCGATGGTGTTGTAGCCGTTATTACCACTATAATAGGCAGCATCGCCACCATAGTGACCTACACTATGGTCTGCGTAGGTCACATAGGAATGAGCACCACGGTGTCCACCGTGATGGTACTGTTGCACTGGTGGTGGAGGCGGATGGTATTCGTGATGAGTGTTATACTCGATGCTGGAAGTGTGACCATAACCGCTCTCATAACCGATATTTCCAGCTTCAGTGAAAGCCATGATTAGAATTGTTGACAAAACCTGCACACAAAACAGTTTTTAGAGGATATAATGCAATGGAACACTCAAGTCAAATTTAATTTAACACCTTTAGAAGCATTTTAATAGATGTTTATGGAACTGTCTACAGTCTACTGACAATCTAAATGCAGATGCACCGTTTTTATAGTTTGAAATTAAGATATTCTTTATTGCGGCAATTTGTGCATATTAAATTATTTATGTCATGAGAAGATGACTCTCGAATTAATTATTCCACCAATATTTTCGAATTGTTCATAAGTTCATATGGGAATTGTTTCTATGTTGCCGCAATTGTTGAAATTAGCAAAGTTTTACTATTTATATAATTTTTACTCGTAAATATCTAGAATAATAGTTTTGTGTTATAATTCACTAAATTTTCTATTTCCATTCAAAAGAAAAGTGGAAGTAATTTGCGTTTACGTATTGTAATATCTAAATTGGTGCTTTCTCTCTAAGTTGTTACACATATCCATATTAGGTATGTTGTTCTTGCAGGTCAATGTTAAATTCCTGAGTTTTTATGGTTGTATATTCAACAAAAACACAGTTTACTTAGTTTAAAAACGATTTTATTTAAAATTTAAAATTGTTATCAAACTTCTATCTTATTTTCTTCGCCAGTTTTTTCAACTTTCGCATGAAATCCCGTTTCATCAGCTGTGTAGCGTACAGTACGAATCGTCCCGTCAGGTTCTACCATGGTATATGATCCTTTAACAGACTTTCCATCCCTCTCTTCATGGTGATTTTTATAGTCTCCAGTTTTCTCATCGTTAACACCATAGTGGAATTGATATTTGGGATGAGCCTGAAATTTTACGTCACAAAATGTCCATAATTCCAAGTTTAATGCTTAGAACTTACATGGTAGTCAGCTGGTTCATCAATGGTACTAATTAAATGCGTGCTGTCGGACTGTTCTTTTAGTACTGGAATTACACTAGCTTGGATTAAAGCGAAAAATGCAGCAAAGGCAAAGATCTGAAAAGAAAATGTTTCATTACATTTTAACAGTTATTGATGGTACTCGTATGTACTTACTTTGAGGAACATATTTATGGTTCTTAGATGAGCTAACAACGAGATATGTTTGAAATCAGTTACTATGGGTCTTTTTATACCATATACAACATTTTCTCCACAAACCAAATATAATAAATATGTATTGAGAAATTGAAAGTGGATTTAATAAAAAGAAATTTCTTTTATTTTACGAATTTTAAAGAAATTTAATTCTAATTTAATAATGAGCATCATAATTAAACGGGTGCATGAACTTTTTAAAATAATTACCAACTTATTTGCAAAAGTAACGAAGCCCCAGAGTCGGACTTAATTTTTTTAACTTCCCATAGACTGTGAAATTTCTGGTCGAACTCTTTCCAACCGTAATTTTTCATTTATTTTCATGGCTAATATGCATAAAAGCGTCTATTCCTATGCTGTTTTTACGGCGCTATGACTTTATATAATGAATCCAAGCATTTTTGTGTAAATTACATGTCAATAACTTTCAAAAATATGATAATAGTAAAAATTTGATAATTAAGTACCCGAAAATTCGTATAAAAACTCAGAACCGTGGTTGTTTAACCATCAAGTGAGTTTGGTTAGTAAAACAAGAAGCATGTTCGCCAAAGTAAGTACCTACAACAACAAACAATTTCAGTGTCTCAATTAAAGTGTCTGTGTGTGTTTCAGATTGTTGCCCTTTGCACCTTTGTAGCTGCTGTTCAAGCTGGACTCCTGGCAGAGCATGCTTCTTCTTACACCAAGACTCATTCGGTGGCACATAGTGTACCAGTAGCCATCGATGATCATCATCATGTCGATTATTACGTAAAGAACTTCCACATTGTTGTGGAACCTATGGTAATCGATTCTTAATTTTCAGGCGTACCCCAAATACCAATACAAATACGGGGTTGAAGACTACCATACAGGAGATTTCAAGTCCCATCAAGAAGAACGTGACGGGGATGTTGTGAAGGGATCGTACTCCGTGGCCGAACCTGATGGCACTCTTCGTACAGTACATTACACCGCTGATCACCACAACGGATTCAATGCTATTGTCCATAAGTCAGGCCATGCTGTCCACCCAGAAACACAATCCTACCACCACCTTTAAATTTGTAGTACCCGGAAACTGTTGTCTTGCACTTAAAGTTAATTGTTGTGTTCATTTTTATGATTGTTACCTAATCGACTGAATAATAAAGCCTTATTTAATAACTAAAATTATGGCATTACTTTAATTAAGAGCTACTTACTACTCGTTGCTGTTTACAAATCAATTAGAACTGTTTGATTAGATTTAATAAAAATGTGCTTCAAGCAGCGGTAAATTGAATTTTTATGTCCATTAATTCAATTTTCGGTCACAACTGTTTATTGTTTATTGATTCATATTGTGTAAGAACATAGGTATCATGTATGCTTAAAGTCATTTAATGCTCCATTTAACACGAATACATATTTACTTTCAGTTTTTATTAATTATATTAGCAAGTTTGTTAGAAGAAATTATTGTTCTGTACCGCACGTATGAGAGGATAATTAATATTATGAAAATAAGAAAAAATTACACAATTGTTCAACTCTTACCTCTTATTAACAAACATATACAAAAATGACATAGATTTTATGATGAAACCTTGATACGAAGAATCCCTATTGTTAAAAGATTTCGGCAAATATCTGTATTTAATGAGAAAAAGGTTCCCAGACTCAGGCAAATAAAAACATTCACTTATAGGTATCTGACTATTATTCAAAACAAAGAGCGCCTATTTATTAAGTCATGACCCTGTCTTATTTATGCATTAATGAGCTTTGATAAATTAATAATATACCCAGGAGTGAAATAGGTAACTTAACTATTCAATTAAATTACCATTTCATTAAATCGCTTTTCAAATGGAAGGAAATAGAAAGAAATTAAGAAATTCTCACGCTGACATAAGTAAATAATAAAAATTCAAAAATCAGTCGTACACTTTTTAATATAAAAATAGAATATACAACATATAAATACATACAAAATACAATAATAAATTTGTCATATAAATAAATCAATGATAATAGCTTGGGACGGCATGGACGGGAGCGGCGTGCAAAGCGTGTCCGGATTTCTCGACAACTGCGTTGAATCCATTGTGGTCATCGGCAGTGTAATGAACTGTACGGATTGTACCGTCGGGTTCTACAAGGGAATATGAACCCTTAACTACGTCCCCATCTCGTACTTCGTGTTGGGACTTGTGGTCACCAGTGTGAGCGTCTTGGACACCGTAATTGAACTCGTATTTAGGATGCGCCTAAAATAGTCACAATTAAATTTTATTTTTGAGAAAATACCACCAGTCCTGTACATAGTAGTCTTCAACAGGTGCAGGGGCGTAATGGGCTAAAGGGGCGGCATAGTGGTGCTGGTAATCCAAAAGGCCCGCTTGAGAGACGGCGAGAATTGCTGACAAAGCAAGGATCTGCCAAAAGACAACACAAGACACGATTATTAAACAAAGCACTTTCAATTATTAGGTACACAACTGTGGTTTGTGATTACTACACACCTTGGTGAACATGTTGACGATTTGAGTGGTTCTCGGTACTACTTAGTTAGAGTGCATTTTTTCGCTTTTTATACATGCATCTAATTTGGGTGGTAAACCCCGCTATTCCGAAATTATGTGAACAATACATACGTAATTTGAAAGTAAGCTGGGAATGCTTAAATTTGACCTACATTTTGCAAATATTTTTTTAAATTAGACATTGAACTGGTAGGAATTGTTAAAAGTTAATTTAATTGTTTTTTTTTCATATTCGGTAATAATTGAAAGTGATTTGCTAACGGTACCTGGTTCAGGTGTTGATAACGGTGATTTATTAGGCATTCGGTTTGCGTAGTGAATGGTACATGAAGAAGGGCAACTTTTGGCAGTCCAATTAGAGCTTTTGAAACCGTTTTAAAATACATATTTCATGATTGAAATTTCCAAACCGATGTCGGTTCACGGTTCAACAAGTAATTAAATTAGAGCTATAATTTTTTATCTTAATATTCATCAACAACAAATTAACACCATATGTAATCGTGTTATCAAAATTAATTTCCTTAAAAAAAGTTACGACAGATCCTCTAATGAGAAAAGTGCGAATAACAATAAAACGACACCCAATATTAAAAATTTGGCAATAATTTTAATTAACAAGAATTTCTTTAATTGTCTCCTACCAAATTTTATTCACGTCTAATTAAATATTTGCTTAAACTATAGCAAAAAATATGAGGTACTTAATTACCTAATAAACTAAAACATGCATGGGTATAATTATTGTCGCAATACACCAAAACAACTTTATTTGCATTCACGGTTTACAATTTTTATTAACATTACACACAAAGTAATGTGTACCACACATAATACCATTATTATTGTTCCAAGGAACATATAGGTATAATTATAATTATGCCTCTATATTTTGCAACGTTTTCGTAATAACAAAACATTTAAGTGAATTCTTATTGAAACTCCAGCACTTCGAAGACTTATTGGAATTTACGTTAAATGTTATAAAAAAGAAAAACCGAAAAGTTCAGATTGAAGAAATTTTATTTCTCATTCACATATAAAAATATAATAATAAATATGGCATAAGTAGAACACAAGCCAAGACTTAGTTATGATAAATGAAGAAATGAGGTACAATATTTACAAAAAAAAAAAACACGAACAACTGACTACACATAATGAAATTTAAGTTACAATGGAGAGATCGTTTAATAATGGCCATAACCGTGACCTAAACCGGCATATCCGACACCGACAGCGACTGGTGCAGCAACGGCGACAGTTTTCACGACTTGTGGATGAACGGCGTGTCCAGATCTGGATACGACAGCGTTGAAACCGTTGTGGTCATCGGCGGTGTAGTGGACAGTGCGGAGGGTGCCGTCTGGTTCAGCGACAGTGTAAGATCCTTTCACAACATCACCGTCACGGACTTCGTGTTGGGACTTGTGGTCACCAGTGTGTCCATCAGCAACACCATAGTTAAATTCGTATTTGGGATAGGCCTGAAAACGGCGGAAAATCCATTGAACCACTTATCATTTAGAAAACATAAACAAACTTTCAATTTCATAGGAAATTGTTTGTGTTTCGCCGTGCTTCGTTTGCTTTAGCACGATTTGATTAAAGAACATTAAGGAAGATAACGATCACTCTAAATGAATTACATATCAAGTTAAAGAGTCGTGTTTCGAATGAAATTCCATAAACACAAACAATTGCCCAACTGCATGTGTAATTTTGTAGAAAACTGAATATTATTGTTGGGTGTTGTAATGTTTTGTTGTTGTTCACTTACGTAATAGTCGACGGCATGGGCGGTTTTCACAATGGGGGCGGCATAGGCGACGGGGGCAGCGTACGCTAAGGGCGCAGCGGCGTATCCACCGTGGAGAAGGCCGGCTTGGGCGCAAGCGACGAGGGTAGCGAAGGCGACGATCTACAACAAACCCCACAATTAGTTGAATTTCAACACTCAGGGTACTAACCATTGGTATGGTAGGTACTACACACCTTGGCGAACATGTTTGATGAACTTTTAGCACTGCTGATTTGGAACTGACTGATTAGAGCCTATAATACCCCGTCTTATATAGTAAGAAGTGCAAACCACGAACACATTCACTGAATATAATACAGTGGAGAGATAAAAAAACGGCCCACCAATCGACCCATTATGTATACACAAAGCATTCCATCGAGAATGTATATTATTGCGACAAACGCAAGGTCTAATGTAGAACAAGAACGCCACATTTTTGCGTTTTCCATCCAACTTCCTTTACAACACTACTGGTATAGATTTTTGGAGCTGCATGTGCACTCATATGGAACCAAAAAATGTATCAACACACATGGCTATGACATAACAATTATACACAATCTTGTATCTATAATTATATGTTTTAGCATTATTATTCATAAGTTAAGTGTGTGTATTGTGGAATGATGAATGTCAGATTATCTCATTAATCGCCATTTGATATCGATTGGGTGGTTTATGAAACTTTTCAGGGACAACGCAGTTGTGAAATTGCAATGCACATTGCAACTACTGAAAACGCCCTCTTTCCTTACTGTTTTCTTATCTTATCTATGAGTGGAGTTTAGAATTAGGGGACTCAATATGGGCTCTTCTGGGTAGGTATTATGAGGGATCATGCACCGACCTATAATACCCAATACCTACATATAATATAGAGTTAAAAATATGCAGATTTATTGTCAGTGACTGAGTTAAATGGAGTAATTAATTATACTGTACATTTTCAAGACACAATGCGACCGGCGTTAATAAATCTAATTAAGCGTTTTTTATATAACAATATACCGACTTGAACGCTGAGGCTATTAATTTGAAATGGGCGATAACAATACGAGAAATGAGTTGAAAAAATTGTTACTTTTTTCACGTATTGTATGAAAATGATTGCAAAATTTTTAGTTATAAACTTAAACAAGGTCTTTTTTTCATTTTTCTAACACTCTTTTGCTATAATCAATGTTGCAAGCTAATATTTTAATTATTTTTATTATTTTTACCATTTACTTTTTCAACCAATGTAAAAATATAAAAGTAAGTTTAGTGCACGATTTAATATATCATTTATGCAATGTTAAATTGACCTTTTTCCATACATTTCAAATGGATGATAATTTTATTAAAAAGTTAGCCTTTTTTCTAACAAATTAGCCGAAACATAAATGAAGCGAAAACAAACACCAGTTACATAATCATTGGAATTTCAGTTATTTTGTGGCTTTCTGTATAAAAAATCTCATGTGGACTTTGTGCGGTTTCAGACACATAATATGTTTGAGGAAATATTCTACCTATATAAGTACAAATGGTTCATTAAATCCAGTTTCCTAAGCTTGCGGTTTTCTAGACACTTTCAGTTTCAAATGAAGAGCAGCACAAGACATATACATATATTGACGCTTACAATACGCTTGACTCAAATATGTACCGGACCAAATCGGGACCTCATTTTAAAATTCTAAAGTTTTCGCCTATTTCGGCATTGAAATTTATTTTTCATTTTAGCAATAATGTGATTAATTGTGAAAAATCATAACCGTACACTATATTACGATCTATTTCAAGGATAATTCACATTAAATGCACGTTTTGCAATTTTTCCTGTGTGAAATTCGTTTTAAATGCATATTAGGAACGCTCGGTGACCATCTTCAAAAGACTGAAAACATAAATCCATAGAGTCTCAGCGGCCCAGAATCTAAATATTTGTTATATAGCACTGTTGCATAATATTAAACCATAACTTATAAGTGTGGTGGTCATAAAATGCACTGAAGCGTTCCAAGTACACGTACTTCCGGTTAAATTATATCCATCTAGGTGGATTTAATAAGATTATTGAATTGGATTACGACATTTTATTTGCGTTTATTTTTAATGGGGTCTTTGAGGGCAGATTAATGGTCTGTAAATACGAGAGCTTTTCTCAGGCATCTGTAACTACATGAAAAATGCACAATTAATTACGTCTGCAATAACTACTATGTATGTGGCATAAATAAGTATTTGCTTTCCTATTTTCTTTTTCAGAGGCAAACACACATTTTCTGATGAACTTCATGATTTATTTACATGAAAATGAAGGAGTAGCGCATACAAACAACAGTATATGAAAATACCCTACATTAAATTATATATAAAAAATAAACACAGAAGCAAAAGAATAATACATATGTAAATAAACACAATAATTAAAGAATAAGTCGTCATTTGGCATAGCATGGTCGTTAAACTGTACCCCTTAAATAAATGTCGCCCTTTAAAAAAGCGCACAACTACATTTGTAAATAAATAAATAATGAGCGAAATTGTAATTAAAAAGTACAGCGTGTATTTGTTGGGGAGCAGATCCGGTTCTTAACAGTTTTCCACAAAGAAAAGTTTCTATTCAACTGGTCCAATACGGCTATGCATTATCCTTTGTAGTAGCCGCCGTATGCGAGAGCGGGTGCTGCAATTGCGTGAGCTGCATAGGCTGGTGCGGCGATTACTTTGGGGGCAACGGCAACCGCCGGATGCACGGCATGGCCCGACCTTGTCACGACCGCATTGAAACCGTTGTGGTCGTCAGCGGTGTAAGTCACCGTTCGGATTGTGCCATCTGGTTCCACTAAAGAGTAAGCACCTTTCACAACATCTCCGTCACGCGCCTCTGTCTGAGATTTTTGGTCACCTGTGTGGCCGTCGGCGACACCATAGTTAAACTGGTACTTCGGGTACGCCTATAAACAAAACAACAAACCAAATAAACAAACTGTTAACGGATTGAAGCGGATGAACTTGCGATATAGTCGACGGATGGGACGGCTTTGACAACGGGTGCTGCAAGGGGCGCCTTGATGAAGGCTGGAGCGGCATAAGCGGATGCTAAAGCGGGCACGGCGCCATAAGCAAGTCCATGGCTGGCGATGGCAGGGCCTGGAAGGCCTGGTAATAATCCGGCATGTGCGAATGACACTAAGGTGACCAAGGCGAGAATCTGGTGAGAAATGACTAATTAACGTCCTTAATGATGACTTGCTGTTAATAATTCAGTCAAGGTAATTTAATTTAATTTAAAGTCCGCACAAAGGACCAGCTCTGCTTATTAACTAAATATTTTTGTCGGTAGGTATACAAAAAAACTATTGTTAAAATATAGAAATGGATTCGAAACCGCCAATTAATTCTCACCCTCACACTATGATTTTCTAATCTGATTGTATTGAACAAATCAATGATGACGGACTCACCTTATTGAACATTATGTAATGTGGTACTTGTGTACTTGGAACTAGACACAAACTGGACTGACATTAAGCCCATATGGGATCTTTTATACGTATGGCTCAACCCCAAAAACATTCACTGTATTTTTAAATGTAGTACTATTAGATAATAATGGTATTAGAGGAAAAAATAGGAATACCTAGTTTCATTGAAAAAAAATCTGTCTAGTGTTGAAAGTGCATATATGCAAGGTCGTAAACACCACCACCATGCACCAATATTTTCCGACTTCTACTATAATGGTCCCATTTAACGTACAGAAAATGCACTTGCTGGGTGTGTCGTACTGGGTGGACATTATGGAGATAAATATTTGTGTCCATTTGTACGAGTTGCATGTCACTCTCCTTTACTTTCCTGTGTGGCGAAATTGGAGCTTGGTTCCAAAACTTTCAGCGATGATTTAATGGAGTGCGCTTTAATTTGGGAATTTTTTACATTTTTGGGTTTCTAAATGGAGAGTAAGTGCTTCCTGTATATGAAATAGTTGTAAAAATAATATGTAGGTAACAAACGTAGTAAATGCAGGTATTTGCATAAAAATGACGTTTTCAATTAAGTGCGCAATAAATCAAAAAGTTTATTGCAATAGATTAAAATATTATTAAATTGCAGGACCTGCTTTGCGCACTAAAATTACACAAATGCATTCTATTGCCAGATAATTGATACGGTCACTGTGTGGATGTGTATAAATCTAGTAAAATATCATAAAATAGAAAATGCGAAAAAATAACTGACGTCTAAAAGAAATATTCTCTTGCTGCATTCTATACAGGGCGTGGCAAATACACTATTATACAATTCGAGCACATACATTTTCATACATACTTTCACCTTTTTGCTGTTTATTCGTATTTATCTTTAGAATGGAATCTGAACTTTGTGCCGCTCGGAGAAGTAGGTATTAAAAAATTTATAATCATGGAAAAATATATATGGACGTCTTCATTTATTACAAACACCATTTTTCTACCAAGATGCAACAGTATCTGTGTTGTATCCTTCCTTGAGATAAATGAAGATCGGGAATTGAAGTGAAATGTTGATCGTTAATTAATTAAACGTGCAACCAACAAATGAAAACTGCACCGATTTCTTATGTAATTTCCCTGAAAGAAATGCGTGGGCTACAGAAAACATGAATCACTTTCGAAATCAATTATTTTTTATTGAAAATTACCGAATACAGCGAAGAATTTACGCTTTATAGCAAATAGTTTTAAACTAGACGAGATATTAAAAGAATAACAAGCACTTATTGTTGATTATGGCTTACGAAATACCAACCATAGGTATAATAAAACTTTCGATCTACAAAAACGTTTTGCAATAATTATTGTTATATTTTAAATAACATACTAGCAGTTAATTCACTGTTTCTTATTATGGAAATGGTACTGTCAACTTAAGACTTTTTAATTGAATTGAATCCATTATTAGACTATGGAAAAAAGTACTCTATGGAGATTAGAGTTCGAATATTTCTTATAAAGTGGGTGCAACACAATTGATTATGTTAATCGTTTATATGGTGTTTTAGAATGTACCTATATAAATATTTATAGATCAATATGGGATGATGTTATTGAGGATGGACAAATTGGGAGGCGATATTTAGCTAAGTAAGTAAATCAATGAGAAGGTGTGATCAGTTTCATCAGTTCTGCTTTAATTTACTGCCTTTTTAAAATATACTAAAGTTGTTGTAATAATGCTTATTCAAATGGATATCCTTTAACATCAACACCAAAATGCATTTACAATTATAATGGATACTTCAAAAACTTAAAGTTTCTAATTATTTATCCTTTACATATACAATTGGAAATGATTGCAACTTTGCACAATTTAAGGTAACACATCCAAACAAAACCTGTAATCAAATATTCCATATGTACCAATCTAAATAAGTTTATAATATATTCGACATTGTATATTAGAAGAATTTCACACTAAAATTACGCATACACACATAAAATAAGTAGAACGCTTACAATATTTTGTTAATAATTTTTACTATTATTTAAGAAATATCACACGATATATGTATAAACGGCTGCTTACATAATCGGAATAAATAAATTAAAATGTACCAAGTTTACGGTAATTATATGTTCTTGTTTTACTTTTTCTTCGTGTAAAAAAGTGTAGCACATAATAGTATCCGTACGTGTATATGCATGGAAAAAATATACAAATTCGATGCAGTTCACTGACTTCGCATTTTATACAAGGACGTCCAAGTATAATATCGCCGGTCGCGGTCACCAATTCAGTTACAGAATATAAAGAAAGATTTTACGCAACTGCCTAAATTATGACCGAGGAAATAGTTTTAATGAGTACTTCTTAAGGAGCAATTTACATACGCACAATGTAACTTCCTATTCACAATTTAGTATTCACTTTTAGTGAGGAGATTTATGTGGCATGGAATTGCAATAGACTTTAACAAGGAAAGTGGAAAATATTTTGAAACTCAAAAGAAAAACATCGAATTTAAATTGGTGCAAGGTGAGAATATTTTGCAAAAATATTAATAACATGTAGGTAGTAATTAATTGTGCTAATTAGGTAATTACACTGTTACTTGAACTAGTTTATGTCAAGTAATTATTAATCACCCAGATCATATTAGAATCCTGAATTAAAATTCCTTAAAAAGAAAAAAGCTTTATAAGTTAGTAGGTAACCAGAACTTATTAAATTAATTTCTTTCAATGTACAGAAACTCTGTATTGTATAGGTACATATGTCGAACAACCAACAAAACACCAGAAAAACAACTTTATTTCAACAATAAGTAACATAGAAAAATATAACAACGTTATTGCACAAACCATTTGGCATTGAGTACTTAAAGGACTAGTAAAAACTTATAAAATAAAATATACAAGAACAGAGAACAATAAATAACAAACATTTCGGTCTTGCTATTATGACACAACATTTATCTACCGAACACTTGAAATCTGTACAAAAACAAACTAGCAGTGATTGATGAATAGAGAAGTACTCCAGTTGAAGTTCTATTCATAAGTGACTCTCTTAGCGTACCTATAATATCCATTGTTCGATGCGGTACGATACAAACTCGTAAATTCAGCACGATGTTGATCCTCCCGGGAATCCTCATCATTGGAAGCTGGATATCCAAAATCTACTGGTACCATATGTCTAGAATGTGCCTTTATCCTTCCATTTTTGCTAGAATAGTTCTTTAACCCCGGAGTACTTATTGGTTTCTTATTGGTTTTATATGTCTGTGGAATATTTGGTTGAGTGATAATATTTTGGGGTTTATTTTTTATTGGATTAAATCCATGTTCCACTTGTAAATAGTTGTCCAAGTACTTCTGCAATTCCTCTTTTGATAACTCGTGGGATGGTTGAATAGCTGTGTCTTTATCCGAGTACTTATGTTCAGTATTGCTGGCTGCATATTTACTTAAATCGATCTCCACTGGCTTTATAAGACTAACATCGACAGGTACCACTTGCTCAACAGTATCCCCCTTTAACAAGCTTAGATCAATAGGTAAATGTTGGGGACGCACTTGACCTTTTTGGTATTCTTCCTTGGGTTTTGCCCTGTGATTTGGGGGTATAGTGTAAGTCGATTTTATTGAAGTACGTTGGGATTCTTCAGTGAGTTCCTCGTGTTGTGGGACTACGTACTGGTATTGCTGCTTTCCATCGTATTGATTCCCATCGTATTGCTTTACTTCATATTGCTGGTGTTCTTCTTCGGGTTCTTCTTGATAACTGTCATTATCCTCTTGTTCTTGTTGGACATAATGAACCTCTTCCTGTGGGTAGTGGTGGTACTCAGAAGGTTTCAAATTCACCTCATTATGACTAATAGCATGTTTTTTAGCATGAGGTTCTGGGTGAATGCCCGATCCAGAATGCTTAACAATAGCATTAAATCCGTTCTTATCATCAGCTGTGTAATCGACTGTACGAATGGTACCATCAGCCTCCACAAGGGAATAATGACCCCGAACAGTATCACCGTCTTTCTTTTCCCATTGATGCTTAATGTCCCCCGTGTGCAAATCTTTAACACCATAGCTAAAACTATAATCGGTCGGCTTCTGCAACAAATTATAGGTAAACCATATTAATTGCTAGTTCTGCTTATAGTAATAACAATTAAATTCTTAATGAATGTAATTACGTGCTAAGTTTCACAAATAAAATATTTAATACACTTGTATATGTATACATATGAGTGTATTCTTATTGTACAACAGATGTTTACTGGATGGACAATTAAAGTACGTTTTTAGGTGTGTTGAGAGTTTTTCCAATTAGAAGAAATCAATAACTTTCACACACAATCATCGAAATGTGTGCAATGTGGTAATTTATGCGTGTTTCAATTTTTACTTAAACTGACAACAGTTGGAACGGTTTTATGTTATGGAGGAAATCGTTAGATAACTTTTACATACTCCTTAAAAGAAATATCATTTTCTTTTTCTTCTGTAAAAGGGTATTTTTCATTTGCAATAACTTTAATTGGTGTGAACTGCTATTAAAAATGAGAAATTTATTTTAATTGGGTAGTTTTCCTTTACCCAAGTCTAAAACTCGCACCTTTTATACAAATCTATATTTATTTTTTTATTTAAAATCGGGGTTAGTTAAATGAATTTAAGCATAACTTACGTATTCTGTATGATCGGCAGCGTATGTCTGCAGTTTTATCGGTTGGCTGGTGGTGAATGATAACAGGAAACTGAAGAATACTAAGGTGCATTTCTGAAATGAATTAAAATCGATTAATGCAGAATTTTCTGCTGCTATATCGTCGGTTTAAATAAAAATATTGGATATTTGTGAATGTCAAGTGTAATTTCTATTAACTTATTGGCAAACAGGACAGGTATTAAGATAACGAACCTTCGACCACATTGCTTTCAAGTTCAAGAACAAACATTCACGTGACAACAACTAACTTTCACAAACTGCCGCTTAGGTGAATCTTACCACTTTATTTATAACTTCTTTAATTTATCCCTCCCAGAGGAGACCAGCTAGACGACAAGAAAAATTGTTTCCTATTTGAAGAAGGTCAATTGCAAGCTTTTTCAATGTCAAGGTCACAGGGGAAATGGGAAATATGTCCCATCACCGTATCTTAATACTTGTATACTAACACTTAACACTGACCAAAAGGCAAAAAATTGCATTAGTGAAATGATCATTTCGCGGAGAAAGCCTCTCTATCCTAAATGCATTTTCGACACTTACACTTGGTTCAAGCAATCATGAATTTTCATGAGATTTCTACATCTCATGACAAGCATTTATGTTTCATGGGTAAAATATTTATTTCACATTAAGTCATAATTGTCTGAAATACAATTGTGGATCTTTCCTCGAGTTTCTAAATATTTAATCTAGAAACGAGAAGGTACCCGACAATCAATTATCTTTATATAAAAATGTTTAAGAATTTCCTTTGTTATTACTTTCAAATAGGTGTTACAAGCAGACGAATATCATTGTTTATACAATTACATTATTTTTGTAGCGGCAATTAATAATATTAACTTTCATTTTACAATATGATCAAGATAAGAGAATTTCGGGTCCACTTTTACCTTCAGTGAAAATTTCTGTCCGTCGAGACCATGGTACTTATGTGTTTTCATGCCAATTAAATCTTGTTTTATAGACAACAGATGTTAAGCATTCTTTTTTTAGTTTGAAAAATTATGTGCATGGTGATGTTATTGGGAACAGATGCATAAATTCGTCGAAGAAATTGAAGACCAACTAATAAACAGTTTCTTTAAATGTAGGTGGGTATAAGAAGCTGCTAATGAAAGTGATAAGTCTGTAACCCGAGATAATAAAAGGATGTCATCTTGCTTCTTAGATTGAATACATTTAATTAAGTGTAATTAAATCACGAGGAGTTGATTAAGGAGAAAGTTGTCGAATTTTTAGATGATTGATTTCAAGAGAAAAATTTCATAAATGCAAATATATATAGAAAATCTTTATTATATCCTTCTTACAGAGGAAAATTAGGAGTTAACGAGCGTATATTAATTTATCACGAATCCAAGTGAAAACGAATCTTATAATTAATTATAGTAATTAGAGTGATTTGTTTCAAATTAAGTACAATTAAATTTGTTTATCCTGCAATATAAATAGTAATTCGCCATCTCTTTACTGCGGTTCTAAACTACCATCAGGAGAACCACGAATTTTGCATGCCTTTCACCAGAACTCAAAGAACTTCATGAAGATGGCAGACCATACTAGACTCTCTTTTTAAACTAATCGTTTCGTAATTAACACATTTCTTCATTATTATTTTTGAAAAATAGTAGGTACCAATTTAAGTGAAAATTACTGCAGCCCCCACAAAAATTGCTTTCAAAGGCTATTTTTCATAACTTCAGGCGCCCCTACTGCACATTAAAGCCCACACCAATTAAATGGAGATCATAAATTTACAAGGTACAAATTAAGAACAGAAACTCCCCTTACGAGTGAAATATGTTTTAGAAAACATTGCAGGGAAAATGATCGTTAAAGGTAAACAACCGCATCTCCATACCTCTCGCCGAACAATAATTTTCTCTTTGTTTATTGACCCTGAATTGAATGAAAAATGATAAAAGCTTACACACATATGCATCATTATGCGGATCTGTGGTACTTCTAATT
The DNA here is from genome assembly GCA_963930825.1 of Silvanus unidentatus. NCBI lineage: Eukaryota > Metazoa > Arthropoda > Insecta > Coleoptera > Silvanidae > Silvanus > Silvanus unidentatus. The sequence goes on from OZ005758.1 coordinate 6,089,828, forward strand.
AAATGCACCTTGAATGCGATTAATATAGTCCTATATTGTGCTTAACGCATCATTTTATACGATTAAATTGGGTCAATGTTTTTTTATTTATTTTGTTCAAGTCATAAAACGGATATTAATTTTAAAGTGATAAAGAAAAAACTATTTATAAATACAGCTCCACGATTTAATATTATTAAACATGACAGGTTAATTGTGGGGTAATATTAATGTTGTAAAAGATATAATTTTATCTCATTGCGCCGAGAAGTACAATATTTTTTACTTATATTGATTTTTTTTGTACACATAATTACACAGCCCAATAAGTTTATGCATGCTTTTAAATTACGGAAAAGAAATTGCACTACATTGTCGGATGGCAAATAATGGTTTTTATATGTATAGAAAACAGATTTGTGTTTATTTAATTCTTCGTATAATACATTAGTTAATAAAACACTTATATAACATGTGAAAATTGTGGATTAAAATTCTGCTGTCTGCCACTTACAATCGTTGAATGCAATTCAATATTTACTTTATCGATAAATAAAACTTGTGGACGATGGTGTCCGATAACATTCAATGCAAAGTGGGAATTGTTTGTTTTCAGGTGAGAATTATTTGGTTATTCAATCACTTAACAAGTGCCGAAAAATGCAAGTTCTCCTTTCAAGGTTCTTTCGACATATGAAGCGAAAAATTGTTGCTGCTTTTAAATTTGTATATCGATGAGATCTTCGCTCAATAATTTGCCGATCCATTGGCGTGTTTCCGCTCATTGTTGGGTTGGACATTTATTTCAATTTTTTCCGGTAAATAAATGAAAAACAATATTCAAAGGTCGACACGAAACTTGAAACTGCGCCGAATATCAACAGCATCACGAATATTATCAATTTATTCATAATGTGATCTTATGCAGATGTGCATCTCTGTCTCTGCAAACTGAAAGTCATAATATAATCAAGGCTGACAGATTCAGAGTAAATATTATTGTCTGTCTCAAAATGCACCATCATCAACGATGGATTATCCATTAATTGTTATTAAATAAAGTACTACAGTTGCATAACATTAAAAAGATCCATTCTCTGGTTCATCTCAAAGTAATATACATTTGTATGTATAATAAATAAGCAATTGCAATTCTCTTACGGTGGTTTTGTGTGTTAATACGACATCATTTTGAATTCCTTTGTGAGAGAATTTGAATAATGTATTCAAGTTAAGCATTTTATAAAAGCGATATGTACAATTTCACATTGGATTTGGTAAGCGTCTAATTATATGCTAATTACTTACGATTGTTTAAGATGACTTCCTGCTTATTACATGCATTTATGCCTAACATTCATATCTGCGTTTGTAACTAATCAATATACCAACATTTCACTCTGTTTATTGCTTTGTATGCAGATGAAAAAAAGATGTACTCGTAAGTGTTCCTCAAACGCTAATGACCTTTAATTGCTTCATATAATAACAACATCCTTGTTGTTGATAAATTTAAGAATAAATGAGGTAGAAATTTGTTTGTATCAACATTTCAATTGGTTAATAATTGTCGATAATTTTTCTACCTAATTCAATTATAATTGTCTAAAATTAGTACCAATTACCGCTTAATGATGACTTTTTGTTAAGCTAAAAATGAAAATGTGACCGACCATTCAGAAATTTACCTATTCATATATGTATGTATGTATAACTAAACAAAAAAGATTGTTTTGTTCCTGGATTAAATTAAAATTCTACACATGGCACATATATATATAATACTGCTGATAATTTCACAAAATAAGTGAGAATTTTAGGTGAGAAATTGGCTATATAGTTGCGGTTTTCTTTTACCACACATTTAATTTATGGCTTTTAAGAGCAATTTCGACCATGCTTACTAATTTCGTGCGGTGTTTTCGTTTTTATTTAATATATTTTTACATTTGTTATAGCAACTGACGGATTAATGCAATTATAAAGCCATATTAAGAGATCGCATGCAATAATTACGCCAGTTCTTTCAAGGTATGTGTATAATTAGTATTAATTTTGTATTAGAGACAATTGTATTAACTGAAGAGTTGAAATTAAATTACATCTAAGCAGTGGCGTGTTAGTAGCATGAAAAATTGCAAAACTCAGCTTCTAGTAAATTCTTCCCATTAAACATTACACAATTAGTTTCCAGTTGATATAAAAAGCACCCGCCACTGCTTATAATAAGGAATTGGTGTTTCAAAACTCGTGTCAACAAATTTCTATGCATCTTTCGACTGACAAGGTCTCAACCTGCCGTCACGTATCAAAAAATTAGAATCGTGTATGCCCTTTCCGAATAGTAATCAAGTGTGAGTTAATTTTCCAAAGTTCAATGGCTTTCTTGGCCAAATTTGGACAAGGTTTATTTACACTCAGGGCCGGATCTTTAAAGTTTGCCGACACGTCCTAACAGGCTTCTCATAATTTCCCATTAAATTATCGATATTGTCGTATGTGTTGACAAAATGTGCCTTTAATCCAGTCCTGTTTGGCCGAGACGCAGCATTTTTATTCAATTTAGGAGCACAATGCGCGAGATAAATCTTCCGAGCTGTGAGCCAACCGCATTAGGCAACATAGTCACGAATTTGGATCAAAGATAAAATCATCCTACACGAACACGAGATACGACATCCAAATCAGAAGCAATGTAATTTAAATTTGACAGAATAATGGAATTTCTTGAGGACATTGATCGACTTTTGCAACAGATTTAGATATAAATGAGATGGAAACAAAAATTTCCTGTTTAGATAGCCTATACAATAGAAGTAGGTAGATCAAAAAACGGCCTACGACACGAAACTCTATTAATAAAGTTAATTAATCATTGCCAGTGTTTAGCATTAATGAGCTAATTGTAAGATTCGGGGCAAATGTGCTTGTGGAGATTGTTGAATTTGTAAATGATTTAGCTTAGAGGCACTAATTAAGTTGTCTTTATTTTCAGGTAAATGTTATGTTAACAATATTATCTCAGTACATTGCAGTTTAACGAGACCAGTTCGCTATTTATAATATTGATGATAGGCGAATAATCATTCACATGATAACAGTTTCGATTTATGTACTTATGTAGTGCTTACAAAAAAGAGAAAACACAAAATTCCGAACTAATTAATAATTAGTTTTCTTCCATTCCCTCCTGTGTATGAGCATAAATTTTATTAAGTACAATTCTAATTGAGTTCTTTTTAATGTGGTTTTAATTTAACATGGAAAGGCCGTGTTGTCTTAAACAAACTTTTCTTGTAAATATTTATGAAATTAACGCAGACAACATTTCGTTACACTTAATGAAAGTTTCGGTTCATATTATAAATACGATCGATTAAACATTAAAATTTATTATACACGTTTAGGTAAAAGCAAAACGAAGATAAGCGGTTGTCAAAGAAAATGTCACGCCATAATAACTTACAACTTGTACTTTTAATTTTTAATCACAACGCAACAAGAAGTTAATCAAGTGTAGATACTGCAATCGAACAACTCTGTCATCACCTGCGGTGGCCTGCTGATAGGAATATATTTAGGTCCTTTTGCGTGGGGTCTTCCTGATGCATCTACTTGCAAGCGATAAGAACCGTATATTACCATGCCGTCGGCATCAGAGGCTTTGAATTGTTGTGAAATACCGAAAAATACCATCAGGTGTGTACGAAAGTGAAACTATGCGGCCAAAGCGTTTAATTATTTTTGTTATTATTGGTACGTGACTATTTTACAGACAAAATTAATATTATTGTAAGTAAATTGTGTTTCGATTGTTTAATTATTATAATAGAAAATTTGAAAGCATCGCCAGCTAATATCAATAATATGGGATTATCTACTTCCTGTTTTTTTTTTCGCGTAAAAATAGCGAATACAACTATTTTGTAAAGAATAGGAAATTCATTTCGAAATGAATTGTTCTGATTATTTTTATATAAAAAAATATTTAATAAAACACCGTTATTTTCATTATTATCTCCACAACTAGATTGGAAATTTCAAAAATGCATAATGCAATATATGCTGATTCGATTTATATAAAACTAGTGACATACAAATTGATTGCACAAGTTCAACCGAATTTTTAAAGGTTACTTGACGCTATATTTTAGATTGTTTTTAACTTTTTTCAGATACTTGGATCGCTGCAGTATCCAATTTCCTTCCAACGCCCAATTATTGTATCACAACCTGCTGTCACTCTTAACATCTGATCCGTCCAATTCTACTTGAAAGTACCCCCAATTACCCGATTAGAAGAGCAATAGTGTACGGAATTTATCTCTCCCTTGGAGCAAGTTTTCTCTTGGTTTTCGGTAATTTCGTACAAAAAATTCAAATCACTTCCAATCAACTTTTAGAAATCGTTTTTCTAGATGATAAAGTAATAGAGGCCAGTTAATGAAATACTTGAAATTCGTTACGTCAGGAACCCGATCCATCCATTTTTAGGACCACAACCTTCGTGTTCATTTTTTTTTCAAATGTCACAGCAATTCTCTTTATACAATTTTGCAAATAGTGCGTGTTTTGCACTCCATCCTGTAAGGCAGCAATTTTTCTAAACAATAATACCGCTTAATTAAACTAATTTCACGCCATATATGCCGCTTAATTACAAGCCACTTGACAGGAAAAATTACTAAGTAGTGCGTATTCGCCCCTGAGCTCCAGTTGCACTTTTATACTCGACATTAATTTTAGGTATAAATAACATTGTTTTCCGAATTTAAAACACGATTTTTACAAAATTCGATAAATTATTTCCATGCATCAAAATGTGTGGATATTAACCTTTAAGAATCCGCGCCCAAAAACCCGAATTTGATTGATATTTTTATTGTGGGACACCCGATTACCTTGCACACTACTGAACATTATTTTTTCAACCGCGCCCAAAATATTAATACGGTTTTTAATAATTTTCTACCGTATTAATATAGGGACTTTTGTCCTGCCTACACTAAGAATTCATTTACAACACAATAGATGACCGATTAAGTTATAAATCTCTAAGAAAATTTTTCTAGATTTGCATTTTGTTAATAAAAGGTCAATTGCATAAAAAATTGCAACGTTATCTAATTGCCAACTGACTCCCTTATATAATAAACGATCCTATATTGATAATATCTCTTGTTTTAATTTTATTACATTTAATCGCTATTTTATAATATTGTCGGTTAATATGCTATAGTTTGCAGGCAATAATTAATAGACGTTTCCGTTTTTTATAAGCAATGCTTCAATGTTAGATGTGTGCATAATTAATTCAATCCTTTAATTTATTCATTAAACAATCCGGAAATAGAAACTTGTCTTATTGTTTGCTAGATTACCATCATTATTATATAATAATTTTTTTTTTTGATTTTCAAAGATTGATACTTTCATTAACGAACAATAAATGTTGTTTTATTAATTTTCTTTGTATGGAGAATTTAAATAATAGCAGAACAACAACAAGTTTTTTATTTACAATTCATGGTCGCTGGTTTTTTTAATTATATTTCGGACAATTTGACGATTTTCATCTTATTGCAATTAACAGACAAACGCTTGCTTAATGATAACTCTCTTTATTATTTTCTATATGTTGCATAACATTAATTGTAAGTAAATAAATCGTTAACATACGATATGGAGAGTTTAATTTGCACAGTATATTCGAGATTCAACCAGCAACCCAAATATTCGTTTTCTTCTTGAAATTCTGATGAGCTTGTAAATTTCCGATCGTTTTTCAGAAACAAGGGCGTGTTCGAATACCTCTCTTTATATAACGTTTGTTCTCTCCTGCCAAATGATTACCGACAATAGCCATTAGTCTTAATTTACTTGCCATTCAAGGTGTAAACAAGAGCAATTTGTTTTTATTCCAGGTACCTACATTTGTAATTTTTTATGTAATATCATCTTATCATTCCAAGTGGAACTTACGCAACACACAAAAGAGAAATGGCTTTCTTTTCTAAAATGATAAAAGTCGTGTGAAAAGTGGAAATTAAAACACGATTTGTGGTTATCGTTGTAAAACCTTTTGTATTTGAATATTCCCAAAATCTGTGTACGGGAAGACTTTCTTATTAATCACTCACAAATAATTAGATAAAAATTGTGCGAAAATGTCAACGAACTTTTGCACTTCCATTAAAAAAAATTAAAAAGCCATTTGTATGTTTGATTTGTGATTGTTTCCGAAATTGAACATCACACTTAAACAAATTAATTGGCCATGCATTGAAGGTACAACAATGTGACATAATAATTGAATAGATTTAATAAACACTTTCTCCTCGATGTGATTTTATATAATTATTTCTGTCACCATGGTCAAGACTTGCCACGATATTTATTGTTATTGAATTTCTTTGGCCAGGTGCACTAATTAAAACTGAAGGAAAGAATTAACTTGCCATATGATTTATTGTAAAATTAAAAATTTATTATGTATCCAATGTACAAAATTTACATTATTCATTTACACAAATATTTGGTACCATAATACGTTTATGACACGGACATTCGGTTGGCACAATTTTCAACTTAAAAACCACAGTTTTCATCTCTCTGCATCTTTGTCACACTAAGAGTAGTACTTGTCATCCTCTTTATCGTAGACGGAATTCTCTTGTTCATTGTAAATTTGCGGTACATAGTACCTAACTCCAGCTGAATAAACTACCCCTATTTGAGGTACGTATTTGCTGTGTTCACCAACGCCGTTGTCGTATCGTTTTACTTGATAGTACCTTGGTTTATCCCAGTAACTCTTCTTAGGTTCGAATTCGTAGTCCTGTTTTTCGAAAATGTGGGGTCCGGTGTAGTCCAAGCCCAAAGAACGACTCAACTGCTGTTTCTTGTAGGTTTGATATTTATTGTAAGTTGGGGTGTACTTCTGGTCGAGAGGAGTACCGAGAATGAGGTTTGGATTGGGTTTCACAGAGTAGATCTTGGTACGGTATTGATGAGGAACCGGCGCTCTGTAGACGTTCGGATTCGGTATATCTTCACGTTCCTCTGCAACAGGCGCTGGACTTCTGGCGACGATAGTCTTGGGCTGTAATGTGGCGGTTTTTTGTCGCGGCACTATAGGACCTTGATTTGTACCGAACGTGACCATAATGGGCTTTGCGGTGGCCATGCCCATCAGCCACACACAGAGAAGCTGAAAAAAAGAAATTTGTGTCATCAGTTTTTTTTTCAGTATTGCCCTAATTTTACGATTGCAATGATTAAGAAATTTTCGAAAGTGCATTAAATAGTGTAGATGTGTTAATGCATTTCACAGTTGAATACCGTAACAAATAATGTATGTACATAATTTTATGTTATTACATACTGTTTATGAGTATATGACATCCTAGATTAGAATGTATTATAAACTTTTGTGAAATTAACTGTACCGATAATTAACTTCCTAATAAATTATTGTTATTTATGGATTACACGAAAAATTGCACGCTGGTTTTTCATCATATAAGTTCATATCTTTCCCTATGTAATGTTTAAAATCCATAATTTCCATAACAGAAATGTGTGAAGAATTTATCTATAGTCTGGATAGTATTAAAAAAACTAGTTTAAATCGTAATTATCTGATCGAGTTTACTTCATATTACACTTTCAACTGATTGTGAGCATAAATAAAGCCACTTTATTACTAGATATACTCAACTGACTATTTATTACACCGATAATCAATATTTAGCATTTTGTATACTTATAAATTAGAGCTTTCTCTGCATCTTAAAATAATCTTATAATAATGCACATGATGATTTTTAAACAATTTTGTAATTCGTAGGCTGTGTAGCAGACAATAGCTAATTAAAGAATGGTCTATTACGAGTGCATATTGATTACATAATGCGAATTATAATGTAGAAATCACAAAGTGTTAAGAGATAAATAAATCTAATATCAAATATGCATAAAATTATGATATCAGATACAGTAAAACGATTAATAATGTCAAGTGCGACATTAACCTTAGCAATAATTGTGCAATGATTAACATTAAATATATGGAATCATATAAATAGCTAGGATGTTGAAACTTCTTTTATACCAGTGGTCAGGAAGGTTGAAAAACGAAAAACACGTATCCGAATTTTCGTATGATGAATAATAATATCTACCTATGTATAAGTTAATTCATTTAGCAATGAAACAATTATACAAAGCAAACCTCTAATTAAGTTTCTATTTTAAAAACACATTTGTTATTTTCGTTTTATGTACCTATTACGACGTAGCAGAGACGAAATAAGTTACCTACGAAGATAATAATTGAACTGGTTCTCATGAAGATTAATTGGGAAGAAGCCTTGAATGTATTTTGAATGCGGAAACAAGGTGTACAGTTTTACATTTGTATCTGTACAACCTTGGAGATGAGATCAATTTTTTCCGTTGGCACGTGCTAAATTGATCATAAAGTTAGGAAGAATAGTAGCCCTAGGAGAAGGAAAAGTTCATTACCTATATGAAATTAAACATTTTAGTGAATGTACCTTCAATGGTGGCATAAATACCCCATTAGCAAGTTAGAGTTAACAACTTTAAGGTATAATAATAAAATTACGAATAATAATGCAAGTGTATAATAAGAGATAATAAGAAACTTTCATTACATAAGAGAAAGGCTCTCAAATTAATTATTTACAAAATTCTAAGATGAGTAATTGAATAAGTTGTTTTATAACAATTTTTTTATCTGTAAATAACTCATTAATCATTTCGATCATGATCCAATTTCGGTTTTTCAAGACGAGGTTTGCCGTTTTTGTATTATAAGAAATTTTCTAGCAGATACCACACATTCCATGCGACTTAACCATTTTATTGATTTATTATTACCACGTATAGATATCTGGAAAGTGGCTTTTAGAACTGAAAAAATTATTAATTGCACAAAACCATCTACAGTGAAACACTAGTGATGTTACAAATTCAGCCAACACACCAGAAGAAAGGTAGTTTGTAACAATAATTCCACACTAATGTCTTCCGTATTGTAGCAACTATTTAAACAGAATGCATTATTTATTATATGTCGAATTTCAATGCAATTGTAAACATTAGCTGATTATAGAATCGATCACGATTCGAAATTGTCTTGCACAATTGTTAAGATTTTTGCGCATCAAAATAGTTCTCGGTTTTCGAATTGAGAAGATAAGAGCTCTTTTTCGAATCGAATTCATCTGAATGCAGATATAAATTTCAAGGCTTGCACACTCCTAGGTCAAGTAAAAGTAAAGCAAAACAGCACAACTATTTAGTAGGCTTCTAATGATCATCAGTGAAAGAAATTGAAAGTGCATAGCACGAAACTGTAAAGTTTGAAAAAATCCTTATAATATGATTCATTGTTCTTACACTCGATTAAATTTATATAAAAGGAGTCCTTAGGATTTATCGCAATAAATATCAACGAACAACTCAATCAAATAATATATATTATTTATTGTAATAATTCTGTTTAGGGAGAAAGAAATTGACTGTTAAATCGACGCACATTTTTACTATGTGTACTTACATTCCATTTCATTCATTCACTATAAAACTTGAGACTGGCCATAATAATTTATTATATAGGTATATTTTTATTGAAAAACGTTACATAAGCAAAATTTTTAATACTTTATTAATCGTTTTTTCGTTTTATCAGTTTTCTTGTAACTGTGATTTATGGATTGAGAAATTTTCTCAAAAAATACACTTGCAGCATACGATTACAATCTTATTTTTAATAGCTAATTACAAAATTCATCTTTTTATTAAATTTCCTGTGCTAAATCCACGAACACATACAATAATAATAAAATATCTAGTTTTTAATTAGAGTATAAAGTTTATTTCCACAAACTCTCACATGTGTATTACTTGTGCAAGAAAAGAGAAAAAGGCAAAATCCGGAAGAATAAACTTGAGAATCGCGATCTCCATGCGATGAATTAATTAAACAATTAATTTCCAAGAGCATTCATTTAAGTTGACATATTGAAAAATGTTGCGAAGGACTCCGAATATTCATTGGAATAAATTTACCCGCACCAATTGACCCGAAAACTAAAATTTATGTAAATTCACCACAATTTCAACATATGGTGATTAAGACTAGTCTTGCACGTATTAGAATTTATCGAAAATGATTTTACGCAAATTGCATTGTTTATACGACACAATTACACAATTTTTTTACATTGTGACATTTTTACGATATCCATGTTGGGAAAAAAAGGCGCTCATAAAGTTTCTAAAAAAGGGAAGATGTTTATTTCATTTGTACTCGACAAATAATATGATATAAGTAGGTATTTACATATGTATAAAATGAATACCAAGTTATTTTGCAACCGTTCGTTTATCCATTCATCTTGAAAAGCTCTAAATGCATAATAACTTTTAATTTACTTATTCTAATTGCAGAGTGTAAACAATATTGATGCAAGCACTAATTGCACAAGATTAAATTTTAAAATAAATGCGAATAACTTAATAAAGTTTAGTGCTACATAAACCGCAATTGCACTTCTTAATTTTGCAATTTCCTAAAAGCCACCCAAATTACATCTACATTAACAACCTACCGTCAAGCACACTCCAAAACTAGACATGTTAAATCACAAGGGAAGCACTAAATTAAAATCCAAAACAAATTTGATAGTGAACATAAAATTTTACTGAAAAATTTCAGTCACTAATGCATAGTTCCCGGCCCGTGATTAAATTTATTTAATAAAAGTACGTGTGCATCACATAAAGTTACCAAATAAACTAACCGCGACTGTGTAACTAACTAAATAAAACTTTGTTGCTTCATTATTTTCGAATGACGATGCTGCTGAAGTCCACTCGCGATTTCAGGTGGGGCGCCATTCATCTAGACATTTACTGCAAATCACACTGCAATTTCTTCAAAAAAGGACTAGTTTAGTGATCACTGAACGAGGAACTAGGGAACGTAATCCTGTGCACTATAATTCCCCTCTAAAAGTAAATAAATAAACATACGTTTACGACCGTATGTAATACGTATTATTTAATGTGCAAACATGATTTCTCTGATATTTATTGTAATGGGAAAGATTATTGGATGTTGCAAACAAATTTCTATAATTAGTATATCACACGAAGTAAATTCTGTCACGATAGTGCAATAAACTAAATGATATCGTATAAAAACAATTTTCTAAACAATAAATTAATGGAAATGTGCACTGGATGGGAATTATCGCATCGGAAAATTTAATTCTTGTTTACTTTATGGCTAAACGGTTAATTAGACAGGTAGGCAAGGACTTTGTGGTGTGTGCGTAATTGATACGTATATTAATTTCCTGTAAAATGTCACTATTTATAATAATTTGAATGCAAATAAGGTTTTCAGTTTTTTGTGCGTGAAGTTTATCTGTCGCCTCTAAACAAACGTTCCCTAAAAAAGTCATATCATTAATTTTACGATTCGTTTATCTATAATTACATGATAAATAGATTGCAGACAGGCGTACTTAAGATATTTGCCTAATTTTTAACAGCTGAAAGTGCCAGCCATTCTCCTCTTCTTGAGAGTGGTATTTATTACATTTTTAATGCAAATCCTCTGAAAAGTCCTTCAATACCATAAACGTTGGATGCTACAAGTGCATATGTAAAAAATCGAGGTCGTGTAATAAAGACTTAAACTGCAATAAAAACAGTTCCAACCGTTTAAAAATCCTTATTATTGTAGTTTAAAATTAAGAAAAAACAGTTATTGTATAACTGTGCATCTGGGTCTTAACAAACATTTCGAAATTCTCGTATTGATTCTTACAACATGAAAGTTAAATCGAAGATGATCTCTTGTTATGGACAGATAATTCACATTTGATTGTAGAACGTGAAATATTCAAACTTATGTTGGCTATTTACTTAAAATGGATCTCATTGTGTCATTTATTCCTCCATTTAAAGAGATTTTATAATGTAATTGCCAAATTGTTGTTTTTCTTTCAGGTGAAACGCGTTTTTAATTGATTGTTTATAATATCGTTCAGATGCGTATAACCGAATTTAACATGAAATTTATAAGGAATTTAATTAATTGTTTCTGTGGAAATGGCAGGGTATTATCACGAGTATATGTATCTGGCAATCATGGAAACATATCAAATTTTCTCACCTAGTTTTGTGATTTGCAATTAAATTGGGTTTTATTGGTACTATCTATGGTCGCCTAGTTGGCACACAATATTCAATTAGCAATAATTGTTAGTTACAGTCTATGAATAATGCATTGTGACTTAAGACAAAAAAAGAGTCGAAGTATCAGGCGAAAGTTTTTCGCCAGAAGGTTGTATGAAACGAAAATATATACATATATACTTGTACCTACGATTAATGACAATTATTTTTGGCCAAATTTGGCAAAACTACTTACCCATTAGAATTAAATTACAGTGGGTGTAACGCACTTTCGGAGTCATATTGGTACTTAAAAAAATTTGAATAAATGGAAACTAAAGTTTATTATACGGGAAATAAAAGTTTATGGCTTTAGAAATTCTAGATTTATTTAAGAATAAGCTAACATTTTATTCGTAATATAAAGGTTTTTACAACAAAATATTTTCACATTTAAATAATATAGGTAATTATAAAAAAAATCCTTATGTTTAATTTGTATATTTGGCTTGTTGGGGTGTTCACTGAAGCGATCCTTTTTGTTAATAGTACTGTCCAGCATGTTGGAGTTCATAACCATCCAGTTCATATCCAGGATCAGCAACGTAACCATAATTATCGTAATCATCATAATATCCTCCCTTATAGCCTAGAATAGATTTCCCATAAAATCAATCGATTAACAGAGTAAACATTTTAATTACCGCATTAATAAATACATTATGGGCATTTATAACTGAGATAATTAAACGTAATTGATCCGGTGTAAATCCTGTTTCTACGATTTAGGTCCGGGTTTATATAATTTAAATGTCAAACCGCGAAGAAACATTAGTATATATGAAGTTGCACTTTTTCGTTGTAACTTTATATATTTAGGAAAAAATACATTCATCTATAGTGTTGTTACGAAACCTTATATTTAGTACTTTTACTTACAAATTGAAACAACGAAACAGTTTCTTCCAGATACGTATCATTTAATTAAAAAATAAAAAAGAATAAACCTACGATGATACTTATTAAAGTATTATGTGATACGTTTATATAATATGTCTTTGTGTGTTTTCATGTTAAACCATTTTTAAAAATATACATAATTCTGATTTATGTAGGTGTTCGTCTTCTCCATCACTATTATTATACGATTTCTATAAAGAATCCGAATACACGTTAAAATTTATATAACAAACGTGAATGTTTATATTTATTTTACTACCATACAATTAGATACACGTTTTTTTTTAAGTAATAAAATATCTTCAATGTGTTTTTTAGGTATTTTACCGGAAAGTCTTACATGTTATGTAAACTGTGTGCAACGGAAGTTCTATAACTGCTAATTATCACTTGTGTTTAAGGTTTTGAGGATGAGTCTAATTTCTATTAAAAAAGACAGAAGATAATGAACCACTAACGGTTAGGATAGTGAGTAAAAGTAAATGGTTAATCGAAGGGATTCACAGGAAAATATTGCGGAGTTTGTTAACTTTTAAGCAGATGAGATTGATGACCCTGTGGGTGATGCAAATCGAGACACAGCATTAATTACTAAAACGTTTCCTTTTCAATTTCCCATAATCATCTTAAAATAAACGAATCTGCTCTTAAAAGCATATTATATTATGTAAATAATGATACTGTTAATTGTTAATACTCTTTTTTAGACTGGACTTTTTACAAGACATCTTAATGGGAACTTAAATATCCTGTGCTTTGAGTTTGCACATCTGACAATCGTTAGAAGAAGCATTCATGTTTGTCTTAGTCCAGTTTCAGGATTTTACACAATATTGTTTAGAGTCCGATAACTGCGTGCAACCATTATGCAACATAATACCAAATATCTATGTACAAAACCCGTTAATATTTAAATAAAATAGCTGAATTCTATTCGGCACATCGTATTACTCGATTATTTAATAGTTCAACTATCTTCAGGCTACTATTTTCACCTAACAAAAATTCCTTTTTTTTCAATTTACTTTTAACAACGTAACTTAATGACGGTATTTTATAATCAGAACGTATATTAATAATGAGCCTTTCATATGTTTTTTCTGTGCAATTAAGACTGTCATTTATTACACTTTAACTTCAAACAAATTCGTTGCACTTATTACCAGAAGACAATTTGCTTTCCAATGAACTGTTTTGTGAGGTTTTTATAAGAAAATGCAACGCGGTCGTATATTATTCACGACGTGCATATATGTATGGATAAGTAACAACATGAATAAGTATTATGCATCATGACACCGTTACAAATCAACATTAAACGAATTTAATGCTAGTACCCTTAACTGGAACGAAAAAATCATCTATAGGTGAGTACATAATTTTATACCTATATCTATACCATTTATTTGGTTATCTGCTATACATTTTATGCAGCCAGTGTGTGTCCATATAAAACGCGGATAAGACTTTGATTGAACAAGAACGTAATACACATTCGACATAATCATTTATTTTAAATGACTTATTAATAAATCACCAACAATCTAAATGTTATTGTCATGTTAGAAGTTAAAAACATTTTTTAATTTCCCATATATGAATTTTTTTCACACATCTCATTTGTGGATTTATTTATACCTACATATATACATATGTTAAAAATTGTACATACGAAGGACAAACAACTAATTCCAAAAAGTGCAACCTTTTAAAACTACTTTTTATAATCTGATTAAATACCATACATCAGGTACTTCTTATATGCCATAAAACAAGACTTATATTGATCTCGTTAAAAATGTTTATAAACCAGTAATTAATTCAGAAAACGAGTATACATACCCAAATCCTTGATATTTAAAAAATTAGAGTAAAATTCGACAATATAGTTACCGCTCTGAGAATTTGAATACAAGAATGAAGTGTTGACATCTGAAAGAGAAAGTCTTACCTATGGGTGCGTACTGTTCGTACTTATAGATGGGTTCTTCAACAATGGGTTTCACATGGTGCACCACAGGTGCCGCCACAGCTTTGACCACTGGTACCACCTCTTTGACAATCGGTACTACTTTCTTGACGATTGGTACTGGTGCATGATGGACAGATGGAGCACTCTTTGAGACGACTGCATTAAATCCATTTACTGGATCGGCTGTATAGTCAACAGTACGCACTGAACCATCGGGTTCCACTAAGGAGTACTGTCCTTTCACCACATCACCTTCTCTGCTCTCCTGCTGACTCTTTACATCGCCTGTATGAGGGTCAGCCACACCATATTTGAACGCGTACTTTGGATGTGACTGAACCAAACCGGAAAATAATAAAAATCTATTTTTCTTCAATCGTTTCCAGTACTTACATAATAGTCTATTGTGTGTGCTGGTGCGTATGCGACTCCATGTCCAGCTATCACTCCACCAAGTATTGTTTGCATACAAATCGTCTGTACTATCAGTAAAACTGCAAACTGGAAAATTATTCTGTATTATTATGAATGCGGCTTTAAATGTTTGTTTGTTGAAATTTGAATTGTAAACCATTTCATGCCTTGATGGTATTATTGTTATATTATGGAATCGTCGAATTATCATAATTTGCATAAACAACAGATGGTAGGTACTCTCAGTTTTTAGATGATGAAAGTGAAATTATGAATTCGAAATTCAATATTGACTAATGGCTCATATGCCTGATGCTCTCTCATTTTTTCAGATTTCTGTACATACCATTTATTGTATTTAATATTTATTGTACGCGTGAAACCCTCGGTGAAACCACATGTATTTTATTACTTTTGCAATTTATACAGTATTTAAGAGAATAAATGCCTCGGGAAATATGAATAATACTTGTTCAGTTTAACAGAACTGCGAATAGATCTTTCCACCATTAAAGGACTTTATTCAAACTTGTAAAAAAGGTAACATTTTAACATAGGTATTGGTACCTATGTATATTGTTTTTGAAACTTATTCAAATATGCACTTATTTCTCTATTTTACAAAAAAGTAAAATTCTAAAGAAATTGCCCGAAGGAAATCCACAAAACTTCACTGAATTGGGTCACTACCACAAACTCCCTTTTAACTTTACCTTAGAACTACACTCCATTTCTCTGTGATATAGAAGGACCCAAAATGTAAAAAAACTTAAACAAGACTACTAGTCTTTCTTTTCCCAACTTTGTATATATATTAGAGGCTCCCGTAGACACTATTTTACTCTTTGTCCCCCTACTTAAAAAATAAAGAAAAAAAAATGTGTCGCAACCCGCTTAGAAACAAGGCCGCACCATCGTAGCGCACACATAATAAATTTCCCAAATATATTTTAATATGTGTATACATTTCCTTTTCACCTTCGAGCACCCGTAATTCTTTTCATAATTTTGTTAAATTATTGCAATGATGACAAGTTGCACATACACATACCTACGCATTGAATTATTCGCTCAACACGCACGTTTATCTTATTACTTATCTAACAAGATAATTAACAATATGTTCGCGTCTCCTTCCTTTTCAATTGAAATTTCAGAACCTTATTAGAACAAATTTGTTAAGAAATGCTTGTCTTTTCACGTAAGAGTAAAAGACGTGAAGATGTGATTTCCTTAAACCGAAAAAAATCCATATCCAATATCTTATATAAGATACGCAACTGTATTATGGTATGATTATTGATGCAATGAAAATTCTGTTTACTTGTTTCATGCACTTAATTTCCCACAGAAAACGAGAAAATTGTTTTTGAAGAATGTATCACAGAACAATTGCTATAACACAAAAAATAATATTTAACAAACAATTGATGAGGAGTAATTACTATCTCGTCAAAGTTGCAATAGAAAAAAATCTATTCTCAGGCTAGTTGGAGAATAGATTGTGCTAACATGATAACTTGATATATGTATTTGTTTTATGTAATATTTTCCGTTGCTTCAATTAAACGCTGTTCAATCGTGTTAATTGTGTTCCAATTTTCCAGTAATTTAATTTCATACCTGTGTGTGGATATTTACATTTTTATTACATTGACACACATCAGAAGAACGGGGATGATTGGTATCGTTTAAATCATTATCGGTTAATTAAACTCATCAAGTGTTGCGAAAAAGGTCGTTATAAAAGTTTTGGGTTTCGCGTAGATTCGAACTCCTTTAACAGACCTTAGAAGCCTATAATTTGTTGAAGACTATAACATATGTAATTTGCATATTGTATATTGTAGTACCTTTGCACAATCCCAGCATATATAGTCGAAAAAGAAAAATTCACGCTTTTTGCATTTCAACGGACAATGTTTTATTGTAATATTCTTGCCAGTGCTATTCAAGGCTTATTTCACAACTTGATGTAAAGATTATTTTGTCTCTTACATCCTTTATTAAGTATCACTTTCTGCATTTATTGAACTGGATTTAGTTTACTCGTAATAATCACCAGAAACAATTACCAATTGAGATTCTTATTAAAATTTGTTGCATAAGCGCAATATTTAATATCTGCCAGTAATCTTTCATTAAATAATTAAAGAACATATAAACAAAAACCAACAAACGAAAATGTGAGAGAGCATAGAAATTTCTTTTGTGTCCAACTTGACACCATTCACAGGGTGGTCTCAAGGTGTTAAGGGAACTACTTGCTACATATTTTACCAGCACATTGTTTTGTTTTGCCACACACAATTATGTTATTTTCACTGTTATAATAAATTTATTTGAATATACCGACGTCAGATAATTTGTTAATATTTCATTAAAAAATTACCACAATAATTAATAACCACCGAAATTGCAAGCGGCTTACATATAGAATATGAGATACTTTTACTTCACATCATTCAATCGCCCGATGTTGTCATCGATTTCATAAAAATTCTAGTTTACCCTGTATACGCCAACAATTAATAAATGCAAATAGTTTAAAGCTCTACTGATTCCAATAATCGTTCAATTAAAGCGTAATTAAAAGACTGGCATATATTACCATTATAAACACCGTGGAAGCGATACAGTCAATTAAATGAAACGCACAAACAAGTGGCTAAATAAAAAATATACAATTTATTAATAGCCCTCGATAAAATTACATTTATACATTGTACAGAATTACATCTCGTTAATTAAAATAAAAAAATAGAAATCGCTTTCTTAGAAGACTTAATAGTGCGCTTTTGCGATTAGGCCATGTCCGTAAGCGCCTGCAGGACCAAAATTGTAAGGAGCGTGTCCTGTTGGAGCATAAACAGGCGCCTGATGCACTGGAACTGCATGAACCGTGGGGCCAGCTTTCCTTACAACCGCATTGAATCCGTTCACATCGTCAGCTGTGTAGTCGACAGTACGAATGGAGCCATCAGGCTCTACTAGGGAGTAGGAGCCTTTTACTACATCGCCCTCTCGCACTTCATGTTGAGTCTTTTGGTCTCCAGTGAGGCCATCAGCAACACCGTAGTTGTAGGCGTACTTCGGAGGTGCCTGAAATCAAAACAGTAAAAAAGTTTCATGACTTTTTGATTAGATAACGTACATAATAATCGATGTCGTGGGCTCCTGCTCCAGTGGCATAGGGAACTGGGCCCACAGGTCCAGCATAACCACCGTATGGGGCTCCCAAACCATGGCCGAGACCTAATTGACCCGAGTAGGCAATTGGGGCGACTCCAGCTTGGCAAATAGCCGCAGTTACAGCAAGGAAAATGAGCTGTTGAAAATAATTAATTTTGTTAATAGAAAACTAGGTATTAAATAGAATAAACGAAATGGTGCGTGCACTATTCGTTTCTCGTATTGAGTCATTACACCGTGTATAATCAGTTATACACATCTCCTTTTACAGCAGAAATCGTGATATATCAAATTGTACCCCATCTTGTCACGACCTCGGTCTGACTTGTTTATATAAATACCAAAAGTCTATTATTACATTGTGCGATTTTACTGCTGAAGTAGTAAATTTTATGGTATTTTTTTGCATTCAATCGGCAATCAATTTGTAAGTAAATGATGCAGATTGCCATTGTTTGAACATCGAATTTGTTATTGTGCTAATGGACTGGAAGTGAGTCAGATATTCTAAATAGGCAATACTTATAGTATCGAACGGCGGAATAAAATTATTTGAGGAAACGAATTGCAGAAAATACCAAAAAGTAAAAAAAAGAAGCAGTTTCAGGAGCACGAATTTATTTCCGCAAAATGCAAAATTGCGTAATCAAAGTAAATACACTCGGCACTTACATGCAAATAAACCATAATTGATGCAGGATGCACTAAAGCACAGTTTCTAACTATACTAAACCCACCTCCCTTTAATGCCGTATTTATAGTAAAAACTTATTCATGTTCCTTCACTCCTGTACTTCTCTCAAGGTTCTAACTCTATATTTTTCCGAACAAAATATAAGACAAAAAAATTAGATGTAATATAATTTCAATATACGTTTCCCATTCCCTTTAAATACCGACCATATTAGAAACACATATGATTGTTCCAGCAAATTTTTACGGAGTACTTTAATAACTAAGTAGGTACTTATTATCATCTAATTATATTTAACGGGCGATTGAATGTAATAAAAATTCACTCAACGAATTGGTACAAAATGTGATGTATTAGATTAA
Organism: Silvanus unidentatus; assembly: GCA_963930825.1. Classification (NCBI taxonomy): domain Eukaryota; kingdom Metazoa; phylum Arthropoda; class Insecta; order Coleoptera; family Silvanidae; genus Silvanus; species Silvanus unidentatus. Next base: position 6,109,617 of record OZ005758.1, read on the forward strand.
AAGTCAAGGCGATAAAAATGCGCCGGTATTGTTTAATGATTAATATTTTACTTCAGGATAATTAAATACCTGGTAAAAACAACAAAAATTAGTTATTATGCGGCCACGAAAAGTCTGCAGTAATAAATCACTTTTATTAAAAATTAAGTCCCACCTTTTTCCAAAAAAACGCTGTAACTCTGGTGGCCAAGTTTGTCATTTAAATTGCAATAATAAAAACCATTAGCGATAATATATCTGCAGTTTCCTCGAATAAACACTCTAAAACAGTGAATTTAATTTCTTTCCGCAGCCTCTCTTATCATTTAATCGCAGAAACAATTTATATTTTTTCCAGTAAGTTTAATGCCAATTTATTTTTTAAGTAAACAACTTTATCTCGCAATCTTTTAGCAAAAAAGATATTCTTTCATCACTCACATACCTAATAGGTAAGTAATTACGATTAGAATACAATATCCTTTATTTGAAAAGAAATTTTCGAATTGACTATGAATAAGTAAACACCACACCCTAAGAATCCACACACGGTATTGTTCCAATACATAATTATTCATAAATTGTTGCTTGTTGCCAATCAATATTTTCAAATTTTTTAGATGAACAAAACAGGTCCGGCTTCAGCCACCATTCCTGAAAAAATCTCCTCGTATTGTGCAGTTCCTCGAAGCCGTATGAGCAAGAAACTCTTTATCTGACTACCACATACAGTACAGGATGTATTGAATATTAATAAGGCGTAGTATAATTCGATTTGCGTGACTACAAATCGTATAAAAATCCACACGAATTTATTCAAGGCCTATAAAAATATTATTAAAGAAAAATCTGTTTTATTCAATAGAGAAACTCATAAGTTCGCCAACTAATTGCAATCTTGTACAAAATCCCTTTCTAACAAGCGCAATTTCGCTACTTAGAAGAACGCTAGATAAATCACTCAAGCAATTTATAATAAATACTTTATTTGCATAAACATCAAAAGCAACAAACAAAAACAACTACAAAAATTAGTAATAGGAAAAAAATTGTAATACTGACTCTGCGTTAATAAATTAATAACAGACGGTTAAAATCAGTAATGTTGCTGGGCAGGCTGTTCATGCTCTGCAACTTCATGTTCGTGGTGTTGGTTTAAAGGGGCTGTTTTGTGCACCACTGCATTGAATCCGTTGTGCTTATCGGCGGTGTACTCGACAGTTCTGATGGAACCATCTGGCTCCACAACAGAATATTGTCCTTTCACAACGTCCCCATCGCGAGATTCATGTTGGCTCTTAATGTCCCCAGTGTGATAATCGTTTACACCGTACTTGAAGGAGTATTTCGGTGGGGCCTGTAAACAAAATTCATTTTTAAACATTTATTTTCAATTCTATATCGCTTAATAGAAGAAGTTGTTGTTAAATGAGCAAATAATACAAGTGAAAACTGTTTAAATTTCTAATGTTACACACAGCTGACATATATCGTTGTTGTACAGCTGTTTCTGCATGCATTCAATTAATTAGTGTGTGCGGAAATACTTTTCACTAATTAACTCAGTCGAAACGTACGTAGTAGTCGATGGGATATGCCTCTTCGTGATCGTAACTCTTGGACTCGATATGGCCTTGTTGATGCTGCTCCTGGTGGCCATAATCGGCCCCGATGTCCTGCTCTTGGGCGTAATGGACAGCATTGGAGTCGTCTTCGTGAGCTTGTTGGTACACTATCCGAGGATAAGCGGACGAAATGCCCAAAAGAGCAGCCAAAATAATCACCTAAACAAAAAATAGAGAATTAAAATTCAGCGGACAATGGACCGTGCAAGAAATTTATTATTTTCGCAATTTTGGCATACTAATGACTATTTTTGCACAGACAGGAAGCCAATGTGAAGTGACTAAAATTTGTTAGGAGGTTGATTAGAAAAAGAATCGAAAAAATTGTTTTGAATATTTAATTGTTTTGAGGTTCAGTGTCGGTTACGGTTAATTAAATCTTATGATAATTTTAGCTCCGGGATGGAATAAACATATTAAGAATTCTTTTAAGTAGTAGGTATTAACTATTTTTACCTTAAATGAAGTCATTTCAAGTATTCCCAAACAAAGTAAACGGCTAATAAAACCACTATAAGCACTAATTAACAAATGATGTTTAGGTGAAATTTTCGATTCCTTATATATGCTTTCTTTTTATAATAGAAGAAAGGATGTGCAGTGTTACCCCTACATTGGTGAAGAAGGACGAAAGTGGGTTATGGAACGTCGTGCGAAATATTGGTAGAAAGAGAACAACGTGCATTTGCAATGACGATTGCTTCCCAAGGGGTCCTATGTAAAACTTTTCTATTGTTGAAATAAAAAATGGTCATTTTTATCTGCTGCGCTTTTTAATATTCCTAGAGCGAAAGAATAAAATTCATGAAATGCAATTTATGATCATGGACATTGTATTCCTTTTTTAAATACATTCCATTCTAAAAATACAAGGAATATGAATTTATTTAAAAATTTATATCTGTAAATGTTCATTTTGAATGGAAATATTTAATTAGTGATTGCTATTCCATTAGCGCAATTTAGCAATAAATCCGTCGGTCACGAACGGAATTATAGCACCAAATTCTCCGGAAGCAAAAAAGAAATTTTCCATTTTTAAATGAAAACGTTAAATTATTCAAGACACGTTCTGAGTACAACGAATTCGATGTATTTTTAAACAATTTATTACTAAACAAATGGCCATCATTAGAGGGAAATTTATGTAGAAATAACAAGCGTTAAAATAATTACGTAAAATTTAATGAATCAACAAGACTTTAAACCATTTCAATTCGAAATTAATACCCCAGTTATTAATTGTACGTTGTTAATGAAAAGTTGCAATTAAAACATGAAATTGATAATGGATAGGTATAAGTATGTGAAAATAAATTTAAAAAATTACTTCACACTCAACAATTCCACAAGCAATTAAAATTCTAACAAAACTATATAAAATCCTATAAACAATACTTTTACTTATTAATTAATTCTTCAGTCTAATTTAATTTTATATATTCATTGTCATTGTACGGAATCCGGAAATTCACCTCACTCACTTATGCATCTAGTTATTTTCTAAATACGAAACTTCAGCAAATATCTAGATTACCTGCGAAATATAACAAATAACATGTCAAATTTAAATGATATTTTTTATGTAATTTCAAAATTCCGCTATGACTGACCACAATCATTTTGCTTTATGTTTTAAATGTCGAAAACCATTTGACAAAAAATCCTTATTTTCAAGTACTGGCAACGTTCTCTACTGTCCTAATTGTTTCTCTGGCAAGAACACTCAGGGTAGGTACGTACTCCAACCCTAAAATGATATAGCGCCCCCTTCGACCGAACAAATTAAAGACATAGACGTTTCAGGGCCCAAAATTGCTCAACATGTCCGAAGACCACAGAAAATATTTAGAAATATAGAAATTTACGTTAGGAAAAAAGTGAACCACCCAGTGAATATAAATAAGATGACCTTGCCTAACAGAAGCAGTTATGGCACTGAGTAATATCGCATTTAAAACCCTTTCTTTATTTAACCAATTGGAACTTCCCTTCTTCCAGGCCCATTCACTGTCCTCACACGGACTGCAATAAGTTCATATCGGTTTTTACTCTCGAATCCCACTTCCGATACGACCACAAACAGGTGCCCATTATCCTCTCGCATTTCGATGCAAGATGCTCGATGGAGTTCCGGACGAGAGATGTGCGATATGGGGTAACACAGTGTATTGTCTTGTTAAGTGTGATAAATCGGGATTTTTCCGCACCGCTACACCTCGACAAAGGAACAGTGAAAAAGTAAATAATTCATACAGAGAAAGAAATCGACAACTTCTGGTCTTTTTTTCCAAATGCAGTGTTGGAACGTTGCCGACCAGAAGCCAGTTGGAGTTGATCGATTCCAGGCCAATTTTGATAGTGCTCGCGACGAGGATAGCCCACTTCCAGCTAGACAATCACATTAATTCATTGAAAGATGAGGAGATTGTCAATTCGCCCCTGCTGCCTGAAGACGATTCTCTTTTCGTCACTAAGGACAAAGTGATCATTTGGTTGTCGTCCAACATTCAAACAAATTATCGTTACACAGTCGCAGTTAGTACATTAAATAATAGATTTAGGGAGAAGTATTACGGTCCACTTGTGTCATTAGATGACAAGCCAGTGAAAATTTGCAATGAGGGGAAATGTTTGATTTTGTCACAAATTAATTACAAAGTGTTGACAGACAATGGGAATAAGCCATTAACATTAGATGTTGTAATACACAAGGATTGAAAATGCAGTCTTTAAAGTGGTCACAGTTTTTTTTATTACAAATAAATGAATGTGTTCGGATTGTGATTTTATTTTTTTGTGTACTTAATAGTTGTCGATGATGAGATTTTCGTTAAAATTGCTCCAAATTGGGAAGTTTGCGTTGGATGGCCGCTGGGGGGGAGGTTGGACCGGTGCGGGTCCTGTGGCGATGAATTGCGGTGGTCTTACTTGAAGTTGGGGCGGTCTTGAGCTCTCTGGTGGTGTAACGATGGCGTAATTTGCGTTCGATGCACCACCGTAATAATGAGGTCTCACTGCGGTCGAAATTACCGAAGGAGTTTGGGGTAATATGATTGGTTTCAATTGCCCTCTTCGCGTCTTCTCCACTTTCGCTCTAAATAATTCAAATTAAAATATACTGTATTTGAGTTTATAGCACAGTACCTGTAGCCTAAATGATCTGCCACGTAGTGAACTGTATTAACATATCCCTGTTCGTCGACAAAACCATAACTGCCCACAACTGTGCCATTAGGAAGGCGCTCTTCGCTCCGGAATTGGACGTTGTTGGTTGTCGCGTCCTGAATGTCATAGCCAAACGCATACGTTCCAGGTCCTTGTGGCTCGTGGAAATTATAATTGTCCCATTCGACTTCAGTTAAGCGCTGCTGTGGCGGATAGGCTCTTATTGAGACGATTAGGGTCAGGAAAAGCTGGAAAGGAAAGTCTAGTTAAATTGCTGCTTATTTACAATAATTGGGATGGTCATTGGAAAGATTTTAGTGCTGCTAATAAAAATTTGATTTATGGCCAAATGAGAAATTGATAATATTTTTATGTAAATGACATCGCTCTCCTAAACTTGGGGCAATAATTCATGGAGGAGCCCACATCATTTATGAATTTGATGAAAAAATGTACCAATTTAAAAGAGAAAAAACTACTCTAGAATTATAGTTCAATGAAAGGTTAACAGTTTGTAACTGCGGGCTGATGCTTATTTACCTATAATTGTTCTGGAACATGATACCATTTTTTTTCAAGTTCAGTAAAGTTCAAGGGAATTCCAATTTTGCTACGTTTTTCGCTAAATTAAGACAGGTATAAGTTTTATTATCCATAAAATTACTTAACGGTATAATTTACATATAAAATTTTGATTTCTATATAAAATTTGAAATAAATATATGTGATCGCACGCTATGTTGCCATAAATGAGTGGTTATTAATTAAATTAGCAAAATTTAAATGTAAATGAACGCCAATTAACTTCCTTATCGAGCACTCTTCTCTTTTGTTTAAAAGAAATGTTTAATTCATTCCCCAATTACTCAAATTTCTAATCATACGAAATTACTAAGGATAAAAAAATGAAACTTACAATTACGTTTTGCACAGAAGTTCGCATTTCTAATATGTTCGATGGCACAATTGAATTCATGTAAAAGCACTTTTTATTCATTAAGCACAAATTTGTGGCGAGCTTAGATGGGCCCATCTGTATTTTATATAATTTTGTCTCCTACCCAAAAAACTAGATATATATGTATAATAACGTTGCGAACTTTTGTGGTGGTGGTAAATCGGTACCTACTAATAAAATTCACATAAAATCGGGTCCAGATTAAGGCATATCTGAAACTGAATTACTGAAAACAAACACGTAAGACACACAGTTTCGCAAACATGCGGCTTTAAATTTTAATTGCAAAAACACATATTTTTTTCGCGATTTTTAATTAGTGTCAATCAACTGATGATCTTTTCAGGACGTTAACGTTAGTTAATTCTTTAGATATTGATTATTTTACCTACATCCAAAATTGCTGGCTCACTAAGAACGAAATCTATAATTATTATGTAAATAGTCTTTGTTGATATATTTATCCATAACTCCCACAGTGAACTTGTTTATATTAATTAATTATAATAGCCATTTGAGAGATTATGCTTCGAGCATAAATCGCCGCAAATGAAAACAAAAACTTATTATTATTTCCATAATGTTGGGAATGCGTGACTTAAGAAATTATCGGCTAGCGTATAAAGATACGCACTCTTTCAAGGAAAACCATTTTAATTCAGGACCATTCTAATTGGAAAATTCGATATTACATAATGCGATACATTAGGTACATTAAAAATAGGAAATTTTCATCATGATGATGGTAGAGCGTGGGCTTGCCTCCCATGATGAGATCGTTACAATTATGCTAATAATCCGCTCAAGTCCACTAATTCGATCATTAAGCCGCAATTAATAATTTCTAGTTGCAATGCGAGAATGTTACAGTTACACAATTGATTAGTATTTCTTCTACAACATCCTTAATAAGAACGGGCGCCCACAATACCATCAGGTTAAATGTTCTGTTTAAAAATTAACGAAATAAAGAAAAAAACAATTCACATTGTAACGTTTACAGAACGTCAACGTTTTCCCAAAACACTAATTTATTATGGTACAAAGATAATTTAGGGGCCAATGATTCAATTCCTTACGCCCAACACTAGCCATTCAAACCGCTCACATTGTCGATTTTCGTTCAACGAAATTGAACTCAATCAATAGATTGTTCTCCTTATTTAAATAACAAGCGTGTAATAAATAGGTATCATGTGTTTAAGTGTTAGACCAATTAGTGTGACTTACTAATTGCATTATTGGCACGGCCTGTTTACGATTATGCGTGCTGAAATGAAGGATACCTATAATTATTCAAAAGAAAATAATTACCTATCTATACCCTTACTCTTACCGTTACTCTTTTTCCAATTATTTTCCCATATTTGGAGTCTGCATAAGTTTTTTCATAATTTTTTCAGCATCTGCCTACAACTCTTGTAAATAATCATCACATCCATTAAGATAATAATCGAGATTACGTAATGTTCATGGTTTATCAGAGGCATCGTCTATTATTTAGTAGATTTTAAATAAGAAAGCCTATAAAGTACTTAACACCTACAACATAGGTACATTTTTATGAATTAAAAACGGGTTTGGTAAAAACTATTTTGTTGACGATGGAGGCGGATTCTTTTCCAGTTTTTTTATTAAATTTACTGGTAATAAAACAGTAAATTTTATGGTTTTATTTCGGCCTTATTATTGTGGAAAAATGAACTCGAAATTCAAGTCACTTCAAATAGACGTCGAGGAGCGTTCGAATGATGCAGAAACAAAAAAGAAGTTATGGTAAAACCAATAGAATTAGGTACATTTGAAATAGGTAATTATGAATACGAATTCTGAAAAGTATTAACTACATTAATGGAACTAAGGAAACTCGCAGTAAATAGAAAAAAGTCTATTTATTATACTCTTTCAACACAAAACAATATTTATATGGTACATTTGTAAAAACAAGCATCTATTACATAATTACCAGAAGCGAAGATACTTCTGTCACGAAAACTACACATTACTATTACATAATAAAAAGCAATAACCAGTTGCCTCCTAAAACAAGCCATTATGGCTTACAAACAGTACAAAAACAACAAAACCCAACAAACCATCACTCATCTAGTGATACCCAGCATACCCTGCTAGCGCTGGAATGGCAATTTTCGCTGGTTGGGGATGAATTGCGTGTCCAGATCGCGTAACAATCGCATTGAACCCATTATGTCCGTCTGCTTGGTACTGCACTTTACGGATCGTACCGTCCGGCTCAACCAGAGAGTATTCACCTTTAACGACATCTCCATCTCGCTGCTCCGATTGCTCTTTTATGTCACCTGTATGACCATCTTTGACACCATACTCGAATTGGTACTTGGGATATGCCTTAATATGAAGAGAAATTGATAACTTTCCATTTTCCACAATAAATAAGGTGTGCTACTCACGATCGGTTCTGCTTTCAGGACTGGAGCAGGCAACAGGGCGAGACCGTGGCCTCCAAGATGACCTCCGTACTCGATGGGGTGAGCCGACACTAAGGCTCCTAACAGAAGTACTAAAAGAACCTGAAGAAAGTTATATTGTTATTCGGGAAGGAAATTATCACTCACTGATTACTCTACCTTCATTTCGATTTGTTTTCTTATATAGTTTAGTTTCAGCACTGGCGAGATGTGAAAATTTCACTATCATTTATATCAATACGAAAATGGGGTTTGACTTTTCCCACCACTTAATGACCTAATCGCGAGAGAGCCTCAATGGAGTATACATTGAAACCGAAAAAATCTGTACCTACGTTGTGTGACAGCATTCTGCTATACTGTTTTCTTTTAATTGCACACTATATAAGCGGAAAAACTGCCAGCAACAACAAAGAAACCTGGATTTTGGCGACAAGAAAATGATTAATGCACTCGAATGATTTACTGACTGATTTCAATTAAATTTGCAATGCGACAATAATCCCAATAATTGCAGCAATGTTCACTTGTTGAACATTGAAATGATGTCATAACATCCAAATACTTCTATATAAGAATATAAATGAAAGCGAAAGTGTAACGAGAGTAGAACCGCTTTAGAAATGCATGTAAAGTGCGAGCAGAGCAATAATAAATAATAAAACTAGATCAAACTCATATATCTCGGCAATTTCCCTGTTAAGACATCCACACACTCGTCAATTATGTGTCAATAGTGGAGTCTAGAAAGTAAAACTGCATGTTAGCTGGTTGATAATTGGAGGAGTATGTAAAAGGAAATTTCGTTGTGCAATTTTTAGGAGAGAAGAAAAAAAAGTTGCGCCCGAGCAGGGACTTGAACCCTGGACCCTTGGATTAAAAGTCCAATGCTCTACCGACTGAGCTACCCGGGCTCATTATAATCCAATTTTTTTGTATCAAAAAAATCCCATTCTCAAATAATTTATTTTTTATTCCTGTTTAACTGTATCACAGCACTTAAATATTAAAACGGATCGGAAAACTCAAGTGGTGTACGGTGCGTATTCTACCACCGCTTGGAATCCTCGCTCCGGATGGGCTGTGTAGCGGACGATTCGCACAAGTCCATCGGCTTGGAGCACCCTGTACTCCCCTTGGACCGCATCCCCGTCTCTGGACTCTAAATGGGTCTGCGAATTGCCAGTTACCGGATCTTGCACCCCATACGCGTACGAGTAGTCTGGCTTGGCCTTATAACAAACGTGTTGGTTTTTGTTCGTGAAAAAAGTGTAAGTTTTTATGTATTGTATTTACCACGTAATCGACTTTTGAAGGTCCCACTTGAATTTCTCGCACTTGTCCGCTAACAGGACCGCTGAATTTAAGATAGGAGTAAGACTCGCCCTCGTCTTCCGCTAATGCCGACCAGATGAGACACTAGAAACAGTTTAAATTGATAAGGACTCTATTGTATTTCTATTGTACTATCAAATAACTTTACAATGCCACAAATCACTCTTATTAGATCCATTTTGCACATCTACAGAAGTAAAACTATACATTTTTGCTAGTGGGTATTGGTTTTATATAGTAGGTATTTGATTTGCGTAATCAGTAAATGCACACATCCGGAAATAATTAATTGTTAAATGGTTCACACAATGGTTTTGTTCCAATTGTTTGGTTCTTTGCGAAATGTGTTAAGGAAAAACGCCATAATGTGCTCCGCCAACAACAAACATTATCTAATATCGTTCGAGACAACTTACACTTGGTTGGTATAACAATATTATTGTATACAATAATATAAAGACTATAGGCTTTAATCGTTTTTATTACTTGTAACATTAGGACTAAATATAATTGTGGTTAACCGCGAAATATTCAATATATTTTATTTATTTAGATATAATATCGTTGACTTATAAAACAATTGCGATTAAATAATTCTCCTTTGGTCGGTTACATGGATTAACTTTTTATGAAAGAGTTACAAAAAATTATTTAACTAATTACTTGCTCTAATAATTAGCGCTATTGGGTGATCCAAATGATTTTCCGCAGTAATTCCTCTGATAATTGGTACAGATGGAAAGTGATTTAACAAATTATCAGCGTTTCAGTTTGATTTTGTATCATTTAAGGATTATTTAATGAAACTCATTGAGCGCATCTATTAAATTTGAATAATATTTTCCCTCCATTAATCTAGGGACATTGAAATTTGCAACAGTGCAACGTACTGCTTTGCCAACGAGACTATCTTCAGATTATACGCAACTAACTTCAGTTGCATTTGAGAGGAGTTAAATGTTTCAGTATGTCAAAGAAAATTAAAAATATGTTCGGATTTACAGTATAAATTAAGAAAAAATCAACTATAAACATGTGAAACAGTTTCCCATTGTATAAACTACTAAACTAGGTAATTTAACCATCTTATTCGAAAGAATTTTTCTATAGGTTATAAAATTGGCTTAACATTGTTTATATTCAATCAATGATCACAATTTAATTGCATTTCACGTGCAGAGTATGTTAAACCATCCAAACTTGATGGCACTTATCATTCACTAAACGTCCTACCAGATGTAACCGTTGTGATTATTTAGTTGAGTGTTGATAAGCGCGTCGACAAGTCCTTTGTTAATTCTGGCTCTTTATTTTGAAGGTGCATCCGAAGACAAGTGATGTATTTGTCATGCTGTTCGATATTTAGGAGCCGTTATGTTACACCAAACAATTCACATCCAAAAAATGGCATACATATACTTTACATGTAATTTGGAAATTTGGAAGCACAGTAAATGGAGAACTATTGATAAATTGAGATAATAATAAGCAAATATAATACACGTAAAGAAAATTTATTAAAACATTCCAGTGCCATAAGTGTTAAAATTTCTAAAATAAAATATAGTCAATATTAATTGTGGTTAAAAGTGGTGTTGAATATAAAAAAAATGGTTGATATTAGTACAACACCGCTGCTGGGCCACTCCATCTCCAATGGATCTTCAGTTCGAATACGCGGAAAGCGGAAGAGTTGGGTATTCAAGCCGGCTACCTTAAAAAAATGTGTTATTGGTTTGGTTTTATTTACCGTTTGTCTTATCATTATTTACTCTCTACGGATGAAGCCGCATTATTTCACAACGTAAGTAAATACTACAGATTTCTCATATTGTTTATTAAACACCTTGTTTTGCGTAGTCTAATGCCCCGCAACGAGCGCCCCGAACCGAACATCCGTTGCGGTGTGATGAATGGTCCCAGAATATTACAGAATCATAACGACCATAAAACTGAGGCACGTCTCAAAAGTTATCCGAAAGTTTTGGTTTTTGTTGAAACAATGTACTCGAAACTTGGCAAAGATATAGCTGAATTATTAGTCCATACTCGCATAAAGTAACTATACAACGTTTCATTCTAGACATGAAATTAAACCACTTTATCCTTCCAGATATAAAATTGAAGTAACCGGCAAAAGCTTGCCAGTTTTAACAAATTTAGATAAAGGACGATATGGGGTGATTGTGTTTGAAAATTTCAACAAATACTTGCAAATGGACAATTGGAACAGACAATTACTGGACAAATATTGCAGGGAATATTATGTGGGAATTATCGGATTCATAACACCTGAAGAGGAGACTTATGTCGGTTCTCAACTCAAAGGATTTCCCCTTTTCATTCACACAAATTTAAAATTAAAAGTCAGTACACTCAATGTGCCTTAAACACGTATTAATAGAGCGTTTATTTCAGGACGCTGCGTTGAATGCAGCATCGCAAATACTCCGTTTAACACGTGCAGGCGAAACTGCATGGGGCGAATTGCCAGGAAACGATTGGACCATTTTCCAAGCGAATCACTCAACATACGAACCCCTCGAATGGGCCCATCGCAATGATGACATTGTAGCCACCAACAGTGGCGTTAAAACCCCACTGCCCACTGTAATCCAAGATCATGGCCTCTTCGACAACATTCAACGTGTCATTTTTGGTTCCGGTCTGAAATTCTGGTTGCATCGTTTATTGTTTCTTGACTGTTTAAGTTATTTAAGTCATGGACAGTTAAGTTTGTCATTGGATCGAATGTTTTTGGTTGATATTGATGATATTTTCGTTGGTGAAGTTGGCACTAGATTACGAACGGAAGATGTGAAGGCGTTAATTGCCACACAAATTAAAATTGCCACAATGGTACCTGGTTTCAAATTCAATTTGGGTTTTTCTGGTAAATATTTCCATCATGGAAATCGCGAAGAGGACAAAGGAGATGATTTAATATTGGAGAATGTGGACAAGTTTATGTGGTTTAGTCACATGTGGAACCATCAACAGCCACATTTGTACGATAATTTGACACTTTTGATGGAAGACATGGTGCTGAATAAGAATTTCGCGAAAGCGAAGGGTATTCCAACTGATTCGGGCTATTCGGTGGCGCCACACCATTCGGGAGTGTATCCGGTGCACGAATTATTGTACACGGCATGGAAAAGGGTGTGGAATATTCGTGTAACGTCAACGGAAGAGTATCCACATTTACGGCCGGCCAGATTACGACGCGGTTTTATACATAGGAATATTATGGTGCTTCCAAGGCAAACGTGTGGCCTCTTTACACACACAATGTTAATAGATCGGTATCCAGGCGGAAGGGAGAAACTAGACGAATCGATACAGGGTGGTGAATTGTTCCAAACTATTGTTTATAATCCTGTAAGTGAATATGAAGCCTTTGTGGTAATAATTTCCAACTGATATTGATTTTTTTTTAAAGATAAATATATTTATGACACACATGTCGAATTATGGTAATGATCGTTTAGGTTTATACACATTTGAGTCTGTTATAAAATTTATACAATGTTGGACCAATATTAGATTAACCACAGCACCCCCTTTACAATTAGCTGAAGCCCATTTTAAATTATATCCAGATGAAACCGATCCGGTATGGGGGGTGAGTGAATCGTTGTGTTTTAATGCAATTTAGATCGGTTTGCTATTGATTTTTTTTTATTTTAGAATCCCTGTGACGATGTTAGACATCAGAAGATTTGGTCACGTAACAAATCGTGCGATTCCCTACCGAAATTCTTAGTGATTGGACCCCAAAAGACTGGCACTACAGCACTGTATACGTTTTTGTCCCTACATCCAACAATAGCTAGTAATCTCCCTAGTCCGGACACGTTTGAGGAGATACAGTTCTTCAATGCACACAATTATTTGCGCGGTCTCGATTGGTACATGGACTTTTTTCCAACGGATGTAAATGCATCGGCCCGTTACTATTTCGAGAAGAGTGCAACATATTTCGATGGTGAACTAGTACCGAAACGTGTTCATGCATTATTGTCGCATGCAAAATTGGTGACGATATTAATATCGCCCGCAAAACGGGCGTATTCTTGGTATCAACATACGAAAGCGCATGGTGATATAATAGCAAATAATTATAGTTTTCATCAAGTGATTACTGCCAGCGATACAGCACCAAAACCTTTAAGAGATTTACGTAATAGATGCCTTAATCCGGGCAAATATGCCCAGCATTTAGAGCGTTGGATGACATATTTTGCGCCACAATCGATACATATTATCGATGGGGAAAAATTGAAATCGAATCCGGTCGATGTGATGAATGAGATGCAAAAGTTTTTGAAGATTACGCCGTTTTTTAATTATACACAACATTTGAGGTTCGATCCGAAGAAGGGTTTCTTTTGTCAAGTGGTGAAAGGGGATCATACCAAGTGTTTGGGAAGGAGTAAGGGGAGACAGTATCCACCGATGGAAGAGAAATCTTTAAAGTATTTGCAAAGGTACTATTTGTCGCATAATACAGCATTGGTAAAGTTGTTTAAGAAGAATGGATTGAGAATTATACCGAATTGGTTGAAGGATGATCTGTCGGATTCGAGTACGTAAATGTTGGGAGCAGTTTTAGAATTTTTGTTGTTGTACTTATTAAGCGACTAAATGTTCGGTGTATACGCCACTAGTTACAAATTTTACATATCATAGTCAATTTAGCAATATGTTAAAACCCTTGTGCATAAGTGTATTATAAAAATAGGAGAATGTGTGCAATAACATCGTCCATTATAGAGCTTAAAGTATTCTAAATGTGTATTATGAAGAGACTTTTATATAAAACTCTGATCTATAGTACAATTAATGATTTGTTTAACGTTTTTTTTTACCGTTTATTTATTAGGATTTTAGTATGTATTTTTATATTTTACGTAATGAATTTTATTGAAACATATCTAAAAAGACAAAATTACATTCGATTCTATTATGGTATGAAGACTGGAGAATATTCAGCAGCTAGCTAACAATTTGACTTTAATGTTGAATCGGGTAATTTTTTGGAAAGTTTTTATATTTTTTAATTACAAACCTTTAATTTCTTTTACGAATTACCATAAATGTTGTAAATAATTGTATAATGTGCCATTATATGTAAATATTTATTTTAAGACTTGTTTTTCTTTATGTTAAGCTTAGTTTTATTTATTGTTTTCTTCAACTCAAACTCTACCTAATTGTTACGGTGTGAATGTGATGATTTATTAATCAAATTGATGTATATAATATCTGTATGATATAAGATGTAAACGACAATAAACATGCTATAAACACTTTGTTTATTTTTTTGAACGGGTTTTAAAAAGAAGTCATTTTCTGATTGAATTTGTTGTAATTTAAATACAATATATAGTTTCTATTTTTAAGAGAATTTTAAACTGAATCACTTAATTCAAAATATTACATTACATCTTATGGAGTTTGAATGTGGTTTGAATGTTGTGGATGGAGTGGATGACGATTGTTGACGTCACATGCAGATGTTCCCTGCGGTCTGTGTGGTGCGTCTCGCGACACATGAGATGTTTTTTTTGAATATATAGCCCTTTTTACAAATTTTAATGAGCAATAATAGATTTAAATCATTTAGTTTAGTGTTAACATTATCATTTTTAATATGTTTCAATTGTTAAGACGATTGAGTGCAAAATCGGCAATTACTTTACAAAAAGAGGTTAGTTTACCTTATTTTCAATAAACTCTACACAAATTACCACTGGTAACATTTGAACTGATTTGTTCCAGCTTCAATCGCCATTTCGTCGCACTTTAGTAGTCTCTAGTGTTTTCCAAAAGCAGGATAATGTCTATCTAATCGACGAGAGCTCCGAAGAAGTGCCAGAGAACACTGTTAACAAGTACACAACTCGTACTCACACTTGTGGCGAATTGCGTTGTGATAATGTCGGTGAAACCGTCACATTATGCGGCTGGTTACAGTACCAAAGGATGAATAAATTCATCACATTAAGGGATGGATATGGAGAGACCCAATTGTTAATTCCTGAGAACGTATTTATGGCTGAATAATCAATCATTCTTTTCCTTTACAAAGAAACTTGCATTTAGGATGCTGAGGCACAAAAACACTTAGAGAACATATCATTCGAATCTATTTTACAAGTACAAGGCACTGTTGTTTCCCGTCCAAAAGAGATGATTAATAAGAAGCAAGCAACCGGTGACGTTGAGGTGTTGATCAACAAATTGGACGTTATTAATAAAGCTGAACATGTACCTTTCAATGTAAGAGAGTTTCAGAAAGCAAAAGAGCCTTTACGAATGCAATATAGGTACATGGACCTACGTTTCCCCCAAATGCAACGCAATATGCGTGTCCGCTCAAAACTTCTGATGAAAATGAGGGAGTTTCTAATTAATAATCACTTTGTGGACGTTGAGACGCCCACCTTGTTCAAAGCGACACCAGGGGTTAGTTCCAGTTCTTGAATGTTGATCCCATGATGTTTAAATATTCTATTTCAGGGGGCTCAAGAGTTTATTGTTCCCACTCGCTTTCCAGGTCAATTTTATTCCCTTGTTCAAAGCCCTCAACAGTTCAAACAGACCTTAATGGCTGGAGCAATCGATAAATACTTTCAAATCGCTCGCTGTTATCGAGATGAAGGCAGCAGGCCCGATCGACAACCCGAATTTACCCAACTTGATATTGAAATGTCTTTCACAAATATGGAAAATGTGATAAAACTAATCGAGGACTTACTGGCCTACTGTTGGCCCTCGTTTCTTAAGCCTCTTCCACTGAAATTTCCTAGAATCACTTATTGGGATGCAATGGAGCAATATGGTACTGATCAACCTGACATTCGATATGAGTTTAAAGTAAGGAATGCAGTCATTTGTTATGAATTGTGGAACATTTGCATTTTTTTAAGTTGAAAAAATGCACAGACCTTTTGAAGTCCAGTGAGAAGTTTACGAAAATGGAAAACTTTGGAGCATATTGTTTAGTGTTCCCGAAAGAATATTCCACTCTTACAAAAGCACTTAAAGAGCAGATTACCGAGAAAGCAGCAGGTTATAAATCAGTGAAATTGATACAAAATAAAGTGCCTACAGTTAAAGAATGGGTTAACAAAGTGGGAAAATTGATTACAACACAAATTGCTAGTCAATTGGCGGAAGAATTGAAATTAGACAACGAATCGGTTGTGATTCTGGGTTTCGGTGATAAATTCGAGACTGTAATTAAAATGACAAATGTAAAATCTGTAATTTCTGATAAGTTTGTTTTGCAGTTGAAGTTATTGGGTCATATACGAATCCTTTATGTGAACCATTTGGAGAGTTTAGGATTAAATATCCGTAAAAGTGGCATGCATTTCTTATGGGTATACGATTTCCCTTTATTTGAATTGGGCGATGATGGCCTACAGTCTGCTCATCATCCATTTACCGCTCCACATCCTGACGATGTTGAATTAATGAAAACTGCCCCACAAAATGTACGTGCTTTATCATATGATCTAGTATTAAATGGGAATGAAGTTGGAGGCGGTTCAATACGCATCCATAATGCTAAATTACAAGAGACCGTCCTAAATTTATTAAAAATCGATGTTAAATCGATGCAACACTTAATAGACATGCTTAAATCAGGATGCCCTCCACATGGTGGTATTGCACTAGGCCTAGATCGATTATTAGCAATGATATTAAACACTACAAGTATTAGGGACGTTATTGCATTTCCGAAAACGTTTGAAGGGCGTGATCCATTTAGTGGAGCGCCTTCTGCTATCTCGGAGAAAGAAGAGAAATTGTATCATGTAAAAAGTATTAAGAAGTGAAAGAGTATATTTGTATTTGTGCTAAGCTTTCTAATCTAAAGTTACAAAACTAAAAACACTTTAATAAACTATTTTTATTCCTTATTGATGTTTTAATCCAATAAATTTTGATAAAATTTCAATTTTTGTATGTACCGTGGCCTACGATGATTAATGTCACTGCCGCTCCATAATTGGAATTTGAATTGTTTTCAAGTAGTTCAAATGTTATCATGGTTAATAGCTGAAACGTCCTCACTTTTTGTACACTGGAACTACTTCATTCATAACTTTGACATTTGTGCATGTGTTTTTTTGTTTTGTAAAAAACGTTAATAATATAGCATTTTTAATGGGTTTTCACAAAATAAACTGTAATTACGAAGTGATTCTTGATAGATTATTGATTGGTAATTGTGTTACCTAATGAAACTGTAAGTTTGGTGAGAATCCTTCGACCTAACCACAAAATCATTATCATCTGTTTTAGCACAAAATGAGCCGTTTACGAACTGTATATCAAACAATTATATCAAAATCCCCTCAACTTATCTCCATGACCGACGTGAAAGCTGAAGGACTGGCCATACATTACCTAAAATCAGAATGTGTAATTGGAGTCCCAACTGATACAGTATATGGAGTGGCATGTACTGCAACAAGTCCTA
Organism: Silvanus unidentatus; assembly: GCA_963930825.1. Taxonomy (NCBI): domain Eukaryota; kingdom Metazoa; phylum Arthropoda; class Insecta; order Coleoptera; family Silvanidae; genus Silvanus; species Silvanus unidentatus. The sequence goes on from OZ005758.1 coordinate 6,127,629, forward strand.
AAGCAGTAAACGATTTGTTTTCAATTAAGTGTCGCGATGAAAATAAACCGGTGGCAGTGTGTTTAAGTGATATTAACGAGTTAAGCCGTTGGGCAATCATAAATCATCTACCCAATGACCTATTGAATAATTTGCTGCCTGGGCCAGTCACTTTGATTTTAAATTGTGCCAGTAAATTGAACAAGTCGTTATCATATAATGGAAAAGTTGGTATACGTATTCCAGACAACGACTTTATTAGGAGTATAGTGAGAGGTTTAGGAAATCCAATAGCTTTAACAAGTGCCAATTTGAGTGGGCAACCAAATTCTGTACGTGTTGAAGAATTCAAAAGTATTTGGGACAAATTAGGAGCTGTTTTCGATGGTGGGTGTTTGCAAAGAACTAACAATGCAAGTACAATAGTGGATTTGTCGACACCGGGCTGTTTTTATATTGTAAGAGAGGGTGTAGCATTTACTAGAACTAAAGATATTTGTAAAAAATATAACTTAAGCGAAATAAAATTGTAATAATTAAATAATGGAATGGTGTACCTATTTACCATGTTATCTAGAACATTACACTTTAATAATAAGGTAAATTTACCAATATTCCAAGTTTCCCAAACTTTCCAAGTACACAAATACACTCCTGTTGTAAGCTTATACTCGGAAGTTCTATGCAAGTTTCCTCTTTGATGCTCGATTTAAACTTCTATAACGAAGGGTAGTTCAAGATAGTTGTTAGTTTTTTGGCCCTATTTTCATGTAATTTTCATATCAATGTAGGTACTTCACAAAAATTATGTTCTAAAAACTCTTAAAGAGTTCAGTTCTGTATTAAAATCAACTAGTTCTAATCAAATAATGTTTATTTGTAAAGTTTACAAACATATTATAATAAAAAAGTTAAAAAAATGTAAATATATGGATCTATAAGATATAAAAAATATTTTTATAAAATCAATAATACAATAATAAAGACAGATAAAATTTATTATAACTATACATAACGTAAATTGCATATTATTATATAATAATACATTAAACATGTTCTATGGCGATATGAATTAAAACAGTTTTGAAAGGATATTAATTAAGTAAATATATTCTACTGATAATAATTCAAGTACGTTGTAGAATTGTATAAAAAAAACTGAGAACACAGTAGTATATGACAAAATTGGCAGTTAATAAACCAAACAGTATAGAGCCAAGCATTATATAAAATTACACAAAACAAATAAACTGAAATGAGATCCACAAAAGAAAACTCCCTATACCATAAAAATAGCAATCCGTCATAAATAGAAAAAAGAACATTAGGTACCTACAAACGCTCAAAAAAACATACTATTCAACAAATACTGATTATTATTACAAAATAGATAATTATTAATTAAACAGGAGAATTATAGGTACATAATAGGTTCTGATTGTTTTTAAAACAAAAAAAATTGCATTAATAAAACGTATTACATAAATATTTATAAAATAAACAACAATTCGATGCCGGTAAAATAAAATTACAAAATGATCAACAAATTTTGCAATGGACCCATATGGAATGCTTTCTTAAAGCGAATCCATCCGCGTTTGTACTCACATTGTAATATTTATTAGATATTCTACATATAACAAAACAAATTAAACTACATAAATATACAACATTACATAATACTTTTTACAAAGTGAGTATTTTAAGGTAAAAAAGGTCATTTAATGCCTTAATATATGGTAAACTGTTGTCTGATTACATTTAAGAACTAAAAACCTATTTTAAGTAACAAAATTAAAGAGTTTATCCTCTTAGCTCTGGATGTGTAAAGTGCATTGCATTCTTTTATGCATTGTTTTTTTTGGAAATAGGACATATTCGTTTAACTAAAAACACTAAATAATAATTATGGAATAATAAATAATTTTGTGACAATAATATTTAAAACAGGGCGATTTAGAAATAAAATAATAATACTATCTTATGGAATGTGTCACCCTGATGTTTACTAAATGGACAAACTACACAGTATAAAACACTACAATTAGTTAATTAATAATTAGTAAATTGCTTATCATTAACGAACAAATTTATAAAATAAATACTTAATAATTATCCACTAATTTGTTAAGTATAAAAATAATACAGAAATGGCAAGAAAACTTTTAGGCAGATTTTCTTCTTTTTTATTACATTTCAAATAACTAACACTTTTTTCGATAAAAATTTCACAATCATTAAATCACAGCACATAATTATACAAGAAAATTACATTAACAAAACAATTTATATATTTAGGAACAAAAAATCATTTTTACGCAGGTAAATTGTGTGTGCAGATATTGTTTCGTTGCTGTTTTGTGAGCTTATTTTTTCCAATTAAAAAATAAAAACAAACATTTGTTGCGGACTTCATTGAGTAACACGGAATGTACGATGTAATAAGATTTTAAAATTTTGCACTCGAATACAAATAACATAATCGATATTAATAACAATTTGAAAAAAACGAATCAACGATCAAATTAAATAACAATTTCCAAAAATAAAATTGTTCAGAAATAATAAAATTTATCACATTTCATATGGTAACCTTTTTATAAGAAACTTTCGTCCACATTGCGTTTTTGTGCACCTAAGTGGCGAACTTTCTTTGTTGCGTTCGTTTGTGCAATATTTTAAAATGCGATAATCTCCTCACTGCAAATGACAAAAAAAAACATTCCGCCTTTCTTAGGAAAAAGGTGAACAACAAAAATAAGAAATGCTCGACTCGAAACGAGCTACCTTGTCTTCGCTTTGGACGCCGACACGGAACCAGCGGCGGCGGCATTCTTTTGTGCAATATGTGTCTGATAATGTTTGGCAAGATGCGCTTTCTGCCTAAAACTTTTCCCGCATAAACTGCACGCGAACGGCTTCTCGCCAGTATGTGTACGTATGTGCACATTCACCGAATATTTATCTTTGAATCCTTTCGAACAGATACTGCAATAGTGCAACGAGCGCTCCTTCCGCACCCCATTACTCGTCGACGTTGCATTCTGCACGGTTGTCTGCGACTTACTACTATTCGACCTCTTATACTTCTTTGTTGCCGGCTTCGTACTTGTTACAACAGGTGCTGTGATTTGTATAGGCGAACTTAGATTATATAGGATACCAATTTGATCGTTACTTATAGGACTAATACTATTGACGGTATTTTCAGTTGGATTATTGTCGATTTGGCAATATTGATTCACAGATTCGGCCACCTCGTTCGCGATTCGTTTCAATTTCTCAAAATCTTCCGGGAACGAATGGTCCAATTGTGACAACAACAAATCATCTACATTATGTGTACTTGACGGATTCTCCTGTTCATTCAGCCCTCTGGCATTCATCTGTTCCTCAAACACCACCTTCCCATTCGCATCAATTCCCGCCACAATTGTCGGTATATTATCGGTCTCCTCTTTTATATACATTGGCGGCTCATTCTTCGTGGGCGGTGTGGATAATACCCGACGCAATTCGGCATTTGTCTCCACTTTGTTAGCATTCGAATTGGCCGGTGCCGTTGCCGGGGTCTTATTCACATTGCCATTGTAACGTACAAATGCTTTACCTTGTAAAGCACTACGTAATAACGAATCCGGTGAGCCACTGCTATTCGTTGTATTATTATTGTTACTCAATTTCCAATCGTTGTTATTATTGTTGAAGCTGTCATGCGCTTCCAGTAACGGTGTATCGATTATTAATGTGTTGGCTAATTCCTCTTTGTTGTCAGCGAAACCGCTGTCCTCGTACGTGTACGTTTCAGACTTGATAAGTCCGTCCGTGTTCGGACTCATTGTACTATCGCTGTAATTGTTATTGAAGCCGTTCATCTGTGCCGGCATTATACTCAGTATCGAATCAATGTCCAAGCCAGCCTGCAAATGCTCCATCGAACTGGGACTGGACATGGAGGCGGCATCTTCTTCCTTCACAATTGCCGACAACGGTTGCCGATACCAAGTGGCGCTCTGATCGATGCCATTTAATACTGTTAATGTGTAAATCTGCCCATCCGAATTGTTTTGGTTCGTTGTGTTTGTATTGTTGTTATTGTTGGTCGGATTGTGATTGTTGTTTGTGAGGGTGGTTGGAGTGGTTGATTTGTTTGGATTGATTTGTACAACGCCGTTCGTTTCATCATTACTCCAACAATATTTATTTAAGTCTTCTAAAATGGCAGTTTCTATTCTAACTGTTTCTTTGTCACTCCAAAAGTGTGAATCGAAGCTGGTTACACCGTCCGAGGTAGTGGTTGGTATATCGGATATTAGCATATTGTTGTTTGTTTCTTTGTTGGCCTCGTCGGCCGCAATATTGCCTAAATAAGCGTTCACGGTACGCATCTGTTTGGTGAACTGTTGTAGCGATTGGGTGTCACTTGAGTCGGGAGTCACAACGAAATCGAAGAAATCAGTTTTTGTTATGTCTTCGTTACGGAATGCTTCTGTTATATCCATTATCACAGATTCTTTTAGCTCCATATATAATAAAATGCTTTAACGTAGGTATATATTTTGTGTAAATTGTGTTTAATTGTGCATGTTTTGTATATTGTTTTTTCTTGTAGCCAATTTGTCCCTCTTCAACAAGAACAAGAGCTGTAACAAAACAAAACCAATTTAATACAAGTGCAAAGATGTTGTTTATGTTTTCAACTAATATAATTATGATGTTCAATTTAGAAAATGGTCGCATAAGTGCAGAAAATGATTATATTGTACAACAAAATGTTTTATATTATTCTTTTTTACTAAATGAAATCCATTTTCTGTATAATAAATATTAAAGTTACACTATAAGCTTCTTTACGGACATTATTATTACGTCTACTGTTTTATTGGATTGTGCGTTTTTGTCGTTGATCTTAAAGAGCTTTCTAAAATGTGCACTGCACATTTATAATTCATTGCAGCAATAATAATTAGTATTAAACAACTAGTCTTTCTTGTCATATCGTTAAATAATAATTAAAACGAGTAGAAAATTGAAATTGAAAATGATAATAAGGGTATGAAATAGTATTAATGACAAGATAATGTTCGGTATAAGAGCATTTCGATTGCAATTGAAATAGATCAGTGCATGCTGGCGGCCACGCTCTTGTAATATGTGGGCGTTTTAGATGTCAATTAAGTTTCACTCCATATTTAGGTGAATTCCGAAACATTTCAGCAGAGAGAACAGGTCTACAAACATGTAATTCACACACTGATAGGTGACTTTTATTATCCTGTCCAGAAATTTTCGATAAAATGCGAGTATGTTAAGGATCGTGTAAATACAAATACAAGTTGAATTTGCAATTTCACTTGAAATGTGCTAACTCAGAGAAATTCGGTAGAACAAAGACTCTTCTCTTTAATGCTAATTTAAACAAATAAATAATAGACAATAGAGAAATGCCATTATTCCATTAATGTGTTAATTTTATGTACACTATTAAAGATGTACGCTGTTTGCTGGGAGAATACAGAACCTGAAGTGTACAGAATCTTCTCTCGTTCTTTTTGTATTTCATATATTAATTTTTTTTGTAAAGCATGAGAAATGTTATACCACATAAGGTACTTATTATTTCTTTAGTGAAAATTATGTTTCTGCACAGCATAAGTGCAGAAATAAATTTTCCCAAGTTTCTATTTGTAATAAATTAATTATATGTTTTAAAAAACATATTGTGCATAAGATATACAGTTCACATATAAGCATTAAATTGTATTATATAGCGTTAGATATTTTGTTACATAAATCATTTTATTTTAATGTCTAACGTTGGGAAATTATGCTAGTATACACTTATTCGTGGTTGTTTTGTGTTTACCCATATTGACCACAAACAATTAAAAATAGACAAGCTCACACAGTACACTGGCGCTAATAATTAAATAACGGATCTGAAATGCTATCTTGTTGTTTATGTTGCATTTGTGTCATTAATATATTTTTGCATTTGTTGGTTTTCTTTCTTTTGATGTCTATATGTATTGGCTACTTGGGGCACATATGTGTGCACAATTTATTACAGAAGATTGCGTGTGGATGATATTGGAATATAATAAATCCCCCAAAGGCGCCAAGCACTGACTTTAATTAGCCAAGTCATATAAGGATATCCTGAAATTTAATTAAAGCTTCACACGTTAAAGCAGATTTATTTACTTTCTTATCTGATAAAACGTTGTAGGAAGCGGGCGATCGCAAATCATTCTTATTGTTGATTGTTCGAAGAAAGAGATCGAGAATTCTGTGCAGAATTTAGTTCGGTTTCACTGAAATGCTAGTAAAGATTCTGTAAAAAATATTTTGTCGCATTCACTTAGAATGGTCAGTTTAATTAACACAGATTCGAAATAGAAAATCGAAAACAAAATTAATTTTTTGTTATAAAAACAATACCTTCACCAGAGATGTAATGAAAAATGTGTAAAAGTGAGTTTACCTAACGCCATAAAATTTATCTTCTGGTTACCTATTTGTTAATTAGTATTTGTGTCATTTATAAGTGTCATCGAATAGAATGAGAGTCTAATTAATATCGTTACGCAATTTATTGATTTGAACGAGATGAATTGAGATTTCACATCATCAAATCTATTGAATTAAGTTAATAATGTGCGCAATTTTCACTTAAAAATCACCAACATGCTTTCCTATAAAGAGTACTTCCAAGTGTAGATATACGAGTGGAATTTATGTCAATTTTTTAATTTTAATCTTTTCTAGTTGATCTTTAACATGCCACAAAATTATTCCACGTAATTATACTTATTTGTATATATGTATAAGTTGTATTATAAATCTTCAACTTGTGATGCTTAATGTTCATTTTTTGGGGGCAATTTTCCTCATTCACATCCCACACTGTATCATCTAATAAATTTATTATAATGATGTTTTGATGAGCACATAAAATTGACATTTGATTTAACAGTAGATAAAAGTTTTCGTAAAAAAAACGCTGTTATATACCACACACTCACTCAGCATTGATGATGATTTCTAGGGAAGCTGTTTTAACGACATTTACAATTATTTTATCTAGCCTCTTTTTCTGTTTAATTTAATTATCGTCTGACGTTTATTTCAGCAAAAAACCACATTGAAACCTGTCTGAAGATGTCGATATATTCCTTGTTAGTGTTGTTCATTCATTTGCTGGTGCTAGTTGCTTTGAATTTTAATTAGATGATACCTATCGTACTTATTTTCAGATAACTATCAGTCTCTACACATTAAACAAGTTAAGATACATACTACACTTATAAAACTACACCGATCGACTTTTTTCCCAACATTTGTTTCTCCATTCCTTTTCATTTGAACATAGAATAGAGCAGATTACAAAAAGGAATGTTGTAATTTGCTCTTTTATCCAAATATCACTTGTTTTCTATGTTCGTAATCTTGAAATGTTAATTCAAATTGGAGAGAGATATTTATCGTCACATCTACCTACAAACATGGACAATTTTTCTAAAAATTAATTTCATCGTTATTATTATTAATGTGAACACTAACAATCTAATTACAAATAAAAGCGGTTTTATTCCGTTTTAATAGTCTTGAATGTTGGACTACACGATAGCTTTTCAGGACTTATAAATCAGATCCTATAAATCTAATGCAAATTGTTTGGTGTGAACAGGCACACACATGTACACAAAATAGATTTTATGTGTACAAAGAGAGAAAAAGGAGGTGTAACTACAACAGCACAGGTGAAATGCAAGAATGTTTTTACAAATATGTACACGAGTCTATATTTGGAGCAAACAATATCTCTTCCAGACCAACATTGACAGCATATTATTAGAATGTTTGTTAAAAAGTCCCATTTCAAACATTTATAATGAAAATATGCATCGTCCAAATGAGATGCGTTATAAATTTAAATGAAAGGAATTTGCACAGTCCATTTCCACGCTTCCATTATCTTAACATTCTATCAAATAATTTAAATTGAATTGTTGACATACGTAACATGTTGAAGAAATTTATATAAAAAGTTCCTTTTAACCTTTAAGTTCAATTATATCCTTTCTGATTTCGTTTTTCTCAAGAGTTTTCTAATTAATATGTGTCAACGAAATATAAAAAGCTCGATAAGGAGAATATTTTTTTAAAAAACATTTACAATTTAATTATGATTTGGCAATTTAATTACGGAAGTGGCTCTTAAGAATGTAAATAAACTTGTATAGTGTGGATGTTTTCTTGCTGTTCGTGTTGAAGTGTACATATTGTTTGGTTGTCATTTTGTGACCCTTTGATTAATTTGTTTTGAAAGATTAAATAATGGATGACATGGACAGGTAGATGCGTGGATTTGCAGAATGTTGTTTAAATAAAAATGTACTGTTGTTTGTAATTTGTTCGTCTGCGAAATTTAAACTGGATTCCAACAAGCAACAGGTCGGTGGTATTAATTGATGCCAGATTGTTTCATATTTCACTATTTTTCATAAATCATTTGATTGTTTGTTAAGTTGCGCCCAAAGAATGAGAATTTCTGTATGAATAAAACATGTTCCTATACGAACAGTATATAAATAATAGGTGATTAATTCAGAAACATGTAATATACAATTTTTATTACTGCCATGTTTGGAGTCGTAATTTACATATTATCAATTCGTGTATAATGTTTTAAATATAGGAAAAAAATTGTTTTATACACTTAAACATATTAATAAAAAGTTTTTATTATAATGAATTGCTTCAAGTCCAACAAATTCCTTTTGTTATATTTACATTTGTCTCTCCTATTTTTATTGCTTTACAAATTAGTGTCACAATATTATCAAGATATTAATAAGTCAAATAATTTTTCATTCCCACACGCAACATGAAATTTATATTAAAAAGCGCACCATGTCTAGTGCTAGTTGTGTGATTAAATCTTCTTAATATTCTTTTCATTACATTACGAGGTTTGTCCTTAAAGACATTATCTCTTATTTATGAGAAGCAATTTTTCTATTCAATATTCATAATATAGTTGGATCACGATTCGCATGTATTTATTCCCTATCATGTTAAATGGATACGTTTTGCATTTACATCTATTTGATGTCTTTCTTCAACAATTAACAAAGGCACTTAACTCGCCAATATTGCTTCATATTTCTTCACAGTCAATGTCAATTCCGCCAAGTGATATTTTATTGTTTAAAAGTTCAACATGGTGATAGAGTCGTAATGTTTGCATAAATGCATTTCTGTGTTCTTGTATTCTTATTAGTTTAGCCTTGTTAGAAAATGAAGTTTTGTCTGTTTATAATGCTGCACTATTATTTAAACAAATCAGCATTTCGCCCATTTTAGTCCATTTCCTATATTTACGAACGCTAGATTATTAATTTGTTCAATTACCTACTAATTTACCCTGATTTATACGATATAATTATTTTTCACGAAAATTATTCACTGTGTGACCTTAATTGTAGCAAAGTTGGTGTAGCGTGCATAAAATCCATTTTTAAATAATCTTTGTAATAATAAAAAAAAGAAGGAAAAAACGTATTCCATTGACATTGGCGGAATATTACATTGTCTAGGCTTCCAACGACTTTGTACCTTGAGTTAGAAATGATTTTTTAATCGAGCTTTTATTGTAAACTTTTCAAGAGTAATATTTATTTTCAAGGTTAACAATGGGTTTCATTTACGCAAATTTTTGTATTTTATACGGAATTTCAATGCGTCATTAATATTAATAAAAATATCAAGGTTTAGTTCATCTGGAAATTCAATAGTACACGACTAATTTTTTTTCTCTTTCAGAATAATATGTTCGATTCGGTTTACTTTACACTCTAGACCGTGATTAATTGATTTGCAGCTTGTAAATTGGTTTAGGAACCCCTTCTGCTTGGCGCTACCTTTTATATAATTAAAATGCGGTTTACAAAAGTGTTACAAGACAAACAATTTATTCAATTTATTTCATTATAAACTGAATATATTGAATTCTAATCTTCTTCATCAAAAAATGTAAAATTACACGTTCTTGACATTTTCACTTTGCATTAAATTGGCATCTTCCATATAGGCGGTAGTAAACTGGAGCAAGTCGCAAATATAATACTGACATCTTACACCTGTTATCTCGTCTCTTTTTGTATATATAGGAGTATTTATTCCTTACGCAACACAGAAGCCGTTCAACAGCTGCATTTAGAGCAGGAACTGTGACGCAACCACTCTTATTCTTGTTAAACATGTCTAGTAGTACTAAATGCGGTGTTTAGTATGGAAATTTCAATGAACTGTACGGTACATACGAGTAGCTAGATATGATAATACACTTACTTATTATATGCTAATGGTTACATTTAATTAAATTTATCAAGGAACATACGTTTCTCCGATTACTGTTTGCTTCATACAATAATTGCTAGTAAATATTTGTTCACTTAAGTATATTAAAGTACTCAATGTGTAGGTACATGTATAATAAAATTTGCCTACTTGTTATAGGTACGTAACTATAAACTTTCTGTAATAAACTTATGCCCAGTTTGCATTTATGGAAAAAATTTAAGTTTTTGACTATTAATATGCTAAGGTGTGTCTTAATATTGAATCATTCTCTAGGTTTTAGGCTTATGTAAATCCTTCAGCAAAAAAACTTTCGTGATTTCATTGCGTGAAACTGATTCATATCAAAATCTTTATAATCGCTTCTATCAACTTTTCATCGCGTCCTTTATTACATTGACAAACATTTAAAAACTATCATTAGCAACAATTTACAAATTATGGATGGAAAACAACCCCGAAGCGTTAGGAAAAGCTTCCATTTTTTGTTCATTGAAATAAATTATCGCCTAACAGAGAATACATTATCGCTTTTTTTACAAATGAAAACAAGTAATTTCTGCGTATATATAACTATATTTACATGTAATTTGAAATTACAATTAAAAAAGTACGCAAATAATTCATAGTTTTGATTCATTCAATTCATTTACTCGTATATGAAACTTTCTATAAATGGATTTATATGTATAAAATCACTACAATCTGTTGTGTATTATTTGTATACGTAATTTTTCATTATATTTTCATTAAACTAAAAGAAAATAATTTAAATTAACTTGTACAAGAGAAAATAAATAACTTTCACATGCATACTTCTTACACATTCATATAACATATACATTTTTACTGTAGAACATTAATTTTTAGTGGTCAAATTTAAATAAATCCAGTAGAGTATGTAATTACTATAATAAAATTGAAACATGCTTAATACATATCTACTTTACATTCATATACGGATTTCGATACTTGGTGAAAACTTGTTTTATGTCATAAATTATATGGCTGTCTTAAAACAATGTTTAATTAATATTTTAAGAAATTATTCAAATATGTCAATATCTTAATATTAATTAGATAAAATACATGTGTGAAAAAACTCTATAGTTGTTTTTATGTGCCTAAATGCCTGATCTATTAGCACTTTTTATTTCAATTACTTCTGTAATCATAAAATGTGTTTCTAATTGGACCCCTTTATGACACATATTGAAGTAAATACGTAAAGTATACTAACGGTAATTTCAGTTTTTAAATAGATTTCGTATTGTGGAATGTATGAAGTGCTAAAAAACTGCAGTAAATCAGGACAGACACACAAAATGAGCATTATTTAATTATTTACAGCTACTTTAGATATTTGCGTGATCAAATTGATTTGATAAATACCCAGAGAAAAAAAATTAATGATTTTATTGTTGTTATTGCTAACGTAAACAATGGCCTCTGTCTCGGCCTCTGTGTATTATTATATATTATATATATATTTCGATTTGGACATTAAATTCTCCCTCTGGCTGTTAGACATTAAAAAATGGTTCTAATTTATGTTTGTGGAGGTTTCTTTAGATGTTAAACTCGTGCAGTCGAATTGTTACAGTTCAATTTTTATAATGGCTGCTTATAAAAGTTGTTAGAATTTTATTTGTGTACATAGCTTCTAGGAGAATATACGTAGGTATATAGGTAATAAAAAATGGAAAATCTACATGATATAGACATTGTGAATAAAGAGAGTGAAAATATATTGCATGACTAATGTCTAAACCATTGTGTCTACAGTCACGACTGCAAAGTTTTTCGAAATAAATTAGTATTAGGAGTATGTACATACCTTTAACTCTACTATTCAATTTATGCCTTGTTTATAGTGTATCAATTACGCAAATGTTTTTCCAAAGATTTTTGTTCGGATATGTTTTTCTATTAAATTTAAGATCTGCGTGCTCGCACTTTTATTGTTATTGTTGGTGCATTTATTTTCTCTTGACACTGATGGATGTAGCAAGGTCTTCGTTTTAACAGTATAACTAGAATATTTGGTAACATTTCATTTGAAAAGTTGTACTAATTGCAATAATGGTACGCGGACAAATCGAAGAAATATACGTTCTTTCATCGCCCGCCCTGGAAAATAATAATGAAATAGATTGTTGTTCGAACATGTCAATAAATCATCTAAAATACGTAACATATTATTAAAAGGAACTAGTTTACGGCCTTATCAATTGGGATCAGAGATGTAGTCATTTTTCTCTCCACACAAATAACACATTATCTACGATCGTTTCTTTTTTTTATAGAGGCTGGATGCTTCTCATTACTGTTACATAGTATTATAAATATTGAAGTCTATAGGTAATTTAAGTTTTTGAAAATAATTTCATAATGTAAACATACTAATTTAACCCACTTTAAAAATATATAATAGAATTGATAACTTAATTATAAACGAAGCGCGAACGGATTTGGTTTCTTTCTTAAACCAACAACACTAATAACATATATTTTAAATAATCGGAGTAAAATTGTTGTTGATTTACAGTAACGTGTCGTGATAGAAATTCAATTTCGGTTATTAAACGATTTGAATCGCTTTCTGTTATGTCAAATCACCTTTTTCTACTTGTAGAATTTCGAATAGAAATAGAATTAGCTCGGTGTTAAAATTTAAATCAATATAAGTGGATTTATTGACAAGGTGATTTTTCGTTTATTTATATGAAAGCGGTAAAAATATATTAGCTGTATATCCTATTGACATATTAAATTGTGGCCACATTTTCTTCGTAAAGAGACAAATTTTTCAAGTGTAAGAAAGATGTTTCAATAGTTACGTACAGGCACTCCTTATTCGTAGGTATACATGCATGTAATCAATCATCACATTAAGAAGTCTTGCATAAAAGGAAAGAATTATAAGCGTAAAATTAGCTCATATCGTTTTTGATATACATATATGAACTTATATGTATGTATATGCCCGAAAATGATCAAGTAATTTTGTTCTATTGTAGAGGGAAATTGAGTTAAGCTATAAATGTATAAAAAATCTAATTGAAATTTCTTCAACACTACTAAAAAGTTGTTATAAATTTGAATGTCATTATACCTTTTTTATGGCATCTTCTCAAGAGAAAGTTAATTTAATTTGAAAATCAACATTTTTTTCTACATAAAAAATAAACAGTTTACATTTTTCATGTGCACCACAAAAAAGAGATAAAAAACGTTTGATAAAATATGTGTGTATACATACATATATAAAATATTGCTAAACTTGTTTTGCCAGTTAAATACGAGAAAAAATCTACTTCTTTCTCTTGTACAAGTAAATCTTTTACATGAATAAGTATGATTGATGAAATGTTTGTTGCGGAAAAATCTGCATTGATATCTTTAAAATAAATGTCGTGTCGAATGTTAATTACCTTTATTTGCTTTAAAATATGGTAATCATCAAAATATTATTTTTGTTGTATTTGAATTATTATTAAACATATTATTATGCATGCCATTCGAGTCCTACGCAAATCCATTCGATAATGATTTTTCTTTCCATGTGACATGCAAATTAGTGGGTAAGTCGATATTTGTTGTCACTGAATGTCTTTACATGCTGTTAAACAAAATCACTTGTAATTTTAGCAACCGTTAGTATTCACAGATACGCGTATTGATTGATTTGTAATTGATTTACAATAATATCTGTAAAGTATAATTTAAGTGATGGACTTATAAAGAATCCTGTCAACAAGATTATATCTTTCGGAAAAAAGATGCCTCTACACAGTAGTTACCTTAAGAAATTTTATTGCTTATAAAGGACTCTGGAGATAGAAAGGTACATGCTTGTAGAATGTTTGAATTTTTATAAATATTTATAACTATGTCTTATTACTACTATAAGTGTTATAGATAAAAAATGAACTTATCAACACAAGAATATTTTATCGATATAAGAGATATATAGTTCAAGTTCGTGATTTTATACGTGAAAAATTTAATTAAAGTCAAGTTTAAAAATAGGAAGAAATTTCGTTCATTCAGTCTGTTCATTTTACCGTTAATATTGAACCTTATAATTTCGTAAAGGAATAAATCTATACTCATAATCTATTTTTTACGATACATATTTTGTTTAAAGAAAAATTCACTGTCACGATTTTTCTCTTAAATGGTTCGATTGGTAATTATAATTTAATTGTTAATTATACTTTGTTCGTAATTATTGTAAAATTCGTGACGGGCGTTCGCGTGCTTCATTGAAGGTTTTCAATAATATTTCATAGGTACACATGGAGATATTGTACCCTACCTTATAATGTGGCATATTTTGTTTGGAGATATGAATGCTGTTACAATAGAAGTATCGACCTCACCTGTCAATTAAACGTTATTTTCTAACACACACTACAAGAATAACCCGAAGAAATGCTGTTCGCATTAATATACATAATATTCATTCAGTGGCTGTTTATAATCTATAATTTTTTCCATTTCACATAAAGATTATAATGCAATCCCATTTATGTGATGTTTATTAGTATAAAATTACAAAAAAGGACGTTTATTGTACATATTGTGAATAGTGGCGGCATTATATTTTTTAAATTCATTTTAACTACAATAACAGCCAAGAATCTTTGTTTGTATGAGATTCTCTAACTCTATGAGCCAATTATCGTAAAATTATTCTGGCCTAGATTATTAATACCTTTAATAAACTATTTTAGTTTGTACACATTGTTATGTTGCGTTGCGATCTTTTGCAACATTCAAAACGGCCTTGGATTGTTTCTATTGAAAATTAAATAAGCAATTAGGAGGGAATTTGAGATTGATGGTTTTCGTTAATAATGTGGTATTACATACATTGAATCACGATCAATAATGTACCTATTTGTAAACTTTATACTTATTTTATTAGGGAAAATTCTTAGTCTTTATAGGTAAACTTGTACTATAGTATACAATGTTGTTTGTTTGTGTCTTTATATGTGTAAAAGATTTGTATCAAAATCCGGTTTTGAAAATCTGTTTAGATTTTTTCCACTGGAATCCGGGTATCTCAATTTTTTTAAATAATCTGGTTTATGGTACTTGAAATATATATTAAGATTTCTGTGATTGTTTTTGATGTTTCCTTTCGTAAAATACAAAATAATTGTTTTCTTTTGTAAGAGGCAAAAATTTCTGTCTCTTACTCAATGAAAATTATATACCTACATTTGTGTCTAGGATTTGCCCAATAATTATGATTTGACAAATTGCTTTTTGTGTTATGTGTAATCTTTTTCACGTTATAGGAGCGTGGCGTAAATTGGCAATTTGGAAATTACTGTAGTTTTTTTTTCAAGTTTAAATATACCTAAATTTCTACAGGAAGTAATATAAACAGATGATTTAGTTCTTCTTCGAAGCGACACTGTTTGGCACCCAGTTTCATAAGTCATTAATAAAAACTAATTGAATAGCGATTAAAATCTAAATAGCAATTTTGTATAGTGACATAAATGTTAATTATATATATAAGAGCCACATCGAATCGAATAGTTTCCTTTTGTCATATGTCTTTCTTATGACGTAATGCATTCCACAAACACAATAATGAAAGAAAATTCCAAATCGCTACCTATAGCTCACTACTTTGCCTCTGACTTTGCCCTATTATAATGTGGCTAACAAATGGCATACCTACTTATGTTGGGTTATGCACGTGCTAAAATCTTGTTCAATTTTTCATACCTACAAAACATCTACAATTAATAATTATTCTAAAGAACCAACATCATTTGTAACTACAACTTCCTCAACCAATAAAGTAATTGTTAACATGCAGTACTCCGTTTTATTTTTCCGGTGAATAACAAGAAAATATTTATTTGTTGGGTGTGTCTCAACATCAACATCTAAAATGACCTGATATTATACAGAAGTGCCTTTGTAGTCTCCACATTTAATAATTAGAATTATTAGAAAGGCCTTTGTAATAAGCATTTTGGCAAATGAAAGGCGCACAACGGCAAGTAGGTTTCGCCTCTGATCTACTATTGGAGTCTTCACTGTTGCACCAATGGAAAATTAATTGAATGAAGAGGAATTGCCGTAGCAGTGTCGTGAATTCAATCATTTTCCATTATTATTGTTATTAATTTTTCTTCTCTATACACATTTTCTAGGCTATAGTATTATTTATGTATATGTATGAATTCATGCAAAAGTCATAAACATTTATTGTATTGCCATAACGCTCAATAAATAAGTTATGGGCACTGGCTTTTAGTTTTGTCTACACTGTACACACATTTATACAGAGAATATTAAAGTCAATTTGCCTTAAAGAATATGGGCAGAAAGCGTATAACGAATCATTCTATGGAACAGAAGATAAAATACACTGTGCACATCGACTTGTATAATGTATTAAATATATTACAAAAGTGAAATAATAAAATTGTAACCGGTGTAAAGGTCAACAGATTTATTGTACTTTAATAATATCAAACTATAATCTGGAAAATATAAATTCATTTTATATTTATGTAGGTTTTCGAGCGAATTTAATTAACAATCGATAATTAAAGTGGTGTACAAAATTTATTGCAGCACTTGTCTTATATTATGCTCGGATATTGTCGCAATACACATAAATTTAAATGAAATCATGTGTGTTTCATGGTATATAGTATATCTCCTATATAGACCTTAGAGGTATCGTTATATGAAAACCAGGAACTAAAAACTTGAATGGATTAATTACCTTTATTTCACAAGGTAATTAAATCTAAATAAAGTTATGAGAGATTATTTATTTTTTGTATGTGTTTTAGTTCATTTACTAATGAATCTTGTTTGTAAAAGAAGACTGTGTGAAACAAGACGCGATTTCCTAAAATACGATTAATATTCATGCCTGTATCCACACACAAACAAACACAAGGAGATTTTTAATTGAAACTTAATTTCAAAAGCAGCCATCGTCAATGTGGGTTTATAGCATTGAAGACATTAATCAATATACCGAATAAAACCTAGTATTTATAGAAAAGAACGTTACATCAGTTAGTATAATATGTATATACCAAAAGATTCGTTTCGTTCGAATTCTTTATGTTTGAATTTATTATAAGTGGAATGAACTTTCACAAAATAACACAAAAATATTTTTATGGTACAAAAAACTATACAAGTGTCTGAGATGCATAATGCATACCAAATCGTGTGTCAAGTAAAAATTTTACTTACAACGTCAAAGAGTTATCCATAGTGAGATGTATTTTTAATTCCTTTGCAAATATGGTTACTGAAGAGGTTTCTTTTTTCTCCAACACACAAACGCTATTTAAGACTTTTCCACAGAAATTTTTTTACAACACACCATCATCAATCACTAAAGCCTATATTTTAACTGAAATCTGTACAATACCACACTAAACTATATAATTTTAGAACTTTTTTCTTAACTAAACAACACAAATTTAACCACAATGAACAATGGAATGTATTTTTCTGTCTACGTTACCATTTTCATGCCTAGGTATACCTACTAACACGTGAATATACAATAATTATAAGGTTATTTGCTTCAAGATCGCTACAGTACACACCGAAGTTATACAGGGGAACCGCATTCTGGTAGTAGAAGAAATTTAAAGTGGGGATCTTTGTGTTAAATTTGACCCACCGACTAAAATTTTATAGTACTAGGTTTCTGTGGTAATAAGCTTGATTTACTTTCCTGCTGTGCCAGACTAGAAAACAAGCGAAAATACTTGTATATGCATGCAGCACTTTTAATCTCATGTCCAACCATCAGAGATACCCGTCTATATACAAGAATTTATTGGTAAAATTGGTGTAAATGAAGATTGCATCGAATTACCATAATCTATTGTCATGTCTGTGCATGTAAATAGCGTTTTTCTACAACATAATACTTTATATGGACGGGAAAATAAAATACAAACGAGATTTGTATCTATAATATAATTTAAGCTGATTTAGTGGATTTTTTCCTTAGCAAGCATTACGTATATCCTACTTATAATTGTTGTATATAATGTTGGATATATGTACTTGTCATATTTAAGATGTGTAAACCATACTCTAAGAAAAAATTAA
The DNA here is from genome assembly GCA_963930825.1 of Silvanus unidentatus. Lineage (NCBI taxonomy): Eukaryota > Metazoa > Arthropoda > Insecta > Coleoptera > Silvanidae > Silvanus > Silvanus unidentatus. Next base: position 6,146,100 of record OZ005758.1, read on the forward strand.
TGAGCATGTCCTATACTGACAAATAAAACTGCTTTTCACTACATACATATACAATATTATCGTTTGCATTGTGTTTTGTAACACTTTGGATGAGTTATATCTTAATAAAATATCAAGTTATTGTTTTACGTTTCAACTGATTATTTTCAGTTTCCTGTCTTTTTTGTTCTGAAATGGCATCAAGTGTATGTAATTTCAGATGTAATGGTAATGGTTCTATGTGTAATTAGAATTAGAGCAAACAGATTGAAATTAATGACTCCCATAACCTTTCCTTGTTTTGTTTCAAAAATATAACTTGTTAGTGTGCGTATCTATACTTGTATGGCTGATTGGGACAGTAATATCAGTTGTCTCAATAGCAATAAAAAATTCTTATATATGATTGATGAAATGTTTGCAATAAGAAAAATTCTTCATTGATATCTTCCGAACAAATGTCGTGTAGAATCTTAATTACATTTTATTGGTTTCAAATATGTTTCTATTTGAAATAGTAGATACTATAAGTCTTTTGCGATGTATTCTGCAGTTAAAAGTCTTAAATGTAAATTTTGCAATGCTCTTTTTCTAAAAATACGATTTAGTGGAAAGCAACAGTAGCCTGGACACCTGTTGTATGTATATGTACCTACATACATACAACTTTTTCATAATGAAGTGATTAGGTACAATTATTCAAAAATTATAGGTACGTACATCTAACAAAATTGCCCATTTAGTTAATAAAGCTTATTCCCTACAGAAACTAAACTTGTTATAATTTATAAAATTTGCGCAATTGATAAATTTTACGCTCTGAATGATATAAACAGTAAAAAAATTGTCACACTCTTGGAAATTACACATGTATCATATCATTTTAATTAAATAAAAGTGTACATGCAATGAAATAAGATTTTGCAATTATTTTATTAAAATTATTTTCAAACGTAGTTTGTTGATATATCGGTTTCCTTAATACGCAGTAAACACACCGCACACGCAAAACCAAAACGCTCAAAGACATATCAATAATAAAAGCTTGATTATTGATATCGATTACTAAAGATAATACCATTGAGCAAGATAAATGATCAATTTTCATGAATTTTATCATTAGTCACTCAGCCGGTATTTTTGCTATTTCTACACAGAACAAGCCATAATTCTCAATATATATGGGTCAGTTAATAATTCATTTTATTTGTAGATTATTGCACATACAGATACACTTGAATTATGGCTATTTTTATTTGATAATTTGATACAGTTTTGTAAAGGTACTTCGTAGTCGTGACTTGCCTTAATCTATATATCTATTCACATTTTTTTTAGTCAATTACGTACGTACTCAAGCCATTTTTTTCCTCCTACTGATGACTGGAACGGTACATAAACAAATAAAAAAACAATACACCAATTGGTAGTGACTGTTATACGAAGTCGTGTATTGTGATAATTTTGCAAATTGAAAAAAATCGACACAAATACTCGTACGTACTGATTATAATTTGGTGAAAACAATTTTCAAATCTGTGGCGATTACAATGCAATCAAAAGATTAGTCATTATTTCTGTTTTGGTAAATGTTTTAGTTGTTCAGATTGATTACTATATACATATAATAATATGCTCAATAGAACAAGGAAGTTGTTAAACGGTTTCAAAAATTTTTTTGTTTAAACTTATTGGTACATATATGTTATACGTTATGGCAGTATTATAACGTTACAAAGTTACAAAAAACTTTCTCTATTATTTCTGTGGAAATAAAAAGGAAAAAAGAGAACGTTTGTTGGAAAATATTTAATAATAACGACAATAATAAGGCACGCACACATCCCATATTATAACACATAAGTACTTCTCTTTTGGCTATATGTATATTGCCACTAACAGTTTTCTATTAAATAGAGAAGAGTGCATCATTTTACACCGACATTGAACTTTATCTTAAACCTAATAATTACAGTAAATAACGGGCATCAATTTTGTAATATTGCTTACAATGTACAAAATAGGAAATTTCTCTTTTTTTTTTCTTATTCATGTTTTACCGTATATTATTTAAAGATGATTAAATATTTCACGTGTCTGATGCTTCTACTCACATATATAGAGTGCTGCTTTTCTTCTCCTGCTTTAGACGATGATGATGGTGGGATATATAGGTTAAAATAATTATACGTGGCATGGATGCGAATTCATCTTGATTATAGACTAAACTTAGTGAATACGTGTCGTCTATATGACGTCTACATTTAACATCTTATGTATTCAGCATGTATTTATAAAACTATGCGCTGTATTGAATTGTACCTAGACTTTCGTTAATTATAGTAGTGGATTATAACTATGCATATAATTTTTTACTACTATATTTGGAGATGTGCCCTCAAGTTTTGTCAAATGTACGAAGAAACACTTTAACACATCCTAGGTACTATTTAACGGACCCATCTAAAAATGATATATTATGTTACATTGAACATTTTTATTGGCTAATTTAAATATCTTCTGTCAGAATATTATCTAACATCACGATTTATTTGCATCTCAAAAATTTTTGTAGGTATACTTTTTTTACTTCTTTGATTGACACAAAATTTTTCAACATGACATGGTAAATTTACAAGTATTTAATTATATAATAATAAATTTAAAAAGTACTTATCCTTACAAATAAAATTAAGATTCTGTCGGCTTTATATACCTATAGGTATAATTTTGCAATCAATCACTTGCATTTTTATTCTAATATACTAATAATAAGCACACACAGTAGTAAGCAAAAGTGAAATATAATATTGTATAGACGAACATTTGTAATAAATTATTAATTTAAGTTTCACCGGATACTATTTGTCTTCTGGCATAATTGTCATTAACTGAAAGTTGATAATATTTTAATCTATAAAAACGCGTAAATAATTTCTAAACGTATTAATTTTACTTTTAATAATAGTGTAAGCACGATTTATAAAATGGTAAGTAAAAACATAATTAGGTAAGTGCAATATTGCTCATAAAGCATGTGTCTTAACATTGGCTACTGTTTAGTTTCATATTAATAGCAAAATTTTCAATTAAATCGTAAACATCAAAATGTTTATTCGTAATTAATTTATTTTATAGTTGTACCTCCAAGACGATTTTTTTAGACATTGCAATGTACTTATAATACAGTTACACACAGTCGCATAATTATTTTACTTAATGGGTAATAGGTATACTCGTATATGTATGCATGCATAAGGCACACACAAATATACATAGATATACCTACCTAAGTAGTAATTTTCAACATTAGCTAATTATATTAATACAGAAATTTAATGGTTTTTTAAAATTTATAATTTAATGGATAAATTTAATTACTTGTTTTATTTGATATAAATTCCAAAATTCCACTTGTTCTCTTACTAAATGTTACATATGTGTAGTATTGCCACAAAATTAGTATAAATAATTTAATTTTCTTTTCTTGTATTTAAAAACTTTTTATTAAGGTTCCTAATAATGTAAGGTGAACACATAGGTTGTATTAAGAGAAATTATTAAAAACCAATTTAAATAGAAGTTAATAGATTAAATAGTTGCAATTGATATTACAGAATTAATAGTGATTGTTACACTACATTTATTTCTATTATTGAACTTGGCTTAGAAAAATTTGACTTTAACCTACATTTTAATGATCGAATATGTTATTGTGAATGGGTTGTTACATTGCTTATTATTTAGAATTAAACTGTGCAAAATAAAAGGTGGAACACCTAGAGTCATTTAATGACGGTATTGAAAATGTGCTACATTACAGGTCTTATAAAATAGCTCCTAGAATAAGATGGAATTTTGTTTGAAAAAAAGAATTAAATATTGATTCTTCTTCTATAATATATCTGAATTTCGTTAAAATTTATCCAGTAGTATAGTACCAGCGTCTCCCAGAAGATGCTCTTTTTGGAGACCCCAATGGTGAGTTAGAACACAAACCCGCATCGAGGTTTTTTTTAATTAATTTAAAACCTTTGGTTTGGGTCTAGACCTCGGTCTCAATCAAAAAGGATGTTTTAGTTAAAAGCATCTTCTTTTAAATATTAGATATTGGTGGATATTAAATGCAAAATAAAAAGTTGACAGCTGTTAATTGCTAAATAGTTAATAAGTCTGCCACATTTAGATAACTTAACTAACAGTTTACGAGTTCCACTACGACAGGTGGAAAGTTTTCTATTATAGGTAATTAAATCCATTTCATCTGATTATTAAAAAAAAAATAGATTGTGGTGTTTAAAAGTATCAATGGTAAATTATAATTTTTAATGTGTTCCATGAGCAAAGACTTTGAGCTTTTACATGCCTTATATGAAGATTTTTTTATGTATTAAATATATGTGATTGAAAAAGTTGAAGTAAAATATCGATCTAGCATGACAAACAAATTCCTTCAATTGTATATTTTGATCCATATCTATTGTCTCTACATTTTTTTCTTGTATGAGAATTTTTAACTATGCATACCATCAAACCACACACATACACATTCAAATTAATAACATACTTCCACGATGAACAATGAAAATCCCATATAATGATAACATTTAGAAATATAGGTTAGGTCCGGTTTGCAAATTGCCATCGCCTTTGTACTGATTACACAATTGAGTCGGTGTGAGGTATCTATTTAAGAAACTCGATAACATTTCGTAATAATTCGGTGCCCGTATATATATTCTAACAATAGAATAGTGAAAAATGAGATAGACTGCATGTCAATGATACCTAAGCCTTTTCTATACGTTATTATTGATTGCTATTAAATTTTGCGTCAAATTCTACTCTGATTCTAATTGTATTGTCATCAAGAAATTTGAAATGTTTTAGGCACTGATTAGCCATTTAGCAGTAAAATAAAAATGTTCTTTAGCAAGATGAATATTAATTAATTCCCTAAATTTGACAAGCATTAAATAAGATTGATCCATTGTTTATATACAAGAGTGTGTAATACTGATATATTTACGAACAAAGCTATAATACATTTAAATCCGGCACATTGAGGTGTTATATTTTCTTTTGTAACATATGCTCCTTAAGCCATGCATATGTAAATCAGATTCGTTTTACATTTTATTATATTTAAATTCTCGTGTCAACTAACCGCTCAAAATTGACTGCTCTCTGTGTATTTTTATTTCTTCAGGATGTTTAGTTCTCATTTCAATAAATGCTTTTGTTTACTATTATAGAATGTAACGTATTATTTTGTCCATCCATTAACATTTAAATTGTTTTTTTCCATAATCTCATTACCATTTAAGATTTTTTTTCTTCTACTACATTTATATATACCTATAACGGTAATAATGTTGTATTGACGATTGTTCTGCCTTTACCTTTATATTATTCCGTCTTTTTGCACACTTAAATTGTGCTACGTCGAAGGAAACACATAATTGCAAATTAGAAGAAACATCCTCTTTTAAGAGAGATTTTAAAACCAATAGTAGGCACAAACGTGCGTAATTCTATATAATTATGTGATTAAATTTAAATGAAAATTTATACGATGACAAAAGATTTATTTGGAGTTGATTTAATTTACACATAAAACAAGTAGACACACCAACATAATATGTTTACTATAAAAATACGTACTATTATTTCTTCTACACTTTACTATTTTATAACTGTACATAATTAATCATTATAATATCAATAATTTTATATATTGAAGTATTTATTAATTCTCGTTGTTTCTATATACGTTTACAAGCATCTTTCAACAAAAACATCAACAACACAATCTAACAACTGTTAGCAATTGATATAATGATTATGATAGCGTATCTGTCGTTTTATAATTTAAATTTCACTTGTACACTGTCTGTAGGATGATTCTTAAATCAGTAATATGGAAATGTACATATACATACATTCATAGGTATAAATAGAAATTAAATATATATTTTCTATTTGTCTATAAACTCATGGATTTTATAATGAATTAATCTGTTGACAATGTTGAATGTAAATAATTGATTAAAAATTGGTAAAATCATGATTCGTGGTGAATAGTGCATAAGTTATAATGTAAAATTTATGTTAAATATAAATTACCTTATAATTTGCCTTATGGGCAACAGTCTTTACAATTGTCATTAAATAATTCCGATCAAACAATGTTTATTTAACGTACAGGCGATTACAGCAAATTATTATTCTCTTAAAAAGGAATTGTTAACAAAATTGATTAGAAATAAATGTATAGGGGAAATTATTGGAAGAATACTACCGCCAGCTAATTATCGAAGACTTTCGAAGTTTCGAATGTGAAATTTTTCCACAAGCTAGAAAATTTTTTGGCAGAAAAAATATTATAACTAATGCTTTGGAAACTAATTAATGGTGTATGGAAAGAGAATTTTTTTCTAAAAAAACCAGAGTAGTTAGTTTAATAATGACAACTAAAATACCATATCAGAAATAAGAAATAAAAGTTGTACTTCTTGCGAGACCACAACATTAATCTTATTTGATTCGATTTTGGTCCGTTAATGATCCAAATTACTGCATTTCTTCCCTGAAAAACCACAGTCTGAGGCCTTAAATATCTCAAAAAGCAAAAGAGACTGTTTTTTGTGACACCGAGACAAACTATATTACCAACTAGTATTATTAACTGTCATTTAACACTTATTCAATATTTAATTGAATGCGTTTTTATACTTCTGTTATCTTAGTGGAAGAAAAACTTTCTTTCAGGACTGCTCCCACCAATAATTAATTGAATTATATTATCTTTTAACTGTCATTCCGTAGCCTCCAGGTCGCCACACTTGATATGTTTTCATTTCACAACATAGTCTTCGGTGCGTTTGTTTGTCTTTTTCACGTTATTATTGATGCTGTTCCAAAATTGCTTGTGTGTGTTCCGTTCAAGGGAAAGTTATCGGCACTTTTTGGGCCCATTTCACAAGACAATGTTTTAGTTCATTGTTAATGATTTGGCGAAACAAGCTGTCTAGGCGGCGTTCGATTCGAATTCATTCATTAATTGTTCAAATCTAGGTCATCAACAACAGAAATTACAGTTAAAATAAGATCATTAATTTTGTAATGAATGTGCATGGGTGTCTAAGCCGCCATCAATTCCAATACCACAAACGCATATTTTAATAAACGTTTGTAATAACAAATTGTACTTTATTGTGGCGGGCTTCGTGTGTTTGTTTTTCAAACACAAAAGAATGTCTTTAGCAAGTGAACAAGACGAAAGATTTTCAAACTAAGCTCAAGCTAACACTATAGCGTGGGTGGCCGTGATCTAAGTAAAATTTTTTTGTCGATTCACATTAATGTTTGATTTCTCATAGTTGACCCCGTTCGAGATGGAGAGTTTTGCAATAATCGCCATCCAGCGTGCATTATATTAGACTTTGTCAGCCAAAGGCTAGTTTGATGGATATATTGTTCTTTAAAGACAAAACGATATTATTGTAGTACCTTATATATATATATATCAGTACGTTGCAAGAGTATTGTTTGATTGTCCCCAAAAAAAATAATAAATTATCAACAATTTACATTGTCAGGTTTTAGTCAAAATTCAATTTATTGTTGAGGTCAAAAGAACAATTTGGTGCAATGAGTAAAGAGTATAGCTACAGTGTTTTTTATTTGTTTTATTTTGAATGTTATCCTTGAATGAAGCGAATTACTAAAATCACAGCCCCGTATAAATTTTAATGTTTTTCACCAACTGGCAATCTGTCATGGATATATTTTATTATTTCGTTACTTTGGGTATTAAAGTTAATTCAGTGTACAAAGTACGAGTTGTGCAATGGAATTAAACAAAAGGATGGAGCGGTGAATATATGCAGAAAAAACATGCCACAGATAAATTAATATTAATGCCTCTTTTATTTTAATTTTCCAGCAAAACAAAAAGTGTTCACGTTTGTCGGAAAGAAAAGAGACTCGGTGCTGGATAATGAATTCATTTGGAAATCCACTGATCCGCTCCATTTTTCGGTGGAAAAAGCGAATAATGAAATTCTTGCAACTGGATTGAGAAAAAGAAGATGCATAATATTGCTGCTACTGTGTGTCTTATGGATGGTGGTTATACTGTGTAACTATTAACTTTTTGCTCAATGCGAAAATTCACAGTTAGCTCCACTTTAGTTATTTCTTGTGCACATTTATTAAAATAGATTTTTCAACTCCTAATCATTATCCACTAGGTACACTTTCGTCTTCCGTTTGTTTTTCATATGTTTGATTTAATGTGACCTCGATTTTTGGCAAAAAAAAACTTTTAAGGTTATTACATCACAAATTCCAAAGACAGGCATTTTAATCCAAAGTAAAATAATTATTTACAGCATTCAGTTTGACCGAAAACTAAAAAATAAACTGTAGAATTTTTAAATTGTATTTATTATTGGGCACACCATTAAGTTGGATTTTCAGAGATGCAATTAATTTAGGCTTAATGGAATTTTTATATGCGATCCTTGATGCTAAATGCTTATAATAATAAATGTTTTTCAACTTTTGTACAAGTTGTCGCTTTTTATTTTGCGCAAATGACAAGACTGCTAATACACAAGGTATTTAAATAGTACTTTTAAGAGAAAACAACAGTTACATCTGTATTATAACGTATTTAGGATACTTTAAATATAAATTATGCACAAACTTTTTTTGTATCTCTTGTTTTTTGCAAAAAAAAATACGTAACACAATTCGGAGGATATAAAATTGGAGAATCCCAAATTAGATTTCAAAGTGTGTCGCATCAGCTATATAATGCACAAAAAAAAAGTGTAAAAAAAGGAGAAGAAACTATGCACACAAGTTTTTGTGAATTTGACAGGTGAATTTTATTTGATGAATAATTAATGACCACGCAGTTTTCGACTAATATAGAAACTGAAAACTATTAAGGAGTCAGTAGATAGATAGATAAGCTGTTTCTAAGATGTAAAATCAATTTAATTTATGAACACATTTATTAGCACCTGTAATCTAGGTCAATATTTGATCAACAAGATCATCTCTATGCATTTCTGTTTAGAACTGTAAAAAACAAGTTTTTGAAAAGTTTCTCAACACAACTTAGCATTGTCTTCACAGTAGTAATTATATAGTATATGATGATATTTTATGAAAAAAATATCCGAGAGTTTTGCAATCATCGGTGTATGTGTGTTGTAGGCGAGATATAGTCTATTGTTATAGGAATATAATAGCATCTTACTAGCACTTGTTTAGGATCCATCTAATACAGCTATATCTTAGATCAAAGTAGTTTACCTTGGATGAAAGAATTTTTTTCTTCTTTTTTATTTTCTGCTTCGTTAACCGAAGCAGATTTTCTCGTAAATACATACGAATACAAAATTTATTATAAATCTATTGATCAGGTAATTAAGTTATATCAAAGATTATGCAACGTGCGAGTCCGTTTTAATGGCCACACAGTTTTATCACAGACATATAAATTTTCTATACACTTAGGTATACATTTATATATAAAATTTTTATCAATCACTCCATAATATGAAATATATAATAATTACAAAATAATGTCGTTTTTGTGTGCTGTACCATAAATACATATCGTTACAATTAGTATTATATTTAACTGTGCCTGGTTAGCTTTCTTTTGGCTTAGTTTTTCTCATTATTAATTAGTTCAATTGTATTACATAAGCGCACAGATTAATGGTTTTATTTGTAATTAATGTAAACGTGATTTCGAATAAGAATTGTATTTTAACCAAATATAGGAATGTCAGTGACCGCTAATTTATTTGTTATTCGTTGCAATTTAAACTTTTTATATTTATCATTTATTTTTTCTTCTTAATTTATATTTTATTTATAGAAGTGGCTATTAATTGATGTGTTTGCGTAAAAACATGGAATGTTGAAACGAAAATATTAAGCGCTATATAATTCTGTAACTTTCTTGAACAGGATTAGCGTTCTTTCATTAATGTGATTAGTTGAAATTAAACCAGCAAATTCATAATGCACACACCAATGTAGTTTACAATCGGTAAATCGCATATTTTTTACCATCATCGCAATTAAACAGTTATAAAGTGATTTCATCGAAGTAAGCATACTTATTCAAAATAATTACATTTGTATGGTGGAGGAAATTATTATAAGAAATCATTTCTTGGAAATATAATATCAATGATTCCACCATTATAATACCTATATAATAGGAAAAATTTACCAACATCTTTACTGTTTCATTTCTTAGTTGTATATAAGAAAATTCCTTTAAAGCCAATACATAAAAATGATTGTATCAATCAATCGCAATCGAAGGGCAAATAAATAATGAATCAACAATTGTAAATAATTCGATTATGAGCTGCTTAACAATTATGTTACACGTTATAGAAAAAGTCGAAGTCGACGTGCAGCTATTTTAATTTTTAATTTTAGACAATTTTCAAGGTACATGCAGAAAAATCGTAACACTTATTTTCTGCAAAGAGTGAAAATGATTGAAACCCACTATAGATACACAACTATAATTACAAATCGCAGATTGCATTACTGACATATAGCGGACACTTTCTAGCAGGAAATTATCCCAATTTTATAATAATTTGAATTCTTTTTTTTTTGTCGTTGTAACAACGAAATTGCTTGCATTTATCTGTTGTTCTTGAAGTAGCTATGCGGAGATGGTATTGGTGTACTTACTCAATTATGTATTGCAATTAATTACGCTTTTTGCTCATTTTTCAAAACTTCCACATACACCGTAATTGACGGATTGAAGTATTTTCAATATGTGGGCCTATTTAAGACTACTTCTACAAACATCTAACGTCATAGATCTCCGCCTTCGCCATTAGTTAAAGTGTTAATATAAAGGCTTTCGTGAGTCGACCCCAGGATAAAATACCTTGCCGGAGGTTACCGTGTTAGTATGTGCAAGTATTAATTATATAGATATATTTACGTTTTCCGTAAATATCGACAACTCATATATCTAGTCAGGTGAAATTCTGATGCAAATTACCCGTGTGTTTACCGTTTAAAGCTCGTTTGAATAATTATTATCGGATAATACCTACAACGAGATATATATGAGTACAATTCTTTGAAGGTAAAGAGATTATGTTCCAATATGTTACCAATAATTGATATTAAGTTTTTTTCGCTCAACTGTATCTTGGAATTCGAAAAAATTTCACAAACTATAGTATAATACCTAATTATAAGTTTCTTACTAATTTGTGAACCAATTTTTCGTGTTGGATAGTTTCGTGATCAGAATCGAAGGTTATTTCAAAATGTTTTTAATTTGTTTTACTGTTTTATAGTGCAATTAAGGTTTTGTAAACAACAGGCAAAGAAAAGTAGTTGGTTATGCATTTATACACATATAGAGGTACATAAAAAAAATATATGAAGTTAAACCAACGCCTTTTACGGTTTATATTATGTGAGAACAGTTTTGGTGCACTTTTTAAGGAGAAATAAGTTGTTGGATTCTAATAACTTCCTTTTGGCGTTCACGAAATAGACGACCTTCTTGTTAAAATTCGATAAGGTGTTTAAATTTCAAAGAGCTTTTTTTATTAAAATGTAATAGGTTGTGATATTCCACTTACAAAATAGATGTTAATAAGAAATAAATCAGTTTTGTAGCAAATTGTGAAATAAAACACATCGATGGGAAAATCAAGGGAGGACGTTTATTACTCACGATGTTTCTAGTAATAAAATCGCTAGTAAAACAATGTTTCAACTAGCGTGCTGCATGTCTCATGTGGCATTATTGCCATAAAGGTAACACCAACACCTACAATAAAAAAGTGTTGTTTCCTGTTTGATGTCTTACAAAAAGATGTAGAATTTGCTATGTAAATTGCAGTAAATTACAGTTCCACATAAAAGTCTCTGATATGTTATGAATTTGTCCTTGCAGAGTTGTAAATTTTAATGTAATAAGTTAAGAATATCTGCTTAATAGCTTAGTGATTATAGAACAAAATTAAAAACTAGAGGTGTCTTGCTTTATGAATTATTAAGTAGAAATAAATAAGGCTTGTTGTTAATGAATAATAATCAGAAGGTGTGCCATTGGAGACGTCTTTCCTAATTAATTACATTAAAAACTTCAAAAATACTTGTAAATTATACGAAGTATTATTGTGTGAATTTCTTGGGAAACAGGTTATAATTTTTTTTAGCAAATTTATGATAAAGAGGAGTCTTAAAAGGACTACTGGCATTTAGAGAAAAGTGCAAAATATTCTTATAATTTGCACGTACACGATAATTTGTTTGTTTGTGGAAAAATGCAATGTCTCATCACTTTCCTCACAAATGAATTAATAAGTAAGTAGGTATACCTGTACGTTTTGTGTTCTCCATACCTTTAATTCCCATAAAATAACAATTTGCACACGTAGAATCGTGTAATTTGAAATTAATTAATTAAAAGAGATAATTAATACTGCACAAAAAAGTCAAATCAAAGCAAAGTATGAATGCATTACACAACAACTGGATTGAAATTGGTATAATTATCTCATTATAATTTAGAAATTATTTTACTTATTTTAGTTTTATTGTAAATTAATTTACAATAATCAAAACACTTTCTAAACGCAAATTACAACTGAATAATACAAACACACTGGTATAAGAGATAAAATACAAATAGGTACATATACACACACTCAACGAAGTAACAATTTTTTTTCTGTTATTATTTATCTTTTGGTCGTTTTTCAAGTATATAAAACCTGTATATTCAATGCAATTATAAGAACAAATGATCTATTTTCCAACATAAAATAGCATTTGAATTATTAAACATAATGCACCATGTTTGTCGAATTAAATTGCAATTATATATATTAAATTGCATTTAAATTATTAGTTATGTATGTTTGCCAAGTATACTTTGTAACATTGTAAATAAATTGTGGCACTTTCGACTATTAGCAGGTACATTACAGGTGGAAAAATGCAAATCAACGTCCACACACACAAACATAACAACACTTTATCCAGTGAACCGTTTATAATGCACCTAATCTTTATTTATTGTCTTTCAATTTTCTGATTTATGATTGTATACGATGATTAGTCAATAATAAATGCACCACACGTTTCAAATATTTCGACAACTAAATTACCACCTCCTGATGCGAATCCATCATATTTAATGTAGCTGCATACAAATATAAGACATGAATAAAGAAAGAAATGTACATGACTTTATAATATTTGATGTATTGTAATAACAAAGGGATGGGCCTTTACATATTTACTTGTTGTGTACATTTACATAAAGTACTTAATAAATTCCCGCTGGCCGTACGGTAATCTATAATCTACGAACCATAACGACAGTGGTCAAGAATAATCTCATTTTTTGTGTACCAACTCTACAACAGTTTCTGTTATTACTTATTGTATTGAAGGGAAATGAATGAGCAGGTGCATTTTTCCATAATAGTTATTATATCGTCCTACTCTTGTCAATAGTTAATTCATATTGTTTACACTCAATAATGCCACGCCTATTCATTTATCATATATGCAGCCAGGAACTGTTTCGATAGCTGTATGTTTCCATCTTAGAATAAATCGTTTCTTATGTATATAGTATTTATTTTCTTTAAAGATTTTTCCAAAAGTGAAAGATACGTCTCAATTATTGATAGGATAGAAATGTAGGTACTATAAGCCAGTCGATAAATATTTTACATTAAATGGATATTTATTGATGCTAGAGAAGTAGAGATATACATTAGCCAGCGACTCTGGCTTGCGACCTTTTTTTCTTTTCTGCATTCATAATTTAAATTTCATTAAAACATACGTTAGATATCTATTCGTATATCGTTTATGTAATAAAAAAATAAATAAATAAAAACTGGACGTAATGCATGGTTGTACATATCTACTACAAGTTAATTAACTGCTTTATGAACTTGTCATTAGAATAAGACATGTTCAAATTTCTGAAAACTTCAGGTAAACAAGTTTACTATCAGAATTTATGTTTCATTGAAATGTCAGTGTTTTGAGACATAGTTATATAGTTTAAAAACTTTTCCGTTTTCATGCACATCGCGTCTGAATAATCATTTTTGCACAGAGTGTAAAAAGTCAACACAAACTTGGCACTGGCAGCATTTATTGGCATTTTGAAATCTTAAGTGGTCGTTACAGCTAACAAGCAATACTTATTTTCTAACAAATTAATTTTGAATATTACTTGGTTCAACATTTAATATAATCATATCATAGTAATTTGGTCCAGTTGAAAAATGTAGAATGCACAATAAACATCTCCTTTTATCCAATAAATGTTTATTATTTTAACATATTATACCTTATTATAATTGTGAAAAAGCCATAATATAAGTAATATAATTATTAATGTTTGAATTTAAATAGTTTCATAACAATATTTAAATAAACTCCACTTGTATATTAGTTTGCTGGAGGGCAGTTAAACAGTAGGCAAAGAGAAAAGCAGTATTTAGAATAGTTGGGAAACGAGCTAATGGTCACGACCTGTACTAAGATGTGTACAAGTATTGCCCCCCAATGGGCCTTCGCTTTTCCCTCTGCCAGCAATAATATTGACCAACTGACCATGCGGAACACAACAAAGTCAGAACAAGTGATAAATGTTTCTTAAATTATCTCAGTTATTGCATTTTAATTTTTCTTAACTCAATATTAAATGATAATACTGACCGATGATTGATTGGCACTGGTGCTAAAGTTTAAACTGTACTACATTTCAAATGGATGTCAGATTTATCGTGGAGATGATGCCATTCAGTACTATAATGGTTAGAAATTAAATTATACACAGACAAACTTTTTTATTATTGGTCATGCATCGAGTTCTGAAGAGTAAAATGGAAAGTGGTACAGTACTATAGCAGTAAGTTGCTTTTTTGCTCGTTGTCATCTAATTACGCGCCTTGAAAAGCTGTATATTTATATCAAGAGAGAAAAAAGCAGCAGGAAAAACTGATTACTCCATTCTCTCGCTCATTTAGATGGAAATTGAATAGCTTAAGGAATAGAAGAAAAATTCTTTTTCCTATAGGATTACCTCTTTAAGAAGTTACTCATTGTCAAATGTAGTGTTAGATAATTAGTCAAATGATCAGTTAAATTTATCAACTTCAAAACTGAAAGGGCCTTTAAGGCTTTAGATCCTATTGAAGTTAAACACTTATTCTGTCAGTTAAGAGCCAGGGAGTGAATGGTCATCGGAAAATTCCTACTCAGAACCCGCAGCACACTCAATCCTGACATTATTTTTTCGCCTAGATATAAAATACGCCGGATCCTTTATCTAGGTTTATGACGTTGTCTTGATTTATACACACTATGTCTGCGGGCATTTTCCTTATATTATTACATATGCTCCTTTTCGCTGTCCACTCAACACACATATTGAACTTGCCTTCGAACATATACGCACCCACAAAAGGTTTTTATGATGAAATTTATATATATTGTGTAGGTACACAATGCACTTTTCCAATACGATTTTCTATGATGTTTTTGTGTTTATATAGAGATAACTTTTGCGATTACAATGTGCCACAAGATATTGGAATTGTACACTTGTTATAGGTAATAGTCAAGCTGCACCTGCTTAAGTAGAATTTTATTTTGTACCCTGTTGCATTTTCTTCATTGTTATAGATTACATATGCTTATATGATATTTTATAATTGAATGTTGTAAATAAAGCTCTTGAAATGATCTAAACATGATATTAACGGCTGTATAATTATAGATGTAAGTACTTGTATGATATTGATGCTCTCTTCTGCTTGTTGTGTGGTAAGAGTGCAGTCTCTTAACACTTTTAATATTATACGTAGTGATTTACAAAAAAGGACTATTATTAGTCTAACTGCAAATCGGTTGAATAGTAAAGCAACTGCTTATTAGGAAGCAACAAAATTTTTACGGGAGATTTATTGAATTCATTGCGTAATAGAGACAATTTTGTATATCATATATGTTAAAATTTGGTTTCCGTGTGATTAATGGCCGAAAGCGAACATTTTTTTATAAACTAGTCTCACTGAAATTTTGGCGGTTATAGCGACAGAAAAAAGTTTAGTAAAAGTTATAGGCTTATTAGAGATTAATTTATGTTTATGCACAACTTTTTATAATATTTTTTTATCATTTTATAATGAAACTTTCTAAATGAAGTACCGTTTTATATTTGAAAATTGTACACTAGTATAATACTTTAAATTGATTTTCCGTATTTTGTAGGTAATAGATTTTACAACTAGTATAGGTTTGTTAATTTTTTTTAAAACGTACATAACTTAAATCATTTTCTGTATAAATTGCAAATGTAATTAAGTTTTAATTGAATTAAGGATCATTTAGTTTTTCACGTTCGACGATTATTATTACAGTTAATTATAAATTTCTTACCTTAGGTCGTAGATGAGGAAATTTTTAATCAGCCCATGGTAGTAGGTACCTAAAAACAAGGGAAATATTGCGTTAATGAATTTATTTTGCAAATATATTATATTAAATAAATACTGTGAGAATTTTTATCCAAGGAAAACCAGCCATTATATGTTATAAATATATGTATATATAAACAAATCAAGCAATCTTTAAAAAGCCCATAAATTTTTTAAAAATCCTTTTCAATAATGACTCTATGCGTGGAATAAACAAGACTGTTATTAAATTTCAAGTCCATTAACGAAATGACAAATTCCTATTAAAAAAGTTAAAATTTTATGATGAATTGATGTAATTCATGGTTTTTGAAAAAAATGTATACACATTAAGGTCAAGACTTCCGTAAACTTTTTTTTTCAATTATTTAAGTTTTAAATACAATTATGACGCCCATGTTTTTATGAAAAATTAATGAGATGTCCAGCACTACATCAAGTGTATGTGTACATACATCAGAAAAAGTAAGAAAACCAACTCAAATGGCGTGGAATAATAATACACTATGAATACCGTAGGCGATAGGTGAAAGTTATGATGATCTCTTTTGATTTGGTAAAGTTGTGTGTGTACCAGTGGCGGGTGTTTAGAAAATTGTTATTTATTGAGTGCAATACACAGGTAAGTAATAATGATTAATCATGTTTATGTTTAATAAACGTGAACAAATTTTTAATTACTCATAAAATTTCTATTTCTTTTGGTATATTAGGTTTTTATATTTAATGTATTAGGGTTAGGGTTTATGAATATAGATAAGAAGTTTCTCAAAAAGAATTTGTAATTTGCAATCATTTTGAGATAAAACAATTACCTTTTGATCACCCATCATACCTACAGACATATACCAACACTTAAGCCATTGGTTTTAAGTTTTCTAACAATAAAAGTTTTAATTTCCAGTAATATTAACAAACGTAAAAAGTTATGAAGATTCCATTGTTTATTCGAAATGCAGAATTTTAATGCCATATTATTATAAATAAGAATATTTAGAAGGTACCAAGAAGTTTTTGTCTTTTAATGTTTTTTTACAATCACTTCTATAGTTTCAGTCAATTTACGACTTCACATAGGTATAGGATTTCATTTAACACAGCAATAATAAACCAAATTGTGTTTTTCAATTAGATTTTAAGCAGCACATAAAATAGAGCCCAGTCATCAACATTTTTGTCACGAATTAAATTTCTATTATATTTTGTTATCTTATTCCACTTTCTGTCCTGATTTCAAATAACTCGGTTTTTTGACAATGTCCAATTTTCACGCTAAAATTCTTTTTGAACGGGTTGAATCATACGAGTATAGGTATTTGCCATCTTTATGCAAATTACCCATTAAACGCATAAATATGACCGTTATTTCCAAACAAATAACAATAAGTTGCTGCATTTAAAATTAATCACTTGCATCCTCTTAGTGCGATAACAACAAATTTCTAGTAGACTTTTTGAGTTTTAATTAGCCACGACTGGAATTACTTAATGCATATTGGATTTTGATTAGAAAACCAATTTCCTGTGGCCTTTATTAAATTGTTTCACAAAATCTCGTCTACATGTGTCGTAAAGTTAGCAATAATAATGGACCCTAAAATTGGGAAATTAAATTTTAATTTGCAAGTTGATCTATTGTAATAAACTAAAATGTATTTTCGTAATCTTCACTCAATTAAATTGAAACATTGTAGTTAAATAACTCAGTTGTATAAAAAATGTAGTGTATAACAGAATATTGTACGCACATTTAGCCTAGTAACTATAATAAATTATAATGAATATGTATATTAATAAAAGTAAAATTTATTTTAATTTAGAGCTGGAGGCTACTCACTCCATTTCTAATATGAAATGAATTACTTGCACTATTATTTTCAGTCTCTAGTTTTACATGATACTTCTGTTACAGACGTTACACTTTGTGTATGTAATTTGTTGTTAATTAATTATATATGCGTTATTAGGTAAGAGCCAAGATCAAAGCGGCGGAGAGTATATTTTTATCCTTAAGTATAGGTTTAGTTGACGAAGACAATGTTAGAAATGCCTCTCAGCTACTGTGGTAATAGTAATTAATTTAATGAATTTTTAACTAATTTAATAATTGTGGTGAAAATTCATGAGGGAGGAAAAAGAAGCAAGTGTGACTATTAAAAAAGCACCTTAACAAAAAACACACACACATTTTGCTTTCTATTTTATGTATGTAGAAGTAGTTCAATGAATGCGGGTCATTTATTTTGCATCTTCTACACATAAATGAAACTCTCGCTTATTCAAAATTCTTCAAGGTGCTGTTTATGACTTTGGATGTTTCTGCAAATACATTAAAATTAGCAAGAATTTAATAGATACATACTTCCATGTAATCTGAATAGTTTGCATTTAAATCTTTCATTAAACATGCAAGTGTCGTTTCATGAATCGAATAAAATAACAATTAAAGATTTTTGGTTTTTATAAAACTATAATTAAATTTTATCACTTAATTGGTATTCGGAACATTTAGAGGGTCTCTCAAAAAAGAGATTCTTGCTCAGCGATGTCAAATTTTACGACCACGGAAAACCATATTGGAAGGCCGTTTGGTAATTTTGGCTTTTATTTGTAATGAACAATTAAAATTCAACCCAATTTTTTTTTAGTGTTAACTACATATAGTAATTTATTACACGACGACAGCTATTATAGAATATATGTTTTTTTCCGGACTATCAAAATTTAGTGTTGCAGGGCTTGGCAAATAAATATAGCACTCAAAAACTTGTCCAAGGTGAAATTAAAAAATAATAATTATTGTTTAATTACAAACTGTTAACGAATTCTCTTACTAAAATTATTTATGTTTTAATTACAAGCACTTCTTTCATTAGGTGCTTTAAAACATTCGTCAATTTTTAAGATTTATGCCTGGGAAAAAGAGTTGTCCGATACTTTTCGCAAAAATTTATTTACATAGAGGATTTCTATTTTAATGCTATTCATAAAATCTTATTAATAATACTGCAGATATAAATTTTGTGTATATTAATTAAATGTGATTATCGTAACGTCATCAATTACAACTATTTAATATTCTGGGATATGCTTGGTGTGTTAGGTAATAAAAAACGTTTCTAAAAGTCCAAAACATCATGTATTATTCAACATTCCTAACCTAGGCTATCACAAAATATTTTGATGCTCCCATGATAATAATTTTCTATAGCGGAAAATAATTGGAAATTATAGGATCAATTTTATTAAATTTCACCTCTCGCTTCTATATAAACATTAGCTGACTTAAATTACAAATTATTTTAAGTATGAGAAATCTGAAACGGCACACACAGCAAAGTAATTTATTCAGTGAAGTATTAATTAAAAAATTATACACAAAAGTTAAGGCTGTAATTAAATTTATTGAAGTGCACATCAATAAAACTTGTTGGAACCGAAAACACAATTTAATAATTCTAATATATTTACACACATGTGCTAAGACTGTGCTACCAGTTTTTATTTTTTTATATAAACACTTTAATTCCTATGCTGATTTTTATTATTCTACTTGTGTAAACTGCCGATTTCTTTTATATATTATATGCACATATACCTTTTAATGCATATTTTATTTCAGTAATTACAATAAACAGGAAATACAGTTGCATTGCATTACAACTGCCTCATAAGGACAATATTTCAACGGCCGTGCTGCGAGCACTTAACCATTTTAGTGTTATCCTATATGTTTGTACGAGTAGATACGCAGTACGAGTAGATACGCATTATTGAGAAACATTTATACTTGTATTTATTTCACGCTGACTTAATGCCGCTTTTGCATACAATGACACAGCAATTAAAATATTTATGAATTTTAGGCACACTTTTATGCCATTCTCATGTCTGTACGTATGCGTACAATTAAATTTTACGACCTTTGTTTTAATTGTAATTGAGTGGAAAACTGGTTTATGTTATTGTTTCGTTGATCTGATTTGGCTGGTGCTGTGGGCACGATAACAGTGTGGATCTTTTGTTTTCAAGTCCACATATAATTTACGTTCTTTATTTTAACAGTTAGGGCTCTTTACGACTTTTAAATAAGTATTACGCAAATTAAACGATTTTATGTTATCTCATGTACAACATATATAAACTTAGATGTGGGTATGAAAGGTTCTTAAAACCAAATCAGATAGCTGGAACTGATCTTCTCAAGTGTGGATGAACGTAAGTAAGCAACAGTAAATTGAAGTGTCTTGTTTTATTGTCACTTGTATAGAGCATTTTTATCGGAGGACCGTCGATAAAAATAATATTAATATTGTTTTATTTGCCAACAGGCACAATTGCCCCATTTGCAAGCAAATTACATATGTAAAGCGAAATGAAAAATGTGCTTCTTTGCTCATAAGACTTTAAGGTATAAGTTATTTTGTACAAAGACCGACCAGCAGCAGTGTGCTGCACAAGGATACAAGGTATTATTTCGGGAAATTAACCGTTTCGTTTTGAATACTTAAAAAAAACAGACACATTCTTGGATTTGTATGAAATGTAAAAGATATGCATTATTTCAGATCGTGTATGTAAACAAGAAAAGATTTTAAAGATTATTTATCTTAAAAGGAATATAATATATTATTAGTAGTTATCTAAAAAAACCACTGATGCATACAGGAGAATCTCAGTTATACACATTGTACTGGAGAATTAGAGCATACACTCTCATGTCCATTGAGAGTATGGAAGAATTTACAGATACTTACAATTTTCCATAGGAAAAAATCAAACAAAACGAGGAACTCGTTTCACTTGAATTGTGAATTTTGTTCATACTTTATTTGACCCTAATGAATAATCACAAATAAATAATTGGAATGATTACGAAAATTATCATCAGTACAGGAATAAATTGCTGCTGTTGTGCTGTTGGAAGGAATGTTTGCGGTGAACGATAAACATGCAAAAACTACGAGGTGTTTGATAAAAATGAAAACGAAAAACACTTAGAGCAAATCATGACCTTAACAACAAAACGGTTATAATATTGTTTCCGCTTCATTTAGCTACCAACTTCCGGATGAATTGTCAACACAAGAGTTTACACACCAGCGTGAGAACATAGGACAGATGACTAACACTAACTCGACCAAGCCAAGGACGTCTGTGATTTATGACTGTCTTTCCTCAAACCGCACACATGCATACAAAAGCATTACCACAAACACTATTATTCATATAATACTTCTTATTTTACGAATAAACTTAATGGTAGACTTTACTTTATTTTATCAGTTATTAATTTTCGGAACGGCTTTTTTGTAAATTGAGATAATATGTCAAATGTCACCCAATTCTTTTTTATGTACATATGTATATAATTTAAGCATATATGAGGAGTCCTCTTTATATGTTTACTTTTATTTGGCCATTGGCCATGCTTAAATCATTATATATTTCCTTTTTAATGCGTGGCCGGTACCTTTTAGGTATTATCAGATGCATTAATGTGTAATTAATAAATGTACAAGTAAAATATAAAGTTATGAGTAGTTGATGGTCTGATGAGGCCACACACTGTAACATTCTGATTGTAAAAAAATCGAATGTAGGGCACTGCAGCACTTTGTAAATCATATTGGGGATTAATTTACGAATATAGTCAGGTGCAATGACTAAAAACCGCATCATCATTTTCAATGTATGATTTTACACACCAAACTTATATCCACCATAATCTAAAAAAGCCATAATTACATGTCTCTTTGTTAATGATGATTACTGTGAGTAATTAAGTTAATTACATGACGTCTAATGCCGATTTAATTCATGAAATTCTTTACAGATAGAGAATTTTATTTGAATACACACAATATCTAAGTATTTTTACATTCCCGACAGCAAATTTATTGTAATTAGACTTTTAACACTGCCCACACGATAATTGGTTATCTAATTTAATAATTCCCTCTAATTTGTGCTATAATTATAGTCAATAATTACTTTTTCTTGGTTTATATGCATGCGGGTCTGGTAAAAATTGCTAATTTCTTCTATAATCATAATTTTGCATTCAGGCTCTTTCTATGACCAGTTTGTATCTATATGAGATGTAGATGCTGTATGTGTTGTATGCAATAGCTATTGAGTGTAAAATTAATGAACGGTCAAACAAACGACATGATTTTGCTTATGGGCAAAATGATTTAAACATTTTCATCGCAGCAGGTTGCAAACATTTAGAAATAGATATCACACTATCACACTAATCTAAATAACTTTATTTTCAATTAGTGTCAAATATTGCGAATAAATATTTTTCTTTCTGTAGATGAAAATCGTGAGCATCACAGTTTGGGAGTGTGGTTTTAGATTCGCGTGCTATACTTTGGTTAAAATTAATCTTAATAAGTAAACAGAGCCTACAGATTTTTAATTAGTGGAATATCTTAAAAAAGGCTGGCGGGCCACTTCTTGACAGCAAATGCAACTAATTTACATATTTATTTATCTTCTTTTTTTAGATTAGAAATTTTCTCCTGATAGATTCATGTCACGTTAATTAAATTTATTTATTTCTGCGTTTTTTCCGGCTATTTTATAACCAAGCGCCAACGTCATAGAAAATTTATCATATTCCACAGTGTGTAAACTATGTCCTTGATTTCAATTTAAAATTTCTTCTCGAAAAATTGTTCTTCAACACGGTAAGTATACTAATACCTATGTTGTGCCATCTAACCCAAATTAATACCTACATACACACATGCGATGTCACTTAATTAGAAAAGAAAATACTAAATTGCCATGCCTATTAATCATGGGACAATGGTATTTCATAAAATTTAATTAAAAGGTTGATTGTAAAAAGTTTTATTTACGCATTTGCGAAAATTAATTCCATTGAGCAGTCATCAAGATTTTTAATTAAATATCGCGAAAAAGTCGTATTTAATATCATTTATAAATCTATAAATAATTCTACATTATAATCGTGGACCTAAGGCAGTGAAAATGTGCACAGAATAATCAAGCTGTGTATATTCCGTTGGCAATAGATTTATAAATATTGGAGAGGAAGATGAAACATTTTATGTCCTGTTAAGTGTGATGAAGGTATAAGAAATGGACAATGAATTGTAAAAGTGTGTTATAGAGATGCAGTATCAGTAGCTGGTTTTATGAAAGGACTATCTATATTAAGTGAGTATATTTCAGCTGCAAAACAAAAATGACAAAATTGATAGTATTGGTCATCTCATGAAAAAATCACCATGGCATAAACAACCGATGTATATTTATAATGTACATAAATTATTATTAATGGTGGCTGTGTGGTTGACAAGACATTATTAATACCAAGTAATTAGTGTTGGTGTTTTAATAGTCTTTACTCTTTACGTATTAACCGCTTTTAATAAGAGTTCTATTCTACAGTGATTTAAGATGTACCAGCCGATCTCTATGTGATGCCCTTATGTATATTCTGTATCAATAAAAGTTAAAGTAGAAACACTTGTTGCTATTATTGCAGTAATAAATTCAGGCCGATAGATTAAACTTCATAAAACTATAAACGTACATATACTCTATTTAGAAATGATGGCCATTGGTGGGTACAGTTAGATGTAAAATTATAACCTACCTTTGCCTAAGTTCTTCTCTCAAACATTAACTTTTTTAATTGTTTACCATTCACTATTGGTTTAAGTTCGTAAAGAAGCTATTGTGTACTTTAACATTTCTACTAATACTACCTATATTAAGGAAATAGAAGTATTTCTTCTACTTACCTAACTATGTACAGCAAATGAAAAGAGGTGTAAAATTATAATTATTTCTAAGTTTGAAATTTCTTTATAATTAAAATGGACAATGTCGATTAAAAAATTGAAATTGCAACAGGATAAAAAAATATGCATATGTGTAAGAAGAGATTTCCTTTGATTTCTTATTTATGTATTAGTTTTAAAAGAAAAACTCCAATTAAGATACTTAACGGAAAAACCAGAAATTCACACATTAGCCAATTTTGTAATAATTTAATTGCCAACCAAAAAACTAGGCCTAGGAAATTGTTTTTTGATTTCTAAGCCATATTGCATTGTGTGAGGATTTCACGTGGAAAAAAAATATTAATTACGCTCCCAGTAAATTTATATAAAATTATAATTGAAATAAAATATAAAAATATGGTGCACTTATATAGAAGTCCTCCAGTTCAAGTGTAATCAAGTTTGGTTTATGATTCTGTGAAAATTGGGTCATTTATTTCGATTTTCATTGACAGATGTTGAGAGTTGAAACAATTTTAGGCCTTTTTTTAAAACATACCTACCAACATGGAGTGGCTCTTATTGGACAAGAAAAAAAGTTTTAATCAATTATTTAAGTAATTTTGTAACGAAAGGTATTTAAAATGTGGATCACAGAGTTAATTGTGAAAAAAGTTCTTTAATTAACGTTAAAGCGAGTGCATGCACACATTCAATTACAAAAGTGTTGTTTTTCAATTTTTCTTTAGACTGAAGCAGTTTGTTAAGTCCAATGTCATTAATATTTTTATGTGATATTATTTGTATTTGTTCGCAAAAAAGAATTCATAATTATTTATACCTACTTAATAACATATTGGAGAATTGCGCTTGAAACATGTTCTGAAATTCTTGCCGATTTTTTTGCATAAACGCAAATATTTCACTGAGAGATGATGGCAAAGGAG
This sequence comes from Silvanus unidentatus, assembly GCA_963930825.1. Lineage (NCBI taxonomy): Eukaryota > Metazoa > Arthropoda > Insecta > Coleoptera > Silvanidae > Silvanus > Silvanus unidentatus. The sequence goes on from OZ005758.1 coordinate 6,171,327, forward strand.
GTTTTAGTGTAAAAAGATTTTGCTCCATTGGAGCATAACAAAAGTGACTACGTCATGACATAATCTAGGAATCAGCAATTTCCGCTATAATCATGCATTAAACAATGAACAGAATTTCACTTATTACAATCAAAATTGGATATGTACATATTTAGCATTTTTAACGTTTAGATGATAATTTATGGCTACAAGTATTAAGGTGCGTACGTCTCGACGTGATTGTAGATTGCAATAAATGTATAAATAATTGTAAAATATATATCTACCTAATCTAACTAATGTGTGGAAAAATTTTAATGTCAGAATTATAAATATACGGCAATTGAATTGGAGAAACAGGTGGGTAATAAAAAAAAATGCTTTAACTCAATTATAAAGCTGAAAGGTGTTAGAACGTCCTAAAAATGTTATGTACCTACTCATTTGATTTCAAACTAAATTTCATTAAATTGCTTTCAAAGTGGGCATAAGTATAAATGTACTTAATATCCACATGTGTGTGTGTGATTTAAATAATCGAATAATTTGAAATGTAAAATTCGAATCGTGTCCAATTTTATATAGAAAATTACAGTGATTAATCAAATGTCGGTGTGTATCCAATTTGATACAACAAAGGAATTTTCAGATTTGTTCACAACATCGTATTTTAAGACACGCTTTACCGCAATCTGTTCGATTGTTCGAAATTAAAATGGTTCAATTAAAAATGTTCAATCATTTTGGAAGTTGCACACGCATATTCTGAAACCGTTACAGTTTTATAAGAAATTACTGTTATTAACACTTTCTTATTATAAAATAAAACAAAGACAAAAGCCACTAGCTGTGATACAGAAATGTGCTGAAACGTATTAAAATATATGCAATTTCGGTTGTCTCTTAATAAATCTACATGCACAGTACTTTGCCTGCATGAGTTTCTTTGGAGTACCCACGAAGCTACTGACAGTTTCGGCATTTAAAATTACAAATTCTTCGTAGAAGATGTACACTAAATCATGCTAAAAGAACCATTGAACGTTACTAATTTAGTGCACGAAATTCATTTTCATGATGCAAACAAGTTCGTCTTATGTAAAATTTTTTAAATATATGGTCGACTTTTGGCCCACTGGTCAAAATGGAGATGTTCTTTAAATAACATTGTGTGTGGATCGTAAAACAAGTTTGGCTTCTTATTGAGTGAAAAACTCATAAATATTAATTAACCAATGATTGTGTGAGAGCATAAAATGTATTCTTTATTTAAAACTGAACTTTCGTTAACAAAATAAAGGCATCTGATTAAGATTCAATTTTCAATCGTTGTGAATACATAAATTTTCTGTGTATTAAACATTACGGTGGATTGGATTCTATTACCTACCTATCTGATTACTGACACATTAATATAGAGAATCCTATTAAAATGTATTAATCAGGAACTGTTTCTGTGTGTGACTATATATTATGGATTTTTTTACTCTCAGATATTTAATGAAGATTTAATTTAGAGCATTAAAATCGTACATTAAATGGATGATGGGTTTATCCTTAATGAAATTTAAATCTCATTTCTACTTTTGTAAATTACATGGATATTAGGTATACCTTAAGCAGTTTATTTTTTACTCTAATTTCTAATATAATTAAAGTCCAGCCAGTGCAACAATTTGGATCTTGTTCATTTTTTTAAGTGCTAATGTAATATATTTAAGAAGAAAAGTATAAGAATGATTTATTTACGTTTTTTTAGTACCGGATTGCAACAATGAACACATTTCTTGACCTATTTCAACACCGAAGAATACCTAGTTCCACAGGACACATATAAATAATAATTTACAACTTTTTTACGGCCGTCTTAAATTATTTTATAATCCTTTATGTTAAAATTATTATTATTATTTTAATTTCCATTTATACAGCATAAATTGCTGGATAAAGTATAAGGAACGACCATAAAACAACTACATAATTTATGGTTCTTCCTTCATGGAACCATTATACCAATATTTTCGAAAAGAAAGATGATTAACTACTGTTTTTTAAATTCCCTTTTTTTCTTCTCAGAATTACTTAAAACCAGATCAGAATTTACAAAGTGATTTACGACAAGTTTCACAGATATGAAGGAATATACTGTTGCCACTTATGTACTTTTACAATAATCGTTAAATAGATGCATGTCACTCTGCAAGAAAACTTTTATTGTAACAAATTTCATTTATCTTAATACATATATCATAAAAGAAATAATGCATACGTATACAAAGAACTTTAATACCTTATTTAGTCATTATAGTGGTTTTCTCTCAGTTTCGCATATTTCGTTGTAACGTTGTACAAGAGAAATGTATTTTTATAAGTCATATGAAGTGACCCATGTCCATTTTATCTTTGCCATTATATTTTTTAGCTGATTGTCATTTTATGTTGCGGCAAGAATGTGAAAAACAGCTGCTTAGTGTATTTATTTGCCAATAGCGAAATTTCTATAATTTTATTATTATGTTGAAGGATATAGAAAATTGCATGTATATGTATTATGTATCTGAGTATATAAAATTGCTCGGGAATAAACTAAAATGAACTCAAATTTGAGATCCATATCAGTTTTCGATATGATGTGAAATAATTTACATAAAGTACAATTTAATAATACCTACAAGCTCTTCTAAGATATTCCCAACGAAGAGATTTATCAGACGCAATTTTGTTCAACAAAAATTCAATGCAAGAACAAGGATTTGTCTACTAATGGATTCAGACATGTAGGTAATCGCATCAGTTACCTACATTCTAAAATAAATAATATCTCAGTAGTTTTGTAGACAATTTTCAAACAAACAATAGCAATTATATGGCCATAAAATAAGGCAATAATTATTATTAACACTGTTTTTTTATAAATAGCAATTAAAAGTAATTTTATTTGTTGTATTTAATAACACCAAATACCATGTCTATTCTAATTTCTAATGTCCGGACTCATGCAGGAACGATGTACCTACCTACCTAATTTGCGTTCATAAAGGACAATTTGAATAACAATCTTTTGATTGAAAAAATATATAATTGCGACTAGTAGTGATTTTATAATTGACTCTTTTATATGCCCTTTTCACAATTTAACACCTATGAAAACCTAAAACGGAAGTTAAATGAAAATGTAATGTCAGTGTCAGTCGTATCAACAATTGATTGTTTCTTTTGAAGGTCTGCAATAACAAGAAAAAATGCTTTTAATTGATTTTTTCCAATTATAACTTTATGAGGCTAGCTAAATCGTCCTTATCGTAATATTACATCTTATAATTACTTTTTAAGCACACACTTTTTAAAATACATAATAAGAGGGTTCCATGAAAACACACACAAACATATAATATAATTCGGTTATTAATAAACCAAATTGGTACACTTTTATTGGTTTTCCTGTTGCCAAACACATGTAGATATACAAAAATGTAATTTGTCTTAATGGATTTTGTATAACCAGTATAGAATTTTTTTACCTGCATACTGTTTGCAAATTGATTAATATAAAAAATTAGTTCTGTATTTTTAATTACTCATTTCGAATGTGGTAACTATTAATCAAATTCATATAGGTCAATATTCGAGGAATGTATTACAATTTTTTTATTGAAATTAATCTCCAACTAATCATTGGATAAATCGTTTACAAATCGTTTGGTTAGCTTAACCCAATAATATCAGAAATTATTTACAATCAATTAGCCTTATATTTGTCCACTGACAATACTTTAGATAAAATATTAGTTTTTTTGTAAACATGTTAATAAAAAAATACTGTTAAAATTTGCCATACACAAATATTTAACTTTCATACTCGAGAATTAGTTAAGTGTTGAGTGCAATTTGTTCATGCATGTCATTACAATACCTACTTACAAGAGTACAGTGGCTTCAGGTTTTTCCCCAAATTAAATCAGCAAAATATTTGGTACATTCAACTAGAATTTGTTAAGTAGACTGTGAGGCATTAATAATAATTACTTTAAAAAGTTTATTTTTAATACCGTTTGGAGGAATTTATTATCAAGGTGATCTTTCTTTCGTTTCATTTAATGAATTCTATATTTCTTGTTTATTTCATAAAAGTAGTTCGGAATATTTTATATCCACCCACGAAGAAAATAAGCGTTAATCTAATTCACTAAAAACTTGTTATTGATTGGTTAATTGAGTCGATTTTTAACTTGATTCTTAATTTCTTTCGGCAATAGAGAAATTGAGTTTAATGCGTGCAAGGCTAGGTTTCTTTTAATTGCATATTATAATTGAACAATTCATAGTTGACGCTGTTTCAAGCTGCTAATGGAATGTTTAAATAGATACATATAAACATATATGCACTGTTTCATTATTAAACTATAGGTACACCACTCTAAAATGCACTTTAGTCAAGCGCCTTTGGTGCTTTATTGAATAATTTAAGTGTTTGCCGGAAGAAAATTGACATCTCATACATTATAAAGTCAAATTGTGAAGAACCTATAAATATTTTTACATAAGTGATAGAACAAGAGTAGGTAAGGTGGGCATAATAAAAAAAGTATGACTTGCCAATAACATATGTGTTATAAATAAAGAAGCTTTTTTCTTATTTAACGCTTTGTGTCACGATTGATTAGCATGAAAGATTTTTTTGATAAAATTAATTGTTGTAGTTCGAAATTTCGCCTTCGGCGAATATTTGAAACGATTTTAAAAATATAACAATACCAGTCATATAAGTTGTTTATAAACACACGCATTCTAATAATAGGATCATCTAAATTCTTCAGTTTTATAATTAATATAACAGTTACTCACATCTAATTACGTTTTTCATTAGAAAACACTCACCATCTGAAACAAATAGAGGAAAAAATTAATAGAAATTGTAATACTTTAGTTCCATAATAGAGGACGAATATGATTTTAACAACATTTTAAATAAACGTAAATTGTAAATATATCTGACACCTCTTTAATGAACATCTTTGTATAAGTTTTAATTTCACTTTAGCACCTGATCTGTCGAAATTACAACAATATGACATCTGGCTGGCAGCATTGTACGTTCATCGCATATAGATTCAATTCAAAACAGTAATTGCCATTAGCTACTTTCGATTTTCGTTTGCTACGAATGGGATTTCTTTGATTTATATATAAATTACTTTTTGTAATATAAATACAATTATTTTTCTTAAACATGTGGTGTAATATGTTCATTAGAATAAAAAAAATTGATGACGAAATAAAAACTAAGTGAAATTCCATAGAATAATTATTTATTGGATTCGTTCAATACGTTCGTCGCGATGGGTTCGTCAACAAGCTGTAAGTCACGTGGCACAGGCGATGGCACATTGCGATCTTCTCCTTCAACGACCACACCACCGACTTCATGTTGCTGCTGCAGATAGTCAATAATGTCCATGAGGGAGTCTTGTGATTCTTTCACTAGCACAGGACTCGGTTCTGGCGGCAATAAATCTGGATTAAAATCCGTAATAGAGACTGCCCGCCAAATCGGCACAATGCCTCTTTGCTCTGGCAATTCAGACTCTGTGGCCGCATCGCCCGCACCCACTTCTTTCACACCTAATTCATCCGCACCCACGTAATCGAACGCTGGATCTCGTATATTTACATAGTAACCATGTTGCATGTATTTCGCCTCGAATATAAAGCAGCCCGGACCTTTGGGCAAATTCTTGGTAAATCGTCCGTGATACCGATAGTATGGATAAGTGATAATGCCCCTGCCTTCCATCGCCCCATTCAACCATGTGCCGAAAAACGATACATTTATTGCTTTGTAATTGTAAGTGCCCAAACCGTGCCGTTGACCCTTGTACCAACAACCGTCGTAAGTGTGTCCATTCACATAATAATAAGTACCATGACCATGTTTGTAATCCTTCCTCCATTCACCGATGTATTTACTTGCGTCTGGGTAGATAAAGGTGCCTCGGCCGTGTTTGAGGCCTTTGCGCCAACTGCCAACGTAGCGAGCTCCGTTTTTAAAGCAGTATAACCCTTGGCCGTGCCTTTTGCCATGGAAGTACTCGCCCTCATAAATGTCTCCGTTGGGGAGTAAAGCGCTTCCCCAACCGTGGCGATCTTTTTGGTCATCTCTGGCACCCTCATATTCCCCATAAGGGTACTTTTCTTCTTTAGATTCGCCTCCTTCTCCTGCTTCTTCAGCCATGTGTGCGTTTTTTGTCACAGTGACAGAAAGTGACTACGTTTTTCAGGAAATGTTATGTTATACGTCTGGATGCTGTCAGGAAGATCGTTTAATAAGAAATAAATTTATGTAAATAAGTGCTTGCGTTTAAAGAACCTCTAACAATGGCTTAAGGATGTATTAAATCATTTCCATTGACTTAAGTGTCAGTGTAATGATCACCTAATATAGTATATTATAAGTATAGAAGTAAAGTAGATATCGTAAATAATATATACTCTTTTGGAACGTGTTTTCTTTTTCAAATCAATAGTACAATTGTTTATCTAATATCTTATTATGTAGGTGAAAACAGCCGTTATTTAGTTGGGTAAGATTTCGATTTTACCATTAAGAAAAATTGATTAAAAATTCTACCAGTTTATACCTTATCTATAATAATCATCAATTGCTTATAGATTTTAATGTTTATTAAAGTTAGTACACATGTATAAAAGTTTATTGTCAATCTTTTCTTATACATATAAGTTGAAAGTTTTACTTAAAGTCTGATTAACATTTTATTACCGTACCATGAAATTTTTTTCCCGTGAAAAAACCTTATATCGAATAATGAAAACCAAGTATTCACTCCTTTTTGTCCACTAAAGGTGTATTCCTATATTGTTATAAAATTAAGAGATGGATGGCTTTTTGTATTTAAAAGTGCTATAGACTTTAGGCCATTAGAAATGTAAATTTCATGTCCTAGTTCTAAAATTCGCTCAGCCGTGTAAACGAAAGAAAACTTACAAAAGCGATATTTTATTACGGAGACAACACACAGCCTGTCTGAGGTGAAACCGTAATTAAGTGTTACTTTTTTTAGATAACACAACAACGTTTGATACACAATTAATCATTTTAATACAATATAATACACATTAATTATGTTGATAAAGTGAAAATATATTAAAATGCTTTTTCCAGTTTCGTATAAAACTTTATTGGTCTACACTTTGCTTGTTGTTATTTGTAAAGACTTAATTACGTAAAAATGTCACAATTTATAATAATTTATTGTGATATGCAAATGTAGATAATACATTTGCAGTGATAATAAATTGCTCTTCGTTAATGCAACAAGATATTATATAATTTTACAGTTGTATAATAAGTACCGCAACTTTTTTCAAAGTAATAATACTTCAAAATACGCAAAATAAATAAACAATTTCGACAGAGTTTTTTTTACACAAATCGACTGCAAATATTTACCTATTTGAATTTTATTGAACATCTGTGTGCGTTCATTAAAGATTTCATTTCTTTTATAATTCGCACATCATTAAAATAAACCAAGTATGTGTAGGTATTATATACCAGCAGTTAAAAATTATTTAAAATTTATATCCGTGGTATTGATGTCAATTGGAAGTTAAATCCAATTTAATTCTGGAAATTATTACAAGCGTGTCTTTTTACAAGTACTTTTTTGCTACCAAAAATATATACCTACCTATATGTATAGTCTTATATATAAATTTACTTTTAATTTGCGACAATATAAAATAATCTTGTCAAAAAGTAAAAACCAGTAAATTGAATCATGCGAGAAACACTCTTTTATTTATAATCAACCCAGATTTAATTTTCATCACATTCCATCTTCCACTTTAGATCATGTATCTGGAAATAATCAGCTGATTACAGCCAACAAGAAGTCTAGGAATTACAGAAAAACATACGGTTGGGTTGACTTGCAGTATATAACTTATTCATAGTGCAGGAAGTACCCATCTAATGGAAGGGGCACTATACAGTTAAGTCAGTTTCCAGTCGACCTTGGTTAGACTCGAACAAATGCACACATTTGTCCAAAGTAGCTTTAAAATTAAAACTAGCTTACTAACCCTTACAACTTGCTTACCTCGAATGGATAAAAAGACGAAAAAGTTTTATAACGGATAACTAATAATCGGACAATGTCATTAATTATCAATAGAAGCTATTAAATTACAAATAGGTTGCTATAAATCTTTGTCGATTTTATTAAAAGATTTCTTCGAGTGTACATCGTTTTGTAGACTTGCAGCATCTCCTATTTAACTTATTAATTACTACAGCATATACTGTGTTAATAACGTCGGTGAATAAGTTGCTGCATGTAATGGATAGTAAATAACTAATAGATTATATTTCCAATGATAATCGTTAACAGAAAAAAAAAATAATTAAAGAAAAGGAAAAATCTATATGCACTGAAATTATATATACCTATATATATTGGATTTGTAATACTTTCTCCATCGGCGAAACGTAATTTATTTGCAAAGAATTTTATTTTTATGTTAAGATTAAACTTCATTTGGTATAAATGTTTTTAAAAAAGTGTATAGAAAATGTGCAAAAAAATTATTGATACCTATTACAGAAGAATATATGCAATAGTAATGCAAATCACTAAATTGATGCGTTGCCCGATTATTATAAAAGATGAGACAGGCACATCGACTAAACATTGATGTATTAAAATTTCTAATGTATATAAATTGCCGTACTCTAATGGTTTTAATAAATGGGCCGGCTTTGAACACACACGATGTTCATCTTCCCACTGCCATGTAATTACACATACGTGGTACGAATACTAAGTGCGGCTATAAGGTTATTTTATAGAAGATTTCCTTTGATTTAATTATATCCTACAAAAAAAGTGATTATTAAATGATCAATGCTATGATTTCTCCAACACCACATGCATATATTTCTAATTACAATTCAAATTTCTGTGCTATCCAATCTTTAATTGCTCCGATATCATTTCCAATAATTTCGATTTGATCAATTTTAGAAATGGGTTTTAGGGTTTTTCACATTGTTATTTATATATAAATAGTCAATTAGAATTACAAATGACATAATCTTCTAAATATAGCGTATTTTATTAAGTTTTTTCAGTTTTACGAAGTTTTAATGGTTATTTAATAGAATGCACATAATTTTTCATATAAACGTGTTATTGACTATGTTTAGAAACATGATAGAGAGGTCTTGAAGTCGACACACTGACTGACATTTAGAAAAGATTATATGGTAAACAAAACAGCTATAAATATTACTAAATCATTGTCAGCGCAATTATAATCTCTAATTTATTGGAATATATTGTGATATTTCACTTTTATTCTATTATTTAGCATTATAAATTCAGTCCTATGTGTGAACCAACATTTATTTATGTCTGAAATGATTATCTCCTCCTTTAACATCATTATACAATAACAGACAGCAGAAGCTTTTTACATTGTAGTTTTTCGTGTTTCCCCTTTGTATACGGCACTGAAGTGAAACTCGGTGCATTGTTTTAATTGTGCCTATTCCAGTCTATTATTGGAATAAATTTGTTTTACTATTGCTTTTCTAGCTGTAATTATTTCATTTATTCTTATCCATATAAGTCCTTGCACATTCATTCTATGGTTCAGATTGGGATTTTAATAGTCTTTGAAACTCTCGGCTCACAGAACTTGTTGACAATTTTATATTCTTATTGTTTTTTTATCAATTTATCATTTGTGATACTTGAAAAATTAATATTAATGCAACAATTACGAGTTATTATGTATTACCTTTTGCCTTAATTCACTTTTTTAACTATACTCGCATGCTTGCAACTGCAACAAACATCCTGTTGAGGTTCCGACTCAAACTGATATTATTGTTTTAATTATGCCATTAAACAAGATTTAATTTCTTTATATGTCGCAATAATTAGTATAAAACGTTCTACCGTTAATTTAACTATTTAATTAACTAGACACTTTGCTGATGCAGAAAAACTAAATTGATTTGATAAAAAAACCGCAATGCTGAATTTATTTATTTACCTATTAGCATGTGTATGTGATTATTATTATTGTATTGCCAAAATACACGTAAACCGTTAATCATATACGATGCATACAAGAAAAATATGACCAATAATACATCTGTTTGGTCTTTGCTGGTTACAAGATTCTCACAATCGTATACATGGGTCATAAGCAAGAAATAAATTTTAATCTTTGACAGATTAATATAAAAAAATTAATAGAGGTAAAAAATTCTGTTTCAGCTTAATCGGTTGTAATTTTTCATTTCACACACTAATTTAATGACACTTATTTGTGTACACGTTTGTTGTATGAAATGCAAACGAACATAAATAGGAGCGTAGAGCCAGCGCATATGACATTTCCGCGAGTGGGCGACCTTCATTGTCGCATGGGTTTCGCTAGAGCAAAGACTACGAGCCCTGAATGTGGGCTTGCTTGAAGTAGACAAAAAGAGCACCAGCAGCATTGGATAAGAGATACATCGTACCAGTGCCTGACCTATGAGGCAATGCCGAGCATGGCACGTACGACTGGAATGCGCTGGGAACACGGCTGAAAATATGCCTCTATAAGCTGCTCCTCCTGTTAGCCTGACTTCACCGAGCTCCCTCTGACCTTCTTTTATTACACCGTGAAACATACACAATTGTACCAACAACCAACGGATAGCAATTGTTTAGACATTGTGGGAATTGTAAGAATTATTGCTTGCATCATGAATATATGTTTCGAATATGTGTGTGCGCTTGTGCTGCTCGGGAGATGTAATCCGCTCTTTATGACGTGTCGCACGTAAATGATTTAGAAGATTCGCTTGGATCCCGGACTCTTCCTGGAGAGATTATGGGGAGACGCGCACAGGAATGCAAAAGAGAGTGTAATGTTTTTAAAAAAATTCTTACGACCCGGTTATATAACATTTTTATTGGCTATATACCTACTTAACACAACTTTGTATAGTATACACAGAACCGTGTGTGTGTGTGTGTTTACATAATTTCTCTTGCATTTATTATGACTGCTTCATTAACATTTTAATTTTCTTAAAGGTTACTTCTTAGGAAAGGTCAAGGTGGAAGAAAAATACGAATACATCAGTTTTGCGTGAATCCACAGTAACTAATGTTCATATTAATTAATGGTATTGGATTTTGTAGGAAAAGTGAAGTATAGAATATTGACCAAGTTTAATGTCCATTTTGACCTGATTATCAACGGTTCCCGTTAAAAAATTAACGTGAGTATGTTTTAAAAGCGTCTTTATGTGTGTGCTCCTTAATATTAATTTCTGCATCTGATGTGGGTATATAAACATAAATCATTCATTAAATGAAATTGTAGTGTGACACCTCAATAGATTTAACACACTCCTCACCACCTTTGGTTATTGTAATAAAATTCAAGCATTGTATTTATTCGTCTTTATTCTTATCACACACGTGACTATTCGAAAAGATTTATTTCCATTGGCATTAAACAGCCTCTCGTTAAGAATGATATATAGCCATTAAACATTGAAAACTGTTATTCCAGTAGGAATAGGCAACGATGTTTCCTTTTGTATACAAACTTTTCGTTAAAACATTGAATTTCATTTGTGTTCCAACAAAGCAAACAACTTTAGCATTTTATACGTAGGCAGACGCCAAAAGAAAACTGGTTGAATAGGAGAAAACATTCCACAATCTTGACACGAAAATTGCCAATTACACTATAAATTTAGTAATGAGAGATTGCGTTCTTCAGTATACAATGTTGGAGGTATGCAGTTTTTGGGCGAGTTGTAAATGCAGGGGAGGTGTGTCTTGTGAGTTTATATCCTTAATTGAAATCATCAACATGAGCCTTTAAAAATCGGAATCTGACAAAGATTAGCCACATTATCTCGGTAGTTAAAGTAGGTACATGTTGCTGGACTTTGGTGATTAACAGTTGATTAATGACACACGAAGAAATTGATGAACAGTTTCACTGTCGACATATTCTAAAGATCTGCACGAGTTATGGGATATCACGATATATGAAACTAAGAAAAAAGTTAACGCATCCTTAATGATACCCTGTACAGCTCGGTTAATTTCTTTTTAATTGCCTTTTTAATACAAAGTGTTAAGAGCAATAAATATTTGTTATGTTTATGTATACATATATATATATAGGTAGGTGCCTATCCATATGTGTGTCCGAATGTTGCCCTGAAGGCTCCGACAATTATTGGGTTAAATGGAAAAAATATTCACTTAAACGTATTTGATGGTACCTACCTATATGTACATACATACAATGTATATTAAGTCCTGTGACATGTCTTCCCCACATTAAATGTCAAGTGTTTAAGTTAAGCGAAATATAATTGCAACGTGATGGAGTAAATAAAATTGTTTAAAAAAACAATTCAAGAATAACCATTTCTCTAATACAATATGCATGTACATAATCAAATTTTATCAATATCTAGTAAGAAATACACTCGGAAATACATCTACAGCAGGGCCTGTAGTGGAAGAACGCACTTGGAGACCCCAACAGTGGGTCAGGACACGAACCCGTCAGATTCAATGTAAAAAAATACAACGCTAATTTGGGTGTAAATACAGCTCTTAAATCAAAAAGGATGTTCTTGACTTCAACACTTCTTATTATTGGGTCAATTAAAAAGTCTCTAACTTTTGAGCATTTGACTGTTATAATCGTGTGTGACATGTCTTTCCAACATTACTTTTCTAAGCCGTACTTTTCACTATTAATACTGATGTGTTGAAAAATCTCTTTCTATGGCTTGTAGTATGTATGTATAATACCAGTACATACACACAGCTAGAGCTAATGAACAAAGTAAATATCTCTGACATGTGACAGGTGAAACAAGGTTCAATTGTTTTTTCGGTTTATCTCAATCATCTTTCTTGACGGCTCAGACAAAGAACAAAAAATATATGCATGAGAAGAATGAAAAAAAACACTTACTTAGAGCTAAATGTGTACGCTGATGTTCAATTTAATCAGGTAATTTTGATATGACATGATTTTTTGCTTTTATGGAATGTTATTACATAGTTTCTAAACAATTATTCTTAATATTAACAGTTATTAGTCTATTATATGTAAATATATTGAAGATTAAAATATTTCTGATAATGTAGGTATTTAAACTTTTTGGTAGCATAGTTTAATATTAAAGCACCGTAACAAGTCACAGTTATAAGTATCGATTTTTACACAAGTATTAAATAAAATTAATTAGAAAATGTGCCAAACTGGGTGCTACAAATAGGAGTGGATAGGTTTTTTTATCATTTCTCATTTCCCAAGAACGCTTCAAGTCATTGTAGTACATATATCCGTCCTAATTAGCATATTAGATGTAATAGTGCGAATGTGTAACAATGCAGAACTAATAATTATTTTTACGAAAATAAAGAATAATAGAATAACAGCATCACGCCTGCATTCCAGAATCCACCCTTCGATGAGGAATTCGAAATTAATTTTTCTTCATGTGCGAATATAAACAAAGAATTAATCTAACATCAAACAACACAACAGTTGAAAGAATAAATTTTACAAGGATTAAGTAACCTTAGATAACAGCACGACTTCACTTAAACTCTAAGTCTAAATCAAGATACTTATTAATAAAGAGATAGATTTTTTACCTATTCGAAGCCAGTGCAACATTTGTTCCTACAATAGATACTAAATTTACACTATAGTGCTTCATATATCTCTAATGATCGTATATTCGTTTTAATATAAAAATAAAAACGCATTCTATAGAGATGTGGGTGCAGCAATGTCGTAATCCACACAACACAAGGTAGTTCGCATACTTTCTGACTATAAAACGACCAAGTCGTTCGTGCACTACTTTTAATTTCAAATAGAAAATTTCAACAACATCACGATTAGCGTCCTAACTTTAAACATTAACACTGACATATAAAATATACGAACACAGCGGCCGTATCATATCACCGTTGTGAGTGTTGAATGTGTCTTGCGGTTGTTGAAAGCAAATTTCAGGTCTATATATGGCAAAAGGATATCAATTTTGAAATTGAAAACAAGAGAGAATTCAATATACAAATACTGTTAAGACAATGTATGTTAATTAGTTCTGAATTAATTTAGACAATAAATAAAGATAGTCCGGATATATCAGTGCTCCAAATCTGAATAAAGCGAGAACAAAATATCGAAATGGCCCACCGTTCATAGGTCATTTTTATAAGCGATTGCAAAAGCAAATATGTGATAAATCAAGATCTTTATAATATATCGTTGGACCGCACCCAGTCAGCACACCAAGTTGGGAGGTATATAAAATCCAATGTATCAAACACCCACATCAAGAACAATTAAAATATTGACACTTATAGTTCAGTGCGTTTATATTAGAAAATTTACAAGCGGCACGGTTACGTTACGCATTCTGCTTCCTGTACAGTACATTATGTTTCCATCTTTATTCAATGACAATGTGCATACCTAATAAAAGATTGAATTGAGCAATATTTTATTGCTTGTTGCATGACCTTAGACCTTGGTACGCGGAACTTCAAGCTTCAGTTAATATAATGCCTCTCTAATAATAATGAAGTAGTGCCTGTCTACATTTGTGCCCCGCTATTCGGCAATGATAGTGGGTACACAGTGTGTAAAGGGCAGTTGACCACAGAATAACCTTAATTACAGTATTTGATTTGGCTTATTTACTATTGAGCTGTTATTATTATTAGATCCATATACAAATTATGGTCTTTCGTTAATTATAACGCATTGTTAGAACGCGCAACAAAATACGATACTTAATTATTGCCTAGAAAATTTTGTGCTCGTTTAATTATAATAAGAAACAGAATCGACAGGTATAGTCAGAATAATGACACAATGAAGCGACTGATAATAATTTAGAAACCGCAACAGCATCATAAGATTGTCTATATAAGAACAACTTGTAGTACCTTCTACAGACTGCAACAAACTTTCAAATGTGCACAAATTATGACAGCTTTGATGGCTAGGGCGAAATAGCATGTTCTTCATTATGGTATAGGTCGAAATGGAAATTTTTGCAAAATCTGTATTTGTTTGAAATTATTTTTTTAAGTGTGAGAATGTGAATCAGAATCAGAAAAATCAGAAAAATACTACTTACTATCATACATTCTTGGACTTGTAGAAATGTAGGTAAAAATTTCTTTAACTGACTCTGTAAAATAAGCTTATGTAAAAATGAAGAGTTTAATGGGTAGTAAGAAATGCACAATTTATTTATTGTCGAAATACTAGCATCAGCACTGTGTGTGTCGCTGATATATTCCAATAAAATGTTTAAATTTACATATACCATTTTAGAGATAAGAAAGTATTACATTGGGATGCACATTAAATAATAAATTATTAATAATAATTGCAATGTTACTTCTTGATTTGAACATTTATACGATTTGATATGCTACATACAGTAATTCAATACCTAAATTTAATTATGTGGAATGTAATAATATACCATTAAGTAAAGAGAAATCTCTTCGACTTCTACAATATCTGAATATTTTTTAAGTGTTCCTCTCTCTTAAATCGATATAATCGTACGCACAGTAGCAATCAGTATTAATTTTGATTTTAGTATTTTTGTGACATTTAACGACTTATTATATGTCGTGTGTAATGCGAACACGAAATGATCAGATATTAAAACAATTAAAAAATTAGATAATTGTTTCTGGTATACTTATAGAATTTTGAAATATAGGAGATGCTAAATATGGAATAAATTGCTATATAACTTAACTTGAATAATTACGCCTTTTTTCTATTCGTTCATTTATACTAAACCGTTTCAATTTGAAGAATGATTGTAAAACGGTTTGCATTCACAATATTTGTTTATCTCAGAGGGATTACTTACAACTATTGAATATTTTAGTCCGACCTTTAAAGGTAAACTCTTCCTTTACGCTCCAGTTTTTATAGCTTTCATAATAAAAGCAACATCAGCGCGACAATTTTATATATTTACCCGTGCACTTACATAATGGCATTAATTAACCTTGATCAATTCCTTTTTTTATTCGTTGTACTGATTTAAATGCGTAATTATTCAACCGACGAACTTTAATTGCAACAAAAAATCGGGCATCACAAATTGCATTCTTTTCTTCCAATCATAATAAATTTTTGTAAAAGCCAACATTAAATGTCATAAAACTGAAGATGAAATGTAATTGCAATATAGAAAGTGGCAATGTAAGTGCCCGTTTAAATATCCGGTTTGGGTGCATACAACCATATATCCAGTGGTATGGTTCATAAGGCACGTCATATAAGATGGCTGATGGTCATCATCAGTTCACAAGAAAGACCCATTTTCAATTTCTGTTTACCGTACGATAACATGACGATAATACCAGACGTAGCACTATTTTATTATATGGTAATATAATACTAACGATAATAAATAGTGGTTGGGTGTACCTAGACATTTTTTTCATCACAGAGAGGGAATTATATGTTGCTCTTGTTCTCAAAGTTATTAACTAGATACATAGATAGGATCAAAGTGTAGTAAAAACGGTGCAAAAATCAAGCTCGAGATCTAATCTTAATTCAGTAGTTTCTTGTGATTACGACATTGTCTGCAAGGATTTATCTTTGTTGTACAGCACTGACAGTTTGTAATTATCAATAATTTTTATTTTATTGCTTTTAAACACCGCTATTATACCATTTATTTCAGATTGGGCTTATTGTACAGTACGTGGAAAATTTCTTTTATGACTTTATAGTAAATTGTGACTTGACATTTTCTCTTACAATATTTGAATTCGTATGGACATAACAACAGCACTTCCTTCAAAAGAAAAACTTGTTAATAAAGTGTAACTTCCCAAAATCCGGTCTCAGAAAAACTAGTGTGAGATGTAACATTATAATAAATAATACACAAAGCATTTTAAGTAGAATAGAAGCATGCGAATCTATTGTATTTAAATCGTCTATTAGTTAGGACAAAAGATGCCACTAATTTTGTTCTTCTAAATTCTCGACATCGAAAACACTTGATGTGTTCTGAATCATTTTATGGTGCCTACATATGGAGGTGTAGGTGTGCAGATTTTTTCTTGTTAAAGAACAAACTAAGCAAATGGATGCGCGTGGTGTGTGGCAAGTCGACCATTAATTAATTTAATCTTGCATGCATCTCGCACAGTCAACTTATTGCATCTAAACTTTTTGTAAAGATCTTTAGTTAGCCATGCAAGGAAATGGGTGATTGTTTGGTCGTTGAATTGCAAACACATACAATAAAAAGAAAAAATTAAAGTGAGTATACAAAGAAATGGCATTATTGTGTCAGTAAGTGAGAACGCTATATCTATCACATATTATGTTTTTAATCGATTTGATAATTAAATTGATGATGGCTTATGAAGATTTGCAATCATCACAGCTGCCATTAACTATATTACGGTGCACGCGTTATCTTCTGAATTTGTAGATATGCAATTTTGATTAATTATTTCGCCAATGTATTAAATGCTTTATGCATTTGATTGTTCATATAGATAATGCAGTATATTTAAATGGTAAGGTTTTTTATTAATGGTCACGGATGCTGTGCTACAAGAACAGATGGTTTACTAGTCCTTCAAATTGTCTAAATATATGCATGCATTTCGTCATCATCCTTAACACTAAATCATTTCTTTTGTTAGAAATGTTTTGGTTCCATTAATCTTGAAAAATCTGATAATTTCGTGACAAAATCATTTTTCCTTTTGACATTATTTAATACTTGTTTGCTTTTATTTGCCTACCTATAGAATAAAGGTACACTTCTTTGATACCTTAATTAATCTAACAATGGATAGATATATTAAAAATTACGTCCATTTGAATAAATTTAATATACTTGGCCCATTTTTTCGGCCTTGACTATGTGTAAATGAATAACTTATATGTATATAAATTCCATTGTAATATCGAATAAATAAACTAAATTCATTTAATAGCGACTATTTATGTTATTATGTAGATATTCTTTATTCTTTTTAATTCTTTATTAACCTTTATTAAAGAAATGTTTACAGAAAACATTACTGAACTTAGTATACAAAATATCTCGCAAAATATATACTTCTTATCTTACTAATTTTTATAATACATATAATCATATGTGTGTTGAATGTTTCAGTTTTCTTTGTAAGAACTTGACATAATTCGTCTATGACAGATCAATTTAGAAATAAAATCACAGATTATCTATAAACTATCCAAAAACGTTGATTAGTAATCCGATTAGGAATTAAAAACACGTTTTAATTTCTTTCAGCCTACGAATATTTATAAGATATCGTGGGTTTGATTTGAACAAGTTGCCTTCTCACATACGGAAAATGCACTTCAGAAGTGGTGTAATCAAAATTTCATTTTTTGGTACGTAGGTAGGTATATATGTATGTGTACATTTTTTTTCTGGTGAAACCGGATAATAAAAGAAATAAGTGTAACGTTACAGTAATTATAACGATAAATATTCATTAGCAGTCATTAAAATGAATGAAACAAGGTACATTGTCTCATTGGCCACAGGAAATAACCAAAATTCTCAGGAATAATAATTTGTTAAACAACAATCCCCATTTTTAATTGTTTCATTTGTCTTTATTAGTACGCTATATGCGAGGCTATATATGCAAGTCAAGATTTAAGTAGATAGAAAATTTATTATTTTCACTAAACTATAAAATTGTTGGATATTAAATTAACTTTAAAAAGCTCTGTTCTTGGTTAATTTCATAGTGTGATGTGTTGTTAAAGATTGTCGCTCCTTTGGGAAAACGATCCGGGCACTTAAAACACCAATGAATTGTTATATCACTTAAATCTACATAATAATATTGTTTTAATGCACCGTCAATAATCACAAACTTGGACATAAAAATAAATATTTACATATTAAGTATATTTCAAATAAATTGTAGATTAACCGTTTTAAAGCTCGTTTAGAGTGCGACCTTAACCTTTCAAACCCATCAGATATACACATCGGAGAACAAATATTAATCTAAAAGAAAGAGAAAAAAAAAGTTATTTTATATTATGAACTTTGATCTATAAAATAAAATAAAGCTCATTTCTTTCGTTTTTGTTGTGATGATGGTGTTATAAATGTGAAATCCACAAATAATGATAATATCGAGGAAACATAAACTTTATACCTTATACCTATAGGAAAAATGTTCGGTTATTTATTCTCCAAGTAAAAATTTATAATACATCATGAAATCGAAATCAAATACAGCAATGCCTATATGCAAACACCAAACTTATATTCTAGTCACGATGTAAAGAGAGTTGTGCTGGTTTCAGATCGATTTGAAGAATAAATGAAATGATAGAGAGAACCTATTAACATTGATAAAAATTACTCTTTAAATCAATGCAAATTGATGAATATACATCACACAGATCATATATTTAATGGATTATACCTCGGATTATACAAAATCAAATTTGGTATACATTATTAATAATAAAAAAGAGTCAGTTGAATTATAGTAATTAATTTAATTCAACATAATAATATGTTTGCATTATTTTATTGGAAAATAAATTTTATAAATTATGCGTAACTTAGGTAGATTAATATCGCATTTACAGTTTTTTTTTCTTCAACTGAACATTGTATTCGATGTATTGAACTAGAGACTATAGACGGGAATTATGCAAGAGATTACTCAGTCGAATTATTTAGGTAAATTTGGTAAAAAATATCCAAATTCCTTAGATGTTATCATATGGTTTGATTGTACAACGCATTCCTTCATGTGCATAACTTGCATTGAAATTAATCCGCAAAATTCAAGCAAGTTTTCATAGCACAGAAACTATTTTAATGAATGATTTCCGTTAAACGTACACATGTAAGTACATCAAGTTTCTCTCAACTTACCTTATCGATTATTTGAGGAAATGACTTAATGGCTCAATACAGCAATTGAATTTTCTAATGTAATTCCATATGAAAATTCCTATATATGAAGTACAAAACAGTTGTCGATACATCCAGGTGCAGGTGAACACACAGAATTTGTAATTAAAAATTATTTTTATGGTAATTAAATCACGTTTGTTTGCGGTATACTTGAAAAAATCAAACATCAGTTATTCATTTATGTGATGAAGTAATTTACAGAAAATTGTTATTTCAATTTAAGAAATATTTATTGCCGCTAAAATAAGTATACACATTAAATCTGCATATGAAACTAATTTCATTTGAGTAACAGTTACCTAAACGTTGACTGATGTTCATTTACAAAGAAATCGTTAAAATTGAGCTTCTTGTTGATTGTTACCTATTCCTATAATACTGGTTATTACATATGTCCTTTCTAACAAATGTTATAAATATTTATCAATGAAATGAGGCACTTAAATTCCTCTGAAAATTTTCATACATCTTTAGAGGAAGTTATATTCGATTGTATAAATTAACTCAATACATTGTAAAGAATTTAGAATTATGAGGCAGTTAGCAATGACGAGTTGTATTAAGTCACTGTAGAAAAAGCATGTGTTGCAATACGGAGGTTCGGTAACCCAGTTGGCAACTCAGAAATACCTGTTGAACTATTCAACTGGAGCAATCAGCCTCTAATTGTGCAATTCAACAGTCATGTCACGAAACTTCACTGCAAGACTATCTTACAAGACTATATATTTCCCATTGGAAGATTGATAATATTTTATAAAAATAATGTTCCATATAAATTTCATAAGGCAGCTAACTTCTATGTTACTGCCGAGGATGGCTCCTTGTTGTTAAAATAAGACGAGCAAAGACGCCCACTTGCATCCAACCTCATCTTAACTGTTTTGCTTCTTTTTATTCTAATTCCTTTATTAAGTTTTATACACATACACACTATTAAATTCTTATACACATACAAAGTAATTGAGGTAATCCCTTTATATAATAAATTCTATTAAACTTTAAAACGGATGCTGCATAAATTGGAACTAATAATTCAAAGATGAATGCAATATAACGTCGCTTAAAGCTTATATTATTTATGAAGTGTGCAATAAACTTTTAACTGTGTAAATTGTATAATTCATGTGATTGCAATTATTGTTACTTTAATTTCTAGTTTGTGGTTATTTGGATACTAGGTAAATTTATTACAATTAAATGCTTATGCTGGTGCTTGAATTATTAAAGACAGAGAATTATGCTGAAGGATTGCCAGTGTACATCAAAGAAAATCAAATGAATTTATATTAACTATGAATGTAGAAAATATTTCGGCGGCGAAAGATCAAACATGAAAGTTACTTATTCTATGATAGGAAATTACCTTATCCTTGAAATATTTATATAGAAAAGGTCAGTGTGGTTTATTTCCAGCTTGTTGGAATCTGTGAAAATACCAGACAGATATTTTTAGATGTTATAAAATTTAACGCTTAGTTCATAATTTGTAACTAGTTTAATTTTTGATTAAATTAGCGTTCCTTGTTAATTCTCCTCTGCAATATTCAGATTAAATTCAAGCAAATAGTTAAAATGAACAAATTTAATGACATTATAAATATCATTTTGAAATGCACACAATTAAATTGTGGCATGGTTTAAATAATTTTCCACATATTAATTATACCGAAAATAATTGAAGACAAATGTAAGAATAATAGCCGTACCGAGGGCACAACATAATTAGAGGATTTTTTTGGTACACTACAAGCACCTGCTTATCATAAATACTTGATAATTTCTCAATGATTAGGTACAATTTATAAATTGTTAGTTCGTGTCGAACAAACTTCGGAACTAATAAGAGGAGAAGAGAAAAATGTAATTAATAATTTGTGTGTGAGAGCATTTTTCTCATCGTCTATTCGCATCCGATACAAAGGTGAAGGAAATTTGAGAAAGCCAATTTGTTTAAAGAACAATATTATTATATTATAATTTATCAATGATTCATTAGCGTTTGATTTTAGCTTTAAAGTTGGTTAGACATTTATAGTTTTAGGGTATAGTCATTAATGTGTCTTGAAATTTGTAGTTTGTTCTAATTGTGTGAATATTTAACGACAATTTGGTCAGCAAAGTTATCAAATTGATAGGGATCTTGAGTTGTTTATATATTTGTCGGCAAGTTAAACACAGATCACAGATCTTATTATATAATCTTCTAAATATATTTTGATTAGGATTTTAAAATTAGATCTAGATCAGATGATGAAAAGTGCTATAAAATGAAGCATTTACGCACTGCTATTTCTATTTAGTAAAGAAAACGGTGGTTTAATCGTTGCCTTTTAATTATTATAACTCCAGGTATCCTTGACATTCAATGTGTATGGATAATGAGTATTTATGCTTTATAATATGAGGCTGATTTGTTTTAGGCGCGCAAATAATCAAGCAAAAAACAAGTTTATTGCTTCAAAAAAAAATATACAAATCATGCAATTTTTCCTTGCGGCCATATACGCTCACAAACTATAATAAATAACAAATACATGTTATTAATTTTTTATATTAATAATAAAATGCAATTAATTATTAGTTTGTTACAGAGACTTTTTACTTGTTTGTGTGAGTGTTTTTGAAGTGGATATATGGTGTATACCTAACTGGCTGATAAATGTGGCCAGTTGCTCTTTTTGAGAATTAATTCAAGTTACTGCTACTGGTGTTACACTCGACAAGTATAGAAAAGACATCTTTGTATGTTTTAGGTGTGGTACCAGAGCGACGGAGTAAGTTCCGGGTGATATAATAATAAAACACAGGTACTTATTAACATTAATCATATAAACACTGTGTTCAAATTAGCATAAAATTTGTGTTTAGTATATTGACAATTTTATTTACACAAATCTAAACAAAATGTTAAATTTGTCTGTATGCATATAGAGTTTCTCTCCACATGCCGTTTGTGAATTTTAATAAAGTCTATTAAGGAGCATGGAGAAAACATGCAAATTTTACTTTATATTTACTTCTGGAAAGTGTGTAATATTAGCAGAACTTTTTTGATTTATTATTGTTTATATTTTAGAGGTATTTTTCTATACATTAGGTATAGTATCCTTGTATGTTTAGGAAGGCCTATTATCAATGTAAATAACTAACATATATTAATCCACATAAAAATTCATTAATCATTTTGTTATATAAAAAACTAAAACACTTTGAATAAGTATGAATAATACATATGTCGATAATTGCATTATTATTAACTATATGTAATTTGCAATTGAGAAATTCCCTGTATTGTAGTTTTTTGTTGCGATGGAATGTTTTACTAACCTTCATTTACGCTGTTAATGTTTATTATTGTAATGTTCCAGTAATATTCAAATTAGCATGAATTTGCGTTAGAAAAATGCATTATCCATACCTAATAATGTGTATTTGCATTTTTATATAACAAAATTCAAATTGGAATTGTGCTAATGAGATTTCTGAATTATAACAATTTGGAATGCTTTATTTGTCTATCTACAAGATGTAAATCACGTTATTTAAAGGAAATTATTCTTCAAATAACAAATTAAAACAGTATACAAATAATTAGCTGTAATTATTCATCTTATGTTATTATAAGACCATTGTTTTACTCAATGCCGAAATATTAACAGTTAACGACACTTGACTACACTTTTTTCATAGTATACCGAATACCGATAAGCACCTGCGTCTAGATAAATGTCTTCTTTCATTTTATCTCACGTCAAACACCATCAATGTATAAGAAAATATGAATGTGAATTGCGAAGACACTTTATGTTATGTATGATCGTAAATTTAATCTCTTTGAATATGTGTTTCAATAATTTATTGTAAATTAGGCTGGTTATATAATACTGGTATAATAAACACTATAATCTACGGAATAAATGTTTACTGTTTCTTTTATCAGACAGCCACTTAAGCACAGATGAGATAATTTCTTCGAGGGTTTTTATCAGTTTAAACCTTAATGGAAAAGTCATAATCATAATAATAATGTGCATAAAAATATATACGATAAATACATTGTTATGAGGAATATAATAGAGAATTGTATATAAATACAATGTCTAATTGCATGCCAGAGGTTCTAACTCTTTCTTGAATATTTCCTGCTTCTTATAAATTTCGATTTGTGGAATGTGCAGGTGTAATTGAAGATTGTCTTATTAACTAAGTAAACGAGAAAGTACCTAAATTGACAATTAGGTATTTAGTAGATATAAATTATACTATTATCTACTACCGAGTCTACTACCCACTGTGATTATTGTACCGAGGGAATTTCAGTTTCAGTTTTCTTAGCATTTTTATATACATATGTATTAAGCAAATAATACATTAGTGTCACTATAACATTTGTTAACTAATTTACTACAATAATGTTGTTAAATAACAAATTTTAGTACCTTACACGGAATAGAGTATGAAACCAGTTCCATACCAAGATCACCAAAGTCGTATTACATTTAGGTACATGATATTTGTACAATAAATTACCAAATATTAAATAATTAGACAAGTCTAGATTTTAACTCACTTGTAAATGATGCGATCTTCAATGTTGTTTATAATCGATTTATGCAATTGTTGCCGATGACTGATGAATATATGTGGGGAGATATTTGTCGTTATAGCCGAAAAGACGCTCTTGTTGATGTTTTAACGGAAAGTCGATGTATAATATAGAAATCAGCTGAGAGAAAATGTTATAAATTATGAATGAAACTATTATTTATTGTCACTGAACACAATTTTACACGATTTTTTTTAATTGCAAGTGTGTGGTTAAAAGTACAGGTAATAGAAAAAGATACCAAGAGAAAATAACATGAGTTTGTTGTCACAATAATTGTCAATATTGACAATGATCTTTAGAGCTTCTGTTAAATGTTTACAGACACTTCGCAGTATTTTATTTTTGTGGTATAACAGTTTAGAACTTTATGTTGACATTCACATAATTTATTTTATGAAAACAAGCCATAAAACAGTCGATAGATAGATCATTAATAGTTTCACTCAGTATAAGATAAATGGAAAACCGTCAATATCAGAATAAAAACCTTAAAGAATCAGATGACATTAACGTTCTTCTTCCGATGATGATGAAGGTAACAAAAAACAGGCGGGATAAAATCCATATAGAATTATAAGCATGATTGACTGTGAAGCAAAACTTAGTATTCACTTCTTGTGTAACTCAAGTATTTACATGAAGTTAGCAAACCGGATAAAACGTGCCTCGAAGGTCAAACACGAACTGCTGCTAAAAAACTTTTTCTTCCACTAATTTTGACAAAAGAATATCCAATTAGCTTCTCGAAATTAAACCACTTGCGACTTTTCCGATATTTGTTATGTGGAGGGAACTTGTGTACCACCAAGTAATACAATACACACAGGCAATTATTTCACTCCAAATATGGTGGGCAAGTTTTTCAGCCACTTTAAGCTTTAATATCTGTCCATTACGATTTTCGATGTGATAAATTTTAGATGTGCACACCAATTTAATGTACTTTGACACGTCATCGATTAATGCACGCAAGTTCTTGCACTTGATAAAAAACCAAACAAACACACGAAATTGCCAATTGAATTACGTCCTTTAGAAAATTTATTGCCAGACACACTTTCCGTTTAAATTGATATAAAGTCCGACCGGTCAAAAACTGTTTATATATAAATTGAAGAAGAATTGTTCATATAGGGGTTGGAAAAATGGAACGATTTATGTCCAAAATGAGTGTCTGTTATCGACTTCCCTGTACTACCGGAAGTCGTTCTTTTCTACACGCTAGTGGTAACACAGAGCGCGCAGGCAGACTAAAACCACCCACCATGGTTGGGACCCACAGACCTACATTCTGGTCCCCACTTTATCTCCCACCTGTGATGCTGGTACATGGCTATACTTACTGATGTGGATGTCCCCACTTGGACATACCATTTTGCCTCTCAGGTGTTATGCCAAGATGCTTAAGCAAACTTCTTCAGATTTTATCAATAATAATAATGCTCTACAATAAGTGGCTCTTATAATTAGATTGATGGAAAATCGCTCTATAGGTATATGCATCGTCGTCTAGCATTATTAATAGTCAATTATAACTGTTCTTTCCAAAAGGATGCGTCCAATTTGGAACACTAATTTGATCTTCAGTTTTTCCAAAAGAATTCGAAAATTGTGATTGCGTGTCTGACTTGTATATAAAATGTAAGGCAACGACAATTATAATAAACACATTATCGCTGTTAACAGTGTCGTATAATAGCGCTTAGCGCAGCCTAAGAGACTCGAGGGACTTGAGCGTTTGCTAAGGACACAAACCTATGCACGCTCAATATTATTCCGGTACCGACCGGAGCATTTATGAGAAGTGTGTGTGGGTATTGTATTCATGTGTGTGATTGACATCTGAAACCTTAATACAATTATCATGGCGCTTCATGTTCAACTGTAATAATAACATTACACTGGCGATGCTATTGTTAGAAACTTTTTCAATGGCACAAAATAACTATAATTATAATCTTGCATTAAGTGTACATTCAGTGAGTGTGTATGTACGGGCACTTGTATATACGCGCTGTCTGATTGTTCCATTAATGGTATTAATTTTTTTTTTTGTACATTGCTGATTTATGATTTAGATTTCATTGAATTGAACGTGACAACGTTTTGTTAGTAAGTTTTTTTTTGTAGTGAAGCAGTCGTTGCTGAAATAATCATTCAATGGTAATTGTTAGCTCTGATATATTGGAATGATCTAGTTTTGTCACGTCACATTTAGACTGTATTTCTAAGAAGTACAAACAGAAACGGCAAAAATTATATACAATTAATTTATTGCTATTGTATTAGAATGGCGGGGTACTTTTCTTTTCTTCAGTCTGTTGTTTCCCTTCTAAAAAATTAAAACAACTCTTTTAGTATCCAGCTGAAGTTCCGTTCGAAGAATGATTCAATAGGAAAATCTAATTTAATTGTGTGGTTTATTAAGGTCATCAGAAATACGAATTAGCTTTGGTGGACGCTGGACATGTTGAGATTTAACCTTTACTTTTATTGCAGAAAAAATTTATGTTCCATAATAAACTTTAATTATAAATAAAAATCAATATCTTTCCCTAGAATATATAAAATCAAACTTCTATAGAATGGCAATAAATACGTGGATTATAAATCTCTAATGGCTTCTATTTACTAATTTAATTTTTCGGTTGGAATTCTTCAGAAATTTCAGATTTATGTGAAAAGTCATTTATTGCTAAAATATCGATAAGCCTACAGCTTATCTAATTGTTCCTATATTTTACAGAAAAGTCATAAACTTTTAACAATTAAAGCGTCATTAATTAACAGAGAAAAAAGCAATTGCAATAAGAAAAAGAAAGCTTACCTATAATGGAAAATCACTAAGACTAAATAACAGTAGCCGCTGACAATAAAAATAGATATATTAAAAATAATGGTAATAACCAGTTGGGTGCGGTCAGTTGCGTATAATAACGCCTTCAGACAAATTATTTAGCATAAATTAACTCTGGGTCTAATGTATTTTTTACATTTTTAGTGCCCTAATAATTTACCAAAGATATAAATTTAAATTTTGGCTCATTAATAGATAAGTATTTATAAAAAACTGAAAAACGCTTTTTTACGTTATAATTAGATTTGCCTCTTTTTTGTTCGATTTCATTAAATATGTATTTTGCCCAGGAATTTCTGAAGTCTTCGTGTAATTTATTGTTATTGGGTGTGTAGAGTGCGAACACTTGTTTAAGAAATATCATTTGACATTGTTTAATATATCTATCAGTAGTCAGCCTAAAAGTATAAGATACACGCTAAAAGCAGTTATTCATTCTAGTTGCATAAAATTTTTGATTCTGTATGGCGAACTTGTTTATTTTTTGGTGATAATGAAATGTCGACTTTTGTAAACGTATTGCCTTCATGCCCTCCATGTATAAATTATTTGTTAAAAGAGCATAAGTGTTGTTTATGCACTTATTTTATTTATTTTTTACTGAATAACACACAAGCAAAATAAATTTTTGTGTTGTATATCAAGAGCCGAGTCCAATGTGCTCACAATAAACAAAATAGGCGGTGTGGGCCTGTCATGTAAATCACCCTGTACAAGTCACACACAGCCTCTCAAATGGTCGAACTGCAACAATGTTAACTCATATTGCATATTGCCAATAAATTAGACATCATGTTGCTTGTAGATAAGAGAATTATGTCCCCTATTCCGGACCCCCCATTGCTCAATAAAGACTTAAAAGCAAAAAATTGTCAGACAAACAGACTTCCATAACCAGCTTAGAATAATGAAAATTCCTCAGATGTAGGGTAATAATTCCTTTCAAGAAGACATATACATATTTAGTTTCTCTATTTTATTCACTAAGTCTTTATGGATATACAAAATTAATGGAAAATATGTCTCAGTTCTATTTACCAAACATCCGGAATGTCGTTCTCTTAGCACCTATGTTATACATCGGTATTTCACCATATTTAGCAAATACATATACAGACATCTGTACCCTCGTATGTACCTATACGTAATAAAAAAAATAGATATCAAGTCGTTATGAATTTGGGTATCAGTAGGTATAATAAATTATCAGTTAGATTGCTACATTACCTTACCTGTTATCGTAAATACTTCGTATACAATATTTTGGACATTCATCTGGGTTATTCCCGAATTTGGGTAGAATCGAACTGCAAATAAAGCTTCAGTTGCTTCTATTGTATGCATAATGGAGATCGCGGCAGTGGGTTAGGCGACGAACCAAGAAAAACAAAAAACAATTCGAAAATGTTTTAATGAAACTTTTATTCAAATAAGGTTATTTTAAATTGCAATAAACTTCATTTTACGATTTCATTAACATTAACTAACACAAATTTCAGGTATTTCGTTATTGCTTATAATAGGTAAATTTAGCATATTTGCCTTTACGATGCAACTAGTATAAACAAGGTATGCATAAATTGTTATGAAATTTTTTTAACAATTACTAATGCGTCTATAAGGATTGCACTACCTTTAAGCAAAGAGATAGGATGAAAATTCTGTTATGAAGTAGGTAAATGTACACAATTCATATACACATACAGAAGAGTATACTTTAAATATTTTGAAGAATTTATGAATGTATAATGTAAGGATGGATATCTGCTATCTAAGAGAAAATATGTTTTGAAATATATCTTCCTTTTGAAAAACCACCTGTTCCTATTCTGCTATCATTGAGCGAAACTTTTGTTGAAAGACGTTTGTTGTAAAATGTGTTTTACAAGGAGATAATTTTATGCATACTAACGTGTTGCATTTTAGCTCCTTTATACGCATTTATCTAAATTCTTTATAAATGGTATTAGACTATTTATTACCAACAACATTTTGAAAACGCACTTTAATACCACAATGCCAATCTGATGCTGGCATATATAACACTCTTATTCGTTTCTCTATAAAGAAAACAAAAATTCATAACAGGAACATGTTATTCTCATCTGAAACATATATTTTTATCTGTCTGACTACATATGGTCTTAATTCACAATTTCTTAAAAACTTTAGCACTTACGACAAGGATTATAGTATTTTAATGAAATTACAAGCATGCAACCTAATATTATAACGTTACTTTGAAAATTTATCACCCAAAATGATGTATTTAAAGGTGGTAGGAAAATTACAGGACCGAGTACTCTAAAATTTATGAAAATACAGGTTTAATGTGTTGTATAAATATTAAACACACTGCTATACGTCATATATTACTCGAGAGTTTTCAATAACTAAACTGCAAGTATGATTAACAATTCATTTATATAACATAAAGCATTCGGTATTTGCAAATTAAAGAGAACTTCCCCATTGGTTGTTGTTTCGCTAATAATATCAAGTCGTTACATAAAATATAATGAGCTATAAGTACAAGCATATTTTAGGAATTTAATTTGTTTTTTAACTTTGTATAACTCGGGGCTTAATTTTAACTTGAAACTTCAACAAGAAAATAATTTTATACTGCCGATATCATAAATTTTATTTTGAATTATAGCCAAATTCTTGGCCCCCTAGTAAATTATTGATCATATTTTATTACCATGAAGCAAATATTTGTCACGACAGCTTTCCTCTGCACAATTTATTCCTGTATACATGTACCTTATGAGTGGGTATTAAATATCATTTAATTTCAAAGTTAGTGGACATCAATTGGGAAATGCGTGTGCCAATTCTATTGTCATAATTTGAAAAAGTCCACGAATTAATATTGCAGTTGTGCAGTGTAATTGCCCTTAAGAAAAAGTGTCAAAGAAACTTTTGATGAACATACAATCCCATTGATTTATTTCATTGAAAACAATAGAAAATAAATTTCATACAATATAATTAAGATGTGTGTTATGTAAATTAATGATTGTAAGAATTTAATAATAGATAAGAGACGAATATTAAAATGTAATTAATTATTTGACTTTTAGTATTATATATGTTAGTAGGAATTCAGTGCTAATAATTTTGATTGTTAATTAAATATTAATTTGAAATATTTTAGTGGGTAGGATGATGCCAACAGCGAAATAGAATTGAACGAATCAAATAAAAGGTACTGTTAGTGTTAGTCATGGTAGTTTTCGTATAATAAATGGTTTTGTCTGTTTGCAGCCTGTGTGAAAAGATTAGAAAATGTGTACTATATATTTATATTTAACTTAAAATCCATGAAATATGGAATTATTGTTGATGTGTCGAAATGATTGAATCTTTCGTGTTAATTTAACCGACATAAGATGAAATATTCGAAAACATGTCCATACAAACACCTAATCTCAAATCTCCTTATTCAGAATTATAAATGCATATTATATTTAGTATAACTGAAACTGTGTAAAAAATTACATTCAGCTATAATCTTATATTTATATCAGAATTTCAAGTTGCTTTCCTGTTCTATAGATAACTAGTCGGTATTTGGGTATTGAAATCATGCAGGTATTTGGGTAATTGCTTAAAAATTTTTGATCGTGACAGCAGAATTGTAGAGCCCTACTATTTTATTTTAGTAGTCACGAATATGTAAAGTACCTATATTCTATATCAATGGGGATAGTTTTCATTCAATACATAAAATAGGTTCCTTTGTCTGATCCTAACAGCAATTATCTGCAAGAAAATTTTCACAGCTGCTTCCAAAACGAAGATGTATTTAATACAATTTCATCATATTTCATTTCGTAAATAGTCCAATTAAAATATAAATTGTTTCCTTTATTATAAAAATTTAATTACATAAATATTTAAATTATTTTCATTATGATGAATATATAGTTTTGAGGTCGCGAATATAAAACTGAAATTACTTTAACAAAAAACTACAAAAGAATCGTGTATTATAATAGTTATTTTCTTCTAATTCATTATCATTGTAATTAATTATTTATAACATAAGTGATATAACAGCAAAACTTGTTTATTAAAGTATACTTTATATAAATAATATTATTTAAATTAATATAAATGCAACAATGAAATAGAGAACAAATTGTTTATTTTATTTATTTACTGGATTTTGTTGTGCTGAAACTTTTAATACTTTTGTAAATTTAATAGTATTACACAATGGCTTTTACAGAGATTGAAAAATAATTAGTCCATTTATTACCTGTACTTACTAATAAAATACTCCTGATTTTATGATTCAATAAGACGTTCCAAGACTACGTCTATTGCTTCACCGCGCCCTTTCTTAAATATCATAACGTTTGGCTTTATTGTTAGCCAATATTTTTAATTACTCTGACACAAATATTTACGACAATATAAAACAATACAGTGTTTTATTGATAAAGAAAAATGTAATGGGAATCCTTGGCCCATTCCAGTACATTAAATTAATTAAATAAAACATTTCAACTATTTATTGCGCTATTTGGAATATCTCTGTAATTTTTCAAGAATTTACGATTCCCCCATAGTGTTTCATCAATATTTATAATGGGAGCATTGCTGGCAAAGAAACGAAATTGTGGGCACTTATCTCGTATTGTACATGAAAGGAAAAAAGGCTGTGGAACCACAGCCACTGAAAAAACAATGCTTAACGGTGCACTAAAGAAGACACAACAATTATCCGAGCACAGTCGAAATAATTTAAGAGCTTTACTTTGGCCGTACCTAAGAACACAATAAAAAAGCCTTAAAAAACGTAGGAGTTTAATAATGCTAGCATTGAAATGATTTCGAAAAAACGGGATGCTCTCAATTTCCTTATTTATATTAGGGTTTTTTTATAAACTTGTTAAACCAGTTCACTTTAAATGTTTTGTAAGAATATATGTATGTATAGATGTGAAATTACAGGGGTCTTGCATGGAAGTCCTTTCCATTTTGCGAACATCGAAATTCAGTTAAATTCTTTACATATTTTATTATTAATGTTGACAGAATGGTTAAAACAGTAGCGTGTGTATTGAAATTTAAATGCACGTTAATTAAAACGGAAGTTAAAGAACTCAGGTGTGAATTTCCATATTAGGTAAATCAAGATTTAATTGGAACGTAATAAAAATAAGTGATTTATTTTAGGTTCCATTGCGGTTGTACGATTGGATTTAATTCGGCTTTAGTTAATATAAACTTTGTAGTTTAACGCATTGAATAATTTGACAGAAAAAAGCTGAATTCGGTTTTCTTGAGTAAAACAAAGAACTATACGTACAGCTAACAAGGCAGGCAACCACCTGCTGCCTTCTATTTTGATATATTATTAGGTTGCGTAACGTATACAACTAGAATGATATTATTCAGACTTTAATCAATAGTATTTTACGTGTTGAAACAAATTACATATATATTTTATAAATATACTTTAGTACACAGATAGTAAATCCCTATGGTAGTAAATAAATTTTTCGTAATCATTTTAATGAAATGTTTTTATTACAAGTTATTGTTTATTAGGTTAATCGTTTTATTTTATTGAAAACGTCTCACGTAAACTAATAAAACATTGTACACTATAAAATATATACTTTTCACTAAATCACATGCTCAGTGTAGTGATAATAACTGTACGACCGTAGTATAGGTACAGTGAAAAACTTTGTGGCCTAATATTAATAGAAAAGCTTTTACATGTTCCATGGTTCAGGTGTGCTGTTTTTGCTATTTCATTATAGAAATCAAAAAGAGCAGTGCGGCTGCAGTTAATCTCTATCCACATACTGGCACATAAATCATTTAATTTCATTTAATAGTGATTATGATAGTTTTTACACTCATCCGAACTAATTTACATAAGCAATTACTCTACATCAATTTTGTTATAAAGATAAAAATATGAATATGCATACGTAGATTTTGTTGTTTATCAAAGTTTCCATGCTCGATTAAATTATAATAACCACATTTGTGGCTATTAAACTTCCTTCTTTCCATTTATAATTATGATTCCTAATTGTTACACAATAATTTCTTATGTACTCTGGGTAATAATAAAATTAATCTAATTATTAACCTTGCCTGAAGCAGCGAAACATTTAACATTATAATAATAAAAAAATTAATAAAATATATATTAATATTATTATTGTTGTGGTATAAATTTGCAGAGAAAAATTGTGCTAATTCACTTCACGTAGCTTGATGTGATATCAATTAAAATTCAATTATTATTTGTATATAGTAATTATTTACATGTTGTAGGTAGGAATCGCACCAGAACTTATTAGCAATTCATTCCCACAATATAATGATTTTAAAGTAAAGCAAACCAACAAGTAACCAACCTTGTCAAGGACGAAAATTAATCAATTCATAGGTGTGTTCTCTCTAATAACTGTTGGCAATTGCACCACCTGGAAACTGTATTTTTTTCCACTATTTATAGCAGCATTTGTATTTTATGCATTGTTTTTATAATTTATGTTGGTAATTACAATTCAATACAGGAAATTAAATTTTTTTAAATAAATTTTATTGATATAGGTACTTATAAAAAAAAAGATTTATTTTTCCAAATCACGCTGCGGAAATTATTATGACTGGATTTTTCTTGAGCTTAATGATTCACAGTTCTCTTTAAAGGAAATTCAATATTAAATTAATGAATTCGAGAAGAAAGGGCTCGTTAAATTTTATTGTCAATTTATAATATCGCTGAATTTTATACATGACACAATTTTATGCACATACATAAAAGATCGATTGTTAATATACCTAATTACAAAAGTACATTTACATTAAAATATATTATCGCATGAAGCATGAAGCAACTAGCTGATAGATGGATGTATTTAACACCTACAAATAAATCACTTTGGCTCTGGTTATGTGGATTTTCTTGATAGAGAGCCACCTACTCGCATGCACATATGAGCAAAAAAGAAAAGAAAATTGCATATTAATATGTATTAAAATGCTGTTTAATATCTTAATTATAATTGCTTTTTGACTGTGAAGTGAAATTCAAATTAATTTATTCTGTTGGGAGAACTAATTTTTAATTGGCAACACACTTTACTGTGAG
The DNA here is from genome assembly GCA_963930825.1 of Silvanus unidentatus. Lineage (NCBI taxonomy): Eukaryota > Metazoa > Arthropoda > Insecta > Coleoptera > Silvanidae > Silvanus > Silvanus unidentatus. The sequence continues at coordinate 6,205,978 of OZ005758.1, forward strand.
ACTAACATAAGGTGTTAGGCTAGAATTTTTATTTTAAAACACCCACACGGAGTGTTTGATGAAGTGTTCAGTAGGTCAAATTTTTCAAGACTTTATTTATGTACCTCTCGTTAGCTTAATTATTAAGTAGGTATCACACCCAAAGTACGAAATTAAGTTATTTACATATGTTTAATACATTTAATAGCACTTTAGTTACTTGAAGATTTACGTGTATAAGCGATTACTTGATGAGTAGGTATTTTCTACAAGGAAAATTAAGTACATTTAAAGAAAGACCGAGAGAATTCCCAATGCGGTGAGTCGCCGCAGGGTTATTGTATTAATTTATATTTTTCCGTAAGTTTTAGTAAATGTGGGTAAATTTTTATGTGGTGTGGTAGGTAATAGTCATGATATTATACACTAATTAAATTACAAGCATTTTCTTATTCTAAAAATGGTAGGACGGTGAAACCGAAGTTTGTAGGTAAGTAATTTTTTCTGACTCAATCACTTTCTGTGTCTGAATGAAACTTAATTATGATTAATTTTCAAGGAAATCTTTTCATAACAATTGAATGTTAAATAATAAGTTATGTTTTTTACACTATAATTTATTATTTGCCTCAAGTAGGAAAATTTTCCTCAGATTAGGAATTAATATGCATTTTTTGTTTTTCAATGCTGTTTGCGATCTTAAATAATGTAACCACTTTAAGTGGACTTTGCCTATATGTACTTGGAAAGGGAAATCGCCACTGTTCAAATTTGACGGACTAGAGTCGCTCTCTTCCACCCACGACTCCAAGCAATTAAGTCGATACTATATACTAATTATACTTTATACACATTCAACGCCACGTTGTCTTAAATATACTATTTTACAAATGAAACCATGTTTCATATTTTCACACACTAATTACTGGTCCTTCGAAACATTTTGGTCAATTCGAGCCGAATTCAGTGCAATCAGTGCAATACAGTACCTACATCAGCGAACAAAGGCGTGCAGGGGCGGATGCGGCGTCCACCTGGAGCACCTACAATTGCTAAGATAAGTATACATCAATCTGTGTCTTATATTCCTACAAATAATTACAATTTCATACAAGTAATTATTTCATTCATTCAAACATTCAAAAAATCGCGAATGACCTTCGCAAATTCCATTCAATAAATTCATTTCAAACTCGTGTCTCCTATCTATTCTAGTTTTTAGATGGAGGAACGCATTCGTTTTCTCGTTAGAAGACAAGGTCAATTAAAGGCCAGATTAACCAACTTTAAAAAATTTCTGGCAACGCTCACTGAAAATGAAACTGAAACGCCAGACGATGGGGATGAGGAGGCAGGAATTGAGCCAACGTTCAGCGCAAGCATTCAGATAAGCCAGGTATGTGCAATTCAGTTGAAAAAACGGCTACAGTCATGTGATGCTTTATTGCATGACTTTGAGACAGTAAATTCGGAGCTAATCGAGCTTGATGAGGAGGCAAACATAGAGTTTCGGTATGAGGAGTTGACCACCTTTGAGTCAAGTTACCACTTATTGTGCTCTCAAGCCACTAGTATTTTAGAAAACTTTGAACGTTCAAATAAACCCGAACTTGCATTAAACCCCTCAAATATAATAAATGGCAACACAAGCGCGGCGCTTACAGAGCATACCACTAATAGCGGTATACAAGCTTCAGTAGCTTCTAATTCAAACATAACACGACGCTCTAACTCAAGTCGCTCCTCTGAGGGAGAGCCCTCCAATATAACGATCAGAGCCTCTAATAATAAAAGTCCTTCACCAACGGAAGAAACGTCCAATGTAATCACGGGAGCCGTTTCAAACTCGAACTTCAGAGCAAGTTCTAATTCTAATCCCTCTGTCGTAATACCACCTTCTAACCCCAATGTCAACGTAAATTCAAGCTCAAATATTTCTTCTAATATTTCACATCAGGGTGGGACTCACTATACAACATCCATTCAATTACCAACCTTGAACGTACCCAAATTCAATGGGCAGTGCGAGCATTTCAATGGATTTTACGAGAGCTATAGATCCTTGATTCACAATAATTCAAAACTCAACGATATAACTAAATTTCTTTACTTGCGGAACTGTTTGAGCGATGAACCGCTTAAATTAATTGAGCATTTAGACTTGCTAGAAGCTAATTATTCAACTGCAATAACTCTTTTAGAAAAGAGATATCGAAACGTGAAATTAATGATCTATACTCACGTAAAGGCCATTGTAGAGGGTCCTTCTATCTCTAATTCCAAGGGTAACTCCGGGGGTGCACTTCGTGCGATCGCCGATTCAACTCAGGCTCACTTGCGCGCTCTGTCAACTTTAGGGCAGCCTGTAGATTCGTGGGCAGTTCTTGTTCAATATATTGTCTTAAATAAACTCGATTACGTCACAAAAAGAGAGTGGGAAACTTGTACTCTAAACAATGAAAGTCCAACCATGATCGATCTCTTTGATTTCCTTGAAAGTCGTTGCCAACTCTTAGAAAAAATCGAAAATACTGTTAACAAACCAATTAGATATTCGAATCCAAGTCCTAATTCTTTTCATAACAATAGATCACGGCCTAGTCACACTCTTGTCGCTCAAGCTCGTCCTCCATGCACCTTCTGTGAAAGCACCAATCACTGGATTTACTCATGCAGAGCTTTTCTAAGTAAATCTATAGAGCAGCGTTGGGCCGAGGTCAGAAGGTTGAAACTATGTGAAAATTGCTTAAAACCGCATCATCAAAAAGCCGATTGCAATTCGCGTCATTGTCGTAAGTGCGAAACTTTCCACTCCACTTTGTTGCATCCAGAAGAGAATTCCAGCAGAGATACCACCAATATCATGACAGCACTGAGTGTGCGCACCAATCCAGATGTAGAGATTCTTCCTTCAGCTGAGGTTTTTATCTTTGATAGTAATGGTCGCAAGCATAAGTGTGTCGTTCTTCTTGATAGCTGTTCGCAGCGGTCGTACATGACCCATTCGTTGCGAAATCGCTTAAACTTACCGTTTGAGTACCTTGCTAGCCCTCTTACAATATCGGGACTCAATGAGCAAGCTCAATGCAGCGCTTCAAAATCTTGTACAGCAACCATTCACTCTATTCATAACGATTACAGTGTACGTATTTCATTTGTTCTAATAAAAACAATCACGAGCCACTCACCGAACGTAGGGATTAATTTGGAAACACTGTCTCTTCCCAGTGGTATAAATCTTGCGAATCCTAATTTTAACAAACTCGCGAAAATCGATTTACTACTAGGCGTTGAGGGATTTTGGCAATCTTTAAATATACCGCGAATTCATCCTATGTTGCAGGATACGCATTTCGGCTTTGTTGTGTCTGGAGTACTGCCCTTAAATAACGGCTGTACCACTGCTGATTCAAGTGAAAACTCACGCGCGTTTAGTACATGTTCATTAAGCGTTGTAAACATTTCACGTCAGCTCACCCAATTCTGGGAACTTGAGAATGTCCATTCTAAAAAACGTTATCTTTCACCCGAGGAGCAACATTGCGAATCGAACTTTTGTTCCACAACAAGACGAAATGAAGACGGCACATTTGTAGTCACGATGCCTCTTTGCGCAAATCCTTCAACGCTTGGTGAATCAAAATTTAACGCTATAAAGCAGTTCAAATCTCTTGAAAATAAATTGAATCGTAATTTAAAGTTAAAAACAATGTATACTGAATTCTTAAATGAATATGAAGCGCTTGGTCACATGACTAAGCTTGATCCTACGGTTGCTGACGATTTTCCCTCCTATTACCTCCCACATCATGCTGTATTAAAGGACGAAAGCGTTACTACCAAACTCAGGGTTGTTTTTAATTCTAGTGCGCCTTCCACTAATGGAATATCCTTGAACGACATACAAATAAACGGCCCCACTATTCAAGAAGAGCTGTTTTCTATACTTCTCAGAAGTCGGCGATTTAAATACATTCTTACTGCGGATTGCTCGAAAATGTATAGGTGCGTTTTCATGACTGAACTTCATCGCCCCCTACAACGTATTATTTGGCGAGCTAACTCTTCTGATCCCTTGCAAATTTACCAACTAAACACGGTCACATATGGGCAGCGATGCTCGAGTTTCTTGGCAATTCGATGCCTATTTCAACTCGCTAGTGAGTGCGAATCTGAACATCCTACAATATCAAAGATAATTCGCAGGGACATGTATTGTGACGATCTCCTCACAAGTTGTCAAACACTCAGTGAAGCAGAGTATATTCGACAAACAACTTCTAAGGTTCTTTCTTCCGGTGGCTTCACTCTTCGTAAGTGGAACTCAAATGAGCGATCCATTCTCACAACGGCTCATGATGACAATATTGAGAATATGGTACTAGATTTCGGTCCCAAGGAGCATACAAAAACCCTTGGGCTTCGATACAACAGTTATTTCGATGAGTTCTCCTATAAGGTGACACCCGCGGTTAAAACACCACCTACTAAACGATCTGTTCTTTCCATCATTAGTACTATATTCGATCCTCTTGGCTTCGTATCTCCTTGCATTATTGCTGCTAAACAATTCATGCAAAGGCTGTGGACACTCCAATCTTCATGGGATGAGTCACTGCCGCACGAGCTCGACAGTCAGTGGAGTGATTATTGCACCGACTTGTTGTCGCTGAACGATATTCGCATTGGTCGTCAGGTTATATGCGATTCGCCAACTTCTATCGAACTGCATGCGTTCGCAGACAGTAGCGAAAAATCTTATGGCTCTTGCATCTATTTAAAGTCATCTAACGCCAATGGCGAGCTGTGGTCGCGTCTTATTTGTTCAAAAACCAAAGTAGCTCCCCTCAAAGTCATAACTATTCCTAAACTAGAGCTTTGTGCGTGTTTAATGATGGTGCAACTAGTCGAACGCGTAAAAAACGATCTCGATTTAGTGTTGGACAGGGTTTGTTTTTGGACAGATTCAACTATCGCGCTTTCTTGGATTGCAACACAGCCTCATTTGTTAAATACGTTCGTAGCTAATCGAGTCGTTCAAATTCAGGAGTTTTCCGAATCTCCTCAATGGCGATATGTACCCACTAAGGAAAATCCTGCTGATATTCTCAGTAGAGGGGTGACCCCGACTCAATTGAAGGAATGTTTTTTATGGTGGCGTGGTCCGCAATTTTTGCTTTTAAGTGAGTCGTCATGGCCAGTTCACCCGCAAACTTTAAGCTCCGTTCCCGAGCTGAAAACTAACGTTCTCGTTTCAACAACACACGAAAAATCTGTATTTCCATTCGAAAGATATTCTCGGCTTTTAAAGGCGCAAAGAGTAATGTCATATTGCCTGAGATTTATTTCAAATTGTCGTACTCGTGACTCTAAAGACCGATTGACGGGTCCTCTAAAGTTACCTGAATTAAATAAATCGTTGTTTCAATTAGCCAGGTTATCTCAAATTGAGTCATTCCCATTGGAGTACTATCAACTCGCGCAAGGCGTTGAGTTAAAAAAGGGCAATAAATTGTTTCCACTAACTCCGTTTTTCTCTCAGCCTGATACATCGCTCAGAGTAAGGGGTAGGCTTTCAAATTCTTCTTTCGCTTATCATAAAAAGCATCCGCTCATTATATGTAGTAAACACCATTTTTCAGCTTTATTGTTTGAATATTATCACGTGTACCTCTTGCACGCTGGGCCCCAGCAAGTTCTGTTTACAGTGCGTGAGCGATTCTGGCCAATCGGGGGTCGAAATTTGGCAAAAAGAATTTATAGGTCATGCCTAACGTGCTTTAGAATCAACCCGAAACCTGCTCAAAATATCATGGGCGATTTACCAGCTGATCGATTGAGAATCAACCCTCCATTTACTATTGTGGGCACCGACTATTGTGGGCCATTTATTGTAAAGCAGTGTTCTCTACGTAAAAGTCCTACATTTAAAGTTTACGTTTGTCTATTTATTTGCCTAAGCACTAAGGCTATACATTTGGAGCCAGTGGTCGACTTGACAACAGAGGCTTTCGTCTCCTGTTTACGTTCCTTTGCAGCGCGCAGGGGTGCGCCTGTTAAAATTTATTCAGATAACGCGAGAAATTATTTGGGAGCCAAAACTGAGTTGCACAAACTTGCCAGCTTTCTGTTTTCTAGCTCCGAGGACATTCAAACAGCCTGCTCCAAACACCACATTGATTGGCACTTTCTGCCTCCTTACGCCCCTAACATGGCCGGTATATGGGAAGCGGGTGTTAAATCCTTCAAAGGTCATTTCAAAAGGATAGTTGGTGACACAGTTTTAACTTTCATTCAATTTTGCAATCTCTTGACACAGATTGAAGGTATCCTTAATTCTAGGCCCATCTCAACGATGTCCGCAAACGCCGCCGACTTGCAGCCTTTGACACCGGCACATTTCCTGATCGGCAGGCCGATAACGACGGTACCAGACCCGAGCTTAAGCCATTTAAATGAGAGCCACCTGTCCCAGTATCAACGGCTTCAGCGTATGGCCCAGAATTATTGGACCCGTTGGGCTAAGGAGTACGTCTCCGAGCTCCAACAAAGGCGAAAATGGCAGAAGACGTTCTCCAATTTACGCTTGGGAGAACTTGTCGTACTGAAAGAAGACAACACACCCCCAACAACGTGGAAGGTTGGGCGAGTAGTGGAACTGCATCCGGGCAAGGATGAAATCGTGCGAGTTGCCTCGATTAGACTGAACAGCGGAGTCGTGAAACGCTGCATTTCGAAAATATGCCCGTTACCAGTTCTTTAAAAGACTGTAATTTTATAATGTTTGTAACCTATTTATTGTGCTCATGTTTTACTTATTTTAATATGTTATTAGTATTTAAGATGTCTTTTCCATTTTTTATATAATTTGATCATTCATAATTTTTAACTAAACTTTTTATATCTAATGTTGATTGTTCATAACATAATTTTACTATTTGAAATTGTTAATATTTTAATTGCACTATTTCAACGTGGGGGAGTATGTTTGCGATCTTAAATAATGTAACCACTTTAAGTGGACTTTGCCTATATGTACTTGGAAAGGGAAATCGCCACTGTTCAAATTTGACGGACTAGAGTCGCTCTCTTCCACCCACGACTCCAAGCAATTAAGTCGATACTATATACTAATTATACTTTATACACATTCAACGCCACGTTGTCTTAAATATACTATTTTACAAATGAAACCATGTTTCATATTTTCACACACTAATTACTGGTCCTTCGAAACAAATGCAAATTCAAAATCAGGGAATAAAATGAGTATTTTATTTTTTTGAAAGTACACGAATGCTAATTATTTATCTTTAAGCAAATTTTGATGCTCTCGAATAAGTTTGTTTATGATTTATCGTATTTCTAGATATACCTACATATACATAGCTATGAACACTATCATTATGCAAAGCAAATTGTTTATTATGCTCACCACACTAATTTCAATCAAACTGTCATATAGGTAATTCAGTTTTAATTTAACTTGTAATTTCTTAAAAATCTACAGATTTTTTTCCTGTTAATGTTAAATAATGATTTTTCACTTTTATGTTTTGTGGTCAAAATCTATTTAATGTTACATTAGCGTGTAGGACCAATTTGCGAATAGGTAGGTTTATTTAATTAGTAGGTAAGTAAATATTATTTCATGCATTCGGATAAGGTTAAGGACAATTTCATTCGTATAATTACACTTGCGTTTATAATTTACAATGAGGACAAGAGAACATTATAAGAATTAATATTGCATGCAGATATGAATCAATTATTACATTTAAGAAAAATGTTTACTATAAAGAAAAATGTACAGATTTCATATAAAAAACAAGAAATGAAACAAGTTTTTATAGTTGTTTTATTACCACCTACAGTATCGACCACGCCCTTAATTACAACAAATTATCATATATGTGCACATGTTTATTGTAGTTCCCACACTTGCTGCAATTTTATGATTTATTAAGTTGCTAACATCTGCAAATTCAGATTTCTAAAACGTTAAGTACGTCGATTATTTAAGCAACTTTAACACAAATGTAGGTATTGAGCTGTTATGGGAAACGATTATTCTTTGTCGGTATACAAACGTTTACATGAAATTAAATTTCTTTCATATGGTCGCCTTTGTGCATGAACTTGCACATATACACACAACCTAAGCGCATTATGATGGGGTTAAATTATTTTATAGACATATCATTTTCCTGAATGATTAGATGCGAGAGCATTACAAATGACAGTTATTTATTATTTTTGATGTGTGGCCGTAAAGGAAAAGAAGTACGCCATGAAATTAAAGAAATACTAATGACGCGTATTTTCATTTTCTTTGAAAAATTTTTTATGACTCTGTTAAAGGTAATGAGCACCTATTTACCATTTCTATTCATAATAGCAATTTTACTTAAGTGTAGTTATTCACTGTAAATTGATTTAAAATTAGACGTTAGAAAATGATTTATATCAAATTCGTCGTTGTTAAAATAACTCCCATTATTCAGTAAAAATGCTTGGTGTGTGTGTGTATATTTCTTTTATTATACCTTTAACCTAATTATTTTATACATAATACAATTAATTTATATATCTGTTTTGATTTAATTAGATAAGACTTGCTTGACTGCATAACAAAACAAGAAACAACTATGTGACAATAAATTTTATCTCAATATCAAATCTAACCACTATGCCTGAACGTATAACATATAGTGGATATATAAACGTGTTTCTATCTATTTTAAGCTTTGCTAAGAACTAGCTTGGAGGAATTGAATTTAAGAAAAAAATTTCAGCAACTAATTTTTCTCTTGCATTAATTTATATAAAAAATGCGAATTGAACTTAATACTTTTACTTCATACTGCTCCTTATATCTAGGCCACGTTAAATGGAAAACATTTTTAAAATGGAATGCTACATTAAAAATTCCGACATTTACAATTTTTAATTAGCACTAATTGTTGAATAAAAGAGGAACTAACTTATTGTGGGAAAAGATGTGGAATTTATTAAGGTAATTTTGCTGGAAAATATGTACTTACACACATCTACCCATTACCTTCCTATTACACAAACAGTGAAGAATAGAGATGAGTTAGTGGTCTGAAAATAAAGGGATTTTGTAAGCACTTTGAAATAAAAAGCGGGATTTAATTAAGCCGTGATCCTGCGTCCGATACATTCAAATTGGTTCGTAAAATAAATATACGGATTACAAAACACCACATACACATTAGGTACGTAAATATGGCTCATGTCGACAATTTTGTATATAATTTCATTATCTTTTGGTCATATTGGACTTGCTCAGCACGAGCTTACACTTACAAATTACATTAAATTTAAAAGTCCAGTTAAATTGTACGTACGAGTTCATATGAATTCAATTTAGCATAAATGATTTATTAAGAATATGAGTATCATTTGTATTACTTTGTTTGCCATTTCACGAAGCATTAATTAATTTCCAATCATCATTTTTTTCTATACAAGGCAACAAATACCATAGAGATATCTCTTTTGAAAAATTATTCTATTGTATTAGAAGAATAAACACAAAAACAAATCACCTGTAAAGAATCCAATGTCCTTTTATCACGAATACACAATACTCTAACGGTATAGAGATACAAGACACATAGGTACATATACGTAATATGATCCATCCAACATCTACGATTTCAGTGAAATAAGAAAAAAATTATGGTAATAAAAGAATTAGGGCAAAATAAAGTTTTTGAACAGGAAACTTAAACTGGTTTTATTTCCCTCGAATTAAATTTCACCTGTGTATGTGCATAACGTTGAATATAATATTAATTTCACTTAAAGTATCACGAATAGTCCTTTGTTTTGTACGAAAATATGCATATTCGGTAAGTTAATGAACTTTCCTACTAGACTTATTGTTTTACTAATTGAATTGTGAGTATATTTTTGGGGCGTAACTGTTTTCGGGATTAACAAAATGTTAAAAAGCGATTATACTTGACATCTGAGTTTCTCCTTTACAGAGATATAATTGTTCACAATCATTGTTTCAAGAAAATAAGCGAAAATATGAGGCACCAACTTATGCTATCTGACAGATAAATACTTATATATGTGATGATGTGAAACCGGTCGCAGTATTTTTTTATTTTATAAAGTAAAATTTTTCTTGTTCAATTTATTTTTTAATGAGAAATGTACCAAACTCTTTTACGGCTTGGAATTCCAAGCTCAACTGAATAATGAACGACCTTACGATTTTTAATTAATATTTCTTCTCGTTATAGGTTTTTCTAAATTAAAGCCTTGTCTTCTTGTAGTATGACACAATAGTAACTGATAAGTACAAATTATATATTGGTAGACAATTTTCAGATAATGATTGACAGACTTATATTTTTAGTGGACCATGAAGTATTGTTACCTCTATGACTTGTAGTAATCTGATCTATTTGTTCCGTCGTCGGTGAATTCAATGTTAAGATTTTACAGATTAGGCAAAGTGAATAATAATTGTATATTTGACCTGTACAGTTATAGAATTGTCATTATAAGTCCATAGTTGGACTATCAAAAGAATAGAGGATAATCAATGTATTATCAGCATCATATTGAGTTACTGTGTGCGCTGCAATGCGGCGTAATCAGCACATCAATTGATTTTAAACAATTTTATTCAAATTTTCAAACAATTGTATCCCATACATTGCAAATTAATTTATGGTCCATTACAATGGTAACAATATTTTTTCATACAAACTCTTTATTGTTGGGGTGATAGGTAAAAGTAAATTAATTTTTTTTGTACCGACTATGACTTGGTCATTTTTCAACACTTTTATTTGCGATATTATTGAATGGGTAATTTTTTATTATTGTACAGATGTCTATCAATAAATATTATTAACTTTCTTATATGGAATAGATGCCTAATAATAATAAATAATAATTAATTCTCGTTTGTGGGCAATTGTGTATTATAGGGCGAACAAAACAGTTCACTATACCAGTATTGTATAATTATATATTAAAAATTAGAGCAGGTCAATACAAACACCAGGCTTATGTTGAGTGCTTTCTTTCAGTATCAAATTTCAACAGTAAGTCATTAGTTAAATAGTTTCACTACTATCAGAACAATAATCGGAGTAAATAATATAGTATGGAGCTTTATAAGAATTGCATAAAGCCATAACAAATAACGTATAGGTATGATTTATCGCAGTGATGCATGATGTGTAAATATTTATTTGTGCCTAAGTTACCTACCATTTTCATCTATTGGTTTTTGTGAAAGCTATTATAAATTCGAAAAAGATTAAAACGTAACTACTTACTTATTTATAAAATATCTAAATACTTATGACCATATAAAGTGTACGTTAAAGGAAAAAGCCAACAATCTAATGCCACAGCTCCAGTAGAAATGTAGAAAACACCTGTATCCTTACACATCTATGAATATAAGAAGTACATTTTGATATCTAAAGGAATATATAGAGTAACGGTCAGTTCTTAGTTTACATTTATATTTAATTGATGTAGGTTAGCAAGCAAACATAACCTACCCATCACATATTTCTAAAGGAACTTTTCTATTTACATATGTGGGTAAGTATAAGAAATGACCTGTCAATAAATTACTATTAAAAGTTTACACATCAGCTTCTGGTGATGTTAAAAATATTACACAAGGTGCATCTATCGCTGTAGTGTGTGTAATAAAGGTCAATAATTTAGATTTGATTCAAGATTATTGCGAAATAATTTATCACAATGTGCGCTAAAGAGGCTTTATAATTTACGTACCTAATACCCCTACCTCCATGTAGTACATCTAATAGTATCATACAAATTATTTAAGTTAATAGGTAATTATATCTATGATTACACTACGAAGTTGTATACCTATAAATTGTGTGATGTTAGTTACCGTAAATTCCAGGGAAAGGTATCGGAATAATTCACCATAAATTTACATAATTTTATTGAAAACGCATAAACTTCGTAAAGCTTTATGTTGCTAACAGTTTCAAAAATAAGTATGTATTATGATAAGTGTGTGTTACTTCATATGTATGTACCTAGTACTTACAACACTCCCAACATTTTTACATTTCCACATCCTGTTGGCACGTTGCTGGCTAGTGCCATACGATCCACAAATCATTTATCTCAATTCATTTGGTGTTTAAAGTAATGTGAGGTTAAATGAAGCTCTCATTCCACTTAAGGTGGTTTTATTTGCGAAAAACATGGTACAACGAAAGATATTAATGAAGAACGTTTTTTCACGACTAGAATAAATTTAAACAAATATCAAATACTCAACACACCTTCTTTTGAAGATGTTTTCATTTAAGATTAACAACTCATTTCTGTTCATAAGGCGTGGATTCATGACAATGCTAATACAGTTTTTTAATCGAATTTCATTTTAAAATTGTTTAAGAATGAATCGGCTATTTATTTAATGGTGCAAGTGCAATTTATTTGTTTTATTTACAGCTATGATCGTTTTTGTTTTTGCAACCAACATCTTAATTTGAATTTTTGTTGTTTCAACTTCATTAAACTTTTTAGTACAGCAGTAATTATGACTGTATAGTTACTATTAAATACCGGCTATAATACTAAACAGGTACACCGTCATATTCTTACAATATTGTTATTTATTCATCTATTCGTTGCTGAATATTATTAAGCGAAAGTTAATTGTTTCTAATATCACTAGTACGTAAATTAATTTTTTGCATTACGAATTGATTTTTCCATTTTATAATATTTCTCAATATAAGGAGTAGGAGTCTTACGTAAAATAATATTATTATATATGATAATGGAAGTGAGTTTTTGTCCTCATAAAAAGAATGAGTTAATGTTCAATTAAGAATTTATCTAGTGAACGATTTTTTCATCAGCTTCCTTTAGCATTGCGTTAACAAAGTGTACGTTTTAGTCAATTAAAAAGGTCTTTAATTAGCCGTAGAAACAAATCTTTACACTTGACACTTTTGACTCGCTTTGGTATGTTTAGAAAATTGTACACTTAATTAATTGCTTCGAAAAAAAAAGAAACAATTTAAGTTTAACAAGAGCTATGTGCATGTTGCATTTAAGAGGCTGTTGTATCATTACATCACTTTCTGGTTAAATAAGTACCTAATTACAGTTATGTAATGTTAAAGTATCACTATAACAACTGGAGCAATAGCTTATGTAGGTATACATCTAGTTATATACTAACAATTTGTGGCACTTTAAGATCGAATTATGCGTTTCTCCAGTGAAATTAACAATATCGGCTAACTTACTTATATTTATACTGTCTATTGCATTTATTATGTACTCACGATGTTGATTTGTATAACATGTAGTCAACAAGACTATCATTACTACATGTAAGAATGCAAGAAATTTTCGAAAATTGTTACCTTGCCAATAAATAAACTACTGTAATATGTGCACATGCCATACAGTGACGTTATAAGCTGTATGGTTACCATAAAAAATAAGTAGAACTGATTTATATTTAGCAGGAAAATTTTTTTGTGAAATAATTGAAAAGAAGGACCATTAATTGTGCTTCAGTGGAGTCCCAAAACGATGCATTGTCAAAGATAAAGTCTCTGATGGCAATTTCAATTTAAGCACCGCCTGAAAGGCGACCTCGAGGGAAAGTTTTACAGATGTACGTGATTTCAACAAGCCAATATGTAAATTACCCATCAAATATGGGAGTTAACAAGATTTTGTATGGTGCTCCGATTAATATAGGTAGGTTACTTTCAATTACCCATAAATACACTGTGTTCAATTTTAGTGATGGGTGCTTTCCTAATTAAATATTTCTGCAGCGGCGGGCTATTAGAGAGATCGATTAATTAGCTGTATTTTATACATTAAATTTGTCATAACAAACGTAAAGGCAATTTAAGGTGAGAGAGAATAAATAAACAAGTTTAAATCGCTCTTGAATATATTATTGGGTATATTAATAGAAAAATATCTTATATAAAAAGGTATGTACATAGGTACATACATATATGAATGATTCGTAAATTTCTTTTATTTGGATTTCTTACATGTACTTATTATATATATATGCAAACGTATTTATTAATATATGGCCATGTATAATGTTTAAACTTTCCACAACTTTTACGATAGATCCACAGGATAGGTACATACAAGTGTATAGTTTACTCCCACAGATTCGCACTTAAAAGCAAATAAAATGTACAGATATTGTTGTGTGGATGCTGTGGGCCCCAAAACTTAAATCAGAAATATGTATTCAAAAGAATTGGATAAATTAAAGAATTATCCAAGAGAAATTCGTAATACCTACTTCGTCGTGTTATAAAGGGCCGTTTTACTTTGTTGCGGTTTCAGAAAATTGTATATCGAACTGGCTATTATAATACAATATACGTCAACTTAAATAGAGGTTTTTTTGTGCAAAAAATTATACGTGCAGAACCAAGGATCACGAATTATAAGAATAATGCTTTATATGTAAGGTACATTGAATTTTTTTATGATATACAAGCAAAACTTTCTTTGATTGGTAATTATAGGTGCATTTTGCATTGTCTTCAGACAATATCTTAATTTTGAGAGAGTGGGTCAAAAATTGTGAATGAGAAAAAAAATTGGATTTTGCAACTTGAAATATCTATATCATACTGCCCACATTAAGTATTTATTTATAAAAATAACTTAACCGGAACTATAAAATAATATTTATTTACACATTAAAATATCGTTAAATTGTTTTTTAAGTCGTTTGGTACCTTTAGTATTTAGAAAGTGTTATACTTAACTTGTTTATACTGTAATAATAGTAATATTCACTCTGTTTGGAATTTTTATTAAACCTTACTCAAAGAATATGTACTTATTGCTGTTTATTGTTTAGCTGTTAAAATAAATCCATTTAAATTTATTACACACTCTGTAAAGACATATTAAGCTAGTTAAAAAATTTGAAACTAATTTATTAAATTGTTCTTCCGCTACTATATTTTGTGTACGTATGTGGGTATTTATGTTGAGTACCTATATACCGAAGTAAAACTGGCTCTTAAACATTTGAAATCACACTACAGCGAAAAAAGCTTTTCAGATAAATTGTAAGTCACGACTATTAATTGGACTTTCCAGTTTACTATTGTTAGTTTATTAAATGTCTTTGCATTTACTTGTTGGACATAATTACATGTCCACATCTCGGCCAACAAATTTATAAAACGTTTCGATATTAACAAAACAATATTAACATAATAAGGTTGTTTAGATTATTATGTGTCAGTATTTTTTTCTAATTTGTAAAACCAACAAATAACTTTAAGATATTTTTTCCTGATAAAGTACTTAGAGGCTTTCACACTTTTAATTAGAATTTTTCAATTTAATACTTTTATTGAACAATATAAATAAATTATTTTTTCACATCCTGATCGTACATAATATCTATACAAATTAATTCAGAATTAAGTAATTGCGGATCTCCTATCTTGTTTACGTTGCAAATTTTACGCACAACTTAAACTTTAATCAACAATTACATTGAAAAATTAAGACTGTTTAAATTAGTTGGTTTTGTTATTATACTCCCTAGATGGGATTGAAATTAATAATTAAGTGTGTCGAAAAAAGGAATTTTCATGGAAGCCATTTACAATTGATTAAAAATGCACTTAAAATCGTTTACGTAAAGATTGAGTATCGTAATTTTCAAGTCGCAATCTCAATGTAGGTAAGTATCCGTTTACCTAACTAAAAACAGTCGCGTAAATAAGTAGACTCGTGTGTGATTGATACTGAAAGATATCGATATTTAAGAGGCACTTTATATTCAGATCAATAAAAATATATTAGAATAAATTGTTAGTAATATTGAGATATCGACAATACACAATGAATTAATTGTAATTCAAGGTAATTGTGAATAAACAGAAGTAATTTACACTTTTGCGGATCTAATCGTATTGTGATTGACGATGACAGTGTCTGTAATAGATTGTGCTCTATTTACATACAAGCCTGGATTCTGAACTGTCAATATGAAAGAACTTATTATAATAGGTTTCTGAAGAACATGTTGCAGTACATCCTGTTTTAAGTTGGCAAAGAATATAAGACAAATAGTTTCTATTACACAGCTACCTTAAGCCTGCTACGCAATAGATACTTGCTCATATTGAGAAATTGCATCTCTTTGGCATTAGTGGATTTTATGCTGCCTGATTTGATGTGATTAGAAAATCTGTTTTAATGACTAAACACATAGAATGGTGAAATGGAAAGAAAACGAAATGATGGAACCTCAATCACAACATTCCTCTCTATCTCCAATAAATATTAATTCCATTAATTCATAGAGTACGGCATGACTGACAGGCTTAATAAATGAAATATAGTGCCACCTGTTGAATAGATTATTAGCACTTGAAGTCTGTTAATTAGAAATTGTAAATTTGAAGTGTGAACGAAGCACTCAACCTGTAAATATGCATTTCATGTTCGTATACTTTACTTACATCCATCTAATAATAACAATTATACGACATTTGTACGGGGTCGAAGAGGTTGCACGTGCCTTTATAATATATATGTATTCTGACAGATTCATTCTTGGCTTGTTAACGAAAAACTGCCAGCAGTTCAATATAACACATTATAATGCCATTTCAATAACCTATTAGCGGTACGCAAAATGTCTTCTATTCTCTTATTATGATTACTCTGTTCAAAATGCAATTTCAAGAAATTGAAAATTGACTATTATGTAAAATTGTTAATCAACTCGTTTTGGACAAAATGCAACGGTTTCAAAGATTTCCCTTACATTAAGCAGGTAGATAAGTGCTGTAGGAAGCGCACTTGTAATTACAACTATAAAAGACCATTAACACAGTGACAAATATATATCCTTTAGCCTTTAATGATTGTATTTATCGAGGAACATACCCACGACTAAGATTGTAATGGGCGATAAATTGAAGACACACTTTGGTAGTTAAAATATGATGGTTAATCATTTAGATATTGATCAGTTCACCTCGTTATTGATATTTTGTGTTATGTAACTAATACATATCTATGTTATATGTATTGTAACAATACAAACCCGGGTTAAATACAAATTATTCATTAAAGAAACGAATTAAAAACCGAGAGTTATCGTTGACCAGGTTCTAAACCAAAGTTAGACCGAGAGAATAAAAGTGAACGTTAGTCAAAATAAGTAAGTGAGTGCATATGCAAATTTAAATAAATTAAATAAAATTGCGTCATACGACTGTATATTGTAATTAAAATGTTTTATCGGATTAAGATCTTCTGATTGAGTTCATTTTTGCCAATATCGCTGAATGCGTTCAAAACTTTTTAAAAACATTTAAAGAATCCCATTAGCGTCCTGATGGATGTCAGGCGTCCCCAACAAGGTAGCAAGCAATCTTCTTACACGAGGCTTATTGCAAGTTAAATATGAAGAAATAAAATGTACTACTACACTACTAGTCTGTAATACATATAAAATAAAATGCGTTACCGAAAAAAATCTGTCAGGAGCACTTAAAAGAAGGTTAAATATGTTAAATGTTAAATATTAAAATGTTAAACATTCTGTTTGATATATTGATAAACAATAATGAAGACATTCTTTCTCTTTATCGAAGGAAGTACAAATAGTACTGAATATGGTACAAAGAAAGTACGGATAATTTACAACGGGTTCTAACAATCGCAAAACGCAATTTTTGTAAATTAATACTTACTAAAATGAATAAAATCCAAATTGTTATTAACAAATCACTAAATTTGTTTAACAACACTTTTAACGTGTTCACTGCTTCCAAAGATTTTAACTAAATACCTAACTTTTACGTCTCGGTCTAGACAATCTAAGCGTGCATTAGTTGGATGTTGCATTGCCAAAACATATACAAAGAACCTATTGTTCTCATATATGAACTACGTGACAAGATATTAGTCAAAGAAATAAAATATACAAAACCCGACTTGCGGTATGCGGTCCCCTACAGTATGTACGTTTCGATGTACATGTACAATATACAGAATACTTGAAAATGAGTAATTAGTAAATTAGTATAGTAAAAACTTAAAAAGAGTTTGAAGAAAGCTAAAAATGAACGCAGGTCTATGGGTAAATTGTCTAACAATTAGTTGTTTATACATTAAGCATGCAAAGCTTTACTAATAAGCTATAACTGTACAATATTTTTTCGTAAAACCTCCGCTCCTATTGACGCAGTTACAATTCATTCTGTTAATTTGTAAATTAATAAGAATAATAAAAATGAGGTGTCGCTTTGACGTTGGTCTTGCTGTTAATGTCAGAAGAATAAATGAATTCCAAACATATAACAGCAGTAGGTATGCCTAATAAATAAAATAGACAATAATAAAATAAAAGTTATTTATTGAGCAGCAATTAGTTAAATCTGGGCGTATAGGTGGATGGATAATAAGCCAAGTGAGTATGTACAATTGCAAATACGAATATAATTTAAATGCAATTCATGCAATTGACTACTATCATGAACATGAGCAACTAACAATATGAACAACTATTTAGTAGACACTGCAGAAGCTTATTCCGAGTTCATTTCGCGTATATTCATGCACTTTATTGATCGTTGTGCACTTTACAGCCTAAGCAAATATGGAATTGTGAAGGCGGAACCTGATCACTTTTCACGTAATTCAAATATAAGCACAATTATTTCTCAAATTAACCTGTTATTTTGTTCATATTTGAAATGTCTAAGTTAAAAGATCGGGCTCTCAAACGCTCGTAAAGTATACGTCAACATGAGCATTTTATAAACAATAATAATTGCGATTTATATTTATACTTTCTCTGCCAATTACTCACGGTAGAAAGAAAACAGTGTGCGCTCGTATCGACACTGAAAGATTATTGGGTTCGCTTGAAAAATAAGGCAGTGCTGGAAAAAAGTCTCAGGTACTTAATATATCCATAATATACAGCCACACAAAGTAGCCGACAAAAAAATTGTCTTATTTCAGTTTCAAACCTTTATAATTGCTTTATTCGTTCCACTTAACTTTTAAGTATATAAGTTTTTTTTTTATTGTTTATTCAGTTATTAATTTTTTTTATAGGCAAGGCAGGATACGGAGAGAATATTAACAAACTTAGGAATAAAACAATGTTATGAAAGAATAAACTAGTTTTAGAACTGTTTTTCGCACTAGGACATAAATTGTTTAATTAAACCAGTAATTAGGTACTGCAACACATTATGAGTTTTCTAATTTTAGTAGCCAAAATATTGCCAAAATATTTTTATGACTGCTCTAAAATTTTATTACTTAATACTTGTATATGTATGTATATGTTGAATTTATCTTTATTGTAATTAATAGTTACCTAGTAGTCTCTAGACAGAGACATTTGTTGTCTAAAAAAAATAATTGGTCCAGATATAAATTTTACTATATTATAATAAATGCAAATAATTACGAAAAGTTCGTAAATTTCACAATTAATTATTGTATGTCAAAAATTATGCGTTTCCTATACCAACCTTATACTGTTATATAAAATTAATAAATGCAAAACAAATGTTCGAACGGAAATAATAAAAAGGAAACTAAAATTTCTTAAATATAATTTCTATAATAAAAATATTTTCTCTCGACATGTATGTACATATGTATATGTTTAAGGAATAAACTGGTTTATATGCTAATTAATTAATTTGCGGTGACATTTCTTTCGTTTGTTAGAATAGAATCCTCTGACGGTTTCCTATCATCAAATCCAGTACATGGTTTTCTGAAAACTGTATAAACTCCTCTGGGCAAATTCCTTAAGTATTCAATCGATTACGAATAAATTGTGACAATAGTTAATTTTCAGACCGTCTAACTGTGCGAAAGCGTAACAAACTTTCATTGTTTTCACGACAACGTACATATATTTTCCATCGAATGAGTTACGGTTTATGTAGTGTAGGCCCGATTTTTCAAACTTATTCTTATCCGCAACTTCAGTAGAGAATAGTTTGAAGAAAAAGATCAAAAGCGAGATAGAAAATACAAAGAACATCCGTGATGTGATGTGCCTGTGCCATAGTACTTATATTTCTTATGTCTTCGTTATTATAAACAGACAAAAGTAAAAGAAACCGTTTCTACCGCGACCATTTAGAGATGCTTGTAAAGGACGAGCACACACACATAGAGTTTATTAATATTGAAAAAAGCACAAAATTATAAGTAGAGGAATGTATAATCATTAATAATGATTCTTTATGAACTTAACGGATGAGTGTAGGTCTGTAGTAAATTATAAATGCATCAGTATATTAGACTTGAACTGTAAATATAATCTACAGGAAAAATATTTGCAATAACATAATAACAATAAGAAAAAATTCAACAACATAATAGTAAATATTAAGATATACTTGATGGTGCACGTGTATCCTTTCATTTTGTTAATACTATTAACCGAGAGAAAAAAATAATATGAAGGAGATTAAGTGTGATGTGGAAAATAAGGAACGTGCACACATATATAGAATAGATTTTAAATTTGATAATTGTTGTCAGACAATTAGTAACATTTAATACTGACAGGGTGTATTTATTAAAAACACTTTTCACACTAGATCTATCTATAAGAAATATGAATAAGGTGCATTAGCATAAGAATGGGATAATGCTAAATTTGAACTGATTCAATTTTACTGTTTGTAATAGTGGTGAGTTGACTTAATATTAATTTGTATTTAATTACATCCTTTGTATAATTACATGTCTCATTTAAATGGGAACAGATAAATGTGTGCATTGTAATAGGCTCTATCTACCTATATTATATAATATATGACAATGAACAGAACTATGCCATTTAACTATCAATATATATTCAATACTAATTATAGGCAATTTGTTCAATGAACATGTCAATGTTGTATTTTTATTAGATAGGTACTCTTAGTTTTATGTCCGGTTACCATAAATAATCCTCTTACCTTTTACCTATAACTAGTCGTATATATGTGAACATGTTTCAAAGATATTTACTTACGGTTGGTGATCCCCTTTGCTCATCTAATTTAAGAGGTCCCCTTTCTGTATTATGAATTCAAGTCGGGAAAATGTCTGCCGTTATGCAAAAGAAAGGTCAGGAAGCACTGGGGTTAAGTAAACCTGTATAGGTTAGTGTCTTCTATGTTAGAAATTCTTCAAGTTTTTAAAAATGCTTTTAACACAATTAATAAGATATTGACATTTTAGCGCGATTCCGCTCACCTCATGTGTCGTATAGTTGATGGTTTGGTATGAGGTTTTTAAATCGTGAATAATTAATCTTCAAGGATTTTTATTTTTCGTCTCTTTGAAGAACAAGTAGAAAATTCGTGCTTAACAAGAGAGCTTTAACTAATCATGTTGACATATCAATAGAATTTTCACTTTATTGTTCCCATCGTTCGTCTATGAAAATCAATTAGTTAAGAATTTAATAAAACACTTAATAAATCATGAATCAAATGATATTTTTCTTTTATTTTCTAATAACTATTTAACGGCTTATACAAAGAAATTTTTCTCTCCTTTAGGTAGGTATATGTTATCTGTTATGTATAATAATTCAATAGAATATTTGTAATTATACCTATAACTTATCACATATATGTTATTTATTACCAAATAAATCTTAGATCTGTATAATATAGAAATTTTACATTATGTTTATTATACACATACTTATTTTCTGAATACTTAAACTACAATGTACACCTTATAAACTTCCTTAGACTTGTTGACGTCTTTGTGAGTATATGATATATGCGTAACAAGACCGTATTATTATTATGCTTGCGTGCAAGTAGGTATATGTCTACGTATGACTTTATTTTATTACTTCTTAAAGGGATCTTTAGAAAACTGTTAATTTTTCTATTAATATGATGCATGTTTTGTTGTTATAACTTAACATACAATTTTATTGCCATTTACTTATAATCCAATGTCCTTACCTAGAGGAAAAATTTTAACTTAATTTCACAGATCAAGTTTATGATGCAGGCTATTTATTATTAATAAATTTATATTAGAGTATACATTAATCATAAAGCCTATACTCATCTATTCGAATGTTCTAATGCATATATAGTAATGTGTGTTAATCTTGTTATACGGAAGAGAATTTCGTGGTAGAACCGAGAATGGTGCTCAAATCTAAATTGATGAATTTATTGGGTGAAAAGTGTGCCAGCTGTAAATTAAACGTTTAAGAAAAAAACCTTCTATGACATTTTAATAAGCGTTATATTATGCACAGAGCTTGAATCCTCAAATTGGGATATCACGGTAATTTTGTCTTATGAGACTTTACCTAACAATGTTCTAATGGTTATTTAATCGGTGAATAAAAGCCAATTTTCCTTGTTCCAAATTTAGGTGAATTAAAAATGAAATATTACAAACATGAGTATATATTGTGAAAAGCTAAGATTTTCCCTTTTGAAAAATCCATTAGCCGTCTAATTATTCGTACGCTATTGTTTAACTGCCAAATTGCAAATAATTTAAATTTAAGAAACATGTGAAGCAACAGATGTTAGTCATTTATTAGATATACAAATTACTTTATATGGATTGTTCAGCATGTTTGTTATCATAATTAGCGTGCGTGGAATACGATACCTTTGAAGATATTTATTCTCATTTCACACCTGTTCTTAGACATATTTATATATGTATGTGCAATAAACCATAAGGAACAGGACAATTCAGGAATTTGTTGATGACTATACATAATACCTATAGGTCTTTTAAATAGAGAAGGTTTCCGTTTAGAATGAATATTGAATAAGATCACTTGTGGAGGGGATCATTCATAATGAAATAATAAAAAATAATTATAAAAGTCAGAAGCGAGCAATTAACTGTTGATGGTCGTTGCTGAATATTACAGGCCCGAAAGTTATTTCAATTGTCGTCGTGATCATCTGAAAATGGCTACCAATTTGTTCATTTCAGCAACTGCAGAATTAGAACTGGTATTGAAACAATGGGGGGAAACATTTTTAAATCAATAAAGAATAAGGTGCAACTGCAATTCATGAATTTTCCGACCGGTGGTGTTAAGCAACATATGTTAGTCATTTATTAGGTGTACATTGTACAAATTACTTCATATATCGAATGTTTAATAGGAGCTGTTATCATAATTAGCGTGTGTGTGGAATACGATACTTGTGAAGATTTTTATTTCGATTTCACAAGCACCTGTTCTTTTCTTAGATATATTTATCTCTGTCCACTGATTGCAGTAAACCATTTATTTTACTTTTTGTTCTGTTGCACAGATCTTATCTGTGTAAATCTATTAGATATGTCACATTATGATATACCTAGTTTGTTTCAAATAAATGTAAAACTTGCTCTAATTGTGACCGACAAAAAAATCTTAAATCGACAATGTGTGGGCACTCTTTTGCTTATTGCACTTATTTGGGAATATTCGAAGATTCGGTGTCCAAAATAGAAAGAAACATCGAAAATTGTCCCTCTCATTACCATCCAAGGGATAAGTGCAATTTGAATCGTTTATTTGTATTAAACCGAGTATTAAACTAATTTATTATTTTCTTTCCAGAGTAAATGTTTATGTGAAATGTTAGAAGAATCGCATAGAATTAAATGAAGATCAATGTAAAAGATTAGTATATATTTGCTTGATAACAAAAACATGAATGTGTATGGTTAATGTGAGGTATACACAGTCGATATGTAATTGTAGATAACAGAAGAACTAATTAAAGTTTTATTAAAAAGCAGATGTTTATAAGTTTTTTTTTTCTATAATTTTTATTATAACGTGTTATACGAGGTATGTGTTTGTAAAGGTGTGTAATTAAAAGTTATCTCTAAAATTCTCAGCAAATGAAGCAGTACGTTTATTTGTATTTAAAGTCGCTGATTGTACATACTTATGTATTTTATAAAGCACTAATTTTAGTTTCACAACTTGATTAATGTACAAAAATATTATCGCTAAATGTATACGTTTTCTAATACTATTCCATTAGAAATAAATTGTTATCATCGTTAGCTATCGTATATGAACCTATACTAGGTATGTACATTATAAGCTCATGTGAACATCTTAATAACGAAAGATCAATTCATCTTGCGAAATAATTGTTGTGAATGTGAATTTAATGCAAAAATACAATGAAATCAAGTTATCTACTGTGTGTATGTTTGTATTATAATAAATGTGATCCCTAAGGAAAACTTTTATAGACTTTCTCTAAAAACTTTATAGAATTACCTACAAGTGAAATCTCCGGAAAAGTCCGTCTATACACACTTTACCTACACATATAATTTCTATAAAATTCGAAATTTATCTTAAAACATATAGGAAATGTATAATACACCCAAGCAGGGAAATGTATCGTTATCTTGTTATTTTATAAAATATATCGTGTTCACTAAACGTAGAGGCAAGCCGTAATAAAATATTAAAACCATAAATTTGTAATCGGTTTCCATAAAAGGCCACAGTTCATTAAAACATATTTCACTTTTATACAATAAAATTTGATTTATCTTATATGCCTTAGTTGATAGTAATTAAATTATTATTATTAGGCACAAAATAAATGCATACACGACAAAGTTGCTTGTGTTTTCTAAAATATACCATAATTATTTAAGTCTTATGTCTAGGCATAGGGGATCTATTCGGTATTAGTATAATCTATCATCTACTAACGTAGGTGTTTCCGTGCAAATTCCGTAGTGAAACTAAAAATTTACTTTATTAATTAAGGAGTAGATTATTTCAGATATACAATTTTAGTTTTTTTTAATTACCCAACCGGAAGGCATTATTAATATATTACCTTATAATCAGGTTAAATAATTATTAGATCGTTTGATTTTTAATTTTATATTTTTGGAGTTGATTAATATTAAGAAATAGAAAAAAGTTTTTTTTAATTCAAAGAAAAATTGCAATTTTGTTCTGTAGACTCAAATTGACTCTACATTTCTTGTCAAACTTCGCTTTCGCATTCTTTAAATTCATATCTGTTAACCTCCCATTAGTTATTACTGTTTAACGACCGAATTTCTTCAACTCACTAAGTTAAATTATTATTACATTATTTACACGAAATTACATTTATTAATAAACAAATAAATTATCTAAAATTACTTCCTTAGATAATTAGTCAAATTGATCAAGCGTGAGACCAATGAAACTAACTTAAAGTTTTATTAAAAAGATTCTCACATGGTTACAATATTGTATAGGTTCAAATAGAATAAACTGATTTGCAGGAGATTAAAGTACGAATAAAAGAGAAAACAAACTTTTAGAACGACATAAAGCCTACACAAATTGGTGGTATAAATTATCAATTTATTCGTATAATGTTGACACCAATTAGGTTTAAATAAACTGAAAATTTATTTATTTGTCTATATAATATTATGATTTAGAAATATAATTTTATGTTCTCAATATACTGGAAAACGTTTTTGTTTCCAATTATGTTTCGGAAGATCGAATGCAGTATTTTATTATTTCATTCGATGTGGATGCTAGAAAGAATAAAATTTACATAAATTAAGAACTTTGTGACCATGGAAACATTTTTTTCTCTTAGATGATGACTCCGATAAACAATTAATATAAATTATATTATCATACTAAAACAGGAAATCAATTTAGTATTTTGTATAGTAAATGGAATTATTGATTTTTCGAAGCTTTTTCATTTGCCGAAACCTTAATTAAACATCTGTCATTATACGAGTTTAATTGAATAACTGATTAATGGACATCATCAACTTGTTGTATTTATATTTACCGAAATTTTGTCAAAAATCTAAAATAGCAGTACAGCTTTGTTCACAAACAACAAAATTAATAATTGTTAAATCAAACGAAATGTTATTACGTGGAGATATTTTTTCCATATATAAATCACTACCTACCGCTTTCAGACAGGTATATTCTCTGGACAGCAAAAATGAAATGCCTTTTATAATGAAGTTATCTTACAGGGGATTAAAATTGTCTCACCCCTAGGCACTGACTGATAATGTAGGCGGATCAGATTTATTTCAAATACAAAAACAAAATACAAAATAGCCAACATACTTGTAAGCAGTACTATAATTTCACTTGATTTGTTTATGTCCCTTGTTCGTATAATTATGTTAATATTGTTGTATACAAACATAAATAATATAAAGAGCCCATTTTTTATTTGCAATCAAGCTTAGAAATCTGCACGATAAACATTTTTCATATAAATAGGAGAACAGAAACAGGTTCAAAATGATATACTTAAATATGAACAAAATAGACAGTGAGTGTTGCACACTACTTAGGACCCAGATATTCAACCACCACACAGTTGACACGATTATAAAAAAAAATCAATTCATTAGAAATTAATGACAGAGATTGTACAGATTAGCCATCAAGTAAGTATGTGTGAAACTAACGAGCAATATTTATATTCATAAGTAAGTGTCTATAATTGTTGGCTAGTAGAAGTACTTAGGTAAATTCCCTTCAGCCAGGTGTTCTCTATTATAAATCACTCAAGTTTCACGGGATGAGTATAACACAAAAAGTCCATTATTCTTGTATTTCTGAAATGTCAAAAGCGCGTTTTATTGAGCACAATGTAAAAATCACAGTAATCATTTAAAGTGTCTAGTAAGTGTTTAAAGCAGCTCCACTGCCTCACTATTTCTATAATTTGTCCTGTCTGCAAAGCCCTTATTTGCAAGCATAATTTAATCATTCATCCATTATTCTTGAACCTACTTAGACATAATTTTAATGCCACACATCATTTTATTAATGCCAAAACAATTTCAATCAACAATAAATCATATTTTTCATAAAAGCAGCACATACGTGACACATTAATGAACCTTGACAAATGTGCATACGATGCAAATCATCCAAGAATTTCGTCTTTGGTCTTGGTCTCTTGGCGTGTTTGTGTGTAGTAGTAGTCAGAAACTCACAGGCTCAGTTATGAAGGTATACCCGAAATTACAACAAATCAAGTAAACATGTAAATTTGTCAGGTAAATAATTAATTGCTCTACTAAAGAACACTTTAAAGAATGATGTATTTCCATTTATTTGACACGAAAGTTGATTGTGCAAAAAATTACAATCCACTTAATTTATGGTACTCTGTCCGATATAATAAAATACGTAATCTGGAAGAGCGAGGGGAGTGTCTAACGTGCGAAAAGAGCAAAAATGCTAGCGGCTAAACAAAGACTGACATTTCATAACTATTTAGTTCCACACCTTTACCCGTCTTTTACTATAGATACGCATCAGGTATTGTTATGCACATGCATTTCTTCAGCTGCACTGAATCGTAAACGGAAATGTCGAATTTTGTCCTGCACTTAATAATGCCAAGCAATTTGCATACAGAGCTTTGCAATGAACAAACAGGCATAGCTACTGCTACATATAGAGAAAACTAGAAAGTTTCCCTTGACATCTTCAACGGATTGATAATAAAGTCGACGATTAATCAATTTATTTGAAATCCATATATGATAATACTTAATACTGGCTATATCTGAAAAAAGATTCGAAATAGTTTAATAGTTGAATAACCTCAGGATAGATTGTTTACAAATTTTTAATTGAACAGTTACATGGGAATCAATTATATGTATAATTTTGAACGCACAATCTGCATTTGTAATATTTTAAATGTCTCCTAATATTTTTTTTTCTCCAGCGGTCACCAAGAACATTAAGGATAAAAATGACTATTAATTAGGTAACAAGTTACCTAAAAGAACCAGAAATATTTATTCGTTTCAAAACAACATTTTATAAAATATCTTGACCTTTCACAAAAAAGATCATCCAGTTATTTATACACAAAGTAGTCGTACTGCTTTTTTTATATAAATATATCCATAAAATATTATAATAATGACGCCACCTTAATCGTTATTATCATATATAGAGGCAGAAAAATTCAAATAGC
This sequence comes from Silvanus unidentatus, assembly GCA_963930825.1. Classification (NCBI taxonomy): domain Eukaryota; kingdom Metazoa; phylum Arthropoda; class Insecta; order Coleoptera; family Silvanidae; genus Silvanus; species Silvanus unidentatus. The sequence goes on from OZ005758.1 coordinate 6,234,024, forward strand.
TGATGATAAACAATATGAAGTAAGTAGGTATTTCGTTTATAATTAGGTGTATCATAGAGAAAGAAGTGGACTTGGTATTATAATCGTTATTAAAAATAATTACTAATTATGTCAGTATTGTAAAGCAATTTTAATGCAAAAGGAAACCATCATCTCTCTAGAGCGGATAATTAACCATTCGCCAACCATAAGAATTTCAGATGGACAGAATAGCAATAAAACGTAATTAATATACATTTATTTGGATATCGGTATTTCGCTCAATAAATTACATTTCGAACTATTTCCATTTCAATTAAACGATCGCAACTTAAAAATGTCATTCAAGTGAGTTTGCGAAGAGCGCGGCTCGTGCTTCAACTGACAGGATGCTATAGAAAAAACAGTTATAATCATAATCATCATTAATGTTATTTTTTCCGCCCAGAACAGGTTCATCTTTTCCTTATTCTGAATGCCATGAAATTAATTTCTTTCATCTAACGTGTAGGTATATGAAGCCTTTGTCAATTTCTGCCTACCTATTTACATAATTAATAATAACTCGACATTTGCATATTCTGAGACTTTGTCGCAGTGTGCTGACATTTATTGTTATTGCCGACCAAAGCGTTATTAATTGTCTCCAAATAGCCTTATTTAAACAGCTATCTGTGTCAGTTTTCGTTTTGAATGAAAGAAATAAGTGCGATTACTTTCGCCCGATAAGAAAGGCAACTTAAGAGGTTCATCAAGTTAGGGAAAAAATTATATGCATACAGATCGCCTTTGGCTCGCTGCCTGGTTGGTTGAAGCCGTTGAGGAAAAGAAAAAAAAATATTCACCGGCACGATTGCACATGAATTTTTGCCTTTGCCGTCAGAAATTGGGTCGTTAAATTCGTCTTGACTAGGTAATAACTTGTTTGCTGGGTGTTTTGGAGCAGGGCCGCGCATATTATCTGAAATCTTTCCATTCTCTTATATGAAGATGTCTTGTTTTTCCACGCATTTATTGAACGGGCGTTTTTTCACTAATAATAAAGTGGATGCAATATTTTATTATTTTACTTTACATAATGCGGATACAATACTTTAAGTATGTGTTTAGTAAATTTCTTTTTTGTATACTTGCACAGATTAGTTGCTATTGCAGTTCTTGTTTTGCTACTGCAATTAGAATAAAATGTTCCATCGATAAAATAAGCAATTAGTTATGATTTATAAGGCTTTAATTATACATGCAGGGTTCAATTCTATTTTGTATAAATCTAGTACAAATTATTGCCAAAGTGGGGATTAATTACGATTATAAGGAATGATCACTGTTGCATTTTCATGAAATCGTTTAGAATATGTTTTCATTAAGTATCTTCTGTCAACGTAATTATAATAAATACCTACATATTATATATAATATACTACAATCACTTAGAGAAAAAGAAAAAGATAAAAAATATATTTGATATACATATGTAACATATATATGTGTGTATGTATGTTTTTACATTGATTGCAATTAGCTAACGCTCATCAAGTGCAGCCCTAATTGCCGTCAACATGAAAATAACAGAGCTTTTCACATTTTTATCAAAGCTGTGTGCAAAATTAAATAAAAAACCTTAATAATCATTTAGGTTTTAAAAAGGCGAAATTATACGAAATTAGTCTCGAAATTAGTTATAACCATCATTCTCTTGGCTACAAACAAAAATTGATTTTAGTGTTGATTATTTTTCGTTTTTAGCTTCTAGAGAACAGATGATAAGCGCAAACCGCAGATCCACACATAACGACCATGGACAATTGAAATTTATTTATTGCTTTTGCTTATAGAAATTTGATTTGCATGTAAGTAAGTAATACGGCAAATGATAAATCTTTCAGTGTTTCTACACATAGCAAAGAATTGTATAATTTGTGTAATGCATTTTCGACATGGTAATTACATTATGCTAGAATTGGATTTTTCTGTTTTACCATCTCTACGTCATAATCATAATTGATCAATTTAATTTGTTTTACAGTTTAGTGTTGAGTCAGAACCTAAAAAAATCTTCTCTAAATAATAAACGCTGCAAATATGACCTTAATGGAAGAGATGGATGTGGCAGTTCGCAATGCATTTTCTGGCCAAAACATGTTCCCGCGACCCGCAAAGGTCACCACTTGCTATTCTATCTGATGGACAGCCATTAAATATTGGCTTAATTTATTTTACCTACGATTAGTCCATACAGATGTATTTGGTCTCCAATTCGACATGCTTCAGGAATAGAACGAATAACTTTGTCAATTTCTGCCCTGAAAATCTCATACAAGTATACGGTCGAGATTAATTGTTTTTCGTTGCAATTTCCTGCTGATTGATCCTTAACACGTTGCGATTTCGATAGGAAGTCGTAGTTTATACTATTTATTTAAGCCTAAGCTTGACACATAAATGAAGGAATGGAAGTTGTATGGCGTTGCAATTTGATTTCTAGACAAATCGAAAGAAAACCATAAATGTCGAATATATTATCAATACACTCGACTATTAGCATACCTACATTTGAGAGGCTGTCTTAAAAACTGGATCCCCGGATCCCCTTCTTGTTATAGCTTAATAATTATTAAATATTTACGGTTCACTAAAGTTAATATACGTACTCTGTTTCGCTCTATTAACAGCCAGCGCATTTTTGTCCTAGATGATACATCTTAAAACATTGCACAAGCCCACTCCTGTCAATATTATTACAAATCCTATGTGCTAATAAATATCCTTTTTTTCTATTGAATTCATACAAATGGTGATCATATTAAGATAGAGAACAGAGTGAGTAGGATTTTTTCATGTCAGTATTACAGTTATTAAGAAAATAATTTGTTAAATATTGATGGCAAAATGTCGGGTTAATATTTTCTGTATTTTATGTATACTCGTACCTATACGTTCATAATATAGCGGATGATCCTGTGGTCGCGTGTAGGTGGATAGGAATTGAAGGAGTGTATCATTACCGTGAATAATTATTTGTTTAGGCAGGTGTGCTTGTCGATCAAAGGAATGATTAATTTATTCAAGTTGTGCATAAATATAGTGATGAGACAGTAATTTCACTTTATAATATCCTAATAATTTTCATATTATAGGTCGAAAATATTGCAAACGTGTAATAAAGAGAAATTTTTCATTAAAATGTTGCGTACCTATACATATAATACCTACTGCTTTGAACAGTTTCATTTTAAAGAGTAGTAAGTATTAATTATCTCAACTTATCATACAAGACAAACGACTTTGGATTGGACGCAATTAATAATAATACATTTCACGTAAAGAAAGCATTTCATTTTGTATTCATGACTTTTCCAATCATTTTTATCTTCAAAATGTGCGCATACCGCGAGGTGCATATTTTGCATCTAGAAAGTTTGCATATTTCTTTGATGGCAAAACGATGTTTTTTATATACAATTGCTATTACAAACAAGAAGAAGTGTTTAGGATACTTATTATTTTTTGTGGATAAAGGGAAAACTCGCCTCAATTAATTATACTTAATTGGCTTTTTTAGTCAATTCAATTAAAATGTATTGCAAATAAACAAAAAACAACAAATAGATTCATTCGTTTAACGCTGTGATCAGTGATCCACTGAACTATAATTTTAATTATACAATGGCTGTATGGTACAGTTATTCTAGCCAAAATTTATTGTTTTTAATTATACTCAACTCAAGGATGTGTAACAAATACAGATCATGCTGATACATTGGTTGGGGTGTTGGTTGTTCACGGATGTTGGACAACAATTTTGTTCCACCAGTTACAAGATACAAGAATGTTTGATATTTTTAATTGATCGGCATCTTTCACACATGCTGATTGATAAATGGCCTTAAAATGGTGGATTTTAACTTTCGGTTGACGCTCACAGACCAGTGTGGAAAAATGTAATCTAAATAACAATCTGAATTTTGAATAAAGGACGATTTCATAAAAATTTTTGTAATACTTTCTTATCGAAAATATCTCTATATATACGCATGATTTATTCCAAACCATTTTTATTCAAATGCTCAATAGAGTTTATCTTATTTGAATAAAATCTCGACTTAATTATTATAATCCTTTACAAGTGGTTTTCAAGCCAACTCAAATAGTGTTATAAATGGTTCGCCATTTTACATATGCATATTCAATTCAGTGCATTAATTAATATATTAATCAATAATAAATACATTGTAAAAGACACAACAAATGTGAAACCAGTGCATGTGTTACATGTTACAAAATTCAACATGTATCAACAAACAATCTTAAGGACTACACGCTTATTAATAACTTTAGATAAATAAACGTAAATTATAGGTACACGTACTAATTTGTTATACCCGACTAATAGTTGTTGGTTAATGACCCTCGCTATAACATTATTTCATCAGAGGCGATAATAGACAAAAAGCACAAAAAGTGTGGAGTATTATATAAAAGGTAGGTAATATAATATCTGGTATAAAAGAATATGGGGGCGGAGTCGATTTGCACACCATGCACATATAGAATTAAAAAAATTAAATTGAATTTACATATGTATGAAATTAATCGATGGATATGAGAGCAAAATCGACACCTTGACGAAAAACATTATTTATGTAAGTAAATTAGAACTTGTTATATAATTTTAATTAAAGGAAACAACAGAATTCTGGTGCTGTTTTATTAGTAGGTAATAAGGTACATAAAATTCTTCTATTGAAGTAGGTATATTAGCAATCAATCTGAAGAAAAAAAATAGTTTCCTATAATGACTGCATTTATGTAAATGCAATATTCATTGTTGCAAAACAATATAAGGAATATTGTTCTTAGAAGTAACTTGTAGAAAAGTTGTTCGGTTTCTTGTAATGAACTAAACTCATAAATTTTACTTTAGGTTTTCTCAATATGCAAATAATACATAAATAAAGATAGGTACCTTTATTTTTTGTGTGGAAATGTAAAAGTTTATTGAAAAATTTAGATAATTAACATTTGTTGTCAAAGAAACAATACATATTAATTAGTGCTTAAAGCATCAGAAAAAAGAATAGTAAAAGATGAGTCTTTAAATTTCCACGAATACATACATATTTGGTTTTCAATTATACCTTCATAAATACCTACACTGCAAGCCCATCATGGAAGATGCCTAGAAATTTTTTATGAGTAAAATCTTTGTGGTACACGAGGTGGTATAATAGCAATGAAAGTCTACAAGGAAGAATAAATACTAATTTACAGTTTGCAAGTTTGGATATTGGTCTTTAATCTGTGTTATATTCTGCCAAATTTGGTCCTAACTATAATTAAGAATTATACTATTAAAAGGAAAATTGTTTTTTCTAAATGGCACTGATTAACTAAACCAATAGATATATATATATATATATATATATATACATAATATTGAAACGCCCACGTTTTTATTCAATAATCAGAAACCAGATTAAAATTTACTTACTCTATGAATTTGTTTTACAATTATTACATCACAAAATTCTCATACTAACTTTAATTATGCTTAAAAATGTTTAGCATATTTTTTTTATGTTCTCAAGTCTCCACTTAGAAAGTAAAGTAAATATCTAGTTTGGTTTTGCTTTTATTAATTTATTGGTAGCATTTGAGATCAAGCTCTCTTGCTGTCATAAAAAGCAATAAAACGAAATAAAATTGTACTTCGTTAATGAATCCAACACTAGACAACTGTGAAAATTTCATTCCTTTAGATAACCTCACAGAAAATAAGGTGTTATAAAAGAAAATTCTTTACAACATTCCAATGTTGCTCGTCTAGTAGGTACAAAACAGTTAAACAATTTTATTTAATATTTAACTTATATTAATTGGTGTAATTAACTGCGAGCATCTCTGACCAAGTTAAACCAAAGCAAATCCAAATCCACTTGTCATCTAGCGATAATTGTACAGCATCATCAGCCGTCTGAATAAAATTACACCTGAGGGCCTTCCAGATCTTGTATAGTGTTTACACATCACTGAACATATTGGGTAATACACTATTTACGTCTAATATAAAATTAGAAGCTGGAACGGTCAAATTCGTGCTTACGGAAATAATTTATTACTTATGTCAAATACGATGGACACCTAAATCTGTTTTGTTACCCTTCAATTGGTTCCTTCCACACACCGTCGATTTATTTATTAAATCGACCAACACTATACTCATACTTATTATATGGCGTATTGAATTACTTAAGTGTCTTACAAAGCAAAAAATGGCTTACATCTCCTTCAGCAACAGGTGTGTGTGTATAGGTATATATGCATTGTCGATGGTTGCGTTTTATTTCTTTTTGTGTGCACAGTTGGAGGGCATGAAAAATTATTAATTACGAAAGCAAGAAAGACGAAATTAACATGAAACGTGAATAGGACTCGGACACTTAATATTGTAAATCGCTTAAGTGATTTATATTGAAATGTGATCGCTGGAAAGCTGCCAGGGGAAATCTTTTATACACTTATATGTATATGTAGGTATATAGATAGGTACCTCTTTTTCTTTACTTTTAAATGTATGTCCACGGCAATTAATTTACCAGAATCGTTAGATGTATATATTGTTTCAATAGTCAATTAGCATTTAAAGTGTAAATAGTTATGAATAAATTATGAGAGTAATACCTATTATTTAAAAGAAATTGTCCATAAATCTTGTATGAATTATTATTTAATTAGTTATTTTTTAGTGATTGCAATTTTGGACAGTTATAATTTATTGAGTTTCAAAAAAAATCTTCGAAATCTATTCTTTGGGTATTACGTGGCGAAATGAGCAACTTCGGCTTATACAATAAATTTCCTTATAGTCAAAATCGAGAGTACAATGAGCCTAGAAGAAGATCCTAATGTATATCCATAATTCGAAACACTTTACATTTAGAAATTCCAATCGAGAGTGTGATTCATTATATTAAATAAATAGCGGGTATACATACCTATATAGTATAATAGGTTTAAAAGAAAATCAAGTCGCATAAATAAGTCCTGCATAATGTAGGGAAGTTACTTAAAGTTAAATTCCATAAATTTGCAGAAATTAAAATAATAATAAGATATTAATGGCCTTGGGCTGTCACGATTACATTGTGTAGACTTTATAAACATATTAACATGGTTTAAAAACGACCTATTGTTCATCTTTATGTCAAAGAAAAATGCGACAATTCATCTAGGAGGATGATGAGTTTGTATTGTTTGACGATTTGATTGAATACACGTTTTTTATCTATAATTAATTTTGAAACGGTTTATTCACAACTGTTGCCTCATTTCCATATTTGTATGTAACATGCTTTTTTATTTATGATCGAATGCGTCTATCTACATATGTGAATTATGGTATTATAACAAAAAAAGTGATTAATATGACATAACAGAGAGAAGACCACCAGGATGCTTTCCAAATGTACTCAAAAAATTTATTACCTACATCTAGAGGTCAAATTTATTTCCTCGGATTTACTATTGGTTCAGAATCATCAGGTTTTAAATTAGTTTTTTCATCTTATATAATTATGCCACCATAGAATCGTTAAACATTTCCCTTCATCAGATTACAGCGACCAGAATGATGCTTTTCTGTGAACATGATTTTTTTTCAGTTGAATACTTACACTATACAATATAATGATGAAAAATTATTAATATATTTAATTGCAAATTGAGCGGTTTTGGATACTGTTGACATAATGGTTCAAGTAGATGGACCACCCAAACATTTGTCTTAACATGCACAGTACATACATACGTACCTACACCTATGTAGGTAGGTAGTCAATTACATAGGTTGCAGTTTTAATTCAAACAATCAAAAGAGAAGTCTTACTGCAAGAGTGACTCTGAATCGTACTTCTATAAATTAGTTTCCATTTATTCATTGTGGCCTTTGTCCATTTTATACCTAGAGTGTAATAATTATTTGTTTGTTATAGGTATCTATACCTATTTGTTTATAATTTAAAAACCCTATTTCATAACATGTGTAAATTTCCTTTAATTATATTTATTAATATCGAGATTATTGTTGAATATATGTAGATATGTATAATATTATGAATGCAAATTGTATTTGTAAATGAATTATTTAATTGAAAATTAAAAACAATTTTAATTGCTTCTGGAAGTGTGTGTACGTTTCAGTTCAGTTGTTTTCTATAATAAAATTTTAATTTTTGGTTGTTTTTCCTTTGGTTATTACTATAAATACATAATAAAACTGAAATATTACTGGAAGAATGCAAATTTGCAAACAAAGAAAGAACAAGAAAACAGGAACTCATAACAGTAACTAATTAAGACCGCGTTTTTTAAGTACACATGTGGGGTGCTGAAATTTGTTCAATTGCCCCATTAATCAATCTATAACAATTATGTGTTTTAGGGAACTGATATCTGCATGTGTTAAGCAGGAAGTAATCAAGAACAGATTGTATCAGTGTTTATTGCTGTGTAAATGAACTTCAATTTCCACCTAGATCCTGATCCATCATAAATCTTTTATAAGCCTTTGTTCGTTCGGACAAATCAAAGCTCTATTTTTCAGCACAATCATAGTTTTAAGATTTGTATAATGTCGAAAGAGAGTGCATAAAACATTAATATATCAGAAAAGGTCAAATGTTCCGCATTCGTGCGCCTATATTTCGAAAACAAGTCTAGGACCTGCTGAGATACAATATAAAAATGGATTTATATACACAAAGCAGCAGGTGGAAATATTCAATAACTTTTCAAGTAGTACTTTAATATTTACTTGATGGACAGAAGTTTTATTGATTGTGCCGACAACACCAACATAGACCGCAATGTGTATATGCATTAAGTAAATAAATAATTATCTATACTTATACATATAGTTAGGTGTATAGTGATATAAAAAGTACTAATGAGCGTCATTAATAATTATTAATTTCCTTTAAGTGTTCCTATGCATTTTCATCATTTCGGTTTATGATAGGCATCAACTGAATTTATTGCTTTTTATGTTTTTCCTACCAATAATCAGTTTTCTCTCGTATTTATGTATAATTTTCGCATCAGACTATAGATTGAATTCAAATACTCTGAGATTATCTTTATGTTGAAAAATATATAATATATAAAAACTTATAATAATTGTTTTTTTATGCAAGGATATATAATTTGATATATTATAATTTTATAATGGGGTTTTGCATAATCAAATAAATTTTATGCACTTTATACCTGCCTACACTATAATCATTATTTTAGCTATTTATTTATAAAATCAGTTCGGTATACATTTCACCACAGCGCACATTTTGTAGTCTCTAATTTATATTTCTCTTTTTGCATTATTTTTCTTGAAGAAATTTGCACAAGATTTGTTTCGAGTAAAATGCTAAATGACGTAGGTATTAATCAAGGTGAACTCTTTCCGAAACGGAATGATTGATAATAACACACAACAAATAGGAGATGATTTATCTTGGAGTTTGCATAGTTCTTATCAAGTGAGAAACTTACATATATAGGTGCAAAAATACGAAAAATCGTTTCTCCAAATGTTTCTCACGCATTAATAAATATTAAATTGTATGGGCATAAATAGGCATAAAACAATAAAAGGCCTAAAATATGTTATTACTTGCTGAAAGTTGAAAAATATTCCCGGAATCAGTCATTGTTTTAAGATGAATGAAGTCATATTATGATAATCTGAAAGCAAAATCGTGCTCATAAAACAATATCATTCACCATAATACAATTTAATGCAATAATACAACTGTAATAAACATGAACTCGAGAAAAATTAATATTATTAAGGTCGAACAATACATTTATTGCACACAAATACTCAAGCACACATGGAGAAAATAAAAAACTGCCTTATGCGTGATAAAATTTTTGCAAAAATCATTTGACCAAGACCTTTAGCATAATGCAAACAATTATTATTCCAAATCGGCTGTGTGAATAATATTGAATTAACTGCTTTGATTGAATTACTTCGCAGAAGAGGAGGTAAAAAGTATATAAACATTACATTTACCTACAATATATATTATCCCATATAAACAATATAATATTGTTGCGTAAGGCCGTGTGTTAGTTGTTTGGAAAATGACAACGTCGTGCTTTTATTTGCATAATTACATTCTGTATTATAAAGTCTGTAAAAAATTGTGAGGGCGTATCCTTTTTGTGTTGTTTCCTTTGTATATATCTAACTGTATAAAATTTATTATTATACGGTTTAAGTGTTATTTAAAAGATTAAACTCTCTGTGTTGTATCTTGATGAAGGTGTGTGTACCTATATGTTAGAGTGCGCCGTAATTGAATTTAAATAATACTGGCCTTTCAATGCACTTTTTTTCGTACTTTGTGCAAAAAATCATTGGAAAATATATTGTTTGCTTTGTCATTGTGCGTTTTTTGCTGCTGCACTTTTGTCCTTTTGTTCATTATGCATGCCCTTAATAGCACAATGTTGGATTAGGGGAAACCGGACATGGTAGAAAAAAGCACAACACAATAAGCAAAGCCCCAGGCTCTAAAAGCTATGAAATTCTTTATTAAGTTCCTTGTCATGTAAGGTGTGTTTGTGTTTAATTAGTCGATATTTTTGAAAAATTGTCCCAATAACCTTCGTCTAATTTCGCATTGATATACAATAATTTGATATTATCACGTAAAGATACTTGTTACAATTATAATTAATCAGTATGATATCATTAAGACGAGGCCTTGACTAGTTTGATCTAAGTCTATTGAAGAAAATTTTACTTCATAGAAATATTTCATAACTAATCACTATAGGATCTGGAAACAATAATGATTGGTATCGGGCTCTTGATTACAGCCTTGAAAAAGGACTCAATAAGATATTTCTTTATTATGCTAAATATTAACACGTTTTTGGTTTAGTTAACTTGATGAGTGTCGAATGTATACATAGGTATTTGAAAAATTGGTTTGAAAAGCAAAAGAATCCTGGGTTTAAACTTCCTAGCGACATCGTTCCACATAGAGGAGAAGCTCGAGTTGAGTTTTCTGCGTGGAACATTCTTTTTGAAAAACAAATTATTTATTATTTGACATGGATACTTTTTTATTACGGACAAGAAAATTGAATACCATTGGAGAAGTAGTTTTTCTTCTAATTACCTCTAAATAAAGAAGACGTTTAATCTCTTGTCCATGAGTTTAACACTAGAGGACTCTCTTTGAATTAAATTTACTATTCAAAAGTAAAACGCAAATTGTCTTAAGAAAAATTACATTTCTCCGTATCCAATTGACAAGTCACAATTAGAAATATGAATAACACGAAGTGATTTGCAATCGTTGCCTTGATTAGTGATTGATTAAACACCTCTTTTGATTCAGTTTGTTATTTAGAACATGGTTTTGCATGCATAATTAATACAATTACAAACATGCATAGTCTTTTTTTTAAAAGAGGTATCTACCTAGCAGTAATGTTTAATGTACTAAATAAATTCAGTAATTCTATTGAAGTGTTAATTTATTTAGAGATATCTTTCGATAATTTCTTTTCAAAACTTTTGGTAATATTTCAAATACAACGAGACCCAATATACAATAACTGCGTTTCGGACCTTTCAAATAACACTAAGAAACATCCCTACTATTAGAAAACAAAAAAATCATTTTCAATCAACAACCAGTTTTAATCAAACCACGTTTATAATAGTTTTATTATACATAAACAATTAAATACAACAACCGACTGCAGAATATAATTATTAATTGCTCAATCGCTGATCAACTCGAAAATATATAGTTTTGTGAACATGTTTGAGCAGATATCACAAATGTTCATACAATTACAACTATGGCCTCGACAGTTAATAGAATCCAATACACCTAACAAAAATGTGAAATTACTCTTCATCCTGAAAGAAATAAACAATACGTTAATGTCATTGTAAAACTCTCTTGAGTAAATTATTGTATTCAAGGAGGTAAGTAGGTACATAAACATTTAGAAAATTACATGTTCAGAAAGAAATTAGGTACCTAGCTGGAAATTTAAGTAACAAACATACATTAAACAGTCCACAAACCTTTTATGTAGCGAGTTGTAAGTATAACATAGCACCTAAATGATTTCATAGATACGGTAATTATCACAATAAAAAGAAATTATATTGCGAAAAAGAAGAACAAGTGAGAAAATGAATGAACAACTCTTACGGAAATTCGGTGTGTGTGTCCTACTCTCTTTTTCTTTTTTATATGTCGCTGTGTGTGTGTGTGACTGTGAATGTCGAAAAATTCTCTTTGGAGTGGGAACGCAAAGCCTTGGCTCTGTGTGGTTAGTTGAGTTGTTAGAAATACAACACGACTGTGATAACACTGGAAGGAGGGTTGTTTTGTTTTTATAGCCATTCTTATCTATAATTGGATCAAATAGACGATGGGTTTAAACACAGGATTCCTGTCATTTTATATCAGATATATTTGGAAAAAAAGGATTCATCAACTTTTAATAAGTACATATATTGTGTGAGAGATTTGAGTGAGCCGCTTTCAGCATCCGGTCCATTCATTTTAGAGAATTTTATTGTTATTTTGAAATCCTGTCTCCAACGCACGCCGTCCGAATGAGAAATTAACTTTGCTCATTATATTTTTAGAATAAATATTATTATCTAAACCGCAGGAAAGCAGGAAACACAGGAGTGGAGAGAAAAAGGACACCGCATGGCCTCGTAATTATAAGTTGTGTGATTAAATTTGTAATTTCATGTTGATTAAATGAAAGCATTAATTTGAAAGAGATTTATTTTTTCGAAACTTTTCCCATTCAGGTTATCAATTACACATAAATATACAGTATCAAAACAGGAGGAAAAAGTTTTCGTTCAAGCGGACAAATAATGGAACATCTATTATATATGTTTTTTGTGAGTCTCGACATACATTTTCCAGACATAATAATAAATAAAAAGGCCAACAAATTAGTCATTGTACCACACAGAATACGTGTATTATGTACAATCAAGATGTGATAAAAACTGACCATAACATAAAATTCCGTTTCTTTTGTAAACAAAAGGAAATCCATAGGGAAGAAAGGGTATTAGTATAAGTGAAGTGGAAAAAAGCCAGTATACTCAAATAAACCTTACAATTATAATCAATCGACACACTTAAAGTAATAAATTTGCAACACCCTGGCCCTAAGACTCCTGCGCGAACAGTAACGATTTTTGGTGAGCACTGCAGTGCCTCTGTGGACGATTTTCCGAAGCAGCTAGTGTCCCTCCGGCATCGGGCGTCGATCCGGGACAGTCGTCAGTGCACGCGTGCCATGAGATCGCGATTCTGTACAAGAAAAATTCGCACGCAAATTGTCACACGATTTTAATCGCATCCAAGTGTCGAACAGCTGTTACCCGTCGATAAGTTTTCCATAATTTTGGCGATCTTGCAGGATCCAATAGAGACAATTCTTGATATTTTGGTGAATTATTCCATCAGAAGCTATCGGCTTTTCCGAACTTTTCTATATGTTAAGCTTAAAGACATAATAAGATTTCTCGAACACTGCAGCAAAATATAAAGACATTAAGATCAAGATATGGATTCGGAAAATGAAGCTAAAATTAAGTAGTTTTAGAAAATGTTTACTTGACGTGTTTTCCTTCCAGTTTTAAACTTAATGAACATGTTTATCTTGCAATTTTTTCAATAAAATTTTGAACAATAAATTAATTTAAAATAAGTGCATGTGAAAATGAGAAGTTTGCTTTAAAAGGGGCACCGGAAGAGTAAAATTTCCGGTTGCCAAAGTGTAAACACGCCATCAACCACCACTACTCTTCTACTACAACCAATAATAAACTGAAACTTGGGTGAAAAACGGGGAAAATATTCTCATTTAAATGCAAAAACCAAGAATCAAAATTCAATTAAAAAACTGGCTATAGAATATGATGAGGTGATTCAATTTAAATAATATGCATATTTAACTGATGTTTGAATCTCACAATAAAATTAAAATGAAAACAGTTAAACTGGTGTAATTAGTGCTGTTTTTGGAGTTTTCGGTGAATTGTTTGAGTTTTCCATGAAATTTTCTTATGGGGAAATTCTCTTATTCTCTGTTCAAAGAAACTTACCATGTTCTGGTTGGTTAAAGGAGCACTGTATGCGTACGAGAAACTATTTTAAGGTACGTTTTCTAAAGAAGTTATTAGGTTACTAAAAGCACTTAAATCGTACTTATTCCTCCACTGATGTTAATGCATGTTGACGACGGATTACTCGCTCGCTTTTCTCATCTTACAAAATCACGGATCGATGATTACCATTTTCGTTATAATAATTCGGATCATCCTCCGACAACTTAATGAATTATTTATTAGAGCCCTAATAATTTTTTGACACTAGTTATTTTTTTCGTACATTTAATTATACTTGTAAATATTTGAAAACAAAAATATTTACCTTAAATATATTATTTCCTGATCATTGTACAGTGTAATTTAAATATTTTCCCTTTTACCGTGCTCCTTTTGTGGCTCTTAGCCTGTGGAATTGAATTTATGGCTTCACGTTCCATTCAAACAAGCATCCTAGAACCGATATGAAGAGAAAAGGTACACTTACTCGTATATATATATGTGTTTTTCGTCAACATATGTAAAAGATGGTTATTAAATTTTAGTGAACGCTCCTTAATGGGGTTGTTTAGTTTTATATAAGGAAAATATATTTTATAACTCGAAACTAAAACTGCCAACTAGTGGTAAGAGCAGAGAAATATGGAAATTCTTTAAGATGATGCTTGTCTAAAAACTTTTTATGTATTTTAATAAAATGAATTCCTGAAAATAATGTGATGAAAAATATTTAAATTAGAATTTGCATTAATGTTGCATTGGGTATTACGTCTAGACAGGTGATTAACATCGAATGAGACATAATACATTAAATGTGTAGAGATATCGCTATTACATGATGTGATGTTTATTTAATGAAAAATAACATTTCCAAAGTAAATATGGTGAATTTTTGTGATGTGGGGGTAAACTCGTTATGGACTTTTTTAAATGGATTTTTAACGATGCTTGTCAAGTTTATAACTTGAAACAGCACATAGAATTAGGGTCGAACAACAAAATAAAAAAGGCGATTGAATCAATTGCGGCAATTAATCATGAATCACGCAAATACCGGACTTTGCCCTAATAAATGGACCCGGTCAGAAATCTTTTTAAGTACAGTCAGAAATGTCACCCCAAGACAGGCATTTATCCAAAGGTTTCCAACGAATGCAGCCCGAAAGTTTAGGAGAAGGACAAGCATTCATGTTTGTGTGCGGTTTTATACTGTCGTCCCTCGATCCGCGCCCTCACTACCCACCCATCCCCGATATAACCTTTACCCTTCACTTAGAATTACTTTCTTCGTCTCTCTTTGTGTGCAGTGAAAAAACTCAAAGTCGAGATTACCTCAAGACGTTATTTGACGTGAAACGATGAAGAAGGGTGATTCTCTAATATGTGAAAATAATGTTAAGGGCACAAAGTTCACGAGTGTACCTAACTTTCGTTTCCCTGTTCTGTGTCTTTGTGTGTAGATCTGGAACATGCTCCTAATAGACTCCTGATTTCCGTAGAGGCACGGGATACATGTATCTATTTGTAATATAACGAATTTACGTATTACCGTATTAGAGAAAACATGTTGACAATATTATTACGGAGAATAAAGAGATTTACGCATTTTAGCGGATTGCGCATATACTTCCGCATACAAATTCATAATTTAATACAATTATTACAGTGTATTTAATTGGTTTTTGACAGTACTCCCAGAATAAACGTTAAATACATACGTTTTGGAAATTAGTCGGATGAGACTTGGAACGCAAATGTAGTGGTTTGGTTCGCTATTAGCCCAGATACTCTAAAATTAAATAATACATTAACCCACACGTACCAGACATATACTTGCGACGAGTACTCTCTGTTTATGAATATTAGGTACATTACCCAAAGTATTTTATCTACAAACGGAATGCCGTATTCAGGGATACAACTATTATAGGTAAGTGGCTGTGGTAATAATAATTATTGGAATACCATCAACGTCAAATAGAAATCTCGATGAATTGCATAAAAGGCTTTATTGTGTTTATATTAAATAAATTTAATTTCAGATTGTATTATTAAAAAGGGACATCACAAAAGCAGTGTTATATGATACAATTAATTTAATAATCACATAGTATATGTATGTATAAGGTGAACCTTTCGATTAGGTGTACCTATATGTATATATAACAAATTTCGTTTTTATATATTCTATTTCGTATATTATTCACTCAAAGGGCAAATCTGTTGCTGATTATTTTTCGATGTAAATTGTTTATCATACACAGAGCGGAATTGCAGGTGGAAACGGGTGAACGGGTTTTAAAAATTGTACGCTTTTAATAAACCCTTCTAAAAAACAAATCTGAACTTGAATAATTTCCCTATATTTGGAGAATTTTGGTATACAATTTATAAAAGAATTAATCAACCTTAAACCGTGAATGCAATTTTGAAATTTTTAATTTCGCCTTAATTGAGAAATGATAACTAAAGCGCTCATACCTATATGTTGACTATTTTGTTTTAATTTTACTCTCATGAGTAATTGCCATTTTTATGAGAAGTGACAACTTATTGCGCCATCATCGCTATACTATTTCCTTCCTCCCCTTTAATAAAGTTATCCTTGGTAATTTCTCCTATATATTTTCCCAACTATTTTTAACAATTTAGTGAACGAGTCTTCGTAAACAATTTCCCAGTGTGAACATAATAAGAAAATACTTTTCATTATCTTCTAAAGACATGCATGCTATAGAAGTTCCCTCAATACTGTTAGAGAAGTTCACAAACAAGCTTTACTGGTAACAATGTTAACTCATTAGATTAAGTATTACCATATTACCCAAAGTTATATTAAACACATTATCCAGTAAAACGTACCTGTCAACTTTTCATCGACTTATTATATGAATTTTGCATTTAATACTGTATATATATGTTTATATGTATGTATAAAGCGAAAAGGGAAACTTTATTATAACAACCTCTACTCATTCTATATCATTAACAACTGTGAGGTATGCAGTTTATAGGCTGACTGTTAAATAGGGATGTTATACTCTGGGTTACCTTATTATTTATTAATTTCTAATGCATTATGGTCTGGGGACTTGTATTATCCACCGTATTATAATGCCCATATAAGATTATAAAGCTTTTATTAATTCATTGGAATACAAAGTGCCTGGCTGGTTCAAGTTGTTACTATAATATTATCGCCGTTATACTCTTATATACATGAAATATTTATCTTTAAAATCATATTTTATATATGGAAAAACTTTAAGATTACGATGATTAGATACTCAAGAATTTATTTGCCAAGTTTTTAATCAAATTTGTTGGTGTCTATTTAATATTATGAATAAATATAAAACGCAAACAATAATTTTCAAATAAAATATACACAGGGGCTATATCAGATTAGAAAATCGATATGGATTTGTTTAATATATGTAGGAATTATGTTGTTGCCATTATGAACCATATCTACAATCATATTAAATTCCTATCTAATACATTTGCTGTGTTATTGTTAAGTCGTAGATAATATTTAATTTGGATGCTTGGGTTTTTAAAAGAATTGATCATAAAAAACCATGTGCACAAACCTGTCATAAAAGGACTCATATTTAATAAATGATTGGAACTAAAGAATAAAGAATAGAAGAGGTCTTTGTTCCGTTTTAAAAATACCTGCAACTTTAAAAATGCTCCAATGGAATAATGTTGTGTTATTGATCATTCAGAGGTAATAATTTTAATGAAACTCGGTCTTTCTCATCATGTTTATTATATTAACTTTAGTAGCAGATATATTTTTTTCATCAAATATAGGTATATAGCTTTGTAAATTTGCACTGGGTAATACCTAAATATAAATCATTTTCCTGAACTTGAGGACATTTTGTGGGTTACAATGAATTATTGTTCTATTATATTCCTGATTTGGAATAGGGACAATAATTTTGAAATAGTTAAGCAGACAGGCCCAAAATGGTGGAGGAGTGCGAAATTGCAGGGAAGAAAGAACACAGATTTTGAGGGCAAACATTTTTCCCTTTGACAAAACCTTTCATGAATAAGGATCATTAAATATTACCTCAGAATTCTAATCAACGCTCATTTAAAGTTTTAAAAGAAACATCAGCGTCACGCTAACAAAGTATTTTGTTTGCTCGACTTCATTTCAAATCTATAATTTACATTTTTTTTTATTACTTTGTTTCCCTAACTCTAATCTCTGCTACACATGCCAACATGGACTGGATGACATATACATGTAAAGCAAGAACCAATATACTATTTGACTTCATGTGACTGCAATTAACTTGGGGAATCCCCTAGATAAAGAGTCAATATGTATCTGTACAATTTAATAGCAAGATGTAAATATCTATACACAAGCAGGAGTTTACTCATATCTAATTCAGTTAAATTAAAATATATATCGTTGGTTAACAACTTGCTGTCGCACTAGATAACATTGCAGGTGCTTGCATGGATAAACTTTCCAAACAACAAAGAGAACAACGTGTACTCGTATACACGTATATGTATAGCAAGTGGCAGAAGCGTCACATTGGAATCTAGCACCTAGTTAATCTCACAAGTAATTATAACTTTAACCTTTCAGTTTTCGGAAAGTGGAAGAGTGGATTTATGGAAAAGTGTCGCGAATCGAACTAGTATCGTTGCTCCTAGTATTCCCATTAGAGTTAGTGGAGTGCGGTGTCCCTGGAGAGTGCTTGTAATTAAGGAAGTCAGTTGAACATCCCTCACAAAGGGTGATTAATTCTGTTTCTTTCATTCCATTCGCAGATACATTTTATTTAATCTATTCTTTTTCCCTCTATTTTCAAACAGTCGAGCTATAATGGACCCAATTACCAGAAATGCTGGTTGGAATATTCTAATAAATGGATGTCAGTGGGACATTAATTTGCTTTGCAAATAGGGTACATGGAGTGGGACAAGAAAATTGACAATACAGTGGTGGTCAGTGTAAGAGAATTACGGTATATGGATTCCATTTAAGCTTAAAAGAGAGCAACTTCTCTCCTTTAACATCATTTACAGGCTGTTATAGTTAAATTGCAAATTATCTCATTTCCCAGCTTCCATTCCCTAAATACGCTCAAATCTGTCGCATTAACACCTATTAAAACTAAAACGTAAACATATACACTAGTACTCGTGCATTGGTTGCCTGCCATATAAGATCATTATTTTCCAATTAAAAGAGGATGCATTTGCAGCTGGTGTGGCTGATGTGCTGTGCTTCAGTAACACACTATTGCGCTATTTTCAACGTTAATTTCCACATGCATTGCACGAGTACGTAAATAGAATATATCCACCTTTATGCATTTACGTATTTCAAAAAATTGTTGCTCATTAAAATCTCTCTAATGAAACTAATATACAACAGCGAGAGTTTTCCATTTTTCACAGTGTGAAACTTCCATTCCAAACGGAGAGTTATGAAGAGGCTAACTAAAAATACCCCAGAGAATCAGCAACTGGGAATACAATGAGATCGAATTAGTTGCCTGATATATTCCCCTTTTTATTGTATTTTGGTATATATACGAGTACAATATGATTTTATAAGTCTACACAATAAAAATGCTTTAATGTTCTTTTTAGTAGGACGAAAGATATAGATGTGGTTGGTATAAGAGGGTCAATCTGGTGGGTAATGGAAAATGTATCGCCTGAAGCCATTGAAACATCAGAATGAAAATTACACTACAATAATACACTACTTAGCTGGTGAATAATGGGAAAATATTCTTTGCATTTGATCTTAATTCGAAATAAAAATGTTTTGTGGTTTCTTATGTGTTATAGCACAGTATCATTGTTGCAATTTGCATGTTATTATAAGAGACAGTTCTTTGTTTGAATTCCTAATCAAATTCCTTTTTTCCTTTTTGATAATTACTAATTTGGCAAATACGAGTAGCAAGTTGTAATACCAAATTGGAAAATGAGAAAAACGAAAGGTAATAAGCAGTTTGTTTGCTAACAAATCAGTTTAAACCCAACTTGTCTGTTTATAATCAAAATCTTGCTTCTTTCTAACTAAAAGGGCTTTAATTGAAATATATTTGATTTCTAAAGTTTATTGGAGCGTATAATTTATTTTCAATCCACCAAACGACATTAGAAAAGACACGATTTTCGAAATGGGTTAAAACTACAATCTATAGTTACACCTAGGTACCTATCTAAAAGTTGCAGTTTTGTCAATTAGGAAAATGTCATCAATAATTTAAATTGAATGATGCAAATTAAGTTATTGCATGGAACATGTTCATATATGAAAATAAAATTGACATATGCAGTGAGGCAATTTTGCAATAGATACCCTATACAACATTATATCAACATCGCTAAAGTATATGCATGTAAATTATGAGTCAAAAATCGATTTTCTACAAATTTACCTAATGCGCTTTCAGTGCATGCTAGTCGTGTATTAGTGAAACTGTATCTATCTTCCAACTGCATTTCCACGTTTACTGTATATGGAAATTTAGATAGTGCAAAATATAATGAGGTATATGTATATTCTATTCTCGAATCCATTATAAATGCAGGCTAATCATGCAAAGAATAATGTTGTGTTAGAGTACTTATAGTATCGATGTTCATTTAAATGTATTTAATTATTGAATTGTTGGAAAATTGTAATTTAAATGGCATTAGGTTCCTATATGAGTAGAATCCCTAAAATCACATTTCTAAACAGAAAACTATCTTTGCTTTCAAAGAGGAAATATACCTAATGTCTAGTATAATGTTGAGTTTCACCTCGAGTTTCAGAAAATAGTTTTTAGTTTAGACATGATTTATTAAAGTGGTTTCACAATTAACTATTAACCGGTTACATTCAATCTAAATTATTTCATAAACTTTCCAAAAGGGTTTATTATTTTTAAATCTTGTAATCATGCAGATTTCAGATATTTTTTTTAATCATTTTTTTCTTTATGTGATGCATAGAGGGACTTGCTCTTCAGTTTCAGCATTATCTCTTGTTACTGGTCACATGATCTATGCGTGCTGAATGCGTGTTGAAGGGACACGTCTAGGAAGTTCGTAGAACTTTCTCATTTCGGTTTATGCATAGTGACTAGCAATTTGTGAGTTTTAATTGGTTCATTGTGCAATAATTTTAATAATTATTTGGTGAATACCTCACTATTTCATATCTATTTTATAAGAATTCGATTTCTGATTTATTAAATATATATGAATTAATATTAAATTGAACGAGTACGAGTAGTTCGGGACTTTACAATAATTTCATTCTGCTGTATTTGCAGTTTATCTGTTCAGCTGTGTGGCGTTCAATAGAGGTTCTATTTGTTTCAACGTAGTTTGTCGACATTTGGCACTATAATTGCCATATTTTTTCATGTGCATTATGGTATGTGATTTAACCATTTTGGTACATTCCAACCTGCAGCTACCTCAGAATTGAGGTATGGTAAGGTAGTTAATTAGTATGGTAATAGTTAATTAGTTACTCAGAGTTGAGAACTATACATATTTTGTTAAGGACGCTCAACATGACAGGAAGCTAGTAAATTTTATAATAACACTGATTAAAGGGGATTTTTTAATCAGAGATAGCAATATGTTTGCAGATGATGGTCGTTTATTTTATTTACATTATAATTAATTGTATAAATTCTAAAAGGAATTTATAAACCGTATTCGGACAATTAATAATGTTTGTTTATTTGAATTTTAAAGTTTTATTTCATTTTAAATTTATTGTTCGGTGTTAGTCAATATAAGCTAACGTGCATTTTCTTTCACTTGTTTCTTGTTGGTCTACTTCGCTCAGGACTTGGTCCGTTTGCACTCTTTTTTGTCATTTTATATATTTATTATTAGAGAGTCCATATTATTACAATCCCTAATAGAACTCATTGTTAAATTATTTTGCTTCTGCTAGCAGAAACTAGACAAACAATTTTAGCTGTTGTTGTACTTTAGTTTATCAAAACAAAATATAGCGCAGATTGTCCCCGCATTTCCTAGTTTTTAAATTAAATTAATTTTCTGAAGCACAGACAAGTTGCAATTATGACCAAACCTTCATATGTACCTATTAGACACCATGTACCAAAGATTTTCTCTTACTATATTCCGTTCGATTAATTATTTTTTTTTGTATAGCGACAATACTGTAAAAATCCAATATATTTTTTCATTTCGAATAAGTAGGTTTTTTGTTTTTTTTTTTCCAAAATCTTGTGGTGGTTTTTTCACAGATGATGAACTGATACAACTTTTTTACTTTTATAAACTGTGAAAGGCATTTAACTTTGTAAAAGAAAAACGTTAAAAATGTTTCACTTGAAAGACAAAAATGTAGAAAATTTATGCCGGGTATATGTATGTACATATATGGTGGAAAGTCTGTGCCTGTGCGAGATGTGGATTTTCTTGTGTTAACAGTAATGTCAACAACAGCTATATCGACATTTCTCAATTCCCTTTCAGCTTATCGAAAACTATCTATGAGAGAAATTCACTTCAATACATATACTAAATCAAAGTCGAACCATCCCACTAACATAGCAATTTCATTGTCTTTATTGTTGTTTGGCTTTCTCCACCATAGTCTTATCATAAATATCTCAAGAAAATATGCTTCACATGTCTTTACTCTAATAATTAATACTTCATGACGTCTAAAGATATTGTTAATTTATCGGTTGTTGTGTATAACTATCGATTTACGAGATTAGTTGGGAAATAGGAAAGCGTATAGTACAGGACCATTAGTTTTGTTTTTCATTTAATAAAATCTCGTCCCCACCAACAAAAGCGGAGAACGAAACATAAATTCAAGGGAAACGCATGCAATTAAACAAATATATCACAACCACGAAACTAGTTGATAGGAGTGTAAGCCGCAATTTCATGAAAACTAAATTATAATTCATAATGAGATTAGGCTTAATTAATTAAATAATATACATGCCAATCTTGGGAATTTACATAAGACACTTGAGAAACACACAAACTCCATTCATTCTTATGACACGAGAGATGAGAGAAACACTTGTATTGTGCTATGTGGGTTTCTTGAAGATTTAGTGCAATTTAAGATGAATTCTATTTATTCCATTTTAAATAGTGACAATTATGATTCCGTGTAGAGATTTTTAGCGAAATAATAATCGGCAAAATCAATAGAAAGCAATTTCATAGTTTACGTTATTTCATATTGGTATATTAAAAATTTCAGTCGCATATCTTTTTTGTATTAAAATATTGATTTCATTTCAATCTCGCGTGTTATGTACCTACGACATGTGACATTCGGGATGTCACGTGCAGCAATCAAAGATGATGTACATACATTTGTTATTAGATGAAGATACAATATTAGATACATACCTACCTACGTTTCATATGTAGAAGCTAAAGATGTATTTCCACTGTACAATATATGTATACATATAATCTATATAGAGTGAAATGTCATTAAAATTACATTAGTCCGTGTTGTCATATTTTCTGGCATCGATGATGAATTACCCAAATTTGATTTGAGCTTAACATAGAATTATCTCAATTTATTACGGCATTAGAGATTATTAAAATGAATTACTGAAATTATATTGTTTACATAAACAACTGCTTGATTTTCAATTGTTGACATTCTGTCATTTAAAGAACCGTTATTAAATATAAACCTCTATTCATCACAAATCACATAAATTTCGTTTTGTGGTTTTCTGCTTGCGCTGCTAATTAATGTGAAAGCCCGACTGTTTTTTTTCTTGTTCACATTGTTATTATTAAATAATATGATTTCAGAATATTTTCATACGTCCTAAATATCCCTATTATCACGCTACACTAGGTACTCCATCACAGAGTTCAAAATATTTTTAGGATACCTAATGGAATAGTTAGATATAAATGTCAATTACACAATGAATGTAGAGGTAATCATTCTTTTGCTGGTGTTTATTATAGTTGTTATATAAACGTAAAATACCTAATCCATTTTCATTTAGAGGCATATTTTTACACAAAATCCACACACGATGATGTATGTCAAACAAATTATATGTTATAGGTATATATTGATTTGCATTCAACGCGAAAATGCATTCTTGTGTGCATATGAAATATTCAAAAAATACGACGGAAATTACATACACAAAAAATTAATGGGACTTTTGTTCTTCAATCTACCAAATTCATATCGATGAATACAACTTTTGTTTAAGGGAGATTTTCCAAATTACGTAAAATAATTAAAGTGTTTAACAAAAGACACGTTTGTATCAATTTAAAATAATTGAATCCTCCCCAAAAATGCCTCTTGAAAAGTTAAGCAAATGTGTATGTATTTTCTTGAAGTTTGTTCGTTAAGGAAACGCTGTTCATTTTCCAGTATACAATTACAATTATTTTCCTCGGTCACCAGTTGTTATAAAATTTACTGCTTCCGGAATAGAGCTTTATTGCAAAAGGACATTTAATGTTCTCGTAGGAAAATTAGCTGTGATAGTAAAAAGTGCCATTACATTATAACTGTTATTGTGGTGCTTGATTAACTTTCAAGTGAACTGTAAAAGTAAGAATTACATACGTACAAAACGTTGTGCAATAAATGGCCGCCAGATAAAGAATTGCTCTAAATCTTCATATTAAGAAATTAAATGGCTTTGGTTTGCATAATAACAGAACGTTTATATGTTCAGATGCCGCATTTACAAATAAAACAAACAATATTTCTGAAGCTTTTTGTTCTCTGCACCAGCTTTTGTGTTATAAATTCTATTTCATTGTACCGTGTGCATAATGCACACACACACTCACACACACAACCATATAAGATCTTTTGGATTGTTATTTACAGATTATGCTTTGTATGCGGCTCTCCACTGTACAATAACTGTAATAAACTTTATTCTAAATATATTTAAGGGGCTTTAAGCCACCTCCTACACCAAAGCTTCGCACACTATACGGTATACACTCCCAAAAATAGAGTAAGTCCATGGAACTACTTACATTATTTAGCAGTACGGTCGCCGTGTACAACAAAAAAGTTATTGCAAAGTCGTGTCACACACCGTTTTATAAATCTGCGAATAAATGGAACTTCACATGAAAGAAATATATTAGGTATGTTATGTACGTAGCAATCTTCTAATATGTAAGTTTATTAAAGTGAGAACGTAAAAGTTTTTCCTAACAAAAATAAGGGGATGGAGAAGAATTTTTTCGAAGGGGTTAATATCGTCACAAACGACAGTTTAACATTGTTCTGTTCTCGTTTCTAAACGCCACACTTGGTTACTATTCATGACAGTTTTATACTTTTCACAAGGGATTTAAATCCAATAAGAGTTGGATTACATGGTTATTTATGCAGTTAATTAGTCGCTTAAGCTTCATAATATTAAGACTTAATTTATGGGCCATTTAAATTATTTTTAATTAATTTTGACGGACATACAAAATTCTATACCACTTGTGCAATCGTAAATTAGATATAAAAAAAAATTACCAAATTTAAATATATTATTTTGTAGCACCTACCCATACAGCAGTGTATTACTATACTACATAATTATTGTAATATATTTAATTAATTTATGAAGCGAAATTTTCTATATAATGTTATGTGTAACATAAACACTGATCGTATCTAACATAAATTTCAATTAAATTACAATTATGCAAATGTTCTTTATGTCTGTATTAGTAAAATCGTAAATATAACTATACGCCAGCGATTTGAATATACAAATCAACAACAGCGTACAACTTGATACCCGTGACATCGACTAATAATTTATGGGCTTTTAACATTTTAGAAAATAATACGTAATAATATTCCTTTTTTTAAAGTATATTGAATGTTTGTTACAAGATGACTTTTTTTTGCTTCAAATGTAGATAAGTTTAGTTTTGTAAAGCTGCATTGAGCTTTGAACTTTTTTAAGCTCAGCAACCGTTCGTGTGTGTAAAGCACAACCAATGGTAAGTCACGCTTCTGGTTTTCTTGTAGTACGTACTGTGAGGATTTGTATTTCTAAACGTTGAGAATTGAACTTATTTCATTTAGTTTACATTCTACTTATGAACAGCTTAGTACTTACTACATAATGCCTACATTCCTGAACAACTAAAAGCTTTTCATAAAGTTGATAGTGTATATTCACTTACTATAATCTGAAGCACCATATAGAATATCTCACTTATACTTTGCATTTCATATCAACTAGATTTCATTGAATGTCTTCGAAGTATTCACTATCTATTTTGTTTCATAAGATGACATTTTTATAAATAAGGAACAGCTTTTTATTTATTTCGTAATTATAAATAAAATAATTCTTATCAGGGATCTAACAATTTTAAACATTGAAAAATGTTAAATAAATAAACACTAAGAAATATTCTGTCAATTTGAGTATTTTATTATTATATCACATTAAATTTTGTTCCATTTTCAATGTAAAAAAGTGCAATACAGAGGGCCGAAAAATGCACCAATAAAGTTTCAAATTTAATTTTTATCTAAGCTGAAATTTTATTAACGGCTTAAAAAAGTTTTTTAATCAATTCTATTCGGTTTGTTTTTGAACAGATATTGGGGAGAGTTAACAATATTATCACCAGCCTAGAATTGTTCCTATTCAAAACTAATTGAACACATGTGCTCATCGGACTCTACATCAATTTTCTGTTATTTTAATAACAGGAATTAACAATTATATAATCTAGTCACGTATTCAAAAGGGATCTATAATTATTCGGGCATCGTACGTTTTTCTTGGTCCATAGCTAGTACATTCGATGACACCAGGCAAATCCTGATTGCTATCCTTGCTATTGAAATGAAAAACGACACAATATAAAGTCGAACTGCTTTCCGCATTGGTGGCTGTATTTTAAACCAATATAAAATAAAATGTGAATTTGTATGAAGATCTTTTTCAACCATAAAATGTTCAGGTTCAGCGTTTTATTAAAAATGTTTGACTTCAGGGCATCTATTGGTATTCATTTGATTGACACTGCATGCTCGGGTCATTAATATTTTTTTGTGGCTATAGGAATTTTGTTTCCGATACTGATCTTATGTATGGTGGCATATAAAAAAGCTTCTTATAGCTTTTTGTCGCTCGTTATGTACTGATATTGTGCCAGAGAGTGTTGGGCCGTAAAAGATTCAGGTAATGAAATATGAGTCTTGATAGGGAATTTATAAAAGTTTTATTAAACTTGCTTTCCTGCGCTAACTAGTAAATTCCTGGAAAACTTTCAACATTGTCGTTTATAGAGAAATGCGAAAGTTTGCCACTTGTAAGAACCAATATTGCACACATTATTGCGTGATATGTAAGATATAAATAGCAGAGTGAAAGTATACATAGGGTGTACATATATATCGTATATGATCCAGTTTGGAATGGTTTCGGTTGCAAATACAAGAATCTATGTACATAAATTGACAGAGAATGCAATAAAACTAGGAATTATTATACGCGTGGGTATGGTTTATAAGAAAAGCAAAGAAAACAAAATTAGTATCTGTACCAACCAGGCAGCCGAATAAAACAAACTTTCTTTATAACACTTTTTACGTTATTCTCAATCCTAAGATGTCCAAAATTACTTTTAAAGTTTGCTCAGTAAATATTAGTTAGACGAAAAAGCTTTGTTAACGTAGAGTTTGACAATGTTTAAATTAAAGAAAAACAAAATAAATTAATATAATAGTCTACATGAAAATGTTTCAGAATCCTCGGGGAATGGTACTTGTGTAGGGGTTAATTACTTGAAATTAGAAATTGAAATGCTTTCGAATAAATAGTGTGCACAATAAAGAATGTTTGATAAATGAGGTACTGAATTTAACCAAATAACATACACTGTCAGTAATTATTGGTTTGAAATTACATTTGCATGCAAAGGCACAGTGTATATATTTGGAATGCACAATATAAACTATCCCATAAAGTGCGAACGTATATTACCTCCAATGAGCTAGTGTGAAATTGTCTTATTCTCTCCTACTATTTGTACATAAAGGATGAATTCTATTTATTACACCCATTGTAGCAAATGATAAATTTTAACTGAATTGTCAACTAGCTATAACGTTGATTCACAAAGAGAACTTGGATTAATAAAATCTTGTTATCGTAATCTGTAAACAAATATGGTTTAGGGGCATTTTGAATTAAAATACGATATCGGTTATTTCGAAACGGAAATTTTTCCCTATTAAATTTTCGCTTTGTGGTTTCATTTCATTCGCAGAGCACACACATTTTTACACTTGTGCTAACTTTATGCCATAAGCTTCCTTAAACACGTTATGTCAAAACGCAGAAGCTCTTAATTGATTCTTTAAATTTATAAAAGTACATTTTATCAAGAGAAATTTCGTAAATAATTGTGATATAGGTACCCAGAGAGATGATGATTTCTTCCTGCTTAATAATGCGTTGAATTTATCGAACACATTTTTTGCTTTTATTAAAATCAGAAATATTGCTGAAGTTAGTCTATAAAAGGAAATAGCTGTAAGGGAATATTTACCACTGAGTGAATAGAACTTAAATTTTACGGCTTTTAAAATATGATTTACGAGTTAAAGGTAAAATATATAAAACTCAAAATATTTTTAATGAAATATTTGCCTTTAATAAGTAGGTATGTACATTTAACGTAGACCTTAATATTTTGTGATGACAATTTAAAAATGAAAATTTATTTAAAACCATACCTCGTTATCGAAAATTTGTACATATGCATATTTATAGATTATGTAATATGTATACCATTGTTTTAGGTTTTTTGTGTACACAAACCAAATATTAATCACTATAAAATATATATGCATCGATATTGTTAAAAATCAGTTATTCAAATTTAGGTAGGACCTATATAAAAGGTATGTATGTGAATTCAAGCACTATTTAAATATATAAATAGATACATCAATATTTTATTTGAAATTTTCCTATTCAAATTCACAATAAAAGAACGGCTACATAAAACTAATAAAAAATGTAGGTTAACTTGTATTATTCGTCCACCATCCGGCTCATCACTTCTTCGCCAAAACTTTGTTTATTTATATTTGAACTAATATTTTATTTTTATATTTCTATAAAGCATATTTGCTGATGGAATCAATCGACTGAGTTACGAAGGCCATCTTCAAGAAATAGGAAAAAGTTACCAACCAAACTATAGTTAATATGACCACTACCAAGAAATGGTCGAATATAGACTAGTTTGCAGAAGTTTTCGCATAAAGATCTTACTACTATACTTCTCTCCACTTTCTCAATTCGATGTCTTTGTTCGACTCGCTGATTTGTATGCTTGTTGGCATCTTTGTTTGGAAATACAACATACGTTGTTGGGCGCAAAAACAACTTGTAAACGGTCCATTTACTTCGTTTTCCTTACCGCACTCTCTTCCTACGTCTAACACTCCATAATGCAGACAAACAGTCACCCTCAGAATCGAAAAGCGGAGAATGTGTTCATTTCTCCTTACTGGCAATAAATTCACACTAATTTAATCACCACTGATTTTCCTTGATTTATGAATGAACATGATTACTCCATGCCTATACACTTAGACAAAATATTGATACGTTATTATGCGAGTTGCGCCGTTAATTAATACATTTGGGGCGCATTAATTAATCGACAATCAAAATCAAGGGGCGCCTTTTACTTATTACACACAGCACAGCAGAGACCTAATATTAAAACTTTTCAGTTGGAACATTAACAAAATCACATAATAAATTACTAATTAATTTCAATGAAACTCCAGTTTGATAAAAACTTTATTTGTAAAAAGTTTGCCTTTGTGTTGAATTCTACACAAGCTATACGAGTATACAACTAATTCACCCTTCACATT
Source organism: Silvanus unidentatus (assembly GCA_963930825.1). Classification (NCBI taxonomy): domain Eukaryota; kingdom Metazoa; phylum Arthropoda; class Insecta; order Coleoptera; family Silvanidae; genus Silvanus; species Silvanus unidentatus. The sequence goes on from OZ005758.1 coordinate 6,264,110, forward strand.
TCAAGTTCAATTGCAGTCAACTATGATGTGGGCGCGTGTTTTTTTGCTTAAAAAATGCTAAATCGCTGCGATCCATGTAGAAGATGGGTGGAAGCAGAAATAATCGAACATTAGATTTATTCATTTAATCACGTTTAACAACGCTCAACTTTAACGGGCATATAAATTTGTCAATAAAAGAGCATTTTACATGTAGATCATGTGTGTTTATATTTGTGTGTTCGACAATGAAAAAATACAAGAGGAAACAAGACGATAATGTACAAAAACGGGAGAGGTCACATAAACAGTGGAAGATTGATGTTTAGTTGTTAGAACGTCATCATGTACATTTCACTGAAACAGGGTTTCTAGCTATAACGTATATGTATATTTGGATATGATGTATAATAAATAAATGAAACGTATGTACAATGGCACCTTTAGTGCTTTACTCAATGTATGGTACACGGAAATCATTAAGAAAATGGATTTCGTTAAACAACATGGAAAACATCTTCTCCGACTCTCTGTTTGAACTTAGATGGCTTCCAATAAGTTTCACAGAAACGGGCGACATATTGAGTTAAAGTGTACTACATCAATGATCAATTCAGATGTTTGTATAGGTATTAGGTAAAGTTCTTAAAGATACATAAAATTTGGAATGCTTGATCTAGAATGTTTCCAGGAAATAAATTCCAGATCTAATGACATATTTTTGGGGCGGTACGTACTGACGATGGAATGGATAGCATTAAAAAAATTTGAGAATCTACTGAAAAGTTGATGCTAATGCAAGTTGTGTGTCGTTAAAAGCTTAGAGTTTTTTTTTACTTTAAGGAAAAGCATATAATGGAAAATACATATTGTTGCTTGCATTAAAAATTTCCAGCCACTTTAGATAATATCCTTATGTTATTAAAGAAACATACGTTTACAGGTATTCTGCTGTGTGAAGTCTAAGGTATAGTTTGTTTAAAATGAAACGATCGTAATTTCAAAAATTTAAAACATGCCTGTTGCATAATTCAACATGTATTGGAAAAATTCAAATAAAGACAATTGTCTTGAGAAAAGAAAATATAAATACAATCCCTGAGAAGAAAGAAAGGCTACAATAGACTTGTAATAGCATTTAAACATCAAAAGTAAATTACATTTGCAATACAACGATGAGTTCTATTTCAAAACTTCAGGACTTTTCTTTAAATGCAGATGCATTTTGATAATGTATTATGGGCGTAATGCTTTCATGTGGTTAAAAAAAATAGGAATGCCTCTAGCCTGATTGTTAATTGAATTATTTCGCGCGTGGGGAGATATTTTCAACGAGATCATAATATTTGGAATATTTTCATCTAGTAAACGTGTTGAGTGAAGTGTGTTAGTAGGTAGTTTTGATGTTTTGGTGTTTTACATTAAATTTCAAATAAACTTGTATGTTACCTACTGCTAGTAGATTCATATATTCGCTTTAGTCGAGTATTACATATTAAATAATAATACCTATATATAAAGTTATTTCACTAGACCTATTACAGCTATAGATATCAAAAGAATAACCAATATTGATCCAGCTGGTCTATACCTTTGTTTATACTTATGAATTTATAAATACAGCACAATAAATTGAGCTTTAATTAAATTATTCCTACCTACCTAATAGTCAGTGTATGTATGTACATTCAAGTAAAGGATATTGTATTGTTTACCCACGATTTATTCCTATTTTGAAAATGCCTGACAGTACGGTTATGCCCCTGTTACGAAGATTATTACATGAATATGTATATGATGTTGATAACGAAATTTAAAATTCACTTATGCGTAAACTTAATATAATACATCTCCAAAAGAATAAAGGATAGCTTTATGGCGACAGAAAAACAAAAAAAGCAAGCGAATAAAATTCAACGATTGTTTTTTTCTTTTTACTCCCAGCTAAAATTTTTATGCAAATTTAGCAGAAGCCTTATAGTGACCTAATTGTAATTCTAGTCTGTATTTTCTTGTCCGATAACTAGAGAGTTACATTCGTTCTCCTAGCTTCACAAATTTGGCATAGGCCTTATATCTCAACATACCTGAACCAGCAAGGCCCCAAGACGATGTTTGATATTTGCACCCATATATAAAGGCATTTACATTTTGTTTTGGGGCTTTTACGCCTATGCCGTTATTTAAATTTTGTTGCTTTCTATTATTTAATAATCTGTACGAATAAAAGTCCACATCTAGATTCGAGTAGATTTGAATAAAAGGAAAAACGTAGGTATACCTAATGCTGTTGATGAAATGAGCCGATTAGCTTTATTCTTTTGTCGTAACTACAGAAAGAAATATTAACAAGAGATATAAGTCAAAAGTAAAAAGTAGAGGTTTTTTTGTATAAATATAAATTTCGTTACAGAATTAATTACAAATATTATCTAAGAAAATGATGAAAATTATTACCTACATTTTATTCCAACACCATAGATGTATCTGCAATGGAAGCTAAAATTTAATAAGATCAAATCTTATGCAAGTTGATGTTGTTCTAAGACAATATTAATGATGTTTAAAGTGACGGATTCAATTTACTTAGTTCATATTAAATATAATGATAATACGTACTAAAATATCGTCACAATGTTAGAGCAGCAGGTATTAGGTTTACAGTTTCTGAAAATGGTTTTGTTAAGATGTCGGATTTCATTACAACAAAAACTTTTACTATTACTTAAAAGTTCAAGTAATTGTAATTTAATGAACCAGTGGCTGTGTACAGCAATTGTGTAATAAATATTGTGAAAATATTTTTTTATTTCTTTCACCCTCTTTACAGATGTCGGCATGCTGTAAAAGTTTCCTATTATCAGAAAAAGAAAAAAGATAATTAAACTTAATTACAACGGCTACATTAAAATACAATTATAGCGTATTATAATTACTTGAAATTAATATCCTTTATAATTAAATCCACTTAGAATTTGGAAATATTCTTATATGTATTTACTTAACTCGAAATGGAAAAGGGAAGGAATGCATATCGAGTAGCACTAAAAATGTTCATTATTTACCCGGTGATTGTGTTGTATTGAAACGGAATGGCTCTCTGTTAATTTGTCAAGTGTCTGCGAATATAGCCGTACAATGTAGTTGCTTTCTTTTATTTGAAAGTAATTTTATTTGGGTATAAGATATTGATTTCGTTGTTGGTACACTGCTTACTTACGTTCATTAGTTATCCGCTACAACACTCTATTCACACTATTAATCTTAATGAAACTGGGATAACAGCAGACGACTACGACTTGATCATTAATTAATAATATAACTGTTTCCCAATCATTGCATTAGATTAAATATGTCATAAACACGCGAAGATAGGTTGCATATATATATTATCTGAAACTTTGTTCCAGATATACTGAAGGAATTTTCAGTTAATGGTTCCATATTTTAAAGTTTCATTGTTTAAAAGAATGAATTTAATTTTCTTTTTCGTTCCGTTCCCTTTAAAAGTTCTAAACGTTTTAATTAGAAAAAATCGTGTTAATTTCGAACATGAGAAGAAGTAAAAGTTGCACCATAATTTTCTAAGTATATCTTCTATATTTTTCGTGGTGTTAGGTGATAGATTTACTTTCCGGTCTATATTTATTTTCTGTGCTGCTTTTTTTTGTTTTATTCAAGAAACAGAAAAAAGCCTTTTCTTGCTACATCCTAATTGAAGTTTACGACTTCTTTCCATTTCAACAGCCGTTCGCCAACTAACGATCTCAGTTCTGATTAAATTTTGATTGGATAATTTTTAACTTTTGTGTCTTGGACTTGTGCGATACACAAATTACAAAAGTAATCTAAAAGAATTATGAAAGATAAATGAAAATAATTTACACAAGTTCTTTCATACTTTTGGGACGAATTTATTGTGTGCCTGAAGATATAATTTTATCAGCGTGCCCCATCACACTCAGAGGTGGGAAAATCGAAAATTTAGCTAACACCATCGTTGAAACAATAAGTTTCTTTTTCTGGTTATATTTTTCAGAGTGAATTCTCAGTTCTATAGTTCGTTGTACCCTTTTGTAGGCACCAAAGCCCGTATCCCCATACAACATACTCACTCCCATTTAATAATTCATATTAATGCCGGGATATATCTCCCAGCAACAGAAAACTAAATCTTCAAACCCAAGCAGATATCTTTCTAAGTTATATCACTGGAAAAGGATACAGGAAAATGTATACGACACACCAGTGGTGTGGGATTGCAGACACGATCCCCCATGATCTTGAACATTAAACTGACGAAATATGTGTCACATAAACGATCCACACCACGTTCATTTCTCTACGGCATCATTTACATACTAGGCACAGATAATTTCATGTGGATGAAATGAAAAATTGTTACAAAAAACTTTCCTTTTTACGACATTAACATTTTAGATAAATTTTTATTTTTCAAGGGCTGTAGGTATAGAGAAAATTGATCTCGAAAAAATAAAATATTCCCCAATAAATAACTTATAGGATATCGAGTATTATGTAACTCCAAAGCCAATTGTGATGTTCTTTATAAAAAAATACTATAATAAAAACGATCTCTCATCTATACACAGTTTGAAAATTCGTAAAAGCGGGTCATATACTCGTATTTCAACACACATAGGTAATCCTATTTCCATTATTGTGTAATGACTTATTTGGAAATCCTATTTTGAATATTTTTATGTTGGAGATGTTTTATTTGTATTTTATAAAAAGAATAATAATACTTTAATGTACAGAATACAATTCGCGGATAAAAAATACTATTTGCATGGAAACTTTTTAATGTATTTATAATAAACCCAAATTACATTTGAATGAAGCAAATATCTTTTCAATGATGATCTATTGTGTTCTATTTTACAAAAATTCCTGACTAAGGGCTAAATTTTTTTCTGTTTTATTTTTCAGAAAAAATTTCTACCCAACAACGGAATATTTAAAATTCTGATGTATGTATACGGTCATTTTATCGGTTCGGTTTTTCCGATGGGAAATTCGAAACGGCTATGTTTTATTGGTTATTTATGGAATACTAAAAGCAATTGTGTTCCTTACAAAGACCACATACTCGATCATATATATAAACTTGCTGCTGAAAATACTTACACGTACCTACTCGCAAAGCGTACACATACAACGTTGGTATATAGTGGAACAAGAGACCTTTAAACAAGTTGTAGGTATGTGTCTATGTAAAGGTTAAACAATGTTCCATTATGCAGTGTATTCTAGTACACCATTGCAATGTCACTAACTATAAAACACATGAAATCTTACATCACGTCCGCAATGTACCAGACAAGTGGTACCTTTGACCCAACTATGACTGTTAGACAGACTTTTCAATTCTGTTGGGATCTAACAAATCAAGTAAATTTGATTTATTCGCGCGAATTGGACAAGCTTAAATAAATGTCATTCCTAGTTTAGGTCATGAATTATAATCAGAAGTACAGATTTTACCATTAAAGTTCAGATTATATTCCATAGATAACGTGTACTCTCTAATACTAAATGGTTTTGTCAGGTTAATTAGGTTTATATAGTTTGCAATTAACATTTTACATTATGGCATTCGTAACGCTAATGACAATAATTGACCGGTCATTGGATAAACTAATTAGCGAAGAGTTCCAATTATAGTATTTCGAATAAAAATTCATAATTTATTAGGCCAATTACGTTAACTGATTTTATTACTCTCTGTGTGTGTTTCTGTTTTAACTGATTTTCCAGCCATTGTCTATTTTTCTCCGACTGCTGCCCATTTCTAAGGCCATACGTGTAATTAATATTTCATTAACATATAAATCTATGGTATGGTGTGGTATATATTATGCATCGATTATGCACTAATACCTCGAGTTATATTAGGCACAGGCATATTCCTCCTTTGTTTCCTATTCATATGTAACCATGTTACGAAGCCCCTGTGTAAATTAATATATGATCAAACGTCCCAAGCAACAAAAGGAGTCCATTTTAGGCCTTTATTTTAAATGCAATATATAATCTTAACACACTGGAGGAGATACAGAATACACAACTGTAAATTTCACTTTAGGTTTATACTTTGCAGTTACAGTTTTAGGAAGCTCTATTACCACACAAGTTACCTATATCTAGTCCTACCTTGCATCTCTCGGTCCCCATTGCTTCTCATACACTTACATAGAACAACTTTAAATTAATGACATTATCTAACTCGTCTCTAAAATATACTATATATACCACTTCTATGTGTATGTTGAAAGCTTTATTACGTGGAATTATGTGTCAAGAGACCTGATCTTATAAAATATGCGTTTATGCTAAAGACTCTAATCCTCATCCATTAAAAATGAGAATTATTACCATTTTCATTATTATCTCCGGGTTATATTATATCTTAGCAGTCTACAATTCAATTTTAAAACAAGAAATCTCTGCAAGAAAGCGAGATAGGGAATGTGTTGCATAACTGCATCAAGTATGAGGTATTTTTAACAAACTTTGTAATTATTATAAGTAAATATCTACTATAAATTGTGCAAATGTTATTAATCAATCATGTGAGGGTGTAGAACAAAATTTTTAATGACCAATGTGCAATAATCAACTAAGTGTTATCTAAAACAATTTCGGTGGTTTGTACCCAAAACCGTAATGCTGGTCGGGTCATTTAAAGCCCTCTTTAAAAGGATATTGTATGTGTGTATCGGAGGAAAGATACAACACAGATGATGTTGTTTTTCGCTGTATAATAGTAATTTTAGAGAGTAAAAGAATTTTTAAAATGTGTGTATATTAGAAGTCTATTAGTGAGAATGTCTTGGATCTAGTAATCTAAGGATACCATCCATCAAAGTCATGTCTTACTATATAATGTCTTCATCTGATGTTGCTCCATAACAATACATTTCTGAGATGTTTCACCACAAATAAAAATACAATTTTGTTTATTACTTTGCTCTCTTTCCATAGTGTTTGTTAATTTCATTCTATTGATTTGGAATAAGGATCGGCGAAAAAGAGAGTATAATACTTGAAGGAAGGGAGAGAAAAAAGAAATACAATTTAATTCTAGAAATTTTATTTGAGTTTAGATTGCAAAACAGAGCGAAATTTGTTCAGAATCGTTTGTGAGAAAAAAAAATACAGAAAAAATAACTAATGAAATTTGTTCTTGTGTAGGCCAAAAAACGAGACAAATAATACAACAGAAACTCATTTCGTTTGAACAATTGTATAGATGTAGAGGATGGAGGAATTAAGAAAAAATATCATGTTATCTGCAAGTCTTTTGTAAATTCGACACTAAAACTTCATAGAAATTCAAGGATATAATAATTTGGGAAGAGTATTAGACGATGAAACTATACAATAAGGTGAAAAGCTTCGACTTGATATGGATAGGGGTGTTGTTGAGTACAAGGGATAACAAAATCAATCGTGTTACACCAACAACACCTTTGTCACGTTCTGTAGGGCGTAAATGTGTGTAGATATGTGGGTATCAGATGATCATATGGTTTCTAAGAGTTTGGATAGTGGCATCAGCATCCTTCTCCGTGGTTCGGCACCTTTTAGACCTGAATGCAATCAATACGACAGATGGATATAAAAGGTTATTGATGAAGGCAGCCGTGCAGACATTGAGTTGGGAAAATGTACGAAAGTGATGAGAATTGAAAGGGAAAACGTTCAACGCACCCCGAATTTACAAAATATTGTTTTTACTTTTACGATCGTGAATGGCCGATTCACTCTTTCGTAAAAGATTTTCTTTTAAACCGTCTTTGATGTATTATTATTATACGGAAATAATTCTTATTTAACAGAGATAAGGGGCCAAGGTAATATGTTTATTTACGATGATTACGATTGACTGCGCTTTTCATTTATTATCTCACTCCTTTAACAAACCTTTTTAAGGTTTTCTCGTAACCTTCTATTTTCGCCTATTTCCTTTCAGTAAATATCTTTGTAAGACAACTTTACACAAATAAGAAGATCCGTATCATAAAATAAAGCAATAGAAAACAATTGCCTCTTAAAATAAACAATAAATTATTGTATATCTGCCACAAATAAAATTATCACACCATATTTATTGTATAGTGCGCGCTTTCGTCTTTAAAACTTAAATATGAATACATTTTCAGTAACAAAAGCAATTCACGTGCGTACACAGATTTAGCCCATCTTTTCCTACAATTATGTAAATCATTTTCAACCATTTGAATATATTTCATACACGTTTATGGTTTAATCATTGCTTTTAATGTATTTATTATGCTTTGTGCAATAATAATTGTTCAACGCTCAATAAATTGTCACAAAATGGCCCTTTTTTCATGTCGTTTATCGTACTTTATATTTCCGTGGGGTTAAACCAAAACAACCTAATATATATGACATAACATTAAAAGTGTTATGAAAGTATAGGGATAATAAAAAGTTACTTGATGATTTTCACTTTTTTTCTTCCAAAATATGATACATATACCTAATACAATTTAATAAGTAACTACATAGTACATACATTATTATTATATATAGACATTTGTTTAAACAATTTTCACCAACACTGAAAATTTATCTATAATCCCAACAGTGTTAATTGTATATTTCTTTGTTTGAGGGGATCAGAAGAGTACGTCGCAAAACTAAAATAAAAGAATCTGTTAAGTGGTCATAGTCTTACGAAAACCTTCTATTGCCCCCAAAACTAGCATAAAAAAGTCACTTTAATGTTTACTGCAAATGGTACACTGAAAGTAAAACGGCAATAAAACTGCTCCCTTGTCATTGGTGAACCTAAAAACAAAGTTTAATATAAAACAATGTAGTTTTCAAACTTAAATTATGATACTTTGGCCAATTTGCATATTGGGAGCGTACATCATACGAAATTATATTAATGTTTTTCTTCTATAGTACTTATATACTTTGTTGTATGTATAAGGGAAAGAGATCGTTGTGTTTTTGACGGCATAGAGCATACTTTTATTGGGTACATCTTGCCGAATAACAAAAAAATAAATACAAATTTATAATACTTTATTAGAAACGAAATGATGATAGTGCTCAAGTCAACTATTAATAGCTTTGAAGAATTAGGTATCCAAGTTCTATATTCATAGGTATGCGGAGGTGAAAGAAATCTACTGGAAGAGGTTTAGCTCTAATACTTGTTTTTTTGATATCGACGACAGATATACGATTTCGAATTGAACATTTTATTTACCTTTAAGATATACAAAAAAACTCATATTTGGTACAGAATAAAAAGGAAATGGTCTCATTTTTGAGCTTTAATGAATAATACAAAATAATAAACAGAAAATGAGAAAATTATTTGTCTCCAAAACAATGTTCATCAAACACAACACAATACAAAACAGAAAAGGCGCACTAATATTTAGACAATTTAAGGTACCTTTATAAAATGAATGCAAACTGTTTTTGAGAGTAAAAAATAAATGTGCGAAGGAGAATAAAGTTTACAAAAATTTTCACAACTGTTTTTCCCAGTCAACTTTACATTTCCATATAAATGGAAAAACTCATACGCTTTCTACTTTTCATTAACATATGCTTTTTAAAAATGAAATTGACTCTTATCGATCCAGTGCACAGCACAATTCCACATATGCCGTTCGTAACCAACATTTCCGTATCAAAAATTCAGCGTTATATTAAAATTCAGCTTGAATTAAATTTGTATAAAATTATTTGTGGAATGCAAACGATTACGATGGGTGTTTTCTTTCCAGACACAATATAAACGACTCTTCCGATTTATTGAAAACTCACATGTAGGAATTTGCGGCAACAGCAAACAGCACAGATTACTCAATAAAAGAAAGGAAATGTAATACATAGGTACACTTATTTACGTTTTATTAAGTTCTATTCACAGTTTATAAATTTCTCAATGCTTCCCCTTTCATATCATTATTATTGAATTTTTAAAATACATTACTGAATTCCATTCCACGAAAATGAAAAAAGATCCAGTAGCCCCCTCTTTGCTGCTTACACCATACCACCCTCTAACCCGTTATTAAAAACGTATTTTCGAATAGGAAATTAAGTGTATAATGTTGACCTGGATATTTAATACAGATTTTTCAATTTTTTAAAAAATGTGAATAATCATAAGATCTTTGGCGGTTTCGACGTTTCTCTGTCAGTCTAAATGAAATGATTTTCAATAAATTTTTGAATGAAAAATCTTACTAATGGATTATTGATTGAAATGTTTCAACTTTTTTCTCTACTTATGAAAGTTGGGTCGAAGAATTTCAAAAGGAATGCAATAAAAAAGAGAGCACAATATCGAACTAAGCTTTATTTAATAATATTATGTTTGATCGATGGAAGGTATTTAATTATGGTTTACACTCTGTTGTAATTAACTAATTTTACAGTTGCTCACTTTCGCTTGAAAATTGTCAAAGTAATGGCATATAAATGTGTCACCAAATTTATGATAGCTTGTTATGTATTAGGGTTTAATAAATAATGATCGATTAATTTATTAATATTCGATAAATCACTTACCTAAACTGCCGAAATAGTAAATTTTTATAACGGTTTGTAATTTTTTTCTCGAAAAATTAATAAATCGTTGTCACACATTTCACTGAAAATTAGTCAACTACTATTCGTAATAAGCTTGGTTTTCCAAACATTTGCCCCATATATCATGACCCAGTGTTTATTCATGTTTTACAACATTCGATTTTTGTTTTGTTCAATGAAATGTGTTCAAAATTTAACATCGCATGCCGTTAGTAATGCAAAATACCTATTATACATATATTTTAAATATTTTAATATTGTTGCGCAATCGGATGGCTCTAATAAATATATATATATACATATATATATATGCTGAAATATTGGGATTATCGGATTACATAAAATTTCATGATTAAAATAGCTTATAACCCATCTATTATTCAAGTCAATCTCAACAAATACGTGTTCCGCTTTTAATTTCTGTTTACCTTATTTCCTCTAATTAAATTAAGCCCTTATTGTGTGGGTACCTTTAGAAAATAGGAGCTAGATCAGTTTTATGGAACTCCTAGATAGGACATGAACTAAAGAGCTAAATAATTGATTAATGAATACAATTTTTTGCTCCAGTATTATCTAATTGTTTGTTGAGGTAACGCTATCGAAAACAAAACATTCTTATCCCCCCAAAAACGAAAATACCGTATGTGTTTGGCAATTAAGCTTTAATTAAATCGACAAATTCCTACTATAATTCGGTATTTGCTAGGGTTTCTCGCCCTAACAATGCTTTCCTAAATAATGTTCACTTGTGTGGAATAAAGCCAGACCCACTTACTTTGCAGTTAAAATGGCGAGTAACAATTGCAAACTGACATTCCATACAAACCTTGACCTTTTATTAACAAACCGCACTATAGATATTATTTTGGTTAGCCAATAATTAGTGGACCGTTTGTTTTTTCGAGCTGTTCCCACTGAATTATATCGAGTTTTGCGATCTATTGATCTAATTTCGTTTAGATTTTCCCCCATATATTTGGTTAGGCCACATTTTATTCGTGAGATTTGCTTGAAAATTGTGGAAACCTAAATTCAACTGTAAATTCATACTGGTATTAAATTGAAAAATCTATGTCATTTGCAATCACATAGATAATCCCAGGCAGTCGATCAACTGACTTGAACGCAGAAAAACGACTCCTTACAACTTAGCAAGGCAATTTAGCTTGAAATTTGAATTAAAAAGCTATAAACATATTTAGGGAAAGTTCAAAGGGAATCCTTTCATTCCTTACATAATACCTATACCATTATTTCCTCAGACCAATAATCACACAATTAATTATTATTAATTATAAACATTTAGGTAACCTGCTGCAAAACAATTAATTAAAATCATTTAAATAATTGTAAATTATTGGATTGGTATTTAAAATGTCGATAGATTTTTGTTTTATTTCAAGCGTTTTGTTTATGTTATACATTTATTGAATCAATACGCGCAACGTGAAATTAATTTATTCATATAATTAAAATAGCTGTTTCACTAAAACAAGTGAAACAATCCTAGATTTGTACTGCCTTTAAATAACTTTTCGGTTAGCCAAAGTTAATTATAATCACATTAATCTGATATTCATGTTCCATTTAAACTATGCTCTGTGCTTAGCTATAATTCGATGAAATAACATACTGGAAATAATCAAATTATTTTAAATTTTATCCACCAACTTAATATTAATTAATGTCTTCTAAAGTATAGTGATGGCATTCAACTAAAAATGGCACAAAAAGATGCTCCGATTTTCATATAGGTATAATACAAGTATATGTATGTACGGTGTACATTAAATATATGAATATGAACACTTTTTTCATAAAAGAACAAAGCTAGCCCTTTCAAGTTTATAATAATTTTAGAATGTTTTACATAATCCTATTATTATTCCAATCGCATTCAAGTTTTTACTAAAACCAAAACCACAATACACACATACACATCCAGTTTGTAGCTTAAATTCATGTTTACATTTTATAATATTATGTACTTTTGTATGTAAATTTATGTTATGAAAAAAAAGGTATTCAAATACAAAATGTATATTGCATTAAATTGCAAAATTGTGATGTAAAATATAGGTATCTATGTACGAATATTATGTATTAGGTAAATAAACAGTTGCAGGTACTAGGCTGTTGGTACTAGAACGTGTGAAAGTTGTACAATGTTAAAAAAAATCATTATAGCAGAACAATAAAATTTTGTATAAACAACATTCTTTTCAGAAACCGTCGTATTTCTTCACCTAAAAGGCCATCGGGGGTTACACATTAAAAATGTGTTCAGAAGGCTATTATCTCACGTGTCATTAAGATTGGCCAGAATCGCCCTATTACGTGAAACATACATGGAGCTATTTCAGACTCCACTAGAGCTTTAACACGGAAGGTAGAAAGTGTTTTTAACTTGCGCTTTAATTAAGTCATTCATAAAGTTATTAATTTCATCATCAAACAAAATACTTTCGAACCAGTTCGTCATTCTCTGTTGTTCTAAAGGTACGTACACCGTGAATTTATTTTGTTGTTCACGAAATAAATGTTGATTTCCCCCTCAACATGAAAAGCAAAAGCACATTTAGGAAATACTCCCATCTCGATGTTGGGCCTTTATTGCTGCAGCACTAACCAAAATGTGTTTAAAATCATTCAATTTCCCATTTTTGATTTACATTTTACAACGAATCTACCATCTACCATATTCATCTCAACGTTCTATATGTCTGCCTCTCTGGGGTATGTACGTGCGGCCTTAATAGCAAAAACGGAGTGTAATAATCATCATTTCATTTGCGATTTGATTACGAAAACGTAATATGTATGTGCACAATGCAATATATGTGATGTACCTACGTTATTTCATCCAATTCTCTTTTATGTATGAAAACATGATAAATTATTTAACAAGCAAACTAATTTGAATTCAATGATTCTGCGTTTTTTTTTTTTTATTTATTACTGCCAGCGTGAAAAAGTAATTTTCAAATAGACGCGTTATACGTATACAAATACACATTGAAAAAATCAATAGAGAAATGATTTCAAGCCAGACTGCACTTTATTAAAATTATTTTCAAATTTCTATATTCGAAAAAGATCAAAAATCACGTGAAGACGTATAATCAAAATAATGCAGAATGCAGTGTCCGCTATATAACCACTTACCTAAGTACTACACCAATAAATATAACCTCGATAAGTTAATTCAATTTCGTATCCAAACATGTACTTTCTTGCTAGCTACGTTGGAAAAAAATATCAATATAGAAAATATAAACCTTTTGAAATGCTTCCTCAAAGACATAATCAAATCTATAGCATAGGTACGTACTATGCAATTTAATTATTCGTGTCTGAAATGCATGCTATTCCCATAAAACAAGCACACTAAAGGGAATATACTTATACGTATAATTTTCTTATTCTTTTAACTTTTTACATTTCAATTTTTTTTATTATACCAGTTTTCTTAATCGTAATTATTTAAATTAGTCAGCAGCAACTTAAAAAAGGTGTGTTAATTAAAAAGCATTAAATAATATATGCAGCAGGAGCAGGATAATATTTATAGGTATACGGGTAATAAAAACGCCCCTGTTACTTTGCTACTATATACCCTGGGTAAGTTGTTGGGTCTTTACGTGTGACGGCGACGGTAAAGAAGCAGAGAGGATGGTGTATTGTGCTTGTAAAAATTGATGGGTGTTTTACACAAAACGAACTATGTGCGGTGTTACATTAAAGTTTTTCACATTATTCACCAAACTTATATAATTGAAACAGTTTCCCGTCAGAACCACTGCAATTAGCAGTTAAATTAACGCTTGCAGAATCTAACTTACATCGTTTTTCTATTACAACTTTGAAAACTGACGAATAGAATCACAATTAACCGCCGGAATCTGCTTAATTTAATCAATTCATGTGTAAATGAAACATTTGTAAATGATTCTCAAAGTTTATTGTATAAGAATTAAGTGCAATATCGTAACTATTTGATTATTTGCCAAAGTCAAACTTATTAACAGGTTTTATTGTTTTTGGGATTCAGTGTTCTATATATGGGATTGCTTTTTGAGCATGTTGGTATATTTACATGCATGGTTACAAGCTTGTACAAGGCTTCTTGAATCCAATGGAGATGATTGCCGTTTAAATTGTATGTGTGCGGCTTTAGTTTGTGAGAGAAGAGAATATACAACACAGTAGAACAATCTTAAGTTTGCAATTGTTGGAAGTTAAGACAACGAGCAGTGCTTTCATTAGGTATTCAGATAGGTCGGATATGTCAGGCCGTCATAATTTAGCCGCTAGTTGCGACAGTTACCGGCACTTCTACACCAACATTCCAGCTACAATACACAATTGCCATTTTCTCTAGACACATTTGCCATATTTGCCGAAAATTACTACTAAACTGTGTTCCACTACAACTGAACAATTTATATTCCAGTAGGCTCTCACGAATCACACATTTAAACAGATAAGATCAGCTTGCAAAATTCATTAAATCAACATCCAAGCACAAGTGATGATATTAATTAACTATTAAATTACCTACATATCCCGATGTGTTTGGACGATTAGGTGTTACTAGAAAAATGTTCAAAATGTAGCAAGCGGTTTTTGAATCATTTAAAAATTCTATATAGGCGAAATTAGTTGAATGAGAAATTTGCATTTTTAATTAAACAGAATATATGAGCTGGACATTATATGTTTTTTGCATTGTGCATTATTTAGGGCACATTCGAGGTAATCGTCAACTCGTCTATCCATATATGTGTGCTGTTTCACAGCTGCATTTTACGCATTTGCAGACGATAGATCTGTATTAAACAATATTTTTGTGAAACGCAGCACAATTTTGTCACGACACAGAAACTTTTTACGGTAGACTGGAAAATTGCTAGCAGTTTATGCTGATTTGACAAGGGATTTGTACCCTATGTGCTACATTATTATTTTTTCAATATTGAAAGCTTTCATATAGTGGGTGCGATGTGGTGGTTTGCTTCACACCATATAATATTTACGTATAGTATTAAGGAAGCGGAATGTAGACCGCTTTCAAACACATTTTAATAAGGCACGTTTCTTACCACGCAAAACACTATTTAATAATATTTAATTAGTTTTAAATTGTATTCTTTTTCAATAAAACACGTCATTTTATCATGTTACGTACACCGAGTGAAAAGGAAATATTTAGTTACCAGTTAATTATTTCCTTGATGTTCTTGTAAAGCAAAATGTGTGGAAATGTATGTATAAGGTACATGAGGTACAAACCAAAGTTTATAATTTGTAAAATGAACTATGCACTGCTATGTACAGCATATACAGCTACTAGATGTGCATTCATTGTTCTACAACTATTATTGTGTTTTTTTAATGGAGAATTATTTACATCAATTCCTGTTTGCAAATTTGATTTTTATTGAAATTTGACGACCCTGCAGGCGATAGCCAAACATTTTTTAACGTTCATTAACTTTAAAAGTGTGGAAGTTGTGTTTAATTAATAAATTGTAAACTGCAGCTAATAATAACTGTTGTTTTTATTATATATCCAATATTGTATTAGTGCGAACTCCTGTCTCACAAGATTTTGTAAAACAGAGATAGGTACATAGTACATACATCCCCGTTCTGAGTGAAGAAGACCACATATCTGTAATTAAACATGAAAAAAGTACGTTCGTTTATATTAATCCCAAAACATCTATATATTCAATAATTATGCTACTAATAATACAAATTGCAGTATTGAAATCGTCAAATGAAAAATGTAGTTCTTGTATGGACTGTCTTTAATTTTATATCTTCAATAGCTTCAATACCATTTTTATAGTCCAACAAATCCACGATTAATATTATTAGGTAATTTAATAATTTAGAATGCGCTGGCATAGCTTAGCAATGCATCAACGAAAGATGAGGAACTCTATTTCAGGACACCCTAATGTCTTAATGCGTCTTGTGGCGCCCCAACGGTGCACAGGCAACACTTAACACTTCTGGAAGCACGGGCGTTTCGACTAATAGTCCTACTCATCAGGAGGTACCATTGTCTGTTTACGATGAACACTAAAACTAGCCCCTCTATATTAGAAATGCATTATCTATTCTGTTTATTGATAATCGACAATAAGTATTAGTAAATATAATTGTCAAATATTGCACAATTCCAACATGCATATAAAAATCATTTAAAATAATATTCTTTCAATATAAAATCATCAAGTTTCTTTAAATCGACAATAATAAAATAATCAACCTTAACTAAGTGAGAAAAAAGTACCTACTCATCAAATTTCGTAATAGTTAAATAAAGAACAAATACACAAATCACTATGTACCACTTATGGGTAAATTAAACACTTAAAAGTATGTCTAAAAACTGCACTTGGGTCTGGGTGGCAAATGCGTTTCTATGAACCAATGCGCACATCGTTCCTTACACAACCTCTGACCTAAAAGAATCAGGACCGGGCTGTATATCTTTATTACAATATTCATTTTCGTAATTGATTATAGTTTCTTGCCTATACGAAAGAGTAGAAATATTTTTTTAATTAAACGATTCTGACACAGTATTCCGAAAAAGTATTTAATGCGATCACGCAATAATCGCTTTTCTAGTCGCTTCATTTACGAAAATGGATTTTTGGCAATAAATGTTCGGAGTAGCTGATGGTTTCCTTAAACCGCTATCTGTACAGGAAGTGCTGGACCGGAAGTCAGTTCACAGTTATGGAACTAACTTCCGTTATACCTTAATCTATTCGTCAGGGGGAATCAGGAAAATTGTCTGTTTATGATTGACGCAATCGGCTTTAATCTAACGAATAATTTGCAGCTGAATTGACTGAACGAACCATAAATTAAATTACTTAGATAGACGGCGAGTGAGGGGCTCCTATACATATAGGCCGGACTCACTGTTCGAGGGTGCTGTTGTTTTGTTGGGGTTAATGAGGATACCGTTTCTCTGGGTAATCTGTATGAAATGTAAAAACTTACCTGTCCCACCTGTTTGAAAAATAACAAGGGGAACAATGTGGACCTGAATGCGAATTAGTTTTCGTAACTTATTTTAATAATTAATGCTTTCATCGTGACGATCAGGAAAAGACGTGTCCTGAATTGTATGTGGGCCGTTTTTTGTTTGACAGATTTTTCAAATTGTCCAACAAGGGATAAACCATGCAGTTCGTGGTTTATAATTTCAACAGAAATATTTGTTTAGGTTCTTGCATACGACAACATAAAACAAAAACGTTTATGTAGGTAATAGGCGCATTTTTCAAATGGGAAATATAAAATAATTTTTTTTAGTTCGCGAATTTATAATGTACAATAATGTGTTTGTAACATACTTGCAGTTGCGTTAGGCGCACACAACGTGCCATAAATTTGGGTGTGAATTCTGGAAATTCCTGCAAGTCTGCTTATATTTGAGCTTACTAGTATAAAATATTATGTGCCATACATAATACGCAGTTAATCTTCATAAATGGCCGATCTCACGACAACTTTTACTTCGTAATATTCTTGGCAAATTGTTTTACTTGCTTCTGTCATATCTTACTTTCTAATAGGGTTATTATTGTCAACAAATTTATTTGTATTTTAAAGTGAACAACCTACCACCACCCTACCATCACGAGGTCGCAATTTTTCAACGTTTTGAATATGTTTTCGGGTTTGGTATAGAGTGGAGAGGCGGTTAAGTTAGCGCAAAAGGGGAGAAAGATAACAAACCAAAATGACTACGTAATTAAGATAGGGTAATTTATGTTATTGTGTCGAGATCTTTTTACAGATATTTGCTAAATTCCCAACAATAGAGTAAATAAGAGTGCACCATAATTAGGTCCTTATTTTGTTGGGTATAATCCGTTTTTATATTTAATTTGGGAGAGCAGATGAACGGGAAGCTGTTAGATTGCAGTTACAAAAAAGACGGTTAATATTAATTATCTTCTGATTAAATTGCGTGTGTTCAGGCAAGAGTATCAAAAACATCATGCACATTGCACACAATTAATAGATTATAATCTACTAGGTGCAAATATTAGGGAATAGTTTCGTAAGATTTCCAGACGACTGACTCATCTATCCTGAAGTAAACTAACTTAAAACATAACTCAAAGTCAAGTTAGCATTATAGTTTACAGTCCTCGAACTTAATTTCATACAATTTAATTTATATAATAAAATGGTATTAGTCAAATGTAAACATTAATTTGAATTAGATCAACACGTTTAACAGAACTCGACGCTTGATATATTATCGATAAACGCATCTGCACGCCATCCAGTCAAGCCTAATGTACTGAATAACAAAAATAGCCTACAGCCTAGAGACTCGCTGTTCACAAATCCCCTTAAAGTAAACAATATTTAACTTAATATATATAAATATTTGCTGAATAGGAAGAAGCTTGAATTTATTTTGGCGACATACGCAGAATAAATGAAATACGGAAAAATATAACAAGAAAACTTGTTATATTTTTCGCTGATAGTTTATAGAGAAGAAAATAAGGCACTGTGAGCAAATTCTTATCATTTCATTTGTTTCCTCGTCTGTTTTTCTGTTTGTAAAAACGAATTTTAGTTTTTTCTTTAACTGTGTGAAAGGCAAACTCTATCGCTTCATAAAACCAAGGATATAAAACTTTTTTTAAAGACGTCTCTCCTATTATTATAAGTCCAATTATGAACACGCTAAAATAATATTATGGAATTATTAAATACTGCTTTGCGTTCTTAAACTGTAGATATAATGACAGTATTCCTTTTTATTACACTTGTCTGAAGTTTTACACCCTTAGATAGGCCCCTTGTATATAGGCATGGGCCTTCGAAGAAAACTGAAAGGGCACAAAACCATTGGGAAAGTGTATATACGCCGGTAGCCCCTTTTTTTTACGACCACTCTTTTTTCTTCCTATTTCTATCTGTCCTTTTGAAAAGAACCGACACCACGGTCATAAATTAAATCGAAATGGATCGTTATTAATTTCCACTTGTGTATGGTCTGAATACGAAACCGAAACCGGTTAAACTAAATACAGGGGTGGAGACATTAAAACCAACCGTTGATATAAATTAAAATATTAAATCACCACCCCTGTTGAGTCCTTTGCAATATTAATCCAATATAACGTACCAACCAGTATGGTAAGCGTGGTAGATTTAAATTATCGAAGAGCATCTGAGGCAGCAGTTGCAAAACGCAAATAACAGAAGATACGAATCAAATGGAAAACAGTTTTCCAGCTATGAACCGATATTCATTTTAGTGTTGTGATGTGTTAATTTATCTACATAATGTGTGTGTAATGGGATTTAAAGAAGTTATTCCAAAATGATACAGACATGGTGCTGTAATTCATACCATTTGCAGAGAATTTTCCGCTTCTTTTCATCCCCCTGTCTTAGTTGTGCACAGTTAATGCCAAACGTAATTAAAGGATCTAAAAGGGTTATTAAATGGTAAACCAAATTTTAAATGTTCAATTAACTTTACTACATCAACCAATCAATTTTATCCCCTTATATGTTTTACTTTGTCTTTTATAAAGCTTTTATTATAACCCATTATTGAATATAATATACAAAGCATGTTGCGTAAATTTCACTAATCTTTTAATTTATATTATTTATACATATACGTGCGGCAAATCACAAAGTATTGCCCACATCTAGATACATACATTATCATTATAGTATATTTGGATTCTCTTAATTAGGGCATGTTGGAGGTATCTAAAATTTTAAAACAAATTATAATAATGGTATGCTGTTTGAATATCATGGACTAATAAAGGATCATTGTAAAATTCGCCCAAATTAATGAAATAATTATGAACGTGTCCGTGTTGATTATAAACAAAGAAATAATTTTGATGAATAGTGAATCTGTCAGAAAATAATTACAAAATCCCGATGTTGAATTATAATATATTGTTGCCAGCATTTGGAAAATTTTTTTGACCAATTCATAACAAACTTTTCAAAAATGCACACAAGTCGTTTGTTTTCACTTGATAATTAATAAATAGTTCACAGGGCAGCCTGAACGAAGTGCAATATTTTAGTGTAACGTTGAAAGAAGGCGATATAATAATAAGTCAAGTTGTGCAAATAAATTATAATTTACACAGTGGAACCCATCAACAATTTCTTAGATGAAAATTGGTAGCCATAATAAATTTCAATATATGTCTTTCCACTGTTTCTCTTGCCAATATTTCTTTAACAATTTTCAGAGAGTCTAGTCGGAAGCAAATTAGATTTTGTAGCGAATTTTTGTTGATGCGTTTGCGTCTATACATTTGAATAAACTTATTGAACGATTATTAACAACAGACGTATATGCTTACAAAAAATCCACTTGATTCTCATATAGAGTAGGAACATTTACTATAATGTATACTATCTAATCTATATGTTACTAGGTCTTTTTCATGTTGTACTGTCTGCTGTGCTTTATGTTATGCACCGCTGGTGCTTTGATATCATTTAAAATTATATAAATTTGTTCTAGTTCAGAACGACTCCATTGGGACAACCACCAAGTACTAAACATACCTAAAGTGTACTGAAACAGATATCTCAGACTTTGTTTTAGAATTGTATACCCTTGAAATAAATTCTTACAATTCAAAATTAGGCTCCAAGAAAATGTAACACATACCTACCTACATCATATGAAAATGACGACAACTTATATAAAATAATTCTCAATATCATAAAACATAGTATTACACACGACTAAGTTATATGTGTGTTCAGTTGCATTGTTGTCTCAGCTCTCAGAAACTGTGAATGTTTTCTGGACCGGAAATATTGCAGGTGTAAATACAGGTAAAGCCGAGGGTAAAGCAGGAAGACTCTCGTTTCCTTTAGTTTCAGGCTCAAAAGAGAACAACTTAACATTTGTCTATTTTATTTTGATTCCACGAAGCATAAATGTGTATAAACAAATAAAACAAAACTGCTAAAGGTATTTGCTTTATTACTTTCTTTGGAAAAACATACTTCCTACTGCGTAACGTATTCATACATAGGTAATTTGTTGCGCTATTTGTGCAAGCAAGTTTAAAAGTGTTTTTATCATATCTACATGGAGTCGTGCTTTTATTATTTGTTTTATGCAAACTTTTAAACGAGCTTTAAAATTTACAATGCACTTACAAGTACAGAACCCGTCTCTGTTCCAGAAACATTTTTGAGATTACAATAAACATTTTGCGAACTATAGACAATATGGTATTCTTGAAATCCCCTTACTATTTAATGGTTATGTCGAGGCTTACTCTTCGTAATGTAACATAAAAGCACCTAAATATTGAAAAAAGTATCTGCATTGTACGAACCACACATTTACCTTTAGGTATACGACTGTGACATAGACAAAATTAAGATAATGATGCTAAGTGCCCCAGCTCTCTGAGTTGAGAGGAAAAACGATTTTCGGCTTCAAGCGATTTTTTGTTATTCACTCTGCCATATCCAAAAAAACTCTATCCCCATGTAAATTATGTACGTGACATTAAAATTTGATAACATTTAAATCAAAGACGTATCGCTTTATTCACGTTTCTATAATGTTCACTTAGTGTTGCTTCAGTGAATAAAAGAAATTTACTGGCAGTTAAACAGGATATGTAGTGATGTGCGAATGAAAATTCGCGCTTCCTAAAGACGCGCCAGCATACATAAGATTTTTAAATCATTTATCACTTGGGGCTGTATATTTTTTTATGATTACCCGGACTACATTTTATTTGGTCGCATAAAAATAAAGCATTTTGCCAAAACCATTCCGATTCAATTGGATCAAGATTTTTATTAACTTTTTCAATAATGTCAATTGAATTTGCAGCATCTTTATATAAACAGATTACATTCTGGTCAATAAAGGCAGAAGTGAAAGGTCAAAACACGTCACTACATCCCGGTCCTTTCTAATATATTATTTTTGATTGAAAGTGGAGCACTTTTAGACGCCATCGAGTAATAAGAGTTTCTAATATATCAATTTATCGACACAGGACCACCACATAGTAAGGAGCGAAAGTGGTCCTGATCGGGCATACATAATATGGGCTATCGCCGTCAAAGCAATTTGTTAGAACGGCAATACGTCGAACTTTTCAAACGAAATCCCTGTCATCCACTAAAACATAGAATAACCACCACCACATCAAGAAAACATGTGCCAAGCAAACATATCCACTAAGAGAGGACAAAGGAACTTTTTTCTTGCCTGAGGGACCCATTTTGATCGCAAAATATCTATAGACCCTTTTACTCCCATTTTTCTATCACGTCGAATGTAGCCTCAAAAATTTGTAATAATTGGTTTTCTGTCGCCATCCATCAATATGGAAAGATATATACTTGCAACATGACAGAGATATGTCTCATGAAGGCTGGATGGGCTGCGTGTGTGTCGTATTTATGTTCGTTTTGTGGTTTTCCAATACCAACCTTAAATCTAATCAAAGGTGTAGACGATATGTATAGATCAATAACTAATAATATTTTTATTGCTTGACGTTAATTTAAAAACGCATGAGCTTTCCACCTGGAATATATATATATAGAAATATTCGTATCAAGATAAACGGATATGAAGATACATACCTATGTATAGGATACCTACATTTCTTGAGATACCTAAGTCGTCCAAGCTCAAGAACCTGGGTAATGTTATACATATAACCTTTAATATTTGTTGACTTCACTTAGTACTATAAATCTGGTTTTAAAGAGTTTTAGTCTGTCTCCAGTATAGTGATGCTACGTTTTTCTCGACATCTTTTTCATAAAATATATAATACTCTTGGACTTTTCTTAAAGTACTATAAAATTTATTTTAAAAAGTATTAAGCTTTAAGAGTGGAAAAGCATTTCAGAGAAATCTGATAATTTAACAGTGCTCAGGTATTGCGGATATGAGAGTTTACAACTTTGATGAAAGTTTTATGATTTGAATGATATAAAATATAAAAAGTTTAATGAGAAGTTAAAAACTTAATCCATCCATTTACAGCGTACTGGCCAAATATAATCAATTATCCCAAGTAATTATTATATAGTTCGCCGAAATTTTATTAATATATTTTCGGACATTACAATAAATCATTCCTAAATCAGACATTAATATTTGTCAATAAAACAAACAAGCGCACACAGCCTCGACCACACACGCAAAAACATCAAATTCTGTTTTATTTTAACTCAGAACGCGTCAAAATGAATTCATAATTAAAACTTTACGGCCAATCTAATTCAACTTTATATTTGTTGATGTTGTTAAACAAACGAATTTTGTTTACTGCCAAATGTACCATACTTTTAATACCCAACTGAAGACTGACTTGGCCGGATGTAATGTTGCCATTTGTCTTGTTTCCGCCCGGCATAGCTTGTGTGCTCGATTTTGCATCACGTACCATACTATCTAAAGTTCTATAGCGGTGCTGTAGTCTTGGTACTTTATCATAAAGACATTTTAAGTAATTTATTCGACGAATACTTGCATAAATTCTTCTTGTTTGCTATAAAAATTCTGTACACTCTCGTAGAACTTTTCATTGAAAAACCAATAATAATACCTCCAATGAATCTTTAAGACCCGATGCAGTCAGTTAATGACAGGTTTCCATGTTGCACTGTGCCCCATAATAAAAGAATAACTGAAGGATGAAATGTATTGATCCTGCGGTCTTAAGATGATCATTTATTACAACATTGCCCTGTCATATTTTTTCCGAATGTGTTATAAATAACTTAGATATTAAATGCCAATATACGACACATTCTGAATACCATAAATTTTATCAGTTCTGGCAGGTACATAGGCGAACAGTGACGGATTGAACCATTTTGCGGCACTAGCACAATGCATATCCTGCTGTTATTACCTTAAGAAGTACCACAGGACCTTTTGTGTCGTAGGAATGGTTTACCTAAATACTGTTAAGACCAGAATTAAAAAAGATGATTGATTTGTTATACATAAAATATCTGATTTCTCTTCTATTTCTCTCTTTCCCTGAAGACTTCTTCAAAGACATATGATTATTAAACTAAGTTTTAGCTTGCTGCCTGAACAGTAAATATTGATAGGGACCTTTATTCCGCATTGTAAATATGAGGAAAACCATTACAGTAGAGACCATTCGTTCAGAAACGACTTTTGAATTAGGTTTACTGTAGGTAAAGCTTTATTAGCAAATTCAAAAACAGTGGCATGTCAGTAAGATGCGAACAGAATTCCAAAATCAATCTGGTAATGGTACTTAAATCTCATATTCCAGAGACCAATAAATGTGGAAGGTTATGCGTTTGGTAACGGGTCTAAATCGACCAATTTCCAGCATCCACCTCGTTAGCGCAACGACCTTTAGCACCCTATATAGGGGCCTGTATAGCTTAGTCGATATTGCGTCTCTCATATGCAAATGTGTTTTATGTATTGCAACCATATTTTTTCATAACAAAATAAGTTTATTGTATTTGTTGTAAATTTTCAGTGCTGCTTAAACGTAATTAAAGAAACTAATATTTCTATAGAGATTTTATCAGCTCTTATATGAGTGTGAAGCACAGATGTTTTAATTTCATTATTTAATAGTAGTAAAAGGGCTGGAGTATACTTGAATGTAGATTGAAAATAATACTTCGGATTTTGTACAAATAATAAAATATGAGATAGAAAACGTGCCTTGTTCAAGAAATTACCATATAACATAAAATACTCCCATGTTTGTACAAATTATAAACGTTTTGCCGGTTCGTTCTAGTCAATGTTAAACTGAACTACACCCAAAGAGTGTACACACAGAGTATTTGCGATTAAACCCTAGATTGTATATGCAATAGATGAGATTCGAAAACATCTATAGAAAAATTTAATGGCATTTTTATTGTGAATGCTGCATTATAGAGAATGATGACTTTCGTCCGCATTTGCACAAATAATTTATTAAATAGAATGGGAGAATAAAACGAATGTGCAAATGAAAATATGAATTGTGTAAGTCGGTCGTAATTTAAAATATATAGATTCTGTGTTAGGTTTGTGCAAAGTTGTCGAGTCGATTGTGCATGAAATGCAAATTGATACTGAACGTCAATGCCTTGCAGATAAGGTAGAGGAAGAGAAGAGGCTGGAGATCTCTGGCTGACTTACCAGATGCGGTTTGTGGTAGCTTTATTAATGACATCCTTTCTCTTTGATTAATTCAGTAGTGTTACGAAGGCAGAATACATTAGGGATTTTTCACACCAGACTTATTACATTTTCAATAATTTATTGAAGGCAGCGAAATTTGTCGTCGATGTCAGACCCATATATTTATCATTATATCATGTTCAACGAGAAACCATTTAAAATACAAATTAAAATTTGTCAGGTATATTTTTTATTCTAAATATTTGCAAGGTCCCGAAAATCAAAATTGTACTTATTTAGTTATATATTTTGTAAATATGTACATAATACATATGTATATGTAGATGTATTCTGAACTCCCTATATCAATGTGAATGTATGCACTTGAATAAACAACTTCTCTGATACTTATAAATTGACAGTTTCATGGTACATTACTATCAAGATAGTTTGCACTTCATTTTCCAGGATTTTTCATTGAATACCTTAAAATAACACATCAAATTTTACGGTGGTTCGAAATGTCTCGAGAAAATATCGCAAGAAATTGTGACGACATTTCAGACGCTCACTTGCTCCTCAGATTCTTACACAAAAGGTTCTTAATTTACTCCAGAATTCTATATGTATGGTTTTTATACAGTTTTCATTTTCAAACAATGGAACTCTCTGATTCCAGACTTTTTAAATATATTGTTATATACATCTGCGGCTTATACAGTTCTCCTTTGTAAATAAGTGGAATTTGTATAGCTTCACCATTTATATGTATATGTTAATAAATTATTTACGAACTCATGAAATCCGAGGATATCGTAATAACGTAATAGAAGCTTACATTGATGTTTAACTGTTTTTCCATTAGAGTAATTCATTCTCGAGGCACCTTTTATTATAGGTACATTATATTAGTTATATTTTTAACATTCAGTTCGGTTTTTTGTATTGTACAAGAAGAGAAAAATGTTTCTTTTGAGGATATTCGGGATTTTAAAAGAACAGTAACAATAGCAGAAACGGAAAATGGAACTGATTTATGCGAATAATTTTTTATTGGATCTTAACTGAAGAACTCACTTTTATTATACGTGTTCGTGTCTAATTTAGTGCTAAATAAATATAACTGTTTTACGGATATAGTTTGTGCTTTTAATTAGGTTCTTTTTGTTTCACTGAAATTTAACAAACAAAGCAAAACACCTACCCGGAGTACATACCTACCTTTACCTACAGAGTCCCCGATTAAACGTTTCTCGTGCAACAAAAGCCAAAATATAAATAAATGACAGAAAAGTTTTTATGTGGGAAGCTTAAAAAGAAACGTTAAGATTTTTTCCCTGTCCAAATAAACTTGTACAGAATGACTTTGAACACCTACGAACGATTTAAAAATTAATTTTCATTCTACATTCTAAATAAACTAACTCTAGTTTTCTGTTCATTTCAATTAAGTATTTAATAAATAATATTCATATATTTAATAGGAATGTGTATCAGAGTAGATACATGGAAGGAGACAAACCTTTATTTGAAAGGAACTCAGTCAGTTCGTGCTTGTATTTGTTTATATTGGAATAATGCAGATTTCACATATTAATTTAAACAATTTTTTTTCCTTATGAGATGCATAGAGGGACTTGCTCTTCAGTATCAGTTTCAGCAATATCCCTTGTCACTGATCACATGATCTACGCGTGCTGAATACATGTTGAAGGGAAAGGGACAAGTCTAGGAATAGAAAGTTAATAGAATCGTAGCGTAGAACTTCTTCATTTCAGTTTGTGCGCATTGATTGAGTATTGACTTGTACATTTTAATATGGTTAACTGTGCAATAGTAATAGTTTTATTCGTTACTTGTGAGTACCTCAATAGTTTATATTGATTTCATTTTCTATTTTATAACACGTATTCTGATTTATTAAATATATTTCAATTAATATTTAATTGGACGAGTACGGGCAGTACGAAAATTTACAATAATTTCATTCTGATGTGTTTGCAGTTTCTCTGTTTAGCTGTATAGCGTTTAATAGAGGCTGTATTTGTTTCTTGCATATTTTATTGTCCATTATGGTGTATGATTTAACCATTTTCGTACATTTTAACTTGCAGCTACCTCAGGGTTAACAGTTGTATGGTAATAGTTACTCAGAGTTGAGATTGATACATATTTTGTTTTTATTTTGTTTGATGTTATTTTATTTTAAATTTGTTGTTCGACGTTTGTCAATATATACTACCGTGCTTTTTTTTCATTTGTTTTTAGTTGGTCTACTTGGCTTAGGACTTGCCGGTCTGAACTCTCTTTTGCCATTTTATATTTATATTATTAGAGTCTGTATTATGACAATCTCGATTACAATATTCACGTATCTACTGCATAAAATAAATAATACACATTGCATTTGGCATTTTATTTTAACAAAATATTGGAATCAAATATGATGTTAAATGTACTCTCGTAGACTTGCAGAGACTTGTCGATTGGTAGAGCGAGATACCTATAGATATCTGAGAGTGAAGATGTGGAGAACACATAGACATAACACAAGGGCACAGGGAGTCAAGTTCTCAGGTCTGTACCTAATTTGATCGAAACTATTCGGGTAGTGAACGTGTTTTTAAAAGTTGACCGTGATATTTATTGGTGCAATAGTTTGTTAATGTTTGGTTTAAACCTCTATTTGGTAAGTTACACACTATTTCTTAATCAATTTCGTCCCAATTCGACCTTTCGATCAATTTAAAAATTTAAATTTAGTTGAGACCTCTTGCACATTGTATTAGGTATTACATTTTTCCATTAAAATTGCTTTTTGATTAGACAGAGTATAAAGCAAAACGGGGGAAAACATATATTTTCATATTCGACGTGAATCAATGTATATTCCCCAAAGTAAGCAATTAAAATCAGCCCATAACAACGGAATTTCAGAAAGTGTTTAGTCAGGAATTTTTTCTCGATAATAAATTTTATAGGCGTCAGTTTCCTTATTCAGGAACGAGCTTTTCCGATATAATAAGCTTACCACCATTAATATGTATATATCATGTTATTGAATTTATCTATCGAATGTATTTCGTAACTGTTTTAGGATCGGTTTTCTCTATTTTAAGAAATAAAATTGTCGGTTTTCCCCAGCGATTTTACCGGAATGTGTGCGTATATGTCGTCGATCCGATCGGAAATACATCATCGATTTTCTCCACGGACAAACCTCCTCACACCTCCAATCTCCAATGTCTATCTCTGTTAAAAAGAATTAAAAGTTTTTCTGATTATCTCTTGGACAAAAGATAACACTTTGGTAATAACTGTCGTTCCATATCAGTTTGGAGCCAGTTACTGTTATTTTATTCCCCAGCGGAGGATGTCCATTCTTGTAGCGACGGTGAAAGCTCGTCACCTAGATAATTATTGTTGTCGTTATTGCTGAATCGTGAGCGTGGAGGTGTAAAAGGGGTGGCAATGTGCTGACCACTCGATCATTTTACAGTCCTAGACCATTCATCCGCCTCCACGTAAACTTGTGAGTTGAAAATCTCCGGAGGCGCAAAATGGAGTGGGAATTGAAACGAGAAGTGAGGAATAAGAAAGGGAAATTTACCTCTTTGTTTTATAATTGTACAGCACTATTGGAACAAGAAGGAGCAATTGCTAAAATAATGACAATAATTACGGCGCTTCCTCTCTAATCCATTGTTTTGTAAATTATCAGGGTCGTTTTCTGTTTGCGATTTCATGATTACTATCAAATGAAACAAATAATTTACACAGTTTCCGGTAATACAAAAATTTCAAAACAATATCTGTTCTAAATAATGATAGCATAATAATTTTACTTGTATGAATAATTTTTCTATTTATGTATTGACTTATTGAAATGTGTAGATACGCGTGATATTTTCAATGGTTATAAAGTGATATGATATTGCACGTTTTATTTTGGTATTTGCAAATATATAGGTACATTAGCTATAATATTCAAATAAAGAACTTGTACTTAATAATACCTTTCAAATATTTAACTATAAACGAGAAAACCATAACAGGATACTAGGTGTTTTAAGGTCGTATAATATTCAAGGAAATTATGTACGAGTACTTATATTTTGTGTATTCATACAAATTTGTACCTACCTAATAATAATGTTTGATGAGAGATTGTTATTATTGTATAATTTATTCACATATGTCTAATACATACCTATATGTGCATTGATGACGTGAACTCTAATTTTATTGATTATCAGAGTGAAATTACATTATCTCGATTGGATTGCTTATCTACGAAAATTTCAATGCAAGGTTTGTGCAAACTGTTTGTTTTGTTCAGACTAAGAAAACAATGGCGAATATCGGAAGAATGTTCGAACTTCTTATTATTTATATATTGAATTGCCCATTTGTGAAGTATAATACTTGAACTAAATCTGTTGATAAAATTCAGTCAGTTTATTGGTAACCCGAGTAAGAGGGAACGGGAGGCAAAGAAAAATCACATCGAATAATAATACCAATGTATGTATTCCCCATGATTTTTTAGATTTACTTTGTAATAGGATTTTTAACTCGGGCAACAGAATCACTAAGAATCAATGTTGTGCAATTTTAAATTCCGAAGGCGTTAAGCTTTTTTTGACGTATTCACCGCACAGCATGTAAATAGCAAGTCTTTGATAAGACGATCATATCTTCCAATATCGATTCGAAACTAGAGAAAATAAAAGAAAACCCAAAGAATAAGTGTGTTCAGTGCGCGGCAAAATGTGTGATGGTTTCTATTAGAAAAATAGAATGATAATAGGAAAAAGTGGAAAATAAAGCTACTATATCTTAGAGCATGTTATAAAAGAGGTATACTTTATAAATCTGGGTTATAAAACTTACTCAAATTGGCAATAAAATACATGTATGTATGTGCATACTTTAATATATCACTGGTCTTTCTTTACTTTTTCGCTTTAGACATACAGATTCGTGTATATGAATGCAATTTTAAATGAAATATTTATTTTATTTTTTTATAAAAAGATGCGCCAAAAAAGAGAAGGGAAATGTATATTAATGTTATTTTATCAAATACATAAGCAGCTCCCTCATCCAATTTATAATCCCATATTTCGATGTGAAATCCGTTGATGTAAGCTACTTGTTTTTCATAATTAAACACAAAAACAGATTTACTTCCCTTATTGATTTTGCTACCTATAAGAGAGAACCTTTAGCTTCGTCGTAATAAGGAAAGTTTTGAAAATTTTAATTTCCTTTTCATTGACGCTTTTTATTTCGCCTGAATTGTTGATAAAATTTGTTCGTGTCTGCCTTCCTACAATTTTCACCGCAACTTTTAAATTCAATCAAATTAGATTATTTAATGTGACAATTTTCGAAATCTTGTCAGTCTTAGACACTTTCCTGTTGGTTCTTTTTTTAATTATAAAGCAGCTACATGTAAGTAATATGAGCTACGTTAAAAAATTTAAGATATATGTTTTGCGGTATTATTAACAAATAAGAAAGGTTCAATTTATTTAAGATATTTTTAAAGGTGACATTTACCCTAATTAGGGATATTGCATAATTAATTTAGCAATATATGTTGTTGATAACTTTCCTGGGTTACAAATACCTAACTACTAAGCAATAAATAATTAGGTACCCACAGTTTACAAGGAAAGAAGAAATAAAGTTGTAATATGATATTAAACCTGTAGGTATATTATGTTTTTCTAAGTAAAGGTAACCCTTTAACGACATAGCAATTATGATGAAAAGTTTTATCAACATTTTTTGGATAAGTAGGTACCGGAAATAGTACCAGCAAGAGAGAGACGGGAATAAAGGAATACAAAATTTTATCGAAGATAAGATATATAAGGAAATTCTGTTTATTTTGTAAAATTGAATATTGTGGAATTATACTGCCTATTGTAGGTATGCTTTTAGAAATAATAATATTTGGTTACCAATATAGTTAAAGGACCGTGTGTTATGATAAATATCTTTTGTTTATACTGCAAAGGTCCACCTTTTCATAAATAAAAGCGTTTTATATATGAATATTTATGTCGCATCCTGAAGCAAATTGTCCATGAAAATGGCAATCCTAATTCCTAAGTACATACAACCACAAAATGAACACTTTACTTGAAAACACATCTTGTTTCCAGTGGTAAATTTTATAATTTGTTTAAATTTGTGTTTATTGACCGTGTAAATAGCGAATACAGGAAAAAGACAAATAAAAAAATACCAGAAAGCAGATGACCTGATACAATGAAACATCAAATGGAACAATAAAAATGAAACTGCTGTAAAATAAAATGCTTAACAATGTTAGTTTACACACACACCCAATCCCCTTCTGATCAAGTCCCCAGACATTGCAGATGTAGGTTAGGTTGATGTTTTGGGTTGAAGTTCTGTTAAGGGACGAGGAATACGAAACTGGCGAGCAGGAGGAGAGAATAAAAGGGGGCTCCAAAAGAGGAGATAGAGAAAGGATTCGACCGACTCTCCACCTCCTCAATGGTGAAATGGGAGACCAGCAGACAGATGAGAATTAATGGCGAGTATTTTTCTTGCTTTAAACTGATGGTAAGATGTGGTCGGCCCTGAATGCAGAAGTTTTCCGACAGTAAAGCTGATAGATAATAACGTAGGATTTTTATATAACAACACCATGTACAAGTATGTTTTCAGGTGATCGCTAGGATTTTTTTATGACATAATTTCTTTACCGGGGACAAAATTCTCTTTCTATCCATAAAGACAATTCGTCTACCCACAATTTCTGAAACATTTCTAATGCTTTGAATTTGAGGCAGTCTAATGTTTATGTTAGTTTAAATTGTCAAAGCAGTACCGAAGAACAAAATTCACTTGATGTGGAGAGTGTAGTCGGTGTAGCAGAAAGTGAAAGATGCTCTCCGTTATTTCTAGCTATATGAAAACGTTTTGATTTTCAGCAAAGCACAACGGTGGGGCACATACCCACTCACACACATACACATACAAAAACACACACACTTCATCACTAGATCTTTTAGTAAATATAATGGGAGAATTTGTAAGCAATGCACGCATTAGACTTATTGTGAAGACTATGTTACTTGCAAGAAATCTAATCTTCTAATACGCTTATATATACGTGAAATTCACAACATGGAGAGAATTCAAAAGTCCATGCACAGTCAGTTAATCATACCATTATTTTATTATATGTCATATGGTGGAAGAAATGTTGAAATGACTTAATCTGCTATCAAAAACGGAAACATAGTGAATGTGAAGCTTTCACTATAAATAACTTGTAAATTATGATCCCTTAGCATCGGTTTTATACAGGGTGTAAGTGAAAGAACTAGGACAAGTTTATCTAGTTTTAAGGTCACACATAAGATTCGATTAAATGAAGAATACTACTCGAGGGAGATTCAGTTGGCTGGAAATGTGCCAGAATCGAAATAGCTGTTTTTCTATCCAATGCGTTAACAAAACTAGTTTCTTTTATTGAATTTTAAATAACAGTTTCTGATTAATGAAATATTTCACAAGGAATCCTTTTATTACATTGTTTTCTTCGTTTCTGCCGTCTCACATTCACACACAAACGCGAAAATTTCAAATTGTTTGAGGTGAAGGTGAGAAAATGATTGTTATCAGAATCCATAAATATCTTTTATTTCTATTCAGTGTATTCTTTCCACTATTCAATTGCAGTTTATACGGCAATCTTTATATAGTCAAAACTTTTCCAAATGTGTATCACGCTATAAAGTTATTTCGTCTGTATAAAGAATGTAAGTTTATTGGCGACAATTGAATTATTTTGCATTTTTATTTATGGCATAAGAAAAGTTTTAACCATAGTTCTTTATAAAATATTTTCATGGTCCTGAAATATGTGTAGCTATTTAAAGTACATTTAGATCAAAACAGGAAAAATCATGCAAGCAATGTGCGACAGCGGGATTATAATAATGGCCAGATATGAGTATCCATCACTACTGTTGATTATTTATCGCACTGAACAATAGATATGGCAAGCTCGTTTACAGATAATACAATCATGGTAATAAATGGAATATCATATTGTGCAACATAAATGAAACATTTAATTGTAAAAGCATAAAATAAAAATATGAGATTGCACAAATGATAAAATAATTTATGATTGTTGAACAATTATAATTTAATTTTTGCGACGATTAACAAAAATTCCTATCAAATATAGTTGCATGCTTGTAGGTAAATAATATTTTTATGCACAAATGTATGCACCTATCGATTTTCAATAGCAATTTTTGTGTATGTCATCTACATATAGTGTATATGGAATATTCGTATGCATTTTTCTGATAAACACAACGTCTCCGTGGTGACTCAAATAGAGGAAATCATACAGTGTGCTTACGAATCAAATATATGTAAAGTTTTATCCTCTTCTTTGACTGGAAAATAGATTCCATTACCCGAACGAATTGATCGAAAACGCTATGAAAGTTTCACAACTTTAAAAGCGTCAAACAAATGTTATTAGTGGGAATCCCTTTGTTGTTTTAAGTGGCACATCATTGATCTGAAATCTATTCGTAATGCACATTTGATGATCCGAAACAGATTTCACCAAATTGAATACTTCCCCAATCCGCAACTGCTATTCATTCAAGTTTGTTTTAGTAATTTTATTTTCAAGTTTATAATTTCATTCT
The DNA here is from genome assembly GCA_963930825.1 of Silvanus unidentatus. Taxonomy (NCBI): domain Eukaryota; kingdom Metazoa; phylum Arthropoda; class Insecta; order Coleoptera; family Silvanidae; genus Silvanus; species Silvanus unidentatus. The sequence goes on from OZ005758.1 coordinate 6,298,628, forward strand.
TCTGATACATGTGTAATTTGTTTAAAATTTTCGTGTTTAATATACCCAACTTATGGTGTAAAACTACTATTTGCTTAATGTTATGTTGCAAACCCACTCACATTTCCATTACTTTGTATCCAGCTTCAATGCAGACTCTTTAAAATTCTGCAGAATGCTTTAAAAAGTGCAGTCCTTAAGTAAAAAAATGTGGTACACATTTTACATGTTTACTGCAATTATCTTTAGCTAGCTAAGTGCAATTTGATCGCTTAATATATTTCAATTACCTAAAGTCCTTGTGAGAGTCCTTGCTTATCTAAACCTTTATTTCTGAATTAAATCCAATTTGTATTTAATGGTACAAAGGTAATGTGTTGGAGGAAAGATTTAAATTAGTATGGGAAATTTGTGGAGCCAAAAGAAGTAGCTGTCTTAACGTTTCAGAGACTAATAAATTATTAATAAAACGGAGCTACTTGAAAAACTGGCTCTTAGTATTAGGGCTCCATTGGGATCGTCTAAAATCCACTAAACTAATAGTTGTTAATGAGATCAGTGATTAAACGAAATTATAGTAATGAAAGCACTCAATTATTTATCGGGTAAAAATAATCCTGAACAATTAACATGGTTGAATTGTGCTATAACGTGGAAAGAACATGACCATTTTTGCTAACAATAACACAATAATTTAGACGAAATAAAATTTTATAATAGTACCGACAGCGCTCGCATCCCCTTAATATTCATGCACACGAATTTTCAACTTTTCACACAAAATTAAATGTCACTTGTTGCAAATGTTTAACAATGGAGAGCAAACGGGTATAACAAAGGTAAGCCCGATGGTGGTTCAGGAATATTGTATGAGAGCGGGAGCGACATGTAATCCATCCTATACTGGACGAGCCTCCATGGAACTTGTGTCTTCCTACCAGTTGAGGATTATTCATATATGAATGTATATATTAAGAGGATTTTTAGATTAGGTATATAATTAAATCTAAGCCTGAAATGGTTGAAAAACAGCGCTGATTTTCGGGTAATTTTCAGCACACAATGCACAAGAATTGCATGGTTTCCATGTAACGTATTCACTATTGTTTAAGCATTTGATTCGTTATACAAACAGCGTTATTATGAATCTTTTCAAAACATATTGTATCCTTTATTCTTCAGTTTTGAATAATGCTGCATGATTTGATTTTCTATTTTCAGAATTTGCTAACCATACCTATTTAGAGCTTTTCTTATTTATCTTATCTATAATTTATATCGTGCAAATGCGTAGTGGCCAGTTATCATTATTAGCAAATATTAAGATTATCGTATATAAAGGGTATTTTAATCTAAACTTTGATACTACTTAGTTACATGCAATCTTTCACTTATATGTATATAGGAAAATCAATTACACCGCTTGTACACAAAATTTTGTAGATTCGGTTTGCATTTTATAATAATGGAGACTGTATCTTTGTGATACCCACTTGTATTAAAACAAGTTTATTGAAGAACCAATTTCGCTTATATAAAACCGACGTAGAATTCACTGTGTCTCTAGAGATTTAGGTTCATTCGAGTGTCACTTCAATTGTTAAAAATTGTCTTTAGTTAAGTAGATAATTTTTCTTTTCTTTATATTTCTGCTTTGATGTCCGAACTTCTTCATATTATAGTTCAATAAATCGACGGTACAATTTAAGGCAGAACAGCGAATCACTATTTATATTTCTTTTATAAAAATTTCTATTTATTCCTTTTCTTCTTATCCATAAAGCTTTACTGTACTATATACATACACTATACACACGATCTCAATTTCGAAATTCGCTGCAAGTATTATTAAACATTGTAAAATCAATACAATCATGAGACGTCAGAAATGTACAAATCTTGTAGCGATATTTGCCTTTATGCAATTATGTGCATAATATCTAAAGAAACTTGGCAGTTTATCTTAGAATGCACCTCTTCAATTATCATCTCATCGACATGAACATGGAATAACTTATAATAAAATCATGTCTTATTGGAGATTATAAAATAAATTATAGTCCATTATAAGATTTAAAATTTTTTATTAACCAAACTCCGTCAGCAACGAAATGAATTTAAATAAGCTGCGATGGCATTTGAAAATGTGACTCATAATTTATGATGAAGCAAAGCATTTTCACGACATTTTTAATGTTACCTATTAGATTTTCAGAATATTGTATCGTCAATGAAAGCTACAGCTTATGTGAATGCAAAACACAACAGGATGCACCCGAAATATTGTTTGCATCAGATAATAAGAAATATTTTATTAAAAATTGTAATTTTTTGTGATTGTGATAAAAAATTGTTACCCATAAAAGGTTAATTTAGTAAAAAGGAAAGGTCATTTTGGATATGCCAAAAAAAGTAAACCGATAGTTTGATGTATGATATATTTTCATCAGCTGAAGTGTTTGAACACAATCCTTCAAATTCTTGTAGCAATTGTTTCACGTGATAAACACATTAATCTTGAACTACACTTGCATTTATCAATCATGCAGTCCTATTGCAAAATAATGTTGTCAAATGGACATTATTCAAGCTTAAATCTGAAATAATACATGAGTAAATATGCAATAAAAATGTAGAAGATTTCCTCTTAAGTGTACCATTAATTTTTCATGTGCATTTCTAGAAAGCACTAATGTTCTTCTACGAGCTTGTTTTAATGCAACTCATTTATAATCAGAAATAAGAAAGAAAATTTAGAAAAATAAAGTGTGCCTTTTTAACACATAAATTATCATAAAATATTCTTGGGCTACATTTACCATGAATAATATATCGTGCCTATTCGCGGAGGGAGAGCATGAACTGAAAAAATATTTTAATTAATTTTGGCGCTCTTCTTACACACAATTTTTATATGTCTGTTAATGTATGTACTCAGTGGAAAGAATGATACAACACTCTGAACGAAATATACATAGATACAGAGGATTCTGCAATTAGTTTTAACAAATTAAAATTAAATTTAGAGAAGCTTTGGTATTATTTCATTTCTACATATATAAAAAATACACAAAACAAAAACCTTGATTCCTTTTTGTAGGACCTAGCACTTCTGGTTTTACAAATGGCATAATTTTAAAAAGTACACTTTCCGCACAAAGCGGACACAAGCTGTGACGTAAATCAGGAAAGCATTGTTTTAGAAGAGAGCCTGTCGTATATTTTCTCTACAATGCTTGTGCTATTGCACATTGTCGCGGTTTGTTTTATTGAAAGGAAAGGACCAACCGCCATACTAACAGCCAAAAAGGATATATTTTTATTGCATCCTAACGTTGCTATAACCCCTATTCCGTTTGAGACACTTTTAAATATTTGTTGGTTTTAATGTAAATTATGATGCCTGTTGAAAAAGAAGTCATAGGTATTTCCAATTTCTTTATTCAGATAAGTTATACCTTCTTATACTTTAGTTTAGTTTTCAAACTGAACTTTTAAGACAGTGTGTTACTCTTCAAGTGTAATACAGATTTTATTTTATATTATGTATGTTAAGGAATACTTGTTCATTATATGCATAAATTTAGGATATAAAGCACATAATGCCACCATATGATTTTATCTCTTAATATAAAAATTGAATGAATTTCCATTTAATATTCCCATTAAAACTTTTCAAGTTTAAATACAAATAAATCCCTCACATTTGCAACTTATTACCGTCATGAAATTTTTGAAATTTCACTTTAATATGTAAAAATATAATGAGGAACCTTTTTAATCAGATAGTAATTCACTGGCCCATTTTTTAATATAATACCGTTTTTATGTTGATTTTAGTGTAATTCGTAATGTAAAACGGGTTTCAGATTAGATTAATCTTATGTGGCTTTTTATTGGTCGTTTTTTGGCACAAAAATACAAACTAAAGTAAATTGTATTGAAGACACACTTTATTTATATGTTGTTTTACTCTTCTTTCCAGACCTTTTCACCTAATTTATTTCCATTATTTACATCCTTAATCAATACGTATTTATAGTTAAGGGATATTTCAACACAGCACAACATACATATATATCCTGCTCATTCTATGTAGCATGCAATTTTAATCCGAATCCTAGCCATTGCGCCCATTTTAAACAAACATCAAACTGTCAGTAAACAACTTTAATTAGGGTTGTAGTATTCATACTATAAACAGTAAACACAAATCAAAGGGGCACTTGCTGGTACATTTACTATTTATGAAGAACAATTTAAAATGCCAATAGAACAGTGTTCTCTTGTGATAAGAAAAATTAGCCTCTATCTAACAACAATAAAACGTAATGGCTTGCTTTTATTTAAAGTAGCACGTTATCAGTTTCTCTATGGCGATAAATGAAGTATATGTATATACAATGTGTTTGGAAATAATGTTGCAAAAATTTATGGTCGGATTCATGGCAATTCTTATACTATCTATGTGTGTATTATGACAACGAATAAATGTTGCACTTTTTATTGTGCTTGAGCCTTTTATTTCACAGCAGTAAACGATTAGACTGTAAAATTCTTTTATATGACACTATTTTCCAACACACACAAATAAAAACACGTAAGCACTCGTAATATTGATACCGTACCATGATTTGTAAATATATCTATAATACTTCCTAATATGTAGGTGTATAGGTACATACATATATCTACCTAACAACAACTCGTAAAATTTGCCTCAAATTAAAATACCGTATAACACCTACGACACTTCCACCTACCTACATCGATAACGGAAATTTGAAAATGCTTTTGGTTTTATTATTTCTATGTGAGAGTATGGGTTATAAAATGAAAAGTCTGTGTTAAAATTTCTCTAAAAAGTTTTGAAATAATTATTTTTAACAACTCCTTTTCAACAGTCGTAAAATGATGTTATGCTTCTTTTTGACTGACGTTGACTTTAATTCCACAGGTTGTTCGTAATTTTTTATTAATTCTGGATGCGGTTATTATGTTTCATATTACAGACCATCATTTGGAAGACACATATCTATACAGTTTTTTTTATAGGTTTAACAGAAAAATTTGTTGCCTTTAATACCTCTATATACCCATCCACCTACTAACTTACAAAGTACGATTCTTTTCCCGGAAGGTTTTATTGATAAAATGGGAAAATGTAGACTAAATATAAAATAATATAATATAAAAATGTTTACGAAAATGGAATCATCAAATTTGAGAGTGAAGATAAACCACAGCCTACATAATGGAGCATTATATTGTATATGTAACATGAAACTTTTAATGATGTTCCTTTTTTACGAACTTGTTTTGTTTTAAACAAACACATGTGCCGATTTTAATAATAGGTACATTGCTAGAGGAGTGTTATTAATCATACACTAACATTTTTGTAGAATTCAGATTCTGTGTATTTGTTAAAACATTAATGTGTTTTTATTTTTTGACTTGAAATCTTATGATTTATTATAAAGCTTTCGTGTACGTACCTACAGCTTGGTGATAATATGTAATACCTATACATAAATCGTTATTACTTATTCTTTTTCAACTCTTTTCCATGCATTTACTAAAAATTAAGTTTATCAACGCGCTGTGGTCATAGGGTAAATATGAGTGTAAATGGGTCGGATTAATTTATTAAATCAATGAAAATGTAAAGGAAGTTTATATAATTACTCAAATTTTTATTATAAAAAAAACAATATTTCTCAAAGGTTGATAAACAGTATAATTAGTATTAGAACGGAAATGGCAATTAAATCAAAATTAATTAAACGTTTTGTTTCAGACGGTGTGGTCTTAGAATAATGGAAAGTTGGAATTGAAGCGATAGGCTTCTATTGTGTGGAACTGTTTACACCTTAACGAAAACGATGCATAAGTTTGAACATAAAAGAGACATCACAAACTTAATTTTCAAGAAACAATAATTAATTTCAAGGACTGAAAGTGGAAACTTTGGCGCTCCTCCCTTAGTGTTTTCTCTTGTTGGGTGTATTTTTTCGTTTTGCTCGCTGAAAAACATTCTTCAGTGGATTGAAAGTGTAGATTTTTCATTAAAAGTTGAACAAAGTTTGAGTGGGATCACTTTTGTCGCGAAAACAGATTTAAATTCAAATTAAGTAACGTCTACTGTTTTTCTTTATTGCAAATATTCATTGTATTATATTAATTAATATTTCTGGCAAATTATTCACCCCTGGATGCATTAAATTCAACAGAAACCGTGCCACAACCGATGGAGAATGTTCCCAACTTGAAGTGAAAAATGGGCATTAAAAGTAGAGGATTTGGTGAATTTTTCATTTTTCTATTGTTCGAGATCGTTTTGATTCGATGCGACAACGCGTTTATGAAGAATGCGAAAATCAGTACGCGAATCGTTCAAACTAGATACGGTCGATTGCAGGGCCTTATTGTGCCAATGGACTTACAGCACCGTTATTTCAAGCCGATTGAAGTGTTTCTGGGTGTGCCGTATGCGACACCCCCAGTTCAATCGAATCGTTTCAGCCCAACCCGTGCGCCTAGCCCTTGGGACGGAATTCGTGTATCCGATAAAGTTGGTCCTGTCTGCCCGCAAAAATTGCCCGACATCTCGAACGAAACCGCTGCACTGGAAAAAATGCCAAAGGGCCGTCTAGAATATCTCAAAAGATTGCTTCCTTTTTTAAGAAATCAAAGTGAAGACTGCTTGTACTTAAATATTTATGCCCCCGCACAAGGTAAGAGCCAATGTTTGCACATTTTCAATTTGCACATATTCTAAATATGTCTTTAGAACGATTTTTTCGGGTTTTAAAGTCATTAAGTTTGCATTATGAATTTTCTACTCGGTAAGAACGCGTATAAGACATAAAAACACCTAAAATACCTACATAAAAATGTCATTACACATTATTGCTTTAAAAGAGAAACAAAGGCCGTTAGAGCACTTAAGGTCCACGTCCACTGGAACTACTGGAAGGAAGTAATTTTATTGCTAAAGCAACTCATGAGGCCTGTAAACAAACCTGGAAACTGAGAATAGCGATCATCAAGTTATATTTAGTTACCAAGCAATAAATGTCGTAAACTATTTGCTATTGGATCAAGTTATTGGAGCCGTACAAAAGCATTAGAGCTAAGCATTTTACAAGATAATCGAAAGTTTTGGTTAACAAAAAAATCTTGTGTAAAGGAAACTGAAAAATCAAGTAAAAGAAATTGCGCGGAAGGCAATTTACTTAGAGCAATGAAAAAATCTTGAAAATGTCCTTATTCACTTTTCAAATTTTACTTGAATAAGCTGAGGGTGAAAATATATTGTACTTTGTGAGAGCAAAGGGGATAGTGTTTGCGAATGTGAAAGACAGATTCAATATAGTTTAAATCTTTTAAAACTTATTTCTTTTATTCGATTCTATGTGGAAGATTGGGAACATTTATTCGTTCTCAAAAAAAAACACCAGAAAAAGGGCACTTTTATCATTAATTTTACAATTTTGCCACAAGTGCAATTTGTTCGCTATATTCTGTCTAGGTATACAGTTCACGATAAGTATGATTATCACAGTCATTTATCCTAGAATTTTCAAATTACATATAAATTCATTAATAATAACTAATGTTTTAGAGTGATGACATAATGATGATTTCACACTTTTATACATTATTTTTTATGTTCTCGCTTTTATTAAATGCCATTTGAAATAAAAGACTTAGAGCACACAATATATACATTAGTATTTCATGTTTTTACATAAAAAAGCTCATGAAAATATTTATGAAGAAGAAAAATGATTCAGCAAATAAAAGTCTGATTTCAGTTTTCTCTACATTATATTATGTAAGGATGAAGAGTGGTTGGTTTTATACAGTATATCTTTCAATAACATATAAATGTATTCAAAGTGAAAAAATAAACACTGCTATACTAAAAATTTAATTTAAAACTTTGTTAGAAAGTATAATAGAGTTAAATGGTTTAGTAACATGAGTTTGAAGTAACTTTGCCCGAAAATGTAAAAGCATTAATCTGCTATGGTTGAGGGCCATATAAGACACATACACTTATCATTGTATACATGTTCTTACTTTCGCCAAACAAGACTATGATTCAATTACAATTAAACACATAGTTTCGAATGACACTTATATTTTGGATTTTAGAATTCATTTAACTTTTTTTCACGCAGCAAAGTAGGTAATTGGAAACAGCAGTGCAGGTTAAATAACGAACACATTACATTACACTTCAGTAGACCCACACAACACAAGAAATTGTGAACTCACAGTCTCCAGTCAGTCATTAATGAAAATGGAAATTATTTCAAATTACATTACCTGCTTTATATGTACTGTTATGTATAAATGTAATCATTAAACTGAAACTTTCAACGTTTAAAGCATTCTTGTTGTATTATAATGCACATAGTTAAATGAGTTTTGAGTTTTGGTTGGCGTTGGCCCTCATCCAATATGCATTTACAATTAAATCGATATCGAAATTTACTATTGCTAGAAAATCCGGTCACTGTTCAACGTTACATTCATATGTATAATGGGGACAATATAACATTATTTGGGGGACACAATAGATTTAACAGTGAAATTTCTTTGACATGTGGTTGATTGAATTCTAATGCTGGAAAATTTGTCAAGATTGCAGATTTCCACATTTTCACAATGCACATATAAACCATTGTATACGTACCTACAACAGCACTTGTACTTTTACGATAACATGACAGCAAATTAAATTTTGCTTACCCTAAGCTTTCGAGTTTATTATTTTTACAATAAAACGACTTTTACATAATTTTTTATCTGTAACCGCAAACCATTACCTACTAATCTCGTAAGTGAAGTCGTAATGAATGAGCTTTAAAGTTACAGGCTTTAACTTGTGCTGTTCCTACACGGCGATAATGCACGCACGAACTATACACAGATATTTTTATAGAATATTGTATATTGTATATGTTATAAATAAGCGCTTTTTATCGCAGAACAATAAAGGGAAAACCAAAAATATTTTGTACGTTTTGGATGTACGCGGACATAGAGATGTTTCCGAAGTTGGACATAAATTTTCTAGATGTGTGTGTTGTTTTTTGTAAAAACAGAATGAAAGGGCGAACGAACAAGAAGTAAAGAGAGATTGGTATTTGAGGAATAGAGTTTTATAAAAGTGTGATGCAAATTCAAATATACGATCTCTACATTGGAATTTTATACGGTTTAGATATATGGTCCAAACACATATACAACAAAAAATATACATCTGTTTACCATAGGGTCAAAAATATCGATATCTGTGTTTGAGAACTAAATTTATTGTCGATACGTTTCGCTTAAAATGGTGTGTATAAAATAATATATCTTGCACTACATATAATTTTGTTTTTATACGTTTCAATACACTTTAAAGTGACAACAACATCAAACATAATTTGCTGCGAATTTAATGGGCCTCTTCCATTCGATTCGATATATTTGTACACAAATTGAAAATAAAATTTAATAATGCGTGCAAATGAATCTCTGAATAATTGTAACATTTATTGTTTTTACAAATAATACAGTTGAAACGACTTTTTATTTACCAGGAGTAGGAATTCTACATCGACTTTGAACTATTAAAAGGCTTTATAAGAATGAGAATGATTCAAAGCATGGATGCCGATTCTCTTGTTTCAAATGTCACATATGTCTTGTAGAATCGAAATATCCTTACAGTCGGGCCAATCGGGAGACAATCGACTGAATAAATCTCATTTCTGTTTACTTATTTCTATTTTAAATTTCTTTTCTACGATCAGACTGATTTGGTGAATCTGTGTTCACAAAATTTCCCCAACCATTTGTTTTTTTCCTCGTTTTCACAAGATTTGACAATGTTGAACCGAGTTCCCTTGATCTTCAGAACATCCCCTTGATAAATAAATGTTCTTCTTGTTTCTCTATTCAATTTGATGGTTTCCGTATCTATTGATTGTTATGTGATTCAACTGACTTTATCAATAATTAAATAAAATCGTGTTTTGCAATTCCCTGTGCATTACTCTCAAACATATATAGGTACCCCTCTGTTTTCTCATAGTAAACATGAAGGTACCCTGATTTTTTTATTGTAGTATCTTTTGTATCTGTTTACGTACAATAGCATCGTTACTTACTTTGTGAAATTAGTTGAACATCTAACGACTTGAGTTCATCATAATATCGAGAGAAGATCAGATGAATTGTTTAAAAAAAGCATTTATTATGACTTGTTCCATATTCAACACCTTAAAGAAAACTTTAAGAATGTTAAGAGAAGTTGCAAATGACTGAATATAAAATTATTTAAATGAATTTTGTTGTGAAATCAATTTAAGAAATGTGTTCACGAGAGGAACATAATAATAAAATGGATTTGAAAAGACTATATTGCTTTTTTTTTTATTATTGGAGTAGATACAAAATAGTAAACATGTAGCAATAAAAAGTCAGAAAAATAATAAACTAAAAACGATGCTAACTGTTGAATAATTCATTTGGAGAAGTGGAGAAAATCAGAGCAGGTTTTGCAGTTTTATTTAATGAACCAAGTTTAAATAAGTTTTATATTGAATATTCAAAAACGTACACGCTTTCATGTACATCACACTATACATCTATATATAATTTCAACTGTTTTGTGATGAATTAAAAATCAATACGATACCCCATAATCGATGAATAATTCTGACAGCTTAAAAATTAATTTCCACTCGAATATAAATATTAAAAATTTATTTATAGAAAATAAACAGCCATTTCAAAAGAGTAATGGCTATGTAAAACGTCGCACTAATATCACTTGTTAATTTATTATATCAGCTGGATTGTTCACTTTTGCTATTATACATTATACCTACATAGAGTTTCGCACGATTTTAAAGCTCCACACACAGTGACAGAAATAATACTGAAAAAGTACACGTCGATTTGCGTACAAAAACACACAGACTATTATTAATGATGGGGGTTTTTAAGTTAACAAAATACGGTATATTATTGATAAATGACCATCGATAAGTCAACATCACCAATCTCTTTCTCTTCCCTATTATACATAATACATATGTATACTTATAGGTATTAGCTTAGCTACTGAACAAGATGAGAATCGTGTACTTGAAAGGAATACCTTTACCTTCTCAGACAATATTGAATGTGGAAGAAAAAATTAAATTACGACAAGTTAATGTAATTTGTCGTGTAAATTTGTAAGTTTAAGGGTGTTAGTTGTTATTAGAAAGTAAATTTCCAGTTTATTATGGTAAAAGCCCCTGAAATGGACCAGAAGTAACTTTTAACTTCAAAAATTAACATTTTATCTTGGTAAGATTAATGAATAAGATGTGTATGAGTGAAATGGAGGCAGAAAAGATCAACACTTTTCCATTATTATGATACTATTACAAAAGAGAGACAGAATATTCAGACTAACAAAGCAAGCCGCTCTGAATAATCAGACTAATTGAGTTTATGCTATGACCAATTAGCTACAGTCTTCTAAGTAAGATTTTGAAGCCTAGTCGTATTTTACGGAGACTAAAAGTTTAAACTTAAAACGACTTGCTCTCCGCATTAAATTTCGCCCTATATAACACAAGTTTCCAGATCTATATAATATATATATAGATATATATAAGTGTATACTTGTTTTGCTGGAGATGCTGCTGCTGCTACTACTGCTGCTGCTGCAGGGAGGACGATGCTGGTGGCGTTGGTTCACGAAGGAATTGTTCATTTCTCACTGATAAACTTACAATTTTACTTCCTGAATCCTGATTCTTGCAGCGTAATGGGACTTCTCACAACACACTGGATAAATGTTGATTACAATGATTGCTTTAATCACTGTCATTATATCGAATTCATTTACTGCAGACACTATTCCAGTACATTCCTTACACCTCAATAAAACGCAAACGCTCTTCTCCGTCATTTCGTACGGCCATCACCGCCGGCGGCACACAACGACAATAATGCCAGATAATGTATATTATTCCGAGCTTTTGGTATAATTGCGTAATAATTACTGATGGTTGGGCAATAAAAATACCTAGTTGTCGTTTGTAAATATCGCCTCACCTTTTCTCTCCCTACGCCCTCGTAAATGAATTAAAAATATTTTTTTGATTGGGGTAGAATAAATTCGGTTGTTCTCCACGATGAAAATTTTTTATGTGACAGTTTAATTGAAAACTGTAAAGTATTCTTCATGCAAAATTGCCTTCACTCACTGGTGTATTGTACCAATTTCTAATTTGACATCAGTTTAATTTAATTGCCAGACAAATTGCCACTGTCAAGAAGTCTGGTCAAAGAGATCGCTCTGAAGCAACACTGTTGCATTTCAATTAGACCGCATTTTAATTGTTGTGATGTTGTGCATATACATAACTAACTTTTAATAAAATAAGGCACTCGACATGCTCGTTTCATTTCAGTAGATACATAATAGATCGTAGATGGTTCGACGCCGGAGGCCGGAGCACAGATATAAATTATGCAGATCTATATGATCTATATAACACAAAATGCACGATATGCTGCGATACGGACATAACAAGGGTGCAATATAATTTGTCAAAAAAATATTTGATAAATATTGTACAGAAATATATAAATAATGTATATTTTTCATCGTTCTACATGCATTTGATTCTATACACACTGTCACGTCGAATCGAGATTATGATATATTCATATGTACTAAGAAGAGCGAACACATTTTACGTCAAACAGGCTTTCATTGAATGGAAAATACGAATATATGCTTTTTACATATAAAATTTTCAGTGAAAATGTATTTTGGTGTTAAGCACAATATGAATAATATTATTAAAAATATTTCAAAAATATCGATACAATTTACCGCTGCTTTAATAACTTGAAACGTGATCGCTTATTTTAACGAGATAATTTAGAGATTTTTTCGATCACGTTCATGATTTTGTTTATAATCATCATACACATGGAACATATTGCTTATTTGCTTATTGCATAAAAATTTGTTCTTAAAAAAGTTTTTCGATAAAACTTGTGAGGCATGCAAAGTAGCAAGATAAAAATTCAAGCTCCGTTTAAAAATGGAATTTAATCAATAGACCAGTTGGCGGAACAGGAGCCAGATTTAGCTCACTATTTAGGTTTCCGTAATGAAACCAGTACCTTTATAATGGTAACCTAGAGCAAATTTTTGTGGTTGTAGGAACGGTCCAATTTGATTTTATCTGTCGAATTTCAGTGGATTATAAAAACCACACCCACCGTTTATACGTTAGTTTACGTGGTAAAAGTTGGAAATTGCTCTAATGACAATTCAACTCAGGCATTGGTATATAAGTGTAGGTAGAGGTAGTTCTAAAGTAACTTGGTGAATCCTACAGCTTTGCATTATAAACTAACGAACCTGTATCAATCATTGTCCACTTCATCAAAATCAACGAAAAAATAAAAATAATAGAGCTGTAAGTGAATATCACATGAGTGCTGTGTATTAAATTGCGCATCAATCATCATTATTCGACTCCAGCATATTTGTAGCTCTTGTCAATCAGGTCGTATCCTCGAAAGCAATGTTAAAAAACGCCCTCAAAATGTAGGTTGCCCAGTTTGGAAATTTTTCTCCTCGATTTTCTCTTATATTAATCCCAGTAAAAAACACGCGCCGAATATCAAAATGCGACGATGTCATCCCGGGATCAAGTTATCGAAGTCCAACATGTTTTATCGAAAATGTATTGGTATTAACAGGCCACAAAAACTGTATCTATATTGGTCCAAATGATATATGAAGAGCAAGGTACAGGCTATTTGCAGGATGGCATTTGCCGTTTTTCAACCATCTCGGCCTGTAACTCTGGGGTCGATAATGGCGAAGATTTTTGTACCGGTGACTTGATTTGCTGCTTGGGTTGTTCGAATTTTCTATATGAAAAAACAGTTCAATCACAGAAGATGGCATTTTGATGTCTGAACTTGTGTTAATTTTAACACTTGAATTAAACAAGGATGAGTTAATTAACTGTGAGGATTTGGTATTGTATAAATACGTCGCAGATCTCGGGGTATGGTAGTGGACCATTAAAAGAGTGCATACAAATTAATTGGCCTTCAAGTCTGATATTAAGAAAAGTTCAAATCCCTTTTTGTAAAGTTCATGTACCATATTAAAATTGAAACAAAAAGTACTCTTGTAAATAGTGTCTACAGAAAATAAAATATAAGGTAGTTCTTTGTAATGTTAGTGAGAAAGTATTCTTATCCGGCAAAATTTAACAAAGAAACGGGGGAAATAAAGTCACACATTTCCTTTTACTGTTACATTATAAAAGTCGGAAAAATGTACAGACATAATTTTTGTAGCGTTTTGTATTTTAATTTACATCCACGTGAATGCGGGATTCGTTAATGTAAAAATAATATTAGCGATCAGTTATGTAAGCAGAAAAAATTGCGATTGTATTTTTAACAATGTTGTTTTAAAATGATATCGCTTTCACAAAAATAACTATCGAAAAATAATAATAAATACATATGATATTAATATGTATACCTACATATGTAATACAGATGGAGAGATGATTTATGGTAATATTTTAATTGTATTATGCTACATGTAACATATTATTTGTTTTTATTTTCAATTAATCAAAACAAAAATAAAAGGCTTTTTCTTTTGCATTACACATTTAGGTATATATTAATCTAAAAAGCCAAATATATCGTTTAGTCAACTTCTTACTCTATACATATGTATACACAATAGGTTATTATTAAAGTAATAATTCCGACCGAGCATTTCTGATGCAAATTCGAAACTGCACTTTTAGTTTATTATTCAAGTCACAGGGAAAATATATGATAACTAAATAAAGGGATAAAAATTATTTTTATGGAAATCTTGTTTAAAATTTAAAAATTAAATGTACCTACCAACACCCTGAATGCCTTCCCAGTGTCCCAGTATTTGCTACCAAGAATTGGTCCACATGTTGATGATAATAATTGCTAACACAACTTAGTATCTTATTTAGTTAATAATTACACGTAAATTGCCTAATTTGTTCTTTTATTATAATTCTGTTTAACAATACCCGTCCGGTTGTGCAAAAGTTGCTTTTACAAATAATTAAATTAACTTACGAATATTTCACTAATAATGCCATTAGATAGACGTACTTTATAAAAATTCAATCCTGTTTGTAGAGACCATTATGTATGTACTCAATTTATTTTATGTACCTTTTTGGTAAAATTCATTTCCGCTCCGGAACAGATTTTCGAGTTTGAAGAGCTTTCTTTGAATGAGATCAAAAATACTTTAAATGTAACCATAAAGTAGTGTGTTTTATTATTTTGTCATGATTCCGGACGTATAAATCGTCATTATTTTATGAATTAAAGAGAGAGACCTTATAAACATTTTATTCGTTTCTATTCTACCCACATACAATATTCAAGTTGCGTAAATATTTGTATGTGAAAATCAATTAGTAGGGGCAGGTTTTTTAAAGATCTGCGAGGGCAAGGATTCAAATTAAATTATTCAAATTAAAAAGAACAAAAGAACGCACAAGTACCCTTTTGTAATTGTATTTGCTCCAAGTTACCCAATTTAAAATGAAACCTTTTATATTTATGGCATTTATAAAATTACAATTACTCATAAAGATTTCATGTCAACTGAAACGCACATTATATAAGTGCGAATGCCGAAAGTAGATCTTTGTATAAGGTATTGCATTATTAATGAAAAGTGGAGCACTTGTTTTTCCGTTGTTATTTTAATTTTATTATTATTATACCGGCGCGCATGCTGTGCCAGAAATATTTACTGTAAAAAGGTGGCAAAGAAAACGCTCAACTGTGTGCTGGCTGAATAAGTTCCAGATGAGCAAATCAAGCGAACATTTTCAGGCCGTTTATGAACTAGATGTTTCAGTGGAGTCTCAAGTGTTGTTCAAATATTAACAAGTCTTGTTCTGCAAACCGCAAGCAAAAGAGAAGGGTAGCACATGCATTTTGCAGATCACCTTCGACTAATGCTTTATTGAGACCCTCCTTTATTTGAAACGCATGAGAATTCATTATTGCGTCTTTGTACAAATTCTATCTTCAACCCAAACACCCAAAGAAAAAGACATACACATAAGATATATACAAGTATTTTACCATTGTTTTTCCAGTTTTTTCTTTCGTTTCAATCGACTTGACTATTATTTATTTATTATTGGTTTACAGACTCTGTTCCCAATCCCAATACTTTAGATCTTTTCTCTACTCGTTCAGTAAGAAAGAGAAACTCAGTATGTTTCATTAATCGTAAACACATTGATGCGGAACATTAAATTGAATCTAATTTCATTCTTTCTTTATGGTGTACGAAATCCTTAATTCACGCCATTTTTTCCTATATACCCACATTGTTTTAGAACAAAATCACATTATTAAGATGAGAAATAATGCACTTACAGTAAAATAAAGGCGTACACTTCCGCTTTTACGCCTCATACAAAAGAGATGATCCGATTTTCTGTCAACAATTTCCGCAACTCTCTTATTTTGTTAATCAGTTGGCACTTGAGTTTGTCCCATCATTGTATAAGACACTTGCGTCTGTACGACGTTTTCTACTTAGAACCCATTTAAATGAGATTAAAATTTAGATAGGAACATTTTAGAGGCGAAATCAGTAGGTGGTAAAATGTTCGGCGCACACACAAACCAAACCAAAATTGCACCTTAACCATTAATAAAAAAAAACCTTTAATTTTGTCACGTTCATGTGGGATTGTAAATATTTGTGTCAGCCAATGGTCTTATATAATTCAAACCCAGAGATATTCTCATTACATTTGTCCTCTTTATCCAACAACAGGAGTCTTATATATGGACCAGGCTTGGAGAACGTCGGTTATAAATCAGACGCAGGCATGGTATATTATTGATTGGTCGTCTCAGTGGCAGGGTGCGTTGATTACACAGCAATTTGGACAACTAATTAATAAGGGGATTATTGCCTTTTTTATTCTACCTCTCCTTTCTTTTAACCACATATTGAAACGAATAAAATGACATGTCGAAAGCTACAATGACATATTGATACATATTGCACACTTCCGCTTTGCTTTTTTTTTGTATTCACACAATTTACGTCCTCTGAATTCAACTTCAATTCTCTTTATAAAGTGCAATTGAAGTCATCACCAGATTTGGTTATATAATAAGGAGCATTTTCGGAATATGAATAAACAACAATGATAGAATTCACTCATACACACATCTATCGAGACACAACGGGTCGTGGTTGCCATAAATCTCACCAATGCTAAAGCCACAAATCAATTGAGCCTTCAGCTATAGAACTATACTAATGATTTAAATTGGATATACCTATAGAAATTGTATGGTACAATTTACAAAGTTATAATAGCATATACCCAACTATTACCCTGACAATTTACCTAGTAAATTAAATAAATCTCCGGCCAGGTGACAAATTGAAAGCCTGCCACTCAAAATGGAATAGCAATATAGGAAATAAGTGAGAAACAAACGGGATAGACAGCAAAACTGTCAGGAGGGGCAGTTTCAATCAAATTATCCTTCAGATGTATTTGCGTAACGTTTTAGCAGAGCTTTGCTAAAGTAAATATACCGTAGGCTGCCTGAACACTCGTCCTTCCAACTAACTTCACTTATAACGTCAAAGTTATATCTTCTCTTTTGTTTGTATCTAATTTAATTTTCAAGTGTTTGTTGGTAGATGGAGGAACAAAATGTTTCGATTCTTAATCGTTTCAATTAATACGACTTTATTGCGAGGCTCGTATCTATAAATGTCACAGAAAGCATTTTATACGGATAAATTTTGCTGACAATATAGATTTAGTTTGGCTAATCTTGTGCCATCGTTTTCATGTCTTGGAAGAAATAAAAATAATTAAATTAATGAGAAATCGTTAGAAGAATATACGCGTCTCACTCGACATTTCACTTTATTTTTTCAAGTGATTCATTAATTAGCATTGAATTAACAAGGGAGAATTAATTCTTTTTCGGAAAGATAAATGTTCAACAACAGCAACTGCAACTAGACAATGCCTCCGAGATGCACAAAGGAACTTGTTTTTAGTTAGTCTCTTGTTTCACTAAGCAAGTAACACCCACTAAATTTTGTTTAAGGATGGGCTCAGATGCATAGTTTTGTACAAGATTTACTTCATGAAGCTGTGTTTCTAATGACATCTTCTTTACTAATGGAAAAATACACCTTTTCCTTTAAAAGATATTAAAGATAATTAGTAAGAGACTAACTAAAAAGTGTTATAAAAACTACGATTATTTTTAATTGTACATACCAATTTGTGGGAATTTCCTTTGAGATGTTACTTTTTGTAGTAGTAATGAGTATAGTGATTCTAATAGCGTATTTTATTTGCATGCTCATCTGTATTTTACTGCTAATGAACTTAAAAGAAACTGCAAAAAAAGCGGTGCATTTCTGCTCTCAACCGAACACTTTGCAACAAACTTGCGCTAATAACTCGTCTGAATGGGTAAGACAGTATAAATTCTTAATGGGACCACAAGGTTCAATAATTTACGTAATTGGCAGGGAATGTGTGTACCAAATGCATTTCGTGTACCTCCCAGGGGTCAAATTTAGGCATTGCGTCTATAATTTTATGTTTTAGGTATACCCCAACAGTACAAACACAAATGATTTTCTCTCATTTATATCGCTAATGCACAATTGTAATATAAGTCTTTGCGGATTTAATGTGAAGCCCCTTGCCTTTTAATATATACTATACTGCACTAGGGAAATGGCAAACGAACCAATTGCGAATAGCTCTGGTTGTCTACTAGTGATTGATTATACAAGTATTGGAAACACTCAGGGGTTAAAGAACTGGGGATCTTTCAGGATAAGGCAGTTATTCACTAAAAGATATATATACTACTTTCATAGAGATCTATTTAGCCTATATATTGCTATTGGAATGATGAAAATCGCTTCGTTTATATTTAAAATGCTCTGAATATTGATGCAGTTCCCTAACTAAATCAATTATGATGCATTATCTCTTGTCGCGTCCTTTCTTCTTTTTCATAGATTTTGCCTTGTTTCACTGTTCCTACTTATGCACAGTAGTTTTTTCTTCTTCTTCTGATTATTATTACATTCAAATACCCAAAAGTCGTCCACTTTGTAGTTTACTCCATTTTAGTGTTGACCAATAATATTATTGGTTGTCTCCCTGTTCTCTTTTTCATATGGCCTGCAAAATTAAATTTGTAATATAAAAATGTTTTTCTGAGATATGTTTTAGACACATCTGATTCAACGATTCAAAGTCTTTAACTAATCAAACACAAATTTAATTTCGTTTAATACCGCTTCTAGCCATTACATGTTGCCGACAGGGTCCTCAAGTTGGTAATAGAAAGATGTTTTTCTTTTCATTCTTCCAATACTTTTACACCACTTGCGCTTTGCCATTGTGTATTGTACAGGCAGTTTCTTTCATTCCTTAATTTGGATTAATTCACTTTGGAACGTGGTTCAAACATACAGCCAGAAAGCGCTTGTATATAGTTTGTAATTATTGCTGAGGAAGGCTATAATTCTTTAATTAAATTTCAAGAACAGTAATAATGGTTTATTTAAGAACTTGAATAGAACACAAACAGAATAAATAGAGCAGGTGCACCTATTTGAGCAACGGTGTTGTAAGGTAATTGTTTATGATTTGATTATCATATTAAATTCAGCAATACACCTTTTGTTTCAACGTTCTAATTCTGGAATTAGCTTTTGTTAAATGCATAACGTATATATTTTACAGCTTAGAATAGAAACATATGTACATATGTTGCAATTTCAATTACAACTATATGTATGTATAATAATGTACCCTAGTAGACTTTTGTTAGATGTCGAGCGAATATAGGTAGGTATACCTATATAGAGTTCTAGTATTAGGAGGTAATAAACTTTAGTGTTTCTGGCTGAAACATGTAAATTGAAGATCAGAATGCTTACTCCCTTGCAACTAATTATAAATATTATATCTTTAGATGGCAAAATGTGCTCATTATCACCAGGTGTACACTTACCTTACTTGGGTTTAAATTGGGAAATGTGACCTTTCGACAATAATTTCTCGGTCAGATGGACTCGTCAATTTATTCAGTAAAATTTGTTTGCTGGAAATAATAAAATCCATTTAAATGCGAATTCGTAAAAATATCTCAATATGCTCCATAAATGCTTAAATTTCCACTTGACTGTGTCCATAAATTATTTAGACATATTATCAATATATCGTAAAACTTCTACAACAACATAACTCTTGACTTTAATTATTTCCTCACTAAGTATATCACGTTACCAATTAGGACTACGAAAGTTAAATGTATATATGTATATAAGGAGTTATAGCAGCATTTGATAGTTTTGTATTTTATAAGTTTTTAACAGAACAATTAACTCAACATTACAAATCGTGTTATGACACTGTAATAAATTTATTCTATTACTAAACAAATTTGTCTCCGCGAAGAAATATTTCAGTACCAAGTGCAGTTCTCATGTACAATGCAGTATATTTTTTAATAGTCTTCTTAATTCTCTTGAATTATTTGAAGTAATCAACTAGAAAAATTAAGACAAAAATTTAATGATAATGAAACTAATGTGTTCTACTCGTTTACACTTAAAAGTGACGATGATACAGAAATAAATGATAAAGAAATAATGATTAAAAAGTTTTAATGGAGTTTAATTTAAAATGGCCTTGGACAAAATATTATGTGCCTATACGAGGTAATCATTTTTTATTAATTAAAATATTTAGCTATAGAATAGAAAATTCCTACCAAGCAGTAGGTATATTTATTGTATACTGCATACATAGGTATGTATGTATATGAATATGAACCTATACTCGTTGATAACTCGTAATAGGAATTCGACAATACATAATGACTGTTCCAGTTTGTAAACATGCAACAAGCACATAATGTATAAATAATACTTAATTCATCACAAAAATTACTGTACGAAAGGTTAATATTTCCTATTTCAGTTTTCATTACGAAATTCGGTCTTTCAGTTTATTAAATCAACTGTTAATAAATGGCATTCCGAATAAGCGTGAGTGTATGAAAAAACCTTAAACATCATTTTACAAATATCTAATTGCGTTTCGCAATACTTGGGCGTCTGAAAAATTAAATTAATATTTGAGAGAGGGCTTCGAAGAGGGCACGCTTTTTAGTTGGAAAATATTTATTTACAAACAAGAAGCAAAGTCATGGGGCATTCGGGATAGAGAAACGGTAAATTGATGAACCGTTTTTATCTACATCAAACGGTTTTCATTTCAACAAAATTACGAACCAAGCCGCAAATGTGATTAACAGACTTGTTTAGGATTCTGTTCATGACACTACTATCGCTCTCCAGAGAAAATAGAACGAAGAAATAGACCACACCACGACGGTCGACACTCCATCATAAGCTACCTCATATATACCTGCAAAAAATTATACCCATTTTTTTTTATATTACATAATCCCATCGCCCAGGACTTCACCTGTATATAAATGCTTTTAATTATTTACATGCCAACTGTACCATATCATTTTTATTTTATTCGTCCACGAGCTTAAACTTATTTTTTCTTCTTTATTACGTATTATGTAGATGCATTAAGGTTTTATAACTAAAACTATTTACCTTCCCAAGTATATTATACGTAATTCGGGTTAATATTTCATTTGTACATGATGCGTCCCTTTTAAGATAGACACAGCACAGATATTTTTCGGCTTTTAACGAGTACCTAAGTATTTTTGTTTATTGTCCGGTTTTATATGGTCAATATTAATAAATGACTCTGTTAGAAAAGAGACTCATGTCCTCGTTTTAGAAAAGGTAGAAAGTGTACAATCTATTGGTGTTTAATAAAACCAAAATCTACGAAATTGTATTGTGTAAATTTATGTTCACACGCTTTCGTTTTTCCTTTTATCGATAAGTGCATCTTCGAACAGATAAAAAGCAGAACAAAAGTACCCACACTGAACACTGAAATCCATGTATGAAATATTTTACAATGATTTTATCGTTCAAATATCACGTTCATTTCCTTCAATACAATATCATAATTCCAATATTACATTATATAGATTTGCCTTTTTCCATTGTTTATACAATTTGTCAATGTTCCATCCGGGGCATGTGAAAAATAATACAATTTAGATGCTTATAAAATAAACAATTTTTAAATTCAATTTTCAAATCTAAATGTATTTTTAGTGAAAACAATAGTCGTTATTTATGTATCCTACAATATGCATCAAGTGATAACTTTGATTTAATAAACTTTCAGTGTTTGATGACAAACCATTCCGTTTCTAATTATATATTAATAGCTTTTGTTTCGAAATCAAGATGCTTCAAGGGTCAACTTAGTGTATTAAACAATAATAATTGTAACGGGCAGTTCGTGCATAAGTATTATATTGCCCAATAGCCTAATACCTACCAGTATGGAGCCAAATATTTAGTCAACAAAAAATCCACTTAATATTCGATACAATGAAGGTACTTTAAGCATATAATAAAGGGAACAATAATTACAGATAATTACGGCTCAGAAATGTTTACTGCTGACAAAAAAAAAATTAAAACATGACAAGAATAAAGTTAAACTAAATCTGAATTACATATATATTTAATTGAAACTGTGATCCATCAGTGTGCCAAGATGACGTACAATCGTACAAAGTTTAATTTCATAAAATTTCCTACACAAATCTTAAACTCGTGAAGGATTTTCAAGATTTTAATAATCTAATACAAACTTTTCTCTTCTATTAAATTAATTTATTTGATTCTAAATTTTAAGTTTGAGTTATTATAAAGACTATCTTTTTGATTACCATATATTTCACAAGCCAATTTAAATACAAATATGATGTGTAATAGAAACTAAAAAACACTGTTTTTTTTTATCTAAAGACAAGGTGGATTTAGTTGCGGAAATTGTGCTGATTAATTAGAATATGATTTACCAATAGTATGAATTTCAAAACAGTTAGGTTCTTAACTGGTCTTTGTCTTAAATCCATATCAAAATAATTGCAATAATCTCAAGAATTTTATCATTTAGTAGGAAACCAAGATTTATTGATTCCATTCTAGTAGAACCGTCGATTATAAATTACTTCGAATTCTTCGTTAATCACGACGATTTTTTAGATTTTTTTTGAAGTAAGACGGAGTATTTCGGTACTAAAATATTAAAATTGGGTTTACAATATTTTTTATCTTAATCAACAATCTCCTAATTAAGTTGTGTTTGCATAACACTGCTGTAACTTTATTTGTTTTCATACCTCCATGGCTGTACATAACAATAAAAAACCTTTTTTATACACTCATCAAAGAACATTTACCCAGTCTGAATTATTGTCCTAGCTTGGTTGTTCTGACTTGACGTCCCCTTTACAAGAAATTCATCAAGTGCGGGAAAATAATTTGACTGTCACCTTTATTCCATTTACAAGCTTTACTAATGAAACTCGAAATTATTTAATAATGCTGAAAATGAAATAAATGTTTTATTTTCACTTATGCCCCACGACATTGTCATTTTTTACATCCTAATGAAGGTAGGCAACAGCTTCAAGTAGGTACAGCGTTTCAGTTCATGGCTCCTCTCGTCGACATAGTGTACTCGTTAATCATCATTTGATGACATTTTTACATTTTACGAGAGCATAATTAAGTAATAAGTCCGCCATATGGTACCGCATCACTCGGCCTAGTAGAAATTGTACCTTAATTACAATTAAGTGAAATTTAAATTATTTTCGGTCTATAAAGGATAATTGATTTAAACTTATACAATGGAGGTCCAAATCGCATGCACACATATACAATTTGCGTTCAATAGATAATTAGCCATATATTGTTAAGAAATACAACTAACTAGTCAGTGAATCATGAATATTTGTGGAGATATAATAAAATCAATGTGGATGACAGACGATTAGGGACAATGGCTTAATGAAGTGTGTGGTCCGGTTAGGGACAGATAATTGATGTGTCTACAAAATAGACCCTGACAACAATTGAAACACGTGGTCTTGTGTTCTAATTTCCATTTGTCTCTTCCATTTAGAGGAGCAGTAAGTCCTCATGATGGTCAAAACACGATCCTACATTACTTAAATACAGCACCTACAATTTAGACTAGTTAATATTACATTTCTGGTCCTTCGATTTGCATATTTACTTTGTCCTCTTACGTATTAATGCGCTATCATGTAACAAAAATCTTCATAACGGAAATATAATTGAGAGTCTACTTTCGACAGTTGGAAAATAAAAAAAAATCGAGTTCATTAAAGGACCTGAAAGAATAGGCTCTCTTTAAGGGCGGTCCCGGTTCATTTCTTCATACAAAAGGACGTGGGGAATCTGTTTTTCCAACACAGTTCCCGATCTCTGTTTCGCTAACAAAAAATTATGTGAATGCCGTCGCTGTGGCAGTGCGATAAGTTGTTTTAGTCATCTGGACGTCCCATCCACTGATATTTCGCCGATTTAAACGGAGACAAACGTCTTGTAATGGGAATGTATCCTACCACATCCACTCACAACGAGACATATACTTCAAGTGAAAGAAAAAAATCCAAATAACAAAAGTTTTGTATATATTTTCTTTTATCTGTTTGCGTCTCACATCTTCACAATATTATGGCGGAAAGAATGGGAATTATTGTTGCACGAGCAATCTTATAAATATAAAATGTGAATGTATGTTTATGTTGTGGATCGGTTTTTTTTAAGAAAACAGAAATCGTAATATATGAATGTAAGTATAGGCTAAATTGAAGAAAATATGAGGCACAAAAGGAGAAAACATTCCAGTTAGTGTAACTTTTGTGGCAAATGCAGAGTTTTTGTCGGTGTTTACGCGCGTATAACATACATCATGATCAGATACTGTTGTGTTTCAGAAGGTAATTAATTTGTTTCAGAAAAATATTTCTGAATAAACCGGAACGTTACAATTATGCGAGTGTAGATTGTAAGAAAATAGTTGAGTTGACTTTAACGAGTCGACGTGTTTGAGAACATTTAAGCGACATCCTCCCTCTAAAGTTTATTTCACACACACACCCACATTAGCTAGTTTTGGAAAGCTCCACACGCCACAGTCTGGTGGCTTTTACAAAGGATGCCTTCTGGGGTCTCTGTGTAATGTAGTCCATGTTGCTGGTGCTCTGTGGCTAGCAAGGCAGCGTCATGTGAGGCTGGACTAGGTCAAAGGGTGTACTTTGTTAGCCAGGTGAAACCCTAATTAAAATAGAGATGCTGTATCATCCATTATAATGTGATATGGATATGATACCGTCGAGGGGACATATACACACCGAGAATGTAAGGGAAAACTGATCGAGTAACAAAAATATATGTTCATCTAATTTCAGCACTCAATCGTTTGCGAAGAAATACGGAAGAGATAAAAAGTTTTAAAGTCAAAAACAGACATAAAGATATTAAATTAAAAGAATCTTAATGTCATGTCAAATGTTAGAGCCAAAAGGAGTTTATATTCACAGTTCATCGGTTTCATCATATTAAATTCCCTCCTCTCATCTTTCATTATGCATAAGGGTACACAGCAGAGTTTTTCTTTTTCCGAAAATAAAACGCGAATGTATTCATTTCGGCTTTGTAACATATAATATAATGTAGCCCCTTTTTTACTTAACGCTACTGTATATATATATATTTTGTCTATTTTTCAGCTAACTGATTTTCGCAATACATATTTGCAATTTTATTCTTATTTCACCATTTATACTATTGACAAAAATTTCATTTTAGTGAAAGCTCCAAGCATTTTTGCGCTCTGTGTATACAATGGAATTGGGTTACTTTATTTGGGAACATAACCAAGTAAGTACGTCCCGGCACTAGTGTGGCAAAAACAGGAAAATAAGGGAATTCGCAATAATGAAGAGGGGTGATTGTGTTTCCCCTAAAATTACTAAACTATAAATATACCCATATATATAGAGACGAAATACATATTTGATACAATAATTGATACATTACTGGAGTGTATTATTAACAGAATAAAATTTTAATGGAACTGATAACAAATTTATTAAATACATTAAAGTAACATCATTTCATGTGGCAAAATATCAATCAATAAATACAAGAACATAAAATGTAATAGGAACGCTTTCAAATTAATTAATAATACACCTATAGTATTATAAAATCGATATATTTAATGGTCTTTTCGGACAATTAGTAAGTTTATTGTGTGGCAATTTATTTAAAGGGTTCATCCTGACACGATTACAATTTAAATTATAGTTTACATGTTAAGCTTTTGTATAGCAGTATTTGTGTGTATTCCACACATAGAGAACGTCATGAACGGAGCTAATAATGCGGCTATTAATATGCAGAATCATATCATTTTTCAAAATTGTTAGGTACATTAATGATAAAAGCGTTTTATTTATTTTTTCTTAGAACCACAAATTATTCATTCCAGTTGAAAGCATTTGTTGAAAAGTAATCAATCAAAAATAGAGAAGTATCCTGAAAAGTTTCTGATGAATATTGAAAATAAATTCAATCAGAATGAACGAACACAGCACTGCCAAAAAATCGCCTATAGTTTTATAATGTTTGCGGAACAATGCAAGTTTTAAATTTAAATAATATTTTATTAACGCAACCAAACCGCAATTTAAATTTGTTTTCAAATATTAATACTGCTATAAAATTTAAAATAGGTATGTGTTAAAATATTCTGTAGTCAAATATAAAATACATATATATTGTTTATAACAAGAATAAAATGCGCCGTTGATGGTTTACAACTGTATTAATAACACCAATAGTTTAGGCGGCATAATAAATACGTACTCCACTAATACATATACGGATTTTACCTTATGATTTATTATTATGAATACATTTAGCATTCAGCTGCATTTATTACTAATGAGTTTGTTTAATATCTATATAGTAATTGAAATTGCGGAATTTATTTTGTCATTTCGCGCACATACTACACTGTACACTGCTATACAAATTGTCAACAATTGTAAATTCTAAATTCGTAGTGTGTTTAGAAAGTGACTATTTATCATCTGCATGTCATAAACATGTTATTCAAAGCTTTGTCACTTTTAAGTTGTTGTTTAGCTAATTTAAATTTATCTATTCAAAATATTTTATTTAACATACAATTCCGAGCGATCTGCATGCATTTTAATAATATTTAAATGTTTGTCGGCGGATTAAAAACCATTTATAAATTATATGTATACACTGAGGCACCTATTATACGAAAATGTGATATTCACTTTAGTTTGGTGCATTTTGCATATTTCAAAGCTTTGTTCTACCTAATACATTTGAGTATCTAGATATTAATGCGAATGCTTTTTAAAAACCATTTTATGGCTGCCTGAACATTCAACAAGTTTACAAACTATTTATTGATTAAATTTAATTAATGGCATATCTCACAAACATAATTCATTTTTCAGTTGCGCTAATTTCCAATATGTAGTTAAACACAATAATTTTGTTGGTACATCCATAATTTTCTTAACATTGGTTTGTTAGTTCCGATTATATAACGTAAATATTTATTTTATATAAAGTATACAAAACAAAATTAATTTGTACAACAAATATAACCTTACGTGACCTGAAGACCGGAAGGTGTTATGCTGTTTTAATTTAATTCAAATGTATTTGATTATCTTTACTCGTTTAATCACATCAAAACGCGCCAAACTTTATACCGCGAAATAATTTATTTAAATGTAGGTATTAGGTATAAGATCTAAGTGTTTAGTTTAGAAAATATAATTTAATAATTCTCCAAAAAGTGGTAAAAAGTTCAACACAAACATATCATATAATAATTATGCGTTACTGCATGAATAAATTGCGAGCTGAAACTTTAGAACTTTCCAACTGAACGAAAATTAGAACATGGAAGATCTGATTTACGTTGGCGAATAAAAACTAAAAGAAAATTTCGTTCAATAATTGTGGATGGTACAAAAATGGATTTAATTATGTGAAATAATACAATGTTCA
Organism: Silvanus unidentatus; assembly: GCA_963930825.1. Classification (NCBI taxonomy): domain Eukaryota; kingdom Metazoa; phylum Arthropoda; class Insecta; order Coleoptera; family Silvanidae; genus Silvanus; species Silvanus unidentatus. Next base: position 6,326,808 of record OZ005758.1, read on the forward strand.
TATTTCAGTTGAAACAAGAAGAAAAAAAAATAAATTGCCTGCAGAAGACAAATGACGGAAAAATAATGTTTTCAGACATTTCAGATATAGCGTGATGTGTTTCTGTCAAAACTTTACCGGCTTTCCAGGGCATCCAGTGTGATTGATTTTATTTTAAGTAACGGTATTAATATTTCGCTGAATAAATTACATTTTTCTCGTCCAAGAATTTAATTTTGCATAATTGCTAGTTAATATAATGTGCGTCCCCAATACAATAATTGAAATAAGTGTATAACAGCTAAGCGCTCTTATCGCATTTTCTTTATTGATTTTTCTTATTCCTTCGGCTTATACGACTTTTTTAAATGTTGAAACTGTCCTCTTTTGTAGCGCAGTTTCGTGCTAGCGCGTATAACCATACACAATATAGAAAGACAGGAATGAAATGGGATATCCGAGATAATAAAAATATACTGGAAAGTGCAATAAATAATCGCAGTTGAATGCAGCGGAAGATATAGCGACTACATTGCTTCTATTGCCATTGTTATTGTAACTCGTACCTGTGTATAGTGAACTGCTATATATGCTACATTGGGGACATAGTTTTAATGTGGTTGGATTATGAAGAAATTTTTACCTGTCAAACCGTCTTAAATTCTCTACGCCACAATTTCACAGTTCCTATCGCAGTTTTATTGCATTTTCTTCTTTTTATTACAATTCTTGAAGCACTTTTTATCAATTCCCTGTTTTACTGTAAAATTCCTTCTATAGATATGATGAACTCGAAATTGGAAATGAAATATACGTAGGTATAAATTGCATCACAGGAAGAAACCGCAATTATTTCCCCTTGTTCAATTTCATATTGTATACTTAGTCGCTTTGGAACATCAGATTAGAAATATTTAAACACTAAATGCATTGCTCCAAGCTAAAGAATTTCATAAATATGTACGAGTACATACATATCATATTCCATCTTTTCTAGCTGTGAAATTTTTGTCTTTGATCATTTCATATTTTTAGATCAAAAGTTAAAATATTAAAAACTGTTTAAGTATGTTACAAATTGCTTTATAAAAATTTCAGATGATTATAACATTTTTTATTTTGATGATGGACTATAATACCTTGCATCGCCCAGAAAAGAGTATGAGACGTCTACTTAAGTAGAAATAATAAAGTGTACCTAATATGAAAGAATAACTTTTAAAGTGGTTCCCGTCCATAAATACTACCTTTGTTGCATATGATACAATTTGTTACAAATTACAACTTGCTTCAGTAACCTATTTTATGTCTATTGAAGTCATTACTTTCGGGCATAAACTCTTAATATCTGCATCAGAATACCCATGTGCAAAAATATTATTCAATAAATATTAATCAAGAAGATGACAACTTGTTTGGCTAACATATAATAGGTATACCTACCTATTATTCTTTGTATCTATTTAATATAACTTATGCATATAACTTATGTTCTGCTTTGTATAACAAGTAAATGCAATGTAATTAAACTTTCATATTATCTTTGTAAATGGTGCTCAACTTTAATTAAACATCCTTTGCATGTAAAATACAAAAAGTCAAGACTAATAGCTTCTAAAAATGTCTTAATTAATAAATAATTACAATTTGCTCAGCGGGACTCAATGAGTATTTTTCCAGCGCGATTCTTACCGGAACTCCTGAAACGCGACGCCGTTTTTTAAATTCTCCACATCTAAATGCGCTTTTGTATCGGCAAGTCTTCTGGTCTAAACCGGAGCATTAGCTTTAACATGATACATATTTATGAACATAGTGAAAACTGAAACCGTTCCCTTTGGTCTAATTTACATGGCAAGGCGTCATTTGGTGTAAATTTTGATTTAGTACTAGTACTTTAGTGGCGGTGGTTCATATGTGTATATGGTGGTTGGTTGGCAGACGTGGTGGCTTAAATAAATCGCACAAACATGTGCATTAGCGACCGTCACTGTCACAACCCGCCAACATACATAAATCAGTAAGAATAAACAAGATGGCGTAGGGACAATAATACGAAACACAAAAGCAAGCACCATCGTAACTTCTGATTTAAGATTTCTGTGCGAATCGGATTAGACTAAGCCGTATTCGTATTCAGAGTCCTATTTAGAACTGTATGTATAAACATTCTATCGAGCTATTCAAAAATCTACCCCATAGTCCGGCAAAGTCTAAGGTGTAGGACCTGTTTTGTGCTCGAAGACATAACTTTGAGGACTAGGTAGTCTTTGGTACACGTATAAAGTATGCTATTGCATCCGACAAACAGTTAGTGTTCGAAATAGTCCTTTTTAGTCAGTTTGGCTCATTGTTGATTGGCAAATTGTGAACTGGAGTCCTCTAGCACTTATCTAGACGCAACACACCCCTCACGGTCTATAGCTGTGTGTGTCGATGATTCTATTCTGTTTGGGTATTGTCCCAATTGTACTGATTTTCTTGTTCTGATTGAATTTTGTCATTTCACTGAGCCTCTATTCACGAAGAAATTTACCGTTATTGGAAATGGGAATCGCAGTTATTTTTATTTTTATTTTCATTTATTTGCTCTTTATTTATTCAACAATATATATATGTATATCTACTTAAACGTAATATCGGATTTAATAGAATTTTAGATGATTTCAAAAAGAAAAAAATCCGCACACCAACGTTAATAGTTTCTTTAAATGGCTATTATCAGTTTCGTTTATCCACTTATTCTTTTATAATCGTCTACTAGAAAGTTTGTTACGACGACATTGAATTTACCGCAAAATAAAACTCCAATTTTAGTTAAGTTAGCCCAATAATAATAAATAACATGGAGTGGGATGAGTATTTAAACATACAAAAGAGAGGAAAACAAGATTGGTTTTTAATTTTTAACTTTCCACATGAAAAAACAATCTCGTATTCGAAATGCAAGCTAATTTGAATACTGGACTCGCTTCCAGAGTAATTGATCAGGCGCAGGTATGATGTAGGTAATTATACCTTTTGCTGATTTGCCCAAAGCAAGATATGGTAAATGTTATTGTTTACAAATCTCGTAGCTTAAACATGATTCGTGTGAACGCTTCTAAATGACATTTGCAAGGCCCTTTGGTTACTCGATCCGATATTAACTGAACCTAAATACTATCAAGGATAATAATAGAGTTTCAAACGGAACTGTACAACTTAGAGGAATTAACAGTAGTTGAGAGATATTTTATTTTCGCAGCAAAGGATTTCAACGGCCCCTTGAACCGCCAGTAGTATATGTTTAGTTTAGTCTTTTGTATAATGTGAAGCTATTGAAACATTTTTGGATTCACTTTCATTGCTCTTTTATACTGAGATTTCGATTCAGCTTTGACGGCTGGGAAATTGTTCAAAAGCGTGCAACTTACGTCAACGATGTACAATTACTTAAGATTTTTTCAACTGTATTCCATATTTTTTATGCGATTTTATTTTATATCTTTTAAGCCAGACAAGGGACCAGTAAGGAAACTTATGTAATATTTACTAGAATATGTCACTTTGTCCGACGTCGTGGCGAGAAAATGGTAAAACTTTTAAAATTCATCCGAAGCGGACATGAGTTGAAAGTTTCTTTTCACAGTTTTCACAGCTATATTGTAAATGTTAAGATTGCTTTTAAGTTTCTTCACGTAGAAATTATATTCGTCAACAATAAAAAAACTTGTAATTATAGTTACATTTAACTTCAATTGTAATGGCCAAACTAACACACCAGCTTTATATTTCAAAAACATATTATTTTCCAGTATTAAACGATGTAAATTAATTTTGCAAATTGGTACTATTATAAGATTGTTTGGCGAATAATTCAATTTTTTGTCTTAAAATTATATAGTGCCTAACATATTGTACGGTTCCTATATCATTTGTTCTTTTTTATTTTACAGTCAATTTCCTCAATAACTAATGTGTACGTGATATATTACAGACATTTGATAAATTAATCATATTTACAGAAACTTAATTAGTGTACTATTAATTATGATTAGGAACGATTGCTTTAATTCATAAATTATTCAAAATATGATCATATATATGATAATATGTGCTACGAGTATTGGAAATTAGTATTACGTTAATTTGTTCCACGTCACTTTATAAAGATAAATCCATTTGTAGAAATCCTCTGTTACGACCGAAAACTCAAACTTGAAAATTAACCTATACCTTATATTTTTATAAGCAGTACATCTTTTTCTCCTACAAATATTGTCTCATTTTAAGATACATACTTTTTTGTATTATAAACAATCTAATAAAAGGGTATACCCATACCTAATGTACTGCTTCGAGTTTAAGATAGAGAAACCTACTCATGAAATTCAAATAGAGGAATAACATATTCACCACGCTGCTATTTTCATTCCTATTACAAAGGTCAACGTAAGTTAACGCGAGAAGATTATTTTAAAACATTTACAATTTATATTACTACAAATACTACACTATAAGGAAGAACTTATTAGCTAATTGTGTGTATATGAATTAATGGCCCATAAATTAAATTCATTCTGTGAAATGTTTATCTTATTTCACACTAAAATAAAAAAAACTGTATTAAATAAATTTGTGAAATATGAATTGAATTGAATATTTGTGGAAAAATATATTCTCAAGTTACCTATAAATCAGATTTGGGATTGATTCTATTGGTAAAATAAATCTTAAAATCACAATATGGGCAAAGTCCAAAGCCTACATTAAATTTGCGTTTGGGTGTGGGTATAAAATAGAACTTTTTGTAATATATTCGCTGTTGGATTTTTTTTAAATAATCGGCATTTACCTTAATATAGTAATATGTACCTACATAATAGTAGACCTGCAAAGGTACATGCTAGGTCATCTATTAGATTAGAAAGTAAATTGAAGGCTTATTCAGTGTGCGCAGAATGTAAGACGAAGCTGGAAGCTGGCGTGGTGCGTAGAAAAATGATCAAGAGAGTCAGTACTATACTGCTTTTCCCAGAACCTTACAAATGAGGTTATGTTCACTTTTAGCAACAGCCAATTAGATGCTCGGAAATAGAAGCCGAAACACATAGCTAAAATAATTTCGTATAGATTTAAAAATTTAAATTTGCATAAGTAATAAATAAAACGAAATTAAGCCTTCTACATTATAATTTGCAATATTAATAATTTATCTAAACCCGTAGTTTTAAGCTACAACTCAAAACATATGTAAAAATGTTTGGAAAATAAATACGTTTTTAAATTTCCCGCGCATAAAAATTTCGCTAGTGTAAAAGTAGGCGGAGCATCGTTTGTAAAAATTTGTAAGGTTCTATGAAAAGCAGTATAGTAGTGCACTGAACATGTTGAATAAGGTGTTTTGTTACTGTTTAAAGAAATGGTTTAATTATTCGAACCGGGAGTATTTATTAATTAATATTTAATAATTCAATTTACAATAATGCATGCGATTTTTACAAGTAAGAGTTTGGTAGAAATAATTAAGAAGAATGCTTAAATGAGCATATTTCCTTTAATGTTCATAATCGTTTATTACTGTATTCTTGTGCGTCATCATTCATTTACACTGATTGAATTGTTCTGCATTTCCGTGTTCACAACATTGTTAATGTAATAGATTGATATAATATAGTCCAAAGTGTGATTGTGATTCTATTTTAGTTTTCTAAATGCTCACTTATTCGAGGAGAAGGAGACTAATACTCACTTTCTTTACTTTCAGATGGTCTGCTTTACCCCAGAATCTGTTCAAATGATAATTCGGATTTTCTTTATATATTTATTGTTTATATTAGTATTATTTCCGGAGTCGTATCGTTACAGAGCTTATTATTTATTGAATCTTATAATATATACGAGTTATTCCATGTTGTAACCTTATAAGGATATAAGGTATCGTACTTAGTAACTGAGTCTATGTTTATGTTTGGAACATTTGGGCCGGAAGGAGACACATAAACATATATGTTAGACCTTCATTGTCGGAAAATTTATTTATAGGCTCGAGTGAATTAAGAAAACTGTTTAGGTATAAAATAAAGCACAAAGCAGAGAAAATAAACTGGCCAGAGGTAGAAAGTGAATGGCCGTAACTGATCGTTCTGTTGGTTGGACAGACACATGCAGAAAGTAATGATGGTGAATGTGTATGTATGTATGTTGAACTGGAGGAAGGATTTATTTGGACTGGATTTAGTGCTTTTACATGAGGGGCGTTTTCCATTCACATCGAGTTCAACATTCAACTAAATCTCAGATAACCAACAGGAGCATTTTCACAAATAAACCGCGAATATAAGCATTTTCTAAATGGTTTTCTTTACGAACAACAAATTTGTCAAAGTGTGAATCCAGATAGATGTAATTATATTTTAATAACAAGTTCCAAAATAATTTCTTAATGAGAAAATGGAGAGGTTTTTAATTAATATTTTTAATATTACCACCGAATATTGCTTTAGAAAACTAGCAAAGGAAAGAGACAATTTCATTTAACTAAGAATAAAGTATTTCTTGGTGTTATTAAGACAACCTTTGATTAATCTATCTTCAACTTAAGTATCATGGGAAGAAATTAAAAGTCAAACAGTTGGTGGAAAAGTGTAATGAAATAGGTAGCACGTTTCACATCGGTTTGCTGAATGTGTTTTCAACTTAATCCAAATAAAAATTTCTACCAAAAAGGAATCTAATTAATATTTGGAGTTAATTAGAAAAAAAATCATAATTTGCAACCTCGTGTATCCTTTGACCGGAAAAGAATCCTTTAGCGTTTAATCTTTCTTATTTTTTATTTGTAGTTCTTCCTTATATACCAACATTCAACTTTTTCGTTTCCCTTTTTTCTAAATAAAGCCAAAGGAGGATAGGTGAAAAAAAGAAATAACAATTTATATTGTTCACTTCCGCAAAAACCATTATAAAAAGTAGGTGCTTTTTAAGAAATCGAAAAAATCACATTTAAATGCAACACATTATAAAAAAACCCTCCCAACAGTTTAACATTTTAAGTGAGAAAGGACGAAAAAAAACTACCTGAATACAAACCCCTCACTTATCAGGATAGCACATAAGAAAACGAAATAACTTTTAAAATCCTTTCTCAGATTGCCAACTTACAGAATTTCATTCAGTCGAATTGAGGACTAGAATATCCTTAGCAGAGAAAAAAACAATCTATATTTCATTTTCAGTGTGGTTTATTGAATCGACAAAAACTAAATTTCACTGGATGAGAAAAACGGCACAAAGTTCGAACGCATGCGTTACATTTTCTCATGTTATATGAGATGAAACTAAAGTAATCAAGAAGGAATATATGTCTCCACTTGCGATGTCATTTTGGCTTCTAATTGATTTTTTTCTGTTAAATACCTACTTTACTCATTTTTCCATGAGTAAAGTATCACCCCGAACATATCGAACAGCGATTTTATTACAAGATGTTTTCTTATTATACTTGTATCAGGGCTTAATAGCACAAACTAATACTTTAATAACTCTAGTAGAATGATCAATATCAATTCAGAATTTAATATATCACAAAAAGCAGGTCGTCCTGGCACTGATGACAATTAATTCGAAATGAGATGACCCTTCCCACTGCAAGAAATTAAGATGAATCGGCAAAATGAAGATATAGTTACAAAAACATGAATTATTGATGCATTGGCGACTGGCATTTAGAAACCAAAAACTTAAGTACTATGACTTCGAGGCGCAATTTGAAAATACATATACCGAATTGAAATTCATTACAAGGGAAGCACAGCAAAGCAGCCAGGATACACAGAGACTATAAAGAGAAATTAATCTTACTCGATCAAACTGCTTACTTATAATTCAAACAGTGCCTTCTTGTGAAGAAAACTAAAAATAATTAACGAGACCTTAGACAGTGAAAAAGATGGCTCGCTTGTTTAATTTTAAATAAGAATTCAATTATTGAATTGATGTTTTCTTTTTATATTCAACACTTGTATCTAATAATGACTGTCTGATGGATGGACCGTTTCATGTTCATTTATCTGTTTTTTTTTCTTGCCAAATAACTACAACAACTATATATAAACCAATATTAGCTACAGGATGCAAATATTGTGCTTGTATCACAATATCCTGGTCTTATGTGTGCATAAACCATCTTGTTAAACAGGTACCTATGTTGCTAGTTTTGCGGTTATTCAACATATTTCCGAAATTGTTATTAACTGCACCAAACTATTACGATCCGCAAATTGACTGAAAATATAATAGTTAGCTCAGTAGAATAAACCAAATACAACCACGAATTAATACAACCTCTGGGTGTTCTCGGATATCATTTGCACACAATTAAGAAATCAAAGTTGTTAAACCGCAATCGAACTGGAGGCCAGCCCCTATGGCTACGTTTGCATGTTTCACAAATATACAATTCTGTCTAACACACACACACAAATCATGTTAATGTTTATATAGCAATCAGTGGAGACTGCTGAGGCAAATTGTTAATGCCAATTGACGTATACTATTATACGTTGACGATGATGTGGTGGTATATGAGAATAATTAATTTTCATATTACTTATTGTTCCAATAATATGACTAATAATGTAAACAGTAGGAGACTGGATTCTGTTAATGATTATCGGGTCGCAAAAAGTAACGATTACGATTTGGAAATTAGTAATTTTATTATAAGTGGTTGGTTTAACGAATTAGAAATTTTAGCTCTATTTGACCTTATCGACCTAAATACCATCCAATGCGAAATAATTTATTTGGTGGAATAAAATGGTATTTAATACAGAACAATGGAACTATAAATTTATAATTATATTAATAATGATGTGAAAAACTAAAAAAACTAGTTGTTAATATAATTTAATGAGTATAGGTACACCATACGGTTATACTAATGCACTGAAATATTTCACTGCATTAACAATTGTTGTTTAAATAGAGCTCATTAATTTAGAAACCTCAAACCTATAGTTATTTTGTTAATTATAGTTGATAAATTTCCTAGAAGCCTCAAACAAATTTACCTATCTGTAGCAGTGAATTAAATTGATTGCCAATTATCGTTAATATAATCTGATGGTGCTTAAAAATAGTGTTTGCCTCGATAAATTTTTGGATTAAGATCTTTTTTTATTTCAATTGTATTTAATTTAGTCTTTTGAAAAACTTTATTCATTACATTGTTGACTTGTTTGTTGTATGTAAGGACCACTCAAAAATTCCTCTTATGGAACATCCAAAATGGAAGTTTGATCATTTGATCAAGTTGACTACAACTAAAAGTACATAATTTGTAACTTAAATAGAATACTTGCTGTCTCTGAAATGTTGCCGACAATATATGCAAATGAGTCCACTTGAAAAGTAAATGCATTATTTATTGATAAAATGAGATCTAAACATTCTTGTAAGGATTACAAATGGAACGTAGGGATGTTTTTCAAGTATAAGGTATTTGGTAAGTATTTGTGTGCATGTGTTGTTCATAGAAGAAAAACGCGAAAAGAAATAAAGAAAGATGGGAGTTTTGGAAGAGATAGATTAAATTGTCTACGTCACTGAGCAGGGATATAATAAATCAAGAGACAAATCCTAGTTGTGCTGTGTTATGCATTCCCCTCATTCGCACTATTTTTAACCGCAAACTTACACATTTATCATTATTGTTATATGTTTAAGTTAAAAGCTCACGTACCATGGTCTATCCTTCTGGGTATATTACATATTGTACAATTATTTGGAAGTCCATAAAGCCATCTCTACATTTTGTGTTTAGAATTTTATGCCGGGAAAACAATGAAAAATACATTCGACTCTTGCTTGCATTAACTTTTATTAAAAATGACTTACATTACAGAAGCAATATTTTCGTCCAGTGCCATCATGGTTTTACTTATGCACTTTTTCTCTTTTAACTGTACACATAAATTGTTCACATGTTCACATTATATTTAACAAAGCTGGAACTACATATTAAACTCGATATTAAACAACTCTTGTGGTCCATCATAAACTTCCCATTAAAAATCCTGGAAGATAACCATCACCATTCAGCATTCGTAATAAAACCCAAGAAATTTGATAAAATCGTATAAAATATTTAAGAAATTACACAACAATTATACTAGAAAACTGTGCACTGTCTGACTGCAATATAAGTTTATAGAGGTTGTGGAGTGCTGTATTATTTATAATGGCATTGCTCTCTGTTCTACCTTTAATTGTGCTCGTTTATTGTTTTAACAACAGTTGTTTTGAGCATACCCTGTTAATAATGTAATCATGTGTTTAGAGCCCTTCCATAATTATCAGGGTTGCAATTTTGGGTAGGATGTATATATGTATGTATATACCTAACATTGTTACAAGCAAAGCGCCCGTATAGCAAAATTCCTTTTAAAGTTTTTATATTGTGGAAAATTAAGAAATTTTGGGCCTCTGTTTTATAGGTAATATTGCACCAAATGTGTTATGAATATTTTAGTTTAATTTCGGACATTATCATAACATCGTATACGTCTCACACACAGACACATTGCTTTTTTAAGTACATATATCTCTAGAGATGGAAGCGTTTGTAAAAGGTTCTAATGCCTTGATATGAATTAGAAAACAGTTGAGTTCCAACACAAGCCCCGTTGAATATCATTTAAATAAATAAAATCACTTAACTAGAGCTAATTTATTTAACTTGCTCACTGAATACAGTATTCTGGACGAGTTTGAATGAAAATGAAAATATTTGATTCCTTGCCACACTTGGGTGCCTTACGGAGCACATTTACTCTTGACACACATTGCGTGTAAAATACTATCATCTTATTTGTGAATTCATATAAGTCATGAAGTACCAGTTTCACCACTTAAGTTTTGAATACAATATACGACCTAGATGTCTAAAAATCTTTATTTGCCCCTCCGTTGGAGTGCACTTAGCAACAAGAAAGTGTCTGTGTTATATACGCTTACATAGTTTACGTAGGTATATAATAACTATCTACAACGTACTCTACGTATAAACAAATATCCAAGAGAGTACAAAGACATTTCGCACAGCAATTCGCCCTCAGAAATGTTATGATAGTATGCAGTTGGAATGTATCCGTTAATGCGAAATGTGTAATTTACTTACTCCCAACATATATAAGCAATCATAAGATACACAAGCTATATTAAATTAAATGTCTTGACAAAGAGCAGCATCCTGCATCCCAAGGAAATGGAAGATTATGCAGGTACACACTTGAGACTATGACGGTGACTCCCAACCTCCTATCAGGTAATTAAACATAATTGGAAGTAGAGAAAAAAATATTCCAGAAAGCAGAAGTTCAAGACATTACTTCTTGATTCTTGAACAAAATCAGGAAAGGCCTTTAGTAAATAGTTGATTTTATATGTAGGTCGAAGATGATTTATGTGATTTACTGCTGAAATGTTTGCGACATTCGAATTTATTGAAGACAAAACTTCTGATATCGTTTTAAGAGTCTCAAGATTTGTTGCCGTCAGAACATGTTTTCGTCTATAAGAAAAATAGTCTTCAGCCAATTCGAAATCCTTTCCTTTTATGCCATTAGTAAATATATATAGGACATGATAGGTATAGTTTATTAAATTATATGTAGATTTTTCTTTTGGTAGGTTTAGGTAGGTATTTACATTTGGTGAAAGTAATCCGAATAAAAGTCTAATCCACATATGCATCTACACATATTCCATAAATAATATTATGCTTTATAGGATGAAAGATAAAACACCCCACAACCCCTTATCCATGTATCATTTTTTTGGCATAAAATTTTCGTATATTGATACCCTTCTAGGCAACCTTAAATATAACATATATACACATATTACCGACAGAACCCATTCTTGCCCAACATAATAGTATTACACTTTAGAAAGGATAGAGGAGTGGATCCAAACGTCAGCGTCTGAAAATGTTTTTTATGCTGTCTTTGCTGAGGCTGATAGGTTCAAACATAACATACCATCGTATATACGTACACAAACGCACTGTTTTTAAGTTGGCATCAGCCTAATAAATGTATATTTAATAAGGGGATCACTTTAGTTGGGACATGTATGGGTTTCCTAGGAAACTGACCGACGGTGCGAAACACTGCTAGAGGATACTACTATTACTCGGGTTCCATTAACTGAAGCCATTAGTGCACTAGACCGGCAAAGTTTTACACACTCCACAAATACTACTACCTTCTTGATCTCATTTACGGTTTCACGTTGTCTATCTACCAAATAAACATTACAAATCGTCGTCATAAATATATTCTCCAAATTGAAAATTAACTACATTCTAACACTTTTTTAATGCTCTATTCTCGTTTAAGAGGGTATAAACGAACGAATTGATTAGATGAACTTGTGTAAAAGACCATAAAACGTGAAGTATACAAATAGTTACAGCTATTATTTTTTTTTTGAAACAGCGGGTTAAATGTCAAAGATGTTCTATTATATTAAATTAGTTTCAAATAAAGGATAACAGGATAACACTCTGATTTTAAAACTCCCCTGATACGTAATAAATCTTTCGCTTCATCAGATATGATTGCTGTGTATCTAAATTTCTCGGAGAGTTGCCAATTCTAATTACTTAGAGTTTTCCAAAACTTTCTATACGCAAAGTTAAACTGTATAAAGCTGCTTGTTGCATATATTAAGCAAATACAGACAGTATAACAAACACAAGTGTAACAGGGCGGATATTGCCGTACCAATTCTTAAAGAAATAAAATATTAACGCGCATTCCTAAATACCGGATAAAGTTGGAAAATCGTTATAAGGCGCGCTTAAATCTCAAGTGCACTTTTATAAATAACGTCTAATGAGATATGTACACATTACATAGAAAGAAAAGTTGGCAAAGTAAAAAGTTGCTATGCTTTTTGGCCGCAGATATACCAGGAATCCATTAAAATATGATACACCCTGTTATATGATACATTTTTATTATCATACATCTTTTACCACACATAAAATGGGCCTCTTATCAGGCGACAAACTTTAATTGGTTTCTTATTTATTGTCGTTTTTATTTAAAAGTGATAACGATAAAATGTACCTACACAGCAGAGTGCTAGAAGAGCATCAGAGGACACTCCTGTGCTGCTTAATACAATATAAATTCATCCACTTGAAAATTTAACCATTGCGCTTTACAATTTCTCTACAATAATCTTACGTACAATTTCCTCTTTCTTAGAAGTTAATGTTCCTTTATAATTGCATAGTGGAAAAGTTGTTGTTGCTACTGTGTATAAGAACATTTTCGTTTTTGTTGTTGTTGTCGTGTAGTTGAAAAGATTTCGTCGTAACAACTTATTCAAATTAATTCCAAACAACATTTTTGGCAGTCTCCCTGCTATGAACTCCTCAAAAGAGGGTCGAATTCGGAGTTTAGGAAAAAAGAAAACAGGCGGCGGCTATATGATGGCAGCATTCTAGTAACGTTTTGCTCTCTCATCTTACAGTGAACTTTATTACAATACCAAAAGGGGAACAAGATAAAAGAATAATGCTTGGGATATAAGTGGGAGGCAAGCTGGGAGAATTTGTAACGAAATGATGTATGGACCAATAGCTCATGTTTTTATGGCAGGCCAAGTGGAGTGCCATACAGAGACAATGGTGTTGTGTTAACGAAAGCCCGCTCAAGGGTCAGCGGAATATACATATTTTTTACAAATTTAGGTCAAAATCCTTCCCATCTATTTGTGTTAGGGAATTTTAACGTCGTAAAGTTACATAAGAGCACAATAGAACTAATTATATTCAGGTTATTTTTGAAGGTTGCTCATTTTAAAAAACCATTTTGCTGTTGAAAATTTTGTAAACGAAGCCAATTTGGTATCGCAGATAAAGTCTAATAAATTAGAAGCAATTTGTTACAACTTGTTAAATTTATTAAAGGTTCTATAAATTTATAATAAGAGCTGACTATGACAGCTAATGTATTACCCTCAACTTTTCCGTTTTTCTGCTGTATGTATACACACACAGAGACAGAGTGGTCGCTTTGACTGTTATAATATTACACAATAGCGAACTAGATCATGTTTTTACGACAACACTGTGTAAGTAGTTTCAGGGGGTGGAAATGCTTGTATACTTTAACTGTGTCTAAAACATTAGCACTTTTCGCGGTTTTCAGATAAAAGCATCACAAATTAATGTTCCTTGTGCTCGTTCTTTGTCATACTTTATTTCACTTCCGACAAGTAAATTCTCGAAAATCATTAATGCTATTGGTCCAACTTGCATAAAACAAAGTACGCATTTTATGGGCATACTCAAAAAGTTGCTAACATGTTAATTGAATGTTTGACCGTTTTCACTGCTAAGTTTACGATTGCATATAAAATATCTGGCAAGTCGTTAAGGTAGTGCCAAGTGTAGAATTGCACGCCTATGACCGATACCTGTGTGCCGTTTTTAGTAACTTTTCGAGAGTTAATTGCTTCGGAGCACGGCTGAAAGTCATTAGTAGTGTCATAGATAAAGTTGGAATGAATATCGGACAATAAACTATGTGGAGTTTGAGCGGAAATGTGCTTTAATAAATCAATATAGTTAAAGGTAATTACACCTCCAACCGGTCTTGTTATACCTACACCTTTGGTAGTTATGAGACAATGCAGCCAAAGGACAACACCATTGTGGAAAGCTTAAAGGGTGGACACTTCAAGATAAACACAATTCCCTAAACTCAATTATTTCTGTTTAGCTTTTACAGAAGCTATAGTATGGTTTATAAGTGGGAATTATTTTGTGAAAAACATGCCAGCTTTCATGGTAGTGCTGCTATTCATTATTTGGAAATAGTTGTAGATAGACGCAAAAACTAGTTTTACGCTTTGATGGAATTTGCCTTAATTATTACCTGTGCCCAAACTACAAACTGATGAATGATGAATACGAAATAGCTACTGGGGAAATATATAATGAAATACTTCTTTTGATATGCCGCCAATGTGCATTTTTGCTTCGATGTGGTAGGCAATTGCAATTTCTGTACTGTAATGACGAAATTATTTTTATCATAACTTTTCAATTGATTTTTTGAGTGAAATATTATTCTATAGATTGTGTGTATATGTTAAAGGCTCGGTTAAAAGTCACCGCCAGAAACTTATTGTCCATAAATATTGCGAATTGGTACTTTTTTATATTAGTTACGTGCAATGAAACTACATGCGAGTATATTTCTCAACACACTACTCCACCCATGTATAACATTTTAAATCAAAATGTAATCTAGACATGTAGCATTTTCCACAATTTGATTGGAGTCCGCAATAACACAAAAGATAAATCATTGGAAATGAATATATCGAGCCGGTACAGAGTAAAAACAATACCATTCAATGCATATCTCAGTAAAAAATTTAAAAACATGGTTATTAAACTTCACTTAGTAGCAGCGTATAGTAGCAGGGAAATTGGTTACACAATCAAATGTCATACATATACATTTGCTAACAAACAACCATCCATAAAATATTTGCAAACTGTTGTAAAATAAAGTTTTCCATTAGATGAAGAATTAATTGAAACTGAAATCAATGTTACATTGTGTGTTTCACAATTTTCATCGAAATTAAATAAGTTGGATTAATATATTTGTAATATATGTATGATAAAATGTAGGTACAACGGTACGAGTTTAGGTACTCGTACATATATTTTTGTCTCCTTTAATATTCGACAAACATTATATATACATTTTGTAATTAAATATTTGTTGTTCAATTGTACAAATTCACAATGCTTATTAGAATGTGATTAATAATGATAATTCTAATTAATTTCACTCTAATATAAAAAAACTGCGGATAAGTGGGATCCACTTCTGGGATCCACTTCTGGATCCAAACTGGGATATCGCAGGGCTTAGCTAGTGTAGTTGAAATATCCGAACTACGATCGCAACACAGGGAAATTGACGCTATTGGTCAATTTGCTGTAGCAGAATGCATTTGCTGTTGCTGAGACAGTACGAAGCTCTGTGAATGGGGTTTAAATATACCGTAACATTTAAAGTTATAAAAAATTTTTATAAGTTTACGTTTTCATAGAAATTTGTGTTTCTAAAAGTTCCAATTTCTATAAAGGCTATTATACATATATGTATATAAAATTGTTCTCATTTTCATATGTATATACATATAATTTAATAAAAGAATTTTTTTGTTTTACAATATTTTTTTAAATTAATAATATCCGGAACGGGGCCTCATATATCTCTATGGTTGCAACTATGTCAGTAATGTTCAAGTCAGACAGTTTAAACAATTTTGCGTAAATGAATTATTCTTTTTTAATGAACGTTTGGGTATTACACACATTGCAGTGTTCGCAGTTGATGACTACCTATATGCTATATATGGAGTGCAAATCGACCCTCGTTGTCCAGAGTGGTCTTTACTCTGGGTATTTACTTCAGGGCAGTGCACGCTTTAAAATTTCCCTGTCTCTCTTTGAAATGTACGGACAATTCAATTTATTAATTGTTCACAAAGTACCTAGTATTCTATGCCATCTGTTACACTGGTCCGTTTAATTACAGGAGGGCAATGGCAATATGTGTTGGTACCTATACAATTCGCTTGCATTAATCATTTATTTATGAAAAAATTTAATCAAACTGCCCGACGACCTAAAGAAAATATCATTTTTCTATCGGAGGGATCCTAATGATGTGCTCAGACAATATGAAATAAAGCTGAATTGGCAATTGAAAAATGGAAGACATTTATTGGACGCTCCCTCGGGACGATGAATAATACGAAAAGGAGTAACTAAAAGACGAGTTTTATGAAAGTTTAACATGCATTTCAACTTGACAATTCAGTCAACGGCGAGAAAAGTATATGGAAAAGTAGCCTTCAGCTGAAAAGGTTTGAATTTATATGGAAATTCAAAATCAATCGGGTGACCAGTCGCCATTTCACTTCCGTTCTGACGTTTGCCTAACTTCCGACTAGAGAGAAATCCAATTCACTAGAAGCTGGACTCGAATATATTTACTATGGTCACCAATTTTGTCCTATAATTTTGTATAACGTCAAATGTCACATGGAAAATAGAAATAAAATTCTCAATGTATTACATACATACTCTCGTATAGTCTCTTGAATATTGATTTACTTCGTATGATGCTTTGCATCAAAGGTAAATGGTACACTGAATTGAATAATCATAATCTGTTTAAATAAACATTTCATTATTAGTATTGTTAATAGTTTAATTTAAAGAACATTATGGAATGATCATAAATTCAATTTACCTGCTTGTCAGAAATTTTCATGTTTGTTTAAAATATTATCATAATGGATGGTTATTAATAATTTCTATTACTTTGATTATTAATTCTAATTAGTTTTATTAATTGTTGCCAATTTTAATCAAAATGTGTGCAATTTGCCATCATAAATGAACTGATTAAATATTATTGGTACGTATAAATAAATATAAGAGAATTTAATTATACATTATATAAAAATAATTGGGAGCATTTGGGAATTAAAATGATATCAAGAGCTTTTCAAAAAATTCACAAGGGTAATTGAAAAATTAGTTTTACTTCAACATCGGCTACAATCTACTTATTAAAACTACCGCAAAAATAATTAAACTGACAACATTGGGGCAAGGTATTAAAAATTCACTTGTTCTGCCCTTGAGCTGTAGTCATTAATTTTGAGTAATTTAAGAGTATCACGTAATTAAACACTGTTCTCGTTTGGGTGACACACAGAAAAGTGCTATGAAGAGAAAATGTGTGTAACCATTATATGTAGTTAAAACGGCCCTTTTATACCTATATTTCAGTCTTTCTTTTCTAATGCTATCCCAAAAAATCTGCTTGCTTTTTACCTATTCAAAGGGGCCTCTTTCAATTCAAACGTTTGGACCTCGCTTTGGACGTAAAAAAAATAATTCATTGTTACTTTACTTATATTTGGGGGGTGTGGCTTCTAACATTTCTGTTCGTATCCCTTTTCAACAGATTTTATTTTTTATTATAACCTTTTTCCATAGTGGTAATATAAATTATATGGGTTTTAGGAAGAGTGTATACTCGACGAAATCGAAACCTTTTTTTTCTATTTCTGTTTTCTCTTACTTTTGTTTGTATAAGACGGTAAATAAGATTAAGTTCCCCTTGATGCGATTTTATTTAACAAATGGGATGAAAAAGCCAGTGTATCTTACCAATATCCATTTACTTATATGATTAATGAATCCAAACACGTTCAAAGTTGTTCTGAAAAATCATATCACATAAAAATTTTCAGTAGGAAATATGCAATCTTTCTGCATGCGAATGTTAATTTAAAACAATTTTAAGTTTCAAATATGAACCCTCAAACAAAATGCAGATATGATCTTGTTACCTATTATTTTATAAGAGTACGGTTTTAATGCAGCTTTAGTAAAATTTAACCACGTTTGCATGGGCTATCATTGTGAAAATTTGCTATTAACCCTCTATTGCAATGTGTAATCCAAATTCAAAAGCATACAAATTTAATTTATTAAGAGACCCGAACCGAAAATATCATACATCTAAAACGTAAAATTGTTTTGTAGGTCGGTTATAGAGCAAATATAATTTAAATGTTATTATACAGTATTTGTATAGAGACATAGAAACAAACGTCCCATGTAATTGATAATCCGACAATAAAGAAGAAAAATAGTGTCAAAGAGATAGAGAATATAAAGTGTTAGTAGCCCACGTACCTACATCTGTATAAACCGCAAAACTAGAAGAGATTGTTCCGGATGCTTAAATTCAACTGCCTCCGCAGTTTTGTTTGTCCCTTTTGCCCCCTAGTATACACAAGCAATTTCAGACCACCACCCCCAGTTCCTTAGAATGTGATATATAAACATACATGCTTGGACCCATATTGCTCATGCGAATTTATTACGTATATTTGAAGTTTTCTAGGGTATTCCGTCAAGAATAAAACCAATAAAAGTTACAGATTCTTTTTTTATTGTTTTTATTTTGTCGTACGCCATAAAAAGATTTTCCACAAACAAATATTGAAATATTAGATCTTTTCATTCTGTATACAAAAAAAAGATATTTGCTTTATTAAATTTCACTTGTGTCATTTTTGGATGCAATAACTGTAATAAATGTTCTCCTATTTTGCATTTATAATTGCTTGCCTCTTTAAACACATTAAAAATCTATTTAAAAACGCTTTGAATGAAAGTTCTGTTTCTCTCATCTGAAACTTCTGTAAAACTCTAGTTTTAGCGTTAAGCTCTTTAGTGCGGTAATTGAACGACTTTGTTTTAAAATAGTTTCATTTATCGTATATACCTATATATGGTTTCGGAATCATTGAAGAGTAGTTGGACAAATTTACAAATAATTCACAAACACATTTGCCCCATTTACAAGGCGGTTATGTTAATGTGGACAAAAAGCATGTACGACAAGACAGGGGCATTTCCCAGACATATGGTAGCGACACTTAACCGCACAATTTATTAGAAGCGTGTGCTTTTAGAATATCTGTTGAAAAAGTTTACTTTGGCAATTTGCATACATAGTACCGGTTCTTTGCCATTGCCATTTGAAGTAACGTCGTCCACCTATTTGATATATATGTCAGCATTTGATTGGGCCTAACACGCTTGGCTTAGGCTCACAAAATACATCGAGCAATATATTTCGAATCCGTACAATATTGCTTCCTGGTTCACTATCCCTAGTGAACTGTGTGCGTGAAAATTTATTTGCCTTAGTTTGTCGCCCTTCTTTAAGAATAAACAGGTTCAATCAAATGATCGCAAATAAAAAAATCCATGCCCATAAAGTAACCTCCTGCAGATAAAATCGTTACGGATCTTTAATGGTGCCATTCTTTGTTACAGTATCCAGTGAGGCTCGTCATCCTGTGATAGTATACATCCATGGGGAATCCTTTGAGTGGAACTCTGGGAACCCTTACGATGGAAGTGTGTTAGCATCATACGCAGAACTAGTGGTAGTCACACTTAATTATAGATTAGGTATTTTAGGTAAGAGAATCAATTTGACTGCATTTGGTTTTTATTTTTGTTTTCTTGAAAAGTTGCACTCTGTGAAAATGGTTGGTATTTCACAGGTTTTCTAAATGCAAATCCAGCGCCACACTTGAAGGCACGTGTAGCAAACTACGGGTTAATGGACCAAATAGCTGCACTGCATTGGATTCAACAGAATATCGCACTATTCGGAGGCGACCCAGAAAATGTTACGTTGGCCGGTCACGGTTCTGGAGCTGCTTGCATAAATTTCTTAATGATTTCTCCCACGGTGATGCCCGGTTTGTTCCATCGTACAATTCTATTGTCGGGCTCAGCATTATCTTCCTGGGCATTAGTCGAAGATCCGGTAAATTACGCTGTAAAATTAGCAAAAGAAGTGAATTGCACAATCCCTGAGGACGTCGGCAAAGACCATGAAGCGATAGTTGACTGTTTACGTGAAGTGCCATTAGAAGATTTATTGCAAGCCGATGTTACACCACCTGCATATCTGAGTGCATTCGGACCGAGCGTTGACGGTGTAGTGATAAAAACGGATTTTGCTAAAGAATTAGTGACTTATTTCAAGCCATCCGATTTGCAGAGTTTCGTCGGTCCGGTTAATGCCAACTTGAAGCGTAGTGAGGCAACATTAACACCTCGCGGTAGTAATCCGTATGACTTGTTGTTTGGTGTAGTGACTAGTGAGGCGTTGTGGAGATTTTCCTCTAATGACATACAGGCGGGATTCGAGGGAGAAAGACGTGATAAAATTATACGAACTTATGTACGGAACGCCTATACATACCATTTAAGTGAAATCTTTTTTACGGTAGTTAATGAATATACAGACTGGGAACGTACTGTACAACACCCAATTAATACACGAGATGCTGCGGTCGCTGCATTAAGTGATGCACAATTTGTTGCACCCTTAGTTCAGACCGGTGATTTATTGAGTGCGAAACCACCGCAGCCGGGTCAAGAGCCCACAGGACCAAAGACATTTTTCTACGTATTCGACTATCAAACGAAAGAGGGAGACTACCCGCAGGTAAAGACAAATTCGGTAATGATCTTTTTCAAAAATTTTGATTAGTTTATAAAAATACATGAATTTTCTTAACCACAGTTCCTTTTAATGTTGAGATTCAGACTTTTAAATTAAATTTATCTCGCGAAATTAAATTAAATTACATTCGTACAGTTGGTGGTGTTTTATTTCATAACTTCACCATGCTAGATTTATGAGTATTGCATTCTATTGTGGAACTTTAACAAGGGATCGGTTAATAGAAGGGCACTCTCGACAGTGCAATAAAATAATACTATCCCACACAATTTATATAATATGCACGAAATTCTTCTCAACATAGGAATGTTGTTATGAATTCATGCAGTGTTGATGTTTCATCCCACAGTTTGTGTGCAAAAGTAATGAAATATAAATGAACAAAGTCGAAATAAAAGAAGATTTAATCTTATCTAAACGTTGTTTATGAGCAGAAACTATTTATTTTCTATATTATGAATATAAAAATAATTTTTCTCTCAATCCTACACAATAATGGGCCTGTGTAATGGAAAAATTAGTTCCATATCAGGTTTTAAAGAATTACATACTTTTCAAAATACGCATATGAAACGTACATATAAAAAATACAAATGTAACCCGAGCAATACTAAAATTGAAAAATTCATTTTCTGTAATTTGACTAAAAGTGTCACGACAGAGTGTTATAGCATCACATTTCAGCACTTGTTTTTATACATAAAACTGTAGACTTTCTAAAATTACTTTACCTTATGGGTGTACTCTATGAAAAAAACATGCAACTCCCATAATGAAAGTGTTACTTTGAATATGTTAGTACAAATTGATAAAACACAGATAAAGACTGCAATCGCCTTACTATCTACATTTCCTGTCCAGCTAATGTGGTGCATCAGCATTGTGTTGTGCATTCGGGCTAAAGTATATTAGTTCTATGGCCATATTGGTTGCACATATGTTCCCAAGACGTGATAACACCACAAATTCCATAGTCAGCAATCTAATAGACCGAAGGCATGTTAGTTTATATAGAAATATACTTACGTGTACCATTTAGCATTCTTGTCATAAACATTCCCAATAAACGTTATTGAGGAGACGAACATTTTATGGGAACACAATTTTATAGACCGATTGGACTGCATACCAAAGAGTTTTCACAAATCAACTGTCCGATAATTAAATAGGGACATTTTTCATCATTCAAAGAACGGTTGTATAAATGAGGAAATCGATTTTATTTGATTCAATAAACTAACAATAATAGTGAAAAGTTCCAAATGCAAATACGAAAAGTTTGATGGCAGCATAAAAGGATCCAAGGAAAATCTTTCAACAAACTATTGAAAAATATATGTCGTAAAATACAATAATACCCATATGTCATAAAACAAAAACCACAAAGTTTTAATTGAGCTTTTAGGCAAGATGTCGCCAACAGACCACCATGTACATCAAATTCTTATAAACCTATGTGCCAAAAGAAAACTTACAAATGTTTTCTCTATATAATAATTTCGAAATCCAATGTCTCCCTTATTGTTTTTCCTTCGGTCGTGTTTGGACTTAAGGTTGTTTGAGTTTGAAGCTTTGTGGAAGAACAATATTAAAATTTGTGGAAGGCCTTTTCGTTAATATACGTGAATATCAAAGAGATTTAACTATATATTCTATATCATATGCCTAAACATTATTTCCGAGCAAAAACGAGCTTGAAACAAAAATTGTGCTTATAAACAACAAGCGAAAATAATAAATCTATTTTCATATTGACTTTATTCAGTAATATTATTTATGTGGAAAAAAACCTGCTAGTAAAACGTTTTTCATCTTATTGAATTTTCATTTATCACTGAAATATTTTCTCATTAATCTTCAAAAACGGTTGTCGCGACATTTTCTCATATTTATTATATTCCGAATGTTTATTTTCAGCGTATGGGAACCGTCCATGGCGAAGAACTGCCATACATATTTGGTGCTCCACTTGTAGACGGCTTCAATCATTTCCTAAAAAACTACACGAAATCTGAATTAGCATTGGCAGAAGCTGTTATAATTTACATAGCAAATTTCGCCAGAACTGGGTAAGTTAAACTCCTGCTAATGAAATAAACCATGCTTATATGGAAATCGAATAATTCATTATGCATATGGATTGTGTTGTGCGAGGTGTTGTGTGAAAATTGCCAGTGTTTGCACAGGAATGGAATTAGTTTCCCGTTGTGCGTTCTTTCAAGAAAATCTCAGCTAGGTATTCCTTATATCTGCCTTCTCTCCGCTCCTTATGTGATAAAAAATCTTTTTATAAATCACACTCTTTGATCTGCTTAAAGGTCTTAATTATGCATCATAATTTGGTGATGGGCAAATTTTTATCAAACGAAATACATGTAATTAGGTAAAAGGACGGAATGAAAAGTCGACATTTGATTTTCACATGTGCAGTCGCATATGTTGTCAACCATGTGCATATACGTTTATTATGTTTGGGTATGTGGTTAGTTGCATGACAGCATTGGGGACTAATGCACATAAACTGACACAAATTAGCATAAAGAAAATTTATTCAGATTTGTATGAATGTGAATTCCGTGAAGCGGGGACTTGAACAATACAAACGTGAATTGGAACTGGTGCCAACTTTAGCGTATAGCCACACCCTTTATGACATTTTCTAGATTTTCCTTCCGTTGCAACATCAATTTGTCGCCTACCAAGAAACAAACAGAAACTTTTCAGAAAACATTCTATACTCTCTATCTTAGACTTTTCAAGTGCCTATCTTGTTCAGTTAAACAAAACTATATTTTTGTTGCCCTTTCTCTGTGCGTCTGTTTTTCCAAATTACACCCCTTAGATCATAAAACTTGTAAATCTTGTGAAGAAAGTTTGCACGTAGCAGTTTTATTAATATATCTTAGTTAGTAATAAAAGTCATTGATTTATATCCCAGAATTTGCCCAAAAATAATAATGAAGTAAGTTAGACCACACAGGAATACAAAACTGGCGATTCAAACAGTCCAGAAAGGTAGACAAAAGAGAACCTTTCTCATTTACCTCATCATTCAGATGTTACCTCTGCATACTAAAATCCTACTAGGTTAGTACATTCTCTGGTAGCCGGTGAAATCTCACCCAATTAAACTTGCCCTGCTGAATAATTAATAGAATAAAGAAGTCACCTTAGGAGTGTGTGTACGTTTCGAAGATATACGAAGTAAATTCGAAGCTGTACGTTATGCCGGATGGATAGTCGATGATGATGAGAAGAGATAGGAAATTTAATTAATATCAAATTACAGATGAACCGAGATCACAAAGTCACTCACTCCTAATTAATTAACTAGTGGGATGCGATAATTGGAGTCAGGTTATAGTCTAGTGCTATACATATATGCGATTCAACGTTACTCTCATTTATTTATATTTATTCAAAACTCCCATTTCCACCTCAATGCGACATGGTGTCTTGAATAACACTCCTAAGTTTTGTATATAATATTTTTATCTGAAACGGAGAAAAATGCTCCATTAGCATATTAAACTTATGCAAATATTAAAAAACCCACAATTAAAGCAAACGATTTTGTTTAACTTTGCTAGGTAGATACTTCATTTAAAATTAATCGTCTCTTCAAAACCTGAAATATGACTTCATAATTCACTTAGCGCTTGTTAAAAGGAGCCCACCTTGAAGTATAGTTTGATATGAATTTTCCATGTTTTTTCTTTATTTGAAGAAACATTTTACCGTCAATTTAAATTTTGCCAATGAAATTAAATTCACCAGGTAGATAATAGGAGTGATCGTAAATTCATTCATTTGTCTATCTAGTGAACCAGTCCATATTTAAATATTGTAAACGTTAAACACAGCTTTTATTTTCCCATATATGACTCGAATTAGATTTTATATATTGATGTATTGTCAATTAAATACGGTTTTTAGATTTATCGGGTGTGAACAAAACGATATGTTAAAAAATTCTCTTTTACAATCCAATTTAGTCTGGTAACTCCATCAAACGAAATATATTCATTTTATGTGAATCATAACATGAAAGTATTGAAAACTGAAATTATGAACACATTTACCACGCACCCATAAACATAAAATTTGCAATAAAAGCGTATTCGTGTGTATATAACTCCTCTTAAACATTACGATAAAATAATTTATAAGTGGAAAATAGAAAGACAAAAGCAGAGAGGCATTTTAAACTATACGAGTAGGTACAAATTGTTTAATTCGAAATTCAGTTTATATAACTGTACCTACAATTCATTTTGTTTATTTACAAGATTACCAGCGTCATCGTTAAGAGGGTTCGTTTCGACTCATAAAATGATACAACATGGAGACAATTTCAAGTATAACTTCCACAATTGACCTCTTCATATATGAGGTCAACACTGTTAAGGTGTCTATGTCAGAGAACAATATGTGCAATACTCTTACCATAAGTGGATTGCACTCCAGAGTTTATTCTATTTTAGCTAAACCAAAATTTCTCGTGTAATGTAGTAATTTTTCGGTTAAAATTGACTATGAATAATTGAGCCAAAGTCCCTCACCTAAAAGCTTGAAATTTTGATTTAATTGTAACTATCTTACACATAAGATAAAATGATTTCAAAATGAGTATCATTTGTATAATAATATAACGGAAACGCATTTATTTAACACATCAGAGAGCAATCCATTTAAGCACATTTGAACTTTGTTGAAAGCATTTAACAAGAATATAAGTTTTCTTTAGTGCAGATCGAGGTGCAGATTTAAGATAAACGTCTTATCTTACTGCACCCACTAAAAGAGTTAATTCTAAATTTCGTATATCAACTCAAAATGTAATATTCAGGGAAATGAAATGATTTGAAGCGTGAAAGAAACATTGTTAACGCACATGTAATTATAATTGAAATGGGTGCTTTAAAAGATCGTTTCATAATTTTTGAACGTCAAAACTGAAATTAACATAAAGATAAAATTTAAAGGTCTACAAGATTTAGGAGTCATTTAGTTCTGAAACATTTCAACTTTTATGTCGTTGCCCGTTGCCGATTTCTCTGGATCATTGTTGACCTTTTCCAGTCGTGATTCATGATTTAAAACTTCTTATTAATTGTTGGTTTACAATTTGCTTTATGAAGACATTAAATATAAGCCGCATATAGTACACATTTTCAGGCGAACTTATTTACGCAGTTAAGATAATCTATTTTCAGTTGTTTGCATATTCCACGATGGAACGGTTTCGTATGTTTACAAACATATACGACGTATGTTTATGTTTGCTTTTGGCTATATGTGTTATATACATATATAGCGTTTCCTTTCAGATGCCTTCATATTGATAGAAAATTTATCCGTACCGAAAACAAATACATAAGAGCCAGAGAGCACGTTTTACGTATAAAATTGAATTGCATATTATGCGGTTAGAAAATAGTACACAATAACACTATAATATAAATTTGTTATACATGTATGTGATGTGGTTGATGTATAAGAATGTACTCGTATGTCCATAGGGGGAGAACAAGAAATCACAACAAGAATTATTGTGAAAGTACCACTAAGTAGGTACATTTAATTTAAGTGGTGATTGGGGTGAGATGCACTTGGTATAGCGGTGCCTATAATAGTTGAATCCATCGAAGCAATAAAATGAATATCGTTTCCAATATAATAAGTCTCCGTATACGTAATGCGCTTTGCACAGGTGATGGATTCGAAAAAAGACACGATTTCCTGATCTTTTGATGAAAATGGTGCAGGACTAATCTAAATGATGAATGAATAAAGCTGGCTTAAAAACCATGAGACATCCATTAAAATAATTGGTTTAGTGATGGCGTTTTTTATCATGAAAAACACCCACATTTTAAACAAAAATAAAACTATAGGTATCTTTAAAATCCTGTTTAAACAGCATAATGTTAGCAATATCTGTAGCAGCATTTCTGTCGTTAATGTATTATTTTCAATGTTTAATGTTTTTTAATTTCGTACCGACCGTTTTATATTGCCTGGCGATTATAGGTTAAACCGAAATTAAAGTCAACATGAACGCAAATAAAATGACCTACATGATTACATTCAAAAACGAGGGAGAAGAAATATTAAATGAAAAATACTCTGGAATTTAAAGGGTTTACGGAATATTTCAGGAAATTTACATTAAACGGGATATAGATGTTATATTAAAATACTTCTATAACAATATGAAT
The DNA here is from genome assembly GCA_963930825.1 of Silvanus unidentatus. NCBI lineage: Eukaryota > Metazoa > Arthropoda > Insecta > Coleoptera > Silvanidae > Silvanus > Silvanus unidentatus. Next base: position 6,354,172 of record OZ005758.1, read on the forward strand.
CAATTAATTTCCAGTAATTTGGAATGTCGCTGAGAGTTTTAATTAAATAAATGCGAAAAAACCGTTACAAAATAAATTGAAAGTCTCAATTTCCTAATAGACAGCTATTATGGTCAGCACTATCCCACATTTTGATAAGACCTTTTGTGTGCTGTTTTTCTGACTGTATTCGCATAAGGTGGGTTGTTAAATGAGCCGTGATGGCAGAAGCGCTTTTCTTATTTTCTCGCACTTTTCTCGAAATAGGGAGGCGTTATGACGGATATAAATAGGATATGTGATTATTGTGCTCCAAGTTTATTTCCTCCGTTGCAACACTGGCAAATTGTATTTTTCTCTCTGCCTTCTTTCGGGGACTGTTTGTTATAAATCTTAAGTATCATTTTTATTTTTCAGCAACCCCAATGAGCATCATAAGCAAGAACCAGTTCTAGCCGCCTCTAGAGAACGCAATAGATTCAGATCTATTGTGTGGGATGAATACGATTCGGTACATCAGAAGTATTTGGAAATTGGTAAGTTTTTATTTAACATCCAACTGCCTAACGCGTATTACAACTACTTACTTATTTACGTTCTGTAAATATACACATAACGCGAATTATTAAAAATTTATGTATACCTAAACACAAACTTTGATAACGAATGGTTTACTGATCGTATCAGACGGGGATTATAAAACAAACTTCCAGCGAATACTTCAGACAGCTTTTTTGAGGTAATTTAAAAATCTATTTCCAGCGGCCGTACTTCATATGGATGGAATGAAGTGTCTCCAACGTTCGGACATCAATATTCAAAGTTTGTCCTCATGACATCATTTATTATATGTCTAGGAACCGTTCCTCCCTTAACTGCAGCCAATTTTAACGGCCTGAAGACGATTATACAGTTCGCCTACCGGAATACAATAACCCTGATTTTCTGATTATTAACGCCCACTTCCAATTCACTTATACTTCAACTGAAAATCGTTTCACACGTTTTTCTTTTTCTTTTATCGAATATTTTATGTAAAACGTGGCATTGTAATACAGGTCCTTAATCGAATCTTTGCAATTAAATCAAGGAATTGCTGAGACTTAAAGCCCTACGAACACGAAACGAAATCCTTTTCGAGGTTTTTACTTGAAATTCCGACATCCTTCATGCTTCAACTTTATAAGTTTGTTCTAGCTTAACTTTATTTCTTTGGTATGTCTACCAGCTAGTAGTTAAAAATGAATCTAAACTCATATATACACTAGTGATTCTACAGACAAGTATCCTTTAAGAGCGTATCATCAAGCGAAAACTTTTCACATAAGGCAACTTTTGAGCTCAGTAAATTTTCTACTTTCAGATTGTGCCTCTGTCATTCCTCTGGTTTTAAAACACTTCTCGCCTCATCATACACTTTATCTTCTACATTTAATTCAGTTTTAGTAGTAATCTGTCTAACTAACACCATTATTTACATTGAAATAATTACAATAATGACTGTAATATAATTTCTTTAGATGGCAATCAGCAGTCATAATGAATGACGGCCTTTTAATGCATCAACTCTTTTCACAAAGGAGAGTGACGGGGGCGGACGAAAGAAAATAGAATGTTGACACATTCGAAATAATATTTTATTCATATTAAACATAAAGTGATATTTATGACATTCATATTAAAGCCCGGCCCATCCGCAAGTTCTTATAAATGGAATGACTTTTAACAAACTGTCGAGTTTGTTATGAAGAGTGATGAACACAAATTAAAAAATTCTCCAGCTGACTCTTTTTTTTACCTCGTTCTCTGTACCTACCAAGAGATAAAATAAAAATCTTGAGCTAATTCGGTCACGTTTATTAAGAGTAATTTACAAAGCTACTTTTGTACTTACTACAGCACCTACATCGCATTAATGATCATTTGTTAAAGTTAGTCATCCATTAGCGTTTTGTCTTTTCAGTTAGGTACCTACTTACTGTTCCTTGGCTACTGCGAATTTTTGGTAAAATATTTAAAGATTACAATCAATTTGGCTGCTGGAAATCCTTTTCCAAATAATTGATTAGAATGCTGATTGTGACAGACTTTAATAAAATCATACAGCAAGAAATAATGGGATTTAAAATATTCATGATAAAAAGTAATAGGGAATACATTAAAGGGCGGTCCATAATAACGACAGTGCCAAAGTTTGATAAGTGGGAGAGGAAGAGGAACGATGTCATTTCACGCTTGATTTGTTAGCCATTAGCTTTCTGTAAAACCTTAGCTGCGGAAGATACCGTTATCACCCAATCCATCATTGCATTGCTTAACTATCGGCGCAAGGTAATCGCTTTATTTCCAACGTCGACCAATACAATGTCGCATTCGCTAAGACTTTCCATTTGGATATTTGCCAAAATCACAACAATTAACAAAATTGCTTGCCGCTGAATATAAGCCAAATTAAAAGTACAATCTATCTGCGATTTTGTTGATGGTATGAACGACAAAGTATTGTGAACTTTTCTACTGAAAGAAAATGTGAGTTATATTATTATGGTGCTATGTCAGTTCTTAACAATTTTCTTAAAACTTTTGTATTAATAAATACAATAACAACTGATATCTTTTAAAACTTTCAAATAGCATCATAACTTTGTAAACCTTATTTGAAAAGTAGATCAATAAGCGATTTACCTTCTTATCTTATTTTAAATCGAATGGTACGAAATGCCATGGAATTACCTTCTGTCAGGCAACGATTTTTCTACTATTTTATTTTTGTCCTTATACTGCTGTATCTACGGATTCTGAGTCTTACCTAATTGGAGTTACATAAAAGCCAATGAGCCGCAAAAATGCAATTGCAATCTGGGTGAAAATTTATTGTGATAAATAGTGTCTAGCACATTTTAGTACATTCTAAGAATATATGCACAGGTCAATGATATGAGATTCCCACGCGTCCGAAAGCTTTTAGCCATGGTGAGCACACTTAATGTATTTTTAACATGCACTCAGTCTCATGTCCTTCCTAAACCAGTCTGTGTTACGCTTCAGTTTGGTGCTTTATAAAATTTACGACAGCACCTGACGTTGTTTATTTTCCAAATCGTGCTTTCTATAAAGCTCTTTGCAAATAAAGTATTCACCCCTAACACTAATGTAGCAAAACCTAGCTTATATGATTTCTCTGGTAACCAACCATTTGCTGTCGTTTAATATATATTCAGGCGACAGAAAAATGTCGGTGTACTTCAAAATCTATTTACATTTTTTAAAATTCGAAAAGAGCTTTTATGAGGTGCGACACTTTTGCCCAAACCCAGTAGCGCTTTAGATATTTTAATTTTCACAGAATTTTCGAATAATCATTTATTTAATGCATTATGTATGACAGTTTGCCTAATATTATACTAAATATTTGCCAAGTTCTAGTAACTTTATTTCGATTAGAAGGCACCAAGTTTTCCTCTACGTGATTTAATTCTAAACCATGCTATGGCACCACCAACTGTCGATCAAGTTTACGGAAACTTTGGTCTCTCCTTCGTCTATCTAATTTCAATTTGAGAAATAGCCACATGTGATGCCATCTGCCATCTTCTCCTATAGAGGCACTAAATTTTTGAGAGCTCATTCACTCACGTCCTTTCCAGCATCTCATCTTGCCTTCTCTCTTAGTGAGCAATTTAGATAAAAACAAAAATATTTATATACCCCGCCCGTAATACAAACACACACCACACCGAAATGTTTCTCCACATCTATTTCGAATCCTCTCTAATAAATATTGTCGAAATAAAAAAGGACTTTAATCTAGAATTTGATTACACCAATTCTGTGGCAAGTCCAAAGAATATAAATGATTACATTAGTAGCCTGAACTGTTATTTTATTCTTGGCGGTTAAGACTCAAAGGGTTTTTACTTAAGAAAATAACTTTTACGAAATGAAATAAAATTCTCCCAAAAAAAGTTTCATAGCCATGTAATTATGACAGTCGGGGATATTAAAAGAAAAGAAACTTATTTTTTAACAAAACAATAATACTTTTTAGTATTATTAACGAAACTTCTGAAGGTATATGTACTTTACATTTGGTAAATTTAAATTTCTATATGAAATAATATCACAAATAGTTATGTGAATGTAAAAGAATATTAATATATAAGTAGTTAGTTTCCATAAATTTTTCCTAAGTAATCTACAACAAAAATGAAAAATTTTCTCGAGAAAATATAGCTTTGCTGAAAGAGGAGAATGTATCTTCTGACAGTTTAGATCGATATTAAATTAAAGAGAACCAATTTGGAAAGGGTTTGGTTGCTATCAGTAGCTTAATTCCGTTCGTATATACCACTTATGATGTATGATGACAAGCAGTAACGCCATCTTGTTCTGGTAATTACCGCTCTTCTTGACGTGACTCGTGCAAATGTCTGAGGATATCCGAGATGTATGCTAGTGAAATGATCGCGCTCTGGTTATAAATCTGCCCGTCTCTCAGGATCACCACGTGCCATCTCCCTTTATCACTGTCTTCGTCCCAAACTGTTCCATCTTCTATCCCATTTTGTGTGGCAATATTCGTCGGTCGTTTAAAATGCACTGACAACATTTTCCAGCTACCACTATCGCTGAGGAGTCACTAGGTAGGCACAGAGAGCCCAAGATCCCATTCCGGTACAATAAAAAAGCGAAACCTCTTCTACACAGTATCCAAACTTCTTTGATAATTTAAACATGAAATGGCAATAACATCAAACACATCATCACATCATAGAACTGTTCCGTCAATATTTAAATCTGGTCTTGTCATGCATGTTGCCAATAAATATTTCAATTAACAACAAAGTATTTATTTAAGAAAATTGGTTAAGCAGATTATTTGTAAACAGATCACGTAGTAGAATAAATAATTACCTAACACCATGTGAATTTAATTTTATTCACAAATTGGCTTATAATTTGTTTGTCGTGTAAATTCCAAATATTGCAGTATTAGCATTCCTTTATATCGTCGCTTCCATCAGTGCTATAGTTAAGATCAGAATTTATTGCGAATAAACTTCACTGTCTCTCTATAACGAAAATCTTACTAGCGTTAATTTAATTAAAGGTGAAAAGACTTGGAAAACCGCGCTTTCGAGATATACATATAAGAAAAACGAAACCGAATAAAAAGCTCTGCAAAACACATACAAACTCGCACACATCACTAAACCGTATTTCCCGTTATTGATTTAGCGCTGATATTTTTTTCAGGGATGAAGCCACGCATGAAAAATCACTTCCGCGCCCATCAACTCAGCGTTTGGCTACGTTTAATACCCGAACTGCATCGGGCTGGAATGGAAGACGTTGTTGCACGTCATAACTTATTCCGAAATCACAATAATGCTGACCTTTACGATGGCGCCGTCCGTCCCGATCCCCTGTCCCGTGTCAGCTATTACGATCCAACTATGGAACTTTTCAGGAGACGACCCAACTCAAGTCTTACCAGTCTGGACACGCCAACAACAATGGACACTATTGTTACCACCTGCGTCAATGTTGTATCGGCCGGAAATTACAACCCCCAGTTATTCCAAAATCAGAACACATCCAGTGACACATTGGCCAGTTTAGAGGCGGCCGGTTATGCTGCATACAGTACAGCACTGAGTGTAACCATTGCAATCGGCTGCTCACTATTGATATTGAACGTACTGATCTTTGCTGGCGTTTATTACCAGCGCGATAAGACACGAATGGAGGTGAAAAATTTACAGCAACAACAAAACCGTAATCAGGCAACATTCGAAACCATTTCCAAGCATCAACATTACCATTTGGGCCATTCGCAAAGCTCTAACATTATCGTGGATGTCGAGCAGGATACGTCCGCTATGATACTGGCTGCTAATGCTCAACAAGACGTACGCGCCATGAACAAAGTCCAACAGCATCTTTGTCCCTCGAATATATCGAATACACTGAAAGCGCCCCCGCCCAGTCCCAATGTAATGTTGCAGAATTGCATGACTTTGCCGAAGAATGCGTCAATGCATATGCAGAACTACAGTCAGGGATGCATGACTTTGCCGAAGAACACATCGTTAATGAATAATACGGCATGTGTTATAGCCGAAATGCAGCAGCAGGGCATCGTGCAACCCCCAAATGGAAATGCAACCATTCCATTGAGTGTTCCTAAGCCGCCGCCCCCACCTAGAGCTAAAAGTCCTGAAAATCAACCCTTACTCTCATCTCATCATAATAAGAGTGGAAATAAGGGCAATATGCGGCTGCCACAAGCGGCAATGAGTGAGATGCGTGTGTGATAATACTCAGTGCTCTAAGATATGCTCAAAGATACTATTATTGTTATACGTCCGATTGACTTTAAAGATAAGTGCGATGTACCATTTTATTTAATAATTTTAATGGCCTATGATAAGGCCTCTATTATTATACAAATTTTGGAATTGTATATAATCTTCTAATTGAGGAAAAGTAATACGGAAATTCATTAAAATGAATGTTTCTATATGTATAACTGTACATTCAGTATCATTCTATAATACATAAAATGTTTATTGATTTTGTTATGAAATTGTTGATTTTAGAAGAATTGGATATTAATACATAGAAGAGAACAGAGTCGCTCCTTCCCCATTTTGTTGATATTAATTATTACCGTGTTTATAATAAATTGTTTATCGATTTTGCTTTATAGATAAAGTAGGTGGGAGGACCAAACGTGTATATGAATAAACTTATGATTAGTCAATTTGGATTATTAATATTCAATCGATTTTTTTAGTTGTTCTTTCCAAGTTTTACTAATTGTTATTTGATTTGTTGCTTGAATTGTTAATTTTATATAGAGTTAAAACAACAACAATTTTCGAATCACAAAATGTACCAAGATAAAGGCAACTTAATTAAGCGAAGCCACTTCCGCTTCACACGGACTTCCTTTCGAGTAAAATTAAATATTATTTTATGAATACAAAATACTGCCAATTCATTTAAGAGAGTTTGGAAAAGGAAATCGTAGATATTGTGTTCTACTTCAATCATATTTCTTAAAATGTGCCAAGAGAAGTTTTGGTTTTGTGCGCCGAAACGAAGACATACGTTTATCTTTTAAGATTCAAACAGTGTTTAAAATTTAATAAAGAAATGGACAATCTAAAAATAGAAAAAATACCTTATCAAAGAAAAAGTGTAGAACGTTTCAAATTTCAACGAAAACTATTACATAGATTAATACTCTTAAGTAAAGAAAAGAAAGTAGAATGCAGAGATTTTAGATACTCTACTTGTATATAATAAAAGATATTATAAAAATAATGTTTAAATTTAAATTTTCGGTGAATTTTGGAACCGCCTTTCCAGAGAAGTGCAGACTTACTTTTATTTCTATATCTATAATTCTAAACAATTTGCTTTTCTCTGAATTGTTGAACGATGTTTTAAATAATGTGACATATTACTTACATAACAATAAAGAATAACTCAAAATATTTGAATTTTTTTACTCCATGTTTTAAGTAGGTACATACTTGCAGTAAAGTTTCGTTTTACCTGATATAGAGAATAAATCAATCATTGAAGACGTATAGATGGGCAAGTTTAAATAAGCACCCTGCGAAATTCGTTATATGGGGTAAATTGGAAATTCGGACTTTCTCCATACAAGGTTTTTTGTTAGACATCTAAATGTCTATGTTAGGTTACATAAGATTCGATCTTACTGAATTTCCATACATATTACATTCTGATGTAGGAAGGACCCCGAATACAGACTTAAACTGGTAAGTAGCAAAATAAAAATTGCTAGAACCTTAGTTTATATGCAATTCACTCTATTTTAGTAGAAAATATTAAACCTACATGTATTTATATATGGTTGAATGGCCGTACTGGTTTAGGAGCAATTTATAAAATTAAAAGTAAATATTTTGTTAAACTCACTCTTTATTATAAAATCTACATAGTTTTATTCAAATCATAAACAAAAATACTGTAATTGGAAAATACTGTTACAAAATATATAAAAATCATTGTTATACATGTGCTGTACAAAATTAAAAAAGCCCATATATTGACGCTTTACTGTAATGATAATACATTAAACTATCAGTTTATGCTTCTCTACATACAAAAAAGTCATCCATCAGTCTATAATAATTTACCTCTGTTGAATTCATGTGATTAAATCTAAACTACTAATAAACAATACACTTACAGTTTTTTCACTACCGTGCCAGTGTCAGATTCCTCGGACGGAGTAGAATCCGAACTAGAAGACTCTTTATTCAGACTTGTATTGGAATTTTTTACTGGCGTCGGTATTTGAGATTTTTTCTGTTTAGTTACTTTGACCGGAATATTGCTGGGTTGTTCGGCTGTAGTTTTTATTTCAGTAACTTCAGTTTTTTCTGCTTTTTCCTTCTCGTCAGATGTATTAGTGTTTGTGTCAGACCTTTTAACCGGTATTTGAGGCTGATTATCTGGCACAATCACTCGTGGAATATGTTTGTTTAAACCATCACCAGCTTTCCTAGTGGCATTTGGTCGAACCACAACTTTCGGATCTACTCTTTTTATCGGACAATTTGGATTAGCGGTGATAATTGTTTTCGGTTTGTCTACAGCTTTGGGTTCATTCGCATAATTTTTTAAATTGCGTAAACTTTCATAAATTGGCTGTATGTTTAACATGTTTTCGTTCTCCTTTAAATCACTTTTCGATGATTTGGGAATTAATGGACCGACGAACAAATTATTACTAGTTATTTGCGGTTCGGGTGTAGATGGCGGTTCTTCAGCTAATTTTGGCTCGGAAACACAAGCAGGTAATGTGTTGCTAGAATTACTTTGTTGTCGACCCAGTGTGGATGTGGTTCTTGGGGGTGGGGCTGGCGGTAATTTGTTTAAGCTTTTAATTGTCGAGGAATTTGACTGAGAAAACGAGGAGAGTTCTGGTATGGGCATAAAATGATTATGTGCAGGCATTGACATTCTTTTATGCGCCAGTGCCTCCCGTCCACCGGGATAATCGGGTAAAACTTTTGGAAAATTTCGCCGCTTAATCGTCAACAAAGCTTCCGCAGGACTTAGAGGCACATGTGTAGCATTGTCATCTTTACTCGTCACATTAACATCCGAATGGGGGTCAAATGTTCTTAGTTTTCTAATTGTTGAATAAGTTAAATCTTGTACTGGTTCGGATTTTGAATGGCTGTGCTCTATTCTTATGACGGTGGATTCATTGTTTTGAGGACATTTTAGATTTATGCTTGTCGTACTTTTACGAATATCCTTCCGTTTGTCAAGTGTGCGAAGTGAAAAGTCTTCCAATGTAACTGAACGTCTCAAGGGTGCTTCGGATTCAGAGCAATAATGAGGACAATCCAGAGATTTTGTGAGTTCAATGGGTCTTTGCATTAATACACTTGGGCCCCGACCAGATGGGGTGGCGTCAATAGCAACAGAAACTTTCTCCGGTTTCGGTTGCTTGCTGCTATTTAAACTTGCAGATTTTAACAAAGGCGAGCGAACCATTCTATGATCGTCTGACGGACTCACAGGACGTGTCGGACTTTTGCCCAAGGTGGAGTTTTTGTCAAATTCAATATTGTTGAAAATGTCGCCGTCGGGAAAGGACTTTTTCGGACTATTTGGGTTCCTAGCACGGAAGAAGCGTGGGCTATATTTGTAAATTATTTCATTTGTAATCCAATCTCGCACTTTTGTGTGGGCATCTATTGTGCTGTTGGACATTTGACGGGTCAGCTTAAATTTTGAAGAATGATTGTCATCAGTCTTAACTGGTTCATATGTGTCGTCACTCTTTGATGTCTTTCGCAACATTTTCACCAAACTGCAACCATTTGTTAAATAAGTTTCGTCAGTCAGCTTTGGTTGTTTCTCGCTTTCAATAGTTTCCGTACATTCCTCTTGCTTGGCCAATTGCTTGCTTTTCTTCTTTATACGATAGCATTTATAGTACATTCCGATAAACAAAATCAAATTCAACAGTAGAAATATACCACCAATTATCATGAGAACGTTCATTGTGGACGATGCTTGTCGAATTTCCTCAGTATTTGGTGAATTTCTGACCGTACCAAAAGCAACTTCCTTTAGATCCATTATGTTATCGGGCCGCCTTTCTCCTCCGACGAATTTTTTCACTCCAAATTGCATCTGGGATTTATTAAAATTCTCAAATTTATTGAACGTATTGAACGTTGTTGTTCTGGATAATTCATTTTGCAATATTCGTGGAAGGGAATTCCATGGACGTGAAACTCTTTCCGGGCGTCTGGTTGTTGGTGGAAAAAATGTTCTATTATCAATTAGGTGTGGAAATATGTCATTCCAAAAGTTGACCTCTCTACTTCTATAATGTGACCCCATTTGTGGTGGAACATCTATTTTTAAAACAAATTAAATAGCACGTAATTAGTTAATTCGTATGAGTAATACCTAATTTCAAAAAGCGCTCTTGTTTTAAATCGAACTCTGGCCACTCCACATCAAATCGAGTCCATTCCTGTACACCCAACGTCAAATAATCACTCTTTCGAGGAACATTGGGATTGCTAATGAAAATAAGTCATATTTTTAATAACAGCTTTGTAGCGGCCAATTACAACAATTTATTTTTTGATATGTGCACCCACAAACATAATAAAAGTAAAATTAAATTGATGAAGTTCATTAATGAAACAATGGCAGCAAACTACTATAATGAACTAGAGTAAAAATTCAATTGTAGTTTTTGTTAACTTTATATTTTCCAAGGTAACAAAACATGCGAGAAAGTACAATAAAAGCAAGTAATTCGAGTTATGTGTATGTTGTTGAAGTATAAGAAACACTAGAAAATTATCAAATGAAAACTAATACTAACCCTGTATAGGCAAAGTTGCAAAAATACGTCATGATTATTTCAGAAAACAATCGTTCTGGCTGAGTGTATTGATCGATAAAATGAAACTTTGGTCCGTCCAACGGAACACCGAACACATATGGCAATTCTTCGCCGTTGTAACTCTTGTTTCTCTGTAGATGTGGAACGAGTTAGAAGAGAAATGGAAAATAAAAATAGATTACTATTTATAAGGCTTCTTGTGATAATTAAAGCAAACTAAAAACTAACCATACAGACCAGTTTAGTGTAGAAAGATAGGGTCAAACACCCAGATTTAGAACAAGGAAATGCACAATACAAACTTGGTAAATGAAAATTTGTTATGTGGCTTGTATCAAGTAATCACCCTGTCATTATTATTTATCGTAACATTTATGATAATGATAGTTTCTCAACTCTGGGGAAAATGTGTGGCTAACAAAATAATCAACTAAGCCCAGAGTATGTGGCTCTCATAAATTCAATTTAGTACTTTTCATTGAATTTGAAACTTTTAATATCCATAAAATGCTTTTCTTTCTAACCATTTATTTCGTTTTCAATCCACGATAAATTTCTAACATAGGGATAAAAAAGTGTACACTCTCTAGAGATAAAATTTCCTTAAATCCCGTGCGACCTATACGTATCACAAACGGCATTACATATCCCAAGTGTCACATTATCCATCCAGGTGTTCATTGTTAAGCCAGATAAGTGCCTTTGAATTACTTGGTAATTTAAACTTTTTGCAAATAAAAAGAAAGAAAATCAATCCGATACTGTATATGCTGACGTCAAACTCTTTTCAAGTTCAAACCAAAGGAATAACTATGACAACTTGAATGGATTACAGTATATGTTAACAAAGAGATAGATTTACAGAATTTACAAAAAATATTGATCTGATTCGAATTTACAGATTTGATCTGTAGGGTTGAAGTGTACTTACGATATATTCCTTCGAAATGGTTTTATGAGTGAATACGTAAAAATAGGACTGTAAGTTCAAAGCTGCATGATACCTCCCCATTTGGACTATTGGTGCAACAGATCTTGCATCTGACAGAATATCAAGTAAAGCATCTCTTGCCAACGTAGCTCTATCTGGTTCATTTTCTACAATTCTTCCATATTTTTCATCGTTCTGGCCAAATTCATCACCATTCCTTTCTATGTACTCAGCTAGAGTGTGCGTCAAACATAATTCAGGCTTCATTTCACAACGAGTACGAAGATAATTTCTAAGTTCCTGGTCACGTTCTTTCTCAAGCATGCCATGTGTGAGTGCCACAGGGCCGAGGGAGTGTATACTTTCAAGTTCCGTAACGCCATACATCAATTCAAAGCTGCACAATAAAATTCGCATTAAAACAGCTATAAACAATGCGCCCCTTTAAACATATATTTCTCTAATTTCACAATTTATTGTTGCCAAACATAATATATACAATAAAGATATGATGGCACTTAAAAAGGGAGTCGTTAGTAGAACATGGAAGCGTCTTTATTGAGGTTTTAAACCAGCAGTTATAGTTTCTTACCGTCTAAATATGTCATTGTATTGTGTCATGGATTTCTTGGGGTCGTTGGGCACAATAATAGAGTCCACTATTGGACCAAATCGTGTCGTATAATTGGGCGTCTTAGCACTTGCAGCCATGATATCGTCCAAACGTTTCCGTCTCAGGCAAGCCGCAAAATCATCATGTATTTGACAATTAAGTGCTTGAGCAACTTGATAAGTAACATCGCGTGCATTTCCAGCTAATGCCCAGTCAGCTAATGCTGTTCCACCCATTAAAATCGCCCTTTGGAACAGCGCTAGACGAAATGCAGATAATTACATTAGAAATAACATTGCACTCCACAGACTATCTTATATAAATAGTAAAAAGGGTGCATAATAGTTGTTCTCTCCGATTTCAATTTGCTATTTTATCACTGCAGAGATAAATTTGTTCCGGATAAAAAACAATATGTAGTAAAAGTGGAAAATTCCTACAAGAGAGCACATATCCCTTCTCCCTCTCTTCTTTTAACATTTATTTCAAATAGTTTCTGGTAGTGTAACACTAACATATATATGTATACTGTGTGTGGAATGAAATAATTTTAAAGAAAATTCCAATTGCATACTTTGATTTCCTTCCTGCTGAACGATCGGACTGAGCATTAGAAGACTGGCACAGACCGCGCCCGTTCCATGTCCAAACAGCGTGACGGCGCTCGGATCACCGCCAAACGCTGCAATATTATCCTTGACCCATTGTAAAGCGGCTATCTGGTCCACAAGACCAAAGTTACTTCTCGAAACTTCTTCTATTCCCGCTTTGAGAAAGCCTGTAACCGATAAATCTTGTTATTGCATTGTTCTCTGTCTGTGATGCGTATTGTGCTTGCTTATACATATAATGTATTGCCAAGTTTCGACGCCCGTCTATTATTTATTAAACAAGTCAACAACTTAGTACAATTGAGGTTCGTTTTTGCGATTTAACCAATTATTATACTCAAATTTCGAATACAAATCATTTACCTATTCATTCACCATTGCCAATATTAGGATTTCCTTGCTCTCCCACTAACTCACATTGTTCATTTACTTTTCGGTGTGATATTTGTCATATAGAACATGCTGTTCGGGTCGTTTGATCGTATTTCTGATGTTTAGTTGATTTTATAATATGCACACCTTACGTTCGATATAGTATGTTTGCTGTTTTAAATATTGTCATACCTACTAATTGAAATTTGCCTTGTCTAATTTAGTTATTAATCTGTACGTCGTTGATGGATTTTCGACATGAAAATGTTAATCGAAACTTTTAAGTGAGTTCATTTCCCGACTGAAGGGAATAAAAGGAGAATGAATATGACGAAGTTAATCTCTGACTTCCACATATACTTAATTTTTTCAATGCGAATCAAGGCTGTAACCGGAGCAACATATCTCAAATGACAAAAGAAAATTGCAAGAAGAAAAGATGAAATCTCGTCTCATATATTCACTGAAAATGTATGTAAGTAATACATACGTATACAATAAATATTGTGGTAATAAAAATGACACTTTTTTGTTGCACATAAGCTTTACTCATATATACATACAATTCATATTATAGTGTATTTGTCTCTTGGGATGCTGCTGGACCAGCTTACATTCTAAAGTTTGCGTCGTTTACATCACATGGAAACAGCACCCTATATTCGATGAATGTGTTTGGGTTTATCGTATTATTCTGACGTGCTGAAGGGTTTTTTGTGTTATTTTGTAGGTATAGATATTTTTAAATTATCGAGAAAGCTTCAGCTGAAATCTGACATTAAATCATTTTGTATTTAAATAGGAAGTTATGGTTTTCGTTTTGCAGGAATATTTCTGGCTCATTATATTAAAATACGACCCATGAATTTTCCAATTAATTTGCAACATCATCCCTATATAGTATGTTACACAACAAACAAATTTATAGGAATAAAAACCTTATAGATGTGATAACAACCACAACCACGTTGCATCTACTTATATCTACTTATGAATCTACTTAATAGTGCACAGAACAAATATAGCTTTACGAAGTGTCTAGGTACTTATTACTTAACTACAACTTGTTGCGATATACCTACCTATTAGTTCAGGAATAATGTTTATTGGGAACATTAAATTCTGTTTAATTCTGCAGTAAGTAGTACTCGTAATTTACAACAAAAAAAGGGAGTCTGTAGTATAAATATAATGGAAATTACACACTTAGATGAACAATACCTACCAAGAATTCCCAAGCGAAAGTTCAATGTAACCACAATGACTTTCCCATAAGAGGCCAAAACACTGCCATCGTATGGGTTTCCCGAATTCCATTCAAAAGATTCACCATGTAGGAAAACCATCACTGGATACCTTCGACTATAGCTTTCCTCATCTGAAATCAATAATCGATATTTCGTTAAAACATATTTCAATTTCAAACTAAAACTTTTTGAATAGTTCATAAAAATAATGTGCAATAAATTAAAAATATCATCCCCAACGGCTCCAGTGCATTTCATCTCAACTAGGAAAAACTGCATAGCAGAAAACTCCTCCAAAAGAAAATGGGGCTAGTTCAGGAAAGCTCCAATAGAGTGAAGCGTCGCCTGGAACACACAATCAGGAAAAGCTCTGACGGTTATTGCCAGAATTACGTTTAATGCCTGGTTCGATATTCACTTCGTTTACAATGCAATTTAAAAATAGACCCATTGTTTATTTAAATTTATCCCTGAACAAATGTTTTGCAATTTTTCAACAGGGATTAAGGGAAAATAGATCGCGCGCAATATCTATAACATACACCCCGATGATTTCCCCCTGAAATAAACGAGGAAAAAATGATAATAACCTTATATCGTTGTAAAATTAAGTGGATGTCATTTAAAATCTAAATTTACAGAAGGGACACCCTCGTGTGAGTGAAAGTAATAATGTCTCAACAGGGGCCTAAACATATTAAAGCTCATGCTTTCAATGTTGCAAACGAGGACCGTCGTAATTTTTCAATGCGTTTCTCTCACGTGAAAACATGAAATATATTCTCAAAGTAAATTAGAAATAAGAAGTAACAGCAGTGAAAGTATCGCATATTTTTTATTGAGTTGCTGTAATTGAAAAGTACATCATGTTTATTGCTAAAGTGCATTTTCTCAATCACATTTATCGAACTTCAGTAGTGGAAATGAAATTGTTTCTATTAAAAGCGTAAGGTGTATTGATTTCACTTTCAGTGCTTCATTATACAATTCTCAAGTTTTATCAAAAATTGAAACACTGAATAAATTTGAAAATTTAGAAGTAGGTATCAATAGGTGAGTTACTCGACAACATTTCTTTTGTGAAACAGTCAATACATTTCTTTTACGATCCTGTATCTCAATGCGGGAAAAAGTATCTTTTAAAAAGCCACCAATTTATTCCATTCTCATGTAAATGTGTTACTTTAAATATTTCATAGTTCGGTATTACAAAGAAAATATTTGCATATATCATTCTACTTTTTACACAGTGGCTGAGCTTATTCGCTAAAACAGATTAAATTAGTTCGTATATGGCATCTAAAAGTATTAAAATTTTATACATATACATAGTGCATAAATGAAAGAAGGGTTGATATAATAAACTTTTCATAAATATTATTTAATTTATTCATTGAACTAGCATGGTGTAAATCAAGTAGGGAAAGTATTAACAATCTCCTAATGCAAGACTATGTTCCACAATAAAATATTAAAATAATGCATAAAATGTAGCACAATAACTTTATAACATTTTCCACAAAATTTTACATCTTTTGAATATTTAATAAACGTTAAACAAAAACTATACCATATATGTTATGTTGTATGTTCCAACATTATGTAAGTAGTAGGTAGATGTTAAAATAAAAAAAGAGAATATGCAAGTACTTTGATTGGAAAGTATTAGAAATTTTTGAATCCGGCTGGCATCGAGAAGATATTTTCATAACCAAACCATATAACATTTGAAGAAAAAATCGCTATCGCAACATAACATGAATCTTAAAATCTACAACACATGGTAGTAAGATAAAAGTTCCTCTTAAATTATAAAACATTAAGCCGATTTAGAGCCCGACAATCTCCTTATACATTACGTTGAAGAAACAAACTTTTTGGAATTTATAATCCTACAGAGGTAGAGGTACGTATACATATACCTATGATGCTGTATATTATGCTGTAACAAAAACCGGATAGGAACGATTCACACAAATTCTCGACGAAATCTCGAAAATTAATGTTGTCGATTTTTCAAACACGCAGAATGGGAGAGGTTTTTAAAACACGATCCTAATACCCAAATGAATGACACTTTAGTGCGATATTCTGACATTTTAGGTGATACCTATTACTGTAAACTGTGCGATTTTCAAATTCCAGATGTTAAATATATCGATTACAATATTTCAAATGTGTTTAAAGGAAAATGCAATATACGCCATTCTATGTAAAACACAGGCTCGCCTCATTCCCTCTTCTATCCCAGTTATTAATAACTCAATGAAAATAGCATACCAGAAACTTTTACAGACACGAGACAAAAAGGTCTCTCAATAATTCATTCCAGCATAAAAAATGCAAAGTTCGTGTTAAACGACATTTTTCATATAGTAGATAATAATATAATATCTACTTATGTAATAAAAAGTGCCCACATTTCAAGGGATAAACCATTCATTCGACCATGTAAGAACAAACAGAAATCGAATCTATCATTTAACAAGAGTTCTTCTATTCAACAACAAACCAGAATTAGAATGGGTGCGAGAAGGCAGAACGTTGCAGATATTAAAATACATTAATTCAATTATTGTGGCTTTATATAAACGAGGTAGAGTTGAAGTTGAGAAAGATAAATACTGTTTTAGACTGCGTTCTGCAGAATTTTCACAGTTAAAAAGTTTTCATCGTTTTTAAAGCTTGTACTTAAGACTCTGAAAACATTTTTATTTACATTTTACAGCATTCCAATTAAAAACTGACAATGGAATTTTAGTTGTGGTTGACTTGTTCATTTAATGCAAAACGGCAAAAATCTTCTCAAAGGAATTGATTATAAGAGGGAAAATCTGATTTATAAATGCACAGTGAATTTTCTCTCAAATTTTCGATATATTGAGAAAAACCCGATATCAAAATATACAGTGAGTATAAGTTAATTCTTGTGTGGTATTTACTGTTCCTTTACCAACTAATAAAATTTCCTACCACGTTCACTTGTATACAAACTGAAAATAAAGTTAATGGGGACAAACTCATGTTTTGCCCAATGTATTTTTTTTCTATTTTCGTGATGGTATAGGAAGGAAAAAATGGAATTTAATTTAATAAGTACTTTATTCAGTTATTTAATCGAAAGAACAAATTAAGTCCTCCGGGCATAGTCAAATTTAACGAATTCTTATCCAGTCGCTGTACTTGTTTTATTCTCTCTAGCCTAACTAATTGATTTTATCCGGTTCTAACTTTAATATATGAAGAAACACGTAACGAATTTGAGAGCGAAATAGGTAGGTATTTCTATCCCCATCTAATCGGGGAAAGAGGCCTTATTCCGCAACTGTAGTAAAATAATCGCCAGGTTAGAAGCGCACCACAATTGACCAATCTACAAAATAGCCACTCTCTTGTAAAACTTATATAGAAAACGCTGCAATGGCAACCCGCACTTCAACCCCACACACATCGTCCCAACTGCCACTTAACTCGCTTATATAGGGGGACTACACTGACCCAATTTAACTCCAAATGAGAATCTCTTCTACACTTTTTATTTGCTCCAGTAGATTATCTTTTTGTTACTTCTATTATAAAAGATTCAAGTAATTTCCAGGTGTGTATCTTTGTGCCATTTGGTAAATTAGCGAAATGATAGTTTCATAAAAGAATGCTGATGTGATGGTTATTTCAATAGCTTACGATATGGAGATAAGGATTAGTTTGATGAGAAAAAAATTGCCAGAATGGTGAGTAGAATGTTGAGCTTCGAAGAGAACACAAATTTGGGTTTGGGTCTATTTTAATCTGGGCATATCTTCTATCTAATGAGCCGCATGTCATGAAATTTTTATCTGAGGTCACACACAGACCCACGTCTTTTTCAGTGAAACAGGACAGTCTCCAGAGGTCAAGGTATATGTAACTGATTGTCGACCGCTAGAAATACGGTAATACGGACATCCTTTGAGGAATAATTTTTAGAATTTTGGCGAATTATTGATACATATCGTTTTTTTATTTTTTTTTAATTATGTCTGAGAGGCAAAAAAGCTTAATTATATGAACATGCACGTATAGATATGTTGAATTTTGCTTTGAGCGCATCGAATGAAAATAGACAAAAAATGGATTTTATTAGCTTATCTGAAATAGGTTATTAGTAGGTCGGTTCTTTATTTAGCAAATGATTACCATAGATGTATAAAGAGGTTATTTAAGCAATGGGTGTAAATAATTCATGATAGGCAATCACTCATCTGATCTCCACCCTACCCTATTGGATTTAACAATTAGTCTGGTATAAAGCTGGACCAAATTTACTTTGGGCTCACATACAAGACCTCATTTCAACGGACGAATATTAATTACATTCAAATGATTACGTCGTTATTCACGTCAATGCTTCTGACATATTGAATGAACTTTTTAATATTGCATTAAACAATCATACTTGCAATTGACCGCAACAATATTGGTCAATAGTCAATAGGGTAATTACTGTAGGCAGTATAATAAATAACGTGTTTATTTGCCAACATTAAGGTAAGCGCGCGATTATTGTGCCCAGCATAAACACAAAACCGAACAAATAACATGAAAGTTTGATAAACGTTTCAAACATTTCGTTTTAATTTTTATTAGATTAATTTGCAGCAGGTGGTTTAGGTGTGTAGCATTGCACTACACAAGGTACGAATGATTTATTTGCCTTTCCTATGCTATAATGCTCGTAATAGAATTGGTAAGTCTAGCGTTATGAAGGGAAATAACCTATTGATCAAATGTTTTGTTCAGTAAATTATTTTTTTCTCACGAAGAATTATTATGTTTTGTCTGGATAAGAAATTGAAATATTGATTTACATTCTTTATGCTGAAGAAAAGTCATTTTTTTACCAAAATTATTTACCGTATCCATGGGTTTTTATTTAAAAATGCACTCGTTCTGCTTCTGCTGTGTGGTATAGGTTTTAGGTTTAGAAATATGAAACCAGTCCATTCTGACTGACAATCAAGCAACGCTTTACGTTTATCGAATTTCTTTGAATAAAACATTTTAATAAGGAACTCAATTGTGCGGATATCCATTTCAGCTATCAGCTCGATCATACGTAAGATTTAATTGTCTGCGTTCTCAAAGAGTTGTTTATTTTTGTTTAACTTTTCATTTCAAATTAAAGGGTATAAAGAGGGCATCAGCAGCAAGGAGCAGTCTAGATATAGCCGTAAATAAATAGTTTGAAAACTGAAAACTAATCTATCTGGATATTTCTTTGTGTAAAAAAGAAAAAAAGGGTAACCATAGAAAATCCGACAATGGTGCCGGGTATAGGGCATAGATGAGCTATTCCCCAAACAAAAATAGATGAAGACAAGCTTAACAATAAAAAATGAGGTGGCATTGCCAAGTAGATAGACCATTAAGGTGAAGTGCACCCTCAGTTAGTAATAGAGCTCTAACTATGGTTGTTAAAATCTCGACATTGACAAAATGGTGAAACTATATGCGGGGATGCAGTTCGCTCACGTAGTATGCGAAGGGACCTTACACTCTACACGCTTACATCTAGGAGGCCGTAAATTGAGCGGCGAGCTCATAAAGCAGCTTGAGACACTATCGGTCGCACATCAACGCTACGTGGCTTACATAGGAACTATGACTATAAGGATATCATGGACCCTAAAATACCTGAATTGTATTCTCTGTTCAATACTCTCAATTATGCAGGTCGCATTTCCTTTCAACCAAATCACACAGATTTATTGACTTTTTCTGTCAACTTACAACCAACTTCCCACTTTCATTTCAAATTATTATTCAAATCAAACTGCTCTGTGCTCTTGTCTATATGAATCAGTTTGTGTGTGTGTATATATGTTGTTTGCCCATAATTTATAATTGTGCTCCGGTGTTTAACTAACGATAAACTTCAACAATTCTAAATTATTTCAAAATCCAGAATTTCCCTTTACATGTAATACCAACGTACCTACCTTCTTCTCTCCTAATACCCTCTACCTATTAGTAACATTCGCTATTACCTTCATCAAAATACTATTTCCTAATTAATTGCCTACAATAGCTGGTTTCAATTTATTGTTATTAAGTCTAATCAATTATGGTATGCAAAATATATGAACGAGTTCCTTTTAAGCCTAATTGGCTAAACAACCATCTGAACGCGAGTAAAAATTTATAATTTATCGGTACTATGCGTGTGCCAATACAAGGCAACTTTAAATTTATTTAACATAAACTATTAAAAGGTTTAATTGCACATAAACAAAAACAATTCCATTTTTACGGCCACTTCATTTTGTAAAGGGTGGCAAAGCAATTTAAATAAATCGATGAGGGGCATAAAAAAGCTTTCGCTGAAATTTCGTATTGGTAACATGCGGTTAGATAAGGGGCGTACATAAATATACGTAAAACATTTCGTTCGACGATACGAGAAACGATACAAGTCGGCAACAACTATACAGCTACCTTTATTAGAAAGCCCCAAATATCCCAAAGGGGATGTTATTTCTTAGTTTGAGCCGACAACAGAGCCAAAGCTAACTTGACCTGTTCCCGTACACATTGGACATTGGATGGAATCCATCAAGCTTAACGTTATTTACTCTTTAAAGTATACGTCTGACATGTTTTATTGAAGTTTTCGAACCTTTTCACTGGTATTAAATGATGCCATACGCCTTTTTTGGAAATGTCTCAGTCTCAACTATTAGATATACCATTGGTCCCCAGAAGAACAGAAACCCAGTTCCAAGTTTATAATCCAACGCGTTCTGTGAACGTTTTCCTACTTGATTCGATATTATTCCGCCGTTCTTGGCCAAGAGCCATTCATCTTTACTCACAAGACTGTGTGAAATTGTGAATATGGTATATTTTTAATAAGCATATACGTGAGACGCATATTAGCATATCCCTTTTCCATAAAACAAATATAAAATCCCCAGAATCTTAAATATAATATAATATTATGCATCCGACAGAATAAATGATTATATTTACATCTTCTACAAAATTGATTATGCGCCACAGCGGCCTTTAAGACCAAGAGCAAGACAGGTCTTAAAGAAGTGAAAGAATGGAAAAAATCTCAGCTATTCCCAAAATAGAAGTGTGGTTGGGAACTTTATGTTTGGTGTGATTCGCGAAACAACACCGATATATGCTGGTCACCTGAGACTTTCGATTCTCTTGTGTACAAAATAACACTCCTACACAGCTGCACACCGTTTTCCAAGTACACACTACATTGTCACTAAAATACGCGATCACTTAGCTAGATTGGCTTTGTTAAACTAACTTAAAACCACATAAACTGCACGTTTAACTACATGTTGAGCTAATTATGGTCACGGACTTTGGGAAGTTTGTATTAATTTGACACATTCAAAGTTTTCGATGCAATAACTAATACTAGCTCTCCCAGTAAAATGGGTACAGATGCTTGGTGGCAAAAAGTCCGCTTAATTGCATTAGTTATAAATTAAAATATCCTGTTAAATTTTGACACCATTTAAATGTCTCCGATGGAACATGGGTAATTATCTAGTGGTGAAGCGCACTTTTTTCCCAATTTAAAATGTAAACTAAGTTATTAAGCAGCTGAATGAAGCAATATGAAGTAATAAGGTCTGGTCTCAAATCGTGTAAAATTCATGGATAGGGAGACAGTGGATACACGAGTTGTATTCGACTGAACTAATTCCGGGCCAAAAGTACACTCTACTTTTGGCTGCGGATCGTGACTGGCCCTGAAATGGGCCCCAAACTAGATATCAACTGCCCTCATTGTAGATACACATGTATGTGCTTCGGGTGATGTCCTCACAAAGGCCTCATCCAAGCAACTTATTATGCCTCATCTATGAACTGTACCATACATTAACCACGTTTTACGGCTTTAATTTCACTTTGTCTGTTTTATCTGTCTGTTTTAATTTCCATTCTAACTACTAAAAATTCATTGTTGGTGCCGTGGGTGACAACTCTGAAATATTATATTTATTTTTCGTACGTTTAAGTGTTTCGTGTCAAGCCTTTTTGGACTAGTACATACACATACATATACATACACATATTTGTAAAATGTGAGATAATAAACATTTTAATATAATTGTAAAGATAAAAATGAAGGAGAAGGACAGATAGACCGATTTTTCACGCTAAAAGTGTTCTCTCACAATGCCAACGAGGTGCTTAACATAAAATAGTTTCAATATTCACTTCTGGTTATAATTAATTCTATTATTCAAAGTCATAGAGTCCTGTTTTGTATTTACCTAATGTATACATATGTATACCTATGCATTGTAAATTGTTCTACGAAGTCTATGAATCCATATACATATTTACATATGCTTTACCCAAAGTATTTTGTGGTGTAATATAAGAGAAATATTTGTATTTTAACATGCACCGTCCTATATTGTGGGATGCTTTTGTCACTACACTAAATAATAAACAAACTACACTAATTCCAGTTAACATAAACATTCATACATAAAGGTAAGTTTAGTGTATTTGCAATTCCAAAAGCAACTGAAATTGTTAATTAGTGTATTCTGCAAGTTAAATCAAATCATAAATGCGTGGAAATTTTTCAAAGTCGGATACGATATACGTGGAGATTATTAAGATTTTGAACAAAAATTAATTCAGTAAGATGCAGGATGAAGCGCGTTATTCTCTGAGCTTATCTTTTAATTAAAACCTAACTAGTGTTCGAGTAGTTGAAAATTAGACTAAAGTACAAATGATTGAAACAGTACAAGGCCTTATATTACCTATACATTTCAATTACCTTTATGCCACCTATATATCCTAAAACAAATAGACATAAACCGGCAGGAATATGGACCTTTATATTTGCTTTGACAAATAATAATAATGCTGAGTAGGTATAGGTATATTATAGTACGCAAAACGTAATAAAAATAAATAGCGCACAAACATAAATGTTAAAATCATAATATTTATTGTATATGAAAAACAAACTAATTACTGCTTTCAAAATAGTTTACACTCAATAATGTTTTGTTTTATTTTGTATTTTCCATTAGCATATTCTAATTTTTATTTGTTTTGCATATACAGTAAATTGAATCAATTCGATGCGGTTATCAAAATCACTGATTGAACGACTATACCTACATTTGACCTGTTAATTCTATTATGCGCATAATGGTATATCTAACTAAGCTTTTTAAAATTGAACTTTTAAAGATGGGACTTTGATTTTATCTATAGCTCTGACCTCATTTCAAATCATTCTCTGTGACTTCCTAAGACAAATATTATTTCATTTTTAAAGAATCTTTTACACCCATAAATACCTATTATATAGAGTAGTAATAACATCTAACATTATATCAAAATCTTTATAACTTACGATCAGTAGGTACATTATTACACTTGGTACTTGAAAATATTTCAGACTCCTTAAAGCATAATAAAGTATTTCCAATAGTACAGTAGTTAATTTTAATGTTGTTTACAAGTCTGTGCAATGAAACTATAGAGCAAAAACACAAATTCAAAAGTAAGAATAAAAAACTCTTATCGAATTAAAAATCAAACAACATCCCGATCAGGAATGGTCATTTTATTTAAAAATTAACAGCAAAACAACGCACAGAATCAGCGTTGCGAGAGTGAATTCGTTATTTGGAATTGGAATGCAAATATTGTTTGCTGGTGAATACATTTGACATTTATTGCATTTAATTTTTAATGATGTTCTGGAGATGATGTACATCTATATGGTAGTGTAGAAATGAGACGTAAGTAAAAGATAATAATTGGGGTTGAAACGGGTCCAGAGTGGCCGCTTCTGCTATAATTGCAACATGATTAAATGGCTTAAGCTCCAATGACACTTTGTCTGTCCGTATTCGTGTTCACAGTAGACACGCTCGTATATCACAGATTTTGTTGAATTTTTCCTACAGATGAAAAGTTTCACACAATTTTCTCCGTATTAAGAACTTTCTATGTGTGTCTCTCACTTGAAAGCATCGCTTATTGTTACTATAACGCATTATATATCGTCTTTTTTGGTATTACTTGTGCACATGTGCAATCATTAATTTGGATTATATTTCAGTTAGTCACACAGATTAGAAGTGTCTTAGCAATTCCAGACAAATGTATAAGTGTAAAAACACGCTTTATGTTATTAAGTGTTTTTTTTCTCTGCTTTGTACATGTGGTTGTATCTAATTGTAATGTGTGTCTGCTTGGCCATTTAAGGACTTTTTTACTTGTTTTTACAAAAGACCACTTAATTGTTTTTAAACTGTTGTATGGTCCAAACTTTAAATGGTTTCAGTTGTAGACTTTTTTTCCGAAAAGACACAACACAGTTACTTTTAATGGTTAGGCGAAACATTAAAAACCCAGGTCATGCTTTTTGTAATATGGACAATGTAATTTATCTTTTACAAATTATTGCTTTTCTTCACAGTTGAATATAAGACTAGAACAAACAGTAAAAACTCACAGAAAAACTTCCATCATCTATAAATCTTTATTGATAGCTTTTTCCGAGCCTATTACCTACCCTTTGTATAAATTGTGAGTGTGTGTGTATTCCTCTAAATATAATAAAACGGAAATGTTCAATGAGGTGTTTTTATTGACGTTTCTTACCTTGAAATGGTGCGTAAATATTTAAATATAAACAATCTTCACTTTGATTCTGTAAATACTCTTTGAGTCTATTGAAATATTCTCGCCTCTCTGCCGACATTATTTCCACATTTGGAAATTTCTGTGGACACACTGGTCCAAAACTGTCAGCATATTTCGTTCCGAACCAGGAAGGTGCACTGCCCGAGGGCATAAATCTCAATTCTCCGACCGGGGGTGCAGCATATGGTATGCCTAAATACTGTTCAACCAAAGGCAGGGCCCGATTTGTAAACGGTTCCACAACTATACCTTGCAGTTCACCTTGTTTTATTTGGATATTTCTTGTAAACTTCTTTATATAATGCATATCACCATAATTGATTGTACTTAACATAACTATTATCGAAACAGACCTTAACAAAGACATTATACTGTTATTTTACTCGAAAACACTATAACTAAGGCTAATTTACAACATTTTATAAATTTACTTGTTCTATTATGTTTACCTATACTTATACACTATTTTATTCGCGTTTATTTAAAGCATTTGTTTATTTAAACACAAAATTAATTAATGCTATTCGCATTACGCTTTATTGAATTTCGTTTTTTGTTAAACCATAAAGTAAAAACAATTCGTTACTTCCTATAAAGGTAAATCGCTAAATCGTAATGGTATGGGCGACTTTCGTTCAAAAACTAACTGCCTTATTCGAAATGTAGAGGATGAACTATTTTTAACTCACGTTTCCGATCAAGAAATCTCATGACTTTGTTGCTTATTTTAAGATAATTGGAAAACTTAAATATGCACCACGTATGTCGAGGATAAGCAACGAGAATTTATAAATAGGTGCTAAATAGAAGTCTTAAAAATAGCCTAGGAATATTTTCTAACATCTAACATAAACCGAAAACAGGCATAATTGACATTATTGAAAAAGTTTTACATACACATCTTAGGATAAGAAATAGAGAAAGTTTCACAGATTATTTAAGGAGATTCCATCCCGTGTAAGATATAGGTACCTCAATCAAAACAAAAATAAAATCTACAAAGTTTGACAAACTTCAAACTTTCTTCTCACATCTTCACATTATTGCAAGAGATAAAAAATAATTTAACCCTCTTATTCATAATTAAACTCCCTTGTTTATTATGAACCTTCAGTTTTCATTAAAATTTACCTACATTAAAAAATTACGTGAAGAGCAACTGATTAATGAATTATTGAACATGTGTAGGTGGTAGGTATGTGAGATATCAGTAAAGCAAATTGTATAAACTGCATCGACGGTGTCGTGTAGAAAATGCATATTCTCTGTATATGTGCATAACCAAAAGGGTACGTAAATTACTGTAGGTATACAATATACGAGTACCCAATGCATCTAATTTTAGCATTGCAAGAGTGAATGTATAACAGATGTTGAATTATTGGTATGCAAGGAGTGTAAGTAAAAACAGTATACAGAATGAATCACTCTGGTCAGAAGGGCTTTTTGTCAATTTTACGATCGAAATATATATACATATATGTATATTTATACTTTATAATTAAAAACGAGCACCAAATGCACATACTGTTTTCATTTAACGATTCTAAAACTAGAATTAAAAGGGCACATGGTTCTCTAGTGAAAATGGCGGGAACTAAATTTTCAAAAAAAACAAACAGTAGCGCCCTCTGGAGGAATTTTCCTAAAGCTGTTGCAGTTTTTCAAAAATTTTTTTGCTGTTTTGCGACGTTTTGCGATTTATTTGTCATTATTCATTTGTCAATATTAATTAATGTGTGTTCTGTATATTTGGGCATATATGACAATGATCGTCGTTTGGTTGACCATTTCAGTTTATACTTATCTTTTCACGATGAATTAAAAAAACCCATTTTATATTTAAATTTTGACTTGTTTTCAAAAAAATGCTGAATTTGCACAATTAGACATATGCGCTCTCTGAATTCTGAAGTAGACGCAGGCGCACTCTCTTAAAATGTTGCGCAATGTACAAAAATTCAAGGTTTCTCGCCAGAATGTTTATATAATAAAAAGTGTCAGATTTCACTGATAAAAAAGTGATTTTAAGAACAGCAATTGACCTACATGGCTCATTTTTCACAATAAGGAAGAAAAAACACCGATAAAAAGAATGTTAGGTTTGGATTTTTGATTTTTTGTGTTAAAAAAAATTTTACTTGATTGGTAAGTTTATTTCTTTTCTTTCTCCTCTTTAAAAGAAATAATCAAAAAACGGAAGCTAACATTTTTCTTAGAATTTCTTCCTCTATCTCCCTGAATTTATTCATTTCGCTGCAACTAGTATTAACGGAGCAAATTTTTACAGTTTTTTTACCGACTCATGTGCCCTTTTAATAGAGGAAGAAAATAATTACACGTTTCCGAAAACTTTGTCCTTTGGTAGTGTTCAGTTCTCTTAATTTTAAACACCTTTTTAATTTTTGTTTTATCTATTGATCTATTTAGCGCAGTTTCACACAAAATTGCCTTTCAATACAACAGGTTTAAATGTCGATTGTACAACACAGCGGGACCCCAAATATCGTTGCTCTGAAACAAAATGGACTATTTAAAAACCAGATTGAGGGAAAATTTTATCGAACAAGATTGATGAATGAAGTGGAAAAAAATGTGTTATTAGGTGCGTAAGTAAAAGAGATGGATTCATCTGAAGTTTGATGATGCGAAATGAAAAACCTAGTGAAGAAAGAAAAGTGGGAGCCCCCGGATTGGATATCGAACATTCAAGCTTGGACATTCAGGTGTCGGCTTGAATATAAGGGACGAACAGACAAATGCGAGGACATCAATAAGCCTAACACAGCTTAGCTGACTTTGGTCCCCTGAATTGATTCCTGAGCTTGCTGATAGTTTCCAAGGAATCTTCCTCACATGGTTGCGTATTATTGAATCTACACCTTTCTATGCAGATCACCCTTCCGTTCTAAACCGTTCCCTAAAATCAAATTTACGAAATTTTCTATTAAATTCTCTAAAGTTATGTGGACAGATTCATACTTTCATTTTATAGTCAAATTTTATTGGAAATTTATGTTTTGAACGTGAAGCAAAAGTGTTTCATACAAAAATACGGGAAACTTTCTCATGTGTTGGGGAAAGAAATTGTGCACACACTATTTACATAACCATAGGAAACATAAATAATTGATGAAATTTTTGATGCAGCATTTATATGACCAGAGAGTGGTCCTATTATCCAACACATTTGTAGTCGAGGCTCATTTGAAGCATGAAGCATGCAATGTAAACAAGTTGAAATATTATTTTTCTTGCCGAATATCAGATATATAATAATTAAAATTAAACTTACTTATATGTGTTGTATAGGTATATATGTAAGTGGGGCAAGAGACTGATCTATCTATACTATAATAATATAATAGATTACATAATACATAAATTATGTATCTAAATCTAACTCTTATGGGTCGCAAGAAATCTGTATATATAGCTGAATTTTGTCAATCCACTAAGATCCAATTGTATTTAATCAAAGGAAACCAAGCTATCCCGAAACAATTTAATATTATGTTAATTGATTTATAGACTAAGCGAGGATCAACAAAGTTGATGTTGAAGCAAATGTTGTTTAATAAATCCTATTTAATTACATATAAGGAAAACAATTGTGCCCTCCTTTCAAGGAAAATTACTCAAACATCCTTTTTAAATAAAAATAAAATCTTCTCTGAAGAACCAAAAAGAAAAGTCCCAAACTAATAAGGATAAATGCGTCGATAATAAAATTAGCTATTTTTTTTGGCTAAATGTAATTTAAAAACTTTTCCAACCAAGAGATAATAGAACTGTAATGGTACATCGCGTCCGGGTTGCAATATACAAGACATGGGTGCAGAAACGAATAAGACTCGACGATAAAGGGGACGCAAGGAGAAGGATTGAATTCTGAGGGACTGAGAAGAGCACGCAAGCCAAATGCCTTAAGAATGGTTATCACTTGGGGGCAAAGAAATATGGAATGTGTTTTACGTCTGATAACACTGTCCCATCGAACTGATTGCACACAACATTGACAACACCATCAAAATTTCATACTTGTAATGGATTTATAAACAACAGGAGCTTTGCTTTTTTATTAAAACGTTTATGTTTGCAAAGCGGAATATCAAATTTCTTATAAAAGACGTTTACGTGTCATTGACAGTAGCTGAAATACCATAACCAAATACCTATCATACCATAATTTCTTTTAAACGTATGTTTTAATTAATTTAAAAACAAATTTTCATGAATCCTGTTCGAAAAACAAAAATTATACACTGAGGTACTTTCACATAAATCGACTTACCTAGATAAATTTCTAGAAAATACAATTTAAGTTTTTCTAGAAAAATATTCAAAGAAAACTCTAAGATCTGGTGTATAATCTTGGTTAAAATACAAGAAAACTTATTTTAAGAAAATTACTTTGGTGTTTGACTTGCTAAACGAATTCCATTGTGTGAAACTCCAATAATCGATTCCAAATTTAATATAGAGGATTCCAAAAGTTTTTATACAATTATGGATATTGCATTCTTCTCTTGAATGTAAAACTAACAATGGTTTAGGTAGGTATACCTATACCTACATTGTAAATAAAATCATTTAATTGATAAAATTGCATTTTAAACATATATGATGCCGTTTTATAAATAACAAATATTTATTTAATACGGGATGAGGGAAAATAATAACCGTTAACTAAACCAAAATGGGTAATCAATTGTAATATCATGTAGGATGTGGAACAGAGTAAAATATTGGACCACCCTTTGCCCCGAGTACCCGCTGGCTATATCGGTTTCGAAATTTCGAATTACATTATTATATAAACCGCGCACGGATGTAGTTTTTCTGAAAACCGAAAACGATTTTAATTCAGTTTCCCCTGAGCTCAATTATAATGCAAGTAGAGAAGGCTTTTATATGATGTTTTGATGATGTATAGGTCGTTAAGAAATTTGCTTGGAAAAGTGTCCTGAAAACACTCCTTGTCGAAAATGATTTTGTTCCTGAAAATTGATAAATTATATAACTTTGTAAAGGTACAAATTGATAAGCAAATTATAAATAAAACACGCTTGCTGGTGACATAATGTCATAATCAATTTTAGTGTAACAACACAAAATTTTGCTTAATGTGCTTGTTTTATTTTTTGTTTATGATTTTACAATGGCGTGTAGCAAATTGTATCTAAAGATTGTAAATAAGAAAAATATATGTCTAGAAAAGCCATTATCTGATGAAATATCGTTTATAATGACAGCATTTTCCGATATTGAGTTACTAGACTGTCAGATATACTTTGTTTATCTCTGAATAAGTGTTGACTTTAAGAGAATGAGAATTGCAAAAATGGGTTAGTGGAAGGAAGGCATGAGGATGGATGACATTTGAAGGATATTCTCTTTTAGCAAAACTGTTTATTACTACATCAACAAAAAACGGTAAACACCAGATTTGATTACAAACACGGAAATATAAGTTGCCTAAACAATTGAAAAGACTAAAATTGATGAATAGTGCCAAACGGCGCGGTTTTTTAACGGTTTCGTGATTTTGTATGATGACGTTATCATTTATTAAAATCAGTCAAGCATGTGATTGTATTAATTTTAAACGATTAATTTGGAGCTTTTCGCAAACAACCGCATAAAAAGATTTCTATCGGATCACGTCTCTTTTAGGTGCCTAAAGTAAAATTTAGTCTGTGTATCTGTACTTAAAATTCACTAGACATAATTGTTGACGTAAAGTCGCCTGAAAAAAACATTGATATAACAATCTTATTTTGAGAAATTATGACTTGAATAAACGCTTTTTTAAGTGCATATTTCGACTGAATAATGGGTGCGAAAAATAGAAGATAGAACGAAATGAAGCGGAAGCTTTAAGAGGCACTGGGTAGGTATAGCCTTGGGGTTGAATTTCACTTTAAATTATTTAAGTCACAAGTTTTAATTTACGGTCAAGTTTTGGAAACATTAAAATCGCACTGCTAAGCAATTAGAAAATTGCTAAAATTTAACAATAAATCAAGAATATGCAATAAACATTATACCTATTTATGACAATAAAATTAATAACAAATATCGTTAATAAAACACGTGATATTGTGTCGCTGCAGCAATCATTTTACATAGAATTATGAATTGAATGCAGTTTTCATTTAATTACAATTGAAATAAAATAAAACATAAAACATATTTTACGATATACATATTTAGTTTCATTAATTTAATTATGGACGTTGAATTCACACATAAAAAATTCGAAACGTGCATGAAGTGCTCTTGCATGCATTAGATAAATGCAAATATTCAATTTGTACAACCAAATATTTTGTTGTTATAAAAACTAAAAGACTAGCAAAAAATGCAATTGTTATGCATTACATGCGATTTTGGTGGTAGTTCGGAACGAATAGTAAACAAACAACTAAGAATTCCTCTTGACGAAAAACGAAAATCTACCAACAAGAAAAATAAATAGAAGGCGACTCTATAGTTTTCCTTCTATATGTATATAAACATTTTTGTTCGAATATGGAATTTGAACAATCTTGCAACAAATTACTTTAGACTAACGATAAGTTTAAAATGTTTTGTACAATAAAGGGGGAATTAGTGACCTCATTCTATAACCCTTTCTTGTGCTTGAGTGTATGCAATAATAATGAATTCATTAAATCTCCTTCATTTAGCCTGCTGGGTGTATGCAAAATGGAATAATTTCTTTAAATGCCAAAAGAATCCTTTATGGAAATAAATAAAAACACACTAGATTTCTTACATGGTTTGAAATTTGAATTCAATTCAATTTATAATGGAAAATATGTAAGTAGGTATATACACAGAAGACAAGAAAATGGAATATACACTCTTTGTGTGATGCTGAGTAAATATTGTGAAAAATCTTTATCATGTGTAGGTTCTTTACTTGTCTAAAATCCATCATTGAAATAAATGGAAACGAATCAATAACAGATACAGTGGTAACAAATTATTTGAATAAATCTATCATCGACTGATACTCTCTTACCATAAAGCATGAAAATAAAATTATTTCGAAGCAAAATTTCATATAAGACACAACGAGTTGATGCTGTTATTTTCTTCACTCTGAAATATTCCTCTAGGAAAAAAAACGCATAATCGAGAACATTAAGTATTTACCTCCCCCCAAAAACAGATGAATCGACATCACGCCTTATTACGTATTATAAATGTAAATATTATAAATACATAATAGGTAGGTAATATAGGTATATTACATAGGTCTACGTGGTTACCAGTTATCTACATTCTACCAAGATAAAATGCACTGTGTAGTCATCTAAATATTTTTCTCTATCTTTTCAGAATACCAAAGTATTTTCGCAAGTGAATAAATTCACAAATGGGCCTTTAATTTTAAAATCGACTAACCCATTATTGAAAAACTTCTATGACAGATTTTCTGCTGAAAAATCTTCAATCGGTGTCCCATATGGATGGACTATTTTATTGTGTCACTTCAGTGACTTTCAAATAGAATCGAAAGCAAATGTTAGTTAAATCAATGACAAAGCCCTTTGTAGCATCGGTAAAAAACATTTCAAATATCTTGTAGGTATGCACTGTTTGATACAATATTCAAGACTCGCCTTGAATTGCGGGCACTTGTTGGCATAAAACGTTTGCTTCTCTTTTGTGGAATGATTTTTTAAATGTCCTCCTTTTTCTGTGTTTAATTATTGCTTTAAAAGGGCACTAAATTCCACTTTCTAGGACCCTATTAAATTACTCAAATATGATATATTAGAATAAAATTGCCGCAGAAATTCTTCGCAAATTAACAAATCGAAGTTTAGTTCCTGGATCGACCGAATGTGCGCAACTAGAGGTCGCTAGTTGCGCAGGACGACGTCCCGACGCTCGCAACGCCAGTCAGTTTTCAGGATTTAACGTGTAATGTAAAGCTAGTATACGAGACCGGCTAATGTTTTTTACTCGACATTGTCCTATAAAAAATTTTATTAATAAAAATATGTAAATACTATGGAAATATAAATACCTAGTGCCCAAACTCACTCTTCCAGTTAATGTTGCAAAAAAAGAAAAATTAACATGTGAAAATTGTTACATAGATGTTGATTTCATCTAATAAATGTGGTTTAATTCATACACTAAACGTAATTTCATTAATTATACGGCCTTATTCTAAGTGTGAATGTGTTTTAATGTTTGAAAATTCTTGTGCAAATAAGAAAATTAATGTCTTTTAAGGAAATTAATCCGATCTCCGTGTAGGGAAGATGGTTCAATATAGATGAACAAATTTAATTAAAAAATGTTATTTAAAACTTAGTAGATTTTATTAAAACTAGGTGATCTCTACGGGCCGTTGACAAAATGGCTAGCAACTTGTTTAGTTGCCTTTTACCATTAATCAGTTCGTACATATTTATATTATTATTGTCAAAGGATTTTGTGTTCTGCGAGCCCGCATCCGATCACCGAACTCCTTTGACTTCTCGCACAGTCCGAACGAAATATGGTGATGTTAGTGGCGTAATTGTAACGTTGGAATCGAAACATTTAGAGCCAGTGGAGGTGTTTCGCGGTATACCATACGCTAGTCCACCGTTGCACAGCTTACGCTTTATGCCACCGGTGACGGGTGCTCTTTGGCAGGGTGTTAAGATTGCGGACAAATTCAGTCCCGTCTGCCCGCAACGGTTACCCGACATTAGTAATGAGACGGCCGCTTTGAGGAGGATGCCAAGGGGTCGCCTGGAATACCTAAAAAGACTGTTACCATATCTAAAGGATCAAAGTGAAGATTGTCTCTACCTGAATATATATGCTCCTGCACAAGGTAACTCGAGTCACAACTTCTTATTCAGATCCCATATATACCTACACGTATACGATTTCAATACAATCAGCTCGTGTTTCTCTCTGTTCTACTACAAAGAGTTCTTCCCTTCGGAAAATTGAAGGTGAAAGCATACGGTCTGTTCAACTAATGAAAAAGGAAACGCTAATAGAATATAAAGAATTATGTGCCTCTGGCTAACATACAATTTCAACAAAAATCATTTTAGGATCCAATAAACATATATGTACTATGCTCACATAAAAGCATTATTGTTGGGAGAAAAATTAATTTTTCTGATACAACAATCAGTTTAGAATGTAGGGCATTGTGTATTTTCTATCTCCCATTTCACATATACATACCTATAAGTGCGCCGCAAATGCCTAATTAGATGTATTGAAATTCATCACATCAAAGCATAATCAAACTTTTGTTATAATATAATTACTTATACGTACTTTCTTAATTATCTGTTGATTTTTATAATTCATCAAATGCAAAGAATAATGAAATAATTTTCTAGACTTGGGCGCATGATTTCAAAGGCTTTGAGGAGCTTAGAAAGCACTCTGAATTTACAGGCATTATTCGACTTCTTCTCCCTGACTAGACACCTTTTTCTCTTCACAAACAAACCAGAGAGATCTCTGATAAAATTCATCTACAGCATGTATGATATAATTGCAAATCTAATTCCAAACACATATACCATTTAAGTTATGATAAACATGAGCTTTCTACACTCCACGATCAATTAGATATCATTATAAATGTATGTATGTTGTAATATATAAACCAACAACTACAACTTAATTTAGTACACAGCACATTATTATGTGATGAGATTAAAGATAATAACATGATTAATCAAAATATATGCTGGTTGATATATTCATATAATGATTAAAATTAATGATCCTATTAGTTATTTAGGCATTATGGGCCAAAATAAAAACTTTTTCTCCCTCTTGTATTCCACTAACAAACTAGATTAAACTTTGCCTTTTTACGACTCTACTCATGTATGTAGAGGTAAGGTACCATATAAAGCATTCTTTCATTATTAAAAGAAAAATATTAATATTATAATGATATATGACTTTTCTACATGCACGACTTCACATTCAAAGAATAATCAACCATATATGAACGAAAAAGCAATCGTACGATTTCCCGGGTATTATCATTTAATAAAAAAAGCTCGTATCTCGAAGTTTCTATCAACACTACCCACAGGGGAACTACAGTGGGTACAAAGAATATTTTCAACGAAAGGGACATTTCCAAAATCGAAATTGCAAGGCAAAAATATTGAATTAAACAAACAAATTTCAATTTTCATGAAATACTTTTGAAAGCAAAAAAGTTAATTAGGCCAATATTTACCACAGAGTTTGGTTACGATTTTTCCTCTTTAGACAGATGTTGTATAACGTACATTTTATTAGGGGCGAGGGGATTCGGCGTGATGATGCTTCATTGTTGCAATTTAAAAGTTTGCCCGCTGAGGCCGTAGGCCGAAGCGGACAATTTCTCGAGACAGGAATGCCCTTTCGCCGAGGTTTGTATACTATTTTATTCACAATCAGACACAATTAATTAAAAAATATGTCTTTTGAATGTTTTTCATTATAAATTTTTTGTATGTCAACATTTGACATATGTCACTAATGACAATTTTTTGTTGTTACTCATCAAATGACAAGTGAGTAATGGCTTGTTATTGGTTGCCCAATATGAACATTATTAAAAATTGTAGTAGCCAGGATTATGGAAAGCCAGGAAAGTGACTATTTTCCTCTCTAGAGAGGAAAGTAAATATTACTCGCTTGAATATAACAATGGGTCACTTTCCACTTTTATAAAACATCGGAAAATAACACATTACATACTGATTGTGAATAAAATAAATTTAAACGTTGCTAGCCGCAAAACATTGGAAATTAATTAGTAATGAAAATAAATCGAAGTGAATTACCTACCTCTTGGTTGAGGTAATGATTTCTTTTTCCGTGTTTTAATTTTTGAAACAAAAAAGCTCACTCACGTACCAAGTTGCATTATTTAAGTACCTACTCAGTATTACAATTACTAATATATGTTAATTGCCGGTATTATTGTATTCAATATTTCCTAGTTGACAAGGTAAATTTAATCTCAATTTAAATATATTAGATGATAATCACTGCGGTGGCATGTAATAACATGATTTACATATCAACAATAGTTAACCTGTTTAATAATGATTTAAGGGAACGTATCCGTACATCACGTAATACTGTTATAGGTGTGTATTTCAAAGTAGTTTATAATAAATAATTGCTTTATGCAGTACAACTTAAATATGCATGAAAAGTTGTGCAGTAATAACGTAAGGAATTAATCTGGAAAATATTCAATTATTCAAAAAATATGAATGTATAACGTAGAGAAAGTGTAATCAAATTTCCTCTAGGCAAGTTTTAGAAAAGTTTCTATTAATGTATGAAAATGTAACTTTATAATACAACTTAATCAACTCAAGCAATACGAGCATGATTCAACCGCAACCGAAAGTTTACATGGACATTTCT
The DNA here is from genome assembly GCA_963930825.1 of Silvanus unidentatus. NCBI lineage: Eukaryota > Metazoa > Arthropoda > Insecta > Coleoptera > Silvanidae > Silvanus > Silvanus unidentatus. Next base: position 6,390,968 of record OZ005758.1, read on the forward strand.
ACAGAAGGAACATTTACGCTCTGCTTTACGATGCGGTGCTTGTTTTCTATCAGACGAATAAGAAAGATACTTGCATAGAATTGCAATACCTCAAACTTCTGAACCATTGCAAATTTGCAAATTGTTTTGATAGTTGCATACAAGGGGAAATAATCTGGTAAAATAAATTGATTTTCTAAACGGATTTTCGTAAAAGACACAAAGACTTAATTACATCGTGTAAATAATCCTGTGGTATATATATGTATGCTTTAATTCTTTGTAACAACGAACACCACATAATAGAGCAGGATACATCAATATATGTGCTTGAAATATTATATAGCGTAAAATGTCGACATTCAAGTATACTTGAAACCTCAATGCTGAATAGCAAGGTTTACTCTTTGAAATATGTTTGTACATTTCATATATTTGAGTTGCTCTGACTTATTTGCAGTGAAGCAATTCTTTAAAATTGTAGGTATACCTACCTAAAGTCTAAAGTGCGACCAAATGGAAATAAAGAGTGTGTTAAAAAGTCATACATATAAATTGCTTACATTTCTAATTCTTTAGAAAAGTTTGATATTTATTCTTGAATAAGAGTCTTTTCATAGATCATATTAATAAAGTTCCAGATAAGTTCATTGTGTTCATCATATGTTGATTGAATATTGTACGATATCTTTTGGCTATAGACTTGAAATATCAGAAACCAACGTGGAGATCCATTAACGCTAATGCAGTTGATGCAAATTCAATGTATTTAGGAATAGGAAAAAATAAAATAAAATAGTTACCAACCACTCAACCATTCTTAACACTTTGCTTATGAAGTTATCAAGTAACTTTCTTGGTAACTTTTTGAATAATCTTCACCATAAACATTTTCTTTACTTCTCTTACATTACTCTTTATTATTACACTAATAGAAAATGTCACAAATTTAAAATGCAAACAAACTTCCAGAGAGATTAATGCAATTATAGTTGGTAGTAGGAACAATTTAATTAAAACGAATAAGCGATTTTGAAAAAATATACTTCATATAAAGTTTTTCACTTTGATATCTTACTCCGTTTCTACTTTCTCGTACAGATAAATGAGCAATCATTTGAAACGGTCGTTTGTGTCACCTCGGAAAAAGTCATTTCACTTCTAAATAATCTCTTGAGTACTGTAAAAACCATAAAACAGGCCTTGAGATGTGTGAAATCCTTAGGACACGACCTAAATGAAAAAAACAACCGCATCTTATGTCCTGAATATCAAATAAGTAGGTATATGTACAATCGCAACCGAAGAAGAGAATACAGCAGCACACACACATACTTACACAATCACTAGATAAGGTCCTTTTGTCTTTTTACATTCTTCCAAGCCAAAAACTACATTGACACGAAATTAATTTTCACATGGGATGGCTTTATTGTATTTTTCCCTTGCGCATAGCCATAAAGACAGAATTAATTTCAGGAAAAAGGCATACTTAATTCTAACTGAAAACAATGAAACTCGTTATTAGCATTTCATTAATTTACTTTGTATTTATTTTACTAAAATAATATGTTTTTATGCGTATTTACTAGTAAGGATGAGTTCAGTTTATGTGAAGACAGTAAAAGTTACATTTACATTCACTGGCTGTTGCGCTGTTTCGTTTTAAAATATACAAACTCTAAACATTTTCTCTGTGTTTGTATCAAGTTTCAGTCATGGAGAAAGCGTAATTTTTATGTGAATATTGTTGTTTAGACGTTTATGCATTTCTATTATGTACATTAAAGAATTTTGATAATATGTTGGGCTGGAATGGGCACTTAAATAGTTGGCGGAATGGGGCTTGATGGATGGCTTGTATCGGCTCGAGACAGACATGAGGCTGATGTATAGGCAGCCCGGCGACTTATTTACGAGCAAACTCTCCTAATACTCTCCCTGTATCTATGGTTGCGACTGTTATGAATGATTCCCGAGGGATATCCTCACATAGAGATACGCATCCGCCATCATCTCTTATTCCTTTACACTGACCAAAGACCGGCGCTAATATTTTCCATCAATTACTAATTTTTTATCAAAGTTCCAGTATGGATAGTTTACAGGAATTTGCACAGTCCTCTCATATATTACTTTAATTAGTTCAGATCTTTGAGGTTTGGGGTAGAAACAATTAGGTAACCACATTGTGAAATTTATTAAAAAAATAACGAGATACCTACGAGAACAAAAATATACAAAGTTCCCAAAACAGTGCATTCAGGCGAAACAAAAAAAATCCCACAAAAAATCCTTTAAACAATGGGAAACCTAAACAAATAAAAAGAAAACCGACCCCTATTATTGCAAATTAAAATAATACAGTGTAGTATTTTATTTATGACTGTAAATTAGCTTACGTTATTTGTTCAGCGAAATCCTAATCCTATTCAATCAGCTACCTGGATAATAATAGTACCTAGGTATGTACAAAATTTTTGGGATTGTGGGGAACCATGTTGTCTTTTACAATTGATGGTTTTTAGAAAACATTTCCAAATGGGTCTCTGGTGGATTCCAATGGTCAAACAGAAATATATTGAAATATCCATACCGATATGTATCCCACTGAAATAAAGGTGATAAATATTTTAGTCGATAGTAGGGGTATGGGACATTAAGCATTCCAGTCAGAATTGTAACTTTTGACTAGATAAGTCCACATCAATATTTACCGGTAAAAATTCAAATCACGCGACGGTATATAAGGGAAAGGAAAAGTAAAGTTTGATGTCAGACGAACTCTTAAATATATTTTCGTTTTAGGTTCTGCGGATGGTAAATAATTTGAATTACATATGCAGACTTGAATCATTTTAATGTATAACGTATTGAGCTATATCTATATGTGTATGCGCTTTCAAATTGTTTCATATCAAACATGTTGTGTGATCCGCCTTCCGCCTTTTAATTCGAAAAGTCGAAGAAGTTTTAAGTTGCCTAGTCTGTCTATGTGATATGGTGAATTTTTATTTTGGCACGTATAATTTTAACTAGAAATATACTATAGTATAAAGAAACCATAAAACTACTAGCGTCAGCTATTTCCGCTTCAGAGCATTTCATTTATGGTCGGTTTTAAGTGGTGCTTACTTGTTCCTGTATATTATTATTTAAATAAAATAAAAATCTACAGGGAATGTTCCGATATGTACTAGGTATATAACTCATATTACGAAAACAAAGCTATTAGAATTAAATAAATATCTCATTGGTTGGCCTTATTCTATTAAGTTGAATTATCGAAAGAGAAAGAGTATTTTTTCCAACATTAATCGCACCTTTACAGAACATGCCATATATTTTTAGTTAGTTAGTTTTATGCATTTTACTAAAAACAATTAAGCATATATAAACTGGTAAATAGTTAAAGCCACTTTGGGAGGGCGGACAGTTTAATTCTCTTTATACTACAGGGCTTTATGCACAATTGATTAATTAGAGTTCACCCAGAATGTATAGGTACACATTTGTATTATATCGTTTATTCATATAAATACCTTAAAATAACTATAGCAGTGATTAAAAATGAAATGTTAAAGCTACCACACAGAACTATAAGGTATTGTTTATGTATTTCTTAAATTTGCCTAATGGTCGACTCAGCATAAATTTGTAAACTCCATTTTTAGAATTTCCCTAAATACATTACAATTTAGAATCACTCTAATGGTTGAAAAACTTAAACTTAGTTAATATTTATAGTTCCGTTAAACTACATGTAATAAAATTACTTTGATTCTTTCAGCCCCTTTAAAGCTTGAGAAATCTCCAATTCCAGTTAAGTCTTATTGATGGGAGATTTGTGACTTTTAAACTAAAGTGAAAAGTTTTTAAATAGACAAAGTAAAATAATTTCAATGTCATAAAAAACGGAAGAGAACCACCCATTAAAAAGTTGCAAGTGGAGAAATTTTATAACATGCTCGAAATAAATTAAAATTTAAAAGGTTAATGTTTTATGTTTCTTTGAAATGAAATTCTCCCAGCAGTTTTCAGGAAAAGCTGTAAACAACCTATTTGATTTCTGTATCATTTAACAATTTAATATTTTTTTCTCTTTGCTCTTAAGAGCGTTTCTCCTATATTACATATTCATATTTTTTGTCAGGGCTGTACATACGACGTCATATCACCGTATAATTTACGATCCGTCAAGCGATAAATTTGAATACATTATAGGATTTATATTTACCTAACGATTTTCAAGGGCTCGAGATAGAGAATTCCGCATTCAATTACGCCTGACGATGTGATTTTCAAAAAAAAAATCTTCAAATTTATAGTATTATGTATTTTATTGCATTTTACAAGTAGTTATATACCACAAAAGCAATACCTATGTACTCTATACCTTATAAGCTCAAATACCATTTCATTGGCCAAAGATTATTCTTCCATTACGAGGTTCTTCGAGTTCCCTCTTATAATTTACATTGTTTCCTAAAAGAAATAATCCTTTTCCCGTTGAAATCTTAATATACAAATGATCGTGGAAGTGCACAGCTGCCTAAATCTTCATTTATCCTGTTATTAAATATTGATTTTGAACTGTATTAAAAATGGTTAGAATCAGTGTCTACATTGAAAGTGTAACAGCTGCTAGAGATTTTACAGACCGTTCTATTATTTCTCTTTTATGTGTAACACCATAATAACATTAAAATATTGTGAACGGAATAAAAATTACCTCGAACGATGGATTATGGGTTCGGCTCGTTTTGTGGAGGAGTTAAGAAAATCCAAACTCGTCCTTAAAAACGGGGCTTTCGCTTCTACGCAATTATATTTTCTTATACCGGCACACATATTTCAATAAATCATTTTAGGTAAGCAGGAAATTACAAAAAAAGAAAACTTGTCTCTTTGAAAATGTCGTTTAGCCAAGCAAATGACTGACTAAATTTGGTGAAAAGTTCACAGTTGTTCATATTTTTTCCTATACCTAATATGTATATTACTTTTGAAAAAAAATACTTTGCTATAAACATCATGAAGCAGGAAAAGTTTAATGAGTTTTCTGTTTATTATTTTAATCTCCGTCAATTTTCCTTTTGCAACAACGTAAACGCCCTTTCATTTGAATATAAATTTATATTTGTTGCCGTTATTAAGCTTCAGATAACTTCAGAATTATGGTATTATTATTAATTAAAGCAAGAAGATAAATATTTTCAAAACATATTTTACCAATTATTTATTGAATATGTCTGAGCTTTGCCGGTGGCTGCCATGACTTGCAAAATTTGTACCTATAACCTTTGTAGGTTTAACTGATAGCTGAAATTAGTTATATCCTAATATCAGAAATATGTATATCTAAATTGATTCATATTTAAGAGTCGACCATATGTGAAATCTAATTTATCGTCAGATTAATCGTGACTTTAATGTATACGACGAAAAAGGATTTCCCTACATTTGCATTCAATTGTAACAGATGTACGATTGTGGAACTTTTAACAGTCGTCAAGTTGTTGCTTTTACGTAAAGTAATTTTGTAGCAAACATGAAATCTTACTTAAATATTTAGTGTGGCAATTTCTCGTAGAGGCTAAGGTTTCAAGAAACTTTCACATTTATGTAGAAAATCAAAATATAAACTTCCACTCTCACATAATATACTATTAATTTTGGACGGCTTTATTTAATTAATCCAGCAAACTCATAAAAATATATAAATAGATTTTTTTCACGGAGAACACGGGGGAATAGTAGACACAATTTCACACCACTTAAACCGCACCACTAGCATGCATAGAGTTTAAAACAGACACTCGAAGAACAGTTCTTTGAAATTTTATTACACCCTGCTCTAATAAAAATGAAAAAGTGCAAGTCAATAGCTAGGTGTCAAAGTATAAGGCTCGTATACACCACGTCACGTATTTAAGTCCACTGATGGCCAGTATCCATACAATTACATTTCCTTTCAAGTATGTTCACATCTTTATAAATCCATATAATACACGTATAATAGAGAAATGGATAATAGAGCAAGCAAGGAAAAGGCCAAACGCTTGACCTACTCGTACCTCTGTGTAGTTTGCTTACACACCTAATATCTAAGTACATATTTTACGCTTCAATTAGAATTTCAGACATTGTAAGGCTCTTATCTGTTGTAAAGACAAAAGGAAAGATGGATAAAATTAAATATTGTTCAAAGGATTATGAATACATTTTGAATTGGCAATACTCTTGTGGAAATAATAATCTGTTCCAGATTTATGTAACCAAAAAGCCATTGAAGTGAATATTTTGTCTTTGAGTTATATGTTTTTAATAGTCATCTCTATTCAACTGAGATTATTAGAAAATTTCTCCCCAATTTAAAATACCTGTATACGCTCATCAAAAAGAAGCACACATTTATTTATTTATACTATAGTATTCATACAAACATAAACTAGACTAGAAATAAAAGTCGGTACGTGTTGTTCGGTTTTAAAATGAACGCTATTATGCCATTATTTTTTTATTATTATAATTCGGAAACGCTTTTACTTATACCGTCTATAAATTTTAATAAAATTCGCTTTTCAAACAAAAACTAACTCAACATTAATAAATTTTATAATATCCCAAAAATAATTATCCAAATACAAAAAAGAAAATCCGGATTTTATTAAACAAATTGTAAAATATTGGCCCATCATTTTATAGTCGCATTCTTCCAGTGCTGGCATTACCTAAACCAGTTTAAATTATTATAAAAGTTTGCGCTGGTGTTTTTTCAGTAGCAAAATTTCAAATGCAAAATATGTTGTTTGCCATAAAGTGCAAAAAATAAAAATGAATATGATCGTAAAACTTGCGATAGAAGTTGAATAAATAAAATTTCAAATGAGGTAGAGTCATTGATTTACGGTTATTGTCATACATTTTCTCTTTCCATCTTTGGCCATAACTTTTATGAATTAGGTACCCATAAGATTTAACCTTGTAAAACTATTATCCAATATTTCCATTTCATAAAGTGACTACATAATGATTGACCTTAAAACAGTTTTCCTCCCCTTTTGTTTAACAAAATAGTTACACAAGACGATAGTGGGTTAAGACAGTCACCATAAATACGTGGCCACTGACAAGATAGCAGAAAAACACTCAAGAAAATGTAACAGAATCAACTATGTGGTATATAGTAGGGTTGTCACGTTTCAGTTGGTGCAATAGCTTAAATTGTGGCCAACACAACGGCACACATACACAGAAATAACCGAAAATTATGTCTTTACACGTGCTTTGCCAAAAAGCTTTTTAAATTCCAGAAGAGAACCTTAAATGTGGCCACATACAAATTTATTTTCTGCTTTGTTAATAGAATAGATTCTACGACCTGAAATTAATATTAATACTGCAAACAGTTCTGATTTCTATTATGATTATATCGAACAAAGCACAAGTTTCCGATAAATACTTAAATCCTCTTCTCTAAGATAATAGGGCAAAACGAATGAAGCAATTGTCATATTTCAACGAGCATTTTTAATGCGAGCACCCTTCCCAGCATTTGAAAAGGTTCTTGGAAAAATAAAAGTGCAGCAGAAATTTTTTATTCATTTATTGTGTTGACTTTATCTCAATGATTCCACTGAGAACTAGAAAAAATGGGAACAATCTCAAGGCAGATCTAAAGTAAATACCTAACAAAATGCCTGTTAAAGTGGCCAGAGAAATTTATTCATTTTATACCAATTCATATAAAGAAAGTAATCTATTTTGAGTGTGGCGGAAATAAAATCAATACGGTTACAACAGTTGCAAGACTTCTGAAATAGGATTGAAATATGATGACTAAGCAAAAGGTTTGTGCAAAATTGTACACCATTCAGTTCACTTTTTTATTTTCACTTACAAGGTGTGGGTATCTTGGTATCTTCTGTTAGAATGACATATTTAAAGCACCCATTGTGAGTTTAAAAAGACATAATCTTGGAACACTTGAAATGCATTTGATAACAGCCTTTTCGGGAACGGGGCGAAGGTGAAACTTTCTTTTGTGAGTTTATTGAATTTTTAACATACTGACATAATTGAATAACGCCCCGAAATGGAACACACACATTTTTCCTTGTCTATCATTACATTTCTAAAAATATACCTAATATACACAACACAATACAGCAGAGTAAATATGTTTAGTTGCAAACAAAAACGAAGAAACAGTGAAGTCAACGTGACAGTTCAATTTTTCTCCAATATATCCCTTACAGAACGGATAGGAGATGTTTCTAATGAAACACGAAATCTGTCTTCTCAATACCGAAACACATGCATCAGATGCTGCATCTGAAAAATTTAATTTTAAACTTCAAGTCCTCTGTTATTCCAAGACTTATTATTCTTATGTTCATAATTATTATTCAACAAAAGCGTCAAATATATGCACGTCGTAATTTGAACTAAATAAATATGTGATAGTCGTAGATAGGTGGAAGGCCATAAAGGAGAATTAGCATAATTAAAAATGATATGAGAGACGTGGCACTTTAACGAATATAAAGGAAGCTCGTAATAGTAACCATCAAACCAAGTAGTATGTCCCACAAAGTATTTGCCTTTTATCTCATAAAGGACTTAAAAAAATTTAAAAACAAATTAGAAAGTTTTACAATTAAAAATTTCACTGCTATCACAGAAGAAATATTCTCACACAGCATCTTTTATGTATCTATGATGTGTATTTTTAAAAACAGTCTCCACCTAACTTTTTGGACAAATAAAGGCACCTCAGCATAATTATAAATTATGCAATTATGCTCTCAACTTGGAAGTTTGTCTTGCTTGAGGCAATCTCCATCAACCCTTTTACGGATTAAAATTTATATTAAGATAGACATTAACCCAAGGTCATGTGTCATCTTACAATAGGTTATATGTATATACAAGATCCAGCGAAATACATCAAAACTATATTACTCTAAGTACTGAAAGTGAGAGAGCCCCTGCAGGCTACTGAGAAACATGATGAAGTGGCTCCAAGCAAAAAGAAATAAATTAATAAGGTACATTAATTATCACAAGTTCTGTGCAATGAGAAAATATATAGTGTAATTAAACTTATCAAAATTTTTGCACTATTTTACAAAAGTTTACGTTATTCCCCATTCTAATAGCGCACAAATTTCACAAGATGAATATAAATATTTAGATTAAGCGCAATTCCTAGATATGAACGTTATCTCTATCTTTTGCATTCAACTCTACTCATGCTGCCTTCTTGTTTACATCATGAAGTTTCTCGTTTCATACAAGACTTATTCTGAGTGTCTTTCATAAAATACATTAACTTTTAATGAACATAAAGTTTTAACTTACATTGAGAGTGTTGTAATAACTGTAATTGTAATTTTTTTTTTGGAAAACCAGCAAATTACAGATCTAATGCACAATAGAATATGTTATCATTTTCGCTTACATTTGTTGTTACACAGGACTTCAAAAGTGCACGTTTTAATGAAAAATTTAATTATCATCATGGTTTGGAAACCACAAAAAAAACAATCTTTTATTAATCATTTACAAGTTCACAACTAAACACAAAGCTACAATTATAAATTCATCCAGAAAATCCCATAGTTAATGGTCAACCTAACAGGTACAATTTAAGTAGAGAAGAGTTCTTAACGCAGATAAAGTCTTTGGACTAACTCACCAAATGATTAATGTGAGGAAACAGGGAAATACTCTGAAACAATATTGCTACCGCTTTACTATTTATTTTACTTTACGTTCAACAAGAAGCTATTTATCCTTTTGAGGTCAAATCGTTTTTGTTCGGTTTCGGAAAAACAACGTTGAAATCGTTTCATTCTTTAGAGAATGATGTGATTAGCGAATATCGCAATATATTGCGGCCACTTAAATAGGGAAATCTTGAATATTATATTAACATATTATCTCCTTAAGTCCTTAAGGAAAAAATAATCTTTTTTACATCAGATAACTGGGGAATCTTAAATATTTCATGTGTGAAAGAAGCAGTTTATTCGCAAACAGTTCTTTGCATATGTAAACAAAGCGCTACTTAAAAACATAGCTTATTGAGAGTTATTGTTTATATAATGCCTTCTAATGAGTTTAACTTTCAGATAGTTATTGAATCAATTCTTAGCGCGCACGGTGTGTGTGTTTATGAAACACAAATAGCTTATGTAGAGTAAAAACAAGAAATTTATTTTATGTCGTCTTCCCGTTGTGTCCCAAGAGATTTCCTACACTTTAAGACTATCGTCATGTGTTCTAAGATGTAAGACATCGATAAGTATTTACAGCAATCAGAGCTTTGTCATTGAGAATTCCCTGAAGGCGTTCTTTTGAGGTCTTACTAGAGACCCTCTAAAGAGTCAAATTATATACTGACAATGATCTATTTATTGAAATACTATTAACACAGTACCACAAACTAAATGGCTTTTAGAACTTGGCATAATAATAGTTCTATATCGTAAACACAGCCTTTCAAAACAGAACAAATATTTTTTTTAAAATGTACTAACTAGAATGAGATTCAATAGAATATAAATCAATTTTCCGTTATTCTCTATAAATGTTATAAGCTGAGCATGCATTAACGGAAAAAGCGCTCATTCGACTTTGCATTTTCTCTTTATTTTTAACACTCAAATGGTTCATTATCTGATCGTATATTTTTTCTATGTTCTCTGGTTGTTTGTTCGGTGCATATTTTGGTGGAAATGCTCGCCACATTATGTAAATGAAGTTGATTCTGTTCATTGTGGAAAGACAACTTTTTATGTGCGATATTATATAAAAGAATTTTCTCTAGCCGCCAAATTACATGTACAATCCAATTTCGCAATACATAATCGCATCTAAAAAGGACAAAAGTCGTCTTATAAGGCGAGAAAATCGTATAAATGTATTATGAAATTTTCCATTAGTGTTTAAATGCGAAAATCTATTGGATTGATGGAGAGCAATAGTGAACGTAATTTTCATGTGCTTGTAATTAATAAATTGAGCTGGTTCAGACAGCCATAAGACAATGGGTTTCAATTAATAACTATCTAGTGGTCTATTAGCTATTATTCCTAGTTAACAAGTAGGTAAAGTGTAAAAATAATGAACAAAAGAAATATGGTGTACATATCTAACTGGTACTATTTAGGTAAATATAGCGTGCGTTGAGGTACAAAACTGCCTCATTTAATTTAAATAGAAATAACTTTAATTAAATATTCCCCACTATCCTTTAAGAGATTAAGATTCATATCTGTAATTGTAGCAATATAAAGGAAAACAATACTTAGGCTTAATTTTCAAGATAATTATAGGTAGAATTTACAAGGAGGCTGAATAGATATTATAAATACTTGTACAAATAGAACCCTATATCTATAGCCTGAATTAAATTCCGCCAAGAAGCGCACTCCTGTGTAATGTGCAACGTTCGTGTAGAAAAAGTTTTTTAATTAAACAAATTACCTTTTTGCTTTATAAATACTTTATAACGTTTTTGCACGTGTTATAACCGAGGTTATAACGAAGGTAAATATGCTTAATAATTTCATAAAAGAGAAATGCTACTTTATAAAAATTTTAGAAAAAGTTAAGTACCTAATGTGTGCTAAAATAAATAGGTATATCTTAACTGCTAATAAAAATTCACTTCACATGGGGAAAACTTAATACTCTAGTGCTGGTGTACGCCATACGCACGCCCTTCTATTTTCGCATTTATTACATTGTTTTTTCAATCCAATTTACTTCTTTCCCCCAAAAAACACAAAAAAAGTGGATTGGGGTACCTTCGTCAAATAATTAGATTAATTCAGGTTAATTAATTCGGTATGAATAAAGGAGTTGGTTTTTACATTTGTTTTAATTAAAAATGTAACGTTCCTCCTTAAAATGAAATATGTACTCATATGCAGGTACATATATGTAGGTATAAGTAAATGCTAGCGATAATTTTATAAATTATACCTATAAATCACATATAGTATTAAAATATAGAAATAGTATTACAGGCAATGTTGAGCAAATGAGCTCTTTAATATGGCATAGAAAATTTGATTGAAACAAAATTTTAAAACGTTATTGAAACTTCAGGAACAACATTTTCTCAACTTCTACATCAAAGTCTATCAACATTGCCAGTACGAGAACTTCCATTCAATATTAAAGTTTTAAGTAGACTACTCGAACTGCAAAAATTATTTTCAATAGCTGCATAGTTTTAATTACACGCTAATTCATGCCATTTTAGACGATAAAATCATTTCTTTAATTCATTAATACCTGAAACAATTTTATTAAGTCGCTCTTTTTTGGAAAACTTTATGATGTTCCAGAGAAGTGGCGCTTCGAGTGGCGCTAACTATTCCTAAATTATTATTTTAGCAAATTAAAAATCTTTTATTAATTGTTCCTTGATGTGTACACTCACATAGAGTTTAAACAAAATTCTCATTTTAAGTGGAAAATTCAAGTATAGAAACGGGTATATATGTATAAGAGAAAATCAGTTCAGTTTCTAAGTTATTATTTTAATTAAAACATTTTAGTTATTTCCTCTGCTGTTTTCCACTCGAAGAAGACGATACTCTCAAAGTTTCATTGTTTTTCGTAAAACAACAGAATTAGAGAAATATCATTTTTAAACCGAATTTAGACACACTATAGTTTGTTTAAGAAGTGTACTTGACTGTTCTTAGTAACGGCTTTTCACATTATGGGGAAACTTATATTAAGGACAAATAGGGAAACAGGAGCTAGGAGGGTTGACTGTCTAATAAAACTTTTCCTTCTGAATTTGTAATAAAATTCGTAATCTACTATGTAATGAATATTTTTAAAATAAACACACTATATCACACGCGCTGATATGTACCCGTATTCATTAAAAGTTCGTTACTATGAGTATTTAAAAAAAAATATTGATACAATTTTCATGTGAGATTTTACATTGTTATGCATAAATTGAAATCAGGACTATAATATTTTTTGTGGTCTATTTATCATCAAACATGTATTAACAAGTTGCATTTCGCTCGTTTTTTTTTTTTCATTTCATTTATATAAAAATAGCTCAACTCTATGCTAGAATGAATTTCAATCTATACAAAAAAAAAACGTTTCGAATTTAACAGCAACACAACTGTTATTGTGTTCGGATTTGGGAAAGTTGACGGTAATTTATATGAACATTTTTTTGAAAATATTATGAGTTTTATTTCAGTCGACCGTTAACTTCATTTATACAGCGTTCAATACACGTGTATTCGTGTACATCCTCGCCTCGCACCACACAACTTTACTACACCTACTACCTACATTCTAGATAGAAGCAGCACTCCAAATAGATTGTTGCGTTTTCCCAATATTTGATTTTTCCAATCCACTCTCACTCTATATATTTTACAGTACAAAAGTCATGAATATATTACTGTTTATTTTTTCTTATACATTTGATACGCTTCTAAAAGTGGTCCCTGTATTTTATTTGTTGTGTTTGATGTGTAAGTAAGTATAGGAATCCGCTATCTTATTCCTGCGATTTATATATTCCCAGTTATATAATGTATTCTTAATGTTTAACAGAGCATTAAAAATGACGACAGAACTCAAATAATGATTTCACAAAGTACACAAAATGAAAACACTCATATACACTTGAAAATTTATTTGGCATAGTTTCCTAAGAATGAATTGATGGTTTTGTTCTTCCACAGTTGGTTCCCATTGAATTCATTCCAACAACAACTTTTTTTAACAGGAAATATTCAAACTTTACAATGTAGAAATTTTCCTCGATTTATTTACATAAAAAAGGTATACAGAAATTTTTTACGACCAATAAATATGCCCCTCAAAAACTGTTGTTTATTCGACCGTTAAATTTCTTCATTCGTTCATTATAAAATTTCTATTTTCATAATTAAAAAGTACTTTTGAAGCACCTTCAAAGAAAGGGATCAAATGGCAACTTGTGTTACGTCACTATTTACTCGAGTGTCACAGATTTTAACAAGTTCCTTCATGAACTTTGTTAAAAACGACTCACAAATCATTTTTAATACACAAAACTTTATGATACACAATACAAAATCGAGTGAATATTGTGAAATGGTCAAAGTTTGAAGAAAAGTTCCGGTTTTACAGTCGATATAGCGGACCTATTGAAAATTTTGTCGCTTCCAATAGTTATTTGGTAATTGAATTGACCGAAAAAAAAACTTTTTGATGTTTTTTAACAAACAACAATGGCTGGTCAGAAAGGTTTCGGCATGGTATTGATTAAAAGCTAGAGAGACCGAAAAGAACGTATTTTATCACCAACTAAACTTCTGAGAAATTAGAAGGCATCCCTCCTTATGTATGTGTTCCTTGTCAAATGTAGGTATTATTATTTGTTTCCGATCGAATTTAACTTGTAAACTTGTACTTACCAAGATCAGTCTAGAATTTATGTTAATCTGAATATAGAAAGGGTTAACCTACAGCCATTGAGAACTCTCAAAGGCCTCCAAACAAGAAGTTGGTAATGTTAACGTTATGTAATACGTACAACTCGCAGATTGACGAGCTGAGCAAAGACATTATAGAAATGCATTGGCACAAGTTTGAACACAACAATTTTAATAATAGCGGTTCGATTTCTTTGAGAAGAACTTTTGCGCAAAGTATTATAACAATTTACAAGTTTGTGTGGAATAATATCGTTTCGTAATTGCCAATCGATGCTGAAAGAAATAGACGAGAATAATAAGCAATTTTGCCGCTGTCGACTGTGTACTGGGGTGCATTTATCTTTCGGCTTTTTCTTTGGTCGGGGTCCTGAATAGTGCTGGAGTCTCAGATGCGTCTCGAGAAAGATGTATTGCAATGGATCCGCCTCGAGGTGGTTCTCCACCATTATACAACACAAAAATAGAGCAATTATTTAAACTAACTTTCTATACCTCATATTGGATAAGCTCTACTCCAGATTGAACAAATACGTTTGATAGCATTCGGTTTCTTATTTAAGAACGTATATACAGTGTTTTCATTTCGAAACAAAAGTAAAGAGAGGAAAATTTGTTATTTGAGAATACATGTACAGCTACAGCTACATTCCCCAAGAGAAATATTTTCATATCATTCAAGTTCCGAACAAAAGATTCATTTCCAAAGTACAATACCCAGATATGTAACATGCGCGACAGCGATTTCGCAATACACATTTATTTATTTGTTTAAGACTTGTTGGGAGTTAATCTGTTTTAAAATCAAATAATCGTTGCATTTTAATGCAGCACGCAGAGCTTTGCAAGTGCTATCATTCTTCAGACAACGTAGAACAAAACATTTATGCATTGTCGTCGCAACAACAAAGGGAGATTAATATTAATAAATCGTGAATTATTAAGAAAATATGCAAAGCGTGCAAAGACTGTAACGCATAAAGGAAACATTAAGCAGGGATATTTTTGCAAAAGAAACACTATGTAATGTCGTTAGTCGCATATATGGCTTCTGTCGCGGACAAGGAGTAGAAAATTGAAAAAAAGGCACGCACACATATTCCCGATGCACACAGTTTAACAGTGAACACCAAGAAATATGGGCAATTAAGAATATTAATTGTTCTCTATAAGGGCTGAAATGAAAGGGAAACCCTCGTTTATTACGAGATTTTGAACGAAGCCAAACGTTTTGCATGGCTTTTGTGACTTCATAATGAAAATATCACTTTTCCTCTATAGATACTGACTGGCCCTTTTTTAACTTATTGCAAATCAATTATGCATATGGGAATGTCTGTTAAGTAGGTACACTAAACATTGGAACTTTTATGCTAACTCATCATTGAAATTCTGTTACCTTACATTTACTTTTCACTTTCACCTAACTTGGGATCATTGTTATGTATGAGTCGTAGAGAAGTTACCTGCCTATCTCGAAAATGATGAATTTCAATTTGATATTTTGTTGAAGTTTGCATTTCCATTTCATTCCACGTATGTATGCGGTCTACAACTGCATCCTTTCTGAGAACACATCATGAAACCATAGTTTAAGATTTTCTTTCTTTCCGCTTCACATTTAAAAAATAGTTATGTGATTTATTTTATTAGTTTCAAAAGGGAAAATTGATATTTATGCGTTGAAAATTTATGCGCTAAGGATTCTTAATGAAATTTACATGCTGAAGTAATCAGATCCAAACAAACTTCAAGTTTCAGTTTACTTTTCACTCATCACTTGAGTGGTGAACTTTTGGAACGCCTCATATTTACATAATAGCACTTTTTGCCGATATGACAGAATCCACTTGAAAGGTAAAAAATTGCCACCGAACTGGAGGTAAACGTATCGAAATACCTTCCACTTCCACATTATTCTTCGTTTTCTGTGTGCACAGAAAGATGGACACAAACGTAATAATAATGGGATTTTTGACGCAATTGAATGTGGCTTCAAGGTAAAAGGACACCGAGCACTGAGTTTTCATAAGCTGGAAGCCTGCGGATAGATACACGTCTAGATATAAATTTGTTATAAATTCTCTAGAAACTGTAACTTAAGCAAGTGGGATTTGCTGACTCGCAAATGTTGAAGCGCAGGTTTTTATTATTAGATTTTTGTATTATCGATCTTTGGTTGTGAAATACAGGTTTGTCTATTGGTATAATCGTAGCTCTAGCTCTATAAACATCGAACATTGAACATGAGAGACACGTGTGGTGTTTACCACTACCAATTTACTAAAAAAAATGCTCGTCGAAATTAAGGTGGTTTCTACCATTTTTCCTAACACCCTACGATCAGCACGATAATACCTATCTACTTATATATAGTTAAGCCATTAATACTCGAACGATTTTCCAAAATATAAACCGATAAAACCATCTTTTAGGATAATGTGGCACAGTTATTCAGGTTTAGAAATTCATTTTTTAGTATGAAAAATTAAATTTCATTTGGGAAATTACCAGCGTTTGTGCATAACTTATATTCTTGAAAATATTACTATTTAATTAGATTAAACCATAACAACCGCAAAGTAGAAGAGGTAATGCAAAAAGCTTGTTCAATATGCTTTAAAAGCAAAATACCATAAACCTTTAATATTAAAAAAGTCAATGCATTTAGGTTTTTGATTCAAGTTAGATATTACCTATACTTAGATAGGTGTACCTCCGTCTAATGAATCTAAAGACCTTAGCTTCATATACCTATTTGGATACGTTTAAATGTACGTTTAAAAGAGAAAACGGCAAATAATTGGCCACAAATTTTTTTATAAACTTCTCATAGTTAAATAGATGCACCCTGCCAAATCTACTGTTTAAGTCCAAATGAGCCATTAATTCTGGCGAAAAAAAATGGCCATTGGTAAGCAAACCAACGGGATTTCAAAAAAGTTCTGTATATGGTTAATTGATGGAAATAATTATGGTGGACGGTGTTAAACATCTGCCCCGCCGATTAATACTGCAGAGAAAAGCTGACTTTAATTCATTTTCTGTCGTAGAATAGCCCCAGGCATATCTGTTGATGTGGTTTGATAATTTGAAGTTCGTATATTCCCGTCAACTTTCGGTTTACCCCATAATGATTGTATGTGGTCATGTGTGGTTAAATTTAGGGATGGTGTGTGTTTTTGGGGGCTACTTGCCTGGAATATATATACAAGGATATAATACATATTGTTGAATAATTTTGGTTGTAATAAATATTTCATATCTAAAATATTGCCCATGCAAGCTCTATGCTCTACAAACTATTACGCTATTACGCAGTAAATGTTACCCTGTAATTCTCTTAATTTTTTTAGGTACACATTGCATCTTATGAAACTATTGCATTATGCATAATATGTATAATTTTTGTTAATAGTACACCTATAGTTTCCGGGTAATTAAACATTTTAATTTAATTCTCTGACATGGAAGGTTTTAAAGATTGTGACGATTATTCCCTATGTTGAAGTAGGATAATTAATTTATTTTTAATGTACATTGATTATTTTATTATCACATGGGCATGTGTTTATTTGTAAAAATAATTATCAAATTAAATTGCTATTACAAATGACACCGTTCACAACACATGAATTCAACGTTTTGGAATTAACCAGTTGGAAATGTATTACTAGCTTTTTTAACTTTGCGAATTTTAAATAAAGTAAATTAAAATTGCTTCATAATTTTCTTATCTAGGTATATTGTGGTGGGGGTTTTGATTTATCAGCTTATAAGTAGTTATTATCACACTGCGCAATAATCTTTTTTTTTCAGAAAAATTTATAATATTTCATTAAAAAAATCGTTATATACCTACTTATATCGCTCATGTCACCCTAAATCTATACACCTAAAATTTTAAGATTTAATTAACAAATTCCCCTATTTTGAGATGTAGGTACATAATTATTTAGGCATCGCATTTAAGGGTAGGTGGAGGATATATACATATATCATGGGGATTTACACAAAACGTAATAAAAGTATAATTGGGAATACGTTTAACTGTATATTCTAATTACAAAATACAAAATTCAATGAAAATTTCTCTCAGGATAATGAACTTTCGATTTCCCTTTATATATGTATGTACAATAACCCAAAACAAGAATGTATTTGTATGTATATGTGCAATTTAATAGGCATAATGTAGTATATTATACTTGAACAGGACTTTTGCTCCGTATTGAGCAGTTACCTGCTCATAAATTTTAGGTACCCAAATCTGCTCAGTTTCCACACTGTCTTGATTTCATTTATCAAATACAATATTCAGTAAGTAGGCAATTAAACTTTGTTAAAACTTGGTGATTTGCTACTCACACATAGAACTAGGTATATTGTTAAAAGCATGCATTTTCCTTTACGTATATACACCCTAGGTTCTAGGTCGGTACTTTCTGAAGCACAATATTTAATAGTTAAGTAAGGAAACTATGCGAAAGTTAGTAGCAAAACTATTCATGTAGGTCAATTATTAACGTCTGTGGCGTT
Source organism: Silvanus unidentatus (assembly GCA_963930825.1). Classification (NCBI taxonomy): domain Eukaryota; kingdom Metazoa; phylum Arthropoda; class Insecta; order Coleoptera; family Silvanidae; genus Silvanus; species Silvanus unidentatus. The sequence continues at coordinate 6,409,966 of OZ005758.1, forward strand.
TTGAATTACATCATCCCTTCAATGTTCCCACTTGTCTGCATACGACCTCAGCAATTTAATACATAAACAATAATAAAATAGATAACATCAAATATGTCAAAATTTTGTGCATGAAATGCAATGCACCCCAACAACAAAACGACCGACTTCCATCTGCAGATAAGCCAACGTCGAATATAGATCAATGCCATTTGGTTTGAAACTCCAGTCACATTTCTCTTTCGCAAATCGAATTTAAATTTGAACGATAAGCCCAAAGCAGTACGAATACTTGAGGGTAAAAGCTGGCATAGAAGCAGGAAAGAGCTTTCACAGAGACTTCTCAAAATGTGTTAGTCGGTGGGGGTGTATATTTGTGTGTTTATATGTGCAGTCAGTTTCCTGCATGGAATGGTTCCCAGTTAATCATGATTAATTTGCATATTTTGCACAAGGGGCCAAAGCAGATTTGTCAAGACAATGTACAGATATAACACCATGATAAGGATATAGATACTGTGTGCGAAATTTGTTTCTGGAATTATCATCCAGACAAGAGACTGATTTTTGACAATTATTAATTGGATATAACTTACAACAACGAAACCATTTGATTAATATATAAGAAAACATATCATACACTTTTCCATTATAGTAAAACAACTAAATCCGAATGGATTTATCACTGCAATCATTTGCATACATTCAATTTATATATATACATATACATATATGTGTATACTATATCTTAATATTATAAATAAACATTTATGCATTAAATTCATACAGCATTAGAGGAATTCAGGATGCAGAGAGCTTTTATTTATTTGTTTTCAAAAGCACTGCCAAATTTAACAATTGATTGTTAAGATATTCTGCATTACGGTATTTTAGGTTGACTTAAGTTCGAAATGTGGCCCAATATAATAGTTGTGTGGTTCGTTTCGTGGCATTGTGATGTCACCTCATTTACATTGCTAATGCAAATTGCTCTATAAATTGAGATAGTTGTGCTGCAACTAACGGATGACCCTTCCCTGTATTATATAGACTTCGGTAAATGGCCGTTTTAGTTCATTATATTAATTTGTTTAAGTCGTATCATTAAGTAATAAACTTCGAACTTATATACATTTAGTATATATTCACTATAGCGAGAACCCTATATTGTAGCAAAATTGGAAAAATGCATTTCGCTAAGCAATTAAACAGAACATTCCTTTGAGTATGGCATATACTCATTATATTTACTATTGCAGAACAAAATGTCACAAAATATCCAATTAACTGCAACAGTGAAGGCAGTTGAATATGGAATTATTAAAAATCAATGAATTCGAATTTTTAATAAGCTTTGCCATCAAACACATAGTCCTATAAATAGAATTCCGTTCAAAGTTGACCGCTTCTCATTGTTACTGTTGACTAAATCATGGTTTATGTAGGTATACAGTATACACATCCAATAAGTACCTAGCAGTGGGAATTGTCGGTGTAATAAGTATAAATAAAATCTAATGACTGTTTGTTTAGTAATTTTGTTTAATGAGTGAGGTCATACACACATTATAATTGAGCTTAAAAAGCTCTCTTCTGTAAACAGTTCAGATGCTGTGTTTATAATAAAGGAGATAAATGGGTATTTTATTTTTCTATAATGAGAAGGTTATGTTTGGGTAGAATATCAAAAGCTCAATCAAAACCATAACATGTAAAATATAATTTGTCTGCTTTTTAAACCGTTCCATTTCCAGTAGGTATAGTTTCAGTAAGGCTCTTTTCACAAAACTCCTGTAAATATTAATTCAGCTGATTAAATAATGATACCAAAAGAGAGTTTTATTTAATTTTATTATAATATTTATCTAAATGCAAACCGCAAAGACCTTAAACATCATCTAGAGTTATAAAATGCAAAAAATGCAAATAACAAAGCCTGGAATTTATTCAACTCTTACACTTTCTACTATTGTTTTACGACATACAGCGTAGAGTGCTCATAAATCATAACAAGTATCAAGAATATATCCTTTTCAGGATGGTTTCAGTGCGGGCGAGAGAGACGAGAGGACGTCAATTTAGCAGCTGGTGCGTTGGTAGACTAAATTCCACACAGTCAAATATTCGGGGAGAATAAACGTTTCCAAAAAAATATATATGATACTATGAATGTGTGTACCAAGTACAACACTTAGGGAGAAGTTACAAAGAAAATTGAACCGTAAAAACACCAACCATAAACTTATAACAAAACCAAAAAGAAAATCTGTTTGTTATTTAGAACATTCAAACCGAAAGAGATGAGATGCTGCAAAGGATATCGTCGGAAGCCATGTGGAAATTCGAAAACTTTTTGAATGAATGACACACATAACTTATCAACAAATATTGAAACACAACTATTAGTTTTTTAATAATAAATGCACCTGCTATATATGCTCTTCTTAATAAATTTTATTGAAGAGTCCAGCGGAGTCCAGCGTATATACTCGTAAATATTTATGTCTATGTGTACAGATACCTATACAAACTAAATAACTAAAAGAACAAGAAAAAAACAATAATTTAAAAAAGGGTTCCCCGTTAGAAGAAAATTATTTATAAACTTTTTTATATTTTCTGTTCAAACAGAAATCTCTACCAATGACTTGTATAGAGTTCAGTTCAGTTATTGTAGAAAAAGGGCAGTCGACAGGAACTGGGGGTAGTTAAGTCAGTGAAAATAAGATATGAAGACATTTTCATAGGCCTGGGAAATGTGGACTGGCTTCTCTATAAAATGTTCCTTCCACCTCCCAACATATCTACACCCTAACACGCACCACTTCACCCTCTGTCATGCGGACATGAAGTTACTTATTTCCCAAGACCGATACGTACTTTTTAATGGCTTTTGTCATCCATCAATTTCTTTATTCTGTCAATATATATTGGTCTAATTGTTAGTACAGCCAATAAAAATTACAGCCCCACAGTAAAGTTTTATTTCACAAGACGGTCATCATAATTCTGGCAAATTGAGTTGTATGGAATATTCAAGGAAAATAATCAAATATTTAATAGGTTTGCGTAATGGCATTAGGTGATATTTTTGGAAACATAAAGTATTCTAATATATATTCTTTATATTCTTCAGACGAGGGATGCTATTAAACTTATATAGAACTGAAGCATCCAGACGACTAATGTATATTATACATATAGTACCTACAGCCACATATAAAATTTATATGTATGATACATTTACATTAAATATTCCATAGAAAAATCTATAAAACGTAGTAAAATGCCGGAAGGATTGCATATAGATGTGAAAAAAGAGAACAACTAATGGATGGTATTTAGGAAGGGAAGGTTTTAAAAGAGTCACAATGATGTGCTCAACATCAAACAATATGATAACAAGTGCCAGTTTAATGAAAAGCCGCTTTATATGAGTTGGAACTTGGAACTAGATTGCCTCCCAAATATAAGAAATATATTCTCGTACAAATTTCTTGTTTTAAAATATCATTTCTCTTTGTTTTCTCTTGTACCTATATTATATGTATATAATTCCATCGAGGCAAAATACAGATAACTACATCTGAATATTTATTTTCATCCCTTCAAATATGATAGAAAGGCCTCTGCTTTACATATACGCTATAAAATGTAATAAAATTCATTTTCTTTTTCAGGTACGTACATCTAACTTTAAAGTACATACTGCAAATACAAGTAAGTAAACTGCTGTGTATATATAATTTAACCAAGTTCGGACTGGACTAAAAAGCTCCACTCGTTCTTGTATAGCTTTGGGTCCTTGTCCTCTGTGGCATAAAGCAAAAAATTCGTTTTCAACTCTCTCTGAGATAATGTTTTTCGTCTCAAGTGGAATCCATGTTAAAAAGGTACCTACCTAAAATATGATGATTTATCTTTTAAATTATTCGCAAATGCAAAAATATATTAATTTGTCTAGCGAATAATACAATTTAATTAAAACGACAATTGACTATTTAAATAAACTGAATCATTCTATAAAACCAAACAAAACAAATATCCTGTTTGAATAACAATTTTCAATGTTATTTCACAATCAAAATGAAATTAAAAATGATGCCTTGCTTATTAATGTTTTGAAATACAATTCAAAGGGAAAATATTTTTCATTGGGTACGTATAGATACAACAGTATACACAACTAGACAGAAAATATACCGACATAGACAATGGCAAAATGGCAGAAACTAAAGGTGTCATATATGAACCAGAAGCAAGAAATGTATATAAAAGAGCAGAAATATTGTAACAATGAATGCTCACCCCTGGAGACATAAACATACATTATCAGTATTGTATAGTGGCTGTCAACCGTCCATCTACTATATAGATTTGCGCTATTCATCAACAGTTTTATACCGAGAAGAGTGAGTCAAGTGTAGATATACCTACTGAAATGTCACAGTCATTTCTGGATTACACAAGGAAAAACTCTATAAAGAAACAACCTTCATTTAAAAGGAAAAATTCCAACAAACGACTCCCAATTGTATTCTTTTCATTAATAACTTACCCACACTAACACTACACCAGTTGCTTTATATATCCTTTTCGTTTGAAACCTGTGATTTAATTCAATAGAATTTTCCAAAGTTAATGTAGATAAGAACCAATACCCCGCTAAGCCATATAGATCATATCAATAACATTGTGTTGTTGAATGTAAATCTAATTTGTTGAATATTATTGCAGTGAAAGGCCATATTGAGCAAACATAATTACACTACAAATGTACAACCTATAGATGAAAATTTCCATTTGGCGTAGGTACATATGTCTCAAATGATTAATTGCTATTGTAAATATGGTAAACTGAAAGAGATCTTAGGTACGACTATAGAATGCATCTATGTATTAGTATGGGTAGACCTTATATTATATTACACCGTCATAATAGTTTACAATTTTACCTTTTCAGTGAAATGGCAAATTGTCCTGACTTAATTTGAAATTTTCCTTTAAACATTAAGAAAACATGGGCTGCGTTCCTTTTGTAATGGCAAAAAACAAAAGATAAACTTCTTCACAATAACAAAACCAAGCGTGTAGAGTTTGAAAATTACTCTTTCAAAGTTTAACAGAAGAACTGTGCAAAAAATCTCATTTGGCAAGTTTGTCTATAGAAAATTGTTTACGAATTACCTTTTATACTTCTTTCAATGAACAAATAACATTTAGGTTTCCAAGTTTAGGTATAATAATATACCTAATATAATAATGAATGCGATAAAGAAGCGCCCGCATTTAAAAATGTGTGTCTATTTGAATGAAGGTGCGCTTTCGTTTCGTTTCATTTTTATATATAATACCTACTACCTACAGAGAGATATAAACAAATCGCACTTTGTGATGTGGTAACGCTTATAACCCGCACTTTTGGAATAGCTATAAAATGTAGGCGTGAACTATTTATCCCAATTGTTATTATTGCAATTTTCGCTCTTGTCGGGTTCGTTGATCCCATATAAACGCGCCAAAGTCCTCATATAAGATTTGCCATATTTGTTTATTTGCATACGGTTTTTGTGACCCTTATTCGTCCCATGATAACGTCATCGTATATGGTAAACACTTGATTTATGTAAGCAATGGAAAAAATCGTGCTCTCCTGTGTGTAGAAGGGTGTTATTCTTTCCACATGTGAACAAAATACATAAATCAAAAAAAACACACATTACTACAAAGATTACTCTTAGATTAGGTCTATATGAATGTGTCAAGCGACACATTTTCGAGAATTAGATTTCTTTTTTAATTATTAATAAATGTTATTTCCTAGGAAGCATTTTTTCTGAACTCTTTACTGTTTTTTAGATTAATTGAAATATTATTATAAACAAAGGAAACAAGATTAACGTTTAACATTAACACAGCGGAACGAAAAGGTTAATTTTATTTACATACTTGCTCTATATGTAAAGTATGTATAGTATATGTGGTCTTTATCTCATTAACCAATACTTGAATCTATACAGGATGAACTAAACACATTCCTACTTGCATTAATTATTCCCACCGGAATTTAGTTATTTTGCCATATTAACAGATCATCAAGTGATATAGATTAGTGTCCTCACAAGAACCACTTTTAGGATGTGCCAGCGTGCCACCTTAAAACTACACAAGAATTATCGTCAAGACGGAAAGCACTCGACCAATTTGTTCATCCCCTCTATGTAATTCGGTCCTCATGAGTCCATTTAAAGGGGAAAGCATAGAGCACCTACAGCATGACGAATATTTCGCAATTCCAAAATTAAATTTGACGCACATTTCAGTGCCAATCCCAAGCGAGAAAGTTGGTATGGTTGTCATTTCTCTTATAGCATGTCCCTATTTTTTCCTCCCTTCGGTCCTTTCTGTCAAAATTTATTTATAATTCTCTCACCCCGTAAATAAAAATAATGAAGAGCAAGCGTTCGTAATCATTAAAATTGACAAGGAACCTATAGGTATAGGTAACTAAAATTAGTCGAATAGAACATAGTTACATAACGGCCGAGCCATCAATGTACAAGTATTATATATGTATACGTTTTTTAGTTGTATTTCTGTAATAAATTTTTTACATACACGATACACGTCTTTGTATTTCAGTAAACGAATTTTTGTGAATTGATGTGCACACAGCCGCAGATTTCATCCATTAAATGTGCTATTACTATTGTCTGAAAAAGTTGAAAAAAAATAGCAAAATTACATATTAACATCACAGTCATTTCCATAAGGGTGATTTTCACAAGAAATTATGAATATACACGCGAAATTCATATTATAAGAAAGCGTTCTAGCTCTCTCTGTTTGTGGGAGTCCTTATATTTCATACATATTTATCGGTTATGTCTGCTCCTAGATTTATGAAAGCTTGTAAATGGAATATGTCACTCGCAAATTGTGTCTATCTGCATGAACTCACGAAAACTGTATACATTTTTGATTAATATCGAGTCCTCTGCGGGTGCGGTTAAAACGTTCAAAGGTGTGCAGAACAAATTTTTCATTCTTAATTTAAGGTATCTAGTTAGCATACTTCGTTTACATAGATTTATTTATTAAAAGGGTTAACAGTTAAAAGTGAGGTGGAATATTATTTAAATTCAAGTATTTTTTTAGAACAATCCTCTGTCTCTGTGTGTGGATGTGTACACCGGATTCGCGTACTTCGAGGCAAATTCTTAACAGCACAATTTAAAATTTAATTATGGTGTAATACATTAAGATAATAATTGCAAAATATAATTTAGAAGGAGGGTATACAGCCCCAGAGGCCATAATTATTCTAAATAAATACACTCACTCTGCTGTAGTATATAACTACATAAGGGCCATATCTCGACTCGCTTACACTTATTCGCTCTTTCACCTAATTGCATAAAATGAAATTCCATTAAATGCAATGCGCACGTTTCCTTTCAGACACACATGTGCAGACATAAGAGCAATAGACCGTCACAAAACCCCGCATTCATCAAAATATTATTCAAATTGTTGATATTTTGTGATATGGAATGTATAGAGTATGGACTAAATGCTACCTATATACATATACCTATACAGAAGAAGGACCATGACTGCCATGTAAGCAACGGTTTTAATTGCAGGCATCGCACTGTGTAACAATAAAAACTTTGTCTGAGTTGCGTTGATTGGATCCAGCCCTTCAGGCTTTAAATTTCCCCATTCTCTTCCAAAGAGTAGAGAACTCGGGTCGGCTTCTTATTTTACACTCAAGTTTACCGGCTGATTTTTAAGGTCTCTCTCCCTTTTCATTTTAATCAACATATAACACCTAAGGCTACATCCCCCTCATATATAGGAGACAGTTTATCAATAAATGTTTTAAACAGTCTTAAAATAAATTGGATGAAATTCTGTTGATATTGATGTTTATTTCATATATATTTTGTTATGAGCTTGAAACAATATTGATTCTCCTTCAAATAAACTTGAAATATTCGTAAATAAGTTAAGTAATTTTAATAAGTGAAAAACATTGTAATTTTCTTGGAGACAGACTAAAAAACTTAACCAACCAGACCAGTCTTCAAATATATCAATTAATTAGAGACTAACAAAGAGAGATTTGGAAGTTTTTTTTAAATATGTTCAAGTTTAACAAGATACTACTCCATGAGCGTCTTAAAGATGAGACGAGGGTATAAGGCTAATACAAATACATAGGAGGTGTTATCGGAAAGTACTATAACATCATTAAAACTTTAAATAATATTTATACCCAACTTTGCACAATTTCTATTAAAATTGTGTAAGTTTCCATTATACCTAGATATATGTATGAACGATAACTGAATTCTTTTCATATAACTTTTCCTCTATACTATAACAAACTTTTCCAATGTAACCATATTGTATTGCTATTGAATTCGCATTTTTGCGCGTGTCTCGGCTCCCAAATTGCTTTACGCAATAACAAATAATGGTAGTTTATTGGAAAAAATTTCTCAACATTTTTTTCATCTCCCCAGTCCAAACGCCCGAAATTTCATAAACACAACTCTAATGTATATTACGAAAAACATATAATAAATAATATTTTCTTCAAATATAGCTCAGATTTTTCATCTATCTAACAACGAATCATTGTTATTTGCTCCTATTTTGGACCCACATGAAATCCATTGAAAAGCCAACATAAAAACAACTGGCTGTGCATTTTTCGCAGCCAAAAATTTTTATCTACCCCATCGCACTATTATTTTTTCCCTTATCTATTTTTATTTTCACAAATCGTAGAATATATAGGTATACTCCCTGGAGAACCAATACACGTCTCTTACTTTTCTTTTAGATAAGACCTAGGAGACAATCAAAGAGTGTATCCAATTTTCACTGGGTAATACTAATTCATACCGTTGGAATGGTTCTTAAGGTTTGCGGGCATGGGATAAATATCAGGCAACTTCGTTTCGAAATTGCTGGAGAGCGAATAAAGAATTTAAATGTGGAAAATTATTGACACATTAAAAAAGGCAACCATTTGTTGCGGATTCATGTCGGCCATTTAAGACGATGGCAAATTTTAACTTGATATAAGATACATGTTGGTGGAAGATATGGGTTATGTGTAATATGGGGTATTCCTATGAAGGCGAACGGTCCACCGAAATGGCCGTGTCCGTGTCATATAGGCTCGAAGTGAACAGAAAATGGGATCAGGGCGGTCGGATAGAAACATTGAAGTTATGTTTCTACAATAAAAAACCCGAAATGTTCTACTGCAGTCATGTTAATAGCATACGTTTCCCTAACTTTATTTGAACAGACGTATAGCTTATAGGAGAAATTTCAGCGCCGGTCATTCCAATCGATTCATACAGTTTAACGGACAGATTGGAATATTTCAGGAACTTATTATGTTTGCATAATTTATTATCAAGCGGCAAAAAAGTGCTTTTATGAAGTTTGTACGGTTTGTTAAAATATAAATTGTGCGTATACATAAAATAGAAGATTCCATTAAATCAATGAATAAAATTTCCATTTTAAGCGCTAAATAAAGACTTTGAGAGTTGCATTAAAAAATATATTTTATCAATCTTTAAACATAACATAATGTAAGGTATCTTAATAATTACATTGTATGGAATACATACAAAATTTAAGAATCACCTACATATAAGGTTATATAGGTATAAGTACTTTATCATTCGGCAACAAACCGTTTTTATTTTCTGAAATAAAAAGCTGAAAAATATTCGTTACAATAATATAAATCATTTAATAGAATTTCCATCAGGTTTTTTTCACAACAATTCTTGGTACGAGATAATTCGGTTGTTCCTCTCATTGTTGAGTAAAATGACAGTTTTTATTAATAATACCTTGTTATTCTAACAAAAACATTCTCTCCACAAATATATCTACAAAACACTCATTTACCCACCTATGTCAATTAGGTAACAAAAACCAAATTTCGCTAGATTGTATTAGGTATAGGTTCGTATGGTATATTATTCGTGCATTATGCTGCATATATACGCAATTAAAAAAACTGAACTACCAACTAAAGGTGGAGGCAACTAACAATTTTAATGAGTGAAACCCTATTTTGCTTTGATATTATCTGTAAATCTTTTAAGCTGAAAGCTATCGTAAACTGTAAACATCAACCATATTTTACATTAATTATAAAGCCCTCTTAATTGGAAAACGTGAAAAACAAACTTCTAATAAAAAGTCTATAGAGGCAAGTTTGAACTTCACATAAGAATATATGACTATAATTAATATTTTTGCCGCATCTTCACTTTTCTTGAAGAGTGAAGTCAATTAAATTATTTCAACTCTCTCTGACCCAGAGCACGGCACCTTCACCATTCCTAAACATATCAGCTTCACCATTATCTTTTATCCTGCATACGAAAATATTCAATTTACATATAGGTATTTTCTCAACAAAAAATCTATCATAAACCGAAATGACAAATGAAGGAACACTTTTTACGTGTTTAAAACGCCGTTTATTCGCCGTAAAATTTTATATACAAACTAGAAATAATGATGTAGTAAAAGAGGCTGTGAGTGAATTAAACAGTATAAGAACATCGTGATGGAGGTGAGTGGGAGTTTTGGTGGGTAATGATTTTGGTGCTCTTGCTAATGACTTGGGCGGCCGCTCTTTCTCGCTGTATGAGCGTACAGAGTCTAGCGCCATCTTGGCATCAAACCAATCTAACTGCCATCGAAAACACCAACCAAGCAATACCCACATTACAACCAATCACTCACAAACTTTAAATTACTCTCAAAAGCAAAACTAAATTAATTACCTTAACTTCATTTGCTTTAATAACCAGCTTCGCACTTACATACATTATTAACTGAGAAAAAAATCTCTAGGTTAGCACGCATTTTCCTATCACAACACGAAATATGAATATATACCTACCTATACCTAACTGGCTTTTCTTGTTTCCATACAACACAATATCTAACAACTTTTTTTATTGTCCAGGCAATTACAAATTTAATATAAAAATTAATTTATACATTAAAAGAACATTAAGCAGCATGCGATAATCTATGATAAATCTTTGGAACTTTCTTAACTGATGTAAATAATTTTCGAAAATATTTCTAAGTCCCAAAAGAAATTTTCATAAATTTGCATTTTATTTTCGTTCAGCATTAGTATAACTAATCTAATATCTTAATTAGATTTTGAATATTCATGTAACACATTCTTTTGGACTATATAGCGGTGTTTAAATTGTTGGTCAAGTTTACCAAAAATCCCCCGACATCAATCAATAGGAGGTGTTGGGTCGCACATATAAAATGATAGCGAGCTTTGGGAACTTTTTTATCACATACAGGTCATTACGCAATTTTTATTTTAAATACCCTGCAACACAGTCTAAATAATTTCCCTGCAGCGTTAATTCAGGGTGGGAGACTTTCAATTTTGAAAAAAATATATATACCTATATAAAATTCTTTTTTCCTCGGAGAGCCCTTGGCTGAAGTAAACATGATTTTGCAATCGTCCTAATTGTTAAAGCAATAAAGGAATTATTATTGTCCCAAAGGAACTGTGTCGTTATAATTATATTGGACGAGATGAGAAAGATCGCGACCAAATTGTAGAAACGTTTTGGGATTTGGGTGTTTTCAAAGTTAGGGCAAAGGATTATCAGACAGCATAGTATTATATCGTTAGCTAACTTCCTACCTCACACTTAGTCTCTAGTTTGTCCTTAACAAATAACTTATTCGTCGGATTAAAACTTTGGGAAAACATACTATTTCTCTTGTTTGATTGGATTCAAAAATCGCGGTACAGTGTACAGTATTATATTCACATTTGTGCATTACTTGTCAATATTGTGAATGAAATACCATATTAAATTTGCATATTCGGTTTTATTTTTATTTATTAATTTAATAAATCAACAGAAATTCATATTGATAAAAACAAACGCATTTATGGATGAGTTAATTTTATTTTCGATAAAATGAATTAAAGGAACAGAATTGCATGTTACCTAATGTTAATGCTTTTGAAAAGATATTTTATTATTGTTCACTGTATTATGGTAAAAGTTACCTACACCAGCTAAGAATAATTAAGATTACGAAATAAAAAACTCTTCTAAAAGAATTGCGATTGTTAATGAATGAATTGAAATTAGGTGGATATTGATAGGTTTAAGGTATTCTTGTTACGTTTACGTAATAGAATATTAAATTAAATAATAGGTACATATACATATATAAGCAATCCTGTAACCCATCAAATAAAAATATATAATTCGTCAATATTTCTATGAAAAATAAAAATAGGGGCACAATTTAACCCTGCTGTTCTCAGACAGCCTAAGTTTCCTAATGGCGGACCTAGGATAAATATGTAGAATTATACATTGTATTGGGTTCGCATGTCAAAATGCACGTCATGGATTTAGACAGAAATATAATTGTACTTTTTTTGATGGATTGCTAAATAATTACTGCAGTAACCAACAATACATCATCAATTATTCTTTAATAAACGACAGCTTCTAATTGAATTACAATGAAACAATGAAAGAAAGGGATCGTTGCGAGTTGCATTTGGGATCTAAAGTTGGATGAAGAAGTTTTCCAGTGCAACATTCATATAAAATATTACAATTACAAACAAGTAAAGTTCTTTGAAAGTTTATCATCCATTTCCAATATTTCTCGCATATAGCAAAAACAAAAGCATCGAGCCGTGAGAATATACGACTGAGGCAAAAACTATTCCTCGGTACTCTGCTATATAACTACGTCTTGTCCAACCAAGCAAAAACTACGTCGTCCCTTTAAAAAACATGAAAAGACATGAAACTGTAAAGGTTGGGGGGAGGGTATTAGAAAAAGAACATAACAAAATCGTTGTTATATATTTTAGAGAATTATTACGGATGTTACTGCGTTTTTCCACACTCGAGTTATACGAGTAAGGTAATGTATGAGTAAACCCTATACTCTTCCTAATTATATATCTACCAACCCAGGTATACATAGGAGTTTCATTATTTATACACATTCATTACACTAAATTAAGTATAGGTAGGTAGGTATGCTTTGAGGCAGAATGAATTTCAAGCTTTTTTATATAAAAAATTCTTTACTTTTAATATACATTCTACCGTTTGCTCATTTATTTAGTTACATGTTTTCTAAATAACAACGGTCCTTCTCATTTTTCAAATATTTTCTAGATAAAAACCAAAACACAGAATTTCTTTTTTCTATTGCTCCTCCATGCAACATACACTACACACGGGTCATATAAATTAAATCCATCATAAATGCATTACTTCTCTCGAATCAATACGAAACTAATTTTCTTCAATTTCGAAAAACATAAAAGAATAGTGGACAACATGTATGTACATACAAAAGGGCGCAAAGCCAGTAACTGACTTTAATTTGGAGTCGCTGTGTTCTGTGTTGGTAATAATTTGACACAAACCAGTGTTTGTAAGATTGCAGTTGTAGATCCATTTTTGAACTAATATCATCTTACTGTTAGGTGAAAATAAAGCTTTACTACAAACCGCACACACATATCAATATCACACATATACACACATACAGAGCGCGAGAGAGAGAGAAGTTGCTCAACCCGAACAAGTTGAGTTTGATTAGAAGTCGGCTGATTAAATCGTATGTTATCTTTCATCTTTAGTGGTCTGGCAGCTACATGAAGTAATCTGTGTGATTGTTGACCGTCCGTTCTGGATTTGGCTTTACCCATTGATTTATCGTACCTCTTGGAACATTGACACTTCATTTGAGCATTTAATTAACTTTGCATATTGTTGAAGGGTGAAAATGTTTCTTCCTAATTAATTAATGAATATTACAAATTCAGCAAATAACATTTCCGCCAGGCCTTAAAATTATTTGAATATTCAATAAAATATGATGGGCCCCAGTGACGTTTGGTGAATACACATTCATCGATTATCGTCATTCAAACTTTTATGATATATTGATTGCGTCACGTTTTCAAACGATTTCATCATTATTCATATCTTGTGGTAGAGTCTGAAAAATAAAATATCCCTCCATATACAGTTCGAATAACTAATATCCACATAATGGTCACATATACTCACATAAAATTATCGCATTTTACTATTTTCCTAACTTGTAACTTAACATCGCACATATAGCTAGATACATACACTTTGAATTGAATCGTTTGCCATTCTATTTTACGATGTGCACTTACGGAAGAGCTCTATAATACCTGAAAGCTAATAAGTGGTAAATCACCAAAATAATGGTCACTATCGCCATACCAAGTCATCCAAATATTTGAACTAAATTCTCTAGAAAACTACTATTATGACAACAACTCCGATATATATGCTGAATTACCATTTTCTTGGAAGCATAAATTTCCTATTTACTGTTATAGTTGCAATAGCAATTCCTGAAGAAAGGCACTTGTTCACTTTTTGCATCCCTAATAAGACACATTTGATAAACGCATAGGTAATTTGTTGTGTTTCTTCAACGAACATTAATAATTTTTATAACAAAAAAAAATCAATTAGGATCAAATAAATGTTACCGTTTGTTATAGTTAAACGTACAAATTGCTTCTACAAAAGCTTTCCACACAATGAATAATTTTATTACTCCCAGTGAGTACAGGACAAAGAGAATTGAATAATACAAAGTGTGCACGGAAAGTATTAAGAATCAGTCGCTGTTTAAAGTTAATTCGGTACGAACCTACACCAAATGGTCAAAATGCAAAATGTATTCATAATAACTACACTTTCTTTATATAATGTTATTAACTGAACTTTCTCTCAGACTCTTAAAGCACAGCAACTCTTTGTGCCTGCAGCATTTGTCGAACTGCCATTAATTGAATGCATTGCTATTAATTTTGTCTTATTTAGATTTAATTTAACTCAAATTACTGCATAAAAGCCCCATACCTACATTCACTACAAATGAATATATTGAAATAATTTGTCTCGTAACTGGTGGTGTGTAATAGTATACATAGTTGGTTCTTCTGGCAATATTACATGCTTTCCATTGCCAAGACACAGCTGTAATTCCATTCTCATATCTGTGTATTACATGCATTTATCTGAAATATTTGAGATGTAGATCGAAAATATCTTGCTATGATGGAATTATTGTCAAATTAAGTCAAGTTGTCCCCAATATGAATTCACCAGGACCATACCAGATCTGCATAGAACATATATGCAAATTATAGTTTATAAATGTATAACAAGGACCCAACGTATATAGTCTGCAGTTTCGCCTCATTACATTTCTCGGTTTGTAAATAAATTCTCATAAATGTACGAAGAAAGGCGGCAAATAATTTGTATTACTGTTATTTGTATAGTTCTGCGTTTATTGCTCTTTTTGTACATATTGTGTACGTATGAGGAGTCCAGGAGGGCGCAAAACACGCATGGGGCATTAAGAATGATTTGTTAGAAAATTTTTCCCATTATCTATACCATCCAAGAGCAATTGAAATGTTTCCTGAATTAAATGATTCAATGGAATCTCGAGCGAAAAGAAATTAAATCTGATACCAAGTTTGCAGGGCTTCCTCCCTTAGACACTGGCTACATATATTAATGTCAATTTGTTTGTACCCAAAATTGGGCAATAAAAGTTGTAACAGTAACAAACAGAGAGAAATTGGTAGGTAGCAAACTTGGAAATTGGATTTTATTGTCTACCGAGCTAATCCAAGATCTTAAACGGCATGTACGCTATATTGGCAGATGTATTCGTATGTGTATGTATGAGGAACTTGGAACTTAATTTGCTGTTTAGAACTAACACTGATGCGCACTAGAAACCGGCATGTGAATCCAGTCTGCGAAAATTAAATTTGTATGTATGTTAATAGATCATTTAATAATGCTCTAATTAGTGGGTTGCGAACTTTTTTTATATTTAATGCAGATGAAGATGTAGGTATTAGAAGTGCAGTTAATGAAGGAATGTCGCAAGTGGGAAATGGGCATTTTCACCGCAATGTAGCATATAATTTTACTTTTGCCATCTAACAGATGGTTTCGCGACCTCCCTTTCCTCCTCCTGATAATCTCGAGCAATTAAACTAAATTACACCGAAACATTATTTGTGACGCTATAATTCAAGACTGATGTAACATATCGCGGATAATTGCAAAAGTTGTAGAACACTAATTAAAATACCAACAACACAAGATGAAATTGTGCATTTTATACTGTTTCACATTTAAGTCCTCCGATTTGGTCCCGTTATTGTATGTATACATATGTATTACATATTACGTATATGGAATGGATTATTGAGAAAAAAACTGTGATGAATGAGATGGTGATGCGTGTGGAATACACGATGAGCTCTCAAATTTTATGTTTATGAATAAAAAGCAAAAAAACGCTATTTATACAATTCCGATGTGGGAAGCAAGCCTCTAATAATGACAGGTTTACCAGTATAGAGAACAATAATACTTACATTTAAGGCAATAGGAAAATTTTACATTTTGGTATTCATATCCAAAAGGTTGGGATACAAATAAAAATATTTCCATCGACGCATGTACCTTATGAAAATTTACAATTTAAAGTCGAGTGCTATTTTGTTTGCTTTCGACGCGTTATTTGCATTTTAAGATGTAAATAAAAAGGGATTTACATAAAAAATGATGAGATTGTGTCGGCTTCTTTCTATATAATCAATCAAAACCGTGGTTGACGTTCTAAGTCTGGATACGAAAGAGAAAATCGTCCTATAGAGTTATATAGAAACTAAGGACTAAGGAAGAAAAAAGGTGAGGAAAGTACTGCTGCTGCTTTGGGAATGGGGAAGTTTAAAAAATAATTTCAGTGAAATGTTTCCATCAAATATGTATATAATAAATATAACTGCGTGGCATACAAAACGGAGAAACTGAGAAATAGAGACACTTTATTGATTCAAAAACGCCCTCATATTTTTCAGAATTTGTGAGAAATAATTGCTAATAAAATGACATAGAATGAAATTTAATTAACTTGCAAGCAGTTTGCGTTTATTTGAATAGAAGAAAAAAAAACTGTGCTAATAAAACATTCTATTATACTTGACTCATTTTAAAAATAACAGCTTTTTTCAGATAGTAAATTTGATAATTTCATTTTGAAGCGGAATACAGGGTTCGGTATGTCATAGACAATAAAACGAATAACATGAAGAAAAAAAGATTATAAAGAAACAGAACAACTAAAAGGCTACTTTTCTGTAGTTAATCTTTTAGTTGTAAAATCGTCTTGTCAGACTCCAATATATTATTGAGTTTTCCTACAGGTTTTTTGTTAGGCCAAAAAGTGGCACTCATAGGTATTGTATTTTCTGAAACTTTAGCAATCGCCCAAGTGCTATTGGCCTACAACAGTTAATCAAAGTGTGTCTACAACACATAGAGACAAATGACTGACCAAGAAAATCAATTCGCCTCTCATTTGTTCAGGTTCCTTTTCAGGGACCTTTTCACCCCTCCGCTTTTCTGTGTTCATACAATTTGTTGGTGGTTGATTTCAATTCTGACAGATTTCATTTCGTACATCATTAGGTTTTAGACGGATTTCCGTAACTAACAATTTTATTAACAGTTTTAAGTACCCACACATATTACTTTTCATAATACGAATCTATTATAAACTCCGTTCACGTTTGCCACACTCGCTCACTGGCTGACTGGCAGGACTTTGTTTCAAGTTTAGTCAAGTACACGATGCAATTTAACATCATAAAGCAAATATTTTAATGTTTAGTTGCCTTTATATGTTATTATCAGAAACTTTATCGTAGTCTCAATTGATTATTATACTCCTTTACAATATATTAAATTGTTTGAAACATTCAATCCAACTTGTATTTGAACTTGTAGGTACCTTTACTCAAGCTCTTTTGTCTTAGGTTACTTTACCCTTCCTATTCGGTACGATACGTTTTAGTTATATATTAATTTCGTGGAGCAGCGCTATTTAGTAAATTTACTTTAAATAATTTGTTTCAATCGATTAACCGAACGAAACTTTTACAAATTATTGGCTTATGCACCAAGAACAGAAAACCGAACAAATTTAGACACAAACGAGTATAAGACAAAAGGTGAGCATATCGTAAAATGGCTATAGTTTAACCAAAGTTCCCCTCTTTTTTTCTCTAAATTTCTTTTTTGAAGGAGAATCGCCATCCCCAAAATGACAAAACCATAAATTTTTTACGAGCTTGTATACACAAGTTTCACTACTTCATTTTCATTTTTCCTTGTTTGTCTCTTGTTCTTAAAATAGAACAACGAATACTTAGTATCACATAATAAATAAATAAAAAAAGAAATACTCTGATTTCTTCTATTTCTTATCTCTTCAACATATTCGATCTTATACATTTTAAAGTAAATCACATATCACAATATATAAGATGGAATAAAATAAAAAGGAAAAGCCAAAAGTAAACTGCACAAAAATAGCAATATTGCTGAAGAAGATAAATAAGTTTGGTATTTGATTTGTGACCTATTTTCTTCAAGTGTTATACACAACTCTTTTTGCAACAACAACTATTAGGTAGGTATTTGAAGCGATGTTAGTTCATAGAGCAATGAAAAGATTGATAGGCTATACTATATACCTTTCGAGAAGTTAAATTGAATAAGTAAATCTAAGTTTCCACCAAATGTGATACGTGAACGGAGCGGATCAGATTAACTCGTTGAATAAGCCCTCAGCCCTCCATATGGGCTCTAGAACGACTGCTATTTTTCATCGTTTCTTATGTGATTTACACATAAATTTAATTACAGCAAATCTCCAGGCTCTCTAGCATTTTCCATTACGAGAAAACAACAAATGTCTAATATATTTTCTTTAAATATTTACTTATTGGAAAAGGAGCTTAAGTTTAAGCATATACTAACATTTTTTCCGACGGAAAATTCTGTGCTCGTATATAAAAAGATTTCCCTAACAATAAAGTTGGAAAAAAGTATTCTTTTCTCCTGAAGTTACTTGTGAAAACTTTTTTTCTTGACATACAATTACAACTTTTCTATTCTCAGTCAGTTAACAAAATATGTAAAGATTTCTATATACTGAAAATAGACGCGCATCCCTTATTCAAAATAGGTACCTAAGCAATGTTTTCGTTCAATATTTAATTTAGACAATCGTTGATCTTTTTATAATAATAGAAGAGAAAACGCTAAATTATCCTGATTCAGTATTAATGTTGTTAGACATTGTTCACGAACACTTTCGTTTATTTATCTTCCACTAATTTGTATTATTAGTATTCAAGTTGTTTTTGGGAGCCCCGAAAAACCCACTTGCTTACTCTGTTCCAATATACGCATTTTGCAAGTTAATTCTCTTAGTCCACAAACAGTTTCTCAGTGTTTTCGTATAATTTTACTATAAACGAGTCAAATATTTAAACATAATACCATTGTTTTGCCCAATTCATTTCTAACAATGGGGTAATTATTAATAAACACATAAAAGAGGTCAACTTGACTACATATTTACAAAGTTACTTCTAAAAACGAATACAAACTAGCAGCAATTCGCCTTTCACACCATTAGTATAATGTATTAGTAAAAAACTCTAAAGAATAATTCAAGACAGTAGCGGGTTGAACCAAAAAATAATGAAGTATTCAACGACGAGGGCACCCCAACACTTCCAGTTCCACCACTGAAGTAAGACCACTTTTAATAGGGTCCGTTGACATGACTCTGTAAATAGTGTAATAAAAAGGGTAAGGCCAACCATTTACATCTTATTTATGAGACACATTAGCGTATATCTTGAGGGTGGCAGTAAAAGAAGCCAACTTTGTAACATTCATTTACGTTATTAGTATTCAAGTGGCTATTTACGTTAAAAATACAGTGCCACTGATTTGTTAAGGGTACAATAGTAGTTCCGCGTCGAACGCTTTTCTATATCGCTTTCCCATTAATGAAACATAATAAACCGGGAGTGGAGAAAAGGTTCTCTGCTTTGTGCTGTACTGTTACTTTTCTATATATTATTTATCGTCTATCAAAACATTGGAAATTATCAGCAAAGACATTAAAAATAAACGCTGTGAAAAAGCGATGATCCACAAAATCATAATTCATTGATACAACATAACCAGAGGAAAAAACACAGTGGCCACACACCATCACCACACTACCCATTAGCACACTATACCAAGACTCGCTCCACCAAAAAAAAATGATTCAATAAATAAAAATATAAGCGCAGGTTGGAATAGAGTTCCATTGTGAACAATTGATCAATGTTTTCGCATGTGATATTGTGCAAAATAATTTATATAGCAGGCCCTCTGAACGTGCCAGAAATGATAAAATATAGACAAATAATTCTAATAGCTGTTCATGTTTTGTGGCAATGCAATTATCTGTGGGCCTATGTCATCCACATTTACATCATTTTTGCATGTATAATTTATATTATAGCAAGCCCTTAATTGAATGCAAATATATAAATACATCTCACTTCTATTGTGCGATGTTATTTAAAGAATCAATTTCCACATAACGGAATTTATTTCATTTTCAAACTAGTCACATTAACTATTTATATAGGTACGATTTGAATTGTATTATTTTACAAATAGATTAATCTGGTAAATGTTCAATTATTTAACAGTTAATTTATACCTACCACCAAAACGGCAAATGATAACTATACATTTGGTTTATATATATATATATATTTATACATATAGGTGTACATATATAAAATGAGAAATAATTAACGTAATTTTATTGTTTATCTAGTCGGATATCATTTGAATCATGTGGATTCGATTTTAAATTGGGTTTACTATTGTTTCATATCGAATTAGTACCATAATAATAGTTTAATCCAATCAGTGCGAAACTAGGTTTACCTGTACATAAAAAGTATTACGTACAAGGCTTTTACCATCAAACACCACTACCACCAAAAGCAAACCGAATAATCGTATATAGAATTTTACACATAATAAACATTGTTTTCCAATGGAGCTATAAGTAAATAATTAAACAATTATTTAATACACCGTAGAGAAAGACCTAATTATTATTTGATCATCAGCAAGTCAAAATGAACGGGCAAAATGAACGGGTTTGAATTTGCGGTATTTTAATGGCATTTAATTGCAAAACGTTGTGCTCTTTTCAATATGAACATTCAATTTCTAGATATTAATTTTATATTATCCTGAGCTTAGTACATATACATATAAATATTATTGTTTCCGTTCTAACTTGGAAAAATAATATCATGAGCGATGAACGTAATTAAAAATTTAACAAATTGAAAGAAGTGCTTTCAAGGGAAGTGATTTTGGTTGAATTTTGTATATTAGGTACACCAAACAGAAAACATAGTAATTTTGCGCTCCTTTCCGGTCACTGATTGAAAATACGAGATACGAAATTAGGCTACAATGTAATCGACTTAATTGAAAGCGATAAACTCCAATTCGTTTACTCCTCTCTTTAATAATAAATTGTAAACACAGCAGAAAAAACAGCACAATAAAAATTCCTTGCATGTTGTAGTCGAAAGTTTAATCTTCTCTTTTCAGAGACGTCCCTGACGTCCCAAAATCGTGCCCACCTTGTTGTACTTGTTGGGCAGCTCCATGACGGAGAGTAATTGGCTAATTATCACATTGCTATTGTTGAATTAAGTCCTGTGTGTTACGTATGTACGCATCACAACAATGAACTCAATGGTCCATCCAGTTAGCAATAGTTCGTCTCAGGCTGGTAGCTCTGTTGTGACATCACCAATAAATCATTGCCCAACTGCTATTGTGACTAAGAGTAAATCTCTTGTGTGGTAGTGTGTGTAGTTTACCGTTTGTAGCGCCCCTGCACAGTTAGCCAAGGACCGAATACTGTTTCCGCTTAAACCGTCCGCTCGTTACAACGTATCGTCCATTTTCCTACTTCCGTTTCGTCCTTATTTTAAGAAAAAACGGAATAATGGCCAACGACACGGACTGTTTATATAGTGATGGCCCTTTATATCCGCTTATTTGATTACACACTTGCCCAACATTTACCTTATTTAAATTTATTTCGTTTTATTAAGCGCATCTAGCGCTCAGGGTGTGAGGCAAGACTTTGCCAACTTTCCCCATTCCAATCCGCACTCCACACTGTGCCTGTGCAATGCTGAAATACAAACAATAACCATATTTTATAATAAATAATATAGCGAGTTTATGAATCGGATGGACTAATACAATGAATGGGTAAAAAGGTCCTCCAAATTTGTATTATCTATCTATACTGCCGGACATTATTTATTTTACACACTTGACCCCTTTTCCATTGTATTGTTTTTTAGTTCACAATAAAGCCCACCCTTATATGGGCACTAGAAATTGTAGATGTAATAAATCAAATATCACCGTGACAATCTTCATAAAAAAAGGCGAAACATAATGTTTTACAATGTAATATACAGAAAGCCATAAGCTTTGTACGTAAACTAAAAACATTACGTGAATTTATAACCCGAAAAATAAAACCTCAGCCGCAGATATTGCGATATGCGCTATTATTTATTTATAAGTTTTTTGGTGTTGTGATGAATAAGAGTTATAGCTACTATAATTCAATTTTTTTTTTCATCAAACTGATATTTTGGGGCGGTCGGCCTTTTCGTTTAAGAACACCTTTCCATTTAAGAAGATTTTTATTTAAGTATATTAATTACTACATAATTCTAATTTAACAATCCTGACGTACTTGGTAAGTTTTCGAAACCTCTGAAACGACAATTTTCCCTACATTCTATTATTTTCATGGACATTGTAACAAGTTAAGCTCGCATTTTCAAAGACTATAGGTACAACGTTAATTCATTGTATACAAAATTAATTAAAAATCTGATACTGAACTGATATACATGTATATCTATAGGTATTATTATATGAATATTCATTAAAATGCATTACATAGGAATCAATTATAAATGTAACTTTTATCCCTTTATAGTTAAATGATTAATTTTTTCAAGCTTCTATATTATTTTTCATAACCTCATCAGTCAATTTCAATAATAATTTGGACAGTTTTAATTATAATACCAAACTTTTGTTCCTTTATCTTTTCACGGTGTGCGGTTGGTAGAAAAAACCTGGTGACACAATTCCCTCACGATTCCTCTTCCCACATTGTTTGAACTAATTTGTAATAAAATTTCATTTAAAATTCCAAACAGATGGAAAATTGTGGTTTTCTCTCTCAAACTGGTTAGTAATTGCTTTTTTAATAATGCATAACAGACATGTACGTATTATATGTAGGTTACCCATATTTTTCTTTATAATCATCAATTAATAGGCTAGATTTATAGAGGTTTCCATTTTTATAATGAACAAAACTTCTTATGAATATAAATATGTACCTATTATTCTTAGAAAACTGATCTTATTGTACTCTAATTATAAGCTTGCTTTACAAAACATTAGTCGTCCAATTTCGTATGCCAAGTATTAAGTTAACCTTTATTATAGGTGGCAGTCCAGTACGTAAAGGACTTTGATTAAAATATTTTTATAAAATGTCCCTATTTTATCGAAAGGGTTCTGTGTGCTGTTAAAGTCACATCTGCTTAAATAATCTCCGATTTGGCAATGGAAATTGTAGGGGTTGATTGTAGTATACCTACATAGACCTTAATAATTTCAACTTGGCTCTCTATCTTCAACATAACTTATTAAACACTTTTCATGAAAATACCCTATATTATAGTCTGAGAATTAAAATAAAACTTTTATATCAAACGTAATTTTCAACTAATTCACTTATCTTAATGAAATTCGTGCTAAAATCTCGTAAACGCAGTGACGCAGAAATAAAATAAATATCTTTGATAATGTCAGTACTTAAATGATTGTGGACGATTTAAAAGAGCAGCATTTTTATTCAATTATAATAACCAAATATTTTTTATTAATTATGCAATGTATTACCTATAGATTCGTAACATAGAGAATAACATGATACAGCTATTAGGTATATGTATATCATAAGTTTGTTGAAAATAATAACAGGCAGTGAATGTGAAGGATTTTTCCAAAAATTAATTACAATTCTATTGTTGGGTGTAATGAAACAACTGTACAATATAAATTAATCCTACTCATTTCAAAATTTAATTAGACTTCATAAAAAATTTAGGTTGTTGCTGACGAATCTAAATTAAAAAAAAATTCCTGCATGGTTTACATTATCTTTAATAATATGAATATAGAGTATTCAGCATATGTAATAGGTGTGTAGGTACTGTATGTATGTATGTACCCAATATTATAAAACGTAAAATAGCCCTCCCATTCTTATACATTGTACATACATATATGTAGGTTCACTAGCTAATGTGGTTGTAATTATGGACAATTTTGAACTTGAACAAACTAAATTTTTGTTTTGTAACATATTCTTTAGATTATTCTATGATGATGGTACATGTTATGTGCCTACATGTATGTATACATAGGGCATATCTATGCCATATCAAAAAAGTTCTCTCCATTTGGAAGGTACATAAAAACCGTATTATGCTTGGATGAGCTAAAACGTTAATAAATCCTTTTTTAATAGGTTAACTCACACAAAAAATGTTTAATTAAGAAAGCTATTAATTTTATAAGGAATTTTGGCTGAATGTTTTTTTCCGGCTGACACATACCTAGTCATTGTTGAACGATTTTTTCTAATATAATAAAAATTAGATTTGCAAGAATAAGGACGAATGAGCGGAAATGGCAAGATGATGCAAAAGATTTGTGGGTGTGTTGCCATAGATAGGAGGACTATCATTAAAAAAATGTCACTTTAAATTTACTCTACAATAAATAAATGTTGAAGTAGAGAAAAATGAGCAAGTTATAGCGAAAGAGCACACAGCAGCATCCTAAATGTAGACATAGACATTTCCAACAAATTAAAACTGTTCAAAACATGTAAAATGTGAAATTAATGTATCCCATCTGTCTTGTCACCGAAATCAGTCCGTGTGGATAAAACCAGAGCAGAAAACGAGGGTTTAGGAACAGCACACGAACACATTTTCGCGTTTCGCTGAAAGGCGGATGTTTTCATAGGAAGTCACTCAACTTTTGTAATCCCTTTCCAACATATGTTAAATACCACAGATTTTCAACAATATATCAATAGAAATCATTATTTCGGAGGCATTGAATAAAAAATTACTCAATTTTCATATGTGAGAGTCTTTGTTCAGATTTATAGATACATTTAAACGGATTCTCGGTTTAATACGGAAAAACAACACATGTGTGCTGCTTATTATATGTTTAAAATTATATACATATATATATATATGAGAAGGGTATCGGCTTAATACTCGCATATTTCGGTTTGTATGAGACCAGAAGCATTAGGGCGTCGTTCATGATGCGTAGGTTTCTAATAAAACCCAACCAGCATGGATCCTTCGAGCTTGTTATACTTAAATTTTGAGCTTAGATCGGGTGCAAAAGCACAGAAATCTGTATATGGACCTATAGGACGGACCTCTCTACAGTGGCAGCCCTTTACGTATGTGTGTGGATGAAGCAAGGCAATGCTCCAAACGATCGATATTCGGAGCCGCCCTGACTGCCTGCTGCTGAGCCTGATCACTAGCACGGTCACAGCCGTGAGAAATATGACAAAACACCTTTCTGTTACAATAATGTCGCCTGTTCGTGCTTCCAAACTGTGTGTCCTCCACCTGGACACATTTTGACACTCACCCCATCCACGACCCAACTAACCCGTTGGACCTGTCAATTTGGACGCTTATTGATTTTCTCTTGGTTTTTCATATGCGACTTTGCCGGCATGCAATTAAAGCCGCTATAAGTTTGTCGAATGAAATTTTAATGAAATTCTGAATAGGGAAATTTATTAGGTATACGTTCCTGTGTGTACATGATTTTTCCATACTTGTTCACAGCATTATTATCAAGTTTAATTGTCGGACAATTCAAAATTAGTTACATCAAATGATTCTCTATTTGAAACTCTTTAACTAACTGATGAAGCATGCAACATAAAAGAACTAATATATTTAGCACTTTTACGATTATTGGTTTCAAAACAAGTAGGTAAGTAGGCACATTTAGGTAAATGTGCTCTCTTGAGGAACTGTGGTAAGTTTTTTGAATTAAAATGTTAATGTTTGAGGGATAATGATATTTTCTTAATTGCTCTTAAAAGAGGTAAAAAAATTATGTTTGAAGCAAAATAATTATTCACGCTTATGAGATATACCTACAAATGAATATAATAGCTTAATAAACTTTTTGATAACCAAATGTTGATTGTGGTCTTTTATAAGTGAAAAGTTTCTTCAAACTCGTGATGACTTCCTTTTACTTATTATATGCGGAAATTATCACAAGCTATACGTGTATCTCAACAACTAATATCATAGCTTAATATCCTCCTTCTTGCTCACAAACTTTACATCAAGTTTCTTATATGTTGGCCAACCAATTTTACATGATTGATTTAATAATTAAAAGTTAGATCCTAAATTTCATTCGTATGGCGCTTAACTCTTAAATAAGCTTCTAATGTTTTTTACAAATAAACCAGTTCGGGTTGGTTACATGTTTACATATTATCTTGATGTAAGTTGTTCCAGCAACAATACAATATAATGTGTGTTACGTATTATATGTGGATATATTCATGACTATTGTGTTGTAGGTATGTTTCAAAATTGGATTACAAACTATATACATGATTAATATTATACAAACATGTGTTTACGCGGAATAACACTTTTTCTTGAAGTAGGTATAAGATAAGAATAAGATATCGTGTCAAAGACAAATTTTGATTAATATTTATGGAATAAACGCTTTTCTTTTCACAAGTAGTCGTGGCAATCAATCCTCGTCATTCACATAATCAGATGATAATTAAAAATACGCTCAATAGAGGGTATTAGTTATTATTATGTTATTATGAATAATATCTAAACATTTAAGCTATTATAGCTCTTTTTTAGTCGCACTTGGATGGACAGCTGAATTACCTGCAATTTTTCCTAATTGAACACTCTTAATTATCTGAAAGTTACTAATGAAATTTACAAATTGTGTACATAATTAAATCATAACGTAATACAATATCTCTCGTACATTCCGCTTATATCCAACTCCAACTTCACTCTTAATATTTCCACATTTGATGTAAAATTTGTTTTTGGAAATCGTAAATGAAGGATAATTCGAGCGGAAATTTTACCCATGCTTAAATTTCCGTGATAAAGTGATTTACATATTTTCAATTTACTTCGTTTTTTCCCTATAAATACCAAATGCCATCTCAATGTCCGATTTATATTCCGCTTTTATTATAAATACATATGCGAACATAATAAGCACCTTCCTATTGTCTGTACCTGTGTGCTGCGCTTAAATTTTTGGTATTGATTATAGAATGTATCGCAATTGATCGGAAGTGTATATAAGTTATATTTAAAATTCAAATAACAAATCGTTCCATTAGACCCACTTAAAAAGTTTCATGAAATAAAGTTGTTTTCTAAAGTTCCTTGAAATATTTTTCATGATGAGCAAGCCGAAAAAATACAATGAATATGTATGAAACCTTAGCTTTTTTTATTATGAACGTATTAAAAATGAGAATATTGCA
The DNA here is from genome assembly GCA_963930825.1 of Silvanus unidentatus. NCBI lineage: Eukaryota > Metazoa > Arthropoda > Insecta > Coleoptera > Silvanidae > Silvanus > Silvanus unidentatus. The sequence goes on from OZ005758.1 coordinate 6,437,707, forward strand.
CGTCAGGCCGAGTATAGTTATCGGGCTTCGTTAAGACCATTACTCCTTCAGTGACCTCACAAGTACGTACATTGTGTGTATTTTGTGGTCGTCGGTGAATATAAATTCTGATGAATATTCACCGATTATGAAAAGCGAAGAACAGAATAATTTACAAGAGCGTCATTCTATTAAGGCATTTCCTAACTAAAAATACAAGAGTCATATTTGAACGATAATAAATACTATCATTTCGAATTCAGTATTTCAACGACAAGAGTCATAAAATACAATACACTAGCGAAAATATAGTATCCACCTTTCATAGAAATTCCTATTGCCTCTATTGAAACCTATGATATATAAATCAAAGTAAATAAAAGACACCCAAACACACATATGATATATGTATAGTTATCAATGATGAGAAATTTGTGCCCGATATACATTTGAAAGACACTTAAAGTGATCAAAATGCGGAAAAATGTTCAATGCTCAACGTCATAAAATTGTCATTAGGATGATGTTGTATTTCAACTGTTAATCTGACAAGATTTAAGTTCGCTTCAGTAGAGGTTTCAGTGTCCATTTGTTAATATTATTCATCATTTCAGGGAGGCTAGAGTTGATTATCAAAGCATTACATTTACACATTAATTAATAGTAAAGCGGTTTATATGCAAATGTAAAAATTTATTTACAAATAATCCAACTAACCATTGTAAACCAGGAGCGTGAAAGGTTTTTATTGCCACATAATCAAGCATATGCTGATATTTTAAGAGAGAAAAAGGAGCCCATTTTTTATCTACTTTATTTTATTCATTATTACAATTTTTCACTTGGTATATTGTCAATTTGTATGCAGGATGCTTCGTCATTGACACGAAAAGAGGACTTAGGAGTTGTTTGAACTGAAAATATATTCATGGATTCAGAGAGGGTAAGAGATCGGTTGGACCTCAATTGCAGAGTGTCAAAGAATAAAGAGTAAGACGACGACGCGAGATTATTTAGGTATTCTTTTAGGAAACCCTTTATCCACAAGAAATCCTGAAGGATAACACGCAAACTGGACGTTTGGGATAAAGTTGTTTTCCACGCAAGGGAATTTCCTTGCGTTGCAGAACTTCGCCTTCTTATGGATAGCACGCAACTTTATTAAACTCAAGTATACTGTAAAATTCCTCTGCTGTTGTATTAGAACGTATTTACACTTTTGGTGGCGCCTTTTTTTTCATTTTCCATGTAATTGTAGTCGGCGACGTGCAGGAAACTTTTACAGATAAAAACTGTTCATTTATTGTCAGCTTTTTGCACTCTTTTATTTCTTGTCAAAGTCCGAACTGGTTTAGTATTAAGAGAGACATTTATAATCTCTCTGGGAAATGGTGTGTATTTTGAAATACACGTACCTATATAGCTATACATATAGAAAAATGTACACATGACATCCCTTGAGAACAAACTGCAATTTCCAATAACTTAGTGGACCAAATTGAACCGAGAGATATTCACTAGGTAATACAACTAGTTGCAATATTTCATTCAGTAATTTCTGTTTAGTTACCAAAGAACATATCATTAAAGTAATGCTTTTCCAATAATTGATCTTAATTAACTAGGACTTTAAATTGAATGTAAATTTGGTACCTATTTGGTAAATGCTTCATTCGAATTAATAATTTGAATGCATAGTAATTATTTAACGTAAATATACCTATACCGAGCAAATTCATATTGATAGGAAAATCGTTCATTTGAGAGGCCAAGATTTTCAAAAAACTTATTATGTACTAGTTTTTATTTGTTTAACATAGATAACATATGTACTAGTAGCATTTATAATTAAAATTAATGACATCGTAGTGGATGTAAAATTAAAAATTCGTGTATGTGATACCACATTGAGTAATAAAAACTTTTTGAGCGATAATTAATTTCAGTTTTAATTTATTGTAGCTAAACTCTTCTCTATACATTTAGGCTCAACGTGCAATAGCTAACTATTATTACAAAAAATAATAATGTTTAATTATTTTAGTTTATTAGTGTCCACTGTAATAGTTACACATGTGATGAACACTGTTGAAAAACGATTTTCAAAAAAAGTCATACGAACCGAAGATTACATAGTCGACGTACAAACACATACATACGTACACATACACAATTCGGCATTTGAAGCACGTTCTTTTTAAAAGGCCATAAAATCAATGTCATCTGCTGCTAAAAGGAGCCTAGAAATTCTATTTCTGTGTTCGATAAATTTAAAATGGTTTTTTTATGGCGGCTGGTGCAAGATTCTAAAGTTTTTACGTTGAAAGCATAATAAAGCCTAATATTGCTGTATCCTCTATCTAAGATATTACTTATTAATATTCACGTGAGCTAAAATTGCTTTCTCGTTACATAATAAAATAATTTTATATAATAAACTTTTAGACATAACATTTATATCCTTAGGTACACTTCACAGCTAACAAGCAAAGCAGTTTATTTAGTTAGTGTATATTCTCGGAGAACCGTATTTATTACCATAAAGATGAATTATAATTTTTTAACACTGATTGTAAAATTTTGTAGGTATATTCCATAATAATAAACTGACATATTAAATCAGATTTAACTTTATAAAAGCCTGCATTAAATTCACTTCCGGGCTTTATAAAGCTAATAATTTTACAAATAATAAAAGTCTATTATAGTTTTCAATGAATGCTTAAAAACACATTGTTTGCAATAAATTTTATAAAAGCAGGTTTATGCATGAACTTTACATTTAATGACCCCAATTATAATAAAAGATACTTGATTGCGTGAATTATTTATGCACGTGTTTATAGATATGTGTTCTCAGAGTGTATATATTGTTTCAAAAACCTCGCACAATCAACCAAATATGTATTGGGTATATAAGTATGTAGGTATATAACGATTAATTTTGGAAAGTAGGTAATTTTCCTTGTGTGAAAAGTAGTTAGTCAAGAATTAACTGAAATAATTACTAAGCTCGTATTGCAATTATATTATTCTCCTGTGGCAACTTTATGTATAGGTACCGGAAATAAAAAAAGCTCAATCGCATTAAATAATAAAATGCCCTCACAAACTTCATTAACGGCATGGATTTTTCCCACCGTAAAGCTCTCGTATCATCTCATTCAAATCAACTCCGGAAATAATAAAATGGTTGTGCTTACATGTAAACCACAACGCATCTCATTCACTTTGAAACGCAAATAATGTTCATTCATTTAATTGTCCAAACCAACTACCTGTGTCTTTTCAAATAAAATGGTTGTTATTTCGATGGTCAAAATGTGAAATTGTGAAAAGCGCTACTTGCACAACATCAAAGAAAAAGGGAGAGATAAATGGTCCTGTACGCTTAAATTCCATCATTATAAGAAACCGAATGTATACGTAAACATAAGAGAAAAGTTTTAAAATTGCCAGACAGAAGAAATGGACTGGACACGTAAAGCAAAGTGACAGCGAAGAGTGATGAATTAGAAGAATTTCTCTCAATTTCCTTAGTTTGTTGATATAAGTAGTAAAAGGAACAAATGAATTGCATTGATCTCAACATCACCGTAAAAATAATTAAGCAAAACAAACTAGTCTTATCACGCGTAAATATGAGTTGGTATCTGCTCTAAACTTTTTTCCTTCATCCATGTCCCACACTAATGATTTAACACAGTAATTATAACTTATTTATGTAGAAAGAAAGAAGAAAAAGTTCTCCAACTATCTCCACTGTTATGTATCATTTTGGACAATAGAAGGAAAAAACATAATTTTTTTCTGCGGTACTCTTTTCCGGCGCGCATGATTGATGTACTGTACAGGTTATTTCTTTCAGGCATTCTTTTGGTGAGCTTTTCGCCAGTTCAAAAACGGTAAACAAAATCGATAAGACCATTCACTTAAGCAGTATAAACAATTTATTTTTTCTTTATACCCTAAAGAAGAAAACATTTCGCATTTCGCTAATGATTGCATATTTTGTGTATAGGGGAATAATGAGAATTTGGGAAAGGAAAGAGCAGGAAACTTATTTTTTTCAAGTGAGAATAATGCTTTATTGATGGTACACAAGAGAGCTTTTTTTATTATTGGACAATTTATCGAAATATCCATAAAAGTGTATTTAATTCCAAAGATATTCCTAACTCAGGTGTTATAAATCATAGGTCTATTATCAATCTCGGAGTCAATATACATTTGCTATAAATATAAAATTTATGTTCCATTTACGAGATGCTTATTATGGCATCAACAATCCGGTTATAATGTGCAAACACAAAACAATATTTCATTAAACCAATTTTAAGAACATAAACTAACAATAGGTAATTTAGGATTTATTGTCACGTGTATATGTTTATGCATGTAGAAAGTGTATCAAGGCCGTTTTACTAAATTGCTAAACATAATTTATGTGTAGTGCACACCATTAAGACTATAGTAGAGACATACAACAGTCTAATGAACTGGTGAGATGTAATCAACATTAATCAAGCTAAACAAGTTAGTTATACGAAATGTACATTTTGCTCTTACTTACGTATTCATACTCCTATAGGGGTATGACTGCTAACACATGTTTCAGACATATTTAATTATTTGGTAGGCATTACAAAAGTGTAGGTAACAGCCACTAAAATATAATTCATAACAAAGGTACCAAAGCCTAATATTTCTCTATGAGAACAATTCCAAAAAACATCACATATTTAAGCAACCTATATCATCATTTTTGTATTAATACATAATAACATTCTTAAAGAACTATACACTGAAATTCCAGTATGGTGTCTAACGAGGTATATATATATACCTACTTTTATCTTGTATCTAGGAAAAAATCGTTACAAATTAAAGGTGACACCTTGGCTAACTATTAAAAGATACGAGTACGTAAGGGATGCAACTCACGTTCACCTTCTACCTACAAATATCTAATATAATCCCACGTCTTTTGTTTACATTTCTTTTAAGAAAAACAAGAAAAGTTATTTCTTATTCTTGTCCACGCTGTTTGCAATTCGATATAAAAAACACAACTAAATTTAGACGAAACTAAGTTACATTTATGTGAGTGAAATAATGGTACAGAAAGCGAGAATTTCTACCACAGACAGATATACATATAGATATAAGTATGCAAAAAAGCGATACTCGAAAATAGCCATGTAGTTTTTATTAGCATATTCAAATTCAATTGAATTGTGTCAGTTTTGTATTTGTTATTATTTCACTAATACATTACCCAATATTTAAAGTGCTATTTGGCTATTTTATGTATATGTATATGCTCTAATGTGAGGCATATACTCGTAATAGGCAAGAAAAAACATTAAATAACGAGCTTTCGAAAAACAAACGACCACCATAAGTTGAAATTAATGTTGTACGTATCTGTGAACGTCTCAAAACAAGGCGATAAACATAAAACTGCGAAAGAGCAATCACCATAATTCCTGTAGTTATACTATATGTATAAACGTCCTGTGCTTGTATATGCACCGATATTGATTAAGCCCACATGAAAAATTTTTCCATCAAGCATAATACATTCTCAAATGTATTTCTTTATACTCGTATATGTTATGCACTCCCATATTTATTCAAAATATCTATCCAATATTGTGCATTATCGTCAGCAACAAAATATGATATTGAATGAATAAACTCTATACATATATAGAATTTGTGACAATGGTTTAGAGAATAGATCATCGGTCATAATTACTAAATACAAAAAAGCAATTTTCATAACTATTACAAAAGTTTAGCCACTTTGAAAATAAGCTCGCACTTTCGCCTCTCATCGGGATATTGATCTCGTGATGGTATACCCACACATTCACAGGTTCCAATCGTCCCAGTCCCAATCAATAATACATATATCTAAATATATATTTTGCGCTTCCGTTCACAGAAAAACATTTTGCGCTTAATTTAGCAGCATATAATTTGTTTCACACACAAGTTCATTACTGGACTAAATAAAAAATGGCATAATACAAAGTAACGGCACAACGAAAATGCTGTTCAGTTGTTGCAGCTCACAGTTTTGTAACAACACATCTAATTTAATGACCTTTTGGGTAAATAATGTTTGAAATTATATTATATACCCTTAATACGCAAGGTTTCTCTTAATTCATATCCAAGGTAATGTTATTCTACGTTCCATCTTTCATCTTGTTGATAATTACCTTATGCAAAATAATTTGAACCATTAGCGTTAAAGTCAGCAGGAGGTAGATAGGTACGTCAATATAGAGCACGTATTATCGAGGCTCTACTGTTAATATAAAGGCAACAATATGCAAATTATTCTAATTCTCAACTATTTAGGCAGTGTCCATTACTTTGAAATAATATACCTAATACCTACAAGGCCACAAATGCTGACAAATTTCACAGTTGGGCGAAATAATGTATGAAACTTATGGTAGTAGGGAAACTGGAGCGGATATAGCTAATCTCTCAACTGTACTTCGTATTGGGGAAATTATAACCAAGTAGAAATACCTACCTATAGCACAAATTTCTCTTGGCAAATTTTCGTTTATTGCTTATTGAATACAAAACACGAATGTATCGATGTAGACGGTTATAATATATTATGACATTTGAAAATTAAGAAATATTTCAGGCACGTCGCGAAATAATTCACTTTATTCTTTTGCGGTTTTTGGTTTTCTAATTTATTGGATACATACATATTTGAGAACAGAGAAGGAACCGCTTTGCTTTCGTCAAAAAAAGACTTCCCATTTAAAATTCAATTTCCTGCTGAAATTGTAAAATTTAATTCACTTCTTTGTAAGATAGTTATTGTTAATAAAATAACTCGCAAATGCGTAAAAAGAGATATGAAAATGGCGAACTGTCAAAAACTTTACTATTGCCCTGTAAATAGGGACGTAAAGCTTTTACTTCTTTTATTCACTCGTCCTCATAAATTCAGCTATTACTTTGGGTCAGTGGCGGCAGTAATTCCTGACAAAGACGGGCCGTATCCATATGAGTGCGCTGACACACATTGAACTATGGCATAATAAATACAAAATAGAGACTCTTTTAGAAAACTTCGTCTAAATAATAATCCATCTTTTAATAATGTATCCAAATTTCCTTCATTTACGGCATACCTACAACTTTCAATGTAGTGACTTATTCGGGTGAGTGAGGTGAATTTTTCAACACCCCTTGAAAAATTGATAATATTTTTATTAATAGATATAAAAGTCGCAGGACGCAGAAGGATTTATTAACTAAACCTAATTGTCAGAAACGTCTATAGTTTTGTTCCCATATCGAATAAATTGAACAATAAACATGCCAATATATCGTCACTTAATTTATTATTGCACCTACTAACACATCCATGTATTATGTGTATTGGTAAAATTAGATACAGTGATACATGAATATTAAAGCCACCCACAATAATACTACTCCAATTTCCATTAGTTGTATTAAATTCCGCTCAGATACATGATGCATTTGCTAATGACATTCCATATTTTCGAAAAAAAAAATCCAAAAAAAGATCCGCATTGTATTACTCGTAGTGAAAATTTCAGGTTTTATTCACATAAATATTCTGTTCCACTTGACAGATATAAATGCATTTCACATCATAAATGCAGTGTAATAAATTCGATTTCCGAGATTTCTTACGTTCCATTAAGAAAAATATTTCATATAGGTATGACCATACGACCATACAAATACTTTCAAACTAAATTTTGAAAATAAGTGCTATTATTGGGTTGCATTTCAAATATGTATGACTCACAAAATTATACGTTACCTACTAGTTAGAAGACATTAAAAATAAAACCAAACATTAATTCCACTTTCTATTGCATTATGGAATTATGCATGGAAAATAGTAAAATTCTTTTAACCCCCGAGACTATTCTTAAAAAGCTTTTTAAATATCCGTTCACAGACAAACGAAGCGAGGAGAATCTGTTAGAAGCGCCATATATTTCCTTTCAAGTACAACCCATTAAACTATTCTAAGAAGAAAATTATGAATTAACCCTTCTCTCTACATCGAATATATTTTATGAATAAATGAGAGGGCAAGCTTGAAATTGAAATGAAAATTCCAAATGAAGTAGACAAATTTTTAATAAGTTTGCAATTTATTGATCTTATAGCACGATTCAGTGGAAATGAATTGTAAAATTTCATTGGCATTTTTCATAACTAGCGTGCCAAAGAGTTAGTAATATGGTGCAGAGATGCCATATACTTAGTGTTTATGATGTGCTCTGTGGATGACCGTCAAATTATGAAAGGCATGTTTAGATGTACATTGAACCATCCCCGGAGTCCACTAAGAATACCAAGAGGCCACATTATACGAACTTCCAGCAAATAATAAGAAATAAAGCAATGATTTGAATAAAGTTTCTTGTGGATGTAACAACTATTTGCTCGCTTTTAGAAAACATCATCTAGACGTATATAGAATGAGCCTCTGGGAATCGATGCTCTTAACCCATTGGACGCTCTTAAATTTAACAAGAATGTCTTGAGTTCATACAAGTGCATCTAAATTTCCAACAGCTTCATTTGCTTACTACTACATACAGCAAACACCATTCTAACAATATTACTCTGTTGGTCGTTTAAATATTTGCATAATACTATCAGGTCCCTACATCATACTTCACAAAGACTGCTTCTTTCAGGAAAAAAACATTGAGATAATGATCTTAAAATGAAATTTTTGATAATCGGAAAGCAATAAAATTGAAAAATTTAAATTTGAAACGGAAACATGGAAAAAGTCGTGTTCGCCAAAGTGAGGCATCACAAGAAGAATATCTATATAGAAAAATAAAGTGGAATTTGAATGCGGAACTATTATGATTTATCACCAAATCGTAACTCAACAAAACCAAAATGAGTAAGCAACCGTTCTAGCAGCGTAGGTAATAGGTACTTTTCAATATGGGAAATTTATTTTGCATTTTAAGATGGAAAAAACTTTCGAAATTTCAAAGAAGAATTAAATTTAACACAATTGAATGTCTTAGTGGCGAAAAAGTAAATTCAACGAGTCCGTAGCCATTTGTCTCAAATACCTCAAAATGTTGTTAACTTTTCAGCAGCACTTTTAAACTAAGTGAACTAGAACATTCGTCTGAAAAGCTTCAATAGATAATCGTATCAAAATTAAACATTGACTCGAATAGTACCAGAGCTTTTGGACGGCTCTTAATATATGCTTGCGTAAAGCTGACCGGAACTGAAACTGCTGGGTTCAGGTAAACCACATTGTCCTGGGAATTACCGGAAGCAGTCATCATAAACGTCCGGATCTATTATGGAAATTTCAACTATTGTAATCTTTACAGACATCAATTAATATAAACTTGAATATAGAACTGCACAAAGTAAACTAGCTGCGAGTGTTGCTTCAGAAACCAACGAAAAGCTTAATATTTAGCGCAATGTGCAATTTTCGAACATGATTAATTAAATTGACGTAAAATTTGATTCCGCTATATTAGAAATTAATTTATTGTAATAGATAAAATGAGTTACCATGTAAATTAATTATTTAGTGTACACAGACAACACGTGCGAATGAAATTGTTTTATTTCAACAAGGTCAATTTTAGTCATTTCTAATAATTTGATTTAAATTGTGAAATAATTATTTTAAGCTAGGTAACCGTTTTGTTTTATTGTGCATATATATTTTTGGTATGTAGGTATATTCGTAATTTTATTATAGGCAAATGCAATTATTCGTTTCAATAACTTTTTAACGCTTTTTTTCAATCATTTTTTCGGGGGCTGCGCACAAATATTCCAATTCATTAAACCAATCCGTACTGGTCGAAGAAAAAATCGGAAAAATATTGAATTTTCATAAAAAATAAATAAACTGTTCATCGTACTTGTATATTCTCTAACGCGTGTATAAAAACTAAACGAGAATTTGAGTGGATATTGAAGAGCACGAGACGAAGATTTATGTGTGTCTTAATATAACAATCTTATGAGAAACGTTGAGGGTCATTGGTTAGAGATTGTCCACCGTTTTTCACATAAAATCTACTAGAAAATGGTTTGTATTACCGATCATATTATTTATGAGACTTCCCTTTTCCACACAGATAATATTCGGCTGTAACGATTGTTAGGAATTGAAAAATTATCCTCTAAACGTCAAAAAACGTCGGAAATTGTGTTCGTACTATAAAGGAACCCCAATTTACTTCTTCACTAGAAATTTATTTCCAATAACAGAAATTTTTATCTTTGTTACCTTTATTGCCGGGATGAAAAGTATTAAGTGAATGCCACTAAAAGTACCAATAAAAATTTTATAATTCACTCGAAATTCTCGCTTCAGAGTTTAAAACATAATAGTATTGTGTATATCCTATATCGGTTGAGGGTTATAAAAAATGTCAACTTTGTATATTCTACGTAAATCACAGAAAACATATGAAACAAAGAACCATAATATTGTGTTTGCTGTTTATATTAGAAATTAACTACATGTTTCTACATTACAATTTGCTTCTAGAAAATTTTTGTGTTTTATTTCCAACATGATACAATTTCAGTTGCATCCATGCATCTGTGCAGGCTCCCGGAGACGGCAAATGTGCTTTGTTAATAGATAATCTTGTTATAATATTGTAATAAATGGGAAAGCAAACTTGGGATTTATTATTCAACTTAGACTAGTAAGGTTCTATAAAATAGATATCCTCTTCATCTACTTAATATACACCTAAGTATGTATGTATAACAATAAAATTAAACTCGTGATGGAATGATTGTTTAAGTCTGAACGTCACCAATCTAGATTATTTAACAATACTCTAATACAAAAGGAAAATGTCATTTGCAATTACTGCAGCTGATTCGTACATACAAGTATATTCTGTGGGTGCTATAGGACACAATCTTAATATGTACAATACCCAGCAGGAATTACAGATTTGCTTTATTTATACTTGCACAATGGAAATATGGCTTTTGTACAAAGAGAAGTAAATGCAATTTTAAAATAGTACACAAAATTTGTTATAATTGCGACCTATGCGGAACCTAAAATTATACAGGCATATAATAAATATATAAAAAAATTGACATGAAAATTTAGATAACGATTGGGAAAACTAAATTTATTATCCTACTGCGACTAATAATATACAAAAAAGAGACAAGAAGAAAATTGCTGAGGTTTTATAGACAATAAGTAGCAAGTTCTTCCCTCCCGCAAAGTTCGAATCTTTTTTCCTCCGATAAAATAAGATTCAATGTATAGACAACAAGTTGGCAAGTTATATATTTTTTCATGGAGATGGTATTCTATGTAATATTAAAAGGATACGAGAAAACATAACTAAAAGAAAAGTTTTATATGTTTGAGATAAATTGATGATGAGAAACTTTTTTTATGGTAAAACAGAAATTGCCTCTCATTTTAAACGATTTTCTTCCTATATAGACTGTAATATTCATATCTAACACACGTTTTATATGCACTATATTATAATTTTACTCTAATATTAGGAAGACGGTGAAATTGTGGAAGAAAAGACACTCGCGTTTATATATAAAACTCAGTTTTATAACTGCGTCCTATGCCTAATTTTAATAAAATAAAAATCTAGTTAAAAGTTATTTTATTATTTTAAGTAGGTACTTGTAGGATTTATATTTTCATAGCGTTAAGCTTTAATTATTTGCAACATTTTAAGAACTGTGAAAATAAAGAGAGCAAAATTACAAAACAAAATAAAAACCGTCATAATTTACAATACTAAGAGCATTTTTCTAAATTAATCCGAGAGATTTGAACTTTACGGAAGTTCGAAACTGCAACAATAGCTAGATGGACGCTTTTGTCTTTCTTTTTTAGATGTTTATTCTAGTGGATGCACTGTTTGGTGCTGAAACTTCAGTTCAATGGATTTACAATTACAATTACATATTATTCGTCGACTATTTGGTACGGAAATTGTTGTTTCAATTCCACTGTTAGCTTGTCTAAAAATGCAGGGACAAAGAAAGCATTTTAACCCGAAAGTACACAGCACACATTTATTTGAATAAAGCTCGCAGTTTATTCAATTAATAATATGCCAAAATCGATGATTTACGAAATGGAGAATGAATAAAGCATTCTGCTTGCTTTCACTCAAGAGGCCCCTGAAATAAGGGCAAAAATCCTTTTACCTGGGCAATATTTCACAAAACAAGAACAATGTAATTCAGTCTAATGCAAGTGAAGTATACTTGGGCAACTCAAAACTGGAAGAACAAGGTAAAGTGGAATATATACATCGTGTAAATCATGGCCAAACCTCATACATAACGAATAGTGGACAGAGTCGACCCAGGGCCACTACTCTGATGGAAGATCCTTGTTTCGAACCACTGACACCAAGACGAATGGGCCAGGTCTTCTGGTTATTATACTTTACTTATTCCCTTGCCTTCCTATACACCGCAGACCTTGAGTCAATGGCCCTGCTTATGAATTTATCATATTTATAATAAATAAATAATGATAGTGGAGGCCGCATTAAAAATAAATTTTATACCTCTCAATTGAAACATCTCTGAAAATACTTAATAAAAGTAATTGCAGTTTAAATCATTTTTTAATTATAATTACATAAAAACCGCCTCCTAATCGCATAATTACGTTATACATTTAAAAGATGACGGAAAAAGGAAGTGTAAAAAGCTTTACTAGGCAGCAAATTTATTTAAGTGAATCTGAAAATTAAATTTTTTCCAAAGTAGGTACCCATTTTTCGTACAAATTTCGTTTTATCAGTTTGATCATGTATTTATTTTTTAATTCTGCACACAACTTTTTACTAGCAATAATAAAATTTTTATTTATTCAGTGAATTGATTTGCGTTATAAAATTTTACGACAACATCAAATAACTTTTCTTTCAATTATAACTCCGCAACCGAAATTAAATTCAAAATCAATTTGTTATGTGTTTGCGAATTACATACAAAAGAATCGCTTTGGGAACAAGTTAACGCTCAAAATAAAACAACAAAAACAATATATTTTACTTCCTTGCTCCTGTTTTAATGTGCATGTATTTTTATTTATATTGGGATGGTTCGGAAAGTCCTGGATTTACCACGCCACCACCAATCATCATTGCTGTTATCAAGGGTGGATTAGACTTTAGTCTACCTTCAAATTTATGAGATTGTGGAATTTTTATATTATTCGATGGATTGTGGAAATTCTAACACTGAAACCACAATAATTCGATGTACCACTGCATATCTATAAATAATTCCTTTACATAGTTTACTATAGGTATTCGTATATACTCAAATATTATGGTCTATTTTATATTTTATTAAATTTGTTCTTTTAGCGGAGAACAGAATTCAAAACTGAAATCCTCTAAAACGCCATTACATAATAGTATTATACGACTATACAAATTGCCTAAACCGAGACAAAATTTTGTTTAATTCCTCTCTGATGCCTGAAACAGATATTAGATACTTACTCGCCTTATATATACATATATATTTGAAATTAATTCATAGAGGATATTACTCGGATAGAACTAAAATTAAAAGAACATTAGGTAGACCGTAGATATTTTTTAATACATTTCATTTTTGCCTTCTCCAATATTATTTTCAACTGAGTCGGTTGGGACACGTATATGTATACGTACTTACTAGGAGAAAACTGCACATGCTTGATAGTACCCACACGTAGTTTAATTGGAAAAATCTCTTCAAAAATTGAATGCAACAGAATGTATTTCATTTTTATCTCTGTGGGTAACTGTTGTAAATCCCGGTGTGACTTAAAACTAAATAATTAATCATAAATTACATGGAACAATGACATATAAGGCTATCATTCAGTTGTGAATTGACACTCCGTTATCATTGAATTCATGTTAATGCAGTTGCGTGTCTTTTAGCACTTTGCGATATTGTTTCTATTTTATTTTTGTGATTTAAATATCCTCACCTCAAGTAAGCCATATGTGTTGGCTGTAAACAATGGCACCGCATATATCTAAAACATTTTATTTAAAAGAAAGCAAACAATTTTAGTTTGCAAAGTGGGATAGGTGGAAAATGCCCCTATTCACCACCCACCAATTTTCCCTGACTGCAACACGTCAATCTGCAAATCGCCACATCAATAAGGTTTTTCTGCGATCTTTACACCTTTGCTATATTGAAACACTCTAAAGTTTGATGAATTTCTCGATTCTTTCAATTTAGTCTATCAACATTGTTTACTTTCCGGTGTATTGTGCTATTTCATGAAATATTTACACTCAAAAATAAAACAATCGAAAAAGTAGATAGGATTTGATATTTCAATTTAAAATTTCGGCTCCAAAAATCGAGTATCGACTTTATTTGATTATGTAACAAATATTGAATATATTATATGTTATTGTATTGTGACGTGTCATTCCCTTGTGTTTGGCAGTTATTAATAATAACAAAATGAAAAACACGAAAAATTGCACAACACTTGATAATTTCGATTTTATCGTTGTGCACGACATAAACAAATAAAACTATATTGCGGTTTGTAATGAATTCATAAATTTACTGACTATACACATTTTTTGTTTAATTAATCATCGCTGTAATAGAAAGAAGTGAAAAATGAACTGGCAACAAATTAAACTTAAATAATAATTTGAAAAATGCTGAAAACAAGGAAACATGTATACTTTCGTTCGCATTAGGTATATTTGCAATTTAATTAAAAACTGCTTCCGAAAGAATATTACAAAATACACATAATATGTTACATGTTCCACGTTGTTTATTGCAGTGCCTTCCAGAAGTGTTGAAAACTATATGGTATTAATAAATCAAAGTCCTTTTTCTTCAAAGGAATATTAATTAACAGATTCTATGTCGTAGGTATACCTACTCGTAACTCAAGAAAGAAAAAATTCGTTTTAAGATTAAATTAACCTGAACTACAAATATTATTTTCATTTGTGCCTTTGTTGTCAGAAAGTAAATGAAACTCTTAGGTAAAAGGCATTTTAATTAAACTTTTTCTTTTAATTCATACCTACGGAGTTAGGTATAAGAGAATATTATAAATAACTCGGAAAATAATAAACTACATTATTTTAACTTATATATGTATACATATAAATTGTAGGCAAGGCAGTCGGGTATTCCTAATACTCCTATATTTTTATCCTTCTAATTGATGATTTGCTTCAGGATTATAACGAAAAACCATGATGTTGATGGTATTATTAGTTGGACTCTTATCGCATTCTCTATTATCTTTCAACTGTGCCAAATTACAGTAATGATATCGTCTAGATATTAAACTAAGATAATTTGAAGGAAAGATCAGATGTGTCTTGAATTATTATAGTAAAAAGAAATGTCACTAAAATACCAGCCTACAAATTACATGAGCAATTGTATAATTACTACATAAATATTAAATTGTAAATTAGTTATGAGAGACGATCTGTGTCATCAGGAAACGAATATACAAAATGGAAAGTTTCATTTCGAATATGTTCGTAACGAATCATATCTGAAATTAGGATTTGAGGCATTGCACTAATTATCCTATTGAATATGAAATTTACATTCATATCTGTGTGTTGTGGTAGGTATTTCTGTTCATATAATGGGTAACAAATTACTTCAACTAATTCAATAGGCATAAAATAAAATATGACCCAATGAACCAACAACAGTTCCCTCAATTGATCGAGTAAACAATGATTTACACAAATGATATTACCTAGTATTGGATTGTGTTTTCAATGTAAATATAGAAATAAGAATATTTATGCTAATTTGAAACATTTTAAAAACATACCTACATATAGATGAATGTAGATACGACGATTAAAATAATGAGGAAATTGTTTGTTTTAACTGACTGTTAACTTTATTGAAAACTGATCTGTGAATGTAAATATGAAACTGCATTCAACTTATCAACTTATTACCTGGACTGGAATACAATCTTCAACAAAAAGATATTAATTTTTATTTATATATTGCTATTTTTAATATAATGCACATTCATAAATTTTATTAAAATCTGATTTTTATAACATTCGCGTGACTAATCCTATAAACAGGAAAATATTGTTATTTTACCCCTTCAGAAACGCAATAAAGCAATTTATTATACAACTTAACTGTTATCAATATTTGACAAATTCTGAATTAACCTTAATAAATCTAACTCTACAAATTAAATACATATTATAATAATTGCTTATACTTTTCCCCGTTTAATAAACAACTTTCAATAAAAAATCAGTGTTGTTCATCAGTCGTGGGAGTTTCACGAAAAGTTGGAAGGAAAATAAAATTTTGTTTTTCCCATAAGCGTTATATATCAGGGTAAAAGCTTTTTTATTGTTGGTATCAGCTATTGGATGTCAATCAGTATTAGCACATTCTTGTACCCAAACAGTGCTTGCCACTCTGGGCAAACTAGAGGCGCCCTAATGAAAACAGCTTAACTTAGATGTTAAAACTTCCCTGTAAAATATATAGCCTCAATGTTGATCACAGCATTTATCCTTGTCAAAACAATTTGCTATCCAACATGTCTGTCTCTTAATAAAATACTTTCCAACTCATTTATTACTTCGATTTAATGTTCACTAGCTCAGTTTATTTTGTGCCAACAAAGTTATCTTAAGTGTAGCAGCATAGGAAAACAGTTTGACTAAAAACCTACCCACACCCATCGTATCGAACAAATGGACATGGATATCTGATGGCTTTGTCACATTTTTGATGTGGATGTGATCCGTAGAGATGCTCCATAAATGGAATCGTGCGTTCTGCGTTCTACATGCACATATATTTGCGACTACATAACATATAGGAAAAATGAAGCGTACGTTTATAACAAGTATCAGAATTCCCATTCTCTCTTTTCTCGTATACAACACAAAGTCGATATACAAGTATAAAATATGAGAAATTTTAGGCTCTTTGTTTGTTTTACTATGCCAAATAAAACAACGCAACCTTCCTAGAAGAGACTATACATAGTGAAAACACTTTGAACATCAAACAACTCAGTAATTAATTTAATTTAATCAAATTTAAATGTACGTTTAAAATCCTTTCAACATTTTGAATAAAAGCGGGCCATGTGTGTATATTTAAGAGAGTAGGTATACAACATGAATGTATTGTGGAAATCTACTGAAACAACAGACAGGACGCTTTTCCTGTTCCCCAGTTTTGCCCAACCGTATACGAAAACATTAGATGATGCCGTCAACGACCCTTCTGGAAAAAAGGCACCAGGCATGCACGCACGCACACGTTCAAAAAACGCAAATTCAAACACACAGACTGAAAGAGAACATTTTCCAAGCTGAAAGTAGAAGTAGATAATGTAGCAGAGTGTTCTAGTTCACATACTGATATAAATTTCCTCTGTACCTATATTGCTACCCCCTACATACGAAGTGGGAAACACACCACACTGAACTGACTTTTTACGATAACACATATGATAAATGATGAATGAAATTAATTGGTCTCATCTGTGCCGTACGTTTCGAGTACATTCTTTTAATTTCTGTTGTATTCCACGATTATGCCCCAAAGGTGCTTATAATCGAATGATGCAAAGAGTATAAAGGAAAAACGTTTACAACTTTGTAAGGGTGGAAATAAAAGGGTAATGATGTAGTATAGAAGTGAAAAGAGGTCAACTACTTTACACTCGCAAATATTATTTACACACACATATACAGTAAACAGTACGAAACAATCTAGGTAAATTGTATCATTTTGCAATTTACTAGTTTTGCACTCCCACACACTGTAAGGTAGGTATATAAACTGTCATGAAATCCAACATTCAGTTGATGTGTCTCATCGCTATATACACAAGTTATTACCAATCGGGCAGGTTTATGTCCACATAAAAATACTATAAATGTAACTTTGGCCCGCAGAAGCAAAACCCCATATAAATACGGGAAAAACACACCAACAGTTAC
This sequence comes from Silvanus unidentatus, assembly GCA_963930825.1. NCBI lineage: Eukaryota > Metazoa > Arthropoda > Insecta > Coleoptera > Silvanidae > Silvanus > Silvanus unidentatus. The sequence continues at coordinate 6,455,745 of OZ005758.1, forward strand.
CACGACATTCATCTTAATGTTTGGGAGCAATTTCAGTCAGAGATTAAAATTGAACCACTTAAAACCATTTTATACTTTCGCTAATGGATATTTATTTTATTTTCCTTCAACCCAGTCAGTGTCTGGTTATAGCAAGTTGAGACCATTTTATTTACCTACTAACAAATGAATGAAAGATTTACGGAAACTTTGTGCCACGGTTGTGGGGAGATTATTAGAGTATGAAAAAGGTTTCGGATTATCACTTGTGATTTATGCGAATTATTATGTCAATTATAACTCTAAAGCCCATTACCGTAATATATACAATACACCTAACATTATAAATACACGTTATACAGGTACATAACATACATATATGTATACATACATATACATATACCTATGAATTGTTTGAAATTTTATTCACAGATAATTAAATGGGAAAATTTATGTAAACTGTTCTATTCAAATATTGATCGTACTATTTTCCATCATAAAATTATAACTCATAAATCACACTTAAAGTATAATTATTAACAACTTTAACAATTTTAATTGTCCAAACGGTGTCATTTTTTCGTACAGTCAAGGTAATTTGAATATGAGTTATTACGTTTTAACAAGGGAATTGTGTACCCGCCGAATTTCCATGAACGGTTAAATTCATCATTAGGGAGCTCATAATTTTTCATTAATTTATTATGCAGAACAAATCTAAATACTTAATTATTTAATTATCTGTTGATATATGAATTGAACGATAAAAATTTAATACCTACACAATATCGTAAAAAAACTGGAAAACTCTTTTATTACTGGGCATATCTATGTTTAAAATTTATTACCTATATAAAATACTGTATAAAAATGTAGAACAGTTATATAGTTTACGCTATTATATTTATGCATTGTGGCATGGAGAATGAGCCCTATTGCACCGGAAAGTTCTAAAATTCCAATTATATCCCTACACTATCAATACTCGTAGCGGTTATTATATTTTTAAATAAAAGTGTGCCTATTAATCAAAATATTTCACACAAGAATTAACAATAAGCCACACACCACAGCATAGTACAGTAAGAGATCATTCAAATTGTATGCAAAAAATATATTATTTTCGCATAGCTAAAAAGGGAACTAATGTATAAATTAGAGACATCAAAGCCTTGATCCTTCGGTTAGAATGTGAAATCCATTTTAGAAGATGAATTGTGCTGCTTTAAATGTGAAACGGAATCAGGGTAATATAAAAAAAGACAAAATTCCAATGAAATGATATATGAATAATTTTAAATTGTAAAAGTAGAATGAATTGAGGTTACAAACGAGGGAATTTTCTTAGAGGACTTCAATTTCCATACAATGAGATGTTGAATGTAAAAAACAGGTCCTTGGAAAATATTGGAAACCTTCTGATATATTTACTTCCGCTTTACACGTTTCAAAAAGGCAGGCAATCTTGCTAGTTTTTTTTTATTTCATTTTCAAGTAATTATGTTGAGTGTATCAGTAAGGAAACAACACAAGTATTAGGAAAGAAACATTTTTAAAGTAACCCCTTGGAGATCAGACTCACAAACATCCAGCCATAGTGTTAAAAAATGTATTACCGAATTGAAAGAAAATCCACTAGGGAAATAAGTTAAGTTGTAGGTGTGAATGCATTAAAGTCGAACACAAAATAAAAACGGAAAACCATTTATTAGTCAATAGCAGGGTTTCAGCTGATATTTAAAGCAATACAGCGCGGAAACATAAAAACAGATACAAATATGTAAGTTAAAATGAATGTTAAACGGAACGCAATTTAGTTAAAAGAAAACTGCTGAATAACGCTTTAGTTTATGATGTTTTATATAATTTGTGACAAATTTCGTTGGAAGGAAATATATAAGTTATAAGTATGAATTTTTCATTCGACACAAATTTGTCATCGAATCTGTAATAAAACCTGGTCAAAAATGAATCGCGGTTAGGAATCCATCGATCTTCTATAACAAGGAATGATTGATACACGCAGAATAAATTCACAACGTGAATGATGTCATCATTAATGTATCGAAATGAACATGATACCAATAAATTGATTTGCACATGGTAAGGCAATCAGGAGCAAGTTATATTCGAATTTAAAACACTCCATGTTTAATGGATTCCATTTTGATCAAAGTTTAAATTATGTCACTGCACTGTTTGATACAGTATAAAATATAGCAAAAACGCAAATATTTATACAAAATATAATGCACCTTCAAATATAAATAATATTAGTTTAATTTAAGTTTAAATATGCATTATGCAATGATAATTTAATATTTGTAAATATGGAGACCTCTTTATAAACTCGTTCCAAATTAAAATAAATAATAATACGAATTAATTTTGTATAAATGTTAGTAGGTACACAAAATGATACCTATACCCTCCTATACATATACGTACAATTTCATTCAAAAATTGTATAATTTGTATAAAATAAATTTAATTTCACATGCTCATAGTTTAATTAGCAATTGTATAATTTATTAATTAATCAATATCATTGTTGTATTTATGTACGTATGTATTTAATACCTATTAAATACAGAAAATTTTATACCGTGGCTAATAAATTATTAACAAATTCCTTAACCCACTTTATTTTATTCTTTAATAATATTCAATAAAAATGACACCCTATTAATTAATAAAAAAAATCATTGATCAAAATTTAATATCAAATTAGCAATCCAATTCTTCATGTAAAATAAATTACAATTAATCGATAAATACCTGCATCAGCCTATAGCATTTTAACCGTTTAAGTTTGTTAAAGCACATACACATTCCGTCAAACAAAATCAATATTCATGGTATGTACAGCGGATAAATGAATTGGAGTTCATTTATTCTACTCAACATGATATTCAAAACGATCTCCTGACTTTCTATATGAATTTCGGAAGCACCCCGATGGATATTAATGAGTATTGCTTCATGATCTCCTCCACACCCGGAAAATATTGTTCCAGCAGATATCACTGTCATAACAAAACATAATGTAGCAGGGAACACAGGGAAGCATATAGTAAACATCGGAGGGAATAATTGGAAAATTATCGAAGAGCTGTATATACACTTTTTATGCATGATATGCGTGATACGAGATATATTCATAAAATATAGGCATATGTCCAATTTCAAAGTGAATCTCCAAAATAAAAAACAGCAAATTAATTAACCATTAAAAACCTGCTCAAAAAGAGAACACCAACATTTTTTCCCTGCAGGTACCGTGCGAAAATAAATAATCGTTCAACGTGCAACACATCCTTTATTTCACAACATACATATTTTTTCATGTTGTTTACAAAAATCATAAAATTGTCAGGAAATCCCAACATTGCAACAGAGAGCGAAAAAATATAATATATTTTTATACACACACATACGAGTATATGGCCTTAAAGTTGAACTTTCGCAAATTTGATGTTCAAAGTCACCGCTTTTATTCATGAATACGCGGAAATATATTATTTTTTATTTCAGTAACAAGATGCGTATTTTGGGTGTCTCTCTGTTCAGTGTTGTACAATTCGGATGTGTGCTGTGTATCCGTATTTTTGCGGGTCGAATGGAGTTGTATAGAATGTGATGGGGGGCTGATGACGAAGAAGGCACTGTGCAAGGGACTTTTTAGTGAAATGTGTTGGTTTAAAGTTCTATGGAGCGGAAAGCGCCCCCGGAGAGCACATAAAAAGGCCAGACCTCATACAAATCATCTACGAAACCACTATACGGATTAAAAAAGTAGTAACAAATGTGGATTGCGTGTTTGGACTTCTTTAGCATTTGAAGGAATGAATGAGGTGTAATATTGGTCAATTCTACTAGTTCCTATTTCTTTTGGACGACATAAACCGAATCGGTTTCAATTGCTTCCAGATTGATTTAACAGCTTTTCGAACGGACTTAAACTTTCATTAGATGACTGATGATTGATTTTCTGTTCAAGCCAAAAAACTTACTTACCACTTATATTCACTAGGTATAGGTACATTTAAGCCTGCATAAATTGGTAATTTTTGAAGTAACTCAAAATCTCAGTTGTAGACTAAATACAACAGCAAAAACCGCAAATTACATCGAAATTTATTTAACCAAAATATATAGCATATATTATACATATTTGGCAGCTTTTGTGCAAACTAGATAAATGTGTATTTAATATTATATCCTGTAATCGGACACGAAAGCACAACAGCACGAGACAAATTTTGGAAAATTGATTAAGTACTATCTATAATAGTACTTAATAATAACTTACCTATTTTGGGCTGCTTAGCACTAGGAGGTAGAACTAAGACTGTTAACTTACTAAATTTATTATTAAAGCGAATAGATTTTAATAACAAGTGATACGATACAATGAGCTTTTGTGTGGCAACTAATATATGGTTCGGTTTCTTTGGTAAGTCACCTAAAACTTGTCACATATGGTAATAACCCCATCCCGAAAATCCATAGCAAATTGTTTAATATTAATATCGTCTGCGACTTGATACCATCACCTCTGTTGTTGTTCGAGTATAATAGAAATTTAAATACTTAAACTTGCAATTACAGACTGAATTGATTCTACTAGAATGCACACGATTTGTTGTAGTTTAAACGAAAATAGGGAAAATTGCAGCGAACAATTTAACCCATGTGTGAAAAATCAGATTAGATCTAGTGTAGCGTTCTAGATGTTTTCCAGTAAAAAGTTAAAGTTAAAATTCTCTTGATAAAAAACGAAACTTTTCACAAATTCTTCACTTGTGAATAATTCGTACCTCTTTATTAAAAGTAGATCTTTGTAATTCAACTTTAAGTTCAGACCTGAAAGAATTTATTTTCGCTTCCGGGAAGACGTTGATATGATACCTCGTATAGTTTTCCATTCACCGATTCCTCCAAACATCACAACTTTGTTATTTGACTTGAAATTAATTGGAAGTAATTGTCGGTTATTTTGTTAAATATTAATTATCAACATAAAAGCATTACGAAATATAACGCTTCTCTAAATTTGTCAAAATTCTATGTCTTCCTAATTGTATATACAATAAACAAATTTATATTCGTAACTTGTTTCTCATTCATACCCAATCCCATATTTATAAATGTCTGTCGCAAACTTAATTTCACAGTTAGGATTCGTTTTGATAAATTAATTGCAACTTTTACCATCACCGGGTTTTGTTAAGCTTGTTCAACAGCGAAAATACTTATTGTAATAGTTGTACCGCATTGAAAACCAGATGCACATTCCTAGAAATTATAAAAACACTTCGTATTTTCACAATCCGCTAAAAAACCAAAGCTCTTTCAAAATAAATTATCCGATAGGGAACTAATAGATGAGGTTTATCATTTATAAATCGTTTCTATGAAGAATATTTCGCATAAAGCTTTGAGAGATAAATGATAAATTGAAATATACGCAATAATATTTTAACAGTTTATCTGTATTATTATTGCATCACAAGCGAGGAATATTTGGAATCTTCTTCCGCTATGTTGACCACAATAATCAAAATTAGTGTCTAGCTGTTGTGAAATGTTTAACTTTGTGACCAATTCTAACCATATGTTGTATGCTTATTATTAGGGGTGAGTTGACATACATTTCATTTGTGATTGGAGTAAATGAATCCAACATGTTTGAGCGCAAATTTACATTGCATGGAAGTTTATACCTACTTGGTGTCTTCAATTAAATCCCAAAACGATAATGATTATAGCAGCTTTGTAAGTGAAAATATTCTTTCTATAGGCCTTGATTTAATTCTGTTTCCGACAATATAATTACGCTTTCGGTTGAGTTAATTGAAAATCGAATTGAAATCATTCATATATTTTTTTCTATTGTGGAAAAGTCTGATAATCAATGGTCGAAGGTTCACTTGTTGTCGTTAATATAACAATAGAAGTGCTTCGCTATTGTTTCTCGTGCTTAACGTGATTGTCTCTTAGAACTAGAGAAAAACAAGAAGATATTGTATAACCGGAGAGGAAATGTAATTAAAATTATGGTGTCTGTTTTTGGTCTTGTTCAGTAGGTACTGTGATTGATTTAACGCTACAATTTTATGTTGTGAAATAGATCCTTTAGATTAAAACTCGTTACAGGATCAAGTGAGTGCCTCCCTTTATATCCTACTCCGTATATTAACAACAATCAAACATTCGGAACACCGAAAGTTCACTCTGCCATCCAGCTAATATGTTCCTTTATTGACAATGTGTCTTAAATAAATAGATTTTTGCAAAGAGCCTGAAATTAAAGCACTGGAACAGTGTATTTAGCCATTCAGCAAAAAAAATGCAATGCCAAAAGCTATACACTATGATATAAATTAGCGAACGGCTGCTAATAACAATAAAGTTATGTTAACAAGCGGAAATGATGCTTAGATTAGGGAGCTAAGTAGGTCGCATAAAGAACGTATTCGAGTTTATTAGGAAAACTGCCCGTTTCTTGCACCTTCCTTATTCATGGAAAAATAAAATAGATGAACTACTTACAATGTAGATTATCTTGGGCTACGGTGAAATAAACTAAATAAATAAATTCCAAGGCAAAGGCTGTGTAAAATGAGAAAAGCAAGCACCTTCCACTTTCCAAGAATATAGAGTGTACACATGAAAGTAACTGAATTAAAATTGTATTTGTGTTTACTGTAAAGAGAGATACACTAAAACAGCAAGTCCTTCTAAACTTACTGCTCGCAATAACGTAAAATTGTAAAATTTTATCCGAAATGTCAACTCGGAAAATTTGTATGGTCTTTATACAACCTGCATGTACACGGGGGCTATAAGTGCAATAAAGTTTAAGTGTGTTATTGTTAAGAAACTCGTTAAGCTGAAAATAAAAAGTTTTCAAAGAAAGTTTATTACAAACGATCCAAACAGTCTGTCTGATGGTAGGATGCAAAGATGTTCATCGATGATATTCTCGTATTCTTCTTTGATACTTCGACTCGTATTTTGAGTTATATTGAGGAGAACAATGCCTTGCGAATATGTTTCTTTTTATCTTAGAGACGGTCTCATCTGTGAATAAGTTTATCTCTTTTGTGTCGCTTTGCATCAATCATTTTTGACGCAGTCTGAAACGATTATTTTAATGACGTTATGTAGACCTCGCATATCTAGGGCATTGTTCAGTCTCAGTGCTTTGCCAGTTTCCATAGGCACCATCAAATACCACTTGACTCGAGATAGAAAAACTTGTTTGATAACATCTACTCACAACACAGACTGTTACACAAATTACCGACATTAAAAAACAATGAACAAAAATTCAGCACTGTTCTAATTCTTATAAGAAATTCAAGGTGTACCTTAGTTATATTCATGTACACTTGGCTCTGATACGCACGTAAACTGATACGCATCAACTGTTTACACGCTCCCAAACATCAAAACTGCAGATTTGCAAATGTTTGTTGGTTTCAGTCGGATGTATTACATTCTGAAACAACAAATTCATCAAACGTGTTTACTCTTATACCAGTTCGATATTTGTGCAGAAGAAAAATATAATTAAATCTTTGATGTTGTTCCTTGTGCAGTATAAATAATTTGTAATTAAAGTTTTGTTTTAACTAAAAATCCTCAAGGTGAATGTCTATAATCCTTTGCTTGATTCCAACAAAAAGTTACCAACAAGAGCAGAAACAAGAAACATTTCTCTTACATGAATAAAATCAGTAGAGAATGTGTAGAATTTCATTCTTATAAAATTTTGTTCTTTTTAGCAGGCACGAGAGAAGGCAGTAACTCCGCCAAATATCCAGTGATTGTGTTCATCCATGGTGAAAGTTATGAGTGGAATTCGGGAAACCCGTACGACGGCAGTGTCCTGGCAAGTTATGGAAGCGTTGTCGTAGTTACAGTCAACTACCGTCTGGGTATCCTAGGTAAGTCAATTACATAAGGATAATATTCATCCCCGTTCTATATCAAAGGAAAAATAAACTTGAAAAGGTAAATTAGATGTTTTTACTTAAATCAAGTTCTTTTGTGATTTGTAACTCGCAATGTGTGTGGAAATGTTTCTAGACAAATTATTACGACGGGCAAATATTTGTGTCTGACACCACAACAGTTAATACCTGAAAGACTCACATATCCAATGCTATATTTAGGAAAATTAATTACATTTGCCGAAGTAATAAGTAAACAACATAATATTTACATTCTATAAATGGGTACTTAAGAGGAAAACAACATAAAGCTCTTTTAGTTTAAAAAGTAGGTATGGGTGAATAGACATAAATAATGTGTATGGTGTATGTAGATACATTGTATTATCATCAGTGAACAAGATTATTAGGTATCAAAGAAAGTTCATATTATACATATTACATAAAAGATCTTTTCGAGGACCTTTTCTGTTATTAAATTTCTCATATTTAAAACAATATCGATTTTTCTTACAAATATGGCTAAACAAGTAATAACTTATTTTACATACATATAATGTATTTAGCAAACATGTTCAAAATGCATTAAATCACATTTAGTTTGTACAATCCATAATAATAAACAAATAATATTACTAATAAACACAAAGTGATGTATTAGCAAAGGCTGAATGATATAGGGAACCCCCAAGGGTGAATGTCTGGCGCCAACTTCACAAGGGGTAACCACACATTCTGCTTAAAATATAATGTTTACTGGTTACACACAATGACAATTTTTATTTTTATTTATTAACCAGAAACTATTTTTAATATACATTTTACTATTCAGAAACAATCTACAGAGAGAATGAAAACCGCATTATTTTAATTTAAATAATCAAACATCTTTCCTAATTAACATAAAAGAAAAGGAAAAGGAAATGGCGAAGGACATATACGTGGTAATTTTGATTTATTAATTTTAATAATTGAAATTGGTGCTGGATCTTTTATGATCCTTTTTTTATCACCTTGTATTCTTCCCAGATTTCTCTAGAGCACGACCTACAAGCTTTTGCCTTTCATGTGATAAAATTTTGATAACATCATGATAAATTAATGAGAGAATTATTTCACTTTTTTTTTCTTTCATAACATTAATAAATAACTAATTTCGTTGAAATATGTAATTCATTACTTGTATAAACAAAATGTGTTCACATCAGACTTATTTTAATCAAAAATGTAACCATAAAAGTCACATTAAATTAAAAAACTTTTATCTACGAAGGTATGTATATTTGTTTTCAGACTTTTAAGAGACCGTGAAAATAATGTTATTACAAAGGAATGCATGTAGCACAACACATTGGATTAGAAAATTAAAAAAAAACATCTAATAGTAACGAGAACGTGAAGGGCATAAAATTAATCTCAAACCTTGTTAAATACTTTAAACTTTTTCAATTACGAATTGGTAAGCAGCCAAATAAAGAGAGAAGAGTTCATATTCGGCAAAGTTTTTTTTCTAGATTTAGACATTTTAAATATATTTTTAGATTATAATTACTGTAACGCCCGTTTAATTATATCAAATGTTTCTCCTTTATAAAAGAAATGAAACTTGTATAATCCTGTTGTTACCTGAAACCAATTACAATGCAATTTTCCAACGAAAAATGTTTTTAATTGCATTTCTACAACATTTATATTTTCTGAATTTTCTCTTTGTTTGTTATAATTTAATCTACGATAATTTTCCTCTATTTTACCACAGTTCTATTTACTGTGAATACTCTTCAAACTTTTTAATGCTCAACTTTCATGTAAATCAAATAATTTACTTTTTAATAATTATCCATTATACAGTAGTTTTCCACAAATTTACATGAACACCACAATCTCCTCATTATTAGATTCGTAGCTATAACCCAAACAATTTCAATTTAATTTATTCATTCTGACTGGAGGGAATGAGCCTGGAATGGAGGTGTATTAAGAACAATTGGCACATATTTAAAATTAAAATTAGATGAAATATATTTTTAAAAAAAATGTGTTCCCTTGTAACGCTAATCTTATCCATTCATTGCAAAACCTTAGTATAGATGTAGCACGTATATAACGGCACGTTTAACTACGTCGTTACCGGTTAGGCTGACAAATGGCGTAATTTCCTCCCTCAAAACCACCCCCACACCCGTTTCTCCACCCATCTCAGATTCCCTTCTTTCCAGTCCAGTCCCAGGTGCGAGAATATGTGAGAAAAAATCCGACCCGAAAAAAATTACCAATAATTGGTGTTCTTCTTCCCAAACTTATTCGTGCGCGCTTATTATTTGATTTTAGGATCAGGAAATGGCATATTTTTATGTTATTTGTTCATTCTCCCGCATTTTGTGTACATTTTCACTAGAGTAAACAAAAATTTATGTAGTACATGTCAAGTTAAATATATTGCACCAAGTGAAAATCATATCTAGCAGAAGTTCCGGTAGCAATAAGAGAACTGAGTCATCGAAATCCTCATAAAACATAATTGAAAGCTCGTTGTAAGACGTATATCTTGACGGTTGAACGCGTAGAGGTCGTCTTTTCCGTCTAGAGCGATAATAATCCGGTAAAATGGGTCTGTCGATAACAGTGTGTGCAGGGGCCCTCTCCAAAATAACACCAACAGTATTAGCCGAAAGTGTCACTTTTATAAATGTTTTGCGCTAACATCTCATTAATTGTCACCTCGCTGAATTTCCGTAACAAACAATTATTTACACGGACATGACGCGTGAATTTCTCATACAACATATACATTTATACGAAAAGAGATGAAATTTGCAGTTGAATTATGAAACGGGGAGCTGAGGTACATTATATCACATGAACAGTTTCATAAGTCGTCGACTCCGTTGCGATAATAATAAAAAAACAATTCTCTTTAGACTCTGTGTTAAGTTTCTTAAAGAGACATTTTCTTTAATAAAAGGGTGGATTTCGGAGGATAAACCCACGTATAATGAAATGAAATAATGGAGTCGAAATGTACTCATTTTATTCGAACAATTATTTACGGGATACAGGGAGTAACCCAGACACATCCTCTTTTCCGAACTTGTAAAGACGGCTTTAGATAATTAAATCTGGGAACTCTAATCATTTCTACAAATTGTTTCGTTCCACATAAAACATAACTATTAACATTTTATTATCAATTTCATTTCTACTAATAGATATCTGACTATAATTACCAATCACGAATTGTGAGGTATTATAATCCGAAACGATTTTCTTCTACATGATATGCATTCTGAGTACCCCTATCATTTATTTATAAGCAATATAAAGCACATTAGGTAAATGTTAAATTTATAATACAAATTTAAGTATAATACACTAACTAGGCTTGCACATATAGTTTCTGCTTTCTGGCAATATGTATTGATTTGAAAAATAATTATTTATACGATATATATGATGTGTATAGCTTAATGTGTTAAAGTATTTATCACATTTATCATTAATATAATATATATTCTACATATAGTGAAATAAAATACTATAGATATCATTTAAAATAAATCACTACAGTTCTGATGCAGCAGCATTACCTAATCAATTAATATATAAAAGGGAAGGATTTAGGTGTTTTGGAAATTGCGTGTGTAAACTTTCCTTCGCAACACGTCAAAAAAGACTGGGAGAGAGACCCAAATAAAATAATGTAGCTATTTCTAATTGAAAAGGAGACAAAAATTGGCAAGTCCAGCCGAATGTACGCCCCAAAATACACATACACATCTATACGGGTCAGGAAACTTGTAGGGGAATTTAATTTAGAAACTTTTTCTTAAGTTTAGCCTTTGAAATTAAGTTTTGTACCAAATTGAACTAAGAGGAACTATTCACAAACTGATTTTCAGAGATTTTTTCTGTTCCTATACTTATTCTGGTTCTAGATTTTTAACAATCACATATTCTTATTACTGCAAAGAAATACAAATTTCTAAATAAAATAACTTATCGTACCAATGAAACTTGCCCTTTATACACATTCCTTAGTTTTCTTTGTTAGGGTCTTAACGTGATCTCCAAATATCTGTAAAATCCCTAGAGAATTTCATTTCAACAGAGCAAAGCTGCACACATCCTATTGACGTTCTGTGGATATATATAAGAGTTGATATCCCCGTTTAAATCTCTTATGCCCCGCATATGTCAAATATTTTCATGCCGCCAGAATGATATTTTAATTATGATTATACTGATAATGGGTTTGATATTAATTAAAAGAAGACACGATCCTCTCTGTTTGGTATAGTGTATAATAATAATACACACAAGTAGTTGTGCTATTAAGCGGAAACCAGATGGTAGACTGGACTGTGCCCATTCGGCGACTTGTTTAATTGGTAAATTCGCCCAACTATTACCATTTACATGGCCACAGGTTTAGCTAATTACAATAACGATCCATTTGCATACGGTTTTATTTGACAGTAACATTTAATACAGACAACGCTAACAATTCTGTACTGATTGCGTTTTTATAAACAGTGCTAACATCAGATATATACCTCACAACCTTTTGCTAATGCTAATGCCCTCAATAACGGCCCAACTATAACCTGTTAGTGCGATAAAAAGTGAAGTGAACCGCACATAAAACGGCTTTGAAAATTGAAAATGCAAATTACATTTCATAATTTAAATAATAAACGTTTTATTTGAATATAAGGCAACAAAACACTTCATTTATGAGAATGGAACACAATAATTAGAAGTCGGTGTTCCATTGCCATTTTAAGTGTAACACAACAACCAACAATATGTATATAGATCCCTACTTTACGTATCTAAATATAGGTGGGTGGGTATGAAGAGTCGAAGAGTGAACACAATTTCGGGTACACTGAAAGGTTTTTGTCACCGGAAAACAAACTGCCGTCTACCGTTTATCATCGGTAGCAAATTGAAGGGAAATAACTAGTGTCAAATTAATTTTGACGGGATAATTGCTCCGAAAGACGTCTGAGTGTTCGGGAAGTTGTCTGTTACAATGGCTCTGACAGGCTATACGATGGAACAAGGGGACTTATGATAGAAACAACATTTAGTGTAAGTGGAATGCTAGTATGCGGTTTAAGTAGTTTTCCTTAAAGGAGCTAAAGACATTCCATAATTTGCGATGTTCTATGGACCGTTTATATGCAAAGTTTGTTTGAGGGAAAGAGAGTGTTAGAGTCTCGTTGTCGCCATCATCTTCAACAATGTTACCGTCCTCTGCTCCCGCTTCTCCACTTGCTTTTCTGCTTGTTCACCATCACTTCCCTCTTATGTGCTGAACTTGTAAATTGCTCAAGTTTCTTACTGGCATACCTTCGTAAACGAACAAAAACACGATTCTTTGAGCCTAAACTACAACATATTAAATTCTTTTCCGAAAATAAAACATCCAAGCAGCTATATTTTACGCTATCACGACTTTATGCTATCTAGCACACGAGAGATGTTTTGGTTGATACAATTTGGAAGAAACACATTTTACTAAGTAAATACATTTCAGAATTCATAAGAAGAAAAGCGTTAGCAAAGGAAAAACTACCACACACATACACATTGGGAAGAAGAGATAATATAGCATAGCAAAAGAAAATGTCATTTACTTTGGCACGCACAAATTTTCGTAGAAAACTTTTCCTAAGAATTAAATTACCAGTTGGCAGCTGAGTTCGTAGGTTCGTACGTTACTATTTCAAGTAAACAACGGTAGAGGAATAGTGTATGTTTATATGAAACACAACATCTAAACTGAGCGAGAATGTTAATGAATACATATATTTATAGTATCGTCTTGTGTGTTTAATGTTCACCAAGAGAAAATTTAGTTGTGCCTTCATATACACATAAACAATCTACATACTCCTAATATGTGTATACAAATACACGTATACACAAGGATTTTAGTTAATTGCCTGAAATTAAGGAAAACCGTTTCTAACACATTTTAACTTAGTAAAGGTGCAATTATCATTAAAATTTAATTGCTGTTTATTGAGAGTATTTGACAAGGAAAAGGTTAAATTTACATTTTCAAGAACAACATAGACGTAGAGAAGCTTGAAAAATTCAACGCTTTACTAGGTCAATAGTTATGAGTCTCTTAAGATCTCTGTTGCGGGATTTTATTCACAGTTTAAGGATGTGACAAGGTATTATGCCAGGCGTTTATATCGAAACCTTTTCCATTTCAAATTTGTCATATACTTAAAACGGTCAATTGATTTTTTTATATAGACAAGTCTTAAGATATCCTTGCCACCCTTGTATTTCGGTCTACCTACGTAAGATAAATTCGAAATAAAAAATGCCGCTGTAGGCTTCCTTTAATGTTGCTCCCTCACCCATCCACACATCATGCGAGAGGTAGGCGTTTGAAATCTGATATCAGATCAACTCTTCCCAGGATCAGATCACGTCCTTCGTAGATAGGCCTGTAGCTAAAATAAGCCAAACACTTGAAGAGGCTGTGTTATCCTTTATATTTCCAATACTTACAAAGTGTTTATAATTCCCATTGCATATATGTACATATTATGTATGTATATTAAAGAGAAAATCTCTTACTAGAACTAGGATATGACTTGCATAATTTTTTATATACCCTGATTATGCGAACGTGTATAATCGAATTGTTTGATATATCGTAATATTGTAAAATGAAGCATTACTTAGTATCAAGTTAGAACCTACAAAGTGCATTGTTGCTAACTGCGTTTATCCATGCATATATCTCTGGATATCTGCTTATATCTCTGGATTATAAGCTGCGCACATTTAAAGCCAATAAGGAAATATTGGAAAATTTCAATAGGAGAAATAGGTATCGTAGGAAATGGAACGCTAAAATAATGATGTTAAATTCCAGCAGGTATTACTCTATTTGAAAATTTGTATTCCACTCTGAAATGCTGCAAGATCATTAAGGAAACGGTAGAATATCTGATTGCAACAAACTGCCAGAAAAATTGTTTCAGGCATAGAATAACATCTGGCTCTAAGATCGATATTGGGATTATTATTTTAGAGTTTTTGCTTAAGTTCAGATGGAATATCGGCTCAAGTTGTTTGTGTAGAAAAGAATAGAAAGTTGCTTTCACTATTCAGCCCTCATATTACGAATACAAAAGTAAGTTACGAGTTTAATTGGATAATTAGTGAGGAAACTGCAAAGCGTTTAGCTAAATAGTAAATCAAAATAACTGTTCTTATCTTAAAGATTTGTATTTATGTTGCATATGTAATTAGGAACCATTAATGTTATGAATTGTATTTATACTCTATTTCTCGAGAGAATGAAGCAGTATTCCCTCTCTTTGTACGTTAACGAAAATTTGGTTGGTTTGGTCTTCAATTTCCGATAATATGATTGGTTACTTCAAAAAAATAGAGGGGATTCTGCTTCGTTCTCTCGAGAAATAGAGTATAATGGTGCTGGCGTTTATGTAGGTAATATTAATTCACAAACACAGCATAACTATGTGTGTACAACACCCAGGAAATGGTTCGAGCTAGTAACCACGCAAAGTGTATGGTTGTTGTAATAAGTTTTCGAATAATTAATATTAGAAATCTCTTGTTAGGATTGGAGCCAATTTACTTTGGCTCTATCGGATCTCTGTAAATACTAGTCGTATGTATGGTAGAATAACAGTTTTAGTCCCTACTTAAGCAAATCCTTTGGTAAAGTCCTAATAATTACAATTACTCTATTTTGAATTCAGAATGCTGTGACCACATGAATAAACGTGCCCTCTTTTTCCCACGATTTTACGAGCAAATGCATATTTAACTGCTATCAGAAGTATTTTATACCGATGTAAAATCAACTACAACCCTTGCACTGCAGTTACTTTGTATTACGCTCCCTTTTCTCGTTCATTTAATATTTATATAATAACTTTCCATATAATCTCGCCGTGCTCATCTCGAGACAGGCAATGTTTTGTTTCACATTTTAACAATTTTAATTTTTTTCCAGGATTCCTAAATGCAAACACGGATCCATATTCACGCAGCCCTGCTAACTACGGCTTGATGGATCAAATCGCCGCCTTACATTGGCTACAGGAAAACATCGCCGTTTTTGGCGGAGATCCAACTAATGTTACTGTTGTGGGCCACGGAACTGGGGCGGCTTGTGTGAACTTCCTTCTGACGTCTAGTGCAGTTCCTGAAGGTAGATTATTAGTTGCCAGTGCATGAAATGTTTACACATTTCTAATTGAATTACGTATATATTTGCATTAATAACAGCGCGCCCCAATTTCTTCCCGTTTTCCACGCAAATTTTCCAACTAGTGTATACAGAAATTTAGTTTTCGAACTTCATTGAATTAAATGAGTGACAGCTTTTTGTTTGCGTTTTCGATATAAAGTCAATTTTTAGTTTTTAATATTATATTAATGTGTGTGGATTATTTTCTTTTCAATCAGTTTTGTAATTCACTTAAAGCAGCTTACGAAACGTTCCCTTTATTTTATTTGTAAAAGGACAAATAATCAATGCTCTAATAGCATTAACTACACACCCAAGCGCTATTAAAATAACAATACGTGCTTGAATTTACTTTGTGGTGCTTTAGAAATTTAAGTGTCCTCTGTAATAGACTAGTTTGGTAAAGAAAACGGATAGTTCCACCTAATAAATGCGACAGTTTATATGCAAACTATATATTTGCACTTGTTGTTTATATAGAATATATTTTCTTAGAGGTTGTATAACACGAATATACGTTGTTTCTTGTAAATTTGTGTTTAGATACCCCCTTTATTTACTTGCTTAGGCTTTTCGTTAGTTAAATACAAATCTGAATGGTACTGTAACATTTTAACACATAATTATGTTTTCGTGTCAACGTGCAGATATCCGCATCCACGTTCAATTTCAATTTAAAAAGCTAGCTCAAATATATATTGTTACAACGAATGAAAATGAAAAAAGTAACGTGCTAATTCTAGTTTAATTTAAAACTGAACAAAACTCAATATAGCATAAAATTCAAATATCCGTTAATTCGGGTAACTGTACATCTATTGTGATATATACCTACACTTAATCAATATAAATGAAATATTGAGCCGTACTCTGGACAATTCAACTTTGTGATTTTCATTGACATCGAAATAATCGCCTCTCCATTAATCTAAAAATGTCATCTAATTGATTTTTTTATGACTTATCTATAAATAACTTGCCACACTATTTTAATTCATCGCAACAATTGATAATTTCATCAATTTGGGATGCGGATACAGAAAACATTGACGTGGAAATAAATGAAATTTTCGCCACAAAATTTTAATACGTCCTCTCTCTTCTATGTAAGCCTTTTTTGTGCTTGAAAAGTTCTTAGGAAAAATTACCGTCACCAACGCAATCCGTTGACATTCTTCTTAATTTATGGTTAAATTTCTGTAGAAAATGTTTGCAAAACAAATCCAAGTATAAAGTCTAATTGACTTATTTCTGCTCCAGATTTTAAACAAAACAAGAACAAGTCAACGTTAAAGTATCTCTAATACTTTATTTTATGTGTATAACTTTCTACATGCAGTCGTTTTACTGAGGGAATGTTTCACTAAACGAAACTTTATTTTAATGGGAATTTATAATTCAAATTGCAACAGGCAACACCTAGTTATCACTTGAAAGCTTTAAATGTTGCATATACGGTTTCATTGGTCCCAAGATTAAAAAACAATGTTCTCGTAAAAGATGACATTTCCATGTAACTGTTGAAACATCGGTTGAAACTACTAGTCACACTACGTACCGTTCAATTCCCTAAAAGCATTTTCTTTTAATTAACAATATGTTCGCGAATAGTTTCATTACCATATTGTGGAAACTAATTTATAGCCCAGTGTTTAGATATATACATTTTAATTGCCAGCATTAATAGTATTACGTGTACCATTTCTGGATTGAAATATCACAGAATATACAAAAAAACTAATATCTTACTGGTTGCATTTTAATAATCATCCGCGAAGTGAATACAATACCAGCAGAAAATGTTTTTGGAGTAAAACCTAAAAGGATATATGTAATGCAACATAAGTTTCTAAAATGTAATATGATTATCCTGTAGGATTTCTCTTGTTATTATTTAAGCTGTAATAGCCTGTTACATTGAAACAAGCAAGTTTTAATAAATATTTGTCACACTGAATAAATAATCAATTAGTCACGCCATAAAGCTGAAATGCACATTGGGTTTTAGGTCGATCTTTCAATTGAATAATCCAAATGATATTTCAGCAACGTTTTCCACTCAACAAATTTTCATAAAAAAGATGGATCTTATATATGTATTTATATTTTAAATAAAATTTTTTCGATGAGAAAAAAGTTTCTTATAAATAATTCACGTTGCGCCAAATGTACTCAAATCGATGTACCATGTTCATATTTGAAATGTATCATTTACAGATACACGCTATGAAAATGTTATGTTTCCCTTTATTATGAATCGGAAAAAGTATCATTCAGGAAGGTGCAGCTTCATTTTTTTTAATTTCCCAATGGAAAGAGAAACGATTTCCTTGAATGCACGAATAGGATGAAAAAACTCTATAAATTCCTATATCTGACATTTGGATTACTTTGTTAGCTTTGTGTCATTCTTCAAATTAGAAGCGACCGTGGGACAAATTGAAGAATTTCTTTAAAATTGCCTATATATCTGGCACAGGTCTGTATAGTTAAAACCTGCGACAATCAGAGAAAGAAAATTAAAGAATATAAAATTTATGGGCATGCTAGTTTTGTAAAATGATGATTTATAATACGGGTGTTAAATGTGGCAATTTATAAGCCCAATTGTGAGAGTTTATACACGAACCATGCTCGCCAAAAATTGTCAACAACGACACAGACAACTACCACTTTTAGCTACGTTTTTACTGTTAAATCGATGCACCAAATTTTAATAACAAATACAAATACTCAAAAATGTTTTGACGCATGAAAATGACTATTGAATAAAACACTCGTTCAACAAATCTATTTGTTTAAAACTTTAAAGCTGATGATATAAAAATGGCAAATGTGACATAAATGCATGTAAATTCAAGTTAAGTGGAAAAACTTAAGTAATATCCGATGTAATATACATATATGTATAGAAATAAATGGCAGGTAAGTTTTAAAAGGAAATTGTTATTTGAGCAATGAAGCGCAAATAAGTTAGGATGCGCACAGTTTCTTCGCTCGCAAGCCACGAGACGATTTTATAAATCAACGATAATAATTCGAAGCCTAAGTCGAATATATATTTGAAGTCGATACCTCCACTAAATACAAATCTATATTCAAACCAAATTGCGGGTACGCTATCTGCTGGAAATAAATCATACCAGGGGCGTCTTGAAACTTTGCCAACTGCCATTGTCCGGAACGTACCCTGTAATTGACTTATTGGCCGGAAGTGAACTGACAACGATCGATAAGACGTCCCTCTGTACCCCTCTTTTAAATGCCATCTTCAAGAAGCAAGTTCTTTTTTAAAATCTTACGCTGTCACTAAATTGTTTTATAATGAACTTTTCTTTGAGAAGGGGATGGTGTTCGAGATAAAGATGAGAGAAACCGACTTATTGAGTCTTATGTTTTTTACGGGTTTCCGTTCAAATAGCATTAATTGAAAATTGATACAAATATGCATCCATCGCTCGTTGTTCCGAAACGGCGTGAAATTATTGCATTATAAAAAATACTTAATTGTTTCGCAAATTTGGCTTCGCTCTTACATTTTCCTTTACTCTTATTATCAAAAGGGAAACTCATTTATTTGTATAAGGTTCTTACATTAAAAACGATCTTGTCCGGAATTATAATTAGAACGTACAAAGTTAAGCCAAAATTGCCTCAAAGATCTCTAGAGTAAAAACGGCACTGCCGGCAATAGAATAGTAGTGAGTCAAGTTTTGTCTCTCTGTTAAAGGCCGAATCGTAGGAATTTTCCTTCAACTCATTCGTTCAAGATAAATGTAAATGTCCTCATTATTACAGCTTGTTAATTACTTCTCTTACTCAACACTCCCTTATCAACAGTTCAGTGAACCTCTTTTAAAATATTGATGATGATGTAAAGTGTGCTTTATTTGAGGCTGTTTTCCTCGAACTAATACACCCCCATTGTCATTACATACGCACCCATTTATATTCCACTATTTGATTCAATAATTAATTTCAAACATAACGTCGTCGTTTATTTCGTAATACGAAATCCTTTCCAGAAAAACGTAGACTAAATTATTAGGGGGTGCTCAAAAACGTAAATTTTGATCCCGGCGAATTTATCTAAGGATTTCTTCGAGGTACAAGAATTAGGAAAAGTGGAATATTCACCGTACACTAGTGTATCAGCGTATCAGTGTATCTTTAGCTGCTTTAGCAAGAACACAAACACAAATTTCATATCAAACAGATCAAAACACGAATGCGCATATAAAAGCTAGAAATTACATATATTAAAGCAATTGGGCATGCAACGAATTCATTTAGATATTTAAAAAAATATGTTAACATTTGTTTACTTAAAGTTTATCGAAGCTTAATACAAATTACTCTTTCAATACACACTCAACTAAGTTTTAAATATTTTTTAAATTCAGTTCCTATATTTTTAATATCAAATGAACATTGACCAAACGCTCCCCAGAAGTTTATCAATACACACAAGAAGAAAATCTTTGGGGATGAAATTCCTGTGAAAAAAAATTCAATTTTGCTTAACACTGCTTAAAATTTTAATAAAACCCAGGAATTGGCGGCGTGCAGGCTTTATTATTATTTTCTTTTTTTCCAAAGTACACAAAGTTTATGTAATATATAAAGTTTTTGCCAATGGTACGCTGTGTTTACTGACCCTTTTGAGCAAGGGTTGCCTCTCATATCTCTAACACCCTGACCGAAATCCTGTGACACAGAATTCCCGAAAAATGTAAACTAAAACTCTAATTAATTAAATGAAATACTACTACATGACTGTGTATCTTGTTTTTTTAGGTGTGCTATTTCATCGGGCAATACTTATGTCTGGTTCAGCTCTATCTCCCTGGGCTCTGGTTCAGGAACCGTCCCGATACGCTGCTCAAGTTGCCATCCACGCTAACTGTTCGCCTGAGCTCCCACACCCCCATTTACTAAAGTGCCTTCGTGAAAAACCCCTTGAACTACTTATGTCTACGCCAGTAATAGCACCGGATTTTGCATTTGCTTTTGGTCCTAGTGTTGATGGCGTGGTAATTGATACTGGAGAGCCACCAGGTAATAAAGAGATTAAACCTACGTTCAAGAAAGCAGTCGCCCGCTCAAGAGTAAATATTTACGAATTTCCTATTGTTATTGGCTGAATTGAAAGGAAACCACATATTTGCCAAACAAATACCTACTTTACGCGCCTAATAACACTAATAAGAAATGCGGCCACGTTTCCGACAAATAAAAAAACCAGAGACTTGCAGGAATTCGCACTTGTTCCCGTTTTTGAATTCCATTTATGAAATCTTCTCGAAAAAATTCAATATATTGCCGTTATATTCTATTTCTACTTGTCACATATATGAATGCATTTTAGTGCGATGCGTTCTTTTTCAACCATCTCACAGTAGAGTTAGATCGTGATTTTCGCGATCGCACTGCTGCATTCTATGCACAGAAAAGTGCCTATTAAATTCTCCATCCTATTGAAATAGTGAAAATCTGTATGTATAACATGTAGATATTACTTTATAGGAGACAATCCCCACTACAATGAGTTCGATAACAATAAACCGGCTAAAGTAGAGCCACAAAACACCATCAACATCCTAAACAACGTTCTGCTGAGAAAATCCGTCGTCTCCAAACTGTCAAGATACGACTTACTGTTGGGAGTGGTGAAGGCGGAAGCGTATTTCGCCTTTAACGGCGAAGATGTTCAATATGGCATCGAAGCGGATCGACGGTCGAAGATTTTACGGACGTTCGTCCGCAATACGTACAGTTACCATTTGTCGGAAATATTGGCGACAATTGTTAATGAGTACACGGATTGGGAGCGACCGGTGCAGCATCCGATCAATATAAGAGATGAGACATTGGAAGCATTGTCTGATGCACAATACGTTGCACCAGTGGTGCATACCGCCGATTTACATTCAGCGGAACATCGAAATTCCTATTTGTATGTCTTCGATTATCAGACGAAGTTAAGCGATTATCAGCAGGTAAGTTTCTCATGAACAAAAACAAAGGGCGCTGTTCTATCTAATGTACAAACGTACGTAGAGATAAAATGTGTATCCGTAGGATGCTGCCATATTGGTGAAGACTAGATTTTATCGTCAACATTTTATTGCATTTTGTGTGTTTTTTTGAATAAGAAGAAAATTTAGTTACACACCAAATTACCTCATTATAAAATTATCATCGGTCTATATAGAGACAACTAAGGAATTTAGTAAAGCTCTGTATTTTCCCAAAGAATTCTTTGATAGGTTTTATAATCTTTCAAGCGTGTACTCAATGGTCACAAGTCAAAGAAAATATGGCTTCGAGCTTACAAGACAGCCACTTTAATATTTTTATATCAATAGTCTTCTGAATACATTCTTAAACTGCTCACATTGGAAAGATATTATGTTTTTGAGTGAGTAATTAAGAAGTTGAATATGAATTTCAATTTATTTTCTATGAACAGAATTTTTCTTTACAATTTCTCTTTTTCAAGCTTAAACTCCTTTCTTCATTATAACAAATTTATGTAAATATTTTACCATCCCAAAATGGTACATTTTGTCAATAGATATTACAATAGGTTCAGAATCACTCTCACTGAAGGCTGAAATTTTCTATTTTCACAAGAACTCGACGGATCCAATTTCATACAAGACAAATTCGTAAACAATTTAATAATTAGAATTCCGCAGTTTGGTATAGAGAGTAATTATTTAATTTGGTAGTGCCGAGATTTAAATTGAAAAAAAATACGAATGACACGATAGGGGGATGGGGATGGAAAGTAGGTAATTGTGTTTTGTGGAAGAGCGATAATCAACATTGTGATTAATTGGAGCATTACGCATAAAATATTTTATGTTGGGATAGTGTAATAGTACAAACCCCGGTATATTATAAAATTATAATAAAGTAAACCATGATTGTACTGGACCAAGTTCAGGGAAAGTAGACCACCTAAAAGAAATAAAATGAGCCATTAGTCTATGCGACTAAGTGAGCA
This sequence comes from Silvanus unidentatus, assembly GCA_963930825.1. Classification (NCBI taxonomy): domain Eukaryota; kingdom Metazoa; phylum Arthropoda; class Insecta; order Coleoptera; family Silvanidae; genus Silvanus; species Silvanus unidentatus. Next base: position 6,478,951 of record OZ005758.1, read on the forward strand.
CAAATAAACTAAAACTTATTTAAAACGTAATGTTTTAACAAGTAACAGAACTTAATAAGATATTAAGTATAAAATAAATGATTTTCAATCTACCAGTATCCTAATTGTGTCATCCACTAGCGTCCTAGTGGGTTGTCAGTTAATACTAACAATAAACAAATCTCCGTTAAGGATCATTGTAATTAAAATTAACCAATACAGGTCCCTTTGTGCGAGACTTGCTGTAAGGTAAATATAAAAGATTTTGTGTATAATAACACAATTACAAAGTTCCAAATAGAAACTAATGTAATAAAAGTTTGCATCTGGATTCCAATAGATTGTCAATCAATAAGTATATCAAATATACTTATTTATATTGAATCAATAAAGTGTCTAATGATTAAATTTAAATATTGAATAAAATGTTCTGCAACTGTTAAACATTCAAATCGCGAATGAAATAACAAAATATATTGTGAACTTAAAATCAATATTAAATATGATTGCAATCAATAAATTATAAATTAGATTACTCAAAAATTTGTACTCACCAAAGTAACAAATTAAAACAATATATATTTAATACTTCGTATAGCTTCGAATATGGTATTCGCACCACTAAAGTCGTCACACAAATGCGTCTAACATTTAGTGCGTTTCTTAAAAACATCCAACAAGCAAAAGTGCAGTTACGACAAATTTCAGCAACCTTGAAATAATTTCAAGTGAACATCTGAAAGAACTATGTACTAAAAAGTACATAGACCCTATTCTATTCCTTTACAATAGGGTCATGTGTATAGCATAAAATCAGCAAAGAAAATTATTAAAACCGTTTAAAATGCATTCTTCTTTGCGTAGCTTTTAAAAGGGGTTGAAATTTTTTCATTTTGGCGTGATTCCAAGTCATTTTATTTAGTGCGAAAGATCTCTCTAAGTTACCCAACCAATTTAACCTAAATAATACATTTTTTCCTCCATTGTTCAAACGTTGATTTGTTGTCCAGCATTTATAAAAACCTAATTTGTATGTTTATATTGAAATAAAGTAATCTAATTTCTCATCAGAATTTATTACGTTTGAAAGACTTGGGCCGGAGTTTCATTATTGATTTAAAAAAACATACCAAATAATTGGGATTGAAAGGGAAATTGTTTTTTTAAGAATGAGTCCCCAGAAATAGCGTTAAAGATTTTCTTTTTAATTAAACACTTTTCTTTAATTTGTTAATTAGGTAGGTATAGCAATATTAACGGGAGGAGTGTTTTTAAAGAACGTTTTGTTTTCTCAATTCGTTCCGGCTTATTTTTTTTTAATTTTTTCAAACGGAATCGTTTTCATTCAACCATATTTTACCTAATAAACAAAAACCATATAAAATATACATACAACGATTTAATTTTTATTTGATTAAAAATCTTAGAATCCCTACATTTTCAATAATAAAATTAAATAAAGCAAATTCCAACAAACGACTGTTTGTTTATGTTTGCTATAAATGGCTAAAGAACCAAATATTCATATTTAATTAAATCGCCCCAGGCAAATGTGGCAATTATTGAATATTATTTTAAATGGCTTTGTCATGTTACCCAATAAAATTAATTGTTTATATCAATTGTTATGAGATGCAAAATATAAAAACAATGAAAATCGCAAAAATATTAATTAACTAATAGACCTGAGGATTTATTCTGAAATGGAAATCCTCTAACCCCGTTCCCGTATTATGTCCTGAAGATTTGATGTTTTTCCCTCACCAAAGAAATAGCAGCTTTGAGAGATATATTTTGGTAATTAGAATGATGGAGGATAAATCGTCAAGCAGATTGATTGGATGTAAAATTTGTAATTATCAACTCCGTTGTAACTACATAGATAATCGAACCGGATCATTTTCGCTATTTGACTTTTTTTTCAACATTAATTTTGCAGCCAGAATGTGCCATTGCATCATATGTTATGTATGTATATTATCAGAAATTTATAAAAGTGGAATAAAAACGGGACTGTTACTGATTTCCAATTTCCAGATCATTATTGGATAGTATGGTCATTAGGCCATTAAATAAAACTGGAAACAGACATTGTAACTTTTTAAATTAACAATAAATGTGACAAGAATTATACAAGATAAATTAGATTTTTTTACATTTTTATTGCTTCCCTATTAGTTGGTAAAAATTTACCCCACGGGGTTAGTGGATGTGGGTAGATTTTTATTTGAATATACATACATACAGATTTTACGAGACACTAAAGTTACGTTGAAAAGGTGTGGAAATTATGTTAACGTCGACGGAATATTTTTACGCCCTTTTTATGTATAAGTAGATTTTTTTGCAAAGATACTTTAAAAAATCCTTTTGTATTATGCGAAATAAAATAGTGAAAATATATGAAGAATGAGTATAAACAAAATTATACATAAAATATGCAGGTTCACATGAAACCATGTGAAGAATTTCAAGTTTATATGTATATTTATGACTTCAGAGAGAGAGAGAAGTGTCAAAGTTGAGAAGAATATGCAAAAATGAATTATTTATTACGATATTACTGGGGTTTTATTAGAGACTGGACTTTCGATGTGAGGTGACTTGTATAATTCACGGTTTATTTGAAAATCATTAAAAAGTAATTTCAACGGTTCTTTTTAATAGGCAAATAACATTGTAAGCCAATATTTAGGCCCAAACTTAATATTAAAAAGCACTTTGTATATAATATTTCATAATTATCTCGTTTTCAGGAAATTATACAGTTTTTCTTGTAATTGCATTTTTCAAGCGTTATGTGCACTATTAAATAGTTTCAAAACTCAAAGTTTTCCTCTTATCTAAAGCACACATATAAATTACAGTAATTATGAAAATTTATACGTAATTACTAACATACTCTACTAAAAAGCCAAACTCATAAATGTGATAAATTTGAGGATAAATATCTTTGCACAAAAATCTTAAACCGTTCTAATATTCTTCTCATCAAAATACGAAAAAAAACTTTAGGTATATACCATATCCCTTATGTAACCAGCCTTCATAACTACATGTAGCTTTTCAGTTGAAACGCACAACTCGAAGGAATTACAAATGTCAGACGGCTTTTTCCTCTTTTTTCCTCATTTTCTTTTTTTACTATGTTTAAATTGAAAAGTAAAGTATTACAAAAAGTTTTCAATAAGAAACTTCACATCAAATTGAACTGTAAAAAAGTATATAATCATATCGTCTTCCTTTCAATTATAATTCCATTAAAATTGTAACTGCCTCTCGTTCCACCAAATTTAAAAATAAATATTATTTTTCATCATTTTTGTATACATGGAATGAAATTTAGACGCATACAATTTTTACCATTCATCCTCTACTCTTCCGTACATTATTTATGTGAAGTATACATAATAATATCAATATTATATGAATATACATATATCTGTTGATCTTTTGTGTGGGTGTTTACACATTGCGAAACGTATTTATGTTTCTCATCACAACAAAAACTGCTTAATATCCACAGGTTTACAAAAATAAAAGATCATCCCACATAATTTCTATATTATCATAGATGCGTCAACGACCCCCGCCCTTCGTTCCAAAAAATGTTTTTTCTCCAGCGGGTGGTACGAATCCAAACTAAACCCAGTTTGAGAGCATTTCATTATTTATTGATTCGCCACTTTTACAACAATTTCATTCCAATCGTTTTTTCTGCTTTCAGCGACAGGGCTGCATTCACGGCGAGGAGCTTCCCTACTTGTTTGGAGCGCCCCTAGTTGGGGGCTTCATGCATTTTGGACGCAATTATACCAAGGCCGAAGTCGCCCTGTCGGAGACCACCATGATCTATTGGAGCAACTTTGCAAGAACTGGGTAAGAGGAAAACTAACAGTTTAGTGCTTCGTTAACTTGGTGTATGTGCTTCACCAGATTTACTTCACTTGCTGATGTACTAATGTAAAATATATGCTCGACTAGTTTACGAGACCTTAATACTTTTAGTTACAGTCCGATGCTCGCCCGTTGGGCGACTCTCACAAGAACTTCCTTCAAAATCCTCAAACTGCTATTACTACTTTGCTTGATTTCAATTTAAATTCTAAACTTTGTACCTAAAAGCACCAAGAAGTGCTATTACCGCGAAAGTAACATGAGAGTGTTACTGTTATTAAGAATTTGTTAGTTCTTAACTGTTAGACTTTACAAATTTGGTTTTTCAGGAATCCTAATGAACAGCTAGACGGCGAAAGTCACAGTGGCCGTCAGGAGAGAAGTAGATTTAAGAACGTTGAATGGACAGCGTACGAGGCTGTCCACAAGAAGTATCTAAATTTAGGTAAATAGTAAAGAGTATAAAACAGTATCAATCGCAAATAGATGATGTATCTAAAGTCACAAACAATCCCCGGTGGGTTTTTATATAGTTTTGAAAAATAAACTGAATTGAATTGAAATATGAAAATATGATAGTAAACACTTATTAAATGCTAGCATTATACAGTTGGAGAAGTTAAACATAGAAATTGAATTGCTTCCTAGTTTCCCCCTGACTTATATCTTTCTGTTGAGCTAAGAGTAGTAGGTACATTTCGCATTTTAAACAAATTACATTCTGCACTTGGTGAAAAACAGCATAATAAAGACTGCAGCATTTCGTGACATATCACCATTTCATTATTTTTAAAGTGAAATTACATTATAATAAAATTAATTTTCACATCTCTGAAATTTTTCCTAGCTGTTTGGATATTTAACTTTCTTCTGTGTATACAACGAGAAGGGAATCAGGTTGATTAAATTGGACAGACGCATGTTAATAAAATTGAAATTGAATTAAATCCTCCCATTATTATATCCACACTTCATAAAATAACATAGAATCTTTTCTTCGATAAGATGAGATTTAATCAATTGTAGTATAGTATGTATTGAGAGTGATTTATTTGCGGTGAGGAAGGGGCTTTCAGCCTAAAGTGTGTGTCTGTGCGGTTTCACTAGCAAATTGAAAATTAACTATTCGAATTTATAACGTTTAATACAGTATTGCATCAAATGAAATCGTATTTACTATTATATGAATAACGGAAATGGTGAAATGTAAAATCTTTATTATACCTTATTCGGATACAATTGTGGCCGGAAAATTGATACTATTCGGTAAACTACAACAATTTAATTGATAGCAATAGATTATTTATTTTAATTAGACACTTTATATCGTCCGAACTGATTTTAACTATTTAACCAAATACATGTTAAAATGCCATAAAAATGAGCGTTCCCATTCTCAATACAAACTTTTTAAATAAATGCTTTAGCGTTATTTTAATGAAGCAACAGAAAGTTTTTCACTTTTACGACTTTTACGTGAAAAATGTATAATTCACTTCCATTGTCCTTAGAAAACATTCGTTTAAATTGCATTTATTTATAGTCCTGTCTGGAAGCGATTTATTTACTATAATATTTCGTATATTTTTTTCACAATTGCTCCCTTAATAGCACTTTAGGCCTTATAATTCATCTAATGGGATTAAATTAAGAAATATTGTGTGATATTTCCAAGCTTGCCCCAATTTTATGCAATTTTACGTTCCGTTTCTTTTCATAACATCATTTAAATATTTTACAGACACAAAACCCAAACTGAAGAATCATTATCGTGCCCATCGGCTCTCTTTCTGGCTGAATTTGGTGCCTGATCTACATAAGCCAGGCGGCGAAGATGTGCCAATCTCGCATCATGAGCTCCCCGACGACGATCCACCGCCCCCCAGACTACCATCACTCAACCCGAAAAAACTGCCAACGACAGAATTGCCCCTGGATTCCCGCAGTACGCTCATATTGAACATCTCCATTGGGGCCACTGTAGCCGCTCCCGATTCCACTGAACGCGTTGAAGAACTGGGCGGCATCAGCACCACACCGCACACCATTGAGGACGGGTTCGCGGCTTATTCGACCGCATTAAGTGTAACCATTGCAATCGGTTGTTCACTCTTGATTTTAAATGTACTTATCTTTGCGGGTGTGTATTATCAGCGTGACAAAACGCGAATGAACGAAACCGGCGGTGGGCAGCCAAAAAAGCGGAACGAAAACGGTCAAATGCCTAATAACATATGTGGTGATTTAGAGTCGAGTATAATTGGGGTGAAAGGCGATCCAGCCACTATTTTGGGCCACCACCATTCGCACCATCAACTGCCCCCACCGGAGTTCGCTGATTTGCCACAGAACAATGCAACACTGCCGAGACCGCCACCGCCGCCAAAGATATCGAAAGCCAACGTCAACACATTATCATCACATCAAGTGCCAGAGAATCAACCGCTTTTATCCTCTCATAGTATACAATTGATTAACACTGGCACATTAACGAAGAAAAATACGCATATAAACTCAAAACAGAATATAAAAATGGAAGAGTTACGAGTGTGACGTATTCGTATAGTGATGTGTGTGATATGCAATAACTTTTGCTCAAACTTTTTTTATTTCATATGGAGTTATTGAATTACTATCCTCTACTTAACAATTTTATGAACACGAAGTGGAAACAATTTAATGATGTTTAGGTCAATTTTTCTTGTTTAAATAAATTTTCTTCTATTTTATGTTCTTATCGTTTTTTTGATATACTGAGTTTATAATATTGTAATGTTGTTCAATTTTTTTATTTAATTAAATCATGCAAGGACTTGCATAAAGCCCTTATTAAATTCGAAACAGATTAAATGAATGTTTTTACTGTAAAAAAGAACTTAATTGATGAATACATTAGGAGACACATGTGAAGACTCTTGAGGCAACTTTACTACGTTGTGATTTTTAAAACTGTCCATTCGTACACACAGACCAAAGATTTTATTTAGAAAATACACTTACTGTATATCTATTGAAGGTTTTGACTTTATCAGGTGTCCCCCTAATCACTTTCCTGCAGTATGTCTCCTTTAATAACTTCATTTAGGGAGATCCCTCGTCACAAGTCATTGGGGAACGGCCAGTAAGTCAAAACGATATTAAATATTTGGAACTGCATTTAAATGAAACGCAAATCAAATTCCCTCTCCCTCAATGTTTACATTAATTTTGCAAATTTAAGTAATTTCGTTAGATTTCGACCGCTTATTGGATATGAATTCAATTTAAGTTCCCTTGTAGCAATTTTTCAAAGGAATGTTAAAGGATGACTTGGTACAAGGATTCACATTTAAAAAAAATTCTTGAAAATATTTAATTAACAGAAATTCCTCAATTAATTAACTCGTTATAAAAGCGTGGAATTGTTTTAGAAATGCGAATTGGAGTCACTCATCACCTTTTCGCAAGTTTAAATGCAGATCCTCCGAGAAAAAACAGTGTATTTAAACATTTAAGTACGTATGGTAAGGGTGATTTTAAGATGGACATCTTTTTTAGAACCTATAATGTAGGTACGTATAGAAGAAGTAAATGCGTCTCCTTCAGTGTGTCTTAATCCGCTCAGAAAACGACCAAATCTCGACCCTTTAGTGCAACATTTTCGTTCACTGGATGGCATAAGCTTAAGTGCTTAATTGACGGTGGCCCAATAAATTGTAATAGCATAAAATAACGCCCTCTTGTGCAATTACTTTCCAATCAAATTATAGATGGTGATGTAAATGTTCAATGAATTTGAAAATCGATAAATCGGAAATAAGCATTATAGAGGGATTATTTTTTGCAATATTAGATATAGGTTGCACTCCCTTCCAAATCAATTTTCAAGCAATTTTGTAGTAAATATGTGATAAAGAAGAATAATCTATAATAAAATTTGCAATAATAAATTAACTTGTCCCTAAGAAGATACTTGAAGAAGACGCGCGGGTCTCTCACAGAGTTGAGAATCAAAGAAAATAATAATGTCTATCTTAAAATGTATTTTGTTATATTTGGAACATGTATGAATGTTGTGTACATAAATTTAGATTAATAAAATGTTAAATAAATTATTTAAAATCATATTGATTCTTACTTACCTTTATTCCTATATTCCATTATTAACAAATTTATAATAGACTGATATACACATACATACATATATGTATAGAAAATCGTTAACATACTTTATTTGAAAATTGAACATTCGTTTTATCAAAATCAAATAAAAAAATTATACATTTTATTGAGTAGTTTTATTGGACAAAATTTGAACAAACACATAATTGTTAATTTCTTTTTTTGTTACAATCACTATTGTATAGGTATTTGTACAGAATAAAATGATGGTTTTTCAAAATATTTCCTTTATTTAAAAAAAAATCTAATCATACTAGGTATATATACTTGAAGAAAATATAGTAAGTACAATCATTCAATCACCTTTTTTTTGTATATTAATCAGACTTTAAGACAAGGAAAATTTATTTAAATATGTATACATGTAATATGTTGGTATTAATATTTTATTTATACACTTTTTTCTGTGGATTTTATATCTATATTCATACTAAAATATCTACTTGATATTAAAAATATTATTTTTACAATCTTAAATCTTTTCGCATTTTTAATACATAACAATTTCATGTGAATGAGAAACTAATAAGTGAATAAGGTACAAATCTTATTGGCACATAAGTTCAGAAATTGTAGGAAATGATATAAGCAATTTTTGCAAAGCCAAATTGTAACGGTGATTAAATCAAACTAATTTACTGTTATTCAAACATGCTTGAACGAACATAATGAAGTGACCTTAAAGTTATATAATAGGTATAATATAGTTTGGGTATACATATATGTAAGTATTCTATTACATATGTAATGAGCAAATATAATTTCATTCATAATACTTTAGAGTGGAAGAGAACTTTTAAGTACAATATAGGAATAGGGTAACATTTCAACACTTAAGTAAACAATAATTGAGCAAAAGGATATTGGCACAAAAAATCATTAATGATGCGTTGCGGTCCAATTTGAACAAACTTAATGGGAAATTGGCATAGCGCATATACACATTATCTTTTTGTAAGTAAATTGAGCTCATTAATTTGTTATTTCTGAATATATACGTATATTCTAATATATGAACAATTAGTCCTATTTACAAATATATTATTACTAATGTATTTACAGTACGTGTGTACGTTAATAATAAAACGAGTGAATGTGAAAATAAAATTGACGATTTGTCAATATAAAAAAAACAAGATTAATTTGGCACACACAACATTCTCGTATTTGGCACAGTAATAAATAAATTTAATATATACTCAGTTGCAAGAATTCATAACCGTAGACCTTCTACTATAACCCCTTCGACTAACGGCAGCACCTTGTGCCTCACACTCTTTTCTCACCCTGTCAATAATGTCAGCTACCAATTTTTCCTCTTTCACCCGTTGTTCCTCCCAATCCGCTGACTTGATATTTTCTTTCTTTCGACCAGTAATCGCATTTGGAGTATTTGCTACTATTCGAGATTGATCGAGTGCTGTTGTTTCAACAATTTCCTCCTTAACACTAATGTTAAAGTCGTCTTGTTGTTCGATCGTTTCTGTTGAATGTCTCGCCGACACATGACCCATGTACCCTTTACGACTTTTAAAGAATACATTACAATGGCTACATTTGAATAAAGGAGCTGGATTAACTAAATTATTCACATGTAATTTGTACTTATGTCGGTACCAGTGAGTTCGTGACGCTAAAATTTCCCCACACAACTTACACACAACACTGCCATCATGTCTAGTCAAATATTCCAATAATTCGTTCTTTTTCTTTTCGTAGTTTTCACTATTTTCTATTTTCATTGAATTGTTTTGATCGTCGTCTGTGAGAAAATGTACACCGGCGCTGGTTTCCACATTTTTCTCAAATTGTTCATCATTACTAGACGTCTCCATCGATTCGTGTAACATATTTCTTGCCGCTTCTGTTGATATTATAACTGATTCTTGATGTTGATGCTTAATTGGTGTTATTAATTCTACTGTTATTGATGCTGGAAGGTTGCTGTGATTTTGGTTATTTTCTTGGTAATCATACATTTCGTCTGAAAACAGATATATCACATTATTATTCTGTGACTATTCGCATTTCACAAAATTTAACGACAATTAATTCATCGTGAGTTTAATTACCAAAATAAATGAGCTTTGCGGGATCTATTTATAAAACTGGCGAAGGATCCGGTCCCAAAATATACTTACTCGTCAGTTTTCCAAGGGTTTCAAAGAGAAAAAAATGTTGCTAATATTATTAGAGGTAGATTTATTAATAAAGAAAGTACATAAAACAAACAATAATTACTTTTTTGTAGGTAAACTTTGTAGGTAAATCGTGTAATTGAAAGTATTTTAATACGTGATTGCAAGCAACATGTTTTTTTTTGTATCATGATTGTATTAAAATAACTAAATAACGAAAAATTAATATTATAAACAATATTATAAAATAATTGTTAAAATTAATAATTTATTTGATACAAGAATAATTAAAGCATTTAAAACTATTACTACAAAGAAAAACAATAAAAAATATAACACTTCTATTTTTATTATTTAATCACAAGGAATACGCTTTTTTTGTTACAAATAATCGACAATATTAATGCGAAATGGATTTAATTTTACAAATCTATAGATATATTTGATATTCTGTTTAATCTGCTTTCAATGCTAAATGATAATATTCAAGAAAAAATATAAATATATATTTCATTTGATAACAACATGCAAATTTGAAATTTGCAAAAAAAAATGAATAATTATTCTGTATCTTATACAACTAAATGAAATAAATTGTTAGTTAATAAGAATTGTTATTTAATTGCACTTAGTGATTTAAATTTTCTTACAGATAAAGATCGAAACTGCATTTCTTAATAATCAGTCACAATCTTACTTGGAAGAACATTGACGCAACTGGCCAGGGCCTAACAAAAAGTTAAGAAAAAAATAAAAAAAATAAAAATAATGTATCACACATTCTTATACAATCTATTGCGAAGTTTTACTCTTTTTTATATGAATCGACGATATTTCATATCGTAGCATCTGTTTTCAACTGTACATTAATTCAGGTATTATGAAAAAAAAATAAATCTTGGAGATATTAAAAAACCAACAAAAATGGAAAACGTATTTTACAAGTAATTAATTCTTTTATCTATTTACAAAATTCGAATTAGATGAAGATTCATCAAAAAAGGAATAAAGAGAACAACTTTAAAAATATCTCCTCGTTTGGAAAGAAATGTAAAGTAAATTTTCTATGTGAAATAACAGAAAAAAGCTTAGAGCAACAAAGTTAATTAAAAATCCAAGTGTAAAACAGAATTACATAATTTTTTTAATTGTCCCAACACCTAAACTATATAATATTTCATATAACTAAAATATAAAATTTAATTCTTTCTATGAACATAAATATTGTGCTTGCGCGGCTTCCATGTATAAAATATGTATATATAATATGTATAATTTGTAGAATATTTTATTATAAAATTAATTATATAATTATTGTCTACTTTGTGCAGTCAATATTATTATTATTTCATTTTTAAATATATATTTATAAACATTATACTACATAACTTAAACTTTTATATAATTAAAAATTATTTTAAACAAATTTGTTATAAACAAGAAATTGTTATATTTATAATATATATATATTTATTGTTGAAGAATTCTTAATCTAACAAATATTTGCAATACCCCTAAAATCTATATGCATATCCAAACCGAAAATAAACGAAATTAAAATAAACTTTAGAAACAAAAAAAATTATAAGAAACTAGTACGTTAGTTTGCATAATTTGGATAATATACTGCTTAGCAGTTGGTAAAATTATTACTAAATAATTACAGTACCTTTTTAAGGCTATTTTTAACCGAATTATGGTTAATCACATTGTTATTTAACTAGTTTTCTACTATATTGTTGTACTGATTTCCATTAAAACAAAAAGAAAATACATGTATATGAATAAAAATTTTTGTTCTGTTTAAGAAAGTAGCACCAACTACGAAATCAATTCTTGTTTATTATTTAAATTTGTTGTTGCCTTTTTATGATTGTATTGCTTTTCGTGTTACGGGATTGGAAAAAACCCCATTGCTGGAAAGACTACATCTTTTGGCATAAAACAATCGTGAACTGTCTTCATATGGTTCTTCATTTTATCAGGACGTGAGAATTCTTTTTGGCACACAGGACATGGAAATACCTTCCGTTGGTGTCCTTCGTGATACAAGAATGCGTGCCGTTGGAAACTATATTTATTTTTAAATGTCTTTTGTACGTCAACTTTTGCACATTCTGTGCATTGATAGACACCCTCATTTATTGACGCATACCGGAACAAATTCAAGCCTCGTACGGACATTTCAGTCAATTGCTCGGTAGGATCTTGACTATGGCTTGTGGCCCTACGTCTTGTGCGTTTTTTAACCGGCTGTCGACCTGATGGCGCACTCATTTGTGTCGTTTGGGTATTCGGAACGGCGCTCGTCGATGGAGTATTGTTATTATTATTCACATTATCCGCGCTACTGCTTGTATTCTCTGTTGATTTCTTCGCCTTTGCATCATAATTAATGCCACTTACATCGTTCTCTGTCGCCTCAGATTTCGGTGATAAGATTTGTTGGTTTGCGGGCGAGTCTAATGGTAATAAATCAAAAAAGAAAAAAAAATTAAAAAGAAAACCAAACACAAATCTACAAATAAAAGGAAAACATAAATTACCGAACAGAAAATTTATATCTATATGCTAATGGCGCAATAAATAAAGAATAATAAAACTACGGAAATTAAAGGGCAAATAAAAATTATATAAAAAACTTTATTGAAATGGATGTAAACTAAAAATCTACAAAATTTACCCATACGAAAGGTAACTAAACAAATAATGTGCAAATAAATTATCTACAAACTAAATTAAGTAAAAAAATTATAATAATATATTCGTATATAACTAACAAAAAAAAACACTAAAAAACATTTAAATCAATTATTGCAACTTTACCTTATTTTTCTTCAGTACTTCAGTTTTCAGAACTAATAATCGATTTTTAGGCAAGAATAACAAAGTTGTTCTACATCTTAATATTACTTTAGGAAAATGACATTACCAGTTCAATTAAATATGATAAATGAATAACATAAAAATGAAAATGATAATAAAGACTTTTTAAATTAAACAGCTAATATAACATTGGCATTATAACAATATCTAATTAACTATATGCATTAGTAAATATTTTGATTTTATGTAGAAAAAAATAACAAACACACAGTTCTAGTCGACCATGCACCTTGGTCACATAGTCAATATTGTCTAGGAACAAATCTGAGTATATTTTATTGTGTTAAAAGCAATATTTAAAATGTAATATCTGTACAGTCTTTTAGCAAGCAAGACTTAAATCCAATAGAACTATACTCAAAGAATCCCCTTTTCATATAATTTATAGAACGATCAATAAAAAAAAATCACACAAAACGTACATTGTATATGAATATTTATATAATATAAAAATATTTGGATCATCTAATTTTAATATGTATATGAATTCTCTTTTTATATATGTATAAATAGATTGCATAACAGTTTCAAGAAGGCACTAACATGAGTTTTGTTTGTGGATAATTTTCAAATGAGCAAGCATATTATCCTTTCTTGTAAAGTCCTTACAACAAACAGGACAAGAGAACATTTTCACATCGACTTTGTGCGATGTCATATAATGTCTACAAAAATTACTGATATGTGTGTAAACACGATCACAAACCGTACATCTGTACAAATTATCCTTTTCTCTAACGCAAAAATCTCTAGCGGATTTGTCAGGGTCGTTAATTTTTTTCGAATAATTGTACTTGAACGCCGGATCGTCCAATACAAGATCATAATTTGCAAATACATCATAATCAATGATATTTTTGTTGCGTTTCTTTTTCTTTGGAGTGTAATTGACATTTGTAAAATTTTCCATTATAGCTCTAGGATCTATAGTAATATCTACAGACTCGTAGTTGGAATCAGCGTCATGTACATCGTTATAACTCTCTTCTCCTTCAACGTCCGACGTGGAAAAATCCTGATATGGTAAGTTATATTCCTCGTGCAAAGATGAGTTAAAGTCTATGCAATGCACGTTATTATTTGGTGTTTTTCTATCTTTTTCATCTGCAAGAAAAATATTTATTGTAAATATATGTAAATATTAAATAATAAATAAAAAAGCAAGCACGCTAAACGAATTAAACAATCTCAATAAACTTGTTCACAATAAAATATTTATCAAAAGAAAAACCTTCACCATCAAAGCCAAGCATAAAATAATAGTAATAAAAAAAATGTTAAAGGGAAAAGCTATAGGGAATAAGCCGCGTGAATGATGATTCAAAATGTATTCATGAATGCTTATAGTTTGATTTGAGATGATTATTGAAAAATATATATGTATATATTTATTATCAAAAAGATAAATATTTGGATGAATATTTGAACGATAAAATGCGAAAAATGTACTTGGCTCATTCCTTTAACTCTTCCCTTATCATAAAAAAATTGTTTGAATAAAACTCACCTCTTTTAAAATTGTGATGCTCACGAAATATCAATTCACTATAAAACAGCACTATAGCTTTTCCCTTCACTCTTTAAAAAAATCACATGTGTCTTAGTGAATAAACACGTTGCAAAATATACATAATATAAAATCGTATGTATAAATACATACATAAATAAGTATATTGAAAAATATTTGCCCCAAAAGTAAATAAGGAAAACAATTTTATCAAACACTAATCATCACAACATACATAATAATGTAGTTGGAATTCAATTTGAGAAATGATTACTTATAAAAAGGTACCGATAAAAATTCTTTTCAAATAGCAACACCGATTGGTAATTGTACTTAAATGATTCATAAATAAAATCAATAAACAATAATTAATAAGTAATCGTGTTCGGTAATTTGATTTGAAATACTCAATATATGGGAAAGCACCACAAAAACAATTCGGACTGAATATCATTGTTCAGGTAAATTGAAATGAAAATTTACTTACCCGAAGTTTGCACATCGTCTGAATTATTCGTACTATTATATAATGATTCTTTTGACGTTCCTGCAACGGGTTCCATTTCATCTTTAACTTTAACTTTCGCATCATCTTCATCTCGTCCATCATTTTTACCATTACTACAGTCTGAATTCTCTGCAAAATTGTCCATCCCCATTTTAACTTCCAACATTTCCGGACTGCCCTGCACCAACGAATCATTCCTATCAAAATCATCGCCCGGCGTCCCATTCGAACTGCCAGATAGTTTCCGAGGCCTGCCTCGTTTCCTCTTTGGCTGCAATAAAGCATTCCCTAACATATTCCAATTGCAATTGGAGAAACGTTTATTTTGCTGTGGCAACCTTTGCAGATTTGGTAGATTATTTAAATTCTGTTGGGTCAATGATGATGTTATTGAGTCACATTTCTCTTCGTTCACTTCAGTCAATCCCTTTATCCTTAGACTTTCAGCGACACGCAAAAAAGCCGTCAATCTGTCCTGATCGACACTCACTTCTCCCCTGTACATGAAGTCAAGTAAACTTCGCATGTCTGCATAAGGTACATCTTTAAGAATAACAATCGGATGCTTATCGGGATGATTAACAAATAAGGCTTGAAAATAAGGACTGCAAGCTGATAAAACCATTTTATGAGCCCTCAACAGTTGACCCTCAACTGCTAATGTTACATCGACGAAACTTTCATCGTGTAACAATTGATCGAATACTGATAACAAATTGGACTGATGGTTGTTCCATCGAAGACAAAAACGTTGGGAAGACATCGTTGGTGTGGATGTTGGTGGCGAAGTTAATCCTGGCTGTTGTTGCTGATAATATGCTTGTGGTGAATATCGGTAATTAATACCAGACATTGGTGGTACAGGCGGAATTTTGTTTGATTTGTTTTGGAAGCACTGCAAAAATCATAAATCTTTGTCAAAAAATTGTTCAACTAATATGAATGTAAAAAATGCAAAATAAGCATAACATAGAAAAATATTTTTAATTCTAATAGTCAAATAAAATCCACCATTTTGAACAAATTGCTCTCAAGGATACCGACAATACGTAAAAATAGAATTTATTTCGTGCCACCGCCACCCTACAACACAACACACACACGAGTACGTCATGTGTGCATAATAATCAATTTGTATATATCTATAGAAGGACCGCGGAGATAAACTACATTTCAATGGATACAGGAAATGAGCATTTAACTGAAAAAAAAGGCGAACATTTTGAAAGTAGCGCCGAAAAGTCAGAGCCTTCTGCGATTCGTGATTCACACAGGTGTCTATGCCTACTAGATGTTGAGAAGCGGAATCGTTCTTAACCTCTGTATTACATCATAATGGTGTCGTCCCTCCCGCAACGCATCTACCAAAGCCTCTTAACAATACAGTTACAAAATATAACTTCTATCAGAGAATATTTAAAGATTTTGCAAAAATTGCACATTGTACATGTGTGACAACCCCTGACAACAAAATGGTACAGTCCTGCGCCATATTTAAAATTCACTTATCGTCGTGAAACTCAAGTACACCCCGCCTACTAACTAGCCTGAAGTTAGTTTACGCAACCCTTTAAACAAATTCAACTAAACACATTAAATTGTTGAAAATGACTTATTATCATAATATATAATTAAATGGGGGTACATAATGCAACAGCTGCGGGTAACCAATGGGGGTTTCAATATTGATTTATAGAAATATATTGATTTTAAGGCTAGGGTAAAACAAGTCCATCGACCCTAGTAGAAATAATATTTGTACATTTATTGTGTTTATCGGCCGTTTTCGCGCATGAATTTATTTGAAAATGTTGACAAATATATGTATAATGTATAATTCGTTTACCTTGTTTAAAGTGTCACCATAAAAACAAAAGGGTTGAATCCTTAAATAGGATAACTAAACACCACAACACTTTAAGACGCCATGTCAGCAAATATTCTGTCTTTGTCAGGCTCGGTACTTATCGGGGTTGTTCGGGGTACAAAGAACCGCGAAGTCTTTGAATGTTTTTAGCGCATAATCGTGTGTTATTCCCTTCATACCCGCGGATATAATAAAGGCACCGTTACGCATACCTTCCTGTGTACTCGTTTAATTCACAGTTTGTTGTGGTTGAATTAAATTCAACTAGAAAAATCTACCATAATAATATGTACTATTGGCTTTTTCGCACATAGCGGTGTAGAAAACGATACTTTTCCGAACAATGTTGTTGTTGTCCATTTTAGCGGTCGCTTAGAGACAAATTTTGGCGTCCGGGTGGCACACAACGTATATTTTTAGGGTATTGTAAATAAACAACTATCAAGTAGACATTGGAAAGTAGGTATCTAGTTAAAAAAAATTACCGAATGTACACATTGTATAGTGTGCGCTGGATCAGAGATATTCTATTTAAAATAACAGATAGGCGAATAGTGTGCCGTGTGTGTTTAAATTTAGTTTATGGAAATAAGCAAAATTATTTTTGCCATCTAGTAAACTGCGGTGGCTTATGTCATGCGCTGTATAAGAGGGTGTGCGCAAATCGGTGATAATCTAAAACACTTACGCAATAGATATTGTCCTTGTAAATTCCCAAGTAAGCTATATAGCTTACGGCTCACATTTGTTTATAGTTGAGAACACAACCGATCACCACCACATAAAATCAGTTTCAAAAATATAATAATACTTGTTGAATATATAATTATAAAAATGGGTGATGGGGGGCACAACTAGACACACGTACACATTTAAACGAAATGATCCCAAGTTGGGGCAAGAATTGAAATAAAAGGGGTGCTCGCGGGTGCGGGTTGTCCAAGACTAGCAGTGGTGCGCACCCTCAGAGTAACTAAATGGAACTTGACGAGCCCCGCGCAACTATGGCTGAGTGTGTACCACCACCACCACACAGTCGCGATGACCTTGGGAGTTGTGGATGTCCATTCGGGCAACTGTTCACTTGATACAATGGGCCTTCGGTACGAATCGCTGCATATCTGGCCGACTAGATTTCAGCTCTTACATTGAGGGCTCGACTAGTCGGCCAATTCGTTGGTGGTGGGCGTGTTATACCAGAATCCTGGCCATCATCGAACAGGACGGCCGCCTCGAAACGGGGATACACGTGCAAGCTGAACCGTGGGGTGGTTGACCCCCCTCAAAAAGAGGACGACTTTTTGACTCTTCGTAACACTTTTTTAAAAGAATGCAGCCCGTATATATGCGTTCAACATGTACATTTTTCAATGTTTTCCATAGGGGTGGGTGAGAGACAGCCACATAACACTGAACCGTATTAAATATTGTGTTGTTCTCGACTTGATGATGCCTTCCCAAATATCATGTTACCTAGAGTACTGCTCCTTTTTTAGAAAGTTACACCAAAGCAACAGGTGAATTATATTTTTCCAATAAGAAGTCTTTGAATGTGTTGCTCCAACAAATTCTTATTAGAGTCGCATGGAAAGTACCCCCTTTAGAGGTGTCTATTATATAGAAGAGAAAGTGGGCACATATTTTTCAGCAGTGTCTACCCCCAATATCATTATTAAGTTAACTTTCCAAAAACCATTAAGCGCAATTAGTTCTTTATTATGTTAAGTGTTCAGCCCTCATTTGAGCACAAACAACCACAAATACCTTTAAAACTCATTAAATATTCACATTAATACCAAAACTATATTTAAATATTTACAAATAATGCATTTCCGTCTGCATTTCTAATTAACTTTTCTATACCAAATAATAATGATTCTCTTGGAAGAAAAATGTCTCTAATCATACCTATTATACAATGACAATTTTTTCCTCTTCTTTTTCTCTCTTCATAAGGGTTAAAGACCGCATATTTAATACACATGTACCTATGTTAATTCCACACGTTAATTAAGTAATAACTAAACGCATACTTAATGATTACACATTTTTCACATACTTTCATTAATACTATCCTTTAAATTAAATCAATTCTTTAAACTAATTTGTGTATGGATATATGAAAAAACATCCGAAATAAACTTACTCTCATGAATGAGAATTCTTTGATTTAATAATCTCTAGATGAAATCTTTATCAGTATAGTTTCATAATAAATCCACATAATCATTCATAAACAAGTATTCATCTATATGTATAACCGAGTAATATGGAAATCAACTACTATACTTAATTGATAATTAATTTACTGGTAACAGTTCAGTTTACCTCGTACATTCGCGTAAAGTTGCACAAATAGCTAAACTCCATTTGCATATTTTTAAATAAATTTATGGCTACAATAAACGTACTTAAACTTAAAATATACACATACATATAGGTATATAAACATTAAACAATAATATATAATTTTTTTTTCTGCTGAATCTACTCAAACTCCTCGCATTCCTCACTCGCAGTTTATGGAAAACCATCTCACTTATCGCGATGGTAAAGGGTAAATTAAGAATTTCTATATACATCTATATAAAGTATCAAGAAACGACCATCGATCAACCTGTTCAAAATGTTAATCTATTTGCGACCTGCTTTAATTAGATACGATTCAATGAAAGCGTTAATTTCCATTCTCACCGAACAAATTCAGATTTTTTTTCTTAATACTGGGCGCAGTGCAATGGTGGAAGCCCAAGGAAAAATCCGAGTCGACCCTCCTAAATCGGTATCTAATTTAAAAATGGGGAAATAAATGATGAACAACGTTCCGCGTGACGGCCAAAAAGCATCACACAACCACAAATGTTGTGTTGTTGAATATATTTTCTAATAAATGCTACCTGTTGCATATATACACCGAACAAGTGACGCCATGGACAATAGCTTCACTTGTGTGTGTGTTTTTTTCGATTTGCTTGTGGTGTTTTCAACAAAAGAAACACCAGCAGTTCTAGCAATAGTTGACATATGCCTTTGCCTCTCAGATTCTATACCTTTATTATTTACTAGTCGAATAGGTACACTCGTAAGTGTGCACTTGCACACAAAAACGTCCTTTCATTTCCTATATATTCTATCATCTTCATTATATTAGAGAATAATTAGTAATTATCTTGTCGCCATAGACATCAATAATTGTTCTGCATCAAGTCTTTTCATGACAAATTGATGATAATCAACTTTTGCACAACGATTTTATGGGATTTTTTTGCGAAATCTATATGAGCACGTGAAAGTTTTTTCTCATTTTCTCCTTTGGAAACAAGGAATACTTTATCAAGTTTTCCAATCAAATGAAAACTCCACAAACACTGTCAATTAGCTCTTCCTCAACTTTCCATAATACGTCTTCAGAATCAATTATCTATTGGGCCAAATTAATTAAACTCCACGATGGGAAATTAATTTCACGCTACCAGAACATTTTTCATTTTCCGGACACTCTAAATATTTTTCAATGGAAATCTAATTTTATCGAATCAAACGCTTTATGTGTAATTATGTAACAGTGAATCTCTCCCAGATGTTTACCAAACAATAATAATCTGTATTAGACGTACCTTCGCTCCACTTTATAATCAAACTATTAATAAATATTAATTAAGTCCTTAAATTATAGGCTCACTTGGACGTACATTTGAATGTTACGGTTGAAGAGGGTTTCTGTCAAAAGTAATTATTAAAATGTGTTATCAATGTATTTACAATAACTGTCACAACATCGTTCAGAATTTATCTAAGCCTCTTTTATGTATATTCGGTACAGATTAGATAAAAATCCCTCCAAAGAGGGTGATGTGGAATAATGTTGTTTCGTAACGTTTAACTACACATATGTATTATCTGAAGATGTAGAAAGAAAAGATTCTCTAAACCGCGTTTATTAAAAAATTAATCGAAAAAAAAACACAGTAAAAGAAATGATTCCCATAGAAAACCATCCCGTTGTCATACACCGCTGAGTTTCTATACCACACAAATTAGTGGACCGTCCGATTGTCCCTCTCAGTTGCACCTAATAGGCGAGAGGGTGGCAGACAAGGTAGGGCTAAAGAGTAACGTTATGTAAGCATTTGTTGTTTAATAACCCCGTGTTGTAATGACGATGGGTCAACGCCCTTCTGCTGCCTGTTGCACAGTGGGCTTGACTATGAGACTTACTTTATAATACTACTCCAAACATCTAATACACGTGTGCCTAAGAAATCTCCAACTTCTTCTATAATAGCACCGCATCTATCTAGATGGAGAGTGGCCATCCCACGGTTTTCGTGTTATACACCGAATGATGTCCGGCAGCATATGTGAAATGGACCAAA
This sequence comes from Silvanus unidentatus, assembly GCA_963930825.1. NCBI lineage: Eukaryota > Metazoa > Arthropoda > Insecta > Coleoptera > Silvanidae > Silvanus > Silvanus unidentatus. The sequence goes on from OZ005758.1 coordinate 6,500,270, forward strand.
ATACCATTAAAATTGAGGGTGAATACGAAAGCGGCTTTATAATCTCTCCTCTATCTATGGGTTTCTCGACCTCCACCCTCTTTGTGAGAGCGGCGACATGTGATTCCCCACAAGAACTCTTTGTATTATGGGGAACATGTTTATGTTCGTATCTTGACAACTGTTATGATTTCCTTATCCGAAACACTGGGACATCTTGGGACAAACACAAGTTCAACACATTCAACTCGGGCTTAAATTGGAAAAAAGTTTATAGCAAATTTCATGCCTTTGAAGTATTAGTGTCGCTGAACAGGTTCAAATCAATAACAGTATTTTTATTGCTATATAAAACCACTAAAGATGAAGAATAATATTTGACATTGTTCATTGTCTTATTCAGTGTTTATAATACTTGGGTTAAGAGAGCGTGATAAAAAAACGATTTAGTCAAGTTTTTACCAAATGGCGAATTAAGGGTAGTTGACTTGCTATTTTTACATTATGTACAGTATTTTTATCTGACAGGAAGAGTTAAAAGCGGGCAAGTTTACGTCCACTTTTAAACTTATCCCGAGAGTTCAACGCTCTCTGGTGGTGCTACGCCTTCTCGTCGACCCTCTTTATGGTATTTGTACTGACGGAATTTAAAAAAACTTACGTAACCAACCATGATTCTCAACAACAACTCTATATGTTGTTATTTATTATTCCGGATTAAATAACGTCGTCAAATGGCGTACATTCGTAAATCTCTTCTAATCTTCAAAAACAATCACAAAATTATTAACCGAATAATAGACCTAAAAACACAACTATTTAAATTAACGCGCTCCTGCATTTTTCTTGAACAATTTTTATTCAGGAATTTTTTAACAATCATGACGAAATAATGCCTTCGACTTTTCATTCCAGTCCATAAGAGAGCGCATCGCCTTTATTTATGAACCCATAATAGGGATGTTTTTATTTTACCACCCGCATAGTACAGAATGGATGCAATGAATCTCATTTACAACGTCACTAAATCACCCATTATACCATTATTTTCACCCATTATTCCGTTTGCCAAGAGCGAAATTCTAATATTTTACTTAACTCACCTGTGTACTTACATACAATTTCTATAGGATACAGAAGAAGTATAATAGGTAATTTAGTGCAATTATTGACATCCTGCCTTTGAAAGACTTATTACTGGAGCAAGATCAGTGTTTTTTTGCAATGCCATTAGTTTTTTGGTAAGTCCGCTTCTTCCCATTAGGAAAGCCGGGAGAAAGGTCTCCTCTGAACTTCAAATGATTACATATTAATAAGCGTTGGCTGAACCATGTCTGATTAAAATCTTCAGTAATTGAGACTGCGATTAGGTAAATATGTGAGAGACGACGTTGAGGCGACTGATGGCACGAAAAATACTTTTCTGTATTACCTAAGTATAATTTAGCTAATCACTTATTAGGAATAATGTCACCCTAACTGCAAAAGTCTGCAGACAGATGGACATTTAAACTTTATAGGTTTCAGAAAAACCCAACATAATTTACGTGAAAAGAAAAAACTCACACAGATTAGATACGTGTGAGATGTAGCAGAAAATGTGAGAGATGAAATCAAGAAGGAAAAAGATTTCGGTCGGTGTAAAATATGTAACTATATATAATGAAAGTAAAAAAACTTGTTTGAGGAAGTGCATAACTGTAAATTGTACTGTGTTGATGGTTAGAACGAAGACACAAAAGTTTGAAAAAAGCAAACTTTGCATATTTGACAAATAAACACCATTGTCAACAACAATGGTGTCAGTTTTGTATAATAATTGTTAATAACATTTTGTTGCCAAGAAAATTTTAAATATTATGCAAATTATTATTGTCAACACAACTTTACATCATGCATATTTTTATCCATAATTAATTCCAATTGAGTATTAAAGATACATTTTAATATTCTTATTTATAAACTATAAATATAGTAAATTTCCTAGTTTTTGCACTTGTAAGATGGTTTAAAAATGAAATTATGTCCCTTGGTGGCAGGTCGAATATAATTAAGAGTGAGTTATTATAGCAGTGTTTGATTTTAAATGAATTACTTCTTGTTAACATTATGCATATTATCCATGTATGTTGTAAGTTTCTTTATACGTGAGAACTGAGTTCGTTATACAGGAATAAAATCTGTGAGAAGCTGCTGGACCACGAATAAAGTAGTAAATCGGAAACAGTCCGTCATCATAGAACCGCGTTGTAACGATCTTGTTCTTTTACACACACACATAGTATAAAAGTATCAGTATGAGAAGTAAGAGGGTCGATATGGGTGTATTTTGAATTTGATTGCGTCACCGAGGAGCGGTCCCCACCACCCACCAGGATAAATATTTCTCAATTATTTCCAGCCAGCGCCATTCTATTAATGTACCAAAGAGAAGCAATTTTTATCTCTTACCTGAATAAAAATACTCTTTTATCGCTACTGGGTACTGACGAAACAAGAATTAAGAAAATATTATGACAAATGGGGTCACCGTCGTCATTATTTTCTTTCTCCCTAAACGTGTCCTTTGAAATATTCGCTTCAACATCAGTTTAGGGGGAACCACTCTAATAATTCTATAAATCATTTATTTAAGAAGACGTTATCATAAATAAACAGGATCCGGATAACCACCGTAATGATAAGAGTAAATTGAAGTTACACAAATCCAACGGTACCTACTTGACGATGTGTGAAATAATATTGTATATATGGGATTTTACTTATATTATAAATTGTTTTCAATGCCAATACTGTTAACATGAACAATAAAAACTATTGAAGGAAATTGAACAGATGTTTTATTTACATAATTTACATGATCTTGTTGGGAGGATGTTGAATAATATTCGCGCATAACAATTTTCTCTAATTAGATTTTTTGTGAAGCATCAATCCCACACATAGGTAAATCGTATGAAAATGAATTGAAAAATAAAACTTGAAGAACTTCATTTGAACTAATTGTAAATCCAATTAAAATTTCAAGAGCCATTTGGAATTATATACAAAAAAATCAGTCAATTATATAGTGTGTGTTGCTTTGAGTTTCTTATACTTTAAGAACATACCAAGCCTTTGCCTTTTATCTGGGACGCACATCTTTTATTCTCAAAGAAGTAATTTGTGAAGTCAACTTCTTTGTGGCCTGTTGCATGGGTGTCTTCTTTCTTAACCAGTGATCTACGGAGCGTGATGCATTTGATTCGAAGGGATGTGTTTCTATTGTGATTCTATGATGTGAGACGGTGGTGGTGGAGAGACTATAGGGGGAACCTAGCATGGGTACTGACATTGTACACTGGCAAGTACCATCCACGGGGTTGCCCGGTTGACGACCTATTGCAGCAACAGTGCGTATCACGCCCCGCATACCCTCAGCACTGTTCCACACGGACCCCTAGATATGCTCTTCGGCCGATGACCATTGTGATGTCACCAGTACTACCACCAACCGTTGGTGTTGTCTGTTCACAGAGCCACAGAGCTGTTGTTGCGCTTTCCAACACAACAATTTAGAAAACGTCCATATCTCTAGGAATTCCATTGGCCGCGCGGCCACTCATAATCGCCCTTTTAATAAAATTAAACAATACAAGACTGTGTATGCTGCATACTGTTGCATCAAAGACCAGATTCTTGATTTGAAATAATAATGACAGTTGCAATAATGAAATTCCAGGCACAAATGAAGGACTTGTTTCCAGCAGGATATAATTACACTAAAATAAAATGATCTACCAGTAATTGTACTTACTGAATCGACAATATGCCATATGAAAAAGAAAGAAATTCTATTCTGCTTACTTATTATTCTGAGAAGAAAAACAAGTACCTAGTAGTAGCAACAGAGAGGATGGGTTCATGCAATGGACGGACACAAAGTTAATGACAGCATGCCTTTGCCTTTTATTTAAATGTTACATTTATTTGCACTGATAGGTGGAATCCTAAATATAAATTGTGTTCATTAACATGTCAATCAACCCCTCCGGAAATGTTTTCATTTATTACGCCCCTTGTATATGTAAAGCAACAACAAACATGTGATACTGTACTTCCGTTCTTTACTGTTAATTACAAGATTAATTGATTAGAGTGGATTTTAATGCGTTTCATGTTTTATTTTGAATACAGGTCAATGTGCACGTTGTGTGTTTAAGTTGTTTTTAAGAGTTAATTTTTCTCGTTTCTATTTTAAGGACAGTCTTCCATTTACATTCATTAAATTCGTGACACCCTTAAACCCAGTTAGCCAAATGAAATTAAATTCTTTAATGTCAGTTCGCTGTATACCTTATGTACATCTTTCATAAAGAGATAAGACCTCAAACGAGCAATCTATTTATCTGTATTATAATAATGATTGCTAAAGATTTTCCATTATTAGAACAATTTGGTTTTGTGGTGCTATAAAATGACTGAAATAAGGAAGTATTTAAATGTTGAACTTCTTGGAACGGAGCCAATAGTTTGAGTCGTCTTATGGGACGTATCATATCGCACAATAGAGTGATACAATAATATTTAACACACCTGATATATTAGATATCTCTCTACGTGGAGACAACCTGTTGGACTAAGTTGACCTTGCTTTTCGGCCTCAAGCGACTGAAGTTGCATAATGCGCCCCTTAAGTCCCCTTGTTGTTGTATCGCGGCCCCTCCTCGACCATGCATAAAATCAACAGTAATGATTTCCGGCAAAAGTCTCTCATAATATGTTTTATATACCCATCCCAGAATACCAATTTGTTGCTTTGATTCGCTCGCAGGACTACAGTTTCATATTTGATTTATGAACTGATTGAGACAACTTAATTTTAAAATCAACTTTAGGTCATCGTTATTGGATTATTATTTAATTATTCAAAAACTATTATAACAATTAATTGGGTCACAAGTAAAATATGATTGTATACATTTTGCGAAACACGTTTTCTTTGTTAATTAAACAGAGTCATCAATTTGTCCAACTTAAAATACGCAAGAAAGTTATTCACTTTAAATTAAATTGCATTACCGAAAGGTGTGTACTTTATTTACTGCTTTAATAAGAATCTAAAGCATCGTTTTAAAATGAGGGTAAGTTTGTTCAATTAATGTGGGTTGTATTTTCCAAATTAATTCTAATAATCTGACAGTTGATTAGATGGACCATTGTATTGAGCCTCTGCTTAATAGAATTCGGAAGGGCAGATAATAATAGTCCGGCAATATTTACAAAAAGTGAAGAGACAGTGGATGAATCGCCAGTCCCGTGCACATGTGGCGTATTCTTAAGTGGCCAGTTCAAGAAAGGGTCAAAGGAACAGCCAAAAGGGGTGCCCGTTCTAACGCAGGAAATGGACACCCCTTTTATGAATAATTCAGTGGGAAATCGTCAATGCACTAGTAAATGTCTGGAGACGGTGAGAACCCTAATTTTATATACTTTTTGTTGTTTTTAAACGGACCTATAGGTTTTGTCCTAGTTTAGTAGGGTAGAAAATATATTCTTTTAACTTAATTTCCCCCATTCTCATTATCTATTTAAATACGTTGAAAGGGTTTTTAATGACAATACACAATACAGGTGGATTTTTTATTTTAAGGGTGGCTGGTTAAATAATAATATTTTCAATGGGTATCCGGTGGAATATTTAATAGTTTATTTTTCAGATTATCAAGCATTTGCCAAAGAGCAGTGAAATCATTTGCGCTACATCCGATCGGGAAGAAATTTTCAAAGAACGGGCGTATCTTTTTATCAAAAACCATGGAGCCAAGTGGATAGGCACAAACATGTCCGCTGGTCGAGAGTTTTGCTGTAAAGACAGCGTTCCTTATAAATGTCCCAAAAATTAAGTCGTAGTTTTAATGCTTTTATATATATTTTTTGGTACTTGTGAAATAAAAGTCAATTGTAAAAGAATAGTTTTTTATTTATCTACAATTAATTTTGCGTCTCCATAAAGGACAGTCTTTTCATTAACATCACAGCTAAATTTTGCTGTTATAATTTTTCTAACTTCAACTAGCTCTACTGACACTTTAACCTCCTCATCAATGAAACATTTATTTGGAAAGTTCAAAGTCTGTTTAATTACCAATGTACCCGGTCCGGGTAATTTTGTACCCATTACACAAGACACCAGTGAATTTAAATAAGCTCCATGCACAACTGCCCTCTCTTGCTCATTTCCAAGATGAATTGGGTTTGAATCGCCGCTTAGTGTAATAAAACTATCCAAGTCTTTTTTGGTAATTTTCTTTGAAACACTCACTTTATCCCCAATTTGAAATTGTGATTGTTTCGACTGTATGTTAGACAGAAATCTTTTAAACATTTTTGGTATTATTGCGGTAAGTTTGTAAAAAAGTTTGGCCCAAATTTCGTAAACGCGGATTATCGCTTTCAACGTAAAGTTGAATTTTTTCGAAATGGATTGGTTGAGGAACTGTTGATTCCGATTCGAAAAGAAAATATAATGCACCAAGGGCGTTTAAAGATATTTCTGGATTCTTATGTAATAAAAAATTACTTATCAAATGAATACCGTTCTTTGAAATGATGTATTCCTTCAATTCTGGATCTAAAACCAACATTAGGTAATCATTTTGTGGTCAGATGTAAGCGAGAAACTTACCACAACATAAATTAACTATTCCACCTATTGCAAAACCAACTAATTCTTCAGTAGCTTCGAATTCTTCAATGGTTCCAGTAAGTTGTGCAAGAAATAAATCAGTTAAATGCAACTGTTTTATGAAATCGTAATTGATCGGATCATATGCAAAGTTCGCCAAGTTTGCTAAAGTTTGTTTTTTCGCCTCTGTACAAAATTTTAAATTCAAATTATTATGCTTTTTTTGAGGATCAGAAAGGTAGATACCCTATTTTATCGACTAGGTATAAAAGATACTTACCAAATGATCGAGTAGTAGTAAATTCATTGATTAATTGTTTTAAGAAATCGTATCTTCCGACGCCATCTGGTCCAGTTTTTTTTAATAACTGATCCTGTCTACTAAACATACCCAATCAGTTTATTTATTGACCGATATTAAATCTTTTTTTACAATGCAACATAACTATGTAGAGGAGAACCCTAAACCTAGAGATCCCCACGATTTGTGCTGTGGGTACACTACAGATGGCATGCCTATGGATTTATTTGAATTTAAAAACAGTGGTGTAGAAAAAGTTTATTAAAAGGGGTCAACACAGTTACATTTTCACGAAGAACTAATAAGAACTATTATGTGATGCTAAATATCGTTTTACTTCTGTACTAAAGTGCAAATAATAGCTTAGAACCACAGTGTCTGTTATAGCCAATGATACAACTCCTGAAAGCATCATAAACACAATCCAAAACCAAAAAAATTCTGGTACCGAGTACCTTAAAATGAAATTCTCGGTTGACTCCACTACAATTATCGATTCTATTGAAATTTGATCTTGGTTTTCTACAGGAACCACTGTCATTAGTCTATTTCCAGTTGAATCCATCAGAATTCTGAATTTTTGTATATCTATTAATTATTATGGTTTTATTTTGATTAATGACAGTTAGTATCAGGTGACTAAGATTACAATAACACTTACTATTCGAAAGTTCAAAGTCAAAAATTAGATGTATTGAAACATATTAATTAAAAATTAACATACACACCCAAAAGATAATGAAAATATTTTGGAGCACAAGTTGCCACCTGGCCTGGCAAATCTCGCATTGCATCAATTTGATAAAAGATAAAATATTCTTATAAATAGTGAGATTAAGAGGAATTTGGCTTTAATTTTTTTTCAAAATGGGTTTCTCAATGAAAATTTTGATTTTGTGTGCACTTGCAACAGTTTCAATTGCTGAAGTCATTGAACTACAAGTACCACATCTGAATCAACCAATATTCGTAAATATTGATATCAGTAAAGATGAGGTTAAAGAGTTATACAATATTTTAGAATCTGCGAGGTGAGTAAAATAAAAGACAGCTATTAACACACATAAAAAATTTAATTTGTACAAATATTTATAGAAATGAAAGAGAAATTGTTGCCAACCTTAATGAATTCGTCGATAAACTTTTGGCTAATGTCGAATCTTTTGCAAATGCTAGTGGATTAAATTCCGTCTCCCTTCCCGATTTTGACGAAGGAGTGAGTATTTTAATAACTTTTACTATCAGAAAATAAGTTAAATGTTTTTTTGTCATAGTTTCTTACTGCCCAAATCACTTTGACCAATGGAACCTTAGCAGGTATCGGAGATATCGAAAGAAACGGAGATTGCACTGTTTCATATTCTAGTGACTTGAGGAAATTGACCCTTTCATTACCTATTCAATTCAAAGATATCTCGGTAATGTCACTTATTTAAAGAGAAAAATTTAATTCGCGTACTTAATCCCTGAATTTTTACAGTTCTATTACCATTATCACATTATCATTTTGTTAATTGGTCCTAGTGGTGGAGTTACCGGCACTTTAAATAATTTCCGTCTTAATATAGGACTGTCTTTTGATTTTGATATATATCAAGCGTCTTTAGATACTTTCGATGTTACAGATTCCGGGTATGAGTTTATTTAAATTAAGTTGTTATGCACTTTATAATCATTATGATTTTTTAGCCATATTGATCTTACATTTGACGGTAATGGTGTGCTTGACATCATTATTAATGTTATGTCAGAGTTTACAACAACTGTATTGCATCCTATAATTATTGAGATTATTAATGGAATCGTTAAGGGGGTCCTTAATGGAATAGTGGATATAGTAAATTCAGTGCTGTATGGACTTTTACACCCTACTACAACAGCAGCAACCACAATAGTATTTTAAATTTAGGAATTAATACAGTGGCGCCAGTTATTTTATTTGTGCAAATCTGTATAGGTATTGTATTTATACATAAATATTTTCAACATTGGATAGTACGACTATTGTTATTTTTAATGCCAATTTGACGCGCAAAGATAATGCAAAATACATACTCCACATATCGATACACAACTCAATTTTGAATGTTATCTATAATAAATAAAAAATGATTGAGTATGTACTTAATTTAAATAAAAACAAAGCTTTGCTATAAATGATTATATTTTAAAAAAATAAGTTTTACACATATTTACACTGGATTTGATGTAATGAAATGCTGTCAGCAACAAAATAAAGACTGTTTTGCCATTGAAGACTCTATACTGAATGACTATACTCTATCATCAATGATTTACTTGGTTTGTTCGGAGACATTTAACGATTTAATCTATCGGCAATCAAGAGAAACTCTTACGAAATCTTGTTATGTCTACTGTAGGTAAAGCTCATGTGGAAATAATGCATTAAATTATGAGAGATATTGGATTAATTATAGTACTATGCACAAAATGAAACTATAAATAGGTGTAAAAGTAAAATGCACTTTTAGTTTATCAAGAAACCATTTATTGTAAATCAACATGTCTCTTTTAGAAGTGATATTATTTGTATGTTCAATTTGTACAGTTTCATTTGCGATCGAAACTGAAATGAAAATACATACTCAAAGTTTCTCTGATTTGAAAAACATTAAACTTAAATTACCTGAAAAAACTTTAGACGAATTGCAGAAGATGATACAAAATGACAAGTAAGAATTTTGCAAAATGTTTATCAAATTCAACTTATAAAATTGTCATTAGTATTAGGAAGATTACAACAAATTTAAACGAATTTGTGGACAAATTATTAGGAAACATGGAACAATCTGCTGTTTGCCATGCATTAGATCCTTTTTATTTGCCCAATATCGAAGAGAGTGTAATTTATATCTTTTCTACAATTTGTTTTATATTAAACTTTGTTCTTAGTTTCTTAGTGCCCATATTACTTTAGAAGATGGATCTTTATCTGGCATCGGAAAAATGCACAGGTATGGGAACACTGAAGTGTCTTACAATACTAACACTAGACGAATATCGCTTGCAGTTGAAGTTGAATTTGAATTATTATTAGTAAAATATTGGCATAATATTTGCATTTTCCGACAATAATATTCAATTTTTTAGGTCCAATACAATTACAAAGTAAAACTACTTTTACTCAAACCAAGTGGTGGTTTGGAAATACGTTTGCACGAGTTTCGATTCAGAGTGGTGTTAGATTTTGATTTTGATACTTACCAAGCATCTGTGGGAGAGTGTTCAATTTTAAATTCAGGGTGAAATATAATTGATTGAATTACATTCATGATTTCAGCTAACACGCTGTTTTTTTTAGATTTATAAACCTTAAATTTAAAGGAGATGTTCTCAATGAAATAATTTCTATCATATCGAGCTTTGTGACAATCGTATTGCAACCTGTTATTAAAGGGATACTAAACGTTGTAATTAATAATGTTCTTCACAATGTTATTGAAGCAGTTAATTCATTCATTTACAATTTTTTGAATCCAACATATGAAACCATTGCATCAATAATGGCATTAGTGGAAAAAGTTTTTAATTAACCATTAAAGTATTAAAAAAATGTTATTAGTCATCATCATTTATAAATGCAGAAATGAATTTCACTTGTAAAAAACCTGTAGAGAATTTGATTAATAAATGAGTCTCTCAGACTGAGGCACGTGTAATTTAATCAAGAGAAGATGCTAATGCAAGAACACATATGTATACCTACCTTAGGTATTTCGTTTAAACTTTAAACTGATATAGATATTTATTTTTTCCTTAATTACCTAAAGCTTTTTAGAGAAAATTTGTTTACTATACTTGAAAGAAATGTGTTTGATAATATGATAAAAATATCAAAACATCTATCTAATTATTGTAGGTATTTTATCGATTAATATTTTAAATGAAAAAGCTACATACCAGTAGAATTTCATAAGTATACCTAGACTTCGTTGCATTTGCATCTAAAGAATCAAGGATGGATCACTTGTAATGCATTTTACTTGCATTTGAATTTACATCACAATACTCAATAGGAGGAATAGGTGGGTAATCAAAATTTTGATCATATATATCAGATAAATATAAATAGATCAATCCTTCGTTAAAAAAAACACAAAACAAATATTTAATCCAAGATTTAGTCGATAGATACTGTTTTTAATTCTTTAAATTCAAAAAGATTCTATATTTGTAAGATTACGATTGATAAAAAGATATCAATTATTATAAATCTCGTTGTACCCACGCCTTTGTGACTTATTATATTACTTGCGCTTCTGTTAATCGTGTACAATGAAATACTTTATCTTATCAATAATTTTCTTCGCATTTTATTCAGTTTCGAATGCTTATGAAACTGAAATCCAATTAAATGAATTACCAGTACCTAAAACTATAAAACTGGAAATAACTGAAGAGCAAATCGAAGAACTGAAACAAATTATACGTTTGGGATCGTAAGTCTTTCATTATTTATAATTGACTTTATAGACCGTAAAAAATATTTTCAGTACAAGAGACATTTCCGCCAATGTCAATGAATTTGTGGACAAACTTTTGGTAAACATTGAACCATTTGCGGTTAAGTTTGGTCTTGATCCCATGGATTTACCAGGGTTTGATCAAGGTGTAAGTAAATTCATCATTGATTTCTAAGTACCTAACTTACTAAAAATAAATTTTCTCTTTAGTTTCTTACTGCCCGCATAACATTGAAAAATGGAACTTTATCAGGCATTGGACAAATTAAGAGATACGGTGACACAATTGTATCATATAACACCAATTTAAGACAACTGAAATTACAACTGAAAATTGAATTTACGGATATTAGTGTAAGTTATTGTTGGCTTATTGTTTTACATGTGTGTTAAAAAAAAATTCAGTTCAAGTACCATTGGCATGTAGTTCTTCTATTGATTGGACCAAGCGGCTGGTTCACGGGTACCTTAAATCAATTCAGGCTAGCGATTGATTTAGGCTTTGATTTTGATATATACCAAGCTACATTGGATAATATTTCAACACTTAACTCTGGGTAAATATATTTTTCACTCTCATAAAAATATTCTTAACTAATATTATATTTCAACAGATTCTTCACAATTGATATCGATTCAGTACCTTTACTTGATCAAGTTATTGAAATTTTAACCAATTTTGTAACAATTGTTTTGCACCCACTCATTATTAGTATAATTAATGGTGTGGTAAAAAGCGTGGCTTCTGGTATTGTTAACTTGGTAAATGATGTAATATATGGAATTTTGAATCCAACCACTGCTGCACCCGTTTTTTAATTTGTTATTTTGTTTTAATACGTCGAAATGATTTGTAAATCTTAAAATTTTTAAAGATTAAAGATGTACCTATTATCTAAGGTGCAGAACTAGAATGTTGTTTCCTTTGAACCTGTGTTGTCCCTACTCATATTTTTTGTCGTATATCATACAACTACCTAATACACGCACTCTCTATCGTATAGATGGAGATGGATTATTGATCCAACAAACAACAAATTTCACAAATTTAAGTGATAAAATGGAGACCAACAATTGTATTAAAGAAAATGTCTCAAATGAAATAAAAAAAATTGTGTTTAAAAATGCAGTTGATCAATTAATTATCTTAGCAAATATATTTAAACATCCAAATGAAGTGCAAGAACTTGAATATAAAACTCTCCATGAACGATTTTTAAGACACGAAGATACTGAGCCAATAACAAATCGTACTTTCGATAAAATTTTTATGCAATTGAAGAAGACCTTCACTGATACATTGAATGAATTACATAAATTTGAAACTAATATAAAACTAACAAATTTTTTGAAAATTCTTGAAAAAATGAAAGTGGATGAGCAATCTGTGTTAAAAGAGTATGTAGAAAACAATAAGATACTTCTTAGTTTAAAAAAATCATTAGTAAATCAGAATCTTCATTACCATCATGAAATTTTTGAAAATATAAAACAGATTGGTCTTATCAAGGATGAAATGGAGGTATGAACGTATACGCTGTGTTTCTTCCCAATTATTGCTTATCTCAAAACAAAGGTGTGTATGACTAGTCAATTTTCAGGATTTAGAGATCAACAAAAGTTTTAAAATTAATTTTATCCATAAATGGCAAAAGTCTAAAGCTGAAATGACTGAAATTATTCATTCCAATGCTGAAATGGATTTACAAGAACTGATGCAATTTTTTGGGCATAAAATTGAACATGAAATACGAGTTCATCAAGATATAAATGCGGCATTGAACGAACTAATTAAAGTAATAAATTATCTTATCTTCAACAGATACAATTATTTCATATTTTTAGGAAAAACTCGGTGATATACAGATGTGGGAAGAAAGATATCACAATGATATGAAAATTAAAATCTCTGATCTTAATCAATTGAATCAAAATCTGCAAATCTTAAAAGAAAAAAAGAAAAACATTGAAATTGAAGTACGGCTTTATCAATACGCAAAAAAAGTATTTATATTTTTGTGTTAAGTTTTGTAGGCAAAGACATTTTATATTGAATTACGAAGCACACAAAGCTGAAGTACGTAAACAGCAAATTGAAAAAGAAAAACGAACAAAAGCGGCCACACAAATCCAAGCCTGGTGGCGGGGAACTATGGTACGTAAAGGTTTTGGGAAATTTAGGAAGAAGAAAGACAAAAAAGCGAAGAAACGCAGTCCAATTGCGGGCGATAAAACGTAAAACATGTATGATACGCCACTGAATAAATAAAATCGATAATGTAACCTGCAACCAACATTTCACTAAGAAAATACATCCTGGAATATCACAAATAAATTTTTATATTCTATAATTCCCAAATCATTTTACAATTCTTAATCACATCCTTTGGATCAGAATGTTTATGGAACATAAAGAATCCTTGTATTTGTGCTGGACTAACATTCTTATTAAACGCTTTAACATTTCTTGCAAACTCCTTTGCTTGAGTTGAGGCTTGTTCACCTTGATAAAATCTTAAAAACATCTTTTCTATTTGTGTCTCCGAACACCAACCAATATACTCTTTCATATCAACTCTTCCAGGTCGAATTAACGCGGGATCAAGCCTCTCTAAGTAGTTTGTGGTCATAAAGACAATCCTCGCTTCAGTACTTGCTACGCCATCTAAACAATTCAACAAACCACTAAACGTTACCCGATTCAAGCCCTCATAAGCGGCCTTTTGTTGTTTGGTGTCTTCTCGAGACACAAAAGCCGCATCAATGTCCTCCAACAGTACAATACTCTGTTGTGGAGCGACACTGAGTAAATGATTCAATCTGTCATCGGATAATCCTCTTTCAGACAAGTTTAACACGCAAATTGAAAATCCTAATTCACCAGCCAAGGCTGTAATGTAGGAGGATTTGCCACACCCTGGTGGTCCATGAAGCAAATAGCCTACAAACGGTCACTTCAATGTAGATGATTATTTTAACAATAATATTTAAGACAAATTACCTCGTCTGTACGGAATTCCTCGATCGGAATACCAGATAGGATTCGATATGAATTCATTGCAATCGTTCAAAATACGCTCGCTAATTCCTTCATCTAATATCACTGAAGATATTGGACGCTTCTTTCGTGGATGCCCAAACTGTCGCCATTCACTACCCAAAGCAGCGTACATTATTGTCTTCCCCTCGTGCTTTTTTAACGCTCTTTGCCTAGCTGCCTACCGCAAGCCGTGATTAAACCATGTAACGTTAAAATAATCTCTGAATAACCCTATTACCTTCCTCCAATATTCGAAAATAAACGCTTTTGTCTCTACCAATGGCTGTTAATTGTACTGTTTCCCAAGGAACCCCCATATGCAAATCTAAAGTATGTTGTTCCCTTGTGCGCTCAACCCGAATCCATGTCGAACCATATCTAAGAAAACAGTTTCATCAAATATCTCTTTAGGATTATATTATATATTTTCTTACTTAAAAAAGTGGGTGCCTATACTGGGAATGAAATCGTATTTCGTCTTTACATGTCCGGAGTCTTTTTGTTCGAAACTAGTCTCCACACTTAAATGCTGTGTTTGGCGTGCGCCTTTTTCGGTCATCCATTGGAGTAACCACTGATAAGACTTATCTCGACATGGTACTTCCAGAGTTATCATGTAGTGTCTTCTAAAGAATATCATTGAAGCTTGAGCTCCTTTCCTTAATAAAGCTGCACCAGCACCAACTCCAAACAGTCCGAAACCAGCCCCAAAGTATGGGTTGTCGGTGAGACTAGAGAAATAGTCCATCAGGGTCATTGTGGACCGATTATCCAATAAATAACGAGTTTTTTCACCAACACATTAGAAAAATACGAATTTCCACAACTGTTTAACCTAAAAATGGTTATATCACTGTGGGACACTTATGGATTGAAAATGTTTGATGATGATGAGATTGAATACAACTTATTTGAGCAACTTTACAAATTTGAAATAAAGCGGGTTTCAAAGTTTTTTGTTCAATTCTATTCTTTTCTGGAAAAAACGCATTATCTGTAACGAATTTTCCATTGTATTTTATTAACAATAGTACATTTTTGATAATTCACGAGATTTCGAATTTCGACAAGTAATTTGCATACGGCAAATACATTCCGGTCCGTTTCACAACTTACGCATACGAGCCAATTATACCATTTAAATTTTTGATAACTGAAAAAGATCTGTAATAGAGATATTTTTAAGTGCCATTATGATGCATATAAACCACCATGGCTACCATATGCTATTGTAAACTTGTGCCAAGAGTCCAGCAAGTTCACATATAACACACACCGACACTTGGGGTTGAATTTAGGGTGTTTTCTACTCTGTCGCCGTACTTATGAGGGTAGCACGCGTTATCCATCACATCATATACCTTCTATATTTCTGGTAGTGTTTATTTCAATGGCAAGAACTCAAAAATCATGCGGGATTCCCACGTACTTGTCATTGTTTAAAACTTACAATAATACAAAAGTATATTTATTATGTTCAGAAAAAGTGAGATAAATTTATTGAATTATTTGTGGTATTTCCCACATTATTCTCCAATTTAGCAGAAAGTCGAGTTGAACTATTTTCGTACAATGCGTACTTTCAGTTGCAGCCTGAATTAATGAGGAAACGGCAGTTTAATTGTTCGTACGACAAAAAAAAATGGAACAAAAAAATTTATGCCCAGCAAAAAGATCTAATAGGAATTTTACAGGGCTAGTTTAGTGATGATGCACATGTTAAGATATTTGTTACAAATACATTTATAATTCTAGTTTATTGTTATGCAGCTTCCGGTGATAATAAATTGTGGAAACTGTACTATACCCCCAGACTGTACTTATTTCAATTTTCAAGAGTGGGTCGTTTTGTCATATAAAACGTACATACACATGATTTTTTTTGCGTCTATATATGTTGTTTTGTGTATGATGATTGCGTGTCCCGCATAGATGACACTGTCGGTACATATGACCCCTACGCCATCATCAATTGAGCGAGTTAACGTTAATTAAATCTAATGGCTCCTTAATTGAGAACAATTGAAGAGATGATACAGCCACGCAACAAGTGTTTGCAACTACTAGTCAAACGGGGCTACATTTTTTAAATTAGAAGTACAATAGCATTTTTATATGTTGTGAATGTTCTTAAGACTATTGTTGAAATTTCCTTTCGTATATGAGTAGGTAATTGAAATTGCAACGACTTTTTGTAGGACAGGAATAATTGGCTTGAACTCAATCCCAAACGTTTGTCCTTTATAATGAGAAATGCCACAATTGTTACTTTTCACAGTAAATAGTAATTTCATATTTTATGATAATAACTTCATGAATAGAATACCAAGTAAAGCATAGTTCGGTTAAGCTATTCCAAACAATCTCCATTTTTGAACCCGGACTTTAAATCTTCACGTGTGTAACGAGAGTAATTGCACAAATAATAAAATTCATAGAATTCATTCATACGGCAGGATGGTTGATTCAAGTGTGAAAAGCTTCCAAGAAACAATTCATTGTTAATGTCATATAGGGGAATAATAATTCAAATTGCCTTAACAATTTATTCTCTCAGATATATCAGAATAATATTTAGAGATTAAATCCAGTCAATAATTAAACTTGAATTACAAAATCGATCTTCCAAGGTCGAACTCATTCAAAAATACAAATGATATCCAGTCTTCAATAATTTAAAGCTAGTGCACTTGCATATTGCTTTCGAGTTAGTAAAAAATAACATCGAGATTTGTCGCACATTTATCCCACTCTATATTATACGCACATATACACACATATACATAAGTTTTTTTATTATGCACTCACGCAAGAATAAGAATAAAAGATGCGTTTACAAAGCTCTCACTCTCACTGCATTATCCTAACAACTTTTTACAAGCAAAAATCACTGAAAAGAAGGAAAGCTCCAACTTTGGAAGAGTTTTTAACAACCACCCCGACACATTAGAGAACCCATATTTGACTGGAGTATAACATTGAGTGGATAAAATGTTTTAATAGCAACAATTGGACAATATTGAGTTGAATTGCATTAAAGAATCTGAGCTGTTAAACTAATGTACTAATAGCTGCACTAATAGCCATTGTCGCTAATAGGGAAAAATTGGGTAAATTGATAAATTCACTTATGGGTTATTGAGGCAAATGCGTGCGCTTAACGTTTTAGATTCGTTAACTTAATCAACTTATTCTAACTTTATTGTTTATGAATGGTTTAATTGACTTATTATATCTCTTAATTCTTTAATTTTTACCAGTTATGAATATGCTGTTAGAGGGTGAATACGGGTTTTGTTGCTCTTGCAAAGTGATCTCAAGTTGCTTAAATGTTCTAAGCTTTAATCGCTATTTAGTGGGGAATAACTTTAACATTTGAGTTCTCAGCTTTCTATCAAATGTGAATTCTAATAAGGTAAGCTTTAAATTCACGCATTATCAGTTACAAATCGATAGTTTACTTTCCCACAAGAAAAATACCAATTACAAAAACATTATTGACAAAACCCACATGAGAGAAATCCACGTGACCACCATGTATCCTCAGAAGAGCGTAACGCAAATAATATTTTTTCAACCTGCTGGTCCCATCCACACACATCTCCCATGTATGTGTATACACACATGCATTATCCTGCATCTTCCCTGTGGCGTCCATCCCCTCAAAACCATACATCGGCCATAATATTGCGCCCAGTAGCCAATGGAAACGGCCGAGATGACAGGAACCGTCCCTAGGATTGGACAATATTACGATCCTTAATTCAGCTCGTTAAATATAAATTGGCTTAAGTAATAATGTCAGAAGTCAGTTCTAACTGTAACATCAGCTTCAGTTCAGCTTAAATTGTTGTTGATTAAAAAATGCCCATCGTCATACTGTGCAACTGATGTGTGTGTGATGTGTATTGTCCAATAAAAAGCAAATAGATCTAAATTACTCTGATTGCTTAAGTGCGTTAATTAATAATATGGAAGGTGCACCATTTGATGATCAAACATTCTCTGATTACTCTAATCAGCAACCATTGCCATCTCTAAATTCCACATTGTTAAACAAAAATTCATCGGATAATTTGAATGTGCATTCGATCCAGGTGATGTTGGGGCTGCAACAGCAGCACGATATGTTCGGTAACATGGAATCTCCATTGAACGATTATAAAGGATCACCTCAGAAACTGGATGGATCTCCGATGCATCATCAAGATCTTGGAATGTTTCAACAGAGTTTAGAAAATGTTAGCAATTCGAGCAGCGGAATGAAAAGGAAGAACGATGATGTGGTATTGCTACAGTCGCAAAATTTGAGTACTAGTGATATTAGCAATGCAAGTACCACGTCGCAAAAGAAAAACGAAAAAAAGAAAAATGATAACAACGGAGTGAAGAAAAAGAAAACCAGGTAGGTGATCATGCAACGTATCGAATTATTGGCTTTGTCGGTTGCATGTAAAACACAACAAATTAATTCGTCACACTGATGGACCCCTCATTAAATTGATCTATTACAAATTTACAAATGCCCATTCGATGAATGCAAATAGCTGCACGAGTCACGCATCTGTTGCATCAAAATTTCAATAGTGAGAGGTGTTAACTGCTGTTTGAACAACTGACGCGCCCGTACAAAAACAAATGTTTTTACCACCCTCCATTTAAAAAATAATTAACCACTTTATAGTCGGCACACGTTGAATATTGATTATTCACCATTTGGTTTCAGAACCACGTTCACTGCTTTCCAACTTGAAGAATTGGAAAGAGCTTTCGAACGAGCTCCATATCCCGACGTCTTTGCCCGCGAAGAACTTGCTCTAAAACTGAATCTTAGCGAATCAAGAGTTCAGGTTTGGTTCCAAAATCGTCGTGCGAAATGGCGTAAGCGGGAACCGCCACGGAAGACAGGCTACATCAGCTCCAGTTCATCAAACTCGAATATCAACAACAATTTTACCAATACACCTCTACATACGACTCCTTTCACACAAGCAAGCACCTTAAATACGTCCACACCGGTAGAGTCGTGGAATTTTCAACATTCCACTTACGATTTGGGCACGCATTTAAATCTAATGAATACTTCTAGCGGTTCGTATTCAAGTTTTGGATCACCTGCATCCTATTCCAGTTTCGGATCAACGCCGAATAATTATTCCTACATGCTGAATTCGCATGATGGTCAACTGTTTAGTGCCCCGATGCGAACTCATGAATTTACAACGACGCCGACAAACCAAAGTCCTCCATTAGGACGTGAATATTCAATGCTACAAACGCATTCTTCTGCGCCCACAGATGAGAATTCGATAGGCGTGAAGATTGAGTATGTCGACCATGGATTGAATAATTCGCCGGAACGGTATGGAACTAGTTCGCCAAAGTATGAGACTAACTTTCATGAAGATGGACGAGTGAAAGAAATCAAACCAGAAAATAGTAATAGTCAAGGGTTTGTAACTTTACCCCCTTTTTTGAATTAGCTAAACTACGAAATAATAGTGTTACTTTGTTCTCAATATATGAGTAATAGTTTTTTTTCTTGCCAAAGGTAATTCACATAAATAATTTTATTGTTTAAGTTATCAGTACTTTAATGGGGTTTTCGTTAAAATGAGCAATATCCAGTCAAAAAATATGTACATATGATTTAAAACTGTTAAACAATAACCGTAAAATGTAATTATATATGTGTGTAAATGAGTAGTTAGGTAGTTGAAAATATTATTATAAAAGTGTTGCATAAAAAGTACCGAAGTAATAGTGAATTTAATGTGCCATATCTTTTTAATAATATATGTAGGTACTATGATTTTGTATACAGGCCATATTTCAGTATTTCATAATAAAATATATGAAAATCATTTCATCTAATTTTCTTGTTTACTCTTTCCACAAATAAGCACCTAGAGGTACCTATAGGTATTAGGTAAATAATTTTATTACGATTATGTTTAGACATTTTTGCTCTCACCGAAACTACATGGTAATAATAACTTTACTTTACGTTTTTTCCAAGTTTTTTCTATAAAATTTTAATAGTTTGCCATTATAAATTTAATACGATTGTTAAAAAATACTACAGGCTATACATCATAAAAAATTGTTTTCAATAAGCAATCTCAAATCATAAGGATTCCCAGCTCCTTAGGTGCATATAAATTGGTAAATAATAACTCATTTCTCTACCTTGAATTAAGATTTTAAACATATACTATGAATGAAAGATGGAAAATCCATCGATTTTTTTCTGTATCAATGAAATGCGTCAATAGATTTGTTCAAATATCAATTAACAAAGATTTTCTATTTAATTTACATCACTAGGACACAAAGTAATGTAGAGTTCATTCGAGTACTACAAGGGAAATACAAATGGTTTTCCTGAACCCAAATAACCATTTACAAATGTGTTAACAATGGGTTTTACGTTAAACCTCAATTACTTACAACAAAACACATAAGCACCTTTATAGGTAGATTAACAATGTTATTTACCTCCTACCTTTTCCACCATAATTATTCAAAACATGCTTGGTTCGTCATGGAACTATTATAAACCTGTTCGGTCTCAGCAAGATTGATATTTGTCAGAAGTGGTTCTTTGGTGACGGATGTGGAAGTAGTGAAAACTTTACGTTTGTTTTGTTACTATCTCAACAGTAGTTAGTGTATATCAATTTTAGTCTTCAGGTATTATTTTCTTTTTAAATTACCAGCTAGTCGTATACTATTGTTTGTTCAAATAAATTAACATTCGTGTATATTATCTAACGGCTAATTAACAGTTACACCTAAAAAACCACACAATAAAAAATTTGGCGTTCATTCGATAACAATATTGCAGTACGTTGGTGCTAATTAACGCACCAGTGTTATCCATCCGCAATCATTCCAAACGCTAAACCACCTCGCTGATTAGTGAAACATTCTGATATAGATCTGTGTTAACAATAAAACTTAATTCATTACACAATCAATATAAATAATAAATTACATGTTAGGCATTGAAAAATCAAAGCACTTTCTTCCAATGACATCATTGCACTAATTTTCAAAAACGCTCAAACAATTTTATCGGTTTTTTGTTTTAAACGTTTGTATTGATTAAAAAAGGAATTTGGGCACTGCTATTATCATCCCATTATGACATCACCATTAGGAGGTATTTCTTGTTTTTAATAGCTTCCTCACTCGACGCAAGAGATTGATACGCATACCTATAATTAAATTTCAATAGCCTGTAATCACGACCTGTTAATATTGAAAAATATTAAATTTCATTAACTTTAATAATTTTTTATATTCAAAATATATCCGGCAATTTGTGTATGCTTTATTACCCATGTATGTAATGCATTTAATTTAATAATACATACATTGAAATTAAACCGATTTTAATAACTTCGATAATGCAAACATACAGTTTGAATGTTGAAAAGCGAAACCAAGTCAAGGTTCATAAAAGAACTTGACCCGGTCTTTGGTTAAATATAAAAACATTTCAATTCCGTAGGATTTTTAGGATGCATCTACACAGTAAACAAATTAAAGCCGTTTTCATTGAGACTGATTGCAAAAAAACGCATGTAATAATTGTGTTTGTTTAGTCAACGCATAAACAATCAGACGTATTTGGAAAAACCAGTATAGTAATAATCATATTAAAATATACGAGTACATGAAATTTTAACAGTCAGTACAACAACGGCATTTGGTTCAGTCTTCAGGCTTTTCCTTAGCTTATTGATCAGTTACCGATTTCAAAAATCCCATGAAACCTACGTCATTTTAAAAGATGTTTTGAGAAAGTGTTTTGTGTAGATTATAGGTCAAACATTAAACTTTCTCGTCGTCTGTATTTAGTCGTTCGCGGAGTTTTCTGTTGTTGAGACACTCAAACTACACCAATAATCATTCATTTCTATCTAATTGCAGTGATCGATAAGTGAAGTGAAAATGAAGCTCACCTTCGTACTGTGTTTATTAATCGGCGTCTTATTTGGATTGTCCCGGCAAGCTTGTCTCTACGAGAACAACAATCAGTTCAGCAAAAACTCATACTCCGTTCTGTATGCTGGCCAACAGGATTTCTCTTTGGCCCTATTAAATGCCATCAATAAGCTAATGCCCCATGAAAATTTATTCTTTTCACCATATTCAACCTATCATGCGTTACTTATTGCATATTTCATATCCGGTAATGCAACGGAGAGCTACTTGAAAAAAGTACTGCGTTTGAGTCAAACTGAGGTGAGTGAAATCACATTATTGACTAATTGTTTTATGTAACACTTTCTTTTATCGCATTTATTTATTTACTCTGAATAACTGTAATTTTTCTTCCATTATCCAGTCAAAACCAGACATCTTCGGAGCTTATAAAACCGATAAATTTATGACCCAAATTATATCAAAGGATGCACCATACAAATTCACAAACGCTAATAAAATCTACGTGTCGAATCAAGTACCTCTTATCGAATGTGTTGAGACTGCATTCCAGGACGAAATCGAGAAGACTAGTTTCAAAACAGACCCTGAAGGAGCCCGAAATGCCATCAATAAATGGGTCGAAACAACTACATCGAATATGATTAAGGACTTGTTAGTACCGGGATCCATTGATGCCGCTACTGATTTGGTTCTAGTCAATGCCGCTTACTTTAAGGGTCTTTGGCAGAACAAGTTCGTGCCTGAATTAACAAAACCAGAAATATTTTACGTCAGTCCAAATAAGCAAATTATGGTCGACATGATGCATGTGGAAAGCACATTCAAACACGGTATTTTACGAAAGCAATATTCATTAAATTTTAGCTGATTCGTTATTGTTTTTCAGATATTTCTGAGGTGCTAGGCGCTCATGTCTTAGAAATGCCATATGAAGGCAATAACATCAGTATGTTCATTTTATTGCCGCCTTTCAGTAAAGAGGACTCTATTGAAACAACACTGAAAAATCTGAATTTGGAAAATTTCCGTAATGTTGTAAATAGTCACACATTGATCTCCAAAACCGTACAAGTGGCTTTACCAAAATTCAGTTTGGAAACCACCATCGAGTTAGTCCCAGTAAGTATCTGATTTTTAAGTTTTTTTTATTTTGTATATATTGTTCTAACTCTTTTAAAAAGCACTTATTTGTATATAATTTAACAAAGTTACTAACTTAAATGTTTAAAACTTAGATTCTTGAATCACTGGGTGTTGGTAATCTCTTCAAATCAGACGCTGATTTCTCTTCACTAACACCCAAAAAGATTTCGGTTGGTGAAGGCGTACATAAAGCAAGAATTGACCTAAACGAACATGGCTCTCAAGCCGCCGCTGCAACGGCCTTATTCAGTTGGCGTATGATGTCTGAAGATGAAACTCCAGTTCAGTTCCGCTGTGATCGCCCATTTATATTCCTTATTTACAATCGCAAAGCTCATACGATCCTGTTTACTGGAATCGTTCGAAACGAATTCAAATAAATTTATATAAACACGACACATTCGTTTTGATGTGCAATAAACTACAATAGTTATTTTAGAAAAATATTTGTTTGCAAACGTCCTTGTCTGTGATGTAATAGTTGTATAAAAATTAAAGTCATACTAAAACCGATCTATGTACATAATATACTTCCATGTAACATTTTTCTTCCTAATTATTATGCTTTGTGTAACCTTGATAATTGTTCTTTTTTTTGTATTTTTATACTTATAATTCGTTCCAATAAAATGATTCTGTGTCCAGTATATTTTTCCATTCTTGTTTTTATGGAAATTAGGTATTGTTTTACCTGTTAAACTTGTTTCATCAAAATGTTCCTCTTTATTAGGTTCTAGAAAAACTTGGAGTGGGTGACTTGTTCCAACCTACTGCCAATTTCTCAACATTAACAAATGAGACACTCTCATTAGGAAAAGCTACCCACAAAGCCAGGATAGAAGTGAATGAAGAAGGAACCAAAGCTGCGGCCGTTACCGCTTTCCTGAGCTTTAGATCTAGCAGACCCTTAGAGCCAACCGTGTTCAACTGCAATCATCCCTTTGTTTATTTCATTTATGAGAAAACTCAAGAGGCTATTCTGTTTAGCGGAGTCTTCAGACGCCCATATTAAAGACTTTGTGAAATGTGATTGTATAATATGTATTTATTTAATCGTTTCATTTGTAATTATCTATATAGAATAAGTATATTAATAAGTTTGCTATACTTTCGTACATATATGCACCTACATTTTGACTGCAATTCCGTGTAATTGTAATTTTATATTGTACTAATGTGTTTACTATAGACTGCTTTAATAAAAGTATTAAAGTAAAAATAATCCAATTTTTGTTTCATAACTTATCATACCAAAATAATTAAGGAAACGGCTTAGACTAACATGGATTTGATGGTTGCATATCCTCCATACGGTAATGTGGTGATTATTACTCCCATAATATGTACAATAAAAAAGAGCAATTATTTGCATTTGTCAATAACATCTCAGTGCTCTTAGACAACTATAATCGGTAATTGACACTGTTACTTATTGTAGTTTCTTGAACGTATTGTTAGAAAACAATAATATAAAATAATAAATTGAACTTTGAATGATGTGGAGGGTTGCGACGATCATACGATTATACGTCACCGCTGACGTCACATGTGGCGCCGAAGACATTGAAGTCCGTCTGAATTTAAAAAAATCAATATGGCTTTATTGTAATTAAAGATTGTTGTCGCTAAACTAACCCATTCCAAAGTAATTACCGTATAATTATATGTTAATCTATGGGAATTTGAAGTCGATAATATCCGGTAAACCTAAAGATTCAATAAAATCATATCATCAGTATATTCAGCTGGTTGATGAAAACTGACCTGCTCCTTACTTCAAGCAAGCATTCAGTAATAATTCGTTGGTGTTTAGAGAAAGTAATGAAGGAAACGACTCTAAATAATTGAGCATAAATTACTTTTGTGCAAATTTGAGTATAAAAATAGAGTGACCTTAAAATATGCAATAAAAATCTAGCATTTCGCCAAATACATCTACGTGTCAAGTTAATACTATTAGAATTTTAGATACAGCGACAACGTCCCACTTTTATACCGGTGCATTAGTTAAAGATTTTTTGATGTTAGGTAAGTGACGCGCAATAGTTGTTTTTTTACATTTTTTTGGTAATTATTTATATGATAAGAAAAACCAAATAAATACAATAACTACCTGTAAGTAGTGTGAGTATGAGATAGTAGAAGTGAATTCAAAAGATAATTTTGGATTGCACATTTATATATGTACTTGAGACAATGCAAAAAGTTCAATAATTGTTGTATATCACTTGAAAAACCACAAAATACTAGTGTACATATAAAAGTTGTTAGGTTATGTTCAGTTGTCATTTATGTTTTGATTTTTTCAGATTTACATTCAAATTCATCTACAAACAATACAATGTCCAGAAAAAGGTCTAGAACTCGTTCCGAAGAATTCGGTACAGCACAAATTCAATCTTTAACATCGGTAAGTAAAATTTTCTTTTAATTTTCAATGTATTTTGAGGTTAGAAGTTGCTGTCTTTTGGTTAATTTTATGTTAGAATATGAAGTTTTCGGAGTAATGCCTTTTTAGGACTATAATTTTATTTATAACAAACTTCTTGAATCATTTAATTTACACAAAATTTGGCCTGAATCAACAAAAGTATACAAGTATAGCTCTACCGTGATAAAGTCCTAATCTATCTGAAATTTCAAAAAACCTAGATTAGATTAGTATATGGGAAATGTATTATCATAGACCAGGACTTAGGGTCTCTACTATTATTAAGAAGTAATTTCCAAAATCAATGTAGCACAGTTATTTAGTAGGTTACCACAAATGAAAGGTGTTGCATCATACTCCAGAAAGTTCGTCAAATTATTTGTGAAATATGTATAATAAAACAATAAATCTGTTTAGTTTCAAAAACAAATCCAAATAATTTTAAGAATCGTTATAAATAACCATTGATCTAAAGTCAATTTACAATAACAGTTCCAAGTATTGCACATAAAACCATTTCTAAATTTAATTGGATTTTTCCTTAAACATTTGTTGTTCATGAAAAAAAAAGCAGTACTTCCCACTTATTTTTTTATTTCGTATTGAACTATTTTGATAACATAAAGGTCAGTTTATAAATATACAATCCTCTGTTATGTTGAGAGGCTGAGACGACTATACAGATGAAGCAAATCAATAGTAAATAGAAAAGGATAACTAATTTCCCAGCAAACCGGATATTACTCAATTATACCCAGAAGTTAATTCCTGTTTCCTTATTACATTTTTTAAGTGTAATGCATTTCAATTCCTTAACCACAAGCAATCTTTCTAATCCTAAACTGTTTAAAAGCTTCGAGCAACCTTTTTGGAAAGGTAACATTCCGGAAACACTTTGTTTCGAAACTGAAAATATTATTCTCTCTTAATCACTGACAAGTTTTATTTAGAATTATTTATTAGTAATACATTTATACATAAGTATATTTTAAAATGATTGACCTTGTTTATGCCTTTACGTGCGAAAGTGAAAAAAGTATAATTATACATTTCGGTAAGTTTTGTGAATCGGCCAAATCAAACAAACAAATTAGACCAGAACGTTTCCAAATTGATTGTTTTTCATAATTATCATTTTATACCTATTCTAGGGGTGTTGCTTAGAAGCCCCATTTAGTGAAGAAGAAATCCCAACAAAAATACGCAATGAATGCGACTATAGCACAAAAATTACAGTTGAAATGGCACGTAACAATTCATCTCCACGACCAATTCGTGTATACGCTGATGGTGTATTTGATTTGTTCCATCAAGGACATGCAAGAGTACTGATGCAAGCTAAAAGTCTCTTTCCCAATGTTTATTTAATTGTAGGAGGTACAAAATTCCACTTATAATTTATGCTTATATACAGTCGCTTACTAACAACTCAATTACCATTTTAACTCATGTCCAAAATCTATATATTATAGTGTGCAATGACGACATGGTCCACAAATACAAAGGTAGAACAGTGATGACTGAAGACGAACGTTACGATGCTGTCCAACATTGCCGTTACGTGGACGAAGTACTTAGAGACGCGCCCTGGGAACTCACTGACGATTTTCTATTTTACCACAAAATTGATTTCGTTGCTCACGATGATATTCCATACGAGTCGGAAGAGACTAATGATGTGTATGGATTATTAAAAGAACGCGGAATGTTTGTGGCCACACAACGAACAAACGGCGTGTCCACATCTGATATTGTTGCTCGAATAGTGCGGAATTATGATGAGTATGTTCGTCGTAATTTAGCACGTGGCTATACGGCTAAAGAAATGAACGTATCCTACTTGAAGGAGAAAACTTTTAAATTCAGAAATAAGATGGACGAGTTGAAGGATAAAGGTCGCAATTTGATTGATTCAATTGGTGAACGAAAAGATGACATGATCGCTAAATGGGACAATAAGTCGCGCGAGTTTGTAGATAATTTTCTGTTGTATTTTTTTAAGAAGCCACTTAGCATTTGGAATCATTCTAAACATAAATTGATAAAAGCTTTGACTCCGCCGGGTTCACCGGGCGGTTCGAGTGATGAAGAAGATGAGAATCCGCATCCACCAAAACGAATCAGACTGATGTAAATGAGATATTACTTAAAACAATTAAATTATGTATATGCATTTAATTTTGTTAAGAATTCTGGTTTTAATTATTCGTCAGACAATAAACTCTTTTTTATTGTATATAGGTTTTTATGTTATTACAAATAAATAATAATTATTTACGTGTTGTTTTAATTTTTAATGCAAATGCATTTGTGGATAGGAATAATGTACTACGTAAGCATAATTTAATGATTTAGAAATTGTTTCAACTCAATCATAATTTAGTTCATTTTTTAAATTAATGGTTCAAGTGGTTCATTTTTCGTTTCATTTTGGTCTAGTCAAGTGTGAGTTACAAAAGGTTCAAGGAGTTTGTTCTGATGAAGTTTATTAGAGAGGTATCAATTCAGTCTTTTTTTTATAGCCTTGAAAGTAGAAATTAAACATACATAAATAATTATAAAACAATATTCTTAGACCAGTTATTAACCAAAAAAATCATAGTGTACTCATTAATGCTTATAGCGAACTCATTTCTCCCCAACATCACTTTTTTTATCAAACTTTGCATTGTTTTTTAAACATGCATTTATGAATTGATGCATGTCAAAAAATTTCCACTGTTTTAACTTCACACATATTTCTAATCATGCTAAAATGTTCAATAACTCATGAGATAAATCGTGACCGTGACATTCGCAGTCCGATGACTAAAACATCATTAATTGTAATTATGAATTTATCATGTACTATTAGATAATAAAAAAATATTTTCGGTTTCAGTCCATCTGTAAGCCAGCACCATTCAGCGATGAAATTGATGCAATTCGAATTCGAGAGATGTGTGACTACTCGCAAAAGATCACCTACGAAATGGCACGCACTGGACGAGCACCACGTCCAGTGCGTGTCTATGCAGATGGAATTTATGATCTGTTCCATCAGGGACATGCCCGACAACTGCTACAAGCCAAAAATGTGTTTCCAAATGTCTACCTCATCGTCGGAGGTACAATCCTTTAATTCGGTAAAACATTCTCAATTAAATTATTGTTTCCAGTTTGCAATGATTCCTTGACGCACAGTAAAAAAGGCAGAACTGTGATGACGGAAACGGAACGTTATGAAGCTGTGAAACACTGTCGTTATGTGGACGAAGTGGTCCAGGATGCGCCTTGGGAAGTGGACGATGCGTATGTAGCGAAACATAAGATTGACTTTATTGCCCACGACGACATTCCATATGGTACAGACGATAGTAATGATATTTATGCACCTTGGAAAGCGAAGGGCATGTTTGTGGCAACCGAACGAACGGAAGGTGTGTCAACATCTGATATTGTGTCGCGAATTGTACGTGATTATGATATTTATGTGAGGAGAAATTTGGCGCGCGGCTATTCAGCCAAAGATCTCAACATTTCCTATTTGAGTGAGAAGAAAATTAGACTGCAAAATAAGATGCACGAATTAAAGGATAAAGGTAAACGAGTTATGGACACGATAGGGGAAAGGAAGGACGATATGATTGCGAAATGGGAAGAGAAGTCGAGGGAGTTTATAGAGAATTTTTTACTTTTGTTTGGAAGGGAACGGTTAACGAATATATGGAATGAGAGTAAAGGGAAGATATTGAATGCACTTAGTCCGCCCAGTTCGCCGGTGCCGCCAGGCAGTCCAACATTGTCAACGAATGGAGATTTCGATTTTATGGATGATGGTGTGCCGCCAATGAAGAATGCTCGTTATGAATCTCCTTCACCAAGTAGTTCATCGAAATTCTTATATTTTAATCAAGACGAAGGGGAGTATAGTGATGAGGATGAGTATTTAACGCCAACAGCAACAACAGCTAATGTGAAATTTTAATAATTGATTAGTTGTAGACGGAAAGACAAGCTAATTAAAAAAAAATGATCCAAATAAATTAATGTGTATATGCATGTAGAAGTGCTTTATAACATATTTCATTTTAGATTATTACTATACTATTATTTATTTAAATTAATATATTTATTTAGATAGAATAACTCATTTTTTCGTGTATATACCAATACATTGTGCATCGGCTTGATGTTGAAATCAGTTGCACAAATTTAAGATTTTTTTTATGTACGAGTTACGCTATTAATCGACACCAGTTCAATGTTTTTATATTCATAAACGTAAATCATTCAATTTATATACACGTGTTTTACGTAATCAAGTTTTAATTTTTACTACCTCCGTTATTTGTTTCAATAAATTGTTAATATTTCAAACAGTATAATGGTATGTATTTAAACAATAAAGGAAACCAGTAGTGCCAACAATTGTTAACATTTTACGTAGGTACTTACTGATGAGCAAAATACATTTTTGAATCAAAAATAAACTAAATATTTTTGTAGAATGTGTATATGCACTCACATACATATATTATTTATTGTTTATTCAAAACCAGTTTGGTTTTAATAAAGGATTTAATATTTAATGTTTTTCTTTAACAAAATCGATAGATGTGTCTCTATTTTAAAGTTATGTATATCGTATTTAAGATAACAAATTTGAATAGAATAGTAATAATTGATTGAAGACTGAAGAGGCGAATCACTAGATTTAAACAATGAAAAACATGGTGATTCGCCTCTTCTAAAAAATGTACGTGCATTCTGGGAAATATAGATGGATTCTGTTAATTCCGGAGTGTTGTCAATGGAAAACATTCATTAATAATGGCTCTGTAGTATTTTTGATTGAACTACCACATTTGACGTCTTTTTGATCTTGTGGTATATTTGAACTACCACATTTTTATAATCAACGGTTTTTAAGCAAATTTTACTCATTTATAAAAGAAATATTGTTGAAAAACAATATCTTTCGTGTCCTCAGTTACAAGAACGATCATATTATTACTTAGGTAAAGTGTTTACAATGCATTGTAACTTATTTCATTCATCAGCCACACAAAAATACGATATCTCATAAAAATAGTGTATTTTAAAATAGCATAAATTATTGCACTCAAGGCTTTTCAAATTTGAAATATGCTCGCGGTTCAAATGCCACTCTCTGTGGGAAACTTGGAGTAAGAACGTATATCGAAACTCTCTCTACGTTCCATTCATTCCCATTATATAAATAGACCGATGAGTCAATAAACGACTAACTTGGCTTGCACCCAACGGTTCCTTACCATGCTAAATAAACGTTAAATTCGGCTTACCTGCTGACGAATTTGAATCCTTCTCATTGGCCAATCAGAAAGCCAAATTTAACTTTAAAGTTATAATGAAGCTTTTTTGTCCCAAACAAAGTAAAAAGGCCATAATAATGTGTTAAAAGTGGTTACAAGTGTACAAAACATTGTGTTCACATTTCTGTGTTTAAAGTTTGGTATTAATTGTAAGAATTTTTATGATTATAACTAATTTCGTTGGTCTCTGAATCCCATTGATGTAACCAAGTAACCAACCAAAGAGTCGTTTCGCCAAAATGGACGAAGTTAATGCTCGCATTCAGCCCCAAAGTTCAATATGCAGTGATTCTAATGGAGATGACCACTATATAAATGATTGTAAGTCGATACTTCAATTACAATTGCATTAATCATAATTAAAATCAAAACCAAAAGTCGTTATAATTTGTTAGGTTATGTTTGACATGCCAAGGTTATTATCATAATAATTCTAGATAAAAGTAAATAAACGATAAATTCAATTTGAAATTCTCTGTTTAATATAAAACTGTAATAAATTGCTTATTTATTTATTAGTAACTACAAATGGAAACAGAAGAATCTGTCTTGTGGGGAATGTTTCAAACGATAGTCAAGTATTAAAGGCAGCGGAGTCTTTCGACTTGCCAATAGTTAAATCAGAAACAGGACAAGAGTATTTAAATGACAACAGTTGTAGTACGATATTTGTATTGGAGAATTTCGAAGGGGATGTGTATAACACTTTATACAAAGCAAAGCAACCGCTTTTGGGGCCACCGGCACTACAGGAGCTTGCAAATGAAAAGAAGCCTCTTCCTAAGAATACCAGACCTCTGTTCAACCTTGCAATGTCTGGTGTGGTTGTGTGCTTCACAGGTTTTCGAAATAAAGATGAATTAGTATGTGATTACAAACAGGTCAATTGAATTAAATTAAGTGTGGCAATTTCTCTTATAGATTAAATTAGTCCCTTTAATTCATCACATGGGTGGCTCAATACGAAAAGATATGTGTTCAAAAGTAACGCACTTAATAGCGAATATGAGTGGTGGTAGCAAATATCAGTATGCAGCAACATTTCGTGTGCCTGTAATGAATTTAGATTGGGTTTTTGGTAGCTGGGAAAGACGACATGATCCTGCATTTAATGCAACACATGATAGTGTTATTGTAAGTTTAGACTTTTAGTAACCTTTACAAAACTTTACCCTCTTCAATTCTTTATATTTCAATTATTCAGGATTAAAATTCCAGGTAAGCACAGTTTTTGTGCTTAAAATATTAACTGTTTTTATATTTCGTATATTGACAAGTTGTATTGCTCTTTCAGTCTCAATATAAATTAAAACCGTTCCATGGAGCTAAAGTGTGCTTTATGGGTTTTCCGGAAGAGGAAGAAAAGCATATGACCGAAGTTTTACTCTCTAATGGTGGTACAGTAGCAAATTTAGAAGACCCAACATGTACTCATGTGGTAATTATACTCAGTTATAATACTCGATAGTCGATAATAGATAATGGGATTTGATTTATCCTTTTTCACCATTACTAATTACAACTCGCATTACATGCTCTTAGTTTAATTTGGTTTTCCCTTTGAAAACATTTTTACATTACTGTTCAACTTCAATTTTATTGCAAATATTCAATTTAATTGCTCTAAATCGGTCCATTCACAACGACTCATTATTTATTGGCTCCTAAACAGTGTTAAAGTGGCAATAGATAATGTGACGTTGTTTAGCATCAACCAGAAATTGCATGGTCGTTGGGTTTTCTAGGTAATGGACGGTTCAGAAGTCTACACTTTGGAACATGCACCGCTTTCACCCAAAATCACATCTCCCGATTTATGTAATTTAACTCCTACAAATTCACAAATCGTCACTAACAAAAACTTCTCCTCTGCCAAGAAGCAAATCAACAATAATAATTGTTTTACACCAAATAGTACAATGTTGAAAGCAAATCAAACGGTTGCTTGTTTAGAGACATTACATGAGAATTCCCATAACGATTCGATTTCAAACTTCGATAGTTCCTATAATCAGACACCGTTGACGGTTACGAAACGTAAAAGGAAATTCATCTCGCCAGAGAGTGTGTCTACTGTTGATGTAAAACGTAAACGCGATAAGAGTTTTAGTGAGAAACGTAAAAAAGTCTCTGAAATTTTTAAAACACCAATTAACTATTTTACAAATCGACGTCGTACGATTGATGCGAGTACTTTTAATGAATCATTAAATGAAAGTATCGCCTCTACATCTGGATTATTTAACGTGGAGACCATGAATAATTTAAGTTGTTTAAATGAAAGTATTACAACCCCAAGTAAAAATAGTCGAAAATTACCGAAAAAGAGTTTATTTACACGTACATTTAGTTCGTCCAAATTTGTTCGATCGAAATCGAAGAAAAAAGTTGATTTAAACGCTACTAAACTATCGTTTAGTGAAATTAATGACGAGGGGAATGAAAAATTAAATGCGAGCTGTTTTCCTGACTTCTCCCTACATCCTGCATCATCCCATAGTGAATTGTCGAGGGCATCAAGAAGGACATCAGCTGCGGTACTAACTTCATTTCACACTGTTTTGCAATTATACTCGGCTAGTTGTTACGCAAACGTTCCTATATTTAAAAAAAAAATTAAGGAAAGTTTGTGTACAGAATCGTATTTATAATGAAAAGTGCGTGAGAGAATTTGTTGTATTTTTTAGTTTATTTCACGTGCTTTTCTGATATCGATAACAACAATTTGTTCAGATAAACTAGCGTACAAAATATAAACAGCTAAAACATCACCTACCTGTGTTCTAAATTCTATCCATATTTAGGTGGTGGATGAAGCTTCAGTTGCTGAACGACCAGAAGTTCCGTCGAAGGCACTTGTTGTAAAAGCCGAATGGTTTTGGACTTCGGTACAGAAAGAAGTCAGTTTAGATGAAAAAGAGTATCTTTTCGATGATGTAAGGATATGAAAATATCAAACGAAAATCTAGTAATATTTTTATGATTTTTTTATTAAGTACATAGAACAAGTGCTGTCGCCGAATGCAAGACGCGAGTCACATATCGCAACGCCTAGCAGTGGCACTAGAAGAAAACGTAAACGAGTACATGAAACAATATCTTCGTTGGCCCATCAGCAGTCCCCAGGTTTGCATAAGAGACGGTCATCGGTTAGTGATGGATCGTTTTTGGATTGTACAACTAGTCCAGAAAAAGCGGTTATTGATAGTGCTGAACAGATAGCAGACACACCTAGAAAAGGATTAACAGCTAGACAACAAGTATTTTTAGAATTGCTTCAAACTGAAACGAATTATGTTAATATTTTACACACTATTGTAACTGTAAGTTTTTTTTTAATGATTGCACAATTCTTTTTATTCTTTAATTTGTTTATTAGATGTTTAAGAAACACCTTGAAGAAATGCCAGAAGATGAGGCACTTTTAAAGAATATAGAATTAAATTTGATATTTGGAAAGTTGCCGCCAATTTATGAGACACATTTGAAAATGTTGGATGAAATCCGATGGACAAGTGCACATTGGTCTGAGGATCGTAGCATTGGAAATATTATTGTTAAATATTCCACTGAATTGTTGAAAGCTTATCCACCCTTCATTAATTATTTTGAAGAAATGAAAGAAGTATTAACACAATGTGATCAGAATAAACCACGTTTTCATGCATTTTTGAAAGCGTGTCAAACAAGGCCGGAATGTGGTCGACAAAGTTTACAGGAGTTGATGATAAGGCCAGTACAACGTTTGGGAAGTATTACGTTATTGTTAAATGGTAAGTAAAAAATAAAAATGTGGGATTGTGTTGGATAAGGGACTTGGTTATATAATATAGATATATTGAAACATACTCCAAAAACGAACCCTGACCATGCGGCATTGGAACAAGCTTTGGCAGCTCTTAGAGAAGTGATGATGCATATCAACGAGGACAAAAGGAAAGCAGAAGGTCAAGTGACTTTGTTTAATATATTTAACGACATTGATAATTGTCCAGTAAGTAAATGTTTACGTAGTAATGTACTTAATTTGTGATTTACATTTTCTGTTTTGTTGCAACTGTAGCCTGATCTTGTATCGTCACATCGAAGTTTTATAGCAAAAACGGAAGTGATACAATTATCATCATCGGAGGGTTTGTCGAGTAAAGGCAACAATTTAGTATTATTTTTATTTTCTGATCAATTGGAAGTATGTAAAAAGAAGTCGAAGGCATTTAACAGTTTGAAAAGTCCTAGTGGTGTGAGCAGTCTTCAAAATCGGTCAATGATTAAACCGTACAAGCATGTCAAGTTGATGGCTTTGAATACGATAAAACGTGTGATTGATATAAAAGAAACGGAAGACTGTCAAAAAGTATTTAGTTTAGTTTGTCGGAATAATGATGAGTTGAAGGAGAGGTTGTATTCGTTTGCAATGGTGGAAGAGGATGCTGACAAAGTATCGTTTTTGAAAACACTTACAAGACAAATGGCAAATAATGCATGTACAGCTGATGCGGTAATTTAGATGGGAAATGTTTTTAGTTGTTTGATATTAATTATAATTTTGAAATAGGATAAGTTCATGGCTTATTTGGAACCACAACAGTTGGATATAGATACAAGTGATTTAAGTAATGGGACGTTATCAAAAGCCTTCAAGTTTGCGACAAGAACGAAATTGAAGGTTGGTCGAGCGTTCTCGTTCAATAAAACACCGTCCAAATTAAAACGGGCCGTCTCTTCGATGATGTCACCGTTTGGTAGTTCAACGAATCTCACACCTGCATCACAACTTGCTCAAATGAGGCTTGCCAGTTGCAATAATTTAAGTGTAAGGGTTTGCATGGTTTTGTTGGTTGATATAAAAGTTGAATAGTATTTTACTGTACCGTTGTAGGAATTGGGCAATGCAGGAAATGCTCAAGAAACACCACCAATTGCGCCTATGTCTGTTCAACCCACAAGAAAAATGAAAGCCTCTTCATTAGGTGTGAATGCGTTGAAGCGATTATAACACTTGATTTTAATTAGATTTTATCTTTAATATATTTTATCAAAATGAAGATCACGCACAATATATTTGTACATACAATAATTTTAATATAAGAATGAACATTTTTACTATGTTTTATTTCTTATCCCATTTAATTTATGTATATTTGATATATTTTCTGTTTACAAGTTTATTTATAAAAAATATATTATAAGTACATTCGAATCTGTTAATTTATTGTAAAATACATATGCTATAAATAAATGTAGTATTTTAAGTTATATTAATAATATATGTTAGTATTTTTTTAGTATTAGTGATACAAACTTACACGTGATATTTTTTAATAAAGTATTGTATTATAGTATTTTTACTTTGTTTGAATCAGAGAAAGATTTCCTAACATTACATAATTCCTATGTACCTACTACATCTTTGCTATTGACAAGTAATGAAAAAGAATAATATTTAATAAACAGTAAAATGTTTCATTTTTCACATGAAATATACACGACGTCTTATCAATGTACTTTCTATATGTATTTGTTTTTAACCATCATATACGATGAGTACATATAAATGTGTGCATGTGTGTGTATTGAAATGACTAATATTTATGTCAACAATACACAATAATAACTTTGTCAAATGTGTTTACTGAAAACGTTCCCGTAAACTCCCCAATAATATTGCAGTTTTGGAATTAAGTCGTTTTGAATGGCAATGTTAAACCAGGGGCGTTCTCTTAATTAGCATAATTTATGATGTTTTTCGTAGAGCATTAATATGAATATAATTTTATGGGTAAAGGACTGAAAATATTGTTGACAATTTTAAAAGTTCCTGACAAACAAGTAGTTCAAAACAGATTATCCTTATTGTTATGTTTATTTTTCTGAACTAAGAACAAATATTTTTATGGAATTTTGGATTCTAAACTAATAATAAGGTACAGAATAAAAAGAAAGTTGATAGATGTAAGAAAAACATACAATTGTTCAAGGAATTTAATTTATTTTTCGAATCAATTACAATAACAACATTTTCAAATATATTTCGCACTCGTGCAAGTATACCTACATACCTATTTTCACATAGAATCTAGTTTACGTATTATAATACCCTACATTGAACATCTTATTCATTTAAAAGCAAGTTTAAGTATTCATAATGTAATTGTTTTTTAAATGAGATAATCCCCGCCACTATTTATAAGAATGTACAAAGATGAATTACCAAATAAATTTATAAATAATGGCTAATATTCTATCGTAAATTATTAAAAATTGATAATTATTCAAGACCGCTGTGACCGGTGATGTGGGGACCATCAAAAAGGGAACAATTTTTGCCGCTTTTTAAATGAGCGCACGATGCAGTTGCGACTTTGTTGAAGTTTAAGTATTAATATTATGAATATCACATGACAGCCAAACTTATTCATATATTTTTATTTTAATCAAACTGATAAACTAGCAGTTCAAATAGGTAAAATATAGTTTGCAAGGAAATTCATTTGTAAATATAAAATACAAGGCCTACGAATAAGTACTATAGTAGGTAAGTAATATAGGTACTGCCCTACATTTCTTATGGATTTTTTAAACCTTGCTGCTATCAGTGCAGTGCTATCAAATAATAAATAATATACCTTAGCGAATACAAAAAATGTTAAAATGTAGTGTGTAATTATTTTTAATTAAAAAGTCTTTGCGTTGTATAATATAACAAGTATTAAATACTATGTATATAAATGTAAAAACACATTGGTAAAACATAGATAATGATATCCGCTTTTTGTATGCTACATTTCCTGACTAAAAGAAGTTCAAATTCAGAAAATAAAATCATTACCTATAACATAAACGGATAATGCCTAAATGAAAGGAGGAAATTGAAATTACATGAGTGACATGCAGACTCGCAGAATTCAAATTCAGTCCGCCCTTATGAAAGGTACTATTATCAAATTATCTTCTCCGTTGATCAATTTATTAAAATTGAACCCTCGATCTGTATATCTGTCTATTAAACCATCAGAGTTATACCAGGCATATTTGTAATACAAATTATTTGAAAAATTGCATGTTTCCCTTTTCCAAATTTCCCTATAAGCTAATCAGAAAAATAACGGTGTTCCAAGATAAATAGATGATAAGATAAAGCTCTACCTACGGAACAGTTATAAAAAAAGCAGATTTCATTCAGATGTAGTTAGGTGTTAAGAGTATGAAAATCCTATAAGTTGTTTTGAAAAAAATAATAAACAAAAGTTGTAAATGTAAAATGACTTCTTTACAAGTACTTACACGTATAGTAACCAAAAATAGGCGTTTTCTCCCCCACCAACAAATGTATTGAAAAGCACTGTGAAGTCCCCCTCTATAATGGGGCTTTGCCGCAAGTACTCCGCATTAACTCTCTTCTGCGACTAAAGGACTAACTTGGTGTAAAGTTAACATATTCGTCCATAAACAGTCCGCAGTTGATTAGAGTGCTTGATAACACCGATATGGCAACAAAACCAGATTATCAAAGAACGTATGGTAAGTAGATATAATTTTATATACTTACACTTAGATTAGTTTATAGCAAGTAATAAGTCGCGATATTTATTTATCAGGACTATATTTTTTTAAATTCATTCAATATTTCTAATCGGGAAAATTTTAATATACCTATATTCCGGCTTTTTTCATATCATGACCACGTTTTTGTATAGGTAATAGTGTTTATTAGTTTCTATTTCAACAATGACGGTGTGTTGGCAAATTTGTTTAGTTTATGACCAAAGAATGAAATAAAGTTTATTTCATAAATTAAATTGTTCGAGAATCGTAAATTTCTCATAGTTTTGCAAAGTTTAAATTCATTTTGTAATAACAATTTGAAAGCGAAACGCAAAGCTTTCAGACTGAGCCACTGAGCTTTTCCATCATCACACAGGATCAACAGTCCGCAGTTCGCACATTCAAAAAACTTGAAATTCGCAAGCTTTTAATTCCGTTAAAATATATGTAGGTATTACTAGCTGAAGATTGTTTAAAACTAGGGTAATTTTTAAGCAAACTTTATTAACAGAGTTAACAAAAGAGCTTTTAAATCTGGACTTAGTATATTTCAAATAAATTAGATTAACACTGTCAGATAACATCATTAATTAATTGTAAGTCTAAAATTAAACTAAAAAACATTATTTTGTCTGAAGAAAGTAATAATTATAAAGTGATTAAACAGTTTCCAGGCATATTTGTTCCATATAGAAAAAAAATTACATTTACTTTTATGAAAACGCTCCAGCTGAGTGATAAGAGCAAAGTCTGAGTAAAGGTTATAAGTTCAATCTTCAACGACAATAATTAAATCTGTATCAAGTAGAGAAATTCGTTCATTTAAATAATGAGTTGTTTAATATTCCAATATTTGTATCGAATAAATAATAACTATTTGATTTTCATGAAAATATTTGCTCAAATGATATCATTGAAGAGAAGGTCCAGTTTTGAAAGCGGTTGATGGTCTCTGTTTCTCTTGTTCTCACTGCCATTTTAAGTATTTAACTTCTTAACGCTCGCTTTGTTTTTAAAAATGAATTAAGTATGTATTGTAATACCTAATCGCAAATCGTTTATAACGTTATCAAAGAGAGTTAACGTAGGTAATGATGTTATATTCTTTTTATGCAACTCTACATTTGGTAAACTGATCAAAATTTTATCAAATCCAAGCATTATTTTAATAACATTCGACCTTTGTAGAATTTTGCAATCATAATAAAGTTTTCCCAGCATCTAATGCATATGTATACTTACATACATATACGAGTATTTACAGATGAATCGGAAAGTTTTGATAAGAAACAATTAAACTTAGCGTCATAAAAGTTAAACTGATATTTAAAAAAAAGATTTTAATCTTCAACAGTGATTAGGAACGATTTTATAAAAAAAATCTACGGAATTGTCCAAATAAACATTTTCTCTATTCCATGATAAACCGAGTCTTAAATGAAAGCTCATATGTAGGTACTTAAATATCGTCTTACACCTCCAAAGCTCGACCCAGTTAAACCGCGCAAAGGCATTACTAAGTAAATCGAAATTTCGCGTTACTATTTTATTTTTAATGACTGCACCGATAATGCTACATCAGAATAATAACTCATTAGTGAGTTAATTATTAAAATAAATTATGCATACCTAGGCGACTTCTTATCGTGTTTAGGTCGTTCGAATACCGACGTTTGGATACGTCATTCTGAATTTTTATTGTAATATTTGTATTCACGTTACTGTTTTTCATGCGTACGTAAAAATAAAATGTGTATTGGGAAATATTTTCGAAAATAAGTACCGCAACCTGGCAATTATCTTCATTATATATGTATATATGTACATATAGCACTGGAATAGGGAAGCTACCTCACATGTAAAAATATGTAAAAGCTAGCAACATTGTATTTCCTTATGCTGGCTTTCTTATCAAAGACAAAATGGTAGTTGGAAATTAGGCGAGGTGGAAAACAGTTTCGACTTAAAATTGTTTAATAATAACTGCTATACATAAATATTCTGTAAAAATACCATTATATCGAGTTCAAAGTTAATTTCTTTATCAATACTTGATTCCGTGAACTTATTTACGCTCAGAATTGTGGCCTTTTATGAACAATGTGTTGTGGTTTTTAGCCTAGTATTTATGGTTATTTACAACAGTTTGCATTTTCATGTTGTTTCCGTTTACACAGTCAACACTACGAGTTTTCATTTTATTGGATCGCCTTAGTTTCACACCACTTACATTCAACTTTTTATTATAAGATCACATTCTTAATACCTTAAATACCCTAAATAATAAAACAATTAACATGTGATGTCCCTTGAATCAACAAAACGCTTAAACTCCTTTAACAGTCCATTGTTTTAATTTCTTATAGCTATGAATATGCATTTTACGTTTGTAGCCTTGAAATTTGTTCTGGGAAACGATCAATGTAAGGAATGCTATGAATTGATAAATTAAAGCAATATTTTTCATTAAATCATAACACGCGAGAAGTATGTGGTTGATGCAAAACACAAATTTTTAGAAAACACTTCACTTAATCTTTCTTCCCCCCATTTATGGGCACCTTCTTCATGGCTTTCTTACTTAACTGCACATTTTCGCGAATCAAGGTATCACACACTACTCACCAAACACTTTTATATAGTTTCACCAAAATTCAAACCTCCAAGGTGGAGGGTTGCTGTGCAATGGACCAAGTTACTGTTCGTGGTGAACACCTAGAAATTTAACTGTGTACTGGCTAGAAGATACCCTGTAAAGATTGCATTATCGCAGCCCCTTCCCCAGGCAATAGCGAATTCATAGGACGATTATCAAACTTTGTGATAAAAATGTATACACTTACTTCGTCATAACAATAATCCAAAGCCGTGGTGGCGATAATACAGTGATATGTTATCACCTTTGTTATTTTTGGTGCATTTTATATACACATTGTACTATAAAGTGTATGTATCGTTTAGCAGGAGTTATCAGGCTGTAGAGTTTAGAATTTCTTGCCATGATAACAATACCATTTATAATAATATGAAATTGTTATAAGGAAGCGCTCTACAGTCACTGTTGAGTGTAGAAAGGAGACCCGGTCGCGAGAGGTGTTCAATTGTAATCTCATTACCCCGCGAGTAGTAAATGCCAGTTATGCCTACCTGTAAGCGTAACATAAGGCCAATTTAAGTGCTATATGGGTGGTTTGTTTAGTGTTTTACTACATTCAAAAAATTGCATGTGGTTGTAACGGTGCTTTTTGCACACGTGCTTTAACACGTGTTGAAATGAACGCTTATTAATGAAAAGGTGTCGACTTGTAAGCGATTGCTTTCGATAACAAGTCTCGCTCTCTTGCTTCTATAGATTTTGATTGTGGAGAGTTACAAAAGGTAAGAAATTCTTCTTTGCAATGTTCCAATTAGGTATCCTACGAAAAATGTCACCTCTTTGTTCTATATGGGTGTTTGCTCTTTTGGGACTGTTTGTACTCTCATTATTGACTAAAATTTAAAGTCAACAGAGGACACAAAGTTTGCCAAATATAATCGTCCTGTTTATTTAAAATAGGGCGCGTGGAATCATAATACCTATCCGCTTATTGAAATTTCAAGTTTACACTCTTCGTCTCTTTAATATTGTGTGTTTAGGATCGGGATTTGCGGCCAGTTGGAAAATGTTTTTGTTTATTTTATATTATGAATAGTTCGGATCT
Source organism: Silvanus unidentatus (assembly GCA_963930825.1). Lineage (NCBI taxonomy): Eukaryota > Metazoa > Arthropoda > Insecta > Coleoptera > Silvanidae > Silvanus > Silvanus unidentatus. The sequence continues at coordinate 6,542,853 of OZ005758.1, forward strand.
AGATGTTTTCTAATATTGTCCTTTGTTGTGCGTCATTCAACAAGTGTTTATAAAACGCGTTTTTATTGAACTAGTCCGCTACATTTCTTCACTACATTTTACATCATTTATTTCACCATAGAACATGTCAACTTTTGACCCCTGTTATAGTTTATCTCTTCAAGTCTCTTTTATTTCTTATCAAATACGACTCGAATCGGAACGGTTATCTTTCAAGTAAATCATAACTATCCGACCGATATTAAAATTTTATAAAAAATTCATCAATACTGTCCCTTTTAAGTATTTTTTTTAGCCGTCCTCTATATCTAAAGATTAAAAGTGTTTACTACCTAACTAATAGCTCGTGTGACAGTTTTATAAGACGACTCGATGACAAGATGAGAGTCATAGGCGGCTCTCGAAAGGTTAAACTACATCCAAATGGGTTTCTTATAGCTTTTTGACAAGTATATGATACGGGTGCTAAGAGAAATTGTAGAGAGGCTCGTTGGAAAATATTAAACGTACACCTACATACAATTCATCATAACTTGCAGTTTCTATAAATACGGAAGGCAATTTTCTAGTTCCAACCTTCGTAACCCATTAAATCAACTTCAATAACTGTGTTGTGCCTAGATTTTATTGACGTGCTGTATCCGTAGCCAATTTTACGACTTTACGTTATTCCATGTTTTGCATTTATACACCGGTCAGGCGCTTTTTTAATTTACTGTACTTTTCTGCTTCTAATTTCTCGAGTTCGAAATTACGATACAAAAATACGTTTGGACTTTCTGTTTGGCTGGATGAGAGAGATTAAGAAAGAAATGTGTGTGCCTTGTGTGATAAGTTTTCGCGTTCCAAAATTATGTAAATAAATGAAGAAGATAAGGCATTTTCTGGCCATGTTTAACACGATTGTGATCACAGATAAAATTTTCTGTTGGGTTATCCTGTGTTGCTGTTTGAATGTAGGCAGCGGAACTTCCGTCTGATAACAGCGTGAACAATACGTTTACGTTAAACATCACATTTTCTGTTAGGGGTTTATTTTACATATTTCATTTTCAATATCTATAACAGTTTAGCATATGATTAATGTCGTGTATTTCCCCTCTCGTGATGTTTCCCATTGCGGTCTAGAGCAAACACTTGTTTTAATCAAATTAGAACTAGAATAAAAAATTATTTAGGTACCTTATAGTAATTTATTTTAATTATACGTTCCCAGTGCTAGAGAGTGACTTAAAAAAAGTCGAATGATAAACTCTCGACGTGTATTTTTTGTGTGCGCTTTTTCCTGACCTCTGGGGTTACATCGCTACTGATCATGGTTTGTAACGAATTATTTTGACTGATTTATATTATTCAGGGTTCCACAACTGTATCAAAGGAAATTTAACGCTTAATTTACATTAACAAGTTTCTGATTAGGTAATTAAGTTTGTATTGTTATTGTAGATACCTTAGTATCAGGAAAAGATACACAACATTTACATAGGTACGATAACACTATATCAACTCTTTTCAAAATAAAAACAGTGCTCTTTATATCCTTTAATCTTTATTACTGACCTACAGTAAAAATTTCTTGTTACTCTATTCAAGATAAATTTTCTTTAACATATCAAAAAAAAGCAGCTTTTTTCTGATTTTTCGAAACAAATGCTTAATTTCTTAAATAAAAATCTTTCATTAAATTTGACTTTTATTTGAATTTAGCCTCTTATCAAATTGATTGACTGAATCAAGGACGTAAATCTGTTTTTGAACTTTTGACCCTTTTCTAAAAATGATGTAAATTGAAAATTATTTGTGAATGCAGGCAACTCTCAACTTATTATAGAATCAGTGGTTGCAGTTACAGGGATCGACAACTATGAGGAACCTCCACATCAACAATATAGTCCCGCCTCGCCGCACGAAGGGGCAGAACCTTCGCCCCACTCTAGAGAGGAGACTTCACCAATTGGTCTCACATACACCACGGCAGAGACTGACCAGGACAGTTACCCAACTCTTATTAGATCTGATGGGGGGTATATGCATACTTTCAGGTTGGACGAGGTACTGACTTTTCCTCTTCGCTCTGCCACATTTTCTGACTATGCTCTTTTAGATCACCAACGGCAATGAATACCTTCAAATTGGAACGACCGGGACACTGCCCAGCGGATCACCACACGAAAGTGGCTCTGGCAGTCCTGAGTCGCCTAGACGATTGTCTTTTTCTCATATGACACAGTCAGTTCACAATCCAGAGGATCATCATGAGCCCATCGAGGGCACTCAGCTCACCCAGCTGAGCAATCACATTAGTTACACTGGAGGATTGGATCCGCAAATTGGAAGGTACGGGATGTTTTCATTAAAATTCTTGTTGTTGAATATTTATTCTGTGAAATGTCACATCCGGTTGATTATATGTATTTGGAATTAAATTGAAATGATAAATTCAGAACATTTAAATCGCAAAATATTTGCATTACCATAAATAGATAACAGTTTATGCCCTATTTTGGCAAGGAATACATGAACTAGCAATAAAACATGTATGATTGTTCAAAATATAAAGTAAACATAAAAAGAACTTGAGCAAGTGTGATAACAGAAAAATTTACTAGAAATATGATTACTCGCTGTTTACCTATTCATTATTTAGAATTAATTATGAATATACTTCTGATTGTATGATTGAATTGATCAAAGGATCAAATATTGGACTAAAAAAAGGAAAACTGCACGTGTTTTGACCCTGACGTGATATTAAATTTAAACACTAGACATAAGTGTCAAAGCCTTTGTCTAAATCCATTATTAATATATAAACATTACTAAATCGGTATCAGCAAAATATACAATAATTCTATTAGTCATCAGATAACTAGACAATCAAAAATTGCATAGATACTCGTGTTGCAATAAATTTAGGCATGATTAATATGAGAGTGGTTCATGAATATGAGTATGGAACAAAATGTGCCATCGTGCAGTCCATAAAAAACGTGGAAAAGTAATATCTACAACACTGCCACTGCGGTCAATTATTCCGAAACTGAAATTAAAAACGTTCTCTCGTGAAAAAATGCTGAAAGAATCTTCGTGTGGGCGGTCGGCGCCGTCATCACACGGCTCAGTATTATATAATTCAAATCCCATGTATACTCACATACACAAACATGAACTCATATTTTCATAAATACACGTTCACGGTCTGCTGTTATAGCTGTGAATGTTGCAATTGTTCAAATGCTTAACCAGCGTTTTGGCCACAACATCGTAATATCAAATTACATTCTTCTGAAACAATCAGATTGTATTTATGTTATGATATTATTTATTGTTTCCTTCGTATATAAATTACTCTGTTAAGCGATTGAGAATAAGGACAATTATAGTCGCAAGTGGTCAGTATAGTGTTTATTTTGCAAATAATTTATTGTGAGTCACAAATTTTTGTTAAATATTTAATGCGTACTCGACAATATCGCCTTCGATGATGAGATCATATCGTTTTGTTATTAGTAATTTCAGTAAAAGGAGATCCTTGTGGATATATAAAAGACCGACAGGACAATGGCATTGTTCAATTTTTCTTACAGTCCTTTCAAAAGAGTTGTCTCTGCCACGTAATGTTTGCACAAATGTGTATGCGTTTAATAATAAATAAAATATTCACCGAAATGTAGCCGTTATCAACAATAACATAACGAGCACGTTACCCCACTTGGATGATGATAAGGAAACCCGCATAAATTATTTTAATATGCAGGCGGAAAATTGTGGAGAAACGATGGAATTGTTTATAAAAGCGTAAAATTCAACATTTTCCTGCTACTGTTAAAATTTATGAACGTTCACAAGAGCCGCAACTAAACTAATTGCAAGAAGATTATATAATTCCAAGTCAGTTGTTTGGTTTCACAGAAATTGTTTATTAAACAGATCGGATTTCTCTATAAGCATTTTTTCTATAGTCAAGTGTGCGACCCATTAGCACAGTTATTAAAAAAGTTTTAAACGGTTATTCTGATTCTGAACCTTGCATATGTATACAAAGCGTTCTTAAACCGAAATGGTTTTATTGCTAAAAAGCAATGTGCAATTATTTGCGAAGGACGCTTATTAAAATAAATTCAATTAACGCCATGTTATAAACTGACTCGTTTAATTACACTTGTTTCCATCAGCCTTTTTCAATAATTTAAACTGGAAATCATTTAAATCGCTGATTCCGATGTAGTTTTAGACCAATTTCATTATAATTGTTCAAAATTTTATTTGTTGATCGTGCAAAAAGCGAGTAATAGCACTTTTCAACAAGTTGTTGTATAAGTTTTTCCTAAATTGATTTTTAAAGTTTAAATTTTGACCGAACTGACGTCTATAACCATATATCACACCTTAATTGCTTCAAAATATGTACATCCACTAATAGCAAGACAACTGGTTCATTCACCTTACCGAGTTTAATAAACTAAATAGTCAACAAAATTTTACTTTCATTGTCAAGATCACCATAATAATCATACTTTTCTATAGATTAAAGATATGTGGTTCATTTGCTTCCAGTAAAAAGACTAAAATTATAATTAAAAAACTACTAGTTATAAATCTGTGGCATTTGAATCAAATCTGTAGAGGTTTTCATGATATAAATCAAGTGAAAATAATCTAATTTTCCATCTCTGAAAGTTTAAATCAATCCCAACGTATAAACAATAAAAATTGCCTTGCTAATACGAGTATACGTGTTTTTAATTCAAACAAGATTCATGTATAATTTATTCTACGTCAATTTACCATTGGGTTTATTTTTTATTTATTGCGGAAGTTTTAGAATTCGCTCGATTGCTTTCCGCACGTGTACTTCCCCAAGACAACAAAACATACTTATACGCACCCAATTACCGGTAACATCAAGTTTTACTTAACCGGTGTTATGGACTTACGTCTTGGCACACGACAAAATCGATCACCGTTTGACCATTTGCTTCCGGTCAACAAGAAAGCCCTTCTGGAATGCGCCTTCCGAGTTATTTACGATGCCAGAGGACCTTCCTGAGTCCTTTAATGCAATTTCACTACATGTTTCTGCTCTTCTCGCTATCTAAGCGTCGCCTGTCCTTTGTTTGCTCGAAAACCTCCTCTGTGGTCATCGTGTTTATTCTGATGGGTTCGAGGTTTGTGGTAATTAGTAAAAAGTGAGCTTCCAGTTGGTTGACGTCACCGAGCCCAAGAGGCCACGTGACCAAGCTAGCAGCTAATGTTTTTACGCTCGCAACTTGCAACAAGTTAAGAGATGGGTTCAGGCTATTATACGAGTGAACAATTAGTATGCGCTCCCGCTTCTCGGTGATTGTTTAGTTGTGACACCAGCTTGAAACGAGAAGGTTGAAGTGCGAACTTAAAAAAGTCACTTAATCGCCTAGAGTCCGTTGCGCGTTTCATTCAAAAATCTTTAATGCACTTGGTGCATTTGCGATTTTAAACTGTTTTGGATCAAGACTTGGTCAGAGATGGATATAAATTTTTTACCGCACAAGTTAGTTTTTAGTCTTATGTTGTTTTTTAAAGATATATTTTTTTTATTTTTGTGTCGGAACTTGTATGTTATGCGGTGAATGTTGATTGTCTACTTTAGTTTTGTTGTTGCGAGTGTTTTCAGTGGTCAACAAAGACGTGATAACAGCAGATTACTGATTAGGATTTGTTAATTTGATTCGTAAAAAATGAGTCCAATTTTGAAATATCTGTTGTTGCAGTCAAAAGAGTGCGTTTTTTCAACATTCACACAATTACAAATAAAGAAATCATTAAAATTGTTTGACAACATTATATTAATTTCGTGTTGATTGCTTTAAAATGATTATTCGATAGACTAATTGTTGTTATTTTTCAGTACGTTGTATCCGAGAGGGTCTTCTTTCAGCAGTGCTGGAATGCCCTGTTATAATACCACGGGATCTCCCGAGCTCTCCACGCAAAGTACTCAATTATGGACAAATTCGGGTAAGTTATTTGAGCATTTGTTAAAACATTTTAATTGTCCAATAATTTTCCATTCAAGACACAACTTAGTTGTTATTGTAACTGACCTTTTACAAAAAAAAAATGTTTATTCCAAATCAAAGTCACAATTTGTGGCAATGATAACAATATTATTTTGCATAAAATCAGAAAAAAATATCCAACATTTCATGTCCTTTTTGACCCAAAAATGGTTGATAATTTTTTATTTTTATACACTCATCGCATCTAAAAAGTTGCGACACGTTTTTTTTAATAAGTGCATGTTGATTTCAACAGGAATAAACGCCAATGCAAGTATCGCTCTCTCCGTCTCAGATGACTTCCCGAAGGTGACATCTTCCACAACTGGTAGCACCTTGCCGGCCTTTAGCCGCTTGCCAACATATCAATCTCAGCTCAACAATCACACACATCGCAATACATCCAGTTACATACCACCCACGTCCATCTACAATAACTGGGAATATGGAGACCAGTCGACGAGCATAAACTACGCCCTTGGTCCAGGCAGCAACCCCCGTAACCGCCAACTTTCTGCAGCCGCATCACTTTCAGCAAGTAAGTAAACGACCATCTCTCTTTTTATGTTCGTTCGGGTTGTTTGGATCGTAAATGACTGTTTTGAGTCAAGCCATTTATTGACGTGTTTTCGTTAGTAGAAAAAAAATTTGGTGACATTTTAAGCCGAGCCCATAAATCAATGAATTTTACGGCACTTAATCTTGCGTATTTTCAAAATTGTGTTGACGTATGTGTTACGAATATTTGGGTCGTTGCACATGGGGTGTCTACCTGCCCCAAAAATTATTAAGTGGTCAATAGTCTCAATATGTGTGTGGCACACAGAAGGGGCTTTTGCTAAGTGATAGAAAGCAGATAAGGGGCGTAAACATCATTTGGGAATTGTCTGATGTATCTTTTACATGTGTGTGGCTGCATGTATGAAAGACGAGTAAAATTTTTTTCTCTAAAAAATCGTGTATGTTTCTCTACCTACAAATTGTTTAACATTCCATCTAAGTTCAGGTTTTCCTAAGTGGTAACATATGTATGTTGTTTGCAAGGTTAATGTGTGCGTATATAAAGGTTTATATATCTATTTTCGGTTTGCAAATTTAGGGAAAGTTTGAGTTCAGGCGAGAAAAGTAGCGCTACATGAGATAGACGATTAAGGGAGTACACTGAAATTGGATTCGTGAATTGTTCCTAATTGATAAAAAAGTAATTAGTTTTTTAGTGAAACATGACTTTCCAAGTATTGCAAACAGCTAGACAGAAAGAAATGCATTGCTTTATTTTTTATCGAAAACGAAACATTCCAGAGTAATCTTTAAACATAAAATGCAACTTTTCAAACATTAGTCAACGGTTTCACTAGATTGACTTCCAAATTGATAACAAATTTCTATATAAACTTCTGTTTTTCCACCATTTAGTGTCTGTGAAATTTATTAGGCATTATTTCACTCGTAAGACTCTTCAAATAACAATAATAGCAGCACTTTCATTATTATGATTCACTATTGTGTATATTTAACAATTTCCTTATCCATAACTTTTTGATTAGGTAATCTAATTTATATGTTTTAATAATACGCAAAAAATATATTCTTGACCTAGACAAACCAGACGTATTAATGAAACTAATCATTTAAAAGCCATTTATTGACAATTCAGTTTAAAATTTATATTTAATATTTTTTTGATAGCTTCGAAAAATGTCACGTGCTCATTGATTTACTCCAACAATAAACTGGTATATTTTTTGTCCAGCTGGGGATTATAGTGTTCCCCATAAATTTGCTATTTTTTTTCAAAATGTATGTTTTTTTATGTAGCTTTTTTGTAATTCGATATGTGGGGGCTTAATGTGGCGCCATACAAAAGGATGCTCTTCTCCATAAATCTGCCACCTTCTGAAGTGACTTTCTTAAAACATACACACACTTGTATTCATCCGAAATGCGGACATTTTCAGTTTTATATTGGATTTTAATATGCACATCAAGTAATAATTTCATTTTAATGGAGATGTATTCCTTGAATCAGTTTCTTGCTCTCAAATTTCGATCCCGTGTCCGTGTGGACGTAACAAAAGAATTAAGAAATATTTATTCTCACCTTTGGAACTGAACTGTTTAATTAGTCATTTAATGAATGGTATTATTTTACTTAAGTTTATATTGAAGGAAAGAAAAAAGTTCTTGTAGACGAAACATGCCTTGGCATATTATATTATTTGACCACCCTTGTCGAGTGTGAAATTAAAACAGGAAACAGTCCTCACAATTCTGTTTAATGAAAACTCATTGTTACCTACTCAACGTATGATTCATTAGTTTCTCATTAATCAATGCAAATTATTTGAATTTTTTTATGTTTACCTATTGGACTTCCTCTTTAAATCCAATAATACATTATTATTAAATCGCAGTTTTTTTTAAAGCAACAAAAACAGTAAGAGGTTTTGTTTTTTTATTAAAGCACTTCTAAAAAGCAATTAGGTCTAAAAGCCTGTGTTGGCACGCGTCTGGTCTGATAATTTCTTCGTAACAGGATTAAACAAAGCGGGTGGTGCACTCTCTTAACATATCCGGTATGTCTATGTACTTCAAGCCCAGGCATACCTGTTTCCGCCACAAGACAATAACCGGCCTATGTACTCTGAAAGAGTCAATAGGAGACGTCAAATACCATGAAATATTGGTACTTTGTTGGGGAAACTGACTCATCTCTGAAATATTTTCCAATTATTTTTAGACGCACTTTGAAAGCCTGTCACAGTTCATATTCGATCCAAACAACTAAAAGATTTTTATGACTACATAATGTGAATCGATCAAGATATTGTGTGTACAGGAAGAGACTTACCTGTTTATTTAACATTAATCTTGTGAATATTTCATAAAACAGTGGACCCCCGGACCGCAGAATACTTCACCGAAGGTAGGGAATGTGTAAATTGTGGTGCCATAGACACCCCGCTATGGAGAAGAGATGGTACTGGTCATTATTTGTGCAATGCTTGCGGACTGTACCACAAGATGAACGGCATGAACCGACCACTTGTCAAGCAGCCTCGTAGATTGGTACACTTTGCATTTTTTTTCATTACTATTTTCCAAATCATTTTATTAACCATTGACCATTTTTTTTATTGGTTGAGAACTGAACGGCCACTGGTTAACATTCATCATGTATAGCATGTGAGTGAACAACTAAATTAAATAGTAATTACATGTACTTGTACTTAATTATTATTTTATAATAAATGAAATAACTTTTGATATTTATAATACTCCTAAATATATATGTAATGTGACCTGTGACGTTCGGTACAAAAACCATAAAAGTTTGAGTAAAATAAGTACAATTAAATGAATAAAAAACACCCCCGATGTGCGAGGCTACGCTGCTACAATGAAGTTCTGCCGGTTTTTCATGTCTTAGTAGAAATTTGTCACTTCTTGTAGTCTAACCCCCTTATTTGCGTTACAGTGGCGGCAGAGCCGGGCCACGGGGGTGTTCCCGATTACAACAAGAACTACTACAGTTATGGGTATAATGGGGCCACTCGAACCCCCATGCACACCACAGAAGAGAAGTCCAGTCGGCGTTTGGTAGGTTCATCCCTTTATTCAAAAAACACTTTTTCACATTTCTTTTTTTTTCTGTATTTTGTTTTAAAAACTTTATATTTGTTTGCCTGCAATTATTATTTTCTTGTGCTTAACTGTTTATTACTTCTCTCGTAAATGATGTAACACTGTAGTGTGCGGTGGCCCCAAAATACCCCTATATATTAGGGATAGGTTCGTTTATCGACTATGCACCGAGCTTTGCATGCTTCATGCACTTTCCTCTATCGCCTCTTAACCCGCATTTAATTTTAATATTGTTTTGTTTTATTTAGAGTGCATCGCGACGTGTTGGATTGACTTGCACAAATTGCAACACAACCACCACCTCGTTATGGAGACGAAATTCGGTGGGCGAGCCAGTTTGCAATGCTTGCGGTCTTTACTACAAGCTACATTCTGTTAATCGGCCGCTTTCGATGAAGAAAGACAGCATACAGGTAGTTTTAACAATGGAATTTTATGTTTTTCAGTGTATTTATGAATTGTATTTTACAGACTAGAAAAAGAAAGCCGAAGGGAAGTAAAAATGGAAATAGCACCAGCAGTAACAATACCAGAAACTTGGCAAACATTTCATCTGCAATTAAACTAGAGGAGAATGTAGTGAAATTGGAGCACACATTAGGTTGGTTATTGTATATGATAATGAGAGTTTAGTAATGAGAGAAACTGTTTTTTCAGCAGACAATTACAATAACATCAGATCGGTGACTTCATTAAATCAGACACACCAGACAAGCGCTCCGAATTTTGTCTACACTTACGGCAATCAAGCTCGTCTATCACCCTATTCCTCTACTAATTATTTCGATATTCTACAACAGACTAGTCCTAGTCCACAGTCGACTACGTCGGAGAGTCCAAGTCCACATATTGTTAATAACAATAACAATAACGCTACTAAAGTTATTATTAATGGCGATAGCGAGAGACCGACCGTCGTATCTTTGTCATCTTAATAATGCAATAAAAATACTTTGAGTTTTCACATTGTACATTAATTAATTTAGTTAATATTCACTTAATTATAATTCCATTAAGAGATAGTACAAACTTGTATCGATATTTTATGCAGACACATTTTTGTTTATTCTAAACTCGACATTATACTTATTTGCCAAAGATATTTGGAAAATATTGTAGGGACTTTTTATATTTCTCGTTTTTTAGTAATATTAATTTGATTTTAGGTACATAATAAGATTAATTGACTGAGTCATGAGAATTATTTTTTAATATAACTATGAGATTTGTGAGTGTAAATTCTAATCAAATATACATATATAAAAGTGTTCTATTAATTAGTCTATTTTCAGTTGTAAGTAAAAGTAATCCTGTCGCTGTTTTCAGGATGTATTTTATACAATGACGAAAATATTTTCTCTTATTAGTTAGAGTAGTTATAATGAAGTCTTTTTGCTGATATTTTTTTTGTAAATTTTACAGCCAAATGATGCGCAATGTATATAAATAATTGTTATTATGTACAGTAATATTTTATAATACTTTTAGAAAATTTTCACTATATGAAAAAGATAATAATAAAATTGATTAATTCTTAAGATGCATGTTTTTTATTTTTGATATATTTGAATTTTCCCTCGTATTTTTATCTATCTATTACGATCATTATCTATTATTATATCAAATAAATTCGCTTGCCTACGTATTAAAAAATTTTGGGTGCGGCCAAAATTTTTATCCATATGTCTCTCTAGAAGAATTTCTTTGCTGCAATACTTACCATTACATCCAATTCAAATGTTATAAAGTTTTCACTTTAATACAACTAACTGTGTGCGTGCACTTTTCCTTGGTAAGAACCATTAATTATAATTAATTTTTATATGTTCTCACACTGTTGAATCGAAAAAGTCAATTCTATTTGCGGTATGCTCAAATTTTTCAGAAGAATTTTGAAAAATTTACTAATAAGCGATAAATGCTGATACCTCATTAGGGAGAGTGAATAAAATAATAAGTAGGTATCTCATATTTTCGAACGATAAAATTTTGATTGTAATAGCATTATCGTAATAGAGATTTTTCAAAAACCGCTTTATTGCGATAATCAAATGTTCAAAATGTCATTGATTTCACTGTGTTAATTATTAATGGCTTTGACTTTTTACTATTACCTATTAAACACTCTTCCGGCTTAAATAATAGAAACACTATTTATTTACATATACAAGATATTTTTTCAATCGCGATTTAGGTCCCGTGTGCTTTTAAGCATCTTATTCGATATATTTTCAAGTGTTAACTAGGTAAATTTTACCTTCTAATTATCTTCTAAATAATTAAACAATTAGTACCTACTAGATATAAAGATTACAACAGTGTTGATACTAGTTATACATATCTACAGTAACAACATATTGTATAATATATTCAGTGTTAATAAAAAAATTGATAAAACAAAAGCATGTGGGATAAGAAATTCCATGTAATTTTTAAAAATGTCTTGAAAAGTAGTTCAATTCTCTATAGATTTTTGCGATATTCATTTTATAGCGGCATCCATTTTGTCATGGTTTATAGATGTGCGCAATCACATATTAAATGTAGGTAATATAATAAATATGATACTTTATTTGCTCTAATATTTAGTGTAATACAAGGTGTGATAGACGTTAGAAACCCATTGTGAAGAATCAGATACATATTCAGTTTCTTAAGGTGAGTTATTTTTTCCAAAATTTTTGAAAAAAAATTTGCGCTACGATTTATATAGAAAGCAGTTGTGATTTAAAATCTAATAATATAATCAAGTCCTTATAGTATAATGTGTTAGAGATTATGCCATATATAAACACAAATATGATACCTTATATTCAAATAGTAGTACCTTTCCCTAGTGTTTTTTGATTAGAATTTTTCAAAAATAAACGCGCGATAGCGAAGTTAGCTTAGCTGCTCGTTTGAAAAAAACATTATTAGTACTTTATACATATGTATAGGACGCGTAAAAATGCCACACCTTTGACGTAAACTTTTAGTTTTGCACAGGCACTAAGACTAAGTGTAATAAGAAAAGAAAATTTACTTTAAAAAGGTCTATAAGCATTTCTATTAAATTTTGTATATTTTATCAACTAAATAATAAAACTACATATAATAAAAATGGCAAGAATTTTCTATTCATTATTAGTTAGGTATATACGAACGAGTACATATGTAAATCCCTCATACATATTGTTAAACACCATAGTAAAACGAGTAAACAACGTTTTCCTACATGAAATTTACTTCAGTAAATTTTTTAATATTACAGTTGAATTTTGAACAAGAACAAATTCAATATTTAGGTAGAGAGATGCTTACCTAATTTTGCCATTTTTAAAACAAAAAAAAACATCTATTTATTTAATTACAAATTTTGTACGCTATATTTAGTTACTACATTAAAGGGTGTAACGGTTCTGAAGAAACATTTTACGTATACGTTTGTAAGTCAATTGTTCCTAAACCCAAGTGAAGGAAACGGATATGTTATACAAATATATCGGAAAATAAAATAATGTTTAAGTATTATTTTTTCCGAAATGTGTTTCCCACCTTTCCTACTGTTAGTACATAACATAAGACAACACAAGTGAATATTACCCACATATGTAACAATTAACAGCTCACGTTCACTACTTCAATGGTCCATTGAAAGTGTCGCGTGTACTTAACAAATAATACACAAATACAAGGTATCTCATCGGCAACAGTTTTTAAAATCTCAGTTATACGTGAATCCTCTTGAAGTGTGAATGTATCTCATATCGCATTCTAATTTCCGAACGATCAAGTTCCAAGTAAGAGTTCCAAAAATGATGTTGCAGTATTTTATGGAGAATATGACGGAAAACCAGGAAACCATTCGGGAAGAGAATTCCTCTCCACCCAGTGCCACATTAGAGTCATCTCCTCCAGTAAATACCGTCATTCGACGTATAACAACCGCAGGTACGATCGAAGAAAATGATGAAGCTGCAGTGGAAGACGTTGTTCAAGAAGAAGTTGTTCAGACCTCTGGTTCTCCCGAGGAGGAAAACGCCCAGGATGATGGACAAGAGAGTCAGGAAGCCGTCGAATATCTGGAACGTAGTGAAGAACCAGTTTATACAAGCACCCCTCAACAATTTGCAAATGAAACTGCAATTACCACCGAAGGGTACCCCACCCAACTTCAGTACCAACCATATGAAATTATTCCTGGCAATGGAACTGTCCATCCCGTAACTGTGGAGACAGTGGATCCCACGCCTCAATTCGCCAATTTGCAGCCAGCAAATTACAATGGAGAATATGCAGATGGAAGTCAGTACCTTCAACAGCACCAGTATAGCCAAATGCCGTCCTTTAACGATAACTTGCCATTATTGAACCGTTCTGATCCAACACTTGCTTCGACGCGGTATCAGGTACGCGTTTTTTGACTCTATAGAAAAATGACAAGAAACGATTTTTTGACTATTTCAGGAAATGACTATGCAGAATTCTAGTCCAGCTGCTGCAAATCACATCGGAACTATCAATATGCAGTACCAGTACTCGGCAGAAGGAAATTGGACAAACCCAGAACCAAACCTCTACTACGCTCCAGCGGAAAATACAATTAGCATTCCACAAGCAGATAGTACCCAATCTGCTACTTTTCACTCTGGATGGACAAATGGAGTCTCTGAAACATCTCCACAGCAACGCACCACAGGCCACGAGGTACATATTAAAGAATGCGTCAATTGTGCCGCCAGTGTAACTCCACTTTGGAGAAGAGACGGTACAGGCCATTATCTTTGTAATGCTTGTGGTCTGTATAATAAAATTAATGGCGTTAATAGACCGCCAATTAGGCCGACCAAAAAACCGCAGGCGGTAAGTTGGACAACTCAAAAAATTTAGGTTCTTAATATTTTTGAATTTCTGTGCGTATGTCTTTTTTGATTCAGTTACTTAGAAATGCTCTAACTTTCATTTTAGACCACTAATAAATGTTTGCGTTCTCCACCGTGTTTGGATAGACATAAATCGTGTTATTTACTTAATGAGTGTAGATATGTCTCTATAAGTTCGTTTTGTAGACGTCACAAGCTTTTCAAGTACATATTTGAATACGTTCGTCGATGATTTCAAAATACCTATACCGTACTTGCATTAAATTTGCCCAAATTTGGATTTCTGTATTAACACGGTAATCGATTAACGTTGGCTATTTATAAATCATTTCATATTTTATTGATAGAGTGTTACTTAAGTAAATCAAACCTTTTAAAAAACGAATGATGTCATATTATAGGTACTTTTACATATTATATACCTAAAATAGGTCGTTTTCAGCAGTGTATGTATTTACTTTAGATAACCAGAAATAAATAGTCCGCTTGCAGGGACGACGTTTATGAAAAAATTAATTTCTATTTTTATATACAGTCACAACATAAATTTTTTAACTGTTCGAAAAAACCTCTATTTACAAATATATGAAGTTGTGTCAATATTTGCTCAATTGTTCTAATAAAAGTCGGATATTAATGTAAGCCGGGTCGGTTTTTACTAAAATTGCGTTTATTTAGAAACACAGCAGTAGCAATACATTGTTTCAGGTGGGCAATCGAAGAAGTGGAGTATCTTGCGCTAATTGCAAATCAACAACCACCACCCTCTGGAGACGTAACAACAATGGGGAGCCAGTTTGCAATGCCTGTGGGTTGTACTTCAAGTTGCACAATGTAAGTTTCTCCCAAGGCTCATAAATATTGCTAACACACTTTTTTTATATATGTGTATTCTGTTAGTCATTGCATTGCAAAATGAAATTTTCATCCGAAAACTTAAAAAAGCACACGTAGGTAATTCAAAACGATATTAATAATTTAATTCGAGGTCATTTTACGAATACCTATTATTTTCTATAAATATGGCAATGTCAATTCTATTTGTTTGAGATAGATAAGGGCGAAGCGAACTTTACACGCTCACATATGAGAACGTTATTTTCATAAACCATTATATAGATATTTCTACAAACTCACATCTATAATATGTAATGAGAACAGTTTGAATATGATACATGGATAATATTTATTTATTTTTTTGGATGAACTGTTTGAGATGTTACTTTTCTAAGAGCGTTTTTTACAACTAGATAAATATGCTAAAATTGCGCAGGGATAATTCAATTCAAATTTTATTTTTATTCAAATATTGAACAATTGCTATTCCAATAAGATAACTCGGATGTGCATCTCTAACTGATATTCAGATATTGGGTCATAACTATATTACCCTCTATATCTTTCGTTATTTAATATTGATATGATGATACGAGTCGACGTAATATATCTCTCTATATCAGACTACCTTAACAGAAATTAGATAATTATTACAGGTGCCAAGATAATACGTATATGTAATGTCATATTCAAAGAGACAATCTGTCTATTGCCCTTAATCTAATAAGATATGAATCATATCATAAGGGGGTTGGAACACAGTAGCTTTTATCAAAGTTGATATAGACCTATGTAGTAGCCAGTTTAACAATAATGTATGAAATCTAGCTGGTAAATAAAGATACATTATCTTTTTGATAAATTCATTTATGAATGACTTTAGACTAGCTGAAAACTTATTAGTTCGTTGATAATCGTTGTAGGTTCCAAGACCTCTGAGTATGAAAAAAGAAGGAATTCAAACACGAAAAAGGCGACCAAAAAACTCATCTGGAGGCAGTAATAATCAAAATCCTGGCCCCTCCGGTTTGAATCATCATCATCACCAACCTCATAGAGTTCGTAAGTGTTTTTTTCCTGTGTATTTGAAATAATTTTGGAGCACCTTCATATTGTATGCTTTATTGACTTAAGTATGTATACTGCGCAATAATATATTTTCATCACAATTTCGAAATATCCACTATTCTCAGTATTTAGATCTATATAAAAGTAGTAATATTTGGAATGGAATTATTATTGTATGTTGATCGTAATTGTCATGATAAATTTCAAGCGCTGAGTAAATAAAAGATAAGGTACCTTGGATGAATGTGTACTTAATAACGTAACACGTTTGCTTGTATAAAACGAGGAAAACTTTCTATAGCAGTATATTATTTGGTGCAAAATAATATTTTATAAAAATATTACTCGTATATAAAAAATGTATTTAATATGTAGGTATCAATGTTCAATAAATTTGCATTAATCATTTGATAATGTATTCAAGTCTTTTCATATCTGTGTTTTCTTTTGAATGAAAACACCGATAAGATTCTCTGGATAACCAACTTGTTTATGGTTTATGGGAACTTTAGTATAGAAACATTGGATGAGTAGATAAATGATGAATGTATGTTCTTTTACAGATCCTCAAGTATCTTACGGGTCATACGCAACAGTAACCGAAATTGAAATACCCCAGGAATCATACCAATTGCCTTCGACTGCTTATCAACTTTCTTATCAACAGCCGCATCGCTTGCCACCAACCCAAGAGCACCATGCAAGACAAATTGCGACGTAAATACTTAAAATTCATATTCAATCGATTAATAGGGATTAAATGATGGTAATTGTTACAGTCATCCTCAAAATCTGCAGCTTGATGATCAAACAAGTGTGATCACATCCACACAACAGACGAGATATAGACAAGCTGATGAAGAGGACGATGAGGATGATGTCAATAACAATCGATCTTAAACACATTGTATAATTTACATTGATCTCCAATTTACCAAAGAACGCGCTCTTTGAGCGTTTTTTACAAGAACAAACACTTGAACTGTACCTATTTATTTTATTTTGCCGTTAAGATTGCTTTAATTAGATATTTATTTGGTGTACTGTTGCTTAAAATTGACTATAAGAATTTTGATTAATACCTGTACAATTCTGAGGATATTTGTCTTGATATTAATTTGAAGGTACATACTTACAAAATATAAAACAATTTTTCGAATATACAAATACATATAGCGTCAAAGTTTTTAAATTTTTATACCAGTTACCATCCATTAATAATAGTGTAATATAATATATTGTCAAGTCTCTCTTATTTACCTTTATATGAATTTATATATTTATATGGCTATTTAATCTAATTGTATGTTATGCTTTATATGTAATATATTAATAAAAATGCTTCATGTTGAAATGGGCAAGCATGTTTTTATATTATTTCAATATTTTCTAGTACTGAATAAAAAATGCCAAAACAACCCTTTAATTGAAAATATGATATTGAGTTATCTTAATATGAAAATTAAAGTTTCAAATTTTCAATATATGTAGGTATATATGTATGTAGATACATTAAATAATTTGAAATAGATTAATTTTTTTTTAAATGTTTGAATCGTATGCAACACATTCTACAGGAAGATGTAATGAGTTCCATATATGAAAGGACTTACCAATATACTATGATACTGTTTTCTTTTCAAATTTCAATTTCTAATGATTTTTTGTTAGATATTGTTCAGTAAGGTAGATAAAAATAAGACCTCAAATTTCAAAAAGATGAAGATAATATTAGAAGTGGAGAAGTTTCTCCTGATAGCCCATTTTTTCTTTCATTTATAATTGATACCTTCAACAATTAATATCGTAAGGAAAAATTCTAAATCGAAATCTTCATTTCGATAATCATTTTAAGAAGAGATTAAGAATTCTAGACACCGTATAGTATAAGTCACCGAAATAGCCGAAATGAGAATGCAGAATTCAATCCTTGTTAGATTTTCATCTTATTACTTATTCATACCTAATACCTACCTATATATTACCTATACATATACCTATGTCTATCACACAGATTTCATCATTCCTTTTAAATTAATAGAAAAGGGTCGAAGACCAAAACATACATTATTTATCAATTTATATGATTTTACTGAATATATTTCATTTTAAATGAAACTATCGCAAAAAAATGTAAGCTTCAGTAGAAAATGTGTTAGGTATCTCTATAAGGTTTATATTATACCTTTAGGTAGATAGGTACTACTACATCTATAGTACCTATTACCTAACTAGGTACGGAGTACCTACACAAATACAGAAAATATAGATAATCGTATATTTAGCAAATTTTGTTGAATAGTCTGCAGTCTGCACATATGCATTGCTTATTAAGAGTGATCCAAACAAATAAGAAAGAAAATAATTATTTAAACAAGTTGTGAGTGCATTTTCGTGCTGGTTTGTAGTTCCTGGAAACGCGGCTGCATATACAGCTAAACACTTTAAACACAGAACATAATTTATGGACTGGATTGTAGAATGCAAACGAGATGATAAGCTTTGCTAATATTTTACATATTTATATCAAAATCCACAATACATAGTATATAATGGAGAATGGACAGCTGGAATAAAAATTTTCTTGAAAAAAAAGAACAAAACAACAAAAGGATTGCGCCTTGAAAATTTACAAAAAGCTTTAGCTTGTATTGTGTTGTCATTGTCTATAGGTATATGTTGGAACTGTTGGAATAAGGTATTGCTATAATTTTAAATTTATATTTAAATTATTTATTTCTTAAGTGAATATAAGTAGGTACCTATAAGAGATGAAGACTGTGAACTTGTGAAGGATCGACAGGAAAGCTGTCGATCAGCTCAAAATCAGCAACAACATTGTTGAAGAGTTGAATTTCAAAAGACATTTTTAGGTAATGGAAAGGTCTCGGAAAAGGTGTATAAATAAAATTATTACAAATACCTATGTAGGTATGCTAATTTGAAGATAGTACCAATTTGTTTTGTTAAGTACATTGCTCATTATCTTATACTTGTATTTCAGATTTCATATCAAGGGATCAATGTAAACTAATTTTAAAACATTTAAAACACTCCTGTGCCCTTTTAAGTACAGGACACAAAAATTGCTAATGACCATGCAAGTTTGATAATGACAACCTATTACCTATACCGCATTTTTATCTTATGTATTATATGATCTAAATGATTTGCTTGTTATTAGCTTGTTAATGGAATTTTGTAATGATAAACCTTAACTTATTAGTATTATTAGTCTAACAAATAATCTTCAATGCAAATGTTAAAATTGTACTTACCTATGGACCTACCTAACTATTATTTAAAAAGTCACAATTAAAAATAAACATTCAGTTGAGTAACAATGGTGTTTAATTAGGTATTTATTTCAATTGCTAATATGAATGCATCTCTATTCACTATCAATAGTAGTACTTTATTGTTTATTGTACAATTGTACAAAAAATATAAAATTTTTGGTAACGACAACTTTTACGTTTGACGTTCGATATGTTGTTCTCATATCCTCATAAAATTAAATTCAGTTTGTTTTACTTTTTACTTCCTATATGTACAATTGATACTGACTTAAAAAAAAACATGAAAATATTAAATATAAATACGTATCTCATTTGAATTGCGGATTACACAACTGACAAAATAATTCTTCTGATACAGATTTTAATTAACCCAGGTATAAATTTTTTTATTTATTTCTCATATTCACTAATCATTATTCATGTATACATTTAATTTTAATTTAGGGAAAATTTGGACTGCATATAGGGACAGCCGGGTCCCTATAATAGTGGCCGGGCCCTTGTTCCGCCGAACACGCGGAACACTGCTGGTTACGCCACTGAATATACATAGGTACATATAACATATGTACCCAATTACCATTACCTATGTATGTAATATGTGTAAGTATATCGATATGTCGTCTAAATATGTAATAATAAACATCAATACATTATTTTGTTCACTTGTCTAGTACGAAGTACGTATAACGTACCTATTTATGTGTAACTGGATCCCATACATATTTATTAGATCTGATCTAATGTTTAAAATTAATTTTCATACTACATATTAGTACCTATCAAATTCAAAGCTTAAAAGATTTCTCCATTTTACTCTTCTTTAATACATCTTATAATGTTGACTAATTGTAGTAAATAGTCAAGAAATAATGAATCTTTCATATTGAGAGTTCATGATAAACTTCTCCTTAAGTAATACTTAAAGACTTCAACCTTCTCCTTGGTAACCTACGTAGGTATGTATTTATATGAAAAATATAAACATTCCTTCTTCCTGATCTCACAGAAAGGACAACAATTTATTGTGTGGGTGAAAAAATCTTTAACAGTATGTATTAGTGTGTAGTATAAAGGCGTGGTTAGAATAAATGACCAATAAGCTGTTTGGAAGGTGGACATATACGTGGTTATTTAATTTGACATATAGCGTTTTTTAATAGCGGACCCGGTTTATTTATGAAGCTTTTACGGCCAGCGTGTTGCATGAAAACCTGGCGCCACAATGTTCATGAGACACGCTTGTTATGTTCTGTTGCGGCAGACTCTGGATCTTGTTTTAATAGGTTTGTTGAGTGTATATTATATGAATGTGTGTGGTTGGCACTAATCTAATAGAAAAAAAGGAATGTATTTCCTCATGCTGGTGCAGGGACTCGTTGGGGGCCATACGTTTTTTCGGATCAATTAGTAGCTCAATTGATAAGGAGTATAAGGGCTCCAAATATGTCGGGATTCTACCTATCTTTTTATTAAATAAAACCAATAAAAGTAGCTAGATGTTAAAATAATAAGGGATGGCATGGACCAAAGAAAAGTTGCACAAGTCATAATAAACATGTTTTCAATATTGAACTAACAGGAAATATAAATATCTAGGTTTTTGAATTTTTGAAAAATTTATTAACGAAAATTGTTTGATGGATAGTTTAACAATTTGATTGCTAACTGTAGATTGTTTGATTGTTTCTGCAATATGAAATAATAAGTGCAATCGGTAACTCAAATTTATTATATTTTTATTTTCCAATGCATATTTTATATTTATTTATATAGGTATTCATACAAAAAGTTAACACCTATTTATGTTTAGGGAATGTATATAAGGCAATAACTAATAAGTTTTCAAATTTGTATAAAATAAAGAGTAAATGACGATTTTGGGTTAAAAAGTGGACATATGTATCTTGTATAAGTATCTATTTACAAATATGCTTAAGTAGGTGAACGCACATAGGTAATACCAATAAAAATACCAATTGATATGTACATATGTATATGAAAGTATTTAGTTACAGTATACCTACATATAATACATATTTGTTAAAATACCGAATCTGTGAATAAAATTTGGCTGCATTTCATCTTTTATGAATATGTAATCACAGTTAAGTTTTCAGAGAGAACTGTACCATAATGGATTTGCAAGTAAGTACTGTATCGAAATTCTATATATGTATACCGAATTATGTAGATACGAAGAGAATGTTTCTAATAATAAGACTTAAAACTAAAGTCAAATTAATTTTGCCATAAATTTATAAGGTACTTACTTCCTACATACCTAAAGAATTATTTTAAGTACCCAACAAACTGCTGAATGGTAAAATCTATATGAAATTTTTAATATGAAACGTGCATAATAAAAATTAACTTTGAAACAAAATATTCCTGTATATATGCATACATACCATCAGAAATATAAGCACATTATCATGTATAATACAAGCAAAAACGAAATATGCAAAACATATCAGACCTGTTTAACTAGAAGATATCAAAAATCTACCACAAATTTATGGTAATAAGATAAAGTATTGTGGTTTTAGGTGGTAAAATGTAGCCCCCACCTTCAAGGCGGAGCGAAAAAGTCAAAGTCTTTGAAGTCACAGTATAGTGTGAGGTCTGGTGAACGTTGAAAGTTCTGTAAGTTCTTCCGTCGTGTGCTTTTATCGTCCAGTAAAGTTATAGTGAAAAACATTTGTTGGTATTCTTTACTTTCACAAAGAATTGCACCCCAGTGCTTTATCTATTCAACTACCGTCAAGTATTTGTGAATTTTTTTGTGTTTTTAGAATTTGAACCCGATTTGAAACAGTGCATCTGAGGTAAGTTCAAAGTAACTGTGTAACCTCTTGAAGTCTTGATACCTATAGTATAAATATGTACGATCCTTGATATAAAGAGACTAATGTGCGATATTGTCATTAGTAATAGTGGACATTAGTAGTAAATGGATTAAACAGCTATAATAAAGAGACAGTACCATGTCAAATTGTTATTAGCCACATCTACAATTGAACTGATTATTGTGCCAATATTTTAAACTCTTAATTACTGTTTTAAATTCTCAAAATCCTATTAAATAAGCAATTATAGTAGATATAAACAAATTATGAAATAAATAGAAATAACAAATTATTGAACCATCAATATGTTAATTAAAATATACAAACTAATTACTATCAGAATTAAATCCAATTGGCACGAATTCAATATTTGGACGTAAAGAGAAGAGCTTTTTACAAAGTGCAGGAGGGAGTGCCTGGGGTACTATAAGAATGCATACATATATACATACCTAATTTCGATACTGGACTTGTACAGTCTTTTGGTACTTCATTAAGTATTTTTATCCAATTATGTATCGTCAGAATAAATGGTTGAGATTTATTAAATTTATTAACATTGCACAAGCAATTTAATAAAATTTAATTAAATCCACATACATATAAATATTTTTGACTAACTTATTAAGGATATGTTTACAGATATAAGTCAATTTTATTAACCACATTTCCTTAACTATCTGTATAAATATAATTAAATCACACTTATCCGTATCATTCTGGAAATTATAATTAATTACAGACAAGAAGATAATATTAATAAGTATGCCTAATCTAAATGCACATTCTAATTCTTGTACCTAGTTCGGTAATATAGGTACATATACCCCATTATTAAAATCCAAGGAAATAATTTTTTGCCTAATGTTTTTATGGAATATATTTTTTACTAAAACCTAATTTCCTAAAAGTCAAAATATTTGTAAAAGCAATAAACACTACATTAAGGGTCTCTTCCACCTGAGATTAAACTTACAATTATAGAAGTAATCTGAGTCACATCGATAGAGATCTAAACACATGTTGGATGCTAGACCCATTGAGAAAACTTGAAAGGGTTAGCTAAGTAGGTAGAAAAATAAAAATAAATATAAATTTGTCTAAAATTTTTAAGTTTTAATTTAAACATTAGTCTCGTTCAATTTAAGTTCTCCGACGTAATTAGTTGTCACCTTCATATTACGACCTAGGCTTAAAACTGTTTGTTTGTAAACTTATAATAGACCTCAGCGACGGGCAACAGACTACCGGACACAGGATTAATTATGTTTTTTCTAAATATAAAGAACGATTGTGTCAGAAATCTGCCTCTTCTGATACTAATAGACAATTGTAAACATCCATTAATTTACCATCCCCAAATGCAAATTATATTAATAATTAGTCAATAAATTATTAGTAGTTAGGAGAGATATAATTGCCATTGAATTTCAACATCTAAATTTCCCATTTGATTCAACGATGGCAATTAGTCAAAGCCTACATAAAAATTATACAAGGGTCTCTTTTTTGTCTCTCTGGAACATAGACTTCAAAAAACAGGCTTCGATTTTTTTCCTGTTCGGATATAATGGTTGTCTCTCATTTACATTAAGTTACTTAGTTGTAAATGTGAGTGTATTCGATTTTTAGTGCTTTTTAAGTATTATGGGACTTCTTTTTATATTGATCCTCAAAATAAATATAATATTAATACCACAATAATAAATAAAAAAGTCTGTAAAGAAATCTTAAACCAAAAGCTTTTTTACATTTCCTAACACAGGTACCCATAATAGTTGAAAGCGGCCTTTGATTAGGTCACAAGTTAAACCTTATAAAAAACAAACCAAACTCCAAAAGAACATCATCGCAACACTGTTTTTTCTCCCTTAATAACTGCCTTATTACGGCAACCTAAATAAAATAAGGACCAAGTACTCGCTGATGCTGTCGAGAAATTCCATTTACTGATTCAGTCAATTAAAACCGTTGTTACCTTCGTGAATTTTTTTATCGTTTCTTGTAAGATATGCGGAATCAGAAACCTATAAAAACAATTCAAAGTTGCAGTAAAAGAAATAGACATAAAAAGATGAAACAAGGATGATCTTTGTGCACAAAAAATATTGATGATTGGAAACTCTGACGAATAAAAAACTTAATTGAGTCACAACATTGAGCCGCCAATCGCCAATGTTTCAATTTTATAATTGCTGTTAAGTTGATCCAGTATATTTTTCTTTATAAATAAAAAAGATATACACAGTCTTGAACAATTTATAACTTCAATACATGTTCGTTTGGACACAACATATAGTTCATTATATTCAATGCAGAAAAACAGCCATAATATGCTCTAGATTAATTATCTACCTATTAATTGTCAGCAATTTATATTAATAAACTGAACATTTTGAAATAAAGTAGTGGAAAAGAATTATTTTTCTCTAGTTTAATAGAGACTGATTTATTTCCTGAATTTATTATGCGTGACAGAAAAATTACGAGGATTATTTTTTATAGACACGCCTGTTGGTTTTTGAAAATATAAAATTCTTACATACCTGCGTCTAATTGAAATCTTTGAAGATCCGACAATAAGTTATTACACTCAAATTTTTAATTATCATAAATTAACCATTCAGATATAAGAAGAGAATCGCTGAAGAATTCACTTGGAAAGTCAGTGTTAGTTAGAATGCTGAATGCAAATGGAATGACTAATAATAATGCTTTAATTAGCAATCTGCGAGTTAATGTTTGTAATACCTAACACTGAAAATGTGCGATTTTTTCAATTAACTTCTACGATTATTGGCCATTATTTCAAAAATCAATCAAAAAGATAGCAAGTGTGTTGTTTACAAGTAATTTCCAACTTTTCACACCTTACCTATGGAGCAATTAATACCTCAACAATAAATAATAACAACCGAAGTTCATCAACCTTTGAGGGTTTGACGTTTGTTTTCTTGAATATTTAATTACTATATTTATACCTAATGTTAATGTACTTATAATGTCCACTAAGTTAATTTTTATTGATTCTTCCCACGGAACTCCATTTAGGTATTCCTTGAGAATTTTTCAGAGATAAAAGTCAAAAATTTTGAATTACCTACTTTGCGACCATTATTTAAAGAATATAATATTAGAAAATCACATAATTATTTATAAGAAATCGAGAATATATTCTTTAGCAGTGATCAAAGAAATTCGTTCATCCTTGAACAGAAATTCGATTTTTTTATCCTGCTTTTGACTTGGGCTTTGTTTTAAACACGCAACTGGAATAATGACGATTAGTGAAGTCAATTAAGTTTAAGTGTATTTCTGGGTATAAGACAGTAAATTCGCAATAAAATGCGAGAACATGTCTGTGTTGGGCGCCGGACCATACCACGAACCCAACTCTTGGTTAGGTACACATTCCATGCCTGGGTTTTTGGCAAATTACCACAATAAATCTTTGGGCGCGTGGCCAATAAGACTGATAATCATCTTTACCTGAAAGGTGAAAACCGTTTCAAGGGGTGGCCCCAATTTTACCCCCTAGAGTCGAAAGGGAACGGTTATTTGTTTAATGGCCGCTACTGCTAAATATGTTTTGGTAGGTATAATACAGATATTAATCATTTTAATATCAACACATACAAGGGAGTGGATAATTGTGACAGCCAATTTTTATTCAAATCGGGCCACACCTTCGCAAAGAGTTTAAAGACAAACTTGTCATTTTTATTTCCAGATTCATTTTCCTAGTTTCTTTATCGCTAAATGTAATTCTGCAAAAACTATATAAGTTATTATTAATAAACATTGTTGATTTAATTATTTTCGTGTGCTTCAAAATCAGTCAAATCGTTTTTGCAAACACCTACACCAGTTTTGCAGTATGAACTTTGACCTTTTCTTTCAGCAACTGAAAAATCCTGAATTAATCTAATTATTATTATGGGTCGGGCAGCTTTTAGGCCCAGCCTTACAATTCCCCCTTTATATTTCGTACAAATAATAGCGAGCAGTTTGAGAACCAACAAATCCATTTAGAAAACAAACGTCGGATCGGATAACGCATTGTTATGGGAGAATTTCGTGACTTGCCACGCAATATACGCACCATAATTGATGTATAAATGAGTACGCCATCTTGGTACTTTCATGATATTGCATGAAAAATTCTACTACAGCACCACATTGTGAATTTTATCTTCTTATGCTAATAGAGCATTGAAGAATACAAAGCACCATCAAGAAGATACACTTCGAATTTATTGAACTTCCGTTTCCAATGCACTATAATTTTCACACTTAAGAAACATATAAATTTCCTTGGAACTTTCTTCTTTCTTCGTGCTAAAAGCCGTGCAAACAGAACACCAAGACCCGTCAAATTATAATGGGCAAGTGAAAAGTCTTATCCTTCTAACAGATCAGTACATAAACATTGGTCCTGTCAATAAGTGGCGCCTGATGCAGTAACGGATACCTGAACCCCACTGAAGATACAGGTAATTTAGGATATCCCTAAACCGGAAATAAGCTTTTACTTGTTACAGTGACACTCCAGGAATTATTGGTTTATACTTTTCTACCTGTTAAATTAGTTTATTGTCGTGGAAAGTAAACATTTATTGCGGGATATCCGTTGTATTGAAGGATAATAGCTTATACCTATGTACATATTTTCAAAAAAAAAGTTATGATTTAATGGATTGAAAAGAAAACAAAAGCAACATTATTAATTGTCGTTTATACATGTTGAATTTATCAGGATTGTCCACCAAAGTGCTGTTAAATTTACCTGGCGCCTGGTTTCAGTCGATGAACAATTTTATTTTTATTAGGGCTTGATGAGAAAATGATGTCATCTAAAAAGTATATGTATATGTAGACCCATTAGTTGACGACGTGGCGGCATTTTATTTAAAAGGTGAACCCCAAACGCCGACCAAATAATCAATTCGATTTATTTCTACAATATACGTGAACTCGAAATTCTTAAAAACGGTGTTAAATAGGAGCTGAATTGACCAGTGAACCAATAGATCAATAGTCGCTTTTTGGTCATTCAAGGATGCTTCTTTCCTTGTTTTGATGTTTGTCTGTAGGTACTCTGGAAACCACAATGAGCAGTTCATTAAAAGTATGTGTTTTATTTTTATATAAAACACTGGCAATCCATTTAGAAAATCATATGATTATTTTTAAACCATCAATTATTATAATGTCCGGCGACTGTTTCATGTCAAATGTAAAGTGTTGGTTGCACTTACAATATAAAGTGTCACCGAACGTATTTTCAAGAAGAAAATCATCACAGTTTAATATTTGACCCCCGTGCTTACCGCTTTTTCGAATCACTCCCACATTCAATCGCCTCTTGAAACCCTCCACTTACACGATGCCAGAAGAACATGTTTTATATATTTTTCTTTTATATGCTGCCGACCATTATAACCATGAATAAGTAAAGTGACACCGAACCTTCTTTTTTATGCTCTTCTAAAAAATATTACTTCATAATTCATACTGTATACACATCAATTTACGAGACAATTTCATGAATTGAGAAACATTGATGTCATTGTTTCGGTTAAGAGATAATATTCAGTTCATGGTGCAAAAATGAACAAAGTTAAGTCATCTTGGAGGCTGCGTTGTTGAACATCGATGTCGTGTTGTAGTGGTCTGAAGCAGTGAAACGACCCGAGACGTAAGAGAGTATTACCGGCGCGACACTACACAGAAACCCTTTCTGGAGCCGGCTCCACTCAGCCGACCTGTCACCGCTTCTTCTCCACAGAATTGTATCAATTAGGATTTACCGCTGTCTCTTATTGTATACAACCACACACCATTACCAGAGTGAAAGAGAGAATTTTATGGAGAATTTTTTTTGTGAAAAGCAGTGATAGCGATCCCATTATTATTCAGCAATTATTATCGATGCTTTAAATACCGACAATATTAATAAATTAAATAGTTTGATGGCTTGAAAGGTATTACATTGATTAATTATGTGGTAACATTCATACAGTGGCATGCAAGGTGTCTCCGGTGTATAGGTAACTATAGCCATAATCTTCCAAAAGAAATGCATCGATAAAGAGTATTACACTTATTAAATGCAATTCACATTATCACATAAGCATCTATATATTACGACTAACAAAATGATAAGTAAATATTTGTTATTGAATTTAACAATTGTATGTATATACGTACATTAATGTATCTGGTTCAGTATTTTTAATAAAATTTAAAAGCAATTATTTTTTATATCAATTATGGGTAATTACTGTAGGTGTTGATGATAGGTACAATGTTATTATGTAGCATATATTCTGCCAATAGATTAATTGTTGCATAAAAAACAATAATATCTTTTTAACGAGTGTACAATAACGTTATAACGCTTTTAACTTTCTCCTATTTGCTTAACTTTTAATAGCTGGACATGAAACAAGTACCTAAGTAATCGTAGGTATTCCAAACTAAAAAGACTTCTTTATAGCAATTATAATAAACTGTGCTGCGAATATTCCATGAAATTTGATATTGTTAAGTGTTGTAATTTGTACATATACTCGTATATACCAAAAATGTGTTAAAATACTGAATACTTTCATAAAAGTGTTCTGTTGGGGTCTGAAACCGTATGAAGATTAAAAGATTAATGAAGTAATGTCCAGTTCCAAAAATATGTGCACATTGTTGAAATCTACCTATATACCTACAATGTTTTAAGCTCGCATATGACTCGTGAGTGTGTGCTTAATGGAAAAGTAATGTCAATATATCTATCAGTAATTGGGTCTAGACGGCAGATGTATAATACCTTTATTCGAAAAAAACCATTGTCTACATCTCTATCAGAACACCATTAGGATAACATGCATACAACTGATTTTACCCCATAGAAACAATTTTAGTTGGTAGACATTTGTAAATGGACACTTTTACGTTTATTAGAGTATAAAAGCAGATATATTTGTGTCTCCTTGGGTGTATTAAATTTGTGCTTTTTTCTAAAGCTCTAAAAGGGCCTCTTCTAAAATATACCTTATTCGTGGTAAACAGGGAAATTAATTCTCACCACCTAAAATCTATTAATAAGTTCGAATTACATGTAAGTGAAATTTTAGTTAGGTAATGTGAGAAAACGTTGAAAATGCTATAATTTTTCGAGTGAGACAAGAGAGCATGGGCGTATAATTGATGAAGGTAATTTTTCATGAACCAAATGGCATCTGTCCCACAACACATGTGTAACTCACAAGAAACTTGAGATCTATTAGAGCAAAAATGTTATAAATTTTGTATATAAAATAACGCCTTTATCGAAATATCTTTATATGAACATTTTAATTGGCTTATTGGCATAATTTAATAACTGTTGAAAATTTCTCATTACCGGAGATATAATTCAACTATAATGGAATAAAATAGTAAAAAATTAAGTGTTTCCATGCATACGTTTGTAGGTATATAGGAATATTTATTTGAATTAATTAGATATAATTAAACAATCTTCTTCATACTTTATCTAAATTCCACATAGGATATAGTATGTAAAACTTTCAAAAGACAGTGCTACTGTATTATAATTACATTATTATGTAAAAGGATCTAATATTTATTTTTAATTAATGAACTCTATTAATCCTATGGGAAGATCTGGCTTTCATTTAGGTCAATTTCAGTTATTACGAGTATAATATTTCGGAACAAAGTTTCAGTTTTTCAGGCGTTCCTTATCGAATTGATTCAGCATTAAATAAAAGCTTTCCAACCAGTAATATTTATCATCTAATTAAAGCATAGCTGAGGTAAACTTCATTTTAACAATAAATTAAAGACAGTGACATAAAAATACACAGTATATGGCCATCATTATCAATGTATACATTATACGAAAGTTACCATTTATTTTATTATCACTGGGTCCGATATGGCATTCGAATGTATACCGACATGAAAATGGCTGATAACGAAATGATATTTTCATTGTTTATACATTCTATGCTGGTGATAAAATATACACAAATAACTAATCAGTAGTGGTGTTATTAGTGATAAGACCCACATATTTAATGAGTGGGTGATAACAGCAATACTGTCCTCTTTTTACCACGATCTCTCCTCAATGTTATATTTAAATTCATTTTCCAATAGGTAATTTCTTGATAATTTAAACGCAACATATCACCAATTGACTTAGTTAGACTTTGAAAAGCTTTCTATTCTGTCCATCAATCCAACAAATTGAAATAGACCCTTCCCGACGCATATAATACAAAACTTTCAGTACAGAAATTGAACTCAACAAAATCAGCCATTGTAATATTAAATGACGTCATTAATTCTTCATAACGGGTTGTTAAACTCCGCCTTGGAGATGAAGAGGTCTGTAAAAGAGCTGACCATATAAAGAACTTCAAGGCGTTAATGAAGAAAAAACCTCTGAAAAAACAAACCATTAACGTTCTGCCTTTCAAAATTGAGTCTTTCAACGTGGATTTCATCCATAGAACAAAACATTTCGATTAGAAGCCCTTATTAGATAAAATAGAAATTGTTTTGTCCCAATGCACAAGGGGAACGATAAAAGGTTGATTTTGTTCGGGAAGACCTACTTCATGTAATCTGCGTGCGGTAGTTGTAAGTGCAAGCTGCACTTTTCGGTCACATATGTCTGCATGTCTCTATGATAATGACTGGCTTAATGACTCACGATAAGATAACGTGCAGAATACCTGTACACACACATAGTTTTACTATTTTTAATTAGACTGAAAGCTCTTCCTTCTTGCATAATTACCGAACGAAAAAAAGCGTTTCGAAATTCGATTTTTGGAAAGCGAAGAATTGATAACTGATAGTAAACTATAAGTATCTCTTATGCAAAACTTCGTCATTCCTAATCCTGAAATGGTGTACCGGCTTATTTATATAAACGGGCGTAATCATTTCATGATAAAAGCTGTTTTCTTATCGTTTAAGAAAATGTATTATTTAGTATGACTCTAATTATTTGGCGATAGTACTATCACAATTTCCCTGATATGTTTTACACAAAAAACTTTTTCATACTGTTAAATAAGGAAATCGCAACAACTCGACAAAAAATCCATTCAGGTCGTTACCGTCGTGAGTGTTAGTTTAGGTTCTCATGTTTTCACCGCAACAAAACGTCAATTTAAGGTGACAAAATATTCGAGACCTTCCTTCCATATACTGTTATACAAGGACGTGTGTGTAATTATTGAAGGGGCGCTGAGAAATTCCTCCTCAACGTACAGAATTCGATTTAGACGTGCTATTCATGGCCTAAAATGTGTGGAATGCATTAGGTCACATTACTACCACAAGATTACTGACAGAACTCCACTAACTTTAATATATTACACTTTGGGGGTAATTCTGACTAAACTCTTGCTAAAAATAAATTCAAGTGCGCCAAACGTTAATCGTTGATAAATTCTTTTGCAGATGAGAACAGGATACTAAGCGAAATCCTATCGTTTCTCCATCTCTAGTCACATCATGTTCCATTCAAGTGTCAACACCAGTGGCTACAGTGACACAAACAGCGGCTTTCATCAGCATCTCCAACAATCCCCCGTTTACGTGCCCAGCAATCGCGCCATGCCCCAATATCCGTCCCCAGCTGGAGGTCATTTCAGTTCTGCCCACCAGGGCAGTTGGCACACAGGTGGCAGCTACGGCGACATGGCCGCATCCTCGGCCCATACTCTGGGCACGTCTCCGCATCCAGCAGGTGCTCTCTCCGCTGGCCAGTTCTATGCTCAAAATATGATGATGGGTTCGTGGAGGGCCTATGATGGAGCAGGTTTTCAAAGGTCATCACCGTATGGTAAATATGCACATTCTCTTGTTCTTTACTCCTCCACACGAGACGCGATTCAAGGAAATGCTATAGATTTAAAAAAAACATTTGACTAAACAATTTAATGACCGTAAGAAATGAATAAACTATCCAGGCCCCCATGCACACAACATATAGAAAACACATAAATCGCGGTTTAAGTAGGGAACATAGTGGTGTGTGCAGCCATAAAGTATAATAGAGAAATTGCAGTCTTGATACATGCATTAGAGGTTTGTTTATTGAGTTATTAGTGATGCATAAGTTGGTTTTGCACTCTTATTGGGCAGGTTCAGGATGGCGATGATGGTTCATGCATTATGGTTTTATTCCATCGTTCGAGGAGGGTCGTAATTCTTCTCTCTCTTGTATATGTGTGGTTGTGTGTTTATTTAGAGACCACATTAGAATCTATATGATAAGGAACATCAGTGTAAATCACAAGTTCAAAGCGGCAGTTCACTCCATTCGCTCTTATAGATCTGGACCACTTAATACTTATCAATACATATTTAATGTGTTTTGTGGTGTCTGTCGAGATGAATGTATATGCGGTTCGACTTGATGCTTTGAGGTATAGACATTAAAAAGCATGCCGAAATCAATTTTAGCGAGAGTAATTAAAGAAGTGAAATAATGTTGAAGAAATATTTCAATTAAGATAAAATTATTTTTGACCATTATGTGCAGTGAAAGAGCTTTTAAAATGGTTTTTGATAAATTGCTATATCGAGATTCACTGAAATAAGTACATTTATTTGCGTACATGACTTCTGATCTGAACAAGGCTATAACTAAAATATCTTGATTTTTGCTCTTGAAGCAAAACTCACTTGCCACTTCACAAATGATAACGAAAAATTGGTTTATCAATAGAGTATCCTGTTTTTCAGGATTAATGAAATCGGTTGTAATTATGTATTTTAATTAGAATACTTGCATGTAGGAAGAGAAACGCATTTGAATAATAATTATTATTATTATTTTTTGTGTATTCAAGTAAGTACCTACATACCCACAACAAATAGGGGTAATTGGTACTCTCTCTTTCTCGTTTAATAAAACGAAGCTTCTAATCTGAAGTAAAAATTGTTTATTCTCTTGGATAACAGTTGATTAGTTTATAATAAAAGTTGTTCACTGTAATGCTACCTATTAGAATGCACATTATTAACAGATTATCATATACAGATTTTAATACTTAGGATTTTATTTGCTCACTGGAACATGGCAAATGAAAAACTTACCTCTTTATCTATTCGTAAACGAAACCTATGATACTTGCCAGTTTTTTCTGTTATATGTGAACATATTTGATTACCTCGCTACATTTATATTTGCATGCAATATACATGTCAGTTTTTAACGCATATTAAATAACTTTATTAATAATGTTCGCATAAATTTTATCTTATGTTCTTATGTTTTACATTTATGTAAGTGAGAACAATAAAACGTAGCACACGTAAAGATTAATGTCTTTAATAAAATCTGTATTGCACAAATACAATCAGCATAAATTAAAATATTTTCATTTAAAATGTATATTATATACATATACTCATACAAAAAATTACTTTATTATTCTATGCGTAGAATCTAAAACCTCATCAATCTCTAAGTGCACTATCTTACATTCCAGATCCCACAATGGAATTCCAGTTCGGTGAAGGCCGAGAATGTGTCAATTGTGGAGCAATTTCCACACCACTCTGGCGTCGTGACGGCACCGGCCATTACTTGTGCAATGCCTGCGGTTTGTACCACAAAATGAACGGAATGAATCGTCCTCTCATCAAACCGTCCAAAAGACTGGTAAGAGTGGACTCCATAGACGGACTCATCTCCGGATTTACCTCTTGTCAACTATATGTGATGTATAGACTTTTCCGTTCCAGACGGCCACCAGACGACTAGGCCTCTGTTGCACCAACTGCGGTACCAGAACCACAACCCTTTGGCGTCGCAACAACGACGGTGAACCAGTATGCAACGCGTGCGGATTGTACTTCAAATTGCACGGCGTCAATAGGCCGTTAGCGATGCGTAAGGACGGCATTCAGACGCGCAAACGTAAACCGAAGAAGCCGTCCGGAGGGGACCGTGATGACAGCAGCTCCACCTCCGTCGAAGGTACGTATCCACCCACAAAAGCGGTTATTGGTAGCGACCGCGTCGAGAAGATCGTTATGTAAATTAGTTCGGGCACTGCTCACAGCTTCTGCATTCCTGGTAGCGCGCAAAGAGATTCATCATAATAATTTAGATTTTTTTCCAATGCAATTATTTCTGTTTCTTTT
This sequence comes from Silvanus unidentatus, assembly GCA_963930825.1. NCBI lineage: Eukaryota > Metazoa > Arthropoda > Insecta > Coleoptera > Silvanidae > Silvanus > Silvanus unidentatus. The sequence continues at coordinate 6,577,628 of OZ005758.1, forward strand.
CAATCTTCGTTGTGGAAACTCACCGTCCAATGCTGGACTCTTTCAGATTCTAAAACATCATCCAACTCGTCCATGATCCATCAGACCAATGGTGCACATTCCAATACCACGAGTCAGTCACAACAGTCACAGAACCACCACAGTCACCATCTAGATAAGTCGTCAGCCGACAGACCGTATTTGGGCCAGACGTCCCTCTTGCCGGCCACCAGCACCAGTTCGATCAAAAGCGAGCCAGGCTACGAATTTAGCTGCATTCAGAATCAGACCTCGTCGTATCCGTATCAGCAATTGTTCGGCTTTCCTGGTAGCACTACAAGTGGAAGTGAGATTGCATATCACCATCAACATCACGTCACTGCTGCTGCTAAATTGATGGCTTCCACTTAAATAAGAGACTGCTTTTCTTTTCATATGACTGGTTAATGAATTCGCTATTTTCTCATTTATTATATAGTTGGAAAGCTAATGTACTGCTTTTATTTTAATCGCTTTACACAGAACGTGTTTGGTAGTATTTTATATATGATTGTGATCACTATATAAAAACTCGTTTCTCATAATGATGTGATCGTAATTTGAATAAGTGTGCATAATTTATTAATTTAGAAGTAAAATCGAACTCAGAATTATGAAAGAGTGGTCATTTGTGTTGCACCTTTCTGAAAAAGCTATATAAAGGACAGATTCATTCAAGTGACTATTTGATGTGAAGACTGTAAAAATTGGAAACGCTCAGAGCTTTTAGCACCGGCGCATTCGCCAAACTTCGCAAACAATATGTGTTACTTTTCCTGTCGATTCGTACTACTTTTTAATAACTGAATTATATATTGTGCAATTGTGCAACGTAAGTTCTAAGTTAATTTGTTAGAAAATGTATTATTAGATCAGATAATGCATGTACATATATTTATAGTTTTACTGTTATATTCACTTGATATAGTTGTGTACATAAACGTTATTTAAACTTTATAAGAATAAAATACAATATACAATGTAAAAGTATTATATACTCTATTCAATAAAATTACTTAATAATCTACTTCAATCTCTGAAAATACCTCTGCATTATTCACGAAAATGATTACCAACACATAACATGACGTGAAAATCAATCACAACGGAGAATGTGCTGATGATTGATATGAATAACAAACAGAAAAATAACAAGGATGGGGACTAAGTACTCTTTTAAGCAGATTCGTCAAAGGTAAAGTTGATTCTAATACAAACCAAACAAAAAAAATCGTTAATACCTAAGTGAGTGGCCACACAACAATTCCCTTCTTTTATAATTTGTACCGCAGATTGATATATAGTCCTCTGAAATTTTTGATTATATTAATTTATTTAAGATAAAATTTTAATCTCATTTACATATTAGAATGATTAACATTCTTCAAACAAAAACTATAATAAATCAATTTATGAAATATGTACGTACAAATTTTAATAACACTCTGCACTTTGTGTATTTTTTGTGTTTTCATTTTGTTATTTTCCTAGTCAATCATGCCAGGACAAAAAGTTAACAATAGTCATTATTGCTCACACACAAGAACTACTGTCTTATTAAATATTCAAGTGACATGAAGTGTGGCTGAAATAAGTGTTGAGTAAAAGTAGCGTCAAAGGCCACGTGTAAGGGTGACCTAAACATAAAAACCGATCAAACACCACACATCATCAACACCCCAACTAATGGTTTACCTGTCAATTAACAATCATATAAAATCACGGTTTTCTAACGTCTCTGACAACATTTGTTGCGGTGGTGCGTTTGAAGGTGGTTGAAATGGGTAAGTACTCTGAAAGTTGTGCAACTATTGTGCAACTAAATAGTTTATTGTTCCCGAAAATTTGTGTTGGTTCAGGGAGGACTCTTCCTGCTCCAGTGCCTTGCCGAGTCTGCGGAGACAAGTCTTATGGGAAACACTACGGAGTGTACTGCTGCGACGGCTGTTCATGTTTCTTTAAACGAAGTGTCAGAAAAAACGTCCTATACACTTGCATCTGTAAGTAGATAAGATAAATATTGCTGAATTATACAATGACCAAGATGTTTGTCGGTAGCCGGCGGAGGAAGATGCATTATTGATAAAGCGCGTCGGAATTGGTGTCCTTACTGCCGTTTACAGCGATGTTTTGCAGTTAATATGAACGTCGCTGGTACGTTTCATAAATAACCATCTCGTAGTATTGTACTATTATTTAAATTGCCTCACAGCTGTGCAAGAAGAACGTGGGCCAAGAAAATCGAAACACACATCAGCATCCTTCAAGCGACTCTCTGCTTTAACTAACGACAATTCGTTCAAAATCGAAACAAACCCATGCTACGAGATTGCATCCCACATACTCTTGGTGACAATTAAACAAGTCAGATGCAATTCGGGTTTTGGTTTATTGCACAGACAGTCGCAGAACTTGATATTGGCACATTTGTGGGCACCGCTCTTTCTTTTGCGGGCTGCATATTGGCCTACAGAGAGCATAATCAATAATACATTTCCAGAAATTCACAATACAATTAAATTTATGAGAGATCTTAAATTGGATGTAATTGATTTGGAATTGTTTGAGAACATTTTGCTATGTCGAATGGATTTGTTGGATAATCACCAACAAATTAATTTGGCTGAGAATATTTTTGAGAGATGTCTGGATGGGTTAGCTCTGAGGACAGCGATTAATAAGAGGAGATTTGTTAATATTATTTTAGCTATAGGTGTGCTTTTTACGCCACCAGCGAGTACATTGAATAATTTATTTTTTAAACCTGTTATTGGCAGTGTTCCGATGGAGACGGTGATCGCCACAATTTAAATTTAAAAGGATTTGCTTTTAATTGAAAAAATTTAAAAATAAAAGCAATTTTATACAACAGGAGGTGTTTTAATTAAATTCCTTATTGAAAAATTTAAAATGTATGTAATAGTTTGGGTACTATGCGCTAGAGGACAGAGGGAGGAGTTATTCAGTATTTCAGGGTAATTTGAACTTGAAAACATGAGTTGCTGCTTTTAAAGGTGTTTATTTACAGATAAAATTAGTAAGTACATGTGAATACAAGTGTTTGTAATAGAAAAAAGTACAATAAATCTATATATAATTTATTAACAACATGTATAATATAATGAAACATATCAACATTTATTAAAATCGCTCTTATTTTTGAAGACTGAGGATTGTCCTACATGTATAAGTAAATTCTTTCGGGTGAGTCCATGACATATAATCTACCAACGGTTTGTAAAACTTTATTGAGTAAACATTTAAAATTCATGAAAATTTGAAATAAAAATTGCTTCTAGTCTTTTATTGAAAGGACACATTAATTCTTAAATTGCTTATCATCTTTCAGTTGAATTTGTGCTATTTGTTACGTATAATTCTTACGTAGTCACAATTAGAACGGTATTTGTAAACATTTGTGGACCACTTAAACACATAAATAAAAAACAATAACAAAGCGGATGAAACAATAATGTGGTACTTGTTTACTAAACGACTCATCTTTTAAAAGAATTTTCTTTAAATTGTCAACAAAGTAATATAAATATATTTCTAGGACTATAATATTTGATTATGGATTCAGTATTACACGTTTTTGAGATCACTTTAGCAATGCCAAATACAAAGGGGGAAAAGATCCTCTCTCCCTTGTCAATTTCTTGTTCTATTATTCTATCTACACGTTGAGAGAACAAGAAAACTGTCTCCGTACATATAGTGATTGTCTTTGAATTATTGTTCCTGCTTGTCTAATAAAATGATCTCACGACCCAGCTTAGTGAATTAGGGAATCGACTGATATAGATAGAGTACATTGAATTTGTGTCGACGATGGGGAAGTTGTTGGTGTAAGTCTCAGTGGAATCTCCTCAATTTTTTCCAAATCAGCGGCACCAGCCGAGTTTTGTTTACAAAGCTTTGGGCTCATCTGGAAACAAAGAAAAGGCTTTTATTATATTATTTCATAAGAGGACTCACAATATTGATCGAAAAGTATACGAATTTTAATTAATGTCGAAATTAGAATTTAATTGCCTTTCTAATACGTATAAATTCTGTTTTTAATCATACGTACGAATATTAGATAAAAGTTTCTTTAAAATGCTCTCGAAATAATTAAAATTCCTGGAAACTAACTTGTGTCTACATGTCTTCTCTCCATTCGACTTCATAAATTTATATATACAGATGGACTATTGTTTGAAAGTAATAACGATTATTTAAACTGTTTCAGTTCGAATGTACAACTCTTTGTATAATAAATAAATTGTTTTTAATGAATTTGACACAAATTTGATTTAAATGCATGGAATAAATCCCCATAGGACAGACACTTAAATCCACTTAAACACATCATCATACAAAACAATTCAAACTGAGTGTTTGTCATTTGTATAAATGTAGTAGATCAGGTAAATTAGCTATTCATATTAGCTAATATTCATATCAAAGTGTAATGAACGCTTTGAGGAACTTAACTATTTAATTGGTTGGATCTAATTTGGGCGGTTTAGTATTTGTCTCCTTTGTTGCAATATATGAAGTTGCTTATTGTACAATTGTACAACGAATAAGTATAATATGTATAATAGTTATTTATAAATTTATCTCTCCCAATTCCTTGACAAATGAATAGAATTTATGTGGTACTTACAAGTTGTTTTGCTTCTCCGTGACGCAACTCTTCTGTTCTGTCAAGACTAAATTGCCGTCTTAATAATTTGCCAACTCTTTGTTTAGGACTCAGACATTTATAATGATTGTAAGGGGTACTTAAATCTTCCTCTTCGATTTTTCGGTGCCTTCTGTAGCCGCACAACGAGCTGGTGGATGCTCCCAGTAGGGCCGCAGCCACTTCAGACGCAGAGACGGGCGTCCCCAACGGCACTGGCGTATCACTTGACGTACTCTTCGTCATGTGAAAGTCTTGCCTGCATATTTGGTACTTGAACATATTACAATACTTTGTAATTTACTCGAATGGAATACCTTGATATGCTATTTTCGTCTTGAGCTCTAACTAAAGTGGAAAACTTAGAGTATTCCATCGTCTTGATAAAAGACGGATTCAGATTAGGAATTGTAGTAGATCTATTTTCATCAGATGTAATCTGTTTTGACGTATCGCTTGTTATTGACTCATTGGTACACTCTTCCAATAGTTTAGCATTTTGTAATGCGCAATTGATCACCAACTTTTCATCTAATCTGCATATGAATAACAACATGAAGCAATTAACAAAACAACATTTGGTAGAACATAATATAGGTCGACGTTAAATGAAGTTGAATGATATTTTAGTGGTTGAACATTCTCGGATAGGAGAAGAGAGAACTTAAACTTACCCGTGACTCTCCCTAGTGTCAGCCAGAAATTGAAAACTTTATATAAGTAAACATAATTTGCAAGTTAAATTTCTATGTGTCTACAACGAGGCATCAGTTTTAGTATTTAATTTCCGTTTAAAGTTCTAAGCTTAATAAAAATACTCGCCCCTAATACCCACAATATCGGATGAGGGAATAAACAGGAGTGAAATAGTTTGTACGTCATGGCTTTTTATTAGGAGAAAAGGCGAGCGTTATAGGCAGCGGTCCCTTGTGAATTTGTATATTTCTTTATTTATTTATTTATGATTTAGGATATGATTATGTAGAATAAAAGCAGTCGATCAAAATATTTCAAAGTTGAAAATATTTCAAACAGAATTTTTAGGGCACTAAATAAATTTATATTAATTTAAATTGTATACATACAAGTGTTAATTACATTATTGTGTTTCTACAACTCTCATCAACGGTTTCATCTCAGTTCAAATTAGTAGAATTAAATATTAAATTGTATTTTTTCATTACTGCCTCAGAGATCCTATTTAATTAAAATATATTTTATGCGTTTTTCTACTAGACAGGGTTAAATTAATTAAAAGATTCTTACTCGATTGTGGGTGGAATTGGAAGTGGTTTAACAAAACCGGCCTTGCCTAATAACCAATATGTATCCATTGTACCCTTTCCTTTGACTTCTGTTGGACCTCTATATTCAATTTGGTATCCACCAGCCAGCTCTAAACGTTTTTTGGTCGCTTCGGAGAGATGTATTCTCCAAGCGGCACCTTTGAAAATTTTATTTCCAAATTTTAACATTCGTTAGGTACAACACAAACAAATACCCAAATAACAAGTTTATTGAATCAATCATATTGCATATAGATAGGTATTTAAGGTGATTTTATGCAGACCGCATGTTCTCCACTGTGTCCACATCAAATCCAATTTGATATTTGCTTCAATTTACATTGAATGTACGCTTCACAGTTTGGAGATCGATAGATAATTTGTTATTATCAAGAATATTTCAATATTGAAAAGGTCTGTGAGTATGTATTCACTAGACTATTACTTTAGCTTGGATATAGATTATTGGTTACCTGTTGATTCCATTCGCGATGCTGTATTTACAGTATCGCCAAAAAGGCAATATCTTGGCATAGTGAGGCCTACGACACCAGCGCAACATGGCCCTGTATGCAGTCCTATGCGGAGCCGCAAGGGAGTTCCAGGCAGGTGGCGAATGCAAAAACGTCCACTTTGATGTAGTAAATCCAAAGCCATTGTGGCCACCTACACACAAGCATATTTTATACAGTACAACACAGCAACGCAACGCACATATGTGGTGTCCAAACTAAAAACAAATACGACTATGTTGTTATAAATTCTACATACAAACAGAAACACGTTTTCCACCTGCACAATTAATTTCGATTAGTGTACAATTTTCCACATAGAAAATATGAACCATTAAAACAAAATTCAGAATGTTGTGTTTTAATTAAATTCTACTACTCTTGTGTTAACGTTATTGTACGAGGAATAAAACGGTGAGAGATCCTATAATCCGAAAAGTTACAGTTAATAGAGTTGATTTTCTTGTATGGAATAATTAAATATATTTACATTTATATCATGGAATTTCTCTCTCCCTTCGTGTTGGTGTGTGCATAGATTTATATCTATGTCTGTGTATTCGTACTAAAACTTGCTTAACTATTGGCTAAGAGCGTTTATCATAGTTTATTGTATTATACACATATGCATGTCACGAACATGACTATGCTCTTATTTACTTTACGGTTGAAACGGACAACACACTTTTCATACGTGACAGATCGATGACCAGCCAACAATTCCTACTTGTGACGGCCACATTTTAATTAATTGTTCAATGTAAATTGATCCTAACATGCATTGTAATCAAAATACAATATTACATTGAATTACCTGTTCAGCATGGTCGGGAATCCGAACTGGAAGACCCCCAACAACCATGTACGCGTCCCCAATAGTCTCTACTTTGTACACATTATAGGCATTTATGGTCGCATCGAAACATGTATAGAGATCATTGAGCAAATCGACAACTTGAAATGGGGTTGAATGGGCTGATATGGTAGTGAAACCCACAATATCCGAAAAATATATTGTAACTTCTTCGAATTCTTCAGGATCAACTGGCATTCCTAACTTTAACTTTTCCGCAACGTAACTGTTGGTAAATAGAAAAAAAATATCACTTTCAATTACTTTATCTTATAATTCAGTAATATCTATATTTCAAAGCATTTGCCATCCCAGTTTTTAACATCTATGTCCTGCCCGGACATATAAATTGAATGAATTGAATGAACTATTTACTTTTCATCTACTAATAATTATTTATAGGGATATCGGGGAAAAAAAATCTGTAATAATAATAATCATTATTATATAAAAATAATAATTTTTTCTTTCCAAAAACGTATAATGCCAAAAAAATTTATCCTTTCCCTCAAGTTGTTTGTTTACTAGGTAGTATAAATAATGCTATAGCGAAATTGACAAAAACAGCGCGTTTATCTTTTCAGTTAGAGCGATACACACATCCTGCATTTAGGTACACAATACTAGTCAGATTTACATGTTTCGGGGTCTGAATTCGGTCACCCACCTTGGCAGCATACGATTTAGAAGCTGTTCCGTTTTTTTCTTTTCAATATCTAACTGCTCCGTTCGCTCTTTGATTAACTCCTCCAGGTTGTTGGAATATTTTTCCAGCATCTGAAACATGGTGTCGACAATGTTCACCTTTCTGCCGTGATTAAGTTTCTTGAATTGGTCGTGAACAGTGTTAAAATCGGGCCTCATTTCGGCTTGTTCAGCCCAACATTGACGCATGATATTTATTGCCTCTGGCGGTGCGGCACCCTTGCTAACTGATGGTCGTATTAAGGGTGGTGGTCGTTTTACTTTTTCTATTATTTCTGTAACAAATTGAACAGACATGGTTTTCTATACACGTAATTCGATTTAATAGTACTATAATGGTGGGCGAGTTCAACAAATAGAATTTTTTTACTTTAATTTATCGAAATTGTCGGGCAGAGATTATAATCTGTGTCCACGGACCACAAAGGAAAACAAAGTAAAAGAGTATAAGCGATTAGAAACGATCTTCATGAAAATCAATAAAACGTGTGCTTTGTGTAAAAAGATTCTGCCGTCAATTACTCTGAAAGGTGCTATAAAACATGATAAAAGAGGTGGTTATAAGAGAACTGAAGTTACTAACCTTCAGGTGTAAGTGCTAGCATACAAAACGGTTCACCCCTAACTACAACTTCTTGTAAAATAATTCCAAAAGAGTATACGTCTCCCGGTTGTGTTCCTTTTTTTCGCAAACTTGCATGTCTCAGTAATTCTGGTGCTGTCCAAAGCAATTCTGTTACACATAGATATTGATGAAAATACATTTGGAAACTGTGAAATGTAAATGTGAATTGATGCAATCATCATGCAAATGGAAGTAAATGATTCAAATGCACAAATCAAAAATATACTCGTATAACCATAATGCTGGCTAAAAAAGCGGACGAGTTATAAATAAACTTGAATTTTTATAATTCTGCATTCTTATTAGCCTCGAGAGCTTTGTAAAGCGCATCCTTTACCGATACATTCGTTGCCAAATTACTTGTGTAAATTTAAGCCAATTGCATAAAATTTGTATTTTATTAAGTATACATCATAGTTTCCTTGTTTAGAACAAGAATAAGCCAAGCATGGAAAATGATGGTCTTTCTATTATTCCTGTCATGTATATTTATATTATTAAATCCTTGATTAGATAATCACAAACTAGGATCATAATAGGAATTTAAATTGAATCCATTATTTATGGGCACTCAACAAATAGATAATTAAAATATTGATTCAGAGAGTTACAAAGTCAAATTTAAGAGTGAAGAGAAAATTTGTGAAAACTTGAGCAATGGTTTGCTCTTGGAAAGGCTTCAAACTTTGACTTCCAGAAAGTTTTTGAATCCTTGCAAAAGATAACTATAGGAAATGAAACGAATAATATTGACGCTCAAACAAATCCTCTTCTGATGACGAGGTGTTTTATTTAAACGTTAGAACTGCGAATATTTTACTGATGCGTAATCGAAAATCTATTCTATTTTTTTCGTTTTATATTGTGCTTTCAGCGTTCAATTGAATTTATTACAAGCTTACGCATACTGAACAAAAGCTGCTTATGCAGGCTATACACTTTACGCTTTCTCCCCATTATCTATCAACATGCAGAAAAGGTTCCAAACTCAATAGTTTGAAACATTGATCCCTCTCACGGTGGAACAAATTTATGAGATCGAAAGTGTCTCTGTGTTTAAAGAAAACTTAATAAAATTTTTTGTTACTGAGCAATTTCACCGTCTACCCACTACATTGCAGTAAACAATTTTTACGGGACTTTGGGAAATGATTCAGGTTCGATAGCCTTTCATTGATCCCACAAAAAATTGGAAACTTATGCAGTCTCGCAAAAAATTTATGTCTAATCATAAATGATAGTTTGCAGTCTTTCACATTTTCCACTTACTCTTTTTTTTCCTATGAATGTTGGTTTTTATTCTATTACCAAATAAAGTGAAATATTACACCCTATGGCATTTTATATAAATCATGAATAAACTCTAAATTTGTAACTTTAACTAAATATTTAGAGAAAAAATCCAGTAGAGATATTCTGTGAATGTAAATTGCTATTTTGATATTTAAATTGTTTCTTGACATCCATAAATCATTAGGAACAAATGTTGAAGCAACTGTGGATCCGCAATTAAGAATAACGCCATTCAAAACGAAATTCATTAAAGGACAAACCGCGAGTTTCATTTAAAGTTGGACGTTTTGGAAAGGGGGACGTGTGATCCCAAAAAATAATAATTTTGTAACGCTATTATTCTTCGTTTTATTCAAAGTCCCCTCCTTTAGGTATATCATAATCCGGCTTGCACAATACTGACACTTATTACACTTCATTTTATGTTGTATTAATAGCAAATTAACTGAATTGTGCCAGATAATAAAAAGCTTGCTAGTGTATCTCTATCTGTGTATAAATTTCAAGGGTTTTCATGGGATTTGTAAACAGCAGGAATGTGATATGGGTCTACTGCAATAATCAGTGGGATATTGTTACTGTGTACACATGAACCCCACAGTCTTGCTTTCGAACAAAACCAAAAGTTAACTTGCGGCTAATGTAAAGGAGAGTGTATTATTTTCGATAAAGCTTCCGGATATGCAATTGCCTCGAAATTCTTAACTGACAATATGACTGCATTGTTTAAAATCCAATCTCCCTATTATCCCGTTCTTACAAGACTATCAGTAGGACACATTTGCATATTGCATTCTTCATTAATGTTTATAGGAATTTGCAATTTTACAGCTTACCCAACAGATGTGTTGAGTCAATTGCAAATCTCAGATCATTCCACAGAATAATATATTAACTACATGAAACCCTTACTTTGAAACTACTTTTATATTTTATTAAAATGAAACCCAATTTAAATATTCATTTAACTTGTACTCACGGAGTGAAATAAATTCCTAAATAAAGAGCTGTAGACGACTTTTATGTGCCATTTATCCCCCCAAAATACAAAGAATTGTTTTTACGAATGCATACATCAGTTGGACTAGCAGGAAAAACTCACCTCTAGCAGTTTTTGCTGTGGGTGGAATTCCTTGTGCTTCATAGAACGCCGGAAGTCCATAGTCGGTGACTTTGAGTACCCAACGTGAATCTATGACGCAATTACGTGATGATAAATATCCGTGCACGCGTATCGGGGTAGAATGGAGGTATTTCATTCCCTTAAAATGAAAGATACATGATTTCAGAACTTCAAAGTGTAAAGTATTCCTCAGGTGTGCTCCGTTCCATAACAGCTTCATTGTGTCATTGTCTCCGGTAATGAGTTGCTTTTATAAATACTCTTTCAGATAATAAAAGTTGAGTTTGCCTCATCATATTTATTGTAAGCCTTCCAAATATAAACGAGAAAAAAGGAGAGATTTTGATTATGGGAAAGTCTCACACAAGAACCGCGAAAGTATTATACGAAAGGTTTTAATAAAGATACGATATATTTTATATGTTGCAATTTACTTACCCGTACTAAATCAGTGAGTAAACTCAAGCGGAAAGACCAATCTAGCTTAATGTCATCCTGCTGGAGAACATCCTGTAGCGAGCCTCGAGCACAATATTCGGACACCAGAGCAGCCCTTGGTGGTTCAGCTAAACATCCGATGAGGGGATTAAGATTCTCGTGTCTTAATCCATGCAGCAACACTAAAAGCTCCACAGCTTTGGCTTTTAATTCACAACCACCTCCGATCGAAGGCACGGGCTTCATCTGAACCAGGTCACCCTAAAGTAATGAATCAAACTTGTTGGATTAACAGTGATTTAAAGTTAGAACTTTTTGGTAGTATATTTGCCGATTTTTCCATTAAGCACAAATTAAATCTCGCAGGACAACTCTTCTTTCGATTTCCTTTACAATAAAACTACTTAAAAGTTTTTGCTTCTGTTTGGACCTTTTACTTACATTGTAGCGAACGCGCGAATCCACAATGACTTGCTTCGCCAAATTCGGACTTGATCCACCACGAAGCGGAGTTCTAACAGAAGCACCAGAGCCCTGCAGTAGGTCAGGCTTATCAACTTCGGGTCCACCGAATTCTTGGAGCTGTTGCAGCCAACAGCAAAGCATTGCCTCAATACCCTCATCTACCTGACAGATAATTCGATTTCGCATATTATTTTAATCATTTTATATTCTATTGCATTATAATGTAAAAAGGTTTTCCTTTGCAAAATGAAAATGGTTTTGTTTATCAAATTTACATATAAATCGAAATGCATCAAACACAGGCGTGTAAGTAGTTTCACGTGGATTGTTTGTTCGTTATTAGGATGTCTGCGAAATTTCCTAATAGCTAGGTCAGGTCATACAGTAGAAATAATGAATAATATTTTACTAACAAATATGTGTGGCAGACAAAGGGCGAAGAGCACTTGTCGTAAATTTACATTTTAAATTAATTGATCAAAATATTGCATATTCATTTGAGCAGTTATTCATGTATGTTACATTACTATATCCCATTGAAATTAAATACCAACACAATATTTTGTTAGACTCCCTCAGTATAAAAAAATAATTTATCATTCAATTCCAGTGTTCAGATTAGAGTAAAATTGTTACACTCTGCACGTTATTATTAAAAATATATCAGCTCTGAAACGAGAGAGATCAAAATTTATTCATATACACAACTTTATTATACCGTTAAAACGATTTAAAAATTTCAGTTTATAAAATTACACTTTAAGTCAAGTTGTATTGGTAATTCTACTACAAAAATCCTTTAATATCCGAACTTATCCTTTAATTTAATCCCCTCAGCTAAGTCAATATTTCCCTTGAAAACAAATTCTATTAAGGATTAAGTTGTGCCTGTTTTGAAGGATAATAATGTGAAGGTATAAATCACTGGCTATGTTAAATATTTCAAATTAATTTAAACATTAGGTAAGTCCTTATTTAGCATCAACAATAAAGTTTTACGCAAAAACCTTTTTTATGAAACATCAAATACGACTTTAATACCGTTAAAGGGCAAAGTTAAAACAAAACAGTATACTAAAGTTCAACTTTGCTTAAATGTCCTGAAAATCCTCCTTTGTATCATACCTAACCGATTTTTTTGTACTTACTTATTAGGACAGAAAACATGCCTTTGTTGAGTATTTGTCTATTTTCCGTTAAACTCAATTTTCTCAATACTTGTATAACGTAAAATATATTTAGCAAATCTAACCAACATTACTTCAACATAAATGGTTTAATAAACTGACGGTGTTAATGAAAGGAGGACACGTTACCTATACACAAATATACCTTTCTATCGAGTTGTTGAGATGTGTTTATTGTATACACCCTCGGTTCAGTAAGTGAATAAGACATTTATCGCTATTGCGTTACTATAAATAAGGACTTGTATTAATTTTGACTTGATTTACATCGATTCCACCTCAAACAAAGACATATCAATTGCGCAAATCTACTAAGTCGTCTCACTAGTTGAATATCTTATTTGTCGAACATAATACTCACCCTACGACTATCGGCAATTTGCGGGAAGACAAAATCCGTAGCTGTCAATAGGACCTTGTAGGGGCCCTTAGCGACCCGTTTCTTCAGTAACTGATTACGGGCGATAGCGGCCGCGCCCAAAATAACGCTAACAAACAAACACGAAAACGCCAAAATAATTAACACACTTAACGCCTTTTCGAATTCTGACACGTAATTATCAATTTCGTCCATTTGTTTATGTTTCACCGACCATTCGTCGAAATTGTCCATTATTTTCTCCACGTCAAATTCACTGCTGCCATTAAAGCACTTTATAACAAGCAACGGTCTCAGGCTGCTGTTGTCTAAGCGTAAATCAGCCAATAAAAACCCAAATTGGTCATCTAATGACTGTGCCAACTCAGAAGAAGTGCCATTCAAACTTGACAGCGTCCTCACAATATTCTTCACTGTAACACTCGTCCAACTTTCGTTAAAACTTTCAATGTCCGTGAAAAAGAGGAGATTTTTAACGCTTTCCGCACTAACATCACTCAGAATGTTTATTGCTGTACCACTTGATTGCGCATCTTGCGACTCCAACAAGAAGGGTGTGGAATTTGAAGTTGTGTATTTCCAAGATGGTAGTGTGGCCACATCCATAAGGATTGTCAAGGAATTTTGATCCCGGGAAAGATGTAGACCATCTATTACCTTGACGACTGTTTCGCCTATTACGTCTGCTGACAAGCATAGCACAATCGCTGAATCCGGATGGAACAGAGAAAAAATGACATTAATAAACAAGTTGAAGTACGGCGAAGAGGTAACATAATTAAGTTTGTTAATGTAACGGAAATTGCAGTGACGTGATAAAAGCAGAAATTGCGATAAGTTGACTTGAATACACTCACAATGTAAATCCGAAATTTATTTCCAAGTAGGTATAAAAATTCGAATGAAAGCAATTATAGAGCAATGCTTACATACAGGATATTAAAGTGGAATCCTAAAGATTAAATGAAATTATTTGGATTTAAAAAATCGTGCGAATTTAGGTTTTAGATATTTTTATAAACTCACCCCTACAGGGAATCTTCTTTAGTATTTGTAATTTATCTTCAATATGTTCTTTTGATGTGTTTTGGTCAATAATAAAGAATTGCTTGGGAACAATGCCCATTTCGCGTAGGTGCAGATCCAGTGATTGAGATAATACGGGAAACCAACCATTGCCTAAAATATTTATGTGAATGGTTAATAAATAAACTGGAAACAAAGGTGAGAAATTGTTGAAATGTGTCCGAAATCGTTCTCGATGAACCGCCACTTAACAAACTTTGTATTATCTGCATTTCGCAGACATTTTATTAGCTTTACCATAAAATAATTTTTCCTCTGGTTCACATTATGTAACAGAACTTTTAACTTAGTTAATGTTTGGGTTAAAGGGTAGGTAGGAATAAATTAACGATATTAATTAGAATACAGTATTATACGTATATATTATAGGGAACCAGAGTTGCTAAAGTCAAAAGTTGTTGTTTGTTTTATCATTTAAATATGAAATATACAACAATTCGCTAATTTTAATGGGAAAAAACTTCATTCATTTGAATATCTCTGACTCTGCGTCGCAATTTTTAATAATGAACTCATTTGAGAAGTTTTTCCTTGCAGTAAGATCAAGAGAAAAGTTGTTTTGCTGTTATATATTTGAGGATTCTTAATAAATTTCATGACGTATGTAATTCTAGTTTTATACGGAATAAGGTTGTCTATCAAAATATGACGATTTTCATAATCATAGATATTTATGAATGCATTTCTCTGTATATCTATATAAGGTACATTCCGGAGATAAGCACAAAATGGAAAGTCTCTGAAAAGGGTGGATAACTGTCTATCATATTACATCTTGTATTTATTCATCAGATGTTTTATTTTACATGTTACATCAAAAACGTATTTTGTGGATTTCTATGTAGGTATATTTATGTTTGAAAAACATTCTGATTCGAAATAATATCTGCATGTATTCCGATCCTCTCGGCCAAATTAAATAAGATAACATGCCAAAGTAATTTATTTAAATTGAAAATCAATATCAAATTAATGAGGGAAGCATATTGGGAGAGAAAAACAATAAAGCCATTTCGAAAAAAATAAAAACGCTTTAAAAATGCTGATTTCAAAGCAGGACATTGTTTTTATTCGATTAACTTCCACAAATTTAATATTTGTACTGGTATAGTGAAAGGCACTTTTAATAACAGCATTTTCAGTACTCAAATGGACTCTCACAACTAAACTCAGCACTTGTTTTCATTATTATTATCCAATATTTGAACCATTTCAGCTGTTTTATGTATACAAATAAAACACTACCCCATAGATAAAGTTTTTGCAAACCGGGGTGGTTTTTAATGTTTTCAGTAGATCTCTAAAACTGAAAGGAATCCGAAAACTCAATAATCGAGCTTCACCGCACTTACAGCTCACACACTAACACTTCCTAATGGCCTCTTTCTTATCAAATGATATTCAATGGGTTCTTTGCCGGTTCATTGAGTAAATATCCAGCAATTTTACAAGATAATCAGCAATTACCATCCATCTGCCTGAAACGTTCACCACTTTATTTTTTATGAATCCTAGCATTTTTGCAAGTAAAGCATTTAGTGAAATAATTTTACGCTTACATTGAGAAATATTCACACAAATTCAGGTTTATTTATGAGCAGGGACGCATTCTCATGATTAATCGTTTCGAAGAAAACTTTTGCAAAAATAATGATGGTCAATTAGCTCAATTAAAAATATTGTATTACTGCTGTCTTTCCTTTCTTTTTCTCGTACACGAAACTGGGCCAGAGGGAAATCAATAAAAGGTATACAGGTAATAGCATATGTAGGTATCGGTCGGCTTTAAGCAGATATCGGGTACCGTCCAATTGCACAACATGTATCTATAGGCAATACCACCGTGTACGGGTTTCCATTCTATTTAGAAAAATAAACGATCTTCCAAAGAAAAAGTTTATTTGAAAGAAAAATATTTTTTGTAGAAATTGAAACTTATCTCGCACTGTAAAATTGTTAAGGGAAAAGAGGAAGCCGTAGGTAGATATATCCGAACACTCGTATACTGAAACTATGGTTAAAACACTGTCAGACTTGATGTATAAGCCAGTTTGGGAATGAAAAATAAAAATACCAGTTTTCTCTGTGAAGAGAGTTTTCCTCTGTGAATTTTAATCATGCATTATAAGTATACCTTACAATGTATTTTTTGTTGTTTCTTGTTTAAATGCGCTTAACAATTTTCGTGTTTGGTTTTATTTGTTCTTGTTTGGATTCAGGAGGAGATCATGTTGAAAAGAGACTTATCAAATGTTCAGCGAATTGGCAAAATTGTTCCTTATTTAAATAAAAGCGAAACAGAGTAATTGCAGTGTGTTTTAGTAGGTAACGCTTTAAATGCGTGTAATTTTAGGAGAAGGCAGGCAAAAGGGTGAACACAGATCACGAAAGACGTCAATTAAAAATAAGGAAAAGTTCGCAAATTCTATTGTGTGTTTCCTTAGTATTTTTTTCTGATAAAAACATTCATGAAAATACAGAATTCAGCACCCCCACAGGATGCGATCCAACACTAATAAAAACAAGCTTATTTAGTTATATTTAATTATATATAGGTTCATAGCTAACAGTTTTTGAATAAAGCCATTAAATTAATTCCAGATTAAATCCGTTTCAACAAGAAAGTTCAGAGACTTGTATAAACGGAAATCGTTGAATCAATTTCCTGAATGCTTTCTGAAACTCCTGATAATATTAAGCGTTATTTAGTCGTGTAATGCATGTTGTGCAAATACAGCTTGGAGCAATCTTGAACCTGGGGTGAAAAGCACTTCACAAATTTGTGACGTGCATGACTTAAAAGTGAATTCTTTCAGGAATTTCACATATCCTGTATAGGAAAGTTTTACATGTTGGAAAGTTTTTTAATTAACTTATACCGAAGCATCATTTTTTTCAAGCGAATAACTAAAAATAAAAAGCGCGTACTTTCAATTCCATTGTATTTATATATATATGTAGTTTGTAAAAATTGAAAACTTAATTTTATAAAAATTGTTTCAGAACAGCTTATTGTCTGCTAAACAACGAATGGAAAATGGGAGTCGCGAATAAGATAGGCATTCCAAAATATCGACAAACTGAACGTTTATAGTATTGAAAATGTAGTAAGTTAATAAAATGGGAAAATTGAAAGACAAGATGTCAGATGGTGGCCTGAGGAAATTTCTACGGTTTATTGAAAAATACACACATGATTGATTGCCTTCAGTTTTAAAGGAACAATATATTCTACCTAAAAACAGCGAAGAAGAAGATTAAATCGTTGAATATGTGTAAAAAATTCAAAAACAAGTCAAAACAAACGGTAGAATAATATTGAAATTACAGTGTCTTCTTAATTAATAATAAATATTGATACGTGGAAGAACGTTCATCCACTTCATCCATAATTAAAAAGTATACGGTCTATTTAAACGTACTTTACGGTAAATAAAATGGGTGTGTATAAGGGAAAAGTGCAAACATGCACAATTAATAACATTATGTTTTGTTGTAGAGAAACATTATCATGAGCACGTGTATTAGGTGCACATTTATTTTAGGATTCTAACAAGCATTTGATCAATAACTGCTTCTGTATTTATGCATTTTCTCTTTATTCCAATACAATAAATCGAGCAAATATGATACTACATTATTGAGAGCTTTTTTCTTTAGTTACTTTATTAAAGGATTTTCTTTGTTGTCAATAAAAACGTTACACATTTATTACTGCCTAAATAAATATTATTTCTTTCTCTCCACTTGCACAGATATTATACGTTATATTAAATTAGAAATTAGAATGCCAAACATTTTCCGCAAACTCTTTTGCACAATAAACCGAAAAATTAAATTTTTCTATTATAAGTTGCGTAAAAAAACTGTTTGTGAAAAACTTTCTGTTACAGTTTATTATAAATCGTATGATGTGAATGAAACTAGCGGAAATATAAAATATACCAAAACGATAAGTTTTTATTAACACTTGGCCAAATAAAAGTTTCAGTGTTATGTACGAAAGTTGCCTTATTTTTCATAATACTTCATGGCTATTATGTTCTGTTTTTTATGGAAACGCTTGTATCGTTCCTTGTCAAATGAAAATTAAAATCGTCGAGTATTCATAGCAAAGATGTGTTAATTTCACTGTTTTTCAAGTGCTATATACTTACTACTCGAAATAATTGCAACGGATTTCCACTTCATGTCGAGCACAACCTTGGAAAATGCTTTTGTTATTGCTGAAATTGACAGTCCCTGTTGTTTGTGATGGTGGTGTTGTTGAAATTCCAAATCAATAATTTCTTTATCAATCTAATTTAGTAAAGTTTGCCATTATAGTTTAGTTGGGAGGGTGAACTTGAGAAACACTTACTCCTTGTGGGCAATTCCACGTTAATAAAGTCGTATTGTAGAAATTGCTGAGAAAATGGGCACGAGTACACATTTCCGGTCTTAGGGATCCTACTATGGTTCCGGGACTTGTTGAGACTAGATGAAGCAACCTCTGCGATTCATAGCAAATATCTGTGAAAAATTAAACAACTGTATTAGACTTAAGTGCATTAGGTACAATATTATACAAAACGACAAAAGATTTTCGTCCTGTGCTCAGCTTCAAACCAATGCATTACCTATATATTATTAGGTACAATTGCCTTTCTTTGTTAAATCAAATTTCTTGGAAAAATGTGCTCTATTAAACCGGAAAATAAATCGAATTTCATTGTAGGTATTTTATAGTTGAAAGAGAAAAATTATATGGATTTAAAAAATACTTTCCGATTCGATTGTTCTAAAACGAATATTGATATGAAATTACCCTTACATTCTTTTTACTCGCGCACTAGCCAGCATTGCCTAATTGAATTTATGCAAACACTTAACCCGTTATTCATCCATACACAATGATTGGCTTCCGCATTTTAGTTTAATAATTAATTATCTAGACATAAATGAATTGTGGTTACATCTACCCATAACGTATCGGGTAATAAAATGCGATTACATTTCAAATAACATACCCATTTACCATGCTAATATCATATATTATCGTTTGGAGAATGTTGGACCACGTCAACAGTCTGGTCTTCTATATTAATGATCTCCGAGTGGACATTTGAATAAAATATTTAATACAATTATCAGGTAATCAATTACACTGCACACAGCAGGATTCAAAGACCCATTTCATAATTGGAAACTGTAAACGCGCTCCGATGGTTTATGCTGTGCTGAAAAACTTGATGGAATGCTAAAGACATGTCAAAAAGGTACAAAACACATAAATCAAGTGCCATTATTCAATCGAATTTTCTGCTATTTATTTAAAAAGACGTAAAAACAATGCCTTTTCAAGGGGAATGATTTATGAGAACATGAAAGCACTATCATCACGTTAAAGAGTTATCTAATTAGAGATCCAGTTACAACTTTTAACCCCTCATATAATGCACGAGATACAAAAACTTTCAGTGTGTATGCTGTGGGTGACATTGCAAAACTTTACATCTTTTCATGTAAATATTACAAATTAAAATCAATTGACCCAGCAAATATAGGTAAAGAGTGTTGAAAAATCGATATGCAAAGCAACGGTTTCCACTGAGAAACTGGAAAAACAATATACAGAAGCATAAATTTTCAAAACTGCAATAACATGGAATTATTTTATATGAAAAACGGTTTGAATGTACCTACCTACTTTAATTGAATTTCATTTATGTGTTTAATGCCTATTATTTTCAATGAATATTGCTATACTTGTTTAATTAGACTATAAAAAATAAACGATACACGCCGGCGGTACGTAGGTATACACCAAATTGCAATGCTCTTTTAGGGGTAATAAAATTTGTGAAAAAATGTGCTTAAAAAGTTCTCAGACACTCTATTTGAAATACGAGCAATAGGGTTTTATATACACACACACACAAAACAATTTAATTTGCCTAACAATTTTGCATTTCAATCTGATTAGGGATATAAGGAGGATTTAAAAGAATCGCAGTATTAAATGAAGTCAAATAATGTTGAATAAAGACCCGAAAGCGCACGGTGATTTAGTTTTTTATGTACATACCTAAACGAACAAACTTGCAAGTTTTAATATAAAGAACAAAAGTTATTATGACTCGTTCTCAATGCAATTTTATGAAAAGACGGTTTACTTTTACACAAACTGGCAACTTGAGTCTGCCTTATAAGACTCACAAACAAATAATAAACATACGAATTTAGAGCTTTTATATTGCATGTAGTATTAGATAGGTACACTGCTTGTCATTTAAATAACTTATAATATACCTACCTATACATTACAATTATTTTCATTATGTATAAAACGGGATGTGAATTTACTCATTAACTACAAATAAAGCGAGATACCTATACCTTTGTATACCTATATTATGTGTAGATTACTCTAGTCCGTTAAAAATATTTGGACTTAAGAACACATCAGAGTCTGCACATCGATTTTTAAAGAGCTTTAGACACGGCGCCTTCACCACAATGTAAAATAATTTTTCCAAATCGTTCCCATCATTTTCAAATTAAAAACATTCGCTTAAACCAACCCCGGAAGGCTTATTTAATTTTAATATACCGCCACAAAACTAAGCTTTCAAGTAAAAACATTGCTGAAATATTGCCTAATTTTGGAGAAGCTTTTTACACATACCTACCTATACATAGGTAGCTATATTTAATTCACTGGGAAGTGGGAAGAAAATTAATTATATTCCCCGCTGATTAAAGAAAATTATAATTATTCTTACTATGTATGCCTCTGTATTAAAGGCAAGTAAATTGCAATTTATATTCCAGTATTCCACACAAAAAAAGTTAAGAAGTTCGTGGCTTCGTGGTTTGATGAGAGCAAATTAATTAGTAATCAATACATATTCATCCACATTAATTACTTTTTTGTTACCTACTACCTTTTATCCAACCATCACACATCAATTAATAAAATAAAATTGTGATGAAACATTCTAAATATTCCATATCTGGTGA
Organism: Silvanus unidentatus; assembly: GCA_963930825.1. Taxonomy (NCBI): domain Eukaryota; kingdom Metazoa; phylum Arthropoda; class Insecta; order Coleoptera; family Silvanidae; genus Silvanus; species Silvanus unidentatus. The sequence goes on from OZ005758.1 coordinate 6,599,272, forward strand.
TTAAGTATATGCATATATTTACCTGTCTAATATATTATCTTCTGCCTTATAATGCATATTAAAATGTATTGACACTAAAAGGCCACCTGACAGTGATGCATTAATATTTCGTTTATTTAGAAAACTAATCCGTCGGCAATTTTTTTTTAATGTTTATTTTGTCTGTGACGGAGAAAGGCTCTTTTGTTAAGGTATTTACCTAAAGCACATGTAGATTTTTTTCTTTAAAAATTCCCAACACCAAAACTAATTCGTAAACATGTTTAATTGATAATAATAGAGAACATAGAGCTTTTACTGCCATTTTTACTCAACTTTCATTCAATAACTTCATTTAGTAAATTCCCAGAGGACAAAAACACTTTTAAATAGTGAGGGAGCTTCACTCCAGCAAAAATGCATTAAAAAGCTCTATACTTTACTTACTCAGACGAGACACTTACCCTTTGTAGGAGCTAGTTTGAAAGTGTGATTAAGTTGCGTGGATAATTCGTGGTGAAGAGAGTCTATGCTGACAGGATAGTAACAAAGTTCAGTGAGGATTAATAAGGGAGGTTGTGAGGTAGTCAGAGGAACGCAGGCCAGCAACCCCAGCAGCAGCAGGCCTGCCATGACTGGCCCTTCACGGAGTCATGGCATCAGGTGCCAAAGGAACACCACATTCAGTTTATTCTCTGTGGCACGAATTTAACGAATTAAGTCACGTTCATTGATGACAACGGTCGCTGTAAAGAAAATCAATTGTAAATAAATTATACGTTGAGCTATAAAAAATAAAACACATATGTGTCAGTAGCGTTCATACACCATGCACTTTCTGGCGTTCGATTTTGATAAATTATTGCAAAAGATCGATATATTGTGCACTGACGTCAGTGTTTAGACCTATCATGCGAAAGTTTTTCAATTTTCAATTACTGGAAGTACAAAATACATAATAATATGTTTCTTATAGTTTCCCTGTTGAATAAATAACCATTTCGGTTAATGATATATCTTGCAGAGACTATTGCTTTTAAATAGTTAATAATGTTGCTCATAAATTATTGCATAACTAGCTTATACGGCTCCCCGGGAGCAGTATTTGAAACTGGGGAATATCGCTTATTGAATAAATTCTTAAAGATACTTTATACTATTGCAACCGTGGTAAATATGCATAATCCAGCTAGTTCCATGCTAATGTACCCCACATTTATTAGGAAAAGTTTGCACTTTTTAGAAATCTTTTCTGGCCTTCGTAATTTCTTAACATTCGAATGCAGATTGAGGTTTTTTCGAGGCTGTGGATGACTTTGCGGTAGGAAATAATTGAGCGCCTGTCATGGGCGAAGAATATTCCAATTTGGCATCACAAAGTCCCTGCTATTGGCAAAAAGCTCGTCCTACATTAATTGAAACATTATTAATACTTTCACGTTTCTTTTCACATAAAAACTATACCAAAGTAATTTTTATGCGGCCTAGTGAACACTTGACGGTTTCATGAAGGAAAACTTTATCCAACATTTTAATGTGTGACGTTGAATTATGAACAGGTTTTGTCACATTATATGTACATATTTAACACAAACCGTAATTACACATTATGATGTTTTAACAGCACTTTCTTCACATTAGCAATATACATGTATATTATAAGGAAATGGGGGTAATGGTGGATGGGTCTTAAATCGTGAATTTCATTAAAAATAGCCCTGCATCTGACTTACACTTCCTGCTTCAGATTCAATGAATGCGCGTTCGAAGCTTTTTCAATAAATATCGAGCTTTTTATGCTCAAAGATTTAGATGCTTGGACGGATTGCTCAATCCTCATGGAAAAAATTAATTTGATCTCTTTTAGTTGATCGAACACACGTTAACCCTGGTCCACTTCCCAATCTCCGACCTACATTATGTTTTACTATATATTTTATGTCGGTTATATCGGAAAATAAGCGCACATGTTACATTTATGTTGTGGATTAGGAATAGCGCGCGGATATCTCGTTAGTTCAGGACAAATTTGGAATTCGGCACTAGAGACATTGCCTAATTGAGGGATTGTTGTTTGTTAACAAATTTGTGCAATGTGCAGCAGCATTTCAATTGGAAATTTTGATATAGCCTCCAGCGAACAGATTTCTCTGACACAATCCAGAGCAAAAGACTCTATAATAGCCAGACATGATTATGGGAGAAGGTGAACTTATGCAATTTGAAAACTTTTCTTCATTCCTACAAATGAAATACTTAAATCTGCTCATTTGAAAGTTTATTAATAGCGCGGAGAGCTTTCTGCACACACCAGCGACCAGCTTTTCCTGTGCTAACCATTTTTTCCATTGCGAGACTGGTTTAATATTTCATTTTGGAGAAAACAATGAATTTCCTTGGAAATTTACGACAATACAGTTGAAAAGTTTTAACGAATTGAATGTTTTACACCGTCGAGTTTACAATCGAAATTTAAATTAAAGAAAGTTTAGTTTTATGCACTACATGTAGGTTGGAAGACCTTTTATCGGTCCATCTGCACGGTAAAATCAGTTTGATGCACTTTTAAAATGTTTACTTGGGAAAAACTTTCAATCTCGCGTCGTGCACGTTGTGGAGCCAAAAATAATCAAGAGTGCAAATTCAAATGTAAGCGGTTAGTTTGTAAAGAAGCGGTTTCAATTCTTTCATTTGAACGCTTATATGCAGAAAAAACGAAACATACTTAAGTACGCTTGCACTGACCACCTGTTTTAGCCGATAAGAAAAATAATTTATGTCTTTTCGAGAACAATTTATGTCTTTTTGCGAACAACTGTGAGTCATCAGCTGGATATTTATCAGTAGCAATTTCTGCAAGTCCCTGCAAGATAATTCTTTCACATTATGTCATAGATGTAGATCATTGGCTAGATTTCTAAAGATAAAGCCGAAATTAAATTTCATTGGTTTAGTTGTGGGTGAATTAACATATATAAACCCATAAAATTCAGTCAAAAAGAAGAGAGTCAGTAAGTTCGTCAAGAAGTTAAAAAGTACAAGACAGAGACAGTTTGTTATTCAATAGATAAAAATTTAACAAAGGAGTTATTTGATATAAAGTCCGGTGGTCAGATAAGTCAATATTTTATTCAAAGTACCAGTTGGTGACAACAGTCAGTTGGTTAGTTGTTGTAAAGTGAAAGACAGTGTATAAAGAAAATGAATACTCCAAATGAGAAAAACATTTTGATGACACAAGAAGAATCTAGTAGTGACAGCTTCAGCAACATCAGCGATGGAAGCGTCAGTTGGAGTAGTTCGGGTAGGAAACTTTTATTTGGGATTCTGTAATTTGTTAGTATTAATTGTTTGGTTGTAATTAACCTTAAGAAATAAATTGAGTGAAGAGAGTATTTGTGTGTGATTTAGTTATGCTATTATTCAATTTATTAGATAAATAAAAAAAGAAGGCAAAAATCTTTCAGCGCGGTAGCTGAGACAAATATACTCAGAATGCCGAACAACGCGAAAGTCGACCCCGCGTAGATAGAGATTTAATGTACACGGTCTCCGCTCGGCCATTTGCTTAACATCCAACATTAAATTTCTAAGTTGGAAATAAAAGACGCACGACAACGTCTTGTAGTCCGTCAATTGTGAAGGGACAATCAAGATTTTCGAGACTTTGTTATAAAGTCGACCGTACCAGCCACACAATTCGCATCTACAATTTTCCCACACACAAAACTCTTTTGATTCCTTATTGAAAATCGGGTTTTGCTTTACCACATGTCCCCTCAATCGCGTTTTGCTAATGTAAATAAATTCGGCGTCCTCTTTATGTTATTAGAAATTAATTTAGATTTGTGTGCTTGTTTTCTCTAGCTCGGAATAGCACAAATCACACCATCAACCGCAGTATGCATCCACAATTTGAATTTAAAGGAAGACGAGACTTTCTAATCAATTTCTGCGAGTGATTTGAAGTCACTCTGTCGAGTCGATGATGCGGAAATCTGTGCACAAGAAATAAAATAAAAATTCAAAGAAAACCGCACATCGTTTTATTGAAAAGCGAGCATTGAGAAGAGTTCGCTGTTTACATAAGTTTTTTCACTCGCAGCTATTTCCTCTTTTGGAGCTGCATATTTTATGCGGACAAATCTCTCAAAGTAGGTACGAATTGAAAAAATCATAATAAAAACATACGCGAAGCGCATTAAGTGTTCCAGGATTGATGGACAATTTACTTTTTGGTCGCTTTAATGCAATTTTGCACCGAATCAATGCTGGAAAGTGGAAAGCAAACGGATAAAAGTCGTAAACACGAATAAATGACTTGGGATTTAATTGGAAAGTGCGCCAGGTGTAGTGAATTTATGACAAACCGGCAGCTTTCATAAATAAAGACATTTGGGGAGTGTAGATGGGCCAAGCTTTCAGCAGAAAATAACAACATAACATCGTCTTTGAGGGCATTCTTGCAACTCGTGAAATTGTAATTGTGTCTCTCTGTTGAACATTTCTCAGGTAAACCAAGTAATTTGTTTGTGAACAAAGTGGTGAAATTCGTTTGTTTCTTAAGTATCTCAACTTAACTGGAATACTTAAATGTAGACGCAAGTAGGAAAAAAGGAAAAGGTGGAGGAACTGAATAATGGAAAAAAGCAGTCAAAGTGTAAGATTTCTCTCATATTTCCATATATACAACTCTATAGGTATGGTAAAGTTTAGAATACGTTCCCTAATTTACAATTTCTGTCCCTTATTATTAATGTCTCTGCACTTTTTTCCATGTGAAAAATAAGACGCATTTTTTTTATTCGGCAAATTATATTACACGGTTGAATTAAAACGGGTCCGTAATTAGGAACTTATTTTGTCTCTTTCTGAAAAGAACAAAAGAACTTGTAGGTATATAATTAGAGGAGTTTGTTTAATAATTAATAAAGAAGTTGTCAAAGTACTTGTCTATTGTAAGTAATAGTTAATTGCAGTTTAATTAACCATTTATAATGGACAATTAAGTAATATCTTGCGGGGATGTTGGATAGATTGATAAAAAATTATAACAGAAAAACACGCATTTTTACGGGAGCTTACCTCTCGCAAAGTGTGTCTACATTCTGGAAGCACCGCACAATACAAAATTCTGTTTTCAACTAACGAACGAAACTCAAAACAAGATTCCTGGGAACGGGATGACGGCGCCCCACGAGAGACGCCTGGACCAGCCAAATCGATCGGAACTATCCCTCTTCCACTTATTCAACTTTCCCCATGTAATAACTGCTATAATAAAACTCTTTTCAGGAGTAATGTCCCCGTCAAAGGGTCGCTTTTATTGCAGCTTTACTTTCATGTTATCAAATTCTTACGGAATTTACTTTAGATAGTTTATATGCCTATTTTAATGGAAAATCGCGGAAAAATAAATTCAAATTTCCCTTTAGTTGAAAGTACCTGTTACAGAGTGCAGCAGGTAAAGGGTTGGCCTAGAAGGTTTCTATTTAGTGGCGAATGTGTTAGTGCTGCCAACAGATGCTGGTAGTTTGCATTATTATCGTATTTATCGTGGTCTACGATAATTAATCTCTCTAAAGTTTATACAAATGATCCTAATAAAACAACAAATTGTTGTTAAAATTCTTTATTGAAATAATTCCAAAATTTAATCAGGTAACTAGCTCTATCTGGCGGTGAATAAATTGAAATAATTTATTCTAGAATCTATATTCAGTTGAGTTCGCAACCATTTTAGTTCACCGACTATTCATAGGATCGCGTCGAATTGTTCACTTCGTCAATGTCCGTTCTTCTATGCGTATATTCGTTGATTATAAATTTTTCTTATCACACACTAAAATAATGGTGAACTATAGATTTAATGTTTTGTTAACGAATTACATTAATTAAACAGAATAACTGTAAGTACTATTGATTTTTCCTTCTTTCTTATACTATATAGAAGTTGCATGAATAAAGGGACAGGTTTTCTGGAACAGGTTCTAAGAGTTTTTGTGTGGTGTGATTGGGATTTTTTAGTTATATGGTTACTTTACAAGGCATCGTGTTGCAAACTTGACAGTCAGTAGTTAGCAGTTTTGTTCCAAAAAAAAGAATAATATCCTCGATTATAATTATCTTTAGTGTTTTTTTCAACAGCAAATTTTGCAATAAAGGCACAGTGTTAACGAACCAACAAAGGATATGGTTCATTATTTTGGTAGGTTATATTAAGAATTTGTTCAATCCGAAGGTTTTTCATCCATCTGTATGGCTGATTTAAGTCATAGGTAGTTTTATTTCATTTTGATATCCAATGTCGTATTTTGTGTCCATGAAATGGATACTTATCCATTGTTTACAATATAAAATCATTTAACAACATATTTGATTAGAATTCATTAGTTATTATCAATTGCATTCGCAAATACAGTAATACATATTCGTTAATTATATGCCAGTGTAAATTAGTAAGAAAAACTTTTTAATTTCCCTTTTATTTCTAAAATTGTGTGACGCATTTGTATTAAATTGTTTATTTATGTCATGACTCATTTACTTGAAATTCTTCATGGAATAACAATTGCCTATGTTATTGTTAGACCATTTTATCCCCCCATTTGTGACAATTCTCCACCAAAATGTCAAATATCCAAAATTGACAAGTATTTTGTTAAGTCACTGATATCAGAGAAGCTTTTTTGTATTGCAGTGAAGGTAACCAACAAAGAGCAAGTTGAATAAAAAGGGAATGTGTGACACGAATAAATCAAGGAGCTTAGAACGCTTCGTCTATGGCAGATCCAGCTAACACACTCGCTGTTGCCAGCACAAGCCGCCGCAAGCGTGTGCTGCCCCCGCAGCCACGTTCTGAGGCCAAGCGCCTTAGGACCTCTTCACAAAGAAACACGGACCACAGTCCCAGTCCAAGACACAAGTCATCAACAAAGGTAAATACTGCCACATATATTTAATTAATGGTCCACTCTGTATTGCCTCTTTGTCTTCTATTTTCAAGATTAAGCTTACTGTTAAAGAAGCAAAGAACGTAAATAGCTCAATTCCAATTGCAACAAAAGAAGTGAACCGTAACAAGTTGGAGTACATAAACAGTCTACTACCCTCCACGTCGTCTTCGTCGTCAAGTGAACGAATTACACGAGTAACCCGTAACTCTGTGCACAGACAAAGTAATTCCGATCATAGAGATTTAATAAACAGTAATACAACAATAGAATCAACAAGTGACGAATCGAAGAACCACAATTTGAAATACAAACTTAAGAAACAGTTAAGAAAGAGTTACAGTGAATCACGGGATTCGTGCGAGATTAAAAGTGAACGCAGCCGATCCACTGAAAAAATTGAGTCGAAAAGTAAATCGCCTAATAGGAGAATTGGTGATAGACATAGTAATATACGATTTAGTAATTCGTTGAGTTTTGAACGAGATTTAACGGCAAATACTTCGACGAATAACGTTACATATCCACAAACATCGAGTCAGGTAATAGATTTCATTTGAAATTATTTTATAGGTGTTGCATTTTTGCTTGTTTATTAGGTCCACAAGTATCCATTGCGTAGTCACAGTCGCACATCTGTGGGACAAATACGGAAATCGTCAAATCAACGTGGACAACGTGAATTGATAGCACTGGGGGCGAGTAGCAGTCAGACTACAAGCAGGGACGAATCGGAACCCTCTCGCCTCACACGCAGTGGAGCAGTGTTGAGGCGCAGCACACGGAACAACAAAGGTAATTGAACAATTTACCTTTTTTCAAAGATTCTAATAATAAGAGATGCTTCACTCCGCCCATTGGTCTTTTAAGCGGATTTTTTGTTCACCTTAAGTCATTCATTTCCCTTTAAATTTGCGAGTCAGTCGAAATATTCGAGGAATATAGAAAATAATCATTAATGAAAAATTGTGTTAGTGTGTAGTAGGAATTCGTACTACACGGTATGTTTTTTGCATATTAGAAAGGGACCGCCAAGTACTACAGTAGTCCATGCAATTATAACAGTATTTCTTTCTAATTTATGAATGATTTTTAACTTGGAATTTCTCTATCTTTTTTCCTATGGACACTCTTCATCTCGCAGTGACGACCTTCTGCTTTCTTTACAATATAAGCATCTCCTCATGTAGCATCTTCAATTGTGAGGAAATGTACATTGTGGTTTTACCTATGTAAACATGTGTAATAATGTGTTAATTGTACTTTCCTTATTGTAAACGTGTAAACTTGACGTAAAGCGAGAAAAAAATGCATGATATTGTAATAATCAGTAATTAGAATTATATCAGCGACGTTTTTCAATGTTACAATCGTATGTACAGTGAATTCGTATCAATTCAAAACATGCTCCAACTATGGAATTGTTATCTTTGGTTTGGTTATTATGGTTACAAAAGGCACAGATAATAACATGGTTACTAACTTTTTTTTTCACAACTACATACAGTGATATATTTTTCATTAAAACTTTTGTCTTGATAAGAGTTTTTAAAAAAAAGTTAAAATTGTATATGTGAACCCGTTGCGTGGAATGCGTTTATTAGAAGGTCGATAATAAAACTTATCATAAATCTAATTTCGTTTTATAAAAATTACAGTTCGTAATGAGCATTTTCACAAAGTAAAATTAAAAAAATCAATCTTTTTTTCTATAGAACTCCACGAAAGTAACAGTTTTAATGATTAATTAAATATTATCTGTACAAGTGTGATTGTCGATACAAATTACAAAAAACGTATTAGTAAACACCTAAATATTTATACAAGATAATGTCATTTGATTTCAATGATGGATTTACACACCCTCAAACAAAATGTTTAATTAACCGCAGTTTTTTTTTGTAAACAGTTTATATTTGTGTTTTTTTTTAGGGCACAGCACATCAACAACGGGTTCGTGTGCAAGCTCTAGCGGGGCTAGTGGTAGCGGCAGCAGCTCAAGACGAGCAACGAGGCAGCAGAAAGTCGGATCCTCAGCTCCGGCCATTCTAACCGCACCTGCTCCTCACGCTGCCGCCGCCATGGCCTCCGATCACCATCCGGATATGCCTAACAATGAACTGTCAGGTGAGATTTGTGAAATGTAATTAAGGAAGTGTGTTAATGGTGTTGGATTTAGCGTCAGAGGAGCCCCCATCGCCACCAGAAGCGACTCAAGCCTTGCCTGCCACTGGCGGACCGTCAGGACCTGGTGGTGCCGATTCAGAGAGTGATGATAGTGAAGTTGGACGTTTACAAGCTCTTTTAGAAGCGCGCGGTCTTCCACCACACTTGTTCGGTGCATTAGGGCCACGAATGCAACATATTTTACATAGAAGTATGGGAAGTAATAATTGTAAGTTTTGTTAACGGTTTTTCAAGTGAATAGTGCAGTGGTTCATGTGAGTTTTTCTAGCTGTTGCCCGTGCACAAGCTTTGATTCCCGGTTTACAAGCCACTGGCGATGAGGGACAACAATTACAAGCCGTTATTGAAATGTGTCAAGTATTAGTGATGGGAAATGAAGAGATTTTAACTGGTTTCCCTGTGAAACAAGTGGTGCCAGCTTTAATAACACTTTTAGGAATGGATCATAACTTTGACATTGTAAGTGGGATTATTTTGTTTCTGAAATTGTGATAACAAGTCTGAATTTTCAGATGAATCACGCTTGTCGTGCCCTAACTTATATGATGGAAGCATTGCCACGATCGTCTGCTATTGTTGTTGATGCTGTGCCAGTTTTTCTGGAAAAATTGCAAGTGATTCAATGTATGGATGTGGCGGAACAGTCTCTAACAGCATTAGATATGCTCTCCAGACGTCATTCTAAGGCTATACTGCAAGCTGTAAGTCAATAATTTCATAAAAAATAGTGTACATTGATTATAAATTGTTTGATTTTAGCGTGGCGTGTCAGCTTGCCTAATGTACTTAGATTTCTTTTCAATAAATGCCCAACGTAATGCTCTTTCAATAACAGCAAATTGTTGTGCAAATTTAACATCAGAAGAATTTCAATATGTACAAGAGTCTTTACCGTTACTTGCTAGTCGTTTAACGCAACAAGATAAAAAATGTGTTGAAAGTGTATGTTTAGCATTTTCCAGATTGGTGGATAGTTTTCAATTAGAGCCAGCTAAATTGCAAGAGATTGCAAGTACAGAATTGTTAACAAATTTACAACAACTTCTTGTTGTGACACCGCCTATAATTAGTACTGGCACGTTCATAACTGTATTAAGAATGTTGTCAGTAATGTGTGCAAATTGTCCAGATTTAGCTTTAACATTGTTGAAGCAAAATATTGCTGAAACACTGTTATATTTACTGACTGGTTCAGCTGAAGTAAATCAAGATGACATTGAATTAATACCAAGGTAAGTGAAAAAAAGATTGTAAAATGTTAAGGCTGTAAATGTTTTGTTTATGTCAATAATTTAATTTTATTGAATTATTGGAAATATTTAAAGCCTAAAAAGAATTAAATGCAAATCAGGTGCGGTGGCTTGTTGAGTTTAAGTCAATCGTGTATGCTATTGCGAACAAATACATGGTGTTTCAGCTAAAGTGGGCAAAAAAGTAATGGTAGATTCTCCTCACTGCCCTTATTCCGAAAACCCATAACACTTATGCCCGGAAACGCATAATAACAGAGTTAGAGGCCTTCAAAGTTCTTGAAAAAAAAATCGAATTTTCAAAATATCTCCGTACAGGAAAAAAAAATTAACAAACCCCATTTGGTACACTTACTTATCTCATAATGACATACCTTACTTCAAAATTTAAACAAAATCGGCCGCCCCCAACTCCAGTATCTGACAAAAGGGTGGCTTACCACCTTTGGCCATTTATGTGGGGGATGTCGAATTTTAATTCCGTTAAATCCTATCGATAGCAAATTTAATAATGAATCTTTTTTGTCTCTTGGATTTTTTTCGTACGACGCACCGTTTTCGAGAAAAATGCAATTTTATTTGAACTTGTCAAGATTTTTCGAAAATTTCGAAAGTTTAGTGGACCACAACTTTTCAGTTATTGAACCGAAAAATCTAAAAAAATTATTCTAACACCATAGGCTATATAATATAATTCTTATTAAATCTTTGTTATAATTTTTTTTAACATGCCGAAGAAGCTGATGGCCTCTATTTCCTCAAAAAGACATTTTCAAGAAAAATCCAATGAGTTTTCGACTCAGGGTGACCCACCGAATTTACCATTTCTTTTTTTTTTGCCCACTTTAGCTGAAACACCCTGTATATTTTAACCATCTATGAACTCGTTAAATATGTATATGATAATTGTTTTTGTAGGCAACCGCAAGAACAATTCGAAATAACTGCATTAATTGGTGAACTAATGCCCAAATTGCCTACAGACGGTATATTTGCTGTGGATAGTTTATTAGAACGGCCATCGAATGTAGCTAAAGATCAGCCAGTGTGGCAATGGCGAGATGATCGTGGCTTATGGCATCCATATGGGGCAGTTGATAGTCGAATTATTGAAGCAGCACACATGAATGGTGATGATGAAGTTAGTTTGAATACACTTGGCCGTATCTATACGATTGATTTTCATTCAATGCAACAAATCAATGAAGATACAGGCACATCACGGCCAGTGCAACGTCGTTTTACGCCGACTAGTGTACAAGCCAGTCCAGCAGAGCCCCAATATCCATCGACACGATCGAGTTCGGCAAATCGTGATGCACGTGTGGCTTGCTTACGTGAAGAACGCGGTCTTGCTGCTGCTTTTATACGTTCTTTATTCTCCGTATTGTATGAAGTGTATTCATCAAGTGCGGGCCCAGCAGTACGTTGTAAATGTTTGAAAGCGTTATTACGTATGGTTTATTATGCATCGCCTGAACTGTTGAAAGAAGTGTTAAAAAATCAAGTGGTTAGTAGTCATATTGCGGGCATGATGGCTTCTAGTGATTTACGAATCGTTGTTGGTGCATTGCAAATGGCTGAAATATTAATGAATAAATTGCCTGAAGATTTTGGTGTACATTTTCGACGTGAAGGTGTTTTACATCAAATAAATCGTTTAGCTGATCCGGAAGTATGATAATGTTGTTTGTAAGTGGTGGTTTATCGTTAATTATAATTTTTCCTGTTAAAGGTACCGTTGGGTGTGAGTCCACCGAAATCTAGTTGTAGTTCTTCCTCGTTTTCATCGACAATTAATGAACCAGGACCATCGCACAGTTCGTCTGGTAATGTTAGTATACAAACAATGAATGGATCTGCTTCGACTTTAGGTACACCAGTGTCATCGACAATTTATGCATCCACACCAGATACACAACGACTCCAAGAGTCTGATGTAAGAGATTTTGAAAATATGGTAAGATGAGACTTTAATTAGAGAATTTGTTTGTGTTGTTTAGACGCGGTCTCCAAGTCCTTCTCATGTCCGTTTCCCTGATGTTTTAAAACGGAAACGATGTGCTAAACGAGGTAGTGGTGCAAGTAGATCGAAACCACATCACGATGATTTGCCATTATCACCTTCATTGATGCAGGATTTATTCTCGAAAGCAGCAGCTTTAGGAAACTCCACACCAAGGTAAGATTTTTTTGAAGATGTTTTAAGAGTGTAAAAGTAAATTGAATGAATGTACTTTAAATAGCAGTAATGCATCGAGACCTAGATATTCGGGTTCAAGTTCAAAGACAAGTTTCTTGCAAAACTTGAATCCAGCCAGATGGGGTAAAAATATGAATTCATCACATGATAGAAATTATAGTAAAGATTCGTTAAATAATCTATCGAAATCATCATCAAATTCCCATATAACTGCTGGTAATCGTGAGAAAACACGCACTTGGATAAGAGAACAAGCATCCAAATTTATCGAATCGTATTTGAGTAGTGAAGAGGATCAAAATCCGGCAACAATTGTTATAACACGTTTAAAACAAGCAATAGATAAATTACCTACAGCGAAATGTGCAGAGGCCTTATATGAATTACGTGAAATATTAATGGAATCCGATATATCACCATTCGAGGTGAATTATTCTGGATTGATAAAAGCTTTGCTGTCTTATATAGCAGATGTGAATGGTCCATATACAAGAGAGCAACGTTTACGTATTTTATTAAATGTATTTGCCAATTGTCCATTGGATGAAAATGTGCGTACATTTAATAATATGAAATCGATTTGGATGAGTACATTGGTGGCAAAATTGAATGGTTGTGTTTCGCAATTGGAACAATTTCCAGTTAAAGTGCACGATTTGCCAGCTAGTTCTGGTGCAGGTCGTGGTGGAACAAGTGCTTTGAAATTTTTCAATACACATCAGTTGAAGGTAAATAAAATTTATGAAATATACAGGGTGTAACTGCTCGATTGAGCAAAAAAGAAATGGCAGATTGAGGAAGTCATTCTGAGTCGAATGGTTTTTTCCGTTTTTCTGGGAAACGTTTCCTAACAGAGATACAAACTTATTAAAAAAATCTTGAATTTTTCAAATATCTTCTAAGTGAAATAAATTGGAACTACCAAATTTGGTACACTTACTTAGGTCATCGGGAACAATGTTCGTGTAAAATATGAAATCGGTCACCGCCAACATGACTTTTTGGCAAGGGGTTGGCTTAACACTTTTGTTATTTTTTTGGGGGCTGAAGGAATTTCAAGTTTGTTGAGTTCATTGGATGGCAAATTTAATAAGGAAACTTTTTTGTCTCTTGGATTTTTTTCGTACGACGCACCGTTTTCGAGAAAAATGCAATTTTATTTGAACTTGTCAAAATTTTTCGAAAATTTCCTAACTTTTTAGTTAATGAACCGAAAAATCTGAACAAATTAATAAATAATATAATTCTTAATAAATTTTTGTTAAAAATTCTTTTTAACGTGCCGAAGAAGTTGATGGCCTCTATTTTCTCAACGAGGTATTTCCATGAAAAATCCAATGAGTCTTCGACTCAGGGTGACCCCCGAATCTGTCATTTCATTTTTGCTCAATCGAGCGGTTACACTCTGTAGAAGAGATTAGAGTGTTTTTTTCAATTGGAATTTGTTCTAGTGTAATTTACAACGTCATCCGGATTGTACAAATTTAAAACAGTGGAAAGGTGGTACAGTTAAAATTGATCCATTGGCACTTGTGCAGGCTATTGAACGTTATTTAGTTGTGCGCGGTTATGGACGTTTAAGGGATAAAGATACAGCTGACAGTGATGATGGAGATTCAGATGATGATATTGATGATACATTGGCTGGTGTAGTAATATCTCAAACTGGTGCAAGACATAAATTACAGTTCCTTATCGGTAATAATGTTCTACCATATAATATGACTGTTTATCAGGCTGTACGCCAATTCAGTAACAATGGAAATGACCAAAGTGAAACAGATACAGACAATGAAACGCCCTTAGGTATTGTGTTTTATATTGAGTTTGTTGAAATGATTGATTTATATGTGGAAATGATTACAGGCAATGCTGGTATATGGGTCCAAACTCACGTAATTTATTACAGACCATTAAAAGAAGATGTTCCATCTTCAAGTAAGTCGGGAAACAGTGGACTATCTTCGAATCATTCAAGCCGCAAAGGTAAAGGGTCTTCCAGTAAAAGTACTTCAAAACGTAAAGGGGATGATTTGTGGAATGGTAAGTGTTTTTTTCTATATTGTAGCATATGCAATTGTAATGGATCGCGATATATTTTTTAGAAGGGATAACACCTTCATCACACTCACCATTAACGCCTTTCCTTACCACACAACTTCCAGAGAGTGTAACAATACAAGACGCTTCACTAGAAGTGCTTTGCCTTTTACGTATATTAAATGCACTAAATATGTATTGGAGTACATTATATCCCGCCATAGAGTACAAACCAATATTACCTGCCAGTGAATTTCTAAATAGTAAAGTGGCTGCAAAAGCAAGTCGCCAATTACAAGATCCACTTGTTATAATGACAGGCAATTTACCAAATTGGTTACAGCAAATAGCGACCGTTTGTCCATTTTTGTTTCCATTTGAGACGAGACAATTATTGTTTTATGCGACATCGTTCGATAGAGATCGTGCCTTGCAGCGGCTATTAGATATGTCGCCCGAATTAAGTTCCAGTGATTCACAGGAACGTGTAACGCCACGTTTAGATCGCCGAAAACGTACCATATCGCGTGACGATATATTGAAGCAAGCTGAACAAGTGATGCAGGATTTGGCATCGTCGAAAGCATTACTTGAAGTGCAGTATGAGAATGAGGTGGGCACCGGTTTGGGACCAACGTTGGAATTTTATGCGTTAGTGTCTAGAGAATTGCAAAAAACCCATTTGGATTTATGGAATGCACCGGATTCGAATGGTAGCGAATATGTATTGTGTTCAATGGGTTTATTCCCATCTCCATTAGCTAGAAATGCGAAAGTTAGTCAAATGACGAAAGTGAAGACAAAGTTTAGATTTTTAGGCAAGTTTATGGCTAAAGCGGTTATGGATTCAAGGATGGTAAGTGTGGCAGTTGTTTTTGTAAGGTTTGGTTTTGGAAAATACATTTTTTTTTATTAGTTGGATTTACCGTTTTCCGTAACATTCTATCGTTGGTTGTTGGGCCAAGAGAATTGTTTAACTTTGGCCGATTTGAAACAAATTTCGCCTACAATTTATCAGACTTTAAGAAATATGGAAGAGATTGTGAGACAACGTGATGAGATTTTACAGAATGATGAAGTCAGTGAAGAAGAGAAAAATATTGAGGTGATTTAGAGAGATTGACAATAAATTTTCACTATGATTATTTGTTGGTTTTTTTTATAGATTGAAAAGCTTACATATGAAGGATGTCCTATTGAAGATTTAGGCTTGGACTTTGTGGTACCAGGTTTTAATGTTGAATTAATGAAGAATGGCAAATCGATTCATTTAACAATTCGCAACTTACACTTGTATGTGAAATTAATGTCACATTGGATTCTGCATGAAGGTGTCAGTAGACAGATGGAATCGTTGAAGGAAGGTTTTGAGTCTGTTTTTCCATTACAAAATCTACGATTGTTTCAACCAGAAGAATTGGAATTGGTGTTTTGTGGTAGTCCAAAAGATTATGTATCTGGTTGGGATGTGAGAACTTTAATGGAATGTTGCCGACCGGATCATGGCTATACGGCCGATTCCAGAGCGATTCGATTTTTATTTGAAGTGCTCAGTTCATATGACAAAGAGGAGCAACGAATGTTTGTTCAATTTTTGACTGGAAGTCCCCGGTTGCCCGTTGGAGGTAATGATGATTTGTTTGGAAATTTAAAAAAAAGGAAATAAACTAATT
This sequence comes from Silvanus unidentatus, assembly GCA_963930825.1. Classification (NCBI taxonomy): domain Eukaryota; kingdom Metazoa; phylum Arthropoda; class Insecta; order Coleoptera; family Silvanidae; genus Silvanus; species Silvanus unidentatus. The sequence goes on from OZ005758.1 coordinate 6,615,557, forward strand.
GATTTGTTGTAGGTTTTAAGTCATTGTCGCCTCCGTTAACAGTTGTCCGAAAAGCTTTGGAGCCCAATATGAATCCAGACGATTTTCTACCTTCTGTGATGACATGTGTCAACTACCTCAAACTTCCGGACTATTCTAGTATTGAAGTGATGCGTGAAAAGTTACGTTTAGCGGCTTCTGAAGGACAGCATTCGTTTTATTTATCTTAAATTTGTATTATTGTCATTATTACTAAAGGTGTTTTGATAAAAAAAAAAGTGAAATCAATACAAAAATAGTGTTAATTTTATAAAAATTGAATGAATTTGTGAAGGATTATGACGTAGAAAAATTGCGTGAGAAATCGAATGTTTGATATTATAGAAATTTTCTTATGTACTGCATATATTTATAATAATTATCAGCCCCCACGTAGTGGGATACAGTGGTCTAAGAATTCTCTTTTCTCACAATATTCATAATTAGTACAGTATAATTTTTATTTGTATATCTGTTGACCTTAGAAATCTAGGTTTGTCCCTATTAAGGTTCCAAAGTATGTTTTATTTTGTTTTTGATTGAATTTATTTGATTTTCTTTTCAATGTATTCTACTAATTTAAAAAAAAATATCGTTTCATAGTTTCTATAGTTTGATTTTTTCAAAATGAAGATAATCTAGTGGGGGTCTTCGACTGATTTGTGCAATGGACACATAATGTGTAAGTGATATCATATTAAAGTGTTTGCAACGAACAGTTATTTAAAAAAAATTAAAGTATAAATATAAGATAACATATTGCTAATTTTCACATGTATTGCCAAATGTATAGTTTGCCGTGTCTAATAAAGAGACACAAAATAACAACAATTCTAGTTTTAATTCCGGCAGGTTTCAATAAATTTATATATTTGAAAATAGTTTTATTTATACTTATATAAAAGTAATTTTTTACACGTAAGGCGACGTTACCATATCGATGGAATTTTCTGTTTCTGACATCTCAATAGTCTCATTAACAGGTTGTGATTGTTTCTCTGGTGTTGATTCCAAGCGTCTCGTTGCAATTGCTTTTAGAAGAGCTTTTCCTTGTTCTTTTGTCTAGAATAAAAAACCGTTAAGTTAATAAATACATAAATGGAAGTAATCATAAACTCACTTCTTCACATTCAATGCACTTGTAAGCAAATGTGTAAGCATCCTCCAAGTTTCCTTTATCCAAATGATAATTGGCTAAATATTGTAGAGCGTTATAGTACTCATTCTGATGCTCAAACACTTTGCCCTTCAACTCATCCGCTTTCAAACAGAATTCAGTGAAAACTGCAGCAGCATTTTCTTCATCATTTACTTTGTCGTACAATTTCGCTAGTTTTATCAAAGCCAAACCCTCTACATCTCCTATTGTACATGCTTTATAATAACATTTCAGTGCATTCTCCGTTTTCTCCAATTTCTCATACGTCTCTCCCAATGCAATTATCATTCGACTATCGTTTGGTTTCAATTGATGGGCCTGTTTATAATAAAAGAGGCAATAATATGGCATTTTTAAAATCTCATACGTCTGCCCTAATCCATACCAAGCTCTATAGTCCCTGCTATTAATCTCTGAAAATATATCAAATTTAAACAAATTGCTAAAAATCAAAACACACATTTACCCACCGATAGCATGTCTGTAACTTTGAATCGCTGCATTTGTGTTCTTCATTTCCATAAATTCATGGCCCATCAAAGTCCATGCCGACAAAAACATCGGATTCAATTTCAACGCTCTCCGAAAATACCAAACAGCTTTCGCATGATCCGATCTTAAACTGTAATAATTCCCAATAACACAACAAGTCTCCACCCTATATTTGTCTATGGTAACAACTTTATGTGCCAAATCCGCCAATTCAGTCATCATTTCTTGAACATACAATAAATTCGAGTACGTATCCAAATTGTCCAATCGGTACGGATCAATGGACAAGATTTTCTTAAACGTGTCTATAGCCGTTTCCAATTCTGTAATGAATCAAGTACGTTCTGATTAGAAATGTCACAAGAACAATCATTTAAATCGACACCATTTCAACCAAAACCAGATATTGTTTTATTAAAACTAGTTCCAGACATCCATCCACTTTCAGTTGAAGAGCAAATACTCTTTGTTCAAATAACTGAAGGTATTTACGGTTTAAATGAACAAATTAGAAACGATGCTTTCAAACTGGTCGCTTCCAGTTACGATATAACGAAAATAACGCAATATTTAACTGTCTTTATTAAAGAAGCAGTTGAAGCCAACATTGTTTTAACTGATTTAACATTGTTGATTTATTCAGTTCGGTTAACAAAAACTTTATTATCAAATAAACATGTTAATCTACAAGAACATCTACATCACCTGCTTCCTGCAATGCTTTCCTGTGTATTATCAAAAAAAATCTCAAAATATAGACACGATAATCACTGGACACTGCGAGATGTGTCCACATACGTGGTGAACATGATTTGCCACCGTTACAACACGAAATTGAATAATATGAGACAAAGAGTGATCGATTTATATGTAAGGGCACTGCAAGACATGCGGCCTTTGACCACAATGTACGGTGCTGTGAAAGGTTTAGCAGGTTTCGGTGAAGAATGTGTTAGGAAATATTTATTTCCAAATATTGTGTTCATTAGCAAACAAATCGTTACTGTTTTGGAGAAACAAACAAATTGTGAACATAAGCAGAGAGTCATTGAAGCGAAACATGTTAAGGACCTTCTTTTGAACGTTGTTGTTCCACTTCTATGTAAACGACAGAATAATATGGATATGGGAGTTAATTATGTGCAAAAGTTTGGATATTTGGGCCATTTGATTTACAATCAAGTGAGAACAATACAGTCAACAGCAAATGTTATACTTGTTGTAAATAATTCGAATCGACCATAAGATTTACCTCTTTTATTGTGAGATCCAATAGCCATTTGTGCCATTAAATATGTACTCGTTTCGAAACCATTTGAATACAGTTGATTATACAGATGAAGAGATTCGTCATTGTTTAATTGTTCGAGATGTGCGTGTGCAAGAAAGAATTGTTTGATCCAATGCTGGGGTAAATCAGTCGTACATATTTTGCTTTTGTCTGGCAGTAATTTGCCCAGTTCGTACCAGGCACACCATAACATTGGCTGCAGATTCACGGCTTTTATTAACACTTCTATACACACCGGTATCAAGTCTAATTTCTTGAGAATCACTCCATAAAGATACAAACAATAACCATCCAAACGATTCTCGGAATAATCACACTTCAATTCGGTACTTAACGTCTTTAAGTCGTCGTTTTGTGTGGAGTCTGGTGGACAATTAGAGTCTGTCATATTGTCTAACTTTTTCTTTTCCGAGGACAAGTACCTTGAATAGAAGTATAGAAATCGAGGCTTTGGTTTCTTGCAGTTTTTTAAAAAGTATGCACATCTATCGTATTCCTTTAATTCAAAGTATGATTTAGCCATAAGAAATACATCTAATTCATCTTCGGAATCGTCAATTAATCGTGGTATTTCATCTGGGTCCAGTTTTATGTGAGCCAGAGAATGATTGAGTTCTGATAGCCATTTCACTGTATGTTTTAAACCACGTGCACTACACTCATAAATGCCTTGCAAAAGGTCCTGTTTTACAATTTCCAAATTCATTCTAAACACCGTATTTTCCATTATTAACAAATTATATGTTTTTGAATCAAAATGTTAAATTGTCAATATCTTCTAGGTTAGGAATTTGAATGTTGGTAGTTGTTTGACAAGCAAAAGTCCCTTGAAAAGCGCAAATCTTGCAACCTAATCATTTTAAATTGAACTAAAAAGTGGAAGCGAGCGACGAATAAAATAATTTCTCTTCATCCTTTTGTCTGTATAGCTGGATGCAAATTAATTATTTTCAATAATTATGGTGTGTATAATGCGTTGTTATCGTGTCATTTGATTTACCAATTAATCTAGTCAAATACACAAGCTGTATATGTCCTTTTTAATTAATTAAATCGAGATAAAATCTAGCTTTTGTTCGTATAATACGCCAAAGGACTAAAAACCATTTTTTTATGGTGTGAAAACATAACCTTGCTTTATTGTACAGAGTTTAGGACGCGTGTTCGCTTAATTAATAGATTTTTCATTAGAAAAGGAAATAGATCAATTTCCACACAAGATGACTTTATACTGTTGGGTAAGTGAATGCATTTGTTTCCATTAAAAAAACGCAATTGTATACATAAAACCTGTTCCTTCTGTTCAATGAACGTGCAGGGTGCAAACAGTTATGGCCAATTGGGTTTAGGATCGAAATCGGATGAACAAATAACACCGAAAGAAGTGCCTCTCAGTGGCAGTGGCCTGGAGGCGGCCAATATTGTTTCGATTGCAGGCGGTGCAGGACATACGCTCATATTGGACAGCAATGGTTTAGTATACTGTTGCGGATGGAATTCTAAAGGTCAATTGGGCTTGATGGATGATACATTGAAATTCACTGTAATGGAAATCCTCGGTGGATATAAAATCGTACAAATCTCTTGTGGCTGGGACTTCAGTGCAGCTGTTTCTGAATGTGGCAAGCAATTCGTTTGGGGCAACAATGCTAATACGCAATTAGGTCTTTCAAAGAGTATCACATGCACTGGCATCCCATCTAGATTGCAAGTGTCCCAAAAATTAGCAACAGGTTTTCGGCAAGTGAGTTGCGGACTTAGGCACTCCGTTATGTTGACCAAGGACGGTGGCGTCCTGGCTGCTGGAACTGGTAGCAAAGGACAGTTGGGTCTGGGCGATGCGTTCGATGACAACAGTTATTTAAGTATATCAAAAGTTCCTGAATTAGACGATGTGATCAGTGTTGCTAGCGGCCAGAATCATACAGTCGTACTCAGGGAGAATGGAACGGTACTTAGTTGGGGTGAGAACAAATTCGGCCAATTGGGACTGGATCCCGCATTGCTGAACAGTTTCGTGCCAATGGAGGTGTTCAGTCATGAGGGCTTGGAAAAGGTGTACGCCGGCTGGACACACAGTGTGGCCGTAACAAAGAACGGGGAAATTTTCAGCTGGGGACGGAACAGTTATGGACAATTGGGATCGCAACGTGAGATCAACTACAAACCGGAACGTATTCCCGATTTGAATGATGTGAAACAATTCAGTGCTGGCTCTGAACATAATTTAGCCGTAACCAAAGATGGGAAATTGTATGCTTGGGGTTGGAATGAGCATGGTAGCTGTGGTACTGGTGACAAGAAAGACGTTTTGAAACCAACACAAATTTTAACTAATCATAAAGTTAAACTTGCTTTCGCCGCTACTGGTAGTTCTTTTGCAGTTGTAGAATAGCAATAATTTACTAAATGCATATAATATTATGAATTAATTGATTCACTTCATTATGGATTCTTTCTTTTTTTTTTCAATGTTCATAAGTATTTTTATAAAAAAAAAATTAATTATGTATTCTGTATTTTTATAATAAAAAATGTGTTGCATGTAAATTGATTACAATGTGTTTATATTGAACGAGGGCTTTGTTGTTCCATTTGCGCTTTGTTTGTAATGTCGTAGTTACCTTAACAACACACGACTTATGATTGTGTGAACAAAATGTTGAACGCGTTTCGACCGAAAACTTCTTGGTAAGTATTTTGCAAAATTGAAAACAAACTTGTTAAAAAATGGGTAAAATTTGAAGCGAATTGGAGGCGAGATTCATCCAAGAGCGGATCCTTTTCGTGGAGAAGCATTTGGCGGAATTGTGTAATGCTTTTGCACAATATTCCAGAAAAGTAGCACGAGTTCGTGATAAGGGTGATGAAATTGCAAAAGTAGCGTTAAATTATGCCGAAGCAGAAACAATTAGCCGGTCGCTGGCAGTGGGAATGGAAAATTTCGCTGATTCAGTGGCAACTTTAAGCGATTATGGAGACATAAGAACCCAATTAATAGACAATAAGGTAGTTAATGAGCTTGCACGTTACGAGAACATTTGCAAGCATGTTAAAGAGGAAGTTAAGGATATCTATTCTGCACGTGAACGGGAAATTAACCGAAAGAGGCAATTGGACCGTATAAGAGAACGGAATCCAAGGAACAGACAACAAATTGTAAATGTATTTAAGTTTGTGATTATTTTCGGGGTTGATTTTCTGTTTGTTGTAGATACAAGCTGAAACGGAGTTTGTAAAAGCAACGACGGAGGTCTCGAAGATTGTTCAGAGTATTGAGGAGAAAACTACAACGTTCGAACGACAGAAGTTACACGATATTAAAGCAATTTTCATAGATTTCATTAATGTGGAATTGGGATATCATGCGAAAGCACTTGAAATCTTAACTACAGCGTTTAAGGAAGTTAATGCTATAGATGAAGAAGCTGATCTTCAGGTTAGTAAGGATAATAGATTCGTAGATGTTTGTTTATTTGCTTTTCTTTGGTGAGTTTAGGACTTTCAAAATAAACAAAGTCAATTGGAAGCGGTAACTTATCTTCGAATTGCTTGCCATTTCGTTAAAAATCGTTTTATTTCAAGGAATTTAAGAAGTCTCTCCACCTTTCGGATGTTCCGAACTCAAAAGGAAAATCCGCCCTCACTCGATCTGCACACTCGCTTGGTTCTCTTGGAGGAATCTTTTCTGGTGGAAGAAAATCGCCCGGAATTCCGATGAATGAAGGATATTCGAAAAGTGAAGAGACACTGGATTCCATGAAACACAGCATTAGTGATACGGAAGAGACTGAAAGCGAGAACGAAGATAGTGAAGAGAACACGACGGAGAAGACATCGGAAAGCGGGGACAAATCACCGCCTCCAGTATTGGTTAGAAAGTTTGTGAAACAATAAAATATTATAACAGAATAACATGTATTTTATTATCTAAAAGTGTTATTACGTTAAATACAAAAGTTCGGTTGTTAGTACATATAATAGTTTCCTCAAGAGAATTTGAAGAAGTGTGTTATGAAAAGTAGTGACGAGTGTAAATAAACGCAATCTTACAGATATAATGAGTAATTTATCGATACATTCTCTATAAAGGGGTAAAGACAAAACTTAAAATGAATTTATGATTAATATTGCGATTTAGTTACGTGCTGATGTGCAACATTTATTTCTCTGCTCCTTCGACACCAGCCTGTGTCATTAGGTCCCCAATGTTCTTTTCCAAATCATCGATTCTGTTGCCCATTTCGTCGATTCGGGACAAAATCTGGTCGGACATGTTTTGGAATTTGTCTTGAATTGTTTGTAATAGGCTTTGTACCTATTTATTAATAAATTGTAATGAAATTGAAATTGTTTTAGGTTAGAATAACTTACATATTCTGTAAGCTCTTGTACATTCTTGGGATCGTTTGTGTTTAATACACTCGCATAATTCTCCGTATCATTGTTCATTTCAGCTTTGGAGTCAACCATTCTTCACAAACTTAAAATATGAATATTGAATAAATAAATTAATTATATCTTGTTTGTTTGTTTTATCGAAAAACAGCGCTGATTGTACCAAGCACAGTCACTACTTTGCGATTAGTCGCAGAGGTGGTGCCATAAGAATAAATAAATACTGGAACTAATGCAAGGGTGCACTTTTCTCTTTGATATTTAATAAATCGTTTTTGTTACAGCTCTTTAAATGTGTTTAATGAATAACAGACATAATAAAAGTGCCAGAATTTCTAAATTAGAGCCATTTTAGTCCACAACATTATTCTTAGTGAAAAAAATGCCCCTTTGGTAATAGTTCAAACTGTAACCAATTTCACGACACGGCGCCACTTGTACAGCTACTAGTGTATAAGCAAATCCTTGAATCTTATCGATATTTCAAATCAAAGATGATTTTTGCGGCTAGTTTGAATTTAAAATCTTTGAAAATTATTACCAATTAATATTTTGACTATATGGAATGTTTACTCATTATCGAATTAATTTCAAATGTAAATTCTATCTCTCATTAGAAATTTTAAAAGGAATTTTTGAGCCATCCGAACTTCAAGTGTTCCTATAGCAACAGGATCATTCAAACAATCATTTGCTCCTCCTTGTGAAATCCAGTAATTATTTCTTTATTTCGTAAAACTTTGAAAAATGGAAGAAAACGCAGAGTTTTGTATATCCCACAATTGTACAGACGAAAACGAAAAGCTATTTGCCGCAATAATTGGTTGTATTGAAGAAATAGTGATTGATGATCGTTTCCTACATAGACAAATCAATTTTTTGGACAAATACTGGCAGGAATTTGAAGTGAGTGATGAAAATAAACTTATATACACTGACATTTTCAATCAATATATCGAAAACATTGAAAAATATATAGAAAGCGAATTAATGAAAAGGATACCAGACTTTAATATGAACTTTTTAGTGCAACAAATAAAGTGGGTAATTATACGTGTCTTTAACAATAAACTATAATTATTCATTTTTCAGAAATCGACAGTCTGAACTTGATGGAGAAATATTCGAAATGCTATCAACTTTTACGGATTTCATAACATTTAAAAATATGTTTTTAGATTACAAAGCGGTAAGTCAGAACCTCTTATTAAAAAAAAACTTCTCTTAATCACTCCTTGAATGTTTCAGATGAAGGATGGGAAAACAGTGGACTTTTCAAAGGATTTAACAGTCTCAAAATACTCAATGTAAACAATTTATCCATTAAAAAATATCGATAAGCTATTAGTAGTACAAAAGAATTAATGCATTAAAATCTCCATTTGAATTAAACGACTGTTTGTATCACCTGGCATTCTATATGGCAACATACCAGCATAGTTCGTTAATGTTTTCGCTTGTTCACGAAGCGAAACCAATTGCTAAAATTCCAATAACAATTAAACAAATTAAATTCACTAACTTATCAACAAACCTTTTCAATGGAAGTGTCTTGAAAACGTGGTACATACTCATTCGACTTCAATTTCTGATACTGGGCAAACAATATATTCATTGTCGCTAACAAAACATCCGGTATCACTTTAGCAACATCTGCATTCAAACATTTAAATGCCCGTATTCGCTCATCCAATTCCCCTTGTTGTAATGCCACAATTTGTATATCATTCAACGTCTTCACTGCTTGTGGATATTGTTTTGCATGGTACTGATCAAAGAAAATAATCAAATCCTTTAATTTCAAGAAAGATTTTACTGTAGACGCTTTCGTTTTGTAACCATCCTTCGCATATCTATTAGCCAAAGTGATTGCTTTCTCCTGTAAACGATCTCGTAACGAACCCGGCTCATTCTCCAAATGCACCACTTGCGATAACATCGTGCTTAACAAATTCAACACTTCTTCTTGATACTAAAAACAAATTAGTTAACACCATTTCAAATTATCATTTCATTAACTCACATTTGCCACATCATAAACGTCAATCGCTTCCTCATACAAGCCTTTAGCAGTAAGTTTATCTGCGACCATTTTCGCAATACTTTCCGTCGTAATTTCAGTGGACAAGAACTGATCAATCAGTCCCTTTGTCCGCACCCCATTGCGTGACACGCGTCCCAATATTTTCTCATAGTATTTCGTCTCCACCACCAAATCAGCCACACTGATCTTAAATAGATTCTCATTGTTGGCGTCGGTGAGGTTTCTTAACAAGTAGAAGTAATGCATCGCCTCATTGGGGCAACTTAATTCGAATGTACGAACGTAAATCATTATTAAACGGGCCATATTCAAGCGACGGGCAGGTTTCGGGTCTAGTGGATCAACGCAAACTGCAACAAATAAATATATAAACAGTGAAGTAAAGTTTGTTGGTAAATAATTTACTTAATGGTGATCCGATGTCTTGAGGAGCAGATAACATGTACAGTTCGCTCAATGCAATTGCCATATGTACAGCATGCACTTTGAATTTTTCAATACGTGTAAGAAATTCCAATGCAGCTTCAAATTGTCCAGTTAACGCTAATACTTGGAAGTATAAATGCGGCTGATTGTATGCATCGTAATGAGATTCCCCATATTCCTCTAGAATTGTGTATTGCAGTTCATTGTACTTGATGTGATCGTCGTTGGGGTAATTTACACGAACTAAAGAAAGTTTGAGCCATAAGTAATCATCTGCAGTGCGGGCCACTTCTGTATGTTCGTCTGTACAGTCACAGCAGCCCAAAACAGCCCATGTGATTCGTTTGAATGGATCCGTTTCATTGCGCACAAAACGACGATACGAGAACCGTACTTTGTCTTCTAATTTTACAATTTCAGAACTGTTTGGATTGCTTAACTTCATTTCGAGCAAGGCGATCAGTTCTTGAAATTCAGCTGCACTGCTTTTGCGTAGACAATAAATGGTGGCAGCCAAATCGCCAGATCTTAAACAATAATACACCATTGGCCATAAGGGACGATCGTCGATTGTACCATCTCGTAATCCTAAGTATTCCCCTTGTAAGCGGAGTCCTACGAAACTTCTAACCAAGGGGTAGGTGCCAGGAACACCTCCTCGTCCGGCAACCGACAAGTTTTCATTAATAATGTTGTTCATGTAAGTTTTGTAGCGATCTTCTAGATACTTTTTGCCCTGTTTTACCATTAATTCTTTTTGAGGGCAAGGGGGCACATCCGCCATGTACTTAATTATTTCCCACATATCTTTTATTTTCTGTGAAATCAATGTGTGTAATCAATAAAATAGTGTTGGTTTATTTAATACGTACAGCATCCTTAAACTGTTCCGAAATACCTGCGAATATGTTCACCAGATTCGGTTTGTTCATACCCTTTGTTATTGTGTTTGTGTATTCCATAATTTTGGACACATAAATACTCTCAATTGGGCCTAAATTCGAGGATGTCATTGTAGGTTTATCCAACATTAGTTGAGACTTGTGCGACCATTCGATGGTAGCACCGGAAGGTCCACTTATAGCGTGTAATACTTTTCGTTTTTGTTGTTTCCATTCTGCTGCTTGATGTTCCCATGCGTTCTGATAAGTGCTGTGTAACATCTAAAGAATGTTTAACGTATTAGTACTTATTGGTTATCTGATAACAAATTGTATCGTACCTCATTAAAGCCACTGTCGAAGGATTGTAGTATTCGATTACGTATTTCATTTTCGAGTCTGTGTTCAATGTCATAGTCATCGGCTTGCTTTATCGGCTCGAATGTTCTCTTGGTACTAATAGACTCTAGTTTTTGAACAATTTTTGGTAAATCAACACCTTTGGAGCCCAATAACAAATTGCTAACAAACACTGTATTGAGTATTTAGAGATTTGGAGGTATAAAGAGTAACTTACGCTTGAATATCTTTCGTACCGCTTTGAGCAACCTTTGAATACAAATCATTCGATGCCTCCAGTATATGTTTTAGAGATCGATCAACCTTTGGAAATTCAGGTCCTTCCAAATCGGTAGTTAGCTTTTCGGCTTCTTGAAGTAATTCGGAAAAGTCAGACATTATCACGTATTTTCTACAATTTTTTAAACAAGTTCAATGTAAAACAATGCCAATAAAGTGAGGTTAGCAATTCTAACGGTCTCTGCAGGTTTCTGTAAAGAAAATAAGTAGCACACGCTACGCTGTCGCAACGCTGATGCTGGCGTGTCACGAAGGCAAGAAACGCTCATTTGTGCAAGCTGCGGCAGAATGGCTGTAGAAAAAAAGCCTAGGCCATATGTTGATTTCTGGAAATGAATTACAGCGCCTCTCATATATCTGCTAGTAACTACCTTTGTGTATGCAGTTTGGCGGGATTTATTTTAAATTTAACTTATTTAAAGGAACACAGAAAAACATATATAGTTACAATATAATAACAATGACTATATAATTTAAAATATGTATAAAAACGAACTATGAACAATAAAAAAAACACAAAAAATATATATACATAGTAACAAATCACATCAGTCGGACAAATCGAATGAAAAAAAAATATGGAATTTTGCGTTTTTCTTGAAAACTGTTAGGTGTTTCAATTTGCAACTTTCACCATTCGATTCTACGGCAAAAATACATATAATAAGCGTCATTTCATTTTTGAAATCGCCGTCAAAGGGGTAGTTTCAAGGTGAAAACACTGTAAAAACATGAAAAATTACGTTTTTTTCGAAAACTGTTAGGTGTTTCAATTTGCAACTTTCACCATTCGATTCTACGACAAAAATACATATAATAAGCGTCATTTAAATTTTGAAATCGCCGTCAAAGGGGTAGTTTCAAGGTGAAAACACTGTAAAAACATGAAAAATTACGTTTTTCTCAAAAACTGTTAGGTGTTTCAATTTGCAACTTTCACCATTCGATTTTAGTAGTTCAATCGCTCATTCCTTGGAGGTAAAATATTCAAAATTAAAATTTGTTTGATGTTAGTTCTTGGCTGGTTGGCGCGAAATTTCTTGCTGCTAAATTTCTAAAACTGACTATTAAAATTCAAAAAAAAGGAATTTATGAGTAAAAGGACACACTCCGCTCAGTCAAAAACATTTTTTAAAACGAGTAAATGTGATGATTGAATGAGAAAGTTTTAAAAAATGTTTCAGTCCAGCAGGCCGACAAGAACGGGGGAGTGTTTTCCTGCCAGGAAAGGATAGGAAAGGATAATCTCGAACAGGAAGGGGCTGAAAGAGAACAAGTATAGTTAAACAAGTTTACAATAGAAGATATATATATAATAAAGAATGTTCTTAAAAGTACTTCGAACTTATAGCTATAAGCTTTACACAATTCTTAGGTAAATACTATAAAAAGTTGGTATACCAAATTTTTTAGTTATATCTATATTTAATATTACCTAAGAGCGATAAATACACTTGAACACAATAATTAAATAATAGAAACGTAAACCATTACCTACATTTTACGCCCTAAAAAGAAAAATATTAACTCTCTTGTTTTTTTTGACACAAACATCACTTATTACACTTTAACGCAAAGTAGTAGGTAGTAATAAGTAAATTTACCATTACCTTACCTACCTTTTTCACTCCGAAAAGAAAAATATTAACTTTGTCTTTTTTTTCACAAATATCACTTATTACACTTTAACACAATTAAGTACATAGCATAGTAATAAGCAAATTGCATATTACTATGGCAAGCCGTTTGGGACTAAAATAGTTAATTTGCTAATATATAAGAACTTTTACTAATATAGAGAAGCGTTTACTAATATATAGGAACCTTTACTAATATAGAGTAACGTTTGCTAATATATAGGAACTTTTACTAATATAGAGAAACATTTGCAAATATATAGGAACTTTTACTAATATATAGAAACATTTACTAATATAAAGAAACGTTTACTAATATATAGAAACATTTACTAATATAGAAAAACGTTTACTAATATATAGAAACATTTACTAATATAGAGAAACCTTTGCTAATATATAAGAACTTTTACTAATATAGAGAAGCGTTTGCTAATATATAGAAACATTTACTAATATAGAGAAGCGTTTACTAATATATAGAAACATTTATTAATATAGAGAAACGTTTGCTAATATACAGGGTGATTCTTGTAGATGGACCATTAGACATATATGGAAAATGGGTGAAAATTTAGTGCTGAAAATTTGGTTATAGGGGTTTTCTATATTGATCTATCATTCTAAAATAGTTTCAAAATGGTGTCGCTTCCGTTTATACCGGAAGTCGACACTAACTTTGTTATTTTAAATGGAACACCCCTTTTTGTTATTGCATTTTTGAATTACTTATCAAATTATAATGTGACTTTATGTACGACACCAAACGATCACAAAAATACGTGGTAGTCAAGAGAAGATTGGTTTTCATGTCTCTGGGGGTGAAATTGCAGTTTTTGGGGTATGTAATGAATGAAAAATGTTTTTTGGTGTTTTAGTATTATTGGTTGTATATATGAATTGAATATTGAAAAAAAGTAATCGAAATTGAAAAATTGAATTCCAGAGATTCAAAGAGTAGCATTTTTTATACTGGTACGTATTTTTCTCAGATTTTTTAATAGTACAATAAGTGAGATGAATGTTCCCGAAAATTTCCACCACCAGGGGTCGTCTGCTGCCACCTTAAGCCAATGCTACACTTTTTGATAAGAGTTTTATGCTTTTTTATAACATTCACAGGGGGTTTCGGTGGATATGAAATAAATTATCTTCTCAAATAAAGTTGTTTTATCCTATAGATCTCTAAAAAGTTTGAATTGAAAACGACCTTTTGGTCAAAATTTGAGAGTTTTCAGAATATCACTATATTAAGACCAACGCAGAGACTCCGGTTCGATTCCCGCTGAGGCATAAAACTTTTTTTACATTTTTGACAATTTATAGTATTTAATCGTTTTCGTTTTTTTAAAATCTTTTGAAAACAATTAATGGAAACCAGACAATGATATTAAAAAAAATGGCTCTTTTCACATAAATTTCTAAATATCTTAAAATCTTCCGGTATAAACGGAAGCGTCACCATCCTGAAACTATTTTAGAATGATAGATCAATATAGAAAATTTTTATAACCAAATTTTTAGCACTAAATTCCCACCCATTTTCCAGATATGTATAATGGTCCATTTAAAAGAATCACCCTGTAGGTATATTAGCAAACGCTTCTCTATATTAGTAAATGTTTCTATATATTAGTAAACGTTTCTCTATATTAGTAAATGTTTCTATATATTAGTAAACGTTTCTCTATTTTAGTAAACGCTTCTCTATATTAGTAAATGTTTCTATATATTAGTAAACGCTTCTCTATATTAGTAGAAGTTGCTATATATTAGCATACGTTTCGCTATATTAGTAAATGTTTCTATATATTAGTAAATTAACTATTTTAGTCCCAAACGGCTTGCCATATATTACCATTTGCGCCTTTGTAATGAAAAATATTTAATAAACAATTTAATGATAATCCTAATACTTATCTCTCAGCCTTTTTGTCACAATAATATCGAAGCACTTTAAGAATTAAGTACCTAAAACACAATTAACAACAAACTTTTGCACTCTTTTTTAAATTTACCTACAATTTGATAAACAATTCAATATTTATTTAAAAAAATCTATACACAATAAGAATGAATTATAATTTTAATGATGTTCTAATTTCCTTCTGTATGGTATTCAAAAAAATTGTAACTGAATCAGAATAACATAATAAGAAATATTAGTGGCTGAAACAGAATAACACAATAGGAAATATTAGTTGCTGAAACAGAATAAAATAAGAAATATTAGTTGCTGAAACAGAACAAAATAAGAAATATTAGTGGCTGAAACAGAATAACACAATAAGAACTTTTAGTGGCTGAAACAGAACGGAAAATTAAAAAAAAAATCATTCTATTCTGACATGTGGCACGTTAGGCCGCTGAAAATCCCTAATCTAACTGCGTTTTCGGATGAAAGATTTGTTAATATAAAAATTGTTGTTTTGAGAAAGAATTCTTAATGATTATTAATCGATTAAAGTAGATTAATTATTGAATTAAATTCGAAAATAAAATATTGTATTATTGAATGATCAAAAAATTCTTTATCCTAAAACGCTAAAACACCCTAAGCTGACATGTGGCACGTTAGGCCGCTGAAAATCCCTAAGATAACTGCATTTCCGGATGAAAGTTTTGCTAATATAAAAATTTTTATTTTAATAAAGAATTCTTAATGATGATATTAAAGTAAATAAACTAATCAATTTAATTAAAAGATAAAATATTTCCAAAATAAAGTAATGTATTATTGAAACATCCAAAAATTCTTTATCCGAAAATGCTAAAACACCCTAAGCTGACATATGGCACGTTAGGCCGCTGAAAATCCCTAACTAGCCCTATACGACAATAAAAAACTCATCTGAAAACCCTATTCTCTAAATATGTACCTGCGATAAAAAACGCACCTGAAATCCTTACTCTATTATAAAAATTAGTTAAAAAAGCCTACGACAAAAAAAATGCGCTCGAGGCGCTCCTGAAAACCCTACGCTAATATAATGGAAAATTCCTACCTTTGGGGGCGGGTTAATGGCGTTGCTTGTTCTCCTCCACCACCCCCTATCAGCTACAACATCGCACCATCAGTTCCTTTTGCCCTAACAGTATTAAAAGTCTTCATACAATTCTTGAATTTCTGCTGAAACAAAAAAAATATTATTTAAAATAATTATACAATTTATAGATATGTATAAAAGTTAAAATGTTGTTAATGCTTAAATTGAAATACTTACCTACTTACTTTTGGCAAAATCTTTGGAGATATTGAAACAAAAAAATAAATCTTCGCTCTTCGCATCTCTTCATTTCTGTAAACAGACATTCGAAAATATTATTAACAAGTCAACAAAATTTTGGCTGAAAGAGAACACCCTAAGCTGACATGTTGGCACGTTAGGCCGCTGAAAATCCCTAAGCTAACTGCATTTTCGGATGAAAGATTTATTTATCAAATTGATGATTTCAATTGAAAATCAAATGTTTAAATCAGATTACAAACAATGATAATTAAATCCAATTAAAAAATTGAATTGAATTATTAAACTAAAAATTATAGAATATTTAGAAAATAATTGAAAAACCAAAAAAATTCTTTATCCGAAAATGCTAAGACACCCTAAGCTGACATGTGGCACGTTAGGCCGCTGAAAATCCCTAAGCTAGTAATATACGACAAAAAAGTCGCGCACCTGAAAACCCTAACTTTAAAAACTAAATACCTGAGCTAATAAAAAAAAACGCACCTGAAAACCCTACTCTAAAGATTAGTGAAAAAAAGCCTGCGACAAATAAATGCGAACCTGAAAACCCTACTCTAAAATAATTGGAAAAATCCTACCTTTGGGGGCGGGTTAATGGCGTTGCTTGTTCTCCTCCACCACCCCCTATCAGCTACAACATCACAGCAACGGCAACTAATCCCAATGGCACTACCACTAATTGTCTATACGAATTATTTTCAAAAAATAATTCAACTGATATCTCTTTAACACCAATTAATCCCATTTGCACTAACACTTATTGTTTAATAAATCACTATCAATAAATTAAGTCCACTTATACCCCTTTGCAAAGAGGTTATGGACTGAACCATGCTCTCCAAATGAGAGCCACAAAACTACTGACTCTTGTCAGCGAAAAAGTTGCTTATACACCAGTTGATGAGTCAAACTATTTCAAATTCTTGCCCAGCTACATGATGAGTAATAGTTTTACAAAAAGGTTCCTAGCTACCGGTTTTTCAAATTTTTGCATTTCAACTGGAAAATATGAGTAATACTTACCTTTACAAATGTTTCCATGAAAACAAGAATGGAATATTCTTCAACTTAAGGATCATTTTCAATGTTTAAATATATTTATGATTTATTTCTTAGACTAAGTTGGTTCTACTGTAAAGTCCCCACATTTCACTACATATCTATGCACATACATATAAGTGCGAATGATACTCTATTCTATCCATAGATAAATAAAGAGTTATATGTTATAATAATTAATATACTGATTAATTCATTAATACAGAGTTTTATTTAATAATCTTATCAGAATTTAAGTAGTAAGTAATTGCAACTGAATGTTTTAAATATAGCGCTTAAATTTAGTTCACTTCGTTAATGCAGATAAGTTAGTGGCGCTGGCATTTTATTCCCAAACAGTGTACAGAATTTACCCATCTCTTACTTTATTTATCTATGGCCTAGGCCCTTCTTCACATTGCCCCTTAGACATGTTTTTAAAGACACTTTAGACTACCTAAATCCAAAATTTCAAAAACTTTCTATGACTGCAAGCATGTTGAGGGCACTTTGAAAAAAGACAATTTTCTGTTCTAAAACACACTTAATTACCCAAATACATAGGCTTCATAGGTTTATTTATTACATAAATATAATTTAAATTATATATCAAATATATGCTTATTCTACAAATAGAATAAGTCGCATTTGGGCAAAAATAGGCTTATCATATGTATTTTTGCCGTGGAATCGAATGGTGAAAGTTGCAAAGTGCGACACCTAATAGTTTTGGAGAAAAACACGATTTTCTATATGTTTTTAGAGGGTTTTCACCCTGCAACCACCCGTGTCCCGTTGGACAGAGATTTGAAAAATGGGAATAAGCTTGTAATATGTATTTTTGCCGTAGAATCGAATGGTGAACGTTGCAAAGTGAAACACCTATTGTTTACAATGCAACATTTTTAATTTCAGGGCATTACTTTATTATTGAGTTCAAGTGTACCTATTAGTGACTGGGGTTAAATATGACTATTGAATTAGGTATACTTAATTTATAGTAATTTTTAGTATTAGGAATTATGTAAAACTTATAGCTATAAGTTTGGGGTAGTTTAAGGACATTCTATGTTATAAATTTTCCCTTGTACAATTGTTTAAATGCATGTTCTCTTTCAGCCCCTTCCGGTTCCAGTTTACCTTCCCCATCCTTTCCTGGCAGGAAAACACTCCCCCGTTCTTGTTGGCCTGCTGGACTTTAACATTTTTTAAAACTTTCTCTTTCAATCAACAAATTTACTCGTTTTAAAAAATGTTCTTGACTAAGCGGAGTGTTTCTCCCTCATCCCTTTCCCCCTTTTTGAATTTTAGTATTTCAATACAAATGCATATGGTCGAAGTGGACAACTTATTGCCTCGCTTCTTCAGGTTTTCAGCAACTACCCTTTTCGACAGCGATTTTGATAATGAAAATAAGTTTACTATATGTATTTTTTCCGTAATACAATCGAATGGTGAAAACCGCAACAACCGGCGCAAAAGCGAGCGTCATCGTAGCGTGTGATGTGATTAATATGTTAATTTGGTCTACAGTTGTAGTAGTTGAAATAGGCAGCATTAGAACTACTTTGAAGTAATCAATTTAAATTTGAATTTTTAATAAAATGCCCGCGAAAGGAGACGCGCATTTCTATTCCAAGTGGTATTTCAATTTATTGAATATTGCAAACATCTGAAATAGTGATGACAATTTATATTGACTATTCCGTAGCGTGTGCAAAGCACATAGAATTTTCCTGTTACATCGATAAATCCAGAGCGTTTGTGCCTATATTTTCAGCGTGGGCGCTCTAACAACCCCTCAGCTTTATCCACACACCATCATTTCTACCTGTTCTGAGCTTTGAAAGCTCTTTGCAACAGATCCTTTGTTTTAAGATGTCTGTATATAAGCCCTATAAAAATTATTACCTCTGAAAAGCCTATCAAATAAACAGCATCAGTTTAAAGACACTCAGGTGCATCAATTTTACTTCCGCGTACCTTACATTATTATCGATTTCTGTACAATGAACTATTCTGACTAGAGTAGTGTGTTAATTATGTGATAAAAACCCTTTAATATGGTGCGCACGTGTTACGGTGTGTCTTGGGGTTGTAAACCCTTCAGCCAAACTTTTGAACAGTGCAAAGATTCTGCGAACCAAACAGGTTGTTCTTCTTTATTTGACGGCTCTGCTCTAGGTAGGTAATATAATAAATAATTCAGGGGTTTATTAAAAACCCCCTGCAAACCTTGTCAACATAATGCCTTTTATGTGCTTTTATTTCACCTTTCACTTTACTTTTAGCGCCGTTATTATTGTCATTTCCTTTTTTATACGCTCTTCTGCTAAATTACGGTCTAATCCGCAGTCCGGTCCTGTATAAGAATCTCCAGTATCTATAGCAACCGGTCCAGCATTTGAAAAGATCAGATTCATCTGATCCAACTAGAAAATCTCGCTGACTCTCGCCACTACGACGGCAGCCCAACGGCACTTAGTTTATTTAATCTTCCGCCGCATAAAGCAGGTGAAGGAATTCTCTCCGTCTCTCATATAAAAGAAACGCACCACGACATGAATATCTTTGCGTTATATGTTTGTACACCGCGCCTTTTAAACACACACCTACCTCTACCGTGCACTTCTCATTGTTGACAAATTAACACTTTTTTTTATTGATTATGGTATTTTTTGTGTGAATGTAATCGAATAGAATTTCGACTGTTGTGTGATATGGTTTATTTTTCAAATAAAATGAGTGAAAATGAGAAACGACAACTGCTAGCAAGTACGAAAGAGATGCATTTGTATGATGACATCCAGGTGGATAATGGTAAGTTTTTAGGTAAACGATGAGCATTTGGAGAAAGTTGATAGCTTTCGATTTATTTCCGCATTAAATCTGCTAAGTGTTGAAACCATCGCTTAAGTGCAATTTGCAGCGGTTATTATTTTTAGTTACCTATTTCGTATGTAAATATAAGCGACCATTTGCGTCATGAAAATGAGATGCTTTTCCATTACATATAAAATTCATGCAAGAAAAACAGCGCAAAAACTGACGAGAGAAATTGGTCACGTCACTACGTCTCGTTTGAATGTTTATTGATTGTATTTTTATGGCGAATACACGATATTATAAAGCTCTAAGTAAACTTATGTAAAATTGGGTCGCTATATAATATAGTTGTGAAATCAATAACTTCAATTCTGCCGCCAACGAAACAAGACTTTTTTTTATTAGACCAGGAGATCTTGTAAATGTTTATATAAAATATTATTATAATCTCTTGGCACACATTGAAAGATATACAATTGCGTTTATTAAATAACATTTTCAACTAACATTTTCTGTTTTACATTTTTAGCGGCATTCCAGCATGTACGTGAGAATATTGATGAGTTGGAAGGCAAAAATGGAATTAATGAGACTGATTTAATATTCCTTAAGGGTTTGATGGACAGCCCAGTAATGAAAAATTTAGTGAGGGTAAGTCCCTTTTTTAAATACTATTTTATTTTTCTGGTCGTAGCGACAATCTGAGCTATTTGAATAATTTCACGGAAAATTCTGATTGCTGGTTGCATACGGTAGTTTTGGAAAACAATTCTTTTCACTATTTAAATTTAATAATTTTATGATGATTCAATAATTATAAATGAGCTGTTGATTCCCAGAACATGAAATACCCACAACAATTCAACAAATAAGGGAAATACAGCCGCACACGCACGATATTATAATAAACAAACATAATTTTAATAATTCAAGTTTCCTGTTGGAGAACAATGTATGGTTCCTTGCAATTATTGGTTTTAATAAGTGTTTTTGCGTGGGTGTATTCCAGAGCACGACCTCTAGGCCTTTAGCCTTCGATCTACCACTAATTCACTGCGCTAAAGTACCTAGACGTTTATATAAGACGCGCTTTTTATTTGTCCAGAATTCATCGCATGTGAATTTAATGAAATCACTGACCTCATTTCATCTCAAGTAGAACAAAACAGTCTTTTATAATGTGAGAAAAGCTATTGTGCTGAAAGACAATCATCAACTTCACATATTGAATTGATTTGAGCTTCTTTATTATAAATGAAATTAATTGTCAACAACCCAACTCGAAATAAATTTATTCTCACTGTTGTCGAATTCAATCAAAATAAAAAACAATCCCTTGTTCATATCATACGCATGACGACATAAAACGACTCCCTATGCATCCGTTTCCGCCGAAGCGAGGGTGAAATTCGTTGATTTAGGGGTTCTTTTGGACATGAAGACGCCACGTTCGCGATCCATTCACTGTTCATCGAGAACCTTCTCCGTCTGTCCGATCTCTGTTATGTGTGCAAATAATCGCGAATTTCGTTTTCTTAACGTTATACACTAATTTTTCATTCCTCGCTATTGTGGGAGATTCATCGATTTTCAACATGTGCGCCGCATTCGTGGGGTGCCACGAGGCATTCTACTAAACAAGACATATGCCTCCCAAGGAAAATCAATGTGGGTGAGAATACAAACAAAATCTTCCAGCTTTCAAACCACCCCGTTAATTACTTTTCGCAATTATCAAGTCGAGAAATTTGATATGTAATTAGTGCGCCAACCCACATAATTAGGGAGTAATGGAAAAGTTTTCGACTTTTCTGTGTAAATTTACGCAATCAAAGGAACAAGCTCATAATGGGAACAATTAGCACACACTTATCTATTTGCTAACGAGAAATTAGATGCATTGCATTCCGAATGACAATTATTGTTCACTTAATGGGCTCAAGTTGTTAACCTATGGTATACCCGTGGCCACGGTGGGGCCAGTCAACATATTACAGCACCAAGAAAAATACCTAGTCCATCGGTGCCCCCACTCGTTGACGACTTCTCGTCTCGTAACAAACATATTCCGCGATCCGCGTTTTATTCTACAGGTACAAAACGTAAAAAAACACCTGTTTTCGCCCTTTTCCACACCTGTTCTATATTTCAAGTGTTCCAACTGTTTAACTGGGTCTTTAAGGGCACGAATTTCTCCTGTTTTTTAATGTTTGTTGTGTTTCTACGTCGATGAAACCGTGAACTTTCTAAAGCATACCTGGAATAAGAGTGTTGTTTTATAGTTATTGTGTTGATTACTAAAAAACTGTGCCTTTTGGAGTAAAGTGCCTGGAAATTAGGTAAACAAGAGTTATTTTTGTTTGTAAACTCATTATTGAATACATTAAAAAGGGAAGAGTGAATCATTTTTCATTTATTTAAAAATTCAGTCCGTGCCACACCTGTGGAAGAGTTAAAATTCAGCGTCTTCCAATCTGGCAACGTTGTATCACCGTTACCTGTTTGTAATAAAGAAACAAAGTGAAATATCGCTACTTTAAGCTGCCTTTTAACCATCTTTTCGAAAATAAGCACATTTTTTTGCTTTGTGAAGAAATAAGTGTTTTAACACCCCTCTTATCTGAAGCTGCGCACTTATAAAGAATTTTCCAAAAACTCTGAATATTACCACCTTGATAACCATTACCTACCATTAAACAGTTTTTGAACAGTCGTTTATTATCTAAAAATTGTTTGTAAACATGTTAATCACTTTAAAACAAGGCAATGCCGCGAACGGTCTGTAGTAAAATTAGAAAATGCTGATAAACCATAATAAACCTTGAATTACAAACGCGCTCAATTGTAAACGTAAGCATAAATTCCATATGCAATTTTACTTTTATTATGAGTAATCGCCTAATGAATGACTAACCCACATTAATTAGTTCATCTTAAACTGATTACTTTGCACTAAATTCCCCATTCATCTTTTCAAAGAGCGCATATTTTTGTTTGCTATATAGATTTGTTACAAATAATTGTGTGTATTGGCACCCTGTTGTTAAGGTCCTCAAACAAAGAAACACCCTCAACACCTGACTTCCTTCTTAAAGGGTGGTTCCCTATTCACTTTTTACCTGTTTTAGTTTTTAAGTCAGAAAACGTTACATAACACACACGTTTGTGAATTAAGAGGCAGGTAGATGGGATCTGTTGCATCCAGACTGTATCAAAAGGTCGATCAAAGCGGCTAGACGATCCCTCCAGGACCGTATTATAATTATATCAATTTTTTTATCCAATTTAAAGAGCACATCAGTTTTCTCCACTTAAACGGTCTTTGTGTGCTTCCTGCTTTTACCGGAAATGCGAATCCCATTTACGCATTCCAGCGTTATCAGTAGATCGCTTTTAATGTGGATTTAATTACGATTTTAGGTACAAGACAAACTAGAAGATCCACCCTCACTCCCCAAGCCTATATCGTCAGCTGGCAAAGACCTGCTGAAAGACCTTTCGCTGCGTTGTGGCAAATCCCGCACTCAAGAGGCGAAGGAGTTGTCTGAATTATTGAGTAAACCCCATCTAAAGGCCCTTATAGACACCCACGACGAGGTGGCAGAGATCTGCGGGCGACCCAAGTCGACCGAGTCTGAGGATCTGATTATAAAGACTGAATTATCCAAGTTATTTCCGAACGGTATGACGGGTGAAGCGTACAGGATGGTTGGGGTGCGGAAGAAGGCCGGCGAGCCCTTAGGACTCACGGTAATTATGAATATCCCTTAAATAATGTTGATTTTTTTAAACGATTAACGGTTTAGGTACAAGTCGATGACAATGAAAATTTGGTGATTGCAAGAATACTTGAAGGCGGAATGATTGAAAAACAAGGCCTTTTGCACATCGGAGATGTGATCCTTGAAGTGAACGGTATACCAGTTAGCACGCCTGAAGAATTGCAGACTGAAATTGCGAAAACGAAGGATTCGGTCACGCTAAAAGTGGGAAATATCGAAACAGCGGAAACGACACATTCGTCACTGGTGATGGCGAATGGGACAACAAACGAAAAGAAGCTGACGGTAAGTGAACTTATAACTAAGTAGACCATTTTTCTTTACAATCTTGTTTGTTATAGTGCTACATGAGAGCCCTTTTCGAGTACGATCCCCAAGAGGACAGCTTATTACCGTGCAAGGAGATTGGACTGCCCTTTGAACGTGGCGACATTTTACAAATCGTCGATCAGAGAGATCCAAATTGGTGGCAAGCGAAGAAGGTGAATGGTGATGGCAGGACCGGATTGATACCGTCCCTTGAATTGGAAGAGAGAAGAAAAGCATTTGTCGCTCCGGAGGCTGACTTCGTGCATAAAATCAGCATTTGTGGAGCTCGTATCTCGAAAAAGAAGAAGAAAATTATTTATCAGTCTAAAAGTAGTTGTGACTTTGATAAAGCGGAATTGTTGTTGTATGAAGAGGTCACCAGGATGCCACCGTTCAAGCGGAAAACGCTCGTTCTGATCGGTACACAAGGCGTTGGTAGGCGGACGTTGAAGAATCGCCTGATTAACAGCGATCCGGAAAAATTCGCCGGCGTGATTCCATGTAAGTCTGATAAAAAGCATGAATTTTTGTAGAGAATAAGTCGATTTTTTTTAGATACGACACGTCCGCCTAGGGTTTTGGAGGAGAATGGACAGAGTTACTGGTTCACAGATAGAGAATCGATGGAAGAGGATATCAAAAATCATAAATTCCTCGAGTATGGAGAGTATAATGGACACTTATATGGCACACATTTGGATTCCATTACAGATGTGATCAAACAAGTAGGTAAATTGAAGATTTACTGTGAACAGTCGAGTGATTCTTCTGCTTTTAGGGGAAAATGTGCATACTGGATTGCAGTCCAATGTCGTTGAAAATCTTACATAATAGTTCGGACTTTTTACCATATGTTATATTTATTGCTTCACCGGGAATGGAACATTTGAAAACGTTGTATGACGTTGGGCACAGTAACTCTAATTTGAGGTACTCAAGCAGAAATTTAACGGTATGTTGAGTTCGAATATAGAACAAAGCCTGTTTTTGGGGCATGTTTTGTGATCATTATTGAATGACCATTATGTTTAGTTTTATTTAGTATTTTAAGTTAATGTATAATTTTTTTTTGCATGGTAGTTTGAACGACAAAGTTCTATTCGATACAGTTCTAGAAGAGCCAGAACATTAGAGTCTCTAGCTTCGCTGTACGAGGTAAGTTGCGATTGCATAAATGTTGTATTCATTTTGAGTGTTGGAAAAACACTCGTTCTTTTACTTACTGTATATTGGTATTTTGTGCAGGAGGAGGACCTGAAACGCGCGTTGGAAGACAGTGCCAGTATGCAACGAACTTATGACAAATACTTCGATCTTGTAATACCGAATAACGATTTTGATATGACGTTCCGTCAGATTGTGGAAGCTTTGGAGTCTCTCAGCTCTGAACATCAATGGGTGCCCGTCAATTGGATTTATTAATAATTATTGAGATTTTACAGCCAACTGCCATATATATTAACTTTTTTTCTGGTAGCTTCCAGTCTATTGTTGAAAGATTCTGATTATTAATGTAGTTTATACTATAGTATTACTCATACTCATACGTTAGTTTTTTTACTAACTTATTGTATTAGTTAGTTGAAAATAGAAATGGCACTTTTTTCAAATAAGCATTCACATGAATTTCTATTAGAATTTCTCAATCAATTTTGCAATATTTGTGATACAGTAAATGATTAATGGTACAAATCTTTACAGTAACATCGAATACTCTAAAATATTGCAGCAAATGTAATAGCCTTATTAATTATAAAATGTGTTTGTAAATATATAAGTAGGACTTAAGAATTGAATACTGAGTCACCCCGTACTATGAAATAAATGATAGTTTGTAATTAAAATCTACTATCTAAAGAAATTATTTTAGATTTATATTGTAAGAGAAAGTTCGTTTTGAAATAGAATCACTATAGATATTGCATTTTTTTGTATAATAGAGATGCTTGATAGTATTTTTTTACCGTCCAAGTGTTCAGGGAGCGATCTTTGTATATTATTATTGTTTCATTTATATTTATCTGAATGGTTTTTTTGCATTTGTAATTTTTAAGTGTTTATTTTTAAATAAAAGATATATATTGAATAATTATATAGTTGATCTATTAATTGTAACATTGGATGTATTGGTATTTATTGTATTTTTAATTTTCGAGCGCAAAATCACAGAGATCTTCGTAAAGTAACAGGATTTTAAAATAGAGGTCCTCCTAACTGCTAAGCTTGTGTTTATTTACACACGTGAACCGGTGATATATGGTTACGTTTTAACTACAAATGTTAATGTTTAGTCTGGTAAGACCTTATCGTTAATTAATATATCAAATTAACTCTCTCTATCTTCTCCTAATAGAGGATATCTCCAATGCTAGATGTTTCAAAGACCTTACACTATAGCTCTACAATCTAAAGAAATGTTTATATACATAACCCTACTTCTTATTTTAGGTTTAAAGAGATTTATTTATTCTATTCGGCTTTAAAATGGTTTAACATGCGGAAATTATGGAGTTGCAGCTGTTTACTAACATTTTCCGAATTCTATGTACATACGACAAATTCTATAAACTATTACTTACAACAGTTTTTGGGAATAATCAGGGCACCCACTTCTCAGAAAAATAGAAACACTTATCCAGAAAAACTGCACCTGAGCTTGACGCATGTAAATTGAGTTTTCATATGTTTTAACATCATTTTGAGAATTGATAGTTTTTGGTTTGTAATGGTACGAACTTGGGTGAATTTTATTTATTTATTTTATATTAATCAAACGGCCGAATTATACATAGTACCAACCAGGTTCTAGACAGAGTAGACCGACTGAAATAAAGAAAAAGTGAAAGAAGTAAAGAAAACTTTTAGTAAATTTTAAAAAACATTACATACACAAAACCGTGTGTTATGTATATCATTCCCATTACAGCAATAATAAATTATTAATTATTGATTGAAACACTATTCTAAGTTTCCGTCTATCAATGTCCCGGTAATATATTAAATAAAATCCCACTTAGCGTCCTAGTGGGTACCAGGCGTCCCAGATAATGTTTACAAGCTTTCCATCCAGAATCGCAGACAAATACTATTCCCTCTAACCCGAGGTAAACAGCATTTAGTGTATAAAAATAATGGTGCGATATCAATACACTTCCACCAGTTCCACCAAAGGATGTTATATCCTTCTGTATTTTGCAAGACCGACAATACAGTTGCTAAAGCTAAATAAAATTAATTTAACACAAAATTATGTTGAATAACCTTATAACACAATAATGGTGCATCATTTATTCGCGAACAGATATTAGCAAGTGAAATTTAATAAAACCAATAATAATTACTGAAAGAATTCACCAATATATGTGAAAAAGCTGTAATTTTATTTATAAGGACAATTACAACAATCACCAATAATTGTAATCACTAGGCAAACCGATCAACTCGTTGCACAATTAACTTACAACTGACTATTTTTATTCTTAGCCAGAACACGTTCGCCCTTTCGCTGGATCGGCAATATTTCGGATTCGGACAGTACCTTCATTGTTCTATTTTTCGTACCCACAAAATGCGTGCAACTGAAATCTAATTTACGCGTTTAAACTAAGCACACAGAGACGGACTGGGGTTCCTTACAGGTTGGAACTTATTTCATGCCCAAACTAATAATAAGTCGCTTAAATCCATTTTACAAATTAAAATTGGACCGTTTTAAATCAATTGATTCAAGAGCTGTTCAAAAATCACGTCACGAATCAAATGTTCATAATTGTTTTTATTTTTTAGATACTTAAACGTAGAAACTGCTGCATCCTTTCTCATCGTTCAAGTGTTAAAGTTAGAACTTTTGTGTACTCTATTATCGGAAAAATGACTGAAGCACCAGTGTTTCGTAATTTCCTAAGTAACTGTGCTGAAAGACAGTTTTCTTCAACGGGAACTCAGTGCGGTGATTGGCTTTACATCGATATAGAAAATATAACGGTTATGAAACGGTCCTTCTCGCCAGAACCACCAAATATTCCCGAATTGCCAGAACCAACTGAAGCAGTGCTTGAAAGTGGCAGTACGTCGCTTGACAAGGAGATTACGGTAAGTCTCTGTAATTTTAAATTTCGATGTTGAGTACAATTAAAGTCCTACAGTTTAATTTGGACTTTCTTTAAATCCTCAAAATTTAATCATTTCCATAAAGTACAATGATTTCTTACTTTATTATGTAGTTATAGCTCATTACGAGCTTCATTATAAAATACTGAAAAAGATTGTATATCAGATTATCATTATGGACAAAGAGAGGAAGAAGATAATAAGTAAATTGGCTTTGTTGGTAGGGAAAACGATTTAAATAGAAGTAATTTGATGCAATACGCAATTTTAAATGAAATTGTTGATGTTATGAACTGATATAACATATTAACTTTATATCTGTACCTACGTATATTTATTCGAATACAGATTCGCCTAAAGTTCAGCAAGATGTGCTTATTGCTTAATGAAATATGCATTTCTTTTAAAGTGATTCAGTCCTCCCTGGTGCTGGTTACTGGATCTATTTTCCATTAACATAATAAATAACCAGTGATTTATTAAAATTTATTCATTAATGGACGTAATAACAACATACGTGTGTATATTAGTTCCATGAATATTAGATTTAATTGTCGAATTGAAATTGCAGTGCATTATTCGATAAGGGATTTCCGTCTCAAGACATTTTAAATACATGATTATATCACGTCTCTCAATTCTGAAATAAAATTCTTCACATTATACTCTTAAACACCTGTGGTCATACGAAATATGTCAGAGAACCCTCTCTGGTGGTATACGAGTATACATGAGACAGGAAGGTAAATTTGTTTACTTAAACAGGTGGAGGGTAGATAAATAATTTACATTTTTTTAGGGCGCAACATATTACTGTAACTGGTAACAGAATGTTTTCAGAGCATTCTTTATTCTAAAACTTGCACAGGCTTTGAAAAGTGTTAAGTTTAATATATAAGACAAAAGTTGATGAAGGAAAATTTTTAGGAAAATTTAAATATACCTAAAATATTTATATTACACTTTGCAAGTTCATTAAAAGTTTTTGTACAGAAGCAGCCAACAAATTTACTTGTTTTATTTTCACTTGTAATTACCTAAGAGATTTTCAAATGAATTGGAATGAAGCAATTATTTTTTGTTAAGTATCAAAATGCATGATGCACACAATTTCGCTAAAGAAACTAATAAAAAAACTTGTGACACACTTATTCAAATTGTTATTTTTCGCCTTGGTAATAATTACACCATCGAAGACGAACGGATAAAAAGGTTCCAAGTGCATCCTCAACAATTTATTATTATTTGTTCATGAATATTTATTTTTATGCAATAAAAAAATAAGAAGGAAGAAAGTGAGACTCTCGCCTTGGTGAAGTTATTAGAAAATTTATGAGATGAAAATGAGTTAATGTCGTAGGAGGGAAGCGTCAAAAATTTTCTATTTTCCTCATTCTCGTCATATTCCGAAAGATTGATTTTTATGCGTTGTTGACATGTCCTTTTATTTGAACACTTTCCACCCTCTCTTGTTTAACTTTTTAATCAATACGACATGTGTAGATGCGAAGCAAAATGCAGAAGTGTATTCGCTCAACATATCACTTTTCTTCTTAAATATAAAAATAATAAAAAAAAACACTTACGCAGACAATGATTAATAGTCCCAACAGAGATCAACTTTATTAAAATATTTCCGTAATTAATTATATTTTCTCGAGTAGCTCATCAATTCAACAATTTTTCATTTGGGAGAGAAAATGAAAGATATCCAGGAATATTTCGTAAATATATACCTTTTATAGATGTGTTGGTAAAAAATAATTAGATGGATAATTAAATACAGACCATTAGGAAGAGAAGTGAGTTCGTGTCAGAAATCAAAGAATCTTCAGAAGATTTCAATTTGATTTTTGTTGTGTTAAATTGACGGACCACCTAAGCAATACAACAAAGGCTTTTATTAGATTATATTGGCCCTTTTTGCACAGGATTCTCCTTTGTTTTGCTTCGATGTATAGGGAATTATTTATAGTACGAACGTCTACAAAATAAAAATGATGAAATTTCGCATGGATTTTTTGTTTGGAAAAATTACGATTTATTTTACTTTCTCTACTTATTACTTTTTGTATTGCAATTGCGTGTGAAATTATGTATATTCATATTTGAGTTTTTGTATAATTGCAAAATAAGCATAACAGACGGTATAAAAAATAAAAAGTGGCCAGTATGCAGTAACTTACGAAAAACGTTTATTAAAATACACGACATGTTGTGCCCTACGCGTGATTTGCCTCTGTCTCATTCCTTTTTTGTATATAAGCTTTACTTCACTTGCTTATACAGCGGATTAGAATTGGAACAAACTTCAGGAACCTCAGAGAATATAAATAGTCATAGATATGTCTTTTTATTTCTGGTGGATTGAAATGGAAGTAGAGGCTAAGCTTAGATGGAACAAAGGCTGGAATGTTAAAAAATCGTAACTCTTTTAAATTTTATTAATGTCTCAGCTATTGTATTTTATTTGAGTCATAAATAATAGGGCGGAATAACGAAAGCTCGTAATACAAATTTACAATTCCGCTAGAAATATACATATATATACTATAGTTATTTTTATTCATACAATAACATCAGTTTTGGTTAATGTGGTCATTATGTTCTTTTTTTCCTCTTAATAGACATTGAATTTTATGAGAAAAAAGGGAATTGAATTAATAAGAAAAGAGAATGAGATTTGCTCTGCGAAGGAGTTGTGTAACAATCAAAAATTTCATTATTATTTCGAAAAACGGTGGCAAGTTAAATGGAACTGTAGGAAATGTTGGTTCATATGGTTGCAGTAGGCCCATTCATGTGGTAGATTGTTTTGGGGGCAAGAATCGTGCTATAAATTTTCACAGAGTAACAAGTAAAAGCGCAATGGGATAGTTTGTAATGGAAGAAAATAAGAGGGACTGTGGTATAGTGGAAAATGGGGACCAGGCCGAGTTAGAATATCATTACAACAAAAGTAATTGCATATACCAAGTAAATTAATAGTTGATGGAAATATTTGGGAAAGGCGAATGCCATCGTATATAGGAAGAGATTTCATTATTATATTGTAGTATTTTCATTCTAAATCCTTGGGTGTATTATAAGTCTGTTAGACTATCTGTGTTCGCTTAAATGTAGATGTGTGAGTGCCAGACGTCACCACGTTTTGCAGCAATTCTCTAGTGAAACGTCTTGATTAAATTATGTGACATTGGCTGGCCCCAAAGTGCTGGAACATATTTCAATTTGCGAACGTATCAAACTTGCTGTAATCTTGATTTATAGAAATTAATTGATGGTTCGACAATGGCTAACTTTTATTTTCTACTTGGAAATGCCAGGAGTTGCAAAAGAGGGAAATGCATTTTGAAATTATAGCCTTCTTTTCAATTCCAAACAAATTTTTATTGTTCAATTAGTTTTGCTATCCATTAAATTCGTCTTTAGATGAGGATCTATATTATGAAACTTTTTAAATCTTCCATCTCGGACGTCCTATACATAAGTGAGTTCCTCGGCAAGTTTTTTTAATAGTGGAAAAGAGCTGTTGTAACCTAATGCAATATTTTTCAAAGTTTCACTGGGCTTTGGTGAAACTTTGTATAATTACAAGTAAATATCCGTTGGCTAGAATATTTTATCACCTTGTGCTTCAGTTATCTAAAAAGCTGATTCATCGGTTGATGTTTGAATCAAAAGCTTGCAGCTCTTACTTAATGCAGGTAGTTCAAAAAGGATTTTTCCTGTCACAGTAATAAAATGCGAAATCATGATGTGTTTTTAAGTTGGCTACTATTACTAGAATTTCCTTCACATGCAGCCGCATCTGTTTCGCTATGATTTACAATTGAGAACTTTGAAAGCATTAAATAAATTTATGTAAAATATAAACTACTTGAAAATCTGTTAACTATAGCAATATTTTATTATGTAACTACATTTTGAAAGTTTCTGCAACGAACATCGCATTGCGGATGCCTATCTACAAGTGACATAAACACAAACTTTATCTGCATATTTAGGTATATAGTTATAAGAAAATACGTACGTAAACATAGGTAATACTCTTATATCTATATGTATATGTACGTAACAAAAACATTATAAAACGTTTGTAAAAGAATTAGGTATGTACGTAGATTGGGGGTTGTGATCTATACTGCAGACTGCAGTGATAATTAAAATTGAATGTTTGAAATAAACAACTGAATAAATACGCAAACCTCAAAGGGCCAATTAATTAATATAAAATAAACGAA
Organism: Silvanus unidentatus; assembly: GCA_963930825.1. Taxonomy (NCBI): domain Eukaryota; kingdom Metazoa; phylum Arthropoda; class Insecta; order Coleoptera; family Silvanidae; genus Silvanus; species Silvanus unidentatus. Next base: position 6,648,102 of record OZ005758.1, read on the forward strand.
AATACTGTTACAAATATTAATACAAATATTAATGAAATTTACTTATTACAGTTATATAGCTTTGTGTTGTATTATTAGGTACTCGTACACAACAAACGAGCGACAATTGCAATTATGCAAATTCGATTTGAAATAGATTTACATTCCATATAATTACATAATACGTGATGCGTTTTCAGGTATCGGCTGTAAAATTTTTTTGTGACTAGTTTAAATTTGATACTTGAAAAGACACTTTTTTTGTATAAAATTATACATTAAATATACGTGTCTCTCTAGTTTTATAAAAGCTTACAAAATTTTATCTCCGGTTTCTAATAAAATTATCACCATTTAGGAGTTTTTTATAAAAGTCAACTCAAATCTCCTTCCCCAAGAACGTTAAAAGTGTTCCCTTTTTATGTATCCAAAAAGAATCAACTTTGATACCTATACATCATTAACGCTACGTTGCAATTTTATTAATTATAATAAAAATCTTTTATACCTGGATCAATGTTACTGAGGCAACGTCAAACGAAGTAAATTCTAACAGTTTACGATGAATATAAAATTTAATTCATTTCATTATCCTTTTACTTTGTAATTTTCCCTCTTATTTAAAGTTTGAATGTGTGCAATTGTCACGACTCATTTCGCCAAACGGTTAATTTTTTCTCCTTTCTCTTTCCAAAAGGACTGTATAGGTATAATGAAAAAAACGGAATATATAAAAAAGTATGAACGAGTTTATAAGAAATTGTGTGTGTATTGTGCAGGGACTATGTTTTGAGACGACAAATTGATAAAACACATGCGAATGAAAAATTCAAGTGAAAAAAACCATTTATAAAGAAATACATTTAACATGGAATAATGAAAGATAAAAGAAATAAATAGACGTTATCAATTTTCTACCTGTGTGCTAATTTTGAATATTTTCCAGTAATATAATGAGAAAACATGAGAAACAAAATTTAATTTAAATGTGATAACCACTTTTTCTGCTATTGCAAAAACTGTGTGAACTGTTTTATACGTTATGATAACACGGAATGCAAGACATTTGAATTTTAATGTACCTAACAATGCTTTCTGTGAATAAAGGATATTAAAATTTAAACGTAATTTTCTAATACACATGAACATGAAATTACTGCATTATCTATTTGTTTAAGCATGATAGAGGGTGGTTTTGACCGGAACTATGCTATTTAACGATTAGATCAACATAAACAGACGCAGATTTGAATGTTTGCGATGACCACAAAAACATTTGTAGACAGGTATATTATCTGAAAATCACCCAACTCTTTCATCGATAGAATTATAACTGTTGTATAAGTTATAGAATTCTTGAGAGATCATTAAAAGTTTATTGTTAATACGATAACAATCATATAATACGACTTTATAGTTCAGTGAAGAGCAGTATTCTATAACAACTGAGACAACAACAACATTTAATTAATACCCTAAAAACTTTAAATACTTGTCGGTGATTAGCTAAAGAGGCTTCAGTTCAGAGATGATGACGTGAAAACTTAAAAGTCTCTTGGAAAAATTCAAAGAAAATATTTCTCACTCATCTACTTTAAAGTCATTTAGGTAACTGTGAAATAATGAGTGTTAAAATATGATATAAATATAAAGCTCTGTTATGTAACTTTCTAAAAGACAAATGAAATAAAAATGACACTATAAATAACAGAAGTGAAATTAAAATTGCATTTCAAATGTTCTTTTATAGGAGAGAGACGAAAAAAAGAACTATATATCTGTCTGGCAAACACTCAAAATTGTTCACGGTAAAAAAGTCACCAAACACACATAGCATTTACATTAGTGTGTCGTCATCTAGATCTGCTTTTGTGTTTAGGAATAAGACTGATACTTTGAAGTTGAAGCTTTTAGCCTGCACAATAATATAACGTTTAGTTTGATGTCCTGTAATTTAGTTATACAAGATAATCATAAACCAACAGTAGCAGTGTAAATATAGCTGCAGGTTAATGCATTGTAATTCATGTTGACAACTTTGACGACGAACGCAACTGGTCTGGTTCTGGTTTGAAGCAATCATGGACAGTCGCTGGTTGTGGGTGGCTGTGTTGTGTGGTGGCGGCAGCAATGAAGATGTTGATGATGGCGGGCAAATTCTCTCTCTCGTCTCTCCTTCTATTATATTCCAGACTCTTGACTGGACCCCTCATTTGTTTTGAAACGTGCCCTGCATCTAACATTTTCCTTTATGATGGCTAGAAGTTCCTTCGTACTAATTTTAAAATCTAATTCATTTTATTTATGTCGTTATTTCCACTTTAATAACGTTACTTACGGCGAGGTTACGTATGTTAAGAGAAGAAGTGATTTAAGTATATAATAGTAAAGTGTATTCTCGATATCTTGTGTTAATTGGTTTCAACATTGTATATGTATATGAAATGTATTTAATTTAGGGAGTTTATAAGTTTGTTTGCTAATAAAGGACATAAATATTAAAATATTATGTATGTATACATCGTCGTTTAGTTTCTATTAGATTTCAATTAGATCTTTGTTTAATTCGGAAGTAATACCTTATACATAAATGAGTTATTGAATTTGGACAAAATCCAAATTATGTTGCTAACATGTTTTTATACACATATAAATTGCTCATAAAACATATTAAATGAGAAGATTGAGATGAAATAAGTTTATTTCGTTATGTTTTTCGTTGAACATAAAACATTTTAGGTAAAATATTAAGTATCCTGTTGATTTTTTGACGTTTTTGGTTTATACAAATTTTGTCATTTGAATTTGAAAAGGACAAGTGTGTTTGTTGCTGTATGTGGAATTATTTGTGTGGAGATGCGAAAAATTGGTATAGAAAATTAGGAATTGATCCCATTGTATTTTGCGTTTTAAGCTTATAACACTTGGTAAGCATTACGCAAATTTATTCAAAAAATTAATCGTAATGCATCCAGAAATATAATTCGGTATCACTTGACCGCATAGTATTTTAATTAAAACCACATTCGTACTTTTATTTCTTTTCGAAAAAGCACAGTGCGGTTTTGTAATTGGTTGCTGGTGGTGGCTGACGGCAATGGAAGGGACATGGTGTTGGCGCCTCCTCAAAGGGTGGTATTTCATAGCATACGAAACGGAATGATGTGCATTGCGTATTCACAAAGCTTTGTTAGGGTGAAATTTACAATGCTAATTAAAATCAGATATGGTTCAGATATAGACGGTCTATGCTTAGAATCAGGGTATAATTAACCATTGGGGTCACTACTATACTATTCTATACACAATACGAAAGCGTTCCCCACTATATGGCTTCTCAGCTTTCTAAGTAAATGACCAAGGAAGTATATGTATAACATATAAACCGACCAAACGTCATCCACCCCCAATATGCCTTTATATTACAACATCGTATCCCAATGACAATAGATTATAGATTCTCTGAATAACTATTTTCAGTATATCAACAAGAATTAATTCATTTGCAACAAATCGATAGTATTAAGGGACTTGTTTCTATTCACTAACTGTTAAATTATGCAATTTGTACGGTTCACGCAACAAGAATTTAAGCAAATGATTTAGAAAACTATTATTAAAGGATCCCTTTATGTACACATATAGGTACCCATACAATAGTTAATAACATACAACGAACACATTTCAATATAGGCTCATCTAGGCCGAAAAGCTTTGGTATACCTACTTTTCTGTGTGGTATAGTTTCATAATGTAGGGATTAGTATATAGACTAATATTCTTTTTTACAATAGTTCCACTAACTAAAGGGTATATTTGCATGTTTTTTTCTAAGTTTCTCTTGTAAATCCTCCTGTAAATCTCAGTAGATTGTAAAACTAATAGGTATTTCGCAAAATGCACATAATTCTGACGGTGATTATTTTAGAGTACCTAATGTGAATTTAAAGGATAAATGGTCCTTTATCTCAAGGATGCCAATGAATTACTTCTGGCTCTTGGATAATATGGTCTTGGAAAATAAAACTACAGTACATTTTCCCATCAGACACAATTTTCAAATCCCTCATTCTGCATATGAATTGCTTGCTTTTCAACTTGAAAATTGTGCTTGAGTTAAAACTTATCTTTAACGGTCTAAATATTTCAAGTTAATGCATTCTATGGGAAACATACCTATCAGTTTTAGAAACCATAGTCAAAACCTATTCAGTTAAGTTCATCGGTAGTGCTCTTTTTACTTACACAAAAAGAAGATTCTAAATTAACAGAATGCATTCGGAATCTTTCCCAATAATAGTAATTGGAATAGAACGTGTTACGAAAAACAATTGCTGCACCTGTCTGAAAATTAAATTAGATCTTATCTATAAGTAAGGAGCACGTTGGGATCAATATAAAATGTTAGGGAAAGGATATATTGAAAATAATGTACTGTTGCGTTTATCAGCATTTATAAACTTGAGGTGAAAATTATTGTTGAATTTTTATGGACTATTGATTTTAGTCTCATGCTCTTATGCAATGCTACTGCATAATAGTTGTATAAAATTTTAGACTTACGAATAATTGTTGTTGTTTTTAGGTGGTTTCGATAAAATTGTCTCACAGGCCTCCCTCTCCTTGTTCACCTTATATGTACACTGTGTCTATATGCAAACCTTAAACTGACAAAGGTATACCTACTTACAAATACCTGCGTATTACTAATTTTCATATAGTTCAAAAGTTAACTGATCTAAGATGAAAATCTTCAGATAATACAATGTCAACGGGTAATGTTCTTTGTTCCCATCTGGTATAATTTCGCATAAAGGCGCATACATCTGGTATTTGAATAAAGAAAGTGAGTAAAACTGCTTCGTAATTTTTTTGGATAAAAAGATTGTCGGTATAAGGGTCGGTTGAGAATATATTCATTTCTGAGGTCGTTAAAAATTTGGAACGTTTTACAAATTTCACCTTTTTTAATAGGTGCATAACTTTTAAACATAGACCTATAACCACAAAAACTCCCATACACTTTATACGTTTGTTTTCTTCAAAATATAGGTACGTATACCTTATAAGAAAAATATAATTGAAATCAACCTTGTAAAAAATTATGGGCGCGCCATTATATTTCGCACGTAGAAAAGTTTATTTCTTTGAACCCAAAACATCCCTTAACTCACACAAACAAAAATCATTTTATATTTTATATACCTACCCTTGAAGTTGTTATATTCAGAAAGCAAAATATCTACGAGGAAAATGAATAAAAAGCGTATGAGAAGATATAAAACACAGAAAAAGTATAAAAATTTTAATTACAAGACTGGTGAAATTATTTTTAAGATTTTTACAATTTAATTTTATGTTATATAATACCTCATATTTACATAATAAACATCAGATTCTTACTCTTATAATTAATTCTTGATGAAAGAAATGAACATGATTAACATATTAAGAATTGTAAAATACGCTGAAAGAAAAAAATGCATAAAAGAAAGAAAAGCAGTGCATGATTAAAGCAAGTCCTCATATATTTGATATAGAGAAAAATAATTTTTAGAACCACTTGACGTGACGTTCAAATTTGTAAAGATATACTATAAGTTAAACCTCATATATTTGCTTTTCATTCTTATTGCCTTCTCTGTTATGAATTTGCCTTGTAGTATTTTTGATTTCTTTTACTCGTACTTTATACTTTAATATGTCCTTTTGACAATATATTATTTTCATTGTATTGAAACGGGAGAAAAATGTATACCTAAAAAAATAAAACCTCAATTTCAAAAGATAAAATTATTTCAACCAAAGTTCCTTATATATTTATTTAAAAAAATATAGAAAGAGAATGATTTGATATGTCCCTTTCACCGATAACTTTTATTCTCTCGAGTATTTTTCTTGTTTCATGATCTAAAAGAACACCTCTCAAGGCATCGCATTTTCACAGTTTTAAGAACCCTATAGACCAGTAAATCTTCACACCAACTTTCCATCTACGAACTTTGAAGATATTTTAAGATGTCAATATATTATTATCAATTTCTATCACATTGCATCATTATTGAAAAGCATATTAATTAATTTAATTTGGCGATGCATCTTCCCAACCACAAGCCCATTGTTTATAATACAGAAATGAAACATTGATTCAGCAGGAAAATTAGAAGGTATTGTGTACCGGTGAGTGCAGTTAGATTTCCCTCGAAACTAACACCTATTCGTATAAGCATCAGAGAATGGGATGTGTCTGTGCCAAAACTTTATTAACCATTTTAATTGGGAGGATGTAAAGTGTTCTACAACAACCTACCTATATGAATGCAAAATGAAATGTTCTCATAAATTTATTTAGACAGTATGATAGGTGGAACACATTGAATCGTCGTAATTTTACAACCAACTCTGAATCAACATGATTCACTCTTCTTATTGGAATGATAGTGACAACATGCACAAGCGGAATATCTTAATTTAATGTAGGCGGGCACGTTATACGTTCTGGAAGCTAATGTTGTACTATTCAATTGAACCATTTAGATTTAGTGTGTGTTTAGAGATGAAGCGTAATCATGTTGATGATGCAGAATCCACTAACATATATAGATGTATATAGGCGTCCGACTTGGATCCGGCGATGCGACGCCCTTCTCATTAACTGTTTTCATAAAAACAGGAACACGTGTCGATGTGCACTAATTTACTAGATATATATTAGCTACCACCACTTAAATTAAGTTTAATCAAGCATAATTGATCATTTTTTTTTGTTTATATATAATAGAAAAAAAAAATAATGGAATCGATTTCGTTTAATGTGCCCGAAACATAGGAATGCTTTAGGTTAAAAACATTCAAATTGTGGTTGGCATTCGTTCAATATCCTCCATACATATACAATAATAGGTTAAAGCACTTGTGGAACGTCACAAGAAAAAATTACCTTTAGGACAAAGAATGGAAATAGGATTAAATAAAAAAAGAAACGTCTAATAGATAATGGGGTTGTTAGGTGAATATTTCATAGCAGAAATTGTTATTTGAACTTTAATATGCATTAGTTTGATTAAATGTATGACGTTTTGAACGTTTACCGGTACCAGTTTCATTCAATAAATATTTATTAAAAAATAAAAATTGATCTGATATATGACTATGTACAAAGACCCATTAATCAACAATGTTCAAACTCATATACATCACCCATAAAGCGTTATTAATATTAATAAAACATTATCCCAGTTTGTATCACATTTAATGACGATATAACTTCCATTCCATATCCTTTAAAATTTATTATTTTCATTGAAACAGTATATTCATATACATATATCTGCAATTGGTAGAAAGCTAAATATTTTCATATAACTGTTCGTGTATGTTTCACAGCTTCAACCTTTAAATACAATTGGTTTTCATTGATCTTTATTTGATATCTAGTGCAGGATAACATCTAGCCTAAAAATATTTTTTCACTTATCTATATTATAAAGAAAATATGAAATTAAGTATGAATGGGTAAACACTCGTAACTGATTCTTAAAAAGTTTTATTCAGTAAAAGCTTTACTGGTGAAAAATCTCATGAAACAGCTAGCATTTCTATATATCACGGATGTTTAAAGGTAGATAAATACATACTTGATAGATAGGTACTTAACATAAAAAGAGAACGAAACCACACATCGACTAATGTGTTTTTGAATTTTCCTTGTTTTTTTCATTGTCTAAAACAGCTTTCCTTTTCTTACAGGCGGTATACGGTATATCCTTTTTGCGCAAATTACTCCCAAAACGAAGAATATTAGTTTGCGGAAAGAAATCAATAATATGTATTATAATCGATATAAGGGATACCCTGTGTCTGTTATACGAACTGCGGAAATTAAACTAGAGTTGTACATAATTAATTAGAATTTGACTTTAAAAATAATATATCTTTTATATTAGCACATGGTACCAACTACCACAGATACATATATGCTATTTACTAATATAATTACTAAATGTTTACATTAATTTATAATTTGTACTTGTTTCAGTTCCTCTCATAATAATTATAAACGTCGCACTCGCAAATTTTATGAACGCTCACTTTTAGTACATTGCAAGCATATATCGCAGAGTTTCACATGTTTTCGGTTCACTATCACTCAAATCCCATTATTTAATGTTACCTATTAATACCTAGTGCATGTGGAACATCATATATTTTAAACGCTTTTATTACATTCATTCAAAATTTTTATCAAAACACATAATAAATTTTGATTGATAATGTTGGTTTGGGTGTGCGTGCAAAGGTAACATAAATGTCAAAGTTGTGTGTGTTTAATAATTCTGGCCGCAACAGTGCAGAACATTAGCGCACTAATAATTCAAAATTTTGATGTTTTTATTCTCGAAAATAGTTGCACAAAAGCTAAATGAATTACTAAAAAAGTTCTTGTCTAAGTTTTACTAATTTTGAAAGTCAAAGAGAGCTTCTTGAAAGTTTTCTATACTCTTGGCTGTTTCCAAGCTTTTTTGGACAAACAATAAACAATGTTGATATTATACTAGTGAATAACTTGGAGTAAGCTTGTCCCAAAAAAGAACAAAAATGAATATAGGTTGTTGTGTATATGGAAGTCCAAATATTGAATTTTGTTTACATCTAAAGATGTTTTTAGGAGGACTATTGTTTTTAATTTCAGTTAAATCAATTTCTTTGTATAAAATGCATGTTTGAAATTCGTAAAATTCTTTCTTATAAAAATGAGGGCTTTTAAAAGTCTTGCTTTTTGTTGAACTTTTTCTTTCGAATTAAAATCTCGATTAAAATATCTTTATAAATATAAAGGAATTTCTAACAAGTTCGGAGATATTTTATTTAAAAAAGCGGCAACTACAAAGCTAACGCTCAGTATGCAAGTTATGGAACGATTGATAAGTTGTTAATAGCGAATTGAGAAAGGGTTTGGTACCGAAATTGGGGATATAACTCGTGAAGATGTTCAAGAATAGATCACTTTCCCACAAAGGCCACAAAACACGTCTTTGTTAGACTAGAGACAGAGTCCGTGAAAGAGGAGACCTTTAGGTCAAACATGCTGTAATAAGCGTTGTTAAATAGACTAGGTGTCAACCCTAAACCTTATTCAAAGCCTAACACTGAATAACACTCTCTAAACCCATATTAGATTAATTTAAAGTCATAATTACAAATACGATCGAGTTGAAAAACAAAATGCTTATTATCGGTTAACAAATAATTATACTCTGAAGTCTGAAGAGTGGCTTATTGATAATAGTAGTAGGTACAACTCAATTAATAAATCAACGAATAAATTAAGTAATATTGGAAATATCTTTAAATAATTGGGTTCATCGTGATCTTACTGATGGATTAGCTTTACAACGTTGCAGTAAATAATTGAACATAAATTTGATATATGATGCACTATAAGCTTGTCAGCATTCATTAATTTGCAAGTTTTGTTTGTTATACATATAAATTCGTAATTAAGTTAATAACACTTAATATACATGTAAAATGTTGAAGTTTAATATTAGAAATGAATAATGCACGCTTTATTTATTAATTACACATATCTTTATATGTCGTAGATGATGAGAAAATCCTAGGATTAATAGGCATTTAGTTAAAGCGAAGGTATCAGATTCATCATCAATTCAGGATGCAGTTACAAGAATTGAATATGTTATTTATATTTAATTAATATTATTATGTGCAAATAAGTAAACAATGTTTCACCATGGATTAGATGATTTCAGACCTAACGCCCTTGACGGTAATGCACAAATAACAATAAATTATCAGCATGCGTTTCGAATAGAATTATGGCAAATAAAAAAATCGTAGATATGTAAAAAACACATCTCACATGACGCTATCAGAGACATAAAATGTATAGAAAAAAAATACAAGGACACTCTGATAGTAAGATATGCCATTCTTTTTGTTGAAATTTTATTGTGTAGAAAGATTATTCGCTTTTTCACATTGTATATCTCAACAATCAAAAGAAACTAGCACTTATTTTTCAAAGGATCATTTGTGTTTTAAAAAGTTGGACGTAAAGCAAAATTTTTGGCAATCTTGATGTTCTTCTGCCGGTGTGCTTACACATAAATCATATAGAAAGTTTAGAATCCACAAGTTATTCGGCATAATCTTTTTGCGTGTGTTTGCTAAATTCTACAGAGACCGCCCTATACATTGGTGGTCCATGTTGTACAGCATCCCCCAACGGTTTCCAAATATATTTCTAATACATAAGAAAGGCAACCTAACAAGTCGTGTAGGAAGATTCATGGCGCCATCTTAACACTATCGTAGAACATGCATCAAAAGCAACAGGGGGGTCGTCCCCTAGGACGTCTCTCTGTGGATGACGCATTTCCTCTGCTTCTGTTATACTATTAACTGTTTTCCACCTAAGTGTATATAGTCCTGTGACGCCAATGCCACTAACATGATTTGATCTGGTGTGTTTTGTTTACAATTTGAATTCATGTTTGAGGTTACATTTTATTGTAAAGTGATGTTCCACTTAGGTATAAAGTACCATAATACTTCTTTTTGCTAGAAAGATTAGATCAGTATTATCTCACTAATTTAACGGTCCTGTCCATGATAAAAGGAACTATGGATGGCACACTATTGGGAATTTGAGCGCATTTTTCATAGAGTTTCATTATACTGTTGCACTCTGGCTTCATTTTTTATCTATGCATTCACGTTATTCTAGTGTTGCATTGGAAACATTTGACTAGAAAATTGAATTTCACATCGTAAATCTAATAACTATTCAATGATAAAGGAAAAATCATTGTTTGAGATCAAAGTGTAGATAAATGGAGATTGCGTGTCCATTTCAGATAGCCTTTAATTTCCTTTGATTCCTAAAACTAGCTATAATTTTATATGTTGCAGAATGTTTGAAGTCACTAATATAGTTTCGTTGTGAATGTAGGATGTAAATAAATATTGTAACAGCGAAAAGAATAATTAGAATTGGCACTAAATTCGTTTGTAGATCTTGTTTAAATAAACAACTCAATTATTTTTACCCAGGGAAAAAAGCCTGAATCCTTAATTATATTCAGTGTCGATTAAGAATTAATTGTTTGTAAAAATGTTTAAATTAATTCGGCGTTATTAAATAGATAAAATCTTTTAATTTAGGGGATTACGTTTTTGTTTACAACAATGTTTGGTGCGTGATTTAAGTTGATTTGTAAAGCTCTTAGATTAATTTGGTTTAGATGTTGTAAAAATAGTTGGTCAGGGAGTTTATGCATGAATTTTTACGAGTTGTAACAATTAAGTTGTTTCTCTAGTTGTTCGTTTAGAAATTTTCCATTGTATTGATAGATGATGATTTGAATTTTAATTACAAGTTAATGCAACAATGTAGATTTTTGTTATTTTCATTTATAGGATGTCATTTGTCATTGTCCCAATTGGGAGAACCAAGAGGAAGACTTAAAACCTTCAATTGAGGAAAATTTTTCACAAGCAGATAATTATAAGGTTTTATTAAATGTTTTAATTGTTATGGTGAACATAACTACTTGAGTTTGCAAGGTTTCTCGTATTTCATTTAAATAATGACTCTCGGAAACTTATGGTAAATGTCAATAATTCTGTACTCATTACTCATATTCAAATACTTTGTTAATTACTTACATAATATTGTATATAAAAATGAGGTTTTTCTGGATAATACTAAAAAAAATTGTTCCCATAGTTCTCTCTAGGTATACGGAAAAAACTATGCGATAAGCTCAATGGTTTTATATTTTATGTGTGTAATTTGATATTTATGGTTTTTTGTCATCTACTATTACAATAAAAATATCTCTTAATGTTCTGTCCACTGCCTAAGTATATGTATAAAACTTTTAGGTGTGAGTTGCACATAAAATGCGGGAAACTTATTTTTATTAAACAATAAATATTACGCAAGTCGTAAAGTCCTACATTAAACTGGGTTAATAATAATTTTGACTACCTACTTCTATTGGTATTTTAAAACTAAATAAATGAAAATTATCAAAATTATAACCGTCTGGCTTGAGGTGGTTTAATAATGTTCCTCCCCTTAGTGACATCAATTTTTACTCATCACTTCATTTATATCATTCTTTTTCACATGTTTCCACTTTTATCTAAGGTCTTATCAGAGACCAGTGTTGGCACAGTTTCATAAATTTCCCATACAGCTTGCAGTTGCAGGTAGCGTAGTTGCGACTTTTGCTTCAAATTACTCGTACTTTTCTACACAAAGTTATCAGAACAAAATTGAAAGTTGGACGTTATTCCAACCATCTCTTATCAGTAACACAAATAAATAAACAAAAGCATGAATGGTTTGTTGATGAACGTCATCTGTTACGCTGGTCGCAATGAGGGATGATAACAACTCGTCAAGGGAGCATGTTTGGTGACCATTTAATATATTCATATATTCAATAAGTTTTATTTATCTTTTGGTTATGTGAATTTTGTGTATGGTCACTGTAATAGTACCTATCAGTTATTATCTTATGCATTTTCATTTAAATTTCATTAAACTTTCGCGTAAATGTGGTTTTGTTATATCATCATCAGATATTTTCCGTATCTTGTGTTAAATATTTATTTATATGATGTAGACGTAGGTACCTACCGGTACATATATGGTATGTACAACAGACAAATTCAATAAAATTTAATAAAACCTATCTATTGTATTATAAAAAAAGCCTAGATATTTTAAATTTGATTTATTATATGCATGTGGGTATGTATGTATGTATGGGTACCTAACATTATAGAATCTTCTCTGTATATATAACTTTCAAACTGTCATAGTAAACATTGTTGTGTATATATCAAAATAATTTTTATTACATACCCAAGAGCAACATAATTTTCTTTGAGTTTGGAAACAGCTATGTACTTTAAAATTAATTCATTTTAAATTGTTTTACATAATTAAGTTTGGAAAGGCCCACAAGAGTATAGAGGAACGAGTTTTTTCGGATGTTATAGTGTAGTAAAGGAAATTACATCCAGAGTACCTGCGTTTATAGTCCAATATGAGAATCTATGCACCCAGTAACGTTGTGATAGTTTTAAATTAAATTACTTCATGAATAAAACGAACCGACCGCATGCATAGTGTATGCTTTTAAAAGAGGATGATTTATTTACAAGGATAATAAAGCCTGCATTTGCCCAATTTTTCCCTATTTAAAGTGATATCCAATTGTGTGCTTCTAATAAAAGGGCGATAAAATGACTATTAAAAGCTTCTTCGAAATTCTAATGTCAAATATAACTTATTTTAAACATCAAAGGTTCTGTAATTTACTTTGAGTCTATATGATGATGGAAAGTTTGTAATAGTGAAAAGTTTAAACATCGCATTCACATCAGTTAAATAAAATGTACACGATGATGTGGATTTAATTAATTTTATTGAATAATTATTAGTGTTGTTACATGGCAGAAGTTAAATATTTGATATTGATTTAAATGTATTTGATGTTTGATGGCGAACTGTAACCATTAAACAACTTACTTGTACCTATAGGGAAATAGAGATTTTCGTGGTGTATGTGTGGTGTGTGAGCTTTTTGCAGGCATATCGCAATAAGTCAATAACTTTCTAATTGGGCGTAGGATGTTGTCTAATTGTTGTGTTATTCTCTTTAATAGCATATTAATGGTTTCAAAGTACCTATCTAAAATATGATACGTTGGTTTAATAGAACATGCTCGTCAAGCTTCAGAGAAACTGAAACTTGTAGAGTTTATGGCAAATAAATAATTCTAATTAAATATAATTCGGTGTACCTAAATAATATTAGAAAGTGGTGTGTAACGTTTTAGATTTGGTAAATGTCAAAATCTGACAGTATACAAGGAAAACATTTACATTAGATGAGGAGTGTGACAAGTCAGTTGAGGTTTTCCTTTTACAATTTTCATCTTTATATTCTCGCTGTATGTGTTATAATAGTCTTCCAGAAACTTGCAATGATATGCTGGAACACGTATTATACATTAATTAAATGAAGCAAATTTACTTGAAAATTATTGTATCACAAAAAGTACGCACAACGACTAACAGTTTATGGCGAAGATGGAAACTTTTATTGTGTTAATGATCATGATTTATATTTAAGTTTATGAGGATAAAATTGCTATCAAATAGATGTAGGATATATTAATGTCGCACTTTCGAGAAACCAACATTACCTTTTTTATAATAAAATAACTTTAGGAGTTATGATTAAGTGTAGCTACATATTTTGTTGCATTTCCAAAGAGAATACATAATACTTATTTAGTGTAATGTGATTAAACTATTACGGAAGAGAATCCTTGAGAATTGTTACCTAATTGGCAAGACTTTCAAATATGAAAAGAATATAAATATTTCAATGGTTTCAAATAAAATTACGTGTGCTTAACCAAAAATATTGGATGTTATTATGTGGAGACGACTAATTAATTCTTGGCGTAGAATATAATAAATTTTTCTTTGCCACAATATGAATTTTTCTTCCAATTTTTTTCGTACTAATATTCGTGGTGATTTGTGCTCTATGTACCTATGGGTAGCTTGGGTTAATTTTTTAATTTTATTAGATTATTTCTTGATTATATGTGAGGGAATTACGCTTAATTTGGTTTGTAATTTTAATTAAAATTATCGATAAAAAGGTGCCACTTGGCGAAAATTGTTATTGCTCTTTTGGAAGTCTAAAGTTTGAAAATTTCAATTTTCAAAATATTCAGTCGATAATTTGAATTGCGAATAAAATTTTGCCTGAAATGTAACAAAAATGGTATTCGGGTTAGCCCTTTTCCTAGGTTTAATAATCCATACAGAAAATTGAATGTAGATATATAAAATTCAATGGGGTTTTATTATCACAATAAACAGAGAGGAAGTTTCTTAATAATCCAATAACCAATATAAAAATTATATGAGGCGAGTATTGTTTGGCACAAAGTAAGTATTCAAGTTTTAAGTTAAAAGACTTTTCTTTGAAAGTATAATCAGTCAGTAGGTTGATTTATTATTTCTAATCAGAAACCAATATCTGCTTACGATAAGTGTAATTTATTGGTTCCGTATTTTCTACCTATTTATAAGAAAATTGGATTTAACATAGGAAGTCCCGCATATATTTCACTTTATATCATTAAATATAGTTTTAATAAACTGTTTACGTTGGATGTTTTTGTGGCATGTACACAAGCATATTATATACGAAGATAAAACAAGTTTGGCTTTTTTGATTGATGAACATCTGTTTCTAGTTTGTATATATTCACGTAATTATATCATTATTATGCACTGATTACCCAGTATTTAAAATTATATCACAATATTGTCGGTAGTTTTATAAGCCAACAAATAGTTAATAAAACAGTATCATAAATTAAAACTCAGACATATTTCATTATTCTTTTTTTCTGCGCTTGGAATAGAAATAGCACACAACGACCCGACGTCTAATTATAATCCTACAATAAATTTGATAATTTAAAAGTTGTGTCCAACAAAAGGTACTCTATTTTTAATGTTTGTTGGGTATTAGATGGGGAGGGAGTGCACAATAGACTTTATAAATAAATGTTTTGAAAAAGTATAAATTCCTAGCTGGATCTGTGTTGTGTGGAATTCTATTTGTTAAATGAAATAATTAAACAGTCCTGAATTTCAATCGAAAGCAAGAAAGGTACAACAATATCTAAACTTCACACTTACCCACTATTGAATGTGGTATAAAAATACATGGAAAGAAACTTATGCAAGAACATATGCATTGGATTTCAAGTTTCAGTTTCATCTAGTGTACTATTGAAACTTTTTCCATTTTTCTGTTGCATTTATTTGAAATTTTTATTATCATGCACTTTGGTGGTTATGTATAGTTTGAAGTTTTTTACGTTTCACGATATATTACAATGTACATTTTTTCTTTTATTGGATTTATGTGTATGTGGAGACTTTTCTCCAATTCTTTTGCCACTCTTTTACGTATACCTATCAATATTTTTTAATTGTATACATATACATATGTACAATGTTATTATGGAGGCTAGACAAGAAAGTGAAATAAAATTATGAAATGACTTGACTGCACAGGTTTTATTATTTAGTACTTAATACTAGTAGCTCGTTTGGTTAAAGCAAATGACGATAATGAAAACCCGCATTGTAATATAGTTACTATATTGCGACATGTGATAGTTTGGAAGGTAAAAATAGCAGTAACCTATTGCGTTATCAAATCATCTATAATTCACAAATTTATTAGCTTTGAGTATAATTTGTGTGCCTTTATTATAGGTGTACGTGTTTATGGTAAACACATGTAAAGTTTTTGCGTAATAATATAAAGATAATGACTTTCAAAATGCTTATCGTAATAATGAAATAACTACAGTAATTTTTTTAAAAAAAATTGAAGCTTACTAATGTAATTTATTTTATGAGTTAATAAAACAGAAAAATTTATTGCATAGTCATAGAAGTGTGAATTGGGCTTTATGTATATCATAAAGACAGGAAAAGGTAAATTAGGTATGTATTAATACAAGGATGGTAATTTTCTTAGGAAATAATGCATTAGAAGATCGCACTGATATCAACGTTGTATGTAGCTCTATGATCAAAAGTCCCAACTTGTTCTGAATCATTTAATACATCATATAATTAGATACTTGCTAGTAAAGAAAATTTAAGTAAGTTGTTATTAATCAAGATCAACTTATTGTCAGTACATATTATGATGTATTAGTTGAAAAGTAAAAGTGTGGAACAACTTTGTAATCAACGCATTCCTGAATTGTCGTGAAATTTTAATTCTGTTCTTGTGGTGGGTATTAGGTCGGTAGTATACGTATTACCACTCAATACCTGCAATTAAGACAATTCTTATATAATTTTACTTTGCATCTTGCATCACACAGCACACACGAATGTAGATATGTATTATAATGGAGTTTTCGCTTCATTCGCAAGCACCAGAAGAGGAGAAAAAAGTTTGTTTATACATATTTGTGTACTTATACATACTCGTAATAAAGTTCTTCTAAAATGATGGAAAACCTGTATAGAAGTACAGCTGATTTTCCAAATGAATTTAATTAAAATTAATAAAACGAAAATTAATGACTCATTATACCCGTTCAAAAATTAATTTGTTTGGCTTTAATTTAAGATGATTGTTGCAATTTCAAGTTTGTATTTAGGGATCGAGTATTAAAATTCTCAAGGAAGCATAACAGTTCTGGACAATTTCTTTTAAAGAATACTTTGTTGAATTTCTTTGTGAGAAATGTGGTATACATTGCTAATAGCTAAAGTTCCAATACGTATTAGTCAAAATTTCATTAATTTATTAAAAGTGAACACAAATGAAGTTTTTCCTTTGGCTCATCTTACTGGCTGTTCTATTAATAAAACTTTTAATTGAAGAGTATTGAAAATGTTCCAATCAATCTCATTTTAAACGATTCTTTATTCGGATTATCCATTTAACCAATAAGAAGAGTATTTTGTGTATTTTTAGTCATGGAGTGCGATAAAGCCAACGGTTTAACTAATTTCTTATCGGTTTAAGAGAGTTTGGTATTCAAATTAAACTCAAAAATAACTTTATTTTTCTCGAAATCCGAAGGCGTGGAACGTGAAAATCGAAACAAATCAACGCATTTAATTTTCAAGGTTTTTGATTATTATATTACCAAACGAAGTTAGCAAAATCATTTATTCTACTCTTCCTTCCGTTGTGTCTGTGGGCAATGAAAATCAAAAAATAAACATTTTGTAGACTGATTCAAACCTATCTTCTTTTTCATATATCCTGTCTAATATTCGTATTCGGCAACTTTCTCAAAATGAATTAGTTATGAAGAAATGGGTGTAATTTTAATTGCCTTTTCTTGTAAGAATAAATAAACTGTTTCCTTCTTGTCGGGTTCTACTTTTAAAGAGTAATTCTATACAAAATTAACATGATAAAATGTGGATAATGTTTAAAGGCATTATTAAAATAAGAAAATGCATGCATGGTCCGTATATCTAAAGAGCCTAATGTGAATAAGAAAGAGAAGCAAATGTTCAGAAAATACCCTCTTTTTTTCTACATAAATTGCAAAAGACATTAACCAATTGTTAGCATTAAGACGTGTGTTCTGCTCTTTATATCTGATGACATGTTAACATTGAATTCCAAAGACAAAATATTGAATTTACGAAATCTACATCTCTTTTCAGAAAATTATTTTCTTTCAAACGGTAGTAAATTCAAGTTCTTTGCTTTCAAATAAAGAATCATTTGAATTGTATTCCTGTACCTTGAATTCGAAAATGATTGTAAAGCATATTCATTTTATTCACTTTATTCAAAAGGGTAATAATGAAATGCAATATGCTTTTGCTTGTGTTTGTGTGCTATCTAAGTATTCACGTGTATATATGTAAGTATAAATTGATGAAACAATAATATAACAGCGGCAGGCGTAGCGACTTGCTATTCTATCTTATAGTAAACACACACCGTACTCCGTACCTACTTAAATAATTTTGTTTTATTCACCGTCATATATAAGTTTGAGCATTTTCTTGAACGATTTATATGCCTACTAAAAAGAAATGTCAATTTAAAATGGCAATAAAATCTAATTTGTACACATAAAGTTCAAATTGGAATATTAAATGGATCGAATACATTAAATTTATTACTTTGAAAACATATGACAAGAAAGCCGCATTTTCCTAACATAAAAATAAGTAGGAAGGAAAGGAATAATTGAAGAGGAAAAACTTTATATTATTTTGCTTAGTTTGTATACGATGTTCGCACCCTTATTTAGTTCTATGTCCTAGGACCATAAAAGGACCGATTTTTTTTATCTCTTTCATTTCTTCACAATAGAAATGTTTTGACTAGTTCATTGGGTGTATTATTTTATTATCATCAGTTAAATAAAAAAAATATGAATAACCCTGAAAAGAAGCACAAGTTTTGCTATATTTGGCGTAATAAGGACATTTCCATTGTTGGAGCGAAGACAAACAAACAATAAAAGCAAAGGCCGTTGTGCGCAACTAGGAGACAGGATAACGTTGCAGGCGCATACACACACGTACTCGTATAACACATATATAGAATCCTGCAGAGGTCCTGTTTGCTGCCAGCGAGCAACGCATGATATTACTACGACTATAGAGTAGTAGACTAGACGCATATCGTGCCCGGATCTTGCATCGTAAGCGAGCTCCAAACCATAGAGCGTCGTCGTCCTACCCTGGTGCTGTATGTGTTGTTGGTTTTGGTACGTGAATTCAGCAATTCAGCACACCACGTCGGACTCGAGACCGTAGACTCAGTTGTTTTACGCTTTTCGTAGGGATAAGGTGCGCGCGTAAATATAAAACTTTAAACGTCGGGTAAAAACACGACTGTGTGGCACGATTGAACACGCGCTTTTGCCTATACAACACCTGTCATGATTATAAACATAACAATTTTTTTCTAAAGCATATATGTATGTCAACAGATTTTATGATTACGATGAATTAGTGTGAAAATTTTTCGAGAGATTTAAATCAATTTTTTTGGGAAATACAATGAACGTTTTCAATTGTTGTTTTTTGGATTTTTGAGATTGTTGATGTATTGAGTTTGAAGCACATTTGGGCTTGCATTTACAATAAAAGTTAATCGTAATTGAAGACAATGAGAAAGTGATTGAATGTGATTGATTTTTAAGTGATAGTAAATTTTACCTAAGCGCATTTTTGTAGGTAATTTCAATTGAATAACGTTTAAATGTTTATGTATTGTTTTTAATTTAAAATGCAGCTGATAACCGTTTAGGAAAATATTTTAATTATATTCACTCCAACTGTTGCATGCTCTTTAAATATATTCCTATTAATTTAAATCTCGGTTTAAATTTAAATTATACAAATGTTTTCAGTTTAGTTTTGCACACCTTGACTGGTAACAGACGTTTTATACTTTTGTTTTAGCAGTAAAATATTAATTTAAAAAAACTTGTATGTAATACATACATTTATTTTGTTTATTTATGTACATTTGAGAAAAGTATTTAAAATTTGACAAATATCAAGGTAGTCTTAATAGACTTTTTTCAATTTGAAATTTTTGTTTACCTTGAAATATGTCCCCTTTAATTATTCAGTAAATAAATGGTTTATTAAACTAACGTCTCGACTAACGTTATGTGCAAAAACATTTTACTTTTAATTTTCTCTGTGAATATTAACTTTATATCGTTATGCAGGGGAACAAAATTTATAAAAACATTTTGGGTCTCACATGTGGAGATAGATATTTGAATAAAAAACATAAAAAATTGATAATCGACAATTAATGATAATCGGCTGCATTTTAAACTACAATAGTTATTGAAACTGAAATGTGTTATTTTCAGGCTGAAACTAAGAGCAAGCACGCGCATATTTGTAATTATTAAACTACTGACACCAAGAAACAGCTGTAGAAATAATGAATTCAGTGTTACGTTAATAGACTAAGTTATTTGTGTTATTTAGTTTTAATTTTCTGTCTGTCTGTGTAATGTATTTATAAATTGAAAACATTACAAGATTTATACGAATTGCACAAAGAACAAAAAAAAAATATAATGTTATCAATGAACCTTGAATATTGAACAATTTTTGGGCGGCGAAACGTATAATTCAAAGTCGTGATTTAAGGTAACATTCGACGGGAGAAAGGTGTGCGAAGTGTGAAGTTCGTTTTTATTGATCAAACTGTTTAGCGATGCAGCACCACCCGGGGTCCTGGTACCTGCCTTGGGGTGTACCCTTACAGAAGATGGTCGCAGTGCCCATTCATCCTGCTGGACACTTGCACTTGCAACCACCTGCAATGCACGTCCAGCCGATGTTGGCCGGTCTGCCGGCCCCCCTGGCAACTTTAAGGACTTTTGTTACTCAGCCTGCGATTAGACAGCCGCAACAGAGAAAGGTAACATACCGCTCAATTAATGGATGCTTGGGACCCTTTTATAGGTCATAGACAGTCAATCTTATGCAATTGCATATTAATTATTATTATCGTAAATGAAAACGCGGTATGAACTTACTCGCGTATGTATGCTATTTACTTTCTATGGCAATTTCCGATGATATAACCGTTTAAGTTATTATATGGTATTGCTTCACTTATAAGCAGGTTATTTGAGTGATTTTATAAATTGTGTTTGTGTGCTAGAGGATTTATTGTTTCTTCATTGATGTCTGTGTGTTAAGTTCAAATTTGTATGTTTAATAAGGTATTCGACTTTGATTCAATTCTGCGCTTTTTTCTCTTTATTTTTATCGTATGTAGGTTAAGTTGAAAGTAAAATTGAGAACATTTTAAAAATACTATTTCGCGATTATATAATACGATTATGCGGTGGCGGTTATGTGCATTGTATGATCAGAGAAATGTTGCTCAAACTTAAAAATCCAATTTTTTTAAATATATAATTTATATGTATATCTTCAAGCACGTGTAATAATATATAGGAAGTGGAAAGGACTTTACTCAAAAATAAAACCGGTTGACTGTTTGCCAAATAATTGTTTGGAAAATTTCGCAAAAGAGATTCGTTCCAATTGTTAAAATAGTAAGAATGGAAACGATTTATTAACTAGAGGTATTTGTTGACAGGTTTTAGAAAGAAAAACGCATCTCTGATTGTTCAGAGAGACGTTCTTCTTGTGACTGGTCGGATTAGTTTAACGATTTGTTATAGGGAAAATGTATTTGAGGATGTTCTTAATCTAGACAAGCGAGTTTTACACTTTTCTTAGTAGTCATATTAAGGAATGTAAATTCTTGGTGAATTCATATCAAGAGACGATTAAGTATCTAAATTTTCTATCATTTTGAGTGACTTAAAACTTTATTCTGATGTTTAAGCTAGTGGGGGATACATTAAGTTATTTGTTGGATGAAAAAGAGCTTGTTGCTTCTTCGTCTGGCAGCGACAACTTATTAAGAAAATGGTGTATTCTGATGTTTGACTTGTTTTCCTCATTTTTCAATAAGATTTTTTACTGATTTATTTATGTCTGTATATGTACGAATTTCAGTTACCTAAACTTAGCATAAACCAGGTTCTTTTAGGTAATTAGACATGTTCTATAGAGATCATAAGTTTGCTCTTCAAACTACTATAAATTATAAACCATTTTTTTAATTTTCTAACATGTTCATAGTGGATGTATTGGACAATCAATTCAACTGAATAGAGAATGCTGATTATGAAAATAGTTAGAGTAGCAGTTTCTATTGAGAAGAGGTCAATTTAACATGAATTTAATTTAGAGGGTTTAGTTAGAAATTAATAATGGTGTTTATTGTTTCAAGATTAAAGGGATGTAGTGTTAAGTTTTGGAATAGTTTCTGTTTTATTATTGTCGATGAATATTGAATGACTGCTATAAAATTTATGGGTTTTTCTAATTGAATATGGAATGGGTTCATAGGGTTATTAACGCTTTTTAAGTGAGGTATCAAGTTTAACTTTTTTCAGCTTGTTCCTAATATCCACTTGATTAAGATTTTTATTATAGTGCTAGGCTTTAAAATTACCACACGATGGTAACTTCAAAGCCATTTATGTTAATAAGAATTTGCGTCTTTATTTATTGTTTAGGTTTACGTTTCTGATGCTGTTTTAATTTGTTTGTATATTTTGTTGATTATTATACATATAATGTAGTGTTAGATATGCAATATAAACATGCATTTAAATTAATTTAATATATTAACAAGATAAATCATTCGTAAAAATTGTTTATTCATGAAAATGCAATATTCAATTTGATAGGTATATGAATTTATAAATAGTAATGTGTCTGTTAGCAAATTGAATTTTTTAGAAATATTTGAAAATGTAGTAATAGTTAAATTGAAATCGTGTAAAGAAAGTGATCTGATTTTTAAGTTTATATATGATCAGCTTATCTGAACTTGTTTCTCAAGTGGAATAAGTGTCAAGGTAGACTAATAGCTAGACTATAATAGCGATATTATTTTTTCCTCTCTCAGGCTTTTTGTAATTTTTGTATAATTTATTGGACTCTGAAAATTACTGCCTGTTAAACCTGACACACAGGTATGTTTATACGCAAAAAAAGGGAACAGGTCCATTTTTTATTAATGATAATTTTTCAACTAATGATTTTCCCTTAAATTTAGTCAGTCATCTTTACTTTATAATCAGTTAATTTTATTCTGTCTTACTGATGGAAATTAAGTACATAGGCATTTGGTTGCATGTGTAGGTAAAAGTCAATCAAAGAGCCATTTATAAATGTCAGTATAATTGGTGTTCTAACACTTGTGGGAAATCTACTGATTGTGAGAGCTGGACTGAAAATCTTTACATAATATGTAACACAAATAGGTACCCGAGCAAATACCTATCATTACTATACTACCAATTTATTCTAAGTACTGCGAAATTCCTTAAAAGACTTACGATATTAATGGTATTCCATCATCAATAATAAATGAGGAAAAATCAATGGGGGCAATGTTTATAATAGCAGTGGCGTCCGTTGCTGGTAGATCGGTGTTCTTTTCATGACAAGATGACAGAAATAACCAATGAACCGTGGACTAAAAGTATGTGTCATAAAAGAATTGAAATATCAATAACTATAAGTATAAGTTGACATGACGCCCAAATCGGACAGCGGACAAAATCTCTTTTTGATAGATAATTACATATATTGTTGCAATATTAATAAATATTTTGATTTTTATAGTTGTGCAATAAATGTTGGTTGCACAAGATTGATGTCAGAGTTAATTTTATTTATATTTAATTTATATGTGTATTGAAGGTAAATATGTATTCCCTTTCAATAAAGAAGCTATATTTAATATCGCAACAAATTGATGATTTCATGAAGTAATCACTAATGGCATTATTTATTTGCATTAACACACATTCAATTCTTGTTATAAAGCAATTACTTACACATTCCGATATCTATGTATTTATTTTAATAAAAACCCGTAATTTGATAAAGCACACATATTAGGTACAAACATACTTTCTGTCGAGCTTTCTGTAAATCAAATACCATTTATTTAATGGGCATTTTTTGATTATAGGTGCACGATTTTTATCTTCTCCACTCTAATATATTGTGTCCATGTCCGTGCATATATAGTATTGTAGTACCTATGTTGTTGGATGGAAGACTAATTAGTTCTCTAATACCTCATTTTTTTCCTTGTTTTTTAATTGAATGTGCTGAGTAAATGTAATTGATGACTAATGCCGTACATAGTATAATTAAAAAACCATATTAACTGAACACACACTTGTACTCTTTTTACGAGAAATTACGTAATTTAGAAGATACCTATTATACTAAAAAATATGGTCATAATTCATTTCGATATTGCATTAACTCTTGCCACATAATAATGATAGTCATTATATTTTTTTTTTCTATTCACAGTTTTGCTAAAACCAAATTCGTATTCGGATTAATTGTTGTAATTAAATATCCAATGACATTAATTTCTTAATAGACACATATATTTTTAATCGCCCAGTTTACCCTTGTCTAAGCCAGATTTGCCTATTTGTTAGACGGGTAGCAATCTCAGCTGTAAATCATCTAATATTTAGTAAATGCAGTGTAATCAGCAAACTCAACATGTTTCGTTGGGTAATCTGACATGACATGACATTGTGAAATCTATGACCGGGACTGTGTGTAGAAAATATTCGCGTGTTTCAATTACCAATTGGCAACCAGTCCGAGTGAATTTATATCCACTTTGATTTCTATCATTAATCAGTAGAATAAGAAGAATACAGTCATTAATGTTTATAGCATCGGCTACTTCTTATTCTGATTACATCTCTTGTTATTCCATTTTGATAACAATTACTTCATCAATTAATCTTGGATGTTTCTATAGATTTGGCATATGAAGTCTAACATACTTTTTATAAAAGTTAACTAACCGAAAGCATTTAGCTTGAACAAATTAAAATATTTTATCATTTGGGGAACTTGAAACAATGCAACTGTTGACCTCCTAGTCAGTTCGGAGTCTTTTTGTTTCTGTAACTTTTGATCTTGAAAAAGTTGTAGGCATTTGGGATGGTATAGACAAAAAAACGGATTTATTAATTAGTCTGAGCCCATTTTTGATATACCTACCTAACATCAAAGGAGTTTTGCCTGGATGGATTAGAACCTTGAAATATGTTAAGAAAGAGGTTCGCGATGTTTTTCTACCGCTTTTGTTTATACCAAGTACGTCCTGCTTTTTAACCTTGACTAATGAAATGAATTTTGGCGAATATTTTAGCTAATTACTACGTTTACGTTTTTTTATTATCATGCTGTTTGCTTGTGTCTCTGTCTATCTGCTAGCAAGGGATTTAATTAAGTTTCGTAAATATATGGGTGGTCAGTGCGAAGGATAATCCGTATTCAATTATTCAGTTACGTAGATTGTTTCTCATATTGTTACATTGAAAAAGAAAAAAAAAAGTGAATATAAAATATGAATGTTTAAATAGAGTTTATCGTGTGTGTTTAAATTTCGGGAATATTTTATTTACCCATAGTCTCGTTATGCAATAAAACAAAAATTTGAATAAAAAATTTAACAATAGAGTCTGAAATAATTGTCATGTCTGTTTGTTAAAGTGTTTTTTATTCGTTTTTACCAATCAATAAAATGTATATATTTTAAAAATGTGGTCCAGTTGAAATGACAATGTTAAAAAGCGAGTCCGAAATGTTGAACGTGAAATTTGTTAAGTAAAAGTTGTTCTTGTACGGTTAAAGGAGGTCAATGTTAAGTCACTTAAGTACAAGTTGGTGATGATACATGTGCGCATTAATTACTCTTACTTTTAACAATTCATCGTTAAGTTACATAATTAGTAGATATTCAGTACATGTTTTTATTTTTATTACTATCTGTTAAGGTTATCATCAACTTTTTTTTGCATATTTTCATGCTTCTGTTCATGGAATGATCAATTCTTTTCTTTCATGAAGTTTAAATTGTGTAATTTTTGGAAATTTATTTTATGCTCAGGTTTTAGACATTGTCGAATATTTTAATTTCGACATTTTAGGTATTAAGTAAGATGTAGAAAATACTGCATCGTGTTTCTTCATATTTTGTTAAAGAAACACTGAATTCATTTGGTATCAATAAATCATACATAAAGGCATATGTATACTCGTGTAGGTACATAAGAATCTAAAAGGGATGTAATGTCACTCCCTTACCGCACATCAACTGTTTGCGGTATAAAAGAAATATTCTTTTTTCAAAATATATTTATATATTTGCAAGGGAGGTAAAATACTGCTGCATATATATATATACTCGTATAATTCCAATGTTTTCCTTCTGCTATAATGCAGCAAATATTTTTGATACCTATCCTTTTAAAATTCATGATGCCTTTTATATAAATCCCTTTCCGAAAACATCTTCCTAAACAAAATTTAAAACATTAATAAAACATTGGAAATATATTTACTATCTAAAAGACTTAGTGGGGTTTTGGTTAAATAAACTAAATAATGCGGGTGTGGGTACTTTTACGAATATTTTAAAAGGAAATGATGTTCTTAATCAAATTTACAAATGTGTTACAGTGTCTAGACCTGTATTTTTGCTGACTATACAAACAAAATTTATGTTCAAGATTACACAATATATTAATACAATTATGCTAATAATTTAAATGAGCAAAGTTTGTTGAACACTTGAACTCTACAGGATTAACCTCGTAATCCTGATTTATTGTACCTAGATATAAAATCATTTTGGGCATGCATAGATCAATCTGCAGAGAAGAAACATTTTCATTGACATATACATATAAATAATGTTTGAGAGGTGTTATAGGTGACAAAAGACTTGAATTCCTATATAACCATATAGCGTAACATAAAATATGAGTAATAGCTTTGCTTGTGCCACTGGCAAGAATATCTCAACGGGTTTTGTTACACATTCTATATCACACACAACTTATCCATACATGTTCACAACTTTTCCTTTTACAAGATGTAGAAAATTTTCGACATTAAAATATTATTTCGTTGATGTTATATGCATTTATTCATTCACATTTCGATGTCAGGAAATCTATCAAATATTCTGGTGAACAACTCATAAATCTCGATTTGTTGGCAAATACAAGTAAATATTATATTGTCATTCTGTATCTACATATAATGTACTGTATACATATAATGTTGTTATGTGTGTTCAAATTCGCCAATTAATTTTAAACTCGATAATCATTGTTTTTGTAGACTTGGATGACCTGTGGCAATAATACCCAATTATAATTGCATTTCCTTTATGATAATAATTAATTATATATTATGAGAAAATTAATGTGGATTTTATTCCACATTTTGATGTTCAAAATATGTTTGGAAATTGTAGGCAATTTTGACGAGTTATAAATCTATTTCCTAGTTAATTGTGTGAAAAAAATATATGAAATATTAATTAACGATCCTACTTGGCGACCTTCAGAAAGTAGTATGATGATGATCTATTAACTATATATCTATGCACGACCGTGAGTTATAAATAAGTACATTTCACATGTGTAAAGTGTGTAATTATTGCTATTATAATAATTGTAAGTATTTTTTAGTATAACATTTATATGTATATAATATTTATTAGGGTAATGTATTACGTGCACACACAGACAAAAACAATCAACTCCCTAATTAGCCAGATCTCCGTATAAACGGGGTAAAAAATGATGCGGGATTATATTTTTGTATAACATACTCTCGAGAACTTTTGTTTAGATATAGATTTAAATATTAGATCCTATCAATCACAGTTCATTAACTACGTTTTAATATTAATGTGCTTTTTTCAAAAGTTGATCGATGATGGTTTGATGCTTTTTTACATCCACATATGTTCTGCATTATATTGTGTAATATCCAAATGTAGGTTTATTATGCATGTACTTTTTAATATGTTTTGGCATAATGATTTATTCGCAATCATATGAATAGGACAGAGCATTTAAAAGCGCGCGACCTTCTCTGCCAAATTGCAGTTTCTGCACATAGATTTTCATCATTCGTAATGAGTCTGATAACGTTGTAACTTCTTTTACATCATTGATGGCATCAGAATACCTAGTGCACGCAATTCTGCAATTAGTGGATTATTTATGTATTCTACATAATATCAATGTGAGAATAAATATTAATACAAGACTGAACACCCTGTATACATAAGAAAGGAAATATAGTGGCGAAATTCATTAGTTTTGCCGAAGCGTTCGAAACCGGGTGTAAAGTTTATTTAAAGATTTAGGCCATTGTTTTAAGAAATAACAAAGATCTTGACGAAGGGTTCGCCTTTACCATTTTGTTTTAATTTACTTTAAAAACATTTGCAAAGAATGAAGGCACATTTTGCATTTGTGTTTGTAGGTAGTAAATAAAAATTATTATTCTTGTGTTATTACACAGATAAGGAAAAGTGAAGAACAAATATTGTTCCGGCTGTTATGTTTGATGGAAAAAAAATTGTATATTCGCAAAAATAGACATCTGTACACGGTACCAAAGCACAACAGCAGGAGCCAGCCAACACACACATCTATGTGACATTCATCTTTGTGTGCTTGTTATTGGTTTTTCAAATTGAGGTTTTTCCAATGTCAGAGTTGAAATAGAAGAGGAAATTTTACCAGCAGGCTCCTGTTCGTTGAACTGAACAAAATAAGATCAAATAGACTTTACTTTGTGAGATGTCTCAATCTCATTGCACTTGTCAAATCTTAAGAGTGTAATCTAAAATCAAAATATAGCTTTTTTGCAGCTTAGAGCATTTTGTATGATGATCTACAAATGGTGTTTTAAAAGGGAAAAAATGAATATGTTCAAGTTTAATCTAAACATGTTTTTTCTAAATGAAAACTTATGTGCACATAATAATTAATTATAGACGAAAATTAAATCCATCTCAATTGCGTATATGTATATTCATATAGGTTGTACCTTTAGTATAAGAATCAAGGTGCAAGGCTGTTTACCAATTTCGTACGCCATTTGTATAAATCTCGGTATAAATTATATAAGGAATAAAAGTTGTGGTATATCAGTTTTGGTCAATATTTGATCAGAAATAAAACTTAATATTTTGTTCAAGGTTCAATCGCATTCAAATAAAGTGTTGAATTTTAAATAAATTCTAAAGAATTTAAAACAGCGCTATACATATGTATAAATTTTACATAAATATTAACTCGATTTAATTGGAAATTCATGTTTCTATTTTGATAATAGTTTTAGTTTTATTGCAAGACGAGAAAATTTTATTATGATTCGCAATACAACGGCTTTGCTTATAATTCGAGTTCATTATTTATATTAAGGGGTCATTAATCTTTTATTATAATTTTTTCCATGTAAAACGATCAAATAACCAATTTCGTTGGAAAATTAGAAGTAATAAATTAGAAATACTTTTATCGTTTGGGAGATTATATTTCTGCGGTTTTTTTAGTGCAATTATAATAAATTATAAAACCATCAAGTTGGTAAGCAGGATATAGCAGAAAATTAGAACTATTATCCGAGTATTAATTGGGAGATTAAATATTTTTTGGTATTACGAATTTATAGTTAGCGTTGTGTGATTGCAATTATTATTATTATGCACGTATTTAAAATGCAGTCCCATAAAATTGACCTTAATTTAACTGATGTGCGATTGAAATTACGCATATGAATACTTAAATTGATTATACGTATTTATTATAGGGTATATTATGTTTCAGAAATAAAGAAAGATGTGGGCTTTTGAGTTGATCGTTTATGATGGAGCCGTGTGCGGCTCTTGTTAAAGTGGTTTGGTTTGATGGTCATGTTCCACGCCTGTCAATATAAATTCTAATAAATTTCCATTATTTTAGTATCGCATTTTACTGTTTGATGTTTCTACTTGAAATATTTAACTTGCGATTATAATAACATTATTACACATCCATGTGTCATGTTATTTATGTTTAAAAGCACAATTTGTTATAGTGCTTAATTATATTATTATGACTATGAGCAGAAATCTAATATCTATATACATGCGGCATCTATATACCTAGTTAATTAGTTATTTCTATAATAATGATCTCGAAATTGTCTGCAATTTGGATAATTGCGATTTAATTACCAATTAATTGAGGCAAATTGTTTTGGTTCGTCAGTTTTTTTATACCTATGCTGTTTGAACTTTTCTGCGACGTCTAATATTTATATCCGGAAATTTTAATTCGATTCCAGCTACCTATAAATTTAACCGCAACAACACAAAAACATTTATCATCCGTACGTGTCTCGTATTAACTATAGTATAAAACTAACGAAACAATTGTTATTATTTATGGGTATAGGAAAGTTTTGTACTTATCCCTTGTTGCGTGTAGATAATTAGCAAGTTCATGGCTTAAGGACACAAACTTTGTATTAATAAGCAGCATTAATAGTTTTATTAGAACAAAAACTGTGTTCCTAGTTGCGGTTTTAAATGTTAACAGTTTAAAATCAATTTTTTCCAAGTACGTATTATGTAGGCATTTTATATGAATGTGTACCTCACTGTGAGCTACCAATATTTTTCTTACATCTATATTCCCATTTATACATTGCGTACGTAAAATGATAATGATATATTTTCTTGGATACGTGCATGGTGCGATGAAGTGTATCTTGTTTCACTGCAGTACATATTCGATTCCCTCTCACCTTTGTACTACCAGAAATAGTTTCTATATGTATTTACATCAGTAAGCATAAAATGTAATTACTGTTAGTATTATAAGTACATATACGTTGTCGCAGGTTTAAAGAGGAGGATTGCACTTTTTATCGAGCCTTTTATCACTAGATCTGAATATTGCGTTGTAAGTACCTAAGAATTTTTGTTTTAGAAAAGCTTACTCTAGCTGTCTGTATACTGGATTACGAATCTCCGTTTGAGTCCTTAAAAAGTATGAAACAAAGAAGTGTGTCATCGCTTTAAACATTTCACCGAATTTATTTAAAATAATCTACCATAGTCTGCTGATGGGGAGCCAGGGTATAAA
The DNA here is from genome assembly GCA_963930825.1 of Silvanus unidentatus. NCBI lineage: Eukaryota > Metazoa > Arthropoda > Insecta > Coleoptera > Silvanidae > Silvanus > Silvanus unidentatus. Next base: position 6,679,275 of record OZ005758.1, read on the forward strand.
TTCGTTCGTTTCTTCGTTCTAGTTAGTTGGTGTATCCTGCTACGTACCTATATGTGCTGCTTATACCGGGAAAGCGGATGGCTGTGTTGGGCGTTTGTTCGTGGCCGTATTACGGCCTAAGCACCTAAGCTGCTTACTAACAGAAAGGAAGAATTTCGAGTGACGGTGAGTTTGAAGCTCTCCAGGTCCTTCCTTTATATACGGCCATGGATTTTGCGGCCTGGTTTGTTTACAAACCGACCTGGAATATGTGTGCGTGTTGGCTTTCGCTTCTATTGGGGCTGCTATCAGAGAGGAAAGAATTCCAAAATCTCACATAATAATGACATCAGCATTTTCGATGGATAGTAATTAGTTGTCCTTCCAGGACGTAATTTCAGACAGCACTGCCAAATTCATAATCACATCCTCGATGAATTTCCTATATTATTTGCAATGTAATAATGATGTAATCAAATTGGATGCCAATTAGTGAAATTACATGTTATAATAAATCGGTCTATTGTTTGATGCATGTGTAAATTGTTTAGGACCACAGTGCAAGTGTTGAAAGCTAATTTTCTCAACGATTTACGTTGGAATACTTCAAGTCAAAGTAAATTTAACACTGAATGTTTAGAATGGCTCTATATGTATATATCGCTGTTACATTGTTGGTAAAATTATATAGGTATTTTTTTTATAAAAAAATGCTTCGTTTTCAAACAGTAGGTAACTTTTTTCTTGTTTGGGTCTGGTGTTCCTAACAATTATTTCTGTTTTACCGAATGCTGTTGTGGTTTTATTTTTAATGTAAATATTTTTTAGAGCTTAACATAACTACCTAACATATCATAAATCTGACACCAACTACATTAAAACTTTTTTTAAATTTACTAAATAGCAATTTTAAGTGTAGTATGCTAATTATGAGTAATTTGTACACTTTTGCATATTACTTACTTAATTCGTGCAAGTTAATTAAACAAGTTTTCTCAGGATTACCAGAGACCTTTATACGATTAACTAACAATAAATGTTCAATATTTATGTTCAAAATATGAAATTTATGATCACATTTAGGTTTTTTAAATTCAAGGCGAATCGGGCAATTATATAGAGACTAAATGAATATTAAAGTTATTATTTTATTAAGTAAAGAAATTAATTACACCAATCTGACCATGTTGTGTATAGACATTACACAAAAACATACACGTCTATATACGAGTATTATAAATATGCAATGCCAATACAAGTACCGGTTTTTGCAGTCATTATCAGTTCAGTGTTAATTATTTTTCTCCTTTTTAGCACGTACTTAGTCTGCATTACATGATATTTTATATTTCAGATTGAATTATTGTCAACTGAGTGAAAATAAACGGAAAATGGGGGGTTTTAATTCCGTATATGATGGGTTTATAGAAAATTTTGTCAGATTCTTGTTTTTAATTTAATTAAAAGTTTTACATTTTCCGCTTTATCAAATCTTACAAGTAGGAATACCTACAAGGATCCTTGTGATGTAAACTTTTTCCTAAATATCTTTTTAAGCTTTGTCGTTAATTGAAAACGTTTTAAATAATTGAATAAGAACTTATGTAGAACCTATACATATCTATTTAGGGGTTATAAATGAATAGATTTTTTTATAAATATTTGATGGAGCGATTCATAATGATTCATCTCACATTCAAATTTATTCTTGGTCAATATTTTATTCAGTTCAAACAAATTTAAAGGGAGAACCATTTATAATGGAGTTAGAAATATAAGTCGATGCATATTTTTATGCTATTGTGAAGAAACGGAAGTACGTGTATATTAAAAATTAACCCTCTTGATAAAGACTGAGTGTGTACCCAATATTAATGTACCTAATAAAGTTTTGAATAAACCATTTAATTGAATTCTTTTATGCAAAACTACAGTTTTACGACTTAAAAACTATGTGCTTTTTAATGGAAAAATGGCGAAACTTTCATAGTTAGATTGAATAGAATGTTTACATTAATGTTAGAATATTGCACAAACAAAGTTAAGATACCTATACTTTTCTTCAAGTAAAAAAAATTAATAAATAAAAAACATAAAAAGCCACACAGGTATACACATCGAATTATAAAAATCGATCTTTTATTCATGATTTCTGTGTGTATGATGTTTATATACGCTTTTGGACCTTACCTATGTTGCATAAATAATGGAAAACGAGATTCATACATACAGCAGAGCAGAGATCTGTCTGGAAATGAATTTATCAGATGAGATAACCAATGAAATCCATGGCAAATTTACAACAAACGAATTCTTATTTTTAGGCTTTTTTTTGAAATGCAAAAAGATTCTTTTTACCCACAAACTAAGATGTGGAATTAATTCTACGCTTGAACCTATACATATCTAAGCTGATGTTGTGTCTTTATTATCCTAGAATATCATGTTTTTTCAACATCACATTTTCCTTTAAGTAAGAGGAACTTGTAGTGGTTTGCAGAAAGACGATGTTAATCTAATATTACTTAGTTAAATGGTTCTAATGTGTAGTTTTTTTTGTTTGAGTGTGGTAATATTCCACTCTTGAAATCATAAAAAAATATAAATAATAAATTGACGGGGTTGAAAGCAACGCAATAGGAATTTTTATTCAGTTAATAATGTGCCACTTAAGAATATGATAAAACTCAAGAGATGTGTACGACTACAGAGTATAGTGTGCAAGCTTTAGTTCTTGAAATATGTAGTTTTATAAAGCATTTTGCATATAGTTTTCCTTGCAACTTTTCAATTATTTCATTTACTCCATGCTGTGTTAATAGAATGAAGTTCTGAACTGAACACGTGAATGTTGAAATGATGCGTTGAAAAAAATTGCGCTAATCTTATAAATAGATCCAATTTAACATTTTTTGTAGAAATGGATATGACGTAAAATAACTTTCCATTTTTCAACTTTTACATCTAATCATTACATTCAAACGTATATCCTGATGTTACCGTCTTATATTTTTAACTCTTACACTTTTATTTCGTTGTTTGGCTATTAATAGGAGGGATTCTTATTTCTTTGCCAACTATTCTAGTACCTTTGTACAGCATTTTGTTTTTATTATAATATAAATACATGTGTAGTTTATACAACATTAGATAATAAATAAATAAATAAATAAACTAAATTCGATTTTGCAAGGAAGATTGTTTGGCTTGAATAGTTTTCTTCTCGGTTTTCCTTATTATATCCAGAATAGCTCATGTGTTTGATAATTTTAAAATATATTTATTATTAACAATAAAAGTTCATGCAATAATTTCTGTTTTATTAAGTAGTTACTCAGAATTTACGGTTTTAATAAATTAGGAATTTGTCAATATAATTGCTGTTTTATTAGTACGCGTACAAGTACTCGTAAAAACATAACTTGTGCTCTAATTCTCTTCCCTTTCATCCAAATTATATGCGTTATAAAGCATTTTCTAACTATAAACTTTATACTTGAAGTTCCAACAACATCCATTACACAGCCAATCCGTTATTTTTCTACATTTTTGATATATAATACTTGTGCTTTCTGTTTCAGGTGAGTTGACGTTGTAACTTTCTTTTGGATGAACTTATACTTGGTCTCTCTGTGTCCAATAAATCTGACATTTGCGACATTTTTGATGTTGTTACGAGTCCCTCAAGTCAACTTCAAATGGTTCGTTATATTTCATATATTTCCCAACACATTTAACCAGTACTGTCACATGTATTTTTAAAATCTTTTTATTTCTCGTTACTAATTTCAACTACAGATTTGATATTGGAAAATATATTCGCTGGCAACAAAACGATTCAAACACCTATTCACATATATACCTACATGTATGAGTGTATGGAACGTAACTTGTATGATGAAATTGAATAATAGTGTTTAAAAGAAAAAGAGTGGTAGGAATTTACTGCAGAATTTTTGCACTTTTTTTTTATTACGAGATGAAATATTTGTCACATATTATTCACAGTACACAAGCTTTTGTTAAAAAAAAGAATTTCTTAAATTTAGTAATTCCCATTCTTGAAATAATAATGGGCCCTACAGCTGTAATATATTTTTTTGGTGAACTAATAAAAAATCGTCACCCTAGGGTGTAAACCGTACATGTAAGCCGCCTACAGGGAAGCCACTAAAAGCATTATAATAATATTTGATATAAGTATAAATTATTTGCTGAAAATATATTAGTACCAAGGGCCCAAATTAATATACGATTGTATATCTCGTAAAGACATTGATCGAACTGGAGCTTTTACATTGAGCAAAAATGAACAGTGAAATCTTGTGTCGTTGTTTGACAGAGTCGCATCTCATTTACTTTCCACATAAAGACATGTTGCTATATACTGTTTGCCTGCAGTAATAATTTTTCATCAATGTGTTTGGTATTAACCAAAATGTATGTAGTAGGCAGTTATTGTAATGAGCTTGGGACTTTACTAGACATACAGATCTAATTTTCATTGCGGTTGACACGAACGAAGAGATCCCAGAGGCGTTTTAGATGTGTGTATGTATAAACTAGTGCCAGTATACGGCACCATGGATGGAATATGTGTAAATGTGTGTACCTAAGACGAAGCCATATAAAGAGTATTATAATTAGAATTTGAATAAACACATTTTAACTAAAATGTTCAGCCACGTAAATTACGTGTAAATTTATTAGTTTTCATTTTGAACCACAAACACGCTTAGAAAAGTTAATCGTGTTTTGATTTGAAAATAATTCTTGACATAATTTTGGTGCATATACAGTATATGACATTTAATTTATTGTCAAGGAACAATCCATTTACTGGTTCTAATATTGTCCTGAAATTTAAGGGAACAATATTAAATGCTATTACATGTTCTGCGATTTCTACACTGTACACACGTACATATTTCAGTTAATAGAAATAGTTATGTAGGTAGGAGAGCTTTTGATGTTCACCTGGGAGTATTACATGTACATGTTATAAACTAAAAAAAATTATGTATAATACTGTGATGATGTAAAGAGCAGCACACAGAGAGATTTCTTTTCTTTGAACCATAGGTAGGTTATATGACATTATTGCAACCGTGAAGACAAACACATTTGAATATACTCATTTTTATTATTACCTAATATACGAAATTGCAAGGTCTGGATTTTCGGTTTGTAAAAGGCTATATCGTCAAATTAAAGTGAAATCGAATTATTTTGATGACTTATATCCAAAGATGAATTTTTAAAATTCACCACTGTTTTTCATTTTCTTTATGTGTGTCTTTATATAAGTATATTTGTATATGTATATTGGAAGAATTTAGTGTCATAAAATCAACTGCATTTTTATGACGAGTTACGAATATTATTTCCCGACTAAAATTGTTCAATTTCCCTTCGCTACTCCCATGTTATAACTGGAGCATCTTTCCTTAAACTGTAAAATAATGTTTACTTAGTTTTTAATAAAATGTTAAATGCATGGGATGTTGTATGTATGACGAAACTCTTATACATTGTTGTTCAAAACAGAACGAATACACCGTGTAAAAAAACAAATGAAAGGATATTTTCTGTTAGAATTTTTATTCGAATTTTCACTGTAACGACGAAAGCCTTACATACTCGCTTGCATACTTATTTGTCCTGCCTTGGTTGCAGCCAAACGAGTTCACGTTTTATATAGCAGTTAACAATGCAGTTATTGTACATTGTAAAATATTATGTTTTTGGTGCACTTAATGATATTTGAAAAACGCACCATCCGTACGGATTTTAATTATAGTAGGTAATTCGTTTTGTAAGTGAAATGCGATGTCATATAGTGGAGTCAATTAAAACTATACGAAATTGCACTTTATAAGATAGACGCTCCACTTGAAAAACTTTCTAGCTGAAATGCAGAAAATATAATGGGGTTCGAGAAAAGTGTATCTCGCTTTTTATTTTCTGGCTATCGTCATTTATCTACTAAAGTTTTGTCGCCCTTTTATGTACTGGATATTTGCAAAAAAAGGGTCGTGGTAGAATATAATATTCGGCGTCGTTTGCGAGAAAAATCTTTGATGTGATTTATTTAAATAAACATTTTTATGACTGTATTTATTTTTATCCCATAATTTTTGGCTTTATAATCATGTTGAACTATCTGATGGATATTTCGAGTGAATTAAAATATGAAGATAAATTCATGCAAAGTGGAAAGTCTATAAGTTTATTTTTAGATATATAGTTTTTTTTGTGGTCGAAATTAATATGCAAATTTCTTTAACAAATGGTTCACGTTTTAACACATAATTATGTTTACATAGTGTTTATTTATATGGTGCAATGTTCACACAATTTCGGATAATTTTTTTTATCAGCACTAGAGAGAAAAGTTAGTTTACCCGTATTGCATAAATGTTTTTTAAAACTAACATTGTATCACGCATACCAATTCATCTTTGTAGCCCTTAGCGTTTGTTTTATTCGGTTTTAATGACTTTTAGAACGTATACATATAGGTTGCAGGTAGCATGTTTGGATTTATAATTTGTTCATAAAAATAGTGCTTTATAAAAAAAGCTCAATACTGAACCTGAACCCCAACATAGGTGCTTTAATGCAACAAGTTAGATTCTTATTTTTTCGACGGGGTTATAAGTATTTGCTAGGGTTACATTTTATCTCCTATGCGAATTTGTAACTTGATGAACATTATCACCGTACTCATAAAAATTTTTTAATTTAAGTTTGTCTTAGGGGTGCTTGTTAATTAACTTATAATATTATTAGTTTTATAACAAAGTCGTGACTTGAAAGGTGGTAGTTGGTAAACTTATGTACATTAATATTTTATAATTATATTACCTGTTTGTTCTATTTTAATGAAAATTTATTTCTAGTTTTAACCTTAAGTTATCCATGTTGTCTGATGGTTTATTATAGCTTAATTTCGCTGCATAGTTTAAGTTATTGCTTTTGTTTTGTTGAAAGTCGATTTAAACATTGTAAAAATCATTATTCAACGTAATCGAAAAATCATAGCATTGTTTTGACAGGTTTTTATCTGTGGTGTAAAGTTGAACCAGAAAAATTCTATACCATTTTTACATTCGAAAATAAAACACAAAAGCTTAAAAGACGGGCACGGTATTTCGCTTGTTGAACAGATAGAAATCCTATTCTGAACATGTTTAATTCAACAATATTTCTAATGACATATTGTGAATACGTTTTCTTTTTTTTTTACAAAAGGATGATTCCTTTTCCGAGTTAACAATAAAAAAACGTCAGGTTGAGAGTTGAATAAGATCTAAAATCCACAGAAAAGAAGCAGATTCTCAGGTTGTTTTGATTATATTAAGTGCAACTTAATTATAATAGCTTTGAGATTTTGTTAAGGTTGAATGATCACCATTTAATATAAAATTAATATTCGGGTGGGCATTGTTTAATGTATCTATGAAAATTCCGTTGAGTTGAGAATATATTTTTTTTTCCTTATAATTTTCCCCTTAATTATCACAAAGTTAAAATTTGCCCCAATTAAAGAACAATTTTTCTAAATTTACAAAAGCATACTAAATGTTAATCTTGTACACACATTAGCTAATTAGGTCATGGTTTATTACTTTCTATATTGGGTTTTAGTATAGATTGTGTTAATTTACTTAAAGTCATTCCTCCAAGTCCATTTGGCCACTACTAATTGCTCTAAATTTAACTGTAATCTAATAATAGGGACAGTTATGTATTATAATGGTGTAGGTGCAAAAGTATTTTCCCTAAGTTAATTTCTCTTTTTCGTTTTATTTTTTAAGGAGGGTGTATCGTGCCTTTTTATGGCATACTTTTTTTACGACAAGTCAAGCATAAAATTCAACGATATGTATACATAATAGTTTATGTATTATGTATAATTCCGTAATATAAATAAAAATAAATCTAACAAGAACAAATTCTATACCCACATTCCATTTGGTCTTATCATTTACATTCATCTACATGTATACGAGTTTTAGTATAGTTTTTGGCTAATTCTCCTTGGATGTAAAGGAATAATTTAAATCATAAAATTGGCACCGATTTTATCAAAAAATTTGTATCGAGAATATTTTCCTTTTTTTACGAGGTGGTAGTAATTCTTTACACAGTAGCAGACCTTTCAACAATTGTCATTAAAATGATAAATGTGCTATAATGGTGGAAGAGTATCAAGGAAAACCTATTTCAAATGATACCATCAGAAATTTTTCATATGTTATGCGTAGAGGATGTATACTTAAATATCATGATACGGCTTTTTAAATTAGGTATAGAACCCCTCTTTCATTTTATCATGATATTTTGTCAGACACGTGTAAAATAGGTACATAAAACCACGCATTAGAATAATCCAAAAAAATTATTTTGTTGGTTCAAGTGTTAAAATTCATTGTCTCGATAAATACTAACATTCCATCTTGCTCATAAATCGCTGCTTTAACATCGGATTTATTCCAATCTAAATAAATTATCGTTTTTACAATTTGCCAAAAATATTATTATTAATCTTTTTTGTTTGCTTTGCGTTTAAAACTAAATTAAAAATAAATAGGAGTGTAGGCTGTGTGTGTATTTAGTGTTATAACTATAAAGCAATATAACGAAAAAAAAATAACAATTAACTAACAGTTTTTATTCCACCATAAATTTTAATGACAAGTTTTCCTCTAATCACTTAGATCACAAGGAAGTAATAAATAATTGTATCTTGCTTAACTTTTTGATGATTAATTATTGAGCTTGTAAACAGTTTTTTAGATACCTATATGTATCTAAAAACGTCTATATAAAAATTGTACAATAAAAACCTTAAATTTATACTTTAAATATTCAACAGTTTATATGTGAAATATTTTCTGCTGCATAATACAGTGTTAATGGCTTTGGTAAATGGATTATGAAAACTGGGGTGGATTGATTAAAACGTCTTAGGCATCTCCAAAGTACATCAGATTTCTGATCGATTTTCCAAAAATTATTTTATTTGTTTTCAAAAGTGGGCCGTAATTGTGCCTCAATTTTTCCCATTATTTAATTAATTTGTAAAGAAGAAAAGGCTTCCACTTGTCTTCTTTTATTATATTCTCTAAGAATCATTCCCGAAAAAGAACGTACCGTCTATCAAATCAAATAATAGAAAATATTCTGTTTGTCTTTGAATAGAAAAGACTAACATATGCCGGCCTGCACACCATTAATCAATAAAAAAAGAGGCGAAACTACACATAACTCATGACCGGGGAATGTACGTACTTTCGGGTTCATATCACCTGACCCTAACGAGAATTTCTGTAAGAAGAAGATAAATTCTTTTGGCTTTATTGCTTTTTCTATATTATTCTTTAACCTCCCTAATTCCGATTCCATTTGTATCGTTATATTCATTTTCTCTATATTAGAAGCACTGACAATGCGCTCGTCATATGTAAAATGTGGAAAGGGGTTAAATGCTTGGCTGGAAAATAGTGCAGAGATCGCAGTAATAGATAAAAGCGGTATTATTTTATGTGGTTTGCATGAAGAGAGAATGTAATATCGATTCATATTGTATAATCAGTGACTTGTGTTTGCGGTCTACCAATCTAGCCGAAAACTTGCATATAATTGTTTTATGCTCACAAGCGTTTCCTGCTATCATAAGTCCCAAGAATTAAACATACATTGAATAATTCTCGTAATGGTTTAGATGAATGGAGAGCTGCTTATAGGAGCGATTTGGAAAAAATTTATATTCATTGATCTTGATTGAAATGTTGGCTTTCTACCAAAAACCTGGTCCAATAAATTATTCTAATATTATAACTATAATTTGTTGGCTAGTTTTAACTGGTTAGAAAGGAAAAATGTAGTCTTGGAATTGTTCACGTTTGTTATTCAAGGGGGAAAATCGATGGTTGTGATGCAATGCGTTTCCCATTGAAAAAAGTCCTACATATATTATCTAATATAATCATTATATGGAAATCGATCAATGCAGATATTTGAGACATGTTTCATTAAACGTAATGGCATCCATCCACTAAATCATCTTTGTCAAATATAGGGACACGTAATACCTATATATACATAAATAGGGAAAGCATCACAAGTGCATTTATGTACTAGATGCTGAAAGCATCATAAGATGTGTCGGTTTGCTTAAAAGGTGTAATAAAATTTATTCAAGGAAAACATGGTGTAATATGTTTAGAGCAACAATTGGGTATATGCAGAGAGATGTTGTGTTAGGGCGAAGATCAGGATAATTGTTTTGTCTGACAGTAAAGGATTTCGTGAGGATAGTGTTTAATAATTGTGAATGGGACAGGCTTATTAAGGAGGGCATTTTGAAAATTAATATTTCCATTAGCACCTCGCTAAATTGAGTAAACGCTCTGAAGCGGCTCTTAATAATATGTATTTGAGTTTTTAAATTGAAACTTGTTCAACAGTATTTACTTACCGACTTAAAGAATTTTTTGTTCTTTTGATTTTGTGAACCAAATTTCCAAGTACAATAATAAACTTCTTTAATAATTTAAATAATGTCTATTTTCAGCTGTTGAATTTTAAGTTTTAAAGCATATATTCTATGTACTTTGAGATGTGATTATATTGAAAACTTTGTTTGAAATTTCCATATTCTAAGATATTATATGAGTGCAAGTATAATATTTTATGGAAGTTTCGAGTCATCCTATCATGTATGGTGTATGGATAGGGCAGTGTATAACTGGACTAATAAAAAATTTGTCAGAGACTCGGTCACAAAAATGAGCATAGGGCGTAGAAAATTTTGTACTTATTGATTAGTGAACACTTATACAACAAATTACATCAAATTGTAAAGTAACGAAATGTAATAAACAGTTTTTGTTAGAATTGTAGAATTTCTATTTTTTTGTATATACTTACTTGCTTTTGAAAACGGAAATTAAATTTCTTACTATAATCGTATTTCTCTTTTGTGTTTAACTTCATTAATCTTCAAACTGCTAAAGCTTTTGATTTGAGTTTTGTTATATTGTTAGACTGTCTCACACCTCTCTTTGTGTCCTCCACCTCCTCATTTATGGAATTTCACTTTTCGAATTAGGTACATTCCAAAATGAACCAACTAGTCTGCTGGCTAATGACCAGCAATCGTTTGATAGATTCTGTAATCGATTTTGGTTAATTGCTGTTCAAAATTTTTTGTCTTTACACTGAATTACTTTCTGTGCAATTAATTAGCACATAAGGAGTAAGTCGAGTGAATGTCTGCCAACTTCTTGCTACGTTTGATTTTCGTAATGTTATTTTAGTTGGATTTGAGTGTGTGAATTCACACACCACATTTCTTTCTCTCTCTATTTGGTCCCTAACATTTTCTCTATTGATTTCCTACCCTTATATATAACATAGAAGAAAAGGTCGACAGTCAAAGGTAGAACGTGCTCTCCAACACTAGCAGCATCCACTATATCAGAGTTTTAACGTTTGTTTTTTTTTTCTTCGAAATCATGCTCAATTGCTTTTGTTTTCCGACAAATAACCACATCATTGATAGGACTTGTTGTCTGGCGGCAGGTTGGAATATCCGTCCGCCTATCCGCCCTTCACATATTGTTACGCGCAAAATTAGACGAAACTAACACGACACCCTGTCTAATCTACAACATTTTATACATATACGTACATATGTACCCATGTAACATACGAAATTGATGTGCGTTGAACACACTGTTGCTTTATGGTAATTTTTTGTGTTATTTCATAAAATCTAGCACCCCTTAAATAGTAGAATGCGTACTTACTGATGGCATAATTTTCGCAACATTTAACAAACCCTTATTGTGTTTATTTAACTCAATTGTTGACACATTCAACTTAAACCATAAATTCTCCAACAAGAAATGCTTACGCTGTGTGTTACTATAATAACAATTTCGTGCTTTCTGTGGTTGAGTTTCAAGTATATGTCGGTAAAAATTGGTTTCTATCGTGTAAAAGAAGTTTGACGTTTACTTTCCTTACTATCCGAGCTGAATCTGTGTTTCAATCAATGTTTGTAATTGGTGTGTCATGTTATATGTTGCATTTATTACTGTTTTTTTTTTGGTTCTAATAATTATGCACGCTACCGATTTATCTTAAGTATATAGGTTGACCGATATATTTTTCCGTGTTAGAAAAAGACAATACGAAAAATAGGTTCCATTAATTTTCGGTTCAAGGAATGTCACTTGTAATTTGTTACGTAATTTGACGTTATAAATACGAAATTTTCATTATATCACCAACATTTGCATCAACCGCGCAGTTGAACACGCAAATTATATTTTGGCTTGTATAATAATAAGGGAGGAGTGGACCAGAGAGTGAGATTTATTTTCACCTTTTTCAAACAGTCCCAAAGAGAGAATTAATTAAAGTTTTCCCGGATTGTTAAAAACATATAATGAGTATGTAGGTATGTGAATTTGTTAAAAAACTATCATTAGCAACATCTTTTCGTTATACAAAATTTTTATGCAAATTGAGTGCTTCCACTTATAATTTTCGATGCACGAAGCAGAATTTTTAATAAAAACTTGAGAAAAATCTTGTGCAATTCTTATAATCAATAAAATAGCTTGCCCCTTATTATAAAGCTATTGATTTTTTAAGAGGCAACATATAAAAGCATTATATCTATCATTCTCTCGATCATTCTTGAAAGCTTAATAATAATACACAATATCATCGAAATTGTTCTATATAAGGTCACACAATTGATTACTGATAAAATAAAATTTATGTCTCAAGTTGGACTGTTCCCCACATAATAATAGGATAAATCTGTAGCGTAATTGTAATAGAGTAGAAGATCGGGATAAATTGTTTGAACAGAATATTAAATTGGAAATAAAGACATTACGAGTATTTTATATTATGAAGGAATATTATACATTTCCTAAAGAACTTCTATAAATCCCCGAAACCGAAACGTTGCTGAAAAGTGAGTTAAATTAAAAAAAAGAGTTTCACAATATACTATCTAAGTACGTGCTTAACGATTTGTAATCTTTAACTATAATGCTGTAAAGACCGTTTTATGAAGTTTTGGAAGTATCCTTCTTAGAACTCTTTGGATAGTTCAAGTATCGAAGTTACTTCAGTTTCAGTTCCATTTTTAACACTTTTCTGCTACTTATGAGTATATGAAGAGAATTGGGTTAACGTAAAGCATATACCCCTTAACTGCAAGCCAGGGGGTCGACCCTTCTTGTTAGGGAGCGGACCCAAACCAAATGGACAGTACCCAATACCTGACCGACCACAGAACGGAAAATCTTTCTTTATGCGAGCCCTCCAGATGCGATTAAAAAATAGTTCAAAATCAAATCAACTATCCACGATCCATCACGCATAATAATACCTATCTGTACACTCCACACATAGATTATGTTTAATTTCTGATTAGTATTACCGCGATATTTAATAAAAAAAGACCGTTAGTTCTTTATTGAATCAATTGTACGCATTATACTAATCAGTTTAAGCGGGTGTGCACAATAAAAATCATGTTATATAGAAGTAAAGCTGTTGTGTTTTTAATCCTTTGCGGATTATACATAAACGGAATGGTTTTTATGTCGACCTTGCAACTATTAGCGAAACATTCAGTAGTGCTTTATACAAGTCCCCGTAAAAGAGCTATAATGCGTTAGTTTGATCTCATGGTGTTTCCACTCCTATCTGTTGGGAGTTCTTCAACGAACCGAATTTATCTCGGATTAATACAGTTCCCTCAAATTACTTCGTTATCGACCCGTCTTAATTCAGAACAAATTTACAAGACGCCGGTCGTCGTAACGGTTACCTCCTCTATCCAAACCATCGCCCGCCCATTTTCATCTCTTCTGATGAATTCCAATGGCTGAATAAAAGGAAATTAAATATTATTTCATCATCCTTTACTTATCAATTTTACTGTTGTATTCTCTACGGATGTGATTTGTATGGAAGCGCCTTTTCGTTTTCCACAGCACAAATGAATCGATCCACTGGGGAAATAATGAGGTCATACAAATGCATGTAGTAAAAGTACATTAATTGTTAAACACTTTTTTCTTGATGAAACGATGAAAGTGAAGCGAATTTATTTGTTTACTTTATGTTTTAAAACACTCTTAAATTTTTTTTCAAATATAGCGCACGGTTTAGTGTCAAATGTGCTGTAATAGAAGCTGTTATACATTATGCTGGTTGAAGGGTAGTTAAATGACAAAATGCTTTAGGGTGGATTCTGGTTATGATTTGGAACAAGATTTGTTTGTGGTAATTGAAGGTGTATGTGTGTGTGCTGCTACGACCCACGGACACGGATGTATTTTGTCGTTTAAGTTTGGGATGTTGAGAATAATTTACTTAGCCATATGTAGAAGTAACATTTTATAACTTATAATTAAAGCCCTCCATGGGATTTACTAATAAATACGAATTAGCTGCTATGGCAAATTTGTCTCAGGATTGTTGCCATGACCAGGAAATTCACAGAAACGAGAAGCCTAAAGCTGTAATAAAATGTGTTGATTTTATAATTACTAGAATTTGCAGTCCACAAATGGTAATACCAATTTGATGTTTTTTATTGTGAATTATGTAACTATTTATTGTTCCGTGAATTACAATAAACAGGTTTGTGTCAATATTTTCGCACGTGAAATAATTTAAAAGCGGAAGTAAAACATTTGTATTTCATTTGTTAGGGTAATATAGGTATATGAAAATAAAAGTAAACTGCATCCTACCCTATAACTACGTATACTTAGTTATTGAATTGAGTATGATGTGAATAAATAACGAGTTGAAAACTATAATTTATGTGAAGGAATATAAAATGCCCGTGAAAACCCATTTCCTTTACTTGCCTATAAGCAAAAAGTGCTATATGAACATAACATATAGGTGTACGAGACCAACTCCGAAAAAGCCGCTTCAAGTCATGTCTCATACTCGTCGTATTTGCAAATGCGTTTGCATTATCAAAGACGGTTTTTCTACCAGTCTCCTATAAATATTTTCCTAATGATTGAACGCCCACATTCGCCGCTATATATTGTAACATGTGTTTTAATTTTTGGATATTGTTTGAGGCCTTTTATTGAAAAATATCGTACGGTTTAAATCATATTAATGCCGAAACTGTAATATAAATGGGTGGCAATATTTTACAGGCCTGTTCTTGAAAGTCTAACATTTATTCGAGGAAAATGTATTTTTTGTTGGTCCAAAAGTAAGTATATTGATGTTAAAGTGGGAAGGATTGTCTGAAACATTGTTTTATATATTGTAGTGAGGTATTTAATTTTATGAACGAAATAATTTACAAGAAAACCAACGCTCTCAAAGAATCAATTTAAGAATACTTAAAACGTTCTTATTAGATATGTTTATTGGTATTGCTAGAAGGTATGGATAATTTAATGATGTGTTTTAAAATAATTACCGACTTCAAAGCAATAAAGTCTAATTGAATTAACGTTAAGTTATGTCGACTGTGGTGATAGCTGAAGCATAGCCAGAACAAGTTTTCTGTGACTCTGTGAGCATAATTGTTTACAGCGCGTTTCCGAAAAGATTACGTATTAATTACGGCAAAATTTCAGGGTGTCCATATGTAAATATAGATAATAAGAAAAATTTTCCCAATTACTTATTTAAAGCCCACGACGTGCTTAAACACACAAACCAATAAATCAGATCAAATACATACAGAATATACCTAATAGTGACGTAAATATACTGTAAGTTCCGTTTAATATTTAAAGCACAACGAGCTAGTAGAAATGTCAATCATTCTAAAAATATAAAAACAGATGTTTATTCTAAGTTTCCCTCAACAAAGTAACTGAAGAGTATCTATTTTAAAATATAATTCTCTGTTTCGGAGAGCAAATTGCTATGGTGATTTGAGGTGATATGCCGTGAAGTGTGTGGGTGGATTTATTGTTTTTGCAGATGCTTTGGGGAATGCGTTGAGATTATGTTGCAGCAGGTATAATGAATTGAAAGATAATTGGAAATAATCAACAATTCCAAAGTTCACAATCATCCATAAAATTCGCATTGTTTTGCTAATTCATTCATTTAATACACGTGTTATAACACCCGAACTCTTATACATAAAAGACATTGATTAATGTTTCAATGTTGTCACCTGTCTAGCATAATAAAAGAAATTTAAATTACTAAAGAAATTAATATTTCAGAAATTTATTTTTAGTAAAAATGTATTAAATTTTCTGGGAAGTTCGTAATAAAAAAATGCGTGCTTGTAAATTTAACAATTAGCTGATGTTGATTATAATAATAAACAAACCGTGAAATTGTGTTGTTTATTTTTATTAAATTGGATTCCTTTTTTCATAACCCTATACCTATGTCAGGAAATTAATTAATCTTTAATTGCATGCAAATTTTAAATTAGTATTTATATTCATAATAATACTGTTCAGATAAGGTATACATATAAGCAATATATTTTGAAACTTCGATCAGACGAATTCTCATATAATTTTAAATCATAAACCTCCCTGAGTTGTTGATAAAGGTTTCAGGAAATGCGTATAGTTACAACACACCTTCCTATCTTGTAGTGCCATTTGGGTAATATATTTTTGTGCTTTTTATTATTTTGTTTGGTCAGTGGTATATTTTATTATTTATTCAACATATACATAATTAAAAATTATGTTAGTGCAAATACACATTCGCCATATGTTTAGTCCGGTATTTAATAATTGTGTGTGCAAACGAAAATTTAAATTAAAATAAAATGCATTTATGACCATACATTTGTTGTTAGGTTTGTGTTTTATTTAATGTCGCAATGCTTTGAATTTTGAACATTTGTTTGCAAAAATAAAATAAAATTAAGCTATCGAGTTTATTTACGTAATAGTGAAACACAGTTGTGCATCCTCGGTTGTATCGGATATTCACTGCTAAAGTTGAATTCTTTTGTCGGAGTTCGTTAGTTTGGTTTTCCGCATCCAAACATTATAATTAATGGAGCAGCAGCTTCATAAAAAGTGCTAAAAAGAATATTTGAATTTAGGACGGATATAAAAATTGCTGAACGGGAAATGAAGGGGAGACTTAAACATGCCAAGCTTCAAGATTACTCTTAATACCAATACCAATAAATATATAAAAAACCTGTGCCATTGTAGATACACATTTGATAGTTGAGACTGTAACATTGCTATCTTTATAATTCCAGCATAAACTCTCAAAGGACATTAACAAATTTGTTTGGTCCATAAAAATGGCACTAAACCTGGCTACTCCCTTTTAAATTGAATTTAGTTTCATGCATTCTACTATAAAAACGATACTGAAAATTTACTAGTAATGTTTTATGAAATATATGCTGCACATATGCAATGAATTTTTTTATTTATTTCCCCTTAGACCATCTCATGGTCTTTAATTCGATTCTAAGATTATTAAATAGCCTGCGACACATAAAATATATGGCAAAACTGGCCATTTGTATACCAAAGTATGGCTGCTTTTTCATTTAAATTTTATTTTTATTTATTGTAATATAAAAACTCGTTGATTTGTAGTAAAGTTTCGAAAATAGCTGTTTAACTTGTCATTTTATAGCCACTTAAATACATGACGACATTTTCCTCTAAATTCTACACGTTCACATGATTATTCCCCTAAGTAAATAAGTAAGGATTTGGTGGATTCAGATCAATGCTCTCCCAGATCACCTATGAACAATTTTATTTTCTGCTCCGTGAACCGAGGAGCACGGTCTCGACATGCATATTGTTGAAATTTAGTCCTACTTATGGTGTTTTTACTCGTCTATTGTGAACTTTATTATCAACAATCTGGTAATAAATACATCTAATAATGTTGGAAAGGAGAAAATAAATAAAGTTTGTAATGATTGTAACTGAATACGACGCCTAATATACTTTTGCTGTTTGTTTTTACGTTCGATGTCTCAATGAAAACAATAACACCTTCATTAAGTCGAAACTGTTATCTGTTATGTAAGTTCGAATTTTATGGAAGTATTTAGGTAAGATTTTTTTTGTAATTAACCCTTTTTAAATATCGTAATGGTACGAACTCGGTTGAATTTTATTTATTTATTTTATATTAATGAAACGACCGAATTTAGTACCAACCAGGTTTTAAACAGAGTAGATCAACTGAAATAAAGATAAAGTGAGAATTGGTCAACGCGACTAAGTGAAACTTTTAGTAAATTTTAAAAACATTACATACACAAAACCCCTGGTTATGTAGATCATTCCAGCAATCATAAACTATCAATTATTGAATGAAACACTATTCTAGGTTTCCGTCTACCAATATCGCAGTATTATATTAAATAAAATCCCAATAACGTCTTAGTGGGTACCAGGCGTCCTTGATAATGTTGACAAGCTGTCCATCCAGGATCGCAGTCAAATACTATGCCCTCTAACCCAGGTAAACACAGCATTTAGTGTATAAAATTTATGGTGCTATATCAATACACTTCCACCAAAGGATGTTATATCCTTCGGTACTGCAAGACCTACAGAACACAGTGGCTAAAGCCAAATAAAATGAATTTAATACAAAATTATGCATCAATTATTCGCGTACAGATATTAGCAAGTGAAATTAAATAAAACCAATAATAATTACTATTATAAGTACTCACCAATAATTGTAATCACTAGACACCGATCTAACTCGTTGGTCGTTGCAAAATTAACTTACAACCTACAACTAACTATTTTTATTCTTAGGCAGAACACATTCGCCCTTTCGCTGGATTAGCAATATTTCGGACAGTACCTTCATTGTTCTATTTTTCATACACACAAAATGCGTGCAACTAAATTTACGCGTTTAAACTAAACATACAGAGGCGGACTGGGGTCCCTTACAATATATCCTCTAATAAATTATATTTAACCCATTTAAATGTACAGCTATAATACCTATATGTTTTAAAGCTTTTAGTAAAATTGAAATGAGTGTTTAACTTGCAAAATAAATGCAGGAAATCATAGAGGAGTATGATTTTCATTTTAGCACGTAAACATTTCGCCACATGAATTTATTATATATGCCACATATTTTGTATTAAAGTTTATATAGTAATAAAAGGGACATTTTGCAAAACTACACTTGTGTCATACATTCTAATTTCTATATTCGTGTATGGGTTCTTCTCATAATATTATCATGATTTATCAACGCCATGTTTCTTACTCTATTGATCAAAGTATATTTGATTTCAAGTCCTTCTTGTAAATATGTGTGTATTGTACGTACAGAATAGGTACATGCAACATCTATACATAGACATACCAATATTGATATTAAAATTGTTTCAAACTTCTATATGTAGGTACGCAACCATGACGTTTGTTCGTCACCGAAAGCCAACTTATTTCCTTGAGCTTGTCTATATTAAGCTCATTATTTGGTTTCATGTAAAACTAGAAAGCTTTTATAACATTAGGTACACCTTTCAGTTGCTTATTGAATCAGTTCAGATTGAATTTAGGTTGAGTGTACTTGAAATTCAATTTTTCATTTGCCATAAATTCGATTTGGAGTTTTTGGAAAATTACCCGCAGTTAATATGCGAAATGAAAGAGACGTTAAACCGAGCGATAAACAAATAAGTTTCAATATTAAATAAGTGCTGGGTGTTTTTTAAAATGCTCGTTGTTTGATTGATGAACCGTCAATGTTCGTTAGATTTGATGTATTTTCAGCTTTGTTTTATGTGTACAAAGTGAATTTTTAATTAAAATTAATTTTAATTATTCAATGTGATTACAACTGACAAAAGGTTCAGTAGACGGAAAAAATCATGACAAGTTATTTTTCATGAAAATTTTTAAATAAATAATATGTTCACTTACATACATCAGCTCCCTGGTGGCTCTTTAAAAACAAAGTTAGAATATTTAATATTCACGCCAAGACAACTTTTTAACAAAAAAAAAATCTATACACGTTATATCCAACAATTAAGGAAGTTTTTTAATTGTATTTTCCGTTTTTCCATTTGAAAGACCTCTTTTCTCTCACTGGCACTGGCTCTAACTTTTATATGGAACACAATAAAAGGTTTTTGTAGTTTTCAACAATATTTAGCGACGTTTAATGCTCAAGAAAAGCTATGTGTTGCCGCTTATTTTTAAAGAATTCAGAATATACCTAACTCGTATACCCCCGAAATATGCTTTTTTTATTTTTTAGTATTCATACTCAAGTGGCATTCTGTTTCATAACCAACAACAGAATTTTTTTACATTAACTATAGAAATCCAATGAGTGTTAATTCTTTTGTGTATTTATTACGTTGACAGCCTTTCTTATGCATCCTGCTCTTTTACATGGCAGCACAAATTTCAACATATAAAGCATGAACTGAAAAAATGTGATAATTTCGTGGTCATTCAAATTTGCACACTGCAAATCTATACACTTCACTCAATAAAAATGACGGGAAGTCCAGAATGCCTTCCTGAATGCTAAGAAAGTCGGTGGACCTGAAGAAATTTGTTGTACATATTTTAAAATCTAGACTGATGTTTACAGTTTGATACCTATTATGTACCTATCTGAAATTTAACACGTGAATCAATTGTATAAATGTATACTCAGATAAAAAGTTTTGCTTTTCATTGGGAAAAACATGAACAAGTACAAAATTTTCATATTTTACGAATTCAAAAATCTGTAACAGATGACTGAAATTAATATTTAATATAAGCTATATTATATCGTCTATAAAAAATAGCTCTTCTGGAATTTATCTAATATAAATCTTGAAGTCCTATTTGAAAATCCTTCCTCTGCTTTATTGTTTTATAAATTGGCGGAAATTTGTTTAAAAATTACATTAAGCCATTGCAGTTAGCAGTTATGAAATTAAAAAATTATACGAGATGATTAAATTATTTCGTGGAAAGTGCTTCTTCGATATGAAGGTGATTTAACAAATGTAAATTTTCTTGCACACAAATATAATGAATCTCAATAAAAGTAAATTGCAATATTATGCCAGCAGTCTGTGATGGTTATGAGATATAATGTTTTTAGCATTTTAAATGGCTTGGGGAGGCATATTAAATGTGTTATGAAAGGCAGTAATCCATAAAGAATAAGTACTGTACCACATATGCATTTAAAAATATTGCAGATACTTTACGGATGAAATATCATCTGTTATAAGAATAAGAATAGTGGTGAAAACTCATATGCCTGTGCCTATAATGTATACATTTACACCAAAAGGAAGGTGCTAATTTAAGGCAACTCGTTTAATATGAAAAATATCGCAAATTTACAGAGTATATCAAAATTTTTTTATTTGAATATTTCTTCCATTTATTTTTGAAAGCGAACAGTTTTTATAAATTACATTAGAATTATTATGTATAAGGTACTTAAATTAAAAGGGAATGTTTAAAGAACTTTCAAATGGTCAACACACAGAATTCGAGTCTGCAGACAATTCTGACATTTTCTTCTTTACAAAGTCTGAGTCCATTGAGGATTAATCTCTTAAGCAATTTTTGTTTTATGTTTTTCTTGAGTTAACTCTCCGTTTCGCAAGTAGTTTACTTCGTTTCCGATGCTACCGATGGTGTTGTAGGTGTGCGTTGTGTGGTTGTTAAAAAAACTTTTCATGCTTGGCCTAGGAAATGTTAGACTTTCCTGAGGAAACAGGGAAACAGCAGGCTGTCTGGAAAAATCTCCATTTTTCATTTGTTTCTCCAAAATTATGTATTCTGTATTGATTTTGTTGCGCCATTGACATTTTTTTTGTTTATTTACGTTAAGTTATATTATTTTATAATGTTTATTTAAGTGTTTTTCACAAAGTTGTCGGATTATGCACATAACTTCTGTTGCTTAAGTAAAACTTTGCAAAACTTCCTAACGCATATATAATATATAAGTTAAAATTGCTTTTCACGGTAACTTTTCTTTCCGTATATTTTTAAATATCAATATTTTACGTTCTGTGGTTTCATATGGTTGTTAAGCATATTTAGATAAAGCAATTTTTATTCTTTGGTCAAAATCATGTAAATAAAATGTAACACACACTTATTTGCTGATGGGAAAAGAATAACAACAGGCGAAAAATAGTTTCTATATGGAATATAATTTTTTATAGGCTTTGGGAATAGACAATGAAAATATGGAAATTTTTATTGCTCAATTGTCAAATGGGGACGTTATGTATATAATACCTATATATATCTATTTTAAAAATCAAACATAGCCCAATCGATATTGCATGTGACTGAAATTGTAATCCCCAGATACGTTTCGTGTTTTATGAGAGCAGAGGCGAGAGAAATAAAACAAATGCAGGTAATTATTAACGAGATATGAGAATATAATGAGTGAATAAAGGTATTTCATCGTATCAATAAATTAATGTAAATTAATGTCTTGTCTGCATGATGATCATATTGAGCTTATTTTAAAGCAATAAGTACCGATTTCAGTCCCAATAATATTTACCTATATTGAAGTTTAAATAGACTTTTTTAAAATGTTTTATTATTATCTTTGACTATTAAATAATCTATTAGCACGTAATGTTTAGGTATACTTTTTTTGTGAGATACCTAATGAATGATGGCATCATTTACATATACTGACACACTTGGAAATTAGCTCGATGACGATAAAACAAACCAATGTTGTTACCAACTCCACGTAATAAATGTGGCTGTAGGTGAACAATAACAACAATTTTCTCAATAAAATTTAAATGAAGGGTTTCAAAGTGTTGTCAATACCCTGCTCAAACGGATAATTAACATAAAGGCCATTGTGAACTCATGTCCGCAAAATTGAATAGTTGTTTCAAATTTAACTGAATCAACTTACACAGCAATTTGTATCCTATAATAGTTTACCAACTGGCCAAACAACAGCATTTTAATGCCCAAATCATGAGAAAGTTTTCTCGTTATATAATATGTTTGTAATGTAAATGTTTGTTTAGTTCTGTAGGGGATGATCAGATTGTCGATTAACAATAATAGAAGGAACGGGCACACTCTTTCTCTACATCTGTGTTCACATCTTGTTGAATATGTGCGAAGGAAACTAGTTGATATGTGTGTTAATATAAAAGAGCCCCGTGTTGGATGTAAAGTGTGTAAATCCCTAAAGCTCTTTGCTTCTCATTTGTTTAGTGCGTCACTTGAAACGGAATAGTAAATTAGAATCAAAACCTACCCAACTTATTTTAAAGTTGAGATTCGGATGGTCCAATTTGTTTTTCCTTGTATTTTATGTGTTTAAGGCCGATGGGTATACATGAATGTGTATGTGCGAGCGCGTTTATGGATTCATTTGGTACGAAGAAAGTTTTATTATATATGAAAGTTTTCCTTTTCATACCGGATTACCTAATCTGTGTTATTTTATTCTTTATTATGGTTCGGTATGTATATGTATTGTGGAATTTTAAATAGAAAATAACTTTTTAATCCTCCTCATATACATATACATAGATATACATACATAAGTTTACCCTTTGCGAATCCCACAGGAAAGCTCCCCAAGCTCATCTACTGTCATTCCAAGCATCTAATCTCTTAGTTTATTTTGCCACAGTGGCGTATTTAAATTACTAAATGTTGAAAATTTAGTAGGTTATATCACATATATTAGTTTTAGCCCTTTGTGACTTTCTTTATTAAGAGGCAGCATCAAGTTTGTGTAGGCCTACCATAATAGTTTATATTAAATTTCCACGCTAAAACTATTTACTTCAATTAAGTTTCTGAAGCGGGTGTATTAATAATATCGATACCTTAGTAGGTAATTTTTTCTAGTCAGATGTTGATTGTTTTAGTTTTAGTTATGTTGTGTACTATATTGTGTTATTGTTTAGACATGAAAACTTTTCATATATATTGCATATAAACACATTTCTATACTTGATATACAATACATATGCTAGCTGCTTGTAAATATTTGCCATGATGCGCTTGTGGTATTACATAATTCAGAAGCTATCACGCTTGCGGCCTGTTAACGGTACATACGCAAGTATCTTATATTCTTTACACATAGTTCACCCCTATTTTAATCCCCTTCAACCATTTGGAACCTGAAATAATTTTCGTAATGTGCGAACTCCGTAAATTTCACTTGAACTGAATGAGTTTTCATGAGACTTCAGCAACAATAACATATAGTATCTTTTATTAAGCACAGTGTGTTAACGTATACAACATAATATAGAGTTAATTGAATTGTGACGTATTAAGTAGACTGGACTGTTTTTTCGCTAAAACCTATATTAATTTTGTACACTATTAATTTATTAAATAACTCGAAATACATTTAGGTGTAGGTTTCTTGCACCCCTCGGAGGTGAAATTTAATTTCGTTTTATTACGTATTCGTGTTTTCAGAAAAAATTCATTTGCCAGCCATTTCGAGAGTTGTGTACGGGTACGAAATGAATGTAAGTTTGACATTTTAGTCTATACCCAAATTTACCGCTTTTATTACTTCCGAGGGTAAAAAATGTACCCTAAATAACAAGTGCACCATTTGAACTAAATTAGATATCAAATTTTTTTAAATAAACTCACAATTCACAGAATGTGCAATATACATAATATATTTCTCACAGTTAATAACTTAAAATAAAGGGTAGGTAGGTATAATTTATAGTCTTTGTAATGGAGTTGGCAAAAAAGAAAAAAACTAACACTTTTTCCTTTTTACAAATCCCTTTTGAATTAAACGTACAGTAGAGGACATTGTCTTACATAGGAAAACGCACAGGGAAAAAATATTATTTTAGTTTTATTGCTGTGTGCACGTTGTGCTCACACTGTTTCTGTATATACTTTATTATTTGTTAGACTGTAAATCAAAAATGTCACTGAAATGTATTTTTTTTCTTGCCCCTGAAATGTGTACCCAATATATGTATGTCACAATGTAAAAGGCATTATTATACAGAACATTCTTAGTCTTATTTTATTTTTCTGCAAACAGGAAAACTATTTTAACGGCATCTTGTAAGCTGATTCACTATATGCTTACTTATAAAAAAGTGCATACAGTCTACAGTGCACACACAGCAGCGAGTATGCTAACACAATGGCCATTGGGGAAAAATGTTAAACCAGCATCCTGTAAAATTATTAATTGAAAATGAAACGAGTTTTCTTCTTCATTGGAACAACAATGCTGATTGTGGGTCAAAATAAATTTTCTTGTCATTGGTGGTCATTTGAGTTCTATTCATCATATTTTGACTAAACGTATAGGTACATATGGTACAATGAGAACGAAAAGATTGTAATTTCATTGGAAGTCAATTAATTTATTCCAAGATTTACTAGACAGAGGAGAGAATCTATGCATATTATTATTATATTGTTGTTCATTGGTAAATATACATGAAATTGTTTACATAGTTTGTTTTATTTCTTGGATTTCTGAATTCCTTCAATGCGTTTTTTATAGAAATACATTTATACATATATTCGTAATCGTAACTGTGTTGTCTCACATAAGTGATGAGCACTTCATTAAAATGCTTGAATATAATTGTTATAATAAACCAAAATGTCCAATACTTGTGCAGGTTATTCAAATTATTATGCAACCTTAAATAAAAGACAAACTACCCGTTCATTTTTGTACCAAGGGCTCATATAATAATTACAAAATGAAATGCAAATTTCATGCGCTAAAAGAAAATTCGTGGCTAGTTGCCAAATTTCATTGTATTCCTTGTGTAATGCAAATTTGGAAAGAAATATTTATGTACCTCTTGTTGAATCCATTTGGATCTAAAAGAAATTTTAAGGAGCTACATTTTATTGATGTGCCCTGTTTTTGTTGTTGGGGTCTTGTTTGTGATGAATTTTCAAGAAAAAAGTGTGTATGTTGGTGCCACTTTGGGTCAAGTATAATTTTCTAAACTTTGTTTATGTACATAACGTACATACACATTTTAGAACGATTAAGTTCAAAGGAAACCCTTAACTATTGATGTGGTTGTCTAAATGCAGGTGATTAGAGGAACAAATAATGTCTCAGAACACCAAGTACAAGGAACAATGGAAGCAAATCGGAGCCGATCATGCAGACTTGCATTGGCATGGCTTTAACAATAGACCGGATACGTCCACACACAGAAATGAATTGTCGTCCTGTTCAAACCGTTGTTCCTTTATATTGAAATTCTGTCAATAACACATTAGCATATATTTTATTGTGTATGTGAAACGGCATACTATTATTCCTATATTTGCTTGGGATTGTTTATTGAGTTTGAGAAAAAGGACAAGGTGGAAAATAAATTTTCTAATTTGTTAAGAAGAGTAGCGCTTTTTTGGGCCATACTAAACAATCGGGCCACATAAAATATTTACGAAGTGGGACCTTTTTTATTAAAAATTCATGTAGGGTACCAAAGCCTATATGGATTTTTTTTGAAGAATGTAAATCCGATTTTCCACATAAACCTAAAACGTTGAATAAGAATAAAATATTTACTGTGTAATATTAAATTCGTAATAAAAATATCGAAAATTTATACTATGCTTATGCTTATATGTATATAAAATATACATACAATGTTTAGTAGTGTGTGTACCTCACTTGGTAGGTATGTACTCGGTACATACATATACTAGGGAGACTTTTTATCAAACTACGAGTCAAACTAGAACATTTTATATAGAAATGTATGGTTGATACATGGCAAAGGTATTAACGGTTTTGCCACCAAACATTATTCCACATTTTACTCATGGAGTGATTTTTATGATCAATAAAAGGAAAATTTCTAGTAAACTGGTTAGTAAACCTTAAGAACAATACAAGTCCTTTACCGTTTAGGATATGTACATATATGTATGGATATGTACATGTCACAAGTTGGTTGTATCGAAACCGGGGAAAAGAGTTTGACTTTTAAAAGCCCACGGTAACAGTAATACATCAAACGAGAAAAGAATATAAATGGCCATCAAAAATTATGTGATATAAAAAAACAGAGAACAAAACTGCGTATGGAGGGCTATTAATTTTTCTGTTAATTACATAACGATTCTTTTTGTTTTCCGAATATAGGGTAATATACCTAACAAGATATTTATGCCTAGAAGTTATTACTTTTGGCTAAAATGGGATTGTTTTTATGGTGATGTATCAAGAATCATAAATATGTGATTAAAATTTAATCAAGAGCAAAAAGGAAAATGACAATGAAAATTCGATACACTTTATCGTCGAAGAAACTAGATTTTATCGATGGTCATGTAAACATCTATTTCATTAGACTTGATTTATCTGTTTCTATTCCCATAAATAATTATGTGTACATAATTAATATAATACGTACATTAATTGTGTTATATGCACAACTACTATATTTGTATAATTCCATTCAATATCTACTCGAAAATTAATATATCCCAATATGCATGTTTCAATTTGTTCCAATTAAAACTTTGGTTTGGTGATGTTTAATTTTTGTTCGTTTTGTCTGCTGTATTCACTAATGTGCATATTGTAGGATCCCATTTTTTAATTATTGGAAATTCTACGGTGCTGAAGAAGTTTTCAATAGAGTCAACAACCCGTTGAAATTTTTACACACCTTTAACAATTATGTACATACATAGGTACATATATGAATATTATTACATAAAAAAACACAACATGCACACATTAATTGATGAACATAAAGGTAAAGCTTTGAATTGTTTATATTTATTTCATATTCTATTGTATAAATTTAGCGCAACTCTATAATAACTTCCAATGTGTGAAAATAGAACTTATTAGTTCGGTTATTGAGGCCTAAAGTTGTCGCATATTTTCAATTATTTGTGGATTAGCTTTTATATATTTTTTTTAAACTTTTCAAATTACTTCTTTATAATTATTGTTAAGCTTCTCTCTCAAATGAAGTCCGTAATTAATTGTTTGCATGACAGTTGACAGTTATATTTTTAAATAAAGTCCAATTAATTTTTGTAAAATACAATTAATATTTATATTCTTGAAATCCAACAAATGTGAACCAATTATGTTACGCTACTTATGCAAACATTTATCTCCATACTTTATTATGCAACCACATTTAAAATATTGCGTGTGCAGTTAAGAATATTTCTTTTGTGTTCATTCCCATTCCCATTAAATCCAGTTTTTAGATTAAAATTGTTCCAACATCCAAAGATAAATGTCCGAACACAAAACGGTTGCCAAATTTTGTAAATGCAGCGCCTTTACAAGATGAATTATATATTATGTCTACTATAAATCAGACGCGTCGAGCACCTGTTCAGAAATGTTATCATTGTCTATTATTATATGGACAATGCTTTGTGTTATAAGGGAATTGAGAATAATTGTTTTGTTTTGCAACGTTTTTTTTCTGCGATCGAATAAAAATAAGTGACATATAAAATGGATAGCTTAAACAATTATAAGACCAAAATATATGACTATGTTGTGTGGTTCCACATGTATTTAAAAAAAGATCCAAGGTCCGTTTCACGGTGGTGACCTAATATACTGCGTCTTTTTTTGTTTCCGAAAAAAGGTTGCAGACAAAGGGGATATTAATAAATAACTAGCCGTATTTTATAGACTTTTTAAAAAAGAAACGAATTTACATATGAATGGAAGATAAGGATTAGATATCGCACAATAATAACTCGAATTGAAAATCTTTTACTATTCTTTACACTTTTTTAGAATCAAATTGATGGGAAATTGCATGAACGTGCCTGGACTTGTATAGAATATCACTTTTTCTGCGCTCTGTGAATGTGTGCAAAAAAGCTTCTAAGCATTGGTAAAATAAGTCGAAGAATAAATGTGTTTACAATGAATATAAATCTCCACAAAGAGTTTTTTTAGTAGGGGCAGAACGTACTTTATTTCATTAACGCTTTGAATTTTAATTGCAGGAAGATTTATTGTTGATTAAATAAATTCATTTATGAGAGGGAAAGAATAAAATGTAATTTGTTTCAGATATCGGGTAGTAATGTGATTGCTACTGTAGATTTTTCATTTAGATAAATTTGAATGAATAAATTTGTGCAAATGTTGCGAAGAATTTGTTTAAAAGTGCAATGAGCATAATAAAGAGATGTAGAAAGTATCATTTGGTAGATTTGTGTATTGCACCGTTTATGCTTGGTCTGAGTGTGGGGGTGAAAAACCTGACTGCAATTTCAGATTACTTGGAAAAGAAGAACACGTATACCTACCTATATGACTTGGGAAATTTCACTACATTTTATTCGATAAGATCGTACCTACGCGCAAAAGGAAAAGGAACCAAATCAGCAATTTCGTATAATTGAAATTCGATGAGTATTCATTTTATATGCGGTAAGTATAGTCAGGGGGTGGATCCAGGCACATTCTAGGCAAATTCATTGACTTTAAATGTATATAAGTGTCACCAATATATTACGAAATTACAACCGTGCTTTGCCACCTCTTTTATATGAGATCTCGTATGAGATATAATAAAAGCGGGTGAAATTTATTTTGTCTGGCTACTCTTGTGCTATAATAGAACTTTATATTTTTTAATTACAAGCGGGTTATTAAGAATTTAGAAGAGATTCCTGTGATTATTAAAGTTTCTCAACACACACAGTTTTCATGTTAGTAATACATATAACATTTTAGTTAGATTTTAGCATTCTCGAGAGGAAGGCTTTCAGACTGTTGCGACAGTCTTATCGCCTAAACTCGTATGGTCTCAAGGAAATTTACGGTCGACTAATACAGCATTTAAACCAAACCTCGTCCTATATAATAAGAGTTCATCCCGGGATTTTTATATAAACAGAAACACATAAAATTTTAATTGAGTCGTAAATTATTAGAATAGTTTCTTCCAAGGTTGTTATTTTGTTATAATATATAATTTTATCAATTCAAAGAGGGTTAAGTAAGGCAAGACTCGCAATTTCATTCAATCTCACCGCAATCTCCTTGCTAATTGCGATCCAATTTCGCTTTTTAAGTACATTTTAACTGCCTGAATTTATACAATTGAAAAGATTTCCTCCAATTTTGTAACAGAAACGTCTGATATGTACAGTTTTGGTAAATGAAATACGATCAATGGATTAACATTAACACACTTTATTTATACAATATATGGTAAATTTTATGAATGCGAACAGAGAGTCAGTTTGAATGTTATATAATGTCTGTATAATGTTATAGATTATACAATTGTGTGTACATGGATGGTTGATTATGTTGTGCGATGGTCAGTAATATTATGTAGTAGCAGTATATGCATCATATTGCAAAACACACGCTATATTATTGTTTGATAAAATCTAGTTTTAGAACACTATGGCTGTATGTGTGTTGAATGCAACAAAGATAAACCAACTGACTGAGTGACTGACTGACATACATGTCGTTTAATTTATATTCCAATCGATATATGTACATGCCTATGCATATAGACTGCATTATAATGTTCCTTAACAATTTAATCATCATTGCGGAAAATATTGCTGTGGAAACAGTTACTACCTCATTATCGTTATCACACGTTGTATTATTAATTTGGAATTAACGCCGCGAACATCCGGCTTCCTCGCACTTTATGCGCACATATCGAAAAACAGGTTTGATGTTGGTACCATATCCATTCATTAGATGATATTTAACTGTTTAATAATTTTTAGCGGAAAGATAAATGCGTCGATTTGCATAACATAGTAGTATTTTGCAGAGAGAAAATTCTGCAAGGCTTGATGACATTTTCATTAAATTGTTTTTGAATTTGTCTGATGTTGTCACATTTTGAATAGATATTGCATTGCAAAATGTCGTCACCATTAATAATAAGCAGTGTACATGTATTTGGACTATGTGTGTATCCATATAGATGTAAAATTTATTTAACAGCATAAAAATTTCGATGACATACTTCGGATATGATACCAATTTCCGATTTTATATGACGAGTAAAATTGATGCATGGGAAAATCTACTTGAACTATGATAGTAATGTCCAATTTAAACATTCAATCAATCTTGTTTGCAGTTTGTGCTAAACACGGCGAAATTTTAGATGATGAAAAGGTTCATTACAGTCAAATCTAAAACGATGTTAAACTATGATCAACAACATGTATAACTTGTAACTTACATATGTTAGCAAACGCACATAGAAAATGTTGATTACCTACGTGTTATAGGACTTTAACTGTTATTGGTGTATGGCATTTGGTAATTTCGCAAAATTTATAAGCAAATGCTGACTTAAATGATTTATAACACAAGTTGATAATTGAAAGTATTATGAGAGGCTTGTTAATGACGAAATATGCACTGTTAACTGTCCAATATTAGTTATAGGAAATTAGTTCGCTAACTGTGTTTCTGCTCTATAAGGTTTCCTCCATTTTTATTATTACACTATGATGTAGGTACTGTATAATAGACAAACTTAACTAAACCAATTTTATAAACTATCTAACAAAACGGCTATTACTTCATATTTAGCTGCATAATTCAATACAAAGTTTAATAAATTTAGCAAACATTTGTTAGATTTACTATTAGTTCATTCGTTGAACGTGGTCGCTTTTATAAAGTGTTAATAATTTAAAGTTGCAACCTTATATTAATTGCTTACCTAATACTGTAATGTATTTCATTACGAGTACGTATTAAAGTTAATTTTGAAGTGCAACCGCATTGTGACGCGGTTTGAGGTTTTTGTATTAAAACCTCGATTAAAACTTTATCATAAGTGAATTATACACGTTCCTATACATAGGTATATGCATAGTTTCGAAATGTGGTGTATTTGAATGGTACCTACATGGCACATACATGCACACATTTTAAAGTACCATCTACATTTCGAAGTTTAAACGTAATTTTCAAGATTATTGCAAGGAACAGATAAGCTCAATTAAATTGCACAAGTGTGGAAGGTTGTGTCGAGAAGAGGAAATGCCAAAACAGGCGTTTATTTGTGTTTTGTTAAACAAATTTCAACAAGAAAATTAAGATGATTATTTTAGCAAAGAAAACTGAATTAAAGTACGTAAACAAGTTTTTAAATGAAA
Organism: Silvanus unidentatus; assembly: GCA_963930825.1. Lineage (NCBI taxonomy): Eukaryota > Metazoa > Arthropoda > Insecta > Coleoptera > Silvanidae > Silvanus > Silvanus unidentatus. The sequence goes on from OZ005758.1 coordinate 6,711,422, forward strand.
ATTGCATGTGATTTAGCCTGTAATGAATTTGATTAGGTAATTCACGAATTTATAGATCGAAAAATATGCTAATTAGAATAGTTCAAACCGAGGTTAAACACATGACAATAAAAATGGGGCCATTTAATTATCGGTAAATATCGCATATTCATATAAATGAATAAAGCCCTTTCAGAACGCACAATTTCGCATCTAACATTATGAATTTATGTTTTATTGACATAATTTTGCTCTGATTAAACTAATGTGCGGCAGTTTTTTCTCACATTCAAGCACTCCAATACAATAAAAAGTACTACAAAAAATGACGAAGTTTGATTTTGTATATTAGCGTGTGCTAAAAGAGCAATTAAACTGTTCTAAATTATGTTTCTTGGTTATTTGCAGATATGCGGAGGTGATAAAGACAAGGGAAAATTAACGGGAACAGAAAAGCGAAAAGCAGACGACGGTGAACCAAACAAGGACCTCAAGAAGGTAAGAGGAATTTCGAATAGACCCCACAATGTACAAACGCGTATATGTATAATTTGCCCGCATATTATGCATTATGTAGGGATTGAACTACTTGTTGTTAAAGGCACAAGAATCCTCTGACGCAGCAGATGAACTTTCTTGATAATTATATATCGAAATGTTTTGTTCTTCCACATTACAGTTGTTCGATCATTAATTAAAAAATCGCTTTAATTTCAGAATGTATATATTAAAAAGGAATTTTCGCATACAGACAGAGAAGATTACTTAGAGATGTGTGATAAGGATTTTATAAAACATGTGAGATAATGTTGTCAGTTTATATAAATGATGCCTTTTGCTATAAATAACAGTAAAAGCGTTAGGACTTAATGCAATGTCACAGTACAATAATAATACTTACTGGGGGTACTTAAGGAACACTATTGTGTTTTCCCGTTTCAGAGACCCTACTCGTGAAATTAACAACCACTTGAGCATCTTAGTTTTAACAACAATTGTACTTTTAATATGCACATTCATAAACATTTATCATGGAAACGATTTAATTCCAAGCGAATATGCACGTATATTTATGTGCGGAATTTTAAAGGGTTAATGGAACTTTTGGGGGGAATTAAACAATTTTTGTCATTATTTTTCAATTGAAAGGCCTGAAGTTTGATTATGATCTTACACATAACTTTCTATTACCCATTGCATTGCCCCTGTGTTATTAAAATATACCTAATGAAAGAAAATACCTAATAATACTTGGGTGTGGGTAATTAAAATCTTTTGATGTTCGTAGGCTTTTAAATAGATTATACATACATTCACAGCATATGCCTATAAGGTATAGTGCTATAATTTTATAAAAAGAGGTTATTCCATTTCAACATTGAAAAAACATTACATGTACCTAATATGACGTTCTTCGTTTAATTCTAACAATTCTACACTTCTTACAACCGAATAATGTGTATTATTGTGACCTTTGTTGTGTGTTTTCAGCTGATTCTTAATTGTAAAATTTCATTAGTTAATGTTGCTGTTTTACAATAATTCCTAGCCAAATGGATGACGGTTTGTAATGCAAGAATATTAATTGCATCAAAAGAAATCTGCGTGACTAAATCACATTTGTCCTACAAAAATAGATAAGAATTAACTACATTTTATTAAAAATTCATACAAAATTTATGTTAAATATTAACCTACCTTATGTATAATAAATACCTCGATGTCACCTTCATTTACCAAAGTGTTTTATAATTTGGACAAATTTATGATAAGGACGCGCGTTTTAAAAAATATAATGCTTTAAAATATTATTTATTATACATGCTCGTAATTTGTTAAAAGTCAAATTGTCATGCTGTTCTTTCTTGTGTATGTGTGTAATACCTTGAATGAGTTTAGCTTTTTATTATTAGTGACATTTCAGTGACAAAAAGCTATTATAAAATAATTTCAGTGAATCCTGTATATGTAGAAAAAGTGTTGTCTCATGAAAATCCGTACTAGTAATTTTCGCGTTTGGATATTACTTGTGTCATATGCGTGACTCTTTGAATCGCGTGCAAATTTACATAAGACAAAATCGAAAAACTTTTTGTTAGTCATTCACTTTTATGGTGTTTTAGTGAAGTAAATGGTTTCTATTGGCCAAAATTACAAATAAAGAACAAATCCTTGTATGTATGGAAGAAAGTCCAAGTTTTGACGTTGTTAAAATGTAAATTAGTTATTGCAATCTGCATTCACATCAAATATTTCTTGTTGATCTCTTAAATATTGAATTAATATTACGTTCAAATTATGTACCTAAATACTAAATACTAAATATGATGAATGACTATTTTTTTATGTTGTTGGATACAAAAAATATGCTGCAAGCAGCAAATGCTGTAAATGATGAGTGAAAAAAAAACTGAAACTTTTTTTAATTCAGTAAGGTGTAACAAAAATAATTAACAATATTTTTAATTAGAAAGGAATTCAACTACACAACTTAATGCTGTATAAAGTTTTATCTAGCATTATAATAGTGTTTGTTATAAAGTATTAATGCTGAAGAAACTTTTGATGGTATTATTTATATTTTAAGCTTGCACTTTAGAAAAGGTGCTGGCGATTAATTAAAATTCACGAGTGCAAATATTTGCATAATTACAAAAACAAATCTTCGTAATCGTTGTTTTGCATACAATATTTAAGAAAACAATTCAACCCAAGCATAAATGTTGGCTGGTATAGGTATACAAAGACAGTGAGTGGAGAAGACACTTGTAAATATATGTGTTAGATATTTAATTAGGCGTGAAATATTTTACAATATGTTTGAGAAAAGTTGAAACTATTAACTAACCAACTATAATAACTTTTCCCACTCATCTTGTCGTCGGTCGGTCCCACTTTCTTCGCACAATTTAACTAAATACGTACATAATTAGTGGCGTACAAAATACATACAATGTTTATTAGTTCTTAAGTTATCATAGTGTAAGTAATGGAAATTAACGACTTCAATATACACACGCATTACACACACATTCACATGAATAAATCATGTTGGTTTACCGGGGATGTTCTATACTAAATATAGATAACTCCTCTAACTAACCCTCTAAGTATGTGCTAGTCGTCAAAAGTCTATAACCATGACATCATTTATCTGCTCAATCATCGTTTATGTCACTAACTTTAGATGGAACATAATTATTTGTTTTGATTTTTTCCAAACAGTTTTTAAATTAAGTTATATCTTAGAAAGTTTGTGTTCCATTTCACTATATTGCGTGTTTCTTTCTATCTGCATTGTGTTGGAAAAAATCCGAACACAAAACCTTATAAATGAGGTCTGATAATGAAATAGACGTAAAGTACAACTCTATTTCATAACTATAAAATTAATCGAACTTAATTGTGTAGGTATAATTATGATTTAATTAAACAATCTACTCCATTCCCAATAAAGTCACTTGAAATTGTCAAAGTAAATTGTAATTTGCGTTTAGTATTTACCCAACTGTATATAGGTAATGTATCGAAAACGTATAGATACCTTTCCCAAAAACAGTCTATTTATAAGCTGGATTGTGTAAGGCAATATATAAAATCTTATCCTGTTTGACCATTCAGACACTCTAAAGCGGGTTATATAATTAATCACACCATATTACATCGAAAACTGTGCTGTGAATAAACATACACATATCGGTTTTCTATTGTAGTGCAATTGTGTTTTGTTTTAGCAACAAAGTGTTAATAATAATATTTATTGCCAATAGGTACCTATATATACATATATAATAAATATGAACGTTGTGCACGTGTAATATGAGGTACCTTTTTGTAAATGCTTCTGATGTTATTGCTAAAATGTTCGCCAAGTTATCCGTATCAAAACAGCCATTTATATTCCACATTTACCCTCCCTAATGCCCACTTAATGACCAGAGAAACCCATTGACCCGACGAACGTTTTCAGTTTGTTGGATTCAAACAAGCTTCTTGTGATTTCGACAAAAACACCCCGAAATGTCGAAAACTACCTTAATTCTGTAATACCATTGACCATTAGTAAATCTACAATAATTACAGCGAAACTTTCGGCTGTCATCAAGTTTTTGATTCCTTCGGAAGTTGTTGGAGAAAGTTTTACATCAAAACCGTGTCGTGCAATCTATGCAAATAAATTTTAATTAGTTTTATCCATTATCACATTACGTTGATTACATATAAAAGCTGACACGTACGCATTTTTAATATGGAGAGGAACAGACTTTCAACACCACCGATAAGTAGGTGTAAATATATTTCGTTCAATCAGTAGAAATCACGGAATTTTTTTATGTAGTGAAAGAATAAATCGCTTGGAAATGTCTGTGGATTTTTATTGTTTTATCTGTAGAAAAAGTCTATACGCTTTAAATTCTATTATTTTACTTTAAAGAAAAAAGCGCGTGAAGCTGTTGTAAAAGGATACAAGTTCACATATAAATCACTCAATAACTTTACTACTGTTGTTTTGTTAAAGAACTTTTGTACAAGTTTGTGCAACAGTTGCAATTGTATAAAGATTTTTTATGGGACTGGATATAGGAAAGCGTATAGTCCTGATAAAAAATACACTTCTATATGGTCTCTAATGGCCACAAAATCTTATTGTGCAACATAAATTTTTAACCTAAACTCAAACTGAATTTACCTCTAAATATAATGTAAATGTAATAAACAAACAGCCGTTACTTTACGATTCATAGTAAAAGTTTTCTTTAATTTTACAATGTTCCTTACAATTTAGCTTTATATGTATGCCTATGGGGCCTAACAGTAAACAATGTTCATATACAGGATAAAAATAATTTATCTTAAAAACTTCTATGTTGGTGAATTTCTTGAATTTTCTGTTAATTTTAGAAATTGCTTTGGAAATTTAATTCAACGATGGATTTTTTCTTTTGGCTGTTTATATTTGTGTTGTATTTGTTTGATTTGTAAAGATGGTATCCATTCATTAGGGTATTATTAATTAACTATATCATAATTAAACAAGCTGGTTGGAGTAACAATATAAAGTGTAACACCGCCGATTCTAAAATTAGACATTTATTTAGGTATTCGTTATATTTTCATTTATAATACATAAGGTATATAAAATTACTCAACCAATTTGTGTTGAAGGGATTCATGTAAAAGCTGCTAATACCAGTACTTTTTGTGCGATCTTATTGCAGAAATAACTGTATTCTTGTTTATATTGGGTACTTTGGGTAATAAAAACAAAGATATTTGCTGTTTGTAATGATAATGCTCTTTAATAGCTACAACGATATCATTATAACTGTTATAAGTTTGTGGGATTAGGAGGGTTGCTAAATTATTTATTTTGCTTCCATTACAATTTAATATACAGTAATTTCGTCGAAAATAGAATATATTCGTACGAAAAGTGTAACGAATTAATGATTCACGTTTCTTGTACTAACATAAGCCTACAGTAACGACGTTTAATAAATTCCACCCACTGCACATTTTAATTTTCCCCATACACTTAGATCACAGCCCAGAGGAGGGTTGTTGGTGATTTTAATTTTAAATTTGGCTGTGCCATTCCTTTTTTTAAAATCTTATATGTATATGTTTATCTAAGAAGTTACTTATATCCAACATATAGTGCGATAGCAGATTATATGTTCGACATTGATGTATCACTCTCTTGTAAATCATCAATCACAATACTTCTAGCGAAGAAGTGTAACTGTTGCTGCTACTTTAACTGTTCACCCCGTTCTCCATTCATCATAATAATATATGGAATTGGTGAATTTACACATTACACAGATTGCTTTGAACTTAACATATATATGTATTTTTACAATCGAGCGTTAATCGAATGGATCATTTACTGAACAATATTGAAGTATAATGATTGTAATACGTTGTGCAATTAAATAATTAATGGAAAGGCACACTTATGGGATTTAATGTAAAATGTGCTCCATTTCTGGAACAATGATTATGTAGAATAATATTACAGTTCTTGGTGGCAAATAATAGAGGAAAATAGAGGAAATAAATAACTTGTATAAAATCTCTAGTGTGAAGTCTCCAGACAAATGTTTTGCTTATGTAACGAATCTCAGGATTTCATCTTGATTTATTTGAGTAAACTATAGAAGAATGATTTTTTGCTTTTTGTTAATTAAACTGTATAGAAAAGTGAAAATACCTCCTCCTCATATGTATAAAATACACAAAACACAGCATATTTCAAAAGAGAAGACGCCCTTTGAATAAATTGTAATATCAGAAGTAAATGGACCATTCTAAATCTCATATTCTGAGCTTTTCAGAAAAACCGTTCGTTTATATGCCATTATAGTACATCCTTAAAGCATATTATATGGGTATTTCGAATGAATACAGAAAATATATCTAAACATGTACTGTTGTTTATCAACTGAAGGAGGTGATAGGGTTATCAAACAAATAGGCTTTCCGTAAATATAATATACATATATCACCGTAAAACCGGATATTTCATTTCGAGACTGACCAATATTTTTAGTTCAAGTCACTCATCTATGAAAGTAGATTTTCATGGAAACATATTCAGTGGTCATTTTCACAAGTCGATCAAATAAATTCAGGGTGGATCAACAAACGTGGGAGTGCTTAAGATAGAAATATGGGGCTATATTCATACATATATATCATATACGATATTGTGTTATAATATTTGAGTTTTAATCTTCTGTACTTTATTCTTTGAAAATAAAGAGAAAATACACACAAAGTAGCACAGACTAGTTTGGTTGGACATTGTGGACGGTTCTATTACCGATCCACTTTAGTACATTTCCGGTGATTTATATATATATATATATATGTATAAAATATGAAATTCCTATCTATAGACCAAGAATGGACTGTAATATATAATAAATGCGTTAACGTAAACGTGTAGGTAAGGGGGAAAAATGGAGATGCCAAACTACCATGTAGGTATATAAAATAAGGGCATACTGTTGGGCTTATACTAATGGATTCGAGTTATCGTCAAGAGATTGGTACGTAATTGAAAGCTTTTATCACTTAATTTTGCCTTTTTGTTGGATGTAACTTATCGACATGAAGAGTTTCCTTCAATTGCCTTTCTTTATTTGTAACACACTTCTTTTCGTAAAAAGGTTTTTTTTACAAAAACATTTTCCCAGGCAAACACCGGAAGTTTTTTTTTTAATATTTTTTCTCTATGCATTCTTTTTAAGCGCAATTGTCTGCGTGTTATTGGTTCTTTCAAAGTAACTTTATGTTTCATTAATTATCCTTTATTGAAGAAAATTACTGCCGAATTTAAAAGCTAGATTATTAATGAATCCTAACCGGCAGCAATTACATGAACGAAAAAGATTATAACTGACGAATGAATTATTCTTTCAGAATGCTTTGTGCACATAAAATACTTCTTTAATGATAAAATCCTTCATTCAATTCACTATATGAGAGCCAATGGTTCCAAAATAATGTTTTTTCCTGATTTAAAATTGATTTTACTATCAATCTTTAAAAGTAGTCAAGTAAGGGTGTACACAGATATATGTATGTAATTATTGTAATTGTATACATATATGTAATTCTCATATAATGTTGGTCATCTAAATCTAAAGGACCCCAGTTCGACTCTGTGTGTTTAGTTTAAACGCGTATATTAGATGTAATAGAACAATGAAGGTACTGTCCGAAATATTGCTGATTTAGCGAAAGGACGAATGTGTCTGCCTAAGAATAAAAATAGTTTGTTGTAAGTTAATTGGGCAACGAGTTAGATCGGTGTCTAGTGATTACAATTAATGGTGAGTACTTTTGGTAATTATTATTGGTTTTATTAAATTTCACTTGCTATAATATCTGTACGCGAATAAATGATTCAACTTCATTCAAATTATTCTCAACATAATTTTTGGTTCAATTCATTTTATTTGGCTTTAGCTACTGTATTGTGGAAGTGTTATAGCACCATAAATTTTATACACTAAATGCTGTGTTTACCTCGTGTTAGAGGGCATAGTATTTGACTGCGATCCTGGATGGAAAGCTTGTCAACATTTTCAGGGACGCCTGGTACTCACTAGGACGCTAGTGGAATTTTATTTACATCACTGCGATATTGGTAGACGGAAACCTAGAATAGTGTTTCATTCAATAATTAATAATTTATTATTGCTGAAATGATCTACATAACACACGGTTTTGTGTACCTATGTAATATTTTAAAATTTACTAAAAGTTTCACTTAGTCGCGTTGACTAATTCTCACGTTTTCTTTATTTCAGTCAGTTTACTCTGTCTAGAACCTGGTTACTATAATTCGGTCGTTTAATTAGTATAAAATAAAAAATAAAAATTCACCCGAGTTCGTACCATTTTACAGTCATTGGTGCTTTTTCTATCTTTCCTTTTAAATTCACTTCTCTTTTTCTCTGTTGCTTTTTCAAAGACGAACGTACTAACGGTGCCTTATTTTTTTTTTCACAAAAGTTATCGATTTCTAAAAATAAAAGAACTTGGTAGGTATATATGTATGTAGTATTGGAGCCTATGGCTTATATATACATATATTTATAAAACAATGTAAAGCTACTTTTGTTATCCAGAATAAACAGTTTTGTTGACCGAATAAAGAAATTCTATTAGGCTTTTAGCTGACTGCTATAAATTGTAATTAGAATTTCTATATGGATAATGTAATTGCGTGATATTTTTAATTAAATTTAATTTATAGCGAAGAGTATCGTGCTAAAAGGATTATTTTTATTCTAATAACAATGCATGTGTATTTCCAAGGGAAATTTGTATGTTATTCTAATGGTTGGAAAGATTAGGTAAATTCATTTTAGAGGAAACCGTAAATCTTAATATTTATTCAAATGTATCACACACATAAGAGGGATTTGAACCGCAAGCATTCCAATATTGTTATATTATTTGTAAATGTATAAAATGATGTGTCTATACAGACAAAATTTAATGGAATGTGGTTATTTGCTATGTGATAAATGATTTATGGATTTATAACATTGCTGCATAATGAATAACAGAGACAATAAATTTTTAATAGGTATTCTAATAATTAAATATTATGCGTGTATTAATGACTGTTTATTCCTCAAATACTATGCATATTTGATAAACGGGCAATAAAGTTATTTAGTCATTAGAGTAAATAGTAAGTTTTGTTATTAAATTGTTGCAATTAATTTGCTCTAGGGCAATGAAAAATTATAAATAATTAACTAAAGTTCAGGGGCAAATCTATTGTTTTGTATTTTCCAACATTTGTTCACAAAATAAATAGAGACTTTATTTTTATACTTATGTTATTATTTTTCGAACTACTACTTCCTAAAAACATTGTTATAAATCGTGTAATTACTTAAAAGAGCAATTAAAACCAACAAAAATAACATCGTTTATTTCTTTTTAAAATCGCCTTTCATTAATAAATAACAACCACAATATAAAATCATAAAACCGATTACAGTGTATTGTATTGTAAGAAGCCAAAATGCCAATAAGTAAGCGGTTCTGTTGCAATATTTTCCTAGTTTTGGGTCATAATTCGGCTGATACTCACTGTAGACCCAATAAGAACCTTAAAAAAAACACGTTAGAAAATTACATACCTATACATATAATGTGTAGTTATGAGGCTGCATATTTGTTCCTACTTTATCTTTAGTGGTCCTCACCCTATGTGACACAGAATAAAGTTTCTTTTTTCCTTTTATCCTTCTAACAATGACCCTTTTAATTTAAATGACCTCTTTTTATTCTGTAATCACATTCATATACGTGATTAAGTTTTATTTGGTGAATGCATAACTGAATTGTTTTTTAGCGTGCGGATTATTTTTATAAAAATTTGTGTATATTTTTGGAATACGTTAGAAGTTGTATTAATTTACATATTATGCGTTCCATAATTATGTTTCTACTATGTCAAAATTCTAATAATATTTTATATTATGTACCTACATACTTTTGATGTGCTGTTTCAATGAAATTACAAACTGTTTACAGATCGCCATTATTTTACTTACCTAAAATATTCCAAATGATATAGAATACCACTAAAATTATTGCTACATCGAATATAAACTTATTTCGCGTTTTACTAATTAATTTCGCTATTGTGCCCACAAAGCCTGGAAATTAAATCTAATTAAATTGGTACAAGGTATTATAAAATTATTCTCAATTACCGGCTACAATTAAATAAATAGGAATTAATCTGTTTACCGAGCAACTATTTAAATTAACCCATCCGAGAGTGAACATGGAAAAGAATACTGCATATAACATTATTAAAGAACCATTAATTCCAGCTGAAAAATAAGAAAACATAACAAAATTTTAATGTATATATGTATACAGGATATGGATGTAATTATTAATGATTCAGTGTATCTTCTAATTACATGCCAAATTTGATTAAGGATCATACGGATTGAAGCTGACATCCTTAAAATTAATTATTTACTTTAATTTCACCCCAGCGTAAAGATATTTAATAAAAAGACAAACGATGAGGATTAATAAAAAATTCATTTTAATAACAAATATCGGAAGTTCCATTTAGATTTTATATTAATATTGTACAAAGTGCGAAGTATTTACAGAGAGAGTGGCATGATTGTGTAGGCAAGTTCGTTTTGCATAGTGGTAAAAATCAATGCGATTAAAGCCAAATTAAAATGAGGGCACAAATAAACACCCGCGTGAGTATTTATCATTATTTAAAATTGGTATACATTTCATTTTAATTTATCAATTTCTAAAGGTATGTTAAAGATGCAAAAAATGTGTAAATAGAAAATTTGTTATTCAACTCACGTGGCGGTTTAATTTTAATTGTTTCCAGTGGCTCATTATTTTCTTGTTCTAAATTTTTTGCATTTTCTTGCTTCTCTAAGTCACAGTCATCTTGTCTTTCTATATTATTGTTCTCAGGTTTCTCTTCGGCCATTTGATTAATAATGTATGTATTGCGATTTGTTTGTATCGAAATTTTTTGCTCGATTCCACAGACATGCGCCCAAAACCGTAAATTCAAAAGATAATTCTTTAGCAATTGACCGTACGGCGCTGAAACTGAAACGTACTACATATTTATAAATTTTCCTGGCAGTAAGTCGGACCACTGCATAATAGTCTGACCAATACTAGAGTATTTATAGAATCTATAAAATTATTTGGCCTGACTCTAACTTTGCTCCGATTGGATTTATTAGCGTAATTAAACTCGTACGCATTATAAACGTAATCGACTAAACAAATACTCTACGCGGCAAGCGAAGTTACATATAGGAAAAAAAATAAAAATTCCGAACAAAAAGATGGGATATTAAAAAAACATATGTATATTCTTTTTAAAAAATCACAAATCTTATTGGGTAACGAACAGTCTTTGGATTGTGTTGGCGGCGGTTGAATCAACCGTTTGACGATTTGACTTCTGCATTATTCACGGTATTCGTTCCGGGCGAAATTTGTGCTTCCACATCCCGGGATCTATCTTCAGTTGCTTTCACAAAAAATATACAGATTAAGAAACATCCAAAGCCAATAAGTATAATAAAAGGTATCACAATATACATGCAAACATAAACTAAGGAGAACAAATATACAGTTTTGTTGCAATACTGAAGTTCATCTTGTGGATTGTAACTTGGTTTGTAAACTTTAAAAATCCAATATATACCTTAAAACAATACAAATTGAGTTAGTAATATGAAAATACATTCCAATACATTATTACCTAATATCAAAAAGACTGTCTCGATCGTATACAAAGAAGATTCTAAATATTTCATTTGAAGTATATCCTTGACATAGCTAACACATTTCGAAAACATTCCAATTCCACCTAAAAATTTTAACATATCATTGTATTGGTGTCACAATTTTGTGCGCTATTTTACCAGTGACGAGAAGGAATAGGGGTATATTTTCATTCACAGGGCATTTGTGAACCCCATAAATCCCGATACTAAACATAATTAAGTTTAATATCAGCGATATTCCCAGACCAACTTTAATGCTTCCTGAAAACAAAGAAAGTATATAGTCAGAAGAGCGGTAGCTGGGGAATTAGTTAAATAACATCAAAATATATTTGCATGTGTACATCCTTGAACTCTTCCACCTTCGTTATAAATGTTGATCTAGGTCAAGTTTGTTTGTAACTCTCTTACGTAATGATATATGTTATGTGCAATTGGTATCAAATTAGAATAACAACTTACTTTTACATTTCACTTGGTACCGATGAGTTATACTTTCTGTTGGCGTCACGTTCGGGGCTTCTGTTAGCTGGTTATTCGATGCTTCCATCTTTTAGAAGATGTGTAGAGGAGCAAATTTTGCTTTGTTATAAACAGATAAACCGCTGGCCTCGGCATGGAAATACAAAGTAAATGCTGATTGGGTAGGCTACTCGTATAGAGACTAATAGAAGTGGTGTTTTAGTTGAATGCCGCCGAAACGGCGTCACTAGACGGACACGACACATCGGAGTCGTGGCTATTTTTGTTTGCTGAGAGAATAGAAACGATAAACGTGTTGTATAGTGTTCGAGTCTGAAGGTGATCCTTTTTTATTGTTAATAATTACGCTATATCTACTGTTTAATTTAATTCTGTGCGTTGCTTATACACACTTAGAATGTATAACGCGTACAACACGTCCGCAATTTATTGCTTTAAAGAAGAGTGCCTGTAGGTGCCTTTTTTATTTCCATAAGGGTGTTTTCAATATCATTTTACTCTATTTGGAGTATAAGTAAATGTTAAAAAGAGAGAGTACATTTTTCAATATATTTCCAATCTGACTATTGAGGAGTTTAATTCCTTTTTTTCTGATGGGTTGAAATTTCATTTGAAATAAAAGTTTTATTAGACAGACGCTTACTTTTAGAGCTGTTTTATTCTCATACACATTATAGGAGCACCACAAATAAATGCATTCAATAAAACACTACTATAAAACACTTTTTTTGTAATATCTAACTTTTCAATAATTTAAGTAATATAAGGACTACTTTTTGGGCAACAGGTCCTAAACTTCGGAGTGGAATATGGAAATATTTGAGTGGGGGTTTTTGTTAATTTCTTATTAATTAAATTGAATGCCACGAAAGAGTCCTGAAAAGGACTAATGTTAACATAAATTAACGTTTTTGAAATAAGACAGATTTACTCAAAAGGTCGTTATCGCTAGCTTGGACTTCTGGCCGTGCGCCCAAATGAAAATAGAACGAGAACCTCGCGATTTTAACTTACTAAACGAAGCGCAGTTCATAGTTTTTCGAGAGACTGTAAATGTGTTAGTAAATTGTCCTGAAAAATGAACGAAGAATTTGTGATTCCTGCAAGTAGGACGCGAACGGCTAAGATCGTCAAGTCACTGAAAGGTTCGCTTGTATAATTAATTAGGGGGTAAATAAAATGGTTAACGAATTTTTCAGGAACCCTAAATTTTTCTTTGATAGTTTCTATTATACTGCACATAGTAATGGTCGTTATTGGAGCAATAAATTATGCCAATTGCCCAGTGGAACCGAATATCACAGTTTTTCTGATCATTGAAGGTGAATGATCGATTAACGAATGGTTTGGGGTGCAAATAATGGTATCTGATTTTTTCAGTTGCAAATTCATTCGCATTCATTTAACGTACTTCTGATAGTTTTTTTTTGTTTATACATAACTGTTATGATTACTTTGCAAAAATTGTAAACATGCAAACAATATCAAACTATTTTAAAAAATCTACTAACGAGACACACCACAGTAATTAAGTTATTGTATGTATAATACCTACATTTAAACATTGTTTTAGGACTTGTCGTATTATTCACCAAATTATTGGGCATATTTCGAAACATTTTAATACGCTACATCAGCTTAACACTGGTACTAAGTATGTTATTCACTATTGAATTAGCGTATTTTATTTGCGGTAGGTAAATAATCTTAAGTGGTTACACACCTAGGTTGTAAGTGTGTACGAAAGTAATTATTATTTAAGGGTCATACTGGGTTTATAAAGAATTTAGACCGAACTATAATCCCCAAAGTGGTGACCTTTACTGCAATAAAACGGCATACGTTTTTGCTCTATATTATATTTCCGTTATCTGGGTTATTCTCTTGCTGTTCATTTTGGGTTGGTTATGTTTTGTAACGGAATTATATGGAGTGTCAATGTGTGTGGACGAACAAAAGGAAACGACGGAAAATAGACGGGCTGATATTGACCAAGAAGATGGGCGACCGGAGCCACAATCACCACAGCTGTAATATTTTTTATACATGGTGGGGCTCTATATTAAAATGCTTTCCTTGAGGGTGCGATTTTTTTAAATAAATGTGTTATTGATCTCGCATCTCTGTGTTTTATTTATCTAAAGAGTTGCGTTTAACAGTAAAATGTATACTATCAACATGAATGAGACACCGGTTTGAAATACAATTAGGAACAAAGCACTTGTATAGAAAACTTTGTTACAATATCGTTCACTCGACTGAATGTAGAAGTCTGGTTCGTACACTAGAAGCACTTGCATACCAGCTGAAAAATGAATTCGATCAAAAAGTTCGTTCAATTTTCCTGAATAAATCTATTTACTTATTGCATATACTGTTGTTAAGCCCATAGTTAAGAGAAGGGTCTTTTGAAATGAACGAACTGAAGACCAACTCTCCACAAGGCTAAATGTAAGGCCCAATAAACCTGAAGAGGTTTAGGTTTTGAACGAGCCAAGATGCTATATTCAAATGGTGTGTTTTACCTCCTATTATCAGCAAATAAGGGATCATGCGGAAATTGCAGTCATTCTTGAAAATACCCCCAATTACAATCAAAACCAACGATAACAAAGCTATTATTATAACATAACCGTATCTAACCCCTGATATTTCTAAAAAAAATCTTCTAGTTGTTATGATGGGAGTTTAAGCAAGCACTTACTGTCGGGTGATATTTTTTTAGGGGGGCGGTCCTTTGGGTATGCTGGAAAAAGTGAAAAAAGATGTTCGTTTTCAAATTATTTGTTAATAACGTTTTATTACCTATTATTGCTTCATAAGGGATGGGTTTCTCAAAATCACCACTTTCATCGGACTCGGAGGACTCTAAAAATATCGAAAAATGGTAACCTTTTATGCTGTTCTTAATTAATAATATGTAGGTAACCGTTGAGGGAGTAACTCCAAAGACTTGACACTCTAAAAACGGATCGGTAAACTCGTTTCTAAATAGGTTTATGAAATATTACGCATCAGTCATGTTAAAAGATCAGGAATACGAGTATGTGCATATTCTTGGAAAAATCGTGTCTTTTGTCACATATGACATATACGTGGTTACCCAAGTGCATGTTCCTCATTTCCTGTTTATAATATTCATGGCTTACTAAATTTGTAATTTGTCTAAGACCTGTGTGAAACTCATTTCGGGTAATTGGCAATTTCAACCTCTGCCCGTTGTGTATAATTCCCGAAGGATCCCAATTGCTGCTTGTTCGAGTTTCAAACATTTTTCATATCTAATTTAAATTCATTCAAGAACAACATCGCGTTTAAGCAAACTATTTTCCAGTCCCTTTCGTCTTACGATGAGATTCCAACAAGTTGAAGATTTGTCGCATGCTTTTAGCCCCTTCTTATTATTTTGGCGACCGCATACCTAATACTACTTGTGTTTGATGATTTACTTAATGTTTGCATAATTATGGATGAAAATCACAATTGTGCTGGAACTTGGACCATTTGTGTAGCAATAATTGCGCACATGGTAGCTTGTCTATTTCGGGATAACAAGAAAATGTTCGAGAAGTGCAGGGTTATACGGTTATTCTCTCATTCATTCCGTTAAGTGTTACTGCTGCCCACTTAATTGTGTATAGTAATAAACAAAGTTTATTTAATTGATTTTGGAGGAAATTTATTTATTAAGGATGAAGCAATCCCCTAATGGTCATTTAATTGACATGATAATGTAATTAAATGGCTCTCAATTGGAATTGTGTGTGCTTTTCAGTAGTTAGAGTTCAAAAAGAAGACTTCTAATTTATTCAGATGTAATTATTAAGCTGATTTGTTTCTGCTGCAGACTATAATAGTTCACGATTAAACTATATAGCCATTATTAAACTTTTGGGGTTCATCAATCGCCTAATTCGCGTACCTAATACCAGATAAAGATATGACGTAGGTATGCTAAAGAGCCTAACGGATGCTGGGACTGGGATTTAACTTTATTGTAAAGTTCTGATGGTTTGCTAATACTGAACCGTATTATTTGTTATAATACATGTGACCATGTGAGCATGAAACTTGCAAATCCAATTGAATGATAATCTGACAGACATCATCAGAAAAGACGTGTAACTGCATTGCAAAAAGTCGTATTTTACAAAACTGTCTGGAGAACACTTGGTCATTTGCATTTTCCCAATAGTATGCCGCACTTGTCAGCACGAATGCATACACACAGGACTACAAAAACACTTGTCCATTTTGTGAACATTCAAGAGTGTACGAATGCATATATGTGAATATAATTCTTGTGTGATGTGGCCGTACTTCAGTCAAGACGTATGATTTATGCTAAATTTCTGTTATGGAATTTTAATATGCATTACAGAGGGCCATTTTTAACATAGTTATTTCATTTGCAATCCAGCAATAGCACTATTGTTTGTAATTTTAATGTACAACTGTGTCATGGTACAAGGGGATGTAATAAATTCTCTAGGAATTACCATAAAAAGTAGATGTGACCTTATTTTGAGAAGAAAATTTGTTACCAAAATTTTATGCAAACTTTATTCTATCATTTTGCATTTCGCATCATGGCAGGGGCACACACCTACTATTCATGCTTTGGCGTTATAAAAAGCTCCATTTCGGAATTGAAACCAAATAAAAATCGTACTGACTAATTCGATAAACTTGAGGTCTAGAATTCCACAAAAAGTCTATTTGTTAAATGTATGCAGTATGTGAGTCCATATAAGGTACGTTTGCACTCAATTTCATCTGTTGAATAATTGCAAATTATACTATTAAACAGTGGAAAATATAATCAATTGGAAAAGAGGGTTAAATCCTCCTGGAGACTGTCATTATTTCACAATAGATACTAGACTTTAAGCTGAGATGAATAAATCTTTGGCAATATTATTTTGAGGTAGAAACTTTCGACACTATTGATAAATTGTTTTTTTTTTATTTCAAATTGTCTTCGAACCATATTGAGATTGATAAATTTTTAAGTATAAGAGGAGTTTCTGTTTATTGAAGGAATAATATAGGAGAAGAGCAATTTCTAATAGAAACAGATACGAATATCGATTTTTTCATATTTTATGAAAGTGCAGAATTACTGATTTATTTGTGAAATATTATACTGTTCTTTTTTGTAATTGAAATGCTGCTTTGAAGAATGTAAACTAGTACAGACGAAAAGAATATTGTTAGATATTGCAAAGGCATTATATGACTAAATATTAGAATCATTAAAAGTTTTTTCATCTGTAACTGAATATAAATTCATTATTCGTTAAGGAAAGGAGAAGATGTTTGCATTTTATAAATGTTTGTAAACAATATTATTACCTATACATGTATTACATGTAATGAAATATTTTCCAATGAGGGCACAGCAGATATACGAAACGAATCATTTTATTATTAGATATATCTGTAAGTTGAAGTTTTGTATAATAGAACTGAAAGAATTGCATAAATGTAACAATTACAAACAGCCAAATAATGTGATTGTGCATATCACATTTACAAGATAAGCTCCGTATAAGAGCCTGATGTAACGATCTTCTATATGTATACATAAGTATATACTGTAAAACTGGGCATCCCCTAAAGACTTTTAATTACAGTTTCATAACCCACAAATCCAAATATCTAAAAATTGATATCCAACGGTACCTTGTCAACTTGAAAAACTTTCTTTCTATCCTTACTTCCGATTGCTAATTTTCCAAAGGAAAATAAATACAAATTTTTCTCTATGATACATTGTTGACATTTTAAGTAAAAGGATGTGTTTTTTTCTGTTACAGGCGAAACTTGAAACTAAAGCCCTAAAGGCGAAACGACCGGGCTTCACCGACGATCGCTACAACGAAACTTCCTACTATATAGAGAATGGTACGTATTTATGCTCCATGAAAGTGGATGGTGATTTAAAATTCGTGATTTGAGTATTTGATGTGAGAACGTCGTCGTATACATAGTTGGGCGTCGCTTATGTCTCGTCAATTCTACTTTTACAATTTCGTTTCCACACTCATCTCTCAAGGAGAAAGTTGTGTGTAACATGCATCTATATCTATATGTACCTACCTATATAAAATCGGGAAAATCTAATCATCCCATAATACTCTGTAAATTTAGAAGAGACAACGTAAGAGTGTAGTCTACTTTTGCAATATGAACAAGTTTAAAATTGATTTCTCGCAAAAAAAGCTTTTTCGTATTTTTGGGTCAATTGCACGCGAAGCACACTTAAACTTCCGTTGAAAAAATTCGATTTCCAATTGAGAAAATTTGTAACACAAAGGATAAACTGCTTGCGAGATGCATGTGTGTGGATGAAAATGTGTAAAAGTACTACACTTTCCAGGTAATTTATTGCTGGTCTACGCACGTGATTGAAATTTTTAATTATTTTAATGAATTTAAGTTAAACGATTAATTCAATTTATCTCGTTTAATTAAATTTCCGGATTAAATAGTAGGATTTTCGTCTACCCAATTAAAAGCTAAACTACAAATCCGAGTACATAGAGTTTTAAACGAATTTAATAAAAGACATTTGATAAGTAAGATGTTGGATTTGAGTTACTACCCTCTTCTTTTGATGCAACATCACAAGGGGGTAAAAGAAAATTTTGTTTACTAAAGCTCGGATGACATTATACCTTGTTGAAATGCCATTTATTAAATTAAATAATGCAATCTATTTGAGATGTTACTCGACGAGTCGAGTGAGTAACCGTGTAGTGTGCATTTTCACGAAGATTTTAATTAAAGGTATCGGTTTCTCATTGCTTTTCCAAAATATGCATATTTATGGAAAACTACGAGAAGTAAATTGTTACGTTTGAGTGTCTAATGTAAATAGCATAAATCCTGAAAACCAATATCATTAAGTCGAAATTTAGCAGAGTCATATCGTAAAATTATGTTAGCTTGGCTCGTGCATACATGTGTAAAGTTTAAGAGAAATGGAAAATGAAAATTCTCTCAATATCGTACATTATAAGCAGGAGAAGAGAAAATTTAATATTTGCGATATAATGGCTTGCAATTTGTACAAGAAACTGCATTTACTTAGAGATATGTTGTGGACTGTAAGCTTAATATTTGCAAGTTAATTTTAAAATATAATTTAATTAAGTTAAACGGCTTTACGTTTTGAAAATTCCACAGTATTTTTCCTATTTGCTAACAAGCAAACAATTTATTTTATGTCAGAGATTCGTGACGCTTAGAAAACTTAAATATACATTTTGATTTAAGGATTACGGAAGGTCTATCCATACTATTTTACGTTTACCACCTTCACAAAAGGACGATGGGTTGGTGAAAAAATTCTCGATGTGTTTGCAAGAGAATTTAGGGCACATCCAGCCGAAGAATACGAAAGATGTATTCAGGCAGGTACATTGACAGTAAATTATGAGAAAGTTCCAACTGATTACAGACTGAAGCACAACGATCTTTTAGCAAACGTTGTCCATAGGTAAGAGAACTATTTCTTTTTTTCAGAAAATTTTGAGATATATTCACTTGAATTAAATTCCTTCGATATTCAATCTATTTACATTATAAAACATTTGCTCCCGAAATGTATTTATAAATACCATTTCTTTTTTGTAATTAGTTGTTTTCATTTCAAAATACAATAATTTTTTCCCTTGCTGCACATACTTTAGATTGTTAATTTGAGTGCTTTTATCAAAAGATTTACTGTTTTGTGTAAAGTCTAACAATGAAAAATGTGTACGTATTTAATACCTTTATTGTTTTATTGGAGTTCTATTGTAGATAAAATTGATGTACATACTTTACTAATTGTATTAGTTAAGTTACAACAAATTGAAACACAACAATTAGAAACTGCGCGTTTTACAATTTGTGGTCAAATTTGTTTTAACATTTGATTTACCGTACTTTAAGACGTACTGAGCATATGATGTTGCAGACATGAAGTGCCCGTCACTAGCCAACCGATCACCATAGTACACATGGATGAGGATATTGTGGTGGTCAACAAACCTGCCTCAATCCCTGTAAGTGGCCACTAGACTGCCATTATTTAATTTTTTCGTCAATAGTATTTTTTTATATGTTCAATGTTCCTCCTCTCTCTATCTCGCATTTAATTCAAATGAAACAAAGTGAATGCAAAAATCATGACCAAAAATAGATCGCATGCTCACTATTAACCACCCTAATATACAGCTTTTCATAAGATTGTTAGTTTTTTATTTCCATTTACCAAGTTTAATAAGATGAAAAGTTCAGTTTTACCTTGTTCGTAATTCCAAATGAGAATCAACTTTAATAGTGTTTTCTTCGATATATTACAGTTACAAAACTTTTGATGTAACATAAAAATTTTAATGCAAACTTCATTTAAGTTTGACTCTATTAGGTAATTGGTTCTAGAATTGTAATAAGTTTAATTTCAACGTGAATACTATCTAAATAAGCATAATAGGGTGGTAAGAGTGATGTAACACTGTATTCGTATATAGTTGCATGACCATAAAATTTCAGGGAAATTTTATTCTCTTGTAACAAAAGGCGTTACATTAACCAGCACACCCTTTGTTTAACTCTACCATCATAATATGTTACTTTAATCTAATGTTAACGGCCGCTAACATGCTTACAACAAAAGATAACATTACTTTTCTCATATCACATACATAAAACTTGTACAGACATTTTTACATATAAACGTTGACGTGAATTGAAACTTTGTGGCAAACAAGAAGAAAGACCCCAAAAACACCAAAAGGTAAAACTACTCTATACTGATAATATACTCTGCCTCTGCCTCTCTTTCTCGCAACATACCACTGTTGTACATCAGGAAAAAAGTCTCTTTTTCAACAGAGATCCATTTGTAGATTAGAGATGTTTTTACCTTTACGAAATAATATTTGTCTATAAAATGTGTACGTCCTTTTCAATTTCGAATTCAATTGGGACAATCGAATGGAATTACCTATAGTAAATAAAACAATAAAAAAAGAGACAAAAAGAGCTATCAAGTGTGAATGATACACATCAAGTCTGATGTTGTCGGTTCATTACAGACATGAGACCCCTGTGTTAGCAAATCCAATCAAGTTAATACATGTTGACGAAGACATTGTAGTTTTGGATAAACCGTGCTCATTACCGGTGAGTACACCTTGTGATCCGGTTATAAATAGATGACATTTGTAGAAAGCCAATAAATACTGGTGTGTGTCCAGTTCTTTGTTTTTCCAAACCCCACAAAGACATTTTTACACTACATGTAAAGATGACATTTTATTTATAAACAATTATTATTGTTTCCACAATCTGAGTACGATTTAAAAATAACATTGAACAAGGTAATTACTAGGAAGTACCTATACAAAATGTTTCGTTTCGGTTTACAAGGCTTCCTTCCAATAACTTCTCCCAAGGGAATCGCTCCTTTAATAAGAAGTCCTATTATTAAGTTCAAGTCTATACATACGAAATGAAATGCTATTTTAAGACCATTGGTTTTATTTACTATTTCCATTTGGACAAATTACTTTTACCTGAACAATTTGCAAAAGAAAGCTTTATCGAGTGTCATTAAAGGAAGAGGTAGACTTAATGTTAAAAGTTAATGAGAAGTTGCCCTGTAAACAGAAAATGTTTATCCTGAAACTGCCATTTGATACACTTTGACAGAACAGATAATATAAACATTTCTACTTTTTGTAGTAATGCCTTTAATTAATTACAGTGAACATTCCACTTGGTCTGGAACTAGGACTAATATAACATATACAAATTGTCTATTGCCATTTGCATGACATTGCTTTGAGTTTCACTTTGTATTTTCCTTGTTTCTTTGAAGCTTCTTTGTATATAAATTCTGTATATTGTATGTATATTATATATGTAGTTAGTAGTCTTTCTAAGGTGAGTTGGAACTTTAGATCTGCATATGTAAATGAAGTCATTTCAGTGTGTTACTTAAATAATTTTATAACTTAGGAAAAAACCTGTTGAACGCATTTCAGGTGCATCCATGCGGACGGTACAGACACAACACAGTAGTATTTATACTTGCCAAAGAATATAATTTGAAGAATTTAAGGACAATACATAGATTAGATCGACTCACCAGTGGTTTACTGTTATTTGGTAGATCACCAAAAAAAGCCAGACAAATGGAACATCAGATTAGAAATAGACTTGTACAAAAGGAGTACGTTTGTAGGGTCGAAGGTGAATTTCCAGAGTAAGATTTTTCATATGCGATAGAAATCGGTATAATGTAAGTAATTTGATTTTATCTTGTGTTTTCAGTGAAATGATCGAATGTAAAGAGCCAATCGAAGTCGTTAGCTACAAGATCGGCGTTTGTAAAATCTCACCAAAGGGCAAAGATTGTACGACAAACTTCCAAAAACTAGGATATAATGGTAAAACGAGTATAGTTTTATGTAAACCGAAGACAGGCCGAATGCACCAAATCAGAGTTCATTTGCAATATCTAGGTAAGATTACGTAACAATTTGCCAGAAATATTCTCTAAAATGTTGAATATTTGATTCCAGGCTATCCAGTGGTAAATGATCCGCTTTATAATCATGAAGTTTTTGGTCCTATGAAAGGAAAAGGCGGTGATCTTGGTGGAAAAACGGATGAGGAACTTGTAAGAGATCTAATACATATCCACAATGCAGAGAATTGGTTGGGAATGGATGGTGATAGTGAATTGTCCATGTTTAATGCGAGAAAAAGTGACCTAGATGATTCAATTGTTGGACCTCTTGTGCCTAAAGGTTCTTATCAAACATTGCCATTTACATTAAAACTATTTACATAATAATTTACATAATCCATTAGATCGTGTTTTGGGTGATGATGATACAGATCCAGTATCTAGGGAACCATCACCATGTGATGAATCCTGTGACAATACCGCTTCCATATCTTGTGAATCGTCGCCAAATCCATTACCTTTGTCTTCATTAACGACTAGCAGAAGTGTAGACGCTAAAGTAACTGTTGCTACACAAACAGGCCACGAAGCACCCGACTTTAGTTTTAATCCAGACAAAATGACTGTCGATAAACATTGTTACGAGTGCAAGGTCCGTTATAGGGACCCAAAACCACAAGACTTAGTCATGTACTTGCACGCATGGAAATATAGAGTAAAGATTGCAAAAATCTAAATACGGGCTCAATGGTATTAATAACTGTTTGTGTAAATTACAGGGTCCTGGATGGGAATTCGAGACAGAACTGCCCGATTGGGCAAGAGAGGACTGGTCCGACTTAGACATATCCGAGTGATGAATGTTGTTAAATAATTTTACCACCTTATATTATAAGGCATCTCTAATCCACTCTGTCTTTCCAAGCTCTTAGATTTATAAATGATAGAAAAAAAGACAACAACCCACAAAAAGGCAGGGTCCAAATCAAATCATCTTAGTTGACGAAGTGTAACAATAAATCGTTGTTTCATATTTTATTGGTGAAATCAGTACTTGTATATGTAACAAAATCTTTATATGTGTATATAGAGAAACAATATTTATTAATATAGTAAATTGTTTAATCACTAAAGTATTTATTGTATTTCAGTGCTAATCAAAAATGTCTTTTTAACGCATAAAATATATGTGAACGCGAGAAATAAACCTCTAAAAGTATTTTTATATATTGTAAGTACATATAATGCAGAAATATGAGTGCATATTCCCTTAACTGTAATTATGTGTCGTTACAGTAAGTGCCATGATAAATACATAAAATGTATGTGAAATATCTGCCTAAAATGTCTACATAAATCAAAAAAAATGGGCAGCATTTGCATTTTTAAAATTCCGATTAACTGAAAAATGTACTGGAATACACATATTGTGCCTTGAATGTGTGTTGTGACATCCTTTTCAAAATTATAATGAAAGACAAAGATTCAAAAAATATTAGAAAAGAAATATTATATCTACTTTTCTCATATCAGCTTCGGACCCTTGCTTATTAATTAACTATATGGTTATTTGTTATATAATATAATATTTAGTAAAAATATAAAGCACTGGCAAATGGAATGTTTACTTTATGTGAGAGAAAATGAATTTTATTATAATTTTAGTTCCATAATATTTACAGTATTTATTATGTTTGTGTTTATTCAGGAACAGACCTCGTTGTTAGCTGTTTATTTTACTAAACGGAACGGATCCATATTTTTAATGATTTATGTTCATTTTAGATTGATTAGAAAAAATCTAATATGAGAGATAGCTTCGAGTTTGAGCAAAAAAGAAAAATGTTTGTGATATTTATTCAACCTTTTTCTTCCTGTTATATTTTGATATTGTAATACATTATGTGTGATTTTTTTAATAATATTTTTATGGTTAATTCTTGAAGTAAGTTCATTCCTTTTTATGGAATGTTAATGTTTTATTCCAATAGAAATTAAGGGAAATCCTTTAGGGGTTAGATTGTCAGTGCTTTAGTTATAAAATTAATTCACAGACAAAGACATCATAGTCGATACATGCATACGAATGAATTTTTAATGTTGTTATTAGTACATGACAGTTTCATTCATA
Organism: Silvanus unidentatus; assembly: GCA_963930825.1. Classification (NCBI taxonomy): domain Eukaryota; kingdom Metazoa; phylum Arthropoda; class Insecta; order Coleoptera; family Silvanidae; genus Silvanus; species Silvanus unidentatus. Next base: position 6,736,314 of record OZ005758.1, read on the forward strand.
CTTATAAGAGAGTACGTTACGTACAACTTTTGAGTTTCAGTAACAAATTCATTTGGGAAAGCAGTTGTTTGTTGTTCACATCTTATACATATATAAGTTAATTGTTATATAATTTTATGTATTTAACAGTAATTTATTATGAAATAATAAAGTACTTAAATGATCATATTTTTCTAAAGGAGAATCATTCAAACCGATCAATTTCAAATTTGTTTGTAATAAATTACTGTTTCAGTTTGGCGTAATGTATTTTGTGATGTAAAGACAATTATAGGGACCTACTATAAAATAGCATAAGTTTCTATTGTATACATTTATATTTACATACATATATTCTGCTTATATTCATCTTATTTCTTAATTATAATCAAAAATAAGAATTTAAAAATTTGCTTCCACATATAATTGTGAATCATAATTTTTTTTCAATAATGTTATCTGTTTATCAAATTCATTTTGAGCAGTAAAATTAAATAGGCGTGATTTTGAATTATATTTTAGATCAAACATATCAAGACAATACACATACATTTTACATCTTAATTTTATATTTCACTTGATAATCAGGTAACATATATTCTATTATGTTGATTGTAAAAGTCACTTGTATTTATCAAAAAGCAAAAAAAAATTAATTAACACAATCCTAAAGAGCTTAATATATGATAAAAAGAATATTGAAATATAGCTTTTATAATTTTTTAATGGACTTACAAAATTGTAAGCGGATTAATTGATTTATGTAAGCTTCGCGCTTCCATTTATATATCATAAATAATATAATGTAGAAAGAATGAATATAATTGCAAAATTAAATAAATAAAAGATTTAAAAACCAACCAAAAAAATTTTCACATATTATAAGTACAATTTTTTTAAGAAAATATTTTAATAAACAAGATGTTAACGACATTGTATAATAGATATTTAAAATCATTTTTTCTTGGGTGTGTTGAATTACATTATCTTTTGATTATGATGTAAAAGTTAAGTTCTTTAAGGTTTAAATATATTTAAAACAGTATTGTTTTAATTTCTTTGTTGAATTATGAATTTTCCATGTTGTGAATTAAGTGTTTTCATGATGATTTCCATTAGTATACGATATTTTGTTGTATGATAAAGATAGCAAATTGTTCAGTTTGCTACATTTTTATTGTTCACCTTTTTTATTTGTTCATGGCTTGTTATAATCTGTGATGGTTATTATTTCTGAAGCTATGACAAGGTATTTAAAATAAACAAATAAATAAATATAGATTAAATGTAGATACTGTTGTAGATTATACAGTGTGGAATAATAAAACCTATTAAATATGATTAGCTTTTTAGTCTCCTCCTTTTCGTCCTTTTAGTTTTAAGTGATCCTCCACTTGCTAACAGGATCATATAGATTAGAAAGGATTTAAACACTTATTTCAATCCGTTGTTCCTCTGTTTCATTTTAATCTGTAAAATACAGTATTATTTAATCTGAGGACCTAGAAGTGAATGTATTTGCACTCCTTCGAATAGATGGCATGAGAATATTGGAAGCAAATTTTCATTTCACGTTTAAATTCAATACTTTAAATTAATTTATAATGAAATATTACTAATTTATCGTCTTTCAGTAATTGTCCTGAAATTATAGCCGAATTGAAGTACTTGAGGAACATAATTGCTGTATAAGCGAACAGTTGTTTAAAGTCACTATTGAAAGGTCTTATTTAAGTCCTACTTTTGTTTCTTGGTCGATAACAATGCGGTTTCTTGTTCCTTCATCGATCAGTAAATTAATTCCGTAAAAAATTGAATTACAAATTATTAATAAATTTAAATCCACAATCAGGCATGCGTAACTAACAGTTAAACGCATGTGAGAGCACAAAAGTGGGATAAAATAGTGTGAACATTGCAGCCCGCGGCTTTTAAACATTTCAACTAAACTTAGTAGATACTTGACAGTGCCGGCTTTCTCATCACGTTTATAAGAGATTGTCGTAATTAAAACAGTTTATTGTTGTGGTGACAAGTTGCTGAATTAAAGACATTGAGGCAATTTAGAATATGACCACTCAGATGTCCACAATGACTGATTACACTATCAGGAACCGTCAGGAGAGTACTGATAGTTTGGACTCTTCGACTCAAAACACGGAAGAATATTCAGATGAAGACAAAGATTCGTATGACATTGATGATTTTAATATCATCAAAACGATCGGTAAGTGATTATTTGAATTGAAGAGTGATTGAACCGTTTCTATAATCCAGGGCTAAACGCCATTTTTGGAACGCGCGCTAGAAATATTCAAAAAATCTTCTTATATCGAATATCGAACACAAATTGAATTAAATATATTTAAGTACTATTTTAAATAACTTCGATTGTAAGTCCATCTATCAAACTAACATATATACATAAATATTGAATTAAACAAAGTCAAGGTTAAAACAATGAAATGTTATCGCAAATCAACACGTTTTGAGAAGTTTTTCGAAATGGTATCACGTTCTTAAAATGTTCTTAGACGTGCTCTTTTGGGTTGCAGAAGCCAAAAGTCCTGTTGCCAGATGGAAACACTTTGGGAGATGTAAAAAATTAATTTATATTGTAGTAAAAATAAGTTATAGGGACTCATAGGACAGAATTAACTTCAAAGGAGATAAATAATACATTTTAAAGATTTAGTAGAAGATTAAAAAAACGTGCATGCGAAATGTGGTTTTAAATCCATTACTAGTTCATTCACATGCTTGTAAATTAATTGTACATTATTGTAATTAGTGTATAATAACCATAACTGAGAAGAACTAGGTAAATTAAAAACAAATAGTAATACACATTGTACTGTACTTCTGCAATGTTTATTATTTTATGTAATATATTTATTATGTCTAATAGCGAAAGAAAACATAAATTTCATATTATGACCCAAATATAAATTTGAATATTTGCCAATATTTTTAATGAACTTTATCGAAGTGTGTGCATTTATTAACAACTGTCCAACAGTATTTTTTCGTGATTTATGCTGCTAAACTAAAGGATTAACACTCATAGAAAATTTTGCTACAAACTATTAACTTTTATTTTCATGAACAAAGTCGTGCACATTTTAGACTTTATCTCTTTTTATTAACAATAGAATAGACACTTGTACACACTTGTGATTTAATAGAACCAGTAGGTAGGTATAGAGAGGAGACCATTGCTCCTACTTTCACAATCTTCCTAGTTTTATTATTTGTTTCGGTTTAATTAGATATTAGGATTAGGTATTACCATTTACGACTATGTAAAAAGATAAGATTGGCTAGACGCTTTTCTCAAATACTTAATAGTTCAGCATTCACTTCTTCTAAGTCAAAGTACTCAATGTACTTTTGTAGCAATTTATTTATTTGCTTTGTGACAACTGCTTGAAATGCAGTCTGTTTGTTTCTTTGCCTTTCCAAATACAGTATTTATCAATTTCGCTGCTTTACCTACTTACAACTTTTCTTCATAATTTGATATTCGAAATGATGCACACATGTCATAACTGTATGTATAAGAAAGTTTTATTTTTTTCAAACTTACAAACGATAAGTGTCTCCATCGGCAGCAAATTTTACCTTATCTGGGTCATCGTCTTCTTTTATATTTCATAAGTTAAACGGATTCATCATCATATGGAATATTAAATCCCTCATTAATTAATCATCTGTATTAAATTAGATATTTAGAACAACAAATAACGCATTAATATCAATTGTAAACAATACGCAAAACTACAAATAAGTAGGCTTTTTTAATGTGGGTTAAATGATATGATTTTTAATTATTTAACGAATTTTAAAGAATAATTGTAACCTATTAACCTTTATTCGTAACAATTTAAATGGTACATACACATCTTAACATAAGTGTCTGTTTGAAAGTAGAGCAATAGAGCATAATTTTTTTTGTATTAACTATACTTACGAGGGGAAATCGTGTAAAAGTTTGCTCATTAAAAATACTATTACCGATCTTGTCTAAGTGTTAATGGTTTGTTACCTATATTGAATGTCTCTTATATGATATAAATGGAAAAAGACAAATATAATGTATTTAACATTCACTCGATGATCGAGTCCATCTTATCTGAACTTATAAGTATACGAAATAAGATCCCGATTTACATACAATTTAATGCACTGTTGTGTATAATTATCGATAGTGTGTATTGGCTCAATTGGACTCAAATAATTACAATTCCGCTTAGTTTTTTTTGCACTATGCAAATTGTAAACTTAATAAAGTAATCTAAACAATTTTTATACATCCTGATGACTGATAATTGTATATAGTTCTTAACGACTTTTTAAATTTAATTTTGTAAATTCTTGGGGCGTTTTAAATTTGGAAATTTAATTTTAACCGACGTTGTTTATACAGTAAAGAGTCAAATGACGGCCAATGCTTATATCCAATAAAAAAATTGTTCATCTTCATGTTTTCTAAGTTGATAAATTACGATTTATACATGTAATTTAAGAGGCTCGATAGAGTGACGTAAATCATGTTACTTATCGAAAACTTACGACTTACAATTAATTTTGACCAACTATCTTCCATTTTTTTTGCTAAACTTATAACGATAAAAATTGAAATTAAATATAAACACGAGTACGTCATGAAAGTGTTTTTGGAAAACTTTTGGTAGGAGTGCCATTACGATTGTTTGACGTAGAATCTTAATCTACAATTTACGTGTTAATAATTTCCTAATTCAGTTGGAACAAATAGCAGCAAAACGCAATGAGCTTATCGAAATAGACCAAGAAAGAATGTGGGATAAAATGGCACAAAGGTAAATAACATAATCATACGAAGGATATATTTTATTGTTTCTTTGTACTGGGTATAACACCGTTACCACCAATTAATCTTTTCATTTCAATAATGCAAATGAAGTTTTTATTCTATCGATCATTAGAGGTTTGTTAAACTACTACCTTGAACTGTTAGATTTTAATTTGTTTATAAAATGGAATTACAAACATTCATATTTTAATTATAGTCCACATGTCGCAATAAGGTCTGTGCTATGTGTGCGCATTGTGCTCGTATGATAAGAAAAATATTTGAAGACTATTAAAGAATATGATTGAATTACTGCCAAAGGAAACGCAATTTATTTCGCCACAAATATTAATTTACTTGATTCACAGTTCACTGATCCACGGTCAAAACGTGCACTTTACTTCAATTTGTATAAATTAGAAACAATGACAGTCATTTAACCATAATATTTTAATATCCTGATGGAAATTATCAAAGTTTAAAAATTTCATAAAAAAGTTGGTACCTACATGACGTTGAATTATATGCATACGTTACAGATAGATAGACGTTTATAAATGTATGTACAAAGGTATGTTGGGTGCTTTTAGAATAATTGTTTATGATGCATGTTGGGTTTGAGGACAATTGGAGTTAATCGAATTTTAATTATTCAATATGAAGACTTGTGTCAACATTGTAATCTATTAATAGTAACATTAACGACAAATAAAGATGAGTATAGGAAAATAACCAAATGTATATTTATATAAAATATAAAGACATTAATACATTTTATATCTGCCACCATTGCATACATACATCGTAACATTTTGTTATCGCAATGTTTTTAACATGCTTATATTATTTAAATAATTCTGATAAACTTGGCTCATGTTAATTTTTAATAAGTCATAAATAAATGTTTATGCGAAATAAGGTACTTTGACATACACACTTAAATGTATATACGTACCTACTAAGTAGAGGTCAAATTTTATTATTATTAAAATGTTCAAGTATTGTTTAATTTAGCATAAAATTTTTATTCGCAATACCAGATAATAAATGAAACAAAATTTAATTCTGCTTTATATTATAATAGGTACTCAAACCATCCATATTGTTATTTAACTAATAATTGATCATTTAAATAATTACAAGTGCACCACAATAACAAAATTACTATATAGAGCTAAAGGTAAAATCTTGGTTTCATGCTCATTAATTAACAATCTAATTCTTTATACCTACATTATTTATGTCCCAATGACGAAAAACCTCAATCATGGTTTTTTCTTTCAGACCTTAATAATTGTACTGCTATGAATATTTTTGTTAGATAATGCTTAATTAATAATTAAATAAACAATGAAAATTGACAAAAATATGTTTCACAGAATTTAGTGAACTAACTTCGTATCTACACAATAAAATTTAAGTTTGGCATGAATATCAACAACGGGTTAAGAAGGATATATTATTATTAGATATTTTATACTTTTGTAGAGGAAATAGACACATTTTGATGGTACATTACATTTATATATATATGTATAATGTAAACATTATAAATAACTTGGATGTATCAAAATTCTGCGTTCGTTACCGAATTATCAATCTCACCTATTTGTGAGCCTATTTGCATTTGTGCAATATTTTGAGAGCTACATCGAAATTTGCTGCTTGGGATCTATTTGTGTCGTTTTAATTACGGAAGGACTGCTTCAACTAGGACAACACTATTTCAGTATACCTAATTAATGCCTTCTTCATATTACAAAATAGATTTATTTATAAACCTTGTATATTGCCGTGTATTAGGTACAATGAAGACATAAAAATCGATGAAAAAATTATAAATACATTATGTAAAAGTATAAGAAGTGTAGTAGGTACACAATCCTTGAACTTTTTTTTAATACTGTCATAAATACGTTGGACAATCAAAAGGCACCTATTGGTTTACATAATTTTCTCTTACTTATCGGTCCGCAATTAAACATTATTCAATTGAAATGATATTTTACGCAGTATACGCACACTTCTTATAATAAATGTTTTGATACGTTTCAATGGAATTTCCTATAACTAATGCAACTTTCGATGTAGAGGAGTTAACACATTTCGAAGTGTTTTTGGCTGTTCTACTTTATTTCAAGAATAGACAAGTTAATTAATAAAGTGTCGGTTCATTTAAAAACGGAAATGGAAATTTGGCGGTGTTTTGACACTTGAAACTAAACAATCTGCCATGTGGTGTGGTCGTAATGAAAGTGTATACGCCTAATTTCTATTTTTGCAGTTAGAGTACCTACTGTAAATGAAACTTTTAAATCGATTAGAGATGTTTCTACACGTTAATGTTCTCCCACTAGCTATTGTGAAAACAGGACTCTTTCTTGGAGAATGAACTTGAATGAGCAGAATGTAATAATAAGTAGTATTTTTGATAATTTAGAAATGCGATGACTTTGTTTAAAAAACAAGACTTCGTGTACAGTTAATTGAATTAGATGAAAAAAAGAGAGTGGCATGAAAATATGACTAACTGGTGTTAACAGTTACTTTAAGATAATAACTCCAGTCTGATTAGCAATAAATTTACTATTACTTCCTACGTAGATTTTTTGGTGTCATATGTTACCTATATATTATGTATGAGTAAATGATAAATATTTATAAGATTGATTAATTGAATGAAATCCTACTTCCACTGTACACATTTATGGATATGCGATGTCCCTGTGGTAATGCTTATTGATATAAGCTTTATTGAGCCCATTTACTATACTAATATAAAAGTATTTTTATCTTGTACAATGCAAAAATTTATTTTCATAGTCTGTAATGAAAATAAACAAGTAATAATAACAAACGCAATATTTAGGCGTGTATTGTACGAAAACAAACCCATTAAAAAGAGCGTTAAATTGTCTTTATTATCAGCTAATTCAGCTATTTTGATTTTCTATAAAATTACTTAGAAATACTACTTTGATTTGTAGAAACTAAAAGCGTAGGTCGAGAAGTGAAATAATGAATTTATAAAATTTATAAATTTAGATCAATAGAGGTTACAGAAGGATGAATATGTGGTTGAGTCAAGCTGTCTACGCAAATGTTTGTGTATATGGGTCTGATTGGTACAACACTCTAATATCCCAAAATAAAAACATTTTTGATTAATTTACAAGGGAAAAGTTGCACGATTTTTTCAAAATGTATTTGCTGTTTTGCATCAAATAGCTCGAAAATTGAAGTTTTTATGGAAAAATATATTTAAGATAATGAGGCTTTTAACTTCAGGAAGTTTACTATTAGCTGAACTAAGATTATGTAGGTAAAAATAATATTTTGAAGAGTGTAAATGCTTCAATAATGTTATGGCACTTGAAATGTGTTATCCAAGTCAATTTTTAAGGTATTACAATTCAAACAAGAAAAACTCAAGGTTTTCCGGTTGCAACAAACCTCAAGAAAAGCAACACCATTAGGATAATGTTTTTAAGTGCTGTTACAATATATAAACTTACATAAGAAATTGGCAAAAAATAAATAATGACAGACAACAAATACCACATTGCAGAAGTTTATATGTGAACTGGTATAAAATGTTCATAACTTAAACTATAATAACAGGCTTTGAACATTTATTATGGATAATTTTATAATTAGAACTAATTTTAATAATAAGTTGGTGCTTTAACACTTGTATGTATAGGTAAATTGTTTAATTATTTTAGGCTAAAGTAGGTAATGTTTATTTATAATTTCCAGGAACTGGAACATTTGGCAGAGTTCTCTTGTGCAAGAACAAAACAAATGATGAATATTGTGCCATGAAAATTTTATGTTTGGCTGACGTTATAAGACTGAAACAGGTGGAACACGTGAAAAACGAAAAACACATTTTAGAGGAAATCCGACACCCGTTTATAGTAAATCTGTAAGTATTATATCCACTATTAGGTATACTTTGAGATTTCGCCAAAACAGAAGATAGTTAACTCCAAAATTTGAGTTATTCACCCTACTTATTAAAATAAGACTTGGTAATAGGTATTACCAACAAGTAATGCATTACTATTGCCTATAGGTGTACTTGTATAAAAGTGATTTGATTTAACTCTTATAACATTAAATTTTATGTTTGTTATTGGAATTGCTATGATATATTTCGCAGGTGGTCCGAAAAATTGTTTTGACTAAATATTCGATTCAAACAAGTTATTTAATTTTAGTTTTCATGAAAAAAATCATATTTTCATCACTTTTACTGACGATGGTACTTAAGAATATCATTTTGCGTAGGATTTTCAATGAAACTGATACCATACCATAACAGTAAACACCATTTTGTTGTGATAAACATTTAAAGACGATACTATTATATATACATATAATAATACGAATTATACAACATAAACATAATTTTACAGTAATCAGGGTAATTTTATAACTAAATTCTGAATTATTTAAATAACGGCAAGAAAAGAGATAACCAGTTTTAAACAATTTCGCCTACCTTCTCAGACATTATTTATACAGGGTCACCGAAACTAGTAGTGAGTCACTTTCTTCTTAATGTGGTCACGCCTAAGGAAATACATTTTTTTTGGTATCTCGCTTTCAATGGCCCAAACAGAGAAATAAAACGAGTTTGAAAAGAAAGCGAGATTTAATAATTTCTCATAATACACTTGCTTAATTTTCTTTGTATTTAGGAAAATTAGGAAAGTTAATGGAATTAACACGTCCAACGGTGCAAGAAATGAATATTATTTTGTGGGCGTTGAATATAATTATAAAATACAGCTAATATCGTATGCACCTGCATAAGAAATTTACTAAGAGAAAATAACTAATTATATTAGATCATTGTTATTATAATGTTTAGAGAGTATTTGATACTGGAGTAAATATATGTATAAATAAAGAAAATAATTTGTTGTTAATTACGCACAAAAGTTTCGTTGTATAAAGTCCAGACATTACAACATAGAAATGATTAATATAGTACTCCAGATCGATAACGCCTTTTAATAGTTTCATTTCATAATTTTGCAATATCTGATATAAAATCACTTTGAAAGTGTATTAAATTGTTTATAATACTTTGTAGTCTGTTATATACCTGCTTTGTGTATGTAGGAAAGCTGATTAATATGCAACTTATCTTTTAAATAAATTGTACAACAATTAATTTGCCTACATAATATACATTTCGTTTAACAAAAAAGTATTATCGGGTCATTGCTAAAAATAAAAATTCATCCAATTAATAAATTCCTTTATAGAAAGGCGTTTTTTAACCCAACAAGAGCAAAAAGCGCAACTTTTAAAACTTGATTGTGTCATATGGCCATATCGTGTAGGCAGAACTTATCTTTCTACCTACAAGTACGGGCCACCATTCATCAAACACTATAAATCAACTTTACATTATACCAATCGAATTGTTAACCTTTTGTCTAAAATTTTCAGTTTATGGAGCAACAGAGACGATGCATGCATTTACATGCTCTTTGAATATGTATGCGGGGGTGAATTGTTCTCATATTTACGGAATGCAGGCCGTTTCAGCACACAATCAGGAAACTTTTACAGTGCAGAAATCGTATCTGCTTTGGAATATCTGCATTCGAAAAGTATCGTGTATAGAGACCTAAAACCGGAGAATCTTTTGTTGGACAGAGAAGGTCACCTAAAAATCACGGATTTCGGTTTTGCTAAGAAATTAACGGACCGTACATGGACCCTTTGTGGAACACCCGAATATTTGGCACCAGAGATCATTCAGAGTAAAGGTCACAATAAAGCTGTCGATTGGTGGGCTTTAGGTGAGTACATACAGACACAATTTATTCGAAAGTTTGTGGAAAATTTGTGTGTTTTCACTAAGCAAATTTTTTCTTTATGATTAAATGAAAACTAGTTTTGTAATAGAATGACTTAGACAACTTGTTGAAATATTACGTTTAATTTGAGACACTTATCTTGTTAAACAAGAATACATTCCACTGTGTGAGAAATAAAATTATTCGCGATGCGAGGTAATTTAGGGTCTTCTATTAGTAATTGTTGTTTATTTTCTAATAAAACTTACTTCAAATATTTTCATCTTTTCTAATACGCATTTATGAATTAATGTTCCCAGGTGTTTTAATATACGAAATGTTGGCTGGATATCCTCCGTTTTATGATGACAATCCGTTTGGTATATATGAAAAAATCCTAAGTGGAAAAATAGAATGGGCAAGACATTTGGATCCCGTCGCCAAAGATTTAATCAAAAAACTTTTAGTCCAGGATCGGACGAAGCGACTTGGAAATATGAAAGTAAGGATATATAAAACATATAAAGAGGTAGTTTTATTGCTTGTATTCTCTTTAGAGTGGAGCTGAAGATGTGAAACGACATCGTTGGTTCAAAGGTATTGATTGGAATGATGTCTACCAAAGGAAACTGAGTGTATGAGAAAAGTTACCTTGAAATAAAAAGCTAACATATGCTAAAATTTCTGTTTTACAGCCCCCAATTGTACCAAAAATAATGTACGATGGAGATTCCAGTAACTTTGATGATTATCCTGAAAGCGATTGGAAATCTGCAAGGACATTAGAAGATTCCGAATTAAAATTGTTTGAGGACTTTTGATAGTAAAAACTTTGCGAAATTGTTAATTACTTTTTGAGTACATAATAGAAATTTTACCATTGTGATATTGTTAATATAATTAAGATGCTTATTATTTTTTATTATGTATCATAAATTTGTAAATAAATTATTGTGTGAAGTTGTATTTATAGAGTAAAATGTTTTGTTAATTGATTAAGAATTGTGTACATGTATTTAACTAGTTTATTTTCTAACAATGATTTGTAAATAAACGCTAGAATTTTAATAAAATTCCTACGTAGAAAATCAGAATATTATTTCGTTGATATAGGTATCAAATTATTGTTTCTCATTAATAGTGTATTTAATTCGGAGTTTCTAATTATATACAAGAAACATATACGAGTAATGTATGATTCAAGATGATACGTATTAATTTCTTATCTTATCTTAAATACACTCACATGAGATTATATTTGTAACAACTATTAATTTAACAATATCTTAACTACACAAGTTTGATTCCAATTCTGTGTTTTGTAAAATTAGTGGTAGTTTATATAAACATAAAATGAGTAAATTATCAAAAAAATTTCATAGTCAAAGTCACGGGTAAGCAGTTTTCTTTCTGCATTTTCACTCCTTTTTAAACAGACAACATAATTATTTAAGGAACTTGTTGGACTCTAACTTGTATCACCAAAAAAAGAGCCGCGTGAAATCATTTTTTTCATTTGGTACTTTAAGAGGAAGTTCAGCTTCATCAGATGTTCAAGCAGAACCCGAAAGAACACAAAGTTTTAGGTACGAAAAAGATATTAATTAAAACTGCTTAGTTTTAAATGTAGTTTAATTAAAATTTTAGATCATTTGTATCACAATCATTTTTGGAAGAAAACCGTAACGCAGAAAACAACCAGAAACCAAAAATTAAACAAGTGTATGTAAATATTTTCTATTTAAATAGCAATAAAACTAACTTTCATATTACAGTATTGAAAACTTTATTGACGATGAAGAGAAATATTGCGAAAATTTGGAATTTCTATATGTGAGTAAAGATAAAGCAAACGAATGTCTAACTTCGATTGAGAAACAATTTAATTTTAGATGAAAATGACTCATCTGGAAATGGAACATAAATTTGATTTGGAGGGATTATTCTTTGAACTTAAAACAAATGTTCGTGAAATTTTTATACCAAGTTTAGAAAGGGATACGCATGAACTTAACTTCTGGCAAGTTTTACTTTATTTCAGTGAAGAAGTAATTAATTATTCGTTTATTTTATAAAAATAAAGTAACAGGTTTATTGTTTCAGAACTCTTTATTTGAAATATACAAAAAGTATTTGATAAAACATTCGCTATTAAAGTTCTATGTAAACAATTTTAATGTCGCAAGAATTGAGGTGTGAATCTAACAAATAACAGTTACAATAGTCTAATGTTTGTTTAAAATTTCTAGCAGGAGGATATAGACCACTTAAGTTTGCCAAAATATCGATTATTGGAGTATATAGAATTTTTAAAAAATGTGGGACAGTATTATGAAACACATTCTGCCGTGTATGATAAAATTACAGGCAATATCAAGTACATAAATGATATTGTAGGTTTTGCAGAAGAGTATATGACAAGGTTAACATTTATCTCAATAAATTTCGATATGAATATAAAACAGCTTTATTATCCTTTTAGTCACATCTTATGTAAAGTCATTAAATATGAGAAAATTCATATAGAAAAATGTAAAAATTTCATAGACGTAAGTGTTGTGTATATAGAAGTCATAAAATGTGAATATAAATTTATCATATTTCAGAATGTAGTTCCGAAAATGGAATTGTTCCCAAAATTCAAATCTCTCATTGGGACAATGCCCGAAATATACGAAAACGAATTAAGTCTTCTGGAGGATATGAGGGAATGTTTTATTAAAGAAGAAGAATTTAATGTTCTTGTCTTAAAATATTTCAAATACGTAAGATATCAATTTAAAAAGCTGTTTAATCAATATCCATGAAATTTGCCATTTTTAGCAAAATCTCTTTGAACTGTACGTACAAAATGAGAAACGAGATAAAACATTACAAAGTGTGTTCTGCGAAAGATATCAAGTATTGCATTATTACTAAACTCATTAATCATTTTATATTATAAAACACGTAAATAATTTTCAGGTAAATGAAAACCTATTTACTTTAGTTACGGATCATTTATTTAACATGAAACATATTTTTTACTCATTCAATTCAGACGATTCCGATTCAGATGCTCTTAAGGACTTAAAACATTTAGTGCTACACTCATTATACAGCATCGACCATTTAATTGCAGTTGGGAAAATATTTGGTGCAAATGTATAAAAGCTAACAGTAAAAAATCTTTAATTCATTTATAATTCACATTTAATTTCAGATATCGATAAATACTCAAGGTGATATTATCTTACGTAATGTGCTACAAGTAAAGTATGAAAAGGATGAGCCCTTTAGGTCTATGGTATTTTTATTCGAACGATCCATTGTATTTACTAAAGAGGATAAAATGGCACCTAATGCAGTTGGATATTTGTTTCATAGTAGTATTCCCATTGAATATCTAGGCATTGAATGTATAGGAAAACCCGTAATCGGATCGATTAAGGTTTACCATCAAAGTAGATACAGAAAATTACATTTCCACACATTAACTTCGTGTGATGGGAACTATGCCGAAGTGGATGTATGGAAGAATAAAATTATGGAAATATTGTACGACCAGATCAAAAAATTAAAAGAGGAAATAAATACCTAATATTTTGTAATTATTTTTTAAACTCTTTATTATACCTAATATCCTGTATCATAATGTTTTGTTATGATGGCACATTTTTGTTTAAACCATCCAAGTACAATATAGATAAACATTTAATAAAAACTAGCGCTTGATAACTAGATTAAAACGTACCTGGAACTGATAATAACAAACGTTATCTCCCCGATTAAGTTATTTGTTATAGGTAGACATGTACATGGAAGCGTATTTTAAAGCTGTATTTCTATAATTGTGTAAAAATTTATTGTAGTTCAATTATAATATGTGCATTATAGTCTGTTAATAAGTGAGTTACAATATGACTTCAAGTCGAAGTACAAAAGGAGCAATATTTCGAGACCTTCTAGAAGTGAAACGACCAAACAAACCCTTTTCGTCTAATGGAACGATAAAGAAAACGCATTCTAATATAAGTTTGAAGAATGATAGTAGTGATTCCTTTAATTTACACAATGAAAAGAATAAATCTAAAATTCCAAATCGTTCAGTGTTAAATATTCAGAAATATGAATCCAGGAATGACAGGAAGGAAAAGGAGCGATACATAAAACATACATCGAGTGATTCAATGAAATATCAACAAGAGAAAAGGGGAAGCGTGCCTTTCAAGAGACAATTTAGTTTGCCTTCTACTAAACAAGAAAAATCAAAGAAATATAGGGAGAAACCTGGTACAAGTGTGAAGAAAAAGGACGAAATTCAGGAACAGTCGTATAAATTCTATGTTAATGACAATATTAAAGTGAATGTAAATTTGATAATAGATAATACAATAAATCCGATCGTTAATGAACCCAGAGTAATTAACATTGTTAAAAATGATGTTGATAGAACATCATTGGAGAGACATAGAAGCAATGAAACTATTAACGTCACAAATCTAATAGATTTTGAGGATACTAATACAAATTTGTTAAACGATATGGTTGACGATAATTGGCTTGATCAAAATGACGAAAATGATAATGAATATACGGAAGTGGTGCAGACTTTTAATTACCAACACCAATATTTAAAGTATTTGAGACTGTACTTGAGAAACATTGAGAAGGCAATAAATGATGCAGCATTACTATTGGACCAAGATAATATTAAAGAAGAAAGGATTGAAGGTCTTATGAAAAGGTTTCACAATTTGTCAGAAATGTGTTTTAAAGACGAAGTAAACGAGTTATACACAGCATTAAACGACGACGGAAATATTGTCGAAATATGTGAGATACAAATCAACAAAGTTGATGAACATGAATATGATAAAAATGATATCAACGTGATAAATTCTGAACTCATTATCCGACGTTCCGATCATATAACTGAGTATGAAGATATCAAAGAGAAGAACTTTTCGCAATATGGAAACACATCTTCTAACGCATTATCTGCGTTCTCAGGAACAACGAATGATCAAATATTAGAATTGAAGAATTTATCAAAACGAGAAAGTTTAAAGTCTTGTGTTAATCCAGAACCAGAATCAAAACCTGCAGATTATGAGTTAGATCGAAACTCAAATATTGGAACTAATCAAGTAAATCAAGACTCAGAAATTGCAATTTCATGCAAGGATGAGGAATCAAAAATTTCTACTTTTATTGGCGCAGATAAACTTGAGACCATAAATAGAAATAGACAGTAAGAGAAAAATTAAAAAATATTTTATGTATATGATATTTGTTATGAATTTATTTAGATTGCAGTTCATCATGAATGAGTTACAAGAAACAGAAATCAAATATGTGAATGATTTGGGCAAAGTAGTCAATGTAAATTGGATTTAAATTTTTTCTAGTAAATACATATTACAGACATTCCTAATTTTACAGAAATTTAAACCGTTTATGTTAAAAGAAGCCACCAATCACAGAGATAAAATAAGATATCTTTTCTCAAATATCGACAAAATTTATACAGGAGCTCAAATTTTTTTAAATGATTTAAAAATTTGTCATGACGCTTTGGAAATAGCAGAGTTATTTATAAAACACGTAAACATTTATTATCTCTAAAAAACATTTAAGTATATTTACATTCTATATTATTTTATAGGAAAAATACTTTGCTATGTACGAAAAATATTTAAGGAATAAGCCGAAATATGACTATAATTTGAAATACTTTGAGAAAGAGATTAAGGTGCAGTACTTAGGATTAGTTTTTTAAAGAATGCATTTGAAATACCTTAATGCATCATTCTAGGCACTTATGGTTAAATTCAATGAGAAACTAAATTTGGCATCATATTTAATGATTCCTTTCCAACGTTTGGGTAAATATATTCTTATGTTAGAAAAAATGGATGAAGAACTTCTAAAGCTGAATGAAGAATCGGGCCCAATTAAAGAAGCAGCAGGTATCGTTAGGCAAGTTTTATCTAACGGAAATACAGCTGTGGCCATTGATTCAATTAATGGTTGTCCGCTAAAAGGTACCCATTGGGGAGCATTTATAATGAGAGATGAATTTACATGCATAAAACCTAAAAGAAATGAAATGGTTCTATTTCTTTTTGAACACGTTGTTGTCCTTACGACTGCAAATTCCGTACGTTAAAAATACCTTTAATTATGAAGCCATTTAGATAATACATTTTTTGTTTCAGAAACTCAAAGAACGATTTGATCACATTGAAAGTATATTATTAAATGAAATGACATTCAGTTCTTTAGAAGGCAATGTAATAGAGCTGGGAAATTATGGAAAACGAAAAAAGGTAGTTGACAATAAGATGTCGTATAAACTAGAGGCGAAAACTGAGAAAATTTTTCAAAAATGGACAAGTGAAATTGAAGATAGACTTTGGTCCCAAATGAACTTAGTAAAAGGTGAACATTGAACTTTTTTTATTATTTTTAAATTTATCTGCTAATATTTGTTGTTTTTTTAGAAATTGCATCAAAAACTTTGAAAATGAGATCCAATCAAAAACATTTGCAAAATAATGTAGAATCTAACTCTAGCAGTTATAATCATATTTACTCCTCCGGTGTTAGAGGTACATGCAATTATTATACTTAAGATGAACATTTGTCAAACATCAATTTTGCAGAAGGTCGAACCACTTTCTACAGTCCTATGCTTACCACTTGACTAATGGGGCCTATGAATGAAATTTATAACATCCGATCATTTGTTTATCTTTATTATAATTATTTATTTTTTCATTTCACTTTGATTACAATTTATATTATAATTCGCATTTATCATTAATAAAAAATTTATGCTACGAGTAAAATGAAATCATTTCTGTTTTAGTCATAAGTACCTCCATATATGTATGTATTATGTATATACATTTTAATTGATTAATCAAAATCATTAATGTAAAAAGGCTTAGCTAACCTTAAACTGATAAAGGCGAGGATAAAAAGCAAGTAGATAAGATAACAGACATATATGTAAGTCATAATTTTAAAATAAACGTGTAGAATCCTGTTTATATTTTTGTGTAGCCAGAAAAAAATTGTTGTGTTTTAACAAAATGGAATTAAACAGAACTGAGAGTGTTCGTGACAAAGTTAAGTTATTTGAGAAAATATCAGGAAACATACGCCCTCAGAGTACTTTCAATCTTAAACCAAGACACTCAATTAATAAAAATTTAAGCAATGCTAGCTCTTATCATGCTTTACCCTTAAATTTTGTAGATGAATTAAAAACTTTCTTGGATAAAGACAAACAATCAAAATGTCATAAAGAAGCGTAAGTATGACCAATCTGTATCAGTTTTTAATATTCACAGAAAAATAACAAGGTTTTGGATTTATTTTATATTTTAGATTGTTAAAGCATATCCAAAATTTGAAAAATACTGAAAAACAATATGTAGATGACCTTAAAAAAGCCATTCAGGTGTGATTTATGAATACATTATTAATTATGCACTCCATTTAATGGAATATGTTTTAGTTGTACGACATTTTTTTAAGGAGTGGCATAAATCTTAGCACTGGAGACAAATTTTCTGAAATGCTCAAAATGTATATAGATTTATTTTTGAAAAATGAAAGTTTTTTCAATGACCTCAGCCACTGCAATAACAATAATGTGGAATGTGTGTTAAATATATTTATTAGCCATGTAATGTCCACGATCATATAATATATATTTATAGATCTTATAAACATAGCTCATTATATTTTAAATTAACAGTCATTTGTGTTTCAGGAGTCCATGTTTCAACAGTATACAAAGTATCTTGTACTTCAGCACACATTATGTGACACTGAAAAAGATTACACCAAAATTACAAAAGTAATACAAAAGTTTTTCCTTAACTAGTGAATGTAAACAATAATTGCAATTGTTTCTTTAGAAACTGCAGCAACAAGTTGAAATGACTTGGAATATTTCCTCCTATTTACTTAAACCTTGGCAAAGAATAATACAATATTTACTCACTTTGCAATTAATCGAAAAATATATGACACAACAGAATCGGTCGACTGAAAAAGTAATGAAAGCATTAGCAATTGTTAAAGAAGCCACAACGAAAGCTAATGATTATGTGGCCTTAGAATTGTTGGTAAATTGTCCTATTCCAGTGGAAATATTTGGTCAACTAACAATGAGGGATACATTTAATTGGAAACAAAAGCGAATTAATTGTATGGTATTTCTTTTCGGGGCTGTAATAGTTTTATCCAAAATAAAGCACGTAAGAACTTATTTACGAATATTTAGTATTTGTATAAAGAAACTTTATACAAGTTTTTCTTTTTCTTTTAGACACCCAAACAGTTCAAATTTATGGAAGTAATAACGTTTAACGAAATTGAAATGGTGAACTGCATTAAAAATAAGCTACTGAACATTAAAATTGTGAGAAATAAAGAGAAGATTAAATATTTAATGGAAGCTGAGACGGAACAAGTTGCTCAAAGGTGGCTAAAGGCGATGGAAATGAAAATACTTTATAAATGCCTTTAATATTTAATGATTGATTGTGGCACAGATATTTTAAACTTGTAAAATTTTTATGTATTTGCCCTCTACTATTGATTGATTGAATTATTTGCTTCGCCATGTAACTCATAGAGGTCTCGAGCATTTACATACATATTAGCATTCAAACTTGTGATACATTTCATAATATGTTAGATATATTTATTTATGGAGTTTTAGAAGATTTGTTTCATTTAAAAATACGTGTATAATTGTAGGATTTGTAAATATTATTTAAAATACTTCATGCTATTATATGTACATATACATCATATCCACACTCATACTTTTTTATATTGCGTTATGTGTATAAGTACTGTAGGTATGTAATTGTAATGTACCGAACTAGGAACTACATTTAGGTTTTGATTAATCTTTAATAAAAATGTTTTTAAAAAAACTTTCAGGCTACACAATATTCTTTCAAAATGTTAAATTGATTCTTACGTGGCAATTTTCTACAGGTCCGATATATTAATTAATTACACCAAAACTCTACTAACCACGAGACACGGACGATACAAAATAACTAGCAAACAACTTCAAACAAACTCCAAACAATCTAGAAAGTTCAATTTTCATTTCCGTAATTTTCTCGACCAACATCTTATTGCCTCTTTCAATTTAGATTTTTGAAATTGTGTCAAGTTTTAAGAGCGCTACAAGTGTGTCAGAAAAACTGTTAAAAGAAAATCCATTTTCGATTTTAAATTTGTGATATTGTCATAAAGGAATACTAAAGAGATTTTCGACTTGTATAAAAATACGAAAATCAAATAAATTGTAAACCATTCAAAAGCTTTATTGGATAAGATCTTCACATGTGCTTTTATGTCAAAGAAATTTTGAGGAATTTTCAAAGCCTCTTCATTCTACTTGTCACATTTTGTCCAATTAAAACGCTCACTAGTCCAGTATAAATTCTAATAAATTGTCACATTTCACAACGTCAACACATTTTTTGTCCATTTAACTTTTTTTTTAATTATTAGCATATAAATGAACCATGTTTGATTCGAAATCAACGGTAAAAGGCCGTCCCCAACCAGTAAATGTATTTTATGTGTGGTATACGGAACTTTGTCGACGATTGAACAGCAATCCCGTGCCGGCTGTAAAACCAGCAAAACCAAAATCGCCTACTGTTCTTGATTTCGTTGGTGACCGCCTCAAAGTAGAAGAATGGACGCCCGTAATAAGCGCCCTGCGGCACGACAAAAGTCTTCATGTAATTAATATTAGAAGCAGAATTGGTCACAAGCGGTTGTTTCTACACGATGTCGATACTGAAGAAAAGGTAAAAAAATTGAATAAGAAAGGCGCCCTGCTCTGGACCAATTTCATTTTAAATTCTTTGTTAAAATCACTTTCGTTCGCGTTGCGAAATACACAAGTGTTGAGTTGCTTAGAATTGGATGGGCTGCCTGTATTTAACCAATACCTGGAACCATTATTAGAAGCAATGAAAAGAAATAAGTCAATTAAATTCCTTTCGTTCACCAATTGTCCCATTCAGGATATAGGATGTCAGATGGTGTGCGCTTACTTGCGTTTCACACCCAATGTTGAAGTACTCAATCTTTCTGGCTGCGATTTAACTTCGCAAAGTGGTCTTCATTTAGCGAAACTTATCAAATTTCAGCAGATTAATAGATATTGCGAGAGTTGGCACAATTCTTTGAGATACGAAGACCCTGAAGCGGTCGGTATGAGGGGAATCAAAAGAGTAACATTAAATACTAATCCGTTGTTGGGTGACGATGGTTTAGAATATATATTAAACGAACTCGAAGATGACCTTTGGATTAAGGCGATTGATTTACAAAAATGTGGCATCACCGATAATATATCGAAGAGAATATTGCAAGTTCTTGAGAACAACAAATCACTCGAAATATTGGATGTTCGACTCAACCAACTTATAAGTTTAAGTACTCAGGAGAGAATTTTCCAGATGTTGAAAGATAAATTACAGAATAACGTACAACAAGCGGAATATCAATGGTGCAATACACAAGTCTCACTAACGTGGCGTTCTCAATCTGAATCGAAATCGAGACTATCACAAATTTCTTCAGATACAAGTACAAATAAAAAATTAAATAAAACACAACCGGAATCGTTGAGGAATGGATTTATAGTAAAAAATTTAACGTGTGATTCCCTGTTGAAGAAGTCCACTGGTGGTGGAAAAAATGATTGGGCCAAAGATCGATACGGTGTTGTGAATAAAAGTAATTGTCATGTTGGGAGAATTGAACGGAAACATGAAATTCACAATGATAAAATTAAAACAAAGTCAGTCAAATTAGTGAAATGTCCGTCGGCGGTGATGCAAAAAAATACGGATACAAAAAGCCATAAAAGTGGCTTGAAAATAGAAATGCCACAAGTTGTCAATGGCCATAATAAACAAAAAAATGGTTTCTCTAAAATGGATACACGCTCATTCGAAAATAGTGTTCGAAACATGTATACAAATGGAATGTCGAGCGCTTTAATTAATAGTGCCTCAAAAACATTTCAAAAATTGCTTTTTAATGGCACAATAGTCGAAGACAACAACAAAGCCGATAATGAATTGTTAAATTATTTCAGAAATCAAGAGAAATGTAATAAGCGGGGTAATGATCACAATTGTGGTGACGATTTTGAGACTGGCAGTCAAATATCTCTTTATAAGTTAATGAATGAGTTTCAACAGAATGCCACGTAGGAACCGATTTAAATTTAATGTTGTGTAATAATTTTAAAATAAACATTTACACCCAGCTGTTAATTATTTATTCTGTAAGCGGTCTCTTATTTCAATCAGGAAATTAGTGATGATTTTTTCGTCTATCTAGTTGTTAGTGTCAGAATGTTATTATGGCAATTTGTTCTTGGGTTTGTGTGATAACGACTGCCATATATCAAAGTATACCAATACTGACCAGTCGACAGTGGCCATTTGTTACGTTAAAATAAATCCGTATTACAGTGTACAAAATTGACTTTTACAATAAATCATAAATCAACTAGCACTATTCACAAATTGTTTAGTACCATCCGTGTGGAAAAAGTCACTTCTCAATATGTATATGCATCGTATATGTGTGTTATGTATTTATTGATGAATTTCCTTATTACACCTTCTGTATATGAATGTATATAATAAAGTTCAAAAGAACATAATATTTTTATTTACGTTAAATTTTAATCCAATAAAATTTATACGAAAATTTCTTATGAGGTTTTATATATGTAATAAAACTAAATGTATTTTTCTCAACTAAATACATTTCATGGTTTTATTACAATGTAATAAAATGTGTTTAATTTTTCACCCCCAATTTGTAGATGACGACTTTTCCTGGCCTCTCTCCGTCAAGTAATATATATTTTTATTGACTGTAAATAAGTTTTCCCATGTTTAAGTTCACATGTAGAGAGTCGTAGGCTAAGCCATCGTGGCCTTTATGTCACGTGTGTTCTGTAATAAATAACTCATGTCGGTTTATGGCTGGCAAGGAGCTTAGACGGAGCCAAATAAAAATAATGCAATAGCCATGTCAGGAGTTAAACGTACAGTCGCGCCTATTACACACTCCTGGACGTGCCTCTTATGTTCCGTTTTATGTCTGCTGCCGCCTCTCTCGACTAAAATTCACTTATAATAGCTCTGTCAACAAATTACACTGAAAGGAAATAACCCCGCATATACATTCCCACTAGGGAATTTCTCATCCACTATTTCTCAGTTTATAGAAAACCATCATATTCCGTAAAGGATAAACCAATTTGTCCTATTTATGAATAACAAGGCTAATGTGAGACTAGACTACATAAGCCCTTTGACCACCCAAATTGGTCAGTGTGTTACGAATAACTTTGTGGGTCTCTGTGCGTTGGCAAACATTATGGGCCCTTTTTCCCGAATAACTGCCAATTTGAACATAATTATCGATTGAACAGCAGTTCACTCTTGTGCCTTCATAAAAAAAGTGTATAACCCCTATGAATATGTCACAAAAAGTATGCGAAAAACAAATTGAATTGGTTTCGTATATAGACACATAGTCATAAATCACGAAAAAAAGGAGGAACAAATATAAAACACATAGAATTGAAGGGCTCATATGTTGTGTTTTCCACTGTTGTATAAAGAGCTATAGCAATAAGGAAGTCTCAAGTGTCCAACATCCTATTTATATGCAGATCCAACCACATTCTGATTCGAGACATCTCAAAGTAAGACGCAAGATTTATTAATTTGCATATTCGTCTGTTCTACTCGCAAGTTGTTTGAAGTCTACTACGACATTCTCTAAATTATTCATAACATTGTCACCTACCCCTCCTTTATATAATGTAGTAAGTATAGATATTATATTCAAAATATATAACTATCGGATCGTGGCATAGCAACTTCCTAGTAATCGCTTTGCCTTTATCAAAGCTACTGATCTGATATCTAATTATTCAATACGCCAAACACAAACTTAATAAGTTTGCACTGTCCGGAGGGGTTTTCCCGAGTCTTAGATGTTTATTGTAATATTCCTGCCACCATTTCATTCCACTTTTGTGCCATTTGTGCAACAATTATTATAATTTATCAAATATGTAATCGTAATGTACCTATAGGTATGCTAGTGGGTAATATAATAATGCGATTCAGCAAAAACGGAGACAATGTACCTCTAATATCTTAGACATTAGTGCGGGTTACATGCGCATTTCACAAAGAGACTAAGAATTCTGCACATTGTCATTTATAATTGGTGCATTAAATGCAGTTCGTTGTTTATAAAGTAATTTAAAAGCAATGGAGGGTGTAACAGAACGGTCGATCGTAAAATTCGATTAATATGTTGATTGAAACTAATGATTGCGTCTTCATTGTCAGTCGGTGTGCAACATTCGGTGCTGCCCTCGCACGGCTTTATCACATTATTGAAACGTGACTCGAAAAACACACTATACCTACTCCATCCAACGTTCCAACGGCAGTCCTACATATCCCGCAGTCAACTCAAACTACTACCATCAAGACACCCCCTTCAGACCCCTTTCAAAAAGTCCTTCAATAATGTGAATTCAATTTCTATGCGAAAACTTTTTAAGTTATTTATGTGCCTTAGTAACATTTTTCGTTTGTCGAAAAAACTACCGCTTTATAGATAATCAAAATCGATGCGATATGGAAAAGTTGAGAAACAGGTTTTATCGAAATTGTACGATTTTAGCCATTATACTATCGCATAGTAGATCTTAATCTCATTCTTATTCAGTCAGAAAAATTGTTGGTTGTTGCTTGCCGTTTACATTTCCATATAAAGCAGAAGACTAGGCTATCTAAAGTATACATGTACCTTTATAAAGTTGAAACTTTTTAGACTTTCTTATAAACTCAACTTATGTACTAACCCAACCACTTAATTGTGAATAATTAAATAAGCACGCACCTGTCGTAAACTAGTATATTAGTGGACAGCAACGCCTCCCCCTGAAAAGAAAAAACTCGTGCAGGAAGAAAGTTTTTTCAGAAGTTTCCGGGGAAATAAAATATTTGACATATAAAATTTGCAGTCGAGCATAAACACTATATTTTACTGAAGGGCTGTAAAACACGATGATAAATTTATCCAAAAATTTCCTCGTACATCTTCACCAGAAACAAACATGTAACAGAGTTGATATTTATTGGACACAGCTCTCTTAAGTTCTTCCAATTCCAATTTCACTTATTTCGTTTTTTTTTCAAATTGCACACCTCTGCTCTTATACTGGATGCAATATTTTATTGGAAAATTTCCTTCTGTTTACATTCAGTATTATATTACAGTGTGTGGAAACTGGAAAACACTTTCTTAATACCGGTAACGTACTCATTTAACACGAATAATATTGGTTTTTTAGAAGGTGATAGTGCTGAAAGGGGCCTTGGGCTTTAGGGGCGTTGATCCAGGTCAGCGGTAACTAAGCACGTCCAGTTTTTCAGCACAACACATAGGGCTACTCAACTGTTGGAATTCGATAACAAATAAGCTAACTGAGAAACGTTCAGTATATGTCCCACACGTCACATGGCTATACAACACCCGAAGTACCGTCCAGCCACGAATACAGACAATTACATTTTATCTACTCAGCGAAATTCTAATTGTGTAATTCATTTGAGCCGGAACGAAAATACACTTTTACCGCCAGACCGAATAATAACATTTTTGAATTACGAGTATATTTTTGTGTCGCGTAAAAATTATTCACTCCGAGTAGGTTACATACAGGAGCCAGGAGAGGATCCACCAAATACACAGAACTTTGTAATTTATAAGATTGGACCCTGACAGGGTCGCAAGTCATTAAAGACGCAAAAGCTAATTGGTGGCGGCCGTTAAAATGAATGCGAATGAATGGCATGCATTTTTCATACCATGTGAAGTATATATAAAAGCATAAGTATAAGATAGGTATAGCCTAAAATATGTAGCTAATGTAGTAAATAGTACATTTTTTATAACAATAAGCCCATGGCGAAGCAATAAAAGAGTCTGGAAAAAATAAAAACAGTTTATGTTCGAACACGTGCTAGGTTTATTGCTGAAGGCAAGGTCTGTTTAAAATTTCAGGATAAGGCAAACGTTGCCTGATCGTCCTGAGAGAAACTCACTACCTCTTAAATAGAAAGGAAAAGAAGTGGTATACGATTTATAATTTTATTTTCTCCTTACTTAATTGCATAATGCGTATAATTTTATTTTCTCTCCTTTCTTTCCACTTGGTATAATTGAAACAATTCTTCGCCGAATTTCCTAAATATTTTATTATGCTTTTATTTACTCACAGCTTACATTTCCATTCGTAAATATTAAATTACATTTATACTTGCACAATGCTTAGCTTACGTACACAATGCATACCTATACAACCTTGGCAATTGTGGATTGCATTAAAAGGCAAACGACTTGCGTGAATTAGTGCGAAATGTATTTGAATGGACTCATTTTTTCTCGCACAGAAGAAAAGTTTGTTATGAATAATAATTAACTAAACCGGTCACGTTAACGATTACATTATAAGCTGAAATGTTTTTGGCGAGAGTTGTGAAATTAAAAGCATTTTTAATCAAAAATAGGGTGTTGAATTTATAATGATCCAGTACCATTACTTTTTGAAATAATAATATTCAACAAATTTTTTTCTTTCGCAGTGATGTTCAATTTAAATTATGAAAAGGCATACGCGGCAGTGGTCTCTGGAAGTGTTGTGAATGAGGGACAGATTTTCTCTGTGTAGGTGATATTATAGAAAATCCTGCTGCGGTTTCGTAGAATGAAACGAAAATTGCCAGTCTCTTATAATATGCGTGCCAATGCCATTTGGAGAAAAGCCGTCAAGAACATCCATTACTGAATGCTAATTTTTCATCAATTTGTACTCATGCCCTTTAATAGCCTCTTCCATTAAGATTTGTGACAATTTATTACATAAACATATTGTTATCAGACAGGAAAAGTGATACAATTTTTTTTAACATGTATAGAAACCTCCCCGTCAGGAAATTTAATTAAACTTTGAACTTGGGAAAAGTTGTATAAATTTTTTTCAAGTTAATATAATTTGGAAGAAGAGATAAGGTATATCTAGACAGGTGTTTGGTGATGTGTATGTGTGGATGACTGCTTCACATTTATGTTGTTCAGGTGTCGTAAACATGCCTTATTATCCACTTTACGATCGGAGCCTTTGCCTTATTCCTGTGTGCTTTTGCTCGCGCGCTTTGCCTCATTTCTTCTATACTTTATTTCGGACACCATTAAACTACCAAACAACACTCTCCTTTTATCTCATCATATAAAAACCTCAAGCTTAAGATCGTGTGCTGCCCTTTTTACACCAAGATTCATTTTCACCCAATTGGCAGTTTCATAGAAAGTTTATGACGGTCTGCATCAAATTAAGCAAGAAGAATTAACGGAGAGCCACTTTAAAAATTGGTGCCATCAAGAGTACACATGGATGGGCACATCTGAGATTACCAAAAATGCATTGCAATTTGCAAAGTGAATAAGAATTTGTATTTCAAGCAAATATATATTGATATAGCATGTTATGCTGTATATAAGGTGAAACTGGATATGTATAACATTATATGGAACGGCAAAGGAAATGCGTGCAACGCATTTTTCACTACCCTGTTCATGCAAAACGTAACTAGATGGAAGTAGAAGCCGTCAGTCTGAGTAAAAAGTTGACTTTGGAGCAAGTTAGCAGGGCAGAACACGTGTCACAAAGGCAACCAACGCGTCCCGACGCTGGATCCTTCGCTAGATATTGTAGAATACGTGCCCGGACTTAAAAACGAACGCGAGACGTTATATTGCAAATCTCATTTGTGACAATAATTTATATGTAAATATATCCATGTTGTACGTGTTGCATTCCAAAAATTCAAATGTCTAATATGTTTACATTACTTTTTTGCCCTCCAGCCACCGAGAGCTGTTATCCGCAAGTGTTAAATTATAAATCATTCGCTGTAACTTAATAAGATATTTTTATTTTGATTCCTTATATATATATATACATATGCATGAAAGTGAGTGTTGCGAAAGAACGGGCCAAATGGGAAAAAGGAGCTAGATGCTAGATTCGTAGTGCAGTCGTGTCGTTCCTGCATTGCAAAGGAATAACTTGATATAGATACTCTTTGATATTTAAATTTTCGCATAGGCGAAGAACGCGCCCAAAATAACTGACGGGAAATTATTAAGAAAATCAATTAGGATTAACAAATTGTTTTGCTTTTGTGTACATACTAGACAGACAATGGTTGAATAAAAGGCGAATTGAAAAGTGCATCGTGATAAATTGCTTGTGTTATATTTTACCCGGAAACATGTTTGTTGAAGATTATTACAGTGAAGGGAGGCAGTCCTTGTGGGTGGCAGTGTGACTATGAGATAAATATCTCCTGTCTACGATATAACTAATATCACTCACGGTTCGAAAAGTCATTCGGGCTGTTCGTCTGCGGGCTTTGCAAGATTTTAGTATGCATACAGTGACTTTCCAGCCTCAATCATCAGTATACATAACGCAAATGTCTCTTACATTCGCGCCTCTTTTCCATTATACTATGTTACCAAAGTTAAAAAGCTGAAATAACTCTTCCTTATTCGTTTCGTTCGCTGATCTGGATAATTTATGAGTATTTACAATGCAGTTATTTTACTTCTTGCTCTCGAAACTTGTATATTGTGCCGTCTAAAAAGTGTAGGCGAAAAAAATTTTTTTATACTGAAATTTAAATTTTTTCTTCTGTCAGAATTGATGGGATTTCTTACTTTTGTCAACAGAATGATGTTCGAAGCAGGAAACTGCTGCAAAACGAATTGGTCTTAATGAAATGAAATAGTCGTCCGGAACTTTGCGTTTATTTAGCAATAAAAAGAAGTTTCGGTTTCTTATAATCATGTAAAAGCCGAGTGCTTCAGGAATATATATTCTACGTGGTCCTGTAATTTGTTTCAACGATATGCCCACCTTTCCGAAACTAAATGGTTTTTCATGTTTAAGAGGGTTAGTGCCGACATATTTTTGTTTACAGTTAGGAAGAAAAAACGAAATAAACTGAATGTTTACTCACACATTGTTCCGCATGAAATGAAAAAAGTTACTTACAGAGTAGCGTTTTATTATGTATTATCTAAAATGCCTTAGTATTCCGAAAGTTACGCAGTTTGTTGAGCTCTCTTTAGTTTGTTCTTCCTGAAATGAGGATATAATTTAGCAAAAATATTCCTCTCCCTTTCATTTGTAATAACTTTTTTCACATTTTTTTTTCTGTCGGAGAAGCCAAGATGCCTAATACTTTGTTCGCAAATATGTATAGCATCTCAAAGTTCAATTTCGGTTTCAAATCTGTGAACTTATGTTTACAAGAAAACCCTCGAGAATAAAGTCAAATAAATAAAATTAAAGATAAGGAAGTGATACGTTTAGATGAAGTGACCCTTTTTCTGAATTCTGGATTTAGTTTTTTTTGTAGGATGGAGTGAACAGAATGAATCTCTGGTGGTTGAGTTTACATTATAGGTCGGTTCGAATAGCATGACCTCCACAGTTTGACACCTACCTTCACTTCCATTTGATAGAATTTTGCGAGGAATTTTGTTAGTGTCATTTTATTTTACATACATATCAACTTTTATTTGTAACACCTTAACCACAAAAAAGAAAGAAAACGAACGTGTTACAGTGATTCGATTTGTTGTTTCTTTAATACAACATCATTTTTCGCAGACCATCATATTTGGTATTTCATGAGATGCTGCAATTAGATTTCTTGAAAAATAATCATAGAAATAATGAAATTATTAGACGAACTTGGAAAAATGTCCCAATGCAATTATTTTAGTTCCCTGGTCAATATTCTTGTTCGTTATTTATTTTTAATCTATTATTATTATTTTAGGGCCATAATAACTTGGAAAATTCTAATGACAAATTTATGATTGAACTTGGAGAATTGAATCATTCACCAGAACTTTTATTAACCAATCTATTAACAGCACAAAACCAATTGATATTAAATTGTTTACTAATCAAATAATGTGAATGCTCTATAACATCAATAATGAACATTAATTAGGTGCACCTACTTCCCGTGTGAATGTACGAAATTTAAAACAAACATCATTTTTTGAGTTCAAGTTCGCTGCACCTGTGGTCACGTTTATATTCTAAAGAATTTTTATCTTGTTAGGAATGCCCTCACGTTTTTAATATTGTCGTCAATATTTTTCGTATATAAAAGCATTTCTTTCTATATATTCAGTATTCAAATTAAATCAATCTCCAAGCACATAACTACCAATATCTGTTCAACACAAAGATGAAATATATAATTTTAATAGCTGCCCTTTGTATTGTCTTTGCAGTCATCGCAAATGTGAGTCGTAATGCCTTCACTTTAATAGGTTTTACTTGTAAGTGCACACTTAACTTGCGTTATTTATTTCTAGAGTCAACCAGTCCCTTGTAGCGACTGTGGACATGATGGTTGGGGGGGTTGTGGAGGATGTGGGGGTTGCGGCGGCATTGACTGGAACTGCAATGCTGGATGTTTAGATGCTTCCTTGATCGCCAACTTTCAACTAAAGAAAGCGATGTTAAAAGAAAAACTCAGGTGCAAATTGGCAAAGGTCCTTGCACCAAAACTGTGCAATTACGGATGTGGAGGAGGTTGCGGTGATTTTGGATGTGGTGGAGGTTGTGGAGGCTGCGGCGAAAGTTGGGGATGTGGAGGTGCTAATTACGATTGCTGCTAGATTTTGAAAATCAATAAAAATAAACGACATTCCTTTTAAATATACTTTTTTTTTGTTTACCTTTTATAGACTGCAAAAAGTTAAAAGTAAAAAAAATTACAAATTCCTTACAATAGTGTTGCGGGAAATTCATTAAATATTTACATGGGAGGCCATATGTTTTGCAGGGGATAGTCGGAGCTTGATAAAATAGGTGCATTGTAAAAGATAAATGTAGATAAAGAGTCATGAAAAGTCGTTTTTCAATTGCATGTATAAATGCAGTAGAAATACAACTGTGCATGTTGCTTGACAATAAACCATCAGAAACTTGGAGTGAAAATGCAGTTGAACTGGTGACACGTGGTCCAAATATGTCAGTTTAGCAAAAGTTATATTTTTACACAGTAGCGAATTACTGTTTCATTTTTCATACAAATTTTTTGCTACCCTACATAACAGTATATATACCTGTTTTTCTAGACTGAAAATTTGTTGTGTAATACGTCGTTTGTACAAATAAGCATATATTAAATTCATACTGCTGTTAACATATTTTCACAAATTTATTTAAATTAAAAATTATTGTGTTAAAGTCCAGATAGGGCTGTTGAGAATGAAGTCATGGCACATTTCCATACAGTTCGCATAATGTGTTATAGGAAAATAGTAAAATCGACCCATCAACATTTACATAGAGCAATAGGTTACAAAAAGGCCATGGCATCGTCCATTGGGAATCGAATCGAATGAAGACGCATCCCTATGGGTTACATTGTAGGGTTACTTTCAGTGGCATGAATATCTGCCGCTGTCTCTGCACGAATCGCCCCGCACTTTCCATCTCTGGAGACTTCACTTTATTTAGTTTCGCTTTTGCTTGTCGTGCAAATACCTACTCTATGCAAATAAATAAAAAAGAAAAAGAAATGAAAAAAAAGAACTTTAACCAAAAAAACCAACAAACTACTCATTTCAAATGATTTCATTGAAACAGTCAGCTATTTTTCATTCAAAAGAGAATTTTTTTATGTAACTATTATAAAAGGGGGAAATAATATGCAAATGCTTCTTTCAGATAGGTGCATTATTAAAAAGTATACATCTATCTACCGATGTAGGTATACACCACATTGGAGCACAAAAGATTCATTTTTAATGTTTCAATGTTCGTTTAGAAGTATTATTTATTGAAATATTCAAATATTGTAGGTTTGCCATTCGAAAATAGATTTTTGCTACCAATTTGTGTCGATCTATTATGCAATAAGCAGATTAAATAAAATATATTGAAACAAACTGATTAAATGATTAGTGCAATCTACTCTGAATTCCGAATAGACGTGAATACAGTATGGTGTTGGTGTTTTCAATGAATTCACAAGTTCAATTCATGTTAATGTAACACACACAACGCAAAAGGACAGATCAAACTGTCAAAGACAGCGTTTTCTGAGAAAACGCACGATTGAATTTTCAATCATTCTTTAATCATGTGTGTATAATCTAAATTACAAGAAAAAACCAATTCGAATAATATAACAGTCATTTGCTTATCAATCACTTTCAGCATATGTAATTGGTCAATTTAAATTGAATTTCCACACAATTTAGAATATAAAATAAACATTACGAGTATAGGAAAATGCGTGCGCCAGAGAAAATAATACGCTTTTTTCTCGGCGCTCAGAAAATGTCTTCCGAGTACTTATAAGAGATTGTCGAGGAGATTGTAAACTAAATAAATATATGAATTGCAAACAATTCATAACATATCATTACAGTGCGGTATTATTGAATATCGTTCCGTGAAAATACAAACATAAACATATTGCATTAAACAAATATGTACGGTGCGAACATGTTCTAAACAGGTAGCAGGTTATTGGTATTATTATCCGCAATATAATAACTTCAAGTTTAGATTTGGAATGTACAGACTACAGTGTAGTAATAAATAGTTTGCTTTTGCACAATCAGCTAAAACGGACTACGGTTGAGTAGTCAGCCAACCATTTATATGTAGGTATATAATAGTGATTCCACAAATGCTTTATTACTATGTCAAACTTCTAACGTTGCGGCTTCCATTTATATATAGGGTTATTATTTATCTACGATGCATTGTGGACTATTATTATACAAAATGCAGTCCACAATTTACACAGAAACTGTATACCTACATATGTTATATGTGATAATATTTGTGTAAATTGATAATCAGTCGA
This sequence comes from Silvanus unidentatus, assembly GCA_963930825.1. Classification (NCBI taxonomy): domain Eukaryota; kingdom Metazoa; phylum Arthropoda; class Insecta; order Coleoptera; family Silvanidae; genus Silvanus; species Silvanus unidentatus. Next base: position 6,769,013 of record OZ005758.1, read on the forward strand.
AGTATTTAATGTTACGACTCACAACGGACGGTTTTTCCTTTTCGTCTTGCGTTGCTGAATAATTTCTTTCATCACAGTAGAATTCCTGTTTCCACGGAACACAACAACTTAATTCAGTTTTGCATTTTCACACTAGACTATATAGGAATAGAATGAAGTAGTGCAGTTTTTATCTCATTATTCTCTGAAGCAATTCAACATCTTACTTCAGCGAAACGAGGAACACCATCTACATTGCTGCTGTGTACGTTCCTGCTGGCATTTTCAGTTTGAGCAATGCGAGATCCAACTAGATTACCGCTCTTCCGTCCTCATCGTCAACACAATTACTACCCTACTATCCACTACGTGACATTGTATTGCACTATTCACGACTGTTATTAGAAGAGAGACAACGCTGTTTTAAATGACTGCATTTGTGTACTTGCTTATTTGTTCAGAATGTTCATATAAAAATTGCACTTCTGCAATGCAATGTGCATACATACACAGTCTCTAACTGCATGTCAACAAGCTTACATAACAAGTGCTATCGAAAAGCCAGTTTGTTTTCCTCTTATATAGAGCTCATTTCGAGTATGAAATCGACAAAATTTTTCGAAAGTACTTCCCATTTTCTCGGCCATTCATGCAACGTTGAAGATTTATTGCGGCTCGTAATATTAAAAAAGAACGAGACATTTAAAAATACATTAATTCATTCTTTTACAACACAAATAAAACTTTGACTATTTCTCCGCATTAAAAAAATTTTTACTACTGCAGAATGCCATATTATGGTAGAAAACAACATAATAATATACCGTGCCGAGTTTCCATTAAATTTTAACCAAAAAATATAAAATATCTTTGCGGTAATAAAAATTCTTGCTATGTGTAATGACACATAATAAAACTTCATCAGAAAACAGCCATATGCGAAAAATATATATATAGCGATATAGCACATCACTGATGTAATCTAGTTATTATACAAGAAAGTTTTCCTTACAAATAAAACTTATGAGAAATTTTTTATGTATGGTTCTTGTATGGATGAATGGATGAATGGATTAACAATTGAAATATGTAGGTATATGTGCTCAATAATGGTTGTTTAAATTACGGAACCGCATAAAACCGCAATACAGGCTGCAATAAGCATGCAATAAAGATTGCAAATGAGTGACATTAGCTCACGCAACTAAAGCGAGTGCTCTGTGTGGCGCCCCGACGGCGGGCGTCCTTACACAGCTTGTAATACTTGCAAAGTTGCAAACTACATACATACTAACACTAGTGCGCACACTTTAACTTTATCCCGTCGGAAAATTTAAAGGTCAACTCGAAATTAAATGCACTAAACTGTGACTATGTTTCATTTTTATATGGATTTCCGTTTCAACAACTTAACTACTAAGGTCAATTTAATTTAATGCATCGTAAACAAATTTTAGACAAAAATAGTGCACACTGTACTAGCATCGAGAATTAACAATTACATAAAGTCATGGATTTTCTCGGAAAATACAACTTCTGTACATGCAAGTTAAAGATAATTTTCTTGTGAGTAGAGGGCTACATTCTGGTTTTCAACAGGATCACGTATAACATTCATTCTAGCACCGTAAATGTACGTTCATCTTTATTTAAAGCAACAGAAACCTTGGGGCAAGATAAAATAAACTTAAGTTTTACAAATTTAATAAGTTCGCCTCATCCTTATCGAAATAGCTACTTTAATTATACAATTGGGTTTATTAAATTTGCGGAAAATAGGCAAACACACAGTTGTAAATGGTTTGATAAATAAAACAATTAAACAAGAAATGCTATTTACTTGGAGTATTATTTGGTTTGTTTTTAAAAAATTGCTCCATACCTTACATAATATGTATAGAGTTATTTAATAAATAGTTCAACTTTTTCGAAAATTCGAACGTAAAAGGGTGCTTTAGGTGGTGATGCGACTATGGACGTGATCAAACTTATAATTGTTCTATTTACCATATTTTCCAATTTAACATAATATCTCGAGTTTGGTGGTTTCTTTAAGAGGCCAACCTGAACTTGTGATATTTTGCAATTATGAAGGCTCAAGAGAATAAAGACTTAGAAATTAGAATTTCTTTCACATAAAACGAACAAAAAGGATATATCATGTTCTCAAGTTATTTTGCAGTGTCCGCAGAATGCGGGGGCGACGCATTGTATTCATATCGTTTTTATTTACATATGATAACAAAAAATATGTAAAAAAATGTGTTGCTATATAGAAAAAATATGAATTTACTGAGACAATAGTATATCAAAATAAAATGTAATTTTAAAATAAGTATATGGGTATGGGTGTACGTTCGTGATATACAAGTAGAATACGAAGGAACAGGACAGAAAGCAGTGCACGTCCTTGCCGGATTTACTTTTATAGAACAACTAACAGGCCCAGCTACGAAGCTGGCACTCTTACCGAATACTGAACACTTCCTTTAATGGAAATATACATGAGGATATAAAAAGTCAAGCAGAGGTCGCATTAATTTACAAATCACTTCGGCTCAAATTAGATCACGCCAACTTTTACAACTTTCTGACACAACAAAATTTGTACGAAGCTTTTTTCTTTTGTGTTGTGCGCCCTGCCCTTTATATAAATGATGTCTTTTAGTAGTAAGAGAGTACTTTTATTTTTTCGGATATAAAACTTATTTAAAATTGGATCTGAAACTTTACCAAATTCTTGAGTATTTATTTATTAAAGCGTACGCAGAAAATAAACAATTGCCAAGTTTTCATGAAGAAAAAATGTTCTCAAATAGTGTTTTATCATATCAATTTATCCAGTGTTGAATATCATCATCTACCAATCTAAAAGTTTAAAGTTACGAGTAAATAATCTAGAATCATTGCGAACGGTATGACTTGATAACTCATGAAGTAGATTTATCAAAAATACTGCAATAGAAACATATTTAACCTATTGATATCTAAAGTACCCGAATTTATGATTATAAAAAAAACACTTGATTTTAAAAAAAATAGAACATTCGATTCAATCTACAATTTATTTGTATACCTTCAAAACATCAGATAGGTAAATGTTGTTAATAATATATATAACGAAAGGTATACGTGTAAGGTGAAAAGGATGTTGAAATGACTTACACATGCATGGGTAATTTAAGATTAATAAAAAAATATTTATTTTTTAAATCAACACATTATGACAATTGTCATTTATTATTTTTCTTATTCATCATTACCCTCGGGATTTCCTAACCATGGATAGACTTGGGGACAGGTTACACAGGTTCTCATGTATATAGTTTCACCAGTTTCTTCGTATACCAAAGCACACGTTTTTGGAGTGCAGCCAGAATTGCGTTCGATTTCTTTGGTTTTGTAATCCCCAACAGCCACTGGATTCCTCATCCATTCACGTACATCGGTCAATGAAACTAAGAAGACATCATCTAAATCTGCCAATTTGTCCAAAACATTTTGTAAAGCCTCAAAAGCATTTGGTGCCATTCCGAACCAAATTGCGTTAATCATCAAACTAATTGGAGTTCTACTGCCATCTCGAACTCTGGTAATTTCTTTATATAGCCAATCGGTAATTTCGGCGACAGTTCCACTAAAAAAATACAATTTGTGGTTAACGCATCACTTTTCAATGCATATGAAGGAAATGTCTTACTTTTGTCCACAGTTAGCAATAGCATTGCATTCATGGTCTTTGCCATTCAAATCCACAATTGGAAGAACCCAGAAACCAGGAAAAGAGCTCTGTGGACATTTTCCAATTATACAATTTTGTTCAGACTTGAAGTCCAAAGTGTAAGGGAACTGAGGTCGGTTTGGTAACGTTGGCCAAGAGCTGTCATAACTCAAGTCTGCTGCAATGTAGGCTTCAATCGATTTGTCACCTTGTAATTGCAATTGAGGAGTACGGACACCTTGAATGTCATCTGCGTTTATATTTGCATATTTGGTAAGAATTTTCTTTTGATCTCCAAATTCGGCAGTCAACTCTTCTAAAGTTGCTGTTTTCCAGTATTCTTCGAGGTTGTTTTTCCTAACAAAATTAAGAGAAACATATAAAATCGGCACAGCGACTGTCAAAATATACTTACGTAACTGAATGAACGGCAATTTCATGTCCAGCATTGTATAGTATATTGACAACTTCATAGTCCGTATATTTGTGAGGTACGAAGAAAGTCGCTCTGATGGGTTGACCATCAGGATTCGTGCGATCAGAAAATAAAGTATTCCAATATGTGTCGTATCCACCTACTCTTACTAAAGAGTCATCGATTGTAATTGTAACAAACTGAAAGAACTCGACGATTTATGCACAGTTCAGAGCAAAAGAACTTTGACTTACTTGTGGGGTATCATTTCTAGATATGGGACTAGATGCTGAAGAACACTTACAATCGTCCTCAATAGTACAGTTAATATTTAGGCAAGGTGAAGCAACATCCTTAAAATCGTAAAAAGCTCCTGGATAACCACAAACTAAAGTTGCAAGGCACACAGCTAATATCACAGCACGCATTTTGCAGGTTTCAAGATACAATTGTGAGTTGGAGTTGGCGTTAAAATTTTCTGCTTATATATGGGAATCTGTTAAGGAAATGGGATGAACCAATTAAAAAAGTGGTTCTATTTTTAAGGTACATTCATAAGTGATCTAGATTAGGTGATAAAATATTTATTAAAAAATTTCTATGAACAGATGGTTTGATAAGAGAATGTGATGCTTTATGATTTGACAAGATTATTAAGATTAAGATTTGTTATTGCAGTTTTTCTATAGAACGAATTACAAAATATACTCGAAAATATGCCAATTGTACAAAGTATTGTGAGCACTTACATCCTGTTTGGGGATCAGACTAATTGTCATGTGTTTTTAAAAAATTCAAATAAAACAGATATTTGCAAGTCTCATTGATTAAATGTATAATCCAAAATTATACGATTAATCGACTTACCTGTAAGGAGGATTAATCCTAATTTTCCGAGCTTGTCCGACGATATAATTACTGTGTAGTTTCCGAAAATCTGACTCATTAGCACGAACGTTTAGAGGAAAAAACCGGTCTCTGTCCACCCGCACTGGAATTTGGCCTCGTGATTCATTCCGTTTTTATGGAACAAAATCAAGGGGTTGCCAGGGTACCTATTAGGGTGGGTTATATCGTCGGACAAGCTCGGAAAATTAGGATTAATCCTCCTTACAGGTAAGTCGATTAATCGTATAATTTTCCTTCGCTTGTCCTAGATATAATTACTGTGTAGATGTTTAGAGTAATCAGTGATTTTGTTCTACAATACGGTAAATTATTTTATTTAATTAGTTAATACCTAATTATAATAACCTCAAAACTTTTATAATATATCTATATATAAACATCTGTGTAATATAATACTTAAGAGGAACATTTACTTATTTAAACATCTCTTCACGGATGATGTACTTATAAAACTATGAGAACAATATACTAATCGAATTAATAACAATTTTACTAAGTATAACAATATTTTTGGTAAAGGACTAACAATTTTAACATCAAGGTACATACAGTAGTTATAGTACAGTACAGTAGTTAAGATATATGTAAAATAGCTTTCGCGAATCTATCTTTAGGTCCTATTAGGGGCCTATTATAAAATCGAAAAAATGTGTCTGACTTTGGTGTCCATCCGACAGAATCTTTTATTATATTGACGTTTATGCCACTTCTAAGGACTGCTGAAGTTGTGGCGTGGCGTACACTATGAGCAGAAAAAATATTGGTGTTAATCCCTGCGTGTTTCAGGGTTGTTTTGATCCAACGGCTTATAGTCTGGGAAGAGGCTTTATGGTGTGGTTTCTTATGTGTTACAATCAAGTACTCCTGAGAAAATTCAGCTGTTTTTTCTGAGTAAAATTGTATAGTAGACGCCACACACAATTCTGGTCTGTTATTAAAGAATGGAAAAACAAGTACCGGTTGAGGTTTATTGTGCTGAGACGTTTTTATTCGTTCTGAAATTCGGATTTCAAGATTTGTTTCGTTAACGATTATATTTTCTCTTCTAATAACTGACAATGTCTGAACTCTATGGCCGGAAGTCAGTGCCATTAGTGTTACCAATTTGTACGTTAGTTTCACTAAATCTAGGGATTCTAAAGGGTGCCATTTGGAAATAAACTCTAATAGATTGTCTGGGTTCCACGTTGTGTTATATTTTGGTGTTGGTGGTCTTATATTTGAAACACCTTTTACGAATCTATTAATGATATCTTCATCGTTTTTTGATATATGATTGAAAATTAGATTTAACGCTGATCTATAAGAGTTTATTACCGAGTATGAGCAGCCGTCTTCTAGTAACTTATTCAAAAATTCAAGATAGTAATTTAAATTATACTTGTAAAAATTAGTATTCTTAAGGTTACAAAATATCCAAAACTTTTTATAACAAGCGGAATACTGTTTTAATGTACCTGGCGTGATTGAGTTAATTATTATCTCTATGGACGATGTTGGTAATCCTCTGTTTGAAAATGCTCTCCTGATAGTTTCCCTGCCACCAGGGAAATCTGTCTGTATAATGGGTGACACTTTCTGAAAGGGTCAACAAGTAATTCTTTATTTGGTTTAAATATTATTGGTGTTTTTAAAAGTAATTTTTGAAACAGGGGATACCAGGGTTGGGATGGCCAAAGTGGGACAACTACTATGCCAGTGGCTTTTTCCTGAATAATTTTTTCTAATACTCTAGGTATTATTGCGAAAGGAGGAAATGCATAAAAATAGTGATTTTGCCAATCTATTGTAAAGGCATCTACTGAAAAAGAGCCTGGGTCCGGTAACCACGAGACGTACTTGTTACATTTTGCATTTATTCGAGTTGCAAATAGATCGATATCTGGATTATTGAATTCTTTTACTATTTCTTCAAAGCACTGATTATTTAGTTGGTATTCAGAATCAATTGATTTTATTCTGGACCCCTCGTCCGCTTCTTTATTTAACATTGATGGGATATAAGTCGCAAAAATGTCTAAATTTCTATGTTCGCACCAGTACCACAGCTGTTTTGTTATTTCATTTAAGTGTTTATATTTTACGCTTCCTCCTCGATTTATACACGATATGGCGGTGTTATTATCGATTCTTAATAATATCCGAATATCTTTTACTTGTTTAGTAAATGATTTTAATGCAAATAATGCTGCTTTAATCTCCAAAAGGTTAATGTGTAAGTTTTGTTCTTGAAAAGTCCAAAAACCATGTATTTTTAAGCCCTTACAGTACGCGCCCCATCTTGTTCGGGATGCGTCTGAATTAATTTCTAATGTAAATTTTTGAGGTTTGATATGCCTCCCTTTCCCAATGTTTTGGGACCACCATTCTAGTTCTTGGACAATATCACTATTTAAGAACATTTTTGAATTATAGTCTCGAAAGTTTCGTTTTAAATTAATCTGTTTTTCTGCTTCTAAACTTTTCAAGTGAACAAAACCATATTTTACTGCGGGACATATAGACACTAAGATTCCAATAAGCTTTGCAAATTGACGAATTTTGTAAACTTTTTTATTTTTGTATTTCATTATCTCTTCTTTTATATGTTTGATTTCTACCGAGGGTAAATTTATTGTCATGTGTTTGGTGTTAAACATAAACCCAAGAAATTTTAGTTCCTGTACTGGTTCTAGTTGACTTTTTTCGAAATTGATAATTAGACCCAAGTCTTGGAGAAGCGCTATAGCCTTATTTGTGTTGGTTTGACACTCAAACGCGCTGGCTGCTATAATTATAATATCGTCTAGGTAACATACACAGAAAATACCTTCTAGTCGCAATTTTTCCATTACGGGTTTTAAAAGTTTTGTAAATAAAAAAGGGCCTATGTTTAACCCGAACGGTAGACAATTAAATTGGTAAAGTATTCCCTGGAATTCAAACCGGAGATATTTCTTATATTTATTTCTTATCGGAACTAAAAAATACGCATCTTTTAAATCAATGTTAGTTAGGTAATAGTTTTTATTTAACAATCTTAAGACTGTCCTATAGTCTTCCAGTTTGAAATGTGAAGTCTGAATGAATTTATTTAGTTCTTTTAAATTGAGTATGAATCTAGGTTCCCCGTTTGGTTTCTTTATTACAAAGTATGAAGAAAGAAATTGGTTATTTGCTTTTTGACATTTTGAAATTGCACCTTGGATTTGTAGTGTTTTAATAGCTTTTGCGTATAATTCAATAGAGCCCTCAGATGTGAAAATCTTTGGTTTGTTTCGTTGAAAAGGTTTTGTATGGAAAGGTATTTTTATACCTTTTACCCAACTAAGAATTAATACATTTTTTGTAATATTTCGCCATTGAGGTAAAAATTTTGATAGCCTACCAGCAGGTTGTGTTACCTGTGATGAAGGTTGTGCTACTTGTGACGGTATGACTTCTTCTTGTAGTCGTAGGGTTTGTAACGATGTTGATGGCTGCTGTTGTTGTTCCTGGAACCGCTTGGCTCTTCCTTTCTTTTCATTTTGGTTTTGAATTGCGAGCGCTTGTAGTTTAAAGATGTCCCTGGTATTGGAACATTTTCAACTCTCTGTGGAAATGGTTTAAATGATGACGTTTTCCTCTTCATCTCCGCGCTTGCCTTTTTTAGGGCTTGATCGGTCTTTATGATCTCCGCAAAGTTTTTGCCAAACAACATTTCGTCAATTTCAAGTGTCTTGGCAACTTTCTGGCACTCTGGATTTAATTGAGAGGTAGCTTTGAATTTCCTATGTACGGAAATTGCATTATGTACGTTGGTAAATAGTTGGCAGGCCTCCGTTAACATTTTTAGGTTTTCTGCTTCTGCATTTTGCGAAAACATTTTATCCAGAACAGTGGCAATTGCTGTAAGCCCATGCCCCAATTGCTGTTGAATTGCTGACATGAATTTATCATGTTTCAGAGTGGCTTCTGATAAACATGGTAAGATTTCAGTATTCATCTGTGGGGGAAATAGAGCCTTGCAATTGGATGGTATTTTATGTTTTGCCATAAGTTCCTTGCGTTCTGATGCATTTAAGCCCTTCTGTAGGTATTTGTTCCACCTCACTAGAATCTCCTCATTAATCGGTTGGCCTTCTTCTTGTTCATTGTCTGGTTTAGTGCCTAGTGTTTCTTCAAAATATGTAATTGTCTGTCTTTCTCCTTCTTGACCTATGTCGTCCGCTTCTGATTCGCTGTTATGCGAGGAATCGCTTTCAATAAATTCCTGTGAGGAATCTGTAATGAAATTTTTTGCTATTGATTTTTTGTTAAATCATTTTTAATTTAAGTGTTCAACGCATGTTGTAACGACTTAATTATTTTGGAACTTTATTTATGCAACGCATGTTGCAAACTACTGCAAAAAAGGAGCAGCACTCACTGTCCTATTAGTAGTATTTTTGGGATAAAGGAACAACGCGTGTTGTCCTTATGTTTATCCGATAAAGAAAACAAAGGTTTTTTTTTTTTTTTTTTTTTTTTTTTGATGGGAGCAACGCCTGTTGACCACTAAGTTATTTTATTGTAATCTACCTGAATCTGAACTGCTACTCTCCGTGTCACTTTCCATTCGCTGCAGTTCCTTTTGTAAGTTTTCCATTTTCTTCTTTAGTTTCCGGAACTTTCGTTTCTTCTCACTGGTTTTCCTTTTTATTTTTACCATTTTATTAACACTTATCACTTTTCTAATTTAATTAATCTCTAAATAATTTACGTTTGATAGCTATGAGCACGAAAAACGGAATGAATCACGAGGCCAAATTCCAGTGCGGGTGGACAGAGACCGGTTTTTTCCTCTAAACGTTCGTGCTAATGAGTCAGATTTTCGGAAACTACACAGTAATTATATCTAGGACAAGCGAAGGAAAATCGACGTTATTTCCTTTTGTGTCATTTACTACTTCGTTATTCATGAATCATCATTAAATAGTAAAAGCAATGAATCATGTGGATAACCCCTTCTTGCTTGAAAACTGCATTCGAGGGCTGTCGACGTTAGGGGTCTGCCTTATTGCGAATTAAATGTTTTATTTCGATTGTATCTTTATGATTTTCTAACTAGCTTGATAGCTCACAGTGAAGACTCATTTATTGTTATAATTTTATTGCGCAAATATTATTAGATACTTTCTTTACCATAAAATACGATATTTTATAGTTAGAAAAAATGAATTTTTATTGTCTCTTATTGCATATATATGGAATTTTTTAAAGAAATATAAAAGTAAAATAGTATCCTTCTAATATCATAGAAACAGAATAGGTTAACTGCACTCATTCTGATATATGGTCTTGTTTTATGAAGCTGTTTGTTCCATTGTTAATTACCCAAAACAATGTTCTAAAACTTATGTTAAACTCTGTAGGTACTTGGTAGACAATTAAATTTATATATTCGGTCCTACATTAAAATTCACAAATGGCCGCAAAATAACCGCCACTGCAATTTCCCCCCTTTTGTATTAAAGCTAACCACGCGAAATGCATATTCTCACGTGAACAGAACTTCTGGACTTATTTTTAACTGGAGTTTGAAATGGCTAAATTACAATGTAATTTTAACGTAATTAACAAATTCCTTTTACTGATGGGCGATTATAAATTAATAACAACCCCGATCAGAATGCTATTCGCAACTCTTCAAATTGACAAATCAATAAGTAATTTCATTTATTAAATGCAGGGAAGAATTTAAAATATCTTGCCAACCCTCGTGCTTCTAGTAGGATATTGTGAAATAGGTAAATAAAAGTCGTTTTTTAATTGTAAAGCATTTGTTACACACAATAGTTACAGGTAAAATTAACCTTCCGTGATTGATAAAGAACTTTATATGAGTTTTCCATATTTTCCGTAGTTTACTTTTTTGCCTGTTGTCTTTTTTTATTTTGAAAGCAACGTTAAATATGTGTTGGAACAGAGAAAATTATATATAGTTGGTCTCATGTATTTTTCATGACCATACACATGTGTAGATATATGTATGTGTATGTTCCTCTGTTACGGGGATGCATTAAAAACACCATAACAGCACCATAAAAAATAACGGTGAAATAAATTTGGTAATATCATTGAAGAAATGCTATTGCAACCACTAAGAAGTATAAGAAAAGATGTTTTGCCTTACATGAACCATTCGTATTCATTTATTTCTTTTGGGATCTCCGATATCAAACTGGGTTTATTTGTTGGCAGATATTTTATTATTCGTCGTTGTATATAGGATAAATGCGGGTGGATGGGAGTATGTTCGACTTGAATGCACACGACAAGACTCATTCTGAACAAGTTGCTATTTTAGTATTTTTACTAGCCGACATTTATTTTATATCTAAATACAGGCTATATTTGTTCATAAAATATTTTAACGATGACTTGCCATTTTAATTTATAGGCCAAAGTTTCCGATATCCGCCAATTCGTGGTACGATGTGTTTAACTTTATCTTTTTCCTTATAAATAATTTGATTAATCCTGCACGGAGTCTAATCTGTACCTGCTGCTGTGTGGAATTGAAGATTCTTCCATATAGGAGGGTCCAAAACAGATAAAGCTAAATTGAACTGGTAAGACAGTGGAGAAAACCAAATGAATTGAGGAACATTTGAATGGAAATGAGTGTGTCACATAGGCTCGACTGATATCATCAAACCTATACTATACAGCCGCAACTGAACCTGCTACAAGGTGTCTCCATGTAGGAAAAGATTGTGGCTATTGCTGACAACGAAATTGCTGTTTAGAGGAAGATGTAAAATTTTTTACTCGCTCAACTTTTGTCTTAAGTAGAATTTTAATAGATACGTATGTACACCTACAATTTGGTGCATTCACAAATTTTATTGCTCCTATAGAATGTCTGCTTTTCCACAAATAAAAAGTAAAGGCACTCTTCTTTTATACGTAGGCGTACATATATCCTTAACGGGGAAATTTCAATTAGTAAAATAATAATTTTCCACTTTTTTTCGAAATGATTAATTGAGTTGAAGAGTTTGTAGGAAGGCATTCAAACTTAATTTTTAATGCAACACTGAGTAAAAGGAATGAATTTTAATTATCCACTCTATCTAAATGTCCTAAAGGTAGGAATGAACAGAGAGTGAATGATGAATTAATAGCAGAGAGAGCGTGTAGTTTCAATATTAGGCTGCCAGATGCATTCGACAGTCTTTTCCTCTAACTTTAATTAACAGCTATTACATTCCCTTAAATCATTGTCATTAATTTCGATAAGATCTTCCTCTCGTGGCTTTACTAACATTTAATTTACATAAATTTGAAAATTGATAATTGGATAATTGCTGTTGATATGTTTTCTCAACATCTCACCTCGATTTTGTCAAATTAATGTATTTTGACTTGAGTGAAAGGAGTTGTATAATTTGCAAGAATTATTATATCTTTTTCTATTCGCTTATCTTTGAAATTTGAGGATGTACTTATTCTATCGGAAAATGATATTAAATAATAAAAGGAACAAACATATAGGAATAACCCCTCTACAATGGCCCTTGTGGAATATACTTATAGTCATATATAATTATTGATAAGTACTTTAGACCCCAATTGTCAAGTAAGTATAGGTACTAATATAGTCCCGCACGCATCAACTTAACATCATCGTCCTCCTGCCACCAATATACATACATTTTTCCGTAATGTTCATGACAATTTGCACAAGTTGAACACGCAAACAAGCCAATATTTATTATATAAAATGTGTAGAGGTATAGGTATATATTTTTTGCACGCATGTTCTCTATATATGGTCGTAATGTTATCGCCTCAGTTGTCAATACCATAGCAATATCATGTTCCGAATGGTTCGTATATGTTGCATGCACGCATTAGATTTTACGGTTATGACTAAAATGTTCGTTATAGCCATACCATTCAGCATGAAACCCTAATTGAAACGGACCATGTTTGTATACAATTCAATATTGTATTGTTAATTAGATTTTGGTAAATATTTATTTGTTTCCTCTCGATGGATGAACTGGGCTGGAGTGTTATTCTCTTCCTGCAAATACTTACATACATACATCCATGACCATCACACCATTTTTGTCTCAATGCGGGGCCACTTTTAATTCACTTCTTATCAGCCAGTTAAGAAACTAAAATATAGTGCAAGTCGAAACTGCAAAACTTATCGGAGATATTCGTAAAAACGCTCAAATTAGTTTAACTTGGCTGAAACTTTAGCCATTTAGCGAAACTTCATTTAATTCTTTATTACCTACATAGAATGTGAGAGTAAATTAAATGATTTGATTGCTATCTCCATGAAAACGCAAGTAAAACGGACCATTAATGTGTTTTAAAAAGCGTGTTAAGAGCTTGGGAAAAAATCGTTTAATTGTTCCTTGTTGAAAATTTACAGCTGTCGATGTGTTCACAGTGAAAGGCAACCTCAAATAGTCAATTAAGGATTAAAGTGGTAACAAAATGATTGCTACGTTTCCAACCCAACGAACGTAGATTAATAGTTGAATCGTTCACCATTAAGAATGTACGATTTTCTGATGAGCAAGTAAGAAGTGTGTATGGGGCCGAGTGTATGTACGCTTTTGGGGGTGGAAGGCAGCTGAAGGGGGTTGAATCAATTGCGGACACATAGCGGGTCGAGCACTCACGCAAACACATAAAGCACACGTCGTGCGTCACATGGGAGGAATTAGAGGTCGCAAGGGCCGTAAGAAAGACCGAATTTACGAGCGGGTATGCCACCGACTCTGTTTGAGAGCTTCGCTAACCGCACTACTCCCTGTCTTATCCCGGTCGCTTCCTTGTTTATTGCAGCCTGCTGTCTATCTAACTCCTATCCAGCCTTATATACCTACACATACGACTATACTTCGTACTAAATACATTATCCCAAGTCGGCGGAAGGAATATAATTCAGGCACAAGTACCAACAAGAACAGCAGTCTAACATTTCACAACTCCGAACATTGCAAACATCATTTTTTGCTCGGAAAACGGGTATCGGGTTCCCAAACTTTAGAATAACTTTTTTAAATGATTATTGAGTTTTTAAAGTGAAATATGAATTAACAATTGGATACATAGGTTTAGCCGGGTAGATGGAGTTTATTTAAATCGACTAAATTAAATGATATTTTTCGTTACAAAAATTTTTATACCGATTTATCGAGAATAATTCGCAAACTGTTTAAACGTAATTAAAATTTAGTTCGTCAAATATACCTATGTACACTTACACTATATATACCCATAAAATATGAGTATAAAACTAATTTTGCTGATTCAAGTTTATATTCAAATATTTACAACAACAATTATTTGCCTTCAACTTTCATTTGATGTAATATGTATACAGCCCGATTAAAATTAAAGAGGGTAAAACGTACACTTAATTCCTATAAATTCCAAACTCTATTAAGTATTTGAATTAAAAACAAATAAAATCAGATAAAACAAGGCCATAATAAATGTTTGAGAGTTGTGATCTTTTCTGCAAACCATTTCACAGAAAACATTTTGAAAATATCGCCTAATTATAAAATGGAACAACAACACAGACAACAGTGGAATTCAAATAGTATTTGATTGTTTAATGTCATTCCAAATAATACGCATTGCACACACATAGTTCAACATTCAGCTTAAACAGCAAAATAGATTAGGGTGTTAAAGGGATCGACAACCCCAATCATGTGTGTGAATTACGTAATTTACCACAATCCTATCTCTATACATTCCGTCTCTATACATGTAAATATATTTAGTGTAGACTAAACTTATTAGGAAAGTGTATTAACGTGGCATCAATTATTTGCATTGTCCTAAATATCCTGAGGTTTCCAAATATCAATTGGGTATCAGAGTAGGTACCAGGCCTGTCACTAGTGCAAATCAAATTAAAATTGTATGATGTTTGATGTATATCCTGTACACATACATATAGGCTCTGTCCCTGCAAATCCGTCATTTGGCATAAGTAACAATACTATATTAGGTATTTAATCCCCAAATTCTCTACGGAATAATAATAGGTAAGGTACAATTGAGAGTTAATAAAAATGAATGAATCGAACAAACTGTTGGAAAATTTCATTATGAAAACTGACAAGTCCGAACTACCTTAGTAACGCCAGACGATCGGCAAAAAGGCGATAACTTTGTGATTGGGCCATCAAATAAACTGTGCCAATATTTCTGGCTTTGGACCATCACCAGGATATTACAACAGGAATTGGGAATCAATCAAGATCAAGATACACAAAGTTTATCGAAGAAAATGCCCACCAATTCAGCATTCCACACTAATACTTGGGGGATGATTTGACGCGTTCTTATTTCAACATATAGAGCGATGAGCATTTTCTCCTTATTGCTTGGGTTTTTCCTTCAATAACGGAAGAGGCTTTAACATATTTGTTATTAAAAACAAGAACTTAATATAGGCTTGTTTTTCTTCACAATTTTATTTCTTCTGTATACGAAATGAATGGCTTTTTTATTGATTAAGTTTTTCGTTGGCAAAATATTTTTAAATGATCATTAAATTCGTAGATATAAAAAAGGGATGATTGATAATCATGTTAATTCCCCTTATTGTTCACTTTTATTTTTTCTTCAACATATACATACACAGACATGCCAGTTAGCCACAAAACAGTCTGATCGACCCGTCATCAGTTGAAACAGGCGCCCGTCGGACTGGCGTCTCGGCGCCCTACCTGATGCGACAATACAACTCAGTTTGCATATCCTTCAAATTTCAAATAGAGAACAACATCATCATGTCAATGTTGATTTATTCCTTCCAATAGCTCATATATTTCAATTGTTTGTTGTTCTTACTTTTACATCCCTATTAATATTTATTTTACTTACCTATAATTATATTTGTCTGCATAATACCTAAGCTGTGTTTGTATTCCATTGCAATTTCGTAAAAATTTTAAGTTATCGAAATTGATATTGATATACGTTACCGGATTTCATGTTCAAGCATTCTACATTCTACATGTAAACTCACTTTTGTATATAAGACTGACATCAGGACTAAAAGAATCCTAGAAATAAGTTTCCGTATCCTAATAGCAACTCAATTGCTTGGGAAAGCAGGCAAGGCTTCAGGAAAATTCTGCTGAAAATTCACTTTTACCATAAAAGAGAACACAGTTGCAAGCTTTTGCTATGACAAAACTTTAACAAAACTCCCAACTAACTTACATTTATGTTATAATCTATGGTTAGCTGGAGTGATAAACATTAATTTTACCCGTAATTAGGAAAACAACAAGAAAGAGTGGGCATAAATGTGATGTGGAAACGGACGGAAATTATTTTCATTTTTCCACGCAAACATTCCGTGTTACAGCTCTGCTTTGACCCTACAAAGCAAATTGCCTTGTTTGTGTAGTGTATGTCGCGGTGTCCCTCACAATATCGGCGAGGCTTGTTTCTTTGTCCAATCGATTGTGTGACATCTTGTCTTTATGGACCAGATACGTACACTTGCTCTGAATTTCTTGGCATATTGCAGATGTTCTGCCACTCCTAGAACTCACTTTACCCATACCCATAGAGCCCATATACACATTCAAGTCCTTCGTATAACGGACCACTTTCGTTTTGATTGGAACGTTATGATTCGAAGGACCTTGCAAACAAATATATTAAATGATTTTTTTGTTGTGTTAGTTTCGGTTCGACAAATTTGATTTGTCTTTTTACTGTTACTATGTTTTTCAAGTGTTCTTGCATACAATTTGTCAATTGGATTTTTCTATTTTACTTAAATGGCGTTCCATTTTCGCATAAAAATCCAAATAAATTATATATTTGTCGGATATTTTTTCCTTCCTTATTCTGGTAGCTTTTATTTGTCTGCATGCATAAATTATTTTGAAAGTTTTATTAAATGGAAACTATAGAACTTATATGTATATTAGGAATCATGTTGCAATAAAATTCAGCTAAAGGATTTTAGCTCGATGATAAAAATTTCTAATTTATTCCAGTGAAAATTACTGTCACACTGATATTTTATCGTACAGTACAATAAATTACTGTACGTAAAGCCTTTTATAACCCTTGGTCACATAAATTATGCTATGCAGAATAGGCTACCGTTACAAATTGTATCGCATAAAACAATGCCTATACGTTATAATGTGGAAAAAAAGGAAAACAACGCGGTGAAATCGGTAAGGAAATTATTGCGCCACTATTTCTTGAATATTTCATCTACATCTTAAAAAATCGTTCCTTTTTGTAATAAAAACAACAGCATTGAAATATTTGACACGCTTTAAAGAATCGCTGTTATAAATTGAATAAAATAAGTACATTCAAATATAATAAACCCATGTATTTTACGTTGGCTTTTGTTTGTATTTGTCTGAGAAATGTAAACAAGGGTGGATATTTCAACCCCTTCATGAAGGCGACGTCGACCGGTCTGTACGATACCATTACTGATGCTATAACTTCCTATATTTTATGAGCCTTTTAATCGTAACGCGTGTCTGAATATTTGCCACCATTAAATAACACTTTATATACCATTTGCAAATGAAATGAAAATGCGTTTACCACTCTTCTACTGCCGACTGTGGAGTGCCCAACCCCTTAGTCGCACTCGTTATTTCAATGGTCGCAAATTGTTCAACATAAAATATCTCCAATGTACGATTCTATCATTGGAAAACTAAATTTAATCATACAAAAATGTCTCTCCATTACCAACCATTTAGGTAGACTGGAAAAAATTAATCCGCTAAATGAGTTTGAAGAGAGGGTGTCATAAAAAAGTTTAGCCAGTTAATAAATTTCTATTTGGTATAAGTAACAACATGTTCGAGCCTGATTGTCTAACGAGTGACTAATTAAAATTGTGTCAGGAGCATGAAGTGCTACACATTAGGCAGGTAATTGTTAAACTTTATTAATTTTATATTATGGATGATAAGGATATAATTCATAATAAAAGTTATAATCCTGAAAAGCTTCGACTACAATTTAATCAACCGGGATTAAAGTGAACATAGAACAGAAACCAGTGGAAATTTTCAGCGCAGGTGATAAAGAGTTTGACCCAGAGGTCGTCTAGATGACAGGATCCTTTCGCCTGCCTTGATTTAATGCGTCGCTAATTCAGTAGTTACGTGTTCTGAGTTGAAAAATATCTCCTTTTACTCTTCAACTAGAAGAGAAATTATAATCTGATGGTTTATAATAAAACCTATATTTTTACGTCAGTTTCAAAAACCGCTTCTAAACTCGGTAAAAAGTTAATGTATAAAACAGTCTTAAAAGTAATTATATTTCTGGACTTGCAACACATGTAATATAACTCTTCTTGATTAATCTTATTAAGGATAATAAATCATTTAATAAAGCAAAACAAACGGAGCAAATTTGAATCTGTGGGAAAAGTAGGTACCCAACTATAGTATAAGTTTAAAGAATAATTAATTCGATGACAGGATATAAATCAGAATACGAAAAGTACTAATTTCATTTAATTAATATCTTCGTTGTAATCTACTCTTTGTGGTCTTGTGTAAAATAACAGATAGACACTATAGTGTAATTTACATTTGCATAGGTATACCTTTAGCTTCGTAACTACTTGCACTTGAAATATTTAAGTAAATATTCAATTGCGCTTGAATTATATTCTTTCATGTAAATGATTATACGAATAGTTTGTAAAAACAGCACCAGTCAGTGTAAGTAGGTATTAATAACCATATGATAAAGGTTTTAATTAATCCGATAGAACACATGTCTACTTACATATTCTTAATTAGAGAAAATTTTTGAGTCACCAAGTAAAATTTCTACGCTCCATTATGAAAATATAAAACGAATTGACACAGATAAAATTTTATTTCAGCTCTAAAGAACGTCATGGAAATGTTAGGAGGCGACAACCCAAGTCAACGTATGATGTCACGCATTTTACCCAAATCAAATTCATCCAACAATGGCTCATCAGCTCATGTCTTTACGTTATTAAATAAAATTATAACACCCATAATTGTCGACTATGATTCAATTAAAAACATCAAAGAACGCAGTGATTCTGATGTCCGTCCATAAGTGTTTTCCGTTTGCCCTCGAATATCATCATAGTTTCCATTTAAAATCCATCATGTGGATCCAGCCAATCCAGAGAAAGAAGTCTAATTAAATTATTTCTTATATATCTAACTGTTGGTGAAATGAAAAGCACATGGTAACCCGGAGCAGTTTCTTAAAGTTTCAGTAATTATTTCATTAGAAATTCGAGTATTCAAGTCCCTAGTAGAATTTCACAAAACACACTTCGTGTTATCTGACAACAGTATTAAGATTTATATGAGGGTTATTGTGGCCGAAAAACTCGTAACTAGTTCCGTTTCAAAAGCAATGAGGGGATGATAGGTTGGTTCGTTTTTACAAACTCAGCAACAATGTCTTTTACTCGAAAATATATACCTGCTATTTTATCTCTTATCATTTTATTTCGATAAATTCATCATATTTTTTGCTCTTGTATTTTTTACAATATTATACAACCAGCTACCATCCCATCACCTTTTTCCTATTCAATTATATTCTCCCCATATTCTGCACCTCTTGAAAATATAGTCCCTGCTGTGTTGTGTGTTGTATTGTACGCCGCTTTTCATCTCAATAACATTCGTTTACTTTCAGTTTGTGTGCAGATAAACGCGGCGTATAATTGCGCGCCGGTGCAACATGTAAAATTTTTCCATGTAAATTGTGTACCTACCTGTAAAGTGCGTAAGTACATTAGACATCCATACACACAACCAGCATCCAGACAGTTCCTTAAATTATTTGAAACACATTGAAACTTGAAAGCTATTAGAAAATCTACACAACGTGGAACCGCATCCTCAAGTCGTAGGTACATTTAATTCGCTTTGAAACGAAGTCTTCACCAATCCCACCCTCGCAATTTCACAATTGAACGTTTCTTTGTTTCGCAGATTTCACATGCACAGTCCAAAATAAAATTTGCATACTTAATTACACAGCTAGCATTGTGCACAATGTGGTTCTGTTCTTCGCCAACTCACCCTCTTATTGTGTTAATGTTAAAGGGCTTCCTCCTTCCTCCACTATAATGAAAACAATAAAATGGTCGATTTTTATTAAGGTGTATGGATTGTTCTTGGTGCGCTATTTTAATTGTTAAAGACACCCTTCTAAGATTTACATAAAAGAAAGTGCCCCTGGAAGGCATTGTCCAATTTTCGCATGCATTCATTTTTATGGTTACGTAGAATTGGTGTTTTATTTTGGAGTAGGTATTGTATGTAAAATAATTACGTTTTTTATAAACATACAAACTTTTGAAATTATCTGGAGATGAATAATGAATGTATAAACGCGCAAAGTTTCCATAATTTTAAAATGTAAATAATTAATTGCATATTTACAATTTACGTTTTACATATTCTGTTGAAATTTAATTGTGTATCAATCTAAAGAAGAGTTGTTTATATTTTTTTATAATAAAAGCATCAGCGTGCGATTAAAACTATATTATTAAGTTTAATTAATAATAATTTAATTTTGATATTAAAATAATTACATGTATATTGTACTTGATCTCCTTTGATTCATTCATAACTCTTAGCATAATTTAGATAGACGTTGTTAGTTTTTCTCCCCTTACCAATGGAATAGAGGTATACCTATGCATGCTTTTACTCTAATTAATTTAAAACTCAATAAAGAAATTGTGAAATGATCAAACTGAAACTGTGTGAAAAGGAACTTTCCATTTTCCAAGAAATTCTACTTGTAGTTCTTGTATAGGTATGTAAGATTGTAAGAATGTTCATACATATACATATATAGGGTTTTAAAGTTAGATTCATAGATTTTGGCTACTACAACTCTTAGAACTTTATTTGAAATAACTTAGTTTCCTAAAGTGACTACTAATCACTTAACTAATGAATTCAGGTAGTGTAAATAAGAATCAAGATGTAGTTGGTAAAATTATTTTCTTAAGCAGAAGGTAGGTATGTAATTTTCAAACAACAAATTTCTGCTTTCAACTTCTCAGACCATCGTTGACAGGGAACTCTCACAGATGGCGATATCAAGTCCGTCTATAAAGAAAATAAAATGTTTTTAAAAGTTTGGCGTATAATGCGGATATTATTAATGAGTGATATATAAAAATAAAATTGTTTATCAACTTCTCTAGCAATAACAATCACTCGATTAATGGGATTCGAAGAGTAATTGAAATAGCAAAATTTTGAAATTGGATTTGTATGACATTGATCAGTGTTATATTTTCAGTTTCAATGCAATTGCAATTTCCCTATAATATATGCATTGATCCGTGATTAATCACACTTTAGATAAGTATAGACTTCATAATTAATTTTAATAACAAAACAGTAGTCACAGTACCTACATACAGTAAAAAGTAGTATCACCCTTTGGCTATTTCTACCATATACAGGCAGTAACAGGAGAAATATTGCGATAATATCCGCAGTGTTGGAACAGAAAAAACCTAACGCAATTAGCTTTGAAATAATAATTTAAATTTCATCACCGTGTAATTGTGTGTTTATAATAAAAAAAAATCCAAATGCCATACAATTCCATTTTCCATTTGGACAGTAAAGAAGAAACAGCAAATTCAAGAACATATTAAATGTAGAGGAGAAAAATCAAAATTCAATTACTAAAAAACGAATCCAATAAAACATTATCATTTTTCATTTTGCTGTTATGTTAGAAAATGAAAAAGATAAAAGCATTGAATATTATATAAGAAAATATAATGTCAGCATCACACAATAGATTGATGGGTAGTAAAATTGGTGATTTTAAAGCAAAGGGAGCTTATTTTTCGATAATTTATTAATACCATCAAGCCTGTATTCAATTGCGCCCGAAATGCGCGATTTTATAACCCATTACCAATCCATGGATGTATACAAATCGTTGTCGTTGAAACAGTTGGGAGCTGCTTTAGATTCACGAGAGCGAGAGGGACAACCAGCACTTCATAATTGGATTATTTTTTACACGACTGAAAATATTTCGGGCCGTTCTCCTTTTTCATTATCGTAAAACTATGATTGCGTCATTTTATTAATTCAAAACAACCCTGAATTGAATTTCCTTGCACCCCTATGTTTACTTTAGTACGTGGAATTTTTAGTTGATTGTAAGCACCCCACACACAAGATGTGATACTTTATAAATAATTGACATTATTATTATCGCTTTGAATACGCTCAACGACTGAAATGTACGTATACAAATAAAATGAAATTGCGTACGAATACGAAATGAACGCCTCTATTTAGATTAAGTGGTTAAACTTTGATAAGTTTTTCAATATTATTAGTTTTTATTGTTCGAAACATCCGGTCCATATGGGTTCGCTGTCCCAAAATAACATAATAGGTATATTTATTGATAATTCCCCTGCATTATCTTGTGGAACACATACTCGTGTATGAATAATAATTCCCAAATTGTTTAGAGTATTTAGTGAACTAACTAGATCTGCTCATACCTTACCCCCTAACAGTGTTTTAACGCTTGTGTCAGTTTCAGCCCTCTATGTAAACAAGGCGCTATTGTCCCCTGCATTCGCACTAATTATCCCTCAATCAAACCAATATTACAGCCTTTGTAAAATGCCCTTTAATAATACGTTCAGTTTCTAGCAATAGAGTTTTATTAATCGGCTTCATATTAATTCTCTATGTAATACAAATAAATGTATTCATATAAACATATGTATGTATGTGTTAGTTCAGTGTTATATTATCAAAAGCATTTAAATCACATTTTATATACAATAACAATACTTAGTTCTAATAATTTGCGAAATTAAATTGCACTCTAAATTATAGTTTTCAAATTGAATGAAAAACGCATTAAACCCCCAAATTGCATAGATGAATATTATTTATAAATGAACGAACAAACATTTATCTAATCAGTTTACTGATACTATTTGGCCCTGTATTGATAATCCACAATTCTCTACTTTAATAGGATTTTAGGGAACGGATGGATAGTTTATTGATTTATACTTTTCAGATGATCCTTACAAATTCGCTGCCTTTTCAATTTATATATCACAATTTTTATTCCATAATAACCCTATTTGAATTATCTATTTTATTTTAAACATATAATAACAAATTATTAGATATATCTAATAGTTTAGTGTACTTTACCTAACTATAAACATATACGTATGTATACTATATATTATATAAAATAATCTAGTCGAATGACACGTGAATTAGTTAACTCTTGGTATACGCATAATATGTACCTACACATAGAGAGATTTGATAATTTAATGGACTTATTTTCTATTATAATCTATTAAATTTGATGAGATTTAGTACGTGAAATGTTAATATACATAAATATATTCACACCTAAGGTATATTATATTTTTGCAGGATAAAATGTGGAGTTTTAATCATTTTGATCTATATACAAGTACATACACTTTTGTGAAATAATGACGAACATTTTTGTTTATGTATACATACTCGTATATAAGGGTTGAAGGTATTTTCGCTTTGAATTGCTTCCAAGTGTGTGCTAGACACGATTCTGAAGGATAATGTCTTCTGCATGTATTATACTTGTTTCTAATTAGACGATGAATGTAAATAATTATACAATAACTTAGTGCCACAAAGAGTTATTATATCTCGTTAGGCAAATTAAATTAGATTGCAGTGCAATAGTTTCTAAATTAGACTTTAATTACACAATTTCAATGTGTCATGTTTGTGTTTTGTGACCTTCATACCACAGTATCATATAAGAGAAAAATGTGTATATCTTTGAACTAATAAACGAACATAATAAAACAGAATTCTCCCTTGAACAATTATGTGCATCTGCGAAACGTTCCACATTAAAGAAACTAGCTGTAAAGTTCGATAATAAATTTGAATAGTTTTTGATATTCTTGAAAAACATTTTATCTCTCGTTGCAAGACGCAAAGTAAGACTTTAAATTATATTCAAGTGTTTGCCTTTGAACTACAAAGTTAAATTTTATTTAAGCAAAGTGTGGTTAACTTTATACTGTTCTTTGCGTTTGCTTATTAATAAGAAAACAGAATTATACTCATATTTCCATTTCCTCAAGTAATAAAATGAGCAATAATGTTGCTTATCATTCAAGCCAGTGTAGACACCTAATAATAATTTATATCTGTCTTCTTACACATTTGCTTATTTATTAGACCGAAGGTGTACTTATTTTTCTTTTAACTCAAAACACGTAGATAATGAGATACTCCCTCATAACGGCCTTCATAGTGGGTGATCCATCGTAAATATTAAAAAATTACTAAATAAGTACCAAAGTCATCACCTACACATTATGATATTTAGTCAAACATCTGGACAATTTAAAAGTGTTTGGGTGTGCTTTTCGTTTCGCTATAACAAAAGTAATATAAGAATTTTATTATTTACGATCACTTTGAATTTACCTTGTTTTTCTTTCCACACATTTACTGTTCCACACGAACTATAATTATCCACTTTTTCTATTCAATCTAATCTTAATTTCTCATATTTCTGCAATCATCCAAAAAAGAGTGCATTTATTTCGATAATGACAGTAATGCATTTTAATAAATTGCAACATGATTTCTTTGGTTTGTGAATTTCATAAGAAATATAAGATAGATATATTATATGGCATTAGTTTTTTCAGTAAAGTTTCTAGTTTCTTACTTACCTATACATAATTTTAAATTATAGTCATTTTCATACATGCATAAGGATAAGCAGATATATAAAATATTATTAAATACTTTCATATACCTATATGTATAATAAAATTTAAATATTTCTAAGTATGGATTCACATAACTTAAAGTGCAACTTGATATAACTTTTATAGAGTCTCATTACATACTGTAAATATATGCATTTATAACTTTGAGTACCTAAACACTAAACAGCATCTCGATATAGAATGCATACCTAAATAAATAATATTTTATTTTAATAAGCATATATGTACTTTCGAATTGGTGGATTACATACCAGATTCAATTAAATATCAGCAAATATGAAATTTATTGCAAAACATGGAAATATTTCATTATGAACTGCTCTCTTATGCAACCTAAAAGAAGATGATACCTAGTATTAGGGGGGTAAGACATAAAACAGCTGTAAATAACAACAATATAAAAATTTCACACTCTATACATATAGTCAAAAAGATATTTTTTTTAGAAAATAATAAAATGATTTTTCGTAATAAATCGTTACTGCACATAGCATAAAAGTTTGTAAGACCACTTGATCTTTATAAAGTAATAAAAGCAACGTGTGTTCAATATAAAATAGATACCTACATAAGTCATAAAATGTTATAACCTGATTCCACATAAAATATTGAAAAAGGAAATGACATATGTGTATATTAAGGCAACGAGTTTCCAAAAGAAAACACATTACATCGATACAAAAACATTATTAAGGTTTTTTTTCAGTCTATGTAGGTATTCTGATGAATTGTTTTTGTACCTGGACAGATAGAAATGTAAGAACGGATTTAAATTAGAAACTCAAGCGGCAGAGGCCTCGCAAATATTTACCTTCTCTTTTCGCTGAATACATTACCGCCCAAAAAAGCGGCAAGCATCAAAATCCAATCAAAATGTACCAGAAGTATATATACGGCAGTGCATACAATACGTCAATTAAGTTAATTGTGGCATCGGTGGTTAATTAACAATAACCAGTGACAATGCAATTGCAGTTTCGCATTGCCATGGCAACAAACTGAGTGCACCACATGCAAGACATGTACCACACATGCATGTGTGTATTATGGATGATGGTTCACTCGTCTATATTGCTATCTAAAATTGTGGATGGCATTGTGCCATATACTGCATATATCCGCCTCTCTCACAGGGATTTACGTTTGATTGACAGATACATTTTAATAAAACTTTTTGTTCTACTTTCCACATTGTAGCTATTTGTGAAATGGAAAACAATGTCCCACATTGTGCGTCCATCGAATCGATAAACTATTTGCTTTCCCCTTCAATCAAAGGGTTTAACGCCTGTTTAGTTATGTTAACTGGAACCGTGTAAAGGGGCCCTTATCAATCTGATCGATAAAATGTGGCGCCTGGTCAATACATTGAAGAATTGCTTATAGAGTCCGTTGCGAAAATTCAATTAATCAGTGAGTAATTACTTTATGCAGTTTTCTTCGGAAGTGCTGGTAGATGCTAAACAAGGAAATCGCTCAAGTTTATTTATTTTATGTTGGTCTATTGCGTTGCATCAAATGCAGATTCTCGTTTTACATGATGCATCTGCATCTATGTACAACATTCGAGCTGGAATTAGTTATATTTCCCTTGTGTAAAACAGTGTATGTAATTTGTTATTGGCAGCATATTGCATCGAGTCGATGCACTTTCTTTATGTTCGCCATTAAATTACATTCACTTTATTAGAAACCCAAATTGGGTTGATGCATTATTTAATGCGACAATTATATTAAATAAACCATTAGGTATCATTAGTATTAGTTGGAAATGTACGAGGAAAATATCGATGGGACTGCAAAAATGAATTAAATTATTTATAAATGTACCTACCTACTAATACCCGATACATGTTATGTAATATGCATGTATGTACGTATGCAGTAGTTTTTCATTTACCAATTCTGTTATTCAAACTAATATTTTATGTAGTTATGTTATGAGTACCAAGTACCTATCATATAGGAGAAGTCCTGAATGCACCGTCGTACATAGTACCAGTTAAATTTTGTGTTTATGTACGGTTATTTGTGCATTTGCATGTAACAAATGGAAAATTACAATAAAATGTAATTAGAGTTGCACTGAATCGTTGTTCATTTAATACTTGTGCCCGTGTACCAAAAATTAATTGAAATTTGTATTACGATTATAATATGTAATTTAATTATGGATTTCCAATTCCATATACATTCGAGATTTTTGCACGATTATAATCCGCAGTTTCAATTTCGAGTGTTTATTTTTATGAAGAGATCAAATGAAACAAAAATAATCAATTCCCTAAGAAAGCATAGTAATTGTTTTTTTTTCGTAAATCATTAATCGAGTTATTAAATTGTGTATTATTTTGAGCCCGGTGGTTCAGCTCACAAATTCAGAATGCAGTATTTTTGATGTGGGATGAAAGGATATTACTATAGAAGTTAAAGGCATATCCATAGGTACAATGCACAGTGTAGGTAATGTAGGTAATTGATGTATTCCACAATCGACAAATTTCAGTTCATTTAGGAAAAATTTGCATTGAACAACAATGAATTCCATATATACATAATACCTGTTCATTGAGATATTATGCTGTGGTTTTATCATTATATAATTATAAAAATTATACCTAAATCTCATTATATTAGGTATTATCGATTTAATATTATTTGCATATACACTGATTTTGAGAATATAATTTAATAACACTCATTTCATATGAATTCAATTTACACTTTTTACCTGTATTATACATACCTACTCTATACATTCTGGATGCAAAATGATTTATGATGTATGAGGATTGTATTGATTGAAACAATATCGATAATATACACATTTGACATTAATCTGTATGGGATTAATAATATAAATTATTTATGGTTTGTGAACAGGGCATAAATATAAATCAATGAATTTCTGATGTCATGATATAACCCTATATAATAGCGTGCATAAACTTTTATGTATAGGTTTAGTTTTATACTCGAAGCTAAATAAAACTATTTTCTAATGAATTTTATAAAACTATTATTATAGAGGATGAATGATGAACATTACAATTTCTCATCTCTCTACATCAAAAAGCTATAGAAAATCCACATGCAAGTTGTATGAGGATGCACCTCACGGTATATGATTTCGCAAATCAAACTCAATAATTCAAAGTGTTGCCATTATTTTTGCTAGAATTATACCTACCTAATTCGAGTTGCGCAAATCTGCTCCCAAACAAAATCTAGTGCACTAACTAAGTCCTGAAAGATAACATTTCAAAGGCAAACGGCTGATGGGTAGTAATTTGTGGCTGTAATCAAATAACATTATAAGAATAATTTAGTTGGTAAGTTTGGGGTAGTGAAGCGCTCGAGCCGCATATGCGAGGTGTTTGCTTACGTTATTAGTTACCGGCTTTAATATATTGTTAATATTACATATTAAGTTTAACAGTTTTCATTTAATAATACAAGCGTTGTCCTTCATTAAGGGAGAAAAATATACTTTTGAATGGAAAGCAAAGTCGATGAGTATTTTTTACGCATGTCTGGAGATAAAATTGTAATTAAGAAGAAATGTTATTTAGCTGTGTATCTGGGTGTTTGCGGGGTTGGTCCAAAGTAAATCACGTTTTATATACATATGTATAGTCGAAGTCAAGTTCGTACATTGGAGGAGCAGCGAAATGCATCCAGGCCCGAACAACAACCGGTACGGATGATTTATTCCAGTACTTGTTACTTATCTGTGCAGTACAATGTCTCACTTTTATTTCTTTTCTAAGAAACATAATCCCCATTGCAATCTTAAACTCGTTTACATTGGAATTTATTTAAATGCAACGTGAATTGACATTTGGTTCAACTTATTGCTTTCACAACCGAGAGCAACTCGAGATTTTCAATTTTCTTACACAAGGTTTTTGCAAGTTTTAAACAAACTGCTATAATACGATTCCTATTTATACCTGCCTATTTCTAGGTTCCGTAATTTATTCCATTCAGAAATTATAAATTTCATATTTACGTGTTCCGTGTGTGTTGTATTTTTAAAAAAGTAATTTTCAATTTTATATGTGTGTGAGTTTTACGTAGCCCGAGTATTTAAATAATTTATCAGAGCGCCAGAGCGTAGATGATGCAATGGTATTCGTACTCACACACTTACTGATATTAGTAGCAGTAAGAGACATGTGTTTATTTATAAGAAAAGAAAAGTACAAAATTTGGAATTAAAAGGTGAAATATTTATGTAAATACAACACCCCGTAGAACATAAAGTTAGAATCTCAAGAGAAACTCAGCTCTATTCGACTGCATAAAATATAAACGAAAAACAGCGAGCGCTTGAACGCTATGCGCCCAGATCGAATAACGCAAAACTTTATTTCATATTACAGCTGGAGCTGGTTATATATTTTTCCTAATTTATATTTATATAATAAAGGACTTGAAGTGAACTGAATATTATGTATGTATGTATTGTTCAATGTTATTTTATTCAAGAGGCAATGAGGGAGAAGCTTACAATTCTCTGTTTATTATCTGATGTATACAATATTTTTCAATTATTTGATAAAAAACTGATACTTACCACATTTAAAATATGAAGAATATTTGTATAGACGCATATCTGTCTTACTGGATGTAAGATTTTACGTTACAAAGTTCCACAGAATACTATAATAATGGATACTTATAGTACCCATCATTATGGTACACAGACTGTCCAAATGGTATGGTACACAGAGCGCCCAAACCAAAACTTAAATTATTATCTATCAGCACATTCTTAAAACGTAATGATTCTAGTTTAATTTTCTTTATAATTCAAACAGGAGACGAAGCCTTTATATATAATTCTTTCTCTTAAAACTATTCTCTCGCTTATAAAACTTTACATTATCTTTGTCGAGGAAGTTTAATGGCAAAAAACGTCATGTGAATTTGTACCAAGTAAGGCATATTCTATCAAGTTGCACCTAAGTAGTATAACAGTAAACATAATGCGCTACCATAATTTTTTATTGTTATGGGAATACTCGAGCCGAAAATTGTAAAGGGTTTGTCGTGTTTCGGGGGAGTTAGTGTGTTGTGTGTGCGGTGGAAAGAGAAAAGTCGATTTTAATTCCACCACGTAAAATGTATGTCAATTCGCATCTATAAAGAGAGCGCCATTTCGGATATGATAAAAATTTATGAATGACGCAAAGTGTCCTTATTATTACCATTTCGTCAAATTAGATTTTAATGCTTTCCCAAAAAATTCCAACTAGATAATGAGCTAGTAATTTCATAGTCAATTGAGTGGCTTTAAATGGCTGTTGATAACGAGTATGAGGTAGGCATTTTGGGCCCATTTGACATACAATTTTTGATAGATAGTAATTTGGCAGATGAGTATGGTAGTGAGATCGATGTCTCCAACGAATGAGGCATGAAGAGAGCCGCACAGGTTGCTCATTCACATTCTAGTCAAGCAGACGGCGAGCGAGTCGCAGATGCGATGCCCAATAACAAGTCGGGGACGCTAGCGCCTTGTCGTCATGCATTTTTATTCCCCTCTCACTGGTGCTGCTGTTCCTTCGAAATGTTTTAAGAAGGAGCAAGGTATTAAGGAACCGGGCCGGCAAAGCTGAAAAGAATAATGATTCTTAATTTTCATTTCGTTCCTATACTCAACTACGTGACCAGAAAGCCAAAATAAAATATGTCATGGGGATTTTTTTAGCCAACTTTTCTAACTTAAGCCATTTGTTAGGAAATTCAATAATGCTGTACTAAGTTGTCATCCTGTAGTACATCATCGGTCACCGTGAAATATGGGATTGTGTTGCGCAATGACCTGCCATCACACAAGTTCGAACTGTGTGTGTGTCTGCCATGAACCCCCATGTGCCGTGTCCCCCATGCATCTAGCATCCAGCATCCGATGTAAGCCTCCTGGCTGCAGCAGCACCAACACTACTTCGACAATCGCTGACCGTGATCAATTCAGGCGTCTTGCTGAATACAAATTGGCCGACAATCATTTGTTAACCTGCTAATATCATCCTTCAGGACTCTATCTATTAACATTTCCGCTGCTATTTAATTATCCCTTATATCTTCATTGCTCCATTGCGAGCGATATCTTCCACTGAAAAATTCACCTTAATCGCTTTGCCGCAGACACAAATCTTCAATGAAATTACGAAAAATAACGCTCCGAGTTAAGTGCGTAGATTTTACGCTATTCTTAATTTTATCTCAATTCTATAATAGCGGCAATATCTTCCAGAGTGAATATAAATTTTGTATTTAAATACTTTATGGGTTCTTGTGCTTGTCTCTCGCGTTTCGACGATCAACATAACTTATATACCTACACATATATATCCTTCTGGCCATGGAGCTTGAGCCATTTGCTCATTTCTTCTTCCTAGTTGAAATTTTAAATTATAATGTATAGAGTAGGTACATACTATAGTCCTAATTAAGAAACACTCTGGGGGAATGACTTGAAGAAATTATTAAGAGAATCTACCCGTTCTTGTCAACTAACTACCATATGGTAAACTAAAAAGGAAAGTCCTTCGCGCTGTTTGTCTTAAAATTCATTTTTAACCAAATTTTACAATGTTCTCGAGAATAGTATAGGTAGATCCCACTATACAAGTTTCTGACTTCATAATAATTAACACAGCTGCGCTGCACTTGCGAAACTTTCATCATAATATGTATTAAAAGCGAAATTTGCCAACATCCTATATCTAGAGTCATTCTCTCAGTTTGAAAAATTAAATAAGAAAGAATATTGCTAGTTGAAAAGTTAAACAAGAAGATGCTGGCTGTACAGAAAACGGGAAATTTAAGTCTGGTCACACAACAGACGTATACACACTATACTCTTACATCAGACTCTCCAACTATAAGAACATACCTTTCAAATCGAAAAGAACAACAAAAATCTAAAAAGTTAGTCCAAAGTTAGTAGTATTATCTAGTGAGCATTGTTGTCCCCGGGGGTTTAGTGCACAAACAGTTTTAAAGTTACTATGGCATTGGATACACTTTGTATGAATGTATTCAATCGACAAACATGTAGAAAGGTGCATATGCACTTTTCTATCTGTGTGCCAGCTTTTTTTCTAAAAACACTTAACTATTCCCTATTTCTGCAATCATTGAGTTGAAACGCAAAACAGAAATCTGATCTCATGTATCTGAAAAGATTAAAAACTTCAAAGCAGCCCTACAGTGTCTTGAACTGTTGTTCTTTGACCTTAGCATTTATGGTATTTAGTAAAATTGTATAATACCTATCCATTATTACAATTTTCTTACTGTTCGCTTAGTCACAATGCTATTATGTCTTTAATTTATAATATGCCAATGAAAAGAAAGTAATGGTAATACGAACAGAATAGAGAGATCGAAATTTTATTTGCGAAATATGACAACAAAATTGTCGTTATCAAATTATTTAACGAAATTGGACAAAATGTGGCAGCATTCAAATTGAGTTTTTGCCTGAGGGTAGCAATGCAAAAACACACACATACACGCAGCAATACAAAAGGCATAGTATGAGAGAGAAATACGAGAGATGTCCATTTCCATCGACAGAGAACTGCAGAACTAATCAGACTAATCTAGTGTATTTACTGGGTTGGCACGGCCGCTAAATCGGATTTCAACCTGCTGAGATGAAATGCTGACCACCATCTCTCTCACCCTCTCTGCCTGTGGCTCGCTACTTTCCTCTACGTTTCACTCTAGTAAATTAGTTGAAGGTCCAATGTGTTGGCCAGGGTGCGTCTATTAATTTAATAGAAAATCCAGCACAGTCCAAAATCCATCAGCAATTTGCTAAATTTATATTCTAATTATGGACAACTTTGAAGTACTTATAAGGTCATATTGTTCTAAACTATCACATTTAAGTGACTATAAAGTGTCGGTACTTAATAAATTTATTGTTATTAGTTCATGAAAAAATAACACATTCCATTTATACGCGCGGATGCGAATAAATCTTCAAATGAAGCTGCATCAGTACATGAAGGATTATGCAAATAATCTAATGGCAAATTTTCCATTCCATTCAATTTACAGTTTTGGGGAAATGATACCCGTAAAACAGTGTCAAATTTAAATTTAACCATTTCATAAACAATATAATAGGTAATTAGATGATACACGCAGGAGTTACTTTTTAGAGTGGGTAAAGAGAAGTAAAAATTCTGATATTTTGAAGTGTTAAAATATGTTTCAGCTGTGACTATGCATATTAACAATGTTTTGTAAAAGTCATCGAAAACTTCAAAGTATTTCTTGTTGGGCTTTAATTACTTATTTAACATTTTATTGCCTGCGTAATGGAGCAGTATTTGCTCCCGGCTTTATTTTATCGCCTGATCTTTGTAGAATGGTCTGAAACTACCATATTACCAAAGTTTTTATAGAGCCAACTAATCTTAGAATTGCCCTGTATAGTTTAATCTCTTGAGAATATTTCTTTAAGTGTTTTCTTACTTTTACAGTTAATTTGAGTCTCTTACTCCCAGAGACTTACAAATATACAAATGTATTCAATTCCTGTTTTATCTGTTTATTTACTTATAATCCTCGAAAAGTTTTCGTTAATTGTTATTGTCTTATAGTTGTATGCTGATTTATTCTGAAATTTTGACATGCCCCTACTACCACCTCCGCCTTTATATAAAAATTAATAAATGCCTCATTTAACTAATCTGCTGCTTAAACTCTTCTCTGTAGAAGAGTTAATCTTTTTAAGTAAGCCAAATAAATACATAATAAATCAATACAGGTCCACATTGCCTTATAAAAAAGAAGTTTGCACCTATATACGCTACTTATTTACAAGTAAAATCAAGCAAGAGGGCTTCCGCACCGCATAAAGTTATATGCGAAATGATTTTTTTTATATTGCACCATATTTTTCTCATTGCGAGTTTGTATGAATCACACTAGACATTTATCTGCTTCTTTCTTCCTTGGTTTTAGGTTTATAATGCATGACATGATTGTCCGTGACAAGCATATTCCACCAAAACTTTTTCGAAACTTTAATAATAATAATTTACTGGGGGAATAAGAACTTTTCCCCTTTTTTCGCATTGCCTAATTTTTTTCAAAATCCAATCTCCCCCTACAGCAATAATGAAAAGCAACTTACACACACTTAAAAGACAATGTGTAATAATTAAAAACGCAGTTGCGGAATGTATCCGACATGTTGGATATTCATATTTTATGTTATAAGCTGAATTTAATGGCAAATTGAAGAATCCGAAATGTTGAAATAGTGAATTTATAGATCACAGATCGAAACATAATTCGCTAGTGTTGATTTCTGGAAGTCATACATCATTCGGCATATGCAAATGCTCGGTACATTTATCATTCTCTTCGATACAGCAGGACTGCTGGGTAGTCGGCGTCAGATTTGGATCCATATTCCCATTCCACTGGCATACACCACCACATTGATGCGGATTAACTCGCTAAACGATATTTTATTGTCGTCATTATTTATTCTGATGGACTTTATAGTTTATTTTTGGTCGCATATATGACCCCGGTAATCCTTGATGAGTAAATTATTTGACTTTTTGAATTATGATTATTCGTGTCATTGCCGAAAATGGTAACAGTTTTGTCGTACTCGTCATATGGTCTGTATGGAAGTGTCATTATATTTTGCACATTGCTCCAGCACCCCCCACATAGTATAAAAATTAATTTCCGCTGAATTTGATTATTATTCGCGCTTTTGCCTTTGTTTTTACAATCTATAAAATTCAGCAATTTTGGTGAACCGTTTAATTAATTTGTCGGCGAACAAAGGTTCGTGCCGACACCTAGTATTATACAAAGTACATATAGAAAATGTAGATCAAATTTTCGAGAGTTGTCAAATTAAATATCATGTTTATGTTAGTTTATTCCCCAAGTGAGAAATAAAAACATTTTAATTAAACACACAGGTGCGGCGTTTGTGTGTTTTATACAGTAAATAATTCAAATGGTATCCAAAAATATTTGACAAATCTAACAATTTGAAATCATATAGATACATCATCTACCCACCCACATGAGAGCTAATAGGAAATTTGGAATTACGGGCCAACTGGACGCCAGCCAACATCATCATAGCTGGCAACATAATGGCACAGCTCTTCAATTACATTTAGAGTATGTCTCCGTTAAAACTAAAGTACCATTCATGAATCTAAAAATCGTTTCATGACGAAATTTAGATACCCGTATATAAGTTGATAAGAAATATTTTTATGATTATTCCTTTATATGTATAACATGCACTTCAAACATGGTTGCAGACTTGCAGAAGAGAATCACGAAAATAAGCCATTCTCAATAATATAATAAGAAATAATATTTTTCAACTACAATAAGTTGGATGTCATTTTATTGCAAAAATGTTATATTAAATAATAGAGCTTTCAAAAAATGTAAATTGAGTATAAAATTGTGGTCGTATATGACAAGAAATTTTATACGAATATTTCCATATTTACATAATATGTCAGAAGAGCAAAATTATTCTATATATAACATGGAAAATTCGCTCCAGTACATTACAAATGGTGTATGTGTATTTGTATATTGGTTTCGTGACGAAACTGTGGTAAGATTTCTTCATAATATGTTCGTTCTTCGCTTTCTTTGTATTGTGTGCATTTTCAGCCAATGTGTTACTTTTCCAGTATTATTGGTATTCTATTTGAATTTTTTAACAGTAACAGTAACTCAACCCAAACACTGAGATTTCGATGGTATTTTATTATTTAGAAAAGGTATCACAAAAATTTTATTCTTTTCGCACAACACGAATAAATGAAAATTACTTTATTACCATCAAACTAATTGTTAAGCTTTCAAAATAGGGCAAAATAATAAAATTGTTTCACGAGATTTATATCTTTTTGGTGACCAGTGACCACTTTGTTATTTATTGACTCACTAACGTTTCATAATACCTAACCTACGTACCTATACCAACAGAGGGTAGGTAATAATGTATATTTTTACCACTCCTGTGCTTGTTATTATCCATTAAATATGCATGATTCGTGGGCAGAAACATATTAACCGCTTTAAGTTTCTTCACTGTTTTTTTTTCTCAGCCAGTGGATTGAATAAATTCCACTCAACAAGTCCTATTAATTTTATTGTATGGATTTTTTTATCTTGGATAAAGAACTCTTTTCCATAACGATCCAAATTCAAGAGCACATCATGTATTTCGTCCTTAAGTAGATAATATTGAAGTATGGTTATAATACAGGGAATGTATGTTGTCCATTATACGTTTCATATCTCCCAGAAATTGCCTTCCTACATTGTACAATGCAGGTTTCTTTTCAGTTGACATCTATACATACAACATTAGAGATAAGAATAATTCTTCCTGGCTTCCACATTCAAGCATGTAGGAATATTATTATAGCTTTTCAAACTGCCGACATTCCAAAATATTTTCGCTAGCGAACCGGAAATGAAGCTTTTGATATAGTGTAGACCCGAAACTGCTCTCA
Source organism: Silvanus unidentatus (assembly GCA_963930825.1). Taxonomy (NCBI): domain Eukaryota; kingdom Metazoa; phylum Arthropoda; class Insecta; order Coleoptera; family Silvanidae; genus Silvanus; species Silvanus unidentatus. The sequence goes on from OZ005758.1 coordinate 6,805,414, forward strand.
CACATTTTCTTCTTAAAAATCTTTTATAGTCAAGTTCGAACATTCATTGCTTTCCACGTTTTGTACACGCTTTATTATGTTTAATGTGGTTTTTTAATGAAAGCTCAGAGAAATATTATATATAACAAAAGGTACGAAAAAACGTGATAACGCAATAATAATGCCGTCGCAACAATAACAATAAATATTTGCTTTATTTTTGAGCCGCGCACTCACATACATTCATCGCCCGAGTTGTTCACTTTAATCAGTGATTTTTTTTTATTTCACTTTCAAACTTTTATAATATTTTATTGTGCGGATTCCTTTTAAATAATGTATTCCTGCACAACTATATCATAAATTAACAAAGAAAATTACATTGATTCTCTCTCATCGTCGACAGTTTTTACAAGTCACACACTCTCGCCAAGAAAGGCTTCACCAACAAAATAATTACCGGCATTATTGTTGGACACAATAAAAAAATTAACATTTTTATTTCGTTTATGTTCACTTTAATCAGTGATTTTTTTTTATTTCACTTTCAAACTTTTATAATATTTTATTGTGCGGATTCCTTTTAAATAATGTATTCTAAAATCAGAGCGGTGCTCATCGTGTGTTTGTCGTTTTTTTCATTATTTGATATGTTCGTATATGTATATCGCACTAGTGGAAAAACGGTTACAGTAGCCGACTGCTGTTAGAAGGATGATAATGCGATATCCTTTCACGAATATTTGTGAAATTTTCACCATGGTCATGGGAATATATGGTTGGCCATTTACGGAATGAAGCGCCTCTACAAATAAAAATGTTATCCTCTAGTGTACGATAAATTATGACGGCAAGGGCTTGTTATACTCCTACAGCTAACACCAATGCTTTCACGAATCGAAATCAAATTCGATTTGTACGATATGATATTATATTTAACATATTTTTTGCTCTATTTGGTTCTTAAGTTTTATGCAATATATCAAAGATATTTATACGGTTTTAATCGCTTCTAGTCACATAAAGCCGAGATTCACTTCTGCAACGGAAACTCCCACGCTGCATTATGAATAGTTTTCAATAATAAAATGTGAACGCAAGTTAGTTTTATCCTTTTTTGTGTTGTTTTTTTTTTACTTTTGCATCCACTGCCGCAATAGGTACATGAATATGATTTATTTGGTGGCTTAGTACTTAATTAGTTGATCAATTCACAGATTTCATCAAAGATTCAGAGAACCTGTTAACTTATTCTGAAATGTCACATAATGAAAACACATGTTCTGAATTTGGGATCACTTTGGCAAACTTAAGCTGTTTCCTTGTTTGACCAACTTATAGTTATTGGTACCTACAGGAGACCAGAGTATTAAATACAAAAACATAATAGGTGCTAACTTAAAAGGCTTTGATGTGGTTTTCTGTGGGAAAGTTAAAATTTTATCAAGAATTCACCCTCTTAATTCATATAAAGTAGAGAGATCAAAAAAGGTTCAAGTTTCTTTCTAATGCCTATAAGTAATATGAATTTCGAATTCATTCATAAATTATTCAAGTATATCCCTTATTTTGTTTGACGTGGGTACTTATACATATAGGTAAAGTTATTTTTGTTCATATAAATATATGTACAGGAAAATTGATTATCTATAATAGTAGATTACATACCGAGGCGGAAAGGGCAGCATTACTGTCGAGAGAAAAGTTTGCCCGCTGAGGCCGTAGGCCGAAGCGGGCAATTTCTCGAGACAGGAATGCCCTTTCGCCGAGGTTTGTATACTATTTTATTCACAATCAGGCACAATTAATTAAAAAATATGTCTTTTGAATGTGTTTCATTATAAATTTTTTGTCTGTCAACATTTGACATACGTCACTAGTGACAATTTTTTGTTGTTACTCATCAAATGACAAGTGAGAAATGGCTTGTTATTGGTTGCCCAATATGAATATTATTAAAAATTGTAGTAGCCAGGATTATGGGAAGCCAGGAAAGTGACCATTTTCCTCTCTAGAGAGGAAAGTAAATATTACTCGCTTGAATATAACAATGGGTCACTTTCCATTTTTATAAAATATCGGAAAATGACTCATTACATACTGATTGTGAATAATAGTAGATTACATACCGAGGCGGAAAGGGCAGCATTACTGTCGAGAGAAAAGTTTGCCCGCTGAGGCCGTAGGCCGAAGCGGGCAATTTCTCGAGACAGGAATGCCCTTTCGCCGAGGTTTGTATACTATTTTATTCACAATCAGGCACAATTAATTAAAAAATATGTCTTTTGAATGTGTTTCATTATAAATTTTTTGTCTGTCAACATTTGACATATGTCACTAATGACAATTTTTTGTTGTTACTCATCAAATGACAAGTGAGAAATGGCTTGTTATTGGTTGCCCAATATGAATATTATTAAAAATTGTAGTAGCCAGGATTATGGGAAGCCAGGAAAGTGATCATTTTCCTCTCTAGAGAGGAAAGTAAATATTACTCGCTTGAATATAACAATGGGTCACTTTCCATTTTTATAAAATATCGGAAAATGACTCATTACATACTGATTGTGAATAAAAACAATTACATATCTACACAATAACGAATTGTGAAGTGCGATTGAAAGCCGATTATTGATCATTAAAAATTCTTGAGGATTAAAATTTAAATATCCACCTTTAAAATTAATAAACATTTCCTAGTGTACTTAGTTCGTATATCCTTCTATAGGAACATTTTACTATACCACCAAAAGCTGTAAAAGAACAAGAAATGAACTCATGAAAGAATAAATAGTATTTCATTGCTGTTTTCCAACGCTCATTATGTTTTCTCATGCAATTCGCCTGCTAACAAAGTGAAATATTTTATTGATGCAATGCAATTCCATAATTGCTTTAGGATAGTAAAATGTACGTAGAAAAACATTTTATTTACCACCCGAGAAGATATAAACAAGTGAAACATTTCTACTAGATCTGAATTTGTTCTTAATTAACTAATTGAATGGCAGCAGAGAGAAGGGAAACTTAACAACAAACTCAAAAGTAATTCAATTATCTCGTTTTTATTTAATAAAATGTTAAATGGAATAAATCACTTTATTTTCTTTTTAACAAAGTATATGGATGTGTGTATACATATGTATATATGTATGTATATGGTATAAGGTACATATATATGCTTCCTACTCCAATTTATGTAGAATGCATTTAAGTCTAAATAAACAGATAACAGACCGGCACACATTCAAATGTGCGGTCTTCTTAATTAAAAATGATTAATAATCTAGCGAAAAATGTAATGTAGGTTTTGGTTTCTATTTAAGAATGACACTGTTTATGACATCATCAATTCAACAAACGCCTAGCTGAATCTTACTTTTAATTAAAATTCCTTCACTTATTTATTTGTTATTGAGCAATTACCAAGTCTTTACTAATTAAATTGTAATTAAATTAAATGTCACATTTACATGCGCAATTCTGCTAGATAAAATCTATGAGATTTGCCTAATTCAATTTACAACCGAAATTTGCCAAGAAAATCTTAGTGGAACGCGCAGAGTTCAGGTGGAGTAGCAAAAAATATTATACCTACACTTTGGTTTGTATTTATTTACAAATTTAGATTTGCGTTTACATTCTATTTACACAAGAATAATGTAAATGTGTTAATTGTATTTACTTTTGGACAATGATTATTACAACCTTAGTTATGTATATGTTTATGTAAAGAAGTGACCGTAAAATACATTAAAATTCGTTAATTTTAATCATATAACTATATATCCGAGTAGGTACATATATAAGTGAAGCGTAAATTGTACAATTTCAAGAAAAGTTGCAATAACATTAACATTTAGTGGTACTAGGTATTTCATTTTAAAGTATTTAATCGACCAACATAATATATGCAATTAGTGTTCTTTAAGGATTAATTTTAATTATAAATAAAAAATGTATAACGTTATGAAATGGATATGTGGTATAGGTGTAGTTCATTCAAAATACAAATTTAATTAACTTTGAATTTATTTTTTGTATAAAGAGATTGCTTGCTCTAAATTGTAAATTCGTAGACTAGGTGTATATACATCACATTATATTGTTTTTCCCGTACGTTCTAATATAATAATTTTGGTTTTATACAATGTATAGAGTTAATTTTAAGCTATTTTATTCTAATCCCTTTCGGTACACACATCCATTAAGCGGTTTTTGTTTCTGAACTCGTTTGTAAATTGTCAACCGAAATGAATTTACAAATATACGTATCTATACATATACACGTTACATGTTGGATGCAATTACAAAAACGGGCAAATATTCAAAATGAAAATCTAGATATAATCATATAATAAATGCCTATTTGTGTTACAAACATATTTACATAATGTATAATTATTTTATACAATGTGCAATTTTGATTTAATAGAAAAAAGCTTTCGTCTATTCTATGCTTTATAATTTTATTTCCTCTATAGCTTTTAACAATGGTGTGTGTCTACTTTAGAATAAACGAATAATTCAATTTTCGTTATACAAAATACAAAATGCACAAGCTGTTTCATGCAAACGGTAGAACAGTTTGTTTAAAATAAAAAAATTACGTAGGCATTTTTGTACAAATGTTTTATATAGAATTTGAATATGAATAATAAAACAATGTGTTGTTTGCTTATTAAAACTTGAATTGCAAAATGTGAACAATTTCATCCATTCTATCACGTTCATAAAATTAAATTTACTAATTTAAATGGAACTAATAATTGGATTGGAACAAGTTTAATTTTATTATGGAAAAAAGAGGAGTTTCACAATTTACGTAGGTAGGTGGGTAATACTTATAAAAGAGGGTACGTGCTCCATTATTATAAAAGATAAATACACTTATAAGTAATATATTTCGTCTGAGACTGAGAGGTTATTATAAAAAGTCCACGCAAATTTTAATACAAGACTGAGTGTACTCGTAATATCTATACCATACCTCTTCGGTGCGAACTCTAAAGTTCAAAAGTTTTATGACATTTCTTGGCGTGATCTTTAAGAGAGGGCATCATATTAAATAATAAGAAAATGACGATTTTTAAAGAGTTTTTCAAGAATATTTGCATTTTAATGTGGTGAAATATATTGTGATTTATGTTATTTAATTAAAATTGTGGAAGAATCATATAAATGGAATATTTTCAATATCCCTTCCTGCTCCTCATTTATAAGCACACAAAAGAAGATTTTCGTTTTCCACAATTTACATATGTACAGTGACATACATTATACACAAAATTAATGCAAATTGTGAGATGTTAACACTTATTTTTAGCTGGAATAGTAAACAAACACTTGGAAAATAATGTTGATATATTTAAGATATATTTTATGTGTCTTAATTTGGTCTCGTTTACAGAATTCAATGGCTATTTTCATGCAGATGTATTCAACAGTAACAGATTTACCAACTTTAACATGAATCAACGTAATAATAAGTTTGAGATGCTTATTTGTGCACTAAGTCCACACAAATAAATCTACACAGCCTCTTACGCAAATTCTGCCAATGTTGTCATGTTAACAGAAACCACTTAACCCGACATCAGGAAAATAAAGCTCTAAAACATGATACTTCGGGTTAACGACCACACACAGCTTTTATTTTTATTCACATCGGGTTTTGTACAAAGATTCTTGAATTATTAATTATGCATACTTACGTATAGAGAAGAGGTTCCCTATAAAATATAGTGAGTAAATAATCGTGATGTTCATAAAAGTAGAAAGACAAATTTATTCTAATTTAAAATTGAAAAGTTCTTATTCAGTGCAAAAGAAGACTATAACTTGACTGACCCAAAAATGTTCTATTTCTATGAAAAACGTTCAGCAATTAGAGAGGTTTCCTATTTCAACTTTATATGAGGAATTTCAAGTTGTATTTATCTTAGAAATTCGTGCCGATCCAGCTGCGATTGTTTTGATTTACGTGATCAGAGATTAGATCAATTTAATCTTCCCTTTTTCTCCGTGTATGTGTGTAAGTTTAGAAACTGCCTGCAATTCCTTCACCTTGACCTCATCGACTTTCGTATTCCGATCGGTGCTTTTATTGTGTAAAAAAAGTCCCAGCACCTATAACAATTACAATAAATTTTTGTAACACCAATTCCTTTTATTGTAATCCAATTAACCATAGAAAATTGCCTTTAAACCTTGATAAGCAGACTTCAAGTGTGGAATATTGAATCTTACATCAGTCTGAGAGCAGATAAAGTGTGCATAATCAATTTAGCACTAACCTGATGTATTTGCAGTAAAAGTTTTAGTCATAGACCTAAAACCTATTGTTAAACAATTTGTGTAAAATTGGTCATAAAAATACTATTTCAAACAAATTGGTCATACTTTGAATAAATGAAACGTGAAACTCGTGTGCATTCAATTAATTTTAAATAAAATAAAATAACCAAATTGAATATTGTTTTTGAATATAATATACCTACTATATAAATTATATGCTTAGTTTTGAAGGTTTATATAACATTAATGATATTTTCCGCCTTTCCTGTCACTCAGAAGTCAGTCAAAAGTTTAATAATAAGAATTTAACTAAATTCAACTTTACCATTTTTGGATACTTACACAAAATAATATATTTCGCTTGTCAGTTTTAGAATAATAAACAATAACACCATAGACAATGATGCATTCATATACAAAAACACACTACATCACCATTCAAAAATTTGCCTTGCATTAAAAAATCCCCTTTGTTTTGTGACTTTCTAATTTGAGTTAGCGTATGTTCAATTACAAAATATACCTACAAGATTATTTGTTCAACTTGGAAATCGGCCTAAAAAGTTAGTCAAAATATTTAATTAATCATTTAATACCGTTGGAGGTGTCTATTTTGTTGTACGTTTCTGAAATTAATTGTGTTATAGAACAAAACTTAAATGTTACGTAATTAAAATTGTTTATTCATGTTTTGGTAGGCGTAAAAATTTGTTAAATCAGTGATGCATTGTGGAAAATAATTCACGTTTAACTTGAATATTATATTATGTGAGAAATTTTAATTTGTATTCAGTTCGTATTAAAAAGGAATTTAGCCTTAAGAAGACCTAATTAATTAATTAATTTTCTTAAGACCGGACTAGAAGTTAATAATTATCAGTTCCTTTCTTAACATCATTTGCAATTTAAATGTGAACTTTTTCACATGTGTTCACTTAATATACGTACAATTAGTCTTAATAAAATTATGATACAATTTGATTTGGTATCTCACTTTTTACGTTGACACGTGTAATCACAAAAGTTGTCACACATTTTTAATAAAACTTCATCAGAATCCTTGACAAGCTTAAAATTCCACTGGGGTGTTTCTCGTGACGGCGGAGACAACACCATTTCAAACAAAACATTTGTTTGAAAATATTAGATGAGAATAAAATAATTAGAAAAATTTGCATACGATACGTGATACGCTCAGCCAAAAACATTAAACATATTACAGCGAAGTTTTTTCTTACTTACTTTTCAAATATATACATCGTTGTGTTAATCAAAGTAAAAAGCTTTGAAAAAAGCTCTAATGAGACTAAAACATTTTATCTATATTATTGCTGGCAATGGCAACAGTATCAAGATTCACTAGATAGGTAAATTAAATATAATATTAACGATTTCCTTACTTAGAATAGTGGATACCCTGCGGCAACACAAAGGTAATACAATATTGTCTGTTCCATGCTCGTAAATTGTGCAAAACCACAAATTCGTGTATTAGAAGCAGCTAAGTTGATAATAAATTTTACATGTTCAGCATAACTAAAGTGGTGACCCCGATGCACCCTCTAGTCCCATAACTATACCTATGTACTTATGTAAATACGACAACAATTACACCTCAAAACTATGGAAACTTTCCACGCTACTAGAACATTACATGATTGTGTTCTAGCAGTACATACAGAGAATTTGATTGTAATTAATGTATCTGAGAAAATGTATGTTGTATGTCACTGAAGCAAATTTCAACGATTACAATTATACAGCTGGAGAAAGATTAGAATGGCGTTTGTTGTATTTTGGGGATGTGGGATTTGGAAACACCGGTGATTTATCATGGCTTGTGTAAGAGCAACTCGTGGTTTGTGGCCAACCTCTGACCGTCTATGGCCCATTCTCTCGCACTTCCCCAACATACCAAGGTGTATATACCTCTTCGCCATCATGAATTTCCGCTCGAAATGCCTTCTTTATGAATATCTAATTTTCCGCCTATATATAATGAAATACGACCGATTTATTGGAAATTATTTGATGTTTAACATAGTGTCGGACATTTCGCAACACATTATACGATATATAAAATATATACATATACGTATATGTATATACCTACACACTTTTGCAGAAAACACACGAACGTCGAAATTTAATTATACAGGATAATAAATTTTCCTCCCTGATTTATTTTCCATGAACTGAATGTACAAGCTGAATATTGTGAAGAATGTTTATATTCAAATTGTCATACATAATATTTTACCTTCTAGCGTGAATATTCAACACGGACAATTTTAAATTACAGTCTGGCCGATAAAATGTGCGCTTATCTATTAGCAATTTCGCAGGATAATACGTGGAATGGCCATTGATTGTAGTAAAACTGCACGAAATTTATTTCAAATAAAAACAAATCGTCTATATAGCTCTAAACTTCTGTTAACCTTAATTTTGTTTGTTATTTAGTTTTTCCTTTTATCGTACTTTTCACGAATCACATTTTCAAATGTTATCAGAATAAGTTGAAGGCACTTTGGGAGTAGAAAGAGGATCAATACAGATTTAATCCAATGTAAGTAAAAGTTATCTGGGCGGATGGAACGACCTATCTGGAGCCTCTCTTCTCCGTTACAGGGAGTCAGGGTGTGTATGGCCACCGTCCGAACACATTAACTACAGTATACAGCTTGACATTATTACATCTGTAGACGCAGCTTGGTTTTCATGTTATTACTGGGCTATTTTCGAGCGATACACTTGCCCCCGTGGAACAAATGCATTAGACTATCACTACTTGAGATACTATCAGGGGCCTTATTTGAGCCATTTTGATTAGTACCTACTTGGCGTAAAGCTCTACTGTAATATGTGTATGTTCAAGTTGTGTACTCAGAGATATAGTTACACGTTATGTGAATATCTTTCCAAACAAAAGCGCATAAGAAAGTATGTATTATTAAAGTAAAACAAGGGTGAATGAAGAGTGTCAGCTCTTATATATCCTTTTAATTAAATTACACCCAAAGTGTGTACCTAATACCTATCTACATTTTATTGCGTATTTTTGTACATTACGTGCATATAATCTTTTTATTTTTACTTTTATGAATCACAATTTCTTCCCTTTCGCCTTTTGTTACTTACGTCTCTGTTGATAATATTTTTAAATATGCCAGTTAACCAAGGAAAAAGTCCCACAAAAAAGGAGTGAATGAAATCCTTTTATGAGCTTCATTTTCCTTTACGTACGTACTTTTTTACACATGTAGAATTGTGGTCGGCTTGGGCGCGTTTCCCTTATCGTCCTGGAAATTCGTCAGATTAGGAAAATGAGAGACATAAGATTTGGGTTGAGTTTGAGACAAGTTTCCAGTACAAACCACGTGTTGCAATTTCCAAAGGAAAGGCTGGAGAGACAGTACAAGTCTTGACATCACTTGACAAGACTTTCCTAACGACTTTTACTCCACTCGCACCCCCATGTCTTTCGAAAGCGTTCCTACAATTAACTGTAAATGCTCATACAAAAGACTTTCCATTACGAAAGTGTAATTTGCATTGTTTTCGGACATACTTTAGTCTCTTCGTTTAGTTATTGTAAGAGGAGTGTGCAACTAAAACTGACCCATCATCGCGCAGTTCATTAAAAATAGGTATACCTAATAATAGATAATCATTTACGTATCACCTCAACCTAATGTATTAAAATGTAATCTAAGAAATATTATGTGAGTACAAATTGGAAAAAAAACTAATTTCACTTTTAAATGAGGAGTTATCGAGATATGCTAATCATATTCTTTATTGTGTATCATAAATCTGGGTTTTAAGCAAACATTAATATAAAATTTAACATAGGAACATAAATAAAAAGAATCTCAGAACTTAGGTACAACAAATAAGTTTGCTTGTTATACTCTTTCCTAAACCTATTAGTTTAACAAATAAATATTGATTTAAAAAATTTAAATTTTACGAGATGACGTGATGTGTTTTGTAAATGGGATGCTAATAGATTTCTTACTCATTTTTACAACCAGGATTTCAATGTATGTAAATATTCCATACAATCCATATAGATAGAACATGTGGGTGAAGATGAATAGAAGTAAAACACTTAAATTCTACCTGTAATTAATCACTATGGTACCTCTCTGTCTTAATACTTCGTAATGAATTAATTTTACAAGTGACTACCCACAGATTGTTTATTTTTATTCTTTACTTAACATTTTATTCGTACAGTAATCCCTCGTAAGCAAAGGTAGGTATTAAAATATTCAAGGCACAACAATCAAAAAGCAGTATATCTACAGAACAATAAGGTTGCGAGAGTGAAAACTATTAACAAAATTTTACGTTCGTCTTAGGTAATTGTTAGGTTTAAACGCGTAGGCTCACAAACACATTCGTATATAGGTTTCAATATAAATCCTATAAATTGACGTCTTTATCAAATTAACCGAAATAAAATGATGTAGTTTCTTGTTAATTATCCTTAATAAACCGCTTTAATTAATGCTATTTTATTTTAATTATATTAACAAAACAAAGTTTAGTATCAACATAAAGCCAATTCGTTCATTCGCCTGTACCTATGCTATTGTAAATTGAAATTTGTTGCTCCTTTTTTATGGTAACATTAAATGGTTCATGTTGTAAAATGTAATAAGACTAAGTTATTTTTAGTAAGTTTATAGCATTTAATTTTAGTTGGTGCAGCCTTATTCTAAAAACACCTTGATGAATAAATAGAAGCAAACATGTTATTTATGTCGTTGCCACATTTTAAATAAACCCATGTTATTTTGCGTTACCTCCTTGAATTTCATACACTTTTCTGAATGTGCTTAGAATGATTGATTTGCCCAGATTAAACATGTATGTATAGATAAGTTCTAAAAAGTATTCGGAATTTGCTCATTGATATGCAGAAAACTGTTATTAAAGGAAACTTGCCTCACAAGGAAAAGAAATTAGAATACCGTGTGTGTGAGGGAAGCTGCTATAGTCATTCAGTCACAATAATTTCAAACTTTTGGACATTTAACGAACATAACGAACAAAATTTGTTTACGAAAATATTATTTTAAATTAGTTTGTGGCTTAGACGTAGTTGCATGAAATAGAATTGTTAGTCGGGATTTTCTCATCGTGTATTCTGAGTACAACTTCAGGAGGTATTGTAACAAAACTCATCAAATTTGAGGCGTGTTGACAATGTGGATTATATTCAACCTATGTGGGGGTTGATAATCTCATCGTAAGGATACGGAAATTCTCCCAGAACTTTGATCATCTTGTGAATTATGATGATGCATGGAATATAAAATACCGCCCCGTATAATATTTCAGATTCACCTTGAGAACTTCCATATTATTTCCACTAGAAGATCTCATAAACTCAAATGACTGCTAGACCTTTTGGTTAGCACGAGCTGAAAAAAAAATATATAGGTTAAAATGAATATTTTATTAAAATCCTGTGCACGTGCAATGTAAACTGCTTTTAAATTTTGCAGAAGAAAAAAACGCCAATAGTTTAAAAGTATTACCAGCGATAAAACGCGAATAGATTGGGATGTAGAATAAGAAAAATTAAAAAGAAAGAGGAGAGAAATAATCAAATATACATAAAACGAAAACAATTTTTCGCGAAGAATTGTAATAAAATACCATGTCCCCAAGTATAAGTCTATATAATGTCAAAAAAATGAAATTGAGGTGATAAATTCAAATTTTTAATACTCGAAAGGCTTCACAGAGGCGCCCAAAAGAAATGTGAGAAAAGGATATTAGAGGTACAATTACAGTAAGGTGAAAGAATGTCGGAGTGAATTTTTGGTGTGTATTCGTCGGAACATGCAGTAATGAATCTTTATCGCCTACGAAAAACGTAACTATTCCCGTTCCGGCCTCGAAATTGCTTTCAGGGAAGATTTGTGCACAGAGCTGAAAACAAAGCTATGTGTAATTTACGGAAATTGGTGCTCCGTGGCGTCGGGTATTAGAGGGGTACACTCTCACTGCTCTCACACACCCCTTCAAAACACCCGCACCGCCCACCATTGCTACCCTCTTTCACTCTCTTACTATGATATGCCTTATTAGTGAGCTGTGTGCACTAAATTATTCAGAGACCTTCACCTAAAACACAGTCGAGGATAACAAGAATTCATTATTTAATTTATTACTTTAACTTTGCAGATTTTTCGACATTGTTTTATACAATAGCCAATTCAATATGTTGGCTAACCCTCGAAAACTTCAAAAGTAAAGTATTCACAGCGGTGTGGTGAACTAGTCTGACTCGCATTTCTCAATTTACGCCATAAATCACTTAATTATAAGTTATTTATGTCTTACCACAGAAAAAAAACTCGGCCAGAACAAAATTCAATTTCCAACATTTAAGGGCAAATTTTTATTCCTCTCCTTCCTTCATACTGGAGTATCGAAAGCAAACACCACCACATAATAGGCACTCTTTTCGCTATTGTCTGTGTGTCTCTCTAATGTCAACATTGAATTATAATCTTGCCACATTATCTACTCCCACTCAAGTTGACTTTAAAGAAGTACGTACAGGTATACCTCTAGGTATGTGTGTGAATATAAAATCATTGTTTGGTCAAGTGGACAATTTTACTTGAATGACCCTTAAACGCTCTAGAGGGTAAACCTCTCTCTCATCTCCAACAACGTGACGCGGCGCACTACATGAAATAATAATTATGTAAGTTTTCCGCCCTAAAGAGATACTTCAGTTTGCTTGTTTCCGATCATTAATGTTTGTTAAGTGCACCGTCAAACTGAAAATAATTGTTATTAATTTGTAAATTTTTAAACGAATACAATTCAAACGACCTCGAACAATGTAATTATTGCCGAAAGCTTCTTCCTTCATTAAGTCACCTCTTATTCCCTTAAGGAGTAAGAAGTAAAATAAACACAGCTCTATATATGTATATACCTGTATGTATAGAGTAAATTAATTTATTTTTCTACACTTTTAACAGCACAGTATGTCACAAATTTTATGTCTAAGAGCATGAATGGTAAATAAATAAGCATAATCAAGTGTAATTAAGTTGTTTATTCTATGAGTCAATATACAAATTCTGTCCTAGTTAGACACCGAAAAAGTTCTCCAACCAAACATTCACACCACATTATTGTGACTTACCATAGTCCGTATTACGGTCAGTTGGTAACTGATGCTAATGTATTACTAATAAAATACATTTATTAATACCAAAATGTCCTTGAAAATTTGCAAAGAATTTTGTTTATTAACAAATCAAATGTTTGAAAATCGTCCGTGACTCATCGTGAGACATTAACAAAATTTTCAAACATCTGTTTTTTAATGTGCGATCAAAAATGTTAAATAAACTCGATTTTATTTATATGTTAGACGATACACGATGAAAGCTGAATTATACATATAGGATTATTTCACTTTACTTCAACAGAATCCAGCATTCTTGTACCTATACTCCTTTTTTCTGCCAAACACCTACAATAATCAATCACAATATTTCGCCGAGTCTTTGTCACTCGGAAAAGTTATGGCGAAGTTATCACGAATTTTCCCTTACAAAAATTGCATACATCAAAAATTAAACGTATAACCCAGCATCGCTGTTTCGCTGTAATGCACGCCTATTTATGCGGCATTATGAAATTTTATCCATCATCTGCACCGAACCCAAATCCTATGCCTATCTATGAATTCTAACTGAGTGGCATGTAACGTGGAATAGATGAAAAATCTCATTTCTATTTCAGTTAAACAGTTTAGCATGCAACATATGCCATTCATCAATGTCAGTTAAAAAGTGCATTATAGTATCATCATGCCAGACTGGAGATTTTATAGATTACCTCTCATTGTGCGGTCTCTCTATCTAAACATATTATGTCGTATGTAAAACATTCCCCAGCGTTTTTGCCAGCCTTTTTTATGCATATTTGCACAATTCTTATGCTTACATGTATTATACGTACATGTGTGAGCACTCCATATGGAGCCTAGAAATTCCTATTATACGTTTTTCATTGTGTTAATTTCAGCTTATTACAGTAATTGTCAGAATGTGAAAGAAAACTAATCTAACAACTATATTTATAGTTATTATGCGCTGTTCTGTTCTAGTACAAGGGAACGTAATGTGAAAAATGTGGCACTTTATTTGCGACATGTTTGACTTTTAACACTTGGCTCTCTTAAAGCATTTCATCAACTTTGATTAATTGTTCTCACTCTACAACTGCACTGGCACGCTTTGTAGTTTGTATTAGTACTCTACATGTCCAGGCATCTAAATAATGCGTTAAATTAATATAATTAACAATTTAGATTAAACTATCGTTACATATTAACATAAATAATCCAGCGATTAAAGTTCGTGTGCAATATCTTCCACTTGTTTGTACCTACCGTAGTGTAGGTGTACCTACTTGTCCTGGTTACTATGCAAATTTATAATAAGTCCGTAAAAATGTACATCAGTAATTAAATAGATTTTGATCAATATGTAATTAACATAAGGCAAACAGCTGCAAGTTTATCTATGCTATCAGAGGCGAATATATTCCGGATCATCGGAACTATTAATGAACCCAGGTATAAGATATCTGCCATACCTACCACAAATATTATCACTATATAGATGCAATATTGCTAAATGTTATTGCATTATGGAAATATCGCAGTTTTTTGCTTATAAATGTGGTTTAAAACAAAGAATTTTACCGTAATTGGGTCGTAAAAAGTTGCAGGTGACAATGGTACCGTTTTTAACAAGTGAAGCACTACCTGTCCCCATAAATAACTTTCACTTTTTTTCGGCATACAATACACTAAGCATTTAATAATAGCACCCTCAGGTAGTAATAAGTTAATTCTGGTTACAGGTGCCATTTATAGTTAAAGGGCAGAGGTATTAGGTATATATTCCAGGCAAAGTGCTGGTTGCACTAAATATATTGATCCTTATTAAATTATATTATGGAGAAACCACAACAAGAGGGGTGACATTATGGAGACTATTAGGTACAAGAAATACAGAAGATTTTTCTCTCTAGTTTATGGTTCATTGCCATTCATAAAGTCTTCCATTTCCTCTACTCACCGCATGCTTTTGCATTATCCACCATTATATGTATGTATATCCTTTATCGATGAAAACGGAAAAAGTAAGCAAAATAAAATAACAATATTTAAATGCCTTTCAGTGGTTTTTGTAAAGTTTCAGCATAGTTTCCGGCAAACTGTTTTGAAAATTTAGATACAATGTTTATGCATTTGTTGCGGTCTATGTCCTTTGTAAAGATTTTCTGTGTTATTTTTGAATAAAAGTGTTGAAAATCGACAATGGAAACAGAAACAGGCTGTCTTTTTCTTTAAATGCATCCCCATTGTAAATACGGGCAGACTCATACAGAAACAAGTGCAGTACCATCAAAGGCAGACAATTATAAATCGAGTTTTGAAGCAAATTGTGCAATTAAACCAACTTGATAGAAAGTGGACACTTAACAGCGTAAAGCACTATGAAACAATTTAAATGTAATCTTTTATGAACAATTAGCTTCGTTTTGAAAACGTAAAGTGTAATCAATAATTTAGTGTGTTTGAATTCCCCGCTACCAAGTCACTTGTTCATTTCTCAGTCATACTCCCACGAACGAAACCAAACGATAATAAACGATCGTACAGTGTGTATATCGTACTTTCTGTCAGCTGCTTGCTTTAACGGCGATGCGACGTTGCTTGCTTAGTAAACTTTAGTTTAAAAATTTTATTTGTTTATGTGTATTGCTAACTGTGTGCTGTGCGGATTCATTGTCCTTGTATCGTTCCTAACCCTTTACCAGTAACTGGATAAACTACAAGGATAACCAAGGTGAGAAACTAGCAATGTTTTCCAATTCGGGTGTTGTGTAGGTTATACCTAGGGCATAAGGTTATGCACCCCGTTCAATAAGTCACGCCCTCCCGAATCACCACAGGTAATTTCAAAGGGCACCACCATATCATCCACATTAATCCTTAAATGTAGGGATAACGTTGAAATTTTACAAAATTTTTGTTGTGATTTGTCAGTTTGTGAGTGTAATCGTGACTTGAACATGCCACGACTTTACCCGACAAGGCTCGATCTGCCAGAGAAATGTTATTTCCGACTGGAGGTATAAGGTATTATTTATGCTGATGGACAGAAGCACCCTTTCTAATGTGGTTTAAAAACAAAAAGAGTAAATCGACCGTATGGCAGTATGGTGTGTACCCCTTAATATTATACCTTTGAATTCAACGTGATTGATAGAATCTCAACTTTCCTTTTCACAAAGCATTTATACATGTAGGTTGTTTGTATGCGGCAATTATATCGCCTGACACACAAAGCGTCTATTACTTATTCAAATCAATTGATTTTTCACGGTGAAATTAACTTAGAAAACCTTTCCAATGTGGGGTTACGATTCAAAGCTAATCAACCGTATTGTTGTTGCAGGGGTTCATCAACCTAAATCATTATAAAACTCCTAGGAAAATTATGTAATAAACCAATGTCTGCTTATTTGAACAAGTAATTTGCATGTATATAACTTCTGCAGATAAATCATAGAGATGTTAAATAAGTAATAAACACTGTACAAATTAAGAAGAACTAGTTTCTATACGCCAACATTAAAATTCCAATCCAGGAACAGCAATAATAATGACCTGCACAAAATCATCTGAACACGCTCAATTTTAAGTTTTGGGTGAATCTGTGACAACTAATATTCATAATTTTCTCTAATTGTATGTTGATGGAACTTGAAAACTATCATTTTCCTAATAGAATTACGAAACCTTTTGCATAAAACCCATAATCAAATAAATTATGCAAAAGCCAACTAACCTGACATTAAATAAAATTGTGCAGATCATATTTTACATAAATTATCAGTAAAAACTAATTATTCGTATTGAAATAGGTTGCACATACATATAAAATTTGTACCCTTAATGGACCATTCTGGCTTGCATCAGATAGACATATACATATGTGATATTATGCCATATTAGGCAAATCATAACACATACCAGTAATGATCCAACATAAAAGGTCAATCAACAATAAAACTGTTTTGTCACGTTTTACATAAACAAATACTAGAGATCTTAGACAAATAATCGTGTGTTTCTTGTAAATTAACTTGTGCAAAATTGTTCTCTGTGCTGTTGCTCTCAGCACACCATAAACCATCGATTGGCATTGGGAAACACGCTCAACACCAAAGTAATAAACAACCATTTGTACTTAATTCAAAAAATAAATGAAACTTTAAATTATATATCTTGAACTACTTACTTATCGTACTCATAAATCTATGGATACTGGCTGACTACTATATTGTTGTTGGTTGGAGGGAGGCACGAAACGCAGTTTCTGGAGCACGCGTCGCTTTATACACACAAATACATATATAGGAAATTTCTTGTAAAACTAAGAACCGGTTTTGGTGCAGCACAAAAAAAGAGCGAACACTCTATATGTATATACGCAAAAATGCGAAGGAATTGATAACGAAACGACTAACGACAGAGAAAGGAACGAGCAAACATTTCACAATCAACTTACTTCTTTTATTTGATAATTGTTACCATTTTTTACACCTTTCGGCAACCTAATTCGTGCATTTTTTTTATAATAACGATCTGCACATTATTTCTTATTATAGTCTGCAGCTTAATGTGTTGTGAAAGTTAAATGTATTTAGGAAGTAATAAATGAACATCATTAGAAATGTTTGAATGCAGATTTGGGGATAATTAAATATTACCTTCGAGATTGTATTTATATCTATGATGTTGTCTTTTAATTACTAATATCTTGTTTGTAGACAAGGCAATTATAATTAGTTATTTCCAGATAATGTGATGAGTCAATTTATGGAATTATAATTTTTTAATGTGGAGCGTCATTTATTTTTACGATGAGCTATAAGTAGATTTTTCTTTTGGAAAAAGGTCAATGACAGCCATAAATTGTTATTAGGAAATATCTTATACACCCACAAGATTTAATCAATACTAGTTTTCTTATTCTGCTATAATAAAAAACAGTTTTATCGCCAAAATGGGAGAGGAAAAGAAACACATTTGCAAATTATTTGTTTACTTATTCTTAATAATGGTCCATGTTGTTACCATGTTGTACATTTATTATCCAATAAGAACACTGATTTGTTTTTATGTTTCTATTTTACAATGCAAATGTTATTTCGGCATATTTTTAAACATTACACAGTCAAGCTATAAAATTATCTAGTGACAAAGCGATTTCAATTCAACATTTAATGTCTTATGAAATTTAAATAAGAATATTGAATAGCTTCAGGCTGAAAACAATCTATTAGAATAATGCACACCAAGGAGTAATGTATACATACATATATCATGACATTTATAAATAAAGCTTTAAATATACCAGAAATTAAATCCTCTAACACGCAACCGTCATTTCGTAACAGTTTTCCAACATTATATTTTTAGATAAACATTTGGAAATTAGTTTAGGAAAAGTCGTTTTTCCTTGTTTTCAACATATTTCTTTGGGGACCTAAATATTGTGTCATCTTCCTATTACTCTTTTATTTTCTGTTAATAATAGATAATTGTTTTGTTCGATGGATTTTAATATGTTTAACTACATAACTTGAATGTTTTCTTTGTTAAAACGGATAATAGCGTGTATACATATAAACTTTTATGTATACATACAGTGCTGTACAATATTAATGTATTCGAAAATTTTATAATAATAAAGATTGATGTTGGGTAATTATTTTACTCATGCTTTAAAATACCTAAATTATTGGAAAATTATGTATGTATTTATTACTGATATAGGATGCCTCGGACTACTAAATTAATTATAACGTTCTTCCTTTAAATTAAGTGGCATTTCGGTGTACAGTTAAGTCCACAATTTATAAAAACTTTAATTAACACTAATTACATTGTTTTAAAACATTATTAATGGTATCACATACGGTGGTGCTTCTTCTGAAATTTTCTATATCACCTATCTTAATTATAAAAATTGCGTTGTATAGTATAAATAGTAATTTTAATTTATAATTTGTTTGCATTCATATTTATTTTTGCTTTGAAGCATACATCCTTTTGTTTATCAAATTGTGTTTTTTTGTAGACGCAATTACCATGCTATAAAATTGTACAAATTAATTAGAAATTGACTAAAATTCTATTTATCTTCATTCTAGGTACAAAATTGCCCATCAACGTGGAACTAATATCAGCGCATTGTTATTTGTAAGTTGTTCACATTTCATTTTCCTTTAGAAAGTTTTAATTCGGAATTCAGATTCATGTGTCTATTTGGTTGTGTTTTTTTTTATACCGGTATCAATATATTCTGAACTTTTATTTAATCGAGGTACAAATATGGCATTTTGCTTTCATTTAGTCAATATACCAGCCTGTAAGGACCATTTCCGAATATTCATATTGAACAATGAGCATCTAGGTCGTTCGTTCCGGCATTGTCGGTTTTAATGGTTTCGTATAACCCACGCGCGCTCCAAACTAAAATTGCACCGTGGTGGTCCACAATGCTAAACGTTCCTACAACATCCACCTCCGTTCACGTCCACCTCCTGACGCAGTCCAATTAGATGTCATTCATTTAATGGCGAAAAGCACATGCAAATTTCATTCAATTTTATTGTTATCGCCCAAGTTGCTTGAGTTTTGTCAGAAAATGTTTTGTGGAGATGTGTGTATGTGTGCGGGATGCTGTTATATATGTTTATGCACCAACTGACCCTGATATTGTTTGGCGAACGGAAATTGCATGTATATGCAAAATCCTGTTTCACATAGTTCCAATGGGAATTGTTTCTAATTCAATAGTTGTGTAACTTGTCTAATTTTCCAATAGGTGTACTTAGTATAGTAATTATTAAATTTCAAAAAATTCGGCTCTTGCCTTTTTGCAAAATTAATTTTCGCACATCTTGTATAATGTCAAATGATCAGGCGGTCTCTTTGAGGTCTACACAGGTAACATAAAAAACTTATGCAAGAGGAGTGCTTTTTTCGCTTCTTTTTTTAACCGTCTAGTAATAACTGCGTTCAGTGAATTATTCTGTCGTAAATCAATGGGTGTATATGCCTGTCTAGATGGGTAATATACGAAAAACTGAGGCTATTGCAATAGTATTCCTTTTTTTATTTTGTAAAGGGTCAAGGCTAGAAGCCATTGTTCATTATAGCAATTCATTGTGCCTCTCTTCGAACATGAAGAAGTTTATAGTCTATTTTCTGGGGCTATGTTAAAATTCCTTCTACTTGAAAATAGAAAATAAAATCGTTCCAATCACTGAGCGTGAACTAAAGAAGAAGCGATGAGGGAACCGTATTTATATGATAATGAGAGTTGTATATATGATTCATCACCATCAATTTCCAACCTCATGAGCATTAAATTTTCAGACGGATAAATTAATCTGCACAATGCAATAGCTATTAAGATAGATACCATGTCGGGCATGTGCTTGAACATACACATACATGGTAATTATTGCATTGCAGCAGTGAACGATGAGCGCATATCATGTTTCTAATGTACTATGTTGTAATAATATAAAAATTATGTAAGAAACTGAAAGAGGGTCTCGTCATTTGGGCGCTGTCTGAAACTTTTACGAGCAAATCAATCTAATGGGACTTTTCCATGAAATATTTTGCGCAAAGTTTTTTTATTATAACTTTTTCCTCTTTGTCCAAAGTTATAGTTTTAGTGTCGAATTAGTCATTAACTGGCGTACAAGTTCTTTGGGGATATTGCTACATCGGGCTGTTTGGTTAAGCTTTAGGGCATCATGTAAACCAGGTTTAAGTAGAATGTGTGCATTGACTGCCTGCTCTACATGACCTTATGTCTGACATGATTAACAAGGTGCACATAATAGGTGTGATGTAACTTGCAAATTAGTTTACAATATGGGATTTGAAGCACGTGTTACAATAAAACTAAAAACATAATGAAATATGTTTCATCTGAATCTCGATTAACATAATATAATGGATCTTAAAGAAATGTAACAAGTGATTATTCAAATTTGAATTCATACGGTCTTAAAAGACGTAATGAGCATACATAGAGGAATAAATTAAACAATGTTGAATACGAATGTTAAACATTTACAAATTTATAACCATAACAATCAAACTTATGTATACAAGCATGTTTTAACTAGTAACGCCACACTAACACAAAGTTCAACGAATTTCATACCATTTGAAGGACATTAATAATTTAATCATAAATTTTCTACTTACTTACATTCATTTTGCATTTAGTGTGACTTTTTCCATAAATATAAATGCATGTGGAGAGTCCTCCTTCTACATCCTCATGCATATCACAGAAAATGTAAAATCCGACACCTTAATGTTCGTCTAGTGAATTTTATCTAGGTCTGATGTCAGATTTGCGAGCCAAAGCGACGTGAATAATGTCCGTCAGTTCATTTCGAGGAGTGCTAGAGACATTCCTCATCCTCCCCGCTGACGATCGCATTAATCTGGCATGAACTTTTTGGTTGCCGTTCAGATTATGTGAAAAGTGCGGTTGTAAATAAATGTTTTAAAAAATGGCTCTTATTCGTTTTAATTATTACTGCAATTTGAATTTTAGGTGTGTTTATGTGAAACATAATTATCATAGACAGTTTTTTTTCCAATACTGCTGTTGTATGGGCCAATATGTTTTATGAAAATTAAAATTGATGTGATTTAATAGGCGATAAAGGATAACACTCCTCTGAAACTCGTCTAACTTGTATAATTGTATTGTTTATGGCAGTGCCATAGCAGTTATTTCAATTTGATAGAATTGGTCTCCTGTGGGCTTTTGTGTTCTTAGCCAAATTACTTATCGATGATACACATAATATAGGAGATGTGCAGTAAAACGTCCACCTTCAAATATATTTCACAGATATCCAATGTCTTCTCAAACGCAACGAACATTTGTTTTATTCTCTCCCCCAAAAAGGAAATATAAACACATGACAAGCCTATTACTACTCAAAATATCATATCATATAATGGGACGGATAATAGACCTTTATTAATCTTACTTTTAGTAATGTTTGTTTTGGAGTTGCTGCTGAGCAATCATTTTAAGAAATTTATATATAAGTGCACCAAAAGAATCTGTGACGCAAAAAAATATTGAGGTAATAAAGGAATTTTATTATATATACGTGTTATTGTAGTTCCGTAAAGAAAATTTAAAATTGAAAACAGGAAAGAAAACTCATGCTGAAAGTGAAACAACACCTGCCCTTTTCAATGAACATCCACATCTGCGTGTTATGTATATATTTACTTTCTGGAGAGGAGGGATAAAATCCAAAGTTGTTTTCTTCGCGTTTTGTATTGAATTTCCCTGCCTAGAAATAGGGCCCAGATATTAAATTCTTATTATAGAGGTATGGGGCACCCCACGTAAGAAATGGAATATACAAAAGTATGAGGATATAAAGACAAAAACCACCTTCCTTCCTTGAATGAATTAAAAGGAAACCTCACATTCACAGCAACACATTATTCAGCAGGATAATTTTAACCAAAAATTCACCGCATTCCAGCTGTTTATCTTTAAATAAACTATGCAAGTGTTTGATGTTGTTTTATAAATTGTAAATGTGTGTGTGTTGGTGTGTAGGAGAGAGAGGCACTGACCTCGTGGCAAATACAGAACATATAGTATAACATTGGGGTGCATTACAGTCTAATCCTTTTTGGTAAAGTTGTCGTAGTTGAGAATAGACGCGACGCCAGCCATCTAGACGCCACATGAGTCGAGATTTATCCCGTTGCTTATTCTTTATTAACTACACTCTGGAAATGTCCTATCTTTTGTACGATTTTGTGTTACCATCCTAGACAACAAGTTAACACTCACATATGTGCTTCTCTTTCTTTCACAAATACACCCAATTGGAAGGCGTTTTTGAAATGCCAACATTGTGGAAATGGAGAGGGTCAGTGTTATTTCTGCTCGTTTATAAGAAATTAAATTAAAGTGACATTATAAAGTGGACGTTTTAGTACTTTCCACTTCTATACAATGTAGGAAGTTTATATGCTTTTTGCCTACTGTTCCCATCCAAAAATGACCTTGTATACGAAGTTTCAGGTTTTGTGTACTTTATAAGTAAAAAAATTAATATTTTATCATTTCCCATGTTATCATAAGTACATATTATTGTTTTACTACAAATTGCTTATGATCTCCTAAGAGATTCACTTAAATCTCATTTTGATAGATGCAAGAAATTTTGATGGAATGTACAATGTATTTCATCACTTGCTGTTTGGAATTTCAGGTTTCATACTTCATATCCATCATACCTAACTCACTCATAAGTCTTAAGACAACACCATTGAGTATGTAAGGGGTTGCCATTCTGTTTTTAGCTGTCAATTCATCTCATTGAAAGCGACAGTATGCACAGTATGCAATAAATACGACCTGAATTTAAGAGTTAACAATTATTTGAAAGAAAACGAATTCCTGACTTTCGTGTTTCGCAGACTAAACAAATCCATGCTCCGATATTTCGTTAATTAAATTAATGTAGTAATTAGTGAGTAAACAGTTTTAAATAGATAGTTGTTTATCTCGAAGCATTACAAAATATTACTAAGTAGTATTTTGTCATTTCTCATTTTAGTTATCGTTCAACATGTTATTAAAAGTTTGTTTAAAATGTGTAATTCATAATATGTATTATCCAACTTCCATTAAAAGCTCATATATTTAATCATCCTATGATAGATACATTTTATAACAAGAGCTTGTCAAAGCCAATCAAAATGTGTAAAAGAAACACACTCTTAGCACAGCACAATAAAAAAATGGAACTTTAAGGCTTTAAGAGCATTTCTGCATAATCTTCACCTTGAAAATATTTTTAACACACATTTTGGAGTAATTTTTTATTAGGAGAATGAATTGGAATAGAAAAAAGTAGTGCAATAAAAATGTAGCAATAGAATTTATGTTGGGTGTAATTTTTCACTGGGAACTAAATAATCGTGAGAAGACTATGTGCGATATTCAGCTGTTTGGGAGACTTAAAGAATATCCTTTGGCAACAACCTTCATGGTGGAACAGAAATGGCCTTGGTTAAGGCGAACACAAATATCGTGTCATGAATCGCCTACGAATCCTCCTCTATCCATACAAGATTAGATAATTAAAAAAAAGTGTACGGTTTTAAGGGACTGTAAAAATAAAGAAATTGTTGATGCGCTTGGCGCGCGATTGTAGCAACATTAATAGTTGGCTTAGAAGATTAGTTTGTTTAAAATATACGAGATAATAATGTAATAAAAACAGAAATTTAAGTGAAATGTATATCGACAAACAGCGTGCAACTGAAGATAATTTTATGTTCAACAACCTGACTGGAATTACGTATATATTTTCAGCTTTGGTTTTCGCTGGTGGTTATTTGCCTGTTCTAATACATACTGTGTATGTATACTAATGTAGTTACTATAGCAGTAGCAAACATAACTTTATACAGTTAATAGACCTACTGGTGCAATATTTTAATATATCGCGAAATTCAATTCAAATCGTACTGTCTGACAATAATGTCGGGAAATTTATTAACAAATCCTTTTTTTCAGTCAGAACCTTTGTAAGTGATTTTGAATAAGAGAATTTCAGCATTTAAAAAACACGATTTTATACAATGTGCACGTACTTTAATCATTAATATTGCTTGTTATTAATTAACAAATAATTTACAAGCGAAAGTTTTTTTATTCGAATAATCTTTGCAGTAATAAATGTTTTATGTAGGGGAAGTTTATATCTACATACATACAACTACTTAACTCGAATTTACATTAAAATTTGATTTTAAATAAAATGCACATTAGAAATTTATTATGAAAGTTTTGATGTTCAACATTAAATATACTGTCTTGTCTTATTCACTACGTAATTATAATTAGTAGTCGTTTATGGATATGACGATAAATCTGCTGATTTTCCTCTTATAAAATATTCCCAAGAAATAGTTTAATATGGTGTTATCAGTTAGAATGCGAATATTTTTTCAAGAATTTTAAATAATTTTATTTACTCTCGTAAATCTTTGCGCAATGTAAAGTAGAATTGATTCTACATAAATTACTATAATGTTGCCATATGTAAAAGATCACATAATATCGATATATTTTCTTCATATTATACATATTTGGTTCGTTACATATGACTGGAATCATTAAATCGTTGATCCTTGAATTTTATCTCCTCATTTATTCACAAAATAAAATTCTTGTTTGGAGCTATTGATTTGGAAAAATGACGCTAAATTTTACACATTTCCACTCCTGTCGATCCGACGTCATGGATAATATTTGCTGTGAATTTGTTCATATGCATGCTTTTTAGGGGAAGTTTGATAAGAGCACTACTTTTTACATTCAACGGAAAATCGATATGTTCTAATGTGTTCTTCATCCATAATCTGATTTGTATCTTGCCAAAAATGAAGATTTAGTTGAAAAAACTGGTTTTACTAAATAATACTATACCATACCAAATACCATTCTTTTGATCGCTTTAGAATTATAACACATTAAATTTATATTTATTAAGGTTCCTCTTTTCTTCGTTGCCTTTAAGTTTCTCAATACGAAATGCCGAGCAAAATGCCATTTAGTTGATTGTAAAATTTTTGCTTGTGTAAAAATGCAATCGTTCCCCATTTGAATTTGCCACATCGTTTTCCAGTCTCCCATTCTCCTTTTTGCTCTCTTTGTGTTGTGTTCTAAGAACTTTTCTATAGCGCCGTCGTATAGGGGTATTTTATATTGAAAAGTTTAGCGACTATACATATGTGTGTATTAACTCATATGGAAGAAGTGCAGTATGCAATTCGTAATCCGCAACGAAAC
This sequence comes from Silvanus unidentatus, assembly GCA_963930825.1. NCBI lineage: Eukaryota > Metazoa > Arthropoda > Insecta > Coleoptera > Silvanidae > Silvanus > Silvanus unidentatus. The sequence continues at coordinate 6,831,702 of OZ005758.1, forward strand.
CGGTTCGATTGCATGGACCAGTAATATAAAAGTTAGTCAAAGTTGAACCCCCCTTATGTTTCAGCATCTTGCGTTCAAAAGACGAAAAAGGCCGTGCATGTGTTACTTCACATTGTGTAAAATATAATTTTTATGAACCTTGACAAATTTAAACATTTTAAATGTTTTGATGGCTTTAAGGGTACAGGATATAAGATTTTTCGTGGGAATGAAATTCAATATAGCATGATTTTTCCTTTACCAATTTCTACCATTCCAAAAATAACTTTTGCAGTGTTGTTTTTCCGCTTTGTTTTCTCAGAATATCTCATAAATTTACACGTAATATTTGTAGTATGCAAATAAAAATATTTCACAATGCAATCATGTCAAGAAACTGGGTGGTGTTGCATTAAATATGAAAATTACAAGTTTAGAGTAAATGTTTGTTGCATAAATGTTAGAATGTAGGAAAGGATAATATTATATTTTTGACGATGTGTTGGCAATTTTTCAATTATTTCGACTTAACTCTGTAGGATGTTAAAGGAGTCCGTTATTGGCATATGGAAGTCACGTAAAATGTAAATCCAAATCGGTAATCAGAGTGTTTGTTGTGTTGTATTGTCATTTGATGGAATTTTGTGTGTAGTATTTTTTTAATAAAATTCCGTGCTTAGAATAAAAGATGTTTTATTTGAAGAGAACTCTGCGAGTATGGTAACCATATGGTGTGGTGCTTCATCCAACAATTTCGGTCAGATTGATTGCGGAAATAAGGAATTGATGATGCATGATGCAATAAAAATCTGTGTGCTTTTTTAACAATATACTTTTTTGTGTTTACGAAAATATTTACACTGTGTTGGGGCTTCATAAAATTTTATTGAAGATCTCATCAGGATCCGAATTAATGTTGACCTTGCAGTCCAATATATTTATTGAAAAAATAATGCTGGAACATTTCGGTTTTTAACGTTGAAGGATTATGCTGGAAATAATTATTTACATAATAATGAATGCTACGATGTCGTTTATAATAAACCTAATACTCATTTAACACATCCGTTGAGATTTTTATTGACAAATTATGTGTTTGTATGGCGTCTCCTTGCATGTTTTCAGATTAGTGTAAATTTAAACACATTTGAAATTGTTCAAGGACCAACCAACAGTTTTCTCCTATTTTTGGTGTAAAAAAAATAAGTGGAAAATAATACGTTTATATGCTCATGTACCGATAAGAACAAGAAATAATAGCAGAGCCCGTATTATGTGGAGAATTAAATTAGTTTGGTAGGTGCAAGTCTGTACCCGGTTTTCAAAATGTTTTCAACACATTATTATTATTATTATATTCCGTGTATCATGAAAATTGTGTTAAGTTTATGACGAAACATTTAAATTGCTCCAGATTTATGGATAGAATTCTCAAAAAGCTTACTTTTCACAGAATAATACAAAACAAAACGATTCCATTACACAACAAAAATCCATTTTAATTTCTGCCAGTTAAATAAATATTTGTTTGTAAAATTGTTTTCAGTGATCTCTTTCAAATACATTTTCATATTGGAAAAATAACACGTATTTAAGTTTTGATTTCAGCGAACTATTTTACTGTTAGATAATAACTTCCTTAAAGTTATAGCCACAAGGGGTCTGAAGACGAAATCGTTTTAGGAAATGGGAAAGGGTGGTCTCTCTGACCATATGGACCTTATATGTGTCAAAGGCTACTATTAGTACAAAATAGCCAGGAGCCAGTCGTAGCAAAGGGACGCAAAGCTAATCAACACACAGTGGACTTGGAAAAGTTGGCAAACAAAGAGTTTTAAAACTAAGTTTTTTGTTATAATCGTTCATTCTATATCTAACGCACATAAAATACACGCCTTTACCACACACGGAAACTTGGACGCGGCTATTGTTACAAACAATATATCCGAGGATTTTCATGGGATTACTTTATTTGAATCGTCAGTTTATTAACCAATTACCCATTTTCTTTTTGTGATTTTATAAAATCTACGTAATTAAAATCATTTGCATTACTCTCAACTTTAATTCTTTATTGTAACGGAGAGAAATTTATCGTTTGTCTGGAGTCTGGAATTTCCGGATGAGATCCCGGTGCGCTCCAGTTTTTATTTTTTATTTATTAATTTATATGTTTGTTAGTAAGGTGCACCTCTAGACTACGATATAGAAAAGAAAATTATTTATGAAGAGTGCATTTATCTGCATTAATACATGTACCAATTAAATATTCAATTAGCGTCATTAATAGATGTAATGAAAAACGATTTCTAATTTAAACCTGAAATGAGCTTATAATTAGATATAAAATGGAAATTACAATATATGTTTAAATATTAACCCAATAATGGGCAAATGTAAAACAGCTTTAGGGTAGATTTAATTTTAAACACATTTTCAATTCAAGTTATTTAACAATTACCTATAATTCAAATGTATATGATAATACAAAACGTGGGTGTGTAGATCTTAAGGTAGATCGTGTGTATATTTATATTTATAATAATCAAAATATAAAAATCAATTTGAATAGAAAAACATAAGCTATAATTAGAATTGTTTGTATATTTCAGTAAAATTGAACAAAAGCAATTAGAAGGGGTGACAAAATGCACGTTCTTTTGTGCTTCATAAAAGGTACTTAGACTGGTACACACGCACTACACCTGAATAAGTTGTGTATGTGTGTTTGCAACGCCCTAACAATGTTAACAAAACGTTGCACGTTATGTTGTACACAATGTAAAAGAAGATGCATTTGGTATAATGACCACAATCACTCTAACAAGGAAATTGTACTGCTTGGTGGTATATATGTATATGCTGGTGTGGCATTATAATACAATATGCAACTGTACCATTTTGTCAGTTATATGCAGCAGTAAGTCTGCCTCTGCCTAGTCTCTTCCTACAAGCATAGTAGCTATACATATAGATGCTAAAGCTAGTATAGGAAAATTAAACGGCTTAGAAGGTTATTTATGAATCATTCCAGTTTATACCCAATTTGGCGCTGAAAATGTAACTAGAATAGTCATGATCCTGAAATATACTAGTAACGTGCTGTTCCTATTAACTAATATTTGTTTTTTAATCTCTAACCTTTGTTTATACCTGGTGGAGAAGCCCTTATTTTCGGGATGGATCATTTCAGGAATCATTATGCGCTCTCCAAGACAATTAGACGGCTTTGTTTTTTGTTTTTGAGGGATTATTAAAAATGTAAAATTACAGCGATGGATTGCGTTTGCGCAGGGTAATTAAGTTATTATTATAATGAGATATTTGATTTGGATATGAAGAAAATCGTTGGTATTATGTGATGCTATTGTTTATTAATTAAGCAGGTAGCAGCACTTAATATCTATATAACACGGAATTATTTATAATAAGATTAATATAGAAAGAGCGCCTTAGAATATCCCATCAAGTTATAATTAATAATCAAGTTCGATCAATCCCACATTAATAGCTTTAACGGGTAACTGACTTTAATAACTAAAAGAGAATAATCTGCATTCGGTGAAATGTATGTGTTTTTGGAGATGCGTCAAATATATATAAATTCGACTAAAGAACACAAAGGAGGGAAGTTAAAAGAAAGTAATTTGTTCTCGTATAGTTTTACGTGGCACAAGAATTTAAGGCTTTCAATAAATGACAAAATTGAGTTCGGACTTCCTCTGGCACGATCCAAGATAAGGGAGATTTCCATAAGTAACTGTTCTGCAAAATAGATAAGATTATTTACACAGGCAAAAGTTTCCATGATAACAATAAACTATAACAAATAGAAATATGTATGTGTACCTTATTCGGAGACATGATAATATTATATAAAGAAAGAAAAATATAACACATTCTTTGTATACACCATACCATCATATATTCCAAATATGTGCAACTCTAAAGTTTAATTTTCTTTTTAGGTATATGAAGTGCTTCGGAACGTTTCCCCATGAAAACTGAAAGTATACTGTGAAGGTAAATAGATATTTCGTACGTTTTTATTATTTTTTATCTGATTTCGGATTTAATTATATTTTTTTAATAAACTTCCTACACAGACATTTCACTTCAATAAATTTGAAACACTCATCTGTTTTTGGATTAATGAAATTATTGCAAATCTACGTACCAAAGTGGATATGTGCTGCCATTAAAAAGCTGCTTGTTAAACCGGCAATTATTTCAACACGTAATGCGTTCATTATAACCGAACTAAATTATTTTAAATTTGTTTAATTAATACTTTTTTTCCTAAAACCTAATACTCCTGCTTTTTATGTTACTTATAAGAGCAATTGTAAGTTGATATTTTCAACCTTATTTTGTACGACCCTGAACAAAAAAATTAATCTGTTATGCGGTTTCTTTATATTAGCAAATATTTGTTATACTAATAAGTACCTAAATTTTTTGGTATAGTCATATATACTCATGAATATTTTAAAATCAATTTTAATCGAATATTTGCCTTTGGTGCTTATTTTGGCATTTAACCACTTGACTGTTAACATTAATGTATAGGTATATCATTATTTTGGTTAATACCTAATATTCTGTATATATGTATAGGACCGGCTTATATTTAACTAATTAGAAGGCAGAATTTAATGAATAATTTATTTCATCATAATGAAGACACATATTTATAAATTAACTAACATTTGTTCAATACTTTAAATATTGTCCATATTTGGCACCATATAGAATATCTTCGAAAAATGCTTTCATTTCGTTAATATTCGAAAAACTTTCACTTGGTAAAGTTCAAAGATATAAAACTTCATTTAGAATGCTGTTACAATGCATTTTTTATGTATTTAACTATAAAGGAGAGAGAAGCAGTTTTATTCACGAAAAAATATCATAAAAGTGAATCATGAATATAAATCTGATTTCTAGCTGGAAAATTTGTCATGTGATGGTACATTTTATCATAAAATGTGAATAAATTTCAATTGGTTTTCAGTTTACAAGTCCTTATATAATGTACCTATATGTGTGTATGAGTATTATAAGTACTCTCCTGTAGTATATAGAAATGTGAAGGGCGGCCCTTGAAAATGTCATTGAGTAAAATACGGAAATGACTTATAGTGAGAAGATTATGAAATTTTTGGGGTTGGTCGGCCGCACAGACAGGACTTTATTAAATTTTCTTGGATTCAGGCGAGAACAAGCCAAGAATAGTGAACTGCCGTTTCTAGGCCGAGCACTGAAACACAGACGAGAGAAAAAGGCTTACTCAAGATACTTTGCACCACTTTTTCCGCATTTAATCGCAAAACTGCGAAATGTTTCAATTATATTGTGGACTATTGTGTGCAATAGTTGAGCGTAGGTGGAATTCTGGATTGCGTGTCGTCTTATATGCCGGTGACAGAGCGTCTCGAACGTGCGACTCGGTGCCGGCGGAGCTTTACGTAATTAGTTGGGGTCGCGCAGTAGAGCGTCGACAATATATTTGGGGGGTTGTGTAGAAATTGCGCAACTCGCGCGTCCGGTCGACCCCTACGTCTCGCCCCGCGCATTCTGCCATACTCGCCGCGTAGAAGGCAGGAGTTGCGCCGTCTACGAAAGCATGAACGCGACGCTATCTTCGCGAACGGAACAGTCCCTCGCTATCGCCTGACCGCTTAGCTTGCCCGCGACGCTTTCAGAACCAGTCAGTGTCAGTTTCGAGGCGCGCACATATAAAGTATATATTATATAAAAAGCCTCCACTATATATACTTGTATTTTATAAAAAAAAAATATAAAATTTACCTTGTATACTGCATCTTCGTTGCGAGGTGTACTACTTTACCACTATTAGAAAATACTGCTTGAGAAAGAAAAGTATATTTGACAGGAAACGGTTGCGATTTGAACACAGATTACAAACAGTTGAGAACCGCATCCAGTGCTAAAAACGTGCTAGTTTTGAACCAGACCGGGAGTTTGTCCTAAAACCGATTTGTTTTCAGTTTGTTGACACTATTTTGACCATCTACACAATCCTGAACTTGTGACTTTGTTTTGAATTTTTTGGAGTTATTAATACTTAGTACTACTTGATATTGTCAAGGGAGTTGAAAGAGTTTTTTGTGTGTTATTTTTTATATTTGGAGACGCTAAACGAAAGATTCTACTTGGAGATATTAAATGTGAGTGATTACTTTGTCAAATAATAAAACTTTTTTTTCTTCGTGATAAGAGAAATGGGAAAATATTTGATTTCTAAATATATATTTCATAAATTGAATGTACTTTTGAATAGGAAAACGATTTTCTACTTTAGGTTTGTGTACTTTTCTGATAACAAATTAAGTGCATATCCACTTTTTGCGACTTTTTTTTAGTATCTTTTCATTTTATTCTAAACGCTAATTTAAAATCTCCACCAAGATATTTGAAATGAAGCGTAGTTCAAATAGATGCTTTAGTAGCAATTTTATTGAATTAGTCGGATAATGCACAGTTTTATAGCGAAATAAAATATTACAGTGCATTTTTAACTTGATGAAAATTTATGCAGTAAAAAAATGCGTGTATAATATTGTTAATAATGATCGAGGAGATTATTGTAATTTTTTTAGTCCTGGTAAATTAAATACCTATTCATCGTTGAAAATTAATATATCTTTTATGTACCGGCATTATTTTGTTTTTATTTTCATTGTAAACACCTAAATTATATGCCAATGATATAGACGAACTATTACATATTAAATAACATAATAGTAATAAATGTGTAAATTATGTGTAGCGTTCGATTGGGTAGACTTATTTTTCAACACAATGTAAATAACTGATATTTTTTTCACGTACATTTTTATTTACAATTAAATTCGATTATGTCAATGATTCTTTATATTTCTATAAAAAGATTATGTACACATTTATGATATCATATTGCACCAAGTCTCTCATGTAGGTTATTCATTTTAGCCTCAATCACTAGAAGGAAGTTGTGGGATACCATAGTTAGTTAGTGTTAAAGTGTATAAATAAATGTCAAATGAATGTATTATTGCTATACAGAGTATTATTTACTTCTAGGACACATAGTTGAAATGCTTGTGAAATTATAAAATGTTTGTTCTATGCCTAACTGTAATTACATTTCCTCGAGATTTCTTAGAGTTTTAAAAAATTACTTGCATTAATAGCACTTTATCTTTACTTGCATTTTCATCGTGTTTTATTACATCAGAGAGAAAAAAAACCTAATGTACTTACACTACATTGAAGGTCGCATCAAACTTTTATTGGTGTAATCATCCGACTTAAATTTAATTACCGCTTTGTAAGTATTTATTTGGAAAAGTAAATTTCTTCAAAACTATCTAATGAAATTGGTAATGATTTAAGAAAGCAATTGAAAAAGTTTGTGCTGAATTAACTAATTAACATTGTTCCATTATTAATTAAGATTACGCTCCCAAGGTTGCAATGATGTAATAGCTAAAAGATAAATCATTTCATTTACAAATTCATCCATGTATGTTGTTTTGCCTTAATTAGAATAATAATAAAAAATCATCAGCTCTAAAAATAGCATCAATAAATATAAATCCAATATTTTCTCTACATTTCGAAAGAGGTGCGTTACTTTTTTTCTATTCCTGTGAGATTATGAAGATGATTTTTATGGTGAAAAACAAGCAATATTCTTTATGACAGCGGTTTCAAAACTTTCTCGAAAAAGTTTAAGAACTGTTCCTTGGATTTCGGTTGAACTCTTGTTCGAGAAATATTTAACAAACGTTCTTCAGGGTGTCGTAAAACATGTATTATATTTTATAAATTCATTCCCGGATTTATTGTGTTAAATTCATACTAGAGAAGAGTGTGTTAACAGTTCACCTGACAAAAACACACTAGCAAGTAATCTAACAATTTATTGTTGTGAAGACATTTAGACAAGTTTAAATTTTAAGTATGAGGAAATCTCTTGTTGTCATTAATAACAATTAGCGAATTTCGGAATCATCAGGTGTATGGTTTTAAGGTACGTTATTGTTGTTCTCGGAGATAATTAATAATAATTATAACACGCACTTGAAGTTTCCACACCATGCATTAAAATGTGAGATTTAAATAAATAGAACAAGAAAGTTATATTTAGATGTGTAGGTACCTGAAAAAGAAAAAAGTGTCACCTGTTCTACGTGAAAATCTTATCTAGAAATTCGTTTGGCACCAAATGGACGAGATAATCCTTACAATTTTTGTTTGTTACAATTTACCTTGGTATTTATAGTTACATTTGCATATAAAAACAATTCAAGCATGAATTGATTTCTTTGTTAAAATTCTTACTTTTGCGTGTGCTCGGAGTAAAAAAAATTATTTCACATGTGCTTGACATAAAATGAATTACTGTCATTAAAAAAAATTGTGAATACAAAAAATTGTGGGTATTGCCAGAAAAGTGTTCTGAAACACATATGTAGGTACTTAGATGTAAGTAGACCTATACAGGGAAATATCATACAATTAGTCAGCACGCTAATTTGTAATTAGAATAAATTGCGATCGCAGTTAATAGTCGTTTTGTTATTTTTTTTCTTTAAAATTAAAATATCCATTTTAATAATATTAGGCATATATGTATGTATGTACATAAATCTTTTTGCATACAGTTGATTTTTAGGAAGCGTAAAAAGATGTAAGAATTATGATGTCAGCAATTATATTGCAAAAAGGGGCCAGTTCAGGACTATTACGTTTGTTTTTTCATAACAACACCCATGAGATACATGCATATGGCAAAGTAAAACGAAAAATTCACTTGCTCTGGGACTCACATAATTTTTTGCCCATGCGAAAATATTCGTTTGTTGTAAGGTTCACAATCTATATGGACCTATATATATCGCTGTTTTACGTAAATTAGTACACTAGCAGTCATCTATTCTATTGTGGTTTACAATGTTAGCACAAAATGGTCCACATTATCCATGTAAAGTGATAAATTATGCCCTGGGGTTTATTTGCTATTTCGTCGATAAAATACTAGCACTACAATACTAATACTTTTACCGAAACTTTTACTTTGTAACTTTTTGTATTATAAAAAGAGATATTTCACAACTTTTGGCCATTATTATAGTGGATATATTTATAAACATTTGGTTGTATTGTTATTTTCCTTTTTTCAACGCTTTTTAGTCTAAATTTACTCTAACCTATGTTATTTTAAGACAATTGATTGCACGTTCAGTTTCTATGCCATATTCATGATTTACATACATTATAAACTTATAGGTTTCCTTTCATAACCTTTCGATAAGTTTCCATAACACAAAGATAGACATATATAGCAAATTTTATGTCATAAGATTTACATGGTGTTTTCCCAAGATGACCGAACATACTATATGACTGTCTTTGTCTTATGGAAAGCTCTATAGTGAGTTTATGTGATTTATATGAAAAAAATGTTTTAATGAAACCGATTACCCAATATTCCCTATTTATATTTTCATATGTGCACTGAAAAATTGAAGCGAATTGGTGACTAAACAAATACCTACCAAAAAATTAAAAAATGTAAATACTGATAATTTACCGGAAACGGAAACCACACAAGATTATTTAAAGCTTCAAATTGGATTGGATATTGAAAATGATTTCCTTGTACATAATACATTACAGCTACGTCCTTTCGTGAAATGTTTGATGTATAGAAAAGTACAAAGTTTGATATAAATTGTTGAATTTCATATTTTATTTTGAGGAACAAATTTTAAGAAACTTTTAAAATATATTTCTCACTTTTCCATTTATATAGTTCACGTATTCCAGAAATTTTATGACCAAGATATGTTTTTATGCTATATAGAGGAAAAAGTTTACGTATATAAACTTTTTACCTTTCATATTATTATGTGAAGTGTAATCAAACGTTAGATAGTTATGCAATTTGAATAAGTCCTATGGTAAAATGTGGACTTTTAGGTGATTTTATTAAAATTACACAAATTTATGAACTTGGAAGGAGCCTTAAATCATTGGAATACTTTACTCGTACTCGTATTTTTGATATGAATTTTCCGAGGAATTTTCATAATTTCATTCAAGCAATGATATTTTTAAGGCATTGCATATATTCAGTGTGGAAGAAAAGTATGGAAATAATAATATTGTTAAAAGAAAACAGTTCCATTTCCTTGTCGCAACAAATAATTTAGGTAAGACCTAGGGTAAGGCTGACTAAAACATCTTCGTTACAGTACTTTTTTATATTTACGTTTTAAATGTATATATAATTACTTGAAGAGTGCTTGATATGATATAATAGGGTACGTGCTAAAAACTGGTTAACCACTGATGCTATCTTTTGCCTGTCCGTGTATCATCGTCACAGTGTGCATACTAACTAATTACCATTTTAAAGCGGGCATCCATGCCATCATCTACCATCATCACGGGGAGAAGAGACTTTGGAATCCTCTATACTTGTCGCCATTCTGACTATAATATACACTGTGAGCCTATATCATTTTTAAATGTCACCTCGGCCTGTGTATAGATATAGCAGCCATCTTTGTTGTGACATTTCGTAATTAATGGCCAACATCAAAAACATGATGAAAGATCCAATAACAACAGGACCGCTAAAACCGTAAAAGAATTTCAGGAAATAATATTTTCACTTTTATTTTTTTTTTGTCGAAAATCCCGATTTATTTTCCTATGTTTTGGCTTCGTGGTGGTTCTGTGCATTCAAAAATTCCCAAAGAAAATGTTTTGCCTTTTTTCAATATTGAAATTTCTCTGTATGATATTCCCTAATCAATTGGATTATGTACATTTATAGGTAATAAACGTGTGTAGATATGGAATTGAATGTAAACTTTTATAACATTGTAAAATGGCTTTGGAATTACCGTTTATTGTTTTTGGGTGAATTAAATAGGCAATCGACTCGGCAATCGATTTTGATTTTACTTCATTTGTATTTTAAGGAGATTACATACTTTTAGTACTCTGGTACATTTGTGAAAATCTGTAAATGTGATTAGATTTTTTTTGTTACCTCTTCATACCGTCACTTATGAAATTTCATTTCGTCATTTCATGGATTTGTTAGATTTAATGGATTTGCTTTTAACAAACTCGACATTTTTTTACTTAGTGATTTTGTGATTAGGTATTATTTATGCTTACAAAGGTACTTATTATTATGACTTATATTTGAGGCGTTTTAATACTTTATAGTTTTATGCTTTAACGTCGTATCCACCATAAGTAATACTCATTAAAAATCTGTTCATTAATCATTTTTAAAAAGTTCTGAAAAATTCATCCAGTCAGCAACAAATTTTATTTTAAGTACATAAATTATACATTTCATATACCTAATGTTTTTTTTTTCGAAAAAAGTTTATCACACTATACTTTGGATTTAGGCATGTTTTTATAATGATTCCATTTATGGAAAACATTGCTTAGAGAGCAAACACATTTTTATGGGTTCTTAATAAATTTTTATGGATTCGTAGGTAATCCATTTTTATATGTTTTGTACCAATTCCTCACCCTATTTAATTTTCATTAATTTTTCATAAGTGCACCATATTTCAAAATAGTTTTTTAAGGAATGTACGCAATGCATAGTGAAACTTGAGTTTGTTTTTAATGACGTTCAACGAGAAACTTGATAAATATACACGCGTCGCTCCAATTTTTCTACATTATTAAATTCTAGACAAAATCCGCAAATGTTTTGTCATTTAAGAGGCTTTTACTTTAGTATTTTAAAGTAACGAATGGTTATTAGTTCGTCAAATAAGTAGTCTTAGTAACTTTTCTTCTTTCATGTAAGATAAAAGTTTATGCCGAAATTATTAGGCATACCTATTCTTGATGAACGCAGCATCTTTTTTACCGAATATAATTGGTACTTGAGTCGAATGGTACTATATGCATCCCTCTGATTAATCTCCAATTCCGTTTGAACCGGGCACTTTTCAATCAAAAGTATAATATTCTGTTGATCTAAATTTACATTTGGTCAACAGCGGTAGCAAAGACGTTATTCATCAATATGGCAGGTGTAAACAGTTGAGTGCACTAATGGTTTATACATGTCAATATTGGACATTAGCAACTGAAATAGAAAATATATGACGTGATCGGGTTTGCATTTAGATTTCTGTGATTATAATGACCAGTGAACGAGATTTTCATTTATGCAATTTGTATGATGTTATTAGGTATTATACAGTAAACATTGCAGCTGCGTTAGTAGCAAGAGTTAACTAGTTTCTGTGTGCTGATAAATCACTAAATTCAAAGGAATACGCACTAATTTATTTATCATTTAACAAACAATCCACTTTATCACTTGGTTTAATTATAACGATAAAGAAAGGAAGTGTGGTTAATTTTTAATAGCAATATAAATACGTGATAAGTGTAGGTACGTAGTATTTAAATAATTTATGCAAGAATAATACACGCTTATTTGTTATGTTTACCTTTAAAAATGTTAGATTTAATTTTAAGAAACAAGGACTTAATTGCAGCTTGTAATTGCTTTTAACATTGTCTTGTTCAAGTGTTAAAATCGAAATAATCGATGAATAAGAGTGAAGGATACAAGAGCTTTTAGGAGTTAATTTCAACTACACTTAAAGCGGAATTATTTTTAACAAATGATACTTCACTCTCATACCAATATTTTTTGATCCTGATTATGACAGTTTAGTTTGGCTGAAGTACATTTGCATTATCTAAATGGTTGTTGGTGTGTATGCGGTCGTGAATATGAGAACATTCATGCATGAATATTTTCTGTTTCACCGTATAGGTGATAATTAACAAGAGCCAATGCTGGCTAAATTGCCGAAAATGCGTCACTGTTCTCTCTGTTCTAATACGAAATATATTATAATCAAATAGAGTTTGTGTCGGTTTTGAAGAGAGGTAGGGCTCTGATCCTAGATAAAATTCAATGGACACGAACAACGGGTGCTTGTTGGCATATTTTGCAATTCGCCTATTGTGTAATCCTGGTCCTGGATATATTCCTGATTTTGCCTATATTACATATACACAATGTTTGTGTTAAAGGATTAGTCGGACATATGCGATTGTAACCGAATCTGGAGAGAGAGAGAGAGAGAGTAGTAAATGCAGCATCATGGAGCTATAGATTTCCGAATCTTTGTTGTGTGAAATTGGATTTTGTCATTTTAATTATAATTTTATCTGTTACGTATGCTTTTTTAATTAACAGTCATTCACAATTCGATTTATTATTTAAAAAGTTTTTTTATGCAATTCCCAACGCACGCACACACCATCATCGCACACAGTGTCACAGTCACTAGGTCATGATTATAATTATAAATTCCCTGTCATCATCGTTTATGATAATATTCTTATTTAAAAGAATAAATTGCGCTCACTTTTCATGCCTAATAGCATAAAAAATTGGGCAGATTATACTATTATACTTTGATGTAGTGTATAGGAATTATATGTGCTATGAGAGACTTCAGTCTTTTGTACTTTCCTCAATTTAAAAGTCACATTAACTTTTATATTTAATTACATGCAATAACGGTGTACGATATTTGAAATTAATGATAAAATATAATGAAATGAAAATGGATATAGATTGGATTAGAAAGCAGTTTTACTAGCATTTGTTGGAATAGCATGCAGTTACTCTAAATACAGTTCTTTTTTATCATTATTTCTCTATCGAATACGATTCCGAATCGAAATTTTCTATACATCAGACAATGGAGACAACAATACCAAAGAAAAATTTCACTAAATCGTGAGTGAACGTTTATAGGAACGATTTTACACGTTCCTAATGTTATTTACATAATTTCAAAAAATATAAAAATGGAGCTTTTGTTTGCCCTACAGATTATTAGTGTACTAAAATGGTTCGCAACATCCAATAATCTCAATTAAAATTCAAACCAGCCGTGTAACAGTGTTTACTCACATAACAAAATCAGAATGTTGACTGACTGTTAAAATAAATGGCAAGTCAAAATAGAGGTTGTGCAGAAAATGCGTTATTTATTTAATTGTGTATACATGTTTAGGTGTCAGTTTGATATTTTTTATTTTTCTGTTCTGATTGTGTTCCGAGGATCAAGAGAATCGCAGGTTCAGGTCTCAACATATTAAAAGTGTCAAACGGGTAATTATAAAACCATTTGTCTGGCGTTATATCGAACATCATTCGCACATATATTCAAAGCAGACAATAGAAAACGAATAAATATTAATTAAATAACGATCGTTTACATTGCTGTAGCACTGATATAGGGGCGGAACCAAACACCAAACGAATCGAATGGACGATGTAAATTGAAAATAGAAAGAGGAGAATAACAATAATTGCCAATTTCTACAATAATACTAAAAACTATTTCATTTTACATTTAAAGTTAAAAAATGTGCGCGTTCGCCATATAAGCATTTTTGATTTAAATTAATATTAGGTATGTGTGTTCGATATCCCAGATATGTCAATCAATTTTACGTTGTTGGAATTGATTTGCCTCACTTGAATGTCATGATGTTGTCTCACTTACTTGTTCTTAAAGTAATGATTTTATTTATGTTTTTCCATATAAATCCATGTCCCACACTTCGATTTCTATTTATTTAATTATACCATTTTTCAATCTGGCGCATTGTTGTTTTAACACGTATTACTAAATTTAGAGTGTATGAATTTAGTTTTGAGAAAGTCTTATAGGGTATTATAAGAGAAAAGAAAGTTGCCAAAATGAGTCGAAACTTGATTGACTGTTTGATTGATTAATTTGGTGTTGCGATTGAATATTAGATATGATAATGGGTGATAAGTGACAAACATTCATACATATAAAGTGGTATATTGCATAAATTGCTAAACACTGTAATTGTATTTTATTATAATCGAAACAAATTTCTCTTAATTCTATTCGTTTGTGTCATATTATCATAAATTTCCGCATCCATTAACATACTAATTAATCATCACTATTATTAACACTCGCGCATATTGAAAATATAATTACCTACGGATTTGAATGTTATTATTGAATCATGCTCATTAAAAGGGACAGTTACTATTTATGCTTATTTTCTACAAAAGAGTATCTAGTTGGTCCCATAAAAACCAAATATGTATGTATCTATTGTCTAGTAAAATTGGAAATTTTTATTATGGAAATAAACAGATTTTATTTTCGTCTGTCTATACGTATGTATTATTAAAATTTATGTACGATTAAAAATAGAATGTTGCTATACGATATAAAAAAATGCGTATGTTTATGTAAGTGGATCTCATGAAAATGTTTTATTTTTTAATTTTAGAATTGTATAATCTACATTCGGTTGGTATAAAGTGTGATGAAGATTTATCGCGGTTTATTATTGTAAAAGTAAATATTAAATTGGCAAAGTAATTTTGTGCAAAACGTTGGAAACTTTCATTTTTGTTATATTGAAAGGACTGTATGCTTGTTATGTTGCAAAGCCACCACTTCTTTTTTTGCTATTTGTATAAACAAGCAAAACAATAACATTTTATATTGCAAAGGTAAATAAAGCGTATATTCAAATCAAACGCCAATTTGTATACAATTTAATAATTCAAATCCATATACAAACTTTTTTCTTGAGTTATACTATTATAGGTATTACTACGCAATTTATCGAGTTTTTAAATAAAATATCATTCGGATTCTATTTATTTGTAGGTATTGTTTTCTGTTTACCTGGAGGAAGTTGCTGTTGACTTTGCAATGTAATGAGTGTCATAAAACTAGATTTTGTATATAGTCGTTAAATCAATGACTATAGTTATTAAAGGTGCAGGTAATTTATTATCCATCTAGGAATAAATATAATGAATGTGACTTATACAAGTTTGACCACAATGAATTGAGAACAGCATCCTGCATCCATATTATATGTCGGGATATACCAGATAAAACGAAGTGTATTAAATATTTTGGGAAACCAATAAATATAGAAAGCAAACCTGTGATTGCAAACAGGAAAACATAAAAATATTGCTGCACTGCCAGACAGAAAACGGTTGTATGTTTCAGAGTGACCCACATATTTATTAAGGATTACGAGTATAAATATATTTCAAATGTGTTCAACTTTTCATTATGGTAATTTGTCACTTTTTCTGTAAATGAACTCTGATTAAATCCTGCTAATAATTATATTAAACGGTGCTCTTTCGTAATATAGTTATTTATATCATTTATTTATAAGTAATTCGGATTTTTTAAGAAAAATATGATAAAGAATTCTTACTTATAAATGTATTCATAATTTTTGGGGCCAATTTCCCCCTATCAAATCACATATTTTGCAAATATATTCTGTAACAACAACTTTTATTGTTCCGAAGTACTTAAAGTAAACAAAACAAATAATAATTTAACAATGCAAAAGTTTTTGTATATGTATGTGTAGGTAGGTATGTACCCCAAAATTGTTACATATAGGTATATTTAATAAAATATATGAATAAAATTTATTTATACAATATCAACAGAAACAAATCGAATTCAAGAGAAGTGATTTTTATTGTTTATCGGTAATAATTATTTTGAATAGGTATGAATGATTAAATTTCTGGTTGTAGACTTTTAAACAACACTCCTAAACATTCAATTTTAAAGGCTTCATTAATATTTATCGTCATGGTCTTCTTTTCAAAGATCCTTGAAATTTTAAAATGAATAATATTTGCAATTTAGATGCCACTGTTATCTGTTAAACGTATATTATAAGCGTTCTCAATAATGTATCATAAAACTATATAATGCGGACATTGACAATATATTGCGATAACTGATAAATGTGTTGTATAAAAAATTATCGCAAAATATTACTTGTTGTATATGTATTTTATTTGCAAAATGAAAGGGAATTAATCTTTTTTTGTTTAACTAACAAGAATTGTTTGAATTTATTAACAACAGAATTGAGTGGTGTTTTGTATCCACATATCAGAGGTACATGTAGATATATTTTATTGAATTGGAAACATGTTTTCCGTTTTAAATTAATTAAATACGATATTTGTTTAAGGTTACACCACATGTACTATTATTACACTGTTTAATATTAGATTTATGTTTGAAACTGTATTACCTAGATCTAACACAGTTATTAAATTCTCGATTTAGGATTGTTTGAACGTTGAAAACAATGTTTATACATATACCAATAAACGCACATCGTTACCTACTCCCATATACACACATATGTACAAAACACATAACAACTATTTACATGGTTTTATCTAATACGTACACTGTACGATATAATTGAAAGTTAATTTGTTTAGAAAATAGCAAAACCTATCTTTGACAGTCGATATTTGCACAAAGGAAACAAATGTATGACACCATCAAAAATTGAATTTGGTACTTTTCTTGATTGTCTGTTTCTATCGAGGCTTCTACCCAGTAAGCATAAATTCAGCATATATATCGGTTTGAATTACGTAATAATATATTTGAATAAATGTATATATGAACATCTCTATTGCTGTAATCGCAAACACATGTTACGTCTTTGGCATAATAACTCTGTACGGCCTTGTACAGTTTTATGCTTTAGATAATGCAAGAGAAATGATGACTAGTTTTGTGTCTGGGAACACCACATAAGTGAACTCTCCTCAAGTGTTGTTCTAAAGTTACGTGGGTTTATGGATGACTCATATAGTTATTAATTCGCTGCTCGTTTATCATGTCAATCTAATAATGTTAATTTTCTTGTATATTATATTTATTTTAATGGCACTTTTTTCTATTTTTTTAATTCCTCTAAATAAAACGGTATTTTTAGATTGTTTAAGACTGTCATGTGTGGTGTGCTTGGGAGGAAAAAAAATGTGTCATTTATGCCAGATAATAAAATTTGTGTAATAATAAAACTACAAAGTTAAAGTTAATAACGTCAATTTTCGAGTTATGAAAGCAAGTTTTGTATAAGAGTATTACTTTGGGAAAATAGTTTCCTTGATTATTCATAAAGCAAACTTTTGATATTGATATTTAAATTTGGAATAAATCAAGGCCGTTTGTAGTTGTTCTTGAGAAAATATTATTCAAGAAGTTGAAAAGGGGTAATAAAGGAAATTCCAGTTATGCAGAATTGTACTGAAAAACTGGACCAACACATCTGCCACCCCAATTCTTAACCCTTCCACTACATATGTGGAAAAGAAGCTGCGCTGTAGCAGCTCTCTCTTGTTCCCTGCGCTAACACATGTTATATAAATATGTATAGCCAAATACTTGACCATTAGTATTCTAATTGTTGCTTTTGCTTGTATTGCAGACCGCCATAGAAGACGTTCGTCATCAGCATCAGCAGTAGACGCAGGACTTGCAACATGCGCTAGAACCTATTCAAAAATAAAAGTCTTACATTGAAAATAAAAGAAAAATCGACAATCGCTTCGCTTTTGCCTACATGCTTGTGCAAGATCAAAGAAACAAAGAAAAACCGTATAGAAGCTCCTCTATATTTCTCCTTACTGAATTTCTCTCGTTTTATGCCTAGTCCGTCACAAAATAACCGTATTGGAAAGTTATAAAAACGTGTGATTCAAGTTTATTTTTATAATAATAACAAGTACTAAGTTCCGTGTGATAGTTACGTATTAGAAGTTAAATATATTCTCGAAATGGACAATAATTCTACCTGATCAGAAATCTTATTGAAAAAAAAACAAATATATAAAATATATATTTTGGGTGTACCATCGCCGTGTGTCACGTCCACAAGTGTTTTATCGCGTCCAGTTTGTTATAATTAAAAAAATAACGGTGTTTTGCCAATTTTTACTAAATTAAAAAAATAAAATTAAAATGGCGATGGTTAATATGAATAATTTATTAAATGGAAAGGACTCCCGTTGGCTTCAATTGGAAGTTTGCAGAGAATTTCAAAGGAACAAGTGCTCCAGGCCGGACACTGAGTGTAAATTTGCACATCCACCAGCAAATGTTGAAGTTCAAAATGGACGAGTGACTGCCTGCTACGACAGTATTAAGGTAAGTTTTTTTTGTTTATTTACTTTGAGGATAAATTTGTTAATAAGTGAGTTGAGTACTCGGTTGATTATTAAATGTAGAATGTTGGAGTACAATTTATTTACTTTTAAAATTAATTTGTATTCTTTTTTTACCAAAATACTCACTGATTTATTATTCAAAATTGCAAATTTCATATTAGTAAAAGTGATTAATATTTTGTTATGGAAAATGTGTTAAACAAAATTTTATTTACATTTTATGCGGACTTCATTGCAATATGTTTATTTGCTAAAAAAGCGAACGCGCATTAACTATACACAGCAGTGCACACGTGTACGTTTAATTAAAATTGAATTTTATTGAAACAGAAGATTTTAAATTCAAATCTATATATGCTCTCAATTGGAATGACTGTGCATTTGGAAGGTGTGAAATTTGTTTTTGATGTCTAAATACGGTTTTTAGGCCAATCATGTCTAATAAATAAGTGAAGTATTTTATATCTGTTTAATATGTACAGAAGGAGCTTTTATAACGTGAAAAGCAAAGAGGGGTGTGCAATTGTAGGAACATTGAAATTATAATCCGTACGATGATGACATTACTGAACAATACTTGTCACTGTCAGTTGCATTTCCTTCCCATAATTTGATATATCATGGAACTGAAATACTAAGAAGGAACATTTATTGTTATTTGTACTCGTAGTTAGTCTTGCATAAGCTCACTTCTCATTATCCATTCTTTGATGCCTCTATCAATTAGATATTTCAGATATCCTTTTATATTACCGGCGCAACTTTCTCGCTATTTTATCATGTATTCTATGTACTTATAAATTTCGATAGTCCCTATTATACACGTGGAGAATATAGTTTCATCTAATATGCTAGCCTATAGAAATCAGACAGGTACTCGAATACCAAACAAACTAGATTTTATATGTACCTCCAACTAAACAATTTACATTCTGTATACACGTCCATAAACTTATATAAAGAGACGTTTAATAGCGTCCCCTCTTAAAGCCAAGGCCAAGAATTAATTGGCAAATATATCAGCTCAACGAACCGACTAGTCCCTAAATTCATTCTATGTCCAAACAGAAATCTGTACAAATGGTGCAGATGCATACGTATATGTGTGTATGTATAAATGCATGAAATCGTCGTTTCATTCGTTCGTTCGCCTATTCATTTCTTTTTGTACTTAGTATATGAATTGTAACTCGTTTAACATTGAAATGCGATTTGCAAAGAGAGTTCCCATTTTTATATACAAGCTAAACGTATTTTGCAGTTGTCAGTATTATATGATAGCAAAGTTAATTTTTAAAATGCTCATATGCATTCCAATTAACATGGAATATTGCGGTTGTCTGCTCTTGACAACAAGCTCGTTAATGTTTTTTGACTGTACCTACTACCTATATGTAGTCTGGATACAAGCGGCCTCTGTATACCTATATTAGGATGTTCGTACTTGTATAAAAAAGAGCGTAAGCAGATTGCCCACAAAGACTAAACATTTATTGGGTTTCTGTTCCCTTTGTACATATATTGAGGTTACACGATGTAATATATTCCATTTTGTTAAGAGATTAATACCCTAATATTGATTTTTTTTGCGTCACTTGTACGGTATATGTATACATACATTTATAGAGGGCATACCTATAAGGTGGATTAAACTTGGCTAATACAAGAATGTAGGTATGTCTATGTGTACCACAGTACACATAGACATACATCTATGTATTGCGGCAAAAACTTTATATTAGATATGTAAATTTATTTTGACTTGGTTATAGTATAAATATTTACAAAGAAACACGTATGTAATGCGTTATGAACAAAGTAAATATATTTATAAGGTTTATTTTTATAACGTAAATCGTATCAGATTGTATATTGTGTCTCCCTTTTGCAAATTTTTCGTTATTAGAGCGCAAATTTTAGTGTCGTAGACATATAAAAAGTTTCCAAGTATGGCATGTGATAATATTTTTTTATTGATTGGTGTGCAATTTATTTATAAATTCAATTTTTCTCGATAAAATGTCGTCACATGTATGTATATGTATAAGTATGTGTAAGTGTGGTGCGTTTACGCCTATAAGAACACCCACATTCAAACTCTTTTTTGAACTTGTATCCAGTCAGCAACTAATGAGTTGGAATGTTGTATTAAATCTTCATTATACGTAATAAACGACGTTCATTGTTATTAATTTTTCTTTTATTGATTGTGGGCGTTTTTGTTCATAAAATACTTGTTTAGTGAAAAAATTCACCTAATGGAACAATAAGCATAATAATGTCATAAAGGAAGTGATATTTTGTTATGACTTTGTATAGAGGCGAGAGGCGGTAAAAGTGAATATAACTGTACATATTTGCCGGTGTTACCAACTGTTGCACGGTGCTGCAACGGACATTCCTGCTTCCGGTTGCGCATTATAACGTATGGCACTGGTTCACAATTCCAAAAAGGTTTTGTACAAAAGCATCCTTTTCCAGTTGTAAAAGTGGGTGGTAGCCCAAGTAAGGAGCGAAACTTTCAACAAAGACGCTTAGTAATTCGTCAAAGTGGACGCTGTTTCTCCTCTACCTTCATTGTGGATTTAACTTTTTTATGACTATTTTCCTTGTTCATTATTTCTTTTTCTCATTAGTTTCTTATAATCCGAGATGAATTGTCTTGGAAACTTCAATTCAATTCCATCTTCTGGTTCGTCTTTTTTGTTTGCAAATTTTATAATACAATTTGAAATGAAAATATTTCTTGTGTGATTAAGTTTTTGTGTTGGGCGATTCGGCCAAGGTGGCCAGACGGGCTACTGGCTACCGGTTTGCGATTAAACTTGAAACTTGTATTTCGTATACATAGAAAATGCAGCAGGATTCCATGTAGAGTAACCTTGACAAGTTGTGGATGTCAAAGTCTGCAGAATTAGGTATGGAATAGAGAAGAGTGAAATGGAGTTTGTGTTGTCGGTCGGTGTTGCGAGGTTAATTTTGGATGTTGAGTTGCACATTCTTTCACGGATTCTGCATTGTGTATATGTATGTACGTAAAAAAAATTGGTGCCGACTTATGGAGTTTAGTTGGAAATGTTGTGCACTTAAATACTTGACATCTTTTCCATTTGTATTTGATGAGCCATTTTACTACATAATAGTTTGCTGAATTATTTTAATTAAAAGCAAATGTGTTAATTATTTGGAATTACCTTCATTGAATCTACATTCCCTTCTACGTGGGTTGTTTTTGTAATTATAATTACCCAACAGTCAATAAAGACCGAACGCTGTTTAATTCTAAAGCATTCCGTTTCAAGTTTAGAATAGAAAGACTGTCAAATCGATAAAGTTATTTTCTTAAGTAATTGATATTAGAATTCGTTTAAGGTTCATACAATTTTTTTCCTAGATTTATTTTGTTAATTTTGTTAAATGCGTTAAAACAGTGATAGGGTGGTACCCATCTATATACCAGCAGGATATATTAGTTTTTCCTTAGATCTCTTTGTCTGTTAACCCTTTTGATTATGTTTCCGTTGTAACTAAGGGAACTACTAACGATAAGTAAGATAAAATAACCCCTTTATTATTTGCAACACAGTCTCTCTCTTGTGTAGTTTTGTTATGATATCCAATGGTCAACGACAGATGCCAGTTCCGAAAGGGCTTAATGATATGTTTTTGAGCTCCCTACTGTGTAACGGATCTCAACTCACAGTGGTGCAATTTCGGGTGAATCACGGAAACTGTATTAGAGGACTATGCTTTGCAATGTACTCCTCACTTATTATGTAATAAGAAATTCCTCTACCACATAGATACGAATACGTATAACAAGAAACTTAACCATTTAATGTAAACATAATCAAAGTGATAGTCGTTTGAAGAAACGAACATCAGCAGCCTTTGAAATCCATAAAAAATTTTATCAGTGTTTTTTCTGTCGGCATGAAAGCATAAGTTATCAGATAACGTTTTTTTCCTTCCTACCCATTTAAATAAACAGACATTTTCGATATTGATTTCGCTTTACCACCTCCTCTCTGTCTCTCTTTGCCAGCTTGAACTTAAGTTTTCACATAAAATGCTACGCTTATCTACCTGACACAAGTGTGTTATGAAATAAATTTGTTGAAAATTACATGAATACGGTCGAGGTAATATTATTCCTACTCCAATTGTTGTATTCCTTCTTGGCAGCCAGTATAATTAAACATTAAGAAGCTTATCGTTTAATGTGCTCGAAACATTTATAGCGAGATTGCAGAAAACATTATTCGTGAACTTAAGCATAATTTTAGCGATTCTCGAGCACGTATCCGAAATACTGATGTATAAATAATAGTGTAACCCACCTTGGCACTGCTCTACTATACCTATATTTTGGAAGGATAGTATTATATAGGGAGAGGAGCGAAGAGCACTCCCTGCGGCGCTCATAAAAACGGAACGTTGCACCAAACTGAAATTTTCCGGCGCAAGATGTTGGTTACGATCCTCCAAGCCGACATCATTTTTCTAGCGAAATATTAACTTTTCCCTGGAATGAATGTGTCTGTGTCGGTTGTATATATGTGTGTGTTTAGGCACATAGTTATATGCTTGTTTCGTCATTTTTTATTTTATTTTGTGTATGTAAAAATGCGGGGGAGACTTTATTTATAAAAAAAGCGACGTGCATACACAGCACCAGATAAAAAGGAATATTGTAAACCCTCACAAAATACAATGGTAAATACCTGCGTGTAATACTCACAGTAAATGTCATACTTTCTGCTTTACATGTCTGAAGACTGAAAGAAAAATCTCCCAAGAACGTTGCTAGAACAAATAAAGCGTCGGGAGACATGACGCGAAATAAGAAGCCCTAGGGTTTTTGCACACCGGAGTGAGATAGAAGGCGAGTTACAACTAAGAATAAAAGTCCAGATTAGAGCGTTTTCTTCTAAGTTATTTAACGGACAAACAGGATTTTATATGATATTGTTTCAACGTCAATATAAGGACCTTGGTATTGTACTTTAACAGGTTTTCCTTTTTCTTCTCTTATACATTTTTTACTTTTTAAAAATCTTGTTATACCTCTCTTTCTTCTTTTGCCTTTACTATATAGTGATTTTGTACAAAACGTGCAATTAGTCGGCCCTATGTAACAAAAAAGTACGTAGGTGATTTATAGTTTAATAAAACAATGATGCTGTTTATGTTGCATCTGCTTTCAGTTGATGAGAATGTACAAATTACTGTACATAAATAACCTAGAGGGTGTAAAAACTTGTCGGGTTAAGAACATTAACCTTCCCATCCTCCTACAAATATCCTTTTCTCATGAATAATCGTATAAATAATAGCCATCAATACACAATGGCTATAGAAATTTTGCCTATTTGTTAAAGAATGCCTTCATGCACATACAACTCGACAATTACAATTGGTGAATTGGTTGTAAGTAGTAGGTGTATTAAGTAGAAAATCGGGTTAGTTGCAGCCCAAAATGTTTTTATTGACCCGATATGTTAACCATTTATTTATTATATGCAAGATACAATCAATTTGCCAAAAAATGTAGGTAGCATAGTATAAGAAACTGTAGATCATGCTTATTACCTTTTCTATAGTATGACTACTTACCATTATTATGTTTTACTGTTTTGTAACAAGTTATTATTGTGCAATATTATTCGTAATATTGAAAAGCATTATAAATCATTGAATTGTTAACAGTTTATTAAACCATGAATAGAATTTTTTTTGTGGTTACACATTATTAATTTACATGTTGAATGTAAGTGAATGGCAAAGCAGCTATAATTAGTTTTATTTTTCGACGAATTTTAAAAATGTCCCTGCATTTTATGTAATAATATAAAATGTAAATAAGGAAACTTTCAGAACGTAATTTCATCAGAAATTTGAGGTTTTTACACATTTTTCCACCACTTGAAAATTAAATTAAATTATTTACGTTTATTCAGTAAAATATGGGGAATTGAATTATAAACATAAACGTACTACCTAAATAAGTAATAAAATTATAAGGTTACACATTACTTTATTAAAAGCGGCCTTAAATAAATGCGCTAAATTTAATTAATAATCCCTTATGTATCAAAAGTAATTATATGTGCGGTTTATTAAATACATACATACATATATGTACGTACCTAAATATTTGTGGATATTTCGGTAAAATTCCTAATCTTGACTTAGCCTTTAGGTATATTATGAATCGATAGGTTAGGCGCCGCGACGCTTGGATAGCGTGCAGCTCAACGCCATTAGAGCCGTCGCCTTCCAGCTGTTTCATGAACTGTTTGCATGGAAATCTAATAATTGTGCGTTTCCCTCTTTGTCCAACTCGTTTAAAGAATTTCTATTGCACCTTTTTTATTTTATGAATGTTATTCCTATAACTAGCATCTAAGGTACATAGGTACATTTTTTAGTTTTTATTGGAAACAGTAATTGAACATTCGAAATATTTACTTAAATAGAGAAATATACGTATGTGACTACTGAAGAAGCAGGCATTTTTACAAGAATTATGCTTGACTATATTGTATCGATTTTTCACCACCTAAAATGATGAAATAAAATGGGGAATTTAGTATTTATAAATATGCATGCATTTAAACTCCTCTTTTGTGGCAAATTATTGTGACCAGTGTAATTAAATTTATGTTTGTTTTATTAACTTTTAAATGTGTTTTATCAACAGTACACTTTTTTACCTTTACATCGCATTTTAATGTTTCACTTTTTTATAATATCCACACACACTTTTTTAATGTAAATAAAAACCTACTTTAATAAGGCAGATGTTGCAAACGAAATTAAATGCCTTATTTTGTATCTATGTTATTTATCGTTTTAATATCGTATAAAACAGTGATGTGAATATACGAAAATTACAAAGTGAATTTCGGGGGGTTCCATCAAAATCTATGAGACGTAATGAAGTTCCGCGGTTCCCCTCTGTTTTCTCTCTTTACCAACAATTTTCAAAACTAAAGTAAAACAATTTCGCCCCGTTTCCTAATCCACTCCACCTGCGCCTATATATGTATTCATTCAGTTTGGCCAGTTGGTTAAAGAGAATTTTTCTAGCAATTGTTTATTGCATATAATTATCTGTTCAACTATAAGTATATGTATGTGGAAAGAAGATATTTAAACTAAATTGGATGTTTAGTGTTGCTTGAAATTCGCGTTGTTTTCAATTGTTCCTTTTCCTCTGTATAATCAAATAGAGGGAGAAATGGGGGTCTTTGGTTGCATTCACTCATCCAAGGTTCTTTTATATATAACTTGAATGAATTGTATGGATTCTGTACTCCCATCATATGTGTGTGTATATGTATATATGTGTGTATATGTTTGTTTTTTCTTCTGGTTTTGAATATTGTCTTTTCTATGCCAATAAAACAAGTCCTTTTAAGCAATGTATGCAGAATTCAATTTTTCTACTACCATAAACGTCGCATTAGACATAAGAGATTTAAGTTTTGATGCTGTTCCTTTTTTCTTTCTGTGGCCGTACCCGCTTTGCTTTTATTTGTTGTATGCCCTTTCTTTTCCTTGCATCTGAGTCTGTACATCTCGCATTTTCCTACGCATGACTTAATTTCAATATTGATGCCCCTTTATGCAACTATTCCACTATAAATATACATATGTATATAGGTGCATGGAAATTTTCTTTGAAACAAATTTATTAAAAATTGTTTGTGTCCCATTCCGTCTTCTTGCCCTTGTCGATATTTCGATAATGCACTTAAGAGATGGGGTGTTGCGTTATTTATAAAATTGCTTGTATTATCTTATAATACATATCCAATTTTGATTATAAACTTAATTAAGTGTAAAATAGCTTGGTGATTGTAAATTGTAGTGATTATTGGTCGATTGCTGGTTTTCAAACAACATTCCACTGTACTCGTAGACAAGATAGCAGAGTGGAGTAACGCGATCTTAATCAGACTTATTGTTAATTAAATTAAAATAGAATCCAATTAAATTTGAATACATTGACATTGTGAACGATCAAATGGGTGTTGTTCGTTCATAATATTATATGATTTCTATGTCAACCACACTCCACTTGTCAATCAATCTCCCTGCATGAATTGCCTCGAATATTAATAAACCTTATTTATTCCAAAGTTTGTGCGTTTAATTGTGGAGATAAGATAACTGTGTTACAATAAAAGCATTACACAAATAACGGTCTATACACACCTTAATTAAATTAACGTTATAATTTCGTACAGAATTTTTATGTTTTATGTCTTCATTCGCATTATTGAAGTGGCTGCTTTTTCGTTTTTTTTTTGTTGGTAAATCAGGTGGGTGAGGGAATTTGGATTGATGGGAGAGGCAAAAGTTTTCGTGGTATAAATCAATGTCATCCTTTTCCTTCAGTGCATATAACAAAGTTTCAATTTCCCGAATCGAACAGACATTAAGATTTGATTCGGATTTTGAATTTCGTTAAAGTTAGATAACGTCAACGACGTTCCTCGACTACTGTTTCCTATTTAACACAACATATCTTCCAGAATGCCAATCGTATTTTTAGTGACATTAAATTTGATGACTTATCGGAAAAGATTTAGAGTTTCTTCTAGCAGTTTATTTCCTCCGTGTACTAATGAAAAGAGTGTTTTAATTTCTGATATTGTGTAGCAAAATAAATTCAATTTACGGTGTTCACTATAGTATTCTTAAACTTTTTTAGAATCCGCGTTTAATTGAAAATTTCATTAATAGTAATGTAATTGTGCATTTTAAAAAGTTTCTCACTATATGTATATATAACGATATTATTAAATTTCTCTTAATTAATCTGCTTAGAAGGATCCATTACGCGAATGCTGTTGTACCTACTTCTGTTTCTGTTCAATTTCCCCCCGCTTCTTATTAGATTATTATATTGTCCTGATATCCTCATTGCTTATGCCTCGGCTTATGCATAAATGAAGTTTTTACACACTCCATATGTTGATATATGAGAATATTAATTTAACCAAGTTTCGTTTGTGGATGTGGAATTAAATAATTTAAGCCATAACTATTACTTACATGCTGTTTCCGTTGAGAGGCGAAATTGTCCCAATTTTATTTCGGCAAGTAAAATATCCCAGAAAATATCTATTTAATTTAAAAGCGCAATTTAGTACACATTTAATTTTAAGTGAATAATGGCTTTGGCATATTCGTAATATGTTATTAAATTTGCTATAGTTAAAAATCTCTAAAATTACTGTAATGACCAATTTTGAAGTCTGTGTGTTATACTTTTCATCTCGAAATTTAGGTCACAATAGTTGGTTTTCATAAATTAAAAAGATAATGTTGTGTTAGATAAGTTCAGTAATTAGTCGGAGCTTGATGCCTGATTATATCCTCAATTATAGGAATTAGTGAATAAGTAATCATTACGTTCTAAACTGTTAGGAAAAACGATCTCACGTACAGAAACTATTGCTGTGGAGCAATTAACGAATATAAATCACTTTTTATAATCCAAGGCTACATGGAAACTGTGCTTTGGTATCAACGGTATGCAAATTGCAGCCAAGCTCTCTGTGCCTTGTGCCACTTACATTTACGATGGGGCGCCAAATGAGTAATCTAACGAATGTATCGCTTGGCACCGGTAACACACCCTTAACGCCTCTACACTGTCAAATCATACAAGACCCGGATTAAATGCACAGCACACATACACAATTTATCTGATATCGCTCTGAATTTGTTCCACATAACGTCATTCCAGCAAAGTTTATCATTGCAAATCTTTGTTACACATATACCTATATAAAACAAAACACCCATGTAGCACAAGACGTGCATTTATCTGGGCGAAATAAAGAGAGAGATCAGAATCATTTGTAGCAAAAAAAGTGACTGTGAAATATAACTTGTACGTTCTTTTGCCATGGCTGATGCTGTGTAGTAGAATAGATCATCATTATTAAACTTTGAACATGGCCGAAAGACCTTTAGAAATATACTTTGTGAATGCGAAACCCGTTCTGATCATTTCGCGGTTTCCAAAAAAGTGCTGAACGATGCATTTTAGCAATTTTGAACACACAGCGTCGAGCATCTATCACCCAAGGATCTCTAGAAAGTATAAGCCAGCCGCCTGAGCGGAACGACTTCACGATACATTGCTGGAATAAGAATGAGGCTCCATGCTGGATGCTGGATACAGAATTGCATTTATACGGACCCTTTATATATATATATATATATCTATATATATAATTGCTATTGCGGAATACCTCTTCTTTCCGTTGCTTCTTAACTAAAATCACTCGTGCTTTTACATTGGTTACTATCATAAATTCAAATATAAATATTATTTCGATTCTGTAAGGGCGAAGTCATTTATCATATACGATAGGTAGGTAAGTTTAAATCGAGTGAAAAATTTATTTTACCTTATTAAATAAGTATTGTATGGGTATACCTAGCACAGCGCAATTGTCTAATGGCAATGGCATCACATCAACAGAGCAGAATGTTGGAGAGGTGAATGTGTTTCTATAAGCATTTAGATGGGAACTATTCGCAATTACAATTGTAAAACAGGTTGTATTTTATAGCGAGTTGTTAAATACTTAATTTAGTGAAGAGTAATTTAAATAAATCGTGTTAATGTCCCAAAATGAATTATGTAACAATGTGATCATGATTTATCTTAAACTTTTCTGCTTTAATTGTTATATTTAATTAACATATTTTGTTATTTCCAGGTGAGTTATAGAGCTAGACGACAGAAGCGCGTTTTGTTGGGCCGCGGGGCGTTCAAGATAAGGTAAAGTCTTGAATTTATTAAAGCTAAATTTCGCCAATTTTCTTAAATGGGGCGATTAAATTGTTGGTAATTTGTTTCACGCGAGGCTGGATTATATTAAAACTCGTTCGAATTTTCTTAACAATCCCCAATAAATGGGCGATACTGAAGAGATACGGTTAAACACAGAAGTTTCAGTTTTCGGTTGAATTTTATGTTCAATTGAGTTTTCTCACTGTGTCGCGAGCGGCGGCGCTATAGTATGCTATATAGTATATAGTGGATATAAAATGCGCGCATAGGAATATAACAGAGGGCAAATAACGACACCCCGTTATGTGAACCTCCTCTATTCCGCCTTTTTAATCTACACTTTAATTTCAACACCCCATTTTCGGTTGTATCTAAAAAGCACTCTTGCATTAATGAAGCTGTAAAAATGTTCACTAACTATGTCGACTTTTGCTATGTAAACCATTAAGAATTTCGTCAATCGCTCCCAAAACTTCTTGTAAGTGTATTCTCGGTGAACGTTAACCCTGGCAATCAAATCAAATTGTTTTTGTAAAGCACTAGTCATATTTATGTATATATACATATACCTATATATATGAATATTTGTTAAATATCACATCTCGAATCCTTTAAAGTTATAAACAAATATTTTGATTAGTTCTCTCGGGACGGCTTTAAATTTCATTCTAATAAATTACAACTGACTCCAACTATGCATGCATATTTATTATATACGAGTTCGAATGATGTAATCGGATTCACTATCTGAAATTAATTGACGAGCGACAAAAGGGTGATTCATCAAATAATATGCATACATTTACATAGATTATTTGAGATTATTCATTATATTACAACAAGAGGAAGAATGTTTAATTTAAAAATGCTTTCTCTATTATTCGCACACCGATGCCATTCATATATGGGAAGAATATCTTTTCGAATAGATACCGGACACTGTAAAGGATATATCACACTTTATCATAATGGACCCCATAGTGTGTGTTCGTTTTTCAGGATTAGAGTCGATTACATTGCAGAGAATTGATAAGTGATACGTGTTCTATAGCTAAGCGATATATACCTCCAACCGCACACATACTATTTCCCATTTTTTTTATCGACTTATACCCACTATCACCTTACAACATTTTTCTATATAATATTCCAATATGAACGATCCTAATAATAGGTACTTTGGAGCTTTTAAAGAAGAAGAAGTGGGTAGTGTATTTGCGTTAGATTGGTGGTTGTACTCTTTTTTTCTCTCTTTCAAAGACATTATTGAAAAAGTTCTACGGCTTACGGTACATTTAACAAAAGTACATTTGGCGAATAAAACTCGATTATACAGTATAACAGTTAAGCAGAATAAAAGGAAAAGTCTGGAAAGACGGCGAGTGCCACCCACCTTGTATATAACCCATCTTAACCGACCGCCCAGCTCCCCTTTCGCCAACAATTTTGGTACCGTATCGTGAAGTCAGAGCCAAGCCAAGCCCGCTAGCTCCTCGACTAATATACGTGTACGTCTATTGGGGGAGAAGAGCAATTTTACGAAATACATTTTACAATTAAGGTGGAAGTCGAGAATTTATAACGTGTAATTGGAGTACTAGCTATATATGCATATACCCACGTATACGTATGTCTATGTAGTAGCAAGAGCAAATCTTAAAGGCTCTATTTATGTTGATTAAACAAGAGTATAAAAAACAAAAAAGAATTAGTATGTTATACAAACCGGATTGTGATATGCAGAAATTTGTTTATATGCATAAATAAAATGCACTGGTGCACGTTTTATTTATGTTTTGTTTGTTGGGTTATCTTTCAAACAATACAATTTGAATGTACATAAATACACAAACGATTTTCCTCTTTGTAACATATGTATGTATATTTATAAATCAATGCATCATAAATTGCTCTACGTAATTATTATGCTAATGTAATATAGTACCTAGCACTGGTGTATATATGAAATTAAAATTACTAAATGGGTAGGAAATGAAGAGTTTGCGGTTGTGTTCGATAAATGTTGAATGGGTGGTGTTCCTCTCTGTGTGTGTTAATGAATATAAAATATCGTTCTCGCTAACTATACACGAGCAAAGCAATTATAGCGCCCTAAATGTACATATCCTTAGTAAAATAGGCGTCGTATGACACTTAGAATGAGTGCCGGTGCTGTGAAGTGCAATATCGGAACGATTACGGTCACAGCTCGTCTATAATATACGTTCGTATATGTCAAGTTAACAAACGACCGATTAATATTCATTGCATCTAATAGGTTCTTTATAATTGCGTTTATATTTTGTTTCAGTCTTTGAATATGTGCGCATAATATACGGACGTATCAGCATTTTTCAATATAGTTGATCACTATTATTTTTATCTCGGTCGGTGTTTTAATAAAGGATTTAGAAAATTTGTTTTATCGGGATTAATAATTCACTTGAATATATACTGCCACCAATTTGTAATAAGTTCGAATAGTTAAGCTTTATCATTTACAGAATTACGACTGTTACGTTAATCCTCTTTTAATTGGAAAATAGCCCACGATGCGAACAAAATTTCAATTTCACCATACTTTAGAATATATGAATCATTTTATTAAAAATCCGTGTATAGCCAAATGTTTTTCTATAAAATAATTGTTAAATTGAACATTTTGTTCAGGCTCCCGGTAAGGATTCTTAAGCGCGGGTTCTATTTCCCCTTATTAAAACTCGCTATCTCGCTCGGCCTTACTGACGATTTTAGCTGTGTTTTAGCGAGTTAGTACCAGGTACTAATAATTATTACCCGCACTTGAGAATATCACTGATGTATAAAATATACCTAACTCTAGTTTTGTGTATAAAGACTTGAAATTATCAAGAACTTTGTTAGGTATATGTACAATGTACATACACATTTCTTACCAAAAATGCATCTGCTACACCAATAAGTCCAGCACATTCCAAGGTGCATTCAAGACCATTTAATATTCTTGTTTGGGAAAAACGAAAAAAGTGTGATTTGTAATTTAGTTCGGCAGGTCGATGTTTATAATAGTAGGTATTGGATTTATCGTACAGAAACATTAAAATATTTAACCAGTTTAGCAAATCAATTTGTTTTGATTTATAAATAATAGCGACTGGATGGAAAATACTCTTGGGCCATTCGTTTGTATGCCCGTATATGCAATTAGTTTAGCTGACTATGGTACATTATTTGTTGCTGATTTAAAAATTATGCTGTTACTTCGTTCTATGGGTATTTCATGGAATGGAATATGGCTCCCTAGTTTAGTTTTATTTAGTTGCTATTCGAATTTGATTCATTCTTCTATAAAGTTCAAAGTAGTAGGTTATAATTCGGTATGTCTGTTTATTAATTATACCTATATCTGCTATTAGTTCGTATAAAATGAATGTTTCCTATCAATAGCTGTACGGATATTGCACATTCTATGGATCATAATAGTCCGACATTTTCAGTATAAAAGTTCATCTCACCCTTGTGTTGTGTCCCATAAAAGTTGATCGTACGATTCGTACGAATGCTGTCTCGCCGACGGTTTTTATTTGAATCGGGCATAAAAAATCCACCAAGTGTGAAACTGGAAAGGCAATACGCGCTGGACAATGGTTGTTTTTTCTTTTGGTATGGTACTGAATAACGACGTGTCTCTGTATAGTTGCCATACAAAGGATCCATCTATCCCAACAGCACTATAGCAAACATACACCGTTCCCGTAAAGTTTCGTGATATTTTTTGAAAAGGCGAAAGAACGCATTGATCTCCTCGGCTATAAGATGCTCATCTCGCCGTTTGGACATTCAAGAAGATATATATAATATATTAGTTGTGTGTGTGTAAAGAATTCTGATGGAGGTTATGGCAGGGGTGCGGTGTGACAACATTTTATATAGCGTTTGATATCATAACGGAAGGGTACACAGGTGCCTGAGGCCGGCCGGGAGACTTGCTTCTACTTCTATTTTACAAAATGCCAATAGCATATCATACTTTTTTCTGCTGTGTATTTGCTGAAAAAATATTAAGTGCAAAATATTGTCACCGTCATTTCACATCTATATGTACCATATCCCCTACCATATCCATCCCTATATATTACAACTCGGTAGCGAAAATTTCAAGAGCTCTTCGTAGGTATATTTGTTTTATTCAAAAGCCAAGAGGATTTAATTTGGATTTGGCATTAATTAGTAGAACTAATAAAATCCCTAAACTTGTTTTCGTGGATCAGGACACATTAAGCCAAAAGACGCGCTTTGCTACCTTCAACGTAAGTCTATAATTATCCAAAGTTTGTGAATAATTGTGGGGCAATCTCACAGATGCTTGTATTTTCACAAAAATTTCTTTAAATTAGAATATCTTTGCCTATGCTGCATTGAAAATTAAAATTATCCAGCCATAGATAAGTTGCGAAGATTTATTATCTTATTGTGTCCTCATTTATTTATACATTTAATTTCATCTCACTTAGAAGAGTGATATCAATATTTTTGAACGAGTAGAATACACTTGGCTTTAATACCCGCCTATACAGTTTCTTTTTCTTTTTTTATACTCCTACGTTACAATGTAATATTTTACTTGTAAATGATCCTTTAATGGTTTCGTAGCTGTCACAGACGGTAGTTACAAAGAATAAAAGATGTGTGACGGTAACGATATGAATACATTACATAGATATTTTATTATTCCTAAAACGTATAAAAGTAAAATAGGATGTTACAGAGTAAATAGTTTAAATTTAAATATGCTACGGGACATGACATGGTGGTATAAATTGATAGTACATAGTACAATAAAGGGGCGGTTAAATAGGATAGTGAATTTTTCTTACTTCAATTGCAAGTATAAGTAAACTGTAAAATGGATTCTCATTGTACGTGTTGGTATAGAGTATAGACTTGAATGCACCACTAGGTTCGAGATATGAGCATTTGTGATATTTGGACTACGTTTCACTGGAGGTATTCTCCATTTTAATTGGAGTTTTCGGTCGATTGGGCGCTAGATACCGATGCCAGACGTCGAAACAGATCTTAAGTTCTCCAGCAGTTCATGCGAGAGACTCTCACACCCCTACAAACACAAACTTAATATTTCTAACTGGATTTCGACAATTATGGCTAAAATACGAGTTTGTTTAAATGCAGCAAACGCTTAAATTCGAAATATTTAACCAACTGTAATGTTAGAAGAATTTCCGATCAATATCTGATTCTTCATCTTTTAATCTAAAATATCGGCGAAACATTTGAAAGATAGGGATTCGTGGAGGGAAAATAACGCGGAGGATACGTCCGTTCTGTCGGGGTTTCCTTTGCAGATGTTTCTATAAAATTAAAGAGAAAGCTGCCACCACGAAAACATGTAATAGAAATCAATGTGTTGGAAACCATGGAAGGCAATGGATCCGATAACTATAACACCCCCTCCATCGATCACATGCAAATGGTGATTGTAGGATTACAATGGGAAAGGTGGTTATTTTCATTTTTTATTTTTCCCTTTTCTGAAGTAACTTTTTTTTTCTTGTGGGTATCACGTCACCATCATTCGATACGATGTATTCTCATTGCTTCCAGTATAGTTGCGACAGGAAAAGAATGAACGAGGCAATAGAGATATTAGGTTTTCTTTTGCAATATTGTCTTTGCAAGTAACGCTTCCATTCGTTTTCATTAAAGAGATTCGTTCGTTTCCTTTTTGTTGTGGGAGATTACCCCCAACCCCTTTTGTGCTCGCTCACACCTTATTCAGGCTTAGTGCAAGCAAAGGAAACCCTAGGGAAATTCACACCAAATTCTCCCTGAAAAAAAAAATCGAATTAAAATACTACTGCTACCATGAGGAAAAGGTTACATACCCAAAATAATACCCCCATATAAGAGCATGTATGTACAATGCCACCCCTAATAGCTAACAAAGGTAAAACATGTCTTCTCTATTGATATTTTTACGTTTTAAATTCTTGCAAATGGTTTCGCTCCTTTTTATAAGGTCACGATATATTATGTAAAAGCGAACAATAAAATGAAATGGCATTAGTAAAAAGGAAACTTTTGTGGAAATTGATTGTTAGTGACATCTTTGCCTTGGAAAATATATAAATATATTTTTCATAGAATTTTTTACGTTGATTTCATTAACAAATTATTAAACCCACATATGTGTACAGCACAGAACTAAATAAACGACTGACTCATTTAAATATATGGAAAACTGAGAAGGACAGTGTTTTACATAAATTGTTTACCAAACACGCCTCAATAAGGGAATTTTTCTTACCATCCTCCCATTTGTGACACACAGGCGAGAAAACAAGCAGCATCACTCACACCGAAAATACATCGTTTATTCACGAACCGTTGAGAGAGTATTTTATGTTTTACTTCTTTTTTTAAGATATCATTCTTTTATTGTGTTCAAATTTATTAGTTGTTTATGAAAATTTTATTGAGAATACACAAAAAATTGTTTTTGAATTCACTTAGAGATGGTACGTTAGAATACGTTTCCTCGGATGCTATCCACTTCCTTTGAAAGGATGAATATATGAATACGCTTTAGTAATAAATTTCTATTTGTCGTAATGAAACCATTTTAATCTCGTGTGCCTAGTGAGGTTAATAAAGTGTATTGTCTGTGACTGTATGCGAAAAGTTGTAGTCGACAAAAAATAAAACAAACAATGACAGAGATTTGCACACAACACACACGTATAACAATTGCATGAAAATGATATCCTTATTGATGTCGTGGAATAATATTGAATTGATTTCTTTCATTTCGGGGGGATTAGCAAAAAAACTTGACCTTTACGCTTGACACAGTTCAAGATACAATTGGCAATTGTCTGCTCAAGTGTACAGTGAATCAAGAAACCGTTGAGTTCCTACATAGATACACACAGCATCCGACCGCATCAACCTCGGGAATCGAGTGCGGCTAAGATGGATAAAATGACATGGAAACAGAATTACTACTATTTGCCTTCTGTCTAAATGCCACACATATGACGTTCTCCTTAGAGGGGAACAACATTAAGCAGATATACAAGGACCTCCCAGATGGAGTCCCAGATAGTCAAAGATATACCTAGATTGCAAGGTTAATTGATTATATTGAGAAATTGTATTTGAATTGCCCTCATTATAATTAAATGTAATCTATTAGAATTATTAATATAGCAGTATACTCATATAATAGGTTTGAATATCAAATATTATATGCACATATCAAAGTTAATCTTTCATTATGCATTCAAGTCGACCAAAGAACAATCGTTTTGAGTATTAATAATTTAAATTACATACACAAACAAGCGTGCACATTTTGTTGGTAAAATTACATGTTAATGCAATGGTTCTGTTAATAAATGATAAAACGATTGTAAATCAATAAACCTATGCGCCACTCTATTCCTATTTTGTCCCTGATTTCTTAATTTCGTTTACACTAAATTGTCAATATTATAAATAAATATAAATATGTATTTGTTGTATGTGGCCCCATAATTATTTTGAAATTTCCATATTTGCGTTCAGTCGATAATATAACACACAGATTCCCCCTAGTTAAATTATAAATATATGTACACACATCATATTATCAATACCATCAGTTTTTGTGGTTTTTACAGTATTAACATTTTTTTTAATAAACAATAAGATATGAATTAAAAATTTCTTGAAAAGCAATCTAATAAGATTTACTTGTATATTGACTGAAATTTATTGCGCTAATACAATATAGTGTACTTTATTATTAATCATACTTTAAGTATGTATACATTACTTTTATTTTGGTTAAGAAAATCATTAAACTAAGTAGTTTCCAAACAAGTCTCTCCTTTTAAGCACGAAACTTTGTTTTACTGTTATGCGTATTGTCATTATTCATTAAAATATTCATTCCTGTTATATATATTTTGATAAGACTAAGGAAGTGGGGACTCCTTTTACACGCATTAATAAGTTAAATGTATGTACCCAGTTTTAGAATTTTAAGAAAACAGACAGTGATACTTGTTTATTAGAATTTTGCATGTAAGCAGAGGGTTTCGTGTTGTGAAATATATAATTCTGCGGCACAATTGTAACATTACATAATCACGTAAAATATTTAAATAAAATTCTATTAAACCAGTCAAAATTTGAATAAACATTTGGAAAAAAACGCACTTAAATGATAATTGCGGCTCGAGGTAATTAGGCACAAAATTAAAGAAAAAACGGACGTATTTATAAAAAACGTTAAGATTAATAATACAAAAGAGCCAAAAAAGCGTGAAAACAATAACATTACTAGGTCGAATATTTCAATTTAATATCTGCATCATTCCAATCTTTCTATAAAACAGAATTCGGTTGCTACATTTTTTGTGTAATAGTCATTTAAGAACCAGTGAACCATTTTATTGTTTATAACAGATTACGGCTTATGTATAGATCGTATAATACAATGCCTGAGCGTATATTAAAAGGATACGCTTCTTCCACAATTACGGCCATATACAACATCGATTTGATGTTAATAACATTTTGTGCTAAAAAATAAAATAATGGGAACTTGTATAAACACCAGTTGTTACACAAAACTTATAAGTCAGCTGGGAAGCTTATTATAGAATTTATAGAAGGGGCTGCGCTTCTACACATACTGTTATAATTGGGTCGAAATGGAAAATATAAAACTATGTGATTTCTCTCGCAAGTCTGTCTCATAAATTTTTTAAGTAAACTCTCATATATAACTCGGAACTCTTTAAAAATTTCCACTAGATTAAGTTGCACATTGAAATGTTTATTGCGGTCTATAAATGGGTTGACTGTACGAATACATATATGAAGGGTGCTCTTTATTATTTTTTGGGGAGCAGAAATAATGTTGTAAGCGCGTCCCCTGAAAAACTATTTAATTGGTGTGCAGTTTGTGACTGAAATAATGAATTTAAGCGAAACATGTTTTCTCTTTATACCTGTACTGTGGTGTGCTGCGTTGTGTGCAAAATGTTACAAGAAAATAAATCGTGTTTCGTGATGCCGGCTTAAGATACAAATAAATTATACTATATCTTTTTAACGAACGTTTGCCATATAAAAGTGTATTGA
Organism: Silvanus unidentatus; assembly: GCA_963930825.1. Classification (NCBI taxonomy): domain Eukaryota; kingdom Metazoa; phylum Arthropoda; class Insecta; order Coleoptera; family Silvanidae; genus Silvanus; species Silvanus unidentatus. Next base: position 6,870,746 of record OZ005758.1, read on the forward strand.
CTTTGATTTACGATAATAATCGGTCCCTGAAAAGTACAAGTCGTAAATTATGTCGGGAACATCATTTTATATGTCTCGTTTCCTATATATGTGAATGGTTTTTGGTGATGAGCGAAAGAAGACATAGTCTGCCCTCACACAGTTCCAACTTGCAAGACATGACATAATGTCACGTGCTTACAGGCCGTTGCCGTTCTAATTCTGCGCCTCTTTGTATTGTTTATTTAGGACGAAAACCTTATCTATTACTTTGACACGACACCATCATATTTCAGTCTGCTACTGCTCTACTGATGTAATTATATATTGCCTAGTGGTATTACTTCGGGGTTGTTCAACAACGAAATAAATACTCCTATAATACAGTATACAATATCTTAAGTTCTTCTTTTATGCGAAATTTATTCGGCGAGGAAACTGGGCTTAAATTATTCGCTAGATGTCATTGTTTATGCGACAGAAGGTATATAATATTTAATTTATTGTGTACATTCGAAATGAGCCTAGCTAGAGATGTGTTTTTATAAATGTATGATAAATTTCAAGATGTGGGTGTTTTGTGTTGAGATACGAGGGGCCACTTTGTGCATCCATGTATATGTGAGTGACTCTCTCTTTTAGACCATAAACTTGCCAACTATTCCAATGCACGAGTGCTAGATATATATTAGGGATGGGTAAGAAGGGAATTTGGTATTCAAACTGTTCCCGATATTATAAGTGCATTGTCAAGTTTATACTAAACTTAATGGTAAACATAATGGAGTTTCTATCCAAGCAATATAAGTGGTTTTAGAATATATTCAAATTCTAGCTTGAAAAAAAAACTTCTCTTTTTGTGTAGGTATATAGAAAATTATCCATAGAATAAGTTTTTCACACAAACATGCATTTTCCATATAAAAATTGACTGCAAGATGACATTTGTGTACGTGTGAATTTTGGTGTGGCCGTTTTAATTTCGCTTGTATCACCGCTACATGGCCTGGAGTTGGTCCTGTCAAAAGTTGAAAACTTCTGTTTAATTAAAACTGACACGAGTAGACTTTTCATCCGTCTGTTGACTTGCAGCACGCACACCCATCCTTTGATATATCGAGCCATGTCAAGATACAGTCTAAAATTTACATTGAAAAATAGCATTTTGCACATTCAGGATCTTTTCATGTGTGTAGGTGGAAAAGTCGTGGGCGAATTTGGGTGTTCGAGTATAGGGAAAATGGATAAGATTGACTGATTATAATTCGCCTGGTACTTCCCTTTAAATTTTAATTTTTAAATCGTTTTTATATAAAGCTCTATTAGAAAAAATACCCCCAAGTAGCAGAAAGAAAACACATAAATATAATATTGTAGGAAATAAACTCTTCTACCCAGTGAAAGTATTTGTTTTATGGCAATACTTCAAGAAATGTCTTATTCAATTTTTTCTACTATCGTTTTGGGGTAATGTAAAAATTCTCGTATATACATATATCTTCGTATAACTTTCCATTATACGGTTTTAGTTTTCCGCTTTATTGAATTATTCGATGCAAAATTTTATTCATTTCATTTTGCCGATAAATTTCCAATCCCCTTTATTTGTTTTTTCTCTCTATTTATTACCATCTCCTCCCCCCAAACTCTTAAAACGAACTATTTTCTAATTTCGATTTCGTATTAAGAGACACAGAAATAAATAAAACGCCCCATCTTATCAACAATTTTATGAATAATAAAAATTCAATTGCACTCGTTAATAAATTATTAGAACGGTTCATGTCACATTTACGAGTGTTCCGAGTTTATAGCTAGGGTCAGTTGTGCCTTTGGAATACCAACTATAATAATAGCGTCACGAGTAGTTTTTAATTTCATAATGCTGAAAAGTTTTACAACCATAATTTATTTGATTTTTTTATCAACATTTCGGATTTGTACCATCCACGAATCTATGAAATTGAATTGATATTGTCACCGCGCAATGTTGTCGACAATAAACGGTGATCTTGATGATCGTAAAGTGTGGCGTAATAAAACTTCGCTGTGTGTTAGCTTATATATCTATATGTTGTACGTACAAAGCTTTCCAGAGACTTTATTGCTGCTAAATGTAATTCTACTAGAGGCACGTACTTTGTTTATATACTTTTTGCTATGGGCATTTGCGAATCAATCTACCAAACTGTTGATCGACACATTATCTACGAATCAAATGGCACAAATTGAAGACCAACTTAATTCAATTTCTTATAAAATTGTTATTTATTTGTCTGCGCTCGATTGCCAAATACAAGTTGTTATTTTTGTTTTGTCAAAAGAGAATGAGTGTGCCTTGTTCGGCATCAATATTCCAACTCTTATTGATTGAACTGAAGGACTCCACCTTTAGTACAATTATTAAAACAATAGCTCTTTGTTCTGCTACACATTATGCATATCTTAATGGCATCTCTAGATACATGTCTAATAAAATCCTATTCCACAATGATATAGTTAAAATGTTAAACATCGGTTACATAGGGATATTTATGTGTTTCCATTTGAAATCTTTACAGTCAATAAATATATCTTTGATAAAATTAATATGAAATATTTTGTGCAGGATGCGTGCGAAAGAGGAACTTGTTTACATCAAACAAACTGTGGACTGTGGAGATTTGAATATAATAGAACCGCGCAAAAAGACTTATTCTCGTATTTATTTAGCTAGATGGATAGCTGAGCCATTCAATTTTGAATTTATTTCCTTTTATTTGTTGTAGTGCATTTTATAGTACTTAATTAAAAATATTTCCACTTGACCAACGCATTTAAATTTATGGGATGTGATGCTGTAGACGTAACCAATTTTATTTTATACATACATGCATAATCGTGATTATGTGCAATTTCAGTTAGTGAAATAAATATTTCGCCTTAAAAATAGGGACATTCCATTTATGACATTATTTGAAAGTCTTTTTATGGACAACTGAATTTGATTTCCATATTATAATAAAAATGTGCATGATATCCAATAATAGAACTTTATCTAATAAATATGTGTATTTTTTGTGCGTCCAAAATTACCTACTTCTTTGTTAAGAGGACGATTCCTTGAGGGAAAGGAAGTGTGTAAAAGACGACGAAACGACGATGGTTCGTTGAAAACGGCTTATCGCGTGTGTTGTTGCATAAAGATCTTTGCATTTCGTTTAAATACAAGTTTTGTAATTACGCGAAGGTAAGGAAAGCTTTAGGGTATTTAGAGAAGTAGGTACTGGAGCATATTGATCGTTTAATTCTTGATAGTTATGTAATTGGAATATCACGTACATGTAAAATATGTTCAAATCAGGTTTTCTTATTTATAGTTGTTGCACTATTCAATAAAACTAGTTAATTAGAAGTATATCCCTCCATCCTCTAGACGACCTTATACATTGCTTCTTGATTCATTTTAATCAAACTCCAAAAAAAGATTTCTTTATTATAGTATAAAAGTGCTATTATATTGCTTTTGAATGGAACACAATAATTCCAGAGTCAAAAGGGGTCTAATTCCAGGTGTTCAAAAAAACTCGCCTCTCGTCTCTATGTAACTGGCTGCCCGAAGGAACCCTGCAAGTGTTACCTTATTCTTTTTCTTTTCTCTTATATATTTCACAGATGCGTTATCTTTATCCCTCACTCTGCACTCATACCGTCTAAAATATATATACACGTACACGTATACGGGCTAATGCGAATTTATAGCTTGACATGGAAGGTTGATCTCAGCCGCAACCACCACGCTTTTTATCCGTTCGTAAAGAAGAAACCGTAAAATATATGAAAAATGAAAATATATTTTCCATTATACAATTAATATTCAAAGGATGCCGACACATTTAGATCGCGAGAAGTTTACGGTTAAAAATAAAAGGATTATTTATTTTTAGACTGTGTTTCACCAAAATATTTTTTAACCAAAGGAAAATGGAAAGTGATGCGTCGTTCACCCTTCAGGCTGGAAATGCTACCAGATGCATATTCCACTCGCACCAACTACACTGTAAAGTAATTTAATTCGATATACTACGAGTACGCTGCCACGACTACACGCTAGTTCGAAAGAATCTCTTCCCAAATAGAGGAAGTTAATTCAAGCATACAGACTTCAGTACTTGTTCAATAATACTTAAACCATCTTTACAAAAGCACTACACCCTTTTATGGACCTATACACGTATGCACTATCGGTTTTATGTGTTATAGTTTGTACAGTCAAGGCATTCGTCAATCCATCTTATCGAAAAGTTCGAGGGTTGTGAGGTCTTATCTAGCAATCTATACATATGTATATGTATGTGTTGGATCCATATAGGTACGGTGTGGTTGGCTTTGAGGTTTCATTTTAGAAAGGAGGATCGCTGGGATCGGAAACTTTCTGGACTTGTAAAACGTCGACCGATGTCGATAATCAAAGTTTAACAATGCGGTAATTTCTCTAGACAACGGATCGATGGTTTAGCATGTCCGGGAGCAATGGTATATAAAGTAGAATATATATCGTATTATTGCGAACGACGTCGGCGACGGCAGGCGTCTAGACTTTTGGACGCCAGGGCGGGGCACTCAACCTCTATGCCACTGGGTCATCGGGGTCCTGCTCCGCCCAACCAATGCCTTATGATAACACTAATTAATGAACTCAAGAGTTGAAGGCAACCTTCGTGCAAACTGCTTTGATATCGGCCAATTTTACCACAGAAATTTATAGTTCCATTATGTGTAATTGCCTAGCGAATGTCAAAAATGGCAGCGTAATTACAGTTAAATTGATTCTCAGCTAGTATAATAAGGGAAGAATGGAAATAATGTCTCTGTATCGATGGAAATTTCTTTTGGCGGCATGATTGAATAGTGAAATTTGACATTAGTGACTCTGCATTGCGACGAATTTTTGCACAAGCATAATGGATGGGTGTCAACTGTCGCGACATGCAAAATGTTCATAGTAAAGACATGATACTTTATTTCACTATGTAGTCTCTTTCTTTCCATTCTTCCGGTAATAATTCTGAACAAACAACTTAGTTACAATGCACAATACAATGGAGAATCGATCTAAGCATCTTGTTGAGATTTGCGCTAAAATGATGGGTGCTGTGTGGGTATAATATAAGTGCCCTCAATCGGCTCCACAATGTTTACATCTTTATAAGACTTGTGTATATTTTGCATATGATTAATGTTGACTGAATACCGACCGCTTTATATGCAGCAGAGAGCATTATCATAAAATGCCAAATCGTAAAAAATATTACCCATGTCCAGAAAACGCTCTTAGTCATGCTACATCCTTACAGCGCCGCAAGTTTTTCTCTTGATAAATGTGTGCAATTGTCCGCTTTGTCAAGTTTTATGCACGTAGATGTGGAAATGGCACTAATTTTTGCCTCCTAATATCTACGGAGATAATAATAAAATTCTAATAACGATCTAGACCGCAATATAAGGCACTTAATTAAATTCCATCTAAGCATCTTGTAAAACTTTCAAACTTGCTCTATTATTTCCATAACACTTGGGTTAAACTTCGGTTATAAGTGCCAAACGAAGAGGCTTTACTATATCAAACAATTGGAAAATTGGTTTCCTTGAGCAGAAAGCTTTAACTAAAAAATCGATCTCTCCTTTTCCACTTCTAATCGTAAGTGAAGTTCAGTAGTCCGTGAGTTTGTCACGGAGACAAATGACCAAATCGAGGAGATGTAATTCTTAAATATCTACTTTCATTTACTAACTTTTTGAATCCACTTCCAAATTGGATGACGCTGTTTGGCATGGAGGAATCGATTTTTGTGACCGTCTCATGGAAGCGTTTCAATTAAGTGGCAAATAATTTAACTATCTACTTCTATAATTAAAAGTTGAAAGAATCGCTTATCGCTTTGAGAAAATTGTACGGTTAATACGTTTTCCTTACTATACATATGTTGGCACGCGTTCACCGCAGTGCGCCGTTCTACATTTTGTATTCTCATCAGTAACTGCGCGTCATTCCGCCGCCATACCCCACGTGACTCCCTCAGGCCATTGCTTGTCTTTTTGTCGAGTTCGCTATTTAATTGGATTTCTTTCTTTGTTCCCATCCCTCGTTTGTGAATTAACTCCATTGTCCATGGCCACGTCGTCCATCGACTTTCCTTTCCGTGTTCGCACATTTCAATACTCCTCTATACCTAATACAAGTCTGTCGAGATATTCGTATTCTCAATCTAATATATGCAGAAGTTTTTTCTATCGATCCTCAGCCATATCCTTGAAATGGTATAGTTTTTTCCTCGTTTCACTAAACCCAAGTATGTAACGTAATATTATGGTTCCTGGGTGAACGTTGTTTTCTCTAGCATGATTCAGCTGTTGGCACACACACATGAGCAGGATTTTAGTTTTAAACACAAACCTTCTTCCTTCAACCCCTCCCAGCTGCTAGTATTTTTAATATCGTGTCACTTATAATGTCAATGGCTCAAGTTTTGAAAGTTTGCTGTATGTATTACATTGTGTAAACTTTTATTACGTCGCATTTTTACGACTTTTTATTTGGTATCGTCATTTTCTCATAAAAAGTTTTACGCTGTGATTGTGCTTTATATTCACATACAATATCTTTTTGCAACTCAAATTATAATACCACTATTAAGTTTATAGATATGTTTTACATGATATGCGATTTTTTCTTAATAAAGTTTAATTTTATTCGTTTGTGCTCTTGATGACGCCAAATCGTGTCATTACTATGATGTGGTATAAGGACCGTCTTCATTCCCCTTATACCATCTAATAAAATATACTATAGACCAAAACTATTATTTTCAGCCCCAATAATATTCCACAAAGTGTTTGCTAACTGTGAGGGTATAATACTAATATTAAGATATTGCCGTAACGCAAATATGACCCTAACAATTACCTTGTGTGTAGCTTGTGTCAAACGTATTGCTTACTTTGATAATGTCATAACGTTTGGGGGATTATTACAAGGACTAAGACGCTAAATGATGATTGAATTTGAAATAAAAAAACTTTTCCTCCCTTTTATATGTATGACGTTTTAAAATTAGGAATGCAGCTGTGTTTCACAATTAATTAGAAAACATTATAAATTATGGACCATTTCCCAAAAGTAAATTAAAAATTCCTTCATAATTCTTCTATTAGCATCAAGTACTCGGAGTGGTTTGTTGATTCATTATGGTTTGTTCGTTAGTGCGTGGTGGTTTTTTCCATGTGTCCCATTTAATTGCGCCCAGCTTTCTTCTCCCAGTCCATAAGTTTTCATTTCACCGCCTAAGTCAATGTAATAAGATATTCCGAGCACGAATAACCCCCAAAACAACCTTCTAATTACCCCCGTTCCTCACTCAACTCCACTGTTATATGGCTTATTCTTTCAGTGTTATTGAGCCTACAATTTTGGCCCCTAAACCGGTAAAGAACGACTAATTGATGAACAGACCACCCTTCTTGATTAGCACTTAAACAATGAGAAAATCAAGGAACCCTATATAGAAGGGCAAAAAACTCAACTTGCCCATTTCTTGTTCCAAGTGGAGAGTGTGTGATGTTTTTGCTTTTAATACGTTTTCTTAAAAACGTAATTATGATAGATTATTTGGCCATAAACTCCATTAATCCCTGTATTGTGGCAAATGGGGTGGTAAGAGGGTAGTTGCCGGGTTGCCGCAAGTCTACAGATTGGGCAAACGCGATTAAATGTTCCTAGCACCCAGGAAGTTTTGTATTGATCTTATTAGGTTAATCAAATCCTTGGTCCGTTACAGTGTTAAGCTGCTTCGGCTTGTCACCACGACAGTTAACTTTTCGCAGTCTTGCACAACGCTCTATCCTTATTTTTTCTATCTATGTATTTATTTACTTTACAAGAGATAAGATAAAATCACATTAAGTTACCGTTTTAAAATCTCTTGGAGGCAATCGGTGTGCAATTACAAGAAGTAATACCGGAAATTATGTTAACAAAACGTTGCTATAATTAGTCTACCAGCTAATTACTAAACAAAGGTTACTCAATTGTTTATTATATGTCGGCGTTCTGTATAAATATTTGTTAATTAATTTAAAGTGTATACAATGATGTAAAGGTGGGATAATAAAGTAGTTTTCCTCACGATATATTTAACGTTTGTTTAGAAAAGCTTCAAATTTGATGTTTTTGTATGTTGTGTGTGTGTGTGTGGAAAAATTTCTACTTGGGTTTATAGTAACCACCATTAAGTAATAATTACACAATATTCATCGAATCATTTACATTCATGCATATGAAACAGTTTTGGAAACAATTGGTGCCGCCGCTGCTGCCGCGTACAACGCGTTACAAGCTCAACTAAGATGATACTCTCGCGAACGCTTTTATATAGAGCATCTATATTCACTCATTTCGTATCAGAGAGAGCAAACACTAGTGGATAAGATTCAATTAGTGAGGGACTAATTGGATGGTTGAGGCGGCCGCGCGTGCACTCCTTGGAAATAATTTGAATATAAGCAATATTTAATGTGGATATATTTGCTTTTATAATAAGAGAGCGAGAGTATTCCGGGACGATCTCTGTGCTGCTGCTGCTGATGCTTGTATCAAGAACACAGCGTCATATCGTCATTCGTTTGGTTTGGAAGGGCGAACATTTGGTGAATAGTGTGGTTGCATCTCGTGAACGCGTCTATATACAATGTGAGAGAGAGGAATAAAGGAAGGAGCTGAGGCTAAACGGATGAAATTTATATCACGATTATGGTTTCGCCTTCGTGCTCATATTGCACACCAACCCACCACCACTATACTACACTACCCTTGCTCTGACGCTTCTATTCATAAATACACTTGCTTATATTAAGTTAATTATACGAACAAAACAACCTTACCGCCTCCGAAACACTCAGGTCAAACCTTAAAACATTGGACTCTCTCGCATATAGATACACACTGGCAGCGTTTACGATTACATAACATAACGTCAATAGCAACTTTCTGCTTTCTTGTTTTGGGGATGAGAATGTGTAATTTCGGTTATTATAGTTTGATCCTCCTCATTACTTGAACAAAAATTACACTCTTTAGATAATGCCCTTTTCGTATCCTGGTACAATGCGCTGCTCCTGATGTCCTCGAATAAAGGATACATAATATGACGCTGAGCGAAGCATTTGTTTTCAATTAAATTTCGAAAAAGTTTCCACGGGAATATTAATACGGAAAACGCGCAAATCTTCTTAACTAATAATACGCTTTCGAATCGAACTTTTTTAATAAATGAATGAGGTATGGAGAGGTTCGCATTTTAGGAACATATTTTTACAACGGTATTATTGATGAATATTCCGAAAGCACAGAATCCGACAGTATGAATTGGCGTCTTTTTGTCATCTTTGTAATAACATTAAAACGGAAAGAGATACACATTGGAAAGGTGATCGATAACTATAGTGGTCTACAAAATAGACGGGTCATCCATCCATCCCCATTTGGCCAACGCGGCTCTTCATATTCAAAAGCACAGGTGGTTCAGACGGCACCAAGAGACACAGTGATTGATGCCTGGAAATATACTGTACACTATATTTACATGCTTGTGTGCCCACTACTAGTATTATGTATATATTCACGTTTATACCCGAAGTAATTAATGTTGAAATTCTGAATTAATAAAATTTATCAAACGTCCGCTTTAATTAGACGTATTCAATGTATTATATTGTGAATAGCGAACCCATGATTCATTTAGTTTCGATCAAAGTGTTTTCATGATGATATGAAAGTTGTGTAGAGATGTGTGATGCTCTTTTCCCGAGTCTTTTCCCTTAGTGAATTAATGATTTCTTCTATGCCACTCATGTCTATATCATAAAACTGGGAGAGAAAAAAGTTAATATGTAGAACATATTTTATTTACTGGCGAAGGAAAAAAAGGTTTCGAATAAATTGTGATTTTGTAAGATCGGGATGGGGATGGGAGGCCTCAGTTGGTCGAAGGTGGAGCACCTCTAAAAATATAGTTTGTATGCGAGATTCGCTCTCGTCGACTGCAACTATTGGACCAGGTGGAATACTTTCGATCAGACATCGTCTTTGAGCTCTTGTAAGCTCCGAGATATTACCAACTAATACAGGGTCGTTGGGGCAAATGGGCACATAGACGAGGGCGTCTAGAAAACTGCACGGCTCCTAATCCTATGATCAAGTACGACTACGAGGTACTCGAAGAATGCACATTGTTGGTAAAGAACTATGTATAGTGGTGTTTTATCGATCCCTAGGTATATTGTTGACATAAAAATAAATCCAACTTTTATATGATGTAATGGACAAGTGTGCATAATCATGATAATGATAAGTCTTGTGTGTACTTGACAGTTGATCTAAGAATAAGCATGTTTTATTGTACAGTTTACGCCTACAAGTTGATATAAATTTGCATGTGTGAATAAACGCCATAATCAAGGCGATCGTGGGTGCAATATTCATACAGCCATAATTACATGTGCACATACGAGAATAACTCTGCACAAAACCAGTTTGTACAATGGAATATAATTATGGTTCTTCAAAAATTTCCGTATTATTTTTAATAATAATAAAGTAATTCTAACAATAATTTATGAGGATGTGTACAACAGTTTTATAATATGAAGTTCTGGGATTTGAAGAGAAATTAATAAATTCTCAAATACCATCTAAGAAACTTACGGTTAATCCTATTTATATGTTTTGTATCGGATTTAATAGAGTTGTCACCTAATAATTTTCCTCCTAACCAAGTGAAACAACCGGGCTGGCTGAATATATATATGCACTGCTCTGAGCGCAACAAAGTACCCGAGCAACCGAGGCACCAACATATTGAAAAACATACGTAAATCAGGAACATGTGTTGTGTGCAGAGTGTTTGTTGCAATTATGATGGTAATAAATAGCCGATTGACATTTCACACCTAATGGAGTTTATTTGATATAGTTTGCACAAACAGCATGCAAGGTTATTTTACTAAATCCACCACTAATATCTGAACCATTTAATATAGGTATGCACATGTATTTCATATATGATAATATAGGTGCTCACAACACACACCCTGCTGCATCGGGGATGACGTTGCGTTTATTCATGGATTCAAAATATGAAAATAAATTGTAGGCAATTTATTAATATAATGGGATTAATTTATTAAATAAATTAATATCATGTTCTGGTCGCAACATTATAAATGAGTAGGTATATTCTAAAAAAATATACATATCAACTGGTTTTTGTATAATTTTGTAGGTAATAACCAATAAAGGGAAATTTTAATTGAGGATACAGATAAGCTTTGTATTATTAACAGACTAGTTTAGAATTACACAAGCGGACATAGAACGGGAGCAGGCTTAGAAGATTTTGCGACGTCCACAATATCCAGTAATAGTTGTCTGCGCGTTTGTTTGTATTAAGGGTTCCCGTGTTGGAAATTATGCTGATTTCAAGGGGGCTTCGAACTAGTAACAGCAAAATTGTCCTTTCTCTTCATATCACAACGCTATCCACTAAGATAACTCAATCCGTTAGTGTCTAAATAATGTCATGAAGGGCAACACAGGCAAATATATAATCTCTTCTCTGTCCACCCCACAAATGTTTTAATATAGGATATATTGGTAAGGAAAAGAGGCCTGCCTCATGCTCCATATTCGCAAGCAGATTTATTTGTGTGTATGGCTCTATGTAAGAATAAGATGGGGCAGCCATCGTTCGGTTCAATGTAGAAAGTGAGATAAAAAATTGTAGGGAATAAAGAAAAAAGGATAAATTTCCACAAAAATGCCGTCACGAAATTTGAGCACGAGGAATGCGGATTACATGTAAATATAAAAATGCCTGAGAAGAGCAAATTATATATGAAAAAGAGGCCGCCGGGACGCCCGAATAGATGCTAACAAGCAACTGATAGACGCAGAAATAATAAAGGCACACCAAGTACAGTGTGGAGAAAGAGATGAGAACCAGGAGAGATTCCATACTGAATAACAAGTAGCGGTAAAATTAGAGGGACGAAAATGTACTATATCGAGCGAAACGAATGTAATAGGAAAACGTCGAGGAAACCACAACGGAAACATTACGTGTGGCCTAATTTCTTGTATTACTAAATTTTGCTTATTACTAGGTCCCCAATGATCTACTTCGTCATAAAGTATCCGCATTACGATGGTTCTTTTTCATCATAACCTATAACCACATAATACCGCATCTCGAAAAATGAAATTATGAAATTGTTACTTTGAATAAACATCAATCATTTATAAAAAGAAAATTCGCTGAACCCAAATACATTTTATATTCGGAATATTAGTTAAAAATGAATTTTTGTGGAGAAAGAGATAAAAAGTTATTTTGACAAAATATCCGGTTTCTAAGGCCCTTCAGTTTGAAAGCTATCACTGCAATTGTTTCTTCTTGCACAAAACTTTCCAAGTTTAGTGAGTTTGTCAGAGCTGTGTGGAAGATAATTATTGACCATCCTTGGCAAGTGAAATAGTTAGTTTGGAGAGGGTCGGCAATTCTTCTTTATGCAGGAGAGGAGGAGATAATAAGATTTGTATTTCAGGGGCCGCTTTCCGTAATTATGTTTCCGGAATGATTTACAGATTCATTCTAGCAGTTTGTGCAAGTGGTCTAGTTCAATGTTCTTGTTGAACTAAATAAATTAGTTGCTGTTTTCACATTCAACCCTATATAAGCATAATTTCACCTTGGGCAGAAAGTTTTTCATAAAAGAAGAAACTGTTAGGTACACCTACAGCGAATGGAATGGATGAATCTTCAAAACTAATTACATTTAATTTACTATTTATTTATTATATGCATTTAATTAATGCAAGGCGCCCTTTGACTCAAACATAGTTGATGCTTGTAGGTAGTTGTTTTTGCTACTGCAAGAAGATTTATGCTAATACAAAATTAGGTACAGAGTAAACACAAGATACTTAATGACGTTGCTTTTATCTGCTTTCACAACGTTTTTGTAAACAAATATTTTAATTGACATAATTTCAAGCAAGCAGTGAGACTTACATAAATATAGAGTTATACTAATGCCCCTTACTTACACTGTACGCATAATCTTTAATAAACACAATTTCCTAGTGGCAAAAATGGCTTTACACTAAACATAAATAAACTTGTGATGCAACTGTAAATATTCGTATATGCAGAATTTAAGCTCGATCTGAATTTATTTGAATGGTGATTTAAATATTCTAAACACGATTTTAGTATAAAATAAACAATTCTTAATTAACACCGCATCAGCATAAATAGAATATGGAACAACCCCTTTTACATAACAGTCGACCAAATCACTTTATTATCATATACACGACAAACATTATTGATAATGTTGAGTGAGGTCCACCATACACACACAGTCACTAAACACATTACGTGAGTTGCATGTAAATAGATAGGTATACATATTTAGTAATGTGTTCATATGGCTACCGATTTTTACTTTGATGAAAGTATATAAAAATGTTTTGTTGGTAAAAGCTTTTATTATTTGTTATATCTATGTTTGGTAAACGTAATAAAATGTTTAAAAGTATTTTTTTCTAATTCCATATTCATGATGAAATTAGTTTAAATACGAAACTTTTTTTAATTTTAGTAAACTAGTTTTGGTCGAAAGTCAGAATGAAACGGGTCGTATCCAAATTAAATTGCATAAAATAATTCATTTCGGATAACCAACCACTCTAGTTGGGGGGATAATTTCAACAGACACTGTCAGGATAAGGTCGCATGAGATATAGTAGAGTAAATGGTATACACAGTCCAACACATCCACACGTGCATTAAGTATGGTACAGACGAACGTTGCACCAAGCAACAAACGAGACAACAAGCTGAACAACAAATACACAAGAAAAACCCTATAAAGTTTCCGAGAACTAAACATCAATCGGAATAGGTTTGTGATGTTTCCAGTATTCCAGTTCTGTTTCTAACAAACACATTATGGAAGCTGCAGTCAATGGCATTTTGTAGAACATTCACGTGTACATAGTTTTCCCGGCCTTTGATGTTTGTTAAATAAACCGACACGAGGTTGTTTCCAACCGTTGGAAACAACCTGCGCCCGAGCGCGAATGAGAACGTTTTCAAATTTGTTTGCAAACGTGTTCGTTATCCCGTCCAAATTAGAGTTTGGTTTGCTGTTCGGTCCATTATTTTGTTCGTTGTTCGGCGCAACGTTCAGGTCTGTACGAAGCTTTAGGTATCATCTATGTGTTGTGTGAGTGTGTGTGTTTGGCAAAAGCTATGCATACAATATACAAAGTGTAGGAGAGAGAACTAATCACCGTTTCCATTGCCAGTAAAGGCCTAATACGACATATGGCTGCCATTGTTTCCAAATGTGGAACTTTAGCAGCCATTATGTTAGATTACAAAGACAGGTGTGGACGGCGACACAATTGAAATATCAGATAGTGTCCCATGTCGTTGCGGATGCTATTCCCATTGTTTTCTATATTACATTACAGATATTTATATAATATATTATTGTGCAGGCTTCTAATTGCTAATAACTCGATTTTATATCTTTTCAGCAATTTTCCATCATTAATTATTAGCCTGGGGAATTTATTCCACAGTACTCAGTGTGTAACTGTATGCCGACCTTTTACAATAACCAAATCGTCCGAATTATTAATTCATATTCTGTCTGTGGACAATTAAGTTAATAATAATTCACCCTCACACACCCAACCTAACATAGGCAAGTCTATTTGACGGATTTATGAGTTGACAATTGGCTGAACCGAATACTGTGCTGGCACATAACTTACAGGTCAACCAAATACCTAACCTCTGTCACTTCCACAATGCCCCCCTCGTCATCGCGGTATGTTAATTGCATTGTTATAATAAATGTTCGTGACATTTGTACAAAATTTCAAAATAAATACAGGCAAGTGCATGTGGTGGGCTGTATTGGAAGAAATGCTCTCGATCTGAGATTGCATGGGGAGCTTTGAAACTTTCTTACTACATTTATAGAAATTTAGATGACATATAAAGATTTTGTTCAAATTTTGGCAAACACACGATTTATGTTGACCTTGGATTTTGGAAAAGCTTCGATCTGCACGATAATATCTTTCTTAGTACCCGTATAATATATTATATGACATTAGAGTAAACGAACAAGAAAGTAGGCAAGCACATACAGTCAAATTTACGGCATGCTATTTGTCAGATATCCCGTCCAAGTTTTCTTTGTTAGTACTTGGGATAGTTTGTAAAGTTGCAAGGGAACGTTTCTTATACCATATGAGTCCTCCTCTCGCTCGAGATGAACATACAGCAGTTATTTAGTCGATATTGGAGACTAAAAGCAAAAAAATGTTTATTTCACTCGCATACTACATTTTCGCTCTCTCTGGCTGCTGCTTTATTGAGTTGGAGTTATTTTCTATTCCGTTAAATCACTAATTGTATCAATTTGCTTTCACTTCTTTCTTTCCAAAAAAAAAAATGTTCATTCCATTTGAGATTTTATCAGTTTTTATTCCGCTTCGTAGATTGTTTCGAATGTATATAGTAGTGCAGTGAGAGTATGCTGCTTGCTCGTGTTTGTAGAAATTTTTAATGAGCTGCGAAAAGATGTAATATGAAATTGTTTGGAACTGCTGGACATAAATATGCCGCGGGAGACTTAGGGAGCTAAGTTATGTGTCTAGGCATACCCGAGATGCTCATATAGCAACAGCAAAATGCACGTTTAAGTATTCCCCTCATACAACATAGTATAGGGTTCCTCAGTCTGACGTTGTTCTATTTTTCTTTTCTTTTCATTGTATGCTCTTCGCTCAACAGAAAATAAATGCATAATAAAAAAGAATATATACATATGTGTTCTTCGCATATGAATTGATATCGATAAACATTAAGAATATGTAAATTTCCGCTTTATAACTAAAAATAAATTGCAAAAGGTAAATATTTTGGGAAAAAATCCTTGTATCTTTCGTAAATAAACAGCAATTTAATTGTAAATGGTTTTATACAAATTTAATATTATACATTAGCATATTTAAAATAACCCTTTTATTCTTTGTTGGACCAGGGAAGGGAGAGACCCTTGTGTACAGCAAAATTATGTCTAAACTTTTTTCACCAACAACAGATGTTCCCCAACTAACGTTTTTCTCGCTTTTTTACGAGGTCAAACCAGTCCTCTAGCAAATAAAATAATTGTTTATTTGATACTTTAATGGACTGTTACAATAGATTGGTATGCAATTTGTCTGCGATTTTTAAAATACTTTTTTCTGTTTGCTCTTTTCTCCTCTGCTGTTCTCAACTCTTTGTAAACAGTTCCCCATAGTTTGATGTCACAATTTTATGCTATATGAACAGAAAAATTTTAATCCAAATTTTAAATATTTAATTTCTCAAATCATGAAATAAGAATTTACGTTACTTCTTAACATTCTTTTGTGCTCACTGCTTCGCTGAAAAAGGATAGAAAGAGACTTAAAAAGGAATATGAAATATTTTTCAAGTCCCTGCATTGAAATATATGGGTTTTCGCAGAAAGACGGCAGAAAGTGTAACAATAACCGTCACCAAAACTTAATTTCTCACTGCTAAAATTACTACTCTTGTAAGTATTAAGTTTTTAAGCTGCATCTTAATAGCGAAATTTTTCCTGGTAATGTCAGAGTTGAATTCACGGCGAATATGAGATACGAAAAGTAACTTACATAGAAATTCACTTTAAGCGTTGTAATAACATATTGATTTTGTTATTGATTGCACTTTTCGTACATGTATACCTGTTTTTATAAATAAAACCGTGCTGTGGGAGAATATAGCTTTGTGGTCGTCTGTTCCTATAAGGTGTTAGTTGTCTACCTATACAACTTTATGAGTAGGAGTCTTCAGGTCATTGAGGTCGGATAATTTAGATATTCATCATAGTTAAGAGAATATATTCCAGTCTATCACGTTTAATAAATAGCAAGAATGTACAATGTAGAAGATGAAATGTTATGACCCTAATTTATTTCGACCTCTGCCACTGACCTTGTAAGGGTCCCACATAAAGATTCTTGTTGTCTACAATTATAGGCATTTTTGGTCACGTGCCTGGCACGGCTCCCAAACGGGACCCTTTTCTGATCGTGTGCCATCCTGCAAAACATGAATATGTTTAATTTCCATTCTAGGGTAGTCCCATATGTGGATAACACACGACCAAACGTGTCCTCATTGTGGTGTCTTTTTTCTTGTTCTCTGAAGAGACTACATGCAGGTGACAAGCAAAAAAAAATGTTAACTCTGAACTTAAACTAGCAATTGTTTATTTTTATCTAAACATTAAAATTGTGTAGAAAATTTATTAAGTACGTACGTGTAGTTTGTACATTTGGCAACCAACCAAAATGTATTATTTGACAAAAATACATTTGCGCAAAGGCATTTTCTCTGCAACATTTTTTTAATATTAAAATTATTTTTCTCTACACACAGCTGCTTTGATGTCATTTGTACGAAAAGTGGTGTATAAATAAACTAGAATTCCAATCAATTTTAATAACATCATATGAATATGAATAAATTATTATATATTTTATTTGGCTTATTAAAATGAAAATAAAATGGGGATGGAAGACGAAAAAAAGGAAGTTAATTTGTTAAGTCGCATTTTAAATGCGTTAAATGTACCTACATGTATAAATATGTATCTAATAACGTGTTTAAAAATTTTATAATAATAGGAACGTTTGGTGACCAAACCGCCAGTTAGGATTTTTCGCATATACCTACATATATAATACATATACGTATAAGAGAAAATTCGATTAAAACTTTGCCATATAAAATTAAATTTTCCAAATACTAAATATAATTCCAAATGGAAAATATGTTAAATGAAGAGTGACGGCGTTGCACTTGCCTTTTGACATAAACTGGGATTTGTTTTCTAACATTTTTTGACGTGTTATACTGATTCGAATGCAATTATTTAAATATTGTTTCGGAACTTTTTCCATAAGAACTTTAATAAGATAAATTCTGGATGTGTGCTGTGCTTTTATACAAAAATTTAAATATTCATGATATTTATACTTTTTAATTCCAATTTGAATGATGGAATAATGAATGGCCTGGCGATGGGGGCTTTGATTTAATTTGTTAAATTATTGACGGATTTCAATTTTTCATTAACTGTATATAACACACACAAAAGGTCATTGGGTTGTAGTGGTAAGCTTCATAATCCTTTTAAAGGTGTGAAATGTGGGTCAAAACATTACATCAATAAATGGGCGCGTTGTCAGAGATACCCCAACTTGCGTGCTTTCTGCTAGTGGTGATCACGCAAGTTGAAAAGTGTACAAGTTAACTTTGTTAATCAAAATTGCGGAAGGCGATCTGTCAAATAATAACATAAAACCTGGGGAAGCTTATAATATTCATCGTGAAAAATTAAAGGCAACTTTTTCCCAATAATCTATACCTATATCCGCATATTTAATAAAAGTTGGTTTCCCAGGAATATTGTACAGAAGTTTCCAATTTATTTGTGAGGGTAAACATACCTATATGCGTGTAATACCTACACATATGTAGATGTAAAACACCAGAGAAAAAAATTCGTAAGCATTCCTCGTATACAAAAAATTAACTCTGGATGTGCAGGAATACATAGGTACACATATTTATTCAGTGGAGAGATACGCGATAAAATTATTGAGAATTTTTTTTTATTGGATCGTAAATACAGTGTTGGATTACATAACATATAATAATAAGGGTTGCTGCATGGATTAACGTGTTGCTCTTTTTTAATATCAATAAATTGAAAACATTTGCTCTTGGTAAATTCTGTGCTATAAAAATTTAACTTATGTATAGGATAAATATATATTTCCCGAATTGGCTTGCGTGATTTCAACTTTTATTTTTAATAATAAATAAAGCATGTTTTGTATGTATTAAAAAATCCATCTACATTTAAACGTCGTAAAATTTGTATCAGCGCTATCAAGGAATTTTGCATTACTTTGTTACATTCTCTCGGTGTGTGTGTATGTGTGTGTGTTTGCTACCCCCCTAAGCGAACACTGCCATCAACCTGAACTCCCGTCAACAGTAAGGTAATTATTACTCTCCGTTTAATCAACGGAAACTTCGTTATACTTGGTGTGGCTGATGTTCCTATCAGGATTGCAAAGTATTTCACCATCATCGTCTCGCTCTCTTACCCAGGCTTCCGTATTCGCGCCCCCAATGTTGTACTACCTATTTTCCGTTGACAACATCTCCCTAATCATCTGCACTATTATATGGGTGGTGTGCTAGCTTTAGCGACATTAAATCGCCTCCTAGTGTTTATGCGACATTCATTAGGTAAATATAACACGCCCCTGCATATCTGGAACACACCAATAAATTGGGTCACTTAATACTATTGCAAAGGATATTAAAGCACT
The DNA here is from genome assembly GCA_963930825.1 of Silvanus unidentatus. Classification (NCBI taxonomy): domain Eukaryota; kingdom Metazoa; phylum Arthropoda; class Insecta; order Coleoptera; family Silvanidae; genus Silvanus; species Silvanus unidentatus. The sequence goes on from OZ005758.1 coordinate 6,890,262, forward strand.
TTTATTGCACTATCGTGTAACGGACGGCCTTCGAACACGCGACCTTTTCTAGATTTAATTCTATGACTTTAATTTGAATACATTGAAACACCAACCTTTTGGTTCATTAAACTGACTTTTTTGTTGGACTAATAAAATTCGATGGGATTGGCGACAAAATGCATAGGTATATGTATCTACAATAAAGGAGTATTTCTTTTTTTATATGGTAACGAATTTTTCGAATTTCAGTTCTTTAAATTACAAACCTGTTATAAAAGATTTCTCAAAGATGTTGCTTATTATGTAAATACGTTTAACTGCATAAGAAAAAGGGTTGGTTCGCTATTCATACTCCATCCACATACAGGTTTAGTTGATTTTTACATCTGTTGTGTTGTGGTACTCGTAAATTATGTGTAACAGCAGCATCACACCATCCTTCGTATTGCCTTCATCGTAATTCAACTTTTTCCGTTATTCAAATAATGAATATTTAAAACGTGGAAAAGGAGTGAAGAACATGAAATATAATGATGAAGGGAATATTATATAGGGTGTATACTCGGTTACGTAAAACATAAGGTCAGGGTTATTTAGACGACATCATTTGCATGCTTCATCTTCTTGGGAAAGCAAATTGGTGATAAAGCAGCAAATATGACACTCGTATCAAGCATGAAATGACACTCTCATTTAAGCATGCATGAATTGTTAAACGATGAAAGTTGACAGGGAAAGCTATTGGACCTTATGCAAATCGGTTAGAATAAGACTGACTTGGTGTTGTTTATGAAAGCTCCCTCATTTATTTATTTAACATATAAATTGATCTTAATGCCAACTTATAATACATTCACTAAGTAAGTCATTATAATTACAATGTTTGTGGTGTTATTTATATGTACAGTTTAACCGAAATGCGCGCCAGCGCTACTCCTCCTCTCAAGGAATCTCACAATTAAATGTTCAGGAAAAGATAATATCCTTGGATTATATTAGGTAATTCATTTCACTTCTGGAATTCTCTAATTTTGTTCTGACGTGAAAGATGAACTCGTAGGAATTCAGATCGAATCGCGAAATTAATGACGATTTTCGTCTCTTTCGTATTCAAAGAAGGTGGAGAGTATGAAATAGATGGTTAGATGGAAAGGTATAAATATGCATGTGTGCATTACATGCATTATGTAATCGCAATCGCTTTATCATTTTTCTTAATTACAATATATATATAATTGGATGTAATGGATGTGGATTGTTCATGCCACATAATAGCACTTAATAAATAATGATACATGGACGCAATATACAGAAAAGAGACGAAGGAGATTATTTCAATTGTCCTGTCACTGTCAAGAATGCTCCGTAATATGTATGTAAGTGTGGATTTTAAGAAAACTAATGATATCTATAAGTTCCATCAGATGTCAGACATTCGCATTTATTAATTTAAAACCTAATCTACTATACATATAGAGAGAGGTTTACAACGAAGTTTGGTAAATTTAAACTTTTCGATAGTATATAAATCAATAGAAAGTGTGTAGATGTTTGCTAATAAATTTAGCATGTTAGGATGAAACATGACTCCGCCGTCGATAACTGTGACCATTCCCTGTGCTATAGAAGAGGGCAACTAACTTGTGAGCCGATACTTGGCAAGTGCATAATTGCTCGATTAATCATTCTCGATAATAACCTGAGATCCCGACACGTTTCCTAACCATAATTACGACACCACTACATTATAATTATAGGGACATGTAGTGCCACCTAGAAAGTATCTCCGCCAACTTGTAACCAGGACTTCGTCCTGTACGGATCCTTCTAAAGCCCTTTAATACTCCCGCCAAAGTTTTATGCTCACTATAAAGAACTCAAATTTAAGAGGGGATTCCCGTATGTTGACGATATATCACAGGGCTCTCATACTCGACAGCTCCTCTTGCACTTCCCCCTTCGCTTATTCTGAATTATAACAAATTTTCTCACAAAATCATGCCTACATTACATTGGGTGTCAAACAAGGCATCGTACTGTGCAAAAACTTCATTATAAACCGCACCTTCTTATTTTATAACAACAATAAAGCCCTCTCACTTTTTCACTATGTCTCCAAGAAGAGCTAAATAATGGAATAAGTAGAAGGCGCGGTTTGCGGACGTTCAATGTATAAACTTTACTTGATTAAAAATTATTATGTAAATTAATGTTGAAACAAAAAAGCGAAAACTAGTTAGATAAGGCAGTTGGGAATATATGTATTTTTCGCAGTTCCTTTTTATCAGAAAATGTGCGCTTTGGTTGTATCCTGTGACAAATATTGTTGTAATACACCCTCATATACACAGACACTATAAACAAGATAAGGGCGTCAAATATTGAAAATATCTAAAGAAAAATGTGTATGCGACACATGTAAGGTTACGGGAAAGTAAAAACACACGAAATTGTCAAGTTGTTTTCCAGTAGACCGGGCAGAGACCCAAGCAATATAGAAACGACCCCCGGCAGAAATGGTAAAGGACCAACAAAGTAGATAAAACTACGAGATATACACCGTCTGAAACTGAATAATAGAAAAGATTGTATTGCAGTCGATGAAGGAACGCAATAAGGAAAAGTTAGAAAATAAAATATGTATATGCACACCAACTACAACTATACATATGTATACAACCAGAAAGGCAATAGAGTTTGCCTGTGTTCCTTTTTAGGGAAAAATACTGAATAAATATTTAATAAGGAGAAAATTTTATGGTACCTAGAATTTTTTCGGTGAAGCAAATTTAAAATAAAGTCTGCATTTAATACATATCAGATGACAACGCTATAACCATCTTAAAAAAAGAAAGTCTTGCTTTTCAGAAAATTGTTTTCTTTTCTCTCGTTTCTTTTTCTTGTTTTGGCAAGTTTGGGTAACTAAGAATTCAGCTAATGCAAACGTGCTTTTTGTAACCAAATAACAGAACTCATTAAAGGGGAGCATTAAGGTTTCTAATTAACGTGTTCAATTATCATTGCTCTCTCAGTTTTTTTCTTCTCTTCTCCTTAACTTTTTTTAACAGTCTCCCATTATAACCATATTTTATTATGGTGTTGGTATTGTAAAAATTACACAAAAGGATTCCTAGTCCTCTTCTGAATATGACAAATAAAATTATTTATTTTAATATAATTTGTTTGTTTCGTATGCATAAGACAACCCCGAGGACAACCCATAAGAATGTAAATTAATGTTAAGAATTGAATGTGGAGAAGAGTGAAATGCTATAGGCCATGTTCGTTTTAAGTCAAAACAGTGCATCGAGCGATCATCAAGGATTGAAAGCACTAGCAGTTAGTGACTTGGCACTTTCAATCTTGTTCTTTGGGCTAGCAACATTATGCTAGAATACTGAGAATGTATTCGCTGGCTGTATTGTATATCTGTGTTGATGAATTGTGAATATGTTTTTGGATAAATCGACAACGTGTTCGGTGTGTGTATACACAAAAGAGAGAAACGCGTTTCACTTCAATTTTCACTAGCAAAGCCCTTCTTGAGAACCGAGCATTCGCTTGTAAGATATAAGAAGATTGTATGGATGGTTCTTAACACGCCTCTTTCCTTATCGGATGAACCTCATACAGCTTAACGAACTGAAAAAATGTTCCTTCAGCTCCATTAATGATAAAGCTCTCTCCAAGTGCAATTAAAGTTTTTGCTTTATTTTTATAATGTGCAAATAATTTAATAGAAGAAAATACATGTTTTTATTTCCTTTGTGTACAAAGGATCATTTTTAGAGATGTATAATGTATATTTACTGTTCGTTACTGTTTCTCTTATACTCGGATTATTATTACCATTTCGAAACGTGTATAGGTAAATGGGTGCAATTTGAAAAGTTTCTGCATAAAATTTGTAAAAAACAGACGAATATGTTGAGTTAAGTTTTTCGTTATTTATTCTTTATCGTTATATATGGAGGAAAAATTCATGTGAATCGTAATGCTTTATTGAAATTTATTGAATAAGTATTTTCAGTTTGGTAATCGTCGAATTCTATAAAGTATTATATATATATATATATATATATATATTGAATATAATGTTTGTGTGTGCGGAGTCCCTGGAGAAAACTAGATCAGGAATAATAACGAAGTCAAACTTATAAATCACATTTCCCTTACAAACTTAAATCCTGTAGAGAAACACACAGCTTGTGTACAGACTTCATAAATTTAAAATTACCTCAAAAAGAAAAACATAAAGGGGCAGCATGCACACACAGACACATACACGTAGACACGAAAAACCGGGGCCTCATATATATACACACTCTTTTATACACACACTTTCTTCACCCAACACATCGTTTAAACACAGAGACTATGCGGCTGTAGGCAAAAATATAATCCACTTGTTATAATACATTCCTCTCGACGTATCCCGGCAAGGACAATCACTTCGACACCTTTTTACTTAAACTTCTTTCGGAAAGTAACTTAGTTTCGAACAATTTATCTTATTAAAGTAAAAAAGAGAATAGAATATGTTTGCATACAATTTTGATTCCAAATTGTGCATTCTGAATTTATTTAAGTTGATTGTTTTACGTTCTATTAACCAACTACTCATTTTCGCATTAAATTGTGCATAAATACTGATTCATATACATACATATCAGCTTTATCCACTATTAAATTTCGTTCGAACGTCGGATATATAGACGGGAATATTTGATGAAAATGTGTTTATTACAATTTGTGACGCCAATCGAAATCAGCAATTTTTTCCCCACATATTTCGATTTTCATGGAGTTGATCGCAATATTTACGGCTACATCAATTATCATTGTTAATCGATACAAAGTGACGTTGGTTGGTTTTTTTGATATTTATTTAAATACTGATTCACAGCCCCTCTGTAGCACCAATATGTATGTATAGCGTGTATTTATAACTTATTTGTATACCAAGTACAAACGACAATTGTTCACACCAAATTAGAACAATAGCTGTTTTGCCCTACTAATCAAATTGAATAAATCAAGATTGGGAATGGAGTATGATGATATCAGGAGGAGATGGTATGGCAGTTGCTTTTGTTGCGCTCAACAACGTGTACAATGCAATTATACAAAGTTAAATCCGTATACAGTGATTTTAGTGATAACGCTTACAGTATTTTGCAAAGCGTGGTAAATTCAACGCGTTCTCTCTTCCTCGGTATAAACGTTGATTTCTCTAGTGCTATCATTAAAATAAACAAGTTCCTATATACATAAGAGGGAGATTTGCTCGTCAAAGCGAACCGCCAAAGATCGTTCATTACCATATTTATCGACGTTTCTTACACTTTTAGCTCTTTTAGTTGGTTTTCTAAAAGTTGCTGTAAAAACTTTTGCCATATACACTCGTGATCCATGCAATCTAGCAAATTTCCTGCTAATGTTCACCAAAATCCCCTTCAATATATGTTTGGCAAGTTTCCGATAGCTCAATCTCACCCCATACTATAGTTTTCATACTGTGTGTTATGAAAAACTTTTTAACCTGTCTCTAAAGTTAATATATTTTACCATACGACGACGCCCGTATTACACATATCTATACATAGATATATAATGGATAACGCTATGAGATACATAGGAAATAAAATGAGAAACTTTCACTACTCAAACTGTCTTCTCTTCTACTTGTACGTTTTTAATATATTTCTATTATGAAACGTATAGCAGCGCGCTTTATAATACCGTTGTCGCTGACCTGCTGCTGCTGCTAGTGCCGCATCTATCTAACACAGACCCTTGATTACCAGCTCGAAATCGCCACATGTCGCTACAAACTTCCTAGATAAAGTCGAAACACAATCACAAAACCAATAAAGAACTTTTGTATTTGATAAATCAATTCTAGAATCCAGTTAGAGGTATACAATGGGCGACAGTTGTGTCCAGATTTCGTTAACTGTCCTTTGGATAGTTCTTGAAATTCACTTGCAAACAAACTTCCTAACTGCAATATTTCCATGGTTCGCAGGTTCACAAGGTTTAATTAACTGTTGTGTTACTTGTTGTTGATCTTTATTACATATTTATTGCGATCGAAACCATCAATGGTAAATTTTATTTTGTAACTTGCTGGTGCTGTACGTCTTAAATTTTCAAACTATATGGTATCTAAACATTATTGGTTGCATCTAAGGTCTGTTAAGTATTTTCCATTTGTCCACATTTCTACATCGATTTTATACTGATTCAGTAGCCAATTTAAGACGTGGGTGAACTTTTTAATCTTCAGCAGTATGCTTCATCGACAATGTTCCTTTTTCCCCTCGAGGCTATTTCACTACACAACTAATTTTTCGCTTACGTTCCTTAGAATTGTTGTATATACATACATATATAGGTTGTATGTAATCATGCTTTCCGTTTAGTAATGCGGCAGACATTGGAAATGAAATTTATTGGACCTGATGCACATTTTCTCTTTAGATCCTCTGTAGAAATTGGTGAAGATATCATCACAGTCTAACATCCATAGAGATGGCATTCTAATATGCACACTGATATCAGCAGACGTTTTGGATTCCTTTAAAGACAAACTGAATCCTATTGATAGATGGATAGATGCGTTCATACTTTCAAACAATCTTCTTATACAGAGTATAGAAATAGTCGCACATTGGTTCATACGCTTCTTGGGTTTCAAAAGCGCAGTATAAATGGGACACGATTATTTGGGTAATTCCCGATACAAAACATATACAAATTCATTCCCGTTATTATTAAATATTGATATCTCATCCTAGTTTTATATTTTTATTGTTCCGAGTATTGTATACCACCTTCTCTTGTATGTATGCTGTTATTGATTGTAATGTGGAAATGGTTTTATCGTAATGAGTGTTGCACGTGTGTTTTGCTGTATGAGAGGGAATCGAATGAAACTTTGCACTCAACTATAATTGGCTTCGTGGTCTCCCTATAGAACCATGTCCGAGAACCGATCATCCATTAAAGACGAGGAAAATATTGCAATATCCGGCTACGGTCTTTTACTTTGAAAATTCCTTTTATATATGATAGTACGAATAGTAGAACTCATTGAAAAGAAATGTTCATCTTTGAAAAATATTTTAACAATCTATAAGCTTTTTGCCAACATTAGGTACTGTTACGGGAAGTAATATACTTTCATCGTACGTATAACAAGCAATTTTAACAATATGCGTTTTCTAAGTTGTTACATCTCCACGATTTTGGAAGAATGTTTTATATGTACCCAATTAAATGACACTGCTATAAACCATTGCACCATTTTTCAGTGTGTAGTTCAACCTTTGGGTGTGATGTGTTGAAAAATTCAGGGAATTGCATTGGAGAGGTGACGTCTTTGCCTAAAGTTGAAATGTATGCATCTCAAGCCACATTTGTATTGAAAATCAATAGAAGAATTGTGTGGGAATATATTTTTCCCAACTACGTCTCTTTGTATGGTTCCACATTGTCGCATACAGCTGTAAATCTGAAATAAGACCCAAAATCATATGTAGGAGGGAGCAGTTGTTGTTGTCGTACTTAACGATTATGTTTATTATCCAGCAGAACATACAATTAAAGGCAAGACTCTCATTAACTAGATAAATGTAAGGATATACTACAATAGCAACATAACGTGATTATGTCATTTTAAAAGGGATATAAAAAGAGGAAATTTAATTTGATGTCACACATACATACATATACCTACAGCTCGTAGTCAGCGGAAGAATGGGCGAGGTGGTACATTCTATTGATTTGTATGGAAAATAACATCTTGTTCACATTTATGTTTGTATTTGTATTATGTTTCTTATTGTAGCTAAACAGGATAAAAAATTCATTTTTCCCTTATTTACAGTTCTCTGCGATATATAATATATATGTAAAGACAATAGCGTGTCCTCAGAAATAGAATGATTGAGTGGTGAAAATACACAAGCTGAAAAGATGACTTAAGAGAGTTTCCTTGAGGGAGAATGGAGGGATAAGAATGTAGAATCTTGAGTAGAGATTTACTCAAGTCGATGGATTTTTATATTCATCTTGATGGACATAAATTACAAATTCAATTCTTTGAACATTAACGTTTCCGAATAAAATTAGTTCCAGTTTATTGAGTGTTCAGTAGAAAATTTCTTTTATTAATCATATATAGGATATCAACTTACAAAATTATAAGCGTTTATACTCTCATATGTGTGCCTAACATACTTTCATTATATGGAAATTGTGCTCTAAATCTTAGGTACATAATCATATTATTCATTGGGTGGTTAATGTTTATTGGTTTTTAATCTTTACGAAACGCGCTTGGAAACTAATTGTTCGATAAATAGTATTGCGCACGTGGCGGTCTAGTAGAAAACAGTAAATTAGTAGCTGTCTAAGAAGATTACTGCCTTCTCTGTAATTTAGTGACAAAACAAGGGTACAATGCCAGAATCTTAACACGTAATACGGCGATCCCGCCGTGCTTTTGCGATACTGCTGCATAAATTACAGCCAGATTTCCTTAAAGGATCTCCGATACAATCTTTGGAAAATTTCACAGCGAAATAATGGCGACATCACAAAGGAGAGAGGCAAAACATAAACACTAGCTGGACTACTTAAATTTCATTAAATAATTTATAGGCGATGAGAAAAGCGCGCCTGTAATTAAGATCGAAATTGATTTCATATCAAGTGTATATAGAAGCATAATTACCTTACAGAGCTGTTACCAATAATTACGTTTTTCCAATTATTTACAATTATCTCGACAATTATTTACAATGTTGAGCTGTATATGTAGCAAACTATTTTTTTAAATGTCAATGTATGTAAATTTTTCGGCAAAAAGGCGCACATATACATAACTAATTACGTTAATTGAAAAATCTCGTAAAATGCAGGAGAATTTTAATTAGTAAAATTGTGCTTTAACAAATTTGTCAACATATTCCGCCAAATGGATGACACAATTAAACAAAAATAAACATTAGTCATATGCAAAATGGGCCTAAATTTAAATAACTTCTGGAGGGTGTACCTAATAGTAAGTATTGTTGATGTTTCAACAAGTTTTGTTATGTCGGCTCCCCCGTTGATAAGATGTAATTGACACTGTACATAATGTTTGTCGGATGAACGTCGCAATTCAGACGCCAGAGCGTCGAAAGCCCAGCAAGTCTCTGATTGGCGTGATAACGTCCTGTGGCGTCGACAGCCGATATCATCGACGTCGTCTGCACAACAACGCGCTCTACTTGCTTTTATGGGTTTTTAATGAACACGGCCGTGAATGTTGTTTCCATTTTTATGGGGTCACCAGTGGAGGCCATATAAGGGACAAACGACAAACGAGAGATGTACATAAAATATAAATAAATCTTTATTGTTATATGTATAAGGATAACAGTAAAAAATATTTAGTGGTCTTTTAATTAAATTCATCAGCGGAATTATACTCGTGTACGGAAACCCAAAATGCCGAGACAACAATTTCCTCAAATTTGTATGCAATTCTAGATGGCGACAGTTGCCAGTAGACGACCTCGTGGCAGAGCGTCGTGAAGGCGTCATTGCCATAGAGACTCTGTATCGATTAGAAAATCACAAGTGAAAGAGTCGACGGTCTTCTCTCCGTTTTCATCGTTATACATACCATATGACCTTGCATCACCGATTTGACAAACTTTGATTTGTGCGATTTGAGTAGGTCATCAAAAGCTTTTTTTATGATTGTTTAATCAATAATTAAACATGAAAATATGCACATTTTACTGTACAATACACACATATACGGCACTTAACTTGACACCGAGAAGTGGGAAAAAGTTTCCCATAATTTTTTACACTTTATAACGTGCAAGCCATGTAATGTAAGCCTGTGTGGGAACGAAGTTCATAAAATTTTATATTTCATTATGGCACCGGAACTAATATAATTTAGTAAAAAAGGCTAAAACAAACAATTATTTCTTCACATTAAAAGTTTCTTGTATAAATTCGTGTTGTGGTTAGATTAAAAAACTGTTGCGACTCGTACATACACACACAAAAATGAAGTTTTCCTTTATCAAGATTCTTTTTTGTTAATATTTTTTTACTCGCTACAGTTGTACGTCAATTTTTAATTAAAAAAGTTAAAAAGCGCGTCACGCAATGTTGTAAAATCTGCGAAAAGTGATACGAATGTGTGTAACAGTATTTCTTGAATGTAGAAACATACCGAAAACTTGTGTAAAATATACTTTTAATTTGCAATTTTCTCATTACATTCAAACTTCTCCAAATGTTAATGGTCTAACTTTTTCAGAGTGAATAACGATTTTTCGTTTCATTGCCGAGAAAATTTACATCACTTGTGTTTTAGAGCAAATGATAATGTACTAGGTAGATATATACTTATTTAAACACTTACTTGGAAGTAGAAAACTGCTTACCCCATCCCACTACCCTCTTGCGTGTTCATTATCCAAAAAAGAGCTTATTTGTAATTGAAATATTATTTATTTACAATTTTCTGGTTGTAAGAGCGTATATATTATATCCAATTTAATAGACTGTATTATGGAAGAGTTCCGGGAACGCTCTTATAGATTTAGCAGGGAACTCCAAGACGTTGGTGACAAATGGTTTTAGGGTTGACTAACAAAGTATTTTCTGCCAAGCCATTTTGTATCCAATGCTGAACTACAAATGCGGAAATTATTGACGACTATTCTATGAGAAATTCGATATTAGCACGAAATACGTTTTCCACTCAAACACGTTTCTTTGCCAAAGCTTAAATGATTTTTCCTACGTTAATACTCTTCCCTTTTCCATTGTTATGAAAATATTCTACTAAACCCCATGTATAAGAGGCGAGATAAGAGGTTACTCCTATAAAAAAAAACATTCCTAATTAGTTCTGTCGAAGAGAGTTTATTGTTTTCTCTCAATCTGACGACGAGACTTACAGGCACTCGAAAACAATTTCAGATCTCTTTTTTTATTACATTATTTATTTGAGATGTTTTTGTCTGTTTTATTGTTCAACTTTTAGAGATTAGTCCTTTGCAGAATATTGTGTGTTTATAATATTCTTGGCTGCCAAATGCAATAAAAAATAAGCTATATAAATTCTATATCAACCATATTCATCTAAAGCGCAGTAATATTTTTATGAAATCTCCTTTCTATTTAACAAAAGACGAAATGAATTTTGATGTTTTTCCATAGAATTTCCTCATAGAATAAATTATCTCGTTGACCTACATAATAAATAGATTCGTTTTCATTTTGTGGGGTGTATGAAAATGGTTTTTCATTACAACCATTTATTCCACAATGCATATTATTGCCATCATACCTCGACAGGTGAATTTGTGCCGGATGGTTGGCTGCCCCATGGAATGTACAATATGATTTGGATAACAGAGCGCGAATAATACGCATGAATTACATTCCTCCTACTTGACTCTTATTGTATGAATTTACCTACCCATTGTATATACGGTTGTAATAAAAGATACTGTTGGTTGAATCACATTTCCGACACTAATAATATTACATTTTACAATAATAAATTTGCCACCTTCTCCTTCTCTACTTATTGGTGTAAACATTTCCAACAAAAAGAGAATTAATTAAACTATGAAGATACTTCATTAGCCTAGAAGCAGATTTTATCATCTTCAGATTACATGATTTTGATGAAAACATATCAAGATCTTCGTTTCGAGCTATAATTAGTTTAAGTTGCACAAGAGGCTATAGTACTACTAGTATATGTGCTGGTGGAGAGAATATAATATATAATAATAACAGTCATCTTTCCAAGGTACATTGTATAGTTTCATTAATATAATTAGCTTTGTGAAATTTCGGCACCAAAAATGGGAATTAATTTAATATATAGTTTTGTGTGGGCTTGGAAAAATATCTTCTTTCTATAACTCATCTAATATGAAAGGCATTTGTCGGTGGATGGCTCTCCTTGCGAAGATTGTAGGCGTAAAGTTTTGCAGCTCAACAAAACCCACTTGATATTAAGCTTAGGGGGGACGTCTGCAATAAAAGCGGAAGAATATGGGCGTAAAACAACACTAGCAGGAAAACTGCCATAAAAAGTGCCATATCCCTGCAGGTATAACAACACACAAACTTACCCACCACACAACACACAAACTCTAAACTTATAATAATTTAACTAGTCTTGTACAACATCATGCGAAATTAATTCTACAAGAATCGCCAGAAACATTTTCATATGGGTACCCTCTTTTTTTCATTAATCTTAAATTTTGAAGCAGACTCTTTTGAAGTCATCTTTCAACGCGTTTGATTGAGCAGAAAAAAAATTAAAATGTTCCTATTTTTTCCCCGTTCAGCTTGTGGTAATGTAGCGTTGAAGGGTTTAGTTTAATGAAGTACCATTTGTAAAGAGTCATTGTCAGTATTGTTAAGAGGGTGCTTTTATTGAAATAATAACCGAGTTAATATTTTCCCGGTCGCTTTAAAAGTTTAAAGTCATAATTTTGAATTTGTTAACTAGTTTTTCCCTCGGTTTGTCCACACTATTATAGAATTTGTAATTATAAACTAGAAATTGAGAACTTCTAAATCTAACTGCTTTTTAGACGGTTTTATTTATAACACACACACAAGAAGTTTTTTATTTCAAAACTTCACACTTGAATAGCCTGTTTGAATGAGAACGTGAGTGATTTTCGCTGTATATAAGTAATTGTGACTTGAATATTTCGTTTCGTTCCGAATAATTTAATACGTTTTTTTAAAGGACTCGGTCTTGCTTCTCCCCACACAAATAATTTCTTTGTTTAAAGAGCAAGAAAAAACCTTAAGTGCTTATTGGATGGGGAGCTTTCGACATTAGATAGTGTATACACAAGCATCATCTAATTCTATATTCAATCACAACATATCGAAAATATTTTTGGATAACTTTTTTGCATAATATCCGGCTCGAAGGCCAAATATGCAAATTGCCTCGTATGTGTTGTGTAAATATATATATATAGAAAATGTATGAAGGAAAATCGGTTTTTTTGCATGGATGGTGTTGAAAATCAAAGGCAGGTCATCTAGAGCAAAAAGGGTATTGAAACTGCGAGGATTCGTAAACTAGATTGCTTCTACAGGGTTGTGTGTTGTGTTCAAAGTATAACTTGAGGGCCGAGATGAACGGACAGCCGCACACCAGTGGCAGTGAGCGGCGGCTTCCCAATCAGTCGCTGGGCAGGTAAACGGGTCCTAAGGGAAGCGGGCCGAGCACGTAGCTAACTCACGTCTCCCCAGAGGATATCAGACGAGCCCCACTGAAACTATCGTCGTCAGGCATAACGATAAATTCCGAGTGGTCTGTTGGCTAAGTGTAAGTTTGGTCTGTTGGCCCGAACTAACGACTAATACAACGCACTATGGATCCTGTAACATACATCCGAAGCACACACACAAGTTTCTGTGTACGCGGTGAACCGATTAAATAAATGGAAATTACATCTGGACCAAAATACTGCCACTATCCATATACATTTACAAACTTTATCTTTTACACAAACTTCCCGGTGAGTACTAGGCGCAAATCGATGATGGTCTCTACTTAAATATTAAAGGAATTGGTTTTCTGAAAGCAATTACCACCAAACAGTTGTTTCTTCTGTTAAATTGAACAGCCCTGAAGAGAGGAGATCCCTTATGTCGTTTCTCTCATCTCATACATACACAATAATGTGATGGAGTACATGAATTTTACAATTGCTATTCCACTTTAATTTGAAAAAAAACTCGAAGTTTTTTATCTAAAAATGGAATTAAAAGGCCGTAACAGTGGGACAATAATTCCCGTTTTTTTCTGTTTGGAATTAAACACCGCATGAGAGATTTTGATCAGGACAATGTCAGACCGCAACTATTTGTCTGTTTCGTAGAGGTAATGCATAGCCCGGTCCCATGAGATAGATATGGTCGCAATATATGGTTATTGGGTATCTATCGCCCTCCATACATGAACGTTATTGTAATGTTTCGTCTACGTTACAAATCATTCAGCATCATGACTTTAATGTTCAGACCACATTCAATCAGGAAATATTTCTCCAAGCTGCACCATACCGTTTCCGACACGAAAGTGACTCTCATTCTTTTTCTGACATTTTATCTCGACTTTGTATTACAAGCAGAACAGTGTAACAGTCGAATATGATAATAAAGAGAGTTTAAAATTGCAAATTATCTTGCACACCTTGGGTGGTAGGTGAGAGATAATGATATGCTGTGTAGGATTTCGTCATCTTCTAAGTAACATTACATTATACAATGATGAACTTGAGATTCATTAAAGCTGTATTAGTTGTAAACATGCTTTTTAGTTTTAATTTTAACTTCATTATATGAAAGTAACAATACACGTTTAATGTATGTGTTTAATGTGTCATAAAGGAAAATAAAACGCTGCATGCCAGGGGAATTAATGGCTGGTGAATGAATCAATTTGGCTCTTTTATGCAATTGATGCCACTTGCAACTTATTTTATGCGTCCCTTTTAAATAAATACTGGTAAAGCTTAACAAACTAGCTATACCATCTTCAGAATAAACACGAAAATTCCATTATAATCACACGAGCAAATGTACACTACCTATATATCGTGGTAGTGTAGGAGTGAGTTGTTGCACCAGCAACACAGCATCAGCGAGCAACCAACGATTTTATTTTAGCACAAATATCAATAAGTTACTATGGAAACTTCGAACAAAACCATTACACAACATCTTAGACTCTTTCAAAATGGTATTAACAGAATTATGTATGGAGTTTCTTCAACAATGACTAATTTAGTTAGCAGAGACGCATGTTATTGAATAGCAGTGAATATGCTTTTGATGCTCTATACCACATTCTTGTTTGATTTACTTTAAAACCAACTCGAGCGTGTATCTATATAACTTTTACGCAACGTTTCCATCATATTATTTATTTTGAATTAATAATTTTCTGCACAAATGTTGTATTATTAAATTTTTGACTTTTGCGGCTTTCTCTTCCCATCTTTCACATCACTTTCTAACTCACTTATACGGGCGGTGCGATGGAAGAGTGCGTTCGGAAAAACGGCAAACGTAAAAAGATAGATAGTACAACAGAGCTGTCACAAAATAAAATGAAAAATGTCAGTTGGCTGTTGATGGAGAGAAGAGAAAATAAATTTAAGTCTGTGTGGCTCTGTGTGTGGCTGCAACAGGTTGGCAGTAGTTTTCTGTGGTATGGATGACTGTGGAGGCGACAAAAAGTTCCATCATCATTCGTTACCATGGAAATCATAACTCGCGCTCAGCCTTTTATGGTCATCAACAAAAAACAGAGCATTATGGAGTAGTAGAGAACAATTAACAAAGTCGTGTCAACAGAAGCGGGCAAAAAATATGCACGAAATGTATCTTGAAAACGAATTGCAGCTGAATAAAAAAAGTGGAGAAACTTAAGGCTGCGTAATTATTTATACGAAGCTAACAAGATAAAATCAATTAAGTCGTCTGCTAAGAGGAGACGGAATTGAATTCTGAGAGAGGAGGATATCATGAGAATGATCATTTAGGTATGTTGTGCTGGTTTGTACTATGGGTATAATAGGCATTTATAATATAGTTGGAAGAATCTGAGTTGGTAGAAATGGTAGAATGAAGTGAGGTGAATAGTTATGTTATAAAAGGGCCAAGTGGAAAACTTAATAAACTGTGCAGAATTACAAGTCGCCTGGATTCAATGTGGCGTGAGGGTCAAGATGACCATTCCGGTATTTTGAGATTGCCTGACTGGGCAGGTGGACATACTAGAGGGAGAGGATGGTTGCGTCAACTCCGATTATCAACATTCCACACCAAAAATGTTCTCCATTCTCCATTACGGCAATGCCTCACATTGCTACATTACCATCACCACCTCTCTGGCCACCACACCGCCACCCTCTTTATTTGTCGTTCTATGCCACCACATATAGACTACATACTATAATGGCACTTTATCGTACCGTGAAACTTGGGTTGGTGTACTGATGCGGTTTCCTCGGCCAAATAAATGGACATAATTTACACTAATATGTTTGCGAAGTTTACCAAAATTATAACAGTCTAATCTAATTTTACTGAAACTCGTCGCAGGTACGGATAAAGAGAGGGGGAGAAGCGATTTAAAATACAATCAATATTGAAAATTCTATAATTAGGTATGTGTGTATGTAAAAGCGAGAAAATTCTATAAGTAATTTGGTGTTGAAATCAGATTTGGAGTGTTCGAAATTAGATAGATGGAAGCCTAGAAAATGTGGACCAGATTTTCGTCACTTAATTTCCTCTCCCTTCTCATTTATGTGCATGTCAGACAATCTAGTCTATAGGAGAGAAATTGAGCATCCAGTTCGTTCCTTCAACATTAAAGAGAATAGTTAAATATAAGTGAAAAGCTGGAGGCGGTTGAAGAGTTTCTGCTTTCTGCTTTTCTCTTTTTTCCCTCTATATGTATAGGTATATATGTATAAAACATCTGAAAAGCTTTGCTATAAAGTAATGAAGAGTGATACCACAAAATGGGACATGTTTTTATATTATCCGAACATATATCTCCGTAACATGCACGAGTCGTACGAGTGCTAGTAGTGGTAGTAGAGTAGCTTCATAGACATTCTAAACAGAGTAAATCAAATTCACTTTTTGCGTGTATTTTCCACAGTAAGTTGATTTGAAAGATCAAAAGAGAACCGACCGCGATATGAATCTTATTTCTTTAAAAATATAAAACACGTATATCCACCTACGGACGGATTACGTATATTTTTATATACATTCACACACTTTTCCAAATATGTATTCATTCAAATACATTTGTTTTCAAAGGACAAAACACACTGAAAATGCGAGTATCTTCTGTAATGACAGAATAGAGGAAATAACCGTAATGGCTTATGTCATTGTATTTGAAATGGCCCCAAACACCAACCTAAACATGGCAACAATAGCATTGAACGTTTTCTTGGTTAAAGCTCATTTCATTTTGAGCGGCCTGAAAGAGGCGTTCAACGCAAACCGATATTTGTAATGTTTTCCAAATAATTTCAGTTCCGTTCCATTATGAGATTACGAGCATTTCAATGAATAATTAGCATAAATTGTATTAGCTGATGTCGCAATAATACACCTATGAACTTTTGCATAATTATTTAGACAATATAATCAAAATAATGACAACATAAAATACACAGTTTATATGCAAATAATCCCGGTTTATAGCATCCATTAGCGTTTAGTAGTAAAGATGCTTCAACCTGATTACGTATATGAGGTTATTGTTTCGTTTATAAACTTTTCCTAAAGTATTAAATTACATTGGCAATTATGTTTGACCATAGCATTTTATATGGTGCCTGTATAGAAGCGTCGTATGTGCCAAAAGATTATTACCCCAGTGTGAATATGTAGAAACGACTTAACACGTTTTACTCTATAGCATTTTAATGTTATGCCTAGCAACATTTCGTCCTCTTATCAGGCCACATTATATTGTGGTTTCCAGTCAAATGATAAGGAAGTGGCTAGCGTGCCCAATTCACATCCCGTTGGTCACGAAAGGGAAATGACGCCCACTACTAACCCAATATCAACGCACACTTACATCAAGGCAATAAATTCAAATTTACTTTTTGATGAATGATTTATATATTTCGAATTAATGGTTTATGTTAAGAAGAGGGAAAACCTGTACAAATTACTTTGGTTGCAAGATATATGTACATGCACACCCAAATGGACACGACGAATGACACAATGATGATGTAATATTTCCATAGGAAATTTGTTCGCTTACAGTCTAATAAAACTTAGTATACAACTGATACCATTATATAGATAAGAGAGACAACAATGGACAGATACACACACAGTTAGGTCCAGTGTCCATTGTTTAGTATTAAAGCCAAAAGCATTGCAGACGATCAAAAGCGTTGCATATCATCGGATGTATGTATTTTGCTTGAATTAACCGACGTCATTTTTGCCTAAACAACCACCATTGCAATTTGCGCCCAGCCAGATAAAATTAGTTAAAGTTTAATTGGTCTCTCTGGCGCAATATATAATCAACACAAGTACATAGTGGGCATGAAATGCGGAGTGGAAACCCAGTCGATTGATCCTCCGGGATTGTATTAAATATCATGACACATTGTACATCCCAAAACTGTAGCAACTTTTTTTTAAAGTAAAAGTACACACATTCAGTAGAATAATTTGGTTATTCATTATTAAACGGATCCCGTCTATCCGATATACATGGAGTAGCAAAAAAATGTTATGTACTCGTAATTACGCAGGTATTTCCTTTGAGGGTTTCCTGCACTTGAGTGAAATGTGTGTGATAGTATTATATTATATATGGGTATGCGAAATCTCGAAGGTAAATAACAAACATATTCAAATATGTGTTATAATGCTATATGGGTGGAGTGGAGAGGATATAAATAACCACACGCATTCGATACCGTATACCTACTTGGCAAAGTGAAAAGACTTCTTGTGGAAACATAAAGTTATTCCGATTGAAAGAGTTTCAGTGATGTTGGTGTTAAGAAGAGACTGATGCTTGGATGAAAATCCCATCACTCTCTATATCGTGTGTATGTAAACGTAACTTATGCTGGCTTAAAGGGAATCATTCAAGCTTTGATGAAATGTTATTTCACCTTTGCAGTTATATCTGTAAATAAAATATGCGATATGCGAGAACCTGAAATATGTAGCATTGGAAAATGTCTTAGATTCATTTTTAGATATATTTAATGGACCTGGCGTACATTACGAATAATAAGTATAGACGACTTGTCGTTCAAATGGCCATGATTTTAATTTAAAATGGCACAAAATACGACCAGGTATCCCCACATTTTCACAGTGTCTGGATGGTTGTACAGTGAAACAGCTTTTGTTAAAGTTTCTCCGTAATTTTCCAGTTGGGTGGTCCGTGTAAATTTCCCTAGGACCTAGGATTAACATTAAAAATTATTGCAAAGAATTTTATAAAATAAAACCTGCAATAAAGCGATTTTCGGTTGAAAAGTTTTCGATACAAATAATAGAATATTATTACATAGGGAATGAAGGAGAGGCATTAAGTGGATTTGTGATGACAATTTGTTGTGCGCGCAAAAAGTCTGTACAATCAGCACCCTCTCGAAAGCGACAAAACGGGCCCAGGCTAATAATGCCGAATGAAAACTTAACTCGCAGGAAATTTATCTTAAGAACGCCCGGCCGGGTCTCGCCCAAGTGCGTTTCTATTAATAATAAAGGGTGTTCTACTTAACGGCTTGTCATCAAGTAACGTTTAATGTATTTTAAGAGCACATTAGAAAAATATAATAGTAATAGTACTCGTTGATGGCCGTAAAGATTAAATATATTAGGAAATGTCAAGCTGTTTTTCCATTTGTACACTTAAGTTTCATTGTAATGAAAAGAAATGATTTTCGTTGCAAACACATAACATCGTCCATTATTCTGGTCAATTACTAGAAAATGATTTAGACGTGATGTATATAAGAGAATAGAGCAGGAAAACAAGAAAAGTAAATAGCGTTCTCTTCTTACAAGATACGATTTTTAATGGATTTCAAACGGACTAGCGTATCGGATGCCATTCTATTACATTCTTATCCATTGAAATGTATCAGTGAAGTTGGTTCCATATTTTATCCAGATATGTTTAACAGGAACTCTGTTACGTTCTTTCTAATCTCGCTACTTCATCTTTCTTTGTAGTTGATAGCATTTTTCTTTAGTTTCCAGCTATTGGAAACCCGTACATTAAATGGAATGCTGTTCTTTTTCCACCAATCAATTGAATTATTTAAATTTATTTACGTTATATCTATATATCTGCACACATCAGCCAAATGCATTAAAGTTAAACAGTGCACATTTTCTTTGCTAATGTAATGGAAGAAGTATAATGATCACTTTAGCAATTTCACAAAAAAATCCTTAAGAACACAAGCTCTATTTTCTGATAAATTTAGTTGAATGCCTTTACTAGGATTGATGATGCAATGAGGTGAGCATCCTCAATTACATGAATGTAATTTTACGTTGTGTGTGCAAAAGTTGCTCGTTTTACTGCGCCAACACAGTAGAATATCTATTAAATATTTTATTAAGGACTTGTCTTTTGGTAATTTTCTTTTAATAGCACATTAAATTAATATAAATCATACTTTACTGTGCACGATAGAGGTATGTACATTTGTCATAATTAAATGTACGCTATATTGCAGGTGAACTTGGATTCAAATTATTATTTACAGAACGTCGAGTTATTATGCGCTTCGAATTTTTCCATTCCTCAGTTACAAAAATGTGCTCGTTTTATTTAGATTTTCTACTGATGGCTACTTTGTTACTTAACATTAGCAGGGCCATTTGATGATGATAACATTCGAAATCTGATTCTCGTTATGTTGAATCGTCCAAACTGTACATGTGTATATGTGTGATGTGGACCCTTTCAATTTAGTCTCAAATAATTAACTGTGTAATCCTCTTAACCGAACTTCGATATTACTGTTTATTTAACAACTGCAGAGACATTGTTTTATAGATTCTCTATTTTCGTTCTCTGGTGACGGTTCGAAAATCGAACCCGACAAAGGTGCGGCCAATATTTAATTGATAAAATCAATTAACTTGACTATATACTTTGCCCGGATAGTGTTTTAATTAAAATTTTCTTGGCAAATAGTAAATCGAGCTCTGGAAATATTCTGCATATTCACTTGCTTTTGCCTTATCTCAAATTAAACGAGATTTCATTTTTCGATATTATAAACGAGTACATTTAAGTATTTTTAAATGATTTATGTTTCATTCAATTTTTGTGTTGTTTCTCTGCTTTCTTGTGGCAGCTCCTCTTCTATGCTAATATTTCTTTAACCTTTTAAAATGTCAGATTTAATAAGGCTCTAAATAAAGATGGATTATAGCTATAACATAAGATGACAATAATCAATAAATCAGATACTTCCATTCTCTCTTTTGAAACGCATAAGAGGAGTTAAGTTCGTTAGTCTCTTGACAACATGCACCAATATTACCCATTCTTGCATCAGGTTCGATAAAGTTACGGAATAAAGTTTAAAGGAGCAATAAATAAATAGGCTGACATTTACAGGACGCCCCGAAATTAATCTAAATGCCATCTTTTCAGATGCAATCAAGAACAAATTTCATGGCACATTATTTTATTTTCTATTAAGTAGAGGAAAATTTGTACTCATTTGCCAGCAGCACTTACGTTGGTGTCGGTGTGTGGGTGTGTTTAAAATAATTTACATATTCAGGATACATATCATATAGAGTGGTGTTTTCCTTCTTTGGGTGGCATATAATAAACGTTTTCCATCCACTTTACTCAATATCATTCATCGTCCTTTCGCACAACCTCCTGATAACAACGGAACGAAAATGGCCTGGTCTAATGTGCTTTCAACTGTGAACAAAACTTTCAAAAGCTACTATCATCAGTATCTCGTTCGCCGCCTGTCCAGTCATGTATGCTGCATCATTTCGTATTTGCGCGTGGGTGAAATTTTCATCCACATTTCGATTCCGTTTTCTTTGTTTTTTTTTTCTTTATACCATCAATGATTTTAGTAGGTTAAAAATCAAGCCCTACTGCAAGAGGGATGCTTTGCGAATACCACGAAAAACCCTTGAACATGTATCGGATTTATGTTATACAGTCTGACAAATGACGCTTAAGTTAACTTCGGAAAGTTTTTGGAACAGAACACACACACATTTACTGTTAAAGCGTGAGCCATTACCAAAACTTGAAAAGTTTAAATAGAATCTACTGTTGTATATTGTAGAAAATAGAAGCAGAAAAATATAACAACGTGTTCAAGAAAAGAAGAAAAAAATACTTCGTCCGGCGCGGAAGAAGTTCGAAAAGTGTTAGAATTTATGTTTATGTCATTTTAAAATGTTCACTTTGAATTGCTATCAGAAAATTGGAGAGATTTATTCATTTAAGTGCACTTGCAATGTAAGAGTGTTTAATTATAAATTGAAAACTTCTTAATAACAAAGAATTTTAAATGGTTGTCACTTTTTCTCTCCTCTATCTACCCATAGAAAGTCAAGACAGGTATACGTAATTACCTTTTTTCTCAAGTTATAATGAAAGATTGTTCATTACAAATTAGAAGTAAAATGTTAATTACAGAAATAACTTAAGATGGAAGAAAATTATACAAAGTTAATTTAAAATTAATTAAAATCTTAAAATTAAATTAAATATGAAAAATTTACAAACTGGCATGTATTTTTAAGTGAAATTTTTGTAGCGAAAAAATTACATCCAAGAAAGATGGTGCAGTACTCATTTGCCCTGGTGTTCCCTGTAAAGTGTACTTATTTTTAGACCACTGATAGTTGTCAGAAAGAGTTAAAAGTGCACAAGTTTTCCGCAATTTTCTTTCATTCTTCTTTTTTTTGTGTTCACCATCAGCCTTATCAAGGGAAGCATTCAAGCAAAAGAAATTAAGAAGCTAAACCACCAATTCTCGGCGGGAATTTAATATTCTCTAGAATCTCCTTCTTGGAGAACCGAATGGGCTGAATAGCGGCTTACTTTTATAGCTTAACTGGATTAAAAATGCTATCAATTATGCTTAATCAGAAATTAAAACTAATGAAAACTGCCACTGGAGAACGAAATTATACCCCTTGTTCCCTTCAACCCTCGTATAATGACTTTGCTTCTCTTTTATACTCTTTACATTTATTTTTTTAGCACGAATTTTTAAATTACATATTCTACGTATAAATTGCCTGTTTTTATATGGAATATCGTGTTAGCAAATTTGGTTGTATTCATTGAAATCTGCATTACATTTTCCTTGTGCCATATGTCGTTAAACAAATATTGCCAAATCAATTCGCATTTACATATGAGAGACACATACGTCCACCTGCATGTGGGGATGTATGCTCAGAGTCTACATTTAATAATAGTATTTATATAGCTCGACGGAATTATTCGGAAAGAAAGGCTTATTAAGTTTGAAAATCGTCCCCTTCAGTAACATATACGAGTAGGTATAGGTAGTACACATATAAATGATAAATTTCTAATCAGCTTAAACATACATACTATTCTATTACACATAATAGTCTGTTTCGATCATAGTTACACGCACACAAGTTACAAAAGTGTTCGTTAATACGTGCGATTGTTTAATATTAACAGGAAATAGCTGATCTTGATTCTAATCGCCCATGAGTTTCCATCCCCCTGTCAGCTAGATGAAAATGTATTGGACAGCGAATTGTTTCCATTTAATTAAAATCAACTTCATTAGCTGAATAATAATTCATATCTATAATAGTCTGAAACATTCACATTTTAATGTACTAATATGGTCCAATATGGTACACCATCATCACACATACATAGAGATATTTTCATTTAAACAGGCAATATCCCTAATGGATATTTGAATTATTAATTCTAAACGTTTTCTTGACCACCAATGGCTGTGCCGTTGCTTTATGTATGACAAATTAAATAAAAAATCTCATAAGTCACCGAAATGTAATGTTATGTGCGAGAGATAAATATATTTTATCCCCCAGGATATTTCAGGTCGTTCTAGTCATGTAAGGGATTCAAGAAATTGGATTGATGTGTACTCATACATCATAGTATGAAACACACAAATGTACATTTGTCAGATAGTCTTTTCGATCCATTTTTCCTGAATTAAATCTACACAATTGTGCTTTTCTTGAGTCACAAAGCTAAATATTTCTCTTTCTTTGATTACAGGGTCGATGTAATAGGGAGAAACCTCCATGCAAATACTTCCATCCCCCACAACACTTAAAAGATCAGTTGTTAATAAATGGAAGGAATCATCTAGCACTGAAGAATGCTCTTATGCAGCAAATGGGTTTAACACCCGGTCAACCAATAGTGCCAGGTCAAGTTCAAGCAGTGGTAAGTGGCAACTTATTCACCCAACTTTTTCATGAGCTTTTTTTAAATATCTAATGCCATTATGATTTTTGTTTTGTTGTTTAAACATTGTGATGTTTAGTTAATAATAAGTGGTGAATCCAGTTCTAAAGCTTTCCTCCGGTGCATTCAAATTAATTCCCAAATCTGTATATTATACTAATTTGGTTTTTATTGTTGGAGGTGGACCCGCCACTAGACTACATTCCCCTGACCTTCCTCCCACACCTGTTTATGTCAATAGACCAGCAATACGCACTTATGGTAAAACAAAACTCTCCCATGCAACAGATATATCAGTTCTATAAAATCTCTCATCTAATGAAACATCCGCTACTTAACTAAACTGCTAAATCATTTCACTTATTGTTATAATAGCTCATCATCATCCTCTCTTCTTTTGCTAAAAATTTGTAAACTAAATAACTTTGCTTTTAAAAGCAATATAAACGAGATTTATTTTGTGCTATAACGAACTGGAATTGATGATTTTTTTATAAACTAATTTACTCCGCTTTAAAAAAGAGAGCTTGTTGCTTGCATTTATATCCTTAAAAGTTAAATCATATATCATTTAGTCTGCTGAAAGTGCCAAAGTAAATTTAAATATGTTTATTTTTATGTGAATAATTTACAATCTATTTCACTCAAATTTCGCTATATTGTTATGGAATATCATTTTTTTAGGCTGCAAACCCGTACCTGACAGGAATGCCCCAAGTCGGCAGTACATATAGCCCCTATTTTGCACCAGGTCCTCTTATGCCCACTATCATGGGTCCAGATCCCACGGGCGTGGGCTCTCCTTTAGGTGTCGTACCACAAACAGTTGTAGCACAACAAAAGATGCCTCGCTCTGATCGATTAGAGGTATGTTTCTGTTTATGATTGTCTAATTATTTAAAAAAATCATAATATAAATATTAATGATTTTGTTTTTGGAAAATGTATACAGTTATTTTTGTTTTAATTAATATATTCGGTTTTTATTATATGTACATATTGCATTTTTTAAATACACCTACAGAATGGGGAACTGCAACATCGCTTTCCAATTATTTTCGTTCAAAATAATACGTGTTCATTAATATATTTAACGTCCGTTTTGGTTTTATTTTTTTATTTTAATTGCGTTTTTCATTTTTTATATGTGTTGTCTCATTTTATTTTTTATTTACATTACTAATATTAGTTATTACTTTAAGTTGGATTTGTCCTTTTTATTTTTATTTATCTTTTATTTTTTGTAATACCTACCTTTATTTTGGTTTTGCTTTTATTTTATTTACAGATTCTTTTTTTATTTGGATTTTATAATGCTTTGACCGTATAAAAAATAAAAATTATTGAGGTAATAATCAATTTCACACATTTAACACAATACACACTGAAAAAAAATATCAATGCTAACCCAGCAAATTATTATATAGATGTAGTTCAGTCCTCCCTTGTGTAAATAAATTTAAATATTTTTTTATTTTATTAAATTATTTGACACTATTATTAGCTGTACATACAAAACAACTGTTATAGTTTAATATTTATTATTATTTTATACCATACATTTAGTTTTATACTTATACCTTTTTCGAGCACTTATAACTTTCTATCGATTTTTTTGATTATGCACGGTGAACCCATTTTATTGGAATTATCTTTGTAGTCTTTTAGTCCCTTCTTGTCTTTTTTACAGTCGCAAGTCCGTCTTGTGTCTCGCTTTTTCGATAGAAGGTTATTGATTTAGACGATCATTCAGTTTCCTCGAACTTCTTTATATTCACGTTAATTGACTTTAATAGCTTTTGCATAAATTTAATTGCAATTTTTCGTTTTATTATTTACTCAAATACACAGAATAAGTACGTTCATCGCATAAAAATCAATTCTTGACAATAAAATATTCGTGTAAACTAAATGATCTATTTTTAGTATGAGCTCTGAAATACCCGTAGATAACATAGGAATAAGAAACTGCGTCCACCCGATTCACCATCTTCCAAAAAAAATAACGTAAATGAGACTCTCACCACAGGGAGTCGTAATCTTTTTTCGATTCTTTTTATGCGTATAAGTACATATTGAAATGTCAGTTTGGAGGATGGTGTATCGTGGCCCCAGTGATAAAATGCAGCGGTGGCTTGTGCTGATAACAGCCCGGGGTATCTGCTGTAGGTGTGCCGTGAGTACCAGCGCGGATCGTGCAAAAGAGCAGAGTCAGAGTGTCGCTTTGCGCATCCCGCTGACTCTGTGACTGCCAACGAGGACGGCACTGTCACTGTCTGCATGGATGCAGTCAAGGGCCGCTGCAACCGCGACCCCTGCCGCTATTTCCACCCCCCTCTGCACCTCCAAGCCCAAATCAAGGCCGCACAGTCGCGGGCTAGCGCGGTATGCTACGCAATCTTAGGGCGCACGCTGGCTATTTTTTCTATTCTGTCTGTCTTAACTGTATAACTTTTTTTTTTGATTCAATTTTTTCCTGAGCTAGTGATAGTACATGAAATTAAAACCCACAATCATGATAATTAGTGTACTGTACTCTATCTCTTGCAAGCTAATAGCTGTTGTTTTTTGTTTTCGTTTTTTTTTAATTAACAAAACAACTTTAGAGTTTGATAATAAAAATGTTTATGATCAAATCAAAAGGTGTTATTGGCTTATATTAATGAGAGTTTGACTAATTTTGTATTTTAATTGCCAACAATCCTTATAAAGTTTCTTTTGTTAATTGATCTCTAATTACTTGAGAGAATACAGTTATTGTAGGAATGTTGAGTAAAGTGTAATTTAAAAAAAGATAAAAAAAGTTACTAAACGTTTATGTATTTTACTAGTTGCAATGCAATTGTCGCAATTCCTGATGCAATGAAATGAATGTGCACTATTTTTTGCTAATTCAGTGCTAAATATCCTCTATACCTTATATGTGTTGTTTGTAGAAAATTTTTAGAACATAGAATACACTTTGAAAACCTAAATACCACATATTGGGATATCGGATTTAATCCGATAATTATACAATGTAAAAGTCGTTGGAAATTTCAACGATAGGTCACGAAATATAATCATTTATTACTACCCATACACGATTTAAATTTATATTCGACCGAACAAGTCCTATTACAATAGTTCCACCCCCTTCATTTACAACCAAAGTCTATTTTTGCTCAATTCTGGGACCTTTATTAAAACCACTTTGCGACCGAAACCGACAGTCACAAAAATAATATTTCTTTTATTCATATCTTTTGTTCAGTTTTTTTCTTTTAATTGAATGAATAAGTTCGTAGACCGACTGCCTAATTAAAAATATTTCTGGCAATGATAAATATCAATGGTCCTTTTATGCCACTTGTTGCCGCATCTCAATCTGCTAATTCCATTATTTGTGCAAATCGATTAGCAGCTACTTTACTTATATAGAGGAGCTTCAAAGGAATGCTTTGCTTGTACACCCTTTGAAGTGCTTTACTAAATAGTGGAATAAGCAGTTAATTATAAAAGAAAGATCAATATTTCCAATTCCCTGTTTGTCTAATTTAGCTTACTCTACTTTGGGCGAAAGAAATTTTATTCAAGTTATTTAACATTTTATACTGAAATATACATATATTGATTTTATTTGGTCAGTGTTTAGGTTTTGCTTTATATACGGTCCAATTAAATCCATCTCTCGCTTTTCTGTACACCTATACGTATTTGAAAGCCCCCTAAGTACTTGATGGTTATTGGTGATGTGTTGAAGCTAAAAACAGGCTTGTTTGGAAGATTATTACATTCTTCAATCATTGCGTCAAGATTGTGTTTATACTTGTTTGTGTCTGTATGTGTTTTACTTTGATTTTCTAACTTTTTTACAATTTCATTAGTTGAATTTTCAGGTGCAAAAGATTCTTATACTTGTGTTTATGATAAATATTTCTTGAGCTGTAATTGAAGTTATATTTTTTCTGTATTTTAATCTTTTTTTTTCTTGTATTATTGAAGCTTTCAATGTGTTTCGTAAATCGTATTAAATTTTATAGTATTCTTGTTACAAATTGTTGTTGTCGTTGTTATACGTATATAGGATGTGTTCTTTCAGAGCAAATTGCATGTTTGTACTCTGAAAAACAATCGTTACAAAAACCTATACAAGTGTTTAAAAACCTGATCAAAATGCTTTTTTTAGATGTAGATTTATATTTTATTGTAGGTACAGATGCGCTTATTTGGTTATACGATCGAATTGTTTTCCTAAGGACTTGAAGAATTGATTGATGCTGCTGTTTTTTGAAACTACCTTAATTCTGTGTTTTAATTGCTTTTTACAGATCCTCCTGCAAGTGTCACAGTTATAAAATAAATTGAGATAACACACAATAAAAATAAAAACGCTCTATTTTTTGTTGTATATAATATATGTGGCACTATGTACTATATATTGCTTCAGATAATATTTTAATATCACATTTTTCAATGAACTTGTCCATCGCACCTGCACATTTTCAGCTGAAAAATATAACGTTGCTCATTTCAACATATACAATATATCAAAAAGTGCTAGTAGTTTTTTAATTTATATTTTTAACAAGTTGCAAAACTGTGTTGCCGTATTTGTTTCCTTGATTGAATGCATCACAACACATTTCGGATTAAGGAAACAACATGTAATACGAGACCTTTACTCCTTTTTTTCATATACAGCAACTAAACTAGTCTGCGAGGCGGTGATTTATTATTTGTCACTCACAGCGAACTAAATCTGAAGCAAATGCAAAGTTTCTTTTATTAGTTTTCAACTCTTTTTCCTTTTGTTCCTGTGTACGAGTATATACAGAAGAAATTAATTATATTTAATAAAGAAAATAATGATTGGATTATGTGTGTAGCAATTAAGTGCCTCATCATTGTTTATCACAATGAAAATTAATTTAGTGCTGAATTTTGTTTTATTTACCCCCGTTGGGCGGATGTGCTTGGTATTGTTGCTGCTCTACTAATAGCCCGCTGCCGTGTCGCCCTTGCTGGGGCCCCCGGCCGCCACCGCCGCCCTTGAGATAGGCAAGAAGAGGCCCCGCGAGCCTAGCACCGCCGACACAGATCTATTACTGGTACCATTTGCGCCTTGCTTTGCATGTCACTACTTTTCTTTTGCATCGTGTACACTAATTTAAAATGTTTTTCATTTTGTTGTGGACTCATTTTTACCTTTATGTAATTGTGCCCCCCGTTTTAATTGGATGGTTCTTTGATAAAGTGTACACTATGCAAATTTAATAATATAAATAAACTCAATTAATATACACAGACACTTAATAACACTAAAGGTAGTGGTTTGCTACTTACTACAGATGTATACAGAATCAGTTTTTCTGAGATGCTATTTAATAGGTATTTTTGAAGAAAACCATATGTATTATAAATATTTTTAGAGTGATTTTTTTCTTTATATCAAAGAATATACATTTTTAATATCGCTTACAAGTTGAAGGTACCAGGCTTTTGTTTAAATGTGACCGTGCTTTTTATGCCTATATAGCACAAAATTAAATTTACTGTCCAAGAGTCTGTTTGAAAGCTCGCGGAGCTTTCGAAGTATTTGTGATTTGGTCAAATTGAAATGTCAGGCAATTGGACAGAAATTTTTTATCTTTCAACAGATACTTTTTGCTTTATGTACATTTTTTAAAGAAAAAACATAAATAAATATTGTTCTATTTTGTTCTGAAAATTGTAGCAATTTTTATTCGTGGCACATAATTAGGGTACCCTAAGAGTATTAGAGAGGGGCATATGTTACAACTGTCAATTACAAAGTGTGTGTGTGCTACAATTTCCAGAAAGTACTTTCTTTTTCACTTTTTTAGTATATTTTGTTATTACATTCGTCATACTACCACTACGTATAAAGCTTTTTTTGTATTATTTTGACGACGCTTCGTTATGTTGTAGAAAGCGGCGAACTGCTACCTCAGACAAGTTGTTAGCATGTTGTGAGGGCTGTTTTACTTTGCTTTTATTACATATTTATATTTATACATTTTTGTTTTCCTCTTATGTATATTTTGTTTTTGTTTCAAATAAAGTTCTATAACAATTTTTAAATGTCCTGCAAGGACCTTTCTTTCACCATTTCTCTTTACAATCTTAATTTCTAACTATTGCTTTATGCTTTTATATACATATTACCATTTGCATGTTAACGAAATATGTTAAGGAAAATATATACATTTTAATAATCATTATTATATTTAATATATTGACTGCCATAAATTAAATCAGCAATTTACTTATTTTTATTATTAATAAAGTTTGTATACTTACATTTTATATTAATTAAAAAAAAACGTTTTCATTATTGTTTATAGACTTTAATTAGAACTTTTACAGTTTCTTCTGGAATCTCGCAACATTCTAGCAACTACAATTACAGCAAAATTACAATTATCTATATAACAGTTTTTTTTTTCAATACTATATAAAAATACAAGTTATTAATGTCATTATTATTTTGTCTGTGCATCTGAAAACTTAAAACATTTTGCGACAGGCAGAATAAGTTTTATTTTATTTTTTTTCCTTCGTACAATTGTTATTTTTTTTATAAATGTAGACTAATTCTCCTTTTATATATAGAAATCTCTGCAAGTCACTTAACATAACGATAAAATGGACAACGTGTATTACAATCAACATACAAGAGTAAGAGTAACTTCCTCTTCTGACATAATCACATTAAAGTATTTACAATAATGAACCAAATGATTTGCAAATTTTCTATATATAAAATGTCTAATTATTCGTAGTTTTGTTGCATTTACTAACATTTGATTGTATTTCTCTTCTTTACAGATGGATATGAAATCCGTTGGATCTTTTTATTATGAAAATTTTGTAAGTACTAACACAGTGTGTGTTTGCATTACATTCTTCCACTAACAATTGTTAAATTTTCTTCCAATAAAAGAACATTGCTTCAACAATCAACAAAAAAAAAAGAAAAAAATTTTGCAACTGTTGTTTCGCTTTTCAATTATACGTTTTTTGCACATTCCGATAACTTGTTGGTAATTATCCTTAATGTGTCAGCAGGCCTTCCCGGGTATGATGCCATACAAGCGGCCAGCAGCAGATAAATCTGGAGTTCCTGTATACCAGCCGAACGCCACCACCTATCAACAATTAATGCAGTTACAGCAGCCATTTGTGCCCGTGTCATGTGAGTATTCAACCTCCCCTGCCCCTCCTGCCACCTCCTCCGCTTCCCCCGCTGCCGCTGCTCCAGAGACAGTTGTACAACCAGTCTCAACTTCTGCCGCTGCTGTTGTCTCCCAGCATCTCTCTAAAGAGAGTGAATCCTCCGTAGCTGGTCCCATATTAACTACCACTACAGCTGTACCATCAACATTACCTCCGCCACAGCAACAACAGCAACAACAACAACCCACACCCACAATCCCAGATCCTGCGGCACTCGCTAAGGAAGTCGCTCAGCAAAATTATGCGAAAGCTGTTAAATTAGCAGCTGTAAATCAATCACTTGCCGTCAATTCACTGTCACAATTAAATCCACTCAATTATACCGGTGTAGCATTAAATAAGCAAGCACTTTCTGTGCCACCACCATCATTCACACGCTATCCTGCAACATTACCGATCAGTTTCGGCGCAGCAGCCGGCCTTAATTTGGGCTTATCTGCGGCCAATCCGTATTCAGCCGCTGCCGTTGCTGCGCAGCAAAATTTGTTCAATATGACTCGACCCCCACCGACTCTAATAAATCCTTACAATATGATGCCGATGCGTACACCTTATACCGCGGCAAGTTCCATGCCGATTTTGGGCAATAGTTTATTAGCAGGACAATATCCTGTTACTGTATCAGCTGCACCAATAACTAATGTCCAGACTAGTACGAATATAAGTGCAGCCGCAGCTGCTGCGGCCGCCGTTCAGAATAATAACAATAACAATAATAATGTTGTTCTACAGCCGTACAAGAAACTTAAGACCACTTAAGATGGTCCGCGTTTTAATAACTTTCCATGTTTTCTTTAGTTCTAATTAATCAGTAGTTGTAATAGAATTTACGTTTTTTTTTGTATGTAGCTGTGTTGTTTGTATTTGATTGTTGGTTTTCGTTTAAACATTTTTTTATTATACACATATTTGGTAAATCGTGTTGAAGTTTTTTGGTGGTGTACTTTTAAATTAATTTATATACATATATTTAATCGTTGATTTTGTGCGTAGATATGTATATTGAAAATTTTTGTAGATAATTTTCGATTTCGAGTATTTCTGCCTTGTTTTAATAGAATTAATTGAGAAAATTTTTGCCACTGTTTTCGATTTTACTATATTTTTTTTTATTCAATTCTAGTCAGGGAATTTTTCTAGAATACTAAAATTAATTATAAAATAAATATAAACTGGGCAAAGCTGTAAGCGATCCTGGACCAAAGCGAGTGCCTCAATACTGTGATATTCTCACAATCCGCTACTTGCACCGCTGTAATTAACAATCCTTATCCCATTACACCATTCTAATGTTATACTCTAAAAACGTAGTAATATTGGTGGATAAGGTTTAGTTTTATACATACGTATAAATGCATAATATTTGTATCTTTACCATAAAAATGGACTTTGTTTGTTAGAAAGAAATTAAACTTAAATGCATGAGGAGAATATTAATTTCTATGGTTTAAAAAAATTCATCTTTAAAAGTGAATAATTATGAGAGAGAGAAAAATTACGTTATTTAAGAGCCTAATTCAGTCGCATGGTAGTTACTTTTTACGCGTTGTATTTGTTAGAAGTGCCATCGCTAAATATGTAGTTTGTTAACTGACCCAAAAAGACAATGCCGAGTTTTTAATGTTCAATTTTTTGCCTTTATATATTCTTATTATGATGTGTATGTGTATTAGTTCCAATTTTGCATGGGGCTTTAGTTAATTACATGTTATGCATGTTCTTACTTTTGGATCAACTCATTTTGCAATTTTCTTTTTGGGTTAAGTACGCCACAAGGCCCAATTAGTCACCATTTATTATAAAAATATTCAAATAGGACCATGAATGGTACACTTTTTATAATAAATGTATCGACTAACAATGTGCCTTTGCATTTGTTTTTTGTATACCTACAATTTACAGTTTTTTTTACAAAACTGATAATCTATTTTGTTCCTCTATAAAGTAATATAATAAATAACGACAATTATCTAAAGACAATTTTTCATGCAAATGATAAACGAGTACATGCAAACTTAATAGCTATCTTCTATATCCTTTTTTTGTCTTCCTGAGTTTTACGATCTCGAAGCACAGTGTTTTTTTTCTATAGAAGCGTGTTGTCATCCCTTGTTGTTTTTGAAAATCTTTTAGTTGTCTTTTTGTATTCTTAAATGTAGAGCAAATATTTAAGCTTTTTAGTGCAATTTACGAGGTAGACTTCCAATATTTCGAAATTTGTGTGTAGTTGTGTTTCAAAATTAAAAATTATATACTTATATACTACATATTGGAAAACTAGTCACGGTTATTAAAATATAGTCGGAAAAATCATTAAATGATGGAAATCTACTATAAAAAAATTAAAGATTTATATTTTTGATAAATTACCGAAGAGAGTAATTATTAAAAAAAAACGTAGAAACAACGAAATAAAAATCATAATGGCTAAATATTTGTCCTCTATTTCATGGTATACAATTAAAAAGAAAAAAAAATTAAATTTACTGTAAGATATAGTTTTAGAGTATATAGAGAATAGTATTGTGATGTATTACATATTATTATATTTGTTATATTAAAAATGTGTCTTACTACTTAGCATTTAAAAAAATTCACTTGTACTCTTTGAAAAAAAGTACACCATATTGTGATGCATGTAAAATAAATTATAAGTATTTGTTCATGAACTATTAGGACATATACATATACAAAAACATGTATATCTAAATAATATAATAAGAGTTTTGCATTTTTAAGTAGGATTACTATGTATCAGTGAGGTAGGATAGAGTTTTTGTCTCAGGCTCTTATTAAATTTTGCCATAGTAGTTTTGGTTGACGGCCAGAGTAGGTCTCAGTACTGAGTTTTGACAACAGGTTTTAGTTACAGTGTGTTTAGGAGCTGTATTTTCTTTTCAGCTCCTCTCACAATTTCAGTCTCTATAAAGATGTATTGAGAGCCGCTTTGCGTAATCAGCTGCCAGCCATCTCGATTTTGACTTACAATAACGTAGTGCCTTTTAGGCTGCTGATCACGCTTTGCTAAGGTGTGGGTCACGTCCGCCATTTAGTGTTTTTTTTTACAGAAAAGACATTAATTTATAAACATGAACCTTTCCAAAAAAATTATATTATTTACTATGTACTGTATTGTTCTAATCCTGAGGTGTATGTATTATCACCGCTACTATTTGTAATAATAATGCTTGAAAATGCATGATATTTGTTTTATTAATCATTGCTTTATTATTTTGATTACTTTCCAATATTCCAGATTATTTTATATATACATAAATATATATACCCATTCTCTTTACATTTAGGACGGTGAATTAAGTCAAGTAAAAAAGAACTGCAAATTCATTTGATGGTAGCAGCTTTTTGCTTTCGGTAATGTGGAAAATTGCAGTTCTCTCTAATGACAAATGTTTCTATATTATTAAGGGAGAGTTTTTTAGTAAACGAACTTTTCCTTTCGCTTGCCCCGTCAACATTTTATTTTTTGTGTTTTATAATTGATACAAATACCTCTAGTCATTTTTGTTTGCTTTATTTATCATCATAAACTAACACTTATACAGCTTAAATGCATATATAAAAACTTCGGGAAAAATGTTGCTGTCTCTTTATCTTAAGAATCTGTTTTGTACACTTTAAGCACCCTTTCGCGTTCCAAGAAAATTGTTTCGAAAAGAAAACAATTTCCTCTGTTTTGCACAAAAAGTAAAGTGTGTGTCTTTATGGCAGGCAGCATCCCTTATTGTCTGTTTTTTTTTTTCTTTTCATGATTACTTATATGTCCATTGAAATTAGAGTGTGTCACAAGAGAAACATGAACCATGTACAGTTTATTTTAGTGCTTTCTCGATAGAAGAATCATTCAGAGATGGTATTTTGCAGCGAAAATTGATAACTGCTTGTGTAATGTGCAAAGTGGGTGGCCAGCTGTGAATCTTAGATAGAAATAAAAACAACACACGTATTCAAGTTTTGACTGTGTTTTCTTGTGCACAATTTTCCCTACTTGTTTATAATTTTGATTCTTCATTTTTGGTTTTCCTCTTAAGAAGTATATCTACAATAACATGCACATTGCACAACGCTATATAATTTGCGGAGTTTAGGAAAGCTTATAAAACCATTTAAATTGATAATAAACTAACCATTTTAAACATGAATAGGTACATTTATTTTATTCTGTGAATTTACGATGTGTGTCTGAACATCTACTGTAGTGTATTTTTATTTGCCATGAGTGATGATCTATTAGAAGCTTTGTATATTTTAAAATGACCTATATATTTTCTACATTTTCTTATTTGCTAAATACATAATTTGTAGCTTGTAGTAAGTAAAAATGTAATATGTAGGTAAATGGAATTCATAGTTTTTATGAATTTTTATTATACATATTTTATATATATCCTAATATTTTATTTTTTATTATGAAACATTTTTAATATACTTATATATAGTTTTATTATTTCAAAAGCCATATTTAATATGTTATGTTTGCAGAATCCAGCCGCTAGACTAATTGTAGCATCGCAGATTTGTTCTACACGTAACAGCTTTGTTGGTCATTTTTATTTATTTAACAATTAGCTTTTTATTTGCTTATAAAACCATATTCGACTTTGTCTATATTTTTGGCACCACTGTAAGTAATTTAGTAACATTCTCATTTTTTTGATTTCTCTCTTTTCTGGTGTTTTTTCTTAATTTTACTCCTTATGATCCCGTGTGAGATTTTTATGCTCAGAATTCTCTAATACATTCTAAAAATGCCGAATAATCAACTAACCGACCTCATGAAGTTTAATTTCTGCCTTATAATTGGCTTCTTTAATAATGATGCCTTCTGAGTATAAGACTTGAAAAATTCTCTTAAACCTCCGTTTTTATATTATTAATTACCATATTTTTTTACATTTCTTTGTTTCATGCTTACGTTTACTGGTTTTGTTCTTTCTAATCGAAATCATATATTATTACACTTTTCTCTTATATTTTCTAAAACGATTTTTCATTTCCAAAATTTCTCATTCTTGAAAAATTTATTGTAAAATTTCTAAATGTGGCACAACCAACCAAAATGTGCCTGTATATGTGTGCTGTGATATCCCTTTTGTGGTTTTGGACGCCCACCATCACCCTGATTTCTGCCTCCAAATCATTTGTTCAACTTTAAAAAATGCTTTCAAACAAATTCTTGTGTAATATACACGAACATCGTCATGTTGTTCTTTTCACCATCTCTTTGTGTATTATATGTGTATACACTGGAATTCTCCCAAAATCGAAATTAAACACAAATTGCTTAATATAATTACACATTACTTATCCTATTTGGTGTATGGTGGGTATATACGTACTGGCTGTAACGTAATGTTGTCGCATTGCTGGCTGCGATGACGCTTGCTGCACAAAAATACTGCATGTCGCCATAGACAATGGTGCGCCTTCAAACGCCCCTTTTGTGATCTACACTGACGAACAAGGACAGGTATTCACGTATGTTTCAAATCATGTTTGTTGGTCAACATTTTCGAATCTCAAGATAACAATGTGCTCTGATGGCGTGGAAGAACATTCACTGTTCAATCTTATCTGCTTTCAATCAAAAATTTATCAATCTATCTGTGTGGACCAACTCTCATGATGGTGTATTTTACAGCAAGTTACAGTATAACAACAAGATGTTTTTTTTTTACTTTTTGAACCCTTTTGTGCAAGGACAATAGCTCCTTTTGTAACAATGATAAGAACATTCTTTAATAATGATATTGTAACTTGTCTGTCAATTATGTTCTTGCAAGCATATTGTGAATTAAGCATTTACTAACTTTATTGTTTTTGTTTTTTTTTAATTAAAAAAATGTTTCACAATGTGATTGCACACCTAATATTAATACGAAATAATCCGTACAACTAATAATCGTTTTCCGGATTTGATAGTGAAAAAAAGAGTTTAATGCTATAAATTAGTAATTCTCGCTTTTTAAATCAAATTACATACTTAAGTTATTACTTTGTGTGTCATTCAAATTGGATTACTCAAATGACGTACGAAGAGCCCCATTTACCATAAAGATTTTCAAACATTCTGCATGTCAAACACACTACTTTTATTCTTGTTATCATTAACACTCTGCTTTTGGTTTTGGCCTACATTATTATGCTGCCACAGGCTTATTCTTGTTGGTATTTTCACATGTTTAGAGTTACAACTTTTTAATTTAAGAGACTAATTAGGAGTCCATCAAAACTGCTATAAGCAAAATCGAAAAGCGAAACATATTTAGCCATATAAAATTAGTTTAAGAATGTATATTTTTTAGAATTTAGTGGATTATGTGTGCAGAATGATTGAACGATCTAAAATGAACAAAATTATAATTCCACTTACCAATAATATAAAAAACGATAATAATTTTCTAGTTCAAAAATTTTCCTAATTGGCATGTGCATTCTTACTTTTTGTTTATTTGTTCTTTGATTTTTTTTTATTGATTTGTGAATGGAGTTCAATGAAAATTCGCCTTGAAAACTTTGTAGTGCTTATGTAATGCCATTTTTTTTACTAATTGTGTCGTGATTTTTAGATTTGTTATTGATTCAAGTACATGTCTTGCATACATGTGCACATTAATTTCTATAATTCGTGTACAATTTTAACTTTTTAAAAAATTACAAACAAAATTTTTATAATGATTTATTTTACATCAATTTTCATTTTTTTCTTTAAATTATTATTGTAAAAATTTGTGTTTTTTCGTTCAAAGTGATTCGTTCTGTACTGATTTGTTGCCTGATTTTTTTTTATTTCAGTTACTGGACACCCTCCCGGTGTGCCAAGATTTTAATCGTGGCCTTTGTAATCGGCCTGCCTGCAAATTTGTTCATCTACAGGAAGGTTTGTATCGCCCCTAATCACCTCCAGTTGGTTTTTATTCCCATTTGGGCCTCACTAAGACTTTATTCTATGTTGCAGGAGATGGGGTGGAAGTGGTGGATCAGCGTGTGGCTGTTTGCCGTGACGCTGCAAAGGGACAGTGCTCTCGATCCGCCTGTAAATATTACCACATCCCTATAGCGCTGCCACCTGCTCCCGTCATGGCCGCCCTGACTTCTTACCTGCAGTAGAAACAAACAACGACAAACACCGAATCCTTATTTAACACATGTTTATATAGAACTTTTTATTAATATTATAATTATATACATATATATACCTAACTAAAAAAAAATTGAAAATAAGCGTCATTTAAAATGACAAAAAATAATTTTTTGTGTTATTGATGAATAAGTTTTTTATTTCTATAATTTTGTTTTTCAGTTTTTTGTTATATATTAAAAAAACATTATAGTGAAGTAAATTAAAATTATTGAATGAGTGAATGTAGTATATTATATCTTTAGTATGTACTATTTGTAACAATTCGTTTCACTTTGTTGATGAATATCTTTTTGATTGATTAATATTGAGAGAAAAAAATACACAAAAAATGATAAAATGGTATGAATTTTAATGTTAAAAATATTATATAATTAAAGAAAAATTGACAAAAAAATGTACACTGTAAAAAAATAATTTGTACCTTGGGCCTTAAGCCACCTTAAGGCTTTCTGATGTCACATAAGAACAGAGCGACCTCATTACCATTGTTAACAAATGTACGTCCCGCGGGTTCGACCCAGGCACTGGGCCACAAGTCACAATAAATTGTCGAACAGGGAGATATCTGGAGCGTTCTCATTTGTTCCAGAGTGATCGTTGTCACTGTGTTATTAATTAAATTTTTTATTTATTAATTTTTTCTGTATAATTGCTGTGATTTTTAAAAAAAGGGTGTTGGATGTTACGTTAAGTAGCAATAGAAATTAATTGTACTACGTATGTTTATTTGTTTATACAATCGACGTGGATAATAATATCAAACCATTTATATAGAAGAGAGAATGTATACATATGTTAGGTATAAACACAAAACAATCATATATATATTGACGTATAATCAATCATGCGTGTAAAAGCAACACAAAAAGTCGAATATTTTCACTTGGAATCAGATTCTAATAAGTATGTTCATAATTAACAACCAGCCACACATAAAATACTCAATTCAATTCAACAAGGGTTTTGTTTTCTCTTAAAAATAGTGATTTCGATAAAAAAATGGTAATAAATTTTCAAAAGTAATCTGTTATAAGAACCCATAAGACTGATTTATATTGAGTCAATTTTTATATTGAAATATTTACACTGTGGTAATTTTTTGATGTCGGTTAATGGAAAAATGCGTTTGATTTATTATTACGTAGATTGTATAGTATAATAAAAAGTATAGATTTTTAAGTTTGCCTGAATGGTTTTTGATAGGAGGTGAATTACAACCAGAACCTCGGGCTAATGATATGAATTGGTCTAGTCAAAAAATCGTTAGGGTGTGTGATTTCTATAATTTTCTTTCATTGATAACTCGATATCTCCCAATTAAGTGCCACAAATTAACGATATATTATATAATATAAAAAAAGAGAAAAAACCGTATAACAAAAAAATAAATAAATATATAATACAAGATAAGTTTGAATGAAAATGTTCCTGTAAAGCATTTAAAGTTCCACAAAAACAAACAGTCCGACGGTCTGGTATTAAAGGGCGAGATGGGGCGCCGATTGTGATATCGGGTGGTCTGTATGAGTGCAAGTACTGTTATAATAATTAAACATTGTAAATAGGAATTATTAATAAATTTAAATACGGACAAAAAACTCGCAACTAGAGTTACTTTATTCGTCTAATTCATAGTATGTTAAAACATAACAAAAATTACTAGGATCTAACAAATTAACTATTTAATAACTAATTTGTTAATGTACAACATTGTACAATTTATTTAAAAAATAAATGACACAGTACAATTCGAGAGCATTCCTTTT
Organism: Silvanus unidentatus; assembly: GCA_963930825.1. Lineage (NCBI taxonomy): Eukaryota > Metazoa > Arthropoda > Insecta > Coleoptera > Silvanidae > Silvanus > Silvanus unidentatus. The sequence goes on from OZ005758.1 coordinate 6,930,499, forward strand.
AATATGTTATACTTTGTAACACCAGATAATGAACACAACTAAAACGAATGAAAGTGAAATATTTTACAAAAAATTGTCCTATATAAGTGTAATAGCTATAATTAACTAATGATAAGTAGTATTTATACGTTTGTCTCATGTGAAAGGGATGATTTCCTATTGTACTGCAAGTCTTTCCCTTTAATACCAAGATAGAGTGAGAGCTTCCACAGTCAGAGCACGGGTCTCTGCTTTGCTTTTATGCATCCGCATCGTTTGCTAGGTTAGCTCTTCTGTTGGGTTGCGCTATTTGTGTGCCCCTGCCGTTATATATAAAAAAACCTATTAAGACATATAAAAAATGGAGTAATAAGAAATGGAATGAACACTGTATTGTAACGTTTAGTTCGGGACAAGCACAGTTTCTGCCCAAAAAATTGTAATTCAAAACATCCCTCAACAAATATAGAGTTAAGATTGTTGTCACCTTTGAGTTTTGTATAAAAAAAATTGTGAGTGAATCGATTGTTGGAAATGTTTCAAATGAAAATAATATAAAGTATATTTGTTCTTGTACTAGATATCTGTTAGAGGGCTGTTTTTAGAATTTTACATGTCTGTATACCCATGCTATATTATTATTATTATTATAGTCCATAGTTAGCCTAAACCTAGAATAATTTTTCCTAACATATAATATTGCATGACCCTAGAATCAACTTTTACATTCTTATTCTATTCTAATATAGTTATAGATTTTAGCCGTTCCTTTTTTTAATTGTAATGATTTTTTTGATGCATTCTTATAAGAATTACTAACATAAAAGGAAAAATTCATATATTTATGATGTAGATTTTTTGCATTTTGTGACCCGAGCTTTATTTACGATTCGCTTTCCGCTTAATTTTTTCAATTACACACGAGATGATAAGATCATGACATAAAATAATCTTCAGTATTCATTCTTTTCTCAAATCTTCTCTCTTGTTAGTTTGTATTTTTGTTTTTGGTAAGAATAATGGGCACGTTTTGAGGAAGATAGAAAATAAATTCTAATCCAGTTTGGCTTCCATTTTTATTCATTACTTAATAAGAAACGAAATAAAACTTTTAAAATGTCTTCTTCCAGTTGCCCTGTTCTTTAACATTATATATCTTTCACCTGTTTTGACTTTCTATTTATTTATATAGTTGTTGTTGATGATAAAATTTTGAAATTTCGGTAATTTTACAATAAAGTCTTTGATGAAATCCCATAATATTTAGAAAAAGGCTCAATGTTCTATTTGCTACTTTACAGGAGTTTTCTAAATTATTGCAATAGATACTTAAAACAGTTTTATTACCACAATTGGATACATTGTTGTTATTATAAATATAAACCTTCTGTAAAGTATGGAATTATTGCACATTTTTACAAACTGCTTAATAAGTATATGTATGAGATCTGCGAAATTGTTTGCCTTTGCTTTTGCGGCTAAATGCTAAATTAAATACAAAACAAATGCCCCAGCTTCGCCGACAGAATATTTTATACTAACGCCGTTTTATATTCCTTAAAAAAATTGTTATCTATATCTTTTACGATGGTTGGTATTCTTAATGGCCCGTCAGTTGCCTTGGAAATCTTTACTATATTTGTGTAACAATTATTATAATATAATATGTTTTTTATACGTTAAAGTCAATTCTATATTTTTATATGTTGTACGTTTTCTTTTTTGTTGTGCTTATTATTAATTTTTTTGTTGTTTGGTAACTGACAAAACACCCATGGCGAGTTATGTTATGTGTGATTTTTTCTTACTCTTATATTCAGCGACCTACGTGTATTTATAAAAGGGTCCCCATCTTTACCTTATAAATATAGTTGTTATTTATGATATATTTTTGAAACATAATTAAAAATGAAATAAAGTAAATACCATCTGATAAAATTACCTGAAATGAAGACAGAACTAAAACAATTTTTCTATACGTGAGCCACATAATTTCTAAATAAAGGACTTTTTTCATATATAGAACAAAAATATTTCTGCTAATCAAACATACACAGTACGATTAAATATTTGTATAAATAATAAGAGTAAAAAAATACAATTGTATATATAGTGGCTCTTTATTTTTTCATTTTATCAACAACAATTTTGTGATATTTTTAGTAATGATTGTTATTTAAGTCACATCACATGCAAACAACTATTTACTAGTGCTGTTTGCGTCACCTGATGAAAAACAAAAACGGAATTTTTTGATTTTTAGCTGAGAAGTTTTTGTTTTTCAACAGTCCTGTTAAAAATTGTTGCAGATTTGAAGGATTTCATAAAAAAGAACAAAATAATGGACACTTTTCTATTGGATACTTCATGTCTGTAGCTAATTAATTTTAGGAATTTATTCACAATAATCCTGTAATAGAGGCGAGGTTTTTTTTTTAGAAATAAGAGGAACACAGTACTGAAATCATAAAGAAACGATTATAATTGCCTAAAAAATAAACAGATTATTTTTTGTATGATAATATGATATCAAAATGGAAAACTTTAATATTGTATAAAATATTTATATGTATGATGATATTCAAGTGTAATGATCATTAAAAATAATAAATTATCTTAAAGGAAATGTGAAATTATAAAGTGTATATTAAAAAAATATTTAAAGGGAAAATTTACATATGAAAGTTTGATGATTACTGTTTTCTTCTTATTTGTTGAATGCAAATTTTATAGCTGACGTGAAGAAATAAGCAATTAATTTGGTTCGATTTGGGGCCATCTAAAATATGAATGAAATCGTCCTGTTACGATTGTATATCATTTCCGATTTTTGCTTAAATAAGTGTTGATATTAAAAAATTATTTATTCTTGTAAAACATTGTATAAAAATATCATTATTTTGGGGCCATTTATACTGGTTGATAAGATATTTTATGCTACTTTCTTCACGTCTGTCTTATAATAATTTATTGGAATGGGTGAACTTAATTTGATAAAGTGTGTGATTATAACATTATATTATTATAAAAAAATACGATTTTGTAATAACAATGAAGGATATGTGCCGATTTTCCTTGCCTTCGATAATTTATCAGGATTGTGTTAATTAAATTGTGCCATAATATTTAAATAACGAGAATATTAAAAATCCATACAAGAAAAAATATATATTTAAAAATGGTATAAAATTCGTTGAATGATCATTTTTATTCCTCTTTTTAATTTATTTATTTACCATCAAAAATAATATTTTGTTATTGATCTTATTTATCTTTTAGTGAAAAATCAAATAAGTAGTCAAACATTTTGTCAAGTTTCCATGTTCACATTATGTCTCATAGACATACGATAATATTGATTATTGATATATTATTGTTTATTATTAATTAAATATAAGAATAAACTAATGATGTGATGATGATCAGTAGATCATACTACAGAGGTTTTTAGCCTCTCATTTTCTGAATATAGTAGTGTTAATAAACCATTATGTGAAATTGTATACGACTTTTTTTTAATAACCTTTTTATTTCCATTATTAAGTCTAAGGCTTTAGTCTTGATTACGACTAACGAGCAACAAAATGAATATGTAAATCAAAAAATTTATATTGATGTTTGTAGTATAGACCAATCTATTTTGAATTTGGTACGTTATGAGTAGTTTTCTTTCTTTTTTTGTAAGGAAAATCAATACAAAGATTTCCCTCATATTCAAACCTCCTGATGAATGGGTAGTTGCCTACATGTAGTTAAAGGATTCCTGATGGAAAATTGAAATGAAATTCTTCCTTTAAAATGTGTCGTTTATTTTAACAAGTTATTATGAATACAACATGTTGAACTCGAAAAACACAAGTAACTCTGGCAAGGATTTAATTTATTGGAACTGCCTGAATAAAGAAAATACTTTTTATTTCTATATACAAAGTCTTTTAAATTATAAATTTATTATAGAGGAAATAAAACTATAATACCTATTTAAAAAATAAATTACTTCCTAACTGAAAATCCGTCGCCAGTTGGATCCAAAATCCATGGATAATTATTTGGACATTCCATGCAAGTAAACAAACGTAAAGTTTCACCGGGTAATTCTCTTGATGTTAAGGCACAGGAATTTGGCAGAGAACAATAGGGTTGTCCTTTAATGTCACATTTTTCTTTCCATTCTTGGAAATCCCTTAGTGCATTTAACTCCGTTGGATTCTGCATCCACTGAATTACTTGTAAATTGGTGACAAAGTAAACATCATTACGAGCCAACATTTCTTCAATAAATTTGATCAATTCTTCTTTGAATTCTTTTTTGCTCTTCAACCAGGAAGCGTGGAAGTGGAGACCCAATGGAGCACGGTTGCTGTTGAAATGCCTATTGAAATTGTGTCTAAGAAGACGAGCGAATTGGTCGCCAGTTTGAATATTAGAACAAGAGTCAACCATATGACAACCAGGCAAAGATTCATCGAAGGTTGGGTCATCACGACGATCCAATTCATTCATCACCATTTCCCATACTGGACTGCTACGACTTGGACAATTGTGAGCATTACCATTGCATTTATGAGGCATTCTGAAGTAGAGAGTGTAAGGCCATATGGGCACACGTCCCAAAGAGGCAGTGATGGAAGCATCATATACGAAGAATTGATCGGCCATCATGGTGAATTGAGTATTTCCACCAACGCGAAGGTATGGAGCACGAACTCCAATGATGGATCCATCGGTGATATTGGCAAAACGTTCAATAATTAAGCGAGCACCAGCCATTTCTGCTAACCAATCGTCATAAGAGCCATGGGTCCAGTAGTTGGGGTCCTCTTTGTGTGTTAGAGAGAAGACAGCAATTTCGTGGCCGCGACGATGTAAATCTTGCACAGCAGAGTAGTTTGTGTATTTGTGAGAAACGTAGTAAGTGCCTCGAATTTGACAACCATTTGGATTCACACGATTTCCGTTGAAGATTTCTTCATACAAGTCAATGTTGTCTACGTTGACGGCACCGTTAAAAGTCAAGGTAATCATTTGTGGCACATTTACTGGCTCCAAGGCGCCGGGAATTCGTGTACCGTCAGCGGAGCAGAAACAGTCAGGAAGGACACATTGGGTTGGGTCGCAGTCAGGTGCGTGATTGGGATCGGTCTCAACAGCTGGAATTGTTATTTATTAGTAAAAGTTTTCGAAAAAGTGCTACTTTGTGGCTTACTGCAAGCATTTTCATCAGATTCGTCCTTGCAATCGGGTTTACCGTTGCAGAAAAGTTCTTTGTCGATACATTCGCCGTTGCCGCAAGACAATTTGCCATCAGGACATACTGGTTCATCAGTCTTGAATATGGGTAGTACCTTTCTAGGTTCTAAATAGTTTAAAACAAACAAAATGATGTTAAAGTTTACATAAACAATTTTCTCGTGTTTCTGTACAGGTCTATTAAATGTGTTGTATGATTGGCGTTTTGTACAAACTTCTATATACAAATTAATGATATTTTTGTATTTTGAGTAGAGAAGTGGACGGCGGAGTCAGGACTCTGTTAACACAGACAGAAGTTTGAAGAATTTAGGAATTATTTACATAACATAAAGTTAAACAAGGAAAAAATGTGTAAATGTTTATAATGTAAAAGACAAGAAGTGATTCTTTTGTTTGAAAATGGCACATTAGGAAAAAAGGTTGAATAAAAGTTTATGTAGTTCTGTTTCAGTTCAGTGTAAATGTGACGTGTGTAGTCGTTCGTGTATACGGTTTAGTATAATAAAATAAGGCACAAAATTAGTAGAATGGAACCCACAGCTTCAAAAGGTGCAAAAACACGCAAAAGATAGAGAGCCAAGCACATGCAACAAAATAATTAGGTTCGCAAGGAGAAATTTTACTGGAAAATGTTAACATCTACTTTCTACTGGTTTTCTGTATTGCAGACAATATCAAAAATAATTAATTTGCCCCTTTAATATATAAATTTGTGATACCGAACCAAAAAAATAGCGTTTTATTGCAAAATTTCCTTATTCACTCATGATAAATTAACAGATAACACCAAATCTACATTCGCAAGCACATTTAATGTTATCTCATTAAGATATAGACATTTAAGAACAGGAAATTTTCATAGAATTTGAGCAATTTCCCCTACACTGTGCTCTCCTTCACCGTACCGCTTTTTTTATGCGACCCGGTGACTTACTCTCAATTTTATCACAGTTTGTGACTTTTCCTTTCCAGTCACAAGTTTGTTTATCGATGTCAAACGCCAATCCACTGGGGCAAGTGATTTGTTTTAGACCGGACTTAGTACACCTGTACGCCAAAATGATTGCTTAATATTATTAGTTTTAACCAAGAAATAGTGATTATACCACAATGACAAAAAAAGTCTGTTATGCAACTTAATCATATAAATACTTGTAATATCGAGATAGCGCCATTATAGTTTTATAATGTGCAATCAAATTGTATAATCCCTATTTCTTCTATATCGACTTACTGTCTAAACGATCGCAATTTTTAACATGCGTTTTCCAATCGCAAGTTTGGCGGTCAACATCGAAAGCCAAACCAGATGGACACCTAACGGAAGCTAGTCTTGTGACACCACCACTGTCACTATTCATATCGCACCTAAATTACATAAAAATTGCACTCATATGGTTTATAAATCATAAATTGGGAGGGTCATTGGTGAGGAAATAACGGTTCAATTATCAATTGAAAGGGAATAGAAAAAATCGTGAGCGAAGAGTGAACTGTAAAAAATTATAATTGATTGACTAATTTAACATAAATATGTGTACACTTCCTGTGGAACGCTTTAATTCAAAACAGTCAAACTAGGAAATATTAATAGTGAGCGAAAAATAAAAACATAATTATTATAGGCACTTCATAATTCCCGGCTATACATTGGGCTACCGAGTCTAGTTCGAGTAATGCAAAGATATAAAATTTAGGTAATTAATAATGCGATTTTACCTTACTACATCCCGGCAATCTCCTTCCGTTGATAGACGAAAGTATTCATCAGCGGGTCGATCTTTACACAATTCATCGGTACTCTCGTCGGCGTCAGGTGTATCGTCGTCTTGGGCGATTGCTAGGAAGAATTTGTTTGCATACATGAGTACAATAATTCACTAATTATATTGATGTAGAATCGATTAATTGATTAATTTGTTGAAAAATAAATATTTAAAAGAAATCTGGGTCATCTGAAAGTAGCTTAAAAAACAGGTTTCTAATATCAAGATAATTTTACATATAAGAAATCTAGTTGAAATCATTAATTTATCTTCGCATTTATTCGCGATACAAAAATCTTTAATTACCAAAGTGTTTTAATACATTTAACACATCGTGAGTTCTTAAAAGTGCAGCACTTGGGAAATTAAAAATCGTTGTACAGCATACGCAATAAGCCTCACCCTCTTTTCACCTTGCACGACGGTTTATCCATGATTTTATTTTTTTGTATTAAGTTAAAAGTCAAAAGTTATTGCGCTTGAATTCCAGCGCTTCATGACATAATGCATAAAAGTGGTAATGTTAAGGGAAAGTAATCATAAAAGCTATAAAATGTACGGTTTTTTATTATATTACACGAAACAGTTTTATTAAATCTTCGAACAAATTCGAACATTCGAACAAAATTAGCTTTCCTTGGCAAACTTTTATTCTTCTACTGATTAATGAATCTTTTCAGCTCTTCAAATTAATTAAACCGCATATAATAGACGCATACATAATTTTGTGCGGTCTTTTGTGGTAACGTATGAGTTTATGAGCATGCAATTATTAGCAATACTTAGAAAGTTGTTGCAGCAGGAAGTCTTTATCCTTCATACATTGAATATATTTACCATATAATTTCAAATTAAAATTAACACATATGGAATTGGTAACCTTGCGCGAAAAAGATTTTTATATCGCCAAATAAATATGATTCTTTGTTAAAACAAGCAAAACCCGTTCAGTTAAATCAAACTCGAGAAGAAGGACAAAACGTAAAAAAGAAAAACTCACCACTCCCGAGAAGTAAAAAACAACACAGCCAAAATCTTGTACTAGCCATGCTGCAGGTTCAAGCACTAGCCAAGAAGTGGTTTCAGGCTAGTTATATATTTATACTAGGACTTTTTACTTTAATTCTTTGAGGTACGCATGCGTTATTTAAGTCAGTTGTTGAATGGTACCAATCCTTCTGGTTCCAAGACTATCACTTTCACCAGTCGACGGCAACTTTTGCAAAGCAACTGGAAAGACCAACGGTAGGTGCCTCTACTTATATCTTCAATTATCATTATAATTTTTACTTGGACATTCTTAATCCTCCTGGGATCATTTTCAAGCCATCAACTAATCGGTACTGCTAAATGCTTTCTTGAATCTTGATTATTTTACCATTCTGCCAAAGAGCAATCACGAGCCCCACCCGCTGAGTCGGATGAAGTCGAAGATTTATATAATGGGCGTAGTAAGATACATGATATGCCAGGCGCCAGCCATGAATCCACGATAAAATTAAAACTAAGAGTAACACCCAATTCCTCGAAAACACTTGTGTCCTTTACAACAACTTGTCAATTATTGCCCAATTGCATTACTCACGATTATTCGAAGAGTATATGTATAACATTTCTGCAAATGAAATTAGATGACTATTTAAAATTACAAAAGGTCATGTATTAAATGTTGCTCAATGCGTCATTATTCAATTTTATTAATATTTTCAAATATCATCAGTAGTTGGGTGTTGCGAAAATTTTCACAAACCCCTGTCACAACAATTATATTTTAAATTTAGGTAAAACACATCAATTATAATACGAATTATGCATAATTTAACATATTCGCAAATTTATAGGTATCTATAGAAATGATTGCATTGACCATACTATAAAACTTAATTATGGCTATTTCATCTCTTTATTATTAAATTTTGTTCGCCTGCTAACCCATCATGTCGAATGATAAAATCTGGAGCATATTGTCCTTAGTATGGAATTATATGGTGCGGAGGTAATAGTTATTTAGGTGTTCTGATTCCAAATACTGAATTTGAATGAATTAGAGCAAAAATTGCCACTTTAACCACTCTGAATCAGTAGATGTCGCCAATACAAGTAAAATAATTCTTATTCATCGGTAGTTTACCTTGAAAGTCACATTTAATTTAAAAAAGATATTATGGTTCATGTATTGTAAGTTAGATACTTCCTTGACATTTTTGGTATCAGCAAAATGAGACTTTCTAGGAATCTCCAGATTATATCTTTTTTCTATCAATTTCATAATTGTCCAAAGATACATTAAGGTGTCATTAGGATTTTTTAATGTTAATAGGTTTTAATTTAAATATTAAAATGTGGGGAAAACAATGTAGCAATGTGAATAAAGGATAACATAGTGGGTGCTAATTATTTCTCCATTCTTGTGGAATATCTTTAAAGTTACAATTATCGATATTAATTATTTATCGTATGCCGTTACACATGAATGTGTAGAAGATTTATTTGAATATAATGTTAATTATTTTGTTGTTCTTTAATATAAAAGCATACAATATTCAGAAAAGAAAAAATTATTGTTTGAGTTGTAAGGCTGTATATAATTGTTCTTTGTATATGTACTTAATTTCCTAGATAATGATTATATGTATTCTGTTGAGTAAGAAAATTATATTTTATTATCTGATGTTTCTTCAGAATGCCTACATATAGAATACGAATTAACCTCCATTGACATAAGTGTTTAATTTTTAATAAATCTATCAAATGTCTCTATAAATATTTAATTGTTATTTAAAATTCAATTCGGTTTGGTAATTGTCCGTGTGCATATTTCATGTTGATATTTCGTTTGTTTGTTTACATGTGCATTTTCTAATTCTTTTTAATTTTTGGGACACTGACCCTCAAGAGCAAGCATTTCGTAATAACGACATCCTCTTTAATGTGTTAGAAACATTGAAGACCCCAAAAAACTACATCGAAGACTCTCCAACTTTTCAAATGGGATAAATAAAAGAAATTCTTAAATCAGCACTTTATTTTATTGCATACTTTCTCTATAAGTTAATAGATAGAAATATTACCGTTTATGTGGATATACATATAGGAAAGAAATTTTCAGAGGCAAAATAATAATGTAGGTCATTTTTATTAATTAGTAGCCAAAAAATACATAACATTGAATTATTCCATTTTTCTTAAAGAAAGCATTCGCTTTTTTAGAGAGCTATTAATTTTATTTACTTGAAACTCATTGAAATGAGTGTCAATAAAAAAATAATTACTAAATGTTTACAATTGGTTTTATCTTGTTACTAGAAGGTATACATTTTTCTGTTAAAAGTGAAAAGGAAGACTTAATATACAGAAGTCTAAATTTCAATGTCAAATTCCTTTAAAGCTTAACAGAAATTTTATAGAAGTAAAAGTACCTATATTGGTATACATACATAAGTATGTATATGAGTGAAATTCCATAAGTTTTCGTACTCCAAGTGTCGTATACCGGCTGCTTGGCACACTTTTATCACTTTCTTCTTAAAACCTTATCAATAGATCGAAATCGGTTCCGATTATGCTGTTGTGATTTTAACTGCAAGGTTCGGTTGTCCTCCGGATAAACTACATATTTTTTACAGGAAAAAACCAATTGGTTTTAACACTTCTTGTTTTTGTAAGAATCCAATTCAAAGGCAAAAATGAATTATGTATGTATATAACAGTAAAAAACAACAAAAAAGGAATGTGCACCTCCTCATTGAGCCTCTTTGCTTCGTAAAGTCCTCGTGTTTATTCAAGACAAAAGATTTAACATTTGATTGAATAAGTGCCAGCATGACGGAAAACCATTTCAAAATGGAATAAACTTTAACAACTTAAAAAACCTTTTCAACAATTAATCTATATGTAGGTACGTATTAAGGCTCATTACGAATTCAATGCGAAAAGAAGGTCATAAAATTTCATGTAAAAGAATTTTTAATTATAACCGGAAATAAAAAACGGTACGAATTAATAAAGAAGTGAATTCCATTTTGGTTAATCGTTTAATAAATAATTGGTTTATATTTATGCATATATCCACTGTTATTAAATTAGATACGTATAAAAACTTGTTACCTTATAAAATTCTTCTAATACGACTTAAACGGTGACAAATTGAACTGAAAGACACGTGAGGTTAACCTTCGAGTTTGCTCTTGTTACATGGTATTTCAATAGTAAAAGTAGTACGTAAAGTTATTAGCTGTTTATTATTATTTTATTTAACTTCCTCAAATATTGTACTCATACATAATTTATGTGGAAAAGGAAAAGCCTTCCGTGAGGGTCTGAGATGAATTGAAAAACCAGATTTATCAATCATTTTGTCAATAATGGGCTGTTATTGATGGTCCTGAAATGTTGCAGGCATCTATAATATAACATCCATTGATGGATGAATAATACATCTTCATTTAAGTAGGTTGAAAGTCTGTATGGTCGATGGTGTATTAAAAAAAGCAAGATTTTTCGAATATGTAATTAGGAACTACCCATATTTACGTAAAATTACTTAATAACTTCATTCCAGAAAACATACCTAACTCATTAATCGACACATATTCCTAATTATAGCTGGAATGTTAATTCCTATTTGAATGCATCTTAAGGCACAATACAATAGCAATACTAACAATGTCACTTTCTTGTTGTGCTTGTTAAATGCCTTTCACAGATAGGATTGGGCATACAGTGAAATTGATTTCTGATTAAATATTCGCTTAATTACCTTTACAAATCTGTTATGAACTGTTTCAAATTGAATTCTAGGCTAATTTTATTTAGACTCTTATTACTTGGGAATTGCATTGTTAACACTATTGTCTCTAGTTATAAATTAAAAGTTGTCATTTACGAGTATATTCTCACCGATAAAAATTTACACTTCCTAAGGCTGTAGAACATATTTAAGTAACTGCATGTAATTGCTAGTATTACAAGCTTGTTAATTAAGTAGGTGGCAGTGACAGGAAATATGTAGGTGTATATAAAAATTGTAATAAAATAAAAGAGAAGAATGCCAAAAGGGTTGATTTTTAAAAGTGATCCAAGAAAGTATGTCATATCCTGATTTTGTTTATGGCGATTGTATTGCTTTAAAAAGGAGCAGCTTTTCCAAGTCAATTTCTCTATTATTTATTTCTATTTTTTAATTTTATATGCAAAATCCGAACATACAAAACGCATCCAATTTTCTGTGTGTACTATACTAAGAGTTCATCAATGTCTACGCGACAAATATACACAGATAACAGATCAATATTGAGAAAGAGAAAGCTGTATGTTTTGGTAATGCTGTTTTATATATTTTAGTGAGTGTTTTGTTTATTACATATCGAAAAAAGTGTTACCTACAACTGTTTGTTGACACAATTTTCAGTGGAAATGATTAGAAATGTTTATTAAAATAAGTATCAAAACAATCCATTGATTCCAAACATTCAACATTCGCACAAAAATAACAAACATATCTCGTAATGTCTCGATCTGAATTTGAAGTCTTATAACCCATGCATTAATAATTCTTTGTATTGCACTGTAAGAACCAATCAGTTCGAATAACGACGGCTTTAATTTGATGCCATTTCAAAGATTGTCGCATGGGAGGTTAGATATTTATTCAAAAATAATTGTACTTACATATAATTCTGAACTGTAAAAAAAAAGTTTAACAAACTTGGAATTAAATGAATCGTAACTCTATTGAAAGGCAATCACGTACTTGATTCGTGATTGGACTTTAAAAAAATTAATGTCTTTACCCGAATAATAAATATGTGCACCTTCCTGTTTAACTTTCCTTATACGACCATTTGTTGCATTTGATGTTGAATTCTTCTTGAGAACCTATAATATCGTATATCAAAAAGTTAATGCCATATCGTGAACATTATAATAATTACTTTTGATTGAATATTTTGTGAAATGTCAAAACGGTAGTAAACGGATTCCTTTATAATGTTAATGTTCTGTTTTAGCAAATGCTTTTTAAATTACCTTGAGTTATTCGCTAAATTTAATCATTTAGTAATGAGAATTCCCAAAATGCAATTATCGACTACACATCGAGTGCATGTGTGGGTACCGTACTTATTTATATTACAGAAGAGACTTTACAATAGTGAAAGCTGTAATGTAATTTGTGAAAGCGATTTGTTCAATTGGCATTATATTAGACAAATTTAAAAAAAGGAAACACGAATTAATTGAACCTATTAGCAATTATAGAAGTAGGAATAGTTTTTTTATGTCATAAAAGAATACATTGTAATTGGTGAAGTTAATTGTTGTTATTGTTAAAAAAAGGGAATAATATTATAGCACCATGTCATGACTATTAAATGATGAGTGTGTATAAAGAAAATAAATTCTTATTTAAAGTACAGTCAGATTGAGGAAATTGAAATGAAAAGTAATGAAATTGTTTACAAAGTTTAAAGTTCTAAAGGAAGCATATCAGCTTTAGCAAATTAAACTGCAATTAGAAGAGTCTGAATCAAAGTGAAGTCGATACTTAATAAAATATTCAAGGAAAAGGATTTTTCTTAAAAAGGGAGGTGAATTAATAAACACAAAAGCAGGTGTGGTAAATAAATTTACCATTTTGAATGAAATCGAAGACAAATAAATTGCTATTTTCCATATTCAAGGAATCCTTAATTACCTTATACTAAGGAATGTTGGGCAACTTGTTTATGACATTTTAGAGAGATAATCGAATCCATTGTATTTCTAAGTTAACATTCTTACCAATAAAACGATTCTGATGTATTTAGACAGTTTTCAGTTCTTACTATTGCGATTTTAAGTTGGACTAAGAACATACAATCAATACAAGATACATGGTGCGATGAAAAATGAGACGGAAATAATACATAAATAGAATGAAAATGGATTGCTGGACCATATTCTGACCCTGACCTAGACTTACCCTGCAACTTCTCGCAGTCAAGTCCCATAGCTCTAGGCGCCTCTTTATAGATTTCTTTGTTTTCAAAATAGCTAGTAAATGGTACTTTTGTATGCTATTGCAAATTAATTTTTCATACTCAAATTGCTCAGTTAAAAATAAATGTAGAATGTCCTGTATACTGCTGGGAAATAAAAATATAAACCTAATCCTACACTGTTTATTGTTCAGAATTTGATATAGGAAATAGGATGACATGAAGATACAAGGTTGTACATAGTTATATTGGTAGAGTTAAGTATCTCTATTTTTAAACAATATATTGAATAGTAAATTTCTGAAAAAATTGTGTTGCATATATCATTTTAAATCCAAACGAATATATGTAAATATCGGTGTTATCAGATCTTCTCTCACTGTATTCGATTTGTCCATTTTATGAATTATACTTTTAATATTCCTGTTTATTATTATATCTTTTATTTATTCATTCATGAATAAAGATATCAAACGCATTGTGTTTATATTCTAGTATTCCGTAGTCTTATTGATTAATTTAAATAATAGATTGTTATTTGGGGAATTTTCAAGGATATCGGCGGTTTATAGTGAATACCCAATAATGGAGTCCTAATTATGTTTTAATTAATAGTTTTTATTAATTTTTACAAAACGTACAATATCTTTAATTTTTACATAAACCTATTAGGAGTGTATGTTACATAATGTTGTGAAAGTCATACATATTGGTATTATACGCAATAGCGTTTCGCTGAACAGTCTAATCGTATTAAGATACTTTTATTACAAAACATAAAACAACAAAAAATATATAATAGATCACGCATACAGTCATTTTAAAATATAATAAATACATATTGTAACGTAGGATCACTAAAAAAACCCCAATAGAGAGCCCCCAATAGAGAGCCCGATTATAGGCGTGAGGGTGACACTATTTAAACAGTTCCTTAAATTAACTAAATAATGGGTGACTTAGAAGATACCGTCGCCGGTTGGGTCGTTTACCCATGGATAATTATTAGGGCATCTCACACATGTTTGTAAATTAATAGTTTCGCCGGGGACTTCCTTAGACGTGAGTTTGCATGAATGTGGTACCCAACAGGCTTGAATTCCTTCTACTACACACTTCTCCCTCCATGGTTCAAAGTTCTTTGATTCTGTAATGGTACGTGGATTTTGAATCCATTGAATTACCTGGGTCATTGTCACGAAGTAAACATCATTATGACTTGACAGGATCTCATCCACCCAGTACAAGAAAGCATCCAAAAATTCGGGGTTGTTTTTCAACCAGGCAGCGTGGAAGTACAATCCCAATGGAGCACGGTTCTCCAAATAGTGACGATCAAAGTTATGGTTCAAGAAGTTGTAGAACTGATCACCAGTTAAGATGTTGGAGCAGGAATCAACCATGGCGCAACCAGGCAAGTACTCGTCGTTAGTGGGATCCTCTCTACGGTCCAATTCATTAAGCACCATTTCCCATACGGCATGAGAGCGAGTTGGGCAGCTCTGAAGATTTCCGTGGCATCTGTGAGGCATGCGGAAGTACATGGTGTACGGCCACAATGGAGGGTTGCTCAAGGGGGCGGTGATGGTGGAATCGTACAAGAAAGCCTCTTCTTCCATCATGGTAAACTGGTTGTTGCCACCCACTCGCAAATATGGAGCACGAACACCAACAACACTGTTGTCGGTGATATTGGCGAACTTCTCAGTGATGATTCTCATACCTCCCATTTCTTTTACCCAATCATTAACTGTGGCATTTGACCAGAAACGCTCATCATCATTATGACTGCACAAAAGAACATAAAAACACGATAAAATTTCCAAACATCAAGGGCACTAATCAATTGTCTTACGTAATAGAATGGACGGCAATTTCATGTCCTTTACGGTGCATTTCTTGAACGGCTGAATAGTTAGTGTATTTATGTGAAACAAAGTATGTGGCCTTGATATCACAACCATTAGGATTCTTTCGTTTGCCATTGAAAATTTCTTTGTACAATTCGATGTTGTTGTTGTTAATGGCATCATCGAAAGTGATTGTGATCATTTGGGGAACATCTTTCGAGGGAAGATCACCAGGGATGGTAGTACCATCCTCGGAACAGAAGCAATCGGGCAGATTGCAGACAGTGGGGTCGCACGGTGGCGCCCGATTTGGATCGTTATCGATATCTGTAATTAAAATTGCTCTAAATTGTAAAAAGTGAGAGAGGCAAACACAATTCGTATTATGATTTCACGCAATTATTGGAAATAAAAAGGTATTAACATATACCTATGTATAATCTTAGCGAGCAAAAAGAGAAACGTGATTAATAAAGGTTTGGAGTCATAAAAAAAATTAGTAAAGGGTGATAATTTCGTAAGAACAAGATGTTTGATAGTTGAGAGGTAGGCTACATTCTTAGGATGGAAAGTGGGCCGTGGTGCGGCGCCGCACCCGCCTGATGTTGTAGACGTTATATCAAGGACAACGAAAGTTATTTCTTAACATCGACTTTCGCATTCAAAGTAACCTCACAAGGTCCCTCAACAACTATGATATACACACAATTTATATATATATATACGAGTATGTATATGTGTTGTTTGTTTTGTCATTGGGTAAACAGATATTTAATTGATCTGCATTCCATATGACAAAAAGGGAAAGTTCAACTTGCTGCTCCAATTATTATTACATTACTCAAAGGATGCAACATTTTCTTGTTTAAGCACGATGACATTTCTAATCCGGCGCGGCCAGATCAAAAATAGCATTTTATATTAAATTCCAATCAAGTCACAATCGACACTCACACACACAATAAAATATTCAAAGGAGTGCCTTCTAACATGTACCTACACAATTGTGTCCCATTTTACTACTTACCGCAAGTGTTTTCATCAGAACCATCCGAACAATCCTTTTCTCCGTTACAGAACAATCCTCTTTCGATACAGTTGCCGTCACCGCAAGCCAAGAATCCATCCTGACAGAGAGGTTCGTCCGTAACCAGCAGAGGTTTCACTTTACGTTCCTTGTTTTTCAATTTGCAGTTTTTCACTGAGTCTTTCCAATCGCAGGTTTGTTTGTCAATGTCAAAGTAGAGTCCTGCTGGACAACGGATAGCTTGGAGACCCTGTAACAGTTAAAGAACGTCCATATAAAAAAAGTTCCACGTTAACCAAATTGATTCCAAGACTTACAGAAGAAGTACATTGGATAACATCACGGCAATTGTCGCCTTCACCTGCTACCAATCTGAACCATTCACCAGCATCTTTGTCTTTACACAATTCTGCCTCGAAACTGTCTTCCTTCTTTGGTGATTCATCTTGTTGTTGTTGTTGTTGTTGTGCTAATGCTATAAGAAACCAAAGAATTTATTCAAGTGGGTATATAGAATAACATTTTTTCATTATGTATTAAAATTTCTTAGAAATAATGAATATGAATTATGCAATCAATAAATTTAATTTAACTGTATAATGCCTATATTATATATGTAATATTTATTCCGATATTTTATGAAGCGAATTAAAAGTTAAAGAGAAAGTCTCTTTTGCATTTGATTTTGTATTATAAAAAAGGCTTTTAATTGCAATATTTTATGCAACATACTTTAAGTAAATAAATTTATTATGCCAAAAATGTCACGTGAGAAGATGGGAAATTAATTTTATATAAAGTTATCAAGAAAGAAGAATCTATTAATAATTATAAGTGTTGAATCCTTGACATTTACATTTCTTACTCATTATAAATGGCAGGAGTGTTAATATTGAAATATATGTAATAATTCCATGAATTTTAAAAAGTTTCGTTTCTTCTAAGTAGAGAAGTATCTTACTTCTTGAAATTTGTAGGTAAAAGTACAGCAAGTATGCACAATGTCTGCATGTTCTACAGGATAACTGGGTCAAAATGTAACCTCAGACTAAAATAATGTATCAAAACAAATACACAAGTAACCTGTTACATCAGATCTGATGTAATTAACCGAGTTTTATTACATAAATTTAATGCTCGAACCACAAAATTAGATTATTGCATTCTGATATATTTGACTGAGTGCTTTTCAAAATAAAAATATTTTACGTTATCAGAAAGAAATCAAGTCAAGGTTGTACCTAAATCTATAATAGAAACACATTTATTGTTTTGAACAAATCATAGAAACGAGAGGAATACCTATTTGCTACCAGTTTTACTTAATTTATTCATCTCTTGGCACATTACTTTTACATAATTAAATAACCAGTCACATTTATTAATGTCTGAATAAATCCAACAGAAACAGATCAAAAATATACTCTTTCTAATGAAGCAAATTATCGAAAAATGACCAAAATTGCTAATGGGACGTTTTAAATCATTTCCATTTTCTTGAGGAAACAGGTGATAGATTAAGAAAATAAAAATTATAAATATTTTGTAGTTTATGTATGTCTTCTGAAATTCTAGAGAGAAAACTTAGAAGGTAATCAACTTTCACAATATCACATACTTTAATCACCCACAGGTAAAATTTCTATAATTCATAGGTACACAAATATTTAATTGTGATAATTTTTCAAATGACTCTTATTAATTAAAAACTCAATGAAAAGATCAAACAATAGCGATTAAAATAATTATATATGCATTATTTCTTGTGCAACTTCCTTAAAAACAGGATTCCTATTAACAGGATATTTGATTGGATTAAGTGCAAATTAAAAAATAAAGAAAGACTCCGGATCGTCGGGTTCGTGTACACATCGGACATCGATATCTCTAACTTTTTACCTCAACTAAACACCTACCTATTATTTGACTGTTGAGTAAACGAATATTTCATTTTTATTGCAATTTTATGGCAAATTCACCGTTTTTATTGTAAATATACTATTGTATTACAATCCATGCATAATGGTTTATGACTAGAAATAAATTTCTTTCAATTAAGTAAGCGCACTTTCCACTATATAAACGCATGATACAGTTTATACATTATTCATATCAATTCTATTTCGTTAATTCTGAGAGTTATAATTAACTATTTTCATTTTATTTTTGATTGAAAATAATTTGTGAAAATGTATTATTAACAACGAAAAGTAGGTAGTACTTACCGGTTGCACATATCGCAAGTAGAAAAAGCGCTGCTGTATAGCGCGCCATCACAGTTAAACTAAAAGCACAACACCGCTGAACACAATGGACAGACCCTCCGCTTCCTCGCTAACTGCTTTTATACCCGGCCTACATCTACGACCCCCATGACCGACGTCACTTCACCAGCAGTCAAAGGAGTATTGGCAGTTTAGCTTTAGGATGCTTGCTTTTCATTGCGATACCTGCTGCTTATTCTTTTTTAATCTTCTCTTCTGAGATCAAATAGTGGTCAGTAATGCTAGTATTTCTGCCATTTTGGTAGGTATAGTATCATACATGGAAACAAGATGCATTTGTTGTAATTGATGATACTTTCTTGACTAGATTCCTTACTCTATCAGACTATCAGCTATTTAGTCCATAGACTATTATGCATATTGGTTGGTGAACAAAACGTGAAACCCCATCCCAATACCTACCTATACAGGATTTCATTTCTTAAATTGGCCATAAAAATTCGTCTTGTGACTATAATATCTTATTTTATTGATATTAATATTGCAAAAAGTTCAAAGTAATCGCCTGAAAGGTATATTTATTTTGTATTTGTTTTTAGGTTTTTGCGCTAATGTTAATCCTGCAATCTGCATTTCTTATTATGTTGTAGGTGGTATAAGGTACATCTTTAGAAATGTTGTACAGGGAATTTTCTACATAACACATGCAAATAAAAGAGAAGTTATTACATTATCTACTTACAAACTTGATGTACTTAGATAGTTTTATTCGGTATATTTTTTGTGTTAATTCTCGTAATGCAATATTTTATTATGCTGCTTGCGGTCGTTGAATAACTCTTTCCCAGTACTTATCTTCCTACTTAAAAATTAAATTTTTTTAGATAATGGATTCCAAACATTAAAAGTTCTATACGCGTAAAAAGCAGGCTTTTATACTATACCTACTGGTATAATCCTGTAGACTACAAAAACGAAAATAAAACATAAACTTATTATTTCCTTCTTAAGATAAACAACCTCAATTTAAAAAAAAAGTATTATGGCAGACTCACTGGTTGTACATTCTTGATTTTGGCGACAATAAATAAATAAAAAAGTTTTTTTATTGCTGACACTCCTGATTAATTTATAATAAAAATATTGAATATAAATTTTCGGGGTGTGAATAGGAAGACAAAATTTTTATGTACTTATGTTTTAAGGTCAGGTATTGCTTTATTTCATTTTGTTATACAATTATTAACCAATGTAAACGAGTTCATGTTAAAAATATGGTTTGAAGGTAAAAATTAATCTCTAATTGTGGAATACTTTGTCATTAATGAAATAATTACATTAAGTAGTTGAGTTTTCCGAATTCTTAGATATAGGTAGAGAGTTGCTTATAAATATTAGGTCTATTAGTTTATATTAGGTATATAAATACTTCTAAGGTAACAGACATTAATTTTATATACGAACTGCATCTAATTATGTACCTACTTAGAAATAATCCAGCCTAATGGTTAAATACATGATTGTTATAGCATCTCTAAAATTTAGTGAAAGTGGAAAAACGATTAAAGCAAATTGCATTAGACATATTGATAATTAATAATCTTCATTTTTAATTTCGTAAGGCGCCAGATGCATAATAATGAATTCTATTAGTTTCATAAATAATTAGGTAAAGTAACAATACGCTGATTTTGTTACTTTCCATATTCATAATAGGATTTGTTAAAATTAATTTGATGTGATCTTATAATAAAAGTAGAATTTGAATTCAGTCTTGATTTGATGCACATTAGCATTCAATTAAAAAGAAATCACCATACACCAAATAGGGATCCAATCTGGGTTTCAATTTTCACATTTAAAAGTAATACCTATGTTGATTTTCATTAAGAGACTTTTCTCATTTTTTTCCATATGAATCATACTTAAGAAGTATTGCGAAATGATAATAAAAAAAAAGAAAAACAAACAAGTTAAAAAGTGACTTGAAGCAAAAAAGTGTTACTCTCTTGATTAATTAGCGCTAACGAATTTCAGTGAAAAATAAGTTTAAAATGTTACAAATACCTGTTGCTATATTACAAGTAGGTATATACATACATATACGTATAATTATGTGAAAGTCGTTTATATAAATCATTTGTTTAGATGGCTAAAAATATCCAGGGTATCTCTCTGTACATTATACGGATACATATTTGAGAATAAGTGTCTGTAAAAAGATTACATCTCCAAAATTTATTAGCAAGGGCAACAACTTTTTGTATTATTTCTCTTCTTTAAATTCCTACAACTTGAACTCTCATCCTGAAATACATTCAAGGATAGCAGCTTTTGATAGAGAAGAGTTTATAACATTGTATACTGCCAATAATTCAAATCTTCACTTACTTTCATGTTTCTTTTTCCATTTCAACTCTCAGCATGCAAGATGCATTAAATATTATTTAATAATTAATGCATATCCAGTGATTAATGCCTAACGATATGTTTAAAGAATTAATAAATTTCTGTAGATACCTTACCTAATTAATTAAACCTATACGTATACGTTTTCCATGAGTGTGAAAGTGATGTTTTTGGAAAAAATAAAATCCAAAGCTCTTAAGTAAAAAGTTGTGTACAGTTGCGTGTATTTGATTTATATTATTATAATGAAGATCGATTTTGAATTGTAAATTTTTCTTCAATGCGTACCTATCCCACTGTTGTTTAAGTTTATTCCATAAAAATTGGTTTGTTTTGGTATTAGGGAATGTGACCATAAATGTGAACTGACGTGTTTTAAAATTTTGTGAGTTCAACTGCCTCCAGAATGACGCATTGTGATACTGCTTTGGGGTGGCTTCTCGTGTTTAAAAGGCGTTTCCATAAAACAGTCAATATCCTATTCCCTAGAATTTCAGTAAATGTAACTTACCTATATTTATATTATGAAGAATAAAACATTTATTCAAATAAGTTAATTTTTCGTTAAAATTCGTTAATTTCTCACATTGTCACTAGGCTACCATACTTACATCTCCATCAAACCTGATCAAACTTAAAACTTTTTAAGAGTAGATCTTGAAATATCTACAAAATAAGTAGGTAAAATATTCCCATTAATCCATTCGAATAGTTTATATGTATAGCTTTGCTTTCATTCAATTGCAAATAGATTTCTCTGTGTGTGCTTTTAGTTTAAAGCTCTATGTGCATTTAAATTAATCAACCAGTCACACAAATAATACGTAAAATATAGTTTTAAGTAAGAAATGGAATTGTTATTGCTAGTTGCCATTTCACATAATTTAAACTTACATCTAGAACAGTGTTAAGCTAAAATCGAGTATAAAATGAGAACAATAAACCAAAGAGAGCATTACATTGAAAATTTATTTTAAAAAGAAATGAACGTCTCTCGGTGCATTGCCAAAAATACACTCTGAATTCTGCCAAATGTTTCGAAAAGCAACATTCGTAGATATGGCATGTCAACTTCCATGTATAATAATCCCATTGTGACAGAAAAATCTAATCGAATGCATCGTTTTAAAGTACCTTCGAAATTTGACACTCTCTGAAAGCCTTTTCAGAAAAACCTCTCGTCGATTTGTTGTAGTGTGCTATTTGCTATAGAAAATAAAATATGAACCGTACCATATGAAAAGTGAAAACTTTATGGAAAGGCATAATTATATTTAAAGGATATGGAATCTTGATATGAATCTCGGGTATAATTTATTCCATAGAGAGTAATTCGTGTTCCAATTAACTTGTGAGTCTAAAGAATAATTTTCACGAGGAAAGTCAAACAAATTCTACAAACTGATATGTGTAGTCGTCGTTAATTGGCACCATGCCTACAACTGACTTCTTTTTATTGGATTTTTTGATAATACCAAGATACCAAGCATAATATATACTATTATACCCAGTCCTTTGCCAAAAATGCCAAGCTTTTGTCAAATATATACTTTAAAAGAATGACGATCGCGAAAGGGCACTGTCTCGAATGGAAAAACTTTCAACATGAAAAATGAGAAAAAAAACATGTAAATCACTTTATCAATATCCGTTGGGTTAAGGTGTATGCGACCGTAAGACGTAAATAAAACTGACCATGAACTATAATTGTAGGCAAATTAGGTCAAGTATCAAAGTAAATTGACTAAAAGTTTTACCAAAGTTTCAGATATCATCTAATCGGGTATATTTAGAACTGAACATATTATTGCACAAGCACACACTTTAAGCATTGAAAATCTAATCTGATTGATACTTTCAGATAAATTTTTCATTGTTGTGTGAAAATTCATGCATAAAATATAACAAAAAAAATCATTTTGCTAAGCACTTTGAGTCTGACAAGCTTTTAGTGCTACAAAAAGAAATAAAATTAAGAAAGTTTGAAATTTGGTAGATTAAAAGTATGTTTATTTTCCAAACTGGGATTAACTTTTATTCAATTAACTTTCTTCTACAACCTAAATAAAGAATACAATCACGGTACAAAAGATAAAGCATTTTTCTTTTGTGCTTTTTTGACTTGCTCTAATCGCAAAGGGCTCGTTCTTGGAGGAAAAACTGTTTATTTGCAAATGAAGCTCAATGGTTCGATATTGTCAATGCAATATCTTCAATAGTTTGTAAACATGAATTACTGATTTCCTAAATACGTAATTCGAAATATTATTGACAACACACTGCAGTGATTGTAAAAAATTGTGAATCTTTCTTATTTATATTTAAAACGACAATATATCACGTTTAGGCTACGGTTGTTTCATCAGTGAAAGGAAGATTTAAATTGTACAAAAATTTTACTTTCACAGCCTCAGGTGTGACTTGACGTTCTTCGGTATGTTTTGATATATATACAGTGATGTAACATGCAGTGATAGTGATGGAACAAATAATCGGATTGATAATTCCGGATTGAAGTGAAACGCATAGGCAGTAAAATTTTATGCATCCAAAAATAGACCCACACACACAAATTGCATTCAATGCTATTTATGGGGTTCCATTTAAAGTTTACGAACATTTACATATCTTCTATTGTGCCATCGATTTATTTATGCAAACGATCCTGTTTAATATTTATAAATTATAAAGGTTTATTATTATTATAAATTATTTATCTTCCAGTAAGATTAAAGTTAAATTTTCTACGTGATATATTATTGTGATTAATAAATGCAAGAATGTTTCTTTGTTTCGCTATTATGTCACGTTAATAATAATAATAACAATAATTTTTGTCTAAATTAAGGTATGGTTAGCGTATAGTTGAAATATCAATCGTTATGAATACCAACAAATTATTACAGTAAAAGCTTTATTGTCCCCTTCGACGATGTAAAAGTTTTCAAAGCTATTAAATTGAATAATCTATTTAAAATATTGTACAAGTTGGTAATTTATTGGACAATTTTAACGAAAATTATTACATTTATTAGTGAATTGTTCATGTACATTTATAATGATGAAAATAAATCAATATAATAGTTCAATAAAAATTGATATCTTCAAATAAAATAAACGCAATTGATTATATAATGTTAAAGTTTTGGTATAACTGTTTGGAGGAACGGTTGTAAATGTATCGATCCGATTTTGGTATACTGTAACAGGTGGAAAACATTTCATCGCATAAATTCTCTCACCACTACAATCATATAAAGCATCATCAAAAAACAGTAAACCTTTAGCAGCCAATTTTCTATCAACATATAGATGTTGCTAAAGAGCGAGGACTAGACATGTATATATTTTCATATCAATTTCTCATTTTGGTAGATTTTGGTCCTGGGGAACGATTTTTTAAATTATCCATTCTATATTTATTAGACTCTTTTATTAAATTGTCTAAACATTGTCTTTACGATAATAACATTCAATCTAAAGTTGTCTTGTTCCTCAAGATAGATCGTAAAACTTTTTCGATTACATAAACTTTTTGAAATTTTCTACATATGCAACTACCTAATACCTATATTTCGTTTAATTCGTTTTGTATGGATTAGGGAAAGTTATACTTGCGATAAAATTAAAATCGTTGTCCAGTTCTTTTAAATTTGTTTTAAAGCAATTTGTAATTACACTTCCTTTTCACATTTATATTCAGATTAAACACTTTAGAATAAAAGTGCAAGCAGACTAGACAAAAGCAAAGAAAACACTTTTGTTTGCTTGGAATACACTTAATTGCTAGCGCATTAATAATAATTGCGCTCTCTGTACTAGACATAGTGTAGTAGTTTTTGTATCATCGTTTCAACCATGCACGCCGAGATGCCCACATTCGTTCGCGAATCGATTATGTGCTTTGTTTGGAAAAATCAAAAAACAAACTTATATCATGAAAGATTAAATTTTCCAAGTTTATTTAAATAGATTCTTATTTAACGGCGCCATGAAAATTTTTATTAATGACAGTCATTACATTTTCTAAGGCGCATTTTTTAACGTGAAGCGTTTTTAAGTGGATGAGTTTAAGCTATGCAAGCACACAAACAAAAAGGACAATAGATTAAAAAAATAATTTATTTCCAGAGAAGATCTTCTAATAAATTCAATGGAAAAGATTCACTACAAGTCGAAATACGTCCAACCAAAAAAATTAGGGCTGTAGCGAAATTTAAGTGAGTGATTTAATTTAATAATTGCGAGGGTGTAAATTTAAAATTATTAAGCATCTGTTAGGTACCGAAACAGATGGATTGCCTTACGTTTCTAGTCATATGTCAAGACAAACGGGTTGATTGCCACCTCCATGATTTATTAAATAATTTATACAAAGGAACTTACACAACAAACTATTGATTAATCTCAACAATTTAGTGTATTGCAATATTAGTGGAGGGAATTTGCAAAACTGGTGAATTCGCCAGTGTTTATTATAATGCTCTTAATTCCCATACCGCGTCAGTGCCGGATTACCCCATAGGCTAATTAGGCTATAGCCTAAGGCGCCGTTTAGACAATAGGCGCCAAAAAAATCGTCTAAAAACTTTTACATTTGCAAAATAAAATCGCAAATAGAAATAAAACAACATATTGAGCAAGAAACCTATTAATACACACACGTATTCTTGTACAATGTTTGTTTATATGGAGCGCAACACGTTTCTTTGATTTTATGTCCCTTTATTGATAACTAAAAGCCGAAAGCGCAAAGTCGGCTGTCTAATACATGTATTGCTTACTTAGCAAAATATGTCTTTGTCTATTCATTTCCCTAAAAACCTTAAAAGTCTATTTTGTCGGTAGTATCGAATTGAAACTGTTACTGTTTGGTTATGACTGTAAAACGCATAGTAATTTAAGTTTATAGTGCCTCTGTTTTTGAAATTTGCCTGGAATTGACAAATTAGTTATGAGTTATGTACGTTTTGTTTATTGTGATGTGATTGTGATTCGAAAAACTAATAATGAGTGGAACTAGAAAAAAACTAAGTGGGTGGGATAGAAAAAAAAAAGATAAAGAAAAGCAGGAAAGACAAGCTGAATTACTTAAAAAATACCGAAATTACTAACTTATTTTATTATTTATTGCTAAAAATGATGATATAGACAAAGAAGAGCAGCCAATTTTTCATGATAGCGACAGTGATAGTATCAAAGAAGGTAACAATATTTACATTTTTTATTTTTTTGTATGCTCTTCAACAATGTTTTTTTTAAGAAGAATTGATAACAGACTTAAACAATAAGTGCTGCAAATGTTGAACATGAACCATTAGCTTCTCCTATCAGTTCTATTTCTCGAATTTCTCTTTGTACATAGGCTAATTATGTTATAGCCTAGGTTCTAGGTGTTCTTACGTAGTGTTAAATATTCGCGATTAAATTTGTAATTGTGGGTCTGTTGTTGATAGTTGTAAGAGGGTGCCTAGTGAGAATGAGTGGTGCTACAAAAATTAGAAAACAAAAACAAGGAAAAAAACTAGAAAAATACTTATAAGTAGGAAGCAAATCTTTTTTTCAAAAAATTTAATTATTGATTTTACATAAATTTCCATTTTTTTAAAATTCGTAATTGGAAAAAATCTATGGTTATTTAAATTGTAGGCGCCAAAATATTTTTAGCCTAGAGGGCCAACATGAGCTAATCCGGCACTGTACCGCGTGCCACCTCAACACTCTAACAATATAAAACGTCCCAAAATTGTTGTTAGTTTCATAGAGATCCGGAAGAATAGGCCCAAAAATTTAATGACGAAGGACGAATCTAAGTGGTTTCGTATTTATGAACAAGTTAGACAATTTATCAAATCTCCCCTTCTTTGTCATTTTAACATTGAACAAAATGGACCTGCTTCAGATTTCTGAATTTTATTAAATTGCACCCACATGAAAGGCCATAGAAACCAAGAAAGTTTGATATATTGCCCGAGAAGTCTATAATGATGTTAGTAAACGATTGAATTGTAATGAAACTTAAATAAAAGTACAGACACAAATAAAAGTATCGATTCAAATAACAAGGTGCTGCCTAATTTATTGTGTGGATATTGTAGACACGAAGCTCTACACGCAAGCATAAATATCTAATGCCAAAGAAGTAGTTTGTGTTAAAACTTTATTTCATTTAGGAATAAATAATATTATAATCGTGAGTCTTTTTGTTTGCAACGTGGATGTCCTTTTCAGGCGCAATTAGCTGAGAACGCGAATTTATTTATGATCACTCTCAGATAAATGCTTGTTGATAATATATTTACATAACATAAAAAAGTCATTTTGCAGTAACATTATTGCGTAATGTACCGAAAAGTATTGCCTATACGACCGACCAATTCTATAGAAATGAAGCAGGAAGGAAAGGATGAATTAGGTACTATTCGAAAAATAGTTAGCACATCAAAATAATACTTATGGTCGGATATTAATTGAAGAGCTTAGATAAATACGAGTATTTGACAACTAAGTATAATTAATAAAGTTTTATTGAATTTATGTAATACTGCATATACAAAAACGAAATGTTTTTGTTTAACATTTTATTTCGAAAATACCTCGGAAAATATGGTTGAAAAAAACAAAACAATTGTACTCGTATTCTATACAGCATAATACCTACATGCAGCTCGTTTGTAAAAAATCCCATTTTTGTCTATGCGGCACTTTGCTCTACTCTACAATTCCGAATATTGCTTTCAGTCTGGTTATTTTCTATCTACATGTCTTATTTTCCCTTTGTTCAACTATCATAAAATATATACGCTCGTAAAAAATTATGATGAACTGTAAATGGGTGTAATACGTGTAGGTGCTGGTTCATTTTTTCAGCACGTGTACTCAACTTTTTATACCATCGAGTACTGTAGTAAACCCAATATATAAAATGCACATTTTTCAATTATATCACAACATTAACATTGAACCTTGACCTACTGGTAGAGGGTCAGAAATTTGTGCGCGCTGAAAGCGTCTACACGAGTGTCGTGCGCCTCGGCGCAAGGCGTCAACTTGTATATAGTTTGGTCAGTTAAACTGTTGCTGAGACGGGGATCAGCCCCTGAATAACGAACTTTTCGCGCCTAGAATGATTGTTTTCAACAATTTCCAACTATCATCCACAATGAGCAGTGTCCAATAATAAAACTGAATAGTTTTAAAAGCTCGATTTAAAGTTTTGTTCAAGTTTAGGTACTTTGAAAGAGCCACTTTAAAATAAGCGTCTTTATGAATAAATGAATATGTTTTTGAAAAACGATTGTGTATTTTAAGAATGATCCTGTCGACGGAAAAGTCCTTTAAAAATACTTTAAAAATAGTTCTTGAGAAAGGTGCATGTGTGCTTTAAATACACACTTCAGATCATTTTTCGTTTTGTGAATTCTGAAGACAAATTCTATGGCAAAATATTTGTAACCATAAAAAAGGATATATAATAAGGAATGCTTCCCAACTACCATGCAGGTTAGTAATAACACTAGGAATCATAAATTTTATTCGACGAAAATAAAACCAAAACTCCAATATAAACTTTTTGAGAATATTAAAATATTTTTTGGTGATAACATTTTGACATGATTGTCTATTAAATTAAAAAAGTTTTATGTTTATTGACAATCTGTAATAGAAATCAATTTGTGATGTATTTCAATCGATTTATTATACAAACTAATCCTCCGTTACAAAGACTTCAAATGTGCACAAAGCAATTAACGGGCTAGAAAAAACTGACTAAATTTAAATGAAATCTATTTAATACTTAAGCTTGACTTTATTCCAACCGAAAAAAGTTCAACACTTAACAGGATTAGTTAACCATATCGCCTGCTTTTCCAAGTTTCACTTCATACTTAATACTTATGTAATATTCATGCCAATCTAGTACACCAAAATACATAACACATTTTAACAATAGAGGTTTATATGTTTTTGGTCTGGAAAGTTCCCAAACTATGTGTGCAAATGTATGCAAAAGCTTCAGAAAAAAGATCGTTAAACGATAACAGCTTTTAAAATATTTTATTTAGGAAGTCATACCCTATAATTTATACATGTAAATCTAATTTAAGGGATAAGCAACGGGAAATTTCATTATTTGTCTTAAATTTGAACTTAAACACGCTGAAATTCTTATCATGCTGTGTAATCTCATTGTAGGTTTCAGTGTATAATGGAAGTTTAATAATTAGACCACACAAACATCGTTCATTATTATTACGCAACTTATTGGACCAACATGTAGGCTGAAAAGTTTATAATAAATGACTGGGCTAGAGATAATATGGAACTTTTCAAGCTATGTATAAAAGTCATATGTTGGTTAAAACAAAGATTTATTCGTTGTACTCGTATAGGTATATATGAAAAATAATAGATGATTTCGTATATTTTTCCACTAGTGATGAGTGAAGAGTTGTGTGTGTTCGTATTATCAATGTGGATGTCGGATGTGCTTTTATTAAAAAAAAACGTCAATATTTGTTTGCGGAGTTTCGAATATTAACATTTTCAATTTAAATTATTCTTGAATAATTTGTATAGTAACACGTGTGCATCTATTTATGTCGGTATTCCCAATCCGATTACAATTAATTATAAACTGGCCTATCGAAATTAAATGATTAATAAATAATTTGTAATTTCATTTCCTATTAAAGTGCCGCTCTCCAATATCTCCGGTAGGATTTAGAAAAATCTAATTAAATTGTAATTTGCAAGCATTAGCAATTGTGTAGTTATAAAATTACAATCTGCAGTTGGACTTCAAGCTTATACTTCGAGATAAAAAAGTTAATATTCCAATTTGCACTTTTTTTCGAAGTTTGTATTTCATACAATTTAATTGAAAACAATATTTTCCTGTTGTAGCGTGAAGACCATATTTGATAAAAATTAGTATGAATATTTATAATCCCTTTTTAAATGTTATACGATTTATAGGGTGGTAGGATTTATTCATTTTATGAAATGCATTTTATATTCCGTTCGTAAATCGTGTAGAACCTTTTCAATTTACACCACTTTTTCCTTACAGATTAAACACATCGAGGAGTCAAACATAACTTTAAATGATTAATACACATAATCGTATTTACATACTTTAACATTTACCTAATAGACCTTTCTGTGTATGATCTGCAACCTACTTGTTTAATAAATATATTTGGAATCTGGTAAGACTTGTTTATGTTCAAAACACTTTTCATTTTTTAAATAACGGGCTATTATTATCAAGTAACTTATTATACCATCTTTCCCTCGAACGTAATTATACCTTGGTAATTTAATTTGCCTTCAAAATATTTTGAACAAGTTGTACCTTAGGTTGAGATAATATTAGCTGAAAAGGAGTATTATGTACATGATACCCTTTACAATATAAAAACGACATACTCTATTTTTATAAGGTATTTGAAAATATGTCAAATCTTAAAAACCTGACAAGGGTTTGGTAAACTTATATGACATATTATATATTAGCATATTTATAAATACATCAACAAAAATATAAATTACTATTTCAAAAGCACTGTTTCACTCAATTGCACTTGAATAACAAAAAATATGTTATTATTTTATACATTTATAGTTTACTTCCGAAATAAAATTGAGGAAAACAGCGCTTGTTTAGTTTTTTACAACTTACACATGTATGTTACGCATTCAAAGTGGAAATCATTAAAATTGAAAAATATTAACCACTGTATAGTTTTTCAAACCATATTTTATTCATATTATGTAACATGGGGTAGAATTTTCTCGATTTATTTTTACACTGAGAGACAACAGTTTTTGTATAGAAGAGAAAATAAAATTTCTATATTATGGGTCGATCCCTTACTTACCTATCACTGTTAATATTTAAAAATTATTTAGACGACAGGAAATCTGTAGCGGATTTACTAATAAAAAGTTTTCTAATTGCGAATAAAATGGAAATGCTTCTCGTGCGGAGTTTTTTCTAACCCCCGGTGACTTTGTTAGTGATCGGTCCTTTTTCAAGATTTGTGAGCGATTCTATTCCTAAATAATTAATTAAGCTTCAAAATCCTTGTAAGGTTGTTTTCAAACTTAATATGCATATATGTATATAAACATTTGCAGCAAATCAACACTAACATTGATTTATAAAATAATTATAAATGCAAAATGGAGCAGAACTAATTTATGATGAATAACTCGATAGCCTCTTGCTAATTTCAATTTCATATATAATGGTTTATTTGAGGCTTGCTCTATAAACGGACATTACTGTAGGTAACATACTATGAGTCCAGTAAACAATAACAAATTTCTTATAAGCTCGTAAATGCAGTTGCATAAATGCACCCATCTTCATATTAAAGATACCTAAATATCATAATCAATTTGCCATTAATAATTTTACGCCTGTCTGCGTCTCTTTTTGATAAAGTTGATAGGAAACTAGATTATGTGTCCGAAAACTTTTTTAATTAGAATTTAGCAGAATTGTACATAGACTGTAAGTGTGTTTTATAAGTTTTAACAAACTTTTGCCAATAAACTACCACCTACAACATTTCACTTTCTACTTTTTACAATGTTTTTGTAATATAAAATTTAATATGTCTCTGAACTATACATATAAGGTATCTCTTTGACATTATTATTATTAGGTATAAATACCAAAAAAATTTTAATGTTTTCGATTACATTTTTGATATTAAATTGAGGTACATAAGCTTTGTATACTTGCATCACTGTCATTAAGTTACTGCTTGGAAAGCTTCAACAAACTCATTTCCTTATGCACAATTATGGAAACACATTAATTCAATTCAACTGCATTAAAGTTATATTTGAAGTACCTACCCGTACATGTTGAAACTTGATTTAGGTGAATTAGATTTTTTGCGACATTAAAGGATTTGTGAAACACAATTCAAGTCTGCAATATGAATTAGATTATGTTTTTATTCGTTGCCGTCGGTCGTGTTCGTGTTATCGAAAATTTGAAAACATGGTTTAAACTGGGACTGATTATAAAGTTCTTCTCTACTGAATATACATAGAGAGCGATTCGGTAATAAAAATAAATTCTAATCAACAGACCAATCTGCTTGGGTTTTCTTTCTCTACACGTTTCGAATGTTGCCAAGAAACTTTTTAAATATTCATTAAAAATATATTTATTGGACATTAAAGTAAGAATTTCGCTGCAAATTCTAGAGCGTTTTCCTGTTATTAATTTAATTCATACAAAAATTACCATTCGTACACGTTTCTAGTTAAAATTTTACAAATATATAATATTTATCTTGCACGCTAGCAAAATTAATAGTTCATTGGAAAACCTTGAACCGTTTTGTGACAAAAAGAAAAGCTTTAACGTTTGCTGAACGGTTCAGAGAGGTGAACAAACGTTTTTGCTATAGACTAAATGCTTAGGTTATCACATTTCAGGATCATCCATAAAAACAGATCTAACCGAACCGTGTTTTTTAAATGTTTGCAATAAAATTAAATCGATGAAATAATGAAGTGAGGAAAGGGGATGCTTTCTGGTTTGGTGCTCGTGTTTAACCTGCTATGAGTTTGTATTGGTTTTTTCCAAATTCATGTACTACTCGTATACCATGATCATTGTAAAAAAGCTGTTCGGTTTCGAATTTCATTATTCCACACACCATTAGGTACATACATACCTATTCGCACCTTGATATTGGAAGTTCTATAGCTAGAACATGTACGTAGAAATGAAGATAAATTATATTTATTCACAATCAGTATGTAATGAGTCATTTTCCGATATTTTATAAAAATGGAAAGTGACCCATTGTTATATTCAAGCGAGTAATATTTACTTTCCTCTCTAGAGAGGAAAATGGTCACTTTCCTGGCTTCCCATAATCCTGGCTACTACAATTTTTAATAATATTCATATTGGGCAACCAATAACAAGCCATTTCTCACTTGTCATTTGATGAGTAACAACAAAAAATTGTCATTAGTGACATATGTCAAATGTTGACATACAAAAAATTTATAATGAAAAACATTCAAAAGACATATTTTTTAATTAATTGTGTCTGATTGTGAATAAAATAGTATACAAACCTCGGCGAAAGGGCATTCCTGTCTCGAGAAATTGCCCGCTTCGGCCTACGGCCTCAGCGGGCAAACTTTTCTCTCGACAGTAATGCTGCCCTTTCCGCCTCGGTATGTAATCTACTATTTCTAACAATATGTATATACGCTTGTGATTTACATTAAATATACAGGGTGTTTCAGCTAAGAGCAGCAAAATTTTAATGGCAGATTCTCGAGGCCAAACCAAGTCGAGAACCCTATATTCACTTTGCTCGGAAACGCTTCCTAACGGAGATATAGGCCATCAAACTTCTTCAAAAAAAATCGAATTTTTTAAATATCTCCTAACTGTAATAAGTTGGAATAACCATACTTGGCACACTTACTTAGGTCATTGTGGACTATGTTTCTGTAAAATATCAGAAAAATCGGCCACTCCCAATATGGTTTTCTGACAAGGGGGCGGCTTTCCATCTTTGTTTTTTCATATGGGGGTTGTAAATTTTTCACTTTTTTTAAGTCTATTCGATACCAAATTTAATAAGCAAACTTTTTGTCTCTTGGATTTTTTTCGTACGACGCACCGTTTTCGAGAAAAATGCAATTTTATTTGAACACCTCAAGATTTTTGGAAAATTTCTTAAATGCAGTGGTCCATAACTTTTTAGTTAATGAACCGAAAAATTTAAAAAAATTACTCCAAGATCACCATAGGCTACATACTATAATTTTTAAAAAAAAATTGTTAAAATTTTATTTTAACATGCCGAAGAAGTTGATGGCCTCTATTTCCTCAAAGAGGAAAAATCCAATGAGTTTTCGACTAATGGTGACCCACCGAATCTGCCATTAAAATTTTGCTGCTCTTAGCTGAAACACCCTGTATACCCGAATACCTATATGTATATCTATTCAAGATAAACAAACTGTACAATAATAGTTGGGGACTTTCAGTCACTGCATAAATTATGTAGATTTCAGAGTGATTTCAGTTGTATATTTATTTCCTAATTTTCAGTTTCTGCTGAGGTCTTTGGGGTATGTCAGTCATTCAAACTACACCAGTGAGGAAATTAATTTAAAAAAAGTATTTTATTATATAAATTTGACAAACATTTATCGAAATGATCATTCATGAGTTCTTCTTTTTAAGTAACCTGCTCCTCTTTGTTTTTATTAAATGGAGTTATATGTTGATAAATAAAATCAACAAGTGCACCTTTTCTCTTATGAAAATGTAGGTACATTTATGAGGCTCCATTTCAGTGTTAGTGTAGTGTTATCTCATAAAAGTGGATAATAATTTTCATATACCTAATACCTATGTATACTCGTATGGAGAAATATTGATTCAACGTTAAAAATTTATTAAGTATGGAAAAGTTTTACCATTAAATATTTTCCTACTTAATTATCTACTGCATTATATTAATACCACATTCACTAATAGAATATAGCTACACAGTATATAGTTTATCAGTAAATGTCTGTGTTTGTTTTTCTATTTTAACATAAACACTTACACATTACTACTAAACGAAAATAAACAAAACGCTTCTATGGAAGTGTGTATGGGCATCTGAATTTTCAGCATTCCGATACTTAGGTAACCTTCACACATTTGTGATTTGATAAGACGGTATGCACGACTTTTCGAATAGCAAAATATATAATCTAATAATATGTATAACTTATAAAATTAAAAGCGTTATAAATCTTTCGTTAAGTAGACGTTCTCAAAATTATTCGCCATTAAATAAATGCCGTAATAATCATTGCGTCGGCTGGCTGTGTTGTGTTTATTATTATTTATTAGATATTCATAAAGCTAATTAGAAGTGGCATTGTAAACCATTCTTCCGGCGCTTACATAATTTGGTTAATATAGAATATATGTACAGGGAAATAGAGTTTGCATTCTCTATGAAATGACGTTTGTTCTAATTGCATAACTTCTCATCTAACCGAGAAATTTAAGTAAATCATTTCGCATGAAGATATTGCCTCGCATGATTCAATAAAGAATCGATCATACTCGTAAAATAATGGAAAACCTCTCGGTTTGTTTGAAACAATTGAAATGATCATTTTCTCCATAAGATACAAGATATGATAATGCAGTTGTAATATGGGACAGTTTTACAATGAAACTATAAAGTATCTAATGGCATAATAAAAGTTGTAGCACAATAAAATTGTTCAATATTTTCGCAATTTTCTACTTTCACCACACAGACAATACTATAATGATGTTGATGTTTATTTCACTTGTATTCCACTTTATACCTATAGCTACATATATATGTGCATAAGGGCCATGGCCCTATCCACGCTTATTTCAACCATTGATGATGGAATTTTCATGATTGGAAAACAGAATATATTTTAATAGAAATATTTAATTTCCTAGTGATTAAACCTTCATTAAAGTTTATAATTGCAAATTCAACAGGAGGATTTTAAAAGATTATGTAACCATTTTACATAATAAAAACGATATATGGTATGCATGCATGAAAATAATTGTCCGACCATAAAATAATCTTGTATTACGGCTAATATCCACATACACATTTTCCTACTAGGATTATGCCCAGAAGAATGGAAGCATCACAAAGGAAACTCATTTCCCACACACAAATCTACGTCCTGGATTGTTTAAGATTTCGCTACTTATACTAATTAACTCAGTTTTAGCGTAAATAACATTGTTATTGTAAAGGATATTGTAGATGTTTAACAATATACCTACTCTAGTTTAATAAGATTTAGAGGACTAACTTGACTCTTCATGCCGACTATGCCAAAACAATAATAGCATACTCGAATATATACATATTCAATTCCATAATTAAATATGCCTTCTGCCCTTTGCATACAGCAGGGTTTAAGGATTCCTTGTATGTCCTGTAAAAAGTCACAAAGAGCGTTTTGTTAAAGTTCTTCTGATATTTGTACCTGATGCCTGATACATAATAATAATATAGTAATATCTAAATAACAAATGCAATAGAAACCTTAAATTTTTTATAAAACAACTTTTACATTTAACTCAGGAAACTTCCAATTTAAAAAACCCTATTCACTTGAAAAGCTCGGTATGTTTTCAGTTTGTAGGGTATTTTATATCACACGATTTCAATTTCAAACGAACTAAACAATCACGTCAAATACAACAAATTGTTTGTATTTTTTCTATGATTATAAATATTAAAGTAGTTTTATATTCAGTTTCCACTTTTCCACCGACTGATGTTGGAGCAGTAGTGTTTGTTTTTCTGTCCAACAAATTGCAAGGTCTGCATTAATTTGGATATATGTTTTTATTAATGAGTTAGGAATTGAAATTTATAACGTAAATCCATTGTCCAGTATCTATACTGATTTTTACCGAAAGTCATACATTTTATATTAAATCGATTGGTAGGTACATCTATACAATTAAATCATTGTCTTGTTACATGTATTTCATCCACTTAAAATTAAATTATCTGGGATGATTAAAAGAAAGCATCTTAAATCGACGGATTCTAATAAGGCCTATTCCATTTTATGCTTTCTACTGCAACTTCTGTCCCAATCAAAGATATATTACAGCAATTCATTAAATATCATGTCTTACATTTCCGTTATATATGTATATTCCTGTAATAATCAGGGCGTATCCTACAAAACCCTAATATACCGGACGCGAAATGCAATTTACTGAATAAACACTCTGTAGTCTGTATTGGTATGTATGTACATACCTATTCACCTGGATACATGTAAGGAAACTGAATAAATGTAAAATTTTAATATTCAGCAAAATATCCAAGTTTGGTTTACCTGAAGTATTCGGTCTATAGTACGTTTGTGCATGGATCATGTAAATATAATGTCACATATAATAATCAGATATACATATAGTATGGGGAAAAGGTCACAGTGTAAAGGTTCGGGATTATAGTTTAATTCGGTCTACTAATGCATGCCCTTTGTGCTTACGAACTATAGCTTAGGGTTTAGCATTAAGTGCTGTTAATTAAAAATGAAAAGGACTTATTTGGTGTATCGACACAGTACATTTAATATACTATACACTAAAAGCATAAGGGAGCATGTTTAAATTTCAATTTTTATTCACAAGAGTTCACTTTTTATTTATTATTTCCTAATTGGAGAGATAAAATTCTGGCAAAATACGAAATGATATGCTTCATTAAATTTAGATTTACAGTAATGCCCAACAAGATTTTTCGGCAGTTCTGCAGCATTTCCAGTTAGCTATACATTGAACTTTTCAGAAAGCAGTCAAATAAACATCAAAACATAAAATTTATTTCAATGTTTGTAACCCAAAACGATGCAAAAGAGAATCCATCTTGCTGCCCATTATCCTATACACCGCAGATAATGTCAAAATAGACATATTGAAAGAAAATTATTTCTGTGTGGAGTCTCAAAGTATGTAGGTATCTACTTAAATCTTCATAACTGTCTATTCAAATTCAATAATGTTCCGGATATAAAACATGATTTTTTTTCAATTATCTTAAAACCTATCCATATTTTATCAATGTCGTTATAAAAAACGGCAGTATACCTCAACATTATATAATGACACATAAAGATAAATATGAAAAGCACAAGTACGTATGAAGGTATTATGTACGTGTATTTTTGTGGAGGATACAAGCACTGTATATTTGCTATAGCTGTGACTCGTTAAATTTTAAATCTCTATTGTTGGAAAGAGCAACAAATGCTGGCCGTTTTGCATTTTTAACAATTCAATCTACCGCAATGTGCATGTGTCTAGAAGTGAAAATACGGTGCATTGTATCAGACATCAGACAGTTTTATCGTAAAATTATTTACATTTTTAAATGAAAATTAATAGTTAAATTAGCTCATTTATTTAATAACACTACAAGTAAGTAATTAAAATGCGATAGCGTGCAACGTCGAACATTGAACAACCACAGAACAAGAAAAAAAAATAGGATATCCCTCGAGATATCCTTTAATATCCCAAATGTTATTCATGTTGTCGAATATATGATGAATTTGTTATCCAAAGTTTTAACTGGCACGGCAATTTAGCTTTTAATTAACTTCTCATCGGTTTAGGAATTTATTTTTTCCACTCAATACTCTATTACGTTGTTAACATACCTATATACAAAAATAATTTAAGGTAAATTGAATACGTCCGGTGAATGTTTTTATATGAATATGTATTTCGGACATAAGTATAGTTATTTATAAATCCTATAAATTTGAATTCCAATTCAAATGATGGTATTGATGGTAATAGCAATAGATTTTCCAGTTGCATTCAATGCTATCGCTAATTGACTTTAATACAAGTTTTGTGTTCGATTATTCAATCAATAACAAAGCGAATGGTGACGGTCAGTTAGATAATTAATAAAAGAAATGTGAATCATTGTGGTTTCAAGACATTCGCAATTTCGATAATTTATTTATGTTCGTTGAAATTAACCTGTCACCTTGAAGCCGTTTAGAGGTAATGAATCAAGAATTAAATTGTATGTAAATTTGGCATTAAAAACTTTTCTGATTTTATACGTACCTACACATACAATAGAAAAGGAACACACGCATGTGAGATTCAAATAATCTAGCTTAAATGTCTAAACGAAGTACCTACTCAGAATTACATATTCTTATACAATACACACTCTTATTATACTTATACATATAACAATACTAGTACAGCCGCAATGCAGTCAAGATATTTTAATATTTCTACATAAATTATATATTCGTCTCTTTGTATTAAAATTTATTAATGGATTTCTGGCCAATGTATTCACTCCAATAGCAGGAATACATTTTTAAGTGTATGTTTAATTTCGTTTGTGTATAAGAACAAGATTCTGGGAGAATTGCAAGATCGTACCATTAAATTTTAATTATTTATGGACAAATGTACAGACTATTTTATAAAAAATTTACTTTTTTGTTCCGCATAGTAGATTAATGCTGAAAAGGAAAAATCGTATACCTATTAACTGTCTACCTATATTTGCCTAAAATAGATATTTTTCATTGGTCATTGAGGTTTGAAATCAATAATATTTGTATGTATACCTATGTGTGATTCATTATTTTTATATTATACGAGTTTCGCTCGTTTTGCTCCTACATTTTAAATTCAAACAAATGCTTTTACTTTAGGCAATCCGTTATTATTACCTACTACATATAAATAATAAAAAGAATACCTTTTTCTTTTCGATGGGTGGAGCCTTTAGTTACAAACTTAAAACCGTATTTAAACGTTTTCAAATCTACCCAATTTTATAGTTTAGAAGTAAAGGACATTTTATTATACGTATAATTAAAATATCACAGAAGTAACAAAAATTATTTTATTCAGAAAGTAGGTATCTTAATGGTACGTATACATTCTCAAGAGTAATACCTACACACAGGAAAGGTACATTTATTTCTTTTCCCTTTCTTCGCAGTTTTAATGGCGTTTTACATTTTTATGTTGTGACATTTTGTTACCTTTTTGATAAAGTTAAATCACTGCCTTTGTTCACAATCCCAATTCCTTTATGACCTGTACCCTTGCATATAAAGCAGGTAATCCAAGCTTTATTACGGAAAGCTCTAGAATCCATTCAAATTTTTGGCAATAGTTACAATGATTAAAAATTTTATTTGTCTTTCCAATATAGAAATTCAAGTTCTAATTATTGCCTGAAAGTTTCAATATAAATTATAAACGCTTTAATGTTGGTTAGTGACTAAAAGTTGGAGTGATTCCAATATGTTATTGAAAATACAACAACAAATCCATAAAACAAATAATAAAAATTTGTCTGTATACAATGAGTGTGGAAACGAATTCGTTTATGAATTACTGTTTGAAGCGAATGTTTATTTAATAAAGAAGCAAATTAATAGATGTGAAGAGATTAACTCAAACAATAACAATTAAATTGAAAATAATTGAATTATAAAGTGTTTATTCATGAAATCCTTTTTTTTTAAACATTCATATAACATAACATAATATATATAAAATAGGAGTAAATAATATCAGAAAGCACGCAATTTTATTTTTAGAACATACTGTAGTTTCCAATAGAAATGACTTTTTCAATAAAATAAAGTGAGAATGTAATTGTGAAGATTGCCAGAGAAACATACACTAAAAACTGCTGAATGCTATAAATTTTGATAAAAAAGACGACAAAAAAATACCCACATCGAAACCCGATAGCCATGTTTATATACTAATATAAATATTCATGAAACCGAATTTTTCCAAATTTCTCCCGACGTACGTTTTATTAATTGCATTTAACAATTCTCATAGTATCGATTACTTGAATACATAGGTTATTGGTCGCAATTTTAAATATAAAACATAAACAATTTCGTCAACTTTGCACTCAAAATAATTAAATTCTTGAAACGAAAACTCAAATGACTTATGCTATTATGAATTACATATTCATATAGCAAAATTATAAAAAGAGCCAGTATAAAAAAGAAAATCGAAAAATCACAAAAACCT
This sequence comes from Silvanus unidentatus, assembly GCA_963930825.1. Taxonomy (NCBI): domain Eukaryota; kingdom Metazoa; phylum Arthropoda; class Insecta; order Coleoptera; family Silvanidae; genus Silvanus; species Silvanus unidentatus. Next base: position 6,971,615 of record OZ005758.1, read on the forward strand.
TCAAAAGGCAAAAAAAAATCAAATACCAATAATAGGTATATTTGTTTAATTTCCATTTAGGGATGTAGGTAATACAGGTAATAAACTGAAACCTATCTATTAACTATAAAAAGCAGGTACATATGTACTTTCGCGGTTCAAACAGATGTGGTTCTGCGTTCAATTCATCTTAAAAATCAATTTTCCATACATGCTGCTGAATATTTTCGCTCTGTCTACATATGTATTAGTTCTGTTATATTTCCTTTATTGTTATTTCATCTGTTTTGTCGAGATAAGAGGCACAAAATAGAAAATGATATCCAGAGAAATGAAACTTACAAACATTAAATATTTTTTTTATTTTTCGTTGGATATACGTGTGTATATTGTTTTCAGAGTAAATATTGGTTTGTCTATAACGCTTTGTGTTTTTATTGTTCCAAACATGTGCGTATACCATTCTACAATTCAATAATATTAGGTACCTACAGCTTGAAGCGGTTCATATAAGCAGGAAATCCACTAGCAGAAAATTAATTAATATACATACAATAGACATAAGGTTTCACAAAGCTCTTTATTATCATAGAAGCTTCTCTTATTTCGTATGCAAATATTCAAATTACATCATCAGTTATTGGACTCAATATTAGGCTTTATGAAATTTCCAATATCAGTCTCTTAAAAATGTTTATACCTTATCTATGTAAGATATTCCGAAAAGAATTGTCAACTTCTAATGGAACTTATATTTATTGTGTAAATTTCATGAAGAGAGCTTTTAAAGTTTCAGGCAAAATGTGAAAATAATTTAAATTAGCTTTCAATTACACTGGATAATGGTTCACTTAATTATTGAAAAATCCATAATTTCATCACGTTTTTATACATAATTAATTAACACGCTTTTATTAAAAAACATAAACTGATCTAGATAACAACAAACTACACGTGACAACCCTTTCTTCTATTTTACATTGTTTTGTTCAGTTTTAAGTGGTAAATATATCCTATTTTAAGCCTTTCTAAGGCCCCGCCATATAATATTTATGATTTTATATTAAATGGAGAAAATTACTTCCTTTATCACAATTTAACATGTACCTAATTTGTGCCCTAACCTTGACCCAATCGAATAAGAGGTTAAACCTCGATAAATGACTTTCTATGTTTATATCTATAAATAAAAGCTCATATTTCACTTAGTTGTTTTTAAAGCATTGGAAATCAATCTGCTTACCTGACATTGGTGTAAACATTGTTTTCTTAGAAGAAAGTGAAACCTTCATCCCTAATTACATTGTAATACATTACTTTTACAAAAAAAAACTTTTTCGTCCTTCTCCGTGTTTAGTTGCTTACGATGTATTATTATTATTGTTATTAATTAAGCTTCCCCTTTTTACTGACTGATACATATAGTTTAGTAACTTTTCTCCTAAATCACCACCACCATTATAGTATTTTTTTATTTTTGACGTGACTTTTATATTTCTCCATCTACCAGTTGGATCAATAAAATATACATCCTTTGTTACTCTTAAATTATGAGTGAGTTTGAGAAGAAAATAAAAGCGTTTTAATAAACCGGTGAACATTCATAAATTTTTTATTCATAGGAGAATTGAAAGGGTCAAAAATTACCGTTATATCATGAAAGTAAAACCTTTAGGTACACATTGGACTTACCTTTGAGCTCCTACACCTTTTAAAGATAACATAAACCTTTCAACAGCAGAGTCTTATTTTTGTAATTAAAATTAGATTGCGAGTTGAACTCTGCACTTGGTATCCTTTCGACTTCAAAAAATTCCAAGGCCCATAGTTAACTATTTGTTACCATAATGTGGATTCTTTGTTTAGTGATTGGTCCACTTCGGAAAAATGGAAAGAAATGTTTTAGTTTTCGTATTTTCACCGAATTGCGATTTATCCAAATTTTCCTAAGTATGCATCTGTTTACATTACAATCTACTGTACTGTAGATGGTTTAGTTAAAAGACTTACAGAATAACGTATATTTTAACATTTCCTCCTCCCTTGATACTGGGAACTGAAGATTTTTTTACTAACTGAATAACGTTATTTCCATCAGTAACTGGGTTAACACTGTAAAATTATGTCGCATTTTCCACATTAAGACAAAACGTAATGGAAAATCTAATTATAAACAGATAGATAATTAAATTTAAAGTAGGGAACGCAAAAAAAAACAATCACCAAATTCCCTTAAGAATTTTTGTGTGGAAAAATCATCCAACTATCATAATTCAGTTGGAAAAGTTTAATACATAAATGTTATGTTAATGTTTCAGAAGCCATTACGAGAGTTGGGTTTGAAACGATTTTGGTCTGCTGTGAAATCATCTAACAGCAGCTCAAGTTCACAATGCGATGCAGGAACAGAGGAAGGCCAATCACCTGTTGATGATAATAAACCTGGACCGAATTGCTCTCTGCCTTTATTACAAGTATGCACATAATATAAAATCTACCCTTTTGTTTAGAACTTTTATTTTCGATTTATAAGCACCGATTTATGCTGTATCGGAATGTTTTCAAAATTGGTTTAGCTATATTTGTTGAAAATAAGCGGTTTTGTGGTTCCATTTGAGAAATATCTGTTAATCAGGATTTCAGCAGGAATTGTAAATGTCAAATACCTACACATTGATTACTTTAGAAGTATACTTATATATTTTATTCAGGACGTTTACATTTCGTGTTATCAAACTTAGACGTCGATTTTCATTACTATTTTAATAATAATTTTCTTAAGATATCAATAAATTTATGTATTGGATCCCTAATGACAGACCACCTGTAAAAGATTTAAAACGTATTTGTAAATATCTACAATTTATTTATAATTTCAATTGTTTTACCAGTTATTAGTGAGAACATCAAAGAAGTTCAAAAACTTTAACAGGGCATCTTGTATACTCTGTATCAGGCCTTTACTACCTTTAGACTCTTCGACTAACCAATTAAGTTAGAATAAAATTATATAAGAGTTACTTAATATTTTTACCTGTATCATCAGCGTAGACTGCAGCTATGATTACAATTACAAATAAGAACGAATATAAAAATTTATTAGACATTTTTTGTTTTGTTATTTTTTGCCAGAGACAAGTATACACAACTATTGTACCTATGTAAGTATAGGGCGTCGTTGCAAGTTCTCTATATACATATACAGAAATTTCTTATCATTATCAATATAATGAACTGCAACTTAACACTTTATCTTTTACTGTTAAAAATAAATTGTTTTTGTTACTATTGAGCAATTATCCAGTTATTACTCATTTGCAATAATACCTTAAAAAACATGCAGACAAACAATCGAAAAATATATAATAGCCGATAACACTGAAATATATTCCATAAAGGTAGGTAAATTCTACAAATTATTGTTTCTATATTATTTAATATTGTGCCGATTAGATAAGTATAGTAATTAAAATACATATGTATATGTATGTATTAGTCACTTAAGTGTGGTCTTACCTTTTGAGGACATACAAATTAACCGGTTCCTAAAACTTCATGTATTAAATACTTATTAGTACCTAATAGGTAGGTAGGTATATAAAACTTACCAATACGCGAAAAAAAGTTTTGTTAATGAATTACACAGTTTTTAGAATACAAATTTCACAATTATTATTTAGGTACGGCATCTGTTTTTGTTTATTACCCATAATTAATCATTCATCTTTCACCAATTTTAAGAACATTTAAATTAAAACTGAGATTACAACCGAATTCTGAAAATAAATAAACTGGACTAGGATAATCAGTCGTTGCCTTATTTAAAATAATTATTTCGGGAGATTTATTTAATTATGTATGATGTACGTTCTAGGTACAACCCCCTTCTTTTGCTTTGATATTTCAAAACTCATAAAAATGTATTTCTCTTCAACATTTTATTAGCAAAAACGTTTTAATGCTTAACAGATGTATTTTTGAGTTCCCAAAAGGTAATTTTCATTTAAAATTAATTATCTAAAAAGTTTTATTAAGAGTACCTTTTTGAAAGACGTTCTAAATAATTTAATATCGTTCGGATCTATTTTAGGTATGGCCCAGTTCAGATTCCCCAAGAGGTGAAGCGGATGGTCAGAGTTTTGTGTTTCCAGCATGCGCTGACGATGCAACATCTCAAAATTCCACCTGTTTTGATACGAATCACCATAACGATTCCGGTATTGAATCCACTCAGGTGAATAGATTGCACATTCCTGCTATTATAAGCCATTAATAAATCAAAATTCCAGGTGTCACCATTGCCTCCCATTGCATGTGCCTCTTCTTCACCAATAACATCGCCCACACCCAGCATGCGACGAACTAGCACCCTCCTCCATCCTGATCATGCCAGACTATTTCGCATCTACCCGCCCTCGTCGCCCGAACAGACTTCCATGGAGGACATCTCAGAGCCCCAACTCAACCACATCATGTCCCCGTCATCCTCCACCACATCATCACTTACCTCAGTGGCTGCAGCGGTAGCAGCCGGCAATTCTCGTGCGAGCGATTCCTCCGACAGCAGAAGACGTTCGTCCACAATGACCGCTCGGTATTCCCTTTTCGACGCATTAGACTTGGAATACGCATTGTTAAGGGCCGCCGCTAGGGGCAGTGTGGGGCCCTATTCACTAAGTGAAAGTTTACACAAATTGACTTTTACTCAAAGTTTGGCGTTTCCTGCACTGGCCCGTGGCCTCGCCAACAAACGACGTCGTTCTCAACAGAACAATAACAGCAGGCCTATAGATCCATCAGAAAGTGGACTGAATGCTTTTGCGAAAGTTGTTACCGCATTAGTTCTGGTTCTTGTGAGTGTTTTAGTATTTGCCGTTGTGTACAAGTTCGTGAAAACGTGAGGGTTGCTTCTCGCCCCCGGTGGGGGGCGACCCGGCCGCTATATCCCCATTAAGAATGCAAGTAGTCCTTTAACAAATTATCGCAATCCAGGTGATGTTACGTGAAAAATTTAAAGCGAAAAATGTGGGAAATTAGATATTAATAAGTAATAAGTATGTAGAAAATTCGAAACCCCATGTGCAGGAGGGAAAGCTCTTATGATGGAATTGAGTAGAGTAGATTAATGTTTTCTTTTTACATGAGATGCTTTCTTTTGTGTCATTTATTTTTTCGTTTGGGACATTGTTTAATAAAAAATTGCAATCAGCGATGCATATTTTCTTAGCTAAATTGAAGATACATATTTAAAGAGGGGAGTTTATGATTATGAATGGACATAAAATAATTATAGATTTGTATGTATTTTTAACAAATTAGTGTTGTTTCAGCTATTTTTGATACAAGTTGTTTTTAAAATGTATAAATTGATATTAGATGTACGACACGTATTCTAAATGTTTTTTCTTTATGTGTCTATAAAATTTATTTTTGTAAAAACAAAATACTCTAACCGATTTATAACAAATGTATTACCTACAAGTTTAAAAGGCCTATTTACTATACACATATATACTTATATGTATCTACCAATAAAATTTTGGCCGTTGACCCTACGACATTTAATATGATCAAAGACTTACATACTGAAATGATAATTTATGACAAAATGCAAAGTAAATATTTGTTTTAGCCAATCGGGCAGAATTTTCAGGAGCCCAAAAATGTTTTCAATCACATACTTCTGTATAAAGCTGGGTTCAGGTTCAACACATTTTCCAGTCGAAGATTCAAGTGTTTTTGAATTCCATATCGGTTGTTTTCTCTTTCGGATCGGAATTACATTGGGGGCTGTCTTTCGTGACGAAAATCACATATCTTCCTATAAAAAGTGTAATTTTATAAATAAAATTGCTAGTTTTCTAAGTTATAGCGATGACAAGTAACGTGTACTTTAATAATCAAACAAAATCAAATAAGACAGAAAATTTCATTTCCAGAGTTTACTTTTTTATTAAGTATTCACGGGGAATTTTCTAAAACAACATAAAATGTTTACTTCTAATTTCACCTGCGCTGTTATTCTATTTCTTTTTGTCCGTAAAATAATATATATATACCTACACTCTGTTTTGTATGCAGATGCAATTAAACCACGTCTACGTATCTAGCTATTAATATGCATTGTGTCATAAATGATATACCTAGGCCATTAATAATAAATTTTGATGCACATTTGTACCTTTATTCTCGAGTTTATTCTGTTTACTTTTTAAGGTAAATTCAATTAAGGCGAACAATTATTTGATGGCAACATTATTGTTGTTTTCAAGATAAAATTTCATGTTACATGACAATCATTAAATAAAATATTTATGTTTACAATATACGAATTTAAGCACAGATCTATATTATGTACGTAAGATATTATAATATAAAATTAATAACAAAGCTTTTTTGTGGTTGGATATGTATTTATAATAAATAACTAATTAAATCCTACCCAAGTTATAAAAGAATAAGGTATTATTATATGATAAATAAAAGACCTTCTTTTAATATAGCTATTATCCTTTTTTTATTCTTCTAACATCTTTGTTATATTGAACTAATATGTATAATATGGGAGATACAACAAAATTTAAAAATCAACTAATTACAGGTATATATGATACAAAATATAAATGGTATGTACCGTCCTGGACAATTATACTGAACCTCCAAGGTAATAGGCCTGTTTTAAAATCAACCTTCTAACTACCTTCATAAGCGGTTTTAAAAAGAGCCGACTACCGGGGATACATTTGCCCAGCAGTGTACTTCTACAGCCATCTTTTAACAGAATCGTTCTTCTACATTGATCCCATTGAAAATTTTAGTATAATAGATTTTATATTAATTTTTTTTAAAGAAAATAGTTTATGAGCTTTAATTTTATACTTTGTTTTTTTGTATTTCACAGAAATTACCCTTAAAGATTTATGATATTCTTGAATAAAAAACTTTTCTTGATGAATAATATGCGGAACAGCTTGAAATTGAAATGAAATTGAATTAAAGACATGTTTAAGAAACTTGAATTTAGAGAAGACTATAATCACATCATAAATTATAAAAACAGCAGTGGATAGAATTACACAATTTGTACGTTCCACAATAGTGAAAGAAGACAAACCTAATAAGTTACAAAATGAAATGAAATTAAGTCTTTCATTTTAATATCGGTTTTTAAATGAATTATAGCTGTATTCTTGTTTATAAAATTTATAATTCAACAAGTTATATTGGATTGTCTACGAGTATATCTGTTTAGCGAAAATAATATTTAGAGCCACATTAAACATTTAAATGCAAACTAGTTTGTATTTTGCTTAACCAGCTAAATAGCAATGTCACATGCCACAAATTCGAAAATCGCCTTAAATTTTGATGCGAAATTAATCAACATACTATATGGAATTTTTACAGTGTCATCTTCATGAAAAAAAAATTATAAATTATTAAACACTAAATTTTCTATGTTACTGCAAAGAAGTTTTTAATGTAAGCCTAATATACACTCTCTGATTGTACACGAAAAGGCGTCTATTTAAATCTAACATGAATCTACATTTTTTAACAGAATCTCAAATAACGTGTTACGTTTTATGATTTTGTTTTGAATTTTTTAGAGTAGGTATATTAAAATTTATACACAATATTTTATGACAAGAAACGTTATTTGAAATGCTATGATGATCCTTGTTTATTTAAAAAATTTTTACACAAAATATATTCCATCTGAGAAATTAAATAAAAATGTAAATGAAAACTTCAGTTACGAACTTTCTACGATCGAGTTGAAAAAATAATCATAACGTTGGAGTGAACGATATAATAACCGTTCAAAATTTTCCATTTCATCAATCACATAGATTCAACAAGAGCGCATTTTCCGAAGAGTCTAACGGTACATTATCCTTATTGTTGTTAAAATTCTGATCGCTGTTTGTGTCCAGATCAGACGTGGTGAAAACATCATCATCGATTTTCTGGTCACTACATTCTATGACTGTTTTATCGTCCGACTTTGATGTGGGACTATCATGTGACTCATCTTCCTCATTTACAGTTTCCATCGTACTAACGCCTATAATAGGCGAGACGGGAGCTGTTGGCGGAGTAATTTTCCCCGCTTTTCCGAGCAAATAGTACGTCATCAGTTGGCCTTTTCCCTTAACAGTCACTAGGCCGCGCTGTTCGAACTGATATCCAAAGCACTGTAGTATTTCGCAGGTTTCTTCAGTCACCTGAAAAATTCAAACTTTTATTATTTCGAACAAACCATACGTTTCAACGGCCTTACTTGTATGCATCCTGCTTTTCCCGTACTCTCCATCCTTGAGGCAACATTCACCGTATTTCCCCAAATATCATAATGAGGTTTTCTAGCACCAATTACGCCAGCAGTAATAGGACCATGATTGATTCCTAACTTTAGCACGAAATGATTAAAGGATTGTTCGTTGATACTTTGTAAAGCCTTTTTTAATTCTAGAGCAAATTCGACTAAAAGTGCCAAATGTGCCCATCGAACTGTTGCGGGGTCCTCTGGCTGCAAGTAAGGCAAAAGCTATTGTCTAAATTTATGCTATTTCTAGTTAAACATAGCTATAAAATATTTACATGTGGATTTGAATTGAATTCTAAAGCGAGCAATTATATAATTAATATATAAATTATGCAAACATTTGAAACACAAGTAATTACTTCAATTACCTTAACTTGACGAGTAGGGTTTAAACCACTTGCTGCCATATACGTTGAACCGATTGTCTTAATTTTTATAATATCTTGGAATTGGGGTAGTTCAAGTAACTAAAATCAATAAACACGCTTAATTTGAATGAGGTTTCAAGCTATGTGAATATAGGTATTGCTTTTGATATTTGAATAAAAAGCAAAAAAAAAGATAAACCAGCATTTTAATTAGATTCCGCTAAATAACAAAAAATGAAAAAAATGAGGAAAACCATCGCATCTGTATTGATTTATTAAGTTATTTACCGCATCAAAATCGGATATAACTTCATTTAAAAAGCGTAAACATTCCAATCCTTGATTATTGACTGTTTCTTCTGAGTAAAAGTCTGCGGAAAGAAAAATGGAAAAGTTTTCCCTCGCACAATAAAATGATAATATGGATTAAATGAACCTGAGAAATTAGGCATAGACGCGAATAATACACCAACTTCGGCGTAACTTTGCGAATAAAGCTCATCATGTTTTCGATTCCTGTTGCCCATGAAATGGGCAGCCACATGTGGAGGAAGAATATTGTATACGAGTGCTTCGTTCCTTCGTCGCATATCTTCAGCACAATCTCGCTTCTCTTCAACTTCAGATCGCCACAAAAACAAAACTCGAGCAACTTGTTCCATCTGGACCATTAAATTGATCAAAACACAATTAGGTTTTTCTCTACTTTGAGAGCACTTACGTGTCTAGCAAGGAAAGCCAGTGCCAAAGTTGCTGTCATTAATAGACCGGAAAGTATGTACTTTCCCTTAGTTAGACTGAAATTTTAATGGTTGTTGAAATTAAATCAACTCCAAGGTTATAGTTAAATAATTAACTAATTCAATACCTTGTCCAATGTTTACGTGACTCTTCACAATCCAGTGCTGGCCCTAATATTAAAATATTCACTAAGCACTGGGCGGTCGCTATAATGACCATCAGGAAACTCTTCCATAAATATGACAGAGAGGCAGGCAAAGAGGACGCTATCAAAATTAATACAGTAAAATAACTGAAATAGGATGGATATAAACAGGCGGCATTTATGTCCTCCGTTGTGGAGCAATTTTCCGGGGCTTTTTGTAATTGTACACAGGAAACCTGCAGGAATATAATATTACATTTTTTTGGAATATTTGCGCTTTTATTGTTATAAATGCAAATTGAACTGTACCGTGTCTACAATGTTTACAGATCCAAGCAAAATAACACAGGTCGTTGATAGTATTCGCCGTATTGTCATCGATTCCTTAAAAGCCTTCCAGCATTTTGACTGAAAAATTTCTAATAAATATTTAAATATTGCCGACGTTTCATTTAAGTTACCAATGCTGGAAATTCCTCAGCTATTGCCACAATCACTAACACTACAAACACAATATTTTCAGTACAGTATGTGATATCAATAGTTAAGTCGCTGGGTAGTACTATAAAAACAGTCGTGCCTATGGCTAATCTCACTATCAAAAACATTAATAAAGTAAAACTAGAGAACGTCTCAATGTGCTGAGTGTAAAATTTCTCCTTCTGAGGATCAGTAAACGCCAATGTAAGCATTTTTGTATTTTTCGCCAATTCCCTGCAGACACACACAAATCAAAGGACATTGTTTCAGTAAATAAGATACAATCAATTCAATGTGTCTTCAAAGAGACAAGTAAGAAGATTAGAATAAAAATATTTTTCTTATCTTGCTGAAAACTTACTTGTGACCGTCCCTGTTCACTAACTCTTTACGTAATCTGATCTTAAAATCTGTCGAGTCTTGACGAACCCTTGACTGATTACACTCCTGTAATAATTACAATTTCACATAATTACACTTACAAATTTTCTTTTATATACATTGCCGTCCTCTTCTTTTATATCCGAAGACATATCTGCTATAACGCAACTATCCTCCTCAGGCAGGATTCCACTACCATTGTGTACTTCCTGTTTAGGTGGTTGAAACTAATTTACACAGAAAAGAAAAACGGAACGAAAAATTTACATAAACGTGGACAAGTGCAAACCTCAATTGATGTCCTTACCGGCTTTAGAACTTTTACAATGAAATAGGTTTTAAGACCGGCTATGCGAAGAGCTTCATCCCGCTTCTCCCCATAACCAGGCTCCACTTCAAATTCGCCGTTTAGGAATGACAATGTTGTCGCAGAGATATGAACCCGTCTGTAATAGAAAATAACTAAGGATATGGAAAACTGAAATTGATGCTGTCAGCAAATAATAAATATGCGGTACAGCAGGTATACACATACATATAATGCTGTATACTTTGGTACACAATTTATTTTCCGACCAAACATTTGTTTATGAAAGCGATATTCTGATACCCAATCAATGTTTATTTATTAGGCGCATTCAATATTTCTGGATAATACTTGTAACATGGTACATGGTGGGTTTTTTCTTGTTCTGCCTCATATTTTCTGACGGCGAATAAATACCATATTATATAAATACGAAATCACTCAAAAGAGAATAGGATCCATAAATGCGTAGCCAATTTGCATATTTTGATATATTTGCATCGATTCGCTTCACTTTTCTAATATTGTATAACCGTCGGGCCACATTTTATGCCACATACATATTCATCACAATGCTTTTAACAAAATTTTGCACTCACCTGCGTTACCTATTCGTCTTTTTTCCCTGTACCTATATAGTAGGTATATGTCGTGAAATAACGTGCAATGTTTTTTATTTCAACTGTTTAAAGAACACAGTATTTTATTACCCCTATAATTCAAATAGAAAATAAACATCAATCCGTAAATCCGACTTGAATTTATTATAGCTGAATAGATTTTTATTAAGCAAGTCAATTATTGCACACCAGCACAAAGATGTAAAGTTCTGCGGTTGGCTTCGACCTTTGTAATTATGTTTCCTTACTTTGCTCTTCAATGTTTGTTTTTGAATGAAAATAGAAGTAGCTTTATGCACAGGGAATTTCATGGCCTTAAGTCATCTAAGTTTGATTCAACCCGAACAGAGAGACTAAAAAACTAGTTTAATTTGTTAGCACCTTGTTTACAAAAAAAATAAGCTTCTATGTTTAATTGTCTACAGAAAGCAAATCTCAGACACGCAACAAAAATAGCTGTTCCCTACTAACACTTTGCATTTTGTACGCCAATTCTTGAGTTATAATCTAATTGAAATTCCATTAAGTTATGATGGAAGGAAAAAAGATAGAAGAAATGCTGAAAAAAACACTCACCCTGCCAAGCCGCTGCTTTCCATTTTGTTGGCCAATTCCACATCTTTGGAATAAACATCAAATTGCCACTGTCTCTGACCTAGAACGCCAGCTAAAACGGCCCCCGTGTGTATTCCGACTCTCATATCAACCGGCGAATTGGTCGTTTGTTGGACATATCTGAAAATACGAATTTATATTAGGTGTATGTGTCCGTTAGTGAATTTTAACGGACAACTAGCATGGACCACTCGTCGAAATTGAATTGAATTGTGGTGGAAAATCACGTAGGATTCGTTTGCGGAACGATTTTCCAATAGCACGATCATTGTACTAAAATCCACTGTGCAGTGTTGTTATATAGACAACAAATAAACATAAAAATGATCGTAAATATGTGGACAGAAAAGTAGCTTATAAATTGGAGTATAACAATACTGAAATTTTATATTAATGCTGTTATTAAATTTGTTCCAGTTGGAAAAACATTATCATTTTCTTTAAAATAGGTGCTGCGTCCCGGTTTTTCGATATATTTGTTCAAAGTAAAATTTTTATCATTTTTTGATAATTGAATGTGTTTAATTTCGTCCCTTTTATATTTATATAAGTACTCGCTTATGGTTTTGTCATTTTTATTTTTCAACATTTAAAAAAATACACTTAAAGGAAAGTTGTAAACGAAATTATTGTGTCAAAACCTAATTGTTAATGTTCAAAATTTATATACCTGAGTGTTGTGTGTGTTGAACATTTATTGTAAAAAGCCTTTTAGTTGCAGAGAAAATAAGCAAATATAAAGAGCAGCCTGATAACATATTTAATGAAACATGAAAGGGAGTGAAGTAATTGGTTAATGCTCTCAATAACTCTAAATTATACACATTTAATTTGCATTAGTAAATTCGAAATTAACTAAGTTATTTTTGTGGAAAAATAATGTGCCTAAACACACCCACGCTCTGTATGTTTACAACGAATCGGATTTAGGGAACATTTTCACTTTATTAAATTTTGCGTGATTAGAATCCTAAATATTCAACAACCTATTTTTATAATTACCATCAGGTAAGGTTTTATCAGATATTGTGTTGCAACTGATAAATGAATATTTTTCGCAATCTTTATTGAGGTTGCGTGTCACTATTATTGTATGGTCAATTTTAGTTGAATGACCGTGAACTGATTGAAATCAAAATGTTTTCAAGACATTTTCCCCATTGACACGTTTACCTTAAAAACGCTCCTCTTTGCAAAATTAGAATTATAATCCTACAGAGATTTTGTTGGCGTAAAATTGAATTTTTTTAAAATTTATTGCACTATCGAGAATTACTTTACAACATCCATTCAGTTTAGAATGAATTTATGGATTTATGTAATAGTCTTTTTTGAATAAATAAAATTCAACTTTAATATGCTAAAAGAGGACTTTTATAAGTATAGAAGAAGTGAAACTCTCAACTTTAACTGGATAATAAATGCTGCAAGAATAAAAATAGTTAGTATTGTATTAATAATATTTGTTGTAGTAAAGCAACTGTTTTCCAATCCACTTGCAATAATAAGTTAATGGATTGCTCATAAATATGAATTTTTGTTTACCTTGGTTTCCATTAATAATTCCAATGTAAACACTATACACCGAATTCATAGAGAAAAGTAGGTGAACATAAATTTTAAACTTACTTAATTGCTTTGACCATCGATAAACCCATGTGTACACAAAGGACAGCATGGTCGGGTCTTTCGTCGGGCGCTCCACTAATGCAGTAGTAACAATCCCCGAGGATTTTAATTCTCAGTTGTTGATATTTCTGTTGTAAAACAATAAGTTAATAACAGTGATTTGTTGCACTACATAAACATACCTCAGCGAGCTTATCAAATCGGGCGAACAATTCATTGAGCATTTTCACAAGTTCCTGGGCTGAATATGTGGATGAGATAGCGGTGAATCCGACGATATCAGCGTACAAAATACTAAGAGAAAATTTGATACAATTTCTAGTCGCTCAAGAGTCTATGCTAATGTGGATGTTAAGCGTTTTGTTTCTTACCTTACATTTTCATGTCTGCTCATATAAATCTTCTTGAATTGGCTGTCTGCTTGATCTAGATCTTGTCTCATTTGAACTGCCACATGTTCTGGCAAGACAGAAAGCAGCAGTCGTTCCTAATACAAGTCAAAAATAAATAAATAGAAAATGTTTAGCCTGCAACAACGAATATAGGTAGGTATTATAGGTAGGTAGGTATAGCATAACGAATAAATTGAAATATTGTAACGGGGGTGGAAAAGATATAATAGAGCGAAATAAATAACGAGACGATCGATACTTATAAACACATCATAATAGTTCTCAATTAAATTTACAACGAACATTTTATCAAGAACCTATCAAAACTCGTAAAAACATAAAACATAACGAAATAAATGTTACCTACAGATGGCCGCGATAAAACTTTTAATACACAATTCAATATAATATATATATGTATATCAATAAAAGTTTGCTGGTGTAACTTCGATATCAGCGACCACAGCAAATATCTGGTTTCTCTGTAATTTAATAGCAATGGAGGAAAAAGGTAAAGTTAATTACTCGAAAAATATCGATCAGTCTTTAATTACCTACATATACGAATAGGTATATTAAATAAAAAGTAAAATTTAACGAAGCACTGACTATTTACTTCCCATTTTATGTTTATGTTACATTAATGGTTTTGTTTAGTTTTTACCCTCATTAGATTATAATACTCTCAAAACTCCTATAACCCAACACATGTATTTTTTTCTCATTATCTCGAAACATTTTTTTCATTATTTTGTTTTACAACAAACGCTTTAAAAGCTCATATACGTACGCACTCTACACATTGTGTTTTTGTGTTTACATTATTGCTATATTTTTCCTTTCGCCGAAAAAATACAAACCCTGATAAATCAATTTCTTTAATACCTATCCATTCGTAGACACACGTGTGTGTAGGTGGATAATAATTTTCATTTTCAATTTACTCTAGCTAAATGAATATCCCTTGTAATAAGCTTACCTGTTCCATACTCTGCTCTTCAATGACAAGTTTTACTTCTAGCGATTGTCTTGTTTCCAAGAAAGCCCTTCTCTGTTGCTTGTCCTCGACGAGATAGGATGTTAATCCCAAAATATTAGCCGCAATCAAAAGTATGCAGTTGGATATGTGCTGAACCATCATGAGAAAAGTAAAGGAAATTAATTATGTATACACTTTTTTCTAGTGAATGAACGAATCAAATGAATGCATGAGATGTGGTAATTAATCAATTAGTTTTATTTGCGTAAGGACCTATATTACAACGATAATGTCCCTTTTGTAAAGTCACTCCTTGTATTAATTTGTAATATCACCATTACCTAATTAAAGAGCTGTACTCGCTAAATAATTTTAATTAAAGGAAGGCGAAGTATGATCGAAATATATTTTCGATGCTAATATAATTTCTTGGACAAAGTCTTAAATTACACACCTAATCAATTTGGCGAACAAATTTCTACATCCTATATATGTATAGAACATTATTATGGATTATGGTTCTACTTCAGTTTCGTCCTTTTTATACCAGTAAATAAATAACTAGATTTTAGTTTATTGGACAAAAATATATAGCTATATTTAGAAACTTTTTAATAATATATTTTGTAAGAAAAATTTTTTCTAGAACCTGACAAGGAATATTTTGTGTTTCCTTACACCCATTATAAACTTGCAACAAATTTGGTTAGCTCATAATGGCATTAATAATGACCATAATTTTCCAATAACCACGTTAGACTGCAATTCCCTTTCGACTTTACACACATAGTTTAGTTAACACTTCGCACGTACCTAATTGTTTTGTAAATCAACGAATTAAATTCTACAGTCTTTTGATATCGTAAATTTGAAACCGCGCTTTCAAATTGAAATAATTTCGTTGACAAATTGAAACGGTGTGTTTATAATAAAAAATCTTCCAGCAAACCAACTTATAGATTGTTTTGCTGGAAGATTTTGTTGAAAAAGCGTTAATCGAAACGGAAAACTAGTTCACTCAAAACGCATTTAAACATCATAAACCAGTGCCTACAATTATTTCCTCTTTTGCACATTCCACCAGTTGGATTTGAATTTATTCTTCTGCATCACCATAATCTTAATTTTTCATTTACAATCTAAACAAGTACCAACACAGAGCGGGTATTGATTTTGGTATTTTCACCATTCTCCAAGTTTAAACCGCCCTCGACGCAGTGGAATAAAACTTATCAAGCTTTATTAAGTTTTTTGTCCTTCACTTTTGCAGGTATAACAAAAATCATTTATACCGTGCATGATACAAATATAGACACAGATATGGGCAAGTTAAGCACGAAATTAGAATATTTCTAATTGAATTTCGTCGAGATCATTTTATAACGAATCACAGAAGAGAATTGCGAAAAGGATTTGCGTACATTAATCTCGATTCAAATAAGCAATTTATTCATGATGATTTTTATAGGAATTAATTTTTTTTAGTTTTATCATCATTATCTTTTTATCGAGGGCTGCACATCTACATTTCCAATTTAAGAAAAATTAATAAGAATTGTAAAGGGGACAAATATAGCTCTGATATTATAAAATAAATTGGATTTGTCCAGTGAACATTATTGTGTAATCACAGGAATTGTACACGAGATTAAAGTCGCATTCATATAAATAACCGCGTGTACTTACTTATGTTATATATACGTTTTAATCCGACTACTTTATTTAGACTTAAGAATCTCAAACAGATTATCTTGGTAAGATCACATCATCAATAATCCAGACAGAGCTAATTTAGACTGTGGAGGGTATATTTGATTTATATTACAATATTACGCGTGCAGGTCTCCCACTAAGTAACATTGTGGCAAATTGTAAAGAGATTTCATAACTATCCTATGTGAAAATATTTTGAATTTTTGAGTAGGTGAATAATTTCATGATATCATCTTGAATGGTAACATTTCGCGGAGAATTACATTTTCAATTAAATTCAATTCGTTTCGTTTCTAATTAAAAGTTGCTTCTATGTCTGGGTACTACTTACAATTTAAAAAATTAATCCTTTTGAATGTGATAGCGAGAGAGAGAGAGAGAAAGAGACCAGTTCTTTATGATGGTGTAAAAATTTTGTTTAATTATGAAATTGAAACATTGAAAATAATCGCTCTAATTTAACACTGTTATATATATATTCGTCCACAAAAAGTCCATGGAAATAAAACTGTGAACATTGTACAAAACTGAACACCGAAGCAATTATTTCCATCAAAATTGATTTTGCATTGAACTTGTATTATATGTTAAACAAGTGTATTCACAGTGAGAATTTTATTCATTATAAATGTCAATCAACTGGGGATGATTGATTTCCGAGTATAGAGGACAGTTTTCCATATCTACCTATTGAAATTAATTTAGAATCAGCAAGTAATTTTCTCTTTTTTCCTATTCATTTTCATTCAATTCATTTCGAAATGATTGTGATGAAATTTTCATAGTCGCACAAATTTTCAACCTTTTTCAAACAGAAAAATGATCATCCACATTGGGATATGATTTTTTTTTACAAAAATCTCTCTACAATACTCGAACTGTAGAAGTAAATGAATCGCAAAAAGGGAATAAAATTCACAAAGGCTTCAATTCCGTTTTAAAGGAATTTTAAATTGGTATAGCAAAAAGGTATCTTCATAAGGCATATCGATATTATAAAAGCAACATTATCATTATAATTTAGCCTAAACCGTCGTCACACACCGAAAAGCTTATTTGTTCACGCATTTATTTAAGCTATTCATTCTTACCTGCTGTACAAAATGCAAATCCGATTTAGATAGTCCAATGATTGCGGCCAAATAGGAAGCACAAGTACCCACACTCAAAATCACACAGTACCGTAATCTTATCGGCAATGTGACGTAAATTAAATAATCCAGCAATAGAGCCCATCCTAAACTATCTCTTGAGGTAACTTCGCATTTTTTCAGAAAAAGCGTTGCTAACAGCTGAAATATGGCTAGGAGCCACGCTATGTGTGGGATACCGGCCCATATAAACTTACTCGCAAAGCCTCTTTTACAACAAATCAATAGTGTACAATTCATCACCAAAAATAATGACATAATGCCGAAAATGATCACATCCTGCCCACTAGGTACCTTAGAGAACAACAAAATGAATTATTCCCTCATGAAATTCACCCCCTTCAATTTGATGCAGGAGACGGATTAAAAAAAACTTTAGTGGTCCTTTGCAACACCAACTAACCAACTATACAACATATGACATAATGACTAAATTGACTTGCCATGTTATTGAGAAAGCCAAAGTTCACAAACTATTTCGAACTAATTAAATATGAAGCTGTTCAATCCCACCATAATTATTGCCGTTTTCACTCAAGCCCATAATACGATATTAAACCGGTGTTTGCTGATTAATTTTTCTCTCTATCTATGTCAATGTTATATATGGTAGCGCACATTTAATCATTCAATTGTAAAAAGGATAGGAAAAATATTACCTACTTTACACGACACACAGTCATTTCAGCTACTTATTATAGATAATTTATATATAAATCGATTTCTAATATGAGATATAATAGCTTTAAGCACAACAGAAAAAACATACACATGAATGTGTGTAGCAAATGAATTTCAGACAAATTTCCCTAACTGGAAATCTATTGTTAGTCCGTGCATGTATTTATGTTGAGAAAATCTCATTATAAAGTGCGATAACACAATGAAATATATATAGACATGTCCGCCTGCTGCAAAAAATTGAAGCAATTTATTCCCGCTTCTTACAACGCCAAGCAAAAGGAATAACACAATTTACTAACCACCAGCATATAAATATCAAATAGTATTGCAGTAATTAAAAAACATTCCAAACCGACACGTTTCTGTTTCACATTGAAGCTGTGATACAATTTTTCCAATGATGGGTCGGTAAAAGTGCTAAACACGTAGCAGATGTTCTTCATTTTTTCCGAAGACTTTAACTCTTTCGCCTCCTCCATAATTCTTGATGGTTCGTTGTTAACTTCACGTGAAAATACGTGCCCTTTTGCCACTATTATACTATTCTGGGGTTTACATTTTGTACAATTTTTACAAGTTCCATTTTGGTTTAGCTTTATTTTAGTCGAAGAAGATTCATTATTTGATCACGCTATAAATTTATATTCAAATGAAACAAATGTTCCACATTGCAGCATGCAATCTTTCCGTATATTGTTTACCATTCTTTACAAAACATTCAAAATTATTGATTTGAACAGAAATAGTCGACTTTTAGATCTTTTGATTAATAATAGTTTACTTAAAAAATTTCTTTCTAAAATCCGATTTGAACATAGAGGAAATTACATGAAATAACAAACTTCAGCAAATAAGAGTGTGCAACCTTTCATTTTTTTCTTTTTTGAAAAAGGAAATTGATCCTTTCAAATTCAATTGAGATCGTCACAATCGCAAACTTTTCCTCGAAAACTTTCATTCAGTTTACAAATTGAAAAAACGCTCTCAGATTGCAAGCTACAAAATGAAACAATCCATTAATTCGTTTAAGCTCGTCATTATTTTCACTGAAAATAAGGTACAGGACCAGGCAGAAAAAGGGAAAAAATAAACACTACATCACGTGAAAATTCATTCCCATACACATAACCTAGACTTCGAAATTCATCGATTTGTAGGCCCTAAATAGCCGGACCGATTCCGGTAACCGGAGTAAGCTCACTGCAACCCCGTGTCGCGTTTACCCTGAGCTTTCCACCACAAGGAAAATTGTATACTACAGGAAATAGGAGGGCGCATGTGCCCCGTTTTTGCCCACTATATAAAGTTAATTCCAATATTACTGGGAATGAGGGGGTGCAAGTGAAAGGATGCCGTTAAATAATATAAAAAAGCTACTAGCAGCAGCACACAGGCTTCGGCCTCCGAAATTCGGATTGGTGGCAGACTTCATTTAAATTCACTGTTCGATTTCATTTCGGTGAATTATGCATAGCCTAGATGAATGCGCTTATCCCGTTAATTGATGCTAGAATGACCGATTTGTTGGTTGAATTTAAGTTTCGCTGCGCCAAAAGGACAATCTTGCCGAGAACGAATACAAAGGGGATTATTTGGTCGAATCCAGTTGACATATAAAAGTATAATGCGAATGCGAGACAGCAGCGGGGGATGTAATATTACAGGACACAGTCGATTCCTAATGTAAGTTTGATGACGATGACATTGTTTTCTCTTTGCTGTCTTTTATTATTTAGAAGAAGTGGAAGACGGATGCAGCTCTCCAGTTTACCACATTCTCTCGCCCACTGTGAGAGCTTACACTTTGAGGTAGGCTTCAGACTATGCGTTGGGGAGATAATATTGATTCTGTTTCTGTACATAGAACACACAGAACGCCACTCCATAGAGGCCATGTTCAGGACGAAGCTCCACACTGTTTCCATAAAATTACATCCTGCTAAAAATAAACATGTCAACGTAAATAAATATGTATAAATATATACAGCACGCTTTAGGCATACTGTGTCACATTTATTGATGAATTAATCATTTTAACAACAGTTTTTCAATCAAGAACAGCACATTTGAAAACAACCATAAAATGATAATAAATCTTATGCTGAGCTTTTAAATAAATTTTATGTTGGGTAATGGGTATGAGGCACTAATCGTAATTTAACGATTCAATTTCTAATTGCAATTCTTGAAAAAATGCTGCTTTGAACTCGGCGTATTCGCTATTTTGTTCAATATAATGAAATAGTATTTTTTTATTTGTTTTTGTAACATTTCTTTATGGATCAGCTGTGCAGTAAAAACTTTAACGACCATAATGCTTGTGCTCTAACATCAAATTTTAACAATTGTATGAATATTATACTTACCTACCTAGTAAAAAAATGAGGGTACGAGTATACATATGCTCGGCGCATTCGCCAATTAATAAAAGGATATTTATTTGAAACGAATTATTTATTATATAGATTTTTAGTTATAAAATATCTTTATTCTTTATATATCACTTTTCTTTGATATTTTCGTTCTCTATCAATAGAATAACAAATTTAACAAATTGGAAGTTATACGAGTACCTAACTGTTCCGTTATATTTTAACAATCTATTATAGGTATATGTATCCTTGTTTTGATATACTTAGCAAAGAGCGCACCTAGTACTACTATAAAATTGTGAACAAAGAATAAAACCGAACGAGACCAGAGAAACTTGTTATTTTACAAAGCCCTACATAGTATTCTTAGTTGTTTCCTCATTTATTCCTATTTTGTAGCCAAAGTTTTGTAAACTTTTAAAATATTCCTCATCAGCCAACATTTCCATGTACCATGATTTGTTATCGAAATTTCCTGCTGTTCCGCCGTATTCATTAGGTAATATATCACTAGGGAAAAAAGCTTGTAAAGCTCCAAGATCATTCCCATGCAAATAGATCTAGAAATAACAGACAATTAGAAAAAAGAATAAAGAATTGCGAGTGCAGGATGGTATACCCTCTTCTTAATTTTTTCCTTAACAAATGGTTTCAGCACAGCCATCACAGCATCAAAATAGAATGGTTCATTAACAACATGAAAGCCCTTAAAGCGCAATGGAAAAGTCTCTTGAACTAATTCAACCATTCGTTTGGCATAATAAGGAGTGAAAAACTTTGCATGATGCAAACTGAGTCCCGCCATATCCAGAATAACAACAATGCCCGCAATTTGTGTCTCAGTTTCACGCACTATATGCTCCAGTGCCAAAACATTGGATCGGAATACTTCTTCTATTGTCACTCGGGATGCGTCGAAATTATCTGGGAATTGTGTCTTTTTTTTAAAGAAAAACAATTTATATTTGTGGAGTCGTTTTTTACCAACTCGAATAATATAAATTCTTCGACCAAATGGGTCTCGTGAAGATAACATATTTTGAGCTTGCAATTGGAATACGTTTGAACATTCTGAAGGTAAGGGGCATCCAAATAGTTCAGGACTTTTTAATTTCATCATGAAATACCGTTGTAACTAAAACAATGACAATACAAGTCATTTAAACATAAGGTAACATACTTAAAAATTTGAAAAGAGTCTAATCTTTTAATTACCATATGAAATGCTCTTTTACCATCAAATTTTCTAGCTCGCAGAAATCGCAGCAAAAACTCATTGTCATCAGGTACACTTAAATTGTGGTCATCTAAAAGCAGTCCTTAATATTTTCTTGGCACTGTTTTTTTCATATTATAAATGGTTACTTTTCACTAACGAAGACAAAACGTTTAGTTCACTTTTACAAGTCTCTGGTGTCTCATTCAGTTCTTCTTCAGCTTTTTGCAGCAAATCTTTATTCAGGGAAACACATCTATTGGGATTTTTACTCAGCGATTTGTGGAAAACTGCATTCTCCGTCGACTCCATGATTTCTTATATAACCGAAAACATTATTTCTTGTTAAAAAATTATACCTACCTGTTTTGTTTACGTTTTTTAAGTAAATCACTATGGAATGGGAATATTTATTAAACACTTGTAGCAATGAATCTTACCTTTATTTAAAAATCGTGTAAATTACAAGTAAATAACATCCTTTTACCAACATGTACATAGAATGTTCTGGGCAATTGTAAAAAATCTATGTCAATAGAAACGTGAGAAAGAAAAACGAATATTGACTATATATTAATCCTTAGCGTAGACACCCCGTTTGTATGTGCACCCCTTCGTTGCGCATGGGAAATAAGTTTCTCTTAAAATAGGAAATTCAATGACTCAGGTAAACTTTCCATAAAATAAAATGAAATAAAAACAATCAAGATCAATTTCTTAATGCAGTTTAATCAAAATAATTGTGTATAAAAGTTAAAAAACATCGTTTATAAAACAGATAAATTACAAATAAGTACAAAATTATTCAAGTTTTGATTGCGAATCACCACTTACAGTATGGAATGACTGTTTTTCCTCTTTACTAAAATTCCCTTTAACCGATGATAGTTCTGATTCATCGCTAAATGTTACCATCTTAGAGATGTTTGTACTTTTACTTGATATAATAGGAGTTGATGTGCGCTGTTTGGGGTTCTCTAAACTTATACTGCCGTGTATCGATGATATCTCGGACACTTCCAACAGGCTGTGAGGGGATGTATCACTTTTCAATGTGCTCGACGAAATTTTCGTCATAAGAAGTTGCTTTTTAAGAAATTCCGACAAAATTACGTCACTCCCACTCGAATCGCCAGTTGTTTGAACTTTACTTTTACTGCTATAGTCTAAAGAACTGGAACTTGATGTTAAAGCAAGCGCTTCTCGAGTTTTTTGCAAGGTTGGAATGGCCCATGACATTCCTATGCTACGTAGCATTGTCTCAATAGTCTCAGGTTCTTCATTAGAACTGGACGAAGTGGGTTGTGTCTGGAAATTCAAAAAATCAATCAATTACCAAAATACAGTGAAAAATAAGAAATACATACTTTAACTGGTTCACTTTTTGCAGGACTCCTCCCTTCTTTCTTAGATTTATGACGTCTCTCTTTTAGTGACTCAGTCGCGCCTTCATGAATTTCTGTTACAATGTCAGGTAAACTGTGACTTGAACTCGGGGGAGACTCTTTATGTTCCTTTTGTAAATCATTTTTACTTGCAATTGGACTTGTAAGATCCACTTTAGTGGACACTTGGCTGTCAGCTTCAACAATTGTAGACAATTCATGTGGGATTGAGGAAATATTACCATTCATTCTTTTCGCAATTGTAAGACCTTTCGATGGAGGTGGTTTCTTTTGATTGTTTGTAAATGTTAATGTTTTTGAAGGCAGTTCTAGTTTAGGCAATTTTGGAATATCAATTAATAAAGGCACAAATTCTTCTTCTTCCGGGGGTTGTTTTGATTTAGTCTCTGCAACAGACTCAGTACTAACTTTATTCATTAATCGCTGTAATCTTAATAGTAAATCTTGGTCTGAGTCACTCGACGATTCCGTTATTGTAACTTTGGAAGTTTTCTCCTCAAGTGCAACATTGTTCTTAGATGGATATTTCTTTAATTGTTTTGCTAACTCCAAATCAACTTCTAATATTCTCCGAATATTTTCTTCCTCATCAGTACTTGAAGAGGAGTTAGATGATGTATTCTTTTTAGTGAAATGATCAGGAACATCCAGATATTTTGTAGACGATTCATTCGCTTCCAAATGGTCTTTTTCACTGATAGAACTTGAACTGCTTTTACTGGAATGTATTAAATTCTCCTTATCTTCTCTAAGTCTTTGAATCATGGATGCTAAATGAGCAATACGTTTACTACAGTTTTCAGCCACATCCGAATATTGAGAAGCAACTTCACTAGGTTTCTCTTTTAATCGATAATCAGACGGTGTACTTTTACTCTTTAATGTACTCTCGGGGGTTTCCAATTTTGTTATAGACTCTGATGAACTGTCTTCATTCGCAAAGTCTTCGATTTTCAAATTAAAATGTTTGATAATTCTATGCAGTTGTGCCATAGGATTATTCGTCTCTAAATTTATCACGCTTTGATTGGGTGTTGGAACATCACTACTAGAAACCGATAATTTATCCACACTGTCCTTAGTCATTGAAAGAAGCTTTTTAATGTACTTTAATAATTTTGGGTCCATTGATCTACTATCATCAACAGACGACAAATTTGTTCCTGATGTTAAATTCTTTGACCCAGCAAACGATTTTTTTGTACTTCCACTAACGTTCGAAAACTCCGGTGGACTTAAATAAGATGTACTTGAAGTAGAAATTGAATTTTTACTCAATTCATCTTTCCATTTTTTTCTATCAATTACAGTTTTCGGTGCACGTTTAATTTTGTTTTCAGTTTGTGGCTTAACTTTTTTTATTTCTTCATTCAAAACAGTACCAGCATTCGTCGTCTTTGGCATTGTTTTTGTCTTTTCCTCTTTAACAGGCGACTTTACAGGCACATTCTCTTTATCCTTAACAATAATTTGTGGCGAATCCTCATCATTGATTTTAATGACGATTTTACATAGTTCCTCAGACGTTTGTTCAATCAATTTATGGCAATCACATGGCACATGTAGTTTTTCGCAGATCTGATCTCGTACAGACGTTTGTACAATTTTGTCACTACATCCAATTTTCTTTCCATCATTATCAGATGTACGTGGTGTTGTTTGGGTGCTCATATTTTGTAAAACTAATACATTTCTACGAGTCGATTTCTTTTTTGGTGAAAGAACTTCCACAGCATAACGACGTCTTCTATGTTGATGTCGATCTTTTTGCGATTCTCCTTTACTTGGTTTCACATCCGTTGAATTATCACTGGAATTCAAAGATTCAGTACGCTTTCTTTTCAAGTGCTCTTTTTTTAATTCGTTCATTGTATCAAGTTTCATAAGACCATTTATCAACTCACTAATACTGTCGTCTTTTGGTAAAGACTGTAATTCATTCAGTAGTTGTTGTTTTTGATGTTTTAAATTTTTTAAAATATCCTTTAGTTTCTCTCGGCGATCTTTACCACTTTTACTAGTAAATGAATCGATTATTTGTCGCACTTCATCCGCTGTAAACATTTTGTTCGGATCGTAATCAACGTCCCAATGACCGACATCCAACATTTCTGGATGTTTTTTACTTTCTTCTGGCGTTAGAACACGTTTTGGTATAGTCACAATAGCCGGTTCTCGTTGCGTTCGCAATCTAGAATAGGCATTCTCTAATTTGTTCTGCTTTAAACGATGCATTTCCTTCAATCTTTCCTCTGACATGTGATATTCAGGTTTATCAGTATTTATTTCGGAAATACGTTCCTGCTTTTGCAGCAACGGCAATTTTTCCATCAATTCTCTATAATCCCTTTGAATTTTTTGCTTTTCTAATGCACGTTTGCCTCGCTGTTCAGCTTCCCGGTCACGTAGCTTCATTTTCTCTTGTATATCAGTCTCTGTTAATACATCTGGTATCACTTCCACACTTTCAGCACCTACTTTCTCTACAAATGTGGACGATGGATAGGTTTTCTTGTGTACAAATTTATTCGAATGATCAAAATATTGCACTTTCTGAGAGTCGGACTGGCCGCTTTTCGTTGTTGAAATGTGAGACTTCCTAGAAGTATCTTTAAGTTTTACAGGTGGTCTTTCAGGGATATCGTTTTCCTTGGTTTGCCCTATTTGACGCTCACAATTACAGGTACGCTGACAATTACAAACAGATTCTTCGGAAAATTGATCAAATTCGTAGGTAGGTAGTGGTGGACGGCTGTAAATGTGATCGCGAACTCTTGTACTTTTTACTGCTAATTCTACTGGATCCACTTGGGCGATGGTCTCATGATATTCTGGTTGACTTGCCATTACTTCGCGTCTTTTAATACGATCAGATATCCGAGTATCAGGTACTATTCCTGTTAGTAAAAAATTGTTTTAAAATAATTTTTAAACTGGATGTATATTCTACTTACTTGATGGTACTGTTTTAGTTTTTTTTATAGCTCCCCTTGAGTGTTCAATAGACTCATCAGACTCTTCCGTTTTCGATGACGATGAATCGTAATTGCTCTCTTCTCTAATGTGCTCTAAATTTCTATTAGCATGAGAAGTAGGTGGTTCAGTCTCAGATTCTTCCGTAACTGGAATGGTGATGTTAATATCAGCAGATGCTTTGGCGCGATGTCTTTTTCTTTTCGTTGGAGTCTGTGCCTTTTTAGAACTGCTTAACGATGCAGCCCTGCAATTTTCTACGTCTCGAGCTAACTTCTTTTGCTGTATAGGCTTTGCCTGTTCATAATGCTTTGCATTCTTTTCGATTTGTAATCGAGCAGCTGCTTGATCTCCTCTCACTTTCGCTTTAAAAGCATTAGCTCTTTTACTGCTCTCTATCGTTTCACTTTCATCGGCTAATTGTTCAGCTTGTTTATGGCCACTTCCAAACTCACATAAAGCTTCTTCATACTGATTTTGTATCTCTAATAATTTCCGATTTTGCCAACTTTTTAATTTCTCTTCCCCTTCACGTTCTATTGCACTAATCTGCTTCTTTTTTTCCTTCTTAACTCGATTTCGTACATCTTCAGCAATGTCTTTGGATTGTTGACGAACTTGTTCCAATCTCATAAGGCGTCTTTTCTCAAATTCCGATTTAGAATGATATGGGTCCCCCGTTACCATTTTACCCCTTTTTATGCTTATTGGATTCCCCTTTACAGTTACATTTATTGACATGTTTATGACGGTTATTGTTAAAGCAGCATAACCTAAAACTGTTTAAAATTCACTTTACAACAAAACCAGTGTATTTAATGAAAGTCTTACCAACAATTTATGTACGGTTTCTGTTATTTAATTCGCAGAACGTGTCTGTGTCTCATTTTTAAAGATAATTTTATGAATATTAGTTAACTGAATTTATGTAAACAACAAATGCTTCTCGGCTTGGTGCATTTGAACTACTTTCAAAATAAAACAAACCTGGTATAGCAGGTTTCCTCCCAAAAAGTGAGGTGTTTACTAACAGATGGCCAATCGAATACTCAAATTTGAATTGGAGGGCAAATTCATGATTGTTAAATAATTATTCATAATGCAATAAAAGACTTATTTGAGAGGTAATATGATTTTATTGTAATATTTATTACTTGACAATATAATTTTAATTCAAAAAATCACTCGTTCTCGAAAGTCTAATTTTAATATGTATGTCATAATGTAACGTAAATACGATTTTTCTCTAAAATACGTTTTTGCTTAACATCTAATTTTATGTGGTAAAACTTAACACAACGACGTAACTTAACATTAGCAATACATGTATATGAATACTCTGAAAAATATAATATGTATATAAATATTCTACAATGTAAATATTAGGTAATATGATATACTTATGAAAAGTAATAATTATACAGTAAATCATGAACGAAAGTGAAAGACTTAGAGGTAATGAAATGAGTAAATCTATATAACTAGATACAAATAAGGTGTACGGTTCTCTTATAAATGTAAGAAATATTTACAAATTGAAAAAGACCGACATTTAATACAAAGTACAAGCGACGAAAAACGGGAACTGTTACATGATTTTTTAAATAAATTTTCCGACATAACAGTATAACAGTCCCTGTGAACAATGAACCTAATCTATGGCAGGTGTAGTTTAGTCAAATCTCACATTTCATATCATCTTAAACCCTAATTGCCCAGATAGTGAAGCAAAAAGTCGAAAATCAACATTAGGTATCAGCGTCGGAATGATTATACTCTCCAAATTTGATAAATCTATTGACCAACTTTCGATTACATTTCTGTGTGTACTAAAAATAAATTACATACATTTTGATTGCACTCCGACTCTGATTGCTTCTGTTTACAGATAAATACAATAACAGACATTATGGCGAATCAGAAAATAATAACAAAAACATAATAATTATAAAGTGTACAGCCGTAATTTATCGGCCGTACTTTAATAAGGTAAGGTAGCGCGACGATCTACAAATTTTTCTGCACTTTGGCTTTGAGATCTTTCGTGTTACTTTGTGCACTCTTTACGCAACCAAATAATCTTCTTTTCCATTATATATATATAATATACTTCTATATATGTAAACTAATCTCTTCTTAGGCAACAGTTACAACAATTCACATTAACGAACAAACACGCCATCAATTTATAATTATAATTAAACCTCTTTCAAATCTTCTTCAATTTCATTTCTCTTTTTATCAATAAAATACAATTTTAATATGATTTTACAAAAAATATATTTCATAAAAATATAATAATAATAATAAATTTGATTGCTTATACTGGAGATATATAATTAAAAAAAAATAAAAAAAAACAACAACATATAGATATCAAATAAAATAAAAAGTCCAGTCGAAAAGTCTTTCAGTTCCCGGATTCGTGATTCAGATTCATTTCAAATCACCGGGAATTTCAATGTAAGAACACAGATATAGCTCGATTAAATTTCATCTCTTCATTAAACATACAACGTTTATAATATATTTGATCGTGAATCATGTGTGTATTTATGGTAAATAATTGTACTTCAGAAAATAGTTGAGATCGGAATTGTAGCGGGCCACTTCTCTGTCTCTAATGCCTGTCGCATCCTCTCCAAAATACGCGCATTTTAGAACACATTTGGTTCACAAATATATCTATATTAAGTCAACAAAACAAAAAAATATAAAAACCGATTTCAGTGTCTTAATTGCACTTGTAAGATCAGTCGCCAAAGCGAGAGCAGGCCTTTTTCCACTTGCACTGTGTGCACCATTGTTCCCGGTGCTCCATGCCATACACCTTGCGGCACTTCTTGTTCTCACCACGTGTACGGCGTGGTGATACTGGCGTTTTCGGACTATGCGGCCGTGGTGATAGTTTGAGTAGTTTGTGTGGCGATTGGGGAATCGGTGTGGGGCCAGACAAGAGACTTTGTCTAAATGAGCCGACTAGCTGCCTCTGGTAGTCGGGGTCCTCGTGCGGAGGCCTCGCCATGTCACGGTGCGAGAGGGTTGGCGGCGGACTGGTCAGACCCAATTCTACCTCTGTATAGTAGAATTCCTCCTCGTTATCGTCGCATACCTTGTCCCTATAACAACGAACATTTTCAATCAAAATTAACTGTACATTTTGAGGCGCTAGCAGATTATGTACACTCCTCACACTGTGTATGTGTGTGCCCCTCTCTATAACGGAATGTACGTTTTACAATCGTGATGAACCACTCATCCGAATTTCATACCTATACTACAAACTGCTGATTACTTAACGGTCCAAGGTCTCCACTATTAATTAACAACCTTGAGCGAAACTCTCTCGCCTTTATCATTAACATTAAACTTTGGGAATAGCCTTTTTGCTTTTTCAATATCACAATTATTTTTGTGTTTAGTTGAAATAACCTTAACTAATGCAATGTATGCCAGGAAATGTTTATATTCAATGTATACATATATATTATGACAGTGGCAGCTTGGCAAGCATAATACCGTGTCATTTTTGTTACGAATGAACCTTGAACAGTTATAAAACTACAAACACACCCAGAACAAACTATAAAACCGTGTATTATAATCCCTCCGTTGAAAAGTTTGCTCTGTGGCTGGCTACTGAATTGAATTGTTTTAAATGAATGCCGGGCCAATATTTATTTGGCAACATGAAAAATGTTTAAATATTCAACAGATGTTTATTTCTGTTATGTTGATACACTTTTAATACAAAGTTACGTCACTTCTACTTGACGAATATTTATATTAAAAGCGTTCTCCCAAAATATTATGCGTATTGAATCATTCTCTCAACTGTGTTTTGTATGTAAACAGCGGATAATCTCAACTTAATTGCGGTGCCCAGGACCGGATTCACCTTATATGCTCCGGGATGGGTGCTAAACGCATCCCAAAACACGTGTACTTCGCCGTTGCCAAAGAGAGACTGATGCTACATTTAAAAATAAACACAGTGATTTGTTTCAATTGGAATTGAAATCGTTACAACTGTAGTCTTATTTATTTTAAATTCACAGTTTTCACATAAAAGTGGAGAATTTTATACGCCTCTGAGGGTTCACACACAGGTAGAGGGATCTCGTATTTATTCTCTTTTTATGCTAGACTTGTGTCTGATTTCGTTTAGCTTTGTGGGGGTATAATATTTAGTTGTGAAAAGGTCATTTGTGAGTTGAGGAGAGAAAAAAACTTACTTCAGATGCTCGCTTCTAACATGGGCCTCGATGTCCTCACAGGTGTTTGTGCTCTTCAGGCAACTTGGCCATGTACATTGGAATATAATTCGTGTCATATTCTGTAACAGAGAGACATACATATAAAATGTAAATACGCATTAATAAAATCAATAGGGCACGAAATCATTAACTGATTAAAGAAATGCTCACACTATCAATGTGTATAAAAATAGTAATATCGCACCAGATGTAAAATTGCTCTCTAATCTCGGTTTGTCTTTTTCAACAAAAACTTATCAGCACTGTTAAGTTTTGTTTGCCACACAGAAAATGGTATTTTTAATTGATAATTAAACGATTGAATGTACAATTAAAACTGCATAATAAGAAATATTAATCGGCTTATTGACGAATTTAGGATCCAGTACCGTAATCGCATCAATTCGAAAATCCTTCTATATTTTGTCTATAAAACAGAGCCTTGAACTCGTGTCCTAGTTTTTGGACAAGTATTTGCTAATTAAATAAACCTATCAACGGGACCCATGCTATATATTTTTGGTGGTTGTTTAATATACAAATAAAATTTCTACAACTATTTTCAGAGTGGCAGTGTTAAGTGGTAATTTGCTGCGGGAAAATTTATTTATTTGTCCTCGTTTAATGCGAACAAATTTCCCATTCGCACACACATACAAATGATCGTCCTGTTATAATGCTGAAAATGCACCAATCTACAGTGAAATATTGAAACGAGAGAGTATTACGGGCCAAGGACAAAGGATTCGACCAACTTTGATCCTTAAACCGTAGTCCTTTGCTGCGTTTCAGCGGCTGCACGTGGCTCTGTCTATAAACACATCGACCCAGCAACCATGTTGAAACGTCATACCCAGCAAAGTTCGATCCAAAACTGTGTTTAGACAGAGATACAACCAACACAAGCCCTGGCCTAGGTCAGCTGTCTTTGTTTGCACCATTCCTTTGTCTCAATTTTCATGAAAATTACAAATATTTCGTGGAAAATCAACAATAAATTCCTGGAATACACCCGCTTATCAGTCACCGTATTTACAGTAGTTCTAAGGATTCGATATTTTCAAGGATAGCGATGGTGTGTATGTTGATCGTCTTTGTTCTCAACGATCAAAACAAATAAATCTCGTCTCGTAGGGAAAAAATCGTACCTAAAGGGGTGCATAAACACTGTGTTGGAATGTCAGATTGTCTTTGAGAATGGTGTGGTGACTAAGGAGGACGTTTTCTGTAGGCGGACAAAGGAACGCGTCGCCGTTCCAGGAATATGTGTAATTACTGATTATCAGTTTGAATATTAGCAATTCAAGTACGTCAATGAGATAAACCAGGTGATAAATGTTTGCATCATAGATTTCCCAATCCCGACTGCACATAAAGAAATTGCAAACGTATTATTAAAAGTAGCCTCGATTTTTCATGCAATGATCTGTTATAAGCACAATTATTATGCAGGTAAGTAGAACGACTGATAGATATGAGCCTGCAATCAAACAATAGCGGTAAAATTCGCCCATTTTGTGAAAAGTATTAAAAGAAATAGAAAGCAGAATGTTGCTTTTATTTGTCCCCACACAATATGGACGTGTAAATTGTCTCGAATTGGAATTTGTGGACAGGTGCGTTCCAGAAAATCAACAAACGTAGAGAGAACTTTTATCTCAATGCTAGTACAATGAACCCCCTTTAAATTTCCAACAGGTAGAGAACATATGCACTATTCTTCCCAAATCCAATTCTTTATTAAAACCATCCCCGACGATTCAACGTCGTCAAGAGAGAAATGCAGTGCAACAGCAAGCAGCAAACAGGGTTGAATACAAAAAAAACGCTCTCCTCTGATGAAATGTTGAGTAGGAGATTAAAGACGTATTGATTTCAACCATGTGGGGATAAGTCGTGCACAGTTTTTTTTCCTATAAAAAAATATATAACGTATACCCAGTCTGGTCATATTTTCGTCAATAATAACGACAGTTTTTTTATTACTATCGCACGGAATTCTATAGGTAAGCAGTAGACGGTCTGCGACCTTGTCTTTCCAAAACTGTCCATCATCATTATCAGCCCATTAATTGGTATATAATTTTTTTCTATGAAGGTTAAAAGTACTATCCGAAAAAAACCTCAATAATATGTGAACGAGACAATGAAAAAGGCCGAATAGCTATTCATAGTACACAGTACGAAAAAAAGTGCGCAATAAAAGTATAGTGAAACAATATTTCGTAAATCGAGGATTATTGGAAAATTGTTCTATACATAGCGGTCTCTGACCTTAAATAATTATTATACATGAAATCCAACATTGCCTGCTTTTTATTATTACAGTAAAACACCTACTATAATTTAAAACATTAAAACGGTTGGGTTTTGCTGTCTACTTCCACCGAATATGTATAGCAGAGAAACGACGAACATTGGGGGAGGCAATCCAGCAACTACAACACCCAACAAACAACAAAAACATATAGACCCGTGTTTCTGGTTACATTAAAGACCCATTGTTTTATGTGTCGCTCTGTATTTTCACACACCTCTCAATAATTCGAAATAATTGTTTGAAAGAGAATAGAAAAGACGAAGAATATTCGAAGTGTATAAGAGTGCTATCGGTGAGAAGTTGTTTGGAGACCTCATATGGTCGTAGAAACGCATCTGTCCCCCTCGAACCAACAAGAAGAAAGGAGCTAGAACACAAACAAGTCGAAAAACGCACGTGGAAGGTTGTTGATTTGTGCCTATAGTGTGCTGAATCCTACCACGCTACCAAAGAGAAGAGGCAAGGCAGGCCCTATTGCGATGTAAACATTGTCGGGGCAATGCCCTGGCTATTCCCCACAGTTGCCCCCCTCATCCATACACCCAAATGATATACTCTTCTTTGTGACTGTGTATAGTTTGTATGAGCGTGACGTCATGTCTTTACTGCCACCGCTTGCTCGCCTTGTTTTGCCTGCTCCTGCTGTCCTGCCATACATGTAATATTTCTGTATATATTATTGCCGTTGTTGTGAACTTCTCGATACAATTGTTCAAGATCTAGGAACCGATTGTTACGCTGCTGGTCATTTTGTGTTAGTTGCCCTCCTAAAAAAACTCCCATCTACATATACACGTCCGTACATGTGACGTTTTTTTATTAGCGAACAATGCTTTTATGATAATAAATTAATTCAGTGTGAATTGCTGCTGGTATCATTAAATGGTTGTGTCCGTTTTTCAATGCAGAGGCGATTTTCCCCGCAGGAAATTTATATAAAATACACTCAATAAGGAACACACCAATTAAGTGAACCACACAGCTACGAAACTGCATTAATTCATTTCGCAAAATACGCCACATTACATGCCATTTTTTCCTCTCATCTCTCTCTACCTCCTCATCAACGTTCCGTTGTTTTCAGTGCGTGACCACATCTCTCGTTGTTGGTCAAAGTCGGATTTGTTTACACAAATCTAATTTTATTAGCGTTTTAATGGCACAAATAACATGGAATGATCATATTTAAGACTGGGACACCGCACTAGAAAAATATTGACTAATAAATTATTGTTTGTGCTTGTAATACTAATGTCCGTTCGATAAATTCATTAAAATAATTGGACGCCAGTGAAGCTTTAAAGAAAGCGCGTCTTTATGAATGCATTAAATTTTACTATTACGCATAATTGCATATTTATAAGTGTTATGATTGAAAGGGAAAAACTTGTTTTCTATATTGAAATGAAGAATATGGAAAATATGGAACGACTCTACAATCCTAATGTATGTTATATAAGTAAATAGACCTCGATGGCACAATTACAACGTTTATTCACCGTTAAATTTGCAAACGTAAATCAGGAAGTAAAAACAAATCGCGTAAAAAATGAGAGACCGCACGATTGTTCATCTAAACATGTTTCTAGTATTTTGTTTATAAACAAAAGTGGTAATGTAACGTGAAGTTGAAAAAGGTAAACGCTGAAGAGTGTTCAACAGTGTTTTATATTATAATATAAATACACACATAATACAGATACGTCTTATAAACTAAACAGAAATATTAAAATACCACGGAACGGTATAGGCAACGAAATCAAAGTTCATTTGCCTTCTGAATGAGTCAGAAAAACAGCAAAGCACTTTTATTCAGCCTTCGAAAAAAGGTACTCTCTGCTGGTCATTTTATTACAAACTGGCAGGGCATACCTTTTTAGGCTTTTATACCTCTTTTATGTTTATTGTTAACAAAACTTGTTAAAATGCGAAATATACTCGATCGATTTCATAACGTCGATTTGTTTACATAAAAGCGCGTTCCCGTTGCCCTTTTTTCTCTTTACATACACTACATACTTAGTCCGTAATCTAAAAGACTAATTATCGAACTGTCAGATTTTGTGTACACCAGCAATTACACCGGTCACTTAATTACAGTCTTTAATATTACGAGTGAATAATTTTCTCAATAATTGCGACAAATAAAACGCAACTAATTGCCGGAGAATGTGTTCGTGTGCTTTTAATTTTTTTGCGGACGAAATATCAGTCCGTGATTAAGTGGTTTTGTATCTAGGTATAATAGGCACCTGTTCGTGAATAAAAATCAAATGTCCACTCTATATTTTACCTACTATTACTACCGTTCATTGCCTTTAGAAATTGTTTCTCGACGAAAAGTTTATAATTATACGTCTTAAGAACGCGTCCGTTGCAAAATGAAACGAAAAAAACGCCAGCTAGAGCTGTTCCACCACTAATTCCAAACTTGTTAATCACTGTCTGGGATTTTTATATGAAAATATATTAAAAATATCGATATACATACAATTTTAACGTGCACAATAGCGTAATTACGGTATTGTGTAAACAAACAAATGCAGTTTTGTCGAGTGATTGCAAAACATAATAATCCTGATACAATTTTGCAGGTGTTTATGTTGTCGAGCGAAGGCCGATTGGCAATACATGTTTGTACTGTCTTACAGTTTCTAAACACTGGCGTAAACAAAAAAAAAAAAAAAATACCGGCTTATTACCACTTCGGTATTATAATTTAAAAAAAAGCATTTCGTTCCAATAATACCTTTCGCTTTCATTACAACAACAATTATACACAGCGATTGTATTTAATCGAAATTAAAGAGTTTTCTAAAACACATTCTTCTTTGCTTTCACTCGAATGCTGGGATTGCTGAAGGTCGCTGACTTTGTAGATTCATCCCAACAAGCGAACCCATTGTGGGTTGATGACCCTAGAATGGTAGGCTCTAGTGGCCAAGGGTAACTTTGTTTTGTACTGTGTGTAATATTGCGACTAAACACTGCAAATATAACCAGACTGGTGTATATGTGTGTGTATTTTTAATCAATTAAGAAGAAAATATTTTTCTCAAGTTTTTTGACCTTACAGTCCCGGTATACAATCATTATCAGCTGATAATAACAAGACGTTATCGTGGTCTGAAGGTGATGCTAATTCCAAGTACCGACTCTCCTCCGTCAAGGCCGCCACAAATCGACTTTGTCCACGAAAAAAAACACATAATTGCATATGGATTGTATACAACAGTTGCATGTTGCAGGACAGCCTCGAATTTGCTAAGCAAAATTGCGTTTTACTTGCGCCACGTGCCTTGGCCAAGGACGTTTATACAGCAGCGAAATTGATCTATCCGTGAGCGTTCTGTAATCACGCTAGTTGTACACACAAAATACAATGGGATTGTTTTGTTAACATAAAATATAGATAATAATTTGCCATTTACAGTCGACCACTCACTCACCTAAGGAAATTGCAGCTCTTTATCTTGACAAAAGAGCGCTAATTTTTGCACTCACTATTTATGACGCCAAATAATTTACACCCTGTCCACTTTTACCGTTCACACTGTAAAGAGACCCATAAAACGGGTCACATAAACAAAGCCATTTGGAATTTCAACATAATCTTGTCATATCAATAAACATAATTCGGGGAGTTAGTATAATAAATAAGTGTCATTTTGAGCAGTTTACGAAAGTGCCCAATTAACGACACCAAAAGAACGTTGCCCAACACAGAACAGGACGAGGCACGGCGATATTTAATCGCTTCTTATATGTACACAATCGTGTATTTCTTCGATGGAGATTATTTGGCTCTGATATTTTGTGGTAATAACATTAAACCATAGTTCAGGATATGTAAATACGCGTGTATATATTAATGAACACGGCCTTGTTGCACATTTTCTGTTATTAAGTGTGTGGAATGATATGATTTGCCGGCCGGCTTACAAGCCACAATATGCATCTAGGAATTAGCTGTCACGCAATTATGTAATCCATATCTTTGGGCTGTATGAATTTGTACAGGGTTCACTCAGTTACAAAGTGACAATCACATCAGTCTCGAATTACAGTTTAAAGTATGCAAATCCGTTCACTTCATTGATGAAGATCTCATAAAAGGATAAAATCATTAATTATGCTATCATTTGCGTAACATCTGCTTAATAACATGATATATCGTATGGTTAAAACTCAAGTTGTGACAGTTTTCTCGTAATAAAATTAAATCGAAAAAATTGAATGCAAAACAGTAAATAGTTTTAATGGTTTTACTTTCACTTAAAATGAAAGGAATTGCATAGAAGATTCATGTTATTGTTAACATAAATGTGAAATTTCATAAAATATGCAAGTGTGTTTTTTTATATGTATAGGAAAACGAAAACGGAATCCTTTGTTTTCGAGAGTATCGTTTTATTTGCAATACCACACTGTCTCATCATGAATTCTGATAATCTTTCGAAATCTCCGGTAATGAATGCTATATAATTATGGATCCACCCATCCTGTTTACGACAAACCGATTTAACAGCACTTATATACTTAAACATACATATATACGAAACGCGTACTTTAATTGCAAATTGAAACTGGAACTACAAAAAACTCACAATAAACATCTTAATTTATTTGCACAAATCAAGTGCGGACTTAATATATTTATTACACAGAATAATAAATTCCCGGTTTTAATTGAATGTAAATCCTTTCAACACTAAAAACGATTACCATTTTTTCTTGCACTCGTTCATGATACTTAAAAGTGTTCTCGTTCCTGACTTAATAATGAAATATTATTAATGTTTTTATTGTTGCAAATAGATTATAATATAATTCCCACATAAATGAATAGTCATTAAAAGGTAGAGACTGCCAATTAGTTGGCCATCTTAAATGTAGGTTACAGTGAATTTCCGCGATGAATCCGTTTACTATGAAATGAAGAAGTGAAGAAGGCAAAGGCATTACCTAGGTTGTATGTGAGCAACAGAAAATAACTGCCTAATGTATCACTTCCATCTGTTGCCTTTTAATTATTTGTTCGTTACGTTGCCATCAAACACTGCTCTTTGTGGATTCAATTTCAAAACTAACGGAACGCGCATCTCTTTCTCCTCTCTAACAGCAATTTTACAATTATTACTGATCTCAATTATTATTCAGAATTCGATGTGTATAAGTGTGTAATTTCGCAAATAAGATTGTTTCGATTGCAAATTGCACACTTACCTTCTTCTTTCTGGGAAGTTCATCAGGATCGTCCATCACAATGCCCTCATCTGACACCGAACTGGAGGAGAGTGGTGCCGATTGTGGTGAATAAGTGCGGGGTGGTGGTGATGGGGTCGAACGGTACGATGCCGAACTGCTGCAACTTCCTGGTGATGTGCTTGGTCGCGGAAAATCTGCAAGAAATACACCACTTTACAATGCATTGTTTTCTCATAGCCTTGAAATTCCTGAAAATCAATTGAATCGAATAACACTCTTTGTTATAATCGTGTAAAGTTTGACTTGGAATTAATGCGATATTCACCGACTTGAGCGTGTCAACTGCATATTCAACTAATTATAGTTAATTATAATAAATAGTAAGTTGGAAGCAAATGACATTCTTTCCAAATACAATAGATAATTCCACAACCATGCACGTGTTTTAGTTAGCTAGAACGTGCACGCTTGTGTGTTCATTTCAATGGCATGCCTTTGTTTTCCATCATCAATATTCTCCACTAAATACCCCACGCAATTGAACCAACCCTTTATTCGCCATTTTATGTATTTCCATATTTTCGCATTCATTGATTTCGCAGTGAAATCCAATAAAGCGCCCCGCATACACACGTTTCTTCCTTCTCCATTTATCCACTCTCTCTCCCATTTATGTAATCATGTTAATCAAACATAACAGCGAACAAGTCATTTTTATTATACAATTAATCGTCATCTAGTAAGAGGCAAACATCACGATCGCAATTTCTTCATGTGTATACTCCCACTATGAATGAATTTCAGTTTTATTAAATGGAATCTAGGTCTTGGATGTTTATCATCTATATATCTGAATGAAAGTGTTTTTTATTAGCGAAAAACTTGTACACCTAGACCCCAATCGTGTATGTTCTATTTACCTTCAGACTATATATGCCATATTCTATTGGCAATTCGATTTGATGAGGCAACATTTTTATAATCTTGTCATCACCTGAGCATATACAACGAAAGAGCTGCGTGGAAAAGGGAATTTCGAAACAGCCAACAATCACCATGTGATTTATAATGTTATGATTGTGGAGGAAACCGAGTGAAATGGAATCAATTTGCATATTTACAACACACATCTCTTCACTGGTATATTACTTATACGAGTATATGTTGATAGGTCCCTTCCAACAGCAGTCATAGCATTGTGTATTGTATTCAAAGAAGAAATTCAAATGGTGCTGTCCTTTCGAAAGAC
Organism: Silvanus unidentatus; assembly: GCA_963930825.1. Taxonomy (NCBI): domain Eukaryota; kingdom Metazoa; phylum Arthropoda; class Insecta; order Coleoptera; family Silvanidae; genus Silvanus; species Silvanus unidentatus. The sequence continues at coordinate 7,011,128 of OZ005758.1, forward strand.
CGTTACAAATCGGCACGTAATCTAATTTGGTGCAATAAATATAGTAATTTGTTCAAGTCGAAATGGAATCATGTGAAGAGATATTTTGTTGCACAAAAATTGTACAATCCTACTTATTGTAGTTTGTATAGTTGCGCTTTTTTCAGATAGTGCAATATTTTTTTCTATATTGTATAATCACGTTTAAAACCGCTATAAATCATTCAATGTAATAAAAAGCAAATTATGACTTAATGGGTATGGAACTTTCATTTACCGATCAAGTCTATAAATTTAATATAGACGAAAGAGAAACAAGCTTCGCATTGATTTGTTACGCTTTGATTTTATACAATAGAAAACAGCTGCAATATATAAATGACGAAGGCACTTACAATTTAAATTTGGGGAATGAGGTGAACAAGAGAGACTCATTAGGACCAGTGCTGCATTGCATTCGTCCATTTGGGTGTCCTTTGGACTGTCATCTGAACTGGACTGGCTGTTGCTTGGTCGTCGTTTCCGAGATCTGGAAGGAAAGAGAGCGAACGATAAGTAATGAAGAATTAATGAAGTGGTTGAAATCGCACCAAACAACAACAACCTCAACATCAATTAAAATTCCATAAATTAAAGGTCGGTCAATATACCCCAAAAACAGTTGGCCGTCTTTTACAGTACTTTAACCTTGTCGTTCAACAACACAATGATTCTTTAACAATAATTATTTTAATCAGACATAATAATGAACGTTATTATTCAAACAAAGAATATTAAGCGTCAGGCTTAAAGGATATAAACGAAACCGTGTTTACTTTAATATCATTAGAATTGTTTTATTTTTCCGTTAGACGTAAGGTGCAGTTATTGTATAAAATATCATCATTAATCGAATTATAAATCGCATAAAAGATAGAATCAATTTCAAGGATAATAATGACAATCATTTTAAACATCCAATTAAACAATTAATTAACGCGTTATAATTTTAGATTTTATGCAGGTTTAACCCACTTTGGACTGGTTCATTTAAATTTTTACACATTTCAGTGTGGTGCTATTAAAATTTACTTATTTAAATCCATTATAATAAAAGAGAAATTAAAAAACTAAAATGAATTTAAACAGTGTTTGTCTCGAAGGAAAAGTAAAAGGACACGACTCTCAAGTATTGTATACATGTAGTTAATTTTTCGTCAATAGTTGAGAATGAAAGTTGAAATAATATCGAGGTCGTTCTAGCATTTAATAAAAAAGAGATTGTACTATTATGAAAAGAGATAAACGAGAAATGCTCCTTACAAATTTCCGGTAGTAGAATTTGGTGATTTTTTGTACGGTTTCAATGATAAAAGATAAACAAGGGAGGAAGAGCTATTCATTTCCCCACACATTTTCACAAGAAATATGATCTAATTAATTAGGTTTTCGATTTTTCGACTTCCTTAAAGAATTTAATCACTCGCTACTCGCTAGGAAGTGCACGACACTACTCGTAACTGATAAGCATGAGTCAATTATTAAGTTCAATGAATTTTTCCCTATGCAGCATATTTGGTTATAAGTAACATTAGTCGTGTAATAAAAACGTTTTATTTCGCCGTGCTGATTAAACACATTAATGTAAGTTCATGGATAAGCAAAAAATGACCATTAAAACGTTATATAACAGGAACGTCATTGAGAATTTAAATCAATTGGCTGTCAAAGTCGCAGATATGCACACACATGCTGCAATGGATGACCTTATACATAATTGTTGGGGTCAAGCTTTGCCGGTGGCAGTTGGATTTTGCGCTTCAATTACGCAACTAGCCACCAAAACTGATCTCGAATTGAAACCATACTTACCCATGGTGATATGAGGGTGCTGGAACGTCAATGGTATGGGATGCAGTTCTTTTTCTGTCGCCAGCCATATCGGCTAGACGTGCGAAATCAGTGTCCTGGTCGGCCAGTCTTGCGGATTTCCTTGATTCTAGTAACCGTACCTCTTCAAGGCGTTTTTGTACTTCGAATGGTGCCTGCAACAAGAAATGTCACCAATTTATCACACAGTTGTTGATTAACGAAAATTACAGAGCGCCGAAGAGACGACGATGTGTCAGTATTGTGTGTAGGAAATTTTAAATAAATAATAGAGTTTGCGTAAAGTTTTTCGCAAATGTGACTATAATTAACACAGAATAAAGGTCATATGTAACGCAGTCGCCAGGCAGACTGAATTTTATTATTGCTACATGCAAATATAAAAAACCTCTTGCAATAAAACACTTGCTACGTCACGTTGTGGCAAATTAACAAACGATTAACACTAACAGTGACTAGTTGTGTGTTGGGAGAATTAAACGGGTTGAAAGGCCAATCTACTGTGATAAAACAATAGGAAGCCAAATATAGGACATAACTTTGTGTTTAGAAGTCTATCTAGTTTTTCGTTACAATAAACTCATTTATTATCAATTGTACACACAATTACGATAAATTAATTTTTACGGATCGTAATATGCGTCTAAACTGTTTGTTTTCATTATGCGTTAAATGATGTTATATTAATTTGTGTAGAGAAACACAAATTCTTTACATTACAAGATGTACGTAAATATTGTTAGCTAGTTTATGCGGCTTTAAATACCTAAACAGCCTTGAGCTAGAAGTAAAGAAATATATAACAACAAACATCGTTCAGTGTACTATTATGATTTACAAAATAACATCACCATTTTCGAACAACACTATGACGTACTGGGTTTTTGACGAGGTTTTTGAAAAAACCATTCGCCTTGTAAAACCCCATTTAATTTGTGGAAATGCAAAGCATAAGTCACAATGGTATTTTCTTGTATAGGTCGATTGCGTCAATGTGTTGAATATAAATAAGCAAAAATCATAACATTTAACCCAAAAACACAAATACCGTGCGCATTCGGAAATATTCAGAAATTGAATCTGTTGAAATATTTTGATTGTCTCCTTGTGACCAATTGAGTTTCACAAGGCGTTATAATATAAATTTCGATCTAAACCATCACCACTCACCAGCATCGATGAGTTCACTCCTTGATGGCGTAATCTAAAAATACCCAAAATCGAAGCCTGTGCAAAAAGCCGGCCGGCAGGTCTAAAAATATGTACACCTATCTATGTATGAGTATAAACTGGTAGGAAAAGCGATTTATATATAGGTAGATATGTAGAAGAGATTGTTGTTATACATATGTAATATATTATTGTAGTTGGAAGCAAGTACACGATCCTGACGTCACAACCAAACAAAAGTAATATCTCTGAACTTTGATGACTACGCAACTGTTTACAGCTGACGCATTATTATGAGGTTAACTACAGTAATTTTAAATCAATTGAATTTTAAATGTAAGTGTAACATATAACTCCTTTCCACATGACTACGTATCGCAATTTCATCGATACCAGTAAATGACCGAAACTAATTGTCCAAATGCACGAACTCTGCGTATTTATTATAAAAGTGCATTATATTAGAACAATTATGATCAGCACGGGAAATTTGGGTCAGAGATGGGGCCTCGCATGAAATAGAAATGCATTGAACGTTGAATTTCCATTCCTAATGAGGAGTATGCACTTGAATGTAAGGTTGGCCGAAGGTAAAATTACGCAGAGATTCATAATTAATTTCATAAATTTTGTACATAATTGTCGGTCGCATATTATTGGAAAAAAATGTATAAATCGCGCATTTGTGAAAGTAAGGAAAGTCGTGAAAGTGCGTTTTGTTTGTCTGTCTTCTCTAACAGGTGAAGAACGTGTAACCTCAATCAGTTTTTAGACAAATTCCTACATTAATTAGTATTTAAAAATTAGATATTTCCTTGTCAATGAATTAATAAAACGTGTGCACGCAGATGAAATATGCTGTTAAATAATCAGCAGTTTTGCATATGCAAATAGAGGTGTAATAGACGCAACCTTGACGCCGAAATTAGGAAAGGTAATGAAGCAAACACTTGCAAAAAAAGTTTGGCACGTTTTACATTTTTTGTTTTTGGAATGATGTCACTACTATATACATGAGCCACACCGACAAATATGTGTTTGCACATAAATATAAAGAAAAAACAAGTAACAGTGAATTCAGATATACCGTTAAATCGTCTTCAATTGGGTCAAACACAAAAGTACATACCAAACGGGCTAAACTATGGTTACGGTATAGGCATGCACAATTTTTTTTCTCTTGATAATCAAACGCAAAATAAACACAAAAGACCGTTTAATTACCCATTATTCAAGACTTATTAAAAATATTACAATACTTTAAATCTGTAATAGGAAAACTCGTTTCGTTTCAATCGGATTTTCCTTTTTGCTTCAAAGTAGGTAAATGGAATGAAAGTTTTCAAAACAGTACATAAAAAACGTCTAGTATTACTTGCACCGTTTGAAAACCAATTACGTACGCTTTTAAGTACACCTTAATCCAAATCTGGGTTAGCAAAACAATGATTAGAGTGAACAGATTGCCTTCACAATGGACGGAATATGTACAATTACGAATTTTACAGTAGCAATACCATCACGAGTCACAATGTCAAAGTTACGCAAAAATCAATTTCTTTACCTTCTCATTAGTGGGAGGAAAAGGAGGTGACCAGCAAGTAGCAAGATTTAGAGATTGAACTTTTCGTTATTGAACCCGTTTGCAAAATAAGAGTGAGGGTGAAACACACAGTATGATGATGAAGACTCTCACTCAACCTCCACCTACGTTCTACTTTAGCAGCCTTCAACATTGTGTAATGAATTACATAAAATCTAAATAATGCATACATACAATAGTTGTTATAAACGCCAACGCTTATTACGCGCTCTCCCAACAAGCATCTATTACACTTTTAATAGTTTGTTTAAGTGTGTTTTAACAGATGATTATAAAACTATGTCACTATGCCGGTAAACAATATGACGATAAAATAAGACAACGGCGAATATAGCGGCGTTTTATGCCAGTCGAGAGATGCATTCAGCATATACAACGCTAGAAGCAGCAGCAGCATAGAATTTAGCCCGGTGCACGTGTTGCCCAAATAAAGTGGGTCACAGGTCGATACCGAATCGGGTCGTACGCGTGTATCCCAGGGTTTCTAGGGCAGGCCGCGTCCTATTTTCTACTGCAAGTGGGATGCCAGGGTGGCAAATACCATGACGGCCATCCCATTATTGAATTTTTACTCCAATACCTCGACTGTGGCAACCTTATATAACAAAAAGCCAAAGCGGAAGCGCACAAACACAGTTCTAAATATAAACTCGCCTATCTTGAATAAAGTTGACAACTCGCTTTGTGGCGTTACAACCAGATCAAAATAATGACGCAACGAAAACCTCGAAAGAATGTGTTTTTTCGAAAATTAAACAAATCTGATATTATTCTTAACACGATTAGTTAATTTATTCTATTTATCAACGCAATCACTGTTCCCCATACCAAACCAAGCGTTTACTTCAATTTCCGTTCAAATTCTAGATACACGGTTGTGCTCGCCCTTTGCTAGATTCAAGGCTCCCAGCGCGATAGAGATAATTCATTCTTATAGATCCGTTTGCATTTCAATGGTTATTAGTAAGGCGAAAAAAAGTCAGTGGCCATTGGTACAGCAATGATGACCAACTTTTCAGTAGGTTTGTTTCTTCGGTCCCATGACTTTTGCCCTAAGGCCTTTAGAAAACTGGCACCCATTCAAATCCAGAAGTGAAAATCGAAGATTTAGACACCTTTTGAACCTACAAGTCTTCAAACAAAGCACAATCTATCAGGCATATCGCTATTCCAAATATGGGGCGTTTGAAAATGCAAGTGAAAATAAATCACTCCCAAGCTATTAAACTTAAAACATTTGTGCCACATAAATATAGGCCACAAAACAGAAGTTGGTGAATGTGTTTGTGGTATTTATATGTGTGTGTAACGGCTTTTGGATTGAGAAACATTTCGCAATACTCTACACAACCTGTCTGAGGTCAATTATGCGATAGGTACCTTTCTCTTGTCTGTCCGCTACTACCAGCAGCTATTAACATTAGCATTTTGAAAACAAAAATCCACTAATCAGTAGGCAAACACAACAAGTGAATTTTCTCTAACGCTGCTGCGGTGTGCAAATCTTAGCGAACCATCTCTTCAGGTACCCCCCGGTACCACCACACATCTCTGAGTCGTTTCGTAACACGATTTTTAATGAAATGAAAGTGAGCATGTAGTGTTGTTGGTACACATATACATTAGAATTACATACAAACGAGAAAGTTTCATATTAGAATAGGAACTCATTTATTTTAGATAGGACACGAATTGCTGTGGTCACACAAGCGTAAATTATTTCGTGATGCAGAACTTTTTCCAACATTATTATTGGTTTTATGGAATTCCCTTTAAACTGTACATTCTCTTTCTTTCCACTGATAACAATCTGGTATGCAAAAAAATATTTGACAAGAGGAAGCAGAGAGTCAATTAATCAATTTTTGGTGCTATGTAGTTTCCTTAACAAGGTTACCGTGTGTCCTTTTCTATCTCAATCAGGCAACCTTAAGCACCACTTATTTGATAAGAACAAAGGTTAATTACAATTCTAATGCATATGAATTCATTTCAGGCCATCTAGTAGGAAAACATGTTTCAAATTTTTATTTCGTATCCGCACACACCCTGCATATTAATTCCACATACCTACACCTTTTTTTACCAACTAAGAGAAGTACAGTAAGCAAGTCTATTATTAGGAGAGGAGTACATCTTGATGCAATATTCTCAGAGAGAATTAATATGTAGTGAGAAGAATGTCTTCAGATATATGGCTTGCGGGATTTGCAGTAATGAGTTGCAGTGCAAAATTACAAAGGAGTGTAGTGCCAGATGAGGAACACAGGGACTTGGATTATTATTTCAAATCCGTGGATAAAAATCGACCGTGAACAAGTAGCTTGTTTATTATAATGACGTCACAAGGATGCAATTATTCTGTGGTGGGAGAAAGTTCCGTGCAGGCGCATTGATCAAAAGTTGGAAAACAAAATATACAACGGTCAAACGGAGGAGCACAGCAGCTTGAATGGTGGACCAAATTCTCTATTCAATATTGGAATCGTCACAATTCTCTGCTATCCTTGGAGGATCCACTGGAGAATTCTAAAGTGTGTGTATACGGCATGCGCTACGCAGTTTAATACGCACTACACAATTTTGTTTTTGGGCCTTGTTTACAATTTACCAAGTGATTATGTAACGCTATTTACAATGGGTTTTTTTCATATTAACACTATATTGTATATGTTGTCCAACAAATACGATAATATTGCAAATATTTTAGAATTTGGATAATCATTAGTGTGCAATTTTATGATCTTGATTAAAATCCAAAAAAACTAATTATCAGTCTGATAAATGTTATCTATCAATAGTTTTTTTTTATGATATTGATTTCGAGAGAAAATCATAGTGCTTTGTTTGATTTTCAAAAATAGACTTTATCAACGACTGATATTGGTTCCTTTGTTCGACAAAATATGTTTAAAATAAGGAAATTATGTAGAACATTGAATTATATATATGTATTTCTTTTTACCTCTATTCCTGTGGGCTGGATTTGTATGATAACTTCATCAGTTTCCGGATGATGTTTACAAACTTCCCCACTGACTTCTCGACCATTGTATGTAACAAAACATTTCTGTCCGGCAACAAGTTCAGTTCCAATTACAGACTTAAATCCGGGTCCAATGAGATCATTTTCGAAAAATTCAGCCGTTGTCCGACCCAAATTTCCTTGGCGCGAGTCAAAACGAACCGTATATCTGGTATTTGGCGTTAAATTAATACAATTATTGTTTTCTGCGTACGATGCAGGTGTTTTTACGGCTTGTATTATACCCGAATAGAATTTCCCATCTTCACCCGGTGCACAAACGCGTGTTCCTATTATGGAACGTTTCGCTAAACGTTTACCCGTAGACATGATTAAAATTACTTAATAAATTATGATTTAAAAATATTTACGTATATATAAATTACAATATAAACAAAATTTAACTAGACGAACAAAACTAGAAAACTTTTCAAAAAACTGTTCAGTAAAAATTTTCACAAAACAACGTCATCTGTAAAATATAGTCTCCTAACTAATAACTTTTGCACTGACGACTGTTGATGATTAAAACATTCTATAGAGACATCAAGAACCAATTCTATGATTTTATTATCGTAAGATATGCACATACTTATTGAAAATAGTGAGCTTAAAATATAAAGGCTTCGCCGTAGTAAACAGTTGGATGTCGACTGACTGTGTCATACTGAGTGCCGGTACTGCCGGCCGGCTCCTAGCGTAATAACAGCTGATTCCGATAACATGCCTACCATCTCCATCCCTGTTCAACTACGCGTTTCTAGACAGAGAAGTCACCAGCGTCGTCTCTCGCATTCCCATGGAGCGCAACATAGCGGCCCGGACACAGCTGATGATAACAACAAAACCATGTGACTGGTATGCAACACACCCATTCGTCGACCAGTTTGACCTATATAAAGCTATTGGCTACAAAAATAGTGGGGGAAAGGTCACGCGTTGAGCTTAATCAAGGCCCATTACGCTGAAGCTTGAATTGTATTGTATATGTACGCTGGATCTAAATATTGTAAATTATTTCGTTTTTATACTAAATCACAACTTATTACTAAGGTGAAGATTCATATCTGAATCGGTTTATCGTTCAACGTCAATACCATTCAGAGCTTTGAGCGTTTAGTTTTCTATAGTCCTATGTAATATTCATTCATGATACTGTTAAACAGAAATGATAATATTTTTGTTAGAGAACATGTAAATAATCAATCATTTTCCGACTCTCACTTCTCCGTAGTCAATTGATTGAATCATTAAATTTCTGAACGTGTTACTACTCACAAATATTCTAATGATCATGGTCTTTTTATTGATTACACTGTCCGAAATCCATAAGTAGGTATATCAAATAATTAGGTTGCAAGGTTTAACTACGTAACTAGAACCATGAAACCATTCTCAAAGCTCTAGGGTGTCTGCAACACTATAAGCTGTTTATAATTATTGAAGAGTAGGTATAATTCCTCTAGGAAAAACTGCTACATTTACCTACGGAGTCACCTAGGTTGAAAACATTTCATCCAAACCAGTAATAATAAAAGTAATTGTTTTCCTCATCTATGATTGATGAATTTGTTACGTCTTGTTTCTTATAATACATTCCTCAATAGAAAGTAGCTAAATTATCATGCTTGTTGCAAAAAATTACAAGTTTGTATAAAAAATTAACAAAATTATACAACAATTACACTGCATGAAATAGAGTGCTACTTTAGAATGATCTACTTTATCTAATTAATTTCAATTACCATAAAAATTATAATAACGTACATATGATGGGGAATTTGATATTTCGGACGATGTAGGTAAAATTCTTTTAAAACGAATTAAAAAATAATTAACAAAAATATAAATACGTACATTATTTACTTTAATTAAGAAAAAAAACTTTCACCTAATTTGAAAGTAAGCTTATTATAAATTTTTAGCTTACACAAGTAACCTAATACAAATCCACATAATTGTCTACGATCAATGCTGTTTTGCATCATGGATTAGGGACAAGTTGAAGCTTTTTGTGGTTTTTGGCAAATAATACCTTTATGTATTTTGCAATTATAACAATAAGTAAACAAACAACCGACATTAGCTCAGAAAGTAATATTTGTATTGACTATTATCTTGTCTCCCACACATAAAAATATTCCGACTCGTTTTCACTTTGTGATAAAAAATGCATTAATATGTGCTAAAACAATTAAATACTGGTAGATGCACACACAATTTCGATCTATAGTTAGCGATTAAGTGTAATTTATGACGTAATTAGATCTAATTTACGAACACATGGTTATCCTCAAAAATTAAAGACGACTCACTCGATTGCGTTTGTTCCAATTCTTCTGTGGACTTCTAAAAATTTTCGAATAATATGCATATGAATGCTGATTTAAATTAGGCCACAATATATTATTACGTTGTGCAATTTTTGTTTATGAAATATTGTAATATGTAAATCAGACTAGGTAAGTATAAAGCAGTTTTCGTTATGTAGACAATCTATTTATATTTAGTTAAATATATTGGATGAAAGTAATAACTTTATAAGTCAGCATAAAACTCAACTATTATACACATGCTGTACACGAAAAGAGAGAGAATGAATGCATTAGGCATATAATTTAATGTTACCTTGCAAATAATGTTAGGAATTTCATAAGTGTGTCGATTATAGAAACTTTAGTTTCTACACTCAAAAATTCTACATTTATTTCCTGGCTGACCACCAAATAGCGTCGATTAGAATCAATTCGACTTACTTAATACAAATTGTTGTAGTTTAAATTGTATTTTGTGAAATTATTTTAATTAACCATAACAGGAAATGGCATTTTAATTTTATAATAAGATTCGATGTTAATTGAAAAACAACTAAGTACATAAATTTTTTCATGAATAATTACTGTATCTACATGGAGCCACTTAGAGAGACATGATGGGTTTATGCCCTCCTGCATACTTAGGTACATTAACTGTATCGACACAACATACATTATTATACCTGTGTACAGATTTTAATTACTTCTAGTCTGAAAATTACCATAATGTTGCAATCGGGCGAAAGGAACTGTCCGAGCTTATAATTAAAACTTGCCAAATGCTTTTTGTCTCCAATTGATTCTGTGCTGGTGCATGTGCTATGGACAGTTCGAGATCCTATAGTGAATCCCCCGCAGATAAGAAGGAAATGAAAGTGGCTTTACCTTCATGTTTTCTTAAAACAATTAAACTTATCTTAATTCAGTTTGAAATTAATTTTGGCAAGGTCTGGCATTAAGTAAACTGGCCAATTAACCTGGTAATTATACTGAGGAACTTTGTAAAAATGGTACATTAATAATGAGAGAATTATTGAATAATCTAATTAGGCATCTTTGGAGATTCTCTTACATAAATCATATAAGTGGTTCGTTATTTAAACAATTTAAAAGATGATGAAATCAATCACTGGTTAAGATTACAATTTTGATAACCGTGAAGGCAATTAAACCGCACTCTTCTTGTAGAAATCGTGTGGTACTTTTAAAATCTCTTCATATTTCGAAATTATTACTCGAAATACAAAAAAATCATAATAGTAAAATGGCAACGGTCAACCATCACCAACGACAGTGTAATAACGGAACACTTGTCGGCCTTCTCGGGTTTTATAAAACACGTTTTCTTTAAAGGTTTGTTTAATAAATGTCTAAATTATTGCTTGGTCCAGAATTCAAGGAAAGTTCTCCAAAAATCTTTAAGTGTGCCTTGGCTGTAAAATGAACTGTATCACCAAATTACATAATACTTAGTGGACACAATTTATTGCTATCGAAAAAAAATCTAATTCATATCTCTTGCATGTTGTGTTTATCTAAAATTTTTGGGTGTCTGAAAATTTATTGCTTATAGAGTTGTACTTTTTTCCCGTTGACCTTAAAACACAATTATGCAACACCTTTAATAACACTTTGGAATGTATTATGGACATATCGTTGATTTCTTATTATTTTTCGAATGTCGTCAATGTGTTGCTTTCCCTATTGTTTAAACAAAAGTATCGCAAGACCGGTGTACGAGTACCTAGTACTACCTACTACCTACTTGAAAACAATTAAAAGTGGTTCTCACTTCCACTGAATGTAAATTCGGCAAGAGAATTTTTACGAAGGTTTCGTCAATGCCATAAATTTAATAAAATATATTGTAGTTGAGTGTGTGTGGTGGTGGCCAGATTGTATATGTAAATTTATATTACGTCTTGGAATCATGATTGAATGCAACATACGGATTTACAATTATTCATAATTACTACTTTATCCTTGTCTCGATATTATTGTATTCGCGATTGTATTTATAAAAGTTACGTTGCTTTGTTTTTGTTTCTTTTGGTATTTATAAAAGATCATGATAAAAATATAAACAAATTATTCAATTTTTTTTTTAAACATAAACTTGTTCTCGAGTTTCTTTGGAATTTGGAAGGTAGCAGAAACATACAATTGTTTATCTGAAACTCGGTCAAAGGAATCATCTAGGAACTAACAAATAAGACAATTAAAAACTTGTTTATTATAGTGCACATCATATCTGCATTACAGTGCAGAAATACCGTTGAGTGCGTTTTTTTTGCCTGTAGAAAACCTCACACAAAGCCACAAAATCTACACCTTAAAATGATAACGAAAATTATCACTTTTTAAATATCCAGTTGACCTTTCCAACATTCCATTTTTTTATTGTAAAGTTGCCCCACACCTGAAAAGTTTAAACGAAACCGTGTCCTGTCCACAAAGCGATTTTATATAAATGCGAAAAAGTGAAAAGCTCGAAAGCGACAGAAAGTTATGAATACGAGCATAAACCAGCGCATTTTTGAATGAATTTATGTTACGCATTTCCACGTTACGAATACGTAACAAATTCGAAAATAAACTAGTAAATATTTTTATTTGTGTATGCAAATGAACAATTTCGTATCTAAGTGGAATTAATTAGAAAAATTTACGACTCGTATGTTTGAAATTCCGTATAGAAAAAAAACCAAACACATTGGTAGGTATAGCCTTCAGCAACAATATAAATTATACCAAAATAATTATAATTCAGTCGAATTCTAGCGAATATTTCGTTTTTTTATTTAACGGTAGAAAATGAAGTAACTGTACATTTCGTGGATCACAGTAAGAGTGTAGGTACATCAATTTGGATTCGGTCACATCATTTCGATTTTGTAATAGAATGAACGTGCACTCAAAGAGGTCCCTTGGTGTGAATTCTAAAACGGACAAATCAGAGAATGTCAAGGTAGACAATGTAGTTTGTTGGCTAATACTTCAATAACTCCATATGATTGCTCCATGTGCGAGTATAGGATAGTTTCACATCGTATTTATAGGCCTCTAATACAGCAACTAGTAAATATAAATACTTAAGCTATTTTTTTGCATGTACACGTGTATTAAACCGGCCGGCAACAAACAACAGGCATGACGTTTATTTATCCTGACGTCATTTCAGGGTCACTTCAAATACTAATGAATTTATTATCGTCACCTTTTTTACATAATTCCAGTTCTATAGAAGTGCATAGATCATACAATCATTAGCGCTTAATTCTTTTGGCAACTCTTTTGTCCGATTTACGCCCATCACACAATCAATTTCAATCCAACAAAATCGTTTGAATTCTCGTGTTTTCTCCTCTCCCCGGATTAGAAAAATTCTTAATGCAATTTTGTAACGGACCTACCTACTTCCAATTTTTTCTTTCTGCAACGATGCGTGAAGTTAACTAGTTTTTCAACGTACATGAAAATGTAATGTATAAGTATAGTATACACTCAATAGGCATCTTTATAAAATCCAAATAATAATTTTCATAAAGTTATCTTAGTCTAGCGAGACCGTAATTTTATTGTCGTAAATAGCACCTGTATAGTCAGATTCTAATAAATATGCATGCTGATGCTGAGGAACTGCCTACATCGAAAAAATACGAAATCAAGCTTGTGTACACATACACAACACACAAGATTGTGGGTACATAGAAAAAGTTGAACAATGAAAATAAATAGACAACCAGTCTAATAAATTTAATGCCGATAATATCTGTTTGTTTTTCACTTATTTATTTGACCAAATCATTCATTATCTTCATAAACAACCACGTTGAAGTGTCTATCTGCGTAATGTGGCAAACATTGTGTTGTTGTGATTTTATTATTACCCTCCTGCCCGATTTGTCAAAAATTTCGCTCCTTCCTCTTTTCCCCACACAGAAACTACTTATCTTGTTTTCTTGTTTACTTTAAAGCCTATGAAGGATGTAAATTCTTGCCTAAACGTAGAAAACAATGTAATGTGTGTTTACTAGTTGTGTATATATCATTTATTTTTATTCAATGTGAAGTTCAAACTGCAAAGTAATTACAGCACTATAGGCATTTAGGCAAGGTGCTTGCTTATTGATGACAAAAATAACGACAATATAGCGAGATTCGTTTTTCATATCTTATCTTAATCTCGTTAAGTGCAGATTAATGTCTATCTAATCGTTTAACATAGGATACCTATTAAATAGCATATACATTATTGCCATTATTAGGTAGTAAAATTATTGCAAATTCTGCAACTTTCTTAAAACCATAACACAAATTCGTTAAGAAACGCGCTTTTTGTAACACTCAACTGAACTACTTATGTAATTACCTATTGCCAACGACTTATTGTTGTCGTATTGGGAAAAATCAATTGAAGGCGAACGAAATATTCAATAAATCTTCCAATAAATCACCATTTGACTATTAAAAAAATGCTTTCATGTCGAGATTTGCGCGTTATCAGTAATGAACAACCCACATTTAATAACAATGTTAAACTACCTTTTTTCACAAATCCCCATTTATTATAAAAATTACTTGTAAATTCATTAATATGTGATTAAGTCCGAGACAAACTCGCATTTGAAAGCAAAGTATTTGTTGTTTTCCTTTGGACGTGTTATAATGATGGATTCGACTAGTCAAATGAAAAATTATCAGCAACAACAAAACAAAATTACTATTTAAGTGGATATTTGACTATTGATTTTCTGCATACTGTGTACAATAATATACTATACCTATTTATGCACTTTTATGCCTGCTTTTACTGATTGCTATCAGCACTTTTTGGAAGATTTACACAATAATTATGGACTTTGAATATAAATATGAATGTATGAATAGCATGCAAATGGATAGTTTATTGGCAACGATAAGATAATTACAAATAACTCCTCATCATGATGTTCGATTTTATTGTTTTAGTTTCCTGGTGACTGAAAACGGCCTTTTTGCCTCTTATATACACAGAGAAATTCTTTACGTAAAATCGAATTCCTTAAGCGGATTGAAAAATGCTGAAACACCCATTGTGTAAAAGGGAAAACTCACATAAAACTCTATGTATAATTATATTGTAAAACGTACGAATTATTAGTAATAAAATGCATTAATCTGTATAGTTTTCTCTTCAATTAATCCTTTTACGAACGTGTACTCTTCAATTACATGCCCAGTTGTTTCCTTATCTTTAATTAGACGGCGATAAACGATAAGATTTAATTGCTAGTGCAGTTATGATTTTAGTGAAAAAACACCTGATGGATACCGGTGGGAATCCCCAGAAAACGGGCTACACCGGAAACGGAAATATTAGGTTCCTGGACAGAACAAAAATGCGATTTTATGGTAGATCATTCATTTATTGTCTTGCCCTTGGGCTTGGATAATATTGGAAACATCAGTCAAAAGTGAACATATCAAGACGGACATTCAGTGGACGCTGACACTTCCAGTGATATGCGCAGTTGTCGTATGACCGTACACTAATACAGTTCAGTTAGTAGCTGAAGTGTCTAGCGCATCTTTTTTCAGTTTTTCTTAAAATTATATATATAATGTCTTCGGTAATAATGTCAATTTTACAAAAGGGTCTCGTCAACAAACAGATATGAAACGGTTCAAAGAACCTTCTCCTAGAGGGTTCCAAAAGAGGGAGACTGAAACTTTTGAACTTAGCATCTTCTCTAACAACTCAATCAATTTGCATATTAAAGAACTATTCAAGTTTTAATAGTTGTGGCGGCATCTTTCGAATGAAATAAAAGTATCCGTTGGTCTCTAGTTTGAACAAATCATTGAACTATTCAACACTGTAACAGATTACATAACGAATCTAAAAAGGATTGTTTTATATCTGTTTGTACACATCTTATTAAACATTTTGTTACAACAAAGGGATGCTGTTTTATTATTTTTCAGAGGTTTTTGCAGATCTTATTCTACATTTAATGTGGTAACATAGAAAATCTAGATATTTGTTTTATTTAAAAAAAACTTTCTGAACTGTATGCAGTGTATTACATTTGTTTTTTAAATTAATATTAAAGTAATTATGTACAATAAGTTCTAGTTATCTTTTTCATTTGTATATAATTAAGTAGTAAATGAATCGTATTCTGATATAATAGTAATTATTCCATGGTATAAGCAGTTAAAGCTTTTCTCTATATTTTTCCTTCTAATGCAAATAAATTGTTTTTTTTTTCTATAATTTTGATACAAATGACTTTATATATGTATAATTTTTATTATTTAAAAAAATGTTTTAGAGTGATTGCTAAACAATGTTATCACTTATCAGAGTTTTCATAACTGTTGTATAGTATAGAATAATTTACATATTTGTAATGATTGATTTTTCAAATGAAATATATAAACTGCTTTATAAAAAAATATCTCAATTAATTAAAACTAGATACAATAAAAATATATTTTTATGAGTAATTATATAAAATTAGCATCAATACAAGAGTTTTTCTCATAAAAAAAATTAATATTATATGCGATATTCTCCTAAATTTAGTTAAAAAATTTCATTAAACATTATATCTCGATGTTCTGTACAATTTTTTAGTCCAAAATCGAACTTATCTCATTTTAAGCATTAGTTATAACAAAAAGAAAAAATGATAGGTACTTTTCTCCTTTGTCTATTTTACCACTGCTTACAAGAATACAGTATAAAATCTTCTTCTATATGTATAAAGAGGTATCATTAAAAAAACGTTATCCTTTTTGTTTTGTTTCAAATCACCTTGAACAAACAATTATTGATTAGATAAACCAATAACAATTATTATTCATTTAAAATAGACAAAAGAACCATAAAACTAAATTGACTAAAAAAATATTCCTGTTAATGTATGTATATAATCTATATAAATTATTATATCTACGACATCTGTGCTTTTTTGGAACGAAGGATATTTTGGTAAATATTTTTTAAAGCGGGAGATTAAACAGCAAACATAAAATTTATCACATGCAATTTAACAATTAAGAATAAATTATATAATATAATACAACAAACGTTCATATACATTTCTATTTAGTATATTATCCATATACTTTACATATTTAACACGACCTAAGTCCTCGTTACTTAAGTTTTCAAGTAAAAAAGCAATTTCAATTCCAATTAAGCATTTTATATCAGGACGACTGAGAAGCAATCAGCGCAAAATTATTTCTAATTAGGTATGAGGATATATGATGATCTTTTCTCACATTTTCAAAGAGACTATATTTGGAAAATTGATTTCTCTTCAGTCGTTCTGGTGTATCATATAATTAATATATTTTGGATATGATTCATTTTTGGTGACACTATACTTTTATATAATTGTACGTGATATCTACACTTATGTTTTTATTCACTTCATTTACACTATATTTATACCTAGAATATTTTTTAACTATAGTTGACTATATCTTTTATGTTTTTTTTTCTTCATTTTACGCACCATGCTTGGTATCTTTATATAAACGTTATGAATAAATCTGATACAATATTATTTTCAACAATAATTTTCGTTTTCCACATTCAGTGATAGGATAGTTTTGTATATATATCTCAACATACAATTTCCAGAATTTCACTTTAATAGTACGAAATTTAAAAGCCCAGGTAAAGTATATTTAAATTGGGATATAGTCGTAAGTATATTTTGTTCGAAACAAAAGAAATAATTGTATTTGAAAGATATTTCAAAACTATAATTATTCCTGATGTACATATCATACATGTTAGTTAAAATCGTTTTATTATATGTTACCCTTTTATCGAATATGCAGAGACAAAAGCTTCTTTCTCACTGAAAATAAAACATCTCATGAGATTAATTTCATAATAGGAAAACTTAAAAAGGTTTTAATTTTAAAGAGATAAGCATGAATTATGACCTATGTATAATGATGAAAGAAATTGTACAACTACAAAAACTTATTAACTTCTTAAGTTTCACGAATGTAGAAATGAGAAATACACAAACACAGTAAACTGATGAAAATTGTACAGAAAGTGAACAAAAAAGACCATAACATCATTTCGCATTTAAAATGATTGTAAGATAGGATCGTACCTAACTCAGTGGAAGAACCGCTGATGGCTATGCGCAGCTACAGGATGGGTGAGAAATGCAGTGAGAAAAATGAATGATTTTATCTCAGTATGCAAGTTTTATATGAAAAATAAATTTATATACACGATATATATCAGAAATGGTGTATATTGTTCGACTCTTGCATACTGCGTCGATTGCAAAAGTCTAGCACGTGTATGTGAGTTTGGACAGGGTTACAGTTTTAGGGACTCTAAACTAGCCATGGAGCTGCGACGAGATAAACCAAGAGAGGGAGGTCCACTAACCAGGGATGTTGTTCCGAATAATTTGTACCAGCCTATCACTATGTTACTGAGATTCAGGTCGTCTAACATGATTTGAGCTACTCCCATGAACACTTTTTTGCCTTCAATACGACCATAATCGCCCCATACGGTCACCTGTACAATAAAATCAACAAAATTCGTAAACAATTCACCAAAACTTTCCACTCTCGTCTTACTTGTAAGATGCAGCCTTGAAAGTTTTCTCTGAAAGCTAACTGTTGCTGATATAAAGGGTCCAACGTTCTTCTGGCCGTCGATGTTTTCGCTTTCGCTATGCACTTTTTACCATTCACCAGATATACTTTCACATAAGGTGCTGGAAATTAAATAGTATCAGCGAACTTCCAGATTTCGGACTTTTATTCTCGTGTACCTGGCAACACTTTGGAACCGGGTCTGGCCTGCAGGCCTCTAGCTCTGATCACCTCCACCTCCAAAAATCCTTTCTGATAGCATAGCGACAATTGGATATCGCCCAATGCTGGGGCTCCAAGCACTTGTCTACCGACAAGTTGTCCAGGACCTAAACCGTCTATAAAATCAGCTAGTTGACCTCCTTCGCCAGCAAGCCTTAAAGACGGCGACCACCTAAACGGATATATTGTTCCAGTCTTAATGGGTTCTCTTTTGTAATAGGTGAATTTGTTATGTTGGAGAGCTGATCAGTCAATAGATTGACGAGCTAGCCAACATATTCACAATTTTGGGTAGAAAAATTGTACCCTGTTTTAGTAGAACGAGTAAACTATTTGAAAGGATGTTGTTAGTATTTCAAAAAAACAAAAGAAAAACCAGTAGAGCAAACACAAAGATGTACATAGAGAGAAATAGAGAAAATTGGGCCCAATACTAGTCTACTGTGTTGTTTGGTGTAATAAACATATTTAAAAATAATTGTAGTACACAATACTGAACCGTGCCTCCAGACGGTGCTTTGTGGTCAAAATTGTAAAATGCATGCAGCTAAAGCTACCAAAATATAATGTATCAAGGGTTTTATGCCTTATTTAGTTATTTTAGTGTTTTCCTTAATTATGATGCTTGATCGGTTTTATTTATTATATATATTATTATATTGGTTTTTTTAATTATGTATTTTCATAATATTTATATATCTACAATTTAGATTGTTTTTATAAAAGGTACATCATGCTTAAAGTAAGTAAAATATATACATACCACCAGGACACCTCGAAAACACACCATAAATTAATACTTTGGCAAAGCACTTGTGTTAGTAGAAGAAAAATTATCAACCTTTACATGCTTTGTGATAATCCTTTTAATACTGGAATCCTTTTTTTTTGAAAAAAAATCACATGCTGAAAGAGCATTATACAAAAATAAAGGGAAACAATCGTTTTTCTTTAAACTAAATAGGTCAGAACGAAGTGCAGGAATATAAGAAATGCAGCCACGAGCAGGTTCGGTAGGGAACAAAAACCTTGCCGACGTTGCATTTACTTACGAAGATGCCTCCGAACTGGATATGGAGTTGAGACTGGAGGCTCTCTGACTGCTATCAGTGGAACGCGAGGGAAAACTAGGGACGACTTCTTGAGAACGTTGTATGTTGCTACTGGTGGATACACGTTTTCTATTGTACCCACTGTCTGCACCCATAAAATTAGTTCAAAATCAGTACTTGCGGTCCTCTGTACCAGGAAACCAATGCGGTTCATTTAATTAACAGTCTAATTGGGCACACGTGCCTGCAATTAAACTGCTAATACGCCGTACTTATAGTAAATCTAGATAAGGACTGGTAAAACGTCTTCTTTCCTTCAGATTTAAAAATATTAATTTGTTATATACTTCGATACGTGGTTAACACCAAGCATAGCTTAAACTAATAACTACAAAATGCGAAAAGGACAAGCACAACATGTCCTAAATGAGAAAATACTAATCTACTCAATGCAATTACTATACTATAGAAATGAATCTAAATATAATGTAGTTCCTTCTTCAATGAGATTTTATATATTCAATTTTTACTCACATCGTAAATAGTTGTTACATAGTTTGTGTGTGAAGAGAAAAGTTACTTAGACTCTAATAAATTTCTACGCAATAATAATCAAAATATTCCATTTATCAATAGGTACTTGACACAAGTAAAAGAATATTAAGTAACTATACGTTTTCATCTCTCTATGTACCTATCTACGTGTTTGCTCTCTCGGGAATAGGGGGATGGTTAAAGGATGAGAAAGTGTTAATTTATCTTGAATGTAAAAAAGAATTAAACACCTGTCTCCATCAGCCGATCCTTCGCCATCACTGGACGCTGACGATCCTTGCTTCGATAATCTTACATCTCCTGGTAGCACCTCTTCCGATCTATGTACTGTGAATGACGTTTTTCCTCTTCTACCAAACCCGATCCTTCGCTTACGACCTATATATTTACTCTTATTGTTAGACGTTCATTTTTATTTAATTTAGGTTTAATACGTGGAGGATATGTAAAATAGGAAGAGCTTACACGCACTGTTAAACTTTCAAAAAATACATCAACTAAACTAAACGTCCATCTATACGAGAATCAAAAATACTACATTTATATACGAATCCATTTTGTATTCGAGCCGATTTATGAAAGGTATAAATTTTGTATTTGTATTTTGTTTTTAAGTACAACATATTTCATTATTATTTCCCTTACCTGTAGCTGATAACTGGCTAGTAGAGTTGCTCTTTTTACTCAATCCAACAAATTGTGCTTGACGGTCACGATCTCGTTCCCGTTGACTTTCCTTTCGCAGGGTCTCTTTCATTGGAGGACCCTCTGAACCATGTATCTGTCCCACTGCAGTGTCGCTTAAACTTCCATCTAGGCAACATAGAGCTCATTATTAAAGTGCTCTATATAATTATCACATTATTTAAAAACCTGTCTTCTCCTCAGGTGGCGGTTCGGTATTCGAAAGACTCCTAGTGAACTGACCTCTTTTTACACTTCCTTCCCGATGGGGATGATGATGACTATGATGATGGTGAGAATGGTGATTATGGTGACTAGGATGTTGATCCAAAAATTCTACGGGATCTCGAAGGTCTTGGTCTCGTCGGGACATTCCTCGATATGTAGAGTACGTACCATACTCGGTGCTAGCGATACAATTATCATTTAA
This sequence comes from Silvanus unidentatus, assembly GCA_963930825.1. Taxonomy (NCBI): domain Eukaryota; kingdom Metazoa; phylum Arthropoda; class Insecta; order Coleoptera; family Silvanidae; genus Silvanus; species Silvanus unidentatus. The sequence goes on from OZ005758.1 coordinate 7,032,663, forward strand.
AGGAGAACTAGCAGTTTTGTCTACACTACACATATGAAATATCGTTTTATTCCTGAAAGGTATTTCTACATTTAACAAGGTATCCATGTGGGATTCGTCAATATTGAGCTCTGACTCAAATGGGTTGTTACAATGCACCAGATCTGTGTTTTTATTTTCTTGGCACGATTTTCTCCTATGATCTATTTGAAAATTAACATTTTTACTGTTTTTGGAATTATTTTTGATTACCAACTCCCTACTCTCTGGGTCATCTACTTGCTCTGATGATTTTGAAAGTAATTTCTTTAATAAATGAATCTTTGGATTGTCTGACAAAGCTACATACGAGGCAAGTCTTTTAATGTGATAGTTACTGGAAGGATTGACACCCGATTTGCATTTTTGGTTTGTACTAGAATTACTTATAATAATAGGACCTTGTTTATCATGGCTGCAATATTTGATATAAATTTGCCTTTGTGTAAATGTGAAAACAAATAAGCAATTATTGATTTACCTTACAGTCCTCGTCCCTCTAGGCCTCTCTGATTGCGTAGAAAATGCACTACTCGTTACGGACGCAACAGATTCCATATCACTATCAAAATCTACCAAACCTAATGGGTCCCTATCACGATCCCTTTCAGGTGAAAGAGATCGCCTAGTAAATCGCGTATGATTCGCTAAGTCACTATCACTTAAACCACTTAACCGTCTCTCCCAACCGTGACTTCGATACGTATGTAAATATCTTCCGCGTTGTCTATTATTCGATCGATCTTCTAAATCTTGGGCAACTCTCTCTTGAAGAGCACGAGCTAAGGCATGTGGCACTTGGGGTAGTTGTCGTTTTTTAGGCGAACCAGTCGGTGTGGCTGTGGCAGAACGAGATTGGAAGCGGGACATGTTGTATGAGGTTGGCGGATAATCAGTTAATCTAACATCTGGCGGCGATAAGGAACGGTGATCAGTTGCTGAACGACGGGGCGATTTTGAACGTGATCGGGACATGTGGACGCTGGGCGAGTCGCATGGTGCCGCCGAATGGGAACGTTGACCTGCCATGCCACTCTAAAATTTTTACCCCTTTTAGTTTCAAAAGCAATTTGTATTAACTAGATTTATCTCTAATTTTATTATATAGTATCTCAATTTGGCCTTATTCCCTTGAGAGTCGAGGTCAATATCCAAATATAATAGAAATAATCGTATCAACTCACCCTGCGATATCCTTGACTATGAGACGAATACATTGTGTCTTGGTCTCTTCTGGACCGTCGATCGTTGTCCCTTGGAGGACTAGCTGAACTGCCTACACTACTAACACTAGCACCATCGGCACCTCTTCGTTCTCGGCTGCCGTCAATTTCGCACTCGGAGGGTGTATCACTATCGGAGAATCGGGATCCGGTACTAGGTGGTGATAAATGTTCACTGGGCGTTAGTGCGATCTCTTCATGTGGTCCCAGTGTCCGCCATGTAGGTTGCTCGTCTAATGGCCACAACTCTACAATGGTCTCGCCAAGGAAGTCATTTGCTCCGTAACGGACGTAGTCCCAGACAGTGATTTCTAACGCACGTAAACGTAAATCTGCTCTTCGAAGACCTGAGTAGACAAATGTTTGATTCCACATGGGCTCTGTGGTACCTAAAAATAAAAATGGTATTAGAAAACACATTTCTTATATTAATTAAATAATAAATGTACCTGCTAAAGTCCGTGTTCTTCGTTTGCTCTTTTCTGACCGGTCTGGCAATAGAAAGAGTTTACAATACGGATTTCTGGGCTGATGGGGCGATCTTGGCGTTAGCCCTGCAGCGCAAACAATAGTTACCAAAAGCTGCAATGTGGTGGGGTCAAATCCCAATCGAATTTGTATTCGACCGCCAACACTTGGTGCCAAAGCAGAAACTGACTCATGTCGTTCGGGACTGCCTGGCGACGTTACAAGGACGTGGGGCCTCTCATACAGTTCGGTTTCTTGTTGCCACTGTCCGACGCCGCCTTGCCCTGGGATGGAATAATTTTTCAATCTGTTTTGGTTATTTGCCAAGGAAATATATTATTAAAGCTCATGAAAAAAATCTGTCTGCATATTTATATATACCGTCTCCTGAGTGGCACGTCTTCAATAATTTTTTACTGGACCACAGCATCTCAATTAGATGCACAGAATTAGGTGAAGGTCATAATAATATAAGAAGATTTGTGTTTTACTGGTGTATAAATGTTTCAGATAACTAACAAATATACGTATATATTGTGATATGATAGTAAATATATAGATACAAATATACTTTAAACAAATAAATTCGATACGAGTCCGAAACACACACAGAGTTGTTGCTCCCATTACAGATAAAAACTACCTCTATCTAAAGGACGAGAAGAAAATAGGACATTCAAGACAATCACACGTATAATATAAAACAACTAGAAAAAGTAAAGTTAAAAACGTGTTTCAGTGTGTTTTGTGGAAATGCTAGAGTGTGTTTTGTGCTCGTAACGTTTGACCCATTTTACTTCAAATATTTGATATAATTTTATTACTGCTAAAATAAAATGAGTCTACCTTTAACAAAGAATTGCGTACCTCTATTAGCTGCTGAATGTCTCCAGTTCGCTTGAGCAGCCCTCCGACTACCCATACTCCTAGAAACAATCAATTCTACATTTGCTTCTTGTTTACTCTCTGCTATTATATCAGCAACTTCTTGATAGCTCTTTCCTTGCAACAGTCTTCCGTTCCATTCTATCACTTCGTCCCCTGCAACATTTCGCCTATACAGTGTCTCATCCCCCCTTTTCATGATATGTTATTTATAATTAACATTATTATGTTATGTATAAATTATTGATGTGCCTTACGGGCGCATTTCAAAACCTATACTTAGCAATTGTGTAATAAAAATACGAAACAAACCTGGTCGCAATTGTCCTTCTAAATCAGCTATACTGCCTTTTTTCACTTTCTCAATTACTGCACCCTTAAGACCATTCTCTAGTATTTTGCCACCAACTACTTTTAATCCTAATATTGCAGCACTTGAACCGGTCGTTGTTTCTCTACCACCTCTTCGTAATATCATATGTCCAATCATTCTTGTCCCATCCGCAGATACTTGCCAAGACAATGGGTGCTATTTAAAAATTGTTTATTTATCGACTATAATTTTTTTTGTATATAGAGAAAAATTCTAGTGCGTAAGCTATAAAGATTGGGCCACAGTTATTTATAATACAGAATTAAGCGAAAAATCAACAGCAATTTACTGCTTTCCATATTTACAATAATCGATTTTGGTATTAGGTGTTTTGATATAATTTTGGGTTTCTGCTTACCAGATAGTTCTTTAGTGACTTCTCAGAGTTCATACTTTTAAAGACGTTGTACATCACGAGGTAAATCATACTTTAAATGTAAAATTGAGATGATGAATGGAAAGAATTTTTTTAACAGAAATCAATAGAGACATTTCTAGTAAACCTTAATTTTGTTTTCATTGTGTGTTGTTCTCGTCAATTATGTTCCTTTGCCAATATCAATTGTAACTCTATACTTTATATACAATCATTGTATGTAAAATGTATAGTTAAACAATGCAAAGCCATGCATTGCAAGAAAAATACGTATAAATATTTATATATTTTCACAAAATCCACATGCACACATGTATACTTACAACAAAAAAATACGTTACATTTTACTATTTTTTGTATAATTTTTGAAATTTACTATAAATCCGATTGAATAACCACTTTTTCAAAGTCTCAGAATTATTCATCAACTCAGATCTCAATTGATTAGTAAATAATTCTCAGACAAGCGAAACATATTTTTCTTATTTTGCTGCTAGAAATTATTGCCTACAGAGCTACAAATTAGTTATATTAACGGTGTTAGCACACCTTAGGCACATCTCCCCTCGTCGAGTCCTCACTGGACGTGAACGTCGAGGACGTATCAATCCCGGAGTCTCGATGCGAATCCTGCGACCCCTGTCTGCCATCGTGCTGGTCAAATCTCACCGTCTTCTTTCTTCGCTCCGTAAAGCATCTATTGTCTGCGGTTACGTCTTGGAGTGGCCTGTGTAGAGGCGCCACGATATAATGGCTTAACGGGGGCCATTCGCCATTATTTCCTAAACATTTACTTATAAAGTACCATATTCTGCACTGATATTCAGTAAAGAAACTTAGAATATGGCTTAAGTAACAAGTGAACTCAACAATTCTTGAGGATAATACTGAATAGCAGCGCTTGGTCTCTGAATCCCCGCGGACGATTTCTAACACGAAATAGTAAAACGCTTTCTCATTTTCCAACAATGATTATAAAATATTTAGGTAAATCGAAAGACAAAAATCGAGACAGATGCAAGAAGAAAAGTGCACAAGCAGCGTGAACACCCCCATGCAGTAAAAACAACATCAACCAACGCTGAGTATGAGTAGTCGACTCTCACCAACAAAAATTTTTTGATTTTCTCATCGAGTATGGCCTGACGACTCAATCTATCCGATAGTTTATCCCGTTCGCGACTGCCTGTAAACGCACATTCTATCAAAAACTGAGACAATAAGTTATAGCTATAGCACAACTGTGTTGACTTTTTTTACTTTTAAATTCATCTGCAAATTGAAACGTTATTGTACATACTTACGTCAGTCGCCCACCCTTACAATCGTATTCTGATCAAATATTCTAGACTCTAAAAGAGGGATGGATATATTGATAGAAATAAAAAACAGCCGTCCGTTTCTACACAATATGGGAGCAACAACCTCACGAAGGATAATAAACTTTTACACATTTTATACCTAACTATATAGAAGTCTAGTCTAATCATGAAAAAGATATACTAAATAGGGAGGCCAAAACACAGAGGAACACTTACCTTTCTCGCTATCACGCTCATCACTACCGTATTCCGGTGTAGATTTAAGATCCTCTTCCGAACTGGAGAAGGAGCGCTGGATTTGAACTTGGGGTGCATGGTGGTGCTGCTTCTTAGTTGAACCACTTCGTTTGTGTTTCTTGTTGGCACTTGTTGATGTTGACATCCTTTGCTGGGAGTGATCCATTGGTGAAGTGTCCGGTTCCTGATCGGGATATCTAAACATCGCATTTTATCTCATTTTCCTTGCAAATATCAACAATGAATTTACCTTCTTGGTACTAGATGGGGATGGGTCCGCATGAGTCCCTCCAATTCGCCCTGATAAAACCTTGGATCGTCTTCATTGTACTGATTCTGTCCGTACCGTTCGCAGGACGGGGCTCTTGGCTCCTGCTCGGATAATTGCCGTCGCAATAAACTGCCGCTCCTTTGCAACGGCTGGTTCTCCTTTTCCGCCGCCGAATGAGCTCTTTCCAGTTTTGGTCGTTTGTCTGATGGTGCTTGTTGTATTGGAGGAAGATCAGTCTCTGTGTTATTTGGACCAACTAGCATCCATTGTCCAGTCTTACTGAGAAGCTCCTGCTTCTTGCGGCACAGAATGCACACCCACACCACCTACATAGAAAGAGAGAAATTCAAATTCTTTATAATTATACGGAAAACAGGATAATTTTCTAATCCCAATTCATGTTTGTCTATTGAACTGATGCGTCATTCAATTGCAATCTTAAATGACGTCAGGAGCATTTTATTGCTCAATCGACAAATAATGAGAGCACGCCACTGAATTGTGATCGTTTTTACGTACTTAACATATGCTTTTAATTATTCGCACAATATCTCGTCACTGCATGAATGGGACCTTAAATGCGATAGCATTTTATCTGCGAATAATACGTAGGAGACTAGGATGATTGTTTATTGATATTTCAGGGTATGACGGTGTACGGAAATGTAACGTGTTCGAAATAAAATTGCAGCTATATAAAATGTATATGTATATGGTAGTACATCAAGCTCGTTTATATTCTGCTCGTATATGCCGCAAAAAAGCACTTGTTTTTGGCAATTAAAAGTGGGTCCATGCAGAATTTATTGTTCCCCATCCAGGGATGAATAAAATTAAGCAGATATTAAGCTGCATTCTCGTATATCTGTAATGAAATGATGTTTTTTTTTTCGGGATGCTGCTAATTTACACCCCATTGACGGAAAGCCCGGGCCAGTAGCGTGGGTAGACCATTGTAAGCGTCCCTGTTTGCGTGGGGTAATACTGACGTCACAGTCACCGGACGTGACGCGACATATTGATTCTTCCTGCTCATATACCAACACACGAGCAATCATAATTTTCCCGCTCTTTTCTTTTGGACGACGACTTTTCCGAGAAACTTTCCGCAAAGTTTTTAGTCCAAATTGGTAACGGGTATTTTTAGTAGCAGATTTTACACGCATTTGGAAAACTTGCACACAAGTGCAGAAGAGTGAGAGAGGAATGTTCGCAATTTTCCGGAGATGTTTATTTCTAAAATCGGTATAAGAATTACCTTGTTAGACCTCAATGTAACTTTGCCACCGCATCTTGCACAGCATCTTATAGAACAGTAGTTACATAGATGACCAACACCATCTGCGAATTTTGTTTTAAGGCATATATGACACGTTGCATCCATTTCTATTCCGGCTTTTTTGTGTTGTTCATTGCGGGCTCGTATCGTTTCTTCCAGTATTTGCACTTCATCAGCTTTCCTCCTGTAACATGACACACACTTTTTTGGAGATTTGACAATTTTCAATCCAACACTTTAAATAGGAGCACGTTTTTGATGGTCTGGCATTTATATTATCTTGAATATGGAATCGATATTGTTACAAAACGTATTTAGCATTTTATAAACATATTCGGTTATTCGAAGAAAATTTCCTTATACATGTTTTAACGGACCTCTAATTTTATTTCGAACCACACACTAAAATCACTAGATGATTAAAAATTTTATTGGTGACATCACCAGCAATGTTTATTGGCCCATTACGGATTTAGTTCTGCTGGGAGTTAATTTTTCAATATGTTTAGGTAACGTTAATGGATTTTTTTGCGGACAACTAGACACCACGCGTAATACCTTCTAGCTTATATATTTTCCAATAAATACTTTAATATAATTAGAATTTAAGTCTATTAGACTTAGCTTAAATGAAGGTACACCTTGGTGGTCATAAGTTTCCGTGTACTTTGCACATATAACAAGAAATTTTTTTCGTTTGGTCTTTTTAAAAAAGTACAAACGTTGGAATTTTTGGGTTGTTTTAATGTAGTGGAAAAACGCAAAGTTGGGAAAGCCATTCGCATTGTTTGTAAGTTAATTCCATAGGAAAATATTTTATTTTATAATAAAATGAGGAAATTATTTCTAAATGGTTTTAGTATGAATGTCTATTACGTATTATAACGGCTAGATTCATTTACAACTCTTTATCAATTCAACAAAATTGTGGAAATAGGTGTTGAGCTGAAAGCGCTACTCGAATGGTTTTTGTGTGAATTGTTATTACTACATTATGAACTTACAAAATACAATGCATATCTTTAATTAATCGTTATTTCACTTTTCAAATGAGAATAATTCCTATTATACTTGATTGCGATTATAATTAAATGTGTTCGAATGAAATAATTTTTTCAGGACAATTTACTGATTATAGATTTAATTTCCATAGAAAATCGACTAATCTCATTAAAGCAAACATGATATTATTGTCTGTTTATTTACTCATCGACACACGGCCTAATAAATGATTAACATATTTTCATGTTAGAGTTTTATTTTTATCAGAATCCGTGTTTTTTTTTATTCCCATGGAAAACGTGAGCAGATCGTGAAAAGAGGAGAAAATCTCACTGAAAATGTCTATTTTCTCCGTACAATTAATATTCACTGGTGATTTTAATGTCATCTGTCAGAGCTTTAAAGAAAAAGCTCATCATGAGAGCGCTCTCGCTCTCATTCAATGGCAATCCTTAATATTCCAGCACAAATAGACAAATTCTGAATGAGATTTTCGTAGAATTCATTGTGAATTTCTGCGAAACGCACCTCATAATTTCTTGCTCCCTTTCCTCCTCTTGTTTCTGTCGGACCATGACAGATTCAATGATGGCCCGTTCTTCGGGAGTCAGGTGAGACAGGTCAGGCCCTTCCTCCATCCTAGCCCTTTTCAGGCATCACCCACTAACACAACTATCCTTTAGCTAGCAATTGTACATACTTCAGCACTAAACAGATCATTTTCCGAGTGTAGTAAGGAACCACAAGTAAATATGCGGCGAATATGAAAAAATGAATATCAGGCGTATCCCGAACTTTAACTACCCTCTCTCTTTGCCGTAATTGTAAAAAAAAGTAAAAAACACAAACACCTAACACACCAGTTGCCGAACCAGTATTTTGTAAATTATTTTTGCTTCTTGTTTAGTCTTTGTTTCAGATTGTCTTGGCCGACGTCCGGCCAAATATCACAGTTTAGAATTACCCATTCATGCACTTTTAATAAATAATAGGATAAGTTAAATGCGAACCAATCACAACCCTTGTAATTTGTGACGTCATGGGATAGGACTATTGATTTCCCACAAATGACCGGCGCCGCGGCGCTAAAATATCTTCAGATGCGCCAGGGAATTGAATTTCAGGAAGATATAGCAGGAATCTGCTTTGGAAAGCTCTTTTCAGAGCGCATCTGCCTAGAGCCATTGCATATTTTCATTTTTTAAATACTCACTAGTTGAAATTGTTTTTAATCAATTAGTAATAATATTAAGCAGAGGAGTTGTCCGTGTTTTATCAATTATTAAGCGCCGAAGCGCTCTTTTCTTAGTTTTTAAAATACCCCATGATTTTTGAAAAACAGTCGCAAAATAAAAAGATTTTTGCAATTTTTGGTAATCTTTTATATATTCAGATATCGGAACATGCTAATATATCTTTCATTTCCAAAAATAGTGAATGAATTTTGAAATTTGTATAACTGAACTTTTTGTCGATTTAAATCTCCCGGAATAACGGAACCACGTGTTTCCTTCTTGAATCACGCATCTTGTCATATTTATAAATATAACCTACAATAAAATTACAACTTCTCAAAGGATTATTTACTGTTTTCTAACAGTATTTATTAACAAAGATGACCCATAGTGAAGATTCTGAATTATGTGAACCTTCTTCATCAAAAGCACTATCAAAGAAACCAAAAAGAGGTATAATATACCTTTCATCAATTCCTCCATACATGAACGTTAGTAAGATTCGGGAAGTGTTTGGTGAATTTGGAGAAATTGGACGAGTTTACTTACAATTAGGCGATAAGGAAGTGAAATCAAATGAAAAAAAATCAAAAAAGCGCATTGTTAAAAACAAATTTACGGAAGGTTGGGTGGAGTTCCAAAGAAAATCTGTAGCCAAGAAAGTGGCTCAAATGCTAAATAATACGCAAGTAAGTTCAAGGAAAAAGTCCAAGCATTATGACTGTATATGGAATATAAAATACTTGTCGAATTTTAAATGGATTCACTTAAATGAACGGTTAGCATATGAAAAGGCAGCTAGACGACAGAAACTTCGAGCAGAGATTCAATTAGCAAAGAAGAAGACAAACTTCTTTACTTCAAACTTGGACAAATCGAAGAAAAAAGTGAATGTGGTGAATAAGGAATATGAGAAGCTGGAAAATGCTATTGAATCCAAGAAGGACGAAGAAGTTGCGGAAGATGATAGAGCAGACTTCTTACAATCGCTGTTTTAATATTATAGGAATAAATTTCGTTTTTATATTGTATATTCTGTTTTATTTACTATTCATTAATGGAAATTTATTGTGTAACAGTTGCTTTTTCTACTTTGGGTTTCGTTCCTCTACCATGTATTCTATTTCCATTTAAATCAATAGCAAAGTTATAATCTACAGGATTAGCCAATGCATATTCAATAGCAGCATCTAATTTTTCAGGTGTAATAAAATGTTTTGATTCTTCTTTTTGCTGACGAACAATTTCCTCAACTGCCTCTTGTTGCTGAATTTCTTTCTCCAACTCAAGTTCTATTCGCTTTTTGGCAAACTCAATTTGATCTTGGTGCTCCTTAGCCATACGTTTTTCTCGTATTTCTTTCTGTTCTTCATTCCATTTATCATTTATACTCATACAGCGTTCAAAATCATCAACAAAGAGTTTTCGTACTTGTTCAGGGTCTTCACTGCTTTGGTATTTAATATTGTATTTTAATGTCAAATAATTTACAATACTTTTGGTCTCTGAACGGTAATTATTAAAGAGACGTTTCAACTCTAGTTCCTCTTCAATAGGTATCACAGGCCTCTTGGGGACCCGAAAGAGCTTACTTTTGGCAGTGCCCAATTCTCTTGGCTTTCGCCATCGGATAAACACAAACTGAACACTATTAATTCCTGGTAAATCAATACCTCGTTTTAAAACTTTTAAAGATGTATTTAAATATTGCATTTTAACATTAATTTAAGAAATATTTGTGGGTTATTATTTCACATAACCACAATTTTATAATGAAAACCAAAGTAGTTCTAACATGAGTAATTTGAACTACGAATATAGAATCATTTTGTTGGATTGCAAGACACATTGGTTGCCTATACGATAGTTGTAAATTAAGTTCAAAAATTCAAATCGGTTCATGTAGAAAATTTTATTTTAGAGGAGATTTAACAAATTGCATCGGCAAACCAACTTTTGAACTCAATGTGAATGATTTTGGTTCATAAACTAAAGGGACTGGTGTCTCTTTCATTCTTCTTAATTCATACTGGGTTAAAATATGTACAGCTCCGCATTTGGCCCCAATTACACCGAATCTGGCACCAATACAATTTCTTGGTCCATCACCAAAAGGCATATACGATATCCCAAGTGAATTAATGTCATTATCAGGGCCGAATCGTTCAGGAATAAATTCATTTGGATTTTTGAAATATTTCTCATCATAATGAAAACCAAACATTGGGATAAAAATGGGGGTGCCTTTTTCAATAACAACATCAGAATCGGGAATCTTGTAGTCATCTAGACATTCTCTATCTAGAAATGGTAACGTGGGATATTTCCTTAAAGTTTCTAAAAGTTAACGAGAAAAAAGTTTTTGTTAAAACTGAATTATTATTGCAAATAAAGCGCGAAATTTCTGTATTACCATTGAGACACATGTCCAAATATTTCATATTTGCAATCGTTTCATATGTTATACCCTCTTCTTTTATAGCATCTCTTATCTCTGTGCGCACTTTGGCTTGTATATCTGGATGAATACAAAGTTCATAAAGAAGAAAAGCCATTGTAGAGCTGGTTGTTTCGAAGCCTGCACCGAAGAATTGTATTGCCTGTGCTACAACTTTCTCCCCTTCTGAAATCCAAAAAAAATCATATTACCAACCTTTATTTACTCTTATTAATATGATTTATTACCGAATCCATTTTCTTTAACAAACTTCTCATTCTTTCGAATTTCAATCAATAAATCTATCTAATCATGTATCCCATTCACATTACTTTTCTCTCGCTGTTCAATTGTGTTCCAAAAAACACTGGACAAAAAGTCGATCACTTTAGATGGAATAAATTTTAAACGTAATAGTTTCACAAGAGTTGGTAGAAAGAAGTAAGATGTCTGTTGAAATGCTCTGGGAATACTGAAATCGAATATGAGTTTTCCAATCTCACGGAACTCTGCATTTTCACTCTTGAACGTGTGCGCCTTAATGCCAAATGCGCAAATTGTTATGACATCAGTTGAATATTTTGCACAAATCTCTTTTGCCTCAATGGTCTTTGAATGGTCCAAATTGTCGATGAAATTGTTCATCTCCAGTGCACAATCTTTTATTAAAGGAAACATTGTCTTCAACTTACCACTAGTAAAAATGGGTGTTAATTTTGTGCGAATATTCCTCCAGTAAGGATTTTTAGAGAAAAAAAGCATACTGGCTGGCGCTGGGTCATGTGGACTTACAACATTGTTTCTATTCACAAAGTTACTAAAGTCCTTTACCAGAATGTTCTTCACCAATTGTGGACATTTGATGATCAAATGTGGTCTGTTGAAGATAAAAATGCCAAAGAACCGATCATTGCCTCTGGAATTGTATAAATCGGCTAGATGTTGGCCAATCGACTTCTTCATTGTAGCTATAGGGTAAAAGTTTCCAAACGGAGGTGTAGGTTGAATGTAAGGAACATTTCGTTTCTTCCAATAGTCGTAATTTGATGTTAAGAATTTGTATAGTAAAAACAGACATGTTCCCAGGAGCACTAAAGTGTTAATTGTCTCCATAATTAACAATAATTACGTATAGGTTTTATGTCACTTTTTGTAGGTACAACTTTTTTATTAAAATGGTCCTTTTGTGCAAGAGTTTGTGTTTTGTACTATTTCAAGAATTACATTGAAATGAGTTTTTATACGCAAATGTGATAATGAGAAAGATAATTTTATTTAAGAGTCATTATTATTTTGCTTGAGTTTTTTCTTGTTTTTGACTATTAACTCTTATGCCATGACATGTGTATTTTTTTTAATACTTATCAATTATATTGATAAATAATGTACGTAGGTATTATAAAGTTAAGTTATAGTTTATCCGGTGTAACTTTGTTCCTATTATAAATTGTCAGAGGATAACAATAAGGCAGTTAAGTTTGCCATTATCAAAATTGTTGAAATCAACAGAATGGTTAAATTATTGTTATTTGAAACTTTTGGATGCCAATAAGGAGACCAATAAGGAGTTTTAGGTATATATAGGTATATTGTTAGATAGTTTAATTACAACTAGTATGAGAAAGTAGGTAGTTGGATAGAGTATAGGTATATGTTATATTATTATTATTACACAGCTTTAAGAGTATAAGTTATGATTTTTTTAATTTGATATGCAGATCCTATTTAATGAGCAGTTTGGAAGACATTTTCTAATTGACTTGTTTTTCATTTTGTAGTTGCGTGTTTATATTATTTGCATGTTTACGATGAAATGATTACCTATGTAAAATATTCACATTATTACTATACTACATAATTTCTACCAAAAATTCAAATATTCAAAAATGTGTCTATAAGAGCCATCTCTTATCTTCGAAGAACTTGCTTTCCAGCTAGTGTCAGCTCTTGCCGATAGTGCGATAGTCAAATTGTTGCCATATTCTTGACTCGATCTCTTTACTAATAATATAATCGTGGTAATGGATAAAAATTACCATGACATCATGCTTTGTGGTGTTTATCTTTAACATTGACTAATATTGTTTATAACTTTGTTGTGGTGTGGCAAGTGGTATATCCTACAAAGTAGTCCACCTAATATTTTCATAGTGGTTATAGAAGGTTAGTAGAAACGCAGGCACCTGAATAAATGCATATAAAAACTCCTTTTATTTTTAGATACCATAAAAAATGAGTGTCAGTAAAGAAAATAGTGTAATTTCAAAGAAGATACTTGAACAGAAAAAGTCTGATGCTGCTGAAGGAATCCTCAGTATTATTTTTAGTGCTTTTAAAAAGGCCTCAGTCGTTGGAATTGTATACCTTGCTGGTTACATGCAATGGTCTGTAGCATGGTTTATTAGCCCCATTGTACTGTTCGTTATACGAGACCAATGGAAAAAGCAAAGTGATCGACGTAGGACTATTGCCAAAGCAGCAGCTCTTTCCAGTGAAAAAGATGTCGTTTTGGCTCGTCTTAACGATCTCCCTGCATGGGTCTTCTTCCCTGACATAGAACGAGCTGAGTGGTTAAATCGGGTAAGCAAATCATCCAATCAACTAGGAACCCTTGCATAGTTTTATTTTCTGATAGATTATCAAACAAGTATGGCCAAATGTGAATCATTATGTAAGAGAAATGGTAAGAGATTCCATTCAGCCAGCACTAAGAGAGAGTCTTGAAGCCTACAAACTAAACGGTTTCAAATTTGAAAGAATTATCCTTGGTACTGTACCATTTCGCATTGGGGGTGTAAAAGTGTACGATAAACACACTGATCGGAATGAAATCATTATGGATTTAGACATATTTTACGCTGGCGATTGCGATGTAACTTTCCATCTGGCTGGAATGAAGGGAGGAATTCGCGACTTTCAAGTAAGAACTACTAAATGGTTTTTATTTAAATGTTAATCCCATTTTATTCGTAGTTGCATGGAATGCTTCGTATTGTAATGAAACCCTTAATAAGCACCATTCCACTTGTGGGTGGATTACAAGTGTTCTTTTTGAACAACCCCGATATAGATTTTGATTTAGTTGGCATTGCAGATGTATTAGATATGCCTGGTTTAAGGTAAAAACATATTAAATAACGCAATAGGAATATAAAATCTAATGTGACCTTTAATTTCAGTGATATTTTACGTAGAATAGTTGTTGAAACTGTTGCATCAATGATGGTACTACCGAACAAGTTCCCAATTAAATTAAGTGACCTTGTTGATGCTGTGGAATTGAAGGCGCCTGAACCGGAGGTATGCTGTCTTAATAAAATCTTATAAGAGAAACTTTGAGTCCAATTTTACAGGGTGTTTTGCGGATTCACGTTGTTGAAGCTAGACATCTTATGAAGAAAGATATTGGAATGCTTGGAAAAGGGAAGTCCGATCCGTATGCAGTATTAAACGTTGGTGCTCAAGAATTTAAAACGAAAGTGATTGACAACAGTGTTGATCCAAAATGGGACTTTTGGTGTGAGGTAAAATCACATTTTCCCCTCCTGAATAACAATGTTAAACGCTTTTGCATGATTAATTTAGTTGTTTTCAATTTAATTTAAAGAAATAAACTAGAAAACTTTTTGATCAATAAATAAAACAGCTAGATTTACACAAAACGCCTGCAGTAGAACACTTAATGTTAATGATTAGAATACGGATTTTTTAATAAGTCGAAAGTATTTAGGCAATTTCTACTAGCCAATCTTATATTAATTATAACTGAAATGAATTATTTATTACAAAAGTCGTTGTATTCACCTACTAGTTCAATATTTTGGAATCCGATGGTCAACAACTTTATGTTCATTTATGGGATAAAGATGATACAGGTGATGACGAAAATCTCGGAAGGTAAGATTTGTTAGCAAATTTAACAAAGAAAAAATTGTACATACAAAACTGGGTTGAGTCATACATATCATCAAGGGTTTTAATTTAAAATCATTCTTTTTGAATTAATACTGCAGAGCAAAATAATTTTTATGTATATTTCTACAGTTTTTTTCCTAATTTTTTTTCTGTTTCATCTTAAATTAAAACTCTTTTTTCTCTATATATACCGGTGGCTTTCTGCTTGGCACGCTTTCTATGCACTTAATCTTTAATTTAAATCCAATTATTAATTAGTTATCTAGTATTAAACTTAACCAATTTAGGTGACTGTTAATTCAAGTGAGGCTCAATTTTTAACATGTTCCGTTTGGGATTGGGATCCAAAGGTAGCATTAACTGTAGGTGATGATTATTTGGGAAGGTTAGATAAAGTGGATGCTCTTTTGGTTGATTTTATTTTTGTTTTGTTACTTTTTAAACACAATTGGCTTTCTTTTAAAATTAAAATTGTTGCACTATATCTTGAAACAAAGCTTTTTTTATGAGGAGTAATATTTTTGATGCTACTGGTTATAGTCTGTCATGGATAGTGTTACTGGTATCCAGCTTCACCTTCATTTGTACGATAAAGACAAAGGTCACCGACGAGACGATGATCTTGGAAGGTACCACAATGTCCATTTTAAATATATATATATATTTCTTTCAATCACTCTATTATATTAGTTATACATATTTCATTTACTTGTTTATTTTCTTTTAAAATAATGTTTTAGTACAATTATAACATGTCTTAAATATTTCAATAAGTAAGTCTCATTTTGTTTATCTTTGATAGACATTTTTTAGCATTTTAAATGGGCATTTTGGACATAAATAAGTTTAATTAAATATTTTTGTTTAAAAAAGTTGATGGTGTGCACGTGCTGTATTGCTTCGTTTCATCTAACATTTAGGTTCATTGTGTTTTCTTCGAATTAATAATAATTCATGTTCGTTTACGTTGAGAGGATTTTATTTTTGTTTATGGGAATTTATGGCGTCGATTTGTTTTGACACTTTTTTCTGTTTAGGGCTACAATAGAAATATCTAATATTGTTAAGAAAGGATTCGAAGATATGGTAATAACAAAGTTAAAAAAGTATCTTAACAGTTGGTTTATGAATTACTTATTTTAGTGGGTTACTTTGGAACAAGCCAAACATGGAATGGTTCATTTACGCTTAACATGGCTCGATTTAAGTAAAAACTACTCTGACCTACAATCTGTAAGTTTACAATAAAAAGTTGTTATAGTTTATGTTAAAAGTTAACTACTCCTTTTAGGCCTTAAACGAAATCCAAGTTTTAGGAGTTACGACTTTACATGCCGCTGTTTTAACAGTGTTTGTTGATTCAGCGAAAAATCTCCCGGTATAAATCAGTAATCGTAATATTTATATTAGTTTATTAAATTTTAACATACTTCAGCAAGCCAGACAATCAACTAAACCGGATGCCTATGCAGTATTAAAAGTAGGAAATACAACGAAACAAACTAAAGTCCAGATGCGCACAATTCATCCTGTTTGGGAACAAGGTTACACGTTCTTAATCTCGCACCCAGAGAATCAATCACTTTATTTATCTATCATGGATCAGAAAACATCATCTGAAATAGGCCAATTAACTTATAAAATAAACAGTTTATGTACAAAACCGCATCTAGAAATCAGCAAAGAACCCTTTGCTTTGCTCAAATCAGGTCCAGAGAGTAAGATAATTTGGTCAATGCATTTACGTGTAAGGAAATCGATGTTAAACCAAAGTTACAAATGTTTTAATTGTATATTTTGTAACAGATTCTCAAACGTGTCGAAGAAACTTCTCATGATACCACTCCTAAAAATTATGACAGAACTGATTCTTCATCCTCCACCGGAAGATTAATTGAACTGGCCGATGGTGACAATAGACAGGAAAATAAGCAGGAATTTAAGCCTACAGTTTCAGAAGAGTTAAAAACTGGAAACACTGAAGTTAATGAAGTGATTGAAGACTCGTCAGTTTCGTTGCTCTCTAGTGTGCCAGTGACCCAAAATGCAGACACACTTTTGCATAGAACACCCAGTACTACTTCGTATGTTATCTTTTTATATAATTAAGTACAAGTAT
Source organism: Silvanus unidentatus (assembly GCA_963930825.1). Lineage (NCBI taxonomy): Eukaryota > Metazoa > Arthropoda > Insecta > Coleoptera > Silvanidae > Silvanus > Silvanus unidentatus. Next base: position 7,049,823 of record OZ005758.1, read on the forward strand.
TGATTATTATTGATTTAGGTCTGCTGGAGAGGCTGGCTTAGGAAGGATTCAATTAACTCTTCGTTATAGTGTTCAAAGGCAAAAGCTGATTGTTGTTGTCCATAAAATTGCGTAAGTTACAAATCACTGTTGTGGAATTTTTCTTAATTTATAGCTTTTAGGAATATTCCTTCAAAGGATCCGTCCAATGTACCAGATCCATACGTGAAACTGTACTTATTACCAGAAAGAGCTAAAGATACAAAACGAAAAACTCAGGTGATTAAAGACAATTGCAATCCCGTTTTTGATGAATCCTTCGAATATTTAATAAATCAAGGCGAATTGGGTACAAAACAGTTAGAAGTCACTGTTGGAACACAGAAACAATTGTTTTATTCAAGCAGTAATGTGTTGGGACAGGTTGGAATTGTTCTTTGAAAATAGAAACTATTTAGTTCAATGAAAATATCTGTTTTAGGTAATAATTGATTTGGGAAAACTGAATCTAACACAACCGTATAATGTGTGGTTCGACCTTCAACCCGAAACTGATCGTTCTTAATTTGTGTTTCTAAATATGGTCACTCATTAATGTTAATTGATGTTATCCAGAATATTGGTGTTAATTTCGTGATAAATAATTGTATTTTTTATTCTTTTCTCAATTATGTTCTCGCATATTACTCACTTTACTAATACTTGAATTTATTGCTATATTGTTGCTAAAATTATGTATGTCCATTATTACTAAATTGTAATTGAAATATTATATTAATGTTATTATTCTATCCGTCATCTTTAATAAAATTGTTTAAATATTATATTTTTTATTTTACTTCTTTAAGTCTCTAAACTTTTAAGTTTTTCTAGTACATCATTTTACATTACCTGATATTTGTTAAAATCTATTTAAAAGGAAAGTGCTTACGTTTCTCTTATCGATGCAACCGACATATCAATAACTCAATATTGCAATCGAGTTTCGAAGCTATTAAATACTTGTAAGTAAATATTTCGGAAAAATATGTAATTGGTACTAAACAGATTTGGTTGACAATGTTTTTCCACCTGAAAACAATTCTATCTAAAATTAATTAAATATTTTTCACCTATCTTATCAATAAAATAATAGTGATAGATAATGATAGATTCACTGTATGAAACTAATATGAACTTAAAAATTTTCTAATAATTCAGTCATCAATGATTGTCGAAGTAAAAAGTGTAGCAATTTGTAATTAATATATCATGGATCAAAGTTCAGATGCATCACCAAACCAAACCAAAATCTTAATTTTTAAATTCGTAAAAAAGGTAATCAATACTTACAAGAAACTGTTATTGCAAAATTTTTCACATTTATCTATTATACAGCTTTCTTTGGTTACTCTCTCTTACCTTTTTGGGAGATGGAATTGGTCTTTACTGTGGATATGTGCACCGGCAATGTATCTTGTTTACTATGAAAATGACAAAGAAATTAGAACTCAGAAACGTGATATCATAAGAGCATTGTCTAATGAAAAGGATGTTATTTTGAAATATTTTAATGAGCTTCCTGCATGGGTAAATAGAACATTGAGTCTTAAATATAAATTTATCATCAGTTTGCTTATGGATTTCTTTATCTATATAAAAATGAAGTTCATACAAAAGTACCGCGATTAATTATATTTGTATTTCATAGGTACATTTTCCCGACGTGGAAAAAGCTGAATGGATTAATAAGGTGCGTTGTTTTTAGCAATTATTAAATGACTTTTTGGCAATTAAAATTTCAGATCGTAAATCAACTGTGGTCGATGATTAATCACTATGCTAAAAATTATGTAGAAGGACCACTTCAAGAGAGCCTTGCAAAATCCTTGCCAGGTTTTCACTTTGAAAGAGTTAAGTTGGGAAGTGTTGTATGTAGTAAAAATAGTACTTTTCGCATTAATAAATAAGTTTTTTATAGCCCTTACGCATCGGTGGAGTAAAAGTTTATGATAACACCTCCAGAGATGAAATTGTGATGGACTTAGATATTACGTATATCATTCTAAAGATTAAAAATTAGTCATTCGATTTAATCTTTTTATGTTACACAGATATGCTGGTGATTGCGACATAACTTTCAGCGCAACAGGAGTTTCAGGTGGAATACAGGATTTTCAAGTGTGTAACTCTATTATTTGTAATTTCATACATTACAAAAGCCTTTTTTATAGTTATATGGGAAACTCAGAGTTGTAATGAAACCAGTCATACCTACCATACCATTTGTCGGTGGAATTGAAGCATTTTTCATAAATAGTCCAGATATAGATTTTGATTTTAACGGAGCTGCTCAGGTTTTAGATATCCCCGGCATCCGGTAGGAAATAGGAATTCAATTCTAAATTTATTAATTAATACGAAACTTTTTTGATTCCATTCCTCTTTAGAAATATGGTAAAAAGTACTGTAGTAAAAACAATAGGATCGTTTGTGGTTTTACCAAATAAATACTATATGAAATTAAGCGACAACATTGATACTGAAGCTGTCCGCACGACTCAACCAGAAGTAAATGCTCTTAGTCAATTTAAAAATTAAATCTAAATTAATTTTTTTCTGTCCTCAAAAGGGGGTTCTCAGAGTTCACATTGTGCAAGCGCAAGATTTGATGAAAAAGGATATCAACATAATCGGTCGCGACAGTTCTGATCCTTATGCAAAATTATTTGTTGGTTCTCAAACTTATAAAACCAAAGTTATTGATAAAAATGTTAATCCAAAATGGGATGAATGGGCCGAGGTTGCGATATTTAAAAAATAATTTGAGTTTATCCAATTGAATTTGTTTTCTTAGTTTTTAGTTCTTCAGGCACAGACCCAAGTTCTATACGTATCTCTATTTGATAAGGACCAAATAAACAAAGATGACTCCTTGGGAGAGTAAATATAATAGACCCAAATTTAATAATCATCTCAAATTATTTACTTTTTTTAGTGTTCAAATAAGTATAGCAGATTTATTGCAAACGCCCAATACAAACAAGGTTTGTATTCATTATTAGAAAACTAATTTTATCCTAACTTATTTAACAACTATTTCAGTGGTTCAAACTGGATAATGCCAAGACAGGAAAGATTTTTCTTCGCCTCTGGTGGTTTTCGTTGAGCAGCAATCCATTAGACTTAGAAGCTGTAATAGCTATATAGGATCAAATCTAGAATTTCGTAAAATTATCATATTCGTTTTTCAGATTTTACAAGAAACCCAAACTTTACAAGTACCTCATCTAAATTCTGCCACATTAACAGTTTATATTGATTCAGCGAGCAATCTACCTGTAATATACCATGTATTTGAATACTTAAATTCTATTATGATTTGAAATATTTTATAGCAACTAAATAATCGGTCAAGCAAACCAGATACGGAAGTTGTTATTAAACTTGGAAAACAAACCAGGAAGACCTTAACAGTTTCCAAAGATAATAATCCGATTTGGGAAGAAAGCTTTTCATTTTTAGTGAACAATCCAGAAACGGATATTGTGGAGTTCGAGTTAACAGAGACAAAAACTAAGCAAAGTTTTGGATCTCTGCAATATGGTTTAAAGAAATTATTAACGTATCCAGATATGAAAGTTACCAAAGAACCATTAGAACTGAATCTGAAGAGCAACGGACATGGTACTAAACTAAAGTGCTCCTTGTCTCTTGGAGTGATGAAAAAGGAAGAGGGTACAGATAAATCTGAAGAAGACACTTATATTAGAACAAACAAAACTGTAACAGAAGAAAAACGGGAAAGTATAAAGGAACTGCCTGAAAAAGATTTGGATTCTTTTTCAAATGAAGAGCCTTTAATTAGTACAACACCTAGAGCCAGTGTTATCACGTAATATTTAAATCATGAAATAAGTTTTTCAACAATTATTATTGATTACATTTTCTTTAAGGATTGGTGCTAAACAAATTCAGTTAACCATCAGATACAGCGATTTGACTCAGAAGTTAATAATTGTAGTACATCAACTCGAGTTAGTACCAATCAAATAAGGAAGCTTTTCTTTTGTAATTAATCCATTGATAATGTTTTTAGGAACGTTTTTGTAAAAGAACACACAAAGATTTATGTAAAGTCTTATTTGATGTCTGAAGGAAATAATTCCAAACGAAAAACCGTAAGTTCTTCTAAATCCTATTTTATTAGACACATACAAGTTATGATTTTAGGCACCTCGAACAGGTAACAATCCAGTTTTCGATGAAAATTTAGAATACGTAGTTCCAAAAGGAGACATTGGTCAACGAATTAAACAAATAAAAATTATAGTTGCTATCGACAAAGTTATGAAGAACGAACTTATTGGCCAGGTAACGATAATTAAAAGTACGTCCTGGTTATTATGTAAGTGAACTCTGTTTTTTAGACGACTATCGATTTGGATAGTGAATTAATTTCAAATGGTGCTCAAACAAGGTGGTATGAACTGAGTAAATAATCATGCAAAATGATAAATTTAGTAGACTATAAGTTTTGTACATTTGTTTAATTTTGTGATCCAAAACCTCTCTATAAAGCAATAATGGTAATAATTGATATAAGTAATAAATTACGCATTGAGAGGTACTAATGGTGTAATTCAAGGACAGTATTAGCAGTTTCTATTTTATTTTGCACTGTAATGTTTATACGATTTAGAAATAAAAACGGGATAACGTATCTAAAATAACAATTTTTCATTTCCTTTTTCCTATTTAACGATTTTCCATGGCATAGTAGTAAATGAGTAAAATACATTGATATCCATGGATGCATAATGCATAAACTTGTGTTTGTAATAAACTACTAAAACAAGTTCAGTTGAGACTATGTGTGTTGGTTTGTTGTGTGTTTAACTTTATTATATCACCATGTCAGGTTTTAAGTAACAATTATTAATAGAAACAACTTAATTTGCCTTTTATTTACGCGTGTTATTTATACCGAATTTACGGTAACTAGTGACAGAAATTAAAATTAAATAATTTGTTCAAACTTAATTAAACTAATCACAGTTCAAAACTTCCATTGAAAGTGAGTATTATGTTGAATAAACCAAGTTGTTGTTTTTGATGAGAGAAATCAATACCGTTACCGCAGACCGCGCAATCTTTTAAAAAATGCGCGCACCACATTTTATTGCGCTAGTTATATTTATTTAAGTCTACTGTTTATGTCTTACAATAAAAAATATTTATTTAAACTAAAAACATTTAGCATTTTTAAATGCAGCGAAATGTGTACCTGTAAAAATTGTACCTACCTGCTTGATCACAAATCATTCAAAAGATAGCAATAGATTATTTCTACCTGCTTTTGGATTCGAAGGGTTTCATAAGTTGAATATATTTTTCTGCTTTAGTCTTTTTACAAAATGAACCCAATGAGATATCGCTTCAAATATTTCCTTGAATTGTAATCAAAAATTTATCAATATGATTAGGTATTATGGAGGTAAACACGACGCAGGAAACGGAGACTGAGTTAGGGGACCGCATACAAAAATTACTCTACATTATGGAAGAACGCAAAATTGTAAAGGAAAAAATACAGAGTGCTCTTAAAAAAGTAAGATTATTAATTAGTACAAATATATAATACCTATTACTAAATGTCTTTTTCAGGTAGCTTTAATACTAACCGGCTACTTATTAAGTTGTGTTGGCATCTCAATAATATCCACAATTTGTTTAAGTGTGATCGCAATTGGTAGTATTACGTTTTTGGAAATTGATAACTGCAAACTAAGGCATAAAATTGCCACCAGATATAAAAATGCTTCTCTTAAACTGGATGAGTTTAAAGAGATTTTAAAAGACTCATCGCCTTGGGTAAATTGTATACAGGAAAGTTGGAAATAATTGATATTTAATTCTGTTTTTTTATGCAGTTATCTTTCCCAGATTGGGAACGTGCGGATTGGTTAAATGATGTAAGATTATTAAAAAAACATTCCTCAATTATAATACTTTTCATATACATATACCTATTAGATTGTTGAACAACTATGGCCTTTCTTGTCCAATATGATGTTGAAAAAAGTGCAAGGAAAACTAGAGAGGAAACTAAGGGAGAAATTGCCTTCGTTCAAATTTAATAACATCGAATTTGGTACCAAAGTAAGTATCATTTCTAGGAAGTAAATAATCTTCTGTAATAAAATGCTGATAGCGTATTTTTCCTTTTAAAAGCCACCGAAAATCGATGGAATTAAAGTCTATAAACAAGATATGAAAAAGAATTCTATAATTATTGACTTTGATATGGTGTAAGTGCTTATTATGAAAATAGATAATAATCTAGAGATAGTCATAATTCAATAAATTTTTATTGTAGATATGACGGAGATGGTAATATATGTTGTGAAATATCTAACAGAGACATTGGAACAATAAAAAATTTTCAATTAAGCATTAATGTTCGAGTTATCCTTAAACCGATTTTACCGAATGCTCCCATAATTGGAGGCGCGCAAATATTTTTCTTGAATGCTCCGCAATTGAACTTCGAATTGGAAGGAATCAGTAATGTGCCTGGATTGAATTACATTATTCGACATAAAATTGATGAATTAATTAAAAAACGCTTCGTGTTCCCACACAATATTACAAAACAATTTACAAAACCTATGAATGTTGAAGAATTGAAACTTTTAGAACCTAAAGTAAAAAAGAAAAGGAAAAAGCATTAGGGTGTTTGATTAATTTTACATTTATTTAAAGGGAGTCTTGAGAGTGCATGTTTTCGAAGGAAGAAACTTGGTGAAAAAAGATGTAACAGGAAAGTCTGATCCTTACATGGTTTTAAATATTGGAGCACAAACGTATAAAACTGAAGTTGTTCCATATAACTTGAATCCACAATGGGATTTCTGGTGTGAATTTCTGGTTCTAGATTGTTCAGTTCAAAATTTGGATTTTACAGTGTATGATAAAGACCTTAATGAAGATGATTTTATGGGATCGTAAGTGTACCACTTAATAAGTCAAATTTATAAACACTATTCTATTCATGTACATTATTTAGCGGTGTTGTGAGTATTAAAGAAGTTATTAATGGAAAAAATGATCAATGGATTAAATTAAATTCCGTTAGTCACGGAGAAGTCCATTTACGATTTACTTGGTTGATACTTTCGTCAGATGTGTCAAAGTTAGAAGAAATTTCCCAAGAAACAAAATGGGTTTTGGATAAAGAAGGGCTTAGCACCGGTTTAATAACGATTTTTATTAAGTCTGCCCAAAATTTGCCAGTAAAACCAAACAACTACTTAGTGATTTTCAAATTTACATATTTAATTTTACAGAGAGATAAACTTAAGAGAAAACCAGATGCTTATTTTATCGCAAAACTAGGAAAAAATACCTATAAGGGTAAAGTAAAAAGACATACAACAGACCCAGCATGGGAACACGGATTCTCACTTTTGGTGCCTTCTCCAAACACTGACGTATTAAAAATTTCATTAATTAATAAGGAAACAGATGAGAGTATGGCCGAATTTCAATATTCAATTGGACAATTAATGCTGAAACCGGATCTTAGAATAGTTGATCATGAGTTAGAAAATGGAGATGGTGTCAAATTGTGTATGTCTTTGCAACTTAAGGTACCAATAAATAAAAAAGATTGTAAGTCATGTTCTAATGTTATTGTCTTGTTAGATTTTAAGCGAAGAATTTGGTGACGACGATTTAGAAGATGACATTTCATATTCGGTGTCAGGTAATAATTAAAATCAAATTAACGTTGTAGCATGAGTTGTAGCATTTTAAGTGGATATTTATTTTTAGATAATTCCAGTACGAGCGTATCTAGACAAATTTCAGTCGAGGATATTATGACAAAAGATGACGATTCAATTGCAATTCAGAGTCAAAGCCCAAGCAGATTTGAATATGAATCGCAGAATACGTAAACATTTCTAAATTTTATGAAGTCATGTTAAATTGATTCATGTTTTTAGGGAACCCAAATTTTCCTTAGGCGATATTGAATTAACCTTGTCGTATAATGATCTTGCACAAAAGTTTGTGGTTTTTGTGCATCAAGTCAGAGATTTACCGTTGAAGGATCCACGTCATATACCTGATCCATACGTTAAGCTTCAGTTAGATGGGCCTGGATTTTCAAAGCTTTATAAAACTAATTATGTAACGGATAATTGCAACCCTGTATATGAACAGGAATTCGACTTTTTAATTTCCAAGAGCAACTTGTACAAATCAAAGCTAATTGTTTGTGTTAAAACGAAAAAGTTATTTTCCAGTAAGAATTTTATGGGCCAGGTAATACAATTTATTATTATTAAAATTTGGAACAACAAATTTACTAACATTTGAAATTATAGATTGAATTTAATTTTGAGAATGAACAAACTCTAGAAGATGTTAGCTGTCGAAGGTGGTATCAATTGAAGCCGAAATAAGTAAAAATATGATGAATACTTAGGTATGCCTTAGTAAGTAAATGCCTTCATTGTATTAACACAAATTTGAATAAAAAATATATTCTGAAATAAACTTTACCTATATTATTGATTTTTTTTTTGCTCATAATTTATTTTGAATTAAATGCGTATAAGTAATATTCCTTATTTGTAATTCTAAAAAGTGCGAATTATGGCTAAGTTGTAAATACATAAGTAAAAGTGTCAATAAAAAAATCTTTTTAGCATATAATTTATTATGAGATCATAAATATATTTATGACTTAATCAATGTTAACTTTAGATGTTCTAAAAAGAAAATATACACAGAACCGCAGCAGTAGTTCTAATTAATGTACAAAAGGTATGGTCTAATAATTGCAAAAAGTTTAAAAATCTGATTGAATTGGAGTTGTTGCACAGTGGCACAATCGAAATGGCGTTTCCAAAAAACACACTCGCCAAAATATTATAAACTGATAGTCTAAACAGTCAAATTGAGTCAGAGGAGAATTCAAATGAATTTATATAATGTATACCCCCTAAAAATTATACATACTAAATATTTTGTATAAGAATATAAATTATGGATTATTATTATATTTGAATGCATTGAAACTGATGGTGTATGTATGTAAAACGTGGGTAAATAGGGAAATGAAACCTAGAGTACATTAAATAGGCAAAATCCGAATGTACAATGATTTTAATACTTTCACTGTTATTAGTATTACCTACATACATATGCATGTGTGTAGTGTTACTCGGTTACGTTCATTTTCAGAAAAACCACAAATATTGGTTTAATTTTAAAGATTTATGGTCAGTCTTTCTTTAATGATCACCAGTTATTTAAATTGACTAAGACATTTTCAAATCTATATCCGTTGTAAATTATATTTAGAAACTAATGTAAGTTAGTTGCTGAGTAATGTTGATAAATACAGGACTATTAAATATTAAATAACTTTTTTTATAATTTAATTATAAAGTCTTTAAAACCAAATTAAGAACCGCATTTTTCTAATATTATAAACTACAAGATGGACTTTGAATTTTTGTCTAAATTGCACTTTAAAGCTTAAAATATATCGGTCACATAGGCCCATTTTATTCTTGTTAATATACCTACAATTGAAATTAACACGATATTCAAAGTAAAATACAGTAATTGCTTTAGTTAATTCTTGTAGTCATTATCCTAGGTACTTACGAATTACGACTACCTAATAACACAAAAGCTCTTGATAACGCAAGATTCGTTCTTTGCGGTTTCGTACTTAGCACGATTCTTTTTCCAATCCTTCCATCTTTGCTTACCAATCTTGGTTTTAATTCTTCCGCTCTGGATTCTGGAATGGAATAAACAATATAAATAATCTATGTAAAACCGCAACAGTTTTTATCCATGTTAATCTTAATCATTGTAATAAGTGCTTTTTCTACTTTCTGTTAAGTAATTAAAAAAATCGTCCTTGAACGTGTTATGATTAAATGTCAATAAACATTATATTGTCTTAAAATAAAAGTAATGTAAACGGTACTTACTACTCAATAAACTATACTTTTTCATATAACTAATCTACCTACAGATTTACATTGTCAGCCTTGATTGAAACCATATTCCAACAATTCTTTTCGTAAGTACGACGAAATTTATACGAGCTCTTGCTCTTATGTTCATTTCTATGACATTTTCACTTTTCTTAAAAAGTAATCACCTATTTGCATTATACATACGTTATGAAATTATACAAATCATCTATTTATAAAAAAAAAATTATGCACATACCAATATGTTTTAAATCCATTAAAAAGTAAGAGTAGCGCAGTTTGTAAAATTTATTACCTACATATGTACTCGTATTTATAACAGTTCCAATTACATGCGATAAAAAAATTAAATAATAATTATTATATTAGGACATAATAAATACCTATATATAAAATGTTTTGGACTGAAATCAATTCTCATATATCATTAGGTATCTATGTAGATAATAATTAAAACTTATTGTCCATTTTAACCAGGAAGTATAGTAACTAGGTACCTACATACATATTAAATTTGATAAAAATGATACAATAGTACTTTCTATAGCATAAAGTGAAACAGACAAGTATAAACCCGAAAATCGACATATATTTTCACACATACCTGGAGGAAAGTACCTAAATTCTTTTTTCATTTGTCATTTGCTCTTTGTCAAGTGTTAAAAGAGACTATTTTTATGTTAGAGGGGATATATTACAATAAGTTATCAATCGCTTAGTAAGAACCCCACCATTCTTTAACTATCCCATAAAACGTTAACTACAACAAAATAAACAAATTGTACCTATCTCGTGCGTATTACCAATATTTAAGGCTGAACCGTGAATTTTTCGGGATTTACCGAAAAATAATTGTGTGCAAATACACAGAATGTGCGAAATTAACTCCTTGTTCAGTGTACTAATGTCTAAGATAGAAAAGTGCAAGAACGCAATCTCCTAACAAAAAGTGAATTTTCCAAAAAAAAAAATCGCAAAATGTACAAACTCGCGTTTTTAGTGACTGTTTACTTTATCTTCACGCACATCAATTGTGATATAAACTCGTCAACTATAAACGTTAATCATACTTTTGCCCTGCAACAGTTCCTAGTTAATCATACCACAAGTGTTAAACTACCCCCAATTGAGAATGTTAGGATTTATCAGGACGAATTGAAGAACATTGAGTTGGACAAGATCATCTTGAGTAACGAAGAAAAAGGGAAATTGTGTCTGAAGAATATCACAGATTGCATGGACAAAGGTACAATCAAACGTTGCATTTCAGCCTCTGGCAAGATTCGAAAGATGTTGTAACAATTTTAAACTTGAAACCAGTGTTCTTGAACCCGAAGTAGAAAATCTTCGGAAAAATGATGAGAACGAGTTTTTGTCATGCGTTTGGAAATTTTAATTTTCGGACTTTAATATAGTTGCGCAACCATGGACCGATGAGTCAAAATAACGATCAACTTTATATTCGTCTGCTTTTTACACAATTCCAGCACATATCTATTTAAATTTAAACATTTTTTTTATTATTCCTTAACGCGTATTTTATTACAAGATGTACGTGAATGAAATTTCTTTCAATTTAAATTGTTTTAAATCGTGACAATTGTAACAAATTTATTTAAACATTTGTTAATTAGCAAATCTGTTGCTACAACAATAAATCCATATGGTTTTTATATAGCGCAATTTTTTCATTTTGCATTGGATTATTAACTTTTATTAGCCTTACATTGTAATGTAGGTGTATAGGTAATCATCTCGATAATCATATAACTTCCTTGGATTTCAAATATTGATTAGGCGATCATTGTAATGTAATCCAAGTAATTACGATGAGTACTTAATCGTATATAAACAATTGCAAAAATTTAATTATAATGCATAAAATATTATTTCAAATTAAAATATCTGCAAGGTACGTAATTATGTGGTGATAGCTGATCTAAGCAATTGAGCGTTTTGTCCACTTGTAAGAAACCGACGATATAGACATAACTTTTCATTTCACTTATTTTTACTGTCTCGTTGCTGATTGATTGCGTAATTCAATTAACCGTTAATAGCCTGCGTAAGGCATAGTGTTATACAGCACGTACCAGAGTATATCTGACTTTTTCTAAAATTATACATTAGGTATTTGTTTTCCAAAAAAGAATTCATGGACAATCCAGCCTTAAGTGGTCACTTATTTGCTTTTTTGAAGGTTGTCATACGTATATCTCATATTTGCTTAATGGGTGGACTTGAAAGATGGTTATATTATGAACACATTTACGTGTTAAGATATCTAATACATTTTATATTAATCAGCAGAGTATAATTAACACGCGGTAGGTCTTAGGTAATCGTATGTTATGATAAGTGCAATGACCAACCAACATCGTAAACAATCAAAGTTAACTTAATAATTATATGAACTGAAAAATGAAAAATGTTCATTAATTAATTAATAAACAAAATAATGCATTAACATTATTGTATTCGTATTGCATCTAACTTTTTTTGCTTGAAAATGTGGGCATAGGTACGCACTGGCATACATACTTGAAATGCACTAGTTGTATAATTATTTTACGTGTTTGATTAATGATTATGTGTTCTGAATTTAATTAAATAAAACAAAATGCACCTATTAAATATGCCAAAATTGTTACGTGCATGGTAATTAATATTAATTGAAAAATTCATTACTTACATGGCCGTACATTGCCATACCGACAAATTTTAGAGCGGTCAAAAAAGCTCAAGTACTAATAAAAAGTGTGTAATTGTCGGTGAACTTTTTTCAATTCATAGATACCTACTATGTAAAATAGCAAATTACTCTGTTGTAAGTCGGGAAATATTGTCATCGGCGTTTTAATTCATGTATACAAACCACTTAACATTCTCTTCAGCAATAAAAGTACGTATATCGTCATCCTCTTATATTCTATATGTACCTATGTTATTTGCCATACCAAGTTTGCTTATCTTTCAAATTAGAATGATCACTTACGTACATAACATTTCCTCGTAATTCCCCGAAGAAATTTAACATTTTCTTGAATGGGTCTTCCAGATACCGAGTACGAAGAAACCACGAATAAATTGTCCAAATTGTTATTCTCGTCGCTGCCTCCGTTCGACCTTAGCAACGTGTCAGGTGTGAGTTTAGCATGTCAAAAGCAAAGCAGAAAATACATACAAGACTTGAAGAAATTTAAAATGTGGGCACTAAAAAGTACGTGCATTCCATACACATTTCCAACGAAAATTTCCCAAATTAATTCTGCATGTTTATCTCTTTAGTGTATGATTCGACAGCCAAATTACCATCCGGAATATTGAATGGCAATATAAATCAGTTTGGGGATTTTGATATGTGTTTAGAGGCATCTGAGAATGTGATTCGCGGTCAATACTGTTTGGCGTCGATGGAGATTCAATCTCCATCCAGTGCTTACTTATCCGGTTTGCATAGGTTGATGCAATCTCATTTCCACTTCAAGAGCAGATTGGAGGATGTAAGTGAAGATAGATCTGTTGAAGGTGATGATTGATGAATTGATTTGCATGTGGTAACTCTTTGTAGCCAGGTCATAGAGTGCCGAGGTTTTCCAGCATTAATTGGGCTTTGTGTGTTCCAAATGCTTGCACTCCTGAAGATGTCGAAATTGGCCTTAAGACAGTAGTGAACAACGCCCTCAAAGGCACTGACTTGAAAACGCGATTCGAAGTGAATCCAAACATGTGCCAAAGCGCCACTCAGAAGCCTGTACCATTTTCCACGTATGTTGGAATGTAAGTCGGCTCTTTTGAAATATAGAATTATTTATGATATTTATGAATTTTCTTGCAAAATTAAAATCTGCGTGAATTGAATGTTAATATTCTGCGTTTCCATAGTTTTCTATTTGGTGGAGTAGCGCTTATGGTTTTGTTCGCAACATTATATGATGCCTATTTTGTTGGAGACAAAAGAAGTAAGTAAAAATAATTGCATCAAAACAGTTATATCAGATTTCAGCAATATGCAATTTTTATGCAATCTTGCATTTCGCATTTATATGTTGGAATAAATGAAACAGGTGCATTTGAAAAGAAATATTCAAACAATTCCAGATGAATGGATAGTCGCATTTTCCCTTAGAAAAAATCTGAATACTTTAGTATCCACGAAGCGATCTACTGATGATATTGAAGCCGTACATGGAATACGTTTCTTAAATGCAATCATGCTATTATTGGCACACAAGTCGATGGCGCTTTTCTTCTTACCCTATGCCAATAGGACGGAAATGGTTGAGGTGAGTAAGTTGCTAGAAATTAAGGGTCTTTAATGAATCTTGTAAAGAAAGATTAATACACATGTTACTTGATGCAGCAAGGTGATAATTTTTAGATGATGCAAAAATTTTTCTTATGTAATGTGGTAAAAATGAAAGATTGGCGTAAATTAGATTAGCAAAAGAAAAATGTTTTAAAGAGAACATAAAATATATGGTTCTGCTAAATATAATCGTGGAAGATTCCGCTCATAAATTTTGTCTTTGTAGAAAGCAAAACGAATAAAGAAGAAAAATCATATTAAAATTTTGACTTCATAATGTAGTGTTTCCAGTAGGAGATCAGAAGTTCGTTGTGGTATACGGAAAGTGGCGTCTCTAGTATGTTGTACATACATCGAAATCTTAACGATTGTATGTTCGTTTAGACATCTTTTTTACTTGAAATTATTAACTACAATAAATCAAACAAACATATTTACTAAATTGAATCATAGGAGTGATTTATATCAATTTAATTTCAAACTTTAAGTATGTAATTACGCATTATATTGACTTAAATGTGTAATTTCTTCATTTTATTACATAGTAAATATAATGGGGAGTGAACAAACGAACGATAGAGAATTTCTATTCCGTATTCTGTAACCATTTAAACGCAATGTAGTCGAAATCTTCTGATTTTTTATTAGGACAGCAGAAACAGAAGGAGATCTGATTGTAGATTAACTAGACAGCTCCTTACTCATTCTCTAATTTATTTGATTTATTTTTTAACTTAATAATGATTGTTATTGTATCAAACACCACTAAACTACATCCTTTTATATCCTTGGTAAATAAACTGATTTCAAAAGCTTTTTGGGAAAATAAAAGATTAGAAAATAGAAACAAATTACTATGACATTTTACATGTTTGCATAATTTAAAATCAAACAAAATACATTAAATCAATTGAATCATCAATTTTACAATAGAAGTTTTCTAAAATCGCACATCGCATCTCCTATTAAGTACGACAACTTTTAAGGGTCGTTTGGAGGCCTCTTTTGACTGTAAAGTCTAGACAGGCTGTACCCGTGATCTTCGATTTCGATGGTTGGCGCTTCGGACGCAAAATTACACTTTTTCTACTAGGCAAACAGAAAGCCAAAACAGTATAAGGAAAATAAATACAGATTTAGAAAGAGTGCACAACTTTTATTGAGTAATTATAGCGCATAATTGATGGAATTGCGGTAACTTGTGTAGAAATTTTAAAGCGTTTCTTGTCGAAAGATACAGGATGCGTGGGTGAATTAAGCGGCCACAAGCATCGAATTCGAGGGAAATTTCCCTATTTTGTACCAGGAGAACATGCGAATCGCGGAGTAATATTGAACGAGAACTGGGTACCCAACTTGACTACTACTGGCACTTTCTATGCCCCTCCACTAGGCGCACAGTTTGAATTTAAAATTTTTAAAGCAGGTTCATGGACTTGACTCTTTTTTCCAGTACCTGGCAAGGCCATTTTCTGTCATTGGACGTGCTGCAAGTCTGTACACGGATCCCTTTATTATGATGTCCGGAACTCTGACTGCTTACGCACTTTTGGGGAAATTGCGGCAGAACAAAGAAGTCAATGTACTGCAGGAGTACATTTCGCGACTGTTGCGGATTGTACCGACGTTTGCAGCCTTGATAGCATTTTGCACGTTGATCTTGCCATGGTTGAGCTCGGGACCCACATGGAACTTGGTCATAACACATCACTCCGATATTTGCAAGAAGAATTGGTGGCGGAATTTGCTATTTATTCACAATTATTTCGGATTTAAGGATATGGTGCGCGCTTTATAGAAAGAGCGTTATAGTTATAAGCTAAATTTTATTCGGTTTTTAGTGTTTAACGCACACCCATCATGTGGGAATTGATACGCAATTATTTTTTGCATCTCCTTTACTTATTTTCACCCTTTGGAAATGGCCTAAAGGCGGTACAGCGATACTTTTTATACTTGCAACGATTTCCACGTTTTTGAGATATTATGTAACTTATACGATGAGACTGAATAATTATATACATTTCGGCACATCGTAAGTTAATAAATACAGTCCTAAAAAGCGAGGAATACATTTTTTTGTTACAGAATACAGCAGTTATTTGAGACAGCAGACAACATGTATATTTTACCAGCTCATAGAGCGACAGTTTACATAATGGGAATTTTCTTGGGATTTATTTTAAGGAATTTCAAGAACATTCAACTCACAAAAGTACATTAAAAACACACACATTTATTGTTTAAATAAATGACAATTTTCAGGTTCAATTACGCACTGGTGCAATGTTAGCTTTAAGTAGTTTTATCTTTTCATTTCTTGGGCCTGCTTTCATGGGCAGCATTAAATACGAATACAATCCAACACATGCAGCTTGGTATGCTGCCTTTGCCCCAATACTTTGGTGTTTTTCATTTGGATGGATTATCTTCACAACACATCTTGGATACAAAGGTAAATATAGCACTAATTTTTAATTTGCAGTAATTTTAACTGTTTAAACATCTTGCCAGGATTTATTGGTAAATTCTTCTCACATCCAATTTTCACCTTATGGACGAAAATCTCGTATACTGTATATTTGACACAATTTCCAGTGTATTTTTATAATGTGGGTGTTACAAGAAGCCCAGAAAATTTCGGATTCTTCAGAATGATGGTAATCCCTTCAAAATACATCTTAATTCATTTTCATATAAAATTTATTTTTAGTTTAATCTGAAGGAATATCTTTGGGTGGTCTTTCTATCTGCCACCTTAACATTACTATTCGAATTACCTTCACAAAACATTAGAAATATTATATTTATGAAACGACCTGCCCGAACGGAAGGAAATCTACAGAAAAAAATAGAATAGACTAATACTATTATGTATATTTTTAATTGAGTAGTAAATGAGTCATAAACATTCTCGTTTGGTTTTTCCTTTCCTTTATATTGAAACAAACTAAGTACTTTCAAGGTTTATTTTCACATGTTAATAAACTTATGAAACAATTTTAAATAGATATTTTAGAGCCATAGTTATATTATACTGTAAAAATACCATTGATTTGATGATTCACTTTAATCATTATCAAACTAAACCTGTACAAAAAAGAACTAATAACTACATATATAATTAAGTCTTCTTATTCATATAAATACCAGACAATATTAACTAACAAAGTTGAATAATGTTTCCTTGAATATTTATAATATATGTATGTTTTTGTGTTGCAATAATTTAAATGTGAAATAGTAACACATATTCACAAAAATATATAGATTCGATCCAACTGCGACGAAACTAACATTTTTTTTAAATTAGTATCGAAGAGTAAACCATTTTGGAGAAGCATATTGAAGGCATTTAATGGCTGGCTAGTGTTGTTCCCAAATCTACGCCAAAGGTTTCTCCTCTGGTATTGTTGGACTTGTCACCACCGAACCAGAACGGGAACGTCCTGCCTCATCCAGACTCTGTTGCGAACTTGAACGGGACACAACTTTCGTTTTCACATTCTCATAAGCAGAACCAACTTTTTCCTCAAACGAACGGAACGATTCGGAATGTCTCATCTGACCAAATTTATTCGTTATATTACCAGTTATGCCCCCAATCAACGATGTAGTTTTCTGATAA
Organism: Silvanus unidentatus; assembly: GCA_963930825.1. Classification (NCBI taxonomy): domain Eukaryota; kingdom Metazoa; phylum Arthropoda; class Insecta; order Coleoptera; family Silvanidae; genus Silvanus; species Silvanus unidentatus. The sequence goes on from OZ005758.1 coordinate 7,067,743, forward strand.
CTAACAAAAACATATGGCTTAATAAATGAATAAAAGAAAACCAGAACAAACATGCAAAAAATCCATCATTTCATGCATTGGTGAACAAATGCTTATTAAAATCTAATTAAGTAACACCTTTCACGGATATGGAAGTAAGGCAAATAGCAAATACTTACATTGGTGCATCAGTAACCGCCTTAGTCACTTGTCCAACTTTAGTTTCCACAGTCTGATATCTAATAAAAAAAAACAAACTAATCTATAAGCATGCAAAATAATAATAAAATTCCAACTTTAACATCTACTGTCGCTTGCTAATTAATTCATATTGAAATTTATGATTGTATACGTACACGTTACTCTCCTTCACATTTTTAAGACCTTGATTTATGTCATCAGACACCTCTTTTAAGAATGTTATGCCTAAATTCCGTTTCAATTCAGCACTACGACGTACTTTGGATCCCAATACAGTTCTAAGTGTGGCAATTTCGTCTTCTATTTGAGCTAATTCATCACGCCAAGCTTTTTCTTGTGCCTCCTTTTCTTCAGCACTAAGATGGGACAAATCGGGCGCTACATGATCGCCTGCAGCGATTGCCTCCTCTAAAATCAAACACGATTGTTAGACAAACAATTTTATTACTGTTATTACTGTACTTATTTTAACGAAGAACATATTTTCAATGATATTTAACTTGTGCAGTTACTGTAAATATTTGTTATAAATCTATCATTAATGATTGCCTGTTTTTATTACATATTCAGCGACTTTATTCGACAAAATTCGTTGATTTATTTATACTTACCATTCCCGTTCATACTTATGTCTAAATATTTTCTAAAGTTATTATCTTTTGGTAGTTTAGCTAGATAAGGTTTTGTAAGATCACAGTAAGTTACACGAACTTGTCGTTTGAGTTTGTTTTTGAAAAATGTGCGAATTATCGCATTTGCACGTTTCACAGTAAAAAATTCGGTTTCCACATTAACAAATTCATCATTTGACAAACTATTGCAATTCGTATCTTCAAAATCTAACTGTCTCAAATCGAACAATTCCAATTCAGCTTCCAATAACTCATCATCACACTCGTAGTTGTCGAGTTCATCTAAGCTTGGGGTTGATGTACTGTCTTTTGGATTGAAATAAGGATCTTCCATGTAGTCAGAAGAGTCATCATCCCACATTTTAAATTTTAATACAATCACATTATATTTTAATGAATCTTATTGCTGACAAACTAAGCTGTTTGCCAGACACACTGCCACATCTTATGTTGCTTTTCTAACGTTACTTTTTCAACTTTCTCCTCAAGTCAAAGAGTTTTTTATTGTCTACGAACAAGAACCTAATTTGCGGGTCTTTCTTTAGGCAACCATCCAAACTGCATAATTTGATATCGTTAATAAATTTGGCAAATATTGATAAATAAATGCTAGAATGTTTGATTTTGGTTTTGATTAAATGCTGCATCAGGGAATGTAAAAAATAACACCTGGAAGCCCTTCAAGGTCTTGAACAATAAACAGACGTGACACGTCACGAAGGCATTAAAAAATTACGTTGATTATGTTAAAAAATCGTATTTTATCTGCAGGTTAATTACTTGCACTTTTCATTGTGCAATTTGGGAGAAAGATAAACCCTGTTCACTTTACAACAAAAAATAATCAAAGAAAAAAATGCCGAATGGGTTATCTGTTTTTGATTAACCAACTATACTAATAATTCTTACCTGTAGTTGGACTAATGTTATTCATGACTTCGGGTATTTATGTAGATATTGAACAAACTTAAAAATACAACAATTTGCCTTTTACAACTACTAACAATTAAATCCAAAAATGGACTTGCAAAAATTGTTTTTGTCGACTGTCACTGTCACAAATTGTCAACTCAAAATACAGAAAGAAACCTTTATTTGGTTTTGGTATCTTCTTTTGGAAGATAGATGGCAATCAAACAGTTTTAAATAAAGGGCGGAATTTTTTAAAAATGTAGTTCAAATTCTTACAGGAACAAGGAACACCCTTTATTTTGTCCTTTCCAATTTTCCATAACAAACCTCCCATTGATTTCCATCGTTTCATTGTTATGTCACTGTTTCCCCAAATTAATCTTGGAAACAGTCAAACAACTGATGATTATTGATAAAACTCTCTAAAATACATTTGCGCTTCTCCTTACCAGTTTGTTTTATTTTATTTTGAGGAATTTAAAAGTCTTTAACAATGTCTACACGCAATCCAAATTTGCCCTTTTTACCTGGCTACACATTTAATCCAAACGTAAGACTTTAATTCCACTACATATAGCACTTTTAGTAATTTTCTTTGCAGATTGGAAAAACGAAATTCAATATGGACCCAAAATTTGATTTTATCGGACCAGGAAACAGAGCATTAATAGAAAAAGTTAAACCCAATATGTTTGGTCCTTTATCTGATAAATACCCTTCGATTTATCCTCGAGGAGAAGTCATGGAATTGCCTAGTTGGATAGCATTTGACAAACATGTTGAGTAGTGTTTAAAATAACTTTTTAGCATCACTATATATATATTAATCTTCAATTCAATCTAGATTTTAAGATTTGATGCATTCTTCCAAGAAACCTTGCAAGAAATGCCCGGTGCTCCATTCCAAATTCGCAAAGTGAAAATATACTTCTTCCTTGAAGACGGTACCATTCAAGTAGTGGAACCTAAAGTAGAAAATAGTGGAGTTTCCCAAGGCACTTTAATATGTCGTCAAAGAATTCGTTTTCCTTCCCCAATGGATGCAAATTTCTACGACATTTTGGACTTTAACATTGGCCGAGAAATGGAATTCTATGGGAGAGTCTTTAAAGTAACCGATTGCGATACATTTACGCGAACTTTCTTAAATCGTTGTGGAATTGCGGTCCCAGATCCCATCACCATCCCTATGGATCCATTCATGTTAAAACGAAATCAAATGAAGGACGGAATGATGCCAAAGAAACCAAGTACAACCACCGATGCATTAGGAAAATTCCTTGCCAACGACAAGAAGGTACTTTAATCATGTATATTTTATAACATTTCCTATATTTTACAATTATTTTCAGGTTTTACACTTTAAAGCTTATTGGGACGATCAAAAGACCGAATACGGGTACGTACATCATCTGGAAGTCCATTTCTACCTAGCAGACGATACAATCGAAATCAAAGAGGTCCAAGCACAAGCCGGTGGTGAACCCGGTTTTTTATTTCTAAAACGCGCCAAACTACCAAAACATTTTGAAAACTTACCGCAACCCGGAGAGTCTTCAAATTTTACTGTTCTTAACGTCTTGGGCAACACATTGTCCACTCGCAGATATGTAATCGACCCTTTAAACTGTGGAAAACAAACAATGACATTCTACAGTGAGAAAGATTTAAGTATTGGCAGTATTATCAACTGTTACGGTAGAGACATAGTCCTCATAGACTGTGATGACTTCACGAAGGAGTACTACGGGAAGAAATACGGAGTGAACGAATTCACTCCATTACCAATACCTAAAGACAATCAACAACAAATTGCCGTGCCGCCAAAACAACGCGAATTGCCACCATGGAACGGAATTGGCACCTATGAGGATTCAGCCCAGAATTGCATCACAGTTGAGTTGAAACCACCATTAAAAAACTTTAAAAAGTTTTTAAAATACGATCGACATGGATTGGATAGCCACATATTGAGATTTGAAGCTAAATTAATATCGAAAATACCGGAGAATTGCGACAGGAACTTCATCTTAAGTTATTATCTAGCGGATGATACACTTGCGATTTTTGAAGTTGCTCGAAGAAATTCCGGTAAGGTTCCATTACATCAAAAAACATTAATCTTTGAAAGATTTGTTCAGGTTTCAGTTCAAGTCCGTTCTTTGCCCGAAACAAAGTCTATATGCCCGGTCAGAAGATGTTCACTAGCAAACCACCGGCTCATTACGAACCACAGCACATGTTCATCGGTGCCACTTTAATTATAAACGGGTTCCACTTTGTTCTAGTTGATGCAGATGAATATGCATTACGATACATGGAAGTAAATTCAATTCATTATCCGAAAGCAAATATAAACCTAATAATGGATAAAGTTAGGGAGAAATTGAGACCGATTTATAAGGACTTTGTTGCTGAAAATATCCCTAATGAGGGTTCAGTAATAACATATGAGAAACTAAGAGATAAATTATGTCGAATTATGGGTGAAAACTTTTCAGAACATGAAATGATTACAATTTCACGAGCATTTTCAGCGACCTGTCCAAAAGAACGGTTTAACCAGCATGATATAAGGTTTGAGGGTAAATTTACAGAATTTTCTTAATTTATGGAAGTTATTTTACAGGGCAATTGCATTAACCGAATTAAAACGCGCATTATGGAACGATTTGGACCGCTTCCGAGAGTATTTACTGTTACGAGATCCACACAGAACAGGCAGAATAAGTGAAAAAGACTGTTATACTGTTGTGAAAGCTTGCAGATTGCCATTTGATAAAGAATTAATCAATAACATATTTAAAGTGATTAAAAAGGATGAAAATTGTAATTTGTATTATGAAGAATTGCTATTATTCCTCGACTCCAAGTATTGTCCCATGATGGACGTGCCTCCAATGAATTTAAAAGTATTTCTATACACTTAAATAAATCTTAAAATTATTTTAAATTTGTTTTAGCATGAATTAAAATTTGAAGAACCTACAGACGCAGGTAGATTAATAGACTGGTGTGCTTTTAACAGAGTATTGGATTTAGAGAGCACATTTAAAGAAACACCTGGTGAAAATACAATAAAAGTTCTGGAAACAACACATACCTAAATTACATAAATAAAGTTCTGACTTTTATTTATATTTTTATTACGATCTCGTAATTTCTATTCTACATTTCCATTAAATGTTTATATTAAGGATATCACATTAAAACTGTTTTATAGTAAGTAAAAACTAGGATAAGAATATAGTTGGGCATTATCTGCTATTAAGAAACACCAGACGTATACAAAAGGCATTCAGCATAAAATATTTTGATGGTTATTTATCGACTAGTTTGCATACAACGAATTTGAAGAAAAAATTTTAATTAAACTCACGATCTACCAATACCACTGGAGCGAAAAGTGTCCATGCATACAAAGCAAGACAAAACCAGCTGGAGATTGCCTTCACCCACATCGATGCTGCATTCGCATTGAACGATTCCAAGCTGGAGTTCGGTCTGAAATGAGCCCATAATACAAAACGCCGCTAATACATAAATTATAATAAAAACCACTTACTTATACCAATTCGTCAAAGTCATCATAACGTAAAGAGTTGCGAGAGTGAACATAATATGGAAGAAACTCCAACTGTATGCGACTGTTTCATCTTCATTATCCCAAACCTTGGCACTCTCACCGCCATCATGTCCATCATTACCTGCGATAGGAGTATAGCCTTTCGATACAAAGTATAACGTAAATCAAAAAGAAAATAAAGCAAGAACCACTTCACCCACAGCATTATGAGAGAAAAACCAATCATACACTTTCTGTTAGTATAAAATTAAAATCAGGAAAAATACTCTTAAGGTCATACCTTCGTTTTCAACTAGGTTGTCCGATCCGTAGCCTCGAACTGTATAAAAGATATGAAATTAGAATATTCTAGAGATGTAAAGGCGGAAACAAGACACTACATAATGCTATGGTATGTTTTCAAAGTGCATGCAACTAAATTAGTGTAAAAAGTGTCAGAAACGTTAGTAATAGTAAAAAGTTTTTAGAAAATTACCTGAGCCAGTGTCCTTTGCGAGCATACTTTCAGACATGGTAATCTTCGATGATTTACTAGCTGTACGAAGGGAAGAATACAATACACATCCCATCCAGATTGCCAAACCAATAATATCAATGTTGTTGGAGTTTGATTTTACACCGAAAATGCCCCAAAGTCCAGGATTGCATTCCTCTGAAAAAACATCAATATGTATTACTATGTGACGGCTTTGTTGGATTTGAAACCGCACTGTCTGAATTCGAGACCGCTGACCAAGTTAAATAAGTTACGTAGATGGACACAACTGAAGACTGGAGTAGACCAGATCGTGGCAATTTTTCTTGAACAGACGGTAGAATGGAAGCAGCACTCACAATGAAGCATAAAATCAGATTGATTGAAATAAAGAATTTGTTCAAATCACAACCAGAACTCTGTTAAAAAAACAACGAAGTTAGACATTGGTCGAATTTGATGTGGTTAGATTACATACTTTAGTGAAAAATACATAAAGCAAGACAATGCCAGTTATGCTTAGAGCATAATTCAGCAATGTAACACCAATCAGTCCGCAATACCATCCCCTTGATTCAGTTTCTTCGTAGTTACCAACCCAAGCCTCAGCCCAGGAATGGGCAAAGTCAACAATAAGAACCAGTTGAATTAATATAAACAGGAATCCACCGATCATGCCAAAGTACATCCAGACCACACCAAAAGTACCTTCAGGTATGAAGAAGGCTCCAATTGTGCCACCGATCACGATTAGGTACTTCAGGCCCCAGAAACTAGATAGAAAAGAGCATTAAACGATTTTCAAATTGAAGTTATTGGGCGTACCCATTCTGAATGCCAGCCCTTGGATCTCTAGACGATTTCACACCGATCATCATTAGTGCCATCAATGCAAAGAAGCAAGTCAGTATGAAACAAATGCGGTATACAGCCAGATATCCAACAGCTTTGTCGCAATCAACTACGACCGATTCAGGTAAATGAGATCCTGTACCATTCGAACAGAATGGTACCTTTTTCAGAGCATCTTGAAGACCAGGAGACAAGGTGATGCACGCTGCTATTGTGCCAACTAATAGCATTAATGCGTACATTATTCGGGATGATGTTGAGTTTTTGCAAGAAGGGCACGCTGAACAACATAGTGAACAGGCAGTACTTCCACAACAGCAGGCCAGCTGAAATTGAAGTAGATTTTATGATTAATGGTATGTTGACCTTCCATTGTGTTGTGTCTTTACTTGGGCTGCAGAAAAGAGTCCCAAAACGGCACCCATTTTTGAGAATCACTAAACAATAACCATCTAATAGTAGAATTACTCAGTAACACGTTATTTTTTTATTGATTTCGTGGAAATTACGAAAATTTGTGTAAATTAGAAGTGTTTACAACCATCAAGAGATAAAAATAGAACAAGAACTAGTAAGAACAGCAGATGGTGCTGTAATCAAAACACTGAAGTAGGTAACTGTAATTTCATTGATAATATTATAGGCAACTAATTTTGCTGGTGTGTATGATTACTACCAAAAATTTTAATTGAAAAAATATAGAATAACTATCTTTACCACATTCATTATTTTGTTAAAATGTCTTCAAAGTATTTCCACAAATTCCTTTTATTAGTTGGTTTTCTTTCATTGTTTCATGCAGCATATTCAGCAGCTCAACGTAAGCATTTTTGAAGAAAATTCTTTCATAACCTAACTTATTGATATTAATTTGCAGATCGATCGTATCTACGTTTAAATGAGTTAGATTTTAATCATCTACCATTAGATGTACGTTTTAAGTTATGCACAATTTACTCACTTAATCTCACATCTCTAATTTTAGATATTTATTCAAGCTCTACTCAGTTTATTTTTAATAATGTACGGAGTCCTGAACGTAGCAGGTGACTTTAGGGAAATAAAAGCATCTGCCGATATGGAAAATGTATCATGGGAAACAGCAAGGAATTGTCCTTCCTTTTATACTTTCTCACACCGGGGCAAAATGTTTTCGAATAGAACACACTCAAAATCTAAATTGGAAGCTAAAACAGAAGATGATATATAAACAAAATATCAAAACACAAAATCTGTAATGTAAAGTATATTTCGACTTTTTGTACACACATTAATATATACACGTTATTTAAATTAAATCAATAAATAGTTTTAAAAAAATCGTTCACATTACAACTGTCCCAACAACTGGTGAACATTTCAATTTCATCTAATCATTAAAGTGATGAGAGTTCTTTTAAGTGCAGAATTTAAATTGATTTTTTAAAAAATCAACAATCTAATACAAATTTTTCAATTGTTCATAGGTAAGGAAAAAGATTATATTCCATGGACCCATACGAAACAAAGTGGGAACAAAACCTTTATAAAAAGCCCAAAAGCCTTCATTCCTAAATGTTTGTACGAAACAATCAACTGTACCCGTATAAATATGTGCTCCAATTGCAGAATTCTTAAATTTCCGTTGATTCATAAGACGAGTCTAAAAACAATAACAAATCAAATTAAGAAACCCCAGCAATGATAAAAAAATAATTACTCTGACTACGTCAATTGGTGTTGAGGCAATTGCACTTCCAACACTTGCGAAAAGACTAGATCTGGAATATTACAAATAAATATATATCTGATGAGAATGATGCAATATTAAACAAAACATGATCGGAAAAATTTACAGTGACATCGTTAAACAATTCTGTAAATACTTACAGAAAGTGATTAGCGGCTTTATCTCCAAGTAAATTGAGAAGGTGACTTTTACAAAAATCGTATACTGGCAATTCAACAGCTGCAATTACAGCTGCTCTCTGTGCTGTAGGATTGACTCCCTGCAAACACTTATTTATAGTAAAACTTAATTACTTTCCCATTGTGCGGACAAATAGATACCCGCCACAGTCCCGAGATTCCTTCATGTGTGTACACATCTTTGAAACATTCCACAAGTCCAATATTTCCAGTTGTGCCTTGCACTTGCATTCGCACTTTCAATACATCGGTCGGATTCGCAATGGCACTTGAAACAGCGCCCGCCGTTACAGCACAAAAAATATTTATTGTAACATTCTCTTTGCCTTGATTATGTTCAACAAGAATGCTTTTTAAGGAATAATAAGTACCAAATTTGATTGTACCATAAGTGGCTTGTCGTAATACTGCTGGCCAAATACTGGGGAGAAAAAAGGGGAAAAACAGTCTTGGTTAGTTAAGGGCTTCGCTTGGATTTTATACAATGGGAAAGTGTGTGGGGTTAAGGAAGATTTGCGAAATGATGCCTACAATCAAGTATTATGATAAAAAATCAACATATGCTTCTGTCTATTTCTACATATGTAAATAAGCGATAAAATATTCATCAAACTAACGTAAAAGCTATTTGATAAGGGCTTGTCTCTCGTATGCCGATATTAATTTTACGTTAATTTAACTAAATGCTGATAAGAGACTTATTTAATTAAAACTTGATTTAAAACGTTAGAAATGAAATGAATAGAATATTAAGTTAAAAACATGTTTACACAAACAATCAAATTGTGACCACAGTGTGTTTATTTTTTCACTGAGTCTAAAAATATAATTACCCTGAATATAAGGACGCGAAACCCTCTTGTTTGGCAATCTTCAAAAAACAATCTACCATTCCATTATATTTCAATTTGGAATTGACTTTATCAAATTTTTGCCCTTGAATTTGCAATCTCGTTTTTGTTGTATCAATTGGAAATGTACCTGGAAACGAAATTCAATGAAAATGAAACAATTCAATCCTCTACCAAAACTTATGCAAATCTCTTTTCTTACCAAATTCAGCAACACAGGATGCAAGTCCTCCATACACAAAAGGTCTCCAATCTCTATCTCCCATTCCACTATTGAATATTGATTAAAATAATTTACTTTCTAATTATTTTCACTTTTTTTCTTTGCAACCCACTAACGGTAACCGGATGCCGATCTTGTGCACTTTTATAGGTTATGTTTGATCGACTGAAAGGGATTCCAAAACTAGCGCATACAAGTATTTCATCGGCGCAGTAAACTTTAATTATCAACACTTTTTTACCACCAAGAAAAAATGAAATAATTAACTGAACGCTGTGGTAACACTTTGCGATTATATGCGTAAATGTAAAAATAAAAATACTATTACGGGGCCCCACCACTTCTAATAGAAATTCATCTATTTGTCGCGTGAATAACCAAATCGGATGATGCATAAACACGTGGTCAACGCGCGTCTGCCAAACGTATATTACGTATAGTCAGTTATTCAATAGTCTCGGCATTAATGAATGCTAATCGACAATGAATTACATTAACAGGACAAGGTCACCAACCAATAAACACAACGAAAAAGAAATCCAATGTCATTGTTCAGGTACAAATTTACAAAAATATTCGCTATCTCTCCGAACTACTGGACCTAGATCGCCTTCGAGACTTCCTATGTGACCGTCTTGACGATGTAGATCTCCTCTTTCTGCTACTCCTTTGTTTTTCACGTCGTTTATAGGATTTCTCTCTAGACTTCGATCTTGATTTATGTTTCCGCTTCCGTTCTGACTTATCTCGTTCACAATTATTATCACATTGTATCCTCTCAGGCGATTCTGACCACCGCCAGTTGCGTCTTTCAGAGATTTGACTAAAAATTAAAACATTTTTAACTGGAACAAGTTAAAAAATGTACACCAACCTGTTGTGCACTGAATTGGCTTTTGACTGTCTGCTACTTTCATTGAACAAGTTGCCAGGATTACGAAATACGTGTAGAAAATTGCATGAATTCCCTTTGGGACAGCGTTTTACAAAATACAAGCCACATATGGCCGACTTCCAAGAGACAATACTGCAAAATTCTACATTAAGTTGTTTCCCACCGTACCAACGTCCATTAAATGTTCTATAGCTTTTTAGGGCACTCCTGGTCGATTCGTATTCGACATAAACGTTTCCTCGTAAATGTGCCTCGTGGTTACAACATACTTTAAAATGTTTTATGGGACCGCATTTCTCGAATTCGGGTACCACGTCAAAAAAGAATTCGCGAAAGTGTTCATAAGTCTCGCGACTCTCGAATTCTAAATGGGAATCAGTAAGACTATCGTTTTCTGTTTTTTCTAGACTGTAGTGAGTATAGAAATTTGGTATTAGGATAATGCGACTTATGCTTGGTCTAATGTGATTTCTCGAGCATACATCGAAAAATCGACAAGTTGAAGTTTTGTGAAAGAATGGACAAGTCGGTTTACCGGGATTTGTTTCTAATTGTCCCTTTAGATTCTCTGGTGTATCGCCACCATTTTCAATGAACTCATTAACTTCTTCATACCGTCTGATGAGCTGTTTACGACGTTCTTCAATCTCCCGTTGTTTCTGTTCTTGAATCTCCTTTAATCGTTTCTGTTCCTTTTCCCATTCCAGTCTAATTCTTGCATTTTGTCTTTCACGCTCTTCACGAGCTGCAGCCAATTTGATTTGGAGTGCCTTCCATTGTTTTTGTGCTTCCTCTTCTATCTTCAACCACTTTTGATGTCGTTCTAAAGCTTGTCTGGCTTCCTCTTGTTCCTGGAACTCTTCTGCTTTTCTTTGTTCTTCCATCCATTGTTGATATGAAGGTGAAGCTTCCCTCTGCCGTTGTTCTATAATGTGTATTTAACAAAGGGTAAGACAAGCATTATTATCAAATGAAAACGAACCTTCTTGCAAGATTGCATCACGCTCTTGTGCTTTTTTCTGTCTAATGCGTTTTCTTCTTAAATTTTTTGCTATTTTTCTCCAATGTGAATGACTACATTTGTTAAGAAAAACCATAACATTTTATAATAATTGGTACAAACAATAAAATTGTTATTTATGTATTTTAGTGGTTTTTTGAAAAAAGGATACCTACTTGCCCATTTAAAATCCTGAAATAATTTATGAAATCAAATATTAGAGATTTTCGAAAAAGTTAAGAAATTATAACCTAAAACGCCGATTGACAATGACATTTTATTTCTTCGAACTACTGTTCAAAAGTCAAATAAACTATTTGAACTACTTTTAATCTGTAAATAAAGAAAAATCAGCGGGACTTTCAAAAAAAAATAAAATAAATAAAACAAACTAATTTTCTTTGCAAATGTACTGGATTTCACTATTTTATTTGGAATAAATAAATATTCTATGTACATGAAATAATACCAATCCCACGAGCAATGTTTCTTTGCATACGTTATTGGCACGCACTTAAACGGCATTTCTGATATTAAAAATTCACAGTAACGAGATAATATATATATAAATATATACTAAAATAAGCAATTCAATTTATAATAAGACTAAAGAAACTAAACTTTAATAAAACAGACATTATTGAACAACTTTGAAGCTGGTTGTATACTTGTTTCAACAATAAAATGCATGGAGCTCAAATCTAATAATTAATAATTAAAAAAAAACATAACATAAATATTACATAACTATTTATACAATTGTATATTGGAACTATTAAGTACAAGTTTACAAGAAATCTATTGATCATACAAGAGACAGATGGAGAAATTGTGTAGCAAGTTTATTATTGTTGCTAGAATTACAATTAAACTATTTCATTTTGTAAATCAATTAGATATGCATTTGTTTAAATTAATACTATCCACGTAGTCAGTATTCAAGACACAAAATTTTGCTAAATAAACACGTTATTGTACAACAATTTATCTACAATATTTACAATGATCAGTAGATTCCGTGGGTATAAAAATTGTATTTTATAATTGGGAGAGTGATTTGTAACCAGTCTATTTCAGTCCATTATTGATATCTGTGCAAAACCTATTAAAGCCTTATCATCGGGAGCTTCACTACTATTCATTGCGGAATTCTACAAAAAACAATATCGATTAATAATTATATCTATTCTTAGAACACAATTATTTATTACCAATGGAAATGTGACAACTTTTATTGAATCTCGTGAATCGATTAATTTTTGTAAATTTTCTGTTATGGCATTTATATCTTTACTATCAACTAAACCAGCACCAACCAATTCCGTTGCAATCCCTTCAGACGAATCTTTTCCAACAGTGAACTCAAATCTTATGTCATTCAATTCTCGTTTCACATTCCTGCAATATTTTCGCATTTAAAACACCCTTTAACCACCTTCATTACGAACTCAAACCTAACATAGGGACTTTGACGATGGGATAATCTGGCCAGGATTTAATCAGGGAACAATCACATTACAACAAGCTTACCTCATCCGAAGCACTAAATTCACCAACGTGGAATCCTCTTCACTACTCTCATGATCGGATCCGGACGATCCTGCCGACACCAACGTATTCATTGGCTTCGAATCTGTGTCACTCTCACTCGACTCTCCATCATCGGCCTCATCTTCACTCGACCAAACCCATTCGCCAGTTTCCTTCCTATGTAAACGTCCTGACGCTCCTGGCTGCCTTTTCGACGCTTTTTGCACTCTCGTCTCTAAACTGGGCCCAATGGCAACCAGTGTCTGTTGTAGATACTTTTTATCTTTCGCTTTTTTAAAGAATGGATGCTTTAACAGTTCCGCCGCTGTGGGTCTCTTTGATGGCTCTTTTTGTAGGCAATCGGTTATCATTTTCCTGAACGTCTTCCCATATGCCTAACGACAAACTCGCGTAAATAAATCGAATTACAAGAATATAAATTGTGTCTTCTCACTTTGTACTGATCTTTCTCTTCTGCTCCAGTGTCTAAATGGGGTGGCTCATTTTGTAGTGTCAACATAAGTACTTTCATTGCAGGATATTTGTGGTAAGGTGCTGTACCAGTGGCCATTTCAATTGCCGTTATACCAAACGACCAAATATCTGCTTTAAAATCGTACCCATGATCCTAAAACAAATCAATAACTGACTATTCAATTGATTTTAATTTAAACGACTTCATTAACTATTTATGGATTCAATTCGAATTGATTCTAATTGTTTTGAATGTGCATATGTTTTAATTAATTCAACTGAAATCTATTAATAAGTCCACTGTTTATACAAATTAAACATTTAAAGTAAATAATTATTTAAGATATTTGTTTATTTAAAATGTAGACTGAGATAAGTACGTGGTTGTAGTTGCAATACGTACTTGTTCCATTACTTCCGGGGCCATCCAACAAGGCGTTCCCACGAAAGTATGTCGGACTTTTTGTCGAGAAAGGTCTCTGCCGGTTGCCAGCCAAGCGGACACACCGAAATCGGCAATTTGTACTGTTCCATCTTCGCCAAGAAGAATGTTTCCTGCTTTTATATCACGATGTATTTGACCATTACTGTGAAAGTATTCCAAGCCTTTGAGAACTTCCTTTAAGACGGTTGCAATTGTGGCCTCATCAAAAACTCCGTGCTTGCAATTTGATGCTCGCATCTTATGTTTAATTATATCCAAAAGACTGCCGCCTATTGCAATTGAAACGTTTTTTTATTTGTCAATTTACGATAAGATAAACGTTTTTATGTAATTTCTATTTGTTTAAGGTACACACCTTCCAGTAGCCTTAAAACAAGCCACAATTCTTCACGGACCACAAAACTTGTGTAGTAGGTTACCACGTTTTCGTGATTGCAACTGGACATGGCTTGGATCTCTTTGAGTAATTCGTCCATTGAAGTATTCCATTTTTCCAAGTTGATTCTTTTTATAGCGCACTTTTCGTTCCGTGGTTTGCACAAGGCACCGTGCACAACTGCAGTAGCTCCAACACCTAGGCAAACAATTACTCGTAATTAGTTTAATGCAAATAGAACGCGTAAAGTATTTTTAACATTTTTTTTTGGGGCACTTAATAATAACGGCACTAAAGATTTCATAATGTCAATGAACTGTATTAAAAACAATTTTTCATTGGAATGCTGTATAGGAAAAACTATTAATGCAATCAAAGTAAGGTCAATCATGCACAAATTAATAAAGCCTGGGGCGTAACTGTTCAATTAATATCGGAAAACAATTCAATTGAAGAAATTTCAGACGGTTGAACAACCATACATTTCTCTTTAGGTAAAAGTAAAATACTTTTTAACGTATTTTATACAAAAATGGTAAAAGACACTTGTACACAATTTTCACTCGACCAACTAAATGCAATGTAATTAATTATAAAAAAAACTGGAACCGGAATTAAAACACCAAAAAAGTACATAACCTAAAAATAAAACACTTGAACATGAATTTTACAAAAACAACTTATTGATCACTTGTACTGAATTGTTTAAATAAAGGCAAATATTATTTAGAACAATATTTACTTGAATACTAACCGATTACTTTTCCCAATTCGTAATCGTCTTTGGAATTTGGCCACGGCACCGACGGTTGTGATGTAGACGCTGCCATTTTTCGGTGCAGTATGTTTCCTATACTACCGAACGATTGTTTTGCGGCACGAGCGCAACTGCTGAGGGACAAAGTGTGATCCAAAGTTGTGGACTTTTGCCGAAAGATGCCGTGCGAACCAGGTGGCAAAACTTCTTCCGAAATTTTTCTAAAAAAAATTTATTTTACAAAAATTAAGACGAAAAACTGCATTGTGCAACAAGCAACAAACTAAAATTACATAGCTGTGAACAGATCGATTTGAGAAAGAATGTTTCTGTTGTTAGTTTCTTAACATTTTTTGTAGGGTTAAGTTTAGAGGGCCAAAAAAAGTGGGGCCCCAACTGAAAAATTGAAAATAGTGATATAAATTTAACATTTTGAGAAGATAAAACAAGGAAGAATTGAGAATATTGTTTTTAGACTGAATGGGACACAAATAGGCACCTACACATAGATATACTTTGTTGGTTTAACTATAAATGTAAAAATTAATAACAAGGATTATAGGAACCATAAAGCAAATATAATAAATTATGAAGAGACATACAAATTCATGGAATCATGGATTAATTTCAATTGAACATACTGAGATTTGTGTTACAAGAGATGCTTAGATACACAAACTCCAATAAGGGAACCTATAATATCTAATAATACATGAACAAATTCTATTATCGTTATTATTAATAAACTTTTATCAAGAGGATAATTCTAATACCACATAATTATACCAATAACAGTGCAAAACACTAATTATCTACAGACAAATGTTCGTATTGGGAAGACCATATGCCATTTGTAAGCGTATATTTCTTGATTTTGGTTGATAAGAAGAAAAATTTCATATAAAAAGAGTTGAAAGAGCGCAATTAGGTAGTAGTTCGAGTAAGGTAAAGCTTTTTGTGCTTAAAATGAAACTGTTTTTGGTAAGTGAATGTTGTTATACCTTTTGCCAATGACCAATGTGCTAAAGAATCGATGATTTTCAAACACCACCCCATCATTATTCGTATCGGGTAATTTATAAACTCCTGTTCTCCGTCTTCGACTACTAAAAAATCACAATAAAATTGTTAGAAAAAAGACTTAGAAACAATGTGAGAGTGCGAAATTTTATTCAAAGTTAGGCACATGCACCGGATGAATATTGTTACCATTTGAATACAATCTTGTTATTATGGTTCAATTAATGTAAATAAATAATCGCATTCTATATATAAGAGGTAATGGACAAATAAACAGCAAACAATTTTCTTCATCTAATCTATAAATAGATGCCTAATATGGAAATGACTGTAAGGTCAAATTAATTTTTAACCTGCCTATAAATTTTAAATATTTACCAATTTTTATACACTTTTTAGTATAACAAATATTCATCGTTTCATTCAATCAAATTTTCAAAAGTAATAAAAAAAAAGAAACTTTTGATCTTACCTTTTATTCTCTTTCAACGTGGAATTATTAGTGTCCATTTCTTCAGCAGTGAATTTGGTCATAATTCAATAAGACTTCAGCGCTTTTCTACGATAATAAGGAATTTTCCAGACAATTTATTCCAATTGATTGTTAAAGACACTGAAAAATAAACACCCACAAGTTCACTCTTGAAATGTTATTGCCGAATGATGGCATAGAATTGAAATTGCAATCATTTTTCTGCTAATACGAGACGTGTGTAACAAACGTGTAGTCTTTAATAAAAATACTCTTAGGGGCTAATGTAGAGAGCAGCCCAATTTATCTATTAAAGTCAATTAGTGACTTTGGTGTACGTAGGTGATGAATGTTTTCGTCATATTTACGTTGTTGTTATAATCAGTGTATTATATCTGTGTGGAAATATTGGTAATTTGGTTTAATGATTGTAATTTTGTTGTTTCTTTCTCAGGTTTCTCTGTTTCTGGTGTGCCAGACAAGTGTGTTATTTGGGGCGAATATTTATGATTTGGAGGATGTTTTATATGAAGAGGGAGACGATGATGGACAAGTTGCACAGTACGACAAGTATGGGAGCTCGGATGGGAGTGAATCTAAAGAGTATGTTGATTTGTATGATCGATCACCGGGACATAATCCTAGGACCAAGAAGGTGAGTGATCTTTTCAAATGGGAAAATGGGTATATTAATTTTAAGTGTTCTTTTGAAGGCCCAATTTCATTGCGTGGAAGAGTTAATAGAAACGTCAATAAATAAATTTGTAAGCGATGCGGACGAGTCCGAATATGAATATTATCCATCAACCATATCTCAAAAACAGTGCATAGAGGTGCCTAAAAGTCATGATAAGGAACATGTTGTGTTATCACGTAAATGCATCCCATCTAAAAAGCCTTTAGTCGTTTTCAGAAGGAAATTGAATAGCCCACGTCGTTGTTGGGAAAAAATTGAACATAAAGATGTAACTGTTGGTTGTCAAAGGAGTAACGGAAAATAAAATAGTTTCAATATGTATATCGTTTCAGCAAATAACAATTTTATAGTCAAATTGAAAATAAAGTTCTAAATAAAACTTTTGAATTTTAATCAAGTTTGTGGTCAAAGCCCCATCTAACCGGGATTCATGGAACAAAGTTTTGTAGTGTTCTGTAAGCATTGTTATGTTAGCTACCTTTCTTTTTCTTGCCATGTTTCATTTCATTCCATTCATTTTCATTTCGTTTTTAGACTTTGAGAAGTTTATGTGTTGCAGTAATTAATGTGGTGGATTGTTTATTTTAAAACGTATTCCATAATCGAATTCATTGTCAATCAGTGCACTAGAAATGATAGAATTCTTCTAAAAGGTATAATGATATAAACAGTTATGAAATTCCTCTTAAGTTCCCCAAAAACCAATGTTAGGTTAGTTTATTTTTATTACCGAAAGGCTTGCAAAACTAATTAAAATTACCACAATATTTACAGGACAATAGAACAAGGTTCATTCTGAAAGTGCGATTTTATTTATATAGTTACACTCTGAAGAGTTAAATTGCATATTTACATATATCTCTAGTCATTATCATTAATAAAACAATCTATTATTCACTATTTAGTTTATTCGAATATCGAATATGAACAACTAGTTCAATCACATTATTATTACAAGTCCTAACTATATAAGTTCTATTTAACATGTCCTTCAAATCTTCACATAAGTACATGTGTCTATCGTTACAGAAAATTCCAAAAAAAATTATTTACTAATTAAGGTTCAAAGGTGATCAATTGCAGATTAACTTTTCCTCCTATAATTTTTCTAAACGTATAAAATTTGGTGAATTCATATCTCCAAATTGTGTAGATAATAGTACATTTCTCGGTATATTTGCATGCAGCTTATCTATAGACACAATTCTTATAATTGTTGGTTTAATAGTTTTTTCTCCAAAAAAATGTTTCATATTTAGTTAAAACAAATATTACTAACCTACACTTTGAAAGAGATATTGTTTATCTTGTAAATGAGTTACACAACGTGGATAAATGTTGATTTTAAAAATACTCGTTATAATACAAGTAAATTATAAAATTGTTATGTAAATTGCGTGCAATTTATATTACAAAGTGAAACAGGAATTAATCAAGTTGTGCTATTGTTGTTTGATTAATTCAGATAATCCGTAATGAATTGAGCTGCCTAAACAAATCCACATTAAAATGGCAAATATCACTTAGTCAATGAGCCCTCGTGGGGAAGAGCCCCGTTCTAGGGGCGCATCACCAAAGTCCTCAACACTTCAAGAGAAGATTGCAACATTTTATTACACCCTCGGCTTAATATGCAACACGTACCCCATTTATGTGCTCCCAATGGTCGCTGTGATTGTCGTAGGATGTTGGTAAGAAGCCACAATCAATTAAATGTTATTGTTGTATAATTGAAACAATTACGTACCGCTTGAAGGTTAATAGTGAGTGTTACTTTAACAATATATGCTCATTAAATCTTCTAATATTAAGAAAAAAAATCGAAAGTGATAAGATATATTTGATTTGAAGGTTTCCATTGGCAAATTTGCCATTTCCTGGCAACAGTCCGCAGATTGTATGGACATCCAGTGCGAATGCGAGCTCATCGACTGTAAAGCCGTTTTGTTATGTGCAACAAGTTGTATTTAGAGTGGCCGTATTGCCATGGGAGAATGATTTGACATTGGCCGATGCGTTTCGTGCTCCAATTTATGAAACATTTAAACTGCTCGAAGTTGTACGCAATTATCAAGATGAACACAAGTAGGAAACTGTATAAAGTTAAGCGATTTCCATAATAATGTCTTGTTTTGTTAACAGTGCCAAAACTTTGGGCCACATATGTCTGCATGTGGAATCAATAAAACGTTCGAAACGAGATTATATCAATATTTTACCGCAATACAGTTGTTTGGTGCTTTCGCCAGCCAATTTTTGGCATCAAGATGTACAATATTTTGCACAAGACGATTCAATATTGAATACAATTTTTAGTCAACATGTAAGTAATGTACATTTTTAAGTAGCATTAAATTCTTGATATTCATTGCATATTTTTATTATGTAAATGTTTTACAAATGACGCACTATGTTTTACATTTAATTACCAGTTTTTTAATGAATGTTGTGAACTAATTTGTTTTACTGTTAATTTTTTTAATAGGGTTTTCAGAAAGGAAAAGTTTCTGTTGCCGAAATGCTCTTTGGAATGCATTTATTTGATACTGGAATAAAACGTTATCCATTTCGAAATCGACAAAGGATTATTCAGTATGCTGTCACATTATTTTTAAAGGAACATGCGCCAGAGTGAGCAGAACACGTTGAATTACGCGATATTTAACTATATTGGGCTATTTTTCAGTTTTATACATGGATTGCAAGAGAAACTTGTATCAATGTATCCGTTGCATCAAAATCAAACATGGGACAGATTAAATAGCAACTCAAATGATACCGCCCTTATAACATATCCAGATGAATTGAATTACTTTGAACTTGTGCCATTGGCTGTTTCGTTTGTTCTTTTATTCTTTTACTACTACTTTTCCGTGCGTAAAATTGAGATGATTAAATCGAAATTGGGAATGGCAATTACAGTGATTGCTACAGTATTCTGTAGTTTAACAATGACTATGGGAATATGTTTCTTTTTCGGTTTGACATTAAGTTTACAAAGTGGTAAAAATATCTTTCCATTCCTGGCAATTTTAGTCGGTCTTGAAAACGTTTTAGTTTTAACGAAAAGTGTTGTTTCAACACCACTTCATTTGGATGTTAAAATTCGCAATGCACAAGGTTTAAGTAAGGAAGGTTGGTCGATAACGAAGAATTTATTGATTGAAATAACAATTTTAACATTCGGTTTGTTTACATTTGTGCCGGTTATCCAAGAGTTTTGTATATTTGCCATTGTTGGTCTTATCACTGACTTTTTTCTACAGATTACATTCTTTTCTACTGTATTGGGAATTGATATATCACGTACGGAGAATTCGGTAGAGAAAACAACGCAAAATTTCCGTAGTAATATGTACCAACCACAATCGTATCATGAGAAACATTTGTTTAATGAACCGAAAAGTATATCGCGATCGAAATCACACCCTCGTCTCTCTACATTCCCCGCAAATATTGTGGCTGGTCAAGTGCAGAATATGCAAGAGAAAAAGATACCGAAACGGTTGCGGTTGGTGAATATATGGGCGAGAACGCGATTTTTTCAACGTTCCTTCATGATTTTAATGGTGATTTGGATTTGTATGATCCTGTACAACAGTGACATACTAAATAATTTCATATCGAATTTTGTGTTACATAAGAAAGAATTTGACAATAATGACGATATGAATAGAGCTCAACAAAATTATTCCACAATAAATTTAACACCACTCTTAAGTAATAATTCACTTCAACGGAATTATGTTACGTCCAGTCCGTTGGGGGAAATTCGATATGGTGAAAATCAAACAATGGATGTTGATAAATTAAAACATTCGGACTATGCACCATGGTTGAAATTGTCACCTAGACATTGGTCAGCGATTTTGCGAAAGTACAACATTTCATTGGCTGGTCAAATGGTGGCAATTTTACCTAATATTAAATTGTCGCACATTATCAGTCCTGAACAGGCGGTACTATTGAGGAATCCAGATGAGAAGTATGGTGACAAGTTTCAGTGGCAGGCATTAGCAGCCGCTTTAGATCCGATCGATTTTCGTGATCCGGAAAGTACGGCCAATAGTATACCGCAATCGGAGCAGCCGTTTTATCCCACATCGCCAATGGAAATTTTATTAACGACCATTCTGTGTTTTATTAGTGTGATTGTGCTCGCGTACACGTTGGTGGTGTTGTATCGGTGTATTTGTTCGAGGAATTATGCGGAATGGCGTGCATCTTGGTTTAGTGAGAAGGTGGACGAGTCGTCGGATGATCAAGTGTTATTGGAAGCGGTGCCAGTGGTGTTGGAGGGACACCAGCAGGAGATTGAGTGTTTGGCCAGTGATGGTGTGTCGATTGTGAGTGCATGTTTGTGTGGCCAGTTGAAAGTTTGGGACAATACAACCGGTGAATTGTTGGCGAATATTGATAGGAATGCATACTTTTCTAATGAACAATTGGATCGTTTAATTATGGATGAGGATAATGTGTCGGATTATGAATCTGGTTCGCCACCATCAAGAGATGATTGTTTTCCAAAATTGGTGCATCCGATAAGTACGGACTTTTCGCATGTTGCTGAAATGAATGAACAAAATAAAGAGAATGATGAGAAATATGATTTTTCAAAAAGTTATAATTATCTCTATCATGATTTTGTGCCGAATGTAAGGCAACGGAGTAACGATACGAGAAATTTAAAGAAAGTTAGTGATAATTGTTTACAAAGTAAACAAACACAAATTGTAGATATACCAAAGTTTTATAATGAGGATATTTCAAATAGTTTATCATCGAGTTTTAAAAGTGATCATAATTTATATACAGTTAAATCAAGTAAATTGTCACCGATTTGGTGTATGGATTATTTAGATAATTTAATAGTGATTGGATGTGCGGATGGAAGGTTGGAATTTTGGGAGGGAACCGCTGGCAAATTGAAGGTACTTTTGTTTCCATTAATCTGTGATTTTTCGTTGATTTGTGTGGATGTTTTTAGTGTATTTTTGAGGACGGTTCGGATTCTGGTGTGAGTCATGTTAAGATGATTGGTTCGAGGGTAGTGGCAGCTCGATTGTGTGGCACTTTAGACTTTTTCCAATTGCAAACTTATAATCAGGGCCGTCCAATTGATTGGAATTTTACGTCCGCTTATAGAAGAACACATGTACGTACTGGCTCGATGGGCTCCATTTCCGAATTCAAACAGGTGCATTTTTGGTGTCAATAAATGAGTAATGAACATTTAAAATTCGTATTTTTAGACTGATTATGAAGAAGACTTACAATGTATAAAGACGATAAGTGTAAAAGCACATCAACAACCAATTTCATGTTTGGATTGTGAAGGGGGCCGTGTGTTGAGTGGTAGTGAAGATCATTTGTTGAAAGTATACAGATTGGACGATGGGAGTCCTGTGTACACTTTGCATGGTCATTGCGGTCCCATAACGAGTCTTTTTATTGACCGGATAAATCCAGCTACATCGGGCAGCGGGTCGCAGGACGGAATGTTGTGCGTGTGGGATTTATTAACTGGTATTGTCAATTAAAATGTTGAATAACTAAGTTGTAATTAAACGAGTTTATTTTTTTTAGGTGCTTGTATGTATAATACGCAAGCACATGACGGAAGCATCACTTCGTTAACGTATTCAGCCAGCTACGTAATATCTCTTGGTACTGATGAACGTTTGTGTGTATGGGAACGTTTCCAAGGGCATCTATTGAATACAATTTTTGTACCAAATACTTTTTCAAGTCAAATATTGATGTTGGCACCCCATTTAGTGGTGACAGCACGTAGTGGAGGTCTTATTATATGGGATGTTCGATCTGGTGATTGTGTACGGTCAATTACGTTAGGTAGAACGCCCTTTGTTTTTATAAAACAATTAATATTGTTACGTGATGCAGTACTATGTGATTATGGGAAGCAATTGAGAATTGTTAGATTTCCATTGATTACCCATAAGTTTGATTGAATTTTTGTTATATTCTAATATATTTTCTACATTTGAAAAATAATTGTGCCTTAAAAATATTTTAGTGTTAAAAAACTTTTGGGTTTTATTTTTCTTTTATGTATTTTCTGACATATTTTTTTGTATTAATTTATTTGTTTTTTTTTGTTAGCAATTTATTATTTATTTGTAATTAGAAATTGTAAAAAGACGTTATAATTTTTTGATTTCGGATCTTGAGAAATATTTTGAATAAATTATTTTAGGTACAAATTACCGAACAAGGTGTTTCATTTCTTATAATTTTCCACTTTATGATTGTCGTAATTTGCTTATCAATTTTTATAAACAATAATTATCATTGTTTTTAGTTTCTTAACGTTTTTGCCGCCTGTTTTTAAAAAAGATCTGGCTCATTCGCCATGCGCCGTAAAATATACAGTGGTAAATTAACTCTACACAGTTCATATATTATCCGTATATTTTTAATTAATTTTGATTAATGATTACGGATTTGTTTAATCAGAGTAAAAGGCTCAATATTACACAATATTAATAAGGTATTTTAGAAGAAAGTGTTCATAACCTTTTTGTCATCTTTAGTTTACTTTACCTGTGTTCTTAGCTTCAGGACTTCAGCAAAAGGTAAACAACCATTATTACCAAATACGCATTAATTTTTTTTAAATTCAAGCAAGAACTTTTCTTTCTGTGAATTGTGATCATTATAAAAGACAATCATGGGGGTTCCAAAGTTTTTCCGATATATGAGTGAACGTTATCCATGTTTAAGTGAAGTGGTTAAAGAGTACCAGGTAAACGTGTTTACAAACAAACAGATTTTTCATATTTTCACTGTAACCCTTTGTTAGATTCCGGAATTTGACAATTTGTACTTGGACATGAATGGTATCATTCATATGTGTTCTCATCCGGACGATAATAATCCACATTTTCGAATAACTGAAGAACGCATGTTTAAAGACATATTCCATTACATCGAAGTTCTGTTTCGAATGATCCGTCCACGAAAAGTATTTTTTATGGCTATAGATGGTGTAGCTCCTAGAGCCAAAATGAATCAACAACGCGGAAGACGATTCCGTTCAGCGAAGGAAGCTGAGAAGATGGAAGCGGAAGCTTTGAAGAAGGGCGAAGTGTTGCCGAAAGAGGCACGTTTTGATTCCAATTGTATTACACCGGGAACCGAATTTATGGCACGGTTACATGAACAGCTCAAATATTTTGTTAATGAGAAAATCTCGAATGATCCATTGTGGCAGAAATGTAATATTATTTTGTCAGGACATGAGGTAAATATAAAATCTGTTATTTTTCATAAACATGATCAAACTTCTTTCTAGACTCCTGGCGAGGGTGAACACAAAATCATGGACTACATTCGATACTTACGAGCACAACCAGAACACGATCCAAACACTCGTCATTGTCTTTATGGTCTTGACGCTGATTTAATTATGTTAGGACTTTGTACACACGAACCACATTTCAGTTTACTTCGTGAACAAGTTCAATTTGGTAAAAAATCTACTAAAAGACAATCTGTACCAGAGGAAATCACGTTCTTTCTACTGCATTTATCTTTAATGCGCGAATATTTAGAGTTAGAATTTGATAGTTTAAGAGATGACTTGGATGGATTTTATTATGATTTTGAAAAAATTATTGACGATTGGGTTTTAATGGGTTTTTTAGTTGGGAATGACTTTATACCAAATTTACCAAACTTGAGTATTAATAATGGTGCATTGCCAATTTTATACGATGTTTACAAGAAAGTTTTACCAACTCTTGATGGTAATTAGTGCAATTGGGATATTAAAAGCTTTTTATCATTGTAATATTTTAGGATACATTAACGAGAGTGGCATACTAAATTTGGGCAGATTCGAAAAATTTATGGAAAAATTGAGCGAGTTTGATTTTGAGAATTTCGAGGAGATTCGTGACGATTTGTTGTGGATGGAGGCAAAAACTGGGAAGAAAACTCAGAAGCTTGCAGTGGAAGATGTAAAATAGCAGTAGGTTATCCTTGTTTTTTTCTAATTAGTTTCTTTTAGATGCGAGATTTAGAGACGTGGACTCCAGAAGACGGAGAAGAAAACTTCCAGGCTGAATGCTTAGAACCAGAAATTGCTAATAAAGATCTTGCCTTGCTGATTAAACAAACAGACGATTTGGTATAATAAAGTGCATTAATAACAGTCGAGGTAATTTCCAATGATTTTAGTGTCTGGATTCGGACGGGAATGAATCGGAGGAGGAGGACCCTTTCCAACTGTATAAAAACGATTATTATCGAACCAAACTGGAATATGCTAAAGTCACTCCGGAAGTGTTACGAGACCAAGCAGAAGGATACGTCCGTGCAATTCAATGGAACTTGCATTACTATTACAATGGAGTTTGTTCTTGGTCATGGTACTATCCACATCACTACGCTCCGTACATTTCGGATATTAAAGGATTCTGCGATTTAAAAATCGATTTTGATTTAGGGGAACCATTTAAACCATATGAACAAGTAGGTTTTAACAATGTAAATTGAATGCAAATGTATTTTGTTTTATTTAAGCTATTGGCAGTATTACCCTCGGCAAGTAAGAAACTTCTACCGAAAGCTTATCAACATTTGATGACTGATGACAATTCACCAATCAAACAATACTATCCAGAACAGTTTCTAACTGATTTAAATGGGAAACAACAGGAATGGGAGGCCGTTGTGTTGGTTCCGTTTATAGATGAAGTAAGAAATATGTAAATGATTGTGAAATGATCCTGCATTGTTGTGTTTTTAGAATAAATTGCTAGAGGCAATGCGTTCTTGTAATGATAAATTAACAGATGAGGAGAAAAGACGCAACTGCCACGGTCCAATGTTGATCTACAAGTATACTCCTATGAATCTGGGCATTTATAGAGCTCCGAACTATTTCCCAACGATTGCAGAATGTCATGCAGCCGTCACAAAACTCAACTACGATGACATTCGACTACCAATTGAGAAATTGGTAAAAGGAGCGTATCCTGGGGTTAAAGTGGGAGTGTTTTATCCTGGTTTTCCCACATTCAAGCATCTCAAATACAAGGTTAATGCTTATATTCATTTATTGACTCTTTAATTCACAATTTTTTCCAAATGTAGGGCACTTTAAAGAAGAATAAAGTGAAGGTATTTGAACAACCGAGTAGAAATGAAAATATGATGATTACAATAATTCCAAACGAACAATACTCTGGTGATTCAATACCTGTGGATTATTTAGGGCGAACTATTCATGTAGGATGGCCACATTTAGTCGAAGCAAAGTATAGAATTCCTGAATAACTTCTTTTCATCTCTTAATTTGTGCTTTGTTTAGAGTTATTGCCATTTCAAATGCTAAAAGGAAATACATCCACCAAGGAGGTCTTGGAGAATACAATGTTGAAGAGCGATCCGATAAGTCTTTTGAATTAGAATTTGCTGGTGTTGTGGAACAGTAAGTACTACAAATACAGGGTGTTTCAGCTAAAGTGGGCACTGCCCTGATTCCGAAAACCTAAAACACTTATGCTCGGAAACGCATAATAACGGAGTTAGAGTCCTTCAAAGTTCTTGAAAAAAAAACGAATTTTAAAAATATCTCCAAACAGAAAAAAAATAACAAACTCCATTTAGTACACTTACTTATCTCATAATGACATATCTTACTGCAAAATTTAAACAAAATCGGCCGCCCCCAACTCCACTTTTTAACAAAGGGGTGGCTTACCACCTCTGGCCATTTGTGTGGGGGATGTCAAATTTTAATTCCGTTGAATCCTATCGATAGCAAATTTAATAAGGAAACTTTTTTGTCTCTTGGATTTTTTTCGTACGACGCACCGTTTTCGAGAAAAATGCAATTTTATTTGAACTTGTCAAGATTTTTGGAAAATTTCTCAACTGCAGTGGTCCATAACTTTTCGAAGAAGTTGATGGCTCTATTTCCTCAAAGAGACATTTCCAAGAAAAAACCAATGAGTTTTCGACTCAGGGTGACCCACTGAATCTACCATTTCTTTTTTGCCCACTTTAGCTGAAACACCCTGTATATTAATTGATTTTATTAATAAATAATGTAAAATTTTAGTTATCATTCAAGATTAGGAATTGAATGTGGAGAGACAAAAGTGATTGTTTTTGTGCAACAACTTACAGGTAGGCGTTATACATTCTTACCTGACGGACGAATGAATTTGGAAAAGATATTTACACATGAAACCTCTGTATATCCACTACAAACTGTGGTTTTAAATGCCCGCTCTCATGACACTGCCAATAGTTTGTTTCGAGAAGTGGATGAAGTGTTTCCTGAAGGAAGTGTTTGTTTCTCTTTGGCCAATCCTTATTATGGATCACAAGGAAAGATATTGAATACAAAAGAAGCGATTAAAACTGGACGAATAAGTGTTAGCATTACAATATGCGAGGAACCAGATTTTTCGCATTTAATCAATGTTCAAGATTATGTGAGGAAGAGTTATAAATCGTTATTTCATTCAGCTAGTCAATTAGGCTTGTCAAATTATGTTTTCTCTCGTATTACGGGAACTGTTTTAATCCGTAAACGGATGGAGAGTGTGTGTTTCACGATTGGATTGGAATTAAAGCAGAATCGAAAGAATAGAGAAGTACCGGGATATACAAGGAGAGTTGGAAATGTTTGGTATTATACTGAGAAAGCTGTTGATTTGGTGCGAATGTATATAAGTCGATTTCCGGAAGTGTTTCAATTTTTGGCTAAAGATATAAGGAATGATGATATATGTGATCAAGATATATTTCCGGATTCTCCGTAAGTGAAATTGTACTGAATGTTTATATTTTATATTCCAGTGGGAATATTTGTAGGGATGAACGTATAAAAGAGCTTCAGCAGTGGTTAAAATCGTTACCATCAAACGATATTGAACGACGTGTTTGTGGCAGTAATATGTTAGATGATGAAATTGTAAAAGAGATTGAGAATATTGTGGACAATTTTCCTACAAAGACTCCGAAGAAAGTGCTGACAATGCATATAAAGCCTAGTTTCATATATCGAGTAAGTTGAAAGATTATGCTGTTGTGGGGGATAATTTAGAAGGGATTTTTAATTAGCCTGACGTACAATGCGGCACTCTTCCGCCAGATGGTAAAGTTGAAGTGAAACTATTGGATCGAATTGTGAATGTAAGGGAAGGTTTTTCGGTGCCGTTTGGATTAAAAGGCACAGTGATTGGAATACAACAAGATATTTCCGCATCGAATCGGGATATAATGTATAATATATTGTTTGATGCCCCATTTAAGGATGGTTTGTCGATAAGCCACTGTGCGGAAGGTCGTGGTTATCGATTGCCAATTTGTTCCTTCATAAATATCTCGTTTGGGAAGCGATTGTATGAGCAAAAAGTTGGAAAACCAGGTACGACAATGTTTGATTGAAAATGTTTGTGTTTGAAAATTTAAAGTGTCTTTAGGTGTTTTGGTTGCAAATGCAGAAGCACATAGACATCAAATGCAAGGGCAACCGGCTGCACCACATCCATTTGGTCAATTTAATTCTGCATTTGCTTCGTTCAATGGGAATATTGGAAGGATGGGTCCATTGCCAAATGAAAAACCACAAAACAACAGTACAAATAAACAAAACAATGGACAAAGTTATGCTCAAAAGATGAATCCACCGAAATTAACTACTTCACAGACGACTTTGCCAAAGATGCAATCAAGTCCTAAACACAGTGCGAATCCGAATTTGCAAAATTGCACGAATTTCTTTATGCCAGATTTTAAAATGAAACCAGAAAAGGATGTGACAATGCAGAATACGGCCAGTACTTCACAAGACACAATTAGGGTAGATTTATTTAAAAAGAGGGTAAAAGTGTTTGATTGGAAGATTTGTTTTTATGTTTTAGAACGTGGTGAATACTGAGATGTTAAAAAATTGGCTTAAAATCGATACTCACAAGAAAGAGAATGGCGATACATCGAAAAATAAACCAGTAAGTGTGCAGAATGACAAACAGGACACAAATATAAATGGGAATCTAATATTGCAATTGTTTGCGGTAATATCATTGCTTGCAAATTCGAGATTTGTAAATTAATGTTGTTTTTCTTATAGAAAGCCGCTCAAGCTCCGGCAACAGTGCAGCTATTAACATATTATCAGTCGAATTGTTTGGGTACTCCCATATATTCATATATTGATCGTCAAAACTCTATTGTAGCTCAAATAAAATTGTCAAATGGACAGATTATAACTGGGCAATGTGGGAAGAGTCGTGATGAAGCTAGTGAAAATGTGGCAACTGCAGCGTTACGGATTTTGTTGGGCCATGAGAAAAGTCCTACAAATCTTCCATCAAAATCTTTACCAGATCCACCTCAAGTATGGATGAAGAATAAAGATGATAATAAGAAAAGTAATGGTCAAGCAAAAGGGGAAAATCAACAAAATGGATCAGGGAAAAGTACAAAAGTTTCAACTGTTCATAGTAACGGATTTATACCATTACAAGTTATCAAAAATCGAAATAAAAGTGGAGAAGGAAAAAAAATTAACAATACAACCACAAAGGCTGCGAAACCTATTGAAGATAAGAAACCAGTGGGAAATAATGATGTTGGGAAAAAAGCGGTATGTTATAGTCACAATTTGTTTATAAAAAAATAATAATAGTACATTTATTTACAGGAACAAAGTGCATCTACAAGTCGCAATAATGAAGTAAAGACCAAGCGAAAAATTAAAATTGCTGCTAATTTTAATATTAAACCATAAGCAAAAGTGTTTCTTTATAAGTAAAAACAATTTTTTTATGTACGAATTGGAATAACTTTCCCATATGATTTGTAAGATGTATTGTACATACTGAATAAAATTTTTTTTCAAAAAATTTTGAATTATTGGTGTAGGTAATTTAGAAACCTCTGATTTTGCTGTCCTGCAGAGTCCTGTAACTGGTTCCAAGTTTGAATGTTCTCCGTGCAGTAAATGAACACAAATTTGAAATGTCATATTATTAGACAGAATTGTTTGTTAAAAACTTAAAAGATTTTATACTAGTAAAGTAAACATATTTCCCTTGTGATATTTTGAATAAGGAAGAAGAATGGTTGTAAATAATTTTGATAAACTAGCAGAGGACTTAGAACGCCAGGAATTAGAAGTACGATACCAGTCTAACCTCAAATATTTGTCCAATTTTATTGCGTTTATTTAAAATTGATTTGTATTCCAGTCTCCTAATGGTGTAGCAACGCCACAAGTATATGAACAATTACTAGCTATTTATTTATACCAAAACGATTTGTGTAATGCTAAATATTTATGGAAACGTATACCGGTTAATGTAAAAACTTCTACACCTGAATTAGCCCACATTTGGGCTGTTGGACAGCATATGTGGAAAAGAGACTTTCCAGCAGTATATAAAGCTTTGAATAGTGTTACATGGTCTGAGACAGTGTCTGATATAATGAAGCAAGTACAAGGTATACAACTCCTAATCGATTAATAAGCACATAATTCATTTCGATGTATGTACTTTACAGAGGTGTTTAGAAATAGGGCTGTAGATTTAATTTCGCAAGCATATTCGTCAATAACTTTAGACACAGTCTCAGCGATGACAGGTTTACCTCCTGATATTTGTGCAGCCGCTTGTGCAGAACGAGGCTGGAAAGTTGAAGCTGATTCACGTATGGTACATCCAGTCAGACAAGTTTCTGAACAATTAGTTCAACCTAGTAGCGAGGATCAATTATATAAATTAACAGATTTCGTATCGTTTCTGGAAAACTAGTTTTATATGATAAATGTAAAATTGTTTAATAAAATATTTCTTAACGTAAAATATAATTGTTCTTTATTACGAATCCAATATATTCTTTATTAAGTAAATGATAAATAAACCACAATAAACATACAAAATTACAAATATAGATTTTTTGAATGACCTAGGAACATTCTTTTTTATTACCCTTATGTTTGAAGTTACTAAAACTGATGAAATGACATCTTGACAAATAGGATTTGTGAGGTTAAGGTTAAAAAAGAAAAACCGAATCGTTTGTTAAGTTTTTTAATATCTTTTTGATAAAAAAATCTTATACACACATAATTGTATCACGTACAAAATAATTTGGCAATTGACAACCAAAATTTAAACGAATTGTGATAATAAGTTTATAGGTTATTTCCAGGAAAATGGTATGATTTCCAAGAATTTCTCAGGATTTTCCTTTAATTACTGCTTTTCAGCATGGAAGATTAAAAGTCCGTACAACAGAGGAGCAAAAGATTGCAAAACAAAAAGAACAACAAAAGAAATTATCAAATTACCAACAATGTATGCAATTTATTTTGTCTACTAGAAAGGAGGATAGTTATGATGAAAAGGCTGTTACCAAAAGTGCATTCCTTTTAACACAAAATCCGGATATTTATACATTATGGAATTACAGAAAAGAAGTGGTCCTTATGAAAATGAAGGAGAGGTAATATATTACTAAACTATTGTTTTACAATCAATTATTTATATATACATATGTATAATCAGTAAGGCTGATGAAAAAAACGGCGAAGAATCCTTAATCAACTATTTGGAAGATGAAATTAAACTTACTCAAGAATCGCTTAAAGCCAATCCCAAATCATATGGCTCATGGCATCATCGTTACTGGATTCTGCTTAATCATCCTAAACCAAACTGGCAGAATGAATTCAATCTACTAAACAAGTACTTCAGTATGGATGATAGGAACTGTATGTATCTCAATAAACTGAATTTATTAGACGCTAATTAAATGTTTACAGTTCACTGTTGGGATTTTCGCAGATTAATTATTAAAAAAATTGGCCTTACTTTAACGAAGGAATTAGAATTTTCAACTGAACGCCTTAATCAAAACTTTTCCAATTATTCTTCTTGGCACTACAGAAGCACTCTAAGAAAATTAGATGAGGAGTCACTGGATAGTGAACTGAATTTAGTGCAAAGTGCCGTATTTACAGACCCATACGATTCGAGTGCTTGGTTTTATTTACGCTGGGTCTTAAGCAATCCATCAGTTACATCAGACAAGAAAGAAGAATTACTAAATGCATTCGAGGAGTTACGTACTCTAGAGCCTGATTGCAAATGTAAGTGTTTATTTATTCATAAACTTAAAATACAAAAATCGAATTTTAAGGGATTATAATGGGTAAATGCTGGTTAACTGGAAGTTTATGTTTGAATGATAAAAACTACATTGATAGACGTGTTCAGTATTATAAGGAGTTAATTAAATTGGACCCTTTACGAAAAGGACAATACGAGGATTATTTAAAAAGTGCTGAAAATGCAAATAATTAAATTCCATTCCAATTTTAGTTCGAACAAGAACATGTACTATTTTAAGATTGAAATGATTGAGCACACAACTTAAGAATATATAATTTGTATTTCAAGTAGATTGCATTTACAAGTAATAAATATTTTATTGACTAACTTTTCTCTTTTGAAATTCCATCTCTAATTTCTGTTGAATCTTTTCTTCATCAATTTGCACTGATTCCGATAGCGTAGTGAACTTGTTATTATTCTCTGCTTTTCCAAGTGTTTTTAAATACTGTTGCCTCAAATACAAAACAGTATCCACATGCGTTTTGTGTTTGATAGCAAGATCTAACGCCCTAAAAATACGGATTACGAGTGTTTAAATATACATATACAAATGCTTTTGTTTACCTGATCCATTTATGTAACTCAATATTATTATAAATGGCTTGAAACACCATACCGTTATGCAAAAGTATAGACTCTGCCTCCAAAATCTGACCTCCCAACAAACACATTGCGGCTCTTTGTTGGGCTTTTGTGGGCAATTTCTAAAACATCACACACTCTCCCATTAAATAGGACAACAATATAATATTATTCGTACTTTAACATTCTGAATGTAGAACACTTTGTCGTAGTGACTTATATTGGCATAACATTCCTCCGCAATATCGTATAAATCATCTGTCGATTGTGTGGCTAAAACGGCTAAACATGCCCACATAGTCTGATCATTACTACTACGGCATAAATTCACTGCATCC
The DNA here is from genome assembly GCA_963930825.1 of Silvanus unidentatus. Classification (NCBI taxonomy): domain Eukaryota; kingdom Metazoa; phylum Arthropoda; class Insecta; order Coleoptera; family Silvanidae; genus Silvanus; species Silvanus unidentatus. Next base: position 7,101,109 of record OZ005758.1, read on the forward strand.
GACCATCTATTATTCTGTACGTGTCTGGAATATTAAATAACTCAATAAATTGCTGATGAAATTAAAAAAAGAAGAACAACAACGCTGTTCTTTTACGTACTTGTGCAATAAAGAAGGTAGAGGATTAATTGGAATATTAATCAAAGAGCCATCCGCACGTCTCAGTGATACAGAATTACCCACAAAATCGCTTATCCGGGGACTTCGACCTAAATCAGGTGAATCATAAGTCATAGAGCACAATTTTAGTAATGTTAAATTGAACGACGCTGTAGGTGAATACCAGACTACCAATTGTGTATCTTGAATGGCGGCTATTAAATTCTCTTCAGGGTTCCATTGAAACGATTCTATTTTTCTAGCTACAAAAGAAACGAGTACAAATATATACGAGCCCCCTTTAATAATCAAAATTATTTTTATTATAAAGACCTAATTTATGGAATGTTTTTGAGGAATTTCGTACTTGAACGAGGTATAAATCTTTCGCTTTATCTAATATAGCCAACATTCTACCACTAGCTGGGCCCCATTGGTCCAATGCAAGCTGACTCACATTCATCGTATGCTGGATCGCCAGATTTGGATCGCTAGCATTTTTGTTGTTGTTCAAATCGATTATGTGTATCACTAGAAATGGAATTATGGCCCTTAAGTGGCTAAAAGCAACTAGAAATGATTACGTTTGGTGTCGTTGACGTCTCGAACTGCCAATGTATCGGATGAAAGAGAGATTTGCGTCTGTCGGAGACCATCTAATCGCATATTGGGCCAACGAGGGGAGGCCACCAACCGTCCCTGGTAATTGTATATGTTCGCTGCACTCTTTTCTATCAGCATCAAGTATCTAAAAGACATTTCCAAACTTAAATTATGTTTTCTAATATCACAAAATGTTTTTATTACTTTTCGGCCAAACCAACAAGAATAACCGAACCATCTTTTAAGTCAAAAATCGCGGGCGTATTCCAATTCAACGTACTATAAACGTAACATTGATTAGGTGTCGTAACGGCCAAATGGCCGTAACGCATCGCCAATTGAATAACCCGTTCCGGTAATTCCAACAATTCCACAGTATCGTCGATAACATTTTTAACTGTAACCGTTTTTCGTTCACTCACTGATGCTGTGAAGTTTATGTAGTGTACATGCCGTTCCACTACATGTGCGAACAATACATGACCATTAGCACAGGCAGCCGCCAATTGCGTACCATCCGCTGACCAAACCATTTTATAGATGCATCCACTGTTTGGTTTCTCCAACGATCTGGACCACTAATTATCAAGTGTTTTTTATTGTAAACTACAATATTATTGATTGATTTACATACACCAGACTGGTCACAAAGTCGTAATGTGTTATATGAGCCAATAGCGAACAAATCACCTATTGGGGACCAAGCGATCGCTGTAATGTGGTTATCATGTAACCCACTGGAGAATATTTGCCTTCCTTGGCTGTCCCATACGCGGTATTTGCAGTCTTCACCGCCAGTCACAATCAAATCGGACGCCGAACTCCAACCCAAACACAAAACAAGACCCTCATGTGCCTTCCACTGTGAAGAGATTAGAAGTTTATCGAAAATCAATCAAGACAAAACAGAGGACTATTAGTTGTCTCTTTGACAAGGTTCGTGCATCTTTCACAATATAATCCATCAATTAAATGTTGTTTAAGTACTCAACAGTTGGATCTTCGTCATCAACATGCTACAGTGAACCTACTTACATTTAATCGTACTTAAGTGCTAGATACATCTCGCGAGAGAGAGTCTAAAGAGACATAAAGAGAAACACGGGGCGCTTACCCTTAGCGGTTTCGTGTTGGGTGCCAGCTGTTTGACGACCACACATTTCCCTTGGGTGTAAGCGATGCTCTGACTGTCGGGCGACCAACAAGCTCCATACACGGAATTGTCACTGGATACCACTGTGGACCTCAACATGCCACTGCGAGACCAAATCTTTATGAAACCATCTTCACCGGCTAAATAATAGAGAAATGTGGTAGATTTTTTGCAGAATTACTTGCAAGACAATATGCGAGGGATTATATGTATAAGTACCTGTCAAAAGTCCTGTGCCATCGTTACCCCATTGTCCAACTAAAATAGCACCTTTATGTGCGTCCACTGTTCTCTCAATCCGCCCCGTTCTATTCATTATGTGGAATTTACCATCCGCTGAAGTTATGAGAATTAAGTCGCCTTGTTTGCCTAATGTGCCACTAACACGGGGCAAAAACTGCATGTCAGTGGGGTATAAGTCGGAGCTTAAATCGGTTAACTTTGTTGGAAGATTATTAGATACGGACCAGGAGAGTATTTGGCTGTCATCGCTGTAGACATACACACAGATTTCAATTATTAAAACATTATGGAATTAATTAAAGTGAAAGCAATTACCCGGCCGAGTAAACTTGCTCGGTGCTGCTCCATCCGACACATGTAACAGGGGCACTGTGGGCCGGATGTTGGGCAAGAGATATTTTGAAACGCATTTCTTATTTTCCAATAAACTAAAAAAATATTGTATAGAGAGTAAATATTAAACAATGTTTGTGTTGTTGTTCTTCGTATTCGATTATTTGTGTGCTTTGTTTTGGGTGGTGCAAAACTCGTCTCTATGGAGACGAGAAAGTGAATTGGAAAGGGTGTACAAAACTTGGAGTTCAATATTTTATAAGGATAGCAATAACGATAGAATAAATATATACCTATTTGGTTAAGTTTATAATTAATAAATCGTTACAACTTTTTAATTAAACATTCTAAGGTAACGGAATAATAATTTTGAATATGAAACTTTGGGAGCCTTATTTTTATGTGTACCAACATAGGATTTCCTTTATTTTTCCGTTGTTCCATTAAAGTTGCCCGCTTTCACGCAGTAAAGTTGAGTACCCTCTAGGGGTGGATGTTAAAAGGGGTGCTGCAAATGCCGCACACACCAATTTTGAGTGCGGTGTTATATTGACATCCTAAAATATTATGTTAATACTTCAGTATGTGTAGCGTTTTCTATTCAATATATCAAGCCATATTGAATCCGAAATTATATTGGATATCACTTGTCAAATGGTCTTTGCGCCCCTTTCTCTGTCCAACTTATTTTCAATGTACATCCAATTCGCTATGCTCGGCTTATATCCCCAAACTGAACCCACAAATATAAAGATCCCCACACTTGTTTAGGGATGTAATACTCTCCTCTCTTGTTTGATTAATTTTACCAAGATTAATGTTTTTTTTTTGAATTTATTTTCGATGTTTTCAATTTAGTTTGGATATTTGTTTAGGTAAAGGATTCGGATATGTATAGGTTTTGTTAACACATTGTCTTGAAACACAACAAGAACGATACGTTGCTAAGAAATTTGAGTAATAATGCTACCAAATACTGTGCTAATAAATTACATATTTGATAATAAATTTGCTTTTAGTTGAAATGTAATACATTAGGAATATTTAGTGTAGGTATTTAATTATAATAATTTTGCAGAAAATCTGGCATAGGTATTTGTATTTTGGGGTGGAAAGGTACATGAGACACACATTACTAAAGTGAGACTATACACTAGAGTTGTATGTTTGTTATATAAGACAAATTATAAATGGATACAGGGATACATTTTGGGTTTTGTGTATATTGTTCGTCACATCTATAATTGTTATCCTGAGTGACATTCCTACCCATTTCTGTCACTCCTCTCTGGTTTTACAAGTAACAATGGACGACAATTCATTAGATTCGGGGAACAATGGCAATAGGGCACCCTCTACTTATACACACTGTACACCACTTACGCTCGACGAGTATATGGGATATCTAATACACATACTATTTCAGCCACCCCTCTTGCTAACGTGCAGAGGCCACCCCAGACAAAATAAAGTGCATAAAAACCCCACCGCGTCAATTTAATAATGTTTCCGCTCACACGAGCATTATTCCTGCCCACTGTGTTTACTTGGATTAAATTTTTCAGTTCCTTATACCGGATAAGGCGAGTGAATCGTCACTTTGGAGGCGAAAAAACGTATAATAAAATATCCAGCGGCCACGCCACACATTCTCTCAATTCACCCTCCACACAGATGAGAATAAGAGAAAATTTAATTCGTTAGGGGAATATCAGCGAATTACTTCAAGTTACCATCACGAGAGAACAACTCTCGTAACTCCGTCGCTACTTTTTAGGGTGAGTTTGCGAAATTGTTGATTAGGGATTGTTTATTAAATGATTTCGGATGGAGTGAGACGTAATTAAAGGTGTCTTTATCATTTATTCGTTGCACGTCAATCACTAAAGCTTTCTATCGTAAAATATTCAATCGAATGTAATTATCCTCCTTGTATAGTTTTTCTTAGGATGGGATTCGTTTTCGATTCAATTTGTTCGCAATTCCTAGAATTGCTAGTCAATTCAATTAGAAAACAATCCATTAGAAATTGTTGCTGAATCGGGCGACTAAAGCCGTAAGTCCCAAAACCTTGGAAATATTTGGCGGTCAGACAAGGGTCTAGAGGCTTGTGCGTTGCAAGACTTTGGTTGCTTAATCCTGTTTAACACTTTCCTTTTGGGGGTGAGTCGCCTACAGGGTCACATCTGTGCTGTCTTATTTATATGACCGCGAACACAATTCCACCCCCTTCGAAGTGTTTGGATAACGACTTTGCTAATACTAGTTTATTTGAGTTCTAGTTTAATTCCACATTAATCAAAATATATCTACTTGACAAGTTAGTAGAATGTGACTTTATTTTTCTTTTTCTCGCTCACCAATTGAGGGGTGAGCGGTTGAATGATGAGCTTAGCTTTGTGTATGAAAAATCGATCGGATGTGTAAAATGAAAATTTTCGCTAGTTTATCACGAATTTTTCAAATTTAAAGTGCAATAATTAAAATTAATGTTTTATAAAGCAATATTTAATGGCACATTTACATGCATGTAGGTTAACATCGTATATTTAAGCGTGATATTAAATTGAATAATTATTATTTACTATGGTGTGGTAAATAATAATGCATTCTGGTTAAAAAATTTTGATTAATAACGTGATCTAGGAAGTTTTGCAATTGCGAAACCGTAACAGGGACAAATGACTCCATTATTAGAGATAAAATAGTAGAGTACAAGCGGGTCCGGTCTTATGAAATTTGAAAATAACTGATTAAATCTAGCTACAAATTACTTTAATCCTTTCCAAGATCAAAGGCCCATCTCCGGTACAGAGAACAACCCCAAAACTATACCTTCGTACTTTGTTTGATGAAAGTAAATAAAACTCATACACAAAAACCTAAAACTCCTTTATTCTAACTCAATTAGAACATCCTCTTCGCCTACAGTTTTTCCTGCTTCAATATTCACCGCTTTTATCTTACCACTTGTCGCAGCGGACATGGAATTTTGCATTTTCATGGCCTCTACAAAAACAACACAAGAAATGACACCGGTCGTATATGATTTATGTGATTTTTTACCGATAACACAAAGTTCTTGACCCTCAGACACCAGATCACCAACCGAACAGGAAACTGATTTAACCAATCCGGGCATCGGCGATCGAACCTGTTTAGACACATCTGCTTTTTGTTTGGGAGGCATCAAATGTAATAAATTTGCAGATTTTTCCGTCAGTATATCCAATTTGTAATTAGTGCCTTGATATCTACAAAGGAATCATTAAAAAACCCGTTCACCTATTAACAATGCGCTATAGTTACATGATTTGGAACTCTCCGGTGGCGGATTTCGCAAACAATTGTGCGACAACTTTGTCGTCATTGATTTGGGCTTCGAGTACTGGTGCCGCCAAATTGATAGTTCTTTTATCAACCTTAAATTCCTTCTTATCCATCGTACATACGAACATTCCATTCGTCTGACTGACTTTAACTGCATAATTCTCATCACCTAATCGTATATGCAAATTCCATTTATCTAATGTTCTAGAGTGAATTTTAAATTGTGGTCCGTTCGTATAATTCCTGTTCCTTAACTCTTCTGACGCATATAAAACACATCCAATTGCCAACAATTTGTATTTGTCATCGTCAGTGAGTTGTAGACCTTTGAAACCATCCGGATAAGTTTGTGGTAAATAATTGGTACTTATATTTCCCTTTATAAATTTCTCCTCCATTAAAATGTCCCTTAATAGTGGTATATTATGGCTTACGCCCCTAATTACATACTTATCTAAAGCCTCGACACTTCTTTTAATTGCCTCGCTTCTATTTTGACCGTAGCACACCAATTTACAGATCATCGGATCATAATAGACGCTTATTTCGCTACCTTCTTCGATGCCACTGTCACATCGCACTCCTTCTAACTCCGTGGGCTCAATGTACTTATGCAGCCGTCCAATGCTGGGCATGCCGAAGTTTTTGTAAGGATCCTCTGCATAAATTCGACTTTCGATCGCCCATCCATTAATTCCGATGTCCTCTTGTCGCAAGTTAAGTTTGTGTCCTTTCGCCACTCGTATCATTTGCTGTACCAAATCAACGCCCGTGATGCATTCCGTGATTGGATGCTCCACTTGCAATCGCGTATTCATCTCCAGGAAGTAAAAATTGCGATTTTCGTCTACAAGGAATTCCACTGTGCCAGCTGATGAATAACCGAGTTTCTTGCACAGTTGCACTGCCTGATTACCCATCGCCTTCCTCACTTGTTCATCTAAGAAAACACTGAATACAATGAGAATGTAATTTTGCCGGTTTGCTTATTAAATTGGTACCTGGGCGCCTCTTCGATCACTTTTTGATTACGTCTCTGGATGCTACACTCGCGCTCGTTCAAATAGATGATGTTGCCGTGTTTGTCGCCCAATACTTGGACCTCAATGTGTCTTGGATTGTCAATAAATTTCTCCACCAACATGCGACTATCACCGAAACTGGACATCGCTTCCTGGGTGGACAGCTTAAAACCCTCCCTGCGGACGCGAATGCAGAGAAAGAGAAACAGAGAAACATTATAATGATTTTTCTCGTTTTGTAATTTTCTACCTGGCGTCGTTATCATTCCTTGCAATCCGCATTCCCTTGCCGCCACCGCCTGCCGACGCCTTTATCATAACAGGGTAGCCGATATTCCGGGCAATCTCGACACAATGTTCTGCATCCGTCACAATGCCGTCGTAGCCCGGAATAGTGTTAACTCCGGCAGCCATTGCAAGTCTTTTCGATTCCAGTTTGTCCCCCATTCCGGTAATAGCGTTCGCTGAAGGTCCGATAAATGCAACATTTTCTTTCTCCTACAACATATTTTACGGCCGTTAGCGTTCTACTTCATTTCGAAAGGGCGTGCGCGCTCTTATTTCATTTTATAGGGCATAAAAAATTCATAATTCTCAAAATCTAAACCAAATGCGACTAATTGCAGTCATTACACTACACAGCGGTTATGTGCGGAAACGGGGAAACGAGTGTGTGTATAGAAGATTTCTTATTAAAAGCCCCAAGAGTATTTTCCTTACCAAGAGTTTGACAAATGCTGCATTCTCTGAAAGGAACCCATAGCCGGGATGAACAGCATCTGCCCCAGTTTGTTTAATGGCATCTATTATTTTTGGCATGTTCAAATAGGATTCGGATACTGCAGATGGACCGATAAATACACCCTCGTCTGCCAATTTCACGTGCCTCTAAAATGTTTATATTTATTTATTAAAATGGGAGCATTAGGCTTACAAGGTAAAATGGTTATAAGTGAGATTTATTTCGTTTACCGATTGAGAATCGGCTACTGAATAAACGGCCACCGTTTCGATGCCCATACGTTTCGCTGTTTTCATAACACGACATGCTATTTCGCCTCGATTTGCTACCAAAATTTTCTTAAATGTGGCCTCATTTGGATCGATCGGGTCCAGGGTGTAGATGCTGCGGCGTGGTGAAAAGAACGGTGAGAGTAAACCATTCTGGAAATGGAATATTGAAAGTGTAGTATGTTTGTAGAGTATTAATGTATTATTTAAACTGTTGATACCGGTTGAAGGCCGTTTAAAATTAATATGTAGGTACTATTATATAACTTACTTTCAATTTAAAAGTGGATAAATAACACTTTTCCAATAAATGTTTCGGAACTTTTGTTAGCATTTTTTTAGCAAGAGGAAATTCACTATCAAATAAAGTCTACGTTTAACACATTATCTCTTCTAGGTACATTAAGAGATATTTTTTAAGATTGTTCAAAGTCCAAACACAAATAACGAAATAATATTAGTTGATTAGGCACAAAAACACATGATTACAACATATTGTTTCTTTGAAGGTCTAGTTAAATTTTTAGTGATAAGTTTATTTCATAATAGTAGCGTTAAATGGTAATAGGTTTGTTATTTTTTTTTATAAATTATTGGATTAAAAGGGACTAGAATACACTTGACTATACAATTCAACAGTTTAAAATGAATAGTTTAAAGCAGTAATCTAAGATTGTACTTAAAAACCGGTCTTAAATTTTTTAAATTATTAAGTCCCTCCACACAAGGTTCTACAATGTTATATACAACTTAGAATCGCTTGAAAACAAACTTAAATAAAAATATACAACGCTCGTATATTTGTTTGCGATTTACACGTTATCACTGGTAAATAGAGATACTTTTCTTATCTCTAAATAAGATTAGTATGAATACAATTAGAAAAATGATTGGAGATTCAAATAAACGTTTATTTCCATAATAATACAGTCTGCGGTTTTACAATAAGAGTTCAGGCTCACTTAAATCTCTACAGAGAGAAAAAAGTTAAAATTATATACATTATTCGCATCTGAAAAGAGGAATCAATGATGTTGAAAAGGTTCCCCTTCTGTTAGTAAATTTTAATTCAGAAAACTTTTCACCGTCTTTCGTAAACGTTGAAGTATCGTGTTAATTTATATGTATTGAATGGAACGCTGATTGAACTATTGAGAAGGGTGCGACTCTTTAAAAAACTGCCTCGTCTTTTCATCCATTATTTATATATTTGGCCAAACATTATTAGTTAATATGTCGACAACTAATTCCCAAAGTGACGTTCAAAAGGTATAAGAACGTAGAAAAGTTATTTAACCGAGAGGGAATAGAAAAACCCAAAATCAAATATAAATTTACTGAATAAGACATTTGACGTTTTCTTAAAGCAAAAACTTTCCTAACAGTTTTACACTGTATTTTCTTAAAAGTTACTGTTCTATTCCAATGTTCTCCATACACACCGATCTTTTATTGCTTCACTTGCAAAAACTACTCCTCTTGAATGGCACATGAAATTGTTCAGTCAAGAAACTTTTCCTGAAACAAAAATCGCCTGACGCGCGATTGGAATTGACACTGTTAAACATTTTACTATTGGACGAAAGAAAAAAAGGGTCATTTATTCAACCCGAAAAAAGAATAATAAACAAACTTAACAGCAAACAATCAATTTATTCCCTAATTTTAGGCCCATCTAATATGGACACGGGATTTGGGGTGGCCTGTTTATTGGGAAATATACTTGTTAAATCCGTACTTAAATCATTTTTCGGTGGACTGGCCAATACTCGATCAATTAATCCAAATTGTACAGCTTCCAGGGGTGTCATGAAATTATCCCTTTCCAAACTCAGTTCCACTTTGTTTAACGGCATACCGGTATGCTTTTCATACAGGCAGTTGATTTGTTTTTTCAGTTTCAGAATCTCTTCGGCTTGTATTTTAATGTCAGTCGCTTGGCCCGTCACCCCACCTGAAGGCTGATGTATCATGATGCGGGCGTTTGGCAGCGAGTTCCTCATCCCCTTGGCCCCAGCGGCCAGCAACAGCGAGGCCATACTGCACGCTTGACCCACACACCACGTCGATATCGGCGGCAGGATGTACTGCATCGTATCGTAAATTGCCAGACCAGACGTAATAACGCCTCCAGGTGAATTTATGTACATGTGAATGGGTCGGTTCGTCGATTCGGCTTGGAGGAAGAGTAGTTGGGCAATAATGATGGAACTGGTCGTGTCGTTAATTGGACCCATTAAGCAAATGATTCGCTCTTTTAATAAACGGGAATAGATGTCATAGGCACGTTCACCACGTCCCGATTGCTCCACAACGATGGGCACATGGTGGAAAGGCACACTGACGCGGTTGAAGGGTCGAAAAAGTTGGAGACCTGCATTTTTTTCGAACAACCGGAAAATGTTTGCTGTTATTCGAAGGTACATTGTAATTTGGATAAAAATGACTGTTATGTTGACAAATATGACATGGTAATGTCATCAAGCCTGTTTTTCGATGTGTTATGGGGAGGCTTTTAAAGATGGTGAAATATTTATTATGTGAAAAGCTTCTGAAAGCTGCATTATTGTATTTTATATAGGGGAGTACAAATGTGCAGTATACTAGTTATATACTCGTACATAAAAAAATATTTTTGTCCTATATAAGGATAAGAATATAGGATATAGTTCATAATACTGTTTAATATGGGTTTGTTGGTACCTATTATTTGACTGGGAAAAAGAGTAGGTACGTGTTTTTTATCAGACACAAATACAAATATTATTCAAGATCACATTTATATTTATTTATGATTAAATGAAGCGCTTTTTTGTTAATGTGAGTTAAATGTCTGTTGTAATCATTAAGCAGTATGATCAAAGACTTGGAAAAAATGACAAAGAATGAGTTAACAAAGGCGATGTTTTACGGTAACATGTTCTATTTCATTAAAAAGCTGCTTTAACTGCTTCATTTAAAAAACTACAAAATAAAATGATGCAAACAAAGTTAGAATAGAACAGCATTGATATTTAAGTAATGTTCATTTTTACTATGGACATAAAAGATCTTTACATGTTAAATTTATTTTTCACTTTTCACGAGCTCATTTATTTTATATTATTTTCAATCTCTGTTCCTTGTCTGTTGAACGGCCACTTTACAATCGATAAAGCAATTGTAGGTAGGTAAAGTTACGTGTTTATTAGGAATGAAAGCACAGAGTATTTCAAATATCTGTTTAAGGATAGCCTGAAGTAACAACAGCTCTTCCCACACTTATAAATATGTACATTAACCCATTAACGAATCTTTATATAGGTACTTTTATGTCAGAAGTTACGAAGTTGTAATTCGGTAAGTATATTACACAGTTTCAAATATCCAATAAGATTTTTAATTTTTGAAATTTCTTGTTTGATTATTTTCTAGAATAAATTATAATTATAAACCTTCCTATTATTTTATCAATTTTCAGTAAAAGAACATATTTGTTTAAAAGTCCACATCACCTCAAACAGCGTAAAATTTTATTTTTACACCTTGAACAAACCTTTAAAAAGAGTCTTGCATGTTAGATTTAAACAAAGGTTTTCAGTAATTTTTTTTGCAATTGAAATCCTGCTGCAACGACCTACCTGTGAATAAGGGAGAAATTTATTGTGAATTCTGATAAAGTTGAGTGGAAAAGTGCGTTATTTATGAACTTGAATAACATACGCGCAATTCTTATACTATATTGCAAACATGTTGTTTTGTCTAATTACAGAATGATTTAACACGCGTTAGCTGACAAAGTAATTAAACATTTTAACTATGTCACTAAAGTTATGCAAAAGAGATTTATAGGAGACAAGTATGTGTGCGGATATATGTTCGTGTAAATGTATTACATACATTATTATATGTATGTATCGCTGTGTACATATTTTATGCACATGATTTATATTATATTTTCGCTAAACGTTATTCTTGCAACAACAACATATCATGGCAACATTAAGTAACAATTTGTTGAAAAATCAATAAAGTAATAAACATAATGAAGTGAAATATATGTACAGTAGTTGTGCGGTGTAATTTAGAGCACTTACTTTCGTGTGTATAAGTAATGGTGAGGCATGTAGTAAATTTAAATCTCTTGGTGAAGCAGTTACAAACTGCAACCTCTAGATATAACTTTAACTAGTTTTACCTGCACTGGCGAATGTTAGAATGCCGTAAGGCCTTCAGCTTTGAAACGGGCTTGAACTTTTCAACTTTTCAAAGCAAGCGACTCGTTGGTGACGATGCTTTATATGGGATTTTGGGGTATAGAGCAGATAGTATTAGGGGAGAAGGTGTACGCTAGCAGCGAGTATCAGGGAGAAGTTGCAAATATGAGAATTACATATTGCATAATACTATACAGAAAGTTGGGCGCAAAACGCATGTGAATTCCTCTAGTTCGTTCTTATACATACATATATATGAAAATTGCAGCAATTTACATGAGAATACCGTTGCATTAGGGAAACTTTGTTAATCAGTGAATCCTGTTAAGCTACCAGAATTTTGCACATAAAAACTTTGATTAAATCTGATTGCCACCATAATGTTGTTGTTGAATTTAATGATGGTGATAAAGTCGTTTAATTATTTTATTAACCACCTCAATAAATATCGTTATGTTGGAGAATAATCCTTCAATCATAATGGAAACATATTATACATTTTAAAAATTCTTATGTAAGAAAATTTTGCATCTTTTTATATTTAAGACTTGGTGAAGAGGTACTTGAATACCGTTCTTCTATTAAGCATGTGTGTGTGTAAAAAGTTTTAAAGAACTGAAACTTTTAAAATCTAGATTTGAAAAACTTTCATATCGTATATAATAACTAACAAATGATTTATATCCACTTACGTTAACTAGAATTTATTTTAAAAACTTCTTATGTATATAAATGTAGATAATATAAGCCCAATATACTTTTTTACGGAATAAGTTTTTTAGTTCAAAGGATAATCCCTCACATTCAAAATTTTATTAGTAATAGGTAATAATGTATATTAAGATTGATTCTACCTTTATTTTAAGATTTTACTTCAATGCATTCATTCAAAAAGAAAATACATACAAATCATTGTATATTTTTTTCGTCAGAAAGTTTCTTAATTTAAGTGTTAATAGCTTGAGTATTACAGACAAATGTAATATATTCCTGTGGATATGGAGATGTGCAAACTGAAAAAGTTTTAATCCAGTATTCCCCAGTGCTATTTCACATCTTTAATTTCGTTTTTGTTTTTCAGGATTGATCAGTCTTGGGAATTGCAAGCTTTGTTTTGCTTGAAAGGTCTTTCCAAACCTTATACCTATATGTATGTGTACACGTGCAACAAAACAACATTAAACCGAAAAGTTGAAATCCCCCAAAATTCAAGTTCTCTTGTCGGTTTATCTGCGACTCCCCATTGTGGATATATTTAATAGAAAAGTAAAAGTTTTAATTCCAACAAAGCTAAAATATACGCAAACTGATTAACGTCACTATGATGGTTCGGGTGTTAATCCTGTGAGAACTCATCGGAAAACTTTAAAACACTAGAAATTCCCTCAAATGTAATCTTTTAAAAGGGAGTTTTGGCTAAATCAAACCACATTCACGGCTTAAGCAGCGATTTTCTATTATATAATTCTCAGTAGGTTTTTGTTGTTGTTTCTTTTTTCATCAAACGATGTTGAAATGTTGGTGAACTGCTGAAACTGGAATGGAATAGAGACCCAGAACCATAATCATTTAATGTTCCAAATGGTTTCGAGTAGGTATACAATTATTCGAATTTACGACATCAGTTTCTATTTTCTACGAATTACACACATCTGCTCTAAATAATTGCAATGGTCCAAAGAGAGTCCTTTTGTGATGCAATCGTATTATTTCTAGTTTATATTACAACTACAAGGACCGAGGAATGAGGATGATAGTCCGGGCGTATGAGTGCGAGAGTTTAAGTTCATGGGAACAGCAGATTACTTTTTCTGCAATTTGCAATCATGTCACATTCATATAAATTATATTGGGATTAACTAAGAGAAAAAATATGGAATAAATTGTCTGAATGTTTGACACGTTCCGGTTCCGCTCCTAACTATGTCCTATAGACTTTCATTCAAGTAAAACTAACTAAAATCGGAGGCAAGCGTGAAAATTGGAAATTCTATACACACACAAAATAAATACATTGGAGTATTTAGTGCTTTTCGTTTCACTTTTGCAACAATGGGAATTTATAATAAAACTAATCACTGAATGGCGTGCAGCACGTGACCTTAACGCCGTTCCTAACGTACGAAATAATATAGTTGAGGAAAAAGTAAATGCATCAGCATCAGGAGCAACTGTGCGGTGGCTTCAAACTCTCTCTCCCCCTTTTGTGTGTGGACGCAGCATAGCGCCCACCCTCACGGTTACTTAACTCACAAACGAGGAAAAGTTTACCGGTTAAACGAATTGTAATGATTGCTTACGTCAAATTTATACTGGTAAAGTCAAGAATTTTCAGGGTCCGCATGATGGTATACATAGGGTGGAGGATTTACTTTAAATATTACTGCATCATAAGGCGTTTTCTTTATGTTTGAGTTTTGATATTTAGTTAGGTTTCACTTTGAACTTTTGAAAGGCAGTAATGAAATCTTAAATTATAAATAATTTATTGTCTGGAGGTGGCATTTTATATGACGATTTGAAAAGAAAATATGCTTACCTAAGGAAAAAAGATCATTTTTATAACGAAATATAAAAATATTTCTGTTTGTCCTCCATTTAATATTCCATATCGTTCAGGTAGCATTTTGTTTGTTGTTTTTTTTGTTTTCAAAAAAAGTACAAGCCAAAGGAAAAAGGAGAAGATTTAGCTAGATGAAAGGATCAGAAAATAATGCGAAAAATTATTACACAATAAAGTTGTTTTATTAAAGTAGATGATTTAATGTGCAATACGTTAAATATATTATGGTATGTTGAATGTATTATACCTAGTTTGAAACGAGTGCAAAACAAAATATCATGAGCTTTAATATTGTTTTAAGATATACCTAATACTGCACCATGAACTAAACACGCATTTATATTTTATAAACCTATATACATACATTGTAATAAATATTACAAGGTACATACGTATATGAAACATAACACTTGAAATACACACTTTATGTCTGTTTAAACTGAACTTTATGACTCGATTCATCAATTTAATAGCCGACATGTAATTGAATAATCATTTTGTTCAAATAAAAAATCAAATCATTTGGTTCCCTGGTGGAAATGGGAAAGAAACTCAATAAAATGTTATCGTACAACATTATTATCTGTTCCATTTGTAAGTTCAATATAAATGCAATTGCGCGTCTTTTCACAATTGTTTCAAAAGTTTTGTGTGAACTTTTTAAGTTTACGTTCTTTGGCTAACATACAATTGAATTCTGATTCCAGAAAACATCTTTGCTTCTTTGCACTTGCTTTTTAGTATCCGTGAAACTTTATTACCCGAAAAATTATTTAATGTATATTTCTTTAAGAGGTATATGTGTATATTTAGATACAAATGATGTTATATCCATACATTTGAAGTCAATCAACATGATAATAACACAATATAGGAAAGTGTGTATCCATATGATCGCCTTTTGATGTCTGCCAGTGCAGAGAATTTGTTTATAATGATGTTTTTTATAAAACGTATAAATGAAATAGAGTTTTAATTTTAGAAAGTGCTTTTTGTACAGAATGTGTGCCAAAACATTTGTTGATTACTTTTGGTAAAAAAGGCACACAAGGAAAAACAGTCAGAAGCAATTTAATTAATATTTGTAGTATTTGGCAATTTGGTTTATAATTAAAAAAGCCTGTGTATAATATTTCGATTACAGAAACCGAAAAACGAATTTGGCCGGACAATCGTCGCCATATGGTTTTAATTCTGGATATTGCCAGTTCTACATAAAAGCGAATAAAAAAGAACCATTAGACTTTGTATTTATTAAAAACTGATTCATAAGAAAAGAATCCGTTTGTTTGCGCTAAACTTTACAAATGCCTTTTTAAAGTCCGCCCTCAACTGCACGCAATCTCATTATTATTTAAGAAATTAACCCCTTTAGAAACCCCCAAAGCGCACCGTTTGCTCACAATAGTTTCGCGCTCCCCTGATGGAAACAAGCAATAAGAATAAATAATTCGTAATTGTTGTCCAATAGTTCTTTTTAACCAAGACAAATGCTAGTTAAGTAGCAAATTGCGTGTACTGTTACAAATGCGTTCGTGTGTATTCTTATCCCCCAAAGTCTAAGTATTTCGGGCCAACACAGCACCACTGTTTCGCTAGATAGCACGCAGTTGTCAATCAGAGTGTGTTTGTTGGTAAATGCCCTTTGAAGGATCCTCACCCTCGATATTCAGCTTATCTTCGAAATACATTCTCAAAGAGATTAATAAAGGTCAAACAACGGCTTTGAGCTTTACGAATAATTATTTCTTTTTTAAGCCGCCCGCGCCAGAGGTATACCGAGGGGTTATTTCGCTTTCATATTTGCTTTTTTAGATACAACATTATTATATGTAGGAGGGTGAAAAGAATTATATACAAGAGGAAAACATTTTAATCATCAATTTGATTATGCAGAAAACGAATAGACCAGAGATTTACATCCCTCCACTTCTCACACAAAATGTATCCATTATGAGATTAATTTTCAAAAGAGATCATCAACATTGCTCCCATACTGTCTGTACACGTGTAATTATTTTATGCAAAAAGTGCCTACAATTTCTTGGCCTCATTTCATAATGTTTTTTTTAATGTCTTGTATAAATGACGGATTTGCATGATGAAGGAAATATCATTGTTTTCGTTCGTTTCTTTAATAATTACATTTTAATGAAAAGATTTTATTCTTTCGTTTCAAATTGCAATCATTAAGCACACCATTTGTTTTCTACAGTAGGTATTAGGTATATATTTCTATAGTTTATTTATCAATATCGAAAATGATCATTAATGCATCTTGGACTCATACAAAAATAAATTAGATTTCATTAGTCGCACATTTATGTCATTTCCCCCAGGAAATAATAGATTTGTGTAATAAAAACACTATATCAATATTGATTCCACTTAGGTATTTAATATAGTTCCAATTCCATCATATTGTACCCACTTCATGTAAGTATATTATTTAAATTGGCTGACGCCAGATAAAAATTTAAAGTTCCAATTGAATGATTTATAAATTCCACGGAACAATTTTTTTCAATTACCACAAAATGATGAGTTGATTTTACGTTTTTATCTGATGATATATTCCACACGAAACCAGTCATGAACTCTACTCATAATATGTATCATGAATATTCATTATTTTCCTAAACATTACCTACCTGCCTGTTCTATCTAATAGTTTTGAAATGCTTACTTATCATACTTTATTGACGTATTGTGTACATAGAGTTGAACAAATTCCAGCAAATAATTTCCGAATGGTTCTGCAGATCATGCAATTTTCCGTTTGCCGTTTATAAATTCTTCTACTAATTCGTTTACCAATCTCCCTCTAACGTAGAGTTATCCTTTCCATAAAAGAGTTAAAAACTATTTTAATACATCAAACGTTGCCGTTCGTGGTAAGCTTTGAGAATTGAGATTGAAAACGAACATCTCATCCGGAAATAGATTCTGTCAACGTTTGGTTGCCATTTAGTTACATGTTTTAGAATTTTACATGGTCACACAAGGTTATATATGACATTTTTCAATTTGAAAAATCCAAAAATCTCTTTCGAAGGCCTGTCAGAACGTCCAATGAGCATTCAATAATCAATATGTAATTTAAGTGTATTAAAAATCACCCATGAATCATAGTCAATCTGTGCCAACGTTGCGAGTTTTTGCCCTAAGACACGGCCATAAATAATTAAGAAGTAATTTTGAAAATGGAGAGTCCCTTTTACATTTATTAGTAACAATTCAGAACGCTATTCCATCTAAATTTTGATAATTCCCTGTAAACTGGCCAGATATTAGCGTAGAAAAGAGCACACATACAGTATGCATTGTGAAAACGGTAAACCGAAACCAGGCAGATATCGCATCTGAGTGCACAAAAAAGAGCAACAGTCGGCAGTGTTTTTCTGCAATATATATCCAGTGGCTGTTGTATGTGACGCATTATAAAATCCCTATCATTTCGTTTATGCTTGTATGATTTGTTCACAGGCATAGAGGCAATGGTTTAGATCGTAGATTGTTGTTGTTCTCCCGTTTTAGACTAAACAGGGAGAAAGAGTGTATACGCTATACGGACTACGGAGAGAGCCAAACGTTTCTGTACATATTTCCTGTGTTCATATTTTTTATTTCTCGTGTTGTTATTGTGCGCAGAATATTTAATGTATGTGAATCACGTAACAAAACGTTGCCGAGCGCTTCGTGCACATTTTTTCTTGCTTTACCAACCGTCGTCTCTTCTGTACTCTCCGCGGGCTTTCTTTCATTGTTCAAGTGCATGCAGGACACGCACAAAGAGGGCCATACATGCGTCACGCATCTCACCAACATCTCATGCTTACGGCGATTTCTGTCATTTCACTTCTGCCTGTCATCACCACTCGATAAGGATTCAGTCGTCGAAATGAGTGTCCAGTCCAGTTTGCGGAAGGTGCTTATCTTGTCACAGTTTTCATACCGTAATGCTTTCAAAATAAAATGCTTGTGGCTTATTTATTTTTTGTTGCGTTGTCAAATTAATTGTCTCGCTTTGCGAGCATTTCACGACAATAATAAGAGATCAGGGGAGTTTTTGTTTCATATTGTATTCGGGCGTTATTAACAAGTTCCCAAAATTCAATGATTAATATTTCAAATTTCAAACGATTAGTTGAGCGTACCTTAATAGATGATGGCTTGGTAAATAGGTCGATATCAAATTACTGGTATTAATTAGTCATTAGTTTGAACAGACGGAGTCTGAATATGGAACTGTTCGTGTACACAGTTTTCAGTTTTGTTTCGAGGATATGAAGATTTCTGATTATGGTGTGATGGAGGTAGAGTTGAAGACAAATTGTTGAAAAAGGTATAAAATGTTCTTGGTAGGTACTTGTACTGTTGCAACAAATCAACCATTTCGTTTAAACTTGCGAAAACTTGCAGATTATAAAGTTTTTAGTCGAAGAATGGTTTAAGTAAACAAGTTCTTTATATGCAAGTGCAACATGCATGCCGTAGGTATATGTGTATTAGGTATGTTTTCTACTTGGTTTTCTAATACTCTTTTCCATACTTTTTCCTCATCTTTCTTTTAGTAAGAAAAGTAATCGTATGTTGCACCAAGTGTAAATAAAGCGTAGTGTTTTCCCTTTTGTTGACTTTTATGAATAGCTTTAAAAATGTAGGGCAAAAAATTGTTATTATAAGACATTAGATAAAATTTGACAAGACAAATATTAAATTTATTGCCAATAAAAATTATATGTCATAAAATATCACATCAAATAAAACTTTACGGGTTTATACATATCTTTCCTCTTTTACGTACTCTCCACGTTACCATTTTATTCGAAAATGTTTTAATGTCAAGAGGAACCTCGTAAAATATTAACTTTATTATTAGGTACCTCTCTTTACTTTATAGAAGAATAAGATAAATGTTAACAAACAGATTATTTGCTCTATTGAGAAATGAAATGATATATTGATGTTTCTTGTAGAGTGCATCGATTGTACAAACAATACGTAAGTAGGTAAGCATTTTTTCGGTTGTACATAATAAGTTTTAATTTGTAAAGTAATTAAGCGTACATTAACATGAAAAATTATAACACCTAATGCATGAAATGCATACATAAAAGTTGCACTCAGAAGTACATATTTATTTAGAAAAATATTCCACATTAAATTTGAAACAATGTTTGGCATGAAACATTCCCATTAATGTGGAACAGTTAAAATATGGTAATATTCTTTAAGACCGGAAAATATTCTGTTTTAACAAGCCACTTGAGGGTAATTGTAGTTGGATATAATAATAAAATTTTACGTGGAAAAATCAGTGTATGTAGTAGTATTTTAATCATTCCTTTATGTTAAATACGTCACGTTTTTTTACATGCAAATAAAATTTTATTGCCCTTTTATATTGTGCCAACCAGAAAAAAATCTCATTAAAAAGTACCTATTATACATGCACTAATGAAGTTTATTGAATCGGTAAAGTTTATAGCACTAATAACTTGTTTGCTAAGGTTGACTTTTACGAACGATCTACCAAATAAGGGCAGTGTGTAATTTAGGCGGAATCTTCGCAAATTTCCATCATTTGCAGGATATAAACTGGATAGTTGGAACAATTAATTTAATGGTGAATATATGTCATACCTGATGGGCATGAATTTATTGGAAAACTTTTTTCCCGTCTTTTTTCTACGGACCAGTTGTTGCCTGTCGATTAAAATCCTGTTAAATGTAGATCAAAGTTTGTGGCTAAAGCACACTTTAATCATATACTAATGTGTGCATGAATCAGAGTGAGAATTTCCTGAGCAGAATGAAAATGGTTAATCCCCTTATAGGAAGTGCACAGGTGTTATGTGTCACCGACGACGAACAACTACCCTAACCGCACACACACTCATATATCTAATGAAATGATCACGTAGTTTGAGATTACTATTCAGGTCAGTTCACCTCAGTAGACGCTTTTGTGTGCCATATAAACAGAAAAATCCGCAAAGGGCCTTTCTCCACCACACCAGCCCCACATACATCTATCACACACACTCGCACACAGTTCGATGATTGGGAATGCGTACAGCAGAATTTCAGGGCATCGAACGGAAATCGAACAATTTGTTTAATGTGCACGTTGTAGATTATTTAAAAAGATAGATGAAATGGTGTGAAAATTCAACGTCAGCACATGCCCAAGGAAAATCGACTACTGAACCGATTTTTACATTTTATTTAATGTTATTTATGAAACATTTCTCAAGGAAAATACTCTGAACGGCACTTATGTGTATGTGTAGCGGAAAATAAAAATATATCACTGGCATCAGTAACAGTTAGAAAAGTTTCAAATATTTTGTTGGCTTTATTGCAAATTAAACAATTAGGTACATACGTTCGATGTGACTCTGTTGGATTGAATTTTCATTAATCCGATGGAGTTAATCTCTGGGGTAACATAAATTAAAAATTACCGATACAAATAAATGAAAATGTGTGGGTTTTAAAACCGTCGCCTCCACCAGTTTTGTAAAAGCTCTGCTTATTTACTTTTTTGTGCATGTACTTAATTATTACTTTTTGTTGTCAAACTTCAGCTGGAAATTAATATTGCTTGTAAGTTTCGCACCAATGAATTATATACGTTTCCCCAGTGAAATTACTTTAAATTGGTTACAAATCCGGACTTTCTATATCTCTCTATTGTTAGTTTTCGAGGATTTATCGCAATTTAAACTTTACAATTAGGCAAATAAATCATGCGCACATATCTTACCGAGAAACCAATATCAGTTTTGGCGAAACGGGAAATTCGAGAGATGTACGTACCCATAACCATTCCACACACACCACAATAATAATAAGAGAACGAAACTGCTGCATATTGTGGGATATGAAATTAGCGAAATTATTTCGGTGTAGTAATTCTAGTTTGTGAATGTTGTACGAACATGGTGATATTTGAGTGCATAAAGGCCCCGTTCAACTACCAAAACAATATACATTACACGAAAGTTAAACAATTTTACCACCAGCACTCCAATCATGGAATTGTTAGAAAAATTACTCTTCAGGCGGATATTAAATTCAGGATTCCGCATTTACTCGTTTAAGTAGACCTTTATTGCCTAATATACCCTTTCACAAATCACTTGAACGATATTTTTTCGGGGAGAAGGTGGTCCGGTGATAAGAATTTCCCTGATGCTGACAAATCGAACTTGACGAAAACGAGAAACCTTTCTAGATTGTGTGAAGATTACAAACTATATTAGTTTTCCTTTTGTGTTGTTTGGATGTGAGTATACAACTCGGGGAGAGAACTACAAAAATTGATTTGTTGCTTCTTTTAACCTCGTTCGTAAAAATAAATCAAATACCAATTTACGTTTTATATAAAATGATTTAACAAAAGAATTTTATTTGAGACATCTT
Source organism: Silvanus unidentatus (assembly GCA_963930825.1). Lineage (NCBI taxonomy): Eukaryota > Metazoa > Arthropoda > Insecta > Coleoptera > Silvanidae > Silvanus > Silvanus unidentatus. The sequence continues at coordinate 7,123,093 of OZ005758.1, forward strand.
TATACGATATTCGTCCTATCGTAGTTTCAAGAGGTTATTCTGGATGTACATATATAAGATAATTAGACTTGTTTATATATTAAAGTACCTATGACCTCTTTATGTTCTTTTGCTCCCTGTAAGAACTTGTTCATTATACGAATTTACTGAGAGTGGATATGAATGGAATTCACTTATGAAGATTAATAACAAATTTAATAGGGCGTAGCAAAGCACTGCTATTTCGTAATTATGCAGATTATTTCATATTTCATTATTTTGTTTTCGGTGTACCTATAGTATGTTATATGGTTTATTCATTATTGTTGTGTTGAGTAGAATCTTTCTTAAACTAATTTAACTAATTACTTGTTAGTTAAATCCACACAGTTGTATATACGAGTATATACTTATTCTTGAAACTTAATTTTCGTAAACATGTTACTAAAATTCATTCTGCTCAAGTTTTATTAAACTTCCCTGCTCTTTCAAAATAGGAAAATAAACTGTCATTATTAAATCAAGTGCATCACAGGTGGATAATGTTTTGTAGAATTCATTTTCCATATTAAATTTGTACAAACTAAATATTGTAATTAAATTTCACGTGGGTCTGTCTTGATTAAAAGTTTATTAAATATTGTGACATTTCGCTTACAATGCGATCAATTGTTTAATTACAAATTACATGACAAATTTCTTCTGAACAATTACGAAGACAAACAGAAAAGTTTAAACACAACTTCTCTTCAAGTAAGTAGGTGTTAAACTACAGGACTAATTAAAATTGTTCCATTAATTATCATTTTCTTTGCTTCGATGTTTTAAGATTTATTTAAATTGCGAACTTCTTGTGTGTCTCGTGTCTTGATGCTTCTCTTTTCCTCAAATAAATTGACAAATTTAATTCGTCCCTCTTTCCTTCCGGACATTAACGTTTCTGTTTCATTACGACGTTCTATTCCAAATGAAAATAAATTACCGCTAGTGTGAAAATACAAAAGGGAAATGAATACAAGTATAAAAATTTCACTGTGTGCATCTCACCCAGTGTATTACCTGCAATTTGTATATTTAACAATGATTCATTCCGTAGAAAACATGCGAAACAATGGGTGCACATAAGTGTTTCTGAGCGCTTTTGCCACCCTATATAGTCTACCGCAATTTTTTTTACTTAAAGTAAGGTATACATAAGCGACTCTCATCGGTCGTGTTAACTTAAAGAGGCCATACGTATAGTTGATGGTTGTTGTCAACATTTGTTTCATTACTGCCAACGTGCCAATGAAAAAAATGCACCCCGCACACCTTTCTCTCGTTTTTTCTAACTATGGGTATTGAGCAGGTGTTTCGTCTCCTATACAACCCCTCGGAAAATGGCGGCCTTCACCCTCTAGCTAAATGATTTAATTTCTCTTCCACATACACACACGTGAAGACCATAACGAGACCCATTCACTACTCCAACGACCAAGGATAACCCCAGTTTTAACGCACCATTTCAGTTTATGAGTGGATGGCAATTTTGGGGACGTGTTGTATTAACCGCCTCCTCCACCAGCAGGTTAAACTCAACATTTCAATGGAATGACCATACTTTGTTAAAAAATTAACCGCGATCATAATCTCCTCGCCGGATTATGCCATTAAACTTATCAATTTGGCACTAAAGTCGTGTTCTTAACATGGTACGGTAATTTTCGGTAGTTAATAGGTTATAATGGGCACCTTTCATAAAGAATTAACACAGATGTAGCAGTTCTTGCCAGTGTGTTGTCCATGTACACTGTGTATAGGTAAATGATGCTGTTAAATATTAAATTTCATCACAGGGTTCGGTAAATCAGTTAACAGTCCAGTTCACAAATAAAATATGATGAACAGAACGTTATACCCTTTTGCAGCCACTTTGCAAGATGAATTGGTGAATTTAGTTAATACTAATTAGAAAAGGTCACTACTTGGTGCGGTTATTGGTAATTATGACCGTAATTGAGAGAAAAGCTTCTTCACGCCTTCTCAAATGCCCCCATGACCAGTGGTTATTAGCCTCTGGTTTAAGAGTGGCCCTACTTGAAAGGGTCCCATTTCCCTTAACGCCCGCTTTCGCATTACCACCATTCAACTATATGTTATATATTGAGGTGACTCATCCTATTTTCTATTTATTGGTTTTCACACCCGTCCTTTTCCCAAAGACTGCCACTACATATGTATACTCAGCTACTGCATTCAATAATTAATTGATTTCTTTGTTTGTACGCACACACTAAGAAATTGTACGTAATAATAAAATCCTGATGTCATATTACACCGTTGATGTCTTAATAAAGCGATCAATAACGCCATTCGACATATGTGGGGGGATAATTTATGTTTTTGATATAAGGAAAAACATTGTATTTTAATAAAAAAACTGTGTGTTAGCAGCGATTTAATAGAAATCTCAAGTTACCACTAACAGAAAAGCACATTTCTTGTCATTTATATTGGATTTAATAAATTTATCTGGGCAACTATCAATTTATCAAAGACACAAGAAACAACAAGAAGAAAATCATCAATTTTTATCGAAAACAACTTAACGACGTTATTAATCGTTTTTGGCTTCAGAAATTGGAGTTTTGCTTTTTTATTGACAGCTATTATATTTTCGTTTAATAAATACATACAACTTTCTCCCATCATCCAACATGATGAAACAATCCACAATGACTGGCATATGTTTATCGTATTTCGATTTTGGGCTCGGGGTGCCGAATTGAAACAATCTCGATTGAAATGTAAAAAGGGTTCGAGAAAGTGGTCTATCTCTTAATATATGACTTGACATTTTCATCAATATAATAACCATCATATATAGAATATAATTGTAATTGATAGCTGGCACATTATATTTTTATCTATAACTATTATACGATCTAATGTGCATCTATGATTTAAATAGTTAATGAAATTCAATATCACTTGTCAGGAACTGTTCACTATTTTTAGCATTTTAATGGAGGATATTAAAAAATAGATGTATGTTGTGCGATGTCATTAATATGAATGTAGGATTAATTGAACGTTTTAAATAATTGACTTCAATGCTGCATTTTTAATTTATTAGAAAAGTTTTTTTTAAATAATTTTTAGTTAAATATATAGGTACCAAACTGGATGTTTATTTACGAAATTTACGAACAGTTCATCTCATCTCGCAAACGTTTAATCAAAGTCCTTTAAATTTCAAACAAAGCGATCCTCTGCTCATCACTCTCTAGATTATAGGTCTTTTGTTTGCCACAAATGTGTTGTTTGAATGAGAATAACGACAATTTTATCCCGACCTACATTTACAAGGAAGCGTAAACTGAACAACTAGGTATTGTGAGGGCTGATATTATGTAAATTTTTCAAGGAATTTCAAAAAGAATTTCTTATTATTTGCAATTGCTTTTACGCTCAAGACAAGAGCAATTTCTTTCTCTCCCTCTTGAAATTGCCGCACATATATCGCACACAATGGACCCTTAATTTGGCAATTAATACACTCAACCTGCACTTCCAAAAGACATTTCATTTCATTTTACGGGAACACGTTTGAAACTTTTATATTAAGCACTGAATGTCTAGTTAAAGAGGCAAATTAATAAACCACAAAGAGTTGGAAATTTTTATTAAAGATATTAGACAGTTCGCCAGTGGTGTATAGTGGCAACGCATATAAATATTTAGAACCAGAGAAAGTTTTACAGAGAGAACGTTATAAAATATTATTGGCAATACATTCTTCAACTTCCGTCATACGTAAAATGTTCCTGTCACATCGAGATTAACTATTTCAGAGTCTGCTAGTGGTTTATCGAATTCGCTTAAGTTTTTCCAATATTAACATTTTCACTGTGTGCGCCCTCGCCTCCGTAGTGGGTTTTTTGTGCATTCATTTAACGACTTCAAGTTTACGATCACACCGGCGATATTATTTACTGACAGATACAAAGTAACAATTTTCGCTGGTAAAATATTTGATTTTTTTGCCAACTGTGTTCCCCAATTATATGAATGAATGAGGGGTTAGAGTTGAACTGAACACAGTTTCGAATCGTTACCGTTGTGTATCTATTTATCAAGTGAGAGTGTAGTTGGAATTTTATTTACTTTATTTTAAACTGTCAATAGTAATTGATTGATAGGAAGCAGGAAGTTCTCTGTTTGGTAATAAATCAATGTTTTCAATGAGTTTTAGAATTCCCTCTGTAGGTATAGCAAGCAGTTTCTCTGAATATTTCCAATGTAAAATAGAAAAACAACAAATTTTAAAATGGGGAGTAAAATTTTTATTCACTCCTTTTTTGCGTCTTAGTCAAAATAAAATGATTTATTGAATGGGTGGTAAGCTGAAAAAGGGCCGCGGATTCATGTATACAAAGAGGAGCAAAATGCGAATATATGTATGTATAGTGTGGTATTGATTAAGTTATACATATATTTTGTTTAATCTGGCCAAATGTTCAACGTGTGTATTCTGTTGGGGTTTCACTTTCGCAATCGACGAGCTCTGATACAGTTTTGCGCCATGTAAAATTATGATTTATCAATATCTGTCTCCGTTTGAATTGTCTACGAGCGAAAACAAATAATTTTACCAATCTTCTTAATGGATCGTTTTGTCAGATGGTAGTAAAAGGAAATTCAACAATAGTTACAGGACTTGCAGGGGTGCGAGGAATGGGATGATTTCCACTGATTCCAGTCCAAAAAAAGACAAGAAAATAAATCGACACAAGTACGATAAGCTTATTGATATGAACGAATCAATGTAATTGAAATGTGATGATTAAATCTTTAAAGACATAAATTTAATTTGGAAAGTTTCTTTCTTAACTGTGTGAATTGTGTAGACAAATGAAGTATGCATGTGTGTGTTTTGTGATTATGTATTTAGAAGGTGTAACAACAATACCAAGTACATAGACTGAGTGTTTAATAATATACTGGTCATACGTGGCTAGTGTGTTTGCGGAAACTGCAGACTACAGTACAGTCCTGGCCAATAATTAACATTATGCAAATATTTGTTTAATATAATAGAATATGCAGGAAATATGTAAATATTTAGAAATGGTAATATTTGCAGAAATTTAATACACTGCTTACAACTCCACTCATTACCCATTAGTTTATTGTGAATAACAAATTGGGTCTAAACGCATTAATTGACCAACAATGCGATTTCAGTTGTTTGTGCCAATTAAATTGTCATAATCTGGGTTGCATCTACATATTATTATCAAATTGTTTTTTTTTTGCTTTACCCTATCAAATAACATCAATTACGGTAATTGGCCTATACATATAGAGAGTTGTAGGAGTAAAGAGCGCAAGAGGGGAGATGTATAAAAACAGGCGAAATTTCCAGAGCCACTTTATACACTCCTTTCAGCATAACCATTAGTTTTGGTTATTGAGTTCGTATTTGGACGTTTATTGCATTTTACGATGTAATTTTCCAATTTTTCGGTTACACTTTTTCTAACGACCTTACTGCTAAACCTATTCTATTCATGCTCATACCACCGTATAACAATAATATGTATGATGTGGCATTAGAGAGGCACCAACTAACTTCTATTATCGTGCAGCCACTAAAATCCCAGTAGGTGACAATTCTGGGGGTGCTAGTTGACTGCTGTTTCTATCAAGTAGTAGGCCTTCTGACATGTTTATAGCACCCGGGTATTATTGGGGTAGTGGAACACTTGGATTAGACTGTGTGTAATAAATTTAGTGGAAGAATAATGACATCTCACGACATAATGTGTATTTTGTAAAAAAAAGAACGTGAATAGAAGAGACTGTTACTGCTGACAAAAGAGTCATAACAGAACGACAGGTGCATGGGGTCTCTTTTAAATGCTAATTTTCCTTTTTCCCGTTAAATGGAATGCTTTAAAGTCAATGGAGCACAGGGGTAAAAAAAAACAAATGCTAATTCGGAGGATATACGTGTAGGTTGTGACAGAAGATGAATTTTATTAAAAAAAGAAGTACACGTGTGAAAGCTGAGGCACCTTTCAACTCGATCCAACTATGTAGAATGCAGAAAGGACAAAGATTGCGTCTCAATTTTGTTGCAATAGATCCCAACATCTCAACTTCACTGACACTAAATGTTGTAGTAAAATCTATTTAAGTTAGAAAGATTGCGATCTCGGCCATAGACCCAGGGATAGGATGGTATATCTAGGAGCAGGACAATTGCAAATGTGGCCATTTAGGGCCATTAAGGGATTTCAACTCAATCGAAGTGAGCTGTGAGCTGTACCCCCGTGACTAAGGGTGATTTATTCGAAATCCCTACCTGGATGTGGTTCAGTGAGAATGCGAAACAGTTTTTAATGCAGCAAATCTCTTGATGACTTGTCCACATCACCACCAGTGTATCACTTAAATTGGAAATTCCGATTTCCTCTTTTTACCTTTTCCCTCGTTTATTATACGTTGGTCCATATTTCTTTATTGTGAGACGGAAATGAAAATTTACAATTTCTAAAATATTATTAGAGATTTTATGTACCTAAGACTGGAGAATATTTGCGAATATCTTTCGGTTCCACACTCAGATTAGATGGGACAAATTGGCCCGAATATGCATTTCAATAAAGGAGATTGTTTTGAAAATTTAGACTGATGGTGTGCACAAGATTTTAATAAATTGATTATATATTTCAGTAAAGTGGATTAATTTAAGAAAATCTCTCAGGGATTTTCTCTCTCTATAAATAACTAACATTCAATCATTCATAGCTTTAAGGGAAACTCCCTTTGATGTTTTATTGATTTCCCCAATATTAAATATGCCTTGATATTTTTATTTCGTTTAATATGGCAGCATCTATGGGAGAAGAGGGATGTTTGTTTCGTTTTTTTCCTAAAGAGGAAAAAATAACACGATCTTTTCCGAAAAATAGCGCCACCACTCTTTCTTCATTGACAATTTAAATTGCTTTTCTTGTAGGCGGTTTAATATTAATATCAATTTCCATTGGTTTTTTCTTTCTGACCACGCAGTGCAGCAACCGAAACAGACGCACACACAAGAATGATTTTTTGTTCCTTCTATACGAAGAAACTAATGGCGCATATAAGCAATTTACCTTAATTGATCTTAACAACACTTGGTGTTGTAATATTTTTTCCGGGCTACTACATTACAGATTTTGTTCTTTGTAAGCGCTCAGACCACCTGTGTTGCTAGGTTCTTTAATTTTATTGGATCCACTGTTGCAGGTTAATACGAAATTAACTGCTTTGATGCATTTCTATTTTATTAATAAACACATTTATATTATTCCGTTCGCTGATGCATTTTTAATGAACAATTTTTGCACCACACCACGCACAGTTTTCCAATACAAAAACACTCTTTGAACCGGGAAAAATTACGCCCCTATTAATATGTTTTTGTTTTTACTCGGAAATAAAATATTTATTTTTGATGAAATAGTTGATTGAATGTATTGTTTTATAAAAATATAAAATTAATGAAATGTCCGGCGTGAAATAGAAAACAACATTTATTATAAATTAACGGTGTATTATTTTTTTGCAGTAATAGCAAAACGATTGTATATATGCGGGGGTGCAACAGTAGCAGCACGCACGTGGAATGGGGAGGATGAGCTGGATTACATTCGGAGATGGGGATGTGGGGGCATAATTCACAGCATACTCAAACATACACATACATATATGTATGAATATCCTCTGCTGGTCGTATACAATGCAATGTCACAGGCTATCCATAAATCACGGCGACAATTAAATCAGTTAGACTATGGTTAAACGCTGTCAACTTTAGCATAGAGGGTCACCTGGACTTGCAAGCTTGCAAGCATACTATACATCACGTGTTTGGGAAAGCTAAACACTGGGGTGGTTCGATCGTCGTGGCTGGTTGCTGAGAGTGGGAGCATCGCAAGCATCGAAATCAAAAGCCATCCTCATCTATATATTCTATATGGTTCGGTTATTGTTTGTCTGAAACATAAATGTATTCTAGCGTTGCATACACATTACATGTAATGATAATATTATGGACACAATGTGGATGGACATGATTCTGACGGCACTAGATCAGTTGTTACACATCCGACAGCTACTGGTTATTAATAAGCAAGTGCAATTTATTAGATCCATCAAAGTTTATAATAAATAATAAAACGGGATTTTATGTAATGCAACTCAAATATAGAGTTTAATTAGGGTTTCGTTCACGAATGTTTGTGCTTGTGCCACTATCAAAAATCATTGTTTCAACAATATTTTTTTACCTATTATATAACGTATACCTATTACAACAATACATATAGGTATAATTAAAATTTTTGAAAATTTCAACGGCTGGTGCCACCTTCACTTTATTTATAGTGTAATGCCATTGAAACAAACACAGCATCTTGACGATCCATTCGAAAGAGTTATACAAGACAAATATCTTAATTAAACTTTCCTAGTGTGACGGTTTGTAATTAGTGTGAAACAATTTAAATGTTACAGTTCTGCACATAATTACCAAACTAATAAGGTAAATAAATCATTGTGGCAATTGCATTAAATTGGATTGTACGGCGGTGGTGTGGGGGGAAGTGAATTTGTGGTTTATGGAATGTTACGGTATCGAATCGTAGAAAACTTAATTGTCGCATATATCTTCGATTAAATTAGTCGACTTTGAGGGTAATGGGAATGACGTTTTTGAATAGAGACCCTCATTCATACCCAGTTGTTACGTTTCTGTAACAATTCGGCATCTTCTTTTCAAAGTTGTCTAACAATACTCCAAATTCGGCGTAACATCGACCATATAATGATCCGTCGGGTACATATACTATATAGACACCTGGCATGGGGTACGTGTAATGTCCTGCTGGGCCGATGACTGCTGCGAACCGGGGACACATACGGATATATTTACACCACACACATGTAGGGGCTGATCCTCCCTTCCGATCGACTGTATTGTCACCGTCTCAAAAACGGTTCAAATCGTTTTAAAAACTTCACTCGAACGTAATTTAAACCGGTAGCCGGGGTAGGTGGTGGTTAGTTGATCATTTTCACACTTTAATACAGAAAAACAGCTTGCATGTGACATGAAGTGTATGCGGGCGGACACCCGTTGGAGTCTTATCTTGTCTCTGTCTATCTGATCTAAATCACAAGACTAAACATATAGCAACTAGCAACGAATTTATTTTTTTTTCTGAAGTTTTTTACTGTGAGAGGAAATGGTAAATGTTTTATTGAAGTTGTTAAAAGCGGTTAAAAGTGATTGAACTAAAACAAAAATTTGCATACAATGAAATGATTTATTCTTGATATGAATGTGTATTTGTAAAAATCATGTTCACACTTTCATAAAAACAATGTCATAATCGGTCAATTATGGTGGGTATAAAGTTTTTTTGATAAATTCGCTCGAATAAATAACTTGGCAGTTGAATTTAAATATAATGGTGGGTCGATTGTACATGAATTGAAACCACGGTATAACTATGTTGATGAGTTTACTATCTCATGGAAAGCGTTTGATCATGGAGTTACTGTGTCCGAATAAATTAACTTCAAAATCACACTGAACCAGTGTAAAATATGCCCATTTCCATTTGTCCTGTGAAAATAAAAACAAAACCTATATACCTATGTATAGTGTATTATTAGACAGGAGAGTTTGGTTCCATTTCGGGTGCAGAGATGGATGCTTTATTGATTTAGTTAAAAGTGAATAAAAATATATAATATATGTTACTGTCGATGGAGGAATTCAATTTCCGTGATGAACATGCTTTGATAATAGATAATGTGACTGATTAAAATGGTTTTTTGTTTGTTGGGTTGAAATGTGCAATTTTGTGATAACAAAAAATAAATGCTGTTTGTGGGGGCCAAATGAAAAAAGTTCAGGTCCAGGTTTTGAGATTGGAAATATGTACTTTGTATAAATAGAAATAAAGCAATAAAAATTCCTTCTATTATTGGGATGAAGCCAGAGTCAAAAAATATACAATTGTCCAAATGTGACCATTAAATAGAGATCGGATAGAAATTATAGTCAATATTTACACTATTTTTATGAGTGTTTTTGTAGTTTGAAAAGGATTAATTTAATCCTTTTTGAAAAATAGCTGAAAACCTTATTACAAGACATGAGAATTCCAGATACCTACGGCTGGTTTGAAAACATCTGCTATTTTATAACACATTGTATGTATGTAAAAAGCCATTGAGTAAAAATCAAGCGTTTTAATTTATTAAACATATTTTCTTATCTGTAATCTATATTAATATGAGTATTTCACAAGTCATTTTTTAAGTATAATTCTGTAATTCTATAGGATTTAATGTTAATGGAACAGCAAAATTACGGTTATCAATCTCGTATCTTATTATATACACATGCATAATATCATCAAACAGAGGAAAATATTGCTGAAAAAAACATGCTAAGAAAAAATTTAATCATGCTGGAAGGGATCGGTTTATTTAGCCAGAGCCAGTACATAAATCGCGTTACAATTTGATAGCGGAGGATTTATAAAAAGAAGGTACATAACGATTTTCTCTTGAAATTATAATATTTACAAGAGGTCGTAAAATTTGTAATTTGTTTCTTAAGAAAACCCAATAAAAGCCTCAAGGAAAAACAAATAAACAACTAGTGCCACTGCCTCGTGCGTCTCTACTTGTTATGTTGGCTGGTGTAGAGAAATCAGCCAAAAAGGGCCCCTATACAAAAGTATTTGATTTGCATTTATTTGTGTGGAATAGTGCCGCATTACATTTTCAATAAAATACCTATCAACAAATTGTGAATGGGTCTCGGCTAGAAGGAAAAAGGAGCGTTTTTCTCCCCATAATATCATCGGGTTAGCTTTCTTGCAATACTTTCCCAACAAAGGCACAAACCAATAAAGTGTACGGCGAGATTACCTGACCTGAGAGAAGTCCAAAGCGGTATGTTTGCATATATTACTTCTGTAAGGGTTGTATATATGTGGGGGTGGAGTAGTATTGATTCAGTGCAATTCGATAAATTGAAAGCGCGCCGCCACTTTTTCAATGTCTAAGTGTATAGGCCCCCGGGGCCCGATCTTGCCTCGTACGGTGTTTCCAAACCACACAAGATCCTGTCTACTTATACGCGGATTGGACTACTTTTAACATTCGATCGGTTTGCATGAATTTTCCAGGGTGCATTCTATACAATTCTATACCTGTGCCTTCTGAAACCACCGCTGCAAAATCAATACTATACAGTTCATTTTGCAATAAATGCTCTTTGATTCATTGTAACTTTGGGAATTATAAAGGTATCACGAATTTAAGAACTTTCTGCAAAGTATTATACCTACGGTTCCAATAATTATCGCCGAGTGCACGTTGAGTGGATTTTATTGATTGACAACTTATAAGAATTTTCTAGTTGAATTTAATCTTTAGACGGTGCACAAAAAACTAGTTCAGAGAATTAATTCCATGAAGGATTTAAAGAAAAGTATTCTCTATGGTGAAGGAGATGCCGTCGTAGTACAGTTTTAATTAAAATCGTTAATTCGTTAGAAAATTAGATTCACATGTATGTCCATGAAGGTATTAAATGCTTAGACATTAAATGCCGTAAAAGAGCTTGAAATTGAACAATCAGTCTCGTCCATTATGAATTTTAATTAAAATTTCTATAAAATAAAAATAAGAAAATGCTTTCTGTAACGGGGCAGTACACTTATAACCATTGATGACTCATTAAATTTGTTATGTGTGTGAATAATTCACATGTGTTATAGGATGAGAGGAGGATAAAGGTTTAGCCGGTCGACGGACAAAATAATTAGGAACCACCCAAAGAAATTTCACAGTCACCACAGACATTAGGAAGCATTCAACACACAAATAATATGCAATTCATTTTCCTCGTTTATCCGCTATAATAGGAGTTCTCTATGAGGACGATATCCCACTTATTCACATTATCATCCAATATGTATAAAAAAAAGACGGTACGGATTTATGAAGCTTCAATGGCAGATGCTCGCCTTTATCAAGCCAAAACCTTATTATATTATATGAATAGCGTAAGACGACTTTTAAACAGCATTTTATGCTGAAAACTGATGATGAATTGTTTTCTTCTTCGAGACTATATTGCCAGCGAAATGATTCGCCTTTACTAAACCTAATTCAGTCAAAATTTAATAAGCTGTGGTTATTGCCAGCAATATACTGCTTCATTTAACATTTATAACCGTTAGAATCTACTGAAATCCATACAGACATTCAAATTGCTCTTTTTACTTGTTGTAGGTAATTTGATTTTATATTCGTAGGTGGGTGCTGTAGAATAGAAGTGTTGTAGAGGCAAATACAGGTCCGCTGTATGGAAATTTGACGATCAAGTGCACAGTCAGATTTTCGAATCCCCCTTTATTTGAAAGAATTATTAACAGCTAATCAATTTTTATTGGTATATTGCACCTTCAATTTTCAACATTTATTTATATATTGTACATATACATATGCATATTGAATATGTAAGTATATTATGTATATTTTCTTTACCTAACTTCTCATAAAATGCAGGTGAACTGGTGATTTTTGAAATAATTGGCGCTTATATTTTCTATCAATTTATTAAAAATTCCAGAAACCGAGAAAACTGGATTTGAAAATGAAAATATCCTATAATTTCACTATTTTGAATCAATATAAAGCAAAATATGTCTCATAACTTAATAAGTACAAAATTACATGCTTTTATAAACAAAATATATAATTTATATAAATTTCTGACGATAAAATTTTGTTATGGTATAAGAGGCAAAAGGGACATTTTTGGACTCCAATTGTTTATTATTTTAATGTTTTTTAATTGTATTAAAAATTGTAAATATATGTTTATTGGTGTATTACCGAAAACTATCGTCAAAAATTTATGAATTAATGAGATAACCTTTTCTATATTCGAAATGATATTTACAAAAAATAAAATATGGAATAAACGTGTACATTAATATGATTTATTAATGAAAGTGTCTATGGAATATTAAATTAATTTTATTATTGGAAACGTCCACGAAAATACATAATTTTAAATGAAACATTAAATTATTTACTGTTATATATATATATATGTATATGTAAAATACAAGTATGAATTCGAAAATATTAATAATTTAATATTTGGAATTTTACCCATAGGTGTTTAATAGCAGTCCAATTTATGTGTTGAATTAAAAAACTCACTTTCAATTAAAAATATATCACAACTTCTGGAAATATTTAACTGGAAATACTGATAAAATAATACAATTACACTGCATTGTATTCAATTGTCATCTAGGAAATTAATTATTACTGTTCTGTACACTGTTTCTGTTTTAACATTATTCATATATCATTATAAATTTTTAATTAAGTAAACACACACAATAAATATTATTAATAGATATTTATTGTTAACTATTGTATCAGTTACATATAAATATCTAATTATATCGCAAACAGCCCATCGATTTGCACAAAATCACGATTCTATTCTACCTATACACAAATAGGATAGTATACAGATTCGGAGAGGTATTGTTTAATTAATTTCTGTGTCATACATCTCCATTTTTTTGATAAATTGCCCCGCGTATATTTGTTCCAAGTATTACATAAACAAGCAACAAATGAAAAACAATTATTTGTTTCTGAATTATATATTCTTTGTCTTATATAAGGCTTTGTTATTAAAGAAACATCATTTTCGCTAATTGCATATTTATTCTATTAAAATTGCAAGGGAAAAAGAGAAACGGGCGAATGGAAAATTAGCATAAGTTTTATCCACTTATAAATAACCATTTAACATGTTATCGAAGACAGTATGTATAATAAGAAACAAATTTACATTCTGTGAGAAAATATAGTTTGTCATTTGTCTTAGAAGATAATAATTATAATCACACAGAGTTGTATATTAAAATTCATTTTCAAGAGATATGGCTTGCGAAACAGGAATGAGAAATAAAAAAATTTATAAGATGCTTAATACATGTAAGTTAACTATATAACAGAGAGACTTAATGTTTATGCTTGGCAATTTAGTTGCAATGTTGCCGTGGATCAGGTATGTTAATTTCGCTAATTTACATATGAAGACAGTTATCCTATGAGGTGTTGCTGCATATTTCTACAAAGACACCTATAAACACTTATAAGGAGAGCACTTTGTGATGTTGTTATTTTATAATTTTATACTGGTGACTTGGGCTTGTTTGAAATTTATTCTCAATGCCCAAATCGACAATAAATTACTTTCAACAATGATTAGGTATAGATATTACTTTTATTATAATCAGTTACAAAGCGAACGCATTTATTTATAAGGACCTCCTACCAATGGTTCTGATGAAAACGTTTATTTGTAGACGATTTCACCAGATCATTCAACGAAACGGTATATCAGTGTGGAACCGCCCATTTTATAATTAATTCCGATATTAGGGGGACCCATCAATTATTATCATCAATCAGATTAAATATGTAATGTAGGTACAAGTAGAAGTTTCTGCAACTGCAGCACCCATTGGTGTGTGTTCATTAATTCTTTTTGTCTCATATCAAACCAGGCACATGTATATGGATAATAAATGAACCAGATATTCGTACATTAATTATTTAAATTACGAGGGTGCTCAAATATTTCATATATGGTAGACGAAACGAAACGATCATTTAGAGACCATTTTTTATCCACTTTCGCCCACAATATCTCATCGTTCCAAGTACCTACCTTTAGGTTTTGCCTCTCCTTAAAAACTTTAAAACCTTTACTCGCAAATTTTTCAACTTTCCAACTTCATACATATGAAACACTATACTTTATAACTTTTCTTTTACACAACTTTCATTATTTCCAGCCCAGTCTATATCTTGTTCGTATTTTTCTTGATGGTTTAATGCTTTCACGATGTGGTGACGAGAAAATTGAGAAATGCGATGGTAAATCGGTTCTATATGCGTTCGAATTATTTCCACCAACCCAAAAGGGTGCGAGTCAAGGGGTGGGCTTCGACATATGCCGAGTAATAATAAAAAATTATGTTTGCGAGAAAAAAATGGAATCTTTGTTTACAACTTTATTATTAGAAATTTGTACAAAGGCGCTTTTAGGAAGTTTTGAAAGTTGGTTTCAAGATTGGTTCATACCTATATACATTTCAATATAATTTTTGCAAGCTCGCCTTGAACTAATGCATCGGTCGATTTTCAACCATGTAGAAAATGTAAAAATAAATCAATCGTATCATTCGGTGGGGTATTTAATCAGTATCTATTGGGAGTATAAAACCATCGACCTAAATTGGCCCATGCATGTCTATCGCATGTGTGTGTAGTGGTGACCAGAAACGTGGTTGCGGTTCAACCATCGACAATCCCGTGATTTTATCAGTATAAATTCATTATTCACACTAGCTACAATTAGTGGATGTCACGATAGATATTTGGTATTCAACCTGTCGGAAATGGCATTGTTTTATCTATTTATTTATCTGCACTATTATTAATCGTGCTGAAGTTGGGTGAGGTAATCTCACACGTATTAAAATTGTGTTAAACACACTGATAGCCGGCCCATATTAATTCTTAACGACCCCCTTTGCACAATGGATTTATATCTCTCGAGTTTTACACTATATTTTTCCTTTTTTTGCTCACAGAACGAGGAAATAGACACCTCGAAAGCTGAACGCCGTCTCGCAACAGGACGCCAAATTATTTTCACTTGGAATTATTCACATGTTACGTGCGCCGTCACCAAGATTTATTTCACAAAGATCTCAACGTCTATTGCTGATTCCCTTAAATCATAACGAAAATCGCAATGGTAACATCTTGAATTTTAAGTGTCTTTATTTATATATATTGGATGGAAAAAGTTAAAGGCGATAAAGAACGTTAAGGACTTCTCTCTTAGGCACATGCTCTTAGGCATGTTGAAGTGTCTTCCTCTAAGTGTCTCTGTATCAGTTTTCTCTTCGTTTCAATGAGGAAAAATAAAAAGTTCCTTTAATAATGTGGGTAACAAAACAATTTAATGCGTACTTGCTTCGCTGTACTACATGTGATTTATTTGACATTTTTGTAGCACATAAAGGAAGCAAAGTCTTTTCATCAGGATATATTTCCCTATTTCTTTCTTATTTCTTTGAATTTAGGCACGCCACAGGGGTTTTCCACTGTTGAATTACTTCACGATTTATGTCTTTATTTTTACTGAAGAGGCGATATGTGTGTGTTTCTTTTTATAATTTTACACATATCACTCATCGACTCGCAATTTTATGTTTAAATCACCATGCTAAGGTTCGTTACTCTCGCACATTAATTTTTAATCAACGCATTTAACCGGCCAATTAGTTGATTTCAAGAATCTAATGTCTGTCATAAATTATTCGCACATTTAAACACTAATGAGTTACACCGTAAATGAAAATGTTGTTTTAATAAGTTTAATCGTAAATAAATCAAATCTTTCGCATACTGCGAACCCCGACTGCACTTCCGTATTACGTACAAGTCATTATTAACGTTAGAAATTGTCTGGGTTATTTACATTTATATTCATATAATTACTTGCTACTCTTTCAATACTGTAATTATATGGATAGTTATATAGAGGAGCGAATGCAGGTAGGTGGAATATTGCTGATTTGTAGTTATTTCCATTCGTTTTATTGTATAATTGCAATGCTTATGTAGTAATACTGCTACTGGCCATCATCAAATCTTCCCCGTAAATCATACACCATTCCAATAAAATCGATTTAATGCTAATAGTAAAATACCGTATCCTGTATTCAAGTTTTTGATGAGATATATTGGTAAGGTAAGTAATGTAATTTATTATGCAAACAGGTATACCTAATAACTGCTACTGCGAATAGACTGATCTTATGCGCAATTTTAATTAGACGCGTATAATAAGTGTGAGATGAGATGATAGAATTTATTGCATTGGCTTACATCTCTCTATGCTATAGGGACAAGTAAGAGCACAGTGATAATAATTACATTACAACATGGAGAAGCCACTTTTATTCCATTCGTTGCTACCTTGTATAAAGTGAATAAGATCTACATAGATAAAATAATGCTGCTGAAATAATTATTGCCAGTTGTTGCCTTGTAGATCATGCTCTGAGCGTTCTAGGACTGTTTCACTATATTATTAAGCTTTTGTTCGTATCTCGTGCTACTGTTGTATGTTATTTACTTTAATTTATACTATCATTAAATTGGTATAATGTATATTGTAAATTAAATGGAAAATATAGGTAATAGCAATGATAATTTTGCGAAATTATTTATTAGTCGCGCTCTTATTTCATACATATACATATAAGTAAATATACTCGTATATAAGGTGGATGAACAGTTATATTGTTAAATTGATAATGAAAATTTATTCTCGCTTGGCACTTTATTATTTATCACTAATAAATACGGGCTGCTGCTTGCTAATTGTCATAAACTCGATACAATTAACATATTATGTTGTATTATATAACGAAATTATGCAATTAATCGAGGTGGATGTTATCGCACACTGAAATTGAATAGAGACAGAGAGAAGTAAGCTTAAATTCTGCAAGCAGTCGAAGCTGAGCCACGAGAGATTTTTAATTTAAAAAATCTTCTTTTCGGATATACCTACATACATCGGAATCCATCATCATATATTTGGATCATTCCGCGGGGTATTTCAGGTGCAGTTAATGGGACTGTGTTAATAATTCTGTCCTAGTTAAATGAAATTTTCCTCATACTTTATTACCAATTCTGATTTATTCATATTGATTAACAGCTACTTTAATGTGTTTCTATGAAAGAGAACATAAAAAGAGTGTGAAGAAATACACACAGCACAAGATAAACTCATTCGTTAATCATTCACTCCTTGTCATGAATTACACACCACTTTTTATCTTTAAACATTTTTTGTCTTCGTTTTAACCTCGTGAATTAGCTGACCAGAGGATCATTAAAGAAAATAACGCAGTGACGTCGGTTTTCCAATCGATTTGTGGCACTCAAGCTTCGGAGCTCCTATCTCTGTCCTGCTTGAAGAGAGCCGCCGTAACGGCGCTCGTTAGTTCATTACAGCTGTAATTAATTTCACTTTGAAGAAACTTATGTATTAATAATGTGTCTTGATTTATTGGATATTTACGTGCGAGTTTTTGAAATTGTATTTAGATTTTTTCTTACATAATCTTTATAACTTTTGTAATAATTAATCATTTCATATGAATTATTTTGAACATTATCATAATCTGCGAATCTCTCTGAAGCGAAATATTAACAATATTTCATTCTTGGACTGATTAACGAAGATTTCCTTAAATTGTAATTACTGTTTTACTTTGTGTCCAAGTGTTGGTGCGCAAAATGGGACAAGGCGTAAAATTATAGCCCTTGAAGGTAGTTTTTGTGAGTCCAAGTACACACGATTATAATTAAATTTTAAATGGTAATTATGTATTACGTGTAATCAGCACAAGGCATCTGTACCTACAGTTATAAAGATGTAGAGATTATATTTCTATAGAATTCCGAAAATAATAATCATACTTTGTGTGCATAAATGCAAGTCATTAAATTAAAAGTTGAGGGTGGAGATGGCGGTTTGTAAAATTTTAATAAGCCGATTGATGTGAGTGCATTATTAAGGTTATTTTTATTTTTAGTGAGTGGTTTTATCGGTCATTAAAAGAATAAACAGGACTTTAGAATAAAGAAAGCTAAAGGAATGTTCCTGGCGTTCGAGAGGATATGTAATTTTAATGACAGTTTTGTCATTGTTTACGTTTAGTTGAAAAATAATTGTTTTAATAGGTGGGTGCTAATAAAATGACAACATAATAAACTCAAGGTGGTTACGGTATTTTGTTGCATGAATGATATGGAATTATGGAATTAACTATGGAGTTAAAAAACAGAATGCTTATTATAATAGTCAGTCAATTGTAAACATAAAGCTTAGCCACATTGGAGTCACTTGTGAAGGATTATTATACTCGTTAAAGTCGCATTAATTCACTCATATAATAATAGTAATATATTCTATAGACACATAAAAATGTTTTAATAAATAAATTAATTGGTCAATTTTCCTCTAGCTTGCACAATGGCGATTTTTCTTCGAAATGCCCATTTAAATAATTTAATAAAAATTTTTATTTTGTATAATATCCTGTTTTTTGCCTTTGCCATAATACGTGGGCAGACTTTTTTATTTGGCCAAAAGCTCACATCTAACATCAATGTGCCGGAGTAATTTGATTATTATACAGTTTGTATAAAATTATACTGTTTTGCATTTTATATTTTGTTACCGTATGTATATGATTAGAGGTGGGGAAACTATAAACGTTTTGGCAATTATTTTTTCGGGTCCTAAGCAATAATTTACCTATAATCTTTAGTTATTTTCTGGGGTAAGCAAACTAGTTTAATCGATGATTATTTTGATTTGAGAGTTCCAACCTCATGTGGTCGGGCGCAATTTGCATAATCCAAAATTGTTTAATAGCCTCTACGAAATGTAAATTTCACCCGAAAAGAATAATCAACTAACAACCACGTAGACGTAGGTATTATAACGGTCAATGTAGTCGGAATTAACTTCAACAGTCGTACAAACTTAATTTAAACTAAACTTTAGTTGCATCCAGCAAAGAAAAGAAAAACACAAACTGGGAAACCAGTAAATTGAATTTAACAACTTTCTTAAATTAATAATATAAATAGAAGAAAATGTGGGCATTATATTTTTCACAGACATATCTATTCACACAGATCCGATATTGAATAATGGTCGAATTGTTGGACAAATTAAATTTTCCGTTTTTGCGTTTCCATGTTCCTCTATCTTATACTTGAAAAATTGAAGAGCCCAAGGCGGCCTTTCGCTCGAGAAGAGGAGTGAACACAACAAAAAAGAAATTCGTTTATTTCATTTGAACCGCGAGAGGCTATATAGAAATGCCTTTGAAATACAAATATTTGAGGAAATATGTATCACTCTTTTTGATACTTGTAAATTTCTCTCTTGTATTTGTTTTGAATATAAATTGATCATCATTCATCCGAGATGCACTACAACATACATATATTAGATATAAGTTGAAATGAATATAAGGAATTTTGATTCCCATAATGGGAATATCTCTTTACTTCCACGAATCTTTTGCAAACTAATTAAATTGTGGCATTATAGAAACTACTGTTTATTAAAGAAATACCTAGGTCTTAGCACATTTCATAATACAACAATGTTTGATGTTTGATACAGTACGACATTGTGAAACGAATTCAATTATAAAATGAAGTTGCAAACTATAAAACAAACAATTGTTAACAATTTCCAATGCGGGTATGCAGACATATCACAACAACAGAGAATGTTTGCAAAACTCGGCAATTTGTTATTTCGATGGAAATTTGCACAAAGAGTATGGGCCGTTCTCTCTCTATTTTTCACATTTATAAGAGCATGTCTTTTAAGCGTTAAGTTGTACATACACAAAATGCCATCAAAGTGGAATAAATTCCGTTGTTTTAGCGTATTATAGACAAACCCACGGCATTAAACTATTATTAAGTGCAATTACAATTCAGACCTGTCGGCTGGCCCTGTACAGTAATTGCTATTTCCGAATTATAATTAAGCAATTAAGCAGTCTGTGAGCGACTTTGTGCGTCTGAGAGAAGAAGGAAATATCAGTGTCGTCCGTATTGTTGTGGGTAGATGAATTGTAAGAGAGGGTTGGGCGCCTCTTCTATCGACATCATGAAGATGCATGAGAGGGCATTGTTGTATGTGATCGGAGCCCTATGATGATCAAGTTGTAGGCGTGAGAAACGAAATACTCGGGACACGTGGGGTAATACAATTTCTCAAAGTAGTCTTCATAAACTTTTCAATAACTATTGTCTATCCATGTAATTTCATGAGCGCACACACATTATATAAGTCTTCGTCTCTGATGTGTGTATGATTATGGAACAATAGTGGGTGGACCAGCCAATAGAACAAACACGTTGACAGCATCACAATGATGTTCATATTAAATCTCAATTAAGTGCCGCTTTGTACATAATTTTTTTGTTACAACTTACTGAAAATAGGTCGCAGAAATGGGTTACATTATAATGGTGTTGAAATTCGCCTCTCTTCTCTTCAGTAATGGACCACACAAAGTTGATGGTGTGAACCAGCGCTCTCTGAGTGTAACGTCGAGCTTTTAGACCCAGGGCCAATTTATTTTCAATGCCTAAGGGTTGTACCGGATTTTTATCCTTTGAGGCGATACATCTTTTGCAATGAATAGAGACTGAATAAATAAGGATCTATTTTTTACTGAAACTATCTAACGAACACCGTCTTTATCCTTTATTGCAAACCGATAGAGGTAATACCAGAAACCTAATATGCTTCTCGATGTACATGTATTATTTACTATCGCAATTTGAGGTTGCAATTTAAAAGCATAAAATGGCAGAGATGAATTTCGCCTCACATTGAAGAGGATTTTAATAAACAATATTTTGGGATATATTAAAAATGCACGACCATGTGGCGTATACATTTTACTTTAATTAAAATGATGAATATAAATTAAATTACAGAATTCACCCAATTGAAAAGAGCAGATAATTTTTAAGCCCGCCCATGTTAATGCCATTATCCACCCAAAGTAATAATCATGCTGGATATTATAAAATACTGTTCATGTATGTAGGTACCTAGCATAATTATATATAAATATACATATGTACATATATGTTGACTAAAACAACAACAGATAGCAAATCTACTGCATTGTTCGCTTTTAAATATAATTAACTTTGAGACTTAATATGAATTCCCATTATAATATGTGCAAAACAGCAAATTCGTCTATAAAGCTTTATTGAGCATACAAATAGCAGACACAGCACATATTTCAATAATTAAATTATATTTTGTACAAGCTCTACATGATGTTCATTGTCAATGGCAATTGAAAGAATAACTGTTTAAAACTGTACTTGTACCAACTTCAATTGTAACGATATTATCGAATTTCATTCGATGGAAAGCAGTAAATTTAAAAAACAAATGACCCTTTCTTATGACTCTTCAAATAAACTTTAGAGGATTTAAAGGCAATGAATACTTAATCCGCTATTTTCCAGATTTCATTTGAATTTCTCTCGACTCTTCACGATATAAAACAGAACGAACTTTACGTTCTATTTCAGTGCAATAATGTACCTACAAGCGCAATTGATACAATTTTTCAGAGCGTCATTATAATAAGGATTGCCTTAATAAATGCTGCAAAAGACAGTGGTTAAGGTATGAATATTACTTCTATACCCATACTCCTTTATAATTAAACAAGACAATATTTGATTTACTGCCAAAAACCTTTTACAAAATAGGCAATATATATTCTGCGTCGTTTAGTACTCCCATATATAAACCTCTTCATATTCTCTTTATTGTTTAACAAAATACATATAATTTAATAGTAAATTATTACTTTTAACGACAAAGATTTATGAAGTGCTCAACAGTAGGTAATCTCACATTTTGAGAGGCACCATGGTAGTTTCAGGTTAATTTACATAATATTAATAACACAAGCTGCCCAACTGGGTCCTATACACTGTTACGGAATATCCACCTACACACAAATAAGGCCAATTTCTAATCAAAATCCTTGCACCATTACCTACATTTTATAACACTGACAAAAAATCATGACGTCAACACAACACTGTAATCCCCTCAACCTTTCTATCTTTTTTGAAAACGGTCATATGTCATATTTAAAATCCTTATGATGAGGGCCATAAAACGGTCTAAGATGCGGGCGTCAATTACTCATTCACATCAGTGTCACTCCAAATTAAAACTGTGTTAAGTGGCTGTATTGTTTTGCTCCAAAAACGGACTAAGAGTCCAGTTTTCCGGTCGCTCTACGAAATGTGGGCGGTTACATCATTTATTTAACCTTTCATCTTGTACAGTTCATGCTGCAATGAGAATTTACTACTGTATCGATACATGCAGGCGAGTGTTAGACTTAGACAGTTGATTTAGTGCCTCAAAGGTGCACGCGACTCGCGACACAAGAAACTCAGCCATCCATATCCAGGTTGCACACCACTTGGTTTTGTTACGCATTCTGCTTTCTTCCCGTGATGTTTACCCGTAAACATGCTGTTGTCATAATGGATGTTTGCGAGTTGTGGCTCTACATACCTTCACAGCTATAGTCTTTGGGAGTGAGGCATTCAGAGAGAAGCGAACAACGAAGACAGTGCAAGAAGAGAGCACAGCAATTGCAGCACATGACAATGATTTACAGACCATGACATGACTGTGTCATCGCATTTTACATCAGTCCAAATATACTGTTATCTTATTTGTGGTCGCCTAAGAAACAATTTCTGCAGCTGTACGACGAAATGTTCTGTTGTTGAAACATTGGCAGCCACAATAAAAGCGCACATGAAAAAAATTAATTATCTCAAGCATTAATAAGATTTTGTGTACGAAACCGCCTTGGTACAACATTTCTAATTAGGGTAACCACATATAAAAAAGAACATAAATTAATGTAAATATAATAGGCTCACAAGCATTTTTAACATTCCCAAAGATTATTAATTATTTAAAATAAATGAATAGGTATATTATACGTCACTTGTGCTTTAATGATGAATCTACCTCTAAGTAATTAGTGTGGTTCGAGTCATTAGTACCTAATAATTCATAACTTAATTTCCCTAATACTTGTAATCTACTAATTAGAAAAAAATTGCATCACCCTCGCCAGTTGCGCTTATAAAGTACCGGAATAGTTGCTGAAAAAAGTCAGGAGATCTATTATTTTTTTACTATTAATGACACCCATTGTGTTATTTTTGCTAAACAAATAACATTTGTTCTAGCTAAATGGCCATATTCATTAATTAAATTAGATGCGATAAAAAATTATACTCGTACACCACGCTATAACATGGTAAAAAAGCACTAAAGCAGTTGCTCGGATCATGTGACCTGCTTATTTCGTTTGTAATTCTCATTAAATGTCATTTAGAAGCTTGTAAATATTATGGCTGTGTTGACTATTAATTTAAAAATAAAACAGAATTATTGATGGTATCAGAGTGAAATCATAAAGTCTTACACTGACATTACATGAAAGATAAGAGATCTCGCTGGATACATACCTAATTGCACGCGTGTAGAAGTTGTAAAGTGAGTACCATGGGGGGAAAATGTAAAAGTAACTCTAACTGATATTAACTAATATTCTCTTATGCAAAGTACTTATTACATAGACACAACATAAATGTTGATAGAATGTAAAGAAGTGCAGCACGGTCCGTTTAACATTTTCTCAAATTAAATGTGACATTATGCAAAGCAAAAGGGTTAACAATAATAACACATACATAATAACAAGGGATGGTTGGCGAAGAGAAAGGGAACGGTTTACTGTATTTATAACCACCCCACACCAACATATCGACTATGTATAAGCTCATGTGCAAAACGGGCCCGGTTCACAGATTTCATTATCGATACCGTTCTTTGTATAGCCCGATGATTAACTGGTCATGATATGAAAAAGTTACACTCTATTTATTTAGCCTTTTGCATACAGATCACAATTGTCCCTCCTGTGTTCGTTCTGTATGTAAAGTTTTTTTTTTGAACAGTGTATTCCTCTCTAATGTTATAATTTTAGGGTATAAGGATCGTTTTTCAATTTGATCCAGCTCTTTTAACATGTATAGGCAATTTTCGAATCATAATGCGTGTTAGGAGTGGATTTTTTGTTTACAAAAACTACGTTAGAAATTAATTGGTCCGAAAAGCCTGTTTGTGGTTTTTTTATCACAATTAATTGTTTGCTTTTGTGTTGCACTATCCGTTGTAAAGATACACAGCCCGGTCCTGTGTTCATGATTTGGGTAAAGCAAAAGGGCTGATGTTAAAGAAGTGTTGAAGTTCGACGTGCGCATAGACACATAAAAGTGCATTTCGTATTTTTGCTAGTTTGGGACATTCAGTTCCTATTTTGTTTGTCGAGCAATATGAATGGTTATTTTGTGAATTGAATAATAAGAAATAATTGGTGAGTACGATATTCTCACATAGTTTATATTGATTATTTTAAAGATTCACATTTATAATTTGATAAAAGAATATTCTTTTTAATATTTTATTAAACATTGAAATTGAACAAGATTTAATTTCTAATTTATTAAATAATGTCAATGTTAATGACAATTTGAGCCCTATAACTGGATAATGGCCTATAGGTTTCTAGTTATAGTGTGGCTGGATTTTATAAGCATTGTGTCGACTTGGTAGATTCGCAGAAAGAACTACTAGTCAAAATGCCCGTGCATCCTACGGGACAGCCTGTGCACCGTTGGGACGCCAACAAGACGCATTAAGACGTTAGTGCGTCCAGAAAGAGAGTTCCTCATTAAGCCATAAGGGAAACTTGGCGAGGTTCTTTCGTTAATGTTTATGAATCTTAGTCAGCGCTTTCCAAATTTTGTTATTTAATAGATTTTATGGACTTAAATAAAATTAATAAATATAAATGCAAAAGCGCAAAAGCCCAAAAGGATATGTCCATATATAATCTATAATTAAATGTTTTGTTCAGCATAAAATATGCAACTTGTGCAATTTCAATGTAATTGTTATTGTCAATGTTAAGTGCGTTGGTCAATATAAACTAACGTACTCTTTTTAATATTTATTTGCAGATTATGGTCTTCTTCACTCAGAACCGGGTCGTGCATTCTTCTGTTTTATAATTTTATGTAAGACAGGGGTTTGTACTATTACAGTGTGCCGTGACCCAAAGAGTGAAGTTATTTTCTAAAAAGACCATAATTCTGTTTATTTCAAAATCATTTTAAAGTTATTAATAAAAATTTAAAATCAAATTGAATTTAATACTTTTCAAATTTTACATATTTGCGACGTCGAACTTGAACACTAAAATAAAATTGTTTGTCTCTTAACTCCGGACGTAGTAAATCTTGCGTTATCGATATTTGTTTCTATAAAGAGCACGTTTTAAGTCATAATAGTCTCCGAATTTTAATTTCTTTTTATGAATAATATGCTTGGTGTGAGCAAGTTTTTCAGGAAATAATAGTACAATTTTCTTAATTTTAAAATTATGATATTGAAAATATTCAATGTTGAATTGAATTTAGTATATATGCATAAGCATATAAACTTTTCATAAATTGTACTTTGCATAGTACTATTATTTGAAGAAGTTATTTATTGTTTAAATAAATAAAAAGTTCTTTAAATTCATTTTAATATTCTAGAGTTTTTTTTTTACATCTGTGTGTATTCTAAATGTTATTAAATAACAGCTGTCCATTTCGGTTTGCCTGCCATAAAGTAATTTGCTTGTAGTTAAAATATTTTCTGCATTTATGATAAGAGTGTGAGAGTTGAATGGGTCGACCCGATGACTGCTTTATTACTTCTCTAGCATGTTTTTGCTTTAAATTCTATACCTGCTGGAGGGCAACTTAAATGGATAAGCCCAATTTTAAATCTTAATTTCTAGGAATGTACCCTAAACATTTTGTTCACTTTTATGATGATAAATTTGTTTCACACTGTGCATAATCCGGTACGTAGAACAAACACAACGTAGGAAATTCCCAAAGAAAATTTTAATACTAGAAAATAAGAAAACGAGTATATTTATAGGTTCTTTCGAAAAAAAAAAAAAATCACTAATTTAATGAATATAATTTAAAAGCTGATTTAGTGAAAATGTTTCAAACATATAAATGATAATTCCGAGATTGGTTCATTGTGACAATATAAAAATAAGTGTGTTTATTTGCAAATTTTAAATAATCACAATTTTGTTTGAGTGTTGTCTGTGAAGTTCAATTATATTCAGTTTTGTATAATTGACAGTATATTTAGTGACAATTTTTTTTTTAATATCAGTGAAATTAATAAGTTTTTTTTTCTTCTCTTTCTCTTACATTCGTGTAGTTCCCATTGAAAGAAAACGAAGAAAAAATTTGGTAAATCGAAGACCATAAAAAAAATTCTGAACATGGATGAAGTCGTAGAGAATAATAATCCAAATAACGAGCTAGATTCTGAAAGACAACCGGGGGATATGGAACAATCCACGTCTGAAATAGTTGAAGTGCCTAGAAAAAGTACTCGAAAAAGAACGAAGTCGACGAAAGCACTTCCGGCAAAAAGAAAACAATCGGCAAAGAAAGAGCAACAAATTATAGAAGAAACAGCAGCGTCTTCTTCCCAAGTACGTACTGGAACAGAACCTGCTCCTTCAGATATGCCAGTCTGGTTTGCCACTTTTCTTGAAAATCAACAAAAAGAAAAGGAAAATGCTGCGAAAGCCTTAGATGATAGACTGCATATGATGGAAAATTGGGTACGTACGATAGTTCAACCTCCTCAGACGCAACATCCTGTTGTAAATCAAGCTCCTATAATGCAAGAGATCTCACGAGAGCCTCCACAAGTGCCACCACAAAACAATGTGCCATTAACACCACCTCCAACGACAATAAATGAGTCAACAAACCTGGTAACACCAGAAAGAGCAACAACTTCAACAGAGCCAGTTCCGTCTACGTCACAACGTGAGGATAATGTAGATTTACGCAGATTACTACTTAGTATAAAAAATCCACTACCGGGAACACCAGAAAAACCAACGTTTTCTGGCCACAAAAAGGAAAATCCAGTCCTTTTTCTGAATAACCTAGAAGATTATGCGAAGGCATGTTATGTACCCGAAAGTGATTGGATAAAATTAGCTACGAGTTGTCTCACTAAAACTGCAAAAACTTGGATAACCATATGTGCAAGAGAATGGAAAATATATGCCGACTTCCGTAGAGATTTTTTAACCACATACTGGACAATGGATAAACAGCGGGAAATTAGATATAAGATTTCCAATGATAAATATGAAAATATAACAGGTAGGACTATGCTTAGTCATTTTGCGTATTATGTAAATTTGGCCAGTTTTTTGAAACCTCAATATGTGGAAATCGATTTGTTAAATGAATTAATAAGACACTTTCCAACAGACATTCAAAATCAATGGTTTTCTAGAGGACAATCTACAATTAAAGATTTTGCATTTTTTTTAACAAAACATGAATCGGTTATGCAAAATACTGGTATTCCGAAGGTATACGAAACAAAACCAATTCCTCCTTCAAATATAAATAATCGTATAACTAAATTTCCTTCTAAAGAGTTTCACTCCCCAGTACGTAATAATCAACCTTATCGTCAATTTCAAAATCCGCGACCAGTTCCTAGTGCGCAACAACCTCGAAAACCAAGACAATTACCTTCTTCTACATTTACAAAATCTAAAAATATTGCAGGTACCAAAGATCGTGGTAATAAACAGGGAAACTAAAAACAGGCGAATCCGAGGGTCTAATTCGTCCTGACATTCTTAATGGCCCAGCAATTTATTCAATACAACCTGCTCCGTTTTTAAATACTGAAAAATTATCTTTAAATAATAATATAGGATTTTCCATGTTGCGTCATTTAGGCTGGTTACCTGGTCAGGGTTTAGGGAAAATGCAACAAGGTATTAAAACTCCATTATTGCCAATACGTAAAATGCCAACAGATTTAACTTTATTTTGTATACGTTTACCTTCACCATATTTAATTCACGTTTTAACTATTTCAAAATTTAATAAAGTCGAGGAAAATACTACTAAGAGGGTTTCTCCAGAAATTCAAGTGCAAATTTATAAAATCAATGTAAATGCTCTTTTGGATTCAGGTAGTGAGGTTAGTTGCATGAGTGAAGAGCTTTATGTATTGCTAAAAAATAAGTCACATGAATTATTAACATTGCCGGTTCCTGGATTACAACTTAGAGGTGCATTTGGTCCGAAATCGCCAAGAGTACTTTTACAAACTCAATTACTTTTCCACATATTAGATAATAGTTACAGTGCCACAGTCTTGATAATTAAAAATTTAGCGAAACAATTAATATTGGGTTCTGATTGGTTGCTAGAAAACAAAGTAGTACTTTCATATAAAGACAATTTAATTACAATCACAACAGAATCTAATCCAATAACAATTCCGTTTACATCGAGATTAATTTATTCTGATAATTCCGATATAGAACCAGAGTCAGATACACTTTGTTTAGAATTGTCTTCTGATAATCCTGTAGAGTCGTTAGAAAACTTACAAACTGTTGTTAAAAATGTTTCCATACCCACTACAGAACAAAATAAATTATTAACCATTCTTAAAAAGCACCATGATGTATTTAAATTAAAACCAGGACTTACTGACAAGTATTATCATAAAATTGAAGTAACTAC
Organism: Silvanus unidentatus; assembly: GCA_963930825.1. Taxonomy (NCBI): domain Eukaryota; kingdom Metazoa; phylum Arthropoda; class Insecta; order Coleoptera; family Silvanidae; genus Silvanus; species Silvanus unidentatus. Next base: position 7,152,583 of record OZ005758.1, read on the forward strand.
TGAAAAACCATTTTTACATAGACAATATCCAGTTCCCATTGCTCTTAGATCAGCAGTTGAAAAAACATTATTAGAAATGGAAAATAATGGAATAATTGAAAGATTGCCGTCTCCTTATGCTAGTCCACTTACAGTTGCGAAAAAGAAAGACGGTAGTATTAGATTATGTTTAGACGCTCGAGCTCTTAACCAAATAATGATAGCTGATGCAGAAGCTCCGCCACAGGTTAATGACTTACTTCAAAAATTTCATAATTGTCGATATTTTACATTAATTGATTTAAGAATGTCTTTTTGGCAAATTCCCTTGACTGAGGATAGTAAAAAGTACACTGCATTCTTATATAATGGCAAATCTTATGCATTTAAAGTTATTCCCTTTGGTATAAAAACGGGCACAGCAGGTTTTAGCCGTGCTATGGATATAATTCTTGGAAATGAAGTTAGGGAATACACTGTAAATTATGTGGATGATTTGCTTATTGCGTCTTGTACTTTGGAAGAACATTTTTCTCACATTGATATTGTTTTATCAAAATTAAGTCAAGCTTCGATTACAGTCAATTTAACTAAAACTGAATTTTGTAAATCTGAGGTCAAATTTTTAGGGCATCTTTTGTCGAATAAAGGTATTCAGCCTGACCCCGAAAAAATTGAGGCAATAAGAAAGTTTCCTGTGCCACAAAATATTAGACATCTTCGTGCGTTTTTAGGCCTGTGTAACTATTATAGAAAATTTAGCAAGTCTTATAGTCAAGTAATATTACCTTTAAATGAGCTTCTTAAGAAAACTGTAAAATGGAGATGGGGTAAAGTAGAAGAGGATGCTTTTAATTCAACTAAAGATCTCTTTTTATCAACAGTAATTTTAAATTATCCAAATTTTACTAAACCTTTTTATGTACAGACTGATAGCTCTGGTTATGCTCTAGGAGCAGAGTTATACCAAGAAGATGAGCATCATGAACATAGTCCTATAGCGTTTGTAAGTCGCTCTCTTCATGGTGCTGAATATAATTACACGGTTACCGAGAAGGAGTTGTTGGCTATTGTTTATGCACTTACAAAGTTTCGTACAATAATTTTTGGAAATAAAGTAATAATACGCACAGATCATAAGGCATTAGAGTTTCTCCAAAAATGTAAATTCCACAATGAAAGAATGACTCGTTGGATTTTATTTTTAAACACCTTTAATTTTGCCATAGAGCATATTAGTGGACGTACTAATGTCGTCGCTGACACTCTTTCCCGTTATCCTTCGGATATGTCAACAATACCAGACCAAGCGACACCTCTAGTTGCATACTTTACTATACATGTCATTAAACAACTCGTTACTTTTAAAACTCAAGATGAAATTTCCAATAGATTAAAAGAGGCATTACAACATTTTGAAGTAGAACAAAGGCGAGATCCCAAATTATTACAAATCTTCAATTCCCTTCAGAACAAAGAATCTGTTACCGATGTTCCACCATTTTTAAAGCGTACTTTAAATCGTTATAAAATTGTTAACAATGTTCTTTTATATATGGATGGTTTAGATGCAATGAACCCAAGACTAGTAGTGCCACAAGAGTTAATACCAGATTTTTGTTGGTTTTATCACCAATCCTTAGGTCATTTTGGGGCTAGTAAAGTTTTAGCAACGATTAAATTCTTTCTTTACTGGGGAAATATGTTTAGATCTCTTAAGGATATTCTGAAGACCTGTGATTTATGTCAAAAAACTAAATTTAGTAATCGAACTCTTGAAGGATATTCGTACCCTATTTTACAAAAACACCCGGGAGAGCTAGTTTTGGTTGATTTTTATGGACCACTTCCAGCAGGCCGAGCTGCTGCTGCATATATTTTTGTGGTTATAGATAGTTTTTCTAAATATGTGAAGTTATATGCACTTAGAAAAGCAACTGGAAAGGCTGCAGCTCTTCGAATTGTTGACAATTATCATAAAATAATTCCAATTCAAACTATATTAAGTGACCATGGCAGCCAGTTTACGTCAGCCGTTTGGGCTAAAACGTTAACTGAAGCTGGTATTAGGTATACTTATTCCTCTATACGTCACCCAGCGTCTAATCCATCGGAACGTGTAATGAAAGAGCTAGGGCGTATTTTTCGTGCATATTGTTCTGAAAGGAACAGTAGTTGGGCACATCACTTATCAAATATAGAAACTCTTTTTAATTCTATACCACATGTCAGTACTGGGTTTTCTCCTCATGAGATCCTTTTTAATCCTAAACCTTCATTTCCGTTAGATCATTTGCTTTATAAATATTTTCCACCTCCTACTGTTTCTACTCGTTCAATAGAGGATTTACATGCCATCGTTTATAAAAATTTGGAAAAGAGTGCTCAAATTCGTAAAAAGAGTCCTAAAAAACCTATTCTTTTGTATAAAGGTGATTGGGTGTTGTTGAGGGTACCTTCGATATCAGATGCATCTAAAAAGATTTACGCGAAGTTTCAATTTTTATATGATGGTCCATATAAAATCGTAGATGAACCTTACCCCAATGTATACACCTTAAGTGATATTTCCACTGGCCTTATTAAGGGAAATTATAACGTTAATAATCTAAAATTTTATTATAAGGCTGAAGCATAGTTCTTTTATATGTTTTTTTTTTATATATGTATAAATATATATATTTTTTTTGTTTTATTATGTTGTTTAACATATATATTTTTTTTGTGTTGTTCTTTCATTCTAATAGTTTCTTTTAAATAGAATTAGTTCTTAAATCTTGTGTTCCTTTGTTAATCACTTAATATAAAATTCTTAAATAGTTTATTTAGTTCTAGCTTATTCATATACTGAATTCTTGTGTTTTTCTCATAAATATATTTCTTTTATATTTTGTTCTATACTTGATGATCTTTTCTTTTGATTACCTACATTTCAGTAAAATCGTTTCAAAGTGTTGAAGATTCTCCTTGCAAAATAGATCTTTGTGGTTTTTGCAATGAAAATCTGCGGGGAGAATGTAAAGATACACAGCCCGGTCCTGTGTTCATGATTTGGGTAAAGCAAAAGGGCTGATGTTAAAGAAGTGTTGAAGTTCGACGTGCGCATAGACACATAAAAGTGCATTTCGTATTTTTGCTAGTTTGGGACATTCAGTTCCTATTTTGTTTGTCGAGCAATATGAATGGTTATTTTGTGAATTGAATAATAAGAAATAATTGGTGAGTACGATATTCTCACATAGTTTATATTGATTATTTTAAAGATTCACATTTATAATTTGATAAAAGAATATTCTTTTTAATATTTTATTAAACATTGAAATTGAACAAGATTTAATTTCTAATTTATTAAATAATGTCAATGTTAATGACAATTTGAGCCCTATAACTGGATAATGGCCTATAGGTTTCTAGTTATAGTGTGGCTGGATTTTATAAGCATTGTGTCGACTTGGTAGATTCGCAGAAAGAACTACTAGTCAAAATGCCCGTGCATCCTACGGGACAGCCTGTGCACCGTTGGGACGCCAACAAGACGCATTAAGACGTTAGTGCGTCCAGAAAGAGAGTTCCTCATTAAGCCATAAGGGAAACTTGGCGAGGTTCTTTCGTTAATGTTTATGAATCTTAGTCAGCGCTTTCCAAATTTTGTTATTTAATAGATTTTATGGACTTAAATAAAATTAATAAATATAAATGCAAAAGCGCAAAAGCCCAAAAGGATATGTCCATATATAATCTATAATTAAATGTTTTGTTCAGCATAAAATATGCAACTTGTGCAATTTCAATGTAATTGTTATTGTCAATGTTAAGTGCGTTGGTCAATATAAACTAACGTACTCTTTTTAATATTTATTTGCAGATTATGGTCTTCTTCACTCAGAACCGGGTCGTGCATTCTTCTGTTTTATAATTTTATGTAAGACAGGGGTTTGTACTATTACACCGTAGAGATTACTGCTTTAATATCCATAATTATTCATTTGTGTTGTTTGTAAATCGAGTGACATGTTACTAAATTGAATAAAATGCATGTCCAAATGTGTGGCTAATTCAATAAACCGCACTCCAGCCATCACCAAACAAACAAAAATTATTTATTTTTTCCTCTCAGTGTCGAGTTCACAGTATTCCCAATTTAAAAGGTTTTAATATACGTGCATGTAAAGGTTTTGTATATAATTTCGGCGTTTTTTCCATAATCCTGATTTATGTTGTTGTCTCACAAGTTTCATATCTGATTCTCGTTGTTTCCTGTAACGATAATTAAAATCGAGCGTTAGGAATAAATTATTTGCTGTTTTTAGATTAATAACTCTTTTCATTATTTACATACAAAGTCTTTCGAAATCACTGCTTTGTGTGTAACACTTCGAACAGATTACAGTGTTTATTTATGGAAATAATTTTTGCGTTGTAGGTGTTTACCATAATTGCATTTCTATTAATTGTAGGAGTACCTAAATATACACATATATCCCTCTTATTATTCATTCCGTTGCTGCCCACAATTCATTAATTGTATTCAAATTACATTTCCGTGAATGTCCTTTGTTGGTGACTCCTTCGGACTTTCAAATGTTAAAAGTACAACTAAGCATCTTTTTTTGAAAATAAGTTCTACCCAACTTTTACCCTCCTCTAGCCCCTTAATAAACAGAGTATAAGTTCGGCTTGCTAACAATCGAATTCAATCTCGCTACAATCCTTGTAATAACTGTCAAACTAAGTACTACATCGACTTCCCGCAGCGCCTAACAATGCCTAAAATCCTCGCCAACTTGCCGACATTTTAGAGTTTTTTGGTAGAGATTATCTGGGCTTACCCTTTGCTACAACGTTACTCAATATCGAGATTTCTCTTGGAGCAGTATTGTTAAATTTAATAACGACTGTTATTCGATTGCCCGTAGTTAGTGGAGAGGTACTTTGCATTAGTGTTTTATTTATAACCATCAGGCCTTTAAAGCAGCCGTATATTTTATTTGATCCAAGCAATTGGTGTATATTTAATCCGACTATATATTTATCAAAACGTTTATCGTTTCGTTTCGGTTTTAGAGCAAAATGGTTTATAAATTGTGATGCGAGAAGGTTTTACGCTAAAACAGTGTATACATCATTCTTTGATTGTGAAATTCTCTGTTCGCAAATAATTTCTCCTATCACCGAAAAGAATTTTCAAGGCTCTTTAAAATGCTATTATTTTCATAGAAGTTTTTCTAAATGCCATCTTTTTTCTTATTGAATCCGAAAATATTTCAAAAAGCCATTTTCGACATCAATATGGTCGTTCAAACACCTTAAAATGGAAATTTAAAAATGGTATGTCATCATTTAACAACATTTTACATCTAATGATGTGGTAGTTAAGGAGTCCCAACTTAAGACATAATTCACAACAGTCACAATGATTTTCATTCAATATAATAGAGATTTCATACCTGGTCGTGCGTGTGGCCCTGCATAAAAAATCCTAATATAGGTATATGTATGCTGTATATATATATAAATGTTATTCTATAAAGCTGTTTTCCAGGTCTAAAAGGCCCAGGTGTTTACTTCCTATGGCTTTTAGTTATAGGTATTCTGACGTTCTCTCTATTCACTCTACATTTCAATAGAAATGTTTGCAAACATTATTTAAACTCTTTATTATGAAACCTACATTATTCAAAATTGTGATTCAAATGACTACTTTATATCATGGATTCGCTCCCAGCTTCAATTCAAGACTTTTACAGAAATAAAGACAATTCAAGAGTCGAGAGTATATTTTCAGTTGAATTTTATTTAAAATGAATTTCAACAAATTGCAATATTAACTGAGACTTAGAAGAAAAAATCGACCATGCAAACAGTGATATTAAAATTTAATTAATTGAAAATAATCAAACACTCTGTTTGCTAGGTATATGTATACATAGTCAAATTCAATAACCGTATTTTAGGACAATTCCAGTTGAAATACGTTAATGTTTAATTTAGGAACGTTGATTGTTTTTTGTCAGAGGGGCGGTTGTGTGCAAGTGTTGGAGTAATTTAATGGTTGAATGTAAGGTAGATATCAGGAATGTCAAGAAAGTAATTCTCCAAGGTATCCTATAGTCCTTGTTTTGATGGCGTGTCCTGTTAGTTGTTTGCTGTCGCTCCTGTGATCTGCTCTTCATGGCTCGAACTATGACTCCCCCGGGAATGGGACGTTGCTCTGCAACAATACAAAACCAAGCAGCAGCAATGTGTTTGCTTGCTCCTCACTGATCCAGAACAACTGACATTTAACATCTAACACATTAAAACATGTTCGAATTAAATGCAACTTATGTCATTGTGGAGAGATGTATGTTTAGAAGAATTTGTTCTGAAAATGGAATAAAAACGACACGGGGGTTATGTGTGCATCCAAAATTAATGTACACAATATATTAAACGAGGGGAAATGATGTATTATTAACATTTCTTGTACGGGAAGCAGGTAGCTGGTAGCTTCATTAAAGTTCAGCCAAGGAATTTGTAAAAATAAAAGAACGCTCAACTATGTCAGGTATTTCTGGTTCTGGAAATGGGGATGCTTTCTCTTCATATCATAGAATTGTGTACCGTAACTTTACCGGTATTTACAATTTAATATTCGCTGCTCCATATATGGGATTAACGCATATGTATGTATTATTAGGTACCTAACATGAATTAGGCATCCTTGGTGAAGTTAGCAAAATACCAAAATTCATTCTTCTAGAGGACTTGCAACAGGCATAGCAGGAGGTATGTGGGAGCAGAATTGAGTAAATGATTTAATTATTCGAAAAATCGAGCAGTTTAATGACGAGGATATGTTAATTGGATGAAACATTATACCATGGTAATGGCATTTTAAGTAAACACCAATTTTGCTTTATACAAAACGACTACAAAATGCATATATAACCATGTATAGAGTGAATTTAAATTAGTAAACATTAACATCATTATACATCTAGAATGGAAAGTTAATCTCGTAGATTTACACTAAAGGTGCAGTGGTAATATACTTGTATCTTGTATAAGGCAATAATGTGTGCTCGTCAACACAGATGAAAAGGCAATGAAACATAAAACGGTGTAGGTGTTTCGATTTCAACTTGATTCCTTTCTGGAGGGTGTTAAAATTGTATGTGGGTGTTAATGAGTAAAACACACCATTTTCTATATACATGCAAGTAATTTATTTGTGTGTACAACATAAAAAAACACTGACAATTTTATTAAGTTTACTATTTTTTTTAAATGACTTCTAATGTATGTAATAAAACCACTTGGTGATGGGTAAAATGGCGACTTAAGTATTCATTGAACGCAAGTAAAACCGTTTATGACTGTCTTTACGATTTGCACTTATCTAAAAAATAATCTCCAACAAAGACTAAACAACGTGTAATTAGCTAATAATTATTTAAGCTCTTTTGCTTATTTTGTGTCTCTGGTATACTGAAATATAGTGAATACCAAAAGAACAAAAGCTAATAAGTTCAGACGTGCAGTGTTTCCCTTCAAGCGATAAAAAAATAATGAAATGGAAGAGAATATGTTCTATTTGAAGCCATTTCACAGTATTTTAATTATAAATGAATGGTCGTAAAAAATGCCATTCGCCTCATCAATCATTTAAAACTATTAAATTTTGGAATAGCAACCAATCCATTATTTCACTGTCAAGTGAATCTTTATATACCTAAGCTATATGCAACGATGAGCTAACTTCTTTTTGACACCTGTCATTTTGCCAAGTAAATTATTAATAAACTCCGACATTATTATTGTCAGTTTGTTACATATTTTGTTGTTTTGAGAATATTGCATGGGAGCATTATTAATCCACTTTTATCACAAAATTCATACATTTATTAAAAAAATTTTAATGCACACTTTATGAGATTTCATTCAAGCTCTATATACCAATACTAATCTTTTTCAAATGTTAGTAATCTTTAGTATTAAAAAAATGCAAAATATGACACATTTTTTCAAACTCCCAGGGGCCCTTCTACATTGTAATCCCTTCATTTATTCCTACATATATGTATATATATTTATAAATAATGTCCATTATTAATGGATCGAACAAATATTATTTCGCATATTTGGCAATAAAACGGTCATTTGCGCGAACAAAAATCCCCCTTGCATGGGGGCTGCTCGGGAACGTTCGCAAAATGTATATCTGTACATATGCTCCAAAAGCTTTTTGGTCAGCTTTTCGATTGTTATTCTGCAATTAGTGGCAGTTACGTAGTCCCCTCGGCTGGATTAAATCACTACTTATTTACGAATTACATTTAGTAGCTCTTGATATGAACATTTGAATTTTTTATACTTGAGTACAAAGTGCTAACAGTACGTCACTCTATGCAGCTTTTTAATGGTAATTCAGCGTATAAAGCTTGAGCTGATCTTGCAGTTTTGCTAATAAATAAATTTGTTCGGAAAGCTTTGTATTGTGCATATTTAATTAACTTTAATTTTAAACAATTTAACTATGTTGCATTTTGAAATATCATTTCCCTAGAAGAGAATATAATTTATGCCTTCATTGGTAATAATAAACACACACAATGAAATTTTTGGCTGTGGTTTCTTTGTTTGGCAAACATGGTATCTATTATTTTCGCCAAACAATAGAGGGGTTGAAATTTATATTATGCACCATTTTAAATATTATATAGACGCATTTGGGAATTGTGATTAAAATTCAAAGGACAGATGTACACATCTTCAAGCTGTAAGATAATTACAGAAACACAAATGCAGGTCACATTAATAATGTTAATTTTTATTGTAATGTGGGTACCACAGAGACTCCTTATTGGGAGATCATATTTTGCAATAGTATTTCATTAAGTACGTACACGTGCACATTATTATTGGGGAAACAGTTCCCAATTTGTGTATATTGAAACTTATTGTATACAATGAAACTTTCTCACGGGTTCACTGTTTGTCTATTGGAAATTAAAACAAGCCTCCAAGTCCATGTAAAATAAAATTAGACCGAATTTGAATTCAAGTTGATTGTGTACCGACTAAACTGCGTTTTTTAATGAGAGTATTTTTTAAAGCAAACAAAAAACTTACAGACACTGGTATAAAGTATCCACGAATATACATAATAAAAGAAATTTAAATAAAAGTTTATTGATGCAGTTAATCAAGTGTTGGGTGGCCAAGAAGAAATGTGGAATTGCTGACCTAAAGTTTCTGATTGTCATCTGTGTGTATACGACAATAATAAATGATGTGTATTTTTATTCTCGAAAAGATATCTAACCATCTAAATAACAATGAGGATATCATTGAAGAACTACTGTGGATGAAGCTACAACTTTTTATATAAAAATATGAAGAAGAGTCGAACGGAAAAATCTATTTGATTATGAAAAACCATTGATATGTGTCAACTGAGTATATTAAAAAAGTTTTAATACCCATCTACCTACAAATTATACACGAGATTCTGAGAAATGTAAGAAAATTTTTAATGAAATTTAAAAGAAAAACAACAATAACTGAATAAAAGTTCTAGACCCTTTTCCCTTTCAACAAAATTAATTTCATGTCTGTTTGCAACATATAAAGATTGCTCGTTCACAATTTTTCTTTTCTTCTTTTGCAAAGCTCTTGATATATTTGGATTAAAAATAGCCGTCATGCAACCCTTCTTAAACCCAAAAAGGTTGTAATCGGGATTACTTTCTGTGGTCTGTGTTAAATCTCGCAGAAATGTCAGAAGTGGTGGATCAAAATAGGCTGTTTATTGAAGAGTTGTTTTTAAAAAAACTGCCAAATTCGTCCATTCCTTTACCATTTGATCGATTCGATTTGTGACCAATGCGGACCCATGCAAACAGGCTGATATCAATGAAGTATAAATAAATTGTGAAGTTTTTATTATTTTCCTAATGATTCAAATTGTTCAAGTATACATATCCTCATAATATTCCATCTATCATTGCTGTGTCGTTGAATGACGTGAGACACATCTCAAATGATTGATTGATTGATACATTTTTAACCAATAAATTTGCATAATGTTCAAGTTTTCATGCAAGTACATCATGTATGGTGCGTATTCTACTTGAATATAACGAGCCCATTTCAGGGATTACAAATTCATGCAGTTAATATATCAAACTCCCATTTTTCATCGGTATATTTTCAGACTGGAGTGAAATAGTGAACTATTATTCCGTCTTAAAATGCGTAAAAGGCTCAAGGTATAGAAAACAAGAAAATAAAGTATGGTATTATTGAAGTGGTTTCTTTATATGTACACGCAACAGAGAGGCTCATCTTTTTATTGCCCTTATTCTATGTTTTATGAAATACTTTGAATACAAATTAGTTTGTTTTGGAATAAATACGGCACATTAAAAAAGGCAAATCGTCCCATAAATTAGGAAAGTTATATGTTAGATACGTTAATAATACGACTAGAGAGTTTGCTACAGTTTTTTCTTTCTGCATAATCAACTGAAAATTCATATTCAACGAGAAAAAGTTATAAGCGATTTTTAAATCCCAACATTTAATCATTTTTATGGCCCAGTATCTCTGACAATTTAAGTAATTTCCTGTATGATAATGAAAATTTTATTGTTTATTTTAATGGAGACATTATGAATTTCTATTATTTATTGAACATGTGTCCCTTTAGTGTAAGCATGCACACACATTTTCATCCACACCTTTCAAAGAAATGTCTTTCTATTTATAAAAATATTATCATTACGAATTAACATAACGACTAATATTCATATATGACAGATGATTTATTGTTGGAATATATAAATTATATATGTGTTGGTTTGGCTCCCACTCGTTCAATTATAAGCGTTTAACGCCGCAACAAAAGCATCTTGTAAGTAATTATAATAAAACCTATGCCAAAGTTACAAGCATTCATTCATAAATAACTTAAAAAACTATTAATATTGTCTATACTATTAATTTAGAAAATATTGCTAAGTTATTACATAATTTAATACTTGTTTCGGATCTTCAAGATTCTTTTAATGAATATTACCATATTAATTGGATAACAATAACTTAACTGGCGGCTCTTCTACTTCCATCCGATATTAATTACGTAGATATGAAAAATAATCAACGATAGATTCATGTTCAATTTCCAATTAGGCCGTTCAACAACGCAACGAATACATTTATTGTTGTCACCGAAATACCTTATAAAACATACCCAATTTCAAAAACATAATTTAAATCGATCGTATTAATAATCAAATTTTATTCAGTGTACCTTTTATCGAACAAGGCAATAAAATATATGATTTAACTGAATTATATATTATTGTCAGTAACGATTCTAATAAATCATATAGACTAACCGTGGGTGGTGGATGGCTAGCCCAAATGGGTACATAAGCTAGGCGGACCGTCATATGCAAATGATCAGAATTATAGTTAGGTAGCTGAATTATTGTTTTAATGTTTAATAATGCCAAGACATATTTAGTTGTGCTGATAAAGTCTATTAGCATAATATGTTGGAACGTCAACTTTATCTACCTTAAAACATTAGGTACAATTTTCATTTCACCATTACTCTACTCTCCGTCGCTTGCGATTATATGGTTTAACAGCTTTTATCTGTTTTTACAATGTACTTATTTTACAACACATTGAACACACTATGGTGTCCCATGTTGAAAGTCATCCAATATGCCAGCCTATTTTTACTTAAACCTATTGTAATCCATTTAAATTCGAAACGCTTCTTGTAATTTCCTGTTTCTCTGTTTGCCGTCCGCCCCATTCCCAGATTTATCTCTGCAACACTTACACTTTACAGTAGTAATCTAGTGTGTGTAAAGGACCTTAAAATCTCTTCGATTCCGTTGTCTCACAATTACGTATTCACCCCTCTACACAATGCAAAAAGGACAAATCGGGAACAAATTGTGCCTATGTAGAGAATAAGTGTCGGATGCTGGATGCCGCTTCTAGGATAGAGATCATTCCAGATGAAGGTATGCGATAGAGGCACCCTGCCAGAAGGGAGACACACGCCACACTATAGTACACATAGAATAGAATCCAACCCCCAATTCACCAGGGACACTAAATAAACCTGATAATTGTGCTAAATCAAGAACTTTGTCAAAGCAACACAAAACAATGCAAATAATTCAACTTAACATTCGTGTTAAGTATTATGCTTAGTATGTGAGACGATTTGGAAAAATGTTGAGTATTTATGACATGACATCGACACTGTGTTCTTTTGTAAGGTATACACACAAAGCGACAAAATTCAACGGGGGTGCTTTAATTAAATTGTTAATTAAATATGTTGGTATTTAGGAAATGAAATGGTTTGTGTTACATTATTTGCTGATGAGAAAATACAAAGTGTTTTGCGTATAAAAAGTGGTAGGCGCGCATCTCTCTGAATTGTACGGAAAAGGCAAGAACCACAGTGAATTTCAAACAATTTATCGTATTTGCCTCCACATTTATTGTAATTTCCTTTTTGGGTTGTTTGAAGAAAACAATTGTTTTCAATTTCTCATCACTTTCTTTGCCAGTTGGTTTGTTAATTCGGTGCTGCGAGTGTGTGTCAGTGCGTGTAAAATTAAAACAACAACGTCATTTTGTCTCTTGTATACAACACAGCAATCAGTAGAGGCAAGATGGAAAATTCTTTCTCTCAGATTCCGTGCATTCTTCTATTTTCGTATTAGATTAGTTGGAGGAAAAGAAAGCAATTCTTACAGTCGATGTCTTTGTAGGGTACGGGGTACTGATTTTATTGTGCGGATATCTTATTGCATGCGCTCTTTTTGCAATATGCGATTTGTAATTCCTCCTTTCCTTACGTCGAACGGATTGGAAAATGCACCCACTATTCTTTAAGTGCAAGTGCATGCAAGTATTAGTCATTAAAACAGGTTTAGCAATTTGAATTGTGCATAATTTTCTGCTTGCTTGACACACGTTTACATAATGCATTTATATGTTGCCCATAAAAAATGACTTATTTTTGCAATATTTTCAGATTCATGCATGTGTAGGTGGTGTGTGCAAGTGCGATTGTAACGGCATACGAATAAATTCTGACTGTTTTTGCTTATTGCATTATTATTATTGTTCCGAGATAAAACTTTTAAATGTACAAAAATGTACATTTGAGCAGTGGTTAATTTTAGTTAATAGTGTAAGCCAGCAGTAGTTAGAAGAAATGTTAGCAAACTGGTTGTGCATTAGCATTAAGAGGTGCATTGCAATCTTGCAAAGCGTTGTAGCTAGTTAGTAAGGAAATTCTGCCACTTAAAAGTTGAAATAAGAGATTCCAGTTTAGAGTTTATGACAATGCAAACGTCATGTAATTAACAGTGGAATATCGATTCATGTTTTGTATTGTCTCTATAATGTATCAAAGTTTAGTCGTGACAGTTGACGTTGCCCACACCAGGGACCTCCTGTTGTTTTCTCCACTGTGGGGCACAGTCATGGCAGTCTAACATAATTAATAGAAGACATTCAAATGATGCCTTTTGCTTAAATGTTTATTATTCAAATATCTAAATATCTGATTTATTCGGTGAGCACACATGTTTGATTTATTCCATTGTGGATGTTAAATTATATAATAAAATTTCGACGGCTTGTGAAAAATATGAATGTCACCTTTTCTAATAAATGACTAAATGTTTTATGTGCTCTTCAAGGATGTAGATAGATTTTGCAATTTATTTAACGTAGAATGCGGTTACGTGTTCTGTGACCGTTTTGAAAATAATTAAAAGAGACATTCGTGTGCGATTAACGATTCGATAAAATCAAATTAGGCAAGCAAGATTTGCATTTTTCCTATTCAACATTTCCTTCCGGATTCTTAGGGGAATGGGAGCGAATCCCATAATGTAGAACACTTTTCGGTCTAGCTGTGAGCCAAATAGTCTCATTTTAAAACAATTAAAATCTTTTCTTGAGTATAGTGCAAAAAGTGGCGAACAAGAAACTTCCTTCCAAGATAAAAACTTTATTGCAAACGTTAACTCATAACCGCTTGCTTGTTATTCAAACTTCTAAATTAAAATTCATAATCGTGTACCTACTCTCCATTTCTAGGGAATTTCTAGATGTTATCACTTTTCCCTGATATCTTTTGTGTGATGTTTTCTACCTCGCGTAATTAAAAAAAATCGCTAAAATATCGTTCTCTTCACCCACAACACATTTATCTTTCAGGATGATTTAAAAAATGCCCTGCCAGGAAACTTTTCTTTGAATCAAGCAGTCAGAAAATGGTGCCATAAATTTTAATTACGTGTTTTTGGTGTTGTGCCATAAGGGCACATATGGTGCATGTAGGATGTACCCTAAGGTATGTAGGGCTGAAGTGTATATATGTAATTTCAAATACTAGAGAATTTTTCTATACACATATATATATATATATATATAATATTTAATACATTTTCCATAAAATCAATGCTAGAATATCGCATTTGAATGCATCAAATGCCTAAATAACATAAATATTCGGTACACGCAGTACAATAACATTTTTCAAGCACATAACTAGTTAATTCAGTTATTTTGTATAGTACGAACGAGGCCTGCGGCCAAAAGCCACATAGATGATTAATTTACTTAGTGGATGTCAGTGACGGTGACTTATTAAACAGCATTTGGTGTTTTAGATGTGCATCAGTAACGAATAACACTATAAATATCTCAAATTCATAACTAAACAGGCAAACAAGCATTTTGATAGAAAATTCATCGCAATAGAACATGTAATCACCGGAAATTATTCACTCTTCCATCCAACCAGCATCTAGAACTGTGCAGTGAAGTTATGGAAAATTATATTCAATATTCAATCATTTCCATTGATCTGGTGTAAAGCTCGAATATACATTATACATATGTGCTTTATGTGTGGAGGAGGCGGACAGGATGAGATATTTAAGTTCTACATGTTAAATAAAATAACATACGCAAATATAATAATCTGTTCGACGATGCCCATGCCCATAAATGCATGGAAATACAAACATTAAGAATTACGATTTCATCAATCCTTCGTTCCTGCATATTTAAAACTAGTCAGTTATAGATACATTTATTATTGATTCAGTAATTGTACACTTATTGTTCTCATTTATTTAATCAAGTTCGTAATAGCGATAAACGCCGTTGGCAAGAGAATGATATTTAATCTTTAATCAACAAGTCCACGATTGTTGTAACAAATTAAACTATGATTGCACTTACCTACTATTTAACTCTCTCAACTATTGATTCGGATGAGTTTTCTGGATTATTTTTAAATTCTCCTATGATTGCGATATGAACACTCAATAGGTATAAAGAGAGTTCGGTCAATTAGTTATGTTTTAAGATGCTTTATGAAGTAAATTTTACAAACGATGACACTTTTAAGAAGATTAAAAAATATATTGCCCTCGAAATAGTTGATAAGGTATGCAGTTACATACATATACATATGTGCAGTTGTAATTAATTTAAGTGTTACGTCAGAATGTAATGAACGTAACATGAATGGCTATATGTAATTTCGTAGAAAATCAAACCAATTTTGGTACACCGAACCTCAATTAGGCGTTGTTATAATTTATCGGTGAAATATATCTGTAACATGCAATAATGCATGTCAATTTATCACATCGATATCTCATTCTCCACCTGAATTCTTTTCATACAGCATATATTATAACCGATCATAGTAATATATAAAATAATACAATTTTTATGATGCCGAGGAATTGCATTATAAAAGCGTGTGGGTGTATTATAGTTGTGACTATTTTTGAATGCGAAATGAAGTAAAGCCCATGTCTGCTGTTAACAGTGTGGCATGCATGTCGACTATAACTTGCCTGTATTTATAGGAGCGATAATCGAGTCCCACACACTGTCAATGCAATCATACATCGTCGCATTCCACCGGGAGGTCGATCGGAGGGAGCCGTAGGCACCGCGAGTCCGAAGAACGAAAAAGTACATGTTGGCGACTGCCTGCAGTGCCAAAGAAAAAAGGTGACCATCTCACAAAAATTCCACCACTATCGTGTGGTGTGTGTGCATGTGGTTGCACAAAGGGACCATCATCATCAGGGAAACGAATGGAAAGTAGTTGCAAACGGGCGAATGGAGGTTCTTCTTTGCTGTATTTCGCCGAAGAAACTAACATTTTTTGCATTCTCCTTATCCGCACGTAAATTTAATAAGTGCAGCATGGGGCATTTTTTTGATCCAAATTGTAGACCTTGTAATACAAGTGTGTGTTATGTGTGTGTGTGCGCGCCAGTTGACATAATATCCACGTTTTATGATTTTAATGATATTCCTGGGGTAGACTTTCTGGGTCAAACAATATCCTACAATTATTATATTAAATATTTAATTTGTATCACACAAAAACATGACTTCAGGCAATATCATTTTAAAAGTTATTTAATATTTCATAAACTCGGGATGCGTGACTATTACAATGACGAACTGTTTGCTGACAATGTTCAAACAGCGTTATTTTTTTACAAAAGCTTTTTATGCACACAATTTAAGTTTACCCACATACGCGGGGGACCCAAATGTATTGTATAGGTGCTTTGTTTTCGAAATGCATTTTGTATTGTAGAATATTTGGCAAAAATGTTTTACTGGTAATGAATTTAAAAATGCTTTTACCTCGAGGCAATGTAAGGTTTATTTTAATATTATGCGCGTATATTTATTATTTCTGTAGTACAATTTAATAACATTTCCTTTTTAAATTACATAACATATACCTACATATAAATGTAATCAAAAACAAACATATTAATGGTTGCACTCCGACCCCTATGGCGTACTCTCCTTTAAATTGTACTGCTTAATTAAAAGTCTTGCCTTAGGTCACATAATAATGAATATTTTGCGTAGACCATAGACTAGGACGTATGTTTTGGACTAATTTTCATTATACTAGTAGGTATTACAGACTTTTTACAACCGTTATTAACTAACCGGATTATTGTGGGAGGTTGGGTCTTTGAAGTAGAATTTGATCTGTTCACCGATCGCCTTAATGAGCCTCACCTAAACAAAGGAGTCCCGAAACGGGCGACTCCTTCAAGCAGGAAGAAGCAAGATGACATTTTGACGTTGAATAGGAACGAGTGTTGTCATTACATGAAGGTTAAATGCTCACTCTTATGTGAAGAAGGAACTAGACACACACAATACGCATAGCGGCTTATATAAGAAGACAGGACAGGAATCCATTAGCAAACGCGCCGCACAATTAAACCTCTGCGGTAATTAATCTCACCGCGGGGCTTTCTGGACTTTAGGCTATACACATGAGAAAAGGTGCGGACGACGGGCGGCCGAAAGCTTGACAAGTCATCTTCGACCCAGGAGAATGTGCGATGTACGCGCGTTTTTCCAACATCCCTACTCATCCTTTCATTTTTATATTTTGATTTGTGTTGTCTTTCTAAATATGTTCATTTCGACAATACATTGAATTATGATAATACAAAGTCATCGTCATACAACGGGCGCATAGAATTCGTTTTCTAAGTACACATATTAAACATGACATTAAAAAATGACGTCAGTTTAATTTATTTATTGACTTGAGGTCCTTTATTCTACATAGGAAGACAAGTCGTTTGTTCGAAGATTATGTTATGGTAATTGTATTTTGTTGTCTTATAGACGTTGTGTTAAAATAATTTATTTAAATTAATGACAGCGAGGGCTAGTATAGAGTTGAATGCACACACTGAGAAATAATGTATGTAATATTATTCTTTATAACAGCCTCCATGTTATCTGCTATTCAATTCAAATATTTAAATTCCGTTTATAATGCATTACATTCTTATTAAGAATAAAGTAAGTGAGTTAACCAATTTGTGTGATCAATTATCTGTGTGAAAAATGTACCAGGGCAGAATTATTTATTCGAAAGTGTTAAACATTGTTCAAATGTCGTTCCATACAGATAAATGTATATGCATTGGGCAATTTCGGTTTGTCTGTGTCTCTGTGTGTGTTTAAAATGAACCAGTCAACAATTTACAAGCCAAATTTGTATTATTATCGTTCTATGCAATGTCCAATATGCATACAATATGCAGCACATTTTTGATAATACGTTTATTTTTTCAGAACAGTGTCAACCCTTATGTACTAAAATAAATAATGCCAATTATTTTTATAGTTTTATTTCAGTTCGTGGCTGTTATTCTCATAAATAATTACCCTATCAAGGACTATTAAAAAAATGTCACGCAAGCGGTATATTTTTGACGAGAAATTTCTAAAATTAGTTGGGTCGGAACAGTTTTGGGGAAACACATTAAATTTATTACCGCTCAAATATATATAAAAAATTATTTTATTATTCAATTGAGTCACCATTAAAATATTATTGACAAACACCTTCATTGAACCACTTCTACCGTTATTAAATATACCATTGAATTATTTACTCGTTTTCGACTCGTGATAAGCTTTTTTCTTTTTCATACCAAAGTATTTTAATTTCGGTTCTTACTTTATTGGTTACGTCTGTAAAATGAACGTAAAAGTTCTTTTGATGTATCATTAAACATTTGTGCGAATCTCGATTTTGTATAGAAATTTATTGCTCTCAAGTAAATTAATTCTTTTATTACAATTCGTCAATAGGAACCTGTTTTAGAGCTATTTTCACAAAAAAAACATAAGCGATAGTGTATAAATCTCATGGATAAATATGAGCATATAAATGAGAAGGGTATAGAGGCATAACTTTTACTTCAAGTCTAGAAACTTTCAGACTAATTGATTTTGGTATGCAAACAACGGAAATTATTTCTGCAATGTATTGTGTGCACTGATTTTCGTGAATATTAATTATTAGAGAATACACTAAGCTGTCTACTGAAATGCCATGCTGTTGCAGTAGTGATCAGAGTCAAAGACGTAACTGTTGAAGAGTCGAATAAAAAGCACTTTAAACAGTTATCAAGAAAAGACATGTCTTAAAATACATTAAAGTTTCTTTCTTGCAAAAAGTCTGTTGTACTGACTTTATTATCGTGCAAGAGATAATGTTTCAGTTACGCCACTGGTTTCAGGGGCGGATCTATGCATGGGCAATATGGGCTACAGACCGGGGCCCCGCAAGCTTTAAGGGCCCCGTCGGCCCCGTAACTAAACAAAAAAAAAGACTATTAATCTAATTCTCATACAAACTATAAAAAAATATAGTTATAATAGGTACTTGTAATAAATAATGTAATAAAATAATTAAAATAATTTATAAAAAAATAAAGTTGGCGGACTGAGCGCTGATCTCGTACAAGTAGGAACGGTAACGTTTAGCTACTGCTAACTACTCGTATACATATACTACGTCACTACTACGTACTGCGTGCTACGTGCATAGTCTTGTAAAGACTTGTATACGTATATATACGTATACTTATATTATACATACGAGTATATTGTTTCTACTACATTTACGTTCTTATTCTATACTTCTATCTATTATCTATCCATCACTACCTTTTGTTGAGTACAGTCTTTTTTATTGTTATTTGGTAAGTATTAATGACAAATTTGGTAAGACCTTTCCTTTACCAATACCATTAAATAATTAATTAATTATAGCGGACCAACATAGTTTTTATTTCTTTTATAGATTGCATTAAAAAAATATTACGTTACGTTATCGTTGTCTTACCTAATTCTACTATCTACTGTGTGCCTGATTGAAAAATGAATAGAAAATATAAAAGTGGAGCTGAAAAGCGCAAACTTCAAGCAAACAAAGAATTAGAAAAAACAAATGCCCAAAAATTTCAAATTTTTTTTTACCAAAAGATAGTTTAACTAATACAAAAGAAAGCGAAAATGAAACTACAAATAGAAATAACGCTAATGAAACTGATGAGAAAAAAACATCAACAATTGTTGAATTGGAGTCCTTGCATTGGAGTTTTTACATACTTATAAATTGTCTATTATATTTATATTTTATGAAAATATGTTTATTTTTGAAAATGGTTTTATTCTTATTAATACTTAATACCCCAGTTAATACCTAATTTTAAGTAAACCTTTGATTAAACGAAGAAAAAAAAAATTCGCTCAGTCCGTCAGCCCAGGGCCTCGTTTGTCCGCGGTCCGCCCCTGCACTGGTATGTCAAGACCGCAAATGAATTAAATTCACTTCAACAATGCACAAAGCTGAATTGTCAGTTATTTGGACTAGTGATATAATTAGAAATGACGCATTTAATTTATTAGCAACGCTAGCAGGTAAGATAACAAAACAGATACAGCATTAGTCTTCTATTATCTGCCAATCATCAATATAAAGCAGGATAGCAGTTTGCATTATTTGTGTCAGTGTATACACAATGACGCTCTACAAAATCATCTTCACCATCCGCCAATCTATACCAGTTTGGATGGAAATGATATTTAGACTCATTAAGTACGTAAACCAACACCTGTCATCTAATAACTAATCTAACTCATCAAGAATTCATCCTGCGAACTCTAATTTGCCACACAAATCCGCTCTGACTACATTGTTACAAAACAAAAGCAAGTGGCGGCAGGCAGTGGTGGTGGTGGCGTCAGTGGCAGCGTCGACGATGCACATCTCATGTTCTCTCTTCATCTCGTCTCCGCTTGGCGTTTTAGAGATTGCAGAAATAAAGATGAATGTAATAAAATATGCCTTATTTTAGCATCCACAGATGGTACAGCTAGAAACACACTATACAGTTTTGCAAAATTAATAAAGCTGCTGTACAAAAGCTCTACTTGCCGTAATTTATTCTAGTCGTCTGTATTTTTTAATGCTCAAATTACTTACAGTTGTTGTGGCCTTGTTATAGATAGCGAGTTTTATCCTGTTATGTGTTTCACATAGACTGTCCGCTTTTAGATGTGTGTACATTTAAGAACTGCATGAAAAATGCAACAGTTTACAGTAAAAAATACAACTTTACTAAATTTTTGTATTCTATTTTATAATGCTAATTTTTGGGGAGCATTTGTTTAATAAATATGGAAGAGATATTAAAATAAAAAGAGTAAGTTAAAGAATGATCCATGTTTAGAGCCTATATTACATTGGTATGTTTTTAATTAAATCTACCTTAAATGAAATAAATCAAATATTAACAAGAAAAGAGTAATTTCCGTTTTCCATTTTCCATCATCTGAAAAACGTAAAACAAATGTAATGCGTTATTCTATTTTCATCCATTAAGTTGAAAAACATACTACCTAATCGTAAGTTCACATGCGAGTGATTTTTCGAAATAAATTAACATTAAATTTTTCGTGTTACGTATGAGCCAGTGCATTTTCCTATTATTTTACAAAATAACACAAATCCAAGATAAAAACATTTTCCTTTATTATTTTATTCCCTTTTCACTTCCATTAAAGGATTATGAACATGGTACATAGCAACTCCCCGACAGATTTCGTCATGTGGCAACACACTAGTAAATTGGTGCACATTTCATTTCCCCCCGTCTATCAAAATTAACGATAGTACACCCTCTCTTTACTAATGTTTTAATCCTGTTATACCGTTCGTCTTCCAGCATTGTATCCAGCTTTGTTTCAGGGTCACTAATGCCTCGACTGATGCTTTACTGACTAGACACTGATTTTGATTAGGTGGAGATTTTCTTGGCCTGTCTTCTATGTATGTGTATACTCAAAGTATATGAAAATGCGGCTTATTGTAATTATACTGTGATGAAAATAAAATGAAAATAATAAAGGGAGAATTCTCTTTGTTTCAATATTATGAACAATAACACCAGCTCACACATACAGCACTATTATCAATGGGGGATGCTGTTGTACAGGATTTTATTTTTCATATAAACAAGGGGAATGGAATAACAAATGGAGCCATTTCCAAAATGTTGAATATACAATCGGCGTATGATGAGTAAACTTGTTTATATTAGTTGTAGTCCTTAATCCTTATTATATGAGCAATCAATATTGGCCATATTGGATTGATTCGACACAAACATCTGAACTCGAAATTCTATTGTCAGTAGGCACCTACATTCTGTATTA
The DNA here is from genome assembly GCA_963930825.1 of Silvanus unidentatus. NCBI lineage: Eukaryota > Metazoa > Arthropoda > Insecta > Coleoptera > Silvanidae > Silvanus > Silvanus unidentatus. Next base: position 7,174,687 of record OZ005758.1, read on the forward strand.
GATTCGATTTTAGATATGAAGTGAAAAAAAATGAAAATTGTATTTGGGAAATCATACAAAATGTGAAAAACCACACAATCAAACTAAAAGAACTCAATTATTTACTTATGCCTAAGTTGTACATTTTTGATTGACATCCCTGCATATTTAAGGGCAAAAAACGTCAATTATACATACACTTTCATAATAGCAATTGGTTTATGTGAAAATGAAAATATAAATATGAAATCAAATTATTTTATATATTCATCCACCAGTACACAATACGAGTATGTTCATAAAACAGTATAAGGTAGAAAAAATTAATTAGTTTTCGTTATTCTGAAAAACCTTGATAATATACATCCACTAGGAAATCATAATTCATTTAGGTACCATTAATAAATGATCCAATACAAAAACATACATACATTATGTTTGAACTAAACTCTTGCATTAGTTGTTTATACAAATGCTTCGATTCACAGGGTTTTTCATCAAAATGCAAAATGGATATTTAAAATCCATTAAGTGCTTTATTATCCAATTTAATTTTTTTTTGACGTAATTTGTTTATAAAATAAAATTAATTTAATTGTGCAGTCTTATAAATTTGATATATCGCACTGAAGTAATTGTTTTGGCATTATATAACAATAAAAAAGTTCACTTATTTGAAAGGCCAAACGTAACAACAGTAACAGGAAACGGTTCTTCTTGATTGCAAGGCATTGACGTTAATTAACGAAAAAAATATTGATTGCTTTAATGAATATTGCATGGGTCGGCAGCGTCGGCAGGTATTTGTATGTCGTGCAAGTGAAGTGAATCAGATCAGGATCCAGTTTTGGTACTAGAATGTTGTCCATCGTAAATTGGTAAGCACATCTCCAAAATCAACCTGTAATCGGCATGGTCAAAACTCATTATTTACGAGATCAGTAACAATGCTATCTGGTGAATAAACATGATTTAGTTCCTTGCAATATTCCAGTAGCATTCGTCCTACACTAAAATATTACTGATCAACTAACCAGTTTGACAGGACATTACTTATTGATATTCAAGCAGGCACAAATAAAATATGGTTTATACAAAAAACTGCATTCTGTTAGTTTCCCATTAAATCCATACGACTATTATTATTCAATCAATATTTTATTAATCCCTGTCCGACGGTCTTTTCAGCTAACAAACTAAATTAATTAGAGTGAATTTTTTACATGTACATACATCGAATTGGTAATTAGAAAATAGGCGATCGCCTAACGGTATTTTGAACATTAATTTTCAACTTATCGTAACACAATATTTTAATTACTAACGCTTTAAGTGAAGATAAATCTAAAATTGCAGTCAATTTTTAAGCACATTAAGCTAACTCGTTCTATAAATGATAAATCTACTATGCAAAATGGATAGAAAACATTACATCAGGACTCGTGTGTGCTGTGTGTGTTTTTTCCTGATATTGCCATTCGAACGATGTTTTAAAGTGATGGTTTTGCACGTTTCCTTTTTTCCAATTTAATAGCTATAGATTTTTCCCGAAACCCATAACAGCTTATAGCGTATAGGGCAAAATAATAGATTGGGCCAAATACGGAAAGAGTTTTGACATTTAACAATGGCAAGCAACATATGGAACTGAACAGCGGTCGTTATCTACGATCAATTTGGAAAGCACTAATTCAAGCGGATTATTTCTAGGTGGATTTATGTGCAATTTTTCACTGAAGATGAAACGAATATCTTATATTTATTGCTTTAAATCGATTTCACTTAAATCCGGTACAGTTTTTTAAACTGTTAAATATTAGTCCATAAAGACTGCTCTCCCATTGACAGTTTTTAATACACTCTACAAGTGTATCTCTCAAAATATGTGAGCTTCAGTCTTGTTCTTTGGTGTGTTGGCATCTGAAATTAATTTTGATTACCATATCATAAAAAATTTATAATGGTGTATATTTAAATAAAAATTTAGTTTATGAGATGCCTTTTTTTCCCAACTCCAGTCCAAGACAAGACATGTAATGCTATACAGAGATGTAATGTGTGTGTGTTAAGTGTTGTATATGTTGTGTCGTTGGGGCTTGGAACTGGAACCGGATCAATGTCGAAGTACTGAAACTGATGCTCTGGACGATGTGGAAACGAAGAAACGATGCTTAGACTTAGATAGACGGAATGTCTAGCTCCAACGATGTAAACACTTTTATAACACTTTATCACTGTAAGAACACGAGGGTTCTATTGATGATTGAATTATAAGTTCTTTTATAATCCAAGGGAGAGTTTAGGATATATAATCATAACTCGAGGTGTTTAAGATTTATGTTAGATTTATTAACACACATATAGTTCAATAATATAATAATGTTACAAGAGAATTGATTAACTAACTAACTGATAAGAACTTAAACTATACTAGGTACTGTATGATTCTATTAACGTACTAGGTACTGTATGATTCAATTAACGTACTAGGTACTGTAACTGTTGTATCAAAGGGATGAACTTTTTATAAGTTTTAAGTCCCTTTCTAAAATATTAGAAATTAGTGAAATGAAGAATGAAAGTTTCCCTTGAAGGTTGACTTTCCATAAATACAAATGATTTTTAATGAATTATAAGAATGTGAAATATTTAAATTGATTTTAGACACATATTTGTACATTACACTCCCCCCCTTATAAAAATAAGAATGAAAAATGCATCAAGAAAAAGATGAATTTTTCATGATGTGATGAAAAATAATAGGTACAAAAATTTAACAATAAAAAGAGATAATTTTTAAACTGATATAAAAATAAAAGGATAATGATAAAAAACTATTCTAAATACAATTTTAACAAAATATTGAGGAAAAAAAAACAAGATATTACAATAAAGTGAAAAAGATGATTTCTATAATAGTACAAAACAAAAATTATGAAAATCAGTAAAATGGTTACAAAAAGAAATTTTATGAAAAAACATAACAAATAATTCAATTACATATAAGGATTTACATAAATTATAAGTATACTAAGATTAATAACGTTTGCATATTGGTAGTACAAGGGTTTTGAACTTGCCAATAAAACAAGATATTGAAGAAATGTCTTAAAGTATATAAAGATAAAAACTAAATTCTTGTTCAATTATAGCCGTTAGTGTTTTGTAAAATGAAAGGTCATCCAGAACTAAATAATAATCAATTTAAATTTGTCTTTATAATTTATTAACGTGAAATTGTGAACGTTTACCAAATGATAGTACCAATAAAACAGTATCAGAATATATTTGAGTATTCGATTGAAGTAATTAGTAATTTTCTTAATTTTGCTATGATAATCTTTACTTTTTAGAGAAAAAACATTTGAACTTGCTAGTAAATTTAGAGATTTTTGAATTATAATAAAGTTTAGAATTTGAACTTTTTCATTGGATGTTTTAAGAATAGCAGGAGAAAATTTGTTATTAAATTTATCATTATCATTTTGAACTTGGATCGTAAGAGTATTAGAAGATTGGTCTAAGAATTCCAGAGGCATAAAAATATTAGTAGAAGGATCAATTTTATTGTCAGACGCATTAAAAATAATTGTAGGAATTTTATCTTCCTTAACATTAATAACTAAATTATCAGGTAAATACACTTTTGGTAAAACCTCGGTTTTAGATAACCAACCAGAATCCATTTGAGGATTTGTTACGCGGTTTACACAGACAATTTCTGAACGCGGTTTAATAATATAAGAACATGAATTGCGAATGACAGAAATATTATTCTCTAAGGAATCATCAAGAGTAGAATTCCCTTGGAACAAAAAACTAATATCAAAGACATCATCGTCTTTATGAATTACACAAGTTTTATTAAATGATTGTTGAACTTTACTTAAAGTTTCGATATGATCAAATTGATCAGAAGAAGATGATACAGCTTTGCGCTTTGAAGGGTTTTTATTTTTAATTTTACTAGCATTATTCGAACTGCTTTGAGTATTGGTTGATTTACTAATAACTTCAGTTATAAATATAATTTCACTTTCAATTAACTTATTAGAGAGAGAAAGATTATCATTCATGATAGATTTATCAAGAGTTGGAGTTTCCTCTGATATAGAGTTTTTAGAAGAACAAGAAATAATATCAGAAAGTCTCACGAGGGGTTGTTTGATTATTGCTTCATGATCAGGTTCAAGACCATCAACTTTGTAATTACAAGAATAAATAGATCGTCGATGAATTTTACTGAAATGGCCAATTAATTTGTTTGGAATCGTGCTCGAGGGTTGGCCTATTAGTCCTCGAGCATTTGGAAGTTTAAAGGACGCTCCTCTGAATTATTTGTTTGAATATTCTCATTGTCTTGACAGACTTTTATAGAATTGAGTCTACCTAAATGTGGAACATTAGTATTTTCATTTTGATTAAATGGAGAAATATTATCACTATATGAATTATTATATTGATCGTTGGAATACCTTTGATTATTAGAAAAATTAGTTTGGTAATTTGAATTTTGATAATTAGAAGAATTATTGCGAAAATTTTGATTAAAATTATTATTAGAATATTGAGTATTAAAATTAGTATGATTATTAGAATTTCCATTGTTATTATTGTTAGTAGGGTGGAAAGTATGATTTTGACCATGAGGATTTTGATTTCCACGTGTATAATTTTGATTTGAATTTCTTTGAGAATTATAATTGTTATTATTATTTCGATAATTAGAAGAATCAGCGCAAAAAATTTGATTATAATTATTATTATTTCGAGGAAAAGAAGATTGACGATTAAAATTGGAATTATGATTGAAATTATTAGAGGAATATTGATTGTTTCGGAAATTATTGTTTTTCTCGCGTGTTCTACAATCTTGAATTAAATGTCCGGGTCTTTTACAATAAGCACAGAAAACAGAATTTTTAGAGAATGGCTGAGGAACAGATGCCATCGGTGTTGGAGGGCTCACTTTATAAGGGCAATTATCAGAAGGAATATTATATTGAACACAAAATGGACATTGATGTTTTACTAATAAGTCGGGTGATTGTGTTAAAATTTGTTTTGGACAATTATTGCTTAAATGTTCAGTACTAGAGCAGTGAATACAAATTGAAGGTTTAGCAGTTGGAAAAACAGATTGATTCTCTTGTTTGTTACGCAGATTAAGAGGACAATTCTTAGTACTATGTTCATGATTTTCACAAATATGACAGTATTTAAGTTCAAATTCTTTTGATTCTAATCGCGAATTTTCTATTATCGCATCTTCTATTGCATCTTCAAAATATTTGGAATTTCTTTTATTAACAAGATCTTTCAACTCATTATTACGTAAACCGTTAATAAATGCATCTCTAAATAAGCGATTTGCCTGATTTTCTAAAGCTTCTCTTACTTGTGGATTTTCATCGGTTTCTAAATCGCGAAGATAATTTCTATAAAGTGTTTCGACAGATTCGGAATACAGATGTAAAGTTTGATCTGGTTTTTGTTTTAAACTCATTAATTCGGTCATTAATTGATTTGAATCAAGTTTCTTGGAATAATTATTATTAAGAAAAGTTTTTAATTCTCCCCAATTAGCAAAGTCTCTACACATAATTTTATTCTTTACAATTCCACCTAATCGCGTACGAATACTTTTAAATAACAGTTTTTTAAATTCTGGTTTAACATCTGCTACAGCTTGATCAACTTCACTTATGAATACATTTAAGGGATCACATTTAGAAGTATTATCAAAAGAGACATTTTCAATCATTTTCAAACTAAGATTAAAATGATAAGAATCAATATTGGGATTAGAATTTACATTACTTTGATTAAGATTAGTTTGACTTCCTGTCTGACCTTGGGACATATTTGGATCGTTATTAACCATTTTGATTTATTTAAAATTGTATGATAAAGGAGATAAATATAAAATTTCAATTTTCAATTCGTAGTGGTACGAAGTTGCGACGAGGACAATAAAAATCGACTTACAGTAGTGCGAATATGAAATATAACATATTCATTGATGAATCCCACGTAATCTCGAACGTTTTTCTTTCTTCTATGATTGTTTCTTTTTGCTTCTGTCGAACGATTAGTACACAGTATTATCTGTGGTCACGCTTACAATCGAACGACTGATGTTTTCTATGTTGAACCAAAGATATTGGACCACGAATGTTGAATTACGGATGTTGAATTACAAATGTTGCAAGATGGATGTTGAACCACGGATGTTGAGTTGCGGGTGTTGAATAACGGATGTTGAACCTCGGGTGATGAACCACGGATGTTGCAAGATGGATGTTGACCCAATTAGAGGTGTCGACGTTGACAAAGTGATGTGGACTTCCTCTTGAATATCCTAGCCTCTTTTGGATTATCCTACCGACTGCGCCAATTTTTGTAATGTGTGTGTGTTAAGTGTTGTATATGTTGTGTCGTTGGGGCTTGGAACTGGAACCGGATCAATGTCGAAGTACTGAAACTGATGCTCTGGACGATGTGGAAACGAAGAAACGATGCTTAGACTTAGATAGACGGAATGTCTAGCTCCAACGATGTAAACACTTTTATAACACTTTATCACTGTAAGAACACGAGGGTTCTATTGATGATTGAATTATAAGTTCTTTTATAATCCAAGGGAGAGTTTAGGATATATAATCATAACTCGAGGTGTTTAAGATTTATGTTAGATTTATTAACACACATATAGTTCAATAATATAATAATGTTACAAGAGAATTGATTAACTAACTAACTGATAAGAACTTAAACTATACTAGGTACTGTATGATTCTATTAACGTACTAGGTACTGTATGATTCAATTAACGTACTAGGTACTGTAACTGTTGTATCAAAGGGATGAACTTTTTATAAGTTTTAAGTCCCTTTCTAAAATATTAGAAATTAGTGAAATGAAGAATGAAAGTTTCCCTTGAAGGTTGACTTTCCATAAATACAAATGATTTTTAATGAATTATAAGAATGTGAAATATTTAAATTGATTTTAGACACATATTTGTACATTACAGAGAAGAATAGAAAAATAATTATCAGTTTTTATTGGAAGTAAATAAAAAAGAGATCAGCAGGTGGTTGGACACCCGCAAGCGAGTTCTGAGCATATACAGGTGACAGAGAATGTTAATGGCACCTAATTATTAGAGGCCAGTATGCTAATGGATTGAGTTTAACCGCACGGGCACATCGTAATCCACTCTTGTCGCTGTATTTCATGGAAAATATATTCGAAATACAAAAGCGCATAATTCTAAAATTAATTTCAAATTTTCGTGGCTAATGGTGGTGGTGATTCAATTCTGTATAACATCCCTTAATAAATCGTGTCCTTCAAAAAGTGATAAGAAAAAATTTATACTTTAATTTCCATAAGCAATAGAATTTCTATCGGGATTTAGTGAAATTCAAATTCAAATATAGACCGATAGATATATAAATTTATTTCGATTAAACTGATAGGAATCTGAAAAGTTGGATGGCACAGCATTCGCATCTTTGACTTTATTTTATTTGCCATAAAAACATGAAAACAAATTCAATTTCCCAAAAAACTAACACGGTACCGCTTCCATTCCATGTTTTTCTTCCCTAGTAAGATACAGAAGGATATTCTTTATGCGGGTGCATCTAGATTTAATCTTGATAACGAACAACAAAAGAGAGAAGAAGAATTGATAACGACCCTTTCCCTAATCAATATGGATTTCTTACGATAAGATGGAGAATAGTCTACCAAATAACAACAAATCTCTTCTTATTGATGGGACCCTTGCGTACAAATAAATCTTAACTTTAGTGCTTTGTTGTCCCATTTTTATCGCTTATTACTTTGTCAATTCCGTTTTAATGTGGAACGTAAGGGGGTTGGCGTCGAAACATATATAACCAGCACCACAATAATAATTTCTCTAAGTACCAGTGCCATTGAAATATTATTTTTATTGTCATCGAAATTATATTTAAACTTGTGTGCAGCATTCTTCCGACTGCTTTCAATGAGAAGAATGCACTAAAAAATAATTGTAGGTTTTATTTCCCGTTGTTAATGTTCAAGACATCGACCATTTAATGGTTATTGAGAAAATACAAAGTGTACGTACATATAATAGTTGTGGTATGTGGACGTTTTAAATCTTAAATGCCAAACAGGATTGACCAACACAATAATTGTTGGTGATGAACCAGTTTGCTTGGCAGAAATTTGTACTTATATGACAGAGACACCAGATGTTGCCAATTATTTTCATGTCGCAAACAACTTGCCCATGTGTGCCTGAAAGTGAGCCAAAATATCAACCCAAACATGCAGCAGAGAAAAAAAAAACCGAAAACTGTGGAAAATCATTCACCCACAGTTGTATTAGAATAATTTATGATATTTTTATAAGGTAGAAAATCGTTGTCTGTCTAATATAAATTAACCCGCGGCAGTGGTATGTGAAGTGGAATAGATGTGTTTAATTGAAGGAGAAAAAAAAACACCACAGCTGTGGTTACTACCCTGCACGCACCCATGTCCATTACCATCACCAGAGGGTACATATAACATATAACACATAGAATAACGTGCTCTTGTGTGTGCTTGCCAGACACACTCCTCTCTCGATGCAAGGACGACAGCTCATCAAACGCAAACGAAGAGCACCAACTTCCAAGGAAGCGTTGAATTGAACAAAGAGAGCGAGTGGTTTTAGCCCCCAGGCCAAAGGTCATATTCGAGTCCACCCGCACACCCTCAGTTCTCACGCCTCACGAGCCATTTCAGCCATCAGGTGCGGTGCATGCAACTGGCTCACACTAATCTATATACCAGCCATCGTACAACACTCACACTCTCTCCTCAGTCCTCATTTTACAGCAATCACTTTATATGTAAAGAAATTTTATTATTTCGTCTCTCCTTTAAGTGAAATAAATGCATCCAAGACGCAGTCTGAAGGATATTTACGTACCAGTGACATTAATGGTGTGTTAAGTGGTTTCAATTCCACGACACACACCCATATGTATTAAATTTATTCACACATAAAAGTTGAACTATTTTTACACATTAATATTCCCGTATATGTATTACAATTGCGACTTTTATAAGGGCGAGGATTTTTCTATTGAGATTTGATAAAGACGAATGGATAATTTGCATGTGTTAGATTAAAAGTCATCGGTGATGTTGGTTGGAGAAGTGTTAAATAGGGTGAAATGTTAATTGCATTTCAGTGGAGGCGATGCGTTTCCGCAGAGCTGTCTGCACCACAGTTTGATATGCTGCATTTACTAGCCACAATATCTACATGTTAATCTTAGTTTTATTGCGAATGGCTGTTATTGTTTTTTTATCATTATTACTGTTGGTTTGCATAGATAAATTAGTGACACTTTTCAATAAACATTATTAGGTCGTTTTTGGAAAACAATAAACTAAATGTTTAACGAAATTCCTCAAGGTACTCAAATAACAAATGTCTAACCGCCAGACTCATAAACAGAAAGGCCATTGTTGTATCAGCACCTCAATGCATTAACAACTTCCTGAAAATGTCTGAAATGCTCCCTTCATTCAAATTCCTAGTTGTGTGTATCGCTTTTATATATGTTATTATCTCTGTATTTGCTTGTCTCTTTATATAAAGCACTTTTAATTACTATCTAGTGTTGCCGGTGGGTTTGAATTTTAGGTTTATCGTTTGTTTGAATTATAATTGCTTGGTGATATTTTGCTTTCGAGAATTACAGTTCATTTTCGCCCTCATAATGGTTTTTTACTAAAAACAACACCTGAGCCTCGAAAAATTTCAAATTAATTTGATTAAAAAATGGTTTCAGACCAATCCTTACGGTACTATATAAAAAAGCAACTAATTACAAAATGGAAATGTTTAAAAAATAATAAAAGTTAAAACCTGTCCCATTTAATGTTGTACGAATCTTAAATAGGCTAAACAAGCTATTTAACATAAAATTAGATTAGGAGATATTCCATAAGAGGAGAGTGCTGACGAAGTAGTCAAAAAAGACGAAAATAATGATATGAAACCGTAATTTCCCAGAAATTTGCATTCCTGAATTAAATTGATTTGGGTGTTATACACTTTAACATTAATTTACTTCAGGTAATTTCGTATTTTAATTTTACTGCTTCTTTATCCATATACATCTTATCTGGACTCAATAAAAAATGTAATGTATGCTCGAAGAAGCAATAAAATACGTCTAATTAGAAATAAAAAGTAGTCGTAAATATCTGTAAATTGTTTAAGATGGTATTCATATAAGTATAGTTTTAAATGTCTTTTTATTACCCGTCGCTGTTCTGTGTATTTTGAATATCTAAATATTTTATTAAGAAACTGACACAAATTTATACTTTATTTGATAGCGGGTCTAAAGTATCCGTCCAAAGTGTAAATTAAATAAGAAAATATATTAATTAAAAGCGTTTCAATTCAATTTCCACTCATTTTTAATAGATGTTTAATTTATTAACTTTTATTTTTCCTTCAACTTAACTGAAAAGACAAATTTCAAACTTTCCTTTTGTTCCTCGAAATGATGATCATTAAATAGAACTAAAAGGCGCATTTATTGATTCATAAATATTTAATAAAACTTTGTATTTTAAGTACACCAATTACTTCCTACTATACCGTAATTTGACCTGCAGTCAGCCTTATTATAGGCAAAAAATATTTATCTATTTAATCGACAATTTAGGAAAATATTACGATAAGTAAGGGATGTTTTGTTTTCTATAAGTTTTCTATGTTAAATATTGAATATTTAATGTAGTTGATCATTAAATATTGCATTGATAAACAAATTAATAAGAGTGGCATTAAAATCGGAGAACTTACCTAACTAAATGTTCAACTTTAAATTCATTGAATTAAACTTAACTCCAATTGCTAATAATTTCAATCAAAGTTGAAAATCATTAACCTTTCCCTTTTGCATGATTGTAAAATACTCATATGTAGGTACAATATAGCACAAAAATACTAAATCAATAAAATTTCATTATATAAAATTACATGAAATATAAACTAAACAATTTTTATATATAGCTATATGCGTGCTATTGGGACACAATAAATTATAATTTCTAATTTTAGTTGGGTACGATTTTATCAGGGTAAATGCTAGTTGTACAATTACAACTGCACACATTCTTAACCTTCTTAACTAACCATCTATGTATACAAGTGCAAAACGCATTTATTCCCTTTGTATGTATTACATACTTTTATTTATGTGAGTTTTATGCAGGGCATGGCTATTGGGAATATAAGTGAACTTTATAACAATTTCGTTACCTATACATTTTAGATAGAACTTAACATTAATAAAGCTATTTATAAATATGTAATGGTTATACATTCAAAATTCACTTACCTTGATGAAATCGCAAAAAACATCAAAAGCACATTAAAGAAAATTGAAATGTTAAAATATCAATTTATTTTATTGCACAATAATAACAAAATAATGGCAACGTTTATTGTTGTACATAAAATTCTAAAATTTCATTCTTGTTTATTATTAATTATATAAATTCGATCGATGAAACTGATATTGTGTGTTGGGCATGCAAATGCTTTACTATGGAGTAGTAGCTTGTATATAACTATAGTCTAGCGTGCTTAAACCATAAGCTGTATTTATGTTGGATAATAAAATTGCATTAGTAATAATAAAAAAGGCAATGCCGCAATGTGGTAAAGATCCAATTTTATACCTCGTTGTAGATATACCATCTAATATTTACGTAGCGACATAAATTAATGGATAAGTACGAATATAACGTATAGATCATTTTCAGTAAATAAAATTACTTGTTGGAGGCTAATTTAAAACAGATCCATTAAATGACATGGAAAAAGTTGTGTAATTCAACTGTCAACAGGACGGAAAAAAAAAAAATTCTACAAATGATTTGATTGTCTCGGTTATTACGGCTGCAATTTTTTTAGTGTTAATGCGTTTTGTTTCATAAGAACCAATTCGAATCGGTTATTTGTCTTTTTGCAAGTTGCTAACCATTTTTCTTTACGACCAACACAGTATCTCAACTAATTAAGTCAAGTTTCCAGATTTTATTGGAGGGCGCGCTTTCGCAATGAGGAAACTTTTGAAGTTGAGCGATATATCCTGTGTGAACTATTTTTCTATTTGCACCAAAACAAAACAATAAAATATCGTTCAACCCCTTCAAACAAGATTTAAGTTCGGAATACAGTTTTGTTTATTTATGTAAATAGTAGTTGTTGTGTAATCCAAGTAGCACACAGTTTTGGAGAGAGTCAATTGATTTCGGAGCGAGTCTATTTGAGTGTCAACTCGTAACCCATACAATTGTATATGGACGTAACAAACGGAAAAAAAGGACACAGAAGTGAAGCTATTTCGGTGTAGTAGATGTGTAGGTAGTTGACTGGTTGTATATACGTAGCATTTTTGTTCTTCTTTTCCTCCTGTATGTGTGTGTATATCGTGATAAATGGGTATACGGGAAGGCCCACTAAAATGGGGACAAGATAAATACACTTGTCAAAATTTCAATTTCCGAACCCGTGTTCCATTCAACGGACCATTGGCATCAACATGCAAATTCATGCACACTTTTGGTCCGTTGCTCAATAATGCCATCTCTATTCAACTAATATCCGCTAATAGGACTTGCTATATGTCGATACCACCAATTTAATAATTTATTTTCGAACCAAGTTAATATGTATAGCAAGCTGTGTGTCATTGAATCAATGATGAATCGCAACATCTTAATTGATTTATTTTGATTAATACCAACAGGCGCACAATGCTTTCTCTGATAGGTTTGTTTTTTTTTGCAAAATGGAAAAAAGAAAATGCCAGAAGTCGTGACTTTTTCCTAGAATATCCACGCTTATCCGAGATGAATACGGGCCGGACGTTGTCTGCCAGAATAGGTGATTTTTGATGTCGTAAAATGCAATGGGATTCTTATGGCACATGTGAAGAATAGGAAGTAATTCAAGCTTGTTTTTGTATGCACACGTTCGAAATTATAATCTTTTAAGATATCTACCTATCTACCTGGACTATTGTTCCCTAAAAATTTACATTTTGACTTGTGATAAGTTTTTACGAAATTTAGACGAATATGTGTGTCAACATATATTTCATATAGTGCCTTTGGTTTACAATAAACATTCGTTTGTGTTGTGTAAGCCATTAAGCCTTTTGACGTGCATAAAAGTAAGTTTTAAGTGAAATTGAAATATGTCCACATAGTAATAAATATATGACAAGTTTCTATAGAGTCGTTTTAATTAAAAAATACTCGTAAAGTATCCAAGTATAAAAATATAGTGTTGAGTGGGTGTATGGAAATTGATTTATACTTTCACAAAAGTTGCTAATTGAAACGTATAATTTCAAAATAGCTTTATGTGTTTCACAGTCCTATAATAAATTTGTCACTAAGATTATTTTCTAAAATAAATTTATAAAACATGTACCTAGCATATAATTTTATAATATAAAAACAAACGTTAAGTATAGGTATAAGGAGAATAACAGTTTTTTATTAGCTAAATTAAACAAAAAAAAAGTTTGCGTGTTTATGCGACGTTGAATTGTACCTAATATTCCAAATTAATAGATTTTCCTAAATTTGGAATATGTATTATAACAAATTTTCTAGTATACAGTCCATTTGAAATTTAATATGTAATTTTAATTATAATGAAATATTCACTTTTAATAATTTTTTATATTTTAAATTAACATGTTACAATAATGTGAAAAAAGTTCATAATTAATGAATAGTATACATATATGTGAAATATTAATTAAGTAATATTTGCTTTATTGTTCTATTTATAAATAAACTCACTCACTGTTTCATAAATAAAATGAATACATATCCATAAAAAACACATATTCAAACTAAAATTGAAACTACAAAAAACTGCATACTCCATTTATAATAAATTTTCTCTTTAAACAATTGTTGCTATAATACAATAATGAGCACACAATCATATATCACAAAAAATATTTAATTAATCGTTTATTTAAAAAGAAAACAAAGAACTATGGCAGTTGCATATAACATCAACTCCCCAGTAGTTCAGTAATTGTAAAAACACATTCTAAAAAACATCCAGATTGAAATGTGGCTTTCATCAGAACACTTAAAAAATATGTATATGGAAAAAATAAAGTGGCCTGTTCACACATAACAACCCAGAAACCACATGTGCCACATATTTATTTTAAATTTGTTTATAAAAAAATTCAAAGGAATAAATGTATCCATCCAGGCACATCAGGATAGACTTTGACGATCCGTGGAACCATTGAGAAAGGGCTATAAATAAAGAAGTTATTTAGGAAGATGTCGTGCACTTCGCAGACGTTTTAAAAAGCATTAGTTTTTTCGAACGTCTCTATTCTTAATTAAACACACACATCATTACGGACAATTTAGTTAATTGCTTATTGCGCCTCGGAATTTCCGTTTTGACTCCAGCAAAAAAACTTGTCTTCCAACCCGGCTATAATAAAACTATTAAAATATACACAGTCGCTTTGCATGCCACAAACTAATAAATCTCATAAAATTGATTTATATTAATTTTTCGTACAACGTTTCGAGTATTTTTTTTCTTCTAATAGATTCACATTTTACATAAAATCCATTGAGCGGTGCGCACTTGTGCTTAATAGTGCATTGTCGGTAATTAAAAATTGAGCTTCTTACGTTTACAGAAAATTAATGATCTAATTACATTTAATTACTCATCTAAAAGCAGAGTGTTTTGTTAGAGAAAGGAAAAAATATTTCATTAGTCCATAATGCTTATCGGCATTAGGAGAATTTATACGAACTTATGCAAATCTGAGCCTACGGTGGGAATCTTAAGCGAAAATAAAGTCAATTTTAATTATGTATTGCAAGAAACCATAATAAGACAAGGTATAGAGGAATAATAACTGCACCATTCACTTCCATACAGCGTCTAAGTAATATAGCAGCCTATAGTACACATACACAACACAACTACGGACTTGGACTTCTTCTCGCTACATTGTGTGTCCATCTTTTTGCTGAAAGTGTAAGACATGATTATATTTAAGGTACAATTGAAACAAAGCGATTCTATTTAAGAATTGCACGTCAATGATGGCGGCGGCAACTAAATGCTGAACGGACTATTTAAGATACAATTGATGACTTGTGCATATAAATAACACACCCATCTTATCTTTTTAAACTTGAATAGCTTCGGCTTTTCGGTTTGCATATGTGTGTTGTACAACTCGTATGTACATTGAATGCAACATATTTTATGATCTGTGCTTATAAAATACGCGGACCAGCACGCAAATATATCACCCTTGTTTTACTTTTTCTTCGGTGGCGAGCCAACAATCACTGAACCTTAACAAATCCACTGAACCTCGATTCTTTAAGCTTGATGCAACTGTGGTGACCGGATAACACACTTTTATATAGAACGAAATTAATTTTTTAATTGCATTTTTATGTCTCTGAAGTAATTAATACGGTTACAGCCTTATTGGTTCTGTTTACGCAGTTTTTGTATTGGAAAAGCTAATTAAATATGGATCCGTTTCAACTGTCCACACGTTTATGTGCATAACAGTATTTTTCATTACCTCTATGTCAAATCGTCAAATATTAATTTAGGGATGAAACTATGTGGATATCAAATTTTAAATCAATAACGTAATTTCAATAATGGCTTATGGAGTCAAATAAGTGGTAAAAAATTATGGGGTCGTGAATATTTTAAAATTTTCCTGCCTCAATTTTTAATATCTTATTTACAATTTTCTTTGCCGAGGTGACGGAAAGTTGAATTTTTCAGGTGTCTAGTTTCTTTTGTCCTCGAACTATTCGGTTAAACTTGTGCCTAATACAAAATACATAACATTTAAAGAAGGAAAGTGGCAGGTGTTTTCCTGCAATAAAAAATTCTTTTACAATGCTCCAAAATGGTTATTTTTCTTCGTTAAAACAACATCATTGTAACAACCTAAACGTAACTGTCAAATGAATGGAATAATTTATTTGGCTTTTATGATCGTTCTTTTATCGTTCGATATATATTTTTACTTTTAGCAACAGTCAATCGATATAGGAATGGTTAAATATTTAGGTTTGAAGGGATATTTTTCGAAAACAATTTAGGTATTACATATACATATATCGTGCGTGATTTGGAGCTCATTGTGGAAACGCATTTTGTGATTTAATAATTCCCCTGTACTTTTTGACACGCCATCAAAGCAAGTTGGGTACAACAAAAGCACCATTCGGGTGCTTGAAGGAAAAAAACTAAATAAAAGCTTTACAGTTCCACTTACACAGAGATACAAAACAACAGGTTAATAAACAATAATTTGGTGGAATAAAGCTGACGTTACGCCCGCAAGAGTGGCCAAGGGGGACAATAATTTGAAATGTCTACTATGCATGGTATACCTATACAAGATTATTATACATTCGAGGTGGGAGCATCGCGAAAAGGTCACTGTCTTAGGGCCATGAGGACGTTAATGTCTTCTGAATGTTAATCATACTGATGCTAGCTGGCTGATCGTCTCATAAATTTCAAGTACCCTCGAGCGCACTCTTTTCAAAAGAATTGTGTTGGTTTCTTTTATTATTCTATTCAGCTGATGCTTTCACATAACAAAATTATCACCGTTTTAAATATTTCCACCTGCACACAACCACAGCGAAAGAGAAAAAACAAACCCAGTATTTAAGCTAATTTAAATTCCTCTTCTTGTTATATAAAAAAATTGATAGGAAAAGTTCAAAGTGCTTCATCGTCGTTGGCTCTAGATGGGAATTGTTTATATGAATACCTACGCACTGTTTCCTGTTCAGTGCGCGTTTTTCTTTACTCCCGGATACCTTATATCAAGAGGAAGAAGGATTCATATATGTAGGTAATGTGCAGCATAAAAAATATTGTTATTAAAAATGAAAAACTGCCTTACAGTGTCGCATATACACTGGAAATAATAAAAGCGTCTTATTTTATGGGTATTTTTTATGATAAATTTCATCATTTTGAGTGTGTGTATGTGAATTTATTTCACAGCTCATCAAAAAGCCATTCATATGTACCTATATACGAAATCTAGATGGTGGAAAAGAAAAAACCGGCACCGGGTAATGCCGTTTCCCAAAATGATTAGCTCTTCTAGTTTATATCTTGTTAAGCACTTTATTACGGAGTCAGTTACATTGATAAAAAGAATTCTTGTGTGTGATAAAAAACTCATTGTACGGTAGAGTGGTCTATTTTAATGACTGCCCTCCAAACTGGCCATATGCTGAATTGCCGGAGGACTACACTCCTAACTTGCCATCACACTGTGTCATTATGTAATTATATAACATTATTCCAGTTAAAATCAAAACATCACATCAGAATTATTGAAAGTAATTTAAATTTTTATTCAACATATGGGGTCGAAGATTCTATTAAGCGACGTTTGACTGCCGCTATTATAATAGATTTTATTTTTGGGAAATTTAAACGCTCTAATGGTTTAACTACACTTTTTACGCATATACTAAACTATAGATTATATCCTTTCATTATCATTTATGGAATACATACATTTAATGACATGAATTATATTACGTATAGGTACATATAATAATACTGTTTGGTTGCATAAACCAAACCATTCTGATATGCAGGGAAATGCTTGGGTGGGTTTCAATTTAATTAGACAAAATAATATCGTTTCTATTATATTTAAATGTGTGTTTAATTATGAATAATTTAATCAAACAAAATACATTGGAAACTGTAATATTAAACATTAAAAACAATGCATGGATATTAAAAAATATGAGAGTAAAATGTTGGGGATATATCTTCAAAAATTATCAAAGAAGCGAAGTGCATATCACTCTACTTCCACCCCATTTCCCCTTTCAAGTATTTTCTTACATTTGCTTGCTTTTCTGAAATGTAGTAAAAGAGCGACTACATATAAAAAAAGTAAAAATATAACTTAAACGATAATAGAATATTAATTACTGTCTTTTACAACACAATATTTCCATTACCAGAAAATATACTTTGACGTTACCAACAACAAAGACACCAATTAGAAATTTAAATTCCATTTATTTATATAAGTGTGTATACGAAATGCCAGAAAAGACGTTTGAGTAAATTAAAAGAAATTTTCCTATTGTCAGTGCAACACATCAAGAGAGAAAATAAAATAAATAGTGAAATGAAACCTATGTATAAATAAAATATATACCTACTTATATAATAAATATATATTTATTTCGAAATGCAATTACAGTAAATTTGTCAACTCTATTGTGAAATGGATATGATTAATTACGTATAAAATCCAATTATAATTTCTGTTACCCACTCATTGTAATAGCAAAATGGTCTGTTTCTGCTATTGCACCAAATATCATTAAAATAAATTGGATAGCTTTTCATTCGATTCGTTTTCCAACTCATATATTGACTGTACAAACAATAGTGCAATAAAATGGGATCATGTGACTTATGAATCGACACCCGCACCGGGTAAAACACTCTTTTTCAGGTTTCACCTACACACTACATCTTATCAGACTAAATTTACATTAACGGTAATGTTATCACACTACGGCAATGCACATATACATTTTCCATTTTTGTATAAATCGTGATAAATTTACACCCAATGAAGGTATACGATCCGAAGTGCTTTTGTTGGCCGATATAGGTAGAAACAAACTCTCAACCCTCACAAACATTATACCTATATCAACATTGTATCGTTACGAATAAACAATGTAAAATGATTATTTATGTTTTTCACAATAGAATGTATAAAGAAGGAGAGCATGAGAATGGATCGATTCATCCATCCGTAATACTGTGTTTATTTTTAACATTTTCACCATGTGTAACATATACATAAATGTACGGAGCCTGAAAATATTAGGGTCTGAAATGATAATTGTTATTGTTTTTCAAAATAACAATACGAGATGTCTTCAAGTACTTACTTTAATGAAGTTCAAAGTTCACCTTTGATGTTGCACTAGGAAATTGCAAGAATGAAGATTCCCTTGTTGGAAAATGTCAATTCTCTAGAATATTCAGTTAGTTTTTATGTGGTGCTCTCTTGTGTTTGGATATAAATTCGAATCCATTGGATTTCTCGATTAAATAGAGAAATATTTAGTTTTGTTCGTAAAATCTCTCAGCCATCCAATATATTAGTCGATTAATGTCGATTTTTGCATCCTTTTCATTTGTCAGCACTCCAGTGCGCAGCGCTTCAAGTACTTGTCTAACAATTCAAATAAAACAGACCCAATAGCACCTAGTTTTGAAAGATCTCAACGACTGTGACTGTTTTACCAATAAAGTTTGACACTGTAGCAGCTGAGCTGGCGTATTTCATAAAGGCACACAGTGTGAGAAATTAATTTTCAAGGATCATTTCCAGATTAGACGTGAGTGGTTTTGTTATGTTGTAGCAATTAATCTGTAGGTAGTAGTATAAGCTAGAAGTAATGAGACATGTTTGCAAATGTGTATGTCGTGTACACAAAGTGATTATGATATACTTTATAGCCTAGATGATACATCAGAAACTGGTGGTAGTTGCTGGTGCTGATGCTGCTCCAGTTGCTACCGCATGAGCTGACTAGTTGGAAGTTCTCAGTTCAACCAACCTGCCACCGACACTATATCCGTGGCTCATCCGACCATTTCTACTTATCTGAAAGATAAATGTGACCATTACAAGCCATTTCAACTGCTACCAAACGGCCACCAACACACTTTCGATATTTTCGATTATGGAGAACGGTTACGGTTGCAGTGAGAAATGATCTCGAACCAAATTTTCGTTCAGTTAATTTTTCGGATATAAGTGGACGCTTTTCTTATTGGATTTCAGGACGTCTTCATCACGATTGACTCAAGTGTGAATTAATTGGACAATGAGAGGCTGCATATCAATTATCTTCTAATACTTTTGTTTCTCGTTTTATATTGTAAAAGCGCACAGCCCCTCGAAATTCTTATTATCACTCGTAGAAAGCGTTAGAGAGGAGCCGGAGGCGCCGACACCTCATCTGAATTGTGGTAGAGTTGACATTTAAACAATAGGCTTTCAGACTGCTCCATTCTGGTAAATATCGATCAATTTAGTGAGACACCGTCGTGACAAAAACTAATAGGTAGAGTGCGAGAGGGATGATGCACTTGCGGACGTATTACTATATATAAAGGAGGAAGACTGAATGTATTGAGTGTGTGTGGGCCATGAATATCAGTCACGTGTAACCTCCCCCTGGAGTGTAATCATTTATGGTGTAGTTTCCCATTACCACTTTCAACATTATTGATCTATATCAGTACATTAAATTCATAGTCTTGCTAAACAATATACTCGTACGTAGAACTAGGCGTTTTGCTTTGCTTTGTTGTTGTACGTTAACTAAATGTGATTGAATATTTCAGACAGTATTGATTGATATCCTCGCCGTTTGACGGATTAGATTTTTTTCGACGCGTTCGAATGAAACGATGATAGGCAATGGGAGAACACCCGGTTTGGTGTGTGTTTGTGCTGGGTAGATTATTACTTTATATTCATAGATGTACGATTCAATCAGTGTATGCCAAAGTGCACAGGGATAAAGGGAAGAGAGAGTAAATTCGGCAAAGGAGTATAAACAATACAACAAAATAACAATTTAGGGTGCAAAGTCTGATGCAATTAAGTTTGTTCTTAGTTTAAATTTGAATTAAATAATTTTAATAAACGCAATGTGGGGTTATTTTGTGAAATATTGGACATGTAATTCCTTTTAGACGAACTTGCTATGGTCATTTAATTGAATATTTTAGGCCAATTATGTGTGTTTGGATTTATGTAAATTCAATTAATGCGTGTTTGCATTGTTAGGGGTCAAAACTAATTAGGGCCAAAGCTTTGAATTTATATGTATGTATTACGGGAGCATAAGACTTGTTCTTTCCTAAAATTTTAATGAATATTCCAAAATATAATTTTAATTAGGGGCATATGTATTCATTAGTGTGTACATTTTTCAATTCCCATTTCATGAGTTGTTTCAAGCTAATCAGATCTTTTATGTAAAACGAATGTAACGTGAAAATGATCCCTTCACTTCGTATTGTTCCATCTTAATTAACAGAGAAGAAATATAACGTAAGACTTTGGTGTTAAAAATCTTTGCTTGTTTTCTAATGTGTGTAGCATGGGTGTAAGAACATGGGTGAGGTTCCCTTTTAAATACTTACATTGATAAATGATTGTAATGAGTTCTCAGATCCCCAACATGTGTGTCTCTAAATTGTAATGCTGTTTAAGATTAAGCGCGGATCTCTGATTTTAAAATAGTGAGGCGCCTAGTAATAATTATCGTTGACGGCAGATCCATTAACTTCATCCAACGAACTTATCTACACCGTTAAGTGAACCTATGTAAATTATGTATTAAATTAAAAGGGTTGTGTTATTAAAATAAAGTATTTCTTTTGTTTAATATACATATTTAAATATTTACAGCCCACGAATTGCTAAAAAACACTTTATTTTCTGTTAGAATTATTGAATAATTGATGACAAGGTGGGTGTTACTCGTATATTTTCACGGTTATTTACTTGTTCATATTAGACACATTCCTACTTCAATGATTAACTACCGACCTAGACCTAATTAAATGAAAACTAAGTACTTATTAGACTCATGATCTTTTGTATTCAATTTTTATTTTATAATATAAAAGTCGATTACGCATCCCCTCTGGGAATTTGATAAAGCTTGCCTAAAAGTTTAGCTATTATTAAAGTTTGGAGCAACCAAACAAAAACTCGATATCATACTCGAAATTGGTCGCATTTCAAACAATTCCATCACCTCACGTTTCAACATTTAAATTGGGTTTGGTTTTAATAGTAAAGTAACGATTATTGATGATTAAACTGCATCGAACTGGCGACAATTTTCAAGAATCATTACGTAGGCCCCCCTGCGAGAAGTCACAGCATGGTAGCAATTCCTGACTAAACAAATATTGCGGATTTTCCAGCATCCTGTTGCGATTTTTGAGTTTATCGGGGTCTTGTATTCAGTAAGGGTTGTTAATGTTTTCATCTGACTTAAAGCTGATGGGAAAGTGAATGCATGTATGAACGGCGTGGTTGACATGGTGGCCACAGCTTCTAAATCGGAACTCCACTTCACTGCCGGTCGCACAGCCCTTCTGTTTTCCGTATTATAAAAATGTCTCCCTAAATCTTTCAAGAGTCGCACTACCCCTAAAATATCATTCAAAATTATCATATTGAGGAAATTGGTTAGCAAAACAATTGTCACTAATTGCTAAAGCGAATATTAAAAGAAAAATTTTGACGCTTTTCGTCAAATTTGTGTGTACAATAAAATCGTTGTAATAAAAGTGGAATTGAGAAATTTTGATCACATTTTAATTTAGAAAATGCTAAAGTCGTTGCCAATAAAAGTAAAAAGCGAATGAAATTGCAGCAATAACTGGAACTCTTACCTATAACTCTGGAACATAAACGAAAAACACGAAAGGAAGAAAGCAACTATAGTTGGAAAGGTAATGCTTTCGCGATGTGCGAAAGCTTTTCAAGATAAGAGCAAGACTGTGTAATGGCACTCTTTACCCGTATATTTTAGACTGTTTTACGGTTGGAACTAGTTGAAATTTCAAATTACACTTCCGTACACCAATTAAAAATTGAAAAGCTTATTCACTCTAACTTGATTCCCATAGAACTGTTCACTTTAAGTCTGCTCTCCCAGAATATTTAAATCCAATTGATAACATATCCAGCGTTCATTTTTGAATGATGAATAATCCAAATGCCCACTTATAAATTGTACATTTGCGATTGATTTAGTTTGCAGAATATTGGCATAATTTAAACTAACATAAACTAATTGGTAAATTGTTTAACATCCATGAATAACACACGCTTTTCCGAGATATATAACTCGTTCATAATATAAGCAGATATTAGGTTATTACATTCTGATCGTTGTTCTCGGTCGTGTTGGACATAATCCGAATACGAGGCGAAATTACCAACTATTCCCAGCTTACCAATACTAACAGGACTTAGGAATTACATAATTTCACAGTTTAATTGTTTATGATAATCCGAAAGAAGAATGGTGTTACATTCTGCCTGCCCCATCAATGAGAAACTCCTTCTTTTGATTAGAAAATTTTTTATACCCACTAAAACGGCCCTATTCAATATATGTGATTACTTTAAAAAGAGAATGGCTGGCAATTCGTTGTGTCTATCCCCTGCGATGATGGTGCGCTTCGCTACATCGATCATGCATAGAAATAGTGGAATGGCGAGGGTTCTTTATTTTATTAACCGCAAAATTGACTTATCCTAGCCCCTGCGGCATCATATGACGCGACGGTATTACAAAACTATCTACACAATCCACCGAATTACATTGGCACAACCGTCTATTTTGAGGCAAACATAATACTGTGTTCTGTGTGCTTTCAATAATATTGTTATTGCACAAATGTTACTAGCTATTTTAATCAATTACTATTGGGTTTGTAGTGATGTGTTTCGAACTTTCAATTAAATTACCGACATTTCAATGAACTAAAAGCTCTCACATGCAATGTGCACTTTCCTAAATGCAATGTCAAACGGGTATTAAATGGGTTCCACTAAAGAATAATGCGGATGTTAAGACTGACTGTGTGATTCTGGAATGATGAGAATGCTTTTTATTTGTTAATCTTGGGCTTTTTAAGACTACAAACCTTAAGAGAGAGCAGTGGAGAATATACTAAAAGATTTTTGTAGTCGAGCACCCTTTAGTTAAGCTACGAAAATAATTTATTGGGGAGACTTTTAAAATGTTTTGTAGCCGCAAACTTCACCTCTTAATTTATAAAAGTCGTTCTCTCTTAAAACACTCCGAATTGTTGCCCAGAAAGGGTGTGAGGAAAGCGTTTTTTTCTCTTATAACAATGACAAAGTTTCAAGTTAAATGTTTCTTGTTTCTATTTAGTTCTTCATCTCTTGTATTTAAAGCAATAATCCTTAAAGGTTCCATTAAGTAAACGGAAGTACCTACAAGGTGCATATAAAATTCATTTTCGATAGCAATTTTCCAGCACACAGGTGAATCCTAATAGCTATTTTAAATTGTTATGCACTCCATTTTGGCCCACTTACTTTTAAGAACAAAAAAAAAAAAAAGAAAAAAAGAAAGGATCGACTCGAAATTTCTTCAGTACAGTATCTCAGTTTATATTTATATGTAAACTATTGTTTTAGAAGTTCTTCATAAAATAAGCAGCAAACACTCCCTTGGCAAACATAATATGCACGTGCTTTATAGCTATTCGAAAACTTCCAACTATTATAATACCTACACATATAACACAAGCTGTAAGGTAATATTTCAATTTCTTTTTTAACAACGTTCGCTTGTATGCCGGCGTTTTGAGATGACGGATTATATGAATGGTTGCGTTATTTAATAAGCACAGGAAAGTGCAATAAATTTGTTAAGGTGCTGGATGAAGGGCGAAAGTGTGGTACCTATACATAGAGATGCGGTAGAGAGGCGCACATGGGCCCATCACACTATAACCCATCAAGTGAAATGTTTTAGATGCCAAGGGTGGAAAACTTGTGTGCGAGCGTGTAAGAAGCGGTCGCGGTACAGCATACACACAGTTGGTTTTTATTATCATTGTTGTTATGAATTTTCACAACAAAAAGTGATTATCTTATACGTATATGCCAGATTGTTGGCTTGTACGTGTATGGCGCTGAGGCTATAAAACATAACCATGTCGGTTACCGAGGAACCACTTTATTGGGGTGTAAATTAAGAAAGACAAGATAGAAAGCTCCTGGTATATTTCTACTCTGAAAAATTGAAACATGAACATCATCTTGCCTAAATTGAAAGTATTAACTATTACCGTTCACGTAACCCATTAAAACAATTCCCATTATCTGAACGAATATTTTGTTGCTGTTTTTCTGATTCGAATTGTATAAAAATATAAAATGCTTTTCATGTAAATGTGAACAATAAAAAATGCACCATAAAAAGTTTTCATGAAATTTAATAAAGCGTGTCTAGGCGATCTGTTTAGGTATACTGGGCAATATTTTTTAATACCCTCCGGTTGGTGAAACTTTAATTTTAGACGAAAAATAATTGCTTCATTAAAATAAACACACCTGCATGTTTTCTTGCATAAATTTTGGATTGTGGGGGGCAATCGCGCTAAAGTACATGATGTAGCAATGATTTGTTTATATAGAGTACCTATTTGGGGTCATAATTTAATTATTTCAAATGAACAGTGCAAATATGGCATGCTATACGGACATTGAAAAGACTTTAATAAAATAATGAGAACCCTCTCTTTTGGAAATGCATTTATAAAACGTACACAACCGCTAATATAATTACTAAGCACAGCTATAGTGCCATAGAGCCGCTTCTCGGTTCAATATAATGTGCAGTAAAACTAATATAAAATGCCATACTTGAGTCCTGATTGATGACGGGCCTCATGTGCGATTAGATTATCTTTTGATATGATTAGTTGCGGTTGTGCGGGGTGTTTTGTGTGAGTGCGAACAATCCCATGGGTCTAAGTTGAGTTCTAGGGGTGACAACAATAACAATTACAACAATGCAATACAATTCATCAATAAATCATAGGAAAAGTTTATTAAGAATATACTTATTCGCACAAACGTCATCACATAAGTAAAATAGAGAAGATGAGTAAAAAATCGTCGCGAAACCATTTTCTCTTTGAAATGAAATATGAAATGAAATGCGAGGTTTCAAAACGGGAAATGATGTTTCTATTGATTACATACATTGGGTGCTAAGTGTAAAATAAAAGCTTATCAATAATATATTTTTTAATGAATACCATTGCCATATCAAAAGTATGAAAGCTATTTTACAAATAAAACAAACTCATCATTCTGGGCCCATTATTACTAAACCCATTTTGTTCATTTTACTGATAAATGCAACCAGGCTCTGCTCTATATTTAAAGGAGTTGATCATGTTTCGACATTCGACACGTTTTTAAAATGTTTCTGTTTATGGACAATTTACTTTTTTCCCAATACAAGTGGATACTAATTATAAGACGCTTATTTACATAATCTAAATTAAAAGAAAATTTCATATTTGATAAAATCATGTAGATTATAGAGAATGAGCTTTATAATACGGGTACATGGTGTTATTTTTGTTTTACACTGTGCATATATTACAAGTTAAATTCTTTTATATGGGCTAATATCAGGCAATCAAAAGTACTCTATTATTATCATCTGCAAACCTTTGCACTACAAATTAGTCTTTCTACAATGTGTTTCTGGAATATCCATTAATATAAATTAGTTTAGCTTTAGCATATTAGTGTTAGTGGTAGGTTATAAAATGTAGGTAGGTATAGGTATGTTAAATTATAGTAGGGAAACAAATCGAGTATGTCTAATCTATTTTCAATTAGGTAGGTACAGTAGAAGTTGTTAAAGTAGTATGGATAATTAAAGCTTTTATTGGATTCCAATTAAATAAGTGTACACAGCAATGTTAGACAAACAAGAGTATGTACCTTAAAAATAAATTCTCTCGTCAATTTTTTTTCAATCGCAAACGTTCGTGTAAACGTTATTACAAGTTAGAATAGTCAGGAAAAAGAAAATCTATGATTTGTATTTTTTGCTTTTTTTAAAATGCAAACGGAAAATCTTTTATAGGCGTCAATCTGTGAAGAGGCGCCTTTCTTTTTTCTGATATCAGCACCTTTTTTCAAAAAGATATAATATTGTTAGTCGTAAAAACCCAATTTATTTATGGTTGATTTAACAAATAAAAAAATATTCAAATGGGGTCTTTAAATGTTAATGTAAGAAATGCATTATATTTATCATGAATAAAAACCAGTTCCACGCACTTTGTTGTATCTTGTAAAGAAAAAGTTGCGATAAAAATGAAATCTTTGTAATATGACGAATACTGTTATATACAAATTTAATGTATACATTGAGTAATAAAAGCGACAACGCATAAAGGGTATTTATATCGAATAAGATATTCAAAGCAGGCAAAATTAATTTCTGCTTTTTTCTACAGTGCTTTTCGCTGGCTGGCGGAATTAATTTCAACTAATTGAACCGTATATGGGGAATACTAATTATAAACATATAAATGTAACAGTCTGGCTACAGCATATTTAGACAGGACTTACAAACTCCAGGCTATTAGGGAGAATAAATTTTTACTCAACATTAATAAATTTAACGACTAGTCTCGGACTAATTTGCAGGCTGTGGGTCCCATAATGTCTTAAAGTATCAGGAGACTAGTTTAACAACTTTATATTTACCATAATACTTAGAGTTATTAAACAAACAATTTTCCTAAGCTAAAGCGGCGTTAAAATATGAGCAAGAAGGGTTCAGCCCGATAAGTTTATGACCATACACAACACATAGCAATAGTTTTGTTCCAAGCTACTGTATGGAAGAAGGGCTTTCTGAATAAGGGGACGAACTTCCAGCACCGTGGTATTTTAATCCTATGAATTGAAGCCAAAGGGTGCATTATTATATTATAAACTCACCACAACAGACGGTCCCTATTATAAACTATTAATAAATTCCATATTCGAAATTTGTATAATAGATATACACGACTATACATATAGATGTGGTATGCGTTCCTATTTTACTTATCATACAAGTAGGTATATGTATATCTAACATAGTGAAATGAGTCATACGCTCGAATTTCAATATTTCTACACACTTCGCACTGTACAACATAAATTTCATGTATTATATGTTAAATAAGGGGGATGAAATATGCATTTTTTACATGAAATGAATATTTCGGATAGCTCGAACCACCCTTAAAATTAAATTCCCCGCTGCATAAATAAAAGAATTCTATTTGATGATGTTCAACTGAGAATTTATGTTTTCATTAAAAAATTTCTAATAGCTTATATTATACTTGGGAGGGTCGGCAGCATATGAATGGATATAAAAATCAGCATCGAAGAGAAACAGATTTTAATTTAGTGGTCTATTCAGGCACAGTCCTGTCACTATATTTTGTGCTATGTATTATGATAGTTATATCGTAAAGTTAAAGGGGAACGCATCGTGAATTTGATTTTTAAATCTCATTAGATTGCACCATAAGGATATACATTGTACATTGTATAGAGTTTCGCTGTTGTGTATACTCAATTTTGTGAATATTATCCAATAAAACTACCACAAAACCCATTTATAACGAAACGACGTGAGCCAAATATGAAGTACATGCAAATGTCCAATATCAAAACATTGAAGCACACCCTACATTGCATTACATTGTGTTAAAATATCCAGATCCATTTCCACACAAGCACACAGACCCACATCCTTCAGATTTAGGTATTCAATATTGGAGAAAAAGTTGAAGACTTGACTGGATTTCCTCCTCATATAAACAATATGATGTTCGTAGACAATTTTTTGTGGATGCAAGAATTTTTATATAAATATTATTAAAATGACGTTCTTTGACCGAATACCTACTTTGTGTAAATTTATAACAGTCTTAAAATTACTTATTATTCACCATTTTATTACGGTATATACGCCACATCCACAGCATACCAGTTTGGTAATTTTTCTCGTATATAACAATATAATCGGGTATAAATCATTACAGAAGCTCTCATCCGATGGAATTCCTTTTGGGAAACGGTAGCCGCGGTTCAACAAAAGCCACTCCACACAAAAAGAAAGAAACAAACCGAAAACTATCGAGGTATTTTAATGTATTTCGTTTATTTATCATAGTACGCGATTACGGAATTAAACATTCACATTTTTTTCTAAATAATGTGTTGTTGACAATAATTTGTTGGAATGTTGACCATGTTCCGAAACCAGGTGGTCGTCTATTATTTATTTTTTTTTTTATTTTATTCATATTTTAACACCACAATAACATTAAATTAGATTTTAAAAATGTATTTATACAGATTTCGACCAGGTACTCTCGTATAGCTTCACAATCAAATTGCTTTTATTGTTCTTACGTAATATTTTATAACTATACAAATAAACCTTAGTCCACCACTATTAGCTACTGAATTATGCGGACCGTTTCTACAATGGAATTCCATTAAATTGTCAATTTGTTTATGTTATTTAATGCAGTATAAAAGCGGAAAAGCTAACCACATAAGAGCGCATTTTGGACGAACAGCATCATAATATTCTCCCTGAAACCTGTAACAATTACAGTCTCTAATTGGATTAAACCTCTTTGAATTATACATACTCAGACACACTGGCAGTGTGGTCAGTGTTCCTTTTACCTTTATTCTACTCATTTTGCAAATATGTATCTGCCTTTTGTTCATCAACTTACTTATGGAACACAATCTCGCCATATTTCTTAGGCCACTAAATAAAGGAAACCCATACAAAGTGAAAATAATGAAATATTCAATTATAGTTATGCAAAAATTCAACTTTTAAATGAAATGCAATATTAAAAGCGAATAAACAGTTAGATGTACATAGTGTGTTGGAAATAATTAAAGTTCCTCCATACATGTGTGAAAAATTCATATCTGCACCTATCTTTGTTTAGAAAAAGGCAAGTTTAATATTATGCCAAAGTATATTGTATAGTAGTGCAATGATGTGGAGCTCACGAACGACCAGTGGCCCTCAACTTTATGAATATGTATCCACCACGACGGCTCCTTCATCTCTCGTGCCTTTTATTCGTGGAAGATGATGATATCTTCATGTGTGCTCCAAGACCAAATTCATACACATATAAACTCATAATATGTATGTGTATATGGTATAATACACATACACACACTTATATTGTTGCGATATGCCCGTAAGATAAAGATATGTTAATATAGCTGTTTTTAAAACGCATCATGCACGAAGAATTACTGTAGAGTCACGAATAAATAATATTGAAGTAGAATGCCGCCATCAACCAAATACAATGGCTTCTTAAAAGATATTGCGAGCTATATGAAAACCTGCTGCAGCCACACAAATATAATTCCAGTTTCTTTTCTATATATGAGCAAGTGAAATGAGTATTTTATTGTTAAGATAAATTACACATTGATATTTTAATTAAGATTATATAATTGATCTTTGAGAGGCGATGTTTTGTTAGAAACTCTTTGTACCGTTTATGTACTGTTAATGATGTAATTTTTTCCTCTAAAGGATAAGGCTCGCCTCCAAATAGACGTAGGAATTTTTAATAAACTTTATTGCACCAAGCTCACAGTAAGGCATCATTGAAAGTGAGATGGAAATGTTTCATTTTAATTAATACGAACGATATTTCTACTGTATGTTTTCTATAAGTAGGGATGAAAACCTCCCCTCTTAGAAAAAACAATCTTTTAAGAGAGAAACCAATTGAACCAGAAAGGATCAGCAGCCAGCTAAAAATCACATAGACAAAAAATACTTCATAAACTATGTAGCACCTGCTACTACTGCTTAAGAACTCCATGTACCATAAGATAAATAAAATAAAATGATATAAAAAACCCAATTTAAGCACTATATATGATACGTTTTCTTTTTCATTTATTCTTGCTTCTAGCACATAAAATAAAAAATTGTATCGTCTCCAGAAGAGCATGCCTCATTCCTTCCTTTTTAAAATACATCCATTAGCATAAAGGCTTTATTTTATATTGTATGTGTAGTAAGCGATAGATCTTTCTGATTACGCGTTCTACATAATCACTGTTATTAAGGTACATTAAAGTCGTGCACGGTGGATAATATTTTAATTGCTTCGGACCTCTTCAACTACTGTATAAAAACAGTAGCAGATAATTAGAGACTGGGCTGAATTTATAACTGAAACTATATAGCAAGAACTGGCGAGTAAACATAGTTGCGTAACTGGGTTTATTACTCGTTTTTTGAGTTGTTCAAATTTATTAAGAACACAAAGTCCGTTTTCCTTCACCAGCAGCATTATAATTACTGTTTGCAATTAATATGCAAAAACCCACAAAAATGTTCATATAGGCTAATAAATAATGGGGACGAACAATAAAGCGTATTATCCTGAAACAACATGACACAAAAGAACAG
Organism: Silvanus unidentatus; assembly: GCA_963930825.1. Classification (NCBI taxonomy): domain Eukaryota; kingdom Metazoa; phylum Arthropoda; class Insecta; order Coleoptera; family Silvanidae; genus Silvanus; species Silvanus unidentatus. Next base: position 7,205,944 of record OZ005758.1, read on the forward strand.
ATTGCAGTCCTCCAACAAATGTCAAACAGTTGTTCCTTTCACCTATTTTTAATCGAAACTGTGATTGTTAAGGAAAAAATACAAGTAATAGAATAATATAGCTGATATCGACATCTCCAATATAAATGTATGAATAATGGTAACAAAAAGCTTTGTGTGATTCTGTAATTTATATAGACACCGACAGAATGATATGAGTGAGTGACTTTTTCACAATGGCCTTTCTCATTTCAACATGAACCCTCTATTTTAGTCACTCATATTCCGTACACACACACACAACATTCACAATTTCTAAACCCACATACTATTATATGTATCTAATGTGCATTATTAAAATGAACATCTGTGAAATTTTTTATTAATTTTTGGGGCAAAAATATCTCGTTAAACACCACGGACTATTTGACAACGGTAAATATTGAATTATGGAAGATAATGAAAAATGCTTGTCAAGTCAAAGGAGCGTTTATTGATTGCTTTGCAGACGGATCCACTGAAATCAGATAAGAAGCAAATGTACTAATCTTCATTCCATTATATTGTGGAGGAAAAGCAGTAGTTTTGATTACTCATTTTGGAACAACAGTCGTATATATACATGACAGTGTTGTTGGATATATAGATTTCCTTTCTACTCAAATCCCCCTGGACACAGTAACCGAAGCGCAATGTTAGAAAAGGGTGGCTTTTCTGACCTTCTATGAGGCATAATAATGTAGAACAAGAAAATTCGCTTTGTATCTCTACGAAATGTAACATAAATAAAAAGAATAACTTTTTGTCAACTTTTTTATTACAATCGATTGTTGTTTTGTCGTTTTCGATGTATTATTATATGCGTGCCTGACCCATTTGAATACTAATGAAACTAAAGCCGGTTTCAAAGGGAAACCGGACACGGAAACGTTCCCTTAGCATGGTTGCCAAATAATCGAACTAATATCATCTCAATAGTTTGAAAGTAGGCAGGTCTATACATATTTTACAATACGAAAATAAAAGTCTAAAGGGTAAAACGGATGCGCACTTTGTATAATACTTACGAACTTAGGGAATAAACAATTTCAAATGAAAGATATCGCGTTAAGTGCGCTTTTATCCATTTCGAATCGTTAATGGGCGCGATCCAGTGAACTAAATAAAAAGTGATTTCACGTGTTCATGGAAAAAATGTTCGTTTGGAAAATAGTTGCGATAAAAAAAAGCGTTAGAAATCGATTGGACATTGAATGATAGATGAGTTTGCTTAAAATGACTAGTGAAAAGAGCACATTTGCGCGACGAGTGGCTCTCTAGTGTTTTTTTTTCTTCTTCGTCTGCAGATAGACACACATACATGAGTTCAAAACCGAAAAAATGTGTCTTTGATGTTCGCACATCGTCTTATTCCGCCAAAGTCGTTTATTATAACGCCTGTTCCTCATCTCATTGAAAAACAACGCAGGTATTCCAGACAGTCAAAATGCTTACGAGATTTTGTTAAAAAGAAAACACATAAAATAGTTTAAGAACAAAGGATGTGGAATTTTTATCATCTTTTGTGAAAGAAATTAAAGTATATTTTTAGTTATTTTGGAATTTTGGAAGATGAGCTTTTGACTGTGTGGAGAGTTAAAAAAAACAAATACCTTCTTACCTAGATGTGTCGCGCCACGGATCTAAAGAAATCCTTGGATTTATTTTTGTAATGAGTCCCAGCTGAATGGAAAACAGTTGAAGAATGTATTTATTAAGTCCTTAGTGCGGCCTTTCAGTTCAAATTGCAAGACTACATAATAGCCGAAAATATTTTACGTAACATGTGGCTCATGAAAATTTAGATCCCCTTGGTTTGAGGGGATATTGAAAATAGAAATGTTAATAAATTTCCAGGCTTTACTTTTAATATTTTTAGTGTAAAAATCGAAAATCTAAAAATAACCTTCCCATTCTGTTGACAACTTTATATAATACAATACCCACTTTCCTGACATCCTCGTTGTTAGTTTCCAAACATATGATATTGGCCCACACGTTTCGGTTTTCTTTTATCTGCTGTGTCGCAATGGTCCTACTTATAGAAAGTTTGCCAATTACATTATTGAAAGTACTACTCAGAAAAATGTGCACAGGAAATTAAATCAATTATTTCTTGCCTCTAAAATATTTTCGCCTAAAACTTTGTCATTCTGCACCCTTTTTTTATTGTCCTCTTTTAATGCCGCGCTCGTGGGTCACACAGAAAAATGCTTTATTTAATTAAAACGAAGGAAATTAATCCGAAAAAGTTTACGATACGAAAAAATGCTCTTTTCTACTGTTTCTTGTCCATACCCTGAATACAAAATTGAGCTGTTGTGTTATTCTTTATTAAATTTTCTTTGTATAATATTGGCAGCCTGTGTAAATGTTCTGCATTGATAAATTAAATAAAGCCCATTTTTTCAGTTTCTTTTTTCCAATTCGATTTTTTTCTTTATTTTCTCTGACTGTGGATATAGAAAAGCGAGCATACAATGCTTTCGTTTTGCATTAATAATAGGGAGGAAGTTACTGACGTTCAGGATGTATTTAATAAATTACTTGCAGTTTTTACCCTTACTGTTTGATTAGTTTTATCTGATAAACGATTAAACATGACTATATAACGTTCAAGTAAACGAAAATTTTCTGCAATCTCATGCACGTTCGAAATAATGTTTCATGTTTTATTTAAACGTGTGGCATACATCTAAATAGATGTTTTCGATAATAATAATTTACGAAATTCTACCATTTTCAAAGTAATAAATAACGTCCACATATTGTGTGTGTGCATTGTTCGATTTAACCACCCACAGATTACGCTTTTAATATGTTGTCTTTTAATTTAAGCATTCTTTTAACACCTTAATGAAAAGTGTCTGTGAAAAACCATATAAATGATGTATGAGAACCGTGGCAGGTAAAAATTATTCTGTTTCTCTTTTTTGATTATTTTTTTTTAATAAAAATTCACACTTGATTATAAAACCATCACCCTTCTCTAAATGCGAATCATTGTTGTATTCACATTATAAAGATATGACAGGTAGAAAAATGCCGCCCTTTACAATCGGAACCCTTCAGTAATTTTTCAGCAGATGTTTTCTCCATTTAACTTTAATGTTTAATGATTAAGGAGGATGATTTTTACGCTTCCATATGTATATAATTGTAATTATTTTTATTAAAAAAATGCACCTTTGTCAATGGTTCTAGTCAGACTAGTTCCTTTTCCTAATGTAATGTGAGGATATTAAGGATCTAATAAATAAAAGGGGATCTTTACTGTGCATGAATAAATTCCTTGCCTGAAAGGACATTTATAGGGCGAAGAGCACATGTGAAAATTAATTTCATATATGGCACAAGAAGCATTTGTGGAATTTCTTTCACTCTATATGCATTCAGTTTGTGTAAAATAGATAAATCCTAATATTGAATACATAATAGATTTTTATCTCAAGAAAATTGAAATGCAAGCCTGGATCTTGTTGGGATCTAATTCAAATCCAACGCCTCCAGATATGTAATGGCTTACTTCAAAGGTTTTGTTGACATACGCATATACTACTACCCTTTCAATATCCTATCCAGCTATCTGGCATGGTATCTCCTTATATTATTCACCTGAATATCCACGTGTATGAATGAAGTGAATAGATGTGCAAACACCTTATAAACATGTATTACGAAATATATGTCGTCGAATAAATATTTCGCTTGGTTTGTTTTGTAGGTACACAATTGTGTACGTGAATTGCATAAAAAGGTAGTAGAACTTTAGGATTTCGGTCACATTTCGTATTAAATGTCTAGACATTAGCTATGGGATCCAGAGAAAGAGTGAGACGGTGTATAATATATTGAAATCATCGCCAAATTGAAATGCAATAGGTATTAGAAATAAAACGAAATTCAATTGCGATAAGAGAGGCACATTTAGGTGTAACCTGGTAAACACAAGGGAACGAAACAAACACAGTACAACCCCGACCTGGGCCAATGAATCTTGAAAACAGAGCGTGACTTCTGGTAGTTTTACTACAGAACGATTACATTCAAAGTTAGGTACATGAAGCTCTGCTAGCCACTGTATGTTATTTTAGTGTATGTATCAATTAAGAGCTTTTATACTCCGAGCCATTACCTAAAAGGTAATGTTTTAGTTGTATTTAAAGTTTTGTTTAGAAAATTGGATTGATTTAATATGTGTAATTAGTTTAACTACAGAGCGAATGCTACATAAAAATAAAGTTGCTTGAATTTGTAATTTAAACTATAAATGGATTTTACGATAGTGTAGTAAAATTACAGAGTTGATAAAATAGAGTGTTGAAAAAAATCGAAATGTTATTAGACTCCTAAATATCATAGTACAAAGTGATTTATGGTCTTTGTGTTGACGATATAAGTGCAGTAAATGTGGAACACTCAAATATCGAGTACAGCACAGCTAAAATTCAAAATACCTAGGTATAGATTTGTCGCACTCCTTAATATATATAGATTTATTTTCAAATAGCTTTGGAAATTTCTGCTATCTCATATAGTGTGAAAATTTATTCTCTTCTGAATACACCGAATAAAATATAAAAATATGAACATTTATGTGAATAAATCTTAAACGGATTTATGTTGCAAGCATACTCTAATATGAATTTATTGAAACATTTACAGAGCCAGGTAAATATATAGTGCTTAAAGTTTTATGGAACTATTGAAAATACATACATACAAATAAGCCAAGAACTTGCTGATATATAAATAAATAAATTTATATGTTTAAAAATGTGCTGACAATAAGATGGTGACATAAACTTGCTGAAATACTGGCCTGACAGATAGCAAAATAGAATATATGAATTTACCCTTATATATCCATTAACCCATTTCCTATTATAGAATGGGGGGATAAAAATATTGTGACTGTGTGTATTCCATTCATTCCTTTTTTATGCATTTGTATAAATCATTTTTCCAAACAAAACAATATCTTATCGATCCGGCCCCTTTTGCCACATAAAATTTTTATAGTTTCTACAGCAGAAACTACAAAAAAATAGAACTGCAAAAAAAATAATTACTTTTTCGTTATTTATTGGCTACATGCATATATCCTGATTGTATCGTATTGTTCCCTATAAAGTATTATATGATAAAATAAAAACTGGTAAATTTTTATGAACCCAGAGATAGCGATAATATATATATTGAATAACGCGTAGAGATAAATTGGAATCAATAAACTAGTGTGGGCGACGGTTTTGCACTAAGTCATAACTGCTTACTTTTATCGATACAGGAAAATGCAATCGCTTATGTAGCATGAATTATATTTGTAGCAAGTGTGCAAAAATAAAGAGATCTCCTTCACCAAACATAAAAATTGAATGTTAATATTAATTGCGGAGGAAATTCTGCGTAGCAAAAAGTGCTGCCTATAAAGAGGAAAAAGCTTGTAGATGCAGTTTTCGTTTTTCTATAATATTGCAAGTATTATATTGCATATAATACAGACACGAGAAATATTCCTAACAGTGTAAGTAACTAAATTTACTTATAACATGAAAGGCTGCATCGCACTTTTTACTTGCTTGCTCTAAAACAAGGAATCCTTATTTATTGTAAGTATATACATTGAAAGATTTCTATTCAGCATCCCGTATTTTGGATTGGGAGAAAAGCACTCACTCAATTTCTCTCGTCAAAATAAATAAGCGTCCATCATTCGAATGTATCGGAAGGAATTAGATTGAGATATCTACCAAACAGCAACAACAATTGTATGAAGGGTTCAAATATTTATTAGCACATAAGCGACGATCAACTAAAGTATCCAAAAATACAAATTTGGACCTAATGAAGACAATGCATTTGATTATTTGTAATAATTCATTTGATCAAATAAGGCAATAATTAGCGTTATGGAGGAGTAAGAGGTTTTTTATTATTCCATATACAGAATAAAAACGATTCATATGGAAAGTATGTACCTAATTAAATGGAAAATGATTGTACATTGAAGTGCCTAGGTATATTATAATAAGGATCCCATAACGAAAAATTAAATTTACTCTGACGTTCCGTATAAAATATTAATCCTTATAACATTAATATATTGTGGTATCTTGCATTGGAAAAAATTATTAATCATGTTGGACGTTTCGTCGTTAAAGGACCTCCGAATTCGATTAAGAAACCCACCCCAGGGTCATTGTAATGAAGACGAGAATTTCTCTGTCTACCAGACACAATCAGATTAAATATAATGAATGTCAAGTTTGTGGAAAACTTTTTAAATTAACACAACATATTATTTTTCTTTCTGTTGCTAATAAAATTTTCATTTAGAAAAAGACTGGTACTTAAATTTAGTTGTATAAGTGTAAAACACACGTAGAATATTTTTGACTTTTTTTCATTATAAAAACTTTCCTGGTTGCTATATGTGTATGTGGTCCTCATTTGCATTAAAGTTTACAGAAACCTTTTGTACTTTTAAACATAGCTTCTAGTATATTTTCCCATTTTCTGTAATTACATTGTTAAATGAAATAAAGTAAATCGCTAAACCCAAAACTTCGTTAAAATTGGAATCACGCTCCAACTTTACTTAGATTTTCAATATACTTTATGTTAAAACTTTAATTACAAAAGAAATATTACTAAAAGTTTCCATCATTCGTACAATGTTTTAATACGGCACTAAATAAATTGTACTTAGAAAATTTGGGCTATAAGCGATCTTACACTCGAAAAAGTATCTATAAGTTTCTAAATAGCATTTAATTATTTTTTTCTACTATGCCTACATGTAGGTATAGTGAGTAACGAGAGATGAATAAAAAGTTTCTCCTAGAACGGTTCCAAAACAAAAGTAAAATGTTATTGTTTGTTTGCATGAATGAAAAAAATAAAACACAACAATGACGCTAAATATTTCCACAAGCAATTTATATACGTCTCAAAGTAAATTTAAATTTATTATGTAGAAAGTGCTCAACAATGGCAAAAAATAATTATCTTAAATATTTTCTTGCGTTTTCATTTCCAAACGTAATTAAACGAAATTAAAGATATATTTCGCACAAAATGCACTATAAATTACTGCAATTGTTTTTATGAGTTTAATAACAAGACAATTTTACTTGTAAAACAAAGAAGACGATGGTTTTTTCGCAGAATCGCTGATTTAAAATTGCTTAAATTGTCAATTCGATTAAAGTCAGAAACCGGAGATTCGGGTACGGTTTGCCGTATACAAGTTATGACTCATAATCATACATGTTGGTATATTTGACATGTGGAAGGAAGACGGTGCGCTGGCAGAAGAGGCAATAAGAGAACAAAAGAAGACGAGGGCCTCTAAATGCGGACCAAAGCCATATTACCGCGTTTGAGTCGCAGTTTTTAGGATGTTTCACACCAGATCACTTTACCACACAAGCTACTGTCATAACATTCCCTACCCACTTTAGAGTCGGGTTATTAAATTTGACGGCCGTACCGGATGTGGTTGCCCGTTCCGGAACTCGTTCAACGTTGGGCGTCGATGGGCGGCAACGCTCTTCTCTGCGATTGTTTGTTTACATTTATATTACAACTCTATTCAGCCGTTTAACAATGGCCACGGAACTGTCCATTATTCAATACGTTTTGAATAAAATAGACGTGAAATCAATTCGTAAAAAGGTACCTCCTTTGCATTTTTCCGCTCCCCCATAGCATAGTACATCGGAGAGTCAGTCTGTAAAAACCGTCACCCATCATAAAAAAAATTGTGCGGTGTAAATGATTAATGTTTTCCAATTTTTACATTTTGCCTGCTTGCTCTCTCACTGGTGGCACCGCGTTAGAGAAGAATTAATCATAACTTTTAAGGGTTTTCAAAATTTTATGTATGGATACAAGTCTGGTTTAATTGTGTGCAAAGTTTCCACTATTAATTTCAATTAATGTCCCGCTAATTTGAATGAAATTTAAATATTTTTATATAGGCTGAAAGTTGTATGTGCATACATGCCGCTTGAAATATTGTTAAAAAACTGTTTGTACGTGTATTTATCGGCCGTCATAGGGAAATATGAAAATTAGTGAGGATTAACATAATTCCTTATTTAAAAATTAAATGTATAGTCACAATATAAATCATTAAATCATACGGTTTGTTAAATAAATGGACCATAAATAATTTAATAATATTCAGATGTCTGAGGAAGAGAGCCAGAAGCGTTACCTGAAACTGTTTTAAATATATCTTCACGTTAGGCCCCCTCCTTCGATCATATAAAATGCATAATGTATATTATAATGCATTTATTAAAACGTGTAAAATGAATACAGGAAACTGAGTGACAGCTATATTCATAAATAACATTTTGAAATGGAAAAAGGCTGCTGCTTCTACACGTGGCGAATATGCATATACATATTCTCATATTCTTATTTTTAAATTAAAATTGTCAGTGCATGTTTGTATCATTTGAACGTTTTTCGTTGGCTTATACACTGGTTGATTTTATGTTGTTTATAATGTTTTTTTTTTACTGTTGAATGTGTATACCTACACTTCTCTGTATCAGGCAACAAATAATCTAATAATTAACAGACTCGTCTTAATTACGCATAAGTTCATTTAATTTAAAACAAATATTACATTTTGGACAGATAAAAACCTACAGGCTACATATTTCAGTTTCATTGTATTAGATTTCAAAAGTTTTCCTTTTTATGACGGTTTTTTATTCACTTTCTCTATGCATGCTACATTAAATTTTGCTTAATTAAAAGGCACGTACCTATATACATCTCTCTCAATGACAATTTATAGTACATTTATTTTAACTTTACATACAGTTTAATTATATTCAATTCTCAGTAAATTGCATGCTGCATGTCCCATTTTCCATAATTCAAATTTGCATTAATATGTATACAATTGGAACTGGTGTGCCCTTGTCTCCAAATGAAACTAATGTACCTCTATAAATAACAATCTAATTAATTCTCAGTTAAAAATTAATTAAAAAAAATTGTTTCTGCATACACAATATGTGACTAATTGTTTTCGTTTCAGCATAAAGTGAAGATTAAAAATTTTCATAACTCTGTGCAAAAAATTAAATAGTTGGAAATTCTATTTAAATATCCCCTAACTGGTGGCTTCTCTGAAAAAGCTCAAGTCTATTGTGTGCACATGATATTATTACATATATTTCAGCTTTTTCTCTGAATGTATGTAGATGTGGGTACAGCTCGTATGTTATGTAGGTTTTACCCGAATGGAACATGCATACATTTTCAGTTAACAAAAGACTATAGAAACATATATGCAACAACTCTAATTTTATATACCTAATGGCTATTTTTTGCTAGTCTATGGCTAGAAAGTTTTAATAAACATTTTTGTTCGCCTTTAACAAACATCCACACATGAACATTTAACATCATCAAACATCAACTATTAACCTTACATGTAGCTCTTTTTCATAATATGAAGAAACATTTTCTATGCAATGTGTATTGCGATAAATGGGACACCAATAATTTGGATTTCCAGTAAGCGAATTCCAGTAGCAAGAATACATATTGCCACTGCTAATATTACGTTTATGTTATATTGGAAAAGCAAACGTCAATTTCGAGTGTTTGAATATTTTAATGCCGTTTTCCCCACAAACAAGTCGCACAACGCAGCGGGGGATAATATTGTTTATTATATTGACATGAAATAATGAAATGACATTAATTTCAGAAGCATGTAATGAAAATTCACTATAGCTACACACATATATAAGTATACGCTCAAACGTCTTGACTAGAACACTTTTCGCCTGCATAGTTAAATTTCAATTTAATTGAGCGTGAAATTTAAAGAGTACTCATATGCATTTCCTTCGAGCTATTGTTTTATGTTCAACATTCGTACTTGGTAATTCAGGCACCTTAAGAGCTGTAAAATGCATTCTACCTAATCAAAGATACACACATATACTTATATAACCTTAATGTTGAATAGGCAAATGGATATTGGTGTAGAAACATTTTCTAAAGATACTGGAGAAAATACTTCAATGTTGTGTCTTGTTATCAATAAATTCAAAATAAATTCGTTATAAATTAAAGAACTCATACCTAATACAAGTTTTTAATGAATTTCGGTATAAATTTAGTTCGAATTGATGTTTTATTAGAACAAGAACAAATGACATAAATACTTTTATATATGAAAGTTATAAAATGCACCATATAAGTATTAACTGGTGGGATATAAATGAGGGATTGGCATGCCATAGAGGTGCTTTTCACATTTTTATATAATCTAGCCTCACATTGCAATTTATACACAAAATATCTGACAAATTGAGCCCCATTTCCCATAAATTACATTATAATTTTGTTCAAGATCTTTTGAGAAATAGGCCTATTTGTTGTGAAATATTAAGAAAAATAAATCTATAGATGCATGTCCACCCTAAATATTGCCGCTGGCATGACTATACTCAGTTTGGGTACCAAACAAATTAGGCTAAACATATATAAACGGGAATACAGGGCTTGATTCTCTCCCTCTTTGTCGTTTTACTGCCATTTTACATGACCCCATATAGCTAAGGTATCTGTACGTGAATTTAATAGTCAATGTTCTTTGTCAATTAATGTTCGATTAACATGCAGCTTCTAATACGTGAACGGTTCTCTCTTTCATAATAGTTTGCATCAGGAAATTAATTCATGGATCAGTTACGTTTAAGGTTTTCAAATCGAGAATTGCTCCTCGTAAAGAACGAAATTAAATTTTCTAGTTGTGTCTGTACTATTTAATATACAAGTTAATTCGGACAGAATAAGCTTTTTGAAAAATCCGACTGGCATTTATTAAATGATTCTTTGCTCTTTGAGTAGAGCTTTATTATTATATTTGTGCTGCAAGAAAAAGCTGTACTTGATGGTTTCATCCCACACCCATCGATTAAAGGGGATTTGCCAAATAAAATTTGGTATTTGTTGGCTTCCTTGGAAGTAACTGTATGCCTCATACCGAAAATATGGTATTTATGTGATTATTTTGAACAGTTAACCGTTATCTTCAATTTAAATCTGCATAAGATTTCGCCTACGGATCGAATACCACTTCATTCTATATTAGACTTCTCCAAATGTGTATGTATTTATCTGAAGATATACCGGAGGCGATTTTTAATTAAGTATTAAATAATTACTCCAATTAGCATATAAATATGTATTCCAGTCGAATATAAAACATTACTCTAGATTTGTGAAACTTGACTAAAAATTTAATACATTTTTTTGCTCCACATTCTTTCATTATATCGAGAAAGATGTGTATTCAAATTGACTGCTACAACAAAGTACTTAAATCATACTCAAAATTTACATACACATAAATGTTTTAAATACTTTTAATAACATTTCAACAGCTGCACTTGAATATGCACACTGATGGCTAGAGTGGAACAGCATATTTTCTCGCTTAATTTTTATTCCCGGTTATTGTTTTTCTGCGATGCTCTTGCCTGTTGTTCTTTCGTTATGGAATGGTGAATGTGATTTGAATCTGAGACATAAATTGCCATAAAAGTAGTAAAATTTCATCTGTATCTCTTCCCAAAAAGGCCAAGGTGATAAATGAATACAATATTAAGTCATTTAATAAATCATCCCATTGCGACAACAAAAAGTGTACATTTCATGCAACAGTGAATTTATAATATACATACTTACATAAGAAGTACGAAAACAATGCAAGAAAGAAATAAACTCCAGGTTTGAGCGTATTTTGTGATACGAGAACACCTTCACTTGGCAATTTTATCATCTAAAGTGCTGGATTAAAAATCAAAAAAGCATTACCGATGTAAGCTCCATTTTTATGATTACATTCAGTAAAAAACTATGGAACAAATGTTAAAATGAGAACAATTTCTTTAAAATGCGATTACCGAATAAGTTTTGCTGAATATTGCATTTGTGACAAGTGAAAAAGGAATTGGATAAACAAATTCACATACCTGCACTACAATTGCCCATAAATTTACTAGTGAATAACAAAACTCATCACTTGCATTAAAGCCGTCGTGAAAAACTTGTTGTTGGTCGTTAATAAATTTAAAGTCAAAGGTATGCGAGTTGAGAGGGGCTTCTAAAGAGTGCTCGAAAGCAACTTCATATATAGTTTACCGTGTTCCTATTATAATCATACTGTACTGTAAAACTTAAGAAGTGAAAAAGTTTCAAGGAAATTTACGAACGAATTCACCGCAAAAAAACAATGACACTTTTAGCATGAGGACGAATGTGGGTATGTATATATGTATATGTAATACACTTGAAATGTGTAATATTAAGCATACAACTTTGGACTTGGACTTGAACTATATGCTATATAACTAGGAAATTTGCATAATTCACTAGTTTCCTTGACAAGTAGTATCAGGAAATTTAATTCACTCCGCATAAAACACAGTTAAAACATTTTGCTCGCAGTGTTTTTATTCAAAAAGTGTACGTCCAAGCACGAAAATAGAATCATATGTTTATAAAGAAAATTCTCACGTAGAGAGACATGTAGAATTGGGAAAAGTTCTATATTATATGGCAGAAATGTATATAATAACATTGTTGAAAAATGTGACGGTAAGGTGGAACATTTCTGAATATTACCAAGATTTTATTACAAAGTTACAACTTGGTTCTGGAAATTGGACAAAAATAATGTCTTCTATTAAATAAAGGACAGTCACGTTTCGATCAAAGCTCCCCGATCCTTGTTAAAAATAATCTAAAATTTAAGCCCTCAAAATTAGCTTCGTTTTTAAAATCGCATCGTCGTAAAAGTAATTTGCTGTAAAAATTTACGTAAATAGGGCTATTGTATTAAACAGAAATGTTGTTGCCGTTTTCTCTCAATGGAATTGCAGGGTTAAGGTTTAAATATTGTAAAACCGGTCAGGTACGTGTAGTATATTCAAATCGGGGCTACATTTGTTAAAAGGGGTGTATTTAACGTACCTATATATGTGAGTGGCAGTCAAGTTTAATGGCCTATACAAGATTAAAGTTGGTGTGGTGCCGAAATATTGAACGAAATTTCTAGCATTAGATGAAATATGTAAATAACTAAGTATTCTTATAAAATATGTATACCCTAAAAAGGTTTCACTTTTAACTTAAGCTTGTTAGACGTAAAATTAAATTATTAATATCATTTTATAAGTTAAATAGTTAAATATTCACTATTTCCAAAGCAAATATGTTAGACGGAACAGAACAGTTTTCTGAAAATCGGATCAAATAGACTTTATATTAGATCTTAAATGTTATTTAACCGTACGAAGTGCATTTATACCGCACATATATCAAAGAAGAATTAATTATGTAGGTTAATTTAAACTAGAAACTTTAAATCACAACCTATGGATTATGCATGAAATAATATACCTATACCTACCAACTTGTTCTTGTCTATAATATTAAGTACGAGTATTGCGTTATTATTTAAGTGCATAAGCTGCTTTTTTGGTCCTGGGAAATGGGATAAAAGCCATATTTTAAAACGGTGAAATCAATTCGACTTTTTAATTATACAATATTGTTCGTTGTCGATAAATTATTCGGACCAAAGGCATGAATAATTAGAAGATGCCTTAGTTTGACCTCAAGCCAAATTTGTGGTACCGATCATTTACATACAGAATAACATCAGGGATCAATTTGCATTTAATTTATCAATAAAGTAACTTCTTGTTGGAACATAAGTCACTGTACAAGACTTTATTTGACACACAAATTTATTATTATTATAACTGTGATTTATTCAATAAATTCACTGGAGAACACAACGCGCACACAGCGCGTTTCATTAAGCTGTTTACTTGAAAATCACCTCTGAACTGGAGGGATTTACGCCTGAAATTTGAAATGGAATAATATTAAGAAAGTTTACCAATAATAAGTGTCGTACCCAAAGAACGGAGAACGGCCGCGTTCACTCCTTTTCCTCAATTTTTTTATTTATTAAGTCCTTGTTTTAATTTATAGAATTAAAAAAATCCTTGAAAAATTAACACAAGCCATGAATTTAATTAAGAACTCAATTAGAAGTTTGATAAAGTTACTCTAACATGTATTTGTCATTTTTCCGCCCACACAGATTGCATATCTAAATTAATTATGCGTATATATATTCGTTCGGTTGACTCATTAAACCATTCATAACATGTTTGGCACGCCAAGATACAAGAATATGTCTGGAAATATATGTATTTACATATCTGTATATCGCTTTCCATCAAATCATAATAATTTATGATCAAAAATGTGGACTGCTATCTTATATATAAAGTTGAGCTGCCAACATTTCGCGCCGACACCCATACCAACGCGCAAAGAGAAACAATGCGATCTTGCATAATATATGTGCTTAAAATTGAGAAATTAGCTTGAATCAGGCGAGCTCACAATACTTGTATAGGGCTACACAAATATGTATCCGCACACAAACATATCACGGCCCTATATAACTGTGTGTGTTAAAATGAATCGTGCTTTGTTCACAATCAAGAGAACATGCGTGAATCTATGAATAATTTAACTGGGAATATATTAACGTCCAATAGGCATTATTGGGAGCACCTGACTAGAAACTATTCTCTTAATTTCGTCTAATTAACACTTGCACAGTCCCTCATTCGCAAAGTGCCAAGTTTGATGGTCAAATGTCGGTACAAGTTATCAGTAAACTTCAGATAATTGGACCACGTTGATAATACGTTAATGTTCTTAAGACGTTAATCTATTGATAAGTTTTGGCGCGCAACTAAATACTATTAGGTGCACTGAATATTATAATCCATATTGTTGACATTTGAATCATCCTCGTCGGAGTTACATTAGGGATAATATTAAGTGTCATCGAAATTGATAATGCAAATGATTTGACGTGTGTGTGGAGAGGAAACCCTTGGGAGCAACCAGACGACTTAGCTATCGTCAAAGCTTGTATGGGGTGCGTATATATAAGCCGTATTGCCTTTAAACTTCAATTCCGCTTAATGCTCCTCCAAATACCAGACTTGTCACATCCTAGTTGACGTTTACTAAATAAGGAAGTGAGCAATCAGGGTGGTGAATGTACGTGACTATGTGTATGGGCGAAAAATGCTTGAAATATTTCTAGGGACGAAATTAATTTTTAGATGGATTCGTCAGGATAGTGAACAAGGGTGGAATATTTAATTGTTTAATACAGGGCATCCAGATGAGAGAGACTTGCTAAAGCTTGTTTTATTCAAACACATACACTTAGATAAGTAATTGGAATACAGAGGAAACTATTTCATTCAACTAACATATCCCGATTTTAACTAGATCTAAGTGACAAGGATTATGTGACTGTACAGTTATGCATTTCAAACAGATTTGTATTTTGTAATTACAACACGCACTTCATTTAAATAAAACATATCAAGTGAGGAAATGAGGTGCAGTTTTTTTCCCCATATTTGACATAAATTCCCTCAGTGAAGCGCTATGCTTCCACTTTTTCACATTTAATTAATTTCGAGACAAAAATGCACGTTTTTTGTGAAACAAATCCAAGTGTTCAAATTGCACACAAGTTTCGTGAATATTGTGAGAACGTGGTGAAACGACCTTCTGGAAACCGCAACATGGGACATTTACTAAATGATAATAACCGGGATTATAAGAAGTTATTTGCGTTTTGTATTGTTTCGCCCTAATTGGGCAATGTCGAGTTACCTTCCGGTAATTCCCTTTTAATAATCGCCCACCTTCTCTGCGTCAAGCAATATTAATAATTTAATTAAAAACGGTAATTCAAGTGATATTGATAAACAATTGTAAGCGTTTTTCAGACGCCTCGACAACCTACACACTCACGAACAGGGGTATTATTAAAATAAATTTTAATTTCAAATTTCCAATTAGAAATTGCAAATTTCTTCCTCTCTTTGGTTACAAACTGTTAGAGATGGGGTGGTTTTATTATAAAATCAAACGTTTCCAGTCGAAGTGAAAGTGCCTTGGGCAATTTTAAAGATAAAGTTTGATAATTGAGTTGTCTATATAAAATAATATTCAGCCGGAAAATGTACACTTTTTAAAGAATTACCTACCTACTAATGCGAACGAATAACGACCGAAGAATATTAAACCCACTATGAAAAGATTTTCATGAAATTTTCATGTAAACTTTTTATACGCCCTGTGGCAGTACAAAACCCTCAATGTTTGTACAATTGCATGGTCTGTTTTCCGAGATAGTAGATGCAGATAAATGTTAAAATAAAAATTGTAATAATTATTCTGGATTTTTGCTGTGTTGCTGACTATAATATGTAAAACGCTAAGGGTTTGTCGTGGGAAGGTTGAATCTGTTGCAGGTAAATTGAACAGCTGGTCCAGGGCGGCTCTTATTCACACTTTAATTACGATGAGAACGTGTATAGAAAGAAAGACAGGTGATAAGGTAATTGTAAGTTAAAATACAAGGTAAATTGATTGTGTCAAAAGTTTAAATAACATTAATTGTAAGTTATGTGCATAATAAATCCCAATGAGAGAAGTACTCGTAAATCTGGCTAATTTAATTTTATAACATTTTAATAAAAATACAACCCAATCATATCAATTAAAGTCTATTTACTAAAGTGTACAGAAGGCTCTTTACTAGTTTTCCCATAAAACCGATTATAAAAGTAATAAATATACTTTCCAAAATTCTCAAGTTTCCTATAAATTCGATTTAAATTTAACAAACTTATTTATTTGCTATTTAAACAAATAATCCCCAAGAGTGATGCTCAAGTTTCGCCTCTTATAAACAGTCTCATTAAATTTATATGGCTTTATTGAATTTATTACTTAATAATGAATTAGGTGGTGTTTGATCTTTATAAACAGGCAAAGAGGGGGTCACAATTTTTGCTTGCTTTGCTTTAAAGGAAAATAAAGAACCACACACCATTGTTGTATGGTTAAACATATTTAATCAAACACAAAATTAATGGAAAAGTTTAAAAGTGATATTTATATATTGTTGTTTCTTTTATACTTAAATTTTTCTTGGTACCTGTTCTGGCAGCACACAGCGACGTTTCGATAATATGTTCGACTAAATTTAATAAGAACAAACTACCATCAATCTTTAAAACTGACAACTTCTATTCACTAGACTAATGAATCATAATAATTTGTCAATTCTGTTGATAGCGACTGATATTATTTATTATTACCTGACAATATAGATAAACAGAAAAAAACTAATATAATCTACCTACTTAATCGAAATAAGAAAAGTTTGTTGTAGGAAGCGGTATTTTCGACGTAATTCTAACAAGGTGTTTACTTTGTATGTAGAAAAAATCAACAGTAAATAATGGGCGAATAAAAAGTTTTCCATGTGGATATTTTAGGCGTTTATGCAGGTTCTTTCGCGGTGTATAATATGCAATAAAATTTTAATTAATGTTGATTCTAATCATTTTAATCTCAACTTTATTAAGAACAATAAATTATACAAGACAAACACACAAAAGTGAAGTCTAAGTAGACGTAAAACTTGTAAAATTGTGCACCATTTCTAAAAGTTTAAAACAAGAAGCAGTAAAACTAGAAAGTGTTATTAATCTTACGAATGAAGAGTATGTAAGTTAAGTTCGGGTTTTGGATGTTATATATCCCTATTACAGGACCAAATGAACGTTCTCCACTTGTGTTCTTTCTAGGGGCACACATAGTTGTAATAATATACTGTTATATGACACTCTTATATGCTCGCATAGGATTTCAAACACACTTTTTTACTGTTTCCTTTTATGACTATTGGTGAAGTTTTTCGAGATTTTTGATGCATTTGAATATTCTACTGGAAAGATGCTCATTTTTCATTGCAAACAATAAGTGGAAAGTTTGAATTGTCCACTTTATATGCACACGAATAAGTTTTTAGTGAGAGTGAAATGTATTTCATTCAAGGCTATATACCGAAGAGCCGAAACTCCATCCGAAATGTTATAAGTTTATGAATATAACTGCATTATCATTTCCTTTCCTTCGAAAGAGATTATTGATTGAAGCCGATTTCGTGATGGTTTTATCGAACCGAGGCACTTTGTTCGACCCTAAAGTCGAATTATTGATATTACCTGAAAACTGCCACCCATTATATAGACGAATCGGTGAAACTGAAAAATTTTATGTATCCATTCGGCACGGTCAAAACTCAAATACGACCGCAAATTTTGAATAAATATTGATATTACTTTATAACGCTATTTTCGTATCTTGAACCATTTTTCATTTCAATATTATAAAATGTTATATAAAAAGGATATAGCGCTTCACAAAACGAAGAAATCTCCCAGGCCGTGAATATATTGGTTTCGGCTTTACATCAACAATAAATTTTTTTACGATTATTAATATCACGTATTCGAATAGAAGAAATATCTTCAGAATCTCTCGCACACCAAGAATACACAAGGAAAATTTAACGTTTACTGTAAATCTAAATTATTCCTTCACTGTAACGGTAGCAATAGGAGCAAAAGGTAGTGTTTTTGAAAGAATAAAGATTCTTCTTTATTGCTAGATATTTATTCATCGAGATTTGTTTATAAAATATATTACACAAGTTATCTACACTGTACAGTTTTTTTGTCCTTCTTCGTCTAAATAACAAATAGAGAGTAATAAATTAGTTACAATACATTTACAGAGGATAAAAACTATATATAGCACCATGAGGACTACTAATAAATATGTACAATTAAATAAAACAATTCAGAGAAGTATCGTACACATAGAATTTATTCATCAAAATAGACTGTAAAATGAAAATATGTAGTTGGAACTAACAACAATAATTGCGAATACAGTACACTTGGTATAAGTATAATTATAGTACTATAGGAAACATAAAACATTATTAAAAAGTGCTTATTATACTATCATTGCATCACAGACCTGCCGCGGCGTATCGTCGGTCACATTCGGCATTTTTATTATAATTTACATCGCCGCTACAAATTCGATATCAATGGCAAAACATCAATTTGGTACTGTGGTAAAGTCCGAATTGTAATAAAAAGACTAGTCTCTTGGCAATAGGAAAAAAAATTATTTGTCAATAAATTTCTATACGCATTGTGTGTTTATGCGCGCGGTGTTCTTTGCGGATTCATTCTAACTACACACTACAAAAGAGCAACGAGTAAGTGAATGCTAGACGAATCTACAAAGGCCATGTATTTCCTCGCTCAACATGTGGTTGGATTATACGCCGTCAAAAGCATACAATCTATTGGCACGTATTTCTAAATTTAGAAAATGCACTCTGAAGTACACATACACAACTTTAAGATCCAGAATATAAAATACAACTGCCTAGCTACTTGGTTCGAAATGAATTAAACTAAAGACCACACTTCTACTCGACCACTTGCTATGTAAATTATTGTATTGTCAAGTGGTGTGTGTTTTTTAGTTTTGAGCTTTCTTCCTTTTTGGAATTAGCAGGTAGCTTCTAGACTTGCCGTGTACAGCACGTTCATATATTTAATATAAATATCGAATAGATAAGATTTGAAAATATACATTAATGGGGGGTCATTTAATTAATATTTACATTTGAAATACGGTCTTATTCCATACAGAAAAAAATACTGTACCTTCAGTGATGATATAAATTTGAATTGACCACCTGTCATATGTTTTAATAAAGTAAATAAATTACGCAACCGGTATTTCTTATTCCGTTGCGTGTAGTAAATAAATTAATTTTGTTTAAAGCTGTCGGAATTTAATTAATGCAAATTGAAAAAAAAAGGAATACGTATATCATTAAGTACACGTACAGACTTTTAAAATACGTACACAAATACAATAATTGTTTTTTTACCACAATTCCTAATGAATGCTCCACCACTTCATCAATAAATCCACTAGATTACATATTCTTTTTTAAATATACAAAACAACGCGTCCTCCTCTCTGGCCGAACGGACTAGTTAAAAAATGACTCAAATAATTTCAAAATAATTACAAGAAATTGTCTTAAGAACACACAGTCACACTGCAGTATTAATGAAGGGAAATCAATAATATTAGAAGTCTGGGTTAATTTAACTAAAATCCACTGTTGAATTACACTCAACGATTAAACCACACTAATAAAACTGAGATAATTAGAAGTACACTTGTTGCACTAGATAAGGTGTTGGTGGAGGCTGTGTTGAATCTGCTAAGACCTAGAGATTCCTCCACTGCAGGACTGCTGCTCCGTGAAACTTTGCTACGAGCAGCTCCTTCTATGTGGTTGCCATCTAGTTCGATGATGGGTGTTCCACCGGGCCATCCCTCTGTGCTATATCGACGGTAGTTGCACTGGTCAATGTTGTTTCGGATGAATGGTTTGTTTATCACGGGATAATGAGACTCTTTGTCTGTGCCCTGTCACAAAAATGTTAAATTCATATATATATATAATAGAATAAAACAATAAGCGATCATAAATTCTACAATAGCGTAAATCAATCTAATTTTGCGATATAAAACATTGTTTTCAGCTTATTTGTTTATGAAACTGATAATAATTCAAAACAAAAATCAGTTTATACAATATTAATTATACATATGTATATGTATGTATTGAAAAAAGAATCATTTTTTATGTGTTAAATTTTGCACATACAATGAAAATTACGAGATAGAGAAAGAGCCCATAAAATAAATTAT
Organism: Silvanus unidentatus; assembly: GCA_963930825.1. Lineage (NCBI taxonomy): Eukaryota > Metazoa > Arthropoda > Insecta > Coleoptera > Silvanidae > Silvanus > Silvanus unidentatus. The sequence continues at coordinate 7,226,731 of OZ005758.1, forward strand.
GCTCTAAATATTAAATCCATTAACAGTATAATAAAAATAATGCGCTTAACGTAAATAATTATTATCTCATGAATAAATCGCTACATATTTGCTGCCATGCTATAGTCTCACTGGTTCTTTTTCCCTGATCAAGAATCAGTAATTTTTTATTTTTATTGTACTGGCTAAATATTTAATAAGCACTTTACTAGATCAACTGACCTTGATAGATGGAATATGTTTACTCATGAAATTTAATTAATCCAAATCGATAACTCACCGGCAATAATGTTGATTGAGTTGTCCAGCAGAGAGGTTTGAATGATCCTTTCATTGTGGCTTCTTGAAAACTGTGAAACTGATTATCCCAGTCGTATGAAACTAATCTTGACTCTAAGGTCATTCCGGCTAATTCAGGTGGAGCAGCTATCCGTACTGGATTCGATCCACTGTAATAAAAAATGACCATAAAAATTTTATCGTTCTTTTTTTTCATTCATTTATATGGTCTCAACACACTAAATGAAATTTTAAAAATTACTTACGGACTAAGCTCTTGAATGCCTAACGAATGTAGAACGGTGGGCAGACTTGGCAAACTGTGACATGCAGCCAGGGCTCTTTGTTTCGGATAATACAGTCCCATAACTAAGCAAGTCTCTTCGCGACTAGTTAGACCACCAAGTGTAATCGCAGTGCGGCCAGAACTATTGTACGTGCACTCGGTTATTAAATGATCGCCGGGCGCTATTTTAACGGGTACACCGAGCTTCCGATATTCCTGATAATCCGAGTCCAAATTATCGTCACTGGCAATCGGTGGCAGTTCGACGCCATCCCGGATATGCTTTAGAGCTACTTGTCTGCCAATTCGATGGGTCTTCATAACAACGGCAAACATATTGATTCCATTATGTGAAAAAGCCTGCCGCGTACATTCCGACACACAATGACCCGAAGACACGACCCGTTGCTGACCTGGCGGTATTATATGCCGCCAATTTGGATCCATTCCAATGGATATCACGCCAGCATCATGCCGTCGTAGTTCCGGTGTGTAGTAAAGTCGCAATCCCGATCCTTCTAATCCACCCAAACTACCATCCGTTGGACTGGTATAGTGCGTTTCGAGCAGATAAAAGCGTGAATTAGATGAGTCCAATGGATAGCCAGCTTCTGGAGGAAAACTGAAGCCTTCCGATCCCCGGGCCCAACTTGCCACCACAGTATTACATGAGAGTGGTTGCGATTGAGGATCGTAGCAAGCGCGACCGGGACTGTTTGCCAATTTCTCAACGTCCGGATTGTCTTGACATTCATACAGAACGACATGCTGAAGACCAGTTGTACCACCAATTCCTTGCAATGGCTCATACTGTTTAAACATGAAACAAGAGAAGCTAATTTTAGAAGAGTATTACGTGACCTCTTCTGTGGAAGAGAGTCAAGAAATGGTAATCTTGTAAAGAAAGGAGTATATTTGTACGGTACAATAGACGTCCCACATGTGTAGTTGAGTATTGAATCCAATTTCATGTAATGGAGGTGCCTTATCCGATTTGGCATCCCCATAGAGTAAGACTCCTTTCACGAAAATATGACATGCAAATTGGTTAGTTTTGAACGCGCTTCACGGATTTCTAAATAATATTATGCGTACATTGAACACAAGTCCCCCCGAATGTAAATTCATACAAAATTTTACGGTCCTTTGTTATTTAAATTTTAAACTTATACATTTTAAAAAATGTATTTCTTTTGATGATGCATAGATTCCTCCCTAGTTCCTAGTCTGCAGCCACCCACAATGTGGCACACGGAGCACAAAATGTAGCTAATACAGTGAAATTGTACAAATTTAAATAAGAGTGTTGAATGCATTTACGATTTTTTAAACGAGTGCAATAAATTTCCTTTAACTGGACACCCAGTGTTATTAAATATTTGTGCAAGCTTGAATAACGAGTCGATTATATTTCCCATTAAGTTTTGTTTGACCACTCAAAGTGATGCAATTATTCAAAACAAATACACCTCGAAATACACACACCGTCATGTTTTACGATCGGACAAATACTAATTTGTCAATAAAACATATGCGGGATTATGCTGTACACCGTATAGTTTTTATAACCGCTTTATTTACAAGTTTCCATATTGACAATCACTCAAATATATTACCCTAATTAAATGATGTTTCTTCGTAATTGTCGGTATACGGAACACCCGACACCAGTACAAGGTCTCTCCTGGAATTGGGGGCTCTACTGCTGGATTCTGTAATTCCCAAACACGAGCAGTTTCCTCTGGCCTGGGGGTATCTTGATCAGCACGCTGTACCAGGTAGAGCGATTGCGTCCCTCGGGAACCAGTATCATGTTGCGGCAATGACTTCGGACCCACCGAACCCCCCAACGGTTCATCTTTATGGAAGGCCCACACAATCCGCATTGTGTCATTCTGCAAGTAATAAAACACCTTTAGTAAGCAGCAGTTTTCGAAATCGCATCACCCCGACTGAGTTGATTAAAAATCGCAATAACAACAAGAAGGAAAGGTTTTCACTCTTAAAGTTTATAGCCGATCGCACCATTCACAGCGATAAGTAGTATTGCAAAAACAGTTTTTTACATCCGCATAATACTTCAATTTTTCAATACTAATTACACATACATCATTAGACGAGTCCTGAATACAACTATCTCTGATAAAATATTTATTTTAATAATCCCTACACATAAAGTTGATAACACTAATTGACAGTATACTCATGAATACAAATTAATGTAATTAAATCCATTTAACTTTAATTCATATTTTCCCATAAATAAATTACACAAATCCAGTTCTGTTTTTAATTAGCCATCTTAGTATGAAATATACCTCACATACAATTTGTGACAAATTTATTAACGTAATTAGTAATTAATTAGACAATTTAAAAGTAATAATACACAACTATAAAATGAGGTTGAAGAAAATGTATATTGGACACCAACTAATTAAACAAATTCAAAAATTCCAATCGTTCATAAATAACGCATTCGAAATATTATCTCGGATGATATGCAACGGAAGTATTTTATAATGTTGGAAACATTCTTGAAATATCTTGTTCCTCGATCATAAACGCAATAAATAGTTTCGATTTAAACCGAAAGTTTACAAAAGTTAGCCACACTAACCGGTTACGGCTGATTTCAAAAGTCATCGTGCTATTTTCAAAAATTACTAGCCAAGCCACATAAGTAATTGGGTAAAAGGTTTGGCTTCTAATCTCGCTACCAAACCGTTTCTACGTTTGCTCAAATACTACTTCTAGGGGGTGATTTTTAAGCTTTAACCATATGTTTTCACTCGTAAATGCCCATTAAACTGTCAAGGGTTTTTCTCTGTTAACTTTGCAAGCATCTCTTCTTTGGGGTTTCGAAAAATATCGGCAAGTCACGGTGATGGATTTGCGGACCATTAACTGATAAATGAGGAAACGTGCTCAAATTGTACAAAATGTCAAAGTTGTATTTGTATATGAAATATGCCAGCCAAACGGCCTGATGGAGAGGAGTTGGTTCATCTTGAAAATTCTTTAAATCTATTAACTATTTTGAAAGTCATTCGACACTAATAACCATTGGGATATTTCCGCTTTCGCCAAATGGCTCCAATAAGTAGTGAATCGTTGAACAGTTATTTTTTTTTTGATAAATTCTTACGTTTGAACATTAATTACAGAAGCGTTTAATAAAATTATTTAATGCGATAAATAAACATCGTTGACAAATATAATTAACAATTCTGAAATAAAAACCTCTATTACCGTATGTAAATTGATTGTTGATTTAGAGAGCATTGTTTGTATTACAATTTGAAAAGTATCGTTTAAGTGTCAGTAAGATTGATATTGAGCCTCACTTAGATAAACAAGTCTGTCAACTATCTTGCAACTAGTACGTTTATGTTCAGTGGTATGCTAAAACGATTTAAATCTAAAAAGGTAAACAATACATCAATCCCTGTACAATGATTTCAAAATCGGCTCATTGTGATCTTTTATTCCAATGTGTAACCAAATATACATGTATACCCACTTTAAAGTCGAAATATTTTATTACCCACACCGGTATTATTCAAAACAAATTATCATACGTTTTATAAGCAGTGACAGTGGATAGAAGATACCATCACGTCTCCACCCGCGTTATGTTCACGTACGATCCAGAATTTCGAGGTATATACATATGAATTATCTAATCAAGGGCCGTATTAAGTATCAATAGTGAAATATATTACACCGCTCATGATATACGCGCTTCCCTCTTGTTTGTTATTTTTGAAATTTTGGACGAAAGGAACTTCTACAATGCAAATACACATAAATAATTCAACACTTACAGTTATTGGTATATCGTGATGATCGCATGTATCTAATCTTCGTCTAAATCGTAACACTGTGTGGGTGCTGTTTTCATATCCCAACAAAAGTTGGTAATCTTGACTTGGATCCACTTCCGGTTCTCTATCTAATGCACTTCCTGGTGAATCTTTTACATGACGATCCTGAAACAAGGTAGAAATATGGTTAAGGCGTTTATAAATTATAATGTCCGTAAATATTTAATCAGGATGTGGATTAGGCATTTATTTATTTATTATATTTTTTTGGAAATTGTAAAATATTTCCCAAACTGTATTTTTCCTACAATAAATTCAGTAATCCGACGTAAATTCATTAAAGTTAGTTGCATGCAAACCTACTATTAGTATAATAAAAGGAAAATGATTAATGGACTTTTGGTTTCACTTTCACCCAAATTCTACTCCCTTTTCGGAAAAGAAAAATCGACTAAATGCAGAAACGTTCTATTATAGCAACAAATGAAATTCTAATAATAATGTCTTTTGTTGCTGAAAGGATATACACCCAGCAAATGTATTTGGTGAAAAACAGCAGATAATTAATTAGTGTATGTTGTTCTATTTCCCATATGGCGTGAATGACTTGAAATTAAGGGCTTTTTTGCTGTGGGCACACTTGGCACACTTCACAGTAACACGTATTTAAGCTGTCGGTCTTTATTGCTTTTCCCTCATAAACATTTTCCTCTTTACTTTCTACTCTTTCAACTTAATGTTGCTCATATGTAATTAGGATTACCTCTAATGTATTATGTGCGGATTGTTTTATACTAATGTTCAGGAATTATAGTGCTGTGGCCTTGTTAAGCCCCTGAAAGAGGGTATCCCGAATGACCATCTACTGGTTACCAAAAATTCGCTAATTGAATACACTCACCGGACCAGAAACCCATAAAATACCCAGCCAAGAGTACCATCCACTCGAATCTCTCATATAAATTAAACTTTTCACTCACGTGAATTGTCCGCCGTAAAAGTGTACCTATATGTATAGATATGGTATGGCTTCTTGCAAGGATTGCTACAAAGAAGAGAATTACCTGTTTTCATGTCCAACTGGACAGTCATGACTCTAAAATACCTTTAATATGTGACTCCACATATGAATAGTAGCAATATACCGGTATATAGGTACGTATTGGAATACAGGAGTTCTAGTAAACTTGTTTTTATTATATAGTAATTTATTGCTATGTTACTGAAGTTTATAGACCAGTGTTGAATAGTCACAATTTATAAAAGATCCAATTAAGTTGAATAAAAACAGTTTTAATAGTTGCTTTTCACGATAATCTACGACTCTATTGCTAAATACACGTTATATTCGAATATAAAATCATTTACATGCGCTTTATGTATAACTCGAAAAGCTGCTGGCTCCGCAAGAATAATCAAAGTATTGCTCCATTTGTAATGATAACAATATGATTAAGTATTATATTTTTGTTTAGAATATTACCAGAGGGTTACATTGTTGTGTTTTAATTAAATTGTATACGATTTAAAAACTGAATACACACCAATGTTTTCTTTCAATTTGGATATAAATGGATGTGAAAAGGTACAAGAACCAATTCAATCCAAGTGTAAATTTGGTGATTAAGTATTTTCTTTCTGTCGATGGTTCTCGAACAGGTTCTTAAGGACACACGATAACGATAATAACGTATAGAGTTGAAGTAAAAAGAAACACTATAAGAGGCATAGGAGAAGTGGTCGATTCGAATCGTCTATAGACCAGCCAAAATGATTTCGAGTGCTGATAAGGGAACCGAATTTCAAACATTAGTTTCCTAGCCCGGTGGTAATCGTGACAACTGGTCCTAATCATCTCATTTAAGTCAAACAACTAGGTGGCCGCAGAGTCTAGTGTCAATTATTTCCCCGCAACTTTCATGGGGACAAAGCCGGTGCTAAGAACGTTGTAAATTAAGGAGTGGAATGTTGTTGATGCAGGACCGCACACAGCATTCATTGATATCAAAATCCCTGCTCCAAGCACTCACCAATCGAAAACAGAACGCGAAGAAGTAGTTTCTTTACATATTTTCACGAAAATCCACCTAAAGTACATACCAACATATCTTATAATTAATTCAGATTGATTTGGTAACCGTTCACTTTTCTACCTGACTCCACGATAATCTACAACTTAATTAACCTCACGTTTATCGACTTTCTGGGTTTCTTTAATCATTTATTTGCATCGTTCGGTCATTATGTGGGATTTTTGTTTCGATACAATCTGTTCAAGTCATTATAAATTGTAACAATGACGTTTTGTAATGAAAAAAGAACCACTGGTAAGCATTGTGAAAGAATTTATTAGTCGCAAACGAAAGTAAAATTATCACAATATAATAGGTCCTCGGCAATATATTCATTCTTCGTTTCCTTATTAAAGTGCTTTTGTTGATCTCTATTTAAGCACATTATCTAAAAATAAAGGAACTTTTTTTATAATGCAATTAAAGATGTATGTATATTAGAGGGCAGGGTGGGGTGCCCACAAGACCTCCACAAAGAAAAAGAAACATTTACAGAAATTTAAATTGGAAAATAAGTCTCTGAATGAGGGCAAGTAAACGATCTGAATGCAAATACATACACCCTTAAACCAATTGATACCTTTAAAATTGAAATTGGCAAGGTCCTACGACTTTGCAAGCATAATTGCATTAGAAATAATACTGATGTAATTCAGTGACAGTGGAATGGGCCCTGGTGGAAACCGCGTTATGTTATAACTGGGGTCCTTTCCAGGCATACCTATAAGCTGTGCGGTCGCATCGTCTACATCGAACGGAACAAGATGAGCTCATCCAACGTTATAATCTCGGCATCGTGCAAAACGAAGAGTAACCAACATCCATGCTTCATCCATCTTTCTCTATCGTTCGGTTTCAGTGGATCAGTACAAGAACCGTTTAATTACTTACATCACAAACTCGCACAATCACGTTAGAATCCCTTTTGGATCAAGTGCTATAGGAAAAAAACGCTATGCGACACAACAAATTAGTTGAACAAGGAAAACGAGTCGAAATTAAACGGATTCTTAGTGGACCAATAGCCGCTTAAAACAAAGCCTCGATAAAGGTAGCCTCGTATTTCTCAGAGAGAGGAAATTTAATTATTTTACGATGACTGGGAAGTTTTTACTAGAATTGGTAACGAAGCTAATGTAAGTGAATACAGAGACGAATAGAAAAAAATTCTACTGTTTTTATAATTTAATACCTACTAAATTCTCAACGTTTTCAAGCTTCAATTCGATTAAAGGCCAATCCATTCTTTATTTATAGATAGTAAATTTATTATTACCCGCATTATAACCAGTAGTGTTTGGTGGTTTATTTTCACAGTGAATACAAAGTTCGACACGAGCTACTCTCAACAGCTTTGAACCACAAGTGAAATGATGCTTTGTTGATGCGCTCTTCTCTGTGTACACTGTACATTCACGTAATCTAAAATAACAACAACGCAGAGCGAACCACCTACTTTAATATCTAATTTATATTTAAATAGTCACCGAAATTGCGCCAGTAAATTAAAAATTAAGTATGTGCCGAAATGGAGGTTGCCTCCACGTGTATATTTCACACACTGACAATACAGGTACAGTAATAGAATGGCACACTTCTAATGTGGATAGTTATCTCTAATGTTTATAGCTACCCTTTTAAGCTTGTATATTATCAGTACCTTCACACAGTCCTCCTTAATCTAGCGGATAACCAACTGCCTAAACAGCTTAATTACAATTCTTGAATGGGTAATATATTCAAGCTTTAATGACAACTTATTTATCACACTTCTAAAATGAATAACAACACGCACATGGTACAGATAATAATTTATGTACGAGTGTATCCTTAATTAAAACGTGTATTTATATACATTTTTTGAATTTCTACTCGTCATTACAACAATTATTATCCTTCAACAACGACATTTTCGTTAATTTAAAGCTATTATGGATATTCGTTTATTATTTCATGACGAATATGTAAAAAAACTCAACGATCTATTATACCAGCGGAAGATTGCCTAATGTATAATAAAATGTTGTAAATATGTAAAATTATGCAGACTTTTCCATTTTAAATACAAACTTTCGTATATATACGTATAAAGTGTTTGAATATTTAATGAATGATCATTAGGAAATATTTTAAATTATAGGCAACTTTAAGGCACAATTTTGCGTATCTAATTATACAGAAAATAGGAGGAAATTAAATTTTAGGCAAAATTGTGAAAAGGTGAATGATAGAAATAAGCTTTTATTCATATCAAATCAGTTCAAGTGTATTATGTTAAGTTGAAAGTGCACTTCTTTTATTACTAAATGATTTAATAACCGCTCTAAAACATCATCCAACAAACAATGCCAGAATTAGATCCAATTAGCAACAGAGTCCTTTAATGTAAAACTGTATTAATGTTCGTGTTGATAATAATTTTGTAAGGTAAATTACTTATACGTTAGAAATACATCAAAGAATTCCATCCATGAATGCAATGTAAAGGCAAAAAGACGAAATTACTTGTATGAAATGTTAAGAAACATAAATGTGAAATACATCTCGCAGTTTATTTAGTTACGAATGTAATTAAATAATATCCTATTCATGTGTTTTGTCGGTATACGAATAACATTTTAGTTTTCTCTTGATGTCACAAAGGCATGTTCTCTTCTGTAGCAAAAATACTCGGGCGTCCCTTTTGTATATAACATCATTAACATAGAAAGAAAAAAAGCTCTCAGAAATGGAACAAGAGCCACGTTATAGAGCTTCAATGGCTACGAATATTGTAAGTGATATTTTTCTTGGAACGGATACTATTTTCATAAAAATTCTGATGTCCTGTGTGCGTCTTGCTTCTTTTGTGGGTACCATTCTGCTTTTTCTAAAATAAAACCCAAAGTACACACACTGTAGCATGCAACTTGCACAGAACAGGTTCTCCTAATTGATTACGAAAAGAAAAAAAATCAATTAAATCCCGTATAAATACCTATTAGATACAAACAGTTGCAAAATAACTGGTAGCTGCTGTGTAGGTAAGTGTGTGGCATAAATAATCCGTTATCTTGTTCGTATCTAACTATAGCCGGTGTTTCACTATCTGATCCTATTCTACATTTATATGAAGTGCAAATGGCACTTTTATGAAAATTTAAACTTATACAAGATAATGTTTACATTAATAAGCCTCTTTTTTCGGTGATTTAATTTGAATAAACTGGCTACTAGCATCTCTTTTGACCAGAAATTATATTTTACCATAAGAGTTAATGATGAGGTTGCTTGTAAACAATATTAATTAACCAAAAAGATAACAGTACAACCTCTTACCGAGTTTGGTCAACGTTTGCTGCTTTTTTTCTACCTACAAAGACGTGCATCTTTTGGGAAAATTATACAACCAAAACAGTATAACTCTTAAACCACATAAAGGTCACCTAATAAATCTTTCTGGCCTGTCACTTTCCATGAAGAATTATTCTAGCGACTGTCATTCTGGGAAAAAGAACCGTAGACAATTTAAAGTTGTACAACTTTCTAACCGTTTTATTAAACTTCTCTATAATGTTCCAAGTTGGAGTTATAGTCAAAATATGTGTGTGGCGTCCACGATCGCACACTCTGATGAATCTGATGGAATAGTTGTGGGCATGAGTCAAGGTAATGTGTTCAGACTTTATTATTAATAGTTGAGTTGTCTAGAGGAAAAAAAAATAAAGAGAGCCGCCAATACTGGCTTGCACTAATAGCTTCAGAAATTCTGTATTCTTTTTCCCTTCCACTTTCCTTTCTTGATCCTGTGTGTGTATATGTATGTGAGTGTTGTGGGGTGTGTTTTAATAGTATGGTGTGTCTTTTATCTAAAGAACAATAAAAATGTGTGAGAAGGTTTTATTCTCCAATCTATTGTGCTATATACTCGTGTTAACGTAGTACACTCGCATGTTAGGGGGCGAGTAAGATTAGTTTTTCCTTTTTTAATATTTCCAGCATACAAAGATAACCTTTTGAATTGTTGTGAAAACTTAAAAAAGATAGAAAGTGTGTGTATTTCCTTGAAAACTATCTGAAGCGCACAAAGTTGGGATATTGAAGCTAAAACGAACGAGGACGGGAATAATATTTTGACATTATTATTGCGGAAATAAAATACATTTTTTTTACCAGAGTTCGTTGTAACTTAACGAGGATAAAAGCCGTAGCTTTTCTTCCTCGTTAAGCGAAGCATCGACTTGTGCTTAACGAGTGATTCATCACGGCGCCTTATCCTACGAAGTGTGTTTGTGCGTTCATCTCCAAGGGGTTACATTCACCCTGAGTCGCTCTGACCCACCACCACCACCACCACCGACTCCGTAACACTGCGTGAACATTATAACCATTCGAAGTGAAATATTTTGCGGTGTTGTGCATTTTACCACTTGAAGCTGTACGTTTTTGAGATTTTTTTCTTCATCTCTTCTGGTTTCTACTTAATTTGTTTTGTTCCTTAATTTTTCCTGAACCCACTCTAATTTATGTTCGTAGCATGTGATTTATTGTGTGCCTGGCCCGGTTATGGCCAGATCAATATCAATGAAAAACCTTTTTCTCTCAGTGCCACCACAACGTCGAGACTAAATTGCTCGGAAAAGCATCGTGCACTGATCTATAAACAAACTTCCAATGAAAATGTAAAACTTCAACCTACTGGTACATTGTTATAATGAATTTTTGGGTGCTGCTGATCCTTTTTTTCCATATCACCAAAAAAAATTATTTAAATTAATAACATCGTTTCACATACAACTTTCTGTCTCTTAACCTATTTTTTCTACTCAACTATCGCAATTAGTTGCCCAATCCAATTAATTTCAAATTTTTACCTTATCTATTGTTTCTGAAAGGAATTTTTGTAAACAATTTAATAATACCCTATTAAAGATTGTAATAGCCTGTGTAGTATTTTAAGCATGTGCATCATTAAGTTTTTTGTTGTTCCCTGCATTTTTGTATTTTGTTCCCTTACAAAATGACATTAATTGGGAGCGCTAAAACAATATGGTATAATAATAGGTCAACAGCTGTTTCATTGCTTCTATTCTTCATTAAAGACAGGAAGTCTTTAAAACATCATTATTGTGACACAATGATATGACAAAGTAGAATAATTTTATTTATTGCATTTGGATTTGCTAAATTGGGCGTATCTTCTTTATTTAACAAGAGTACCGATTAACATTTATCAAAGCAATGAAAGATGTAGTGAGAGTAAAGTTGAAAATTTATTATCGGTAATGTATGAAAATGTCTATTTGAGAAAAGAAAATTTATAAGGAATAGAATAGATTGCAAGAAAAAAAGGGTAATATCTATTGATAAAAGTCGAATGAATTATTTATGTTTCAAAGACTTTATCCATTCCTCTCTTCAGTATTCCGCAAACTACTGATTCTACTATCAATACAATCAAATAGAATGCTTTTTTCCACGTTCACCATTTCACGCACGAATTTTATTTAAATAAAATATGTATTCTTATTAAAAAAATATGGGACATGGCGAACGGATGCCAAAATATATACGACAAAGAAATGTAGAAAAATATACATACATACGTATACACAAGAACCGGCAAGAAATTATGCATAAAGCCGATTTCAAATATTGTTATTATTATTGGCAAAGTTAAAACGGAATATTGATAAAATCGTAAAGAAATAAAAGGAGTTTAAATGTATCTTATTTCCATAAAAAATCCGCCTGATCATTTCTTATATAGAAAAGCAGCAATCGAACCAAGAAGAAATAATAAAAAAAAACGTGGAATGGCAAAATAAATTTATTTTAATATCTTGACCAAACGAAAACACATGTTACTTGTGTACTAAGCGGTTTCGGTTTCCTATACTATCCATCTACTTACATACATATATTTACTAAAAAAAGGGACACGGACTGCATATTAAAAATATTTTCAAGCAAGTCCACTGCTTGGAAAACCAGAATGACCAGAAGCCTGTCCGGATATGAACTGCAATATGATATTACTTGGAATAATATAATTAACCGATTGCGGCTATGCAATAACCGTTCATTGTATCATCGTGGATCATAATTTCGACATTCTCCATTATCTTTTTGGAAGCTGATTCAAGCAAACTATGTATATTGTATATACCCATCATGCGAATCAATTTTTCATTATGTAAATATAAGTATGTAATATTTTTATAGGATCATAAAATATTTTTATAGAGCCGTTATTAACAGAAATAAAACAACCCATCGACTAGCATTTTTATGTACAATTTATGGATTAAACGAACGTTTTTATACCATTTCTGCTGAGGATAAATGCCTGGTAATTGTGTATTAGCAATTTACGATGAAATTTTCTAAGAAAATAAAAACGAAGGGACAGGTAAATAAATTAAATGGACGTTAACATCGCTATTATTAATTCGAAAGGACTTTTTTCGGTAGGTGCCTTTCTAGGAAATCGAATGTAGGTAAGTCCATATAAATAAGAAACTGAAAGAGAAATTTGCGGCCACAGCGAATAGCAGTAAAGTCATTTTTGCGATAAGATTTTAATTATGAATAAAACAACAGCAACAATGCCCAATACGATACCGCAAGATAAATCGGAATGAAATAACGATAAATAGCTGAACACGCGAGCCAGTTTAGCAACTTTAAACCGATTGAAATTTATTTCAGCAGCATAACCCCAAGTAATAATACCTATACAATAAAAAAACAGAACACAAAACGAATATAGGATAAAAGTGAAATAAAAAAATAAGAAAATGAGATATGTCAGCTACCTTTTTTGACTTCGTTAAAAAGATATGCTTTAATAACCAAATAGGGCGTGGTAAAATTAAGTCTGTAGTTCAGTGGCAGCAGCAGCAGAAGCAGCGAATATTTTCCGCCCTTTCTGATGTTTTCATACTGATAAACTAAAGAAAGAATAATGCTGTAGTATACTTGATATTGTATTCATGAGGAAATGATTTTTATCGAACGAGAAAAAGCTTTTTGCTGTTTTTACATATTTTAATCAAATATCAAGCGAAAGTATGGGATTTTACCTCCGATTTATACTAAATATACTATTAAAGTTACGTGCTTAATAATGCAGAAAAAATAAACATTTTATTTAATAATAAATGTATTATTCATTTTATCTTGTGTTAGGAATCGGTGTTTAACTCGTAAAATTAACGCTAGTTTTCTCATGTTGAAAAAAACTTGATGGCCATTTTAATGCAAATAATAACACTCGAACAAAACAAATAATCTTGAATCTGTTATATATAGAAAGTGAAATAAATGCAGCTTGTTTAACAAATTACATCGAAATTATAGTAATTTCAACTGTAGATTTTGTCTATATTATACAAGTCGTTAAATTCGGTGACGAACTAGATCAAAAATTCTATTTCATGAGTTCTACATCACATTTATTATTAAAATACTATAATTTTGAATTAAATCTTGCGTTAGATAAGTGCAGCGTATTTAAAAAGGCCCCAATTATCCATATTTGAATAATAACACAGGAAAATAGAAATTACTTCTTTTTTTCCACTTCGGGTACTATGTTTAAAAATTGAATTTTAAATAGGAACTTTGCAGGTACCTATAGAAACTGAATTGAACAAATTTACAAGCGAAACTTTCATTCCATATTGAGCTACGATACACCATTTAAAACTGAAAACTTTTAAAATAACATTTAAATTAAATCGTGTTATGTATAGGTGGTGGATGGGTATAAAGTTCGAGAATCTCACATAGACAATCCCTTTTTAATGAGAACCCACATTCAAGGCTCATTATACAAGACTATACCACTATTGAAGAATACATGGATGGAGGCTCTCGGCATTTTCGGAGACAAAACCTCTATTTTACCTGAGTTTCCCGCACATTTATTAAAGCCCTCCACTATTTACAGTTTGGGTCGTAAAATTACTTAAATTGGCCATTTATTTTCGTCGAAATTAATACAATTTCAGCAGTACATACATTTACATATTTCCCTTTCTATATCGCAGAAGAGACAAACGTGAGAAAGACGCTTTTTGTGTGTCAATCATAAACAATTTTAACGCAATAATAAATACACTCATTAACCGGGAGGCATAATTTCAGAGGCACAATAAGAATATAAAAGGGACTTTAGATAATATGCTATTGATTATGAATTATTCAGAAAAAGGAGGACATATAAGGAAGATTATCTTTGGAATTAATTCAACAGACAAGTTGACCTTTAAAATCCATAATAATATTTTTTTTCGTTCCATTCGCTTTATAATCCCTTGTGTTTGACGTTAACGATAATTGAAAACACATTTTTGTTTATAAAACACAAACTTAAGATTCATTTTAATCCGACTATCTATGGCTTTAATCTGTTAAAATCCATTTGACATTAATATTAATCGAACATCGAAATGGACTACCCGTCTAATACATATTACATACATAGATAACAAACATTCTGAAATATATATGTGGGGATTTGTGCCCTACACTACTATACACTTTTCGAATGGGAACGGAAAATGTGTCCGACGAAAAGTGCTCACTCTCAATAGTTAAAATATTTCTTAGTATGTGAATTTTCCGCTACTCTGGATAAGTAATGCGCTTCTTAAGATTTGAGGGCGAGTAAGCTGTTATTTCTAGCAAATTTTAAACGCATTTATATCGCTGTCACTATAAATCTTAGTACGATGGTATGTTAGTGCATACACGCACCAGTTTCGCTCTAATAGTTACCAATGAAATATTGGAGATGTAATCCGTCTGAATTGGTTTACATAATATTCTAATAAGTCCCCCCGGGGCACAAGGCAGCTGCTCAACATACAACAATTCGTAGGCGGCTCTAGATATTATTAACGTTACAAATATACTGCCATAAAATATATACCAATAGAAATGGGCGGACTAAATGGGTTTAGATTTAAAAAGTTCTGAGACCGTCGCTTTTTCTCAAGTGCCATTCAATCCATTATAATTCACTTTTTCTATTATAAAAGAAACGAGTTTTGCATTTAGTTGATTGACTGCGTGAGGATATGAGAGTATCATTATAATTTTCCCTCAAACATTCTGAAATGTACATACGTAGGCAGTAAATGATTATTATTATTGATGTTTATTCGAAATAAATCATTCTAATTTTAACTTAACTGCTTCTACTTAATATTGACACATTTTATTTATGTTGTTTTTTTATTAATTGCGAATGATTGAAAGAAAAGGCCGAGGGAAGAGCGCATAGAACGTAAAAAAAATTCCAAACACACATACCACTATCAGAAATACCACACTTTGAGAGAGTTGTATGTACGCTTTTTTTAGGTGGGTTTTATTGATTTTCTTTGATTTATTTACTCTTTGAAATACGGCTTTCATTTTTTTGGTTTATTATTTATATTTGCTGTAGTTTAGCGTACATATTACATTTTCAGACTATTTGAAATTCTTTGAGAGTGGTAGAAAAAAAATCTTTATTTGAATAACATGTAGGTGCCTTATATTAAAGTTTACTTTGTACAGTGGAAGTTTAATTTTTCAATGAATTTAATATACCTACACTCAAACACTTAGTTACATATCACTACGTAGCATATAATTCCTTACGTAGTACGTACCTATAATATTTGCGATTACTTCTTTTCCTTGCGTTTTGTCAGAATTTTATAATGTCTGTATTTCAATGAGGGAAAACCTCCAACATATCCATTTGCATATACGAAGAGCCGCCACCTCTATACATCGCCCCCAAGTGAAATTTTGGCGTTCGAACATTATTTATACGATCAATAAATAAATAGATGGATAAAAGATATCGTGGAAGAGAAAAGAAAAAAATCGTTTAGTTACATAACACAACAAAGGTACAGAGGCTTTGGCATCGCCTATGGGGACCAATAAAATGTAATTTTCCCTTACTGGATCTTGAACGTGATGATATATCTGTACCCTGGACAGTATATCTTGACCAAGTCTGTATTTTATATAGCGGCTGCATGTTAATGTAAAACATTTAGATCGGAATCTCTTCTGGCTGCTACTTTGTTCAAGAAAGCAGGCCGCACGTATACACTCTGGTCTTTCTTGTATTCACTTCTGTTCGTACACACATTCCAGAGACAGTTTCAATTTTTCTGTGTAAACACACACAATTTTCTATAAATTTACATTTTTTATGGAAATTTCGCTGCGTTATGTAAAGAGGGCGGACAAAATAGGCCGATTCCCACATATAAATTCCCAATCGCATAAGCAGCAGTGCTGTGAGATGAAAGTATCTCTGTTTTCGATGCTGCGTCCGGTATTAAACGATTTATAGAACCTGTTGTTGAGAATTGTGCAATATTCACACAGCAAAAAGAACACACCGAGTCAGGATTTCCATTTCCTAGACAACTTCTGCCACATTCAATTGGTACTCCGTCCGAGTTGGTCTACTCCTAATAAAGAATCTCACCGATGGATTACGACGGACGCGGCCACTGAATTACGCGGCAATGTTATATCATTATCCGTTCTCCGTTTGTATGGTCATTTATTCACTGGACGATAGAACTCAAATGATACAGTTTTAAACAAAGGGGGCATATTTGCAATGAAATGGACGTATTAGCATACAGTTTTAGATGACATTCAGATGATATAGTGGATGAGAACTTGTTATGTTAATATGTGGTCGGTTGTGGTCTGCTCCGGTTATGACCGCTGGTCCTGGAAGGCACTGTTTACGGTTATTTATGCGATATTCGGATAGAAATTATCTTCTCCCATCTATAAAGCATATACCTGGACTATGTATAGGCACAGTATAGAACAATGCAGACTCCCATAGAACATCCGTAATAATAATTATGGCGTATTTCCACATAAAACATAACAATTCATATTTAATATGAGCACATGGAAAAGTAGGGAAATAAAAGACACCCACAGAGATTATGATGATATTTTAAACATATTATGGCCCATAAACAGAAGAAGAAAAAAACGGCAAAGATAAAATGTGCACACAGATTTATATCGCGGATAAAGTTTAAAATTTTTTTACAACTTTAAAATATTACACACGTACGTGTATACAACATTCCGGGCATTTTTACATAATTCATCTAAATAGTCATGAATGTTTTTTTTCCATAAATATAAAAAAGTGAGCTAATTCGCTTTAATTCTGAATTATTGAAGCGGATAAACGAGTGCACAAATATAGATGACGCTCGATATGACTTTGAATGGGTATAATTAGTGCAGTTCATCTTAGAGCAATTAAGAAATAGTTTTGCGTCTGCCGTTTGCTCGGTTTACACATAAAAATGTAGTAAATTGCATTTTTGTTGAAGCCTCAACAGCAATCAACGGCTCAAGCAATCGCATTGCACACTGTGTGTGAATGACCTAGTGCGGCATTTGCGGTTGTTGAAAAGCGTCTAATAAATTTTTCATTTTTTCCCTCCTCTTTTCTTTTTATTTACGTGCAATAAAAGGAAAACAAAGAACGGGAACATATAATTCAAAAATGACAGAATATAGTGTTGTAAAGAGGAAAAACCGCAGAAAGTCAACAAGAGTTGGTTAAACTGGTGATATGTAACAGTAATTTTCGTATTGTAAGTGTTACGGTAAATTGTTTGACGGCTTTTCTTTGTTTCTCATATCAGTTGGATCGTGGTTGGTACGGTGGTTTTGGACGGTTTTAGACAGGCAATTTATAAATCACTTACAATCGGAGCTTTGAAATTGAAAGTTGTTTTCAGATTTTCAGTATATTTCTCTATAGTAAATCGACCTATTTATACAAATAATGATCACATTTCTTCGATAAAATAGAACGAACGCGCGCTCAGCTGGTGGGTATGAGAATGGAGGAACGAGCAACGAAGGAAATTGTTTCTTTATAATACCCTGTACGGTACGTGTATTCATACCGTCAATGTTTCTCTTCTTCTGAGTTCTGGTAATATAAACCGATTTACTCGCCGATTTAAAATTTGAACGGGCACACGATTTTCCACGTCGCGAACAATTTTTTTCTCTTTCATCTTCACTTTGTTAGTAATATCCACCTTAGACTATGCGGAGGTATCCGTTTAAAATGGAATATATTTTTAAAGTGTACCGAAAAGTGTACTTTATGGATAATGGGTGTCGTATAATACATCCTTAACGTAACTTAATAACGGATTTAAGTTTCAAATAGATACAATAAATTCAGCTAAAGTCAGGCCGTTTTTTAAGTACAAATTAAATTATCTAGAACGAGAAAAGCGTTAGGTTTCATTAATTGCGTAATTAAACTGTCTTCCTTTTCTTTACGATTTCCAATCCTATAGAATATAATTCTCCTTTCAACCCGTTCCTAATAGCAGCGCGCAAACCAGCACCACTCTGGAACTCAGTCGACTTTCCACTACAATCCTGACACACATTTGGCCCAATTTAATTTAACTTTTCAATTACATGACAGTAAAGTCATTTCGTCAAGTGCAAAATTTTTATTTGTCTTGCATTTTTCTTTGAGTCAGTGTCGTTTTTTTAAAGTACGTGACTTGTGAATGCAACGATCGAATCAATATTTTTCAATTTTCACATTGGAACAAAGCATACATACATATCGAGAGAGGAACTTTAAGATAACATTCACTTGTTGGTTTAGGGCATTTAACATGTACTCACTTGGAAATAGACTTGTCCTTGATCCACCCAACCGACGACCATATCGGATCCGGCCATCCGGCCATCTTTTGAAAATCCAAACCCGACATAGCCTAATGTTCGCACTTGTAATTCGAATGTAATATCCTGCGGACCGGGCCCTAATGACCATAATAAACGGTAATCAGGACTTAACATGGCAGAGTGTGACCATCGTGCCGCTTTAACGAAATTCACTAAACACAAAACACCTAACACTAAAACTAAATTTCTCTTCAACTCCATCTTCAAGTTGATTAGATGATTCTGTGCACACACATTATAGTCCCTGAAACAACAAAGAACACACGATATTAATAAACAGATAAATAAATGGGCACGGTTGAGTGAAAGCTTTACACCAGGGATCTTGTAATGTCTTAGGGGTAAAATGTATGTATTTTAGTGTTGACATAAAGGTGAAAATTGAACGATCCAGCTTACGAGTTTGTATGGATGTTGTCGACATTCGAAGTTGGTGAACAAACGGTGTGGAAACTACTATCGATTTGTGACTGTGTGTGCTGACAACACCAATCCTCCACGTTCAAAAAATTGCAGTAAAACAAAAGGACAATATCATACAGAGTGGAGTAACGGCAGTAGCAAACACCGTCGGTCCAACATGAAATATTTATTTCAATTTTATATTACGTACAAAAAATTGTTATATGTGTACACCGAGGTGTACACCAAAGACAGGAAAAAAGGCGGCCTCGTTATATACGTATTTGTTTATTAAAATTGACGTGGCAAAAAAATGCTTTTGCAAAATCTAGTCAAATGTAAATAACATCGAATTTTATGATATTGAGAATGAAGAGCACAACTTTACTTGAACTGTCATCTTGTTCCGATTCCTAAATTTACGTAATACGCTTTTGCATCTCCATAAGTTTTAGTCTCTTGGAGTTTTCCCATTTTCAGTTTGCATGAGTGACATTTCTTCAATTCTGAATGTCTTGGAGCATTTTAAGATTTATGGTCTGAAAGTTCATGCTCTTACAATAGATAAAACTTAACTCTGTGTGTCTCTATATAAGCGAACAATCTGCTGTGCTGCGGTTCGAATCGAATTCAGATTCATTTTATTATAATACCATAAATATTAACTAGAATGGCATTTGTTACATATCCAACGTGTCACTTAAAAAGACCAACATCATATGATTTGATATTTAATTAAATGCACAAACTGGGATGTAATTATTATTACAATATATTATCCATTAACTAATTTATCTCATAAATAGCAAAATGTAAAGGCAAATAGTGTATAATTGGAAACTCTAACATAATACACAATAAATTTAATTTCTAGTTGATATGAACTTGTCAGCCAGGGGGAAGTTTTGAAGCGGAATGAAAGACAGGAAGGTTTTGGGATAACTGGGAGGCTGAGCGGGTTGCTTGTTGAACTTATAAATGTGCCTAAACTCTCTCATTCTCGTCCTATATATAATATATATAATCCTCTTTTCGTTCTAATGTCTAGAGATGTTACCAGCTTGAAGTGACTATTGTTTAGTTTTGAGTGACACAGGGCTCTCCTACACATATCTCTTCTGCTGACTGAATTTGTCGTTTTCAGAACGTTACACCGTTTGTCCTTTATGATTTGACGTAACAAACGTACACACATTACATTAGAACAAAATTAATTAACATCACTTGTACCCCAACTATCTTACACATTGTTTTACAAACTCTTCTATGTTGCTTAACTCTTGATGTAATTTCGAAATTCATCAACTACGTACACAACTGTCGTATAGAAATTGTAAATTTAATTCTCTCTCCTGGTTAAAAGGATGTACGAATACGAATATTTTATAAAATCAAGTCATACTTTCTACATTTAAGCGCCATGCATAATAGTTAGATCTTAATTTCAAATTTATTTATGTATACTTATTTGGCTTCATTTGTTTGTAACATTTCAAAAATGAGACGTGCTTCACATCACTAAGTGAAATTCTAACTTGAAAAATCCAATTACTAATAAGAACACTGGAGGATTTGTGTTTACTTTCAATAAGGATTCTTAATCCTGGAAGTGAAAGAATATAAAGGTTGCTTTAATAAGATAATTTAAAAATACTAGCAGATCTTATTTACTTTTTAACCAGACAAATGGAAAGTTTATTTCAGAACGAACAAACATTATTGTTACTTGTACATAAATGGTAGAAATATAATTGATTATTAAATATTTTGATATTCTAGTGTGTTCTTTTAATTGCCAATGCTCGTTGGATTTACACATGATTAGTTAAACAATTCACAGAAAATTGCATTAGATAGTTAACGAATGGATAGCATTACACATGACATTTTAATAATACACATAACAATGTGGTACTAAACTTTTAATTGAGATTTATCTGATTTGCGATTGTCCTTTCATTGCTTGTCAATAAATGACAATAACAGCTTTGTCCCACTTAATTAAATAATATTGGTATTCTTCAGTTTGGGTCTGCATATTGTGAATTAATTAGAATCTCCAAGCAAAAGTAGCTTCATTAATTTTTTTATTTCTTCATCAACAACATGAGCATATTTGGTAATGGTTGGACCACATCACGTTTATAAAATATGACTAATGACTGCTTTGTTTTAGATAGACGGTACTACGGATGCGAGTGGTGTTAAGATGGAATTAAAATTCAAATAAAAATAAAAATCAAACATTTGATAGAATACGAGTGCAAGAAGGATGAATTTATATATGAATTTATAAGACAAAAATGACGGTGGTGTGTAATAAGAGTTAGAAAAAAAGGGGTAAGCTATCAACAATAAATGTTTTGCACAACAAAAAGGCAACTTGAAAAACATGGATAAATAACTTTTGACTTTGACAAATTGTCAACATTAAGTAAATAAATGTTTTAACTTTAGAGTATAAGCTTATACGAAGCTCCTATACATATACATATAGCCGCATCTCAAACTCCGAACGTTGAACATATGTTGGGAATTGTTACATGTAGGGAATTAAGGTTGTGTTTTTTAATTCGGTACAGAACCAACTTAATTTATAATGTGTATAGCGTGCTCCCGCAGTTTTGTGTGAATCCGTTTGAGAGTATATCAACTTTTTGTACCACTCTCTCCTAAATATCGCTGTGAAATATGTAACAGAAAAATAGAATTTTAATCAACAATGATGTGCTTATTCTATTTCGAGCTGCAGAAACATGGGAACTGAATTATTCCCTCAAGATTGGTTGCTTGATGCTACTTTACATTTCCTATTAAGCATGTAAATTAGCAATTTCATTACCAAGAGGACATGCATTCTATTAATACTGTATTAATAAATTGAATTCATGTTACGGATATTTGCTACAATAAGACACAAAGTTAAACTTCTTACACATATCAAATTAAAACGAATAAAAAACAACATTACATTATAATGGAACAATGCAAGTATTCAATTGTAAAATTAACAAAAGAAGGGCATACATCATCATCGGGATAGAACCAATTGATGGTTGATGTGTAAAATAACTTCTATTATAATGTTTTAAACAATCTTTATTGCTTATACATACGATTATATTGCATCTAGGAGATTTTTAAATGGATATTGCCTCTCGTAAAAGACTATTCAATAAATTTTATTTTATGCGACAACGTAAAGATATTCCATACAATGGATTTAAATTTCATTCCATGCCAAGCGCAAAAATCCTTTTATAATTATACTTTTCTTTTAATAGGCAATATTTGGCTATTAAAGACATTGTAGATCTTTGTTCAGCCGACAATGTTTCTTTTTCAAAGACCAACACACTCATTAATGTTTAGACAAAAATGTTATTATTCTCTTTTTATAATTTGCTTTAAAAGTGGCTATATATATAAGAAAGTTTTAACAGTAAATTCATGAAAGTATTGTGCCGTATCTTTGGGCTAATTTATAGTATGGGTACAGGTGTTTTATGGATTTTGGTTTACGTGCTACAATGCTTAACAACTTTTTAAAGATATAATTAAATACAGTAATTTATTATGGTTTTATTCAGAACGACGAAATAAACGCACAATTGCCATTCACCTTCCTCACACCACACATACACCACACACCAGCAAACCACCATTTGGGGAGTATCTTTGGAATCGACATGCTATTTAGAAGGAAATAAGAAGAGTGCATATACACGACATATATATAATTAAGTGCACTATTGCGTGTATTTATAGACCATGTTAAATAGTATTTATAACGAAAGACTATTTGCATTTTGAACTGTTGAAATGTTATCATTAAATGCAACACCCACACATATATGTACCGTGCCCATTAAATTATGCCACAATTGCTCACACATCCATCCATTCAGTATAATAATAATATTATTATTGCGACACATGATTCTTTCTTAAAAAGAAATTTCCTAAATGGTACATTTAATACGATTACAATTTAGACTATACAAGCGCACACACACCACTGTTAAAATAACATAAGTCCACAAGTAAGCAGCACAAATGGTAAAATTGCGCCCAAGTACTCTCTGACCCACATATACCTCGACATATACCACACCGATGTATAAATTATATTATACAATTGATTGTAATAGGAAAGTTTTTGAGTATCATAGAGAGTTTAGAGAGACCATATTTGGTGTCCAGAAATCACAAAGTACATAGTACATAGACGACCGGCAAACAGTTTGAAAACCTTTCATCGGTGCACCGCATTTGACATGGCCACGTTTAATATTGTTGTGCACTGGTCTAATGCCTCCACATCATCCCAGCTTGAATCACCGCACACACGGCCACAAATACACAGCATCATGTACCTAACATACCACCAATGACTAAGCCAACGTCAATCTTCAATAAAAATTGCCTATCATTTTGATGGCTTTCCAATGGACTGTGATGAAAAGACGTTGATGATTTTGACGTTTCTTTATAAATTCAAACTAGCGAAAAAAGGAAGGTGTTAAATAATAATTCAATTGAGTAATGACGATGATGGCTACAGCTATTATTATTTAAACTCTGTGTATACCCATAATGAATGTAAAAATTCTACAAGTCTTGTCGGGGCACAATATTTTAATAATGACGAAGAGGTTCTTAACAATAAATGTATTATATTGAACCTACAATTATTGTTGCCTTGTAGAGACAAAGAAATATGTTCAGTGTGACGTTTTAACATGAGCATATAGGTATCTATTATTGATTAGAAATCAATTTGAGGTAAAATGTGTTCTCTGCATTAAAATAAATACCCATGTATAGGTTTACTTGTAATATATGGAGAAGTGCACGATATGTTTAAATTATATGTTATAAGGGTTTATAAAATACTCCGTAAAATATTTTATGCATGAAAACGATAACTTTACTATACTATGTATATTTTATTATGTAGTGTTAGTGTAATAGATGTCACAGATACTCGACGAAATTACAGCAAAGTGATTTTATATGAACGTATAATGGATGATAAAATATTTAGAAAGAATTAAAATCGATCCATTCTAGTCGGATTTTAGATTCTATTTCTCTTTTGTAGAATACCTACAATATTTTTATAAACACGGTTTCGGCTCCTGTAAATTAAATACACAATTTGAAAAATTTTCGTTGAATAGAAGTTTTCACCAAGTGTTGAGTCAAAAGCTACAATAAAATTCCTTCGCTTTGTTCGAACTAACCGATCGGTTTTGCAACGGAATAATAAAAAAGTCCCGACTTTCCAACATAATATTGTTTTTGACATAAATAAAATTCTCATAGAAATATTTTGAAAAGAATTTCGTTTGAGGATATGAAAAATTCAACAGCTTTAAATTTTTAAATGGTTTTAGCTCTTGTGTTTTATGTGCAGAAGTTAGTAGTTCTTTGACGGAGAGAATTTCGTGTGAGAGAAGTGTAATACTTGCACACAGAGAGACATACAATTTACTACGTGGGGAATCTAACATTAAAAATTGTATATCATTTTTTTTTTTATTAAAAGAAATACTTTTTACTTTACACTCTTCTCTACACTCTGTAGGTACAGGTAGGTAAGTTGAAAACGATTCAAGTGGAAACCATTACATTTGAATTGTACAAAAATAGAGAATAGAAAAAAGAACGAAGACAAAACTGAATAATACAAAGCTACCATAAGCACAGATAAAATAGCCGTAGCCGTTTTAAAATATCGCTTTCTTGGTGTGGAGATTCGATTTCTTCGAGTGACTTTTAGTTTCAAAGTAATCGAAGCGATGCAATTTGGTTTGTTACAGAGTTAGAGGAGAATGCGATCGTCGCTCTCCTCTCTACCAAGTCAGCATCGAATGTCGTTTTCAAGAACTTTGGCAAACAGTAAATCGGTTCGCTGTCTTCGTATATTCCTGACGGTTCGCATAAAATATTATCGCCACACTAATTCTCTGTTGAAATATTGAAACTGCACTTCCGAAATGTACGCCCCCTGTTTCACTCACACCCACAAGATAATAGACACATACGTTCTGATCCCATTTCGAGTGTATATTTCTAGCTTCCCGTGAACCGTTCACTTCCAAATCGCCTCGTATATATAAAGAGAAAGAACGTTCCGCACATACTGTCAAAAGATGCGACAAAATATACACCATTTCACGAGCTGAAGAGTTCATAAAACACGTTATAAAACTTTTAACATAAACTTTGCAACGGTTTTATCGATATTATATGGCGCACAATATTATATCGAAATTTAGGTAATTTTTTATTATCCGCAGCTGCGTGTTAAATTTTTTCAAATCTATTGGTTGATGATGAAGTCAAGCGAATGATGGACCCTTCATATGAATGCTGTTTTGCGGTGGATATTTAAACAGTTGCCAAAAGGGTGCACAATGTTAAATAGAAAGGGAATATAAAGTTCTATGCACTATATGAAACTCGTATGAAACAGTACTTCAACGTCTGAACACATAACTTTGTTTCCTAAATGTTATCTCTGCTACAAAATTAATAAGGAGTTATGAAGTAGCTTAACTGTCAGCATTATCAAGAGTTTTGTTAGAATTAAACTAACCGAAAACAGTTTCCCTCTTCTGTTGTGCTGTTAATACACTTCCAAATGACAAACCATATTGTACGTGTGGACTTTTCGTATTTGCGATACACTTTTTGAAGACATCCGTTATGCTCAAGTTGTTTTCGTACAACACCTATAGAGAGTGTTTGCCATTAACAGACTCTTTAATTTATCGTTGTTTAATGTTATCACATCGAATAGAACTATTGGATAATAGAAGCGGATGCGTGTATATGTAAATTAAATAATAAATGCCTTTATATAATGGATTTCAGAATGTTATTTATTGATCAACAACAAAGTTGAAGGAAATGTTTCACTTCGGTAAAGTTAAGATAATTATTTAACAGCAGTTCGTTTTTTGTTCTTCTTCTATGATTTATGGTGGAACGTACATATATTTGTAAAATTTCCTTACTTAATAGCCTTTCTTTCTTTCGAATGATTTAAATAAAATCGCTCGGGGAAGAATATTAATAATTAAATTTTCAAAAAATTAATTTATATGACAGGTTCAGGCAACATATTTTACAAAAATACTTCGATGGAAAAGAATGGATAAGTTACCTTTAGGGTACACGCACACATAGAACCGGCATACTCACTCACAAAATAACCATTCTCTCTAAGATTTTTCGTTGTTGATGGTTTATATTAGAAGAGTGCAACCCAGTACACAATATTCCTCCAAATCATTATAGAAAAAAACAACTCATTTCACGGCTGTTATTCATATTGAATAGATCGTTTTTCTCTTTCAAGGTTTCACGGTTTTGTTTTGCCACAAGTAATTAGTCTTTTAGGATTCCATTTTATTATGCTCAATATATCCATACTTTATGTAATCTTAGTGAAAAGAATATTTGGTTAGTATTATATGCATCTTCACTTACATTGGTATTTTTTAATTAAATTTTAATGAAATTGCTAAAGGCACTTTCTTGCATGACACGACATCACCATTTATTTCTATATTACATATAAAATGTTATTTACAAGTACAATAAAAATAAAAAATAATTAATTATAGGTACAATGTAATGTAATACATACAATACCTACACATGAAATTGGTATTTTATATGTATGCTAGCTACCAATCCTCCAAAAACTAATTAAAATCGAAATCCTTTTGGAATTAGAAAAACACAAATTGAAATGACAATATTTATGTAAGGATTAAATGTATTTCCGAGTATATTTAAACTTGTATTGAAAATTACGAAATAACATTAAAACCTAATTGTACCTATATTTTGAATCTACGTTATGTAGATGGACCGTACTTTAATCCAACAATAAAGAAAGTAGAAAACTAAGTGAAATTCAAATCAAATATTCAGTGCACTCTGCTTATTTCCAATAATTATGTCCACTGAATCATAAAATGACAAAGAGCGGAAACAATGACACATTTAAATATTTATTCAATATACGAATACAAGTACACATGTAGATAATAGCAAAGCTTGTTTGTTTAGAGAAGATAATAGTATCGTTTCTAATGTTAATGATCATGTAGAAAGAAATTTCAACGAACATTAAACCTATCCACATATAAATACATTATAAACGTATATGTTATATTTATACAAATGTATAAATTATGAAAAATATCTATCAAGTGTTTTAGCAATCCATTTAAAAATGAAACGGATTAATATGAAATTATCATTATTGAAAATGATAATCGTAATGATCCGCTTGAAACAAAACCGTGCCACGTATTAAAAATTATGCAAAATACACAAAACATTTGATACACACATGATAATAATATTCAACTGAAACAAAATATGCGAAAGGAAACTGCGTGCAGCATTAAACCACAATAAGCTAAACAAAAACAACAAAATATAGCATTTCAATATGATTAGATTATGACTGTTCTTTTGAAAATTAAAAATTATCTAGCACAGTGTGGCTATACATCAGTGACAGCTGCATGAAAATATTCCCTGTAAAGCTTATTATTTACTGGGAAGCAAAAGCGAGATATGGTATATGGAACCGCATATATGGATGTAGGTACAGAGAATTATGTGAGTCGCTTCAGTTGGGCTTACATTCGGGGCAATATTTATGGGCTAGTCAAGTGCTACTGAACAGAAGTGGCAGCAAACTCAGACCAACTCACCTTTGCACCCTTAAAATCCGACCAAATTTCAAGCCGGATTTTCTAAAACGCATACCACAAACTGAAAACGCGCCCTTTTCGTCACGATTTCGTCTTTAATGCAACACACACCAAATCCCATTTGCCCGAAAGTTTTTTAAACAACGACAGCGAGCGCAAAAAGTTTATAATACGTCACGTAATTCAATTAACTGTTAGAATAAGGCGCGCGCTGCCGCACGGATACGAGTACTAAAAGAGTTTTGAACATTTCCAACTCGATCATATGTGATTTGAAAATTCCGAATGGATTTCTTCGATATACAAGGTAATTAAGTGAAGTGGAATGAAAATCCAAAGACAGACCAAGAGATCTCCGAACGTGGAAACTGGTTTCATTTTTAATAATTGATGATACACGACATTCCTTCACTTAATATGTAAACCATTTATGACATATTTATAAATGCGTCTTGCAAAATGAGAGACAAAGATACGGTTATGCTTTTCTTTTGCATGATGCAAAGTTTTTTTGTTTGTTTTTTGAAGAAATACCTTGTTATTGAAGTTTTATAAATTTCATTAAAATGTAAATAGAATTTAAGTTTTTCGTTTTGGACAGAGAATAAGAGCATGAGAGAAAAGAAGGGAGAAGTGCAGAAGATTTGAAGAAGAAGCGTGTGTTATATGACATGGTCTTATGAAAATGTAAATAATTTTTTCTTTTCCTAAATTTCGTTTGCTTATCTACCTAGAAGAGGAGTGAGTTTAGAAGCCATTTAAAAGGAAACTTACTTTCTCACGCACGAAACGGCTAACAAACAAATAAAATATCCTTGTTATAAAGTACATTTGTTATAAAACCACCATGTTGTTACAAATTGTCACTTATACCACGAAAGTTAAACTGAAATCACTTAGCATCCAACCGCACTAGTCTAGTTTACCCAAGTCTAGATACGAACGATATGGGCAAATTAGCAAACTACAAACAATATTATCTCCTAAGTTGTAGAGAATTATCCTTGGTTAAGCGTCGTTTATATTTCAACGGTATATATTAAGGCTGTACACAAACTCAATACAAATTGCAACTGTTGTTTGGCCAAGTTCTCAGTTCAGTTTTATGAATAATTCTAATCAGAGTCCTGATTATAACTGGCATTCGAACAGGGACAATTGCCCCTTTTATCGCGTTGAATTTGGAATGTGGAAAGCTCTTAAAACGCGTGCCCCGCACATTCAAACTCTGAATTCAAACTGAGCTGACTGAAGAGAGCGAGAGAGCTTGATGGCTGCGTTGCTGAGGCCGGCGTTCCCAGCTTGCTCGGTGTAACTTGTAGGGAGAGCTATCCTCCCCACCATTCCGTCGAGGTATACCTTAACATAATGTTCTTTACCTGAATGTGTGTACAATTGAATGTTATTATTGGCGGAGAATAGGTGGGACAGCCAACAATAATAGGTGAACACCGGAAACCGAAAAGAACTGTCGAAGTACGTCACAACATCACAATTATCATTTTTATTAAACTCCCTTTTATGCTCGGCTCGATCAAGTGACAGAATAAGGAGAGTTTGCTTATGTGGGCTGCTCCCATAAACACATTCATATCATCATCCAGGTGTAAAGAGAACCAAAACCTGAATGGACTCTTCTCTGAGTTGGAAACTTGACTCTTTGTTGATGGAAATTAGAAGTATTTCCGTTTTTTCTTTATATGAAATAGAATTTTAATTATGTTTTCAGTTTGTAAACCCAAAACATCCACATTGTTCACCACTGTGAAATAGAATATGACCATTTACAATTCAATTTCCGATTACTTCTGAATATAGTTAGAGCCTTTCGATCTGGATCAGGTGTTTTGCATTTTGCTTTGTTTGTTCTAGAAAAAATTCCTTCTAGCCATTTTTATCGGCTGCAAGAGAACAAGTTGACCATCAATCAATCACTGGTCAGAGACGCTTTGTATAACAACAAAAGGCTGTATGAAATGAGGGTGAACCTCAAAACTGTGTCATAAGAGCCATTACAGGAAAAAGGCCACCACCAGTTACGGTTTAAAATTGTTCCAAGAAGATGACCTATATTTTCGACAATTATATAGTACTTCAGCACGGTAAACGCCCCCCCCCCACAAAAAGGCAAAATAAATGAATAATTGTTATGGCATGTCACATAATTAAAACTAACTGAAATGTGTAAGAGGAAACTTTTGTAATAAAGCCAGTACCGGAAAAAACTGTGGATAATTGCAATTCTGGAAATTCATTAAACGTCAAGAAGAGACGTCATCGTTACATAAACCAAATATATGTATACAGTGACTCGCCCCTAGTTTACTCTACCCCGATAATAAGCGGGAATAAGGGGGTGAAGCCGCATCATACATGTATTCGTAGAGTCGATCGCATATATTAGGTTTTGGTTTATAGGATGCATCAGACCAATTAATTAAAATCGCAATAAAACGTATGTAATAAGAGATAGTAACACAGTTGAAATAAATTGTAAAGAGAACAAAGCTAAAGCACATGAGGAGGACATAGTGAGCGAATATTTTCCTATAAGGAGGACGCTCAGACCCTTTTTAAATTAATAAATCGCATACAGAGCGCCTAGCATAGGAGGAGGTATATCCACGCTTCCATACCCCAGGCGGCAATAACTGTGATCTACCACCAAAATTTTATGTATTTGCCAACTTAGTCATATGATATATTATGCTCAATTACCGTCCAATATGGCCTCGTAAATTACTGCCACTGTTTTAGTTTCTAACCGGAAATATGAATTTTCAACATTAATTTCCCACCACACATCACTAAAAGCTTATTAGAGAAATAAGACCATCACACTAATCATCGCTATAGCCAGTGCAAACACTTCCATTCTCATATTTTTCAATAATCTTTCAATTAATTAATGCACTTTTCCGGTTACTCTGCACCGCTGGCTTAAAAAAGATCAATGTATTCCCGCTACGTGTTTTATATACTTGCACTTGCTGCTTTCAGTGCCGCAATTAAGTGTTATAGTGGAGAGAACTATGCTAAGTAAGCACACACAGGCACAGGTCAGACTCATAGACGTAATTTATTGTCTGGTATATATTTTTATTAAAGCCATATAAGAAATTTTTTGTGTAGAAAAGGGAGAAACTAGTGTGCTCTCCAGCAGGCAGGCTTTCCTGTCCGATAACAATTTTGATGGTTATGTGAATCCCCTAAATAGGAGACGATGGGTGTATATATGTGTGATGCTTTGTTGGAGGTAAAAAATCTCATCCATTTTCACCAAAAGAAAAACAATAATCTGACAGAAACTAAGCGGCTTTTCCGGAACCAGCACAGATAAAGAATTTGAGGAAACATATTTTTTAACGTGGCAACTGGAGCATTTCCTTTTTTGAGCTTCATACTTCTACCACCACAGGAACTTCCGTTTTATTTACAAGAAATAAAAATAACCGAAAGTCAACTCTTGATTCATACTTACACTTACTTGCCGTTCAGTATAAAATGCATTTATCATTCTCAAATTATGTCGGGAGATTATGATTCAGCAAATGGATTTTACTTTTAACATCAAACAACGACGCGGCCAGAACTATTTAAAACCACAGCCAATTAGTGTGAAGTTCATTTATTCAGTTTGAGTGATTTTACACAAATTTAACTACACATTCATTAACTGACAATTTAGTAATGACGGTGGATTTTAAAATGCGACTTATTATACAGTACAACACCTTACAGTCATTCAATAATAAAACGTCTTTACAATGCACTAGAGAATTACAGAAGTCTGGAGAAATTACTTGATTTGTAATTCTCTTTGTATCTACTTGGTTCGAAAATAGTGGCAACATGTACAAGCAAAGTAAAAAAAATAACAGAAAAATAAGTTTGTAGGTATTTATAAGTAAGAAAAAATGAGATAATAACTTTATTTATTTAACGACACCTTATCTCACTATCAAATATGTGTACTGTAAATTACATTCTCAGGAAAGAAAATTTCTATCAATATACCCACATATGAATGACGCATCCAATTGAAGTGAAAAGTAGATTTTCTTGTACTCTTAATCCTCGGAATAAACCCAGCGTTTGGTTTATGAAAAACAGTAATTCTAAAAGAAACTTTTGTTGTCGCCAATAACAAGAAAGTACGATCAAATTATTTTGCAGTTTAGCAGTTGAAAATAGAGATGGTGGTGTATAGCAAAAGTTTTACGGACGACACTGGGCATAACTTGTTAAACTTTTCAACGTGTCTAGTTAAGTTGTTGTATTATTAAATTTTAAAAAATTAACAAACAAAATGATTTCCTAGATTGGCCATTAAGGATGCAGTTTTAATTATCAAATTTACTTATCTATACTATTGCGATTACATTTCGTTGAAATAAATAAAACGAATCGCAGATTGGGTTCGGGATAGCGTGATAAAAGTTAAAAAGTCATTAGCAAAGTAATGTATTAAATACGTTAACATCTTCACAATAGTTAAAATTAGAAAGTTTTTCAGTGAAAATTATGTCCGTAATCTGTATTTGGGGTACAGGTAGAGTAGAAATTTATTTTGCATCCTTTTTTTCCAGATTCTTATCTGGAATGAACAGCTTCTGTACCAAGTCATGAAATTAAAAAGCCATTACAGTGGCATGTATTCAAAAGAATAGAAACGTTCAAAATGGCCCTTTTATCACCACACCACAAGAATAAGATGAGAAAGTATCTGAAATCTATGTAATGGTTTGTTCTCCTTTTCTTTTCAATAAGTTTCATAAATTAAGAGCATGCTGGCTTTATTAAAATTGAGAGGCAATCTCTTTGCTTCCCATTTTGGTGGTTAATAAATAAATCAATTTGATGTTTTTATTAGCACACCCTGTCGTAAAGTCATTGACTCAGCGGGTATCTACCCTTAAAACTTGGAAAATTTTATGATGTTCTAGGCAGCATAGTGGCCTATTTATTTCTTTCCAGGCGGTAACATGAAACGCTAGAAACTCCTGCAATGTTATTTATTATTAGTTAAAACAAACAGAACGACTTTTGTTTTGCAAAATCATGTTGATTAATTTCCTTTTCAATTTTTACATTTTTAAATTAGTTTGAAGACGATTTATCATAAATAAATCAACATAATTTTTACGAGAGACCCTCTCGTTGGTGAGGGCCAAATATGTAAATGGTGCAATAAAATGGTTAGTGGTTGGAATTCTATTGATAAAAACCATAGTGGTTACACTGGCCACATTTATGCGACCATTTGTCGCTTCTTTTACATTGTTCCTCACAAAGAAACATGCCTTCTTTTTACGAGATAATGTGTGTGTTTTAATGGTCATAGGTAAAATATGGTTTGATTTATAGTAACTGTAAAATAAATATTTGGAACTAGGAACTTGTCTGTCATTTTTTAAAAACACACTCAAATTAGACGATGAAGAATTTTACTATCCAATTTTAGATTGTAAAAACAGTATAATCCTATTAGAAAGAGAAATATTATTTCTTCATTTTTATTACTTTGGATATAATGATATAAAAATTTATTAAATATCAATGGTACATTGAGGAATAAAAATGTAATTTACTTTTTACGAGTGAAATAAATAATATTTTGAAAGATTTTTCTTATATTTTTTTTAGGTCGGTTTTAGGTATTATATGCTTAAAAATTGATAATTTTAATAGCTCTGCCATTACAAATTCCAAGAATAAATAAAGCACAGGAAACAATATTTCCTGTAATCATATAAATTTTATGATTCGTTAATCAATAACATGTAGTCATTTTCAATAAATCAAATGTTAGATATAAAGACGAGTATTGTTCGTTCACAAATACCTATCTCATTCGAGTATTCCGGAGCTTTTATATTGGTAATCCAAATCCCATTTATCGGCCGAGCTTTAACTACCCCAACGTCACACACGCTAACAAGGATATGGGGAGCTTTAAAACCAAAATTTGTCGAATGTATGTGCTTATTTGGCGTAATAATCATGCATGTTGATTCAGGTGTGTTATGGAGTTGAACTAAACTCAAACCCGACCGATCGTAAATAAATCACGTATGATCTTACTTTATGCTGACATGTTTATGCACATCTTGTGCGGTTTGGTGCATATAGGTACGTGTAAAAATTAAAGCACATCATCGCGATGTACGCTCGAATTATTACCAATAAATTAGAAAACAAAAAGTCGGTATTTGTGTTTATAAAATACTTAGAGAAATAAGAAAGAAAGCTCCTGGTTCAAACTGAATTCAACGTTTCTGATTCCTTCTCACTGAATTGTTTGTACTTGTAAACAATATAGAGATGAAACTTTTCATTTGTCCCATCCATTGTTTGTATATAAATATGTAAAATGTTTTATTGGATATGATTAAATTCGCTTATGATATAATAATACTAGGTGAACTTATAAGTATAATGCACATAACAATACCATATTACTGTATACACCAAACAATAAAGACTCAAGTCCGCCCTTTGACCGCCTCCAAGCCCTAAGAGATCATCTTACATGGAAACATATCCTTTCTAGACTGGTGTCTATGCTATGACAGCCCGGAGCACTTCGGGACTAACAAGATACTTATTAGTTGCGTTTGTGTATTTGTATAGGGGAAAATAGTCCATCTGGCAAAACTAAGATATCATATACATATATATAAAATTTAATCCCCTAGGCGCTTCGAGAGCATATTTTAAACCTGTATAATTAAAATTATTATTAATTATTTCAGATCAGACATAAATAACACGTTACTCGAGTGAATAATTCTAAATGAAAAGTTTTTTCAAAGACATATTGCTTAATGAAGGTAAAAAAGTTTTTTAATTAGCGAAACGGAAAAATTATAGTCAAATATCAATGATTTATTTAAATATACGGACGTGGTTGTAATAAAGCAGTGAATAATATTCACTTATTGATGAAGTACGTGATAGTATAAATTTTTTATGAATCAGCTAAACAAAGGACTGTTGTCGATAGGGCATTATGAACAAACAAACAAGAAACTCTAATATTGAACTTAAAGTACAAACTGTCTAACATTAAAATATAATAAATACATATAATATTTATACGACGGATAATAAACAAACAGGTAAACTAATAAAACTCAACTACAAAAACGTATTATTAAAAATCGTCTGCTCTAATGGAACAACAAAAGAATAGGCAATGAGAATATAATACAATTGATGGCATTATTCGTAAATAACAAAATTGCCTACCAGCTAGAAAATAAAAATTGTATACTACTGATTCCAAATCCACAGTATATTATTTATTATTCATGAAAATAAAATATTTCGAAGAATTTACAGTCACAGATTGTCATAAAATATTCTAAAGTTTTATAAATTATGTTAGTATTCATGAGAACCTTGAATGTATTTTATTCTAAAGGCGTCAACGAAGATACTGTAGTGCCTCTTAATCCTTCCGGTAGGTATAGGATGGTACGCTGTGAATGATAAATTTTTCAGTTTCCTTTTTTCTACATGTATAACCATTATTAGAAATATATAAGATAATAATTTAATCTGGAAATTAACTAATGGTGAACCTGAAAATCATTTCGAAAGACTTCACTCATCATATATAGAAACACCTCATAATGTCTTTAAAAAGTGCCAACCCCTACAAATAAAAATGCAAATCTCTGTCAACTGGCTTGATTCTCGACTAACTTTTTAAATTTTCATTCCTGATTTTTAATTTACGTATTTTCGTACAAAACTTTTTACCTACATATTGTTATTCACGGAGACTGTTTTAGAAGACTTTTTTCGGCGTGAATATTTTACCACCTTTAAAGCAATTCCTCTTTCAATAAAATATTTCACCCATGCAATATAAAACAACTTTTCAAGAATTCCTAATATTTATACATGTGGATTGTATGAAGTATGAAGGTATAGGTATAGGTACTTCTCCACATTTTAGAAATTTCTTAATACAATAGCCATACTGTATAATGTTAAGCATTGCAATTAAAATTAATTGCTTTATTTTAACTAATGAAAATCGTGACTTCTTTGTTACAATGCATGTTGTAAGTGAACAATGAACATTATAAATAAAAAAAATTAAATATAGCTTGAGCGTTGAGTCTAAATAACATTAATTTCACTACAGCAAAAACGGCATTGGCATTTGCAATGATATTATACCAACTAAAAAACGCCCCCTATTTTGAACTAACTTCTCCATGAAATATCTGACTATGTAGATATTTTATTACTTCGTAAAAATATGCGGACAAAATGTTCGAGATAAATTAATGAACGATAAAATTTTTAAATCTCATAACTCTAGTTAAAAAACGGTTAAAAAAATGTCCATTATCGTAATACACATTCATATATTACATATTGCATATTTGGTTGGAATTTAAAATCAAATGCAAAAAAATTCACAAACGAAACAATTTCGATCTTTTTATACAAGCAAAGTTAATGGTTTGAGAATTATACCATCAGCCAGAGAGATATTCAAGACAAACGAGACATATCCATCATTCTTTGCAATACATAAAACGTCTTTGAGTTTTTGCAAGAAATTGCCAATTATTATCATGTTGACACAATTTTCTCTACATTATAAATTTCCTCCAAGGAATAGGTATAATATTCCTGACATATAACAAAAATTACACCCATTTCTTCACCATAGCAAAATACACACAAGAATGCACCTTTAAATTGATCGTATAAAGTAACTTTAAAAGAAACAACAGATTTCCCCAATTCCAATTAATTCTACTTTTTTTACTGACCTTTCAAAGCTATTTTGGTTCCACCTTAGAAAAAACATCTACAATTTAACACACAGGATTAAGATTATACAACGTACCAAATATTTTCTATAGCTTTTTATAACTCGTGTATCAGTATCATATTTTTTTCACAGATCCGCTTTCATCTTATGCCTTGTGCCCGTCCATCCGACGAATATTTTCATATCGTCTAAGAAGGTGGATGGATAATCTCGTACATCAATGTTAGAAGAGCTGACAACAATATACCTTGGGCTGCTTTCAATGCAAGAGAATGAACAACAATAAAGGGTCGCCCAACTTGACGTTTGTCTAGGTGAGTCTTTTGTAATATGCACATTTCTAGGTAAATAATACGTCTCGATATATGCGAAAAGAACTGTGTGTATGCGATACCTCCTTATTGTTATCCTAAGTATGCGGAAATAGGTTACGTTCTGTGAAATTAAACTTTCCCTTACCTGAAGAAGCGTTTGCCCTTTGTCAGGCCCTTAGAAACTTGTCGAAAAGATCTGTAACAAGAAAAAGATACGTCCATTACATTTGATCTTATATGACTGTAAAAAGAGAAGTTAAAACGACTCCTTCCTACGTGCATTCATGATTCGGTGTGTATTTTAAAAAACGGCTCTTAATAAAATTCTGTAAGCTTGAAATACGTCGGAGTAATGTTCTAATAAATCTGACCACGATGTAAAAAGGTTCCTTTTAGCGTGGTGGTAAAGAAAACAAAAACATTTTATACATATAACGTTGCTTCAGGTGGATATAGGACTTGTATACATAAACAGGAACAGCAAAAATATATTTTAAAATGTAGAATTTTAATTAGATCGGACCCTGGGAGATTAACTTACTGTGTAAATATAAAAATCCACCACAGTTCAAAATTAACATTTATATTCGGCATGTAAGAAGAATCTGGTGAATATTTTTTAAAAGAGTTGCTCATCTCTATATAAGTTGTACTGTTTTCAGCGTTCTTTTCATAAATTTTAATCAACTTAAGCGGAAAGTGACTTAATAATTTCTTAATTAAAATAGTCGATGAAGTTTCATGCTAATATTTAATCTTCAACATTATCCTTCATTTCTCTTATTTCCACATCACATAAACTTCCATTTTAAATGAACTGGCATTCTTCTATATTCTATAGCCCGAAAATATATTTTTTAAATGTAGGTTACTCGCAGCAGAATAATCCCAAAGGTTGTTTATAAACAGCCTTCCCCCTTGATCATCGGAGACATTAGTTTTGAAGAGTTTAAAAATAAATTGAAAAAGGATCCAAAACATATTTGGCAAAGAGAAACGCAATAAGTTCATAAAACTTTAGTCGGAAGTTTTTCACTTTCAAGTCGCACGCACCCACACATCCTTATCGTTTCAGTCAGGCTTCTTATCACCGGCTCTGTCGCATAAATGAATGAATCAACACATTTTTTCTAGGCGGAACTTATCGCCCATATAAAGTAACAGTAGCCCCCAAACGACATTCAAGTTAATCGATGCCTGTATCTTTTCGTGAAGCGATTCCACCCCCTTCAAAACGAAAATCCTTGTTCGGTCTACTCGGCTTCCGGTCCACACTTTCTGGATTCCATCTATACTGGGATATTTCTCAGCTCTCTTTCCCCTCAGAAACGTATCTGTCACACTTGTATAGATAAATCATTTGTAGACCATTCGCAGTAAAAGAATTCGGCAGAAAATTCTGTCTCATGCCATAACTCGCGAAAAGGTTATTTATTATCGAATTCGGGATTTATTAGTGTCTAGTGTTTTATTTTTTCAATTGATAGCATTTTATAACCATCATGTTTGTCTATTGATTTTAATCGTCTGTATATAGGTACACATTTTATGTGTAAGATAAGAACATTAAGCATCCAAAGTTTAATCACAAACCAAACTTACATAAATAAATTCCACAATTCCCTGAACGGCATGTTTTATTTTCATTATCTTATGGTATTGTAAACAAACGGACGAGTGCTTTTTGTATAATAATAATTACGAATGGAGGAAAAAATCATAGACGTTTGGAATCGTAAAATAAATATTGCTTCAAATGATTGGCATTTGATAAATAAATAAGTTTGTATAGGATAAGCCTAAAATAACAGACGGCTAGCTGTTAAAATCAACAATGCTCAGGTGTGATAACGAGAGGTGGTCGTGCCTCTCTTTAGTCTGATATGGATACGAGTTTGGAAACGTATACCAATACAGTGTTGAACACGTACAGTCTTTAAGAGGATACTTGAGAATGTTGCACAATACCCTGGGGAAACACATTGTCCTAAGGACCCCAAAGAAACCATCATTTCACTAGAAAACTCTGTGAGAAGCTATCACAATAATACCAATGAGACTGTCATCATCGTTCATGAAACTTTTTATTTTGTACAGCGTAAACATAGACAGTCACATACATTTACGAATTTCGGGAATAATATAAAAATTTCAACTGAAACAAAACAAAACGTATTATTTGTACCCGAACATTTCTGTTTTTCCTACAAATAAAACCAAAATGAATAAAATTGAAAAACTAACACTGTATGTACCAGATTTATCTCAAAATCATTCCATTCTGAAAACACAACAAAAAAAATTGTACCTGCCAGTATGTGTGACTATTGCGAGACCGCTATAAAAACGGATGCAGATAAAATATTGTACACGGAAATATGGGCCATATACATTGCGTTATTTGTCAGTTCGGGGGCCCCCCGTATAAGAGGTGACTGGCTTGCATCGATCTTGGAATGATATGTCTAAGCACGTTTAAGGCTCGACTTAATCTTGTGGGACGCAGCTGCCAACATATCCTCCTGATTGAGGAAAATAATGTGTTGTAATACCGGATCAACGTCAATCGGTTAAATTAGATAATTTATTAATGAGAAATACCCGCAAACAACACGGTTTCTTCTATATTTGGTCCATGTAACTGTAAGGATATCCGATCGATTCCAAAATGCTTGAACTACGAACGTTCAATTTTAATTTATCTTTGGAAAAGTTGCTGGACATAACATTACTCACTAAAAGTTTTTACACATCCCCACACGAAGGAGGGAATATTCAATAAAAAAGGCGACCCTTTGGCCCCATTCGTCCAAGCACTAAAATACCGGAATATCTGTGAATCCAGGTGTGTGGATTGTTACAACAGAGGAATTCACTGTCGGAAGATTTCCAAGACAACTGCGACCCTTTAAGCTATGCGATAATATTCGAAATGTACCTAAGTGTGTGCATATGTGTGCGGTGTAGTGATCTCGAACCTGACAGTGGGTGGAGTAACCGCTCCACTTCACCTCATTTAAACAAACTTCTCTGAAACATCTCGCTACATCTTGTCTCGCGATTTCACCTACATTGTTCGTGAAAGTGCAATTTATTTCAATCACAAAACCCATATATACGATTCTGTATGTAACGTTGGGTGCATTTAAAATAATTGGAAACTAATTTCAGTTGCGTCTCACTGTGTTATGTGTTTCTGAAATTAGTTGAAGTGGATCGGTAACCTTTTTTCATAATTAAATTCGCAGGTGGCATTTGCTGTGAAAAAAAGTTGGTAACTAGTATGTAGTGTGAGGGTGATGAAGGCGCAACATAGCTTCGAAATTAATTTCCCAGGTCAAACGGCGATAAGTTTGATGAATAGCTCTTTGGGCGTCTGTGGACGTACATGACAGAGCATTTTACAAAATTCTATCATTAACGTCGCGTTCTCTGCAGTCCCACCACCACTAAATGTTAAACATGCAGAAAGACACAACGGCGTCCCAGTTTTCCCGTTGGCTGTGTGTGGCGGGCGAGTTATTGTCGTTTGCACCTGTACTTGCGCTATTTTCGCAACTGATAATTTATTCAAAGCGTGTACGAACGCCACAGCCCGAATATAAATATTATTTAGTACTTGACAAGGAATCTGTGGCTTTGTGATGTTTTTACTTTGGCCTCGAGAGTTGAGCAGAAAAGTGAGTGTGTGGGCGAGGATGCATGCAAGACACAGTGTAACTTTTGTTGCGCTCCGAAATTGATAAAGTAGTTTTTGTCTTCAACTGAATTATGATTAATGGTTGTTACTGCGGTCGATTAATTTTCGATTTACGTTTATAAATAGGCGGGAAGCAGGTATTTTGGCATTACATTGAAACCCTCATAAACCAACCCTCTCAGTTTAGTTCCACTTTTGTTTTTCAATCAATAAATTGGAATGGATACAAATCTATGAGTTAATGGTCAAGGGCATGTTTTTACGTTCGTCCAACATAAAATAGATATTAATTGTGACCGCAAAGTACCACAATTTCTACCACATCATCTGACTGGTTTCTTTTTTGGATTTCTCAATTTCCTCTCATGATTGTCATAAAAAATTTACTTAAAACTGTAAAATTTGTCATTTAATTTACTGGCAAAAAGGTTCTTGAAAAATAAATAATTGGAAAAGAGGTCTGTGTTTCTTTTCACATTTCTATTAACTGGAAATTATTATGTTTGTTTTAGGAGAAGGCAATTCAGAAAAATAAATCTAGCTTATACGACGATAATTAGAGAAAACGGAAGCTGTTATTATGTTATTTTCTTCAAATGGCCAAACCTGAACAAGACAGGTATATATGACCATAGTAACAGCTTTTGACTTGTTTAATTGCCGAGAAAATTGGAAAAAAATCACCAATTCTTTCCACCATTATATGCTTTTGTCAATAGGGACACAATAACTCGTTACATGAATTATTAAAAAACAACAAATGGTTGTAGGTATCTATACGTAACCTATACCTACATAATGTTCACGTATTATAGTGTATAAGTAACTTATAGTTTATGATAAAAGGTATTATAGTTCAATATTAATGGATATCTAAAATAGCTTTTCCCATAGCCATGATTTATTCAGCCACTATAATTATACGATTCACTTTGAGAGCGCAATAAAGAAAATTTACAATTTATTTTCATCTGAATTTTATTAATATTAAAAAGTTGAGATTTATGGTGAATTCGATTAAACTGCAAAGAAAGAGGACTTGCACAGAACGACAATGAAGTCTTTAGTTTTTGTGCCATTAAAAAGTTCTGTGTTTTCCACTCTTCCTCCTCCACTATGGATGGAAACGTACTTATATTAATCTTGTAAGTTTTCAATATATATAGGTACATACTTTGTATCAAAAAGGGAATTCTAAATTAAATTACCTGTGTATGTATATGTCATAAGATATAACTATTTCATATATAAAACCGAGTTACAAAGTACTCATTCTTCAATTATTTACAAAGATTATTTAAGAGACGGAATCCTTTGAAGGAGTTATTATTTTTTTAACGTCGGAAAACAGTTAATTTCGCTAATAAAAATACATTTTGGGATTCAATTTACTGTAATATATTTGATCCCGCTCGCGCTCACGGGCTTAAATCAAGCTGTAAAGCTGAGACTTGAACTTTCATATATATATATATATATATACATATATATATATATATAAGGGGTATGTTTACATCATTCGAATGAACAAAAGAGTGCAAACAAAAGTCTGGTGCAGCATCCATTATGTCAAAGCAATGTTGATCTAATATACTCAAAACAAACTCTGGAGGGCTTAAAACTCATGGAAAAAGTCAACAACTATGTTGCCTTTTATGTTGCAATTTTAATACGTCTTTGTTCAAAAAATAACGATTTTTTCTCACATTTAACATAAATTTCTTTTTCAAATTCGGGACCGACTCCAAAACACCAAGGAGAATACTTCTATTAGATAATGTTTGGTAATTACATTAAATGTTCGCGGTGGGTAAAAGTCAAGTGCGGTCCCCACCGAAAAAAGTCCATTGTACCAT
The DNA here is from genome assembly GCA_963930825.1 of Silvanus unidentatus. NCBI lineage: Eukaryota > Metazoa > Arthropoda > Insecta > Coleoptera > Silvanidae > Silvanus > Silvanus unidentatus. Next base: position 7,269,752 of record OZ005758.1, read on the forward strand.
TATTTAAAATGGATGTTGAGGAATTTATGCAAAGCAAATCTTCCCAAATTAGAATTACAAAACAAAACGAGACAAAGACAGATTACAACTAATTATGCAAGGTGTTAGGAAATGACCGTTAAAGGCTTTAACTTAATACAACTTGGTTCCCATTATGTCGTTGCCTTTAATGTTTCCTTAGGGGACCCCATCGAGTGGGGGTCCACCAGAATATTTCTGTTGGGGCGCCCCCGAGCTAGGGCGGAGCTTAGATCTTTTTTAGATTTTTCTATGTGGAACTATGTGTATGAATAATAATGAATAGCGGCTCTTGTTCACTCACTGTAACAAATTATAGATATATTATACACAAAAAGACGGCCACCATAATGTTTTTTAAAATAACTATTTCCAACTTTTGTTAGTAGCGCACTAATTATTTCCATTCTTCCATTCACAGAAAAGAATCTCCTCACGTAATTTACGTTATATATTATGCAAAAACAGGCAGAGATAAAAAGAAAGTGCCTAATTAATCTTTTAAATAAATACGTTTTTAATTACTAACGTATATAATTGAGCTTTTGTTCCGGATTAACATTCTACAGAAAAACACAAACAACAAAACACATTGTATGTTTTTATTAATTTATTATAATAAATAAACAACGTTTCCTGTTTCTTGCAATAACACAAGAACGGAGCATCAGCTACGTGATAATGTCCGATAGTTAAGTAAATAGCAAACAATTTCAATCTGTATGCAATCAGTCTCGGTTCTGTCTGCTTTGCTATATGACTTTCCATTCCACTCTCTTCTTTGTTACACCATAGAGTACATTTCTGAATCAACATCTAATGTTATTTTAGGCGTCAGTAAATAGAGATCATTCCAGTTGATACGATGCCTTGTACTGAAGATGCTGTACGTGTTTAAGTTATTTCATACTAATACATAACACTACACAATCTAAGAACCGGCTGCAACTCTCCGCTCTTAGTGGTACACTAACTGTTTATTCAGCTTGCGATAACCGAAGATCCTGGACCACTGATACGACCGAAACGTCAGTCTCGGATGATCGGTCAAGATATCTGAGGTGCACTTCTTAAAAGTGTCAAAATTTTGGATTAGTTTAGAGGGAGTCCAACTGTTGTGCAACCGTTGAGTGGAGTAGTTATATAGGAGATTAGGGAAATGTCAAAATTTGAGCAGAAGAAAGATATTAGTTGGTGCTTAAGTGAAATTTTATCTTTAGTGATATACATGGAGATATAAAAACCGTTGAGCAGGTATAAATAACATATTTAAAACATCGAATTTTATTGAAACAAGGAAACATATACAACACTGTGGTAACACAGATTCTTCAATCATTTAACTTTGAAATTATTTTTCAATAATTGCATAGAGGGACTTGCTGTTCAGTTTTAACACAATCCCTTATCTATGTCACGTGGTATTTCTTTATGCGTGTTGAAGGGACACTCCAGAGTTGAAAGTAACATTTCAGTCGCTAGACTTTGGTGTGCTTAACAGTGAATAGTTTCTCTTTTTGATGCTATATAATTAATCAATTTATTTGGTGAGTACCTCACTAGTTTATATTGATATTTGTTTGTTTATAAAGAATACGTATTCTTGTTTTAATAATTTACCATATTTCAATTCGGGTGAATTGTCAATTGTTCGAGTACGAATAGTACGGACATGTTCAAGAGTTGTTTTTGCTGAATTTGCAGTTTCTTTGTTCTGCTGTATAGCGTTCAATAGAAACTGTTGTTTTATTCCGACTATTAGTGTGTCGATATTATGTGTATTTTACTAGTATATTCATATGTCCATTTTGGTGTATGACTTAACCAATTTGGTACATTTTCACCTGCAGCTACCTCGTATTGAGGGTTGTTAGGTTATAGTACTTCGCAAATGAGGACTATAAATATTGTCAGGGACGCTTGGCACCTCCAGGACGCTGGTGGATTTTTATATACAATTTCAAAACTCATATGATTATGGAGAATTCCTAAATCAGAGTTTATTTTACAACTACATAATATTGTCAGACGAACGTCGCTGTTTATTATGTAAATTATATTAATTGTATAAATTTTGTTTTTAAAAATAATTTATCTATACACAGTATTCGAACAATTGATATATTTATTTCAATCATTTGTTGTGACGTTAAAATAACGTTTCATGATATAAGTTTTAATTTTAAATATATGCGTTAGTCAATATAAACTAACGTGCTCTTTTCTGATTATTTTCAGTGTCTACTTCGCTCAGAATCTGGTCAGCTTGCACTCTTTCTTTTCACTTTAAATTTTATATTTGAGAGAGTTCATTTTATTACAGTGTGCCGTGACTATTCAGAGCGGAGTTTTAAAAGACCAAAATAGTTCAGATTAAATATAAAATAAAACTCAATATACATATAAATATTAAATTCAATCAAGTATTAGATACATTTTAATGTTTAATAAAAATATATCTGTGTGTCTACGTATTCTTCCCGTGTTTTAGGTATTTATTGAAGTTAGCGGTACCTAATTGCGTAAATATTTTATTGTTTAAACAAAATATTAAGGAATAATTCTGAGAGGGGAATTTTTTGTGGTACGAGATCAAAATTTTTTAATGAAGTGTATTTAAATGTTGTCAATAATTTAATTTATTCTATAGTATAGGTCCACTAAAGTTTTGACATTATTTCCACAGAACGTGTTTGAAACAGATGTGCATATTGTATGGTTTAAGGAAAATGATATTGTTTTGAAAGGCGCGCCTATGAAAGCTGATGAATGCATTTTTGGACTGGTGTGCAATGTGTTTTATTTTTCGCTTTAACTAACTACCTGCTAAGTTATAAAACTGTAGTGGACTAGGAAATAGATTGTATAGAATATAAATGCTCATAAATTCATAAATATCTAAAAATAACAACGTAGGACATTTCAATACATTTTAAGAAAGTACAGAAGACGATCACATACATATTTAAAATTAGCTCAAAGTACATGTGGCATAATTATTTTTTGTTAATAATTTTTTTTTGTTCATTACATCGAACTGCATTGAATGTGTGTTCGAAGGAATTTAATAACTAATAAGGGGTGATATTTATATATATATTTTTTTTTTTAATATTTATCACATATTTTAAATATGAGTTCGTAAGAAGCAGGAAGACAGTCATTTTAAATAAATAGGTATTTTTCTTTGTTTGTATTTTTTTTTACAGAACACCTTTTGTTTATTTTCTTTCTCTAGAAAGTTGTTTTGTGTCTTTTAGGTAACAAAGTTTAAAATAAAAGTCCAAAATGAGTGATAAAGATCCAAGTGGAATAGACGAGAATGTTATACAACCCAAACCAGTTTCCGAGAAAAAGAAGCCTGCAAGAAAGGCTGTACCGAAAAATCCTCGAAAAGGAAAAACTGTTTGTGGTCCAGCTCCGTCCACAGTACCAGTAGCGCCAGAAGAAGCGATGCCTGTGTGGTTTTCGTCGTATTTAGAACAGCAACAGCAAGAAAAGAATAAGTTGGAAAATGACTGGGAGAAGAAATTTGAAACTTTGCAAAATCTAGTTTCTAATTTGATACAATCTAATATTCAACCCAGAAATACACAACCAGAGGTGGTAACAGCACCATCTGAAACTGTTCGTAATTTGAATACGTCAACTCCAAATAGTTTGGAAGGTTCACAGCCAAGTACTTCACGACAACAAATAGAATTGGTGGCTCAGTGTAATAATACCTCTACATCTACATCTGCGACTACTAATAGTACACAAGAAAAAGGACCGGAAACAGTTGATTTTCGACAAGTAATTTGGGGAATTGCTAAACAAACACCGCATTTGCCAGATAAACCGAAGTTTAATGGAAATAAAAAAGACAATCCGATTCTATTTTTGAAAAAACTGGAAGACTATAGTAAGGCAATGATGATTACTGATGATGGATTATTAAAGCTGGCTAAGGATTGTATGAAAGGTTCTGCGAAATCCTGGACAACTATATATGAAAATAGTTGGACGACATTGGAAGATTTTAAACGTGATTTGGTGGCAACGTATTGGAATGCAGAAAAACAGCGTGAGATTAAATATAAAATCGCTAATGATCGATTTGATAAACAGAATGGACAATCCATGGTATCTCATTTCTCTCATTATGTGCATATGGCTAGTTTTTTGGATCCAAGGATGTCGGAACCAGAGTTATTGGCAGACTTAGTGAGACATTTTCCGCCACTATTACAAACGCAATGGATTTCTCGTGAAAACAAGTCCATTCAAGGATTTTCAAAGTTTTTGGTAGAGAACGAATCAGTGATTCAGAATCCAGGAGTGAATATTTCCAATAATAATAAAAAAATCCAAGAGAATAATAAATTTATACCTAAAAACAAATACAACACTCGCAATAATAATAGATTTACACCATATGCGGAAAAAGCAAAAATATTACACGAGAAAAAAGTACAGTCTACAGTAACAAACAGTAGTGACACTACACCAATCGCTAGAAATACGCGAACAAATTTTAATAGAGCGAAAAACCAAAATAAGGGAAACGAATCCGCGATGAAGAAAAGGGCCGACTTCGTCGAGCAAAAGAAGGGTCCACAGAATGTCAACAAACAGTTTCGACAATAAGTTTGCAACAAAAGTACCCATTTGCTAGTCAAATGTTAAGATCACAAGGATGGACTGATGGAAATGGATTAGGCAAAAATGGTCAAGGTATTTTATTTCCGGTTACAATTCATAATACTAAATTTTGTCAAGAAATTACTCCTATTAATATGTATAAAGTCAATGACGTAGAAATTTTACTTGTATTAAAACAAGATGTAAACACAGAAAGCCCAATGAACAATTATCCTGAGATATTTGTTTATATTGGAACAACTAAGGTTTCTACGCTAATTGATTCAGGAAGTGTAGTCAGTTGTATTAATGCAACTTTGTATCAACAACTTTGTCAAGACCATTCTTTTCGTACTTTGCCACTGTCTGGTGTATACTTAAGGGGTGCATTAAGTCAGAAATCATCGCGTATTTTATTACAAGCTTTCATTGAATTCGAAATAAATAAGATAACTTATTCTGCTGTGGTCCTTGTTACACCAAAATTGGCAAAACCATTAATACTAGGTTGCGATTGGTTGTTAGAATATCAGGGTGAACTTAACTTTGTACATAAATATCTTAAATTACATAATGATAGTCAGTCACAGTTAATACCTTTTAATACATCTCATGGTATAGTTACAAGTATAAATTTAATAGACACTTTTGTTATACAGACAGAAAAATCAGATAATGATTCATTAGAATCTCTAGAGGATATTAAAACCGTTGTTACAAAAATTCCCGTTTCACAAACTTATAAAGATTTATTGTTAACTTTATTTTCAAAATACCATGATATTTTTCGAAAGAAACCCGGCCTTACACATAAATATGAACACAAAATAATTATGAACACTGAGATTCCATTTATAAAAAAGTCGTACCCGATACCTTTATCACTTAGACCTGATGTTGATGCTTTAATTACGGAACTGGAGAATGATAATATAATAGAACGAATCACTTCCCCTTATTCGAGTCCGGTACTGGTGACTAAAAAGAAAGATGGAACGTTGCGATTCTGTTTAGATGCGAGATGTTTGAATGAGCATATGCAGGCGGACATGGAACAACCACCACAGATCCAGGAGATGCTGCATCAGTTTCACGGTGCTAAAGTTTTTACTATAATAGATTTACGGTCATCATTTTGGCAAATTCCATTAGAGAAAAACAGTTGGAAGTACACTTCTTTCTTATACAATGGTCGGTCATATGCGTTTAAAGTTATGCCATTTGGTATAAAAACCGCTACAGCTTCGTTTAGTAGAGCGATGGACATTGTATTGGGACCTGAAGTCCGACAGTATACGGTTAACTATGTGGATGATTTATTGATTTTTTCTGAGACAATGGAAATGCATTTAGAACACTTGGAAAATGTATTTAGACAGTTACAGGATGGAAACATGACCATAAATATAAAGAAAACTCAATTTTGTCAATCCAAAGTTAAATATTTGGGACATATATTGTCTTCTGAGGGTATATATCCAGATCCTGATAAAGTTGAGGCCATCAGAAACTTTCCGGTTCCACAAACAGTGACACATCTTCGTTCTTTCTTTGGTTTATGTAACTATTATCGGAAATTTAGCCAAAATTACAGTCAGGTTACATTACCTCTTCAACATCTTTTGAAGAAAAATACTCCGTGGAGGTGGGGTAAGAAAGAACAGGAGGCATTTGCTAATATAAAAGATGTTTTTCTTAATAATTTAATACTTCATCATCCGGATAATACTAAAATATATTACATTCAAGCCGATAGCTCCGGGTATGCAATTGGTGCAGAGTTGTATCAAGTTTCAGAAGACGGTGGTAAATTACCGATAGCTTTTGTGAGTCGTTCATTGAAGGGTCCTGAATTAAATTATACTGTAACCGAAAAAGAGCTCTTAGCTATTATTTACACTTTACAAAAATTAAGAACATTGATTTTGGGTAAGAAAATTGTAATAAAAACCGATCACAGAGCGTTGGAATTTTTATCAAGATGCAAATTGCATAATGAAAGAATAGCTCGATGGACTCTTGTATTAAATGATTTTGACTATATTATCCAGCATATTCCAGGCAAAAATAATATTGTGGCGGATACTTTATCTCGTTATCCTTCAGATAGAGATTCATTTACTTTGACTGAACCATTGATAGCCACATTAAATCAGACAGTACTTTCAGCATTGATAACAATGAATGATGATTCAGAGCTCGCACAATCCATGAAATTAATGTTTAATGACTTATCAGGTGCACAAAAGAATGATTTTTCATTGAAACAAATGTTTGATTACTTGCAAGGAATTCCTATAGTGCTAGAGCGTCATGTGTCAAGGAACAGAGATCGGTATATTCTTTCGAATGGAGTTTTATTATATTTGCATGGAGTCAATAAACAACAATATAAAATACCTATACCTGTTCACAAAAGGACAGACTTGATTTGGTATTATCATAATGCTTTTGGGCATTTTGGATCGTCAAAGATTTATGCCACAATTAAGAACTTATTTTACTGGCCTAATATGTATGATTCTATTTTAAGTGTTATTCGGACATGTGATATTTGCCAAAAAGTCAAATACGCGACAAAACATTTGCTGGGGAGCATGAATCCTATTATAAGTACCAATCCGGGAGAGCTGGTATGTGTTGACTTTTACGGTCCTTTACCGAGCAGTAGAGGTCAAACTTCGTATATATTTGTTGTTATAGACAACTTTTCCAAATATGTACGTTTGTATGCTCTTAGAAAAGCTACATCGAAAGCAGCCTTAAATAAGTTGATAGAGGATTATCATAAATTAATACCTATTACAACAGTTATTAGTGATCATGGTTCCCAATTCACGTCTGCACTCTGGGTTAGTACACTTAGTAAAGCGGGTATTAAGTTTTCATATACGTCTATTAGACATCCAGCATCAAATCCGTCGGAGAGAGTGATGCGTGAGTTGGGACGTTTATTTCGCACATATTGTTCGACCAATAATGCCAGTTGGGCGTTACATTTGCCAAGAATTGAAAATTTGTTTAATAGCCTTCCTCACACGAGTACAGGATATGCTCCTTTTCACGTTATTTTTAATAAAAAACCAGTAGTACCATTGGATCACCTTCTTCAAAAGTATTTTCCCTTAGACAGTGTGAAAGTTGAGACGCATGAAGAACTTTTGAATCGCGTAAGGCAGAATTTACAAAAGCACGCGTTACAACGTAGTCAGGTTCAAAATCGCAATGATCAATTGTTCTTAGGTGATTGGGTATTACTTCGTGTACCGGTTACGTCAGATGCGAGTACTAAGAAATATGCTAAATTTCATAATCTGTATCAGGGACCATATGTTATTGTGGAAAACCCATATCCCAATGTATATACGTTGGCTGATGTGGAAAGTCGTATAGTGAAGGGTAATTATAATGTGACGAACTTGAAATTGTACTATCATGTTAATTGTTCTGATGATGATTGATTAATGTTTCTTTTATGAATTTTTTTGATTTTTTTTTACTTTGTATTCATGAATATCTCTATTTTAGTTATAAGTGCCATTATTGTTTAGGATCGTTATGTTGATTGACTTATATTTTAAGTTGTTAGTTATGAACAATTTTGAATTTTCTTGTTTTGTTTAATACAATGTATTTTGTATGTTTTTTTTTTATACTCTTTTATTAAATCTAGTTACTGATATAATATTTTACTTTATTTGATGACTGATGTTTTCTTGCTGCTTCTTGATTTTTCTTGCCATAAATTACGTTTTTTTTTATGCGTGTTGATATTTTTATTCCAAAATTTTGAGGACTTTTGGACTAAAAATATGGGGGGAGTATGTGGTAACACAGATTCTTCAATCATTTAACTTTGAAATTATTTTTCAATAATTGCATAGAGGGACTTGCTGTTCAGTTTTAACACAATCCCTTATCTATGTCACGTGGTATTTCTTTATGCGTGTTGAAGGGACACTCCAGAGTTGAAAGTAACATTTCAGTCGCTAGACTTTGGTGTGCTTAACAGTGAATAGTTTCTCTTTTTGATGCTATATAATTAATCAATTTATTTGGTGAGTACCTCACTAGTTTATATTGATATTTGTTTGTTTATAAAGAATACGTATTCTTGTTTTAATAATTTACCATATTTCAATTCGGGTGAATTGTCAATTGTTCGAGTACGAATAGTACGGACATGTTCAAGAGTTGTTTTTGCTGAATTTGCAGTTTCTTTGTTCTGCTGTATAGCGTTCAATAGAAACTGTTGTTTTATTCCGACTATTAGTGTGTCGATATTATGTGTATTTTACTAGTATATTCATATGTCCATTTTGGTGTATGACTTAACCAATTTGGTACATTTTCACCTGCAGCTACCTCGTATTGAGGGTTGTTAGGTTATAGTACTTCGCAAATGAGGACTATAAATATTGTCAGGGACGCTTGGCACCTCCAGGACGCTGGTGGATTTTTATATACAATTTCAAAACTCATATGATTATGGAGAATTCCTAAATCAGAGTTTATTTTACAACTACATAATATTGTCAGACGAACGTCGCTGTTTATTATGTAAATTATATTAATTGTATAAATTTTGTTTTTAAAAATAATTTATCTATACACAGTATTCGAACAATTGATATATTTATTTCAATCATTTGTTGTGACGTTAAAATAACGTTTCATGATATAAGTTTTAATTTTAAATATATGCGTTAGTCAATATAAACTAACGTGCTCTTTTCTGATTATTTTCAGTGTCTACTTCGCTCAGAATCTGGTCAGCTTGCACTCTTTCTTTTCACTTTAAATTTTATATTTGAGAGAGTTCATTTTATTACAACACAAAGGTTAAATATTCATCGTACTAGTTATATAAACTAAAAACGCAAACAAACGGTCTGGAACAAATTTCAAAAGAAAAGAGATATCCCTCAAAGCCTTTCAAATATTTGTCCATTGAACTGGACATAGACGACAAAGAACAAAACAGAATAAAAATCAATAAATTAACTGGAATACAGAGAAGAGTGGAGAGGAATTTGCTTGTGTTGACAATTATTATTGGAAAAATATATACTCATGTACAGCTGATAAGTTGCATTTCACTATAGACAATTACGTTCAATTGTTTTAATCCAATTCAATTAATTACGAATGCTTGGTTTAATTAACAAATGATTTGTAATCGGTCATACATTAGTTTCCAGCCCATTAAATGGCTTATCGTACAGTTCCTACATAGTTTGGTTATTTCGCCAATTTCTATAAATCAATTTCCTCCGATAATATCTTATGAAAATGATTGTCTCAGCTATATAGGTGTTCTCGCGGTCTATAGAGAGATGAGATACTGGTAAAAAGTGACTATAAATGAATTCATTCGAAAGAGATTACTCAATTTATAAATTGTTAAATTTGGGAAGAATTCTTTTTAGATTTACCTACAAACCATATAACAAATAATGGACTTGAACCAAAGCGACGGGGTCCTTTTAATTAATTTCAAAATTAATTCCATTTGGTCTCTGTCAAATAATCTAGATTCAAGAATGCTTCTGGGACATTCTTGTTATGTCTAATACCCAGAATATAACTATTAAAGGAGAATATAGCAGGTTCAGTATTCGTTTCCAACTAGAACGGTCCAAGATTCTGTCTTTAAGCTTCGACTGTCTAGTCCAATTGGATTAAATGTCAATTGAAACAAACGTTTCCTTGCACACACCATTTTATTTTTACACCAGTCACCCATAAAACCTTATGTTCCACTAAACAAACTAAAATTGAGTTTGCCTTCCTCTTGCTCTTGCGTAACAAGGTAAATCTTCGATTAAATTGGAGATATTTTAATTGAAAGATTAGCATCATTTGTATTTATTTGAATTCTAAACAAGCTATAAAACATTGGTATGTTTCCTTTAATATGTCGATAAACTGCATTTTACAACTATAATACAATCATAATCTGATAAATACAAATAACTTGGTGGTTTAAGCCTTTGAAATTAATTAAGAAAGTATGCAGTTTGAATAATAAAATTCGCCCAGAGAATTTCCAAAATGGAAAATATAATCGTATATAGTGAATTCGTTTCTGGAATACTAGAAAGTTGGCCCAAAATAATTCATACATTCTATAATAAATAATTAAAATGTGAAAATTAGGGTCGTTATATAGTGGCTAGTTACTATAAATTTAATTTATTTATGCATCTGACAAGTAACCACACCGGAAATTTTCATCAGGCACATTGTATTATTAATGATGATCACATCAGCATCAATTGTGGTCCAATGGGGGTTACAAAAATTTTACAAGGTATGAAAACAAAGCATCTACTAACAAAGTTAATTCGATCTGGACCTAAACTAATAGTCCCTTCTTACCTTGGACTGCATACTTGAAATTACGAAAGTTCCCAAACACCATAGAGGTGAACTTTTGATTAGAACAGAATTTATAGTGAAAAGTCTGTAACATCCACTCGTGTTATATGGGATATATAGAAAACGGGCTAAGTGTGGAAGTGAGATAGGAAGCAAACTCAAAGATTGGATATTTCGAGGACACTAGACTTTGGGTCTAGTTTCGAAATTTGCGGCCTAAATTAACCCTCATTTGTAACAGTGATGACCGGTCATCAGTTTACAGCCATATACCCGATATATTAAGGGCTGCAATGGGTATGGAAAATCCTTCGAACAGCGTCCATAGGTGTCGTTAAACAACTAAGTTTCAATGGCACAAATATTCCGTTTAAACGGTCCAAGTTTGTGGCTTACTTATAACTTCTAATTAAGTTAGTAAAAGTTTGGATTATATCATAGGCCCAAGTTTGTTACAAATGCTAATTTTAGGCAAATACATCATATAGTCGAGCCATTAAGTTGTAATTTATTGAATTTTCAAGGCACATAGCACACATACCTACAGTATGATCTGAAATTGTTTGTGTGTGCCATTGTGTCAGTTGTACCTACTTTTTGATACTTTAAAGCTGTTATAAATTTCATAGCAACTTGTAGATGCATAAGGTATACCTAACATCTTGCCCAATATGAAAAACGGAATAATGCTGAAATAAAGTTTAATATGTCTAAAATGTTACATAATCAATCTATGTCAAGTTGAAGCCATAATTTCAATATCTGAAGTGAACAAAGCACTTTACGTTAGTTATTTTCCTTATGTGTGTTTAGACAACAAAGAAAAATGGAAAATGTTTAGCATTATTTAAAAATACAATATCTAAGAAAAGTTCAGTGAGAATGATTGGTATTATACACGTAAGGAAACAGAAAAAAGAACGGGATATAAAAGACATTAAATATTAAATCGAGACAATTTGACGGTTTTGTGCTCGGTTATATAAACAACCTAACATCAGTTTTGCGGGAAATGTGTATGAGTGTGAAGAGCTTTGTGGGAGTGGGCGGTGGTGGCCACTTGCCCCCTTTTTTTCCCCATCGTGTATATGACAGTGACATAGCGTATTGTCTGTATACGAAAAGAAAAATTATCCAGACCTGTCTGTGAAGTTTTAGTTTCTTTTATTTATAAAAAGACAATAATAGATTTGTTGTTATGGTCTGTAAACAATTTCTTATAGATAGCGAGAGATTTGACGCTAAAGCGTATTTCATTAAAAAATTGCAATTTTCATTAAAGTGTGTATGGAGGGCCCTTCATGTGAGTGCAAAAAAGTGTCAGAACGATTCACTCCCTTAAATTAATTCACATCTATTGGAATTTTCCTCTGGACTCTTGCAATTTTCCCAGCTTTGTATTATAGTATGTTTCCCTACCATTTTAAGGACAATACGTCCAATGGCCGCTTTGGGATCACTATCAACGACCTACGAGTGCAAAATGTTTGCCCCAATTTACTTCATAAATTTAGAGCGGATAAAAAATTCTCCTTACCTACATAGAAAATCAATAAAAAGTTGTGCCTGAACGATCTTTAAGTTCGTAATTAGACATTATAGTTGACAATTGTCGTCTTAAATCATTCACTTTTATTATTAACTTTTGCTACACAAACATCTGTTCTTTCAATTCACCAAAATAAGTCTGACTGCTGGAAAAATAAAATATTAACGAGACGACCTGCAATTAACTTGTTGTTACTACTTATATGGGAAACATGCTCCTTTGAAAATTAATTTCAATTTCCCTTGCTTCCGGGCAATTATTCTTTTAAATTCCACTATAAAGCAAATGTAATTATTTTTTGTATAGTCGAGTATTCTATTAAAAAGAAAACAAAAAAAAATGTCATGATGAAAATAATCGAAACTTATAAATACAAACTTCCATTTACAGAGTGATGAGAAATTAAAACCATTACACATTGTCATTATAAACATATCAAGTAATTATAATGTATAAAACAGAAATGATTACCTTAAGACCGTCCATCTATCCAGGCCAAAAAAACGATTAAGTTTTATGTGTCTTTAGGAGGGCTTTATAAAGACACTGCAGAAAATTTTGCTTTCAACACGATAATTATTAAAAATTGGTTTAATTTAAAAATAATTTCTACTTTCAATAAATTGCTATAAGCCCGTTTTATCTTAGTTTCATTGCAATAATTACTTGCAAGGAATGTAAATAAAGCCATAAAATTTTAAGCACGTATACCGTATACCTGTGAGTGTACTTTGCAGTGTAAAAAAGATAACTTTGCATAAGCTTGAATAGTTTGCGTTTAAATAAATGCCATAAAGTAAAGCTTTTAGTAAAATGACAGTAAAACACGCTATATTGGATATATATTGTGTAGTTGTACAAACTTTGCCCAAATCTGTTTAACATGATACCTATTTAATTCAGGTCGTTTTCCGCTACACTCGCCTAACAACGATGATGATGATGATGTTGGGAGAATGCCCTTTAATTACCCATTTACCTTCGTTAAGCTTTTTGTTAAGAGTTATGTAGTGCAAAATTTTAACTACATCAATTCGTAATTTAATATGAAGTGCAGGCCTTTTAAGTGAATGGAAAAATTAGCATATCATTATATAGGAGTGCTAACCAAAAAGCAAAAAATCTATTTGGAGGCATTCAATTTAACCTTTGTTTGCGGAATTGATTCATTTAATTAGATAGAAAACTTTCTATCTTTGAGGTAAATCGCATTTAATCATTCTTGGGAATTCATTTCTCAAATTACTGTAATATATTCCTAGTGTAGGTACCTATATAGGTATACAAGGTATAATACCTTTATATATTTCAGATGCAGGTTCAACAATATAAGAACAAAAAAAACATAATTTTAAATCACAGAAATTCTTCTGGACCCAGTCATGCGGAGCGTTGAATTAAAGCGACTGTCCTTGTTATTAGAGCTTTCGAGGGTCCTAAAGAATTTTAATTTAGGGTTTTATCTGGTCCAATGCATTGAGAATTAGGATAACCTATAGTGATCTGGCCACCATTACATATTTGAATAATTAAAAGAGTTTTTGGCCCCTTTTCTCCTTTGTGTATATGGTATGTGATATGTACAATTTTAACCAGAATTGCATGTAGGAATTTATTAATTTATAGCCTGTAAACAAATTACGATTACTTAAAATAACCAATAATTCTTTTTGGAAAGGTTTTGTCAAATTTAATCAGTGAAGAGAAGAACTAAAATTCTAAGTAAGCAGCCACAAGATTCATGATACTGAATTAAGTTTTCTTATATATCTCTTGTAAAAGCACAAAAGTAATTCAATCCACTATACATAGCATCAACCAGATAAAGCACCGATCAATTTCGAGAGTTTTGAACAAAGGTGACGTCTCATAGTTCAAATGCTTTGTATACACATTTTCTTAGAAAGGATAAATAAATAAAGCTGCACAGAGATAATCTGTTTTCTAAAGAAAATTAAAAAGTGCTTTTAATACCAAGTAATTAAAATCGCTGTATCTCAATAATATCTAAACTGGAACAGATTTTCCTAAATCACTGATTCAATTTCAAACTCAATTTGCCAACAAATTCCATTTAAAACACCAAAAATGAGTGCAATTATTTTTTATCAGAATATTTTTTAATTAAACGGTTTTTGTGGAAACTGCATATATAAATGTATATGTATATACCTATGTATGTATGTAAATAGCAAACCGCAAACTTTCCAACTATTATTATATTATTACAGAGAGTGTCGTTTCCATATATGTAGGTATGCATGAATAACATAAAAAACATTTATCAGGACCATTATAAGGATAATCAATACGTATTTCAGCGAAAACGAAATTCCTAATGTAATATGTAGTGATAATGTGAGAATGGAAAATTGTGCAAAACATATAGAAAATTTTACATGTTTTGCACAATTGAAAAGTTTTCCTCGTTCAACTGGAATTGGGAATTTTTTAAAAAGAAATTGTAATTCTTTCTTTAAGATTAAGTTACTCTATCCTGTTGTAATCCTCATGTAAATATAAATTTAATACGTTTCTATACCAAGTGTGCATGTGTGTTGGAGAACTCTTATTATGCAATGTAATATAAAGTATATTGCAACATCACATTTAAATAATCCATTGTGAATATTAAATGGGTATTCGAAGAGTGCACCCAAAGTATACTAAAAGCATTTATATGCACATGCATTTGGGATGGAATATAATTACTTTATACAGAAACCGCGCATTGAAAATTTAACAATCCTTAAATGTAGGTACTATAATATTCAAAACACAATAATAAATTGCTTAAAGGGTTTTCAATTGAATGGATGATGCACCGAGTATTCAATTGAATATCTTAATCACTGGAAATGTTTTCGAAACTAGTTCAATAAAACTTTTTTGCATAAAAGCAGACAACACAAGAAAATTACCCACTATTTGCAAATATGCAAGTCTACGAAAAATAATGCTATGAGATCGTTTACAAAATTCGTGTTATGTTTCAAGAGAATGATATTTTCGCGTGATGAACATTATTCAAATCACTAATACAAGATGATTTTAAAATGAATTAGGTTGGAAAAAACGTGGATTGTCTAATAGAAATCCCATTATTTCTTTGTAGGGTCATGTTTTCGAATGTCAATTAGACCCCTAGGCCGACAAACACACCCTAATAAAGAAGACAAGAGTATTGTAAATATACATGTAACCCATGCAATATTTATATGCCGAAGAACTTGTTTTTTTTAATTCCACTCTTCACTCCCTTTATAAGCAAAAGAGTTTTTTGTTCAATTTTTACCAGCGAATAATTAAAACACACTCTCGTCAACGTTCAACGTTTTTTCAATGATAATTAGGTCAATTCAAAAAAAAAATCAATTTGAAATGTGACCGTTCACCAGTATCACAGCGCGAATAATTAAAAATTACTTTTCCAAGTTCGAAAAGTCAGACGTGCCATATGTTCAACATGCTAATTACAACCTATATCTGGAGGCTTATAAAATATGCGATAAATGCAGATGGTTTTTATAAATTAATTGTTTTCTTTGGGGGAAGTGAACATTTAAATTTATACGACTCCTTCTATAGCTATGTGTGTAGAAAGTTGATTCTTATTCGAGAAAAATAAATAATTAAAGGTTTAAGATCAAACAGTTAAAAATATACTGCCAATATGCATATTCATAAATGGTATCTGGTTAATGGAAGCTATATCTGGAAATAACTTTCCAAAAGTTTATTCATGATTTCGTTATTAAATTGCTCACTCTTGTAATAATATCAAGAGTTAAAAATTTCCAGTTTAAGATCTCTTCCGTCTAGACACATCAATAAATTCACCATCAAATCCGAACAGTCGTATTGTTCAATTTTCTATTACAAAATAAATTACATCAGCTTTACAGAGCTGATTAACTACACTGACTTGAAATAAAATTAACCAATAAATCAGTGAAATCTTAAACTTTAATGCAAATTAACTGAGGTTAGTCCGTAAATTGCTCCAACTAGGGAGAAACGTTCTAATCTAAAGCGTTTTTATTTCGACAAAATTGAGACATTTGTCAAATTGCACACCCAGGTATACCTCTAAAGCACAGAATCTGGAGGAAGCGTTCGAATGGCATAATAAAAGCTCCTAAATAGAATTTAGCTCCATTGCTTTGCTATTGTAACCACATGCAAAGTACCCACGCTCCTTTTCAGGTAAAATGAGCCATATATCTTGATGGGAACAATGGGTATATAGCTATATAAAGATGGTTTATAGCCTTTGATGCTAATTATCATAAAGCGATATAATTACATCGTAAGTATAGTGAGACACCATTCAGTTGTCTAAAAGCTCGACCGCATCGCATTGTCTAATAATACGTATACGTACGATACTCTGAATATATCTAATATCCTCCAGTAAAGCGACAAACCATGTTTAATACTTAAGGCATACCTTGGCAGATCCAAGTTAGCAAACTATTAACAGTACAATAGTCTCACTTTCGCACTATATTATGTATTGTTTGACCAACAAATTTACAAGTACCTATATGTGAGTGCCTATAAGATTGGCCACTAGTGGTTGTACATAATATACCTTATAGTTAGTAAGGTAGTCAAAATTAAAAATTGCAAAAAAACTGCACCCTTAATAATGAGTGCGGAGTGGATGGCGAGAGAGGGAAACAATAATTGGATATTATCAAAAGCGTAAGACAAAGTTTACATGGATTAAACGAAAAACGCTGTTAAAAAACACGTTCTCCAAGCTAATTTAGATATAGAACAAGTTATGTGCGTTCTTGGGTTCTACACGCATCAAATCCGGCCAAATACTGTCAAAATTCAATTTAAAACTCATTTAATTTTGTGTTCCTTATCACTTATAAACAAGACGATTCGATTAAAATATTTAAAGACAAAGCTCAAGAGATTTTTTCTCTGAATAATTAATGATAATACTGAGGAACTAAATCAATAGATAACCCCTTCATACTAGCATACCGAACACCATTAAGCATATATTTATAGTGTGATAAAAGTGCTTAAACACCCTGTGTATATAAATCATTGTAAAGTGTCTTAGAGAAGTGTGTGTAAGACGTTCGGCATGTATATGTACGTCGACAAGATAACAAATAGTGCCTGTCTGATCGTTAGCTTGATCCAGTATCTGGTGATTAGAGACGACCAACATGAACACATCGTTAGATGCAATTATTGATGTTCGGTGTAGGTGTGAGCGCCTTCACTAAGGCCATTTCTTTGCATCTGCATGTGGGATGCAGAAATCCATTTGAATTTTTGAGATAAGCTCACATAGAGACACACATTCAGCTGGCATATATTGGAATACCAAGAGATCTCGTCTTTTCTTTAACCATATATACACGACGCGACACTTTGTATAAAATTTTCAAACATTATCAGTACGTGAGACGCTCAAATGAAAAAAACTGAATGGATAACGTAACGACCTTAAATACAGATTCACCGAAAATAACAATTTATTCAACAAATCCAGTAGTTGGTAATTTTTTTAAAAATGTAAAACACTAAAGGAAAAGTCTGAAGAAAATGAAATATTACAAAAAGTTTCTTGCAAAAGACATTTACACCATTACACTTTACATGGTTTTCCACTTTTCTGGCATTTTCTACATCTAGCACTTGTGAAAAAATGATAAAGAAATATTTATTTTTCAGCTTTAGTTGACATTAATAACAAAATACGTGTCATCCTACAAAAACCTTATAATTTAACTTTGTTCAACACCCAACACTTGAAGAAAGTACCTACTTACTAATTACAAAAACTCCATTCATTATTCAACACAAAATCAAATATTCACTTTCATAATAATAATGTATAGTTGATGTACACGTAGACTAACTGTAATTTTCTACTTTATAATTATACCGGCTGAGTGTAGATGTAATACTTTATCAAATATTTAACATAAGTGTAAATCCAATTAAAAAGTTCATACCTTTTGAAAACCGAGCCGCACGCTTATAAATATATTCTGATATAGGAATCGATTATTAGCATCATCATTCTGTTATCTCCAGTCAAGAGGATGATTCAATTCTCAAATTGATGTTAATCCAACCAATGTAACAATGACAACTCAGTATTAGGCACCGCTCCCTCAACACCCCCCACGATGTAAACATCAAAAAGCTAATTTCCTAGTTGTCATTCGCAACCTTCCACGAAACATTTCATTAAAGCACAATTGCACTTTGGTTTACTATTTTGGGGGTAGAGGCTGCAGCACAGGGATATTTCTTTGATGAGGTTACACTTCGTTAGTGAAAGACAAAATCAAATGAGCGCACACAGAAAAATGTCTTGCATTTTCTCTCCCTTGACATTATAATATTATTAAGGTCGATTCTGTAATCATCCCTTGTCTAATCCCTTCATTATTAGGGTATCGACAACAATGGGATGAAGATGTAACCTTTCATTAAATTAGTTGCCAAGACCGGTGGTGTAACCCAAATAGAAGGAAAAAAATAGGAAATAACACAGCGAAAATAATATCAAACTCGTTTCCGTATAAAGCAATTCATAATAAAGTTTTGACAATTTTAATAGCACTTTGGAGGGAGAATAGTTGAGATAGTTTGGGTGGATATATTGCATACAGTGCCAAAATGCTTTCATCACTATTTTTATGCCATGATGACCTTAAAAGTTTTATGATTTGTTGTATGATGGAATCAAAGTATAAAAACGAAAATTAAACTGATTGTAATTCTCTCTTCGTAATGTATGATGGCCAGTAGCAGTTCTGTTAGTTTTATGCTTTAGTAAAATACATGTTCGTTCTTCTTTTTTCTTCCCACTAATTATAGTTTAACGTTCTATTAGCATCATACATGCTGGACATTAAAGAATTTATTCGACCTTAAATTATTGTTATATTACAAAGCTGGGAATTAATTATACGGTAAAGAGAGTTGAACGGCATAATAATTAAAAAAATGGGTCCTTGTTAAATGCATAGGCAATAAAGCTTTTTTTCTTTGATCCAGTAAAGCGTATAGTTACACAAAAATAAATAAACATCATCATGGGAGATTATTTTGTTTGTTTCCACAAGTGCAATGGTCATTTTCCTGTTCCTGAATGCCCGAAAACACGGGACAATGCAGAAAATCGTAAAAAGTTAACTATCTTTACAGCCATTTCCTGCATTTCGACTCTGATAAAAGAATAATAATTAATCAAAAGTTTTATTTTTTTAAAAATAAAAGCATCACATGATTGATTGATGGTTAAGTGTATTTTTCTTTACATGTTGTTTGGAACGAATCGGTTCAAAAAGAACAATTTAAATCGAATGTATCATCGCATACCTATAAAAACTATCACTATCAAATTACAAAACCTTTCGTTTCAACAAAACAAAGAACCCACATCTATGCTCATCAAAGCCATGCAGTTGAAGAGCACCAGTTAACACTTTGTATTTTCTTACATTTTATATGTTCACAACTTTTTGTAATACCTACAACAATACGTAAAAAAGACAACATCCTCTAGTATCTCGTTACAATATTACTGAGCAATGGAATCTTCAGCTTAGCTATTTCTGTCCCATTTTTAAAACAAAAGCTTTTAGTTCCACTCGTGAATGAAGCTCATCGCAAAACGTTCGAGATCTAAATAGTTTTGCCAAACACCTTCACAATATAATAGAAAATCTAGCAGGATCCCTTCATGTGCGATAAAAATAATAAAAAAGGAAAAATAATTTCAACTACAATAAGCAACTGGATTAGCGGGCCAGTTTTAAAATTATTCTAATTACAACATGCGAAAGAATGCATTAATTTAAACGAGTACAAGAGAAAAAAAGTGACAATTAAAATGGAAATAATTCAGAAATAATTGCAACGGAGCTCCACTGGGGCCACCAATAAAACGACATCAGGTCAACTCATCTTAATAAACACACAGACCGTTAAACACTTGAAACATTAAAAACAACAACCACAACAAAAGTAAACGGAAACAATGGTTTCTGTTGTAATACTGTTTACGTATTTTTTCCTGTTCTGTATTGTCTGCTTTTCCCACGAGCAACTTACATTGTAATAAACAAATTAACGCCTATCTAGAGCAGACCACAAATTGATAATGCTTGACCGCAATTTGTACCACAGAGGCACAAGTGACCTTTTCATTTTTTTTTCATCATCATAATCATCTTCAGTGTGTGTATACGTTGTGTGGCTCTTCGGCGTCATACGCCGTGGATGTAATAAACGAACTCCACAGTATGAAGTAATGGCAACGGTCAGCTGGCCATCGTGACCTGTTACTTGACCCACGCGCTGTTCTGCGTACGTGCTGTGTGTAGGGAACCTAGGACTTATGCCTTTCTTGTTTCGCGATTTGTACGAGGATAGTGTTTTAAACAATGTGTATCTTGTAGAATAAAATTGGATTGCTTAATTCCACACAAGAAATCTTATATACCATACAAGAGGAAGAACCTTGTTAGGGAACGAAATCAAGAAAGTTTTTGGAACAGATTACGCGTGAAGATAATGTGGAGAAATATTAAATTCCTAGATTCATTTTAGAGACTAGAAAGAAGAAAAGTTGTTGGGACAATGTGGGCCATATGATGTGCTAGTGATAAGTGGCCAGCAAATATTTTATTAATAATTATGTAATGTAATATTCACTATAAATTCAAACGACAAGAGTTTGTGTTTATATACATACCTACATAAACAGTGGAGAATTACAAAAATAACGATGTAGATGAGCGTTTCTCACATAACTGTTGTTCGTATAGTCATGTTTCATGGAGACCTATGTGGTGTTTCTGTGTATGATCGCCAAGAGGCACCAAAAGAATTACCTACAATTTGTACTTTAAGGCAGCGGAATTGTTGTTCGTTTGATATAATAATATAGCTAGGCGTGTGAACGA
Organism: Silvanus unidentatus; assembly: GCA_963930825.1. Classification (NCBI taxonomy): domain Eukaryota; kingdom Metazoa; phylum Arthropoda; class Insecta; order Coleoptera; family Silvanidae; genus Silvanus; species Silvanus unidentatus. The sequence continues at coordinate 7,291,277 of OZ005758.1, forward strand.
ATTACTAGGTTAAATGTTTATATAAAAACTCTATTGTACAGTGCAGTTTATTACTATTATTCAAAATGCACCTAATATTAGCTTAGGAGAGACGTCCAACTTAATTTTGTATTCATTACACACCAGTTTATTTCAATTTCATTTCTCCTACGAGGCAAACAACTAACCCTAACTAAATATCTCACAGTCTTTGAAAATTGCGGCTTCAATAATGCATACAACAACTAAGTATTTATATACCTACGTATCTTCACCATCTAGGTATTAGCGAAAACGCTTCAAAAGTCTAATGTTGCTGAGGTCAATTGTAAAGACTTTTTCTTCTGAAACTCATATTATTCCAATATAACTACGTATTGTATTTAAAATTAATCGTAAAATACCTTCAACCGACGCAAATTCCTACACCGACAAAAATCCAAATTCTCGTTATATAGCGTTTTATCTCTTGCAGGAACTCGATAAGAAACTCTTTATCACAATGTAATGTAATATGCAGGCAATATATGGCCATTGCTTCATAATATTATAAATAAATTTTTAATATATTGGATAAAGCGGAAACAGAATGTGTGTATACAAGAATTTCCTAGATAAAATTTATGGACTTAAAAACTGTTTAACAATGGCAATACATAACGGAAACAAATGCCGTACATCATTTAAAGCTGATGCATCTTTTATTCATATCATAAAAATAATGAAACAATTTTTTATCAGCATTGTAATAGTCCGAAAACGAAGACAATAACACATTATTATAGATTCAATAAGGGTGGCAAAGTTTGTAGTTTATGTTAAGAAAAGGTACTGTAAAAAATAATTTTTTAAATGTCGTCGCCATAAAACTTCGTTTTCAGTAAAGCCATTAAAAACGAACTTGGAATAATTAATAAGTGAGACCGGAATTCTCTCTGTGTTCTCTTACGCGGTTTTTAAATCCCACAAGGAGTTTGCCGCCCCGTTATTTAAGTTGATCCACCTCTTAATTTCTCACCCATGAGAGATCCCTGACCTAATTATTCTTCAACATCTTCATGTAAATATACGTCTTGCCTCCTTGTGCAACTGTTGCTACAGTCTTTATATAAACACTTCTCTGCACCTTTCCAGCATCCACTAAAACCTCCCATTTTCTCCATTATAACAGCTTGTGTAACTCAGTTCATATGTACTTTGTCATAAAGACAACATGCTAAATTTAGTTCTAAATGTACGATTATGTTGTGAATAAACATCTCCTCTTTGCTACCGACTGTAAACGCATAAAGAACTTACTTGAGACAACCGCACTTTGATACATATTCATTATTTTCGTATCAAGAGCAGGAGAAGCGAACAGCACCTTGAGCTGTTGGATTGTTGCGAAATAATTAATAGATTCACTGGCAAAAAAAATTGTTAAACTAGTGGAAGTGAATTCATAATCCACGTCACAAATCCTTTTCAATTCCAAATAACAATTACATTCCAAATTGAATCCGGCAACGAATTAGAAAATCTACGGGCAAAATGAGCAATTTTAATTCCAATTACAAGACTCTGTTATAAGAAAATTTGTATTTGTTTGTGGTTTTGTAATCCTTTACATTACATTACATGGCTCACTAATGCCGTATTATTCAACATATACTTGCCGGACTACACTACTAATTTGATGAAAATCCTATTATTCATAAACGAAACAGCAAATAATGTGATGACAGAGTGTGTACAGTGTCCGTTGTGTGTGTGTGTTTAATGGGCGAAAGCTTAAACACAAATTATATACCAGCAGCAAGTGAGAGGAGGGCAAATAATGTTGCTTTATTTATGTATATTTTTGCGTTTCTTGAGATCTTTATATTGTACTTTTATTGTCCTCATGAAACGCAGCCAAAAAGTCAAAAACAAATATAAATTACTTTATCAATGAAAATGCCGCTATATATGTATAGAAAGAAGAAAAAACTCAGTTAGATGCGACAACAAAAAGAAAGCAAATAAATTTCCTAGGAAATAACAATAACACGCAACGACAATGGAAAATATTCGCTCGTTCTGTATAGGCGAACTATAGGACATTCCATTGTGTCAAAGAGATGGCTAACATGTATCAAAAGGTAAAATATAGTTGTCCCACATATACAAAAGGGCGCCTAATGAAATAATTTTAACCCTTGTTACATTTAACAATTAAACGACCAATTTTTAGTACCACCATCATCTTCCGGAAACCAATTTCGTTTCTATAGTTTCGTTTTTCCACATTTACCACTTTGAATCATTCGCATGTATAACGACTTTTTGTCACGTCCTGATATTCTGTTTACCTAGGCCGAAACTTTAATTCCACAGCAAAATGTGCAAACAAGATAGATAGGTATACGTACATAGGTATACAAACAATACAGTGACATTAATTAAAAATCTCATTAAATAAAAGCACAGAAAGATAATGAAACTAAAATTGAATTAAAATTAATATGTTCATTCAATTGAATGATGGTTACATTGGATCACATTGTGTAGCGCATATGGTGATGTGGCTCCACTTCACCACCGAACACGCTTCTTTAAAAGACTTTATTGATTTCAAATTTCTTTGTGTGCGCAAAAATTCACGATTAATTAGGTATATTGCCTAATCAGGACGTTTCTTAATTTGGCACAGGGGCATAAATCAACTTGTAATCGACCAGTTAGTTGCGATTTAATGACGTTCCGAATTGATTCCTCCGACAGAAAGCTTGTTAAATTCTAATCAAGTAATTAAAAAGACAATTAAAATATTGTTGGAATGAGGCAGTCGTTTTGTTCAGCAAAATAATTATTATTGTCTCTGAAAATTAACAGAATTTCAAAGATAATGAATAGCAACTTTAAGTGGCCGTAAATTTTAAGCACTCTTTCAAAATAAAATCTACTTGGAATAGGTGGACGCGAAAAAGAAAGAATAATTTAGTTTCACTGAAATATAGGTCCTTATTCATAACAATACAACCGTTTCTGTGTATACCTATGTTTCATTAATATAATACAGCTGTTTTCATCTACGTAAAAATAGCGCAACACAATTTATGAAAATAATAATTCAGTTTTTATGTTCACCACATTTCTTATAGATGGTGGTCAGGGAGAGGAAACGACACTATAGTGCTGTGTACGTGGTGGTCTTAGTCTCCCAAGACTAAATAGATATATTTTTAATAGAATGTGTCCAAATGCTGCCAGGTGAATTTCAATTCACCTTCATTTGGCCGATTAAATTACATTTTCACTTCGCACTAAGAAATTGTTCGTTCACTTTGTAGATAAAAGTAATTCAAATGCATGTTCGAATCAAACAAAGCGTTCGTTTATTTCTTATCGCGAATTAAATTTTAGCGATGTAGTATTCCATTCTTACATATATACAAAATAAAATGTTTTGTTTAAATCAGAAATTAACAATGAGCGATTTTTCGCCATATTTATATTCATCAATATTTTGTTTATTGGTAGTTTGTGAATTTTGACTGTTTGTGGTTTTCATAAATTTTATAAGCCAAAAGGCTTTTATAGAAAAATATTGTTATTCATTAAAAACCAAATATTTGGTGTTTTTTCGATTAAGTTTGAGAATGAGTCATGTTAGCGCGGCGGGAAGCAAGCTAGCAATAGGAGTTGAGTCAGTAGTTGTTCAGGATTTTTGGAAGATTCATCACGCCTGGCCGATCTATTGTCGTTCTTGCAAACCGATCTCGAATTTGTTTAAGGTAATGTTTTTGTTACTTGTCTAAGTTGTCTTTATAAATTCACAAGGGTGTTTTTCTGGGCACTAAGAATCTTTGGAGTGTTTTCCAATTGTAAATCTAATTTTTATCATGTTCCTTTACGATTTATCTGTTTCTATTTTCTGAGGTTCTTTTATTATCCATTTACTACTTGAGTTGACAATTTTGGATTACGAGTTCCATCATCATTATGTGTTCTATATATTTTTGAATTTATATTTTGTTGTGCAGAGCGAGCAATGAAGGATGTCAATTCCAAGCTCTTTATTCACTCTGATTTCGAATATTGTGTACTAATAATGAGGAAGTGGCATTGAATTTGTTCACTCTGTGCTGTGTACCAAAGCAGACCATAAAGTACACAAAAAGATAGAGAATATCAAAAGACGTCGTACCCCCATAGGCTAGCCACCTATTGGAGGAGGTACTCGGTTGCATGGAGGCTCCACAACCGGGGAATGGGGATATATTCTCTCAATATGTTTTTTTATTTATGTATTTTCTATATTGTTTCATCTCATTATGTGTGTGATTGAGTCATGATCAGTTTCTGTTCATGATGTGAGTTTTGGCGTCTCGCAGAGTTATTTCGCGTAAAGCTTGGCAGTGAGTTTCGATGTGTGATCATACAACAACTCGTAATCCTATATTGTTGATGACTTTTGATTGATTCATAAATCTTTAGTATTCATGATTTCTCCACTTATGTTGAGTCTTTATTGTGATTATTTGTACATTTGTCTCGAACGCTTTTATGATTGATTTTCTCATATTGTTATTATGAATGTTTCTACATAAAAAATCGTACATTTTGTCAATTTCTAAATGATCACTTGAGCCAAAACATCTCAAAGATCCTAAATGCTTAATTGCTATCATCACTTTTATTCCTGTGAATTTATGAAGTTTCGTTACATCCTGTTTGTACGCTTTTACAAAATTATCCTTATGTTTTGAAAAGAGTCTTGGAAGTTTTCTTTGCTGATTCTTTCTTCCATTTCACTACAGACTAGAATCGACAAGGTTTAACGTTTTTGTCTTTCTGTTAACTTATGATTGTCGTTTAACTTATAATATTTCATTTGCTGTTGTGTCTGATTTGATTCTAATTCTCCAATATAAGCGTTAAACTTTCATATGTGTTTTATTTGTGCCTCTCTCAAGAACCTCGTCATAGTCGCCACAATCAATCCTTTGTCTAGAACTTGATTATTACTAATTTAACAACTTAAAAATAAACACAACGTAGGGCCCATTTCCACTAGTCGATCATTGCCAATTTATATTTTGTTCGTTTTCACTTAATTTTTGTTTTCTAAATTTTTAAATGTCTTAAAAGATGGTTCCGCGAAAGTCGGGATCATTACAGTTGGTACCGTGACTGTGGATTGATTGAAAATAGACATTTTGACGACACTTTTGAGATTTGAAGCACGAATTCTCGTTAAATGTTTTATTACTTTGATTATGTAGTATTGTCTCATAAATTTTGATGTTATTTGGTATTTATTTTAATATCCAAAAAGCTTTATAAATTGCATCTGTTGTCGCTAGCTAGTCGATCAGGAATTCAAGATAAACTTATCAATTTTGAGAAACTTTTTGAAGGGAACATTTTTCACTAATGTTTTTTTTAACTTTTAATTATCATATCTGTTCACAAAGAGTTTTAAGTTGGCAGGTATGTTTTTTTATTCCAACTAAGCAAAAAGAAATAATTTGAAACTACAAAATTATTTCATTCATTCATTTGAAAATTCATTCAATGTCAGAAACATTTAACGAAGGATTTGTCTAAGAATTGGCATATCGATTCTGGTCTTTTTAGATCGTAAAATTTTCCCAGTTTTTTGTCAAAGTCAAAACCTTATGATCAACAAGGAAAACTCTCTGAATATAAGAAAAAATTCTAATTTGCTGTTTGGCAATTGTGGCAAATTTATTTCGCTTTGGTGTACCTTTTCTTCTTGCAAATTCTGTCTTTTCAACTTTGGTTTTCAAATCATTTATTCATTATCAATTTATTTTTAGTGTGCTAAACATTTAAACAATCCCAGATCTGTTGATGTCGGTTTTGCAAAAATAGTTTTACAGTTCCTAGTAATCTAAAAATTTTGTAACCAGATGATTAGTTATTCATTCCCTCTGTTTCATATTGGTCAGAGCAGTCGTTTTACATTTTACTTTTCTTATTTTTAGCAAGAACTTTTTTCTAATTCGTCACTTGTGACTTATAGTAGTTAGTCTCTCCATTTACCTCTGTTAAATTCTTTTCCAAATTTATTAGCGATTTGTTTTCCAAAATTTTGCACAAATATCATGATTCATTATATTTAAAAAAAAAAATTGTAACTTCAGCCAGTTTATCGTTTCAAATCTAAATCATTAGAATTTTTGTGCAGTCATCTTTATAAATTTCTGCCTCTATTCGAAAATATTTAAACATAACGTCAGCTTCATTTGGATTTCTCTATTTAGTTCATCTTTTGATAATGATAACAAACTTTTGCAAATTTCATATTTCTAATTATTTCCCTCGGTTTAGTTTTGTATGGTTTGAAAGACGACTGGTAAACTTTTTCGCAAAATTTGACTTTTTTCATTAAATTCGTTAGTATATTTTTGATATAATTTCTACAGTAGTGGTCATAAGACTTGGGGGCGTGGCTTTTAGCATATTGAAAATATTTTCCTTTGATAAATTCAAAATTTTCACCAACTTTAATATTCTGTTTCGAGTAATTTTAGTTTTGACATAAAATATTTTTTTTAACTTATTTTCGTTAAGATTTCTAATTCTGGAAATTCAAGATTGCAAGAATGAAGGAGTTTTTCTTGGGTGAAGTTATTTGCTACTTATCCAGAAATTTGTGAGGCGTACCTAAACAGAATGTAGTAATTTTCCTGTTATTATTTTGCACCTTGGATGGTCGCAGCTTTTTCTTAAATCGATACGTTCGTTCTAACATATATTATCTTTTTTCATGTCGACTGAAATCGTTTTTCTTGTCAACGGAGTTTTCTGCCCTGTCGAAGTGTTTTTTTTTGCTGAGCTATTGTACCACAACGAGGAGAATGACATGTGCCGTAGTCTAGTCAACTTGAGAACTATGTACATCAAATTCAGAAGCTGAACATTATACTTAAATTGTGCTGATCAAATTAGAGAATGTATAGAGAAAAATTTGGCTGATTTTACCCGCGACGCACCGATTTCTTTAAGACTCCAGGCAGTATAATTAATTTTTACGACTTCGATTTCTGTCTTTAGATATTTTTTCTTCTGAAATAATTTTCGTGAGGATTTTCTTTGTTTTTCATTTGATTTTTTTTTGTCTTTGTCTTTCGCTATAAATCTTCTTGTTGTAAATTTGTAACATCGTTCTGAGGTACTAATACAGACAGAATGCCGTCTGCAGTCTTAAGAAAGTGGGGGCGTGCTTAAACTTAAAGCCTTTGTATTGTTGTAGACCTATTATTTCATCTTTGTTTATTCATTAATGACAAAATATGTTAATGTAAATGTACCTATGTATCTTCAAGTGTGATGTATCAAATTCGACCCTCATTATAATTTTGTTGGATTTAATTCACATAACATTAGGAAGGATGTTTGAAAATTCTTCGCGTGCGTTCCTTAGCGAATACTTTTCAAAGGGGGCGTTCTGTAGTATTCCATTCTTACATATATACAAAATAAAATGTTTTGTTTAAATCAGAAATTAACAATGAGCGATTTTTCGCCATATTTATATTCATCAATATTTTGTTTATTGGTAGTTTGTGAATTTTGACTGTTTGTGGTTTTCATAAATTTTATAAGCCAAAAGGCTTTTATAGAAAAATATTGTTATTCATTAAAAACCAAATATTTGGTGTTTTTTCGATTAAGTTTGAGAATGAGTCATGTTAGCGCGGCGGGAAGCAAGCTAGCAATAGGAGTTGAGTCAGTAGTTGTTCAGGATTTTTGGAAGATTCATCACGCCTGGCCGATCTATTGTCGTTCTTGCAAACCGATCTCGAATTTGTTTAAGGTAATGTTTTTGTTACTTGTCTAAGTTGTCTTTATAAATTCACAAGGGTGTTTTTCTGGGCACTAAGAATCTTTGGAGTGTTTTCCAATTGTAAATCTAATTTTTATCATGTTCCTTTACGATTTATCTGTTTCTATTTTCTGAGGTTCTTTTATTATCCATTTACTACTTGAGTTGACAATTTTGGATTACGAGTTCCATCATCATTATGTGTTCTATATATTTTTGAATTTATATTTTGTTGTGCAGAGCGAGCAATGAAGGATGTCAATTCCAAGCTCTTTATTCACTCTGATTTCGAATATTGTGTACTAATAATGAGGAAGTGGCATTGAATTTGTTCACTCTGTGCTGTGTACCAAAGCAGACCATAAAGTACACAAAAAGATAGAGAATATCAAAAGACGTCGTACCCCCATAGGCTAGCCACCTATTGGAGGAGGTACTCGGTTGCATGGAGGCTCCACAACCGGGGAATGGGGATATATTCTCTCAATATGTTTTTTTATTTATGTATTTTCTATATTGTTTCATCTCATTATGTGTGTGATTGAGTCATGATCAGTTTCTGTTCATGATGTGAGTTTTGGCGTCTCGCAGAGTTATTTCGCGTAAAGCTTGGCAGTGAGTTTCGATGTGTGATCATACAACAACTCGTAATCCTATATTGTTGATGACTTTTGATTGATTCATAAATCTTTAGTATTCATGATTTCTCCACTTATGTTGAGTCTTTATTGTGATTATTTGTACATTTGTCTCGAACGCTTTTATGATTGATTTTCTCATATTGTTATTATGAATGTTTCTACATAAAAAATCGTACATTTTGTCAATTTCTAAATGATCACTTGAGCCAAAACATCTCAAAGATCCTAAATGCTTAATTGCTATCATCACTTTTATTCCTGTGAATTTATGAAGTTTCGTTACATCCTGTTTGTACGCTTTTACAAAATTATCCTTATGTTTTGAAAAGAGTCTTGGAAGTTTTCTTTGCTGATTCTTTCTTCCATTTCACTACAGACTAGAATCGACAAGGTTTAACGTTTTTGTCTTTCTGTTAACTTATGATTGTCGTTTAACTTATAATATTTCATTTGCTGTTGTGTCTGATTTGATTCTAATTCTCCAATATAAGCGTTAAACTTTCATATGTGTTTTATTTGTGCCTCTCTCAAGAACCTCGTCATAGTCGCCACAATCAATCCTTTGTCTAGAACTTGATTATTACTAATTTAACAACTTAAAAATAAACACAACGTAGGGCCCATTTCCACTAGTCGATCATTGCCAATTTATATTTTGTTCGTTTTCACTTAATTTTTGTTTTCTAAATTTTTAAATGTCTTAAAAGATGGTTCCGCGAAAGTCGGGATCATTACAGCGAATATCGAATGCAAAAAAAAAACGCTTTTGTAAATAAAAGACATTATTCAATTTGCAAGCACAGTTATTAGACTGTGTGGCCTCTTTCTTCTCCGCACCGTAGGAGATGAGTTTCACACATCGACCATCGACCATCGACCGAGTAACCTAGAGTGAATCTTCCTATCTTAAGCAATATCGGGTCATTCCAGTAGATCGGCCCAATCCTAGACCAAGTCACGTTATAAAGCTTATGTTGAAAGGTTAACCAGAATCGGGTTTCAATCTGCATGTGCTAAATACGTCAGCGCCGATATCTGATAGGACATGAACAAGACACTTTAAAACTCTTCGAATCTTCTTATCATCATATTTTTGTTTTGTTCTCTTTTATTCCACGGGCGAAAAGAACTGTTCTTTCTAACGCATTGAAAATGTATGTATGTAATGTACTAGTATATTCGATAGGCAGAGTATTTATGTGTGTCGTAGTCAATAAGTTGCGCCGTGGGAATGGTGGAAATATAGATAGAATATTATTTATTCAAAGCAATTAGATTGGATTTAACGATACGCGAGACTAAATATGAGAAGTTGATTATTCCCGATGCAAAAACATACCTCATACTAATAAAGTATTCCATATAAGTTCATAGTTTTTGCAACCTGACTGAGCACCAAGTAAAGCAGATTGTTAAAGAACTTTTCCACTTTAAACAGGATATATGTAGTAATAACTTTTCTTGAACTACTGTCAAGTAATAAAATATACAATCCAAATTGTAATGCGTTTTTAAGTGCACAAGTCTAATACCTATTCCCGAAATTGAAGTGTTTCTTATTGATTACACTGGCGTGTGCATGAAATCGATGAAAATAAAATTTTATTTTTATTACGAATACAGATATTCATTTTATGGTTGCGTACTTTTTTAAGATTAAGAATCTGATAGGGCAGGTTACAAATTATAAAAGTTTTGATTCAGAAGATACCAATGGTTTCGTGAAAGGAAAGTGCAATTGTCCCACTTAGAACAATTGCATTTATTAATCTGGAATATAAGTTCCACTCATTTGACATGAATGGTTCAAAGCTCAGCCCACTCCCTTACATTTCTTAGAGCTTTTCATTAAAAAGGGCATTTAATCTAAATTTATATTAATTCTTCAATTAGATTAAATTGGAAAAGTGACCCAATTAACAAGGTAGTATAAGGTTAGAAAGCTCGGGAGATTTCTGTGTGTGTTCCATTAAGTAGGTACATGAAGAAAAAGCGTTATATTTCTTTGTGCAAAAAAAATGGACAAATTTAATTATGTATAGTCCTTAATGCTAAAACAACAGCATAAAAGGCAAAAAATCTGGATTTTGCTTATATGGGGTCTAACGAACGCTGTGTCCTCCTTATCGAAACATGGAGCTATTACATAAAATATGAAAGCACGGGGATAATTTGAATAAATAAGGACGGTGTTGGGAAAATGTGGAATTACATTAGGTCCTTTTGAAACTCAACTGCCACTATAATCCTAGAAAACGTTAAACGCGTTTACAGATCCACCCCAACCAGTATATAAAATAAAAAATATACTGCTATGGCACGAACATTTCACTGTCAAATTACGATAGTCAATCATGTGCAGACTTTTTCAACAACTCAAACTTATTTCAAACAATAATTTCCCTGGCACTCGTAATGGTAAGCTACAAAAATGCACGTGTATAATTTGCAATAAATTATCTCACAACTGTACCATATATACGGAATAGTCTAATTAGATAATAAAAAAGCAAAATTTTGCATGTTTACTGCCACAACTTTAACTATGCGACTACTAACAAACGCTCGAAATAAAACACTAAAATTTTTATGTCAAATTTCATAATTACGGTGTTTATATGTATGCTGACTAGCAACAATAATAACAGCAACACTGCAATTGCATTTCTTCTTGTGAGGTCCTTAATTATTAATTTAATTAAGAGTTTTGTTGTTTTCGCTCCTTTTTTTCCTTTCGTTCTTGCCAGCGAACACACACCACACAGTTAGGTATAAGTATTTGTGTGTGTGCGAGGGGTAAAAAGTTATAACCTGCGGTCGACAGCACCGACAACCAAATAAAGGGGCCATGGATCACCATTAACTTGCTAAAGAGAGAAAGAGGAGGCCAGTCATTATAATTACGACTCTGTGGTAAGATGAAATGACTCTATCGGAGTTAGTTATCTTCGCTGGCAAGGCACGGTAGCTGTCTCAACGACTACTGTCGTCATTCAAACTGAACACCTGAATAATAGCTTCCAGATTAGTACAGTTCTAATGCTATTTCATTCAATACAGTACAGAGAGTAAATGCTAAATGCTAATTAAATAATAAGATGGATTAGGTGAATTGTAGAAAAGAACTACTTATAGATCGGTATAAAAGCTAACTGTTAATACTCACTTCACTTGCTAATTAAAGGAGGAAGTTAAGCCTCAATGGTGACCTGTTTTCGAACACTAATACTAATAATTAATCAATTACGCTATAGTAAAAGAGTAATAAATCGAAAAAAGCAATCTATTGAAATTATGTAAACACAAACAGAATTATATTTGTTGGAAAAGCAAAAATAATAGATTGTGTTGTTTGTTGTATCCTGTTGTGTGCGCAGATTATTATTGTATATTCAACAAATTAATAATTGTTTGAAAAAAAAAATGTTCATTTGTAAAAAATAAATAAATTCAAGCCTTTATGGATATGAAAGGTTTTGTATAAGCTTGACGTGATCTGGTACTTGGTACATATATAAAATTCGTACGCCATCAGAACTGCAAGGCAATTAAGAAAAAAAAAACCAACTTGAACAGGAAAACTTTTCTATAGAAAATATTTGAACACTTCTGTTTTAAGCGTAAAGAATAACAGGCGTATATACCTAAGAGATTTTGGCTAAAATAACAAGAGGCTAGCAAAGTTTGACATATGAAAATAAAATTTTGAAAATGTTTCGTATGAATAGAGAGAGGCGAAATAAAAGTGTGAGTGAAATTAATTTTGAGGCTTAGGTTTAATGTGGGTGTGCCCCCCTTGCACGCGGAACCCATCAGTCACCAAATAAAAACCCACCCCACGTAAAAAGTTTATTTAGTGGAAGGAAATGGTATGAAAACCAACATTCAACTGATATAAAAAGTATTTATCGTAAATTGTCAGTGAACTATCATAATGATTATGCCAGAAGTATTATTATTATAGTGAGAAACGTGGGAACGATTATTAGGGAAGTTCATTTCGACAACAAGTAAATTCTGTACTAGGAAACTCTTCTAGTTAAAACTTTCTTTAATACACATATACACAGAGAAATAGAGAAAACCGAGAGTGCACACAGAGAGAAGAAGTTGGCCGAAATGTGCTCATACATGATGGCAACTTTATGTTATTTATGTCAAAGTTGTAGAAAATTAGTTGCCGCTCAAAGTTGTACCACGCTCTAATTTACAGAAGTAAAGAATTATAAACGGCCATAATATGAACGTGTTTAAAACGTGTTCTCACAGGACCCATAGTAGACAGCATTTATAAACATCTTTAAACTTTCATATAATTAGTTGATCGGAGATCAAATTAGCTTAATTAAAAGATTTCCAACATAATATATGGCATTTATTTTAAAACGGTTCCATTTGCCCCGCTTTATTTCCACACTCCACATACACTACCTTATCTATATATGTATATGTATGCGATGAGTTTAAATGAAGTTTTAAGTACAAATCCAGATTTATGGTAATAGAAATGCGTTCAAATCAAGACATGTACCACTACATAGACATAGAACAGACGTATGGGATGCCCCATGAAGGTTTGAACGCGTGAATTTCTTGGTGATATATGCCGTCACCAGACTTTATATACATTTTCCAAGTTCATTCTCTCGAAAGATGCCTTCTTCGCGCCTATATAATACGCACTTCAACTTCCCTTCTTCCTGTTCCTCGCATGTTTTACGTACGGTTTTTCGGTATGTTTTACTTAAAGACGGCAGGAAATGTAATAGGAATTTGATATTCCCTTATTTCACATATCTGAGCATATGGGAATTATATAAGTCACATTTTTCTCTCTTTGACCCTGTCGCTGCACAGGAATAAAAGAGAACAAATGGAATAACGGATTTCTTCTATTTTCGCTTATCGAAGGCGATGATTGAGTCGTAAAAAATTTACTTGAAATCACTTTTTATAGTGATATCTGTTATTCATGTTTTATGTCTACATAACATATCTCTGTAGGCAGAATTCCCATGGTTGCTGCCTACTCAAAACATTCTAATTAAGTTAGATTTGTAAGCTCATTATAATCCTAATTAAACATAATCTTTTTTCCTCGCTTCTCTAATAATATTAGTTTCCTGTATGTAGTTGAAATGAGATGCTGAGTTTTGTACCACTGTCATACGTACGATTTAGTGGTACATACAGCGTAAAAGCAAGACGACGTCTTTGCAGATATATTGACGGTTCAGGTTGAGTGACCGACTAGCCTGACCCCGCACTATGGTGCCAAGACTGGCACTGAACCTACCTTACCTGTCCGACCAATCTGCCCACTCATATCTGTAAACAACCGCAATAGTCATTGCAATATGTTCGCCACATGTAACAAGTATGTACCACGGATGGCATATGCAACATTGCTATCGAAAAGACCATCATCATCAATGCTGTTTTGCATGTATGATTTATTTTATAATACATAACAAGGAATAAAATATTATTTGCATTGCATATAAGCTACAGAATATTTATCATCATCAATCTAACGCGTTCGGATTCGCCAGCCCTGTGTGTTCCATTCTGTGGTCGCTGTTGTTGTTTGTTGCAGTTGCAAGAAGTAGCGAAGGAGTGCAGCCACCCAGGCCAGTTTCTGTCATTTTACACAAATTGAAAATCGAACGTAAATCAAATGTAATTTATCTAATTTTATACAAGCTTGTAAACGAAAAATTGTGAACATTTGTGGCTTCGTATATTTAAATTAAATTACAACAAACTAGAAAACTAATAAATTTTACATTTACAATTATGATTATATGAGAGAAACCTGTTTTTTTGTGCAGGCTTTAATACTTATAAAAGCCAATTGCCTAACACAATGTTCAATTTTAAATGTGTGTGTAATAGACAGAACATAAATGTACTGTATACAAACGGTATATTGGTAATTAGTTAATTTTTTGTTTGGTAATTAATTGCCTCTAAGCAGTGTAATTTTTCCTCGACTGACATATAACTATGATCTTTGTTATGTTATGATGTGGATATCCATATACCTATATGTAATAACAATGTCCATTTGCAACTGCATTATTTATAATATGTGATGAAATAACTGTTTAAACTGAAACGAACAATTAACTCGTTCCACATACACGTTATAACCCAGATTTCATATTATAAAATAATTGTTTCTATTATGTTGCTAATATTTAAAATTAAGTGTCGATTTAAAAATAAATTAATATCGAAATTAAAAACAGCAAAGCTTATGTGCCTTTAATAAAAGTTAACCGTTACGATGATATACACAAGAGCAGGCATCATCATCATGGAAAAAGAGACAAAGTCAAATCGCTTTTTTATTCATATCCCTTTAGGCACTTTTGGAAATATTTTACAATTAACTCATGTTCTAGTCTATGATTGTAGGCCCACTAATAGTATAATTTACTAAAGAATGACTATTTCAATGTATATTTGACAGTAATTATGTACGTAACAGATACCTTTTTGTTATTAATTATTCCAAATTCTTACAATATAAATGACTAATTAAATTAAATTAAAGCCAATCAATCATGAAACGATACACTAAAACTTTGACGAAAACTCTAAGTACAAATTAACTATTCCAACTGAATTCATAATGTGTATCTCTATGATAAGGAGTTTTTTTACAATTCTTAACATCAACAAATCTAATGTTATCCCGAAGCCAATAATTATTTTGATTACCACTTAATTATAGTGTATAAATGCTTATTAATTAATATTATACATACAAAGCGAATATTTTATTCAAATTTTCCACGTACCTATGATATAAGATATAATAATGCTAGTTAGACACTATTAACAGAGCTTACGTGGGTTTTCAATGAATTTAATAACAAGTCGTTACGTACATGCAAATAAAATCTTATTTATGCATTGAAGGAAGTGAATCGCAATTAGTTAGAATATCGATTAGGAAAATGCGATTTCTTACCATAAATCCGTTGAATGTTCCAATATTAAACTGCCTGCAACAGTGTGAGAAGTTGCACATTGACTCAGGTCAGTGTCTATCAAATAAATATTAAATTCAGACCACTATATGTATATATCAATACATCAACAATGGAAACACATTAATCACTGTTTCATAAAGTCATAACAACACACATTGAATAAATAGTGCAGAGACTGACACAGTGCTGGGCCCATCAAAAGGGTTCCCCATTTAGTCCCTAATCAGTCATCAACAAGCGAATTAGAACAATACAAAGGGAATATATAAACAATAGTTAATCGGTAGGACAGTGAATATTGAGAGATGAGGGCAATGAAGGCGACCTGCTGAGCAAGCCACTATTAAATAATTCGATTCCGGTAGCAGGAATGCCCTTCTAGATTACGCGCAAGTCTTTGAGAAATGAGAGAGATGTGTTAAAACGTTACGCTCTACTACCACACGGTTTGATATCTCGAGTTTGACTAGTCGCGAGTTCTGCCATCAGAATCCTGCTGGACCGATCTTGTGTTCTCCTGATGCTGAGGTTGCTGCCGCTGCTGTTGCGACTTGCTGACCCCACCAATTCATCTGCCGACTTCTGATGCTGATGCTCGTGAATGCTGCGAGAACCACAACCCAAAACCATCCAAGATCGAGCAGCGATTTTCCGTTTTCTCTTGTTATTACACATTTTGTTTATTAGAAATGAAAATATTTGTTTTTGTTCAGCGTATAGTATATAGACCTGCTTTTATAGACTATCAACACAATGTAATGAACATTCGAAGAGTCATTAGGATTTGAAAAATTCTTATTTAACGATTAATTATGGAAACAATAGAGACTTGCTTGACAATCACATTAATTATTGTTAACATGATATTGATGGACACACACAAGGAAGTACACAGTATTTGTATCCAACTATAAAAGTCATTAATTATAAACGATGGACGTGAATAATTATAAGAATTAATGGTTACCACGAACTGTTTTTCAAACAGCTTCAAGCATTTATTTAAAGCCCTATATTCGAGGTTCTTATGCCGCCTCTTCCCAAATTTTCCCCGTCTAATCCACCTTAAGTTGGTTTCCAAAGAACATAAATATCCCTAGCTTTAGCTTATATAGTTTTAATTTGTGGAAGAGGGGAAATTTCACTTACAATTACATTACAATTTAATATATAATTTCAATTCGATCGGGTGCATTTTGCTAATAAAATTCAATGGTTCACTCTTCTTTCATTTGGCTTGGATTAAATTTGACGGTATTATGTTTACTGTTGATTAAAAATTTATTAACTGACATTTATTTTGTAGAAAAGCATAATGGAGAAAATTTATATAGGGAGTGCAGCATTGAAAAAGAAATGATATTGGTTTAATGCATTATCAATGTTCCTAGAACTTTAAAAGCTTAAAAGTTCGCTTTTAATTCAAGTAGGTACATCAAGATGATTTCTTTTTAATTTTAAAGTTGAAGAAAAAGTTTTTTGAATGGATATTAAAAAGTTGCAGAGTAACAAATTTGTGTAGGAGACATTTAGAATTCTTTTTTATAGGGATATATAAATTTATCGAATCGAAATTGAACTGAAATTAGATAACGATTAATTTTTATGGGTCTCTTCTTAATAAAAGGTTGTTATCGAACTGTTGTTAATTCGAAAATTTGTTTATTACATAGAACAATAAACAATAGTACATTGATGTAAGTTATTGATGCTGTTAATTAAATTAAAAGTAATCATCATTAATTTTAATGCAGGTGTTTATTTTCATTTTTTAAATTATTATTATATTAATTATAATTTTAATAATAGATAATATAAATTGTGAACACACCGAATTAAATAACATAATAATAATAATAAAAATAATCCATCTATAATATTGTTTAATGGAAAATTAACAACAAAAAAGATTAGAAAATATATTGATAATTTATTAACGATTGCGCTGTGACTGCTGTGAGTAGTAGTGCATTAAAAAACTAAAATTACAAATAACGTATTGTAAATTTTTTGGCGTATAAAAAATGTGTATAGTGTTAACTGAAAATTGATTAATAAACAGTCATGGGTAATAAATTTCAAACGGGACCTGACTACAAATTGTTTGTTATTAAATTTAAATAACAATAAAAGGAGAACTCTTAGCTAATACGTTATTCTATACCATGATTAAGACAGGAATGGTATTAGGTATTGATGTGTGGAAAAAACGTAATGATAGAATTAAGTAATTACTTAATTATTATAAATCAGTAAATAGAAAATGAAATGTGTGAAGTATAATTTTTATTCTACCATAAATTACAATGAAATTGCTTTCCATAAAAGCGTTATAAAACCCAAATCTCGACAAAAATACCTACACAGATTTGAATATTTAGAGAAGAACAATTTTATCAATAAAATTTAATGGAAGATAGTATTAAAAAGAAAGTGCACATAAAAAGAGGTGTCGTACATGGGATATTTGAAAAATTCTTAACAATACTCTTTTGTTACTCAACTTATTTTATAAACCATTAACTGTCTTTAACTCATGGACTTAAAAAACATTAAATAATCAGCAATAAAATTAATAAAACGGCGTTTATGACCTTTATTAACTAATTTATTACCAGATGAGGGATTTTTCAATAAAAAAGGAAACCCTGGAAAGTTGATAAAATGTCAAAGCATCCATCTATATATAAAGGTCTATGCACTTTTGCGATTTAATTAATTTCGTATCGAAGGGTGAACGCAAACATCGAACATTCCACTTGTATTAGGACTCCATTTGACCCCAATACGTACCGAACATCTTGTCGATTTACATTTCTAATCAACGACTCCAAACTAAATGTATTACATCCTTATACAGCCTCCAAACCAGTACCCATATATCGCTTGCAAATATAGTGTTTCCAACGGTCAGGCCTAGTTTATAGCGGAGGTTTTCGGCTTTTATAACTATAAGGGGTGAACCCATCGTACCCACGTCATGGCAATAACAGCCTCACATTTAAGAGTCGATCTGCCCGGAGGGACATTCGATATACTCTCAATAGACCCGGAGATTGTGGGCGATGGCGCGGTTGCACCTTGCTGCTGGTCAAATTATTTGCCTGTTCATATAAAACAGCAGTTACCTAATCAACATATAAAATCAAAATTCCAAACTATGTTCCAAAATCGCCTAAATAATTTACATTACATAATTCAATAAACAAAGTCTACGTACATACGCCTCGCAGCATAAGGTATTAACGAAATTTTAATGTTTCACTGCAAATTTTCCGGAATCGATATATATTTATTTGTTCCAAGTGCAAAGTTTCCAATTTGTTGGGTCAATGTATTAAATGTCAACTATTTCAATAATAATATGTTCACACACACTTAATAATTCATTGGTAATACCACCCGATTATTGTTTGCTATGACTAAATTGTGTTTGATTTGGTATAATTGTAATTGTACGAGAACAGAATCAATTATTTGCAGAATACTTAATTCACATCAATAATACTTGTACACATGTCTTGCAACACCAGTCCCTTCCACAATATTTAAGTTTACATATTTCCGAAATAAGCAAATCGATCGAATTTACGAGCCCTTTAAAAATTCATCGCGTCCCTAATGCTGGAGCAGAAAATGACAAAAATAGGCCGGTATTAACTAATCCTTTTGCATTCAGTAAACAAACAGACCAGCACTCGTAACAGCAGGCCTAGCTGGAAATTTAATCATTTAAGGGATGGATTACTTTCATTTTACGCTAGATATAATTTTAAATGAAATATAAAACGGTCGAACACCTTTATTAATAAAGTGCCTTCAGATATTCGGTTCTAATGTTTCGTGCCCCACTGTACCTGGACTTATTGAAGGTTGCTAAGTGTCACTGTGACCATTGTGTTTAGTATTTTACAGTTCTCCTATTATGTACATGTTTTTCGGGTCCAGTAAAAATGCTATCCTTTAAAACTCGATTTGCAAATTTGAATTTGTAGGTAAATCTGTAACTATTCAGAAGAGAATTACACTGAAACTATAGTTTTTACCGATAAACTTAGCTGACTAAAGTTTTGTCGCTTGCAAAGCAGAGAAAAAAATGTATGTAACCTTCATTATACACAGATGGAGGTAAAAATATTCGGATAGTGAATTTTCCGATCGGTTGACTTTACAGGATTATATGCGGTTGTAATTTTTCTTTGAGAAGGGTCTGATTCTATTGGGTTGGCTTGTTTCCTATTATTATTATTTTTTTACAAGTTGGAAAATATTTACTATGTCCATCGTAGCGTAATTCACTTATATTAGAAGAATCCCCAACATGTTAAGATAAAACATCTCTGTAAGGTTCCGAAAGGCTGGGGGTTGCTTCTTCTTCGCATTCAATATACGTAGACAATGTTAGACACAATCTAAAGGTGTTTTCCAATTATTCTTGTACCTACTTTCGTCCTTTATAATTTTTCATGTACCGTGAAATTAATAGCCAATAACTGTTGTTGGTATTATGAAAGAATGCTCATTACAGCCGGCAACTATTTGTGTTAAGAAATCGATGCGGAAGCTTATTGTATGAAACGACAATTGATTGCAATAAACTATTATTTGCCATTGTTGAATACCAAAAATTGTCTTAATTTACACATAATACACAGTATACAATTGTTTATATATATATATATCGAATCAACATGAAAGTTGGTCGGCAACACTTGATGTCATAAACATACCTACACCAGCAAGTGAATGACAAATTCCAGTTTCAACATTCACAAAATGCGAATAAAACATCATTTATTGTCTACACTGAAATTATATTTATCTAACAATATGTATATATGTATATGTATAGTATAAATGTATTATGTATATCCCAATGTATATTTCAGAGTATGTTTTCACATGCCTCGGTTGGATACACCCTTTATGTCCAGAAAACCAGAGCTGGACGTCCGCTTTTGTTAACCCCCTTCATGCATGTCTACTATCCGATATAATATCGTTGTCACATTCTCTATCTCCATATAAATGTTGATTTATTTTCAAATATCTACCATATGTACAAATACCTGTATTATGATTGTGACACACGTTAAACTGTTTAGCAACATTCACTTGAAAACCGTTAACATGCAGGTATGTTTCATATTTTTTTCTCGTCTCTTTGTTTGGTTTTTCGTGTCTCTTGAAACGAACACATTTACAGAAATATTGCCACAGTGTATTATTGATACAAAGAGTTATAACGTGGATTGCACAAAGAATGCAAACAGCAGTTTCTATTTTCATGTTTAATGGCTTTGAATGGTGGCTGACATGAGATTATGAAGGGCAGTAGGCAGCAATCGTTAAACAGTTTCTTGACACCAAAACATCGTAAACGTAAGTATTCCTCAGAATGTGCAATATAGCACATAAAGCAGCTTCTTAATAATCCTAGGGTTGACGCTTGTGTAACTAAGTATTAGAACGATAAGCACAAACATATTTAAGAAGTTGCGGTTTATTTTTGAGGCAGGAGATAAAAAACAGTCTTCTACAGATAAACCGTTTACATAACATAGGAGATTACGCCTCTTTGGTGACTTATATATGTTTGATTTCTTCCACGGAGAAAAATGTATACGGTTATATAAATATGACTTAATCTTTACCACACACAATTTATTACTTAGTCCCTTTGTTTAGAGTGGAGCACTAATAGGTTAGATATATATATAATAAAACAATTCTTCTTGGACCTTCATTGTAGGTACTCGTACATTTCAAGGTACATATTTCTAGAATGCGATTTGAAAAGCTATATTTAAACTCATTTCAGAGAGGTAAAATAAACCTTGTTTTATTTGATCTCATTCATTTCTATCTCAACAAAACCCTCATTAATTTACAAAATTCAGTAATTTATAAATGTAAAATATGATTTCATTACCATGTATAAACCACCTGAAGCGAAAGCATTAATAATAACCTAAATAATATGAATTACGGAGTAGAAATGTTTATTTTTACATCTACACTAGGAGTATTTTTTATTCTCATAGTCCTTAACATATAAATATACTTAGTCGTTAATTAGCTCCAACATTTTCATTAAACTATAGCGCGCCGTATTTGTATATTATTCACAACAAAAAGGAAATCTTTCAAAGCGCGCTGGCTGCTATTTCATGCAGGAGATTGAAATTCTGTTTTGGTTTATTAAAAATAGTCCATTAAACAGATAAAATGTCCTATATATTTTTACACTAGACCTAATATACAAAGTAAAATAATTTTCTAATCTACATTTTAATAAGTATTCTTGCAGTGTCTGCTTATTAAAAACCGAAACTGGAGTGGTTTTTTTAAGTATTTAAGTGAACGGCTTTAGATTATCAGCTTCTTTTAAATGTTCCTCCAAATGGATGTCTGTTGTCTGGCAACAAAGGCTAAAAGGTTTGATAACAATTCATTTATATGGTGAATACTTTAGTTTTACCTCAATGGAAATGTCATATACATCAAACGGTATAGAAATATACTTAGGTAAAAAGAAAATTACAAATATCGAAAATGTTTTGTTTCTGCCTTTTTTAACTTTTTGAAGAATACCATACTTTGTCGTGGTTGTATCGAGAGATTTACTTTCAATAATTCAAGAAGAATATGAAAAAGTTATTAGCGTGACATTCACTAAAGAAACGATTTTTTCATTTAATTCAAAGAATTGCATGCTAAGTAAATACCCGGGGCAGTGTTAAAGCACTCAACTTGAACAATTATTTCCTATTAAATTTGCCACTACGAAAGTAATTGTTGCTGTTATAAAATACCCGATAACAATCATTCCACATTCATTTGTCTAATTAATAAAAACAAATGTTTTGGAATTGCTAATTTACTGTATAGAAAATTTTTCTGCGTGCATTTATCAGAGCACCTTATGTATATAAAAATAAATTAAGTATTCCTACATAAACTCACGCACAGTCATAATTAAATCGCCCTAATAAGATTTTTATTCCAACGAACGAGAATATGATTATCTGCAATTGTTGCAATTGAGCAACCGCTTATTTAAAGAAATTATCATAAAAATAACGTCCTGCAAAATTAAATTACTTGTGGCGTAACTTTATTTCCTTGATAACAAAGCAATTTCGGGCACAATTACAATAAATAGAAATTTTTATAAAGCGTTCTCTGTCAAATAGTTTCAAAATTGCATTTGTTATTAAGCAGCCACGAAGAGAAACTTGTTTAAAGAATTAGGTGTCCTGAAAATTAGGTCTCTGGGGAGCTTTAGAAGAGAACCTTGTTGATCCTATTTTCTCCATGAAATGCACAATATTGAAATTATTTTCGAATCTGCGGATGTATACGAAAGGGCTTCTTCAACTCCCCCTTGTTAATACCTACAACATTTCTTGTTAGATATACTTTCATATTTTATTGACAATAATTGTTTCAAATTAATTCTCATAGAATTTAAGCTTAACTCATTTTCCAATTTTCTTTGGATGGTGTTTAATCTGTAAATTTGGTGATTTCAGGTAAATAATGACAAAGGAAGTTTGTTTATTTCGAAAAAAAAATCCATAATAGGACAAGATAAATTAAAATGTTAATAACCGTCAGTGCAGCATCGTGAATTATTTATGAAAATCTAAAAGCTACTTTCATTTCAGCAAAATGGCTGCTCGAAAAAACCATAATTGGTAAAGTGAAAATTTTAAGTGAATTTCAGAAAAAGTAAACGATGGTTAGAAGAGAATAAGCATGGGTTGTTTATGTTTATGGTAAAGATGTGACGGACATTTCGTTTAAAACGAATGCATGTTTTAATAAATAAACATTAAACGAGAAAAAATAAATAAAGAGAATGTGGAACTTTTATGGCAATAAAGTTCTTTAAATTTAATAAAGCAAATCTGGCTACATTTCAGAGTGGCGCGCAAAACATCTTTTTAGAAATGCCTAATAAAAGCCTTGCCGAAAACACACTTTTCGCGTTTTATTCCTAATGAACAACCCTCTAAGTGTAGAAAAGTTTCTACACAATTTTTGATGGTACCATTGACTTTACTTTTAAATGAAAAATATTAACAATATTGGGATTTCGAAGGACGACTTTTTTCCAAGATGAATGAATTATTAAGTGCTCTTTGAAAATTAAAATCACGCCGATTGGTAATAAAACTCGATTATAATTTTTGCTATTGTTAAATATATCCCACCACACCGCATTTTTAATATATAACTTTTTATAAGTGAAAAAAGAGCTCATTTAAAATTCCCTGATATTCCTCTTCTGTTTTTTTCTGCAAAATTTCAACAGCTTAAGCAAAAATTAAAATTTTCATTTAATAATTAACATATTTGAATAATTACTTGTTAAAATTATGCGTGAGTCTGTATTTCCCGTTATGTTGTTTTTTATTAACAAAATATTTTTCATTTACAAAATTAGAAGTACTCGTATTTCTCATCATTGAATTATGATCAAGTGTTTATGTTTTTTCGGTAAACGTATTTAAATACTTAACTTAAATGCCATTCCACTAATGTAACAAATAACATTGCGCAACTTATATTTCTCCGTCCCATTAAAACTACCCATTATTTTTTGTTTGTTAAATCGGAATACCATTTGTCGGGGCATCCTAACAATGCCAGAGCATGTCACAAGACACAAAATTGATGATGCGATACAGTTTCATTAAAGTCTAGATACTCAAATTGTACCAGTTTTTCAACAACAATAATTAGTTAGCCCAAGTAGAAATGTAAAAACTGGTCTCCTGTGTAACTAACTATACATTATTATTACAGTGTTAAATACCAGTGTGTGAAAAAATATTATAGGCATATACAAGCTTAGATCTATGTAGATTACCGGTACTTGTAATTGCTTTGTCCATAAGTATATATTTTATACATGTTTTACTTTACTGACACTTTCTTTATGTGCCGTAAAACAAGCCACAATTCTACGCACTGCCCACAGATTGTCATTGTTAAAGGATACCCTATTTTATTATTACATCATCATCTGCTTTGAGAAAATGAAATAAATAAACCGTGTAGGCTACTGGGCTTCTTTATAATACCTACCAATGTGATGCATATTACAGCCACGAACCTAGATTTTAGACAAGATAAAACGTTCATTTATTGAATAACTGGAATTAGTTCGACTAAAAGAGAGGGGTACCATGTACCTGTGTGTGAATAGAAACGTAATTTTTTAATTTAATTAGAAGGATTTCACTTTATCTTGATCAGAAATTTATGATATCGAACCCTTTTTCTATTAAGCGATCCTATATGTACATATATTTTTTGTACGTTGATTAATTCCATCAGACTTCTTTCCGTTCATTAGTGATCTAGTTCCAAAATATAGTTATCAGACTTTACTGCAGACCATAAATTTAGGTCTAGATAACTTTTCAGTTTAATTAATCATTCGTATGTATTTTAAGGGAGAAATGGAAAAATTCCCACTTCATTTGTATTCAGTAAAAACTAACACAAAGTCAAACTGATAAAGTGAACTTATAACTAGTATGTTAATTAGAATTATAACGTTCCGATTCTGGAGCGCTGATAATAATTGGAAACTGCAGTCATCAAATTTAAAGAAATGTGACTTGAGACATAATCGAAAACCAACTTGCATAAATGAATCCTGGAAAGCCAATTTAAAGTTATTTAATAATTTGCCTTTTATATATGTATATACCTACTATATATACAGGGATACATATGTGAATTACCTATACATATGCCTTACTTAGTGCATGTTATGTAAAATGAGATCAACTTTTAAGCACATTTGAGTCAACGATGGAAGTGATAATAATATATGTTTGATGACATCGATGTAATTCGACTCCAGTAAATGCACTTTAATACCTTTATCCATTAAATTATCATAACTTCTGGTTTATGTATATCTGAAATACATAACACAGAACACAGAGCCAAAGTTACGATTTAAAGAAGTTTTGGTTGATGGAATCGGGTCAAATCTGTATAATTGGGGTAATTTTTTTAATCTCTGGCATAAAGTTTCGTTGAGATGGAGCATATCTTCAAGACTGACGTAATGTACTTAGTTAATAGGACACATAAAGCTTATTATGTTGCAGCCAAGTTCTTGAATTTCTGCCGTACACATGAATATTATATTAAAACAGTAGTTTAGTATGTAAAGTTTAGCCATCTTTTTAAGGAAAAGTTTAAAATATTATTTAATATTTACTTACATGAATCTATCTTAAGTTTATAAGTTTCCAAATCCTGTCCTACCTCAAACCGCAACTTCGTTATTATAAGGAGGAAGGAAAGTCACGAAGGGAAATTAGCTGTCAATTAAAATGTTTAGAATTCAAATAGGATAATCGCATGTAAGAGAAAGTCATGCGATAAAAGTTTACTTTTGGGCAAAGGTGCAAATCAATTGGTTTTATGTAAGAGCTGAAATGCAATTAAAAAAAATATCATATGATTTTGCCAACGCTGAATACCTATAATATCTTTACTCGTATTTCCTAAATGATGTGGGAGATTATTACAATAAATTTAAGATAAACATCAACGAAAACAATGGTAATGAAATATACGGTAAGTTTTAATTGTGAAATTAAATAAGCTGCTCTGGGTGCCACTTGTGTGGCCAAGAATGCGAAGTTGAAATGAACAATAAAGCAAACTATCAAAAAAATATAAATTATTATCACACGGACTTTTCGGAATTTTATTGCAAAGGTTGTAAATTCTGGAAATTAATTTCATTGCACTTTGATAAATTTTATTTCGTGCAGACGAATAAGGTAGCACAATGTAGATTGAAAGTTTTTTATGTTTAATTTAAACCAGTAACAAGAAAATTTTTATTTTCACTGGCTTCATTACTTTCCTCTTAAAAGTGTTTCCAACACGGTAGCCAATATGCTGATGGAGAATGTGAGAAAATTTAAATAGTTACCCACCTATATCGACTTGTGAGTGCTGTGCGAGATGTGTATAAGCATCTTAAAATTTTTTTACTCAAAAAATTCTCATATGCAGTTGAGAATTTTAAAAGAGTGAGATTATAATCCACACCATTCGATGTAATTTATGGTGATTACACTTTCTTGGGTGTAACAGCAATATGAAATATTAGAATGCGACAACAGTATGGGGCGGCATAGTCCTTATAATGTGCCATTTCATTCTGTTTACGATACGATCGAACAACGAACGAGCTTATGGACAAATCGTAATTTAAACGGTTATTATTTTGCATGAGGATTTTTGCACATAACTCATATATGCTGCACAGACGACCATCTAAGGCACTCACAAGGATTATGTGACGCCAACGCAATAGGTCGTAAGTTCAGTACAGTCATATTGTATTGTAATTTATTTATTTCCCTGCATTTCTACAATTGTACATACATACGTATGTTAAAGTTGTTGCCAATTGTTTTTGCATTTGAACGAAATTTAAACACACACTTACATACAAATACGAGTAAAAAACAACAGCAAATGCTGTAATTTGCTTTGTACTGAAGTTTCCAAGACAAAACCAGTAATATTGTAATAGTTTCTGATGCTTATTTTGAATAAGCATTAAATTAATTCACTCATAGTTGCATTATAACTTATTCACTTGCTCCAACTATTAACAAGTAATTATTCCACAATTCTACTATGACTATATCTAAATCTAATGGTTATATTTCAAATTACTTGAGGCATATCTCCGTATATTCTACTGAAATTCCTCATGGAATATCATTGTTAGGAACACTTACGTGCATGCAACTACAGGTTTATTTACTCTACAGTTCAGATGTACTTTTCTTTTATTAACGACGTCATAGATAATACAATAATATGTGATAAAAAATACAAATACGAAAAATTGTCTCGTGATTGTTAGATAAGAAACAATGCTGGATTGCTGCTGGGAATGTTCCAAAATTTCAAGTAATTGGAAATTATTTAATGTTGCTGAGTTTTCAGAGACTGATTATCATTATTGTTTATATAACAAAGACTTAATTCACGATTCAAAGAAGAGCAAAATGCTTATTTCTGTTCCCTCATCACAGTTTACAATGGAAAATCCAATGAAAACCCTTTGGTTCTGGATACCAAATCGAAATGATTACAGAAGACCCTGCTGTATATGTCTAAGTCTTTAGATTTGTGAAGAACGACATTCCCAATTCAATGAATTGTTGCTATTTAATACATATTGTCTTTGTAATTGACTGATGGAAAGCCAAATTGTATTCAGAATTAATATTGATTAGTTTTGATGGTTAATACATTTAAGAGAGATCAGGGGCACAAATATCCAACAGGTTCTAGTTTAGTTACATGCTTAAGCACATTTAAATTATACGAGCAACGTATTCAAAGTGGATAGAAAAAATAATTAATCATATTTTACAAGTACACCATGAGGAGAAATAATCAATTTTCAAGAGCAACAATATCCAAATACACATACACAACAACCTCAACTACAATACAATTCATCATGTTAATGATTGGGAATGTTGTATTTTTCTATCTAAAAAGCATTTCCATCACCATTATCGAATATTTTATTATGCTAAACAATTCAAAACAATTTTCAGCGTTTTGATACCGATCCATTAAATTCTGTACATCTTCTTATATGAGAGAGAGAACAGAATATCAGAATGAGAAACAAGTCGAGTTTGTTATCGCTATTTACATACTCAACTTGATATAATTATATGTATAATCTACGTATTTTATTGTTAGTGAAATAAACAATTACATAGATAGACCTAAATTAGACATGCCGAGGCAAGTGCTTAAAACAGTGACAAAACCAGCAGTTGAGGCAGTTGTCATTTTCAGCCTTTGCCATTTGCACAGTTATCTTCAATCTACATTAGTCATTAAAATATGTTAAATGAGCAGGTTTAACTTGTTTAGTTCTCACAAGAATTTTGTGTGGCCATAATAAAACCCCATTTTACAACTATATTACCCGTCGATATAGTTGCAGGATATCCCAAGTTTATAAACGTTTATATCCACGTTAATCAACGCTAAAAATCTATTCTATTTTTAGTACACTCGCCGAGAAGAGTATTTTATATTTTTATTTATTTATCCAATTGATGTGATAATTCACTCTGCATACAATGCCAATACACTAAATGTAAATGTACCCTCACACTCTATTGTATTATTACAATATAATTGAATTTAATTCATTATTAAATTATTTGTGCATAATTTTCTCCATGTGGTTGAACCAATTTGTTAAATTAACTTTGGACGCAACAAATTGCAACAAACAATTTTGTTTAACTCCATTAATACATAGGCCATAAATCATTCGCCATACCTATAGGTATTAAATATTACGTAGGTAGGTAATAGATATTAGAATAATGTAAAATATTTAATATGTTCTGGAAGAAATGATGAAGTACAATAGCCT
The DNA here is from genome assembly GCA_963930825.1 of Silvanus unidentatus. Taxonomy (NCBI): domain Eukaryota; kingdom Metazoa; phylum Arthropoda; class Insecta; order Coleoptera; family Silvanidae; genus Silvanus; species Silvanus unidentatus. The sequence continues at coordinate 7,320,188 of OZ005758.1, forward strand.
TCCGTGCGCCGTATTACTTAACACATTATCGTTAATGCTAATACTTGGAATGGGATAGAGAGGAATTAAGTGAATTCCTCAAGTCAAGAGGTGCGTATTCTATATCCATAAAACACTTCTTGACTATGGATCAAAGGAGTTAGTAAACGTGATGTATTATATGACTCCACTCCACTTCAATACTCACTTCGATTAAATCTATTTTGGTTCTGGGATTGTGTGTGTGTGAAAATTTAAGAGGAGGTATTATTAAAATTCAACAACAAGCAGCACACATTTTTAACGTTCAAGTGTAGACTCAATTCAGCAGCAATTTTCATCTCGTATTGTAACGCTATGTAGATATGTGTGCCCGTATTTGATGACTTATATGTAGTGCTTTATTATTGTTTTTATTAAAGTCTCAATTACAGGCCATTTGAAGGATTGTGCAAATGTAATACTGTTGATAGTAATAAAGCACTTGAAATGTTCTGGTGCGACCTAAAACAATATTTTCCTTTTGTCAGCAATCCAAAATTAGTTTGCAACAATCAGAATTGCTCATTTGCATATAATAGTTTGAAAGTTCATCTTCTAAAAGCAATATTCGATATAATTGTCTTCTAATGTTTCATTTTTCTCTCCTGTTCCAATGGAAATTGAATTTGTTGGGTGCACACAAGTGTTGAAAAGTTTCTACTTTATTTGTTCACTAGAAAAATACTTAGCTGTCAGAGATAATTTTAACTGAAATTGCCAACGTGTTATTGGCATTTGGTAAATATAAAACCAAAAAACTTGTGCACCTTTAAACCGAAATATTTAGTTTGTCCAAAATAGTTCTGTTCAATTGAGCAATACATTTTTCCATTTTCTGACAATTATTTTTCATAACTTAATAATAAGAACGAGTGTATTCGATGATAAACTTTTCTCCGTCACTGTTTTATCCATAACATGTTTCATGTTTTTAGCTTTTTTTATGAAGGATGAAATTTAATCTACAAGAACGCAAGTCAATTATAACAGTCAGAATACAAAATACAAAATCTATTGTACATCAAAGATCACCATCATAGGAATTTACTCGATATATGTATCATACTTAAATAAAGAATTGCTTCCACAATTTTTATTAATTGCAAATTAGTCCAGGGCCCAATTTTATTAATAATTTCTCCGAGAATTTTTTAAAATTATTTGTCAGGCAGAATATGCGTGAACTTTAGTCACAATAAACATTAAATAAAGGGTAAACGGTTTCACCATAAAAATGGATCTATAACCTAAGCCCGTACAACATCAATTCAATTTCAGATATTACATGTGTTAACTCATTGACGGTCTATTAATTATGAACACCCTATCAATACTTGATAATTGGACAACATCCATCCGCGATATTCCAATCGATATGTTGTTATATGTAAACTGTGGCTGTATGGTATATTCAATATTGTTGATGTGAAAGCGAGCTTTTTCCGCAAATTTACAAAGTAAAATTAATTTCATTTCAACGGAATTATATTGTGTGATAGAGGGTACAACGCAGAATATATGTTGCAAATATAATATTCAAACATCATAAAGTGCCCAGCGAAACGAGAAATGATCCATTCTTTGCTTTCATTTCATACCCACACAGATCTTTGGCTATTGTTCTTGGAACTTACCCCTTCTTATCTATTGTTCCTCATGGATGCCCAAGGTGTACACCCCCTTGGCACCTTTGTTTCAACCTGATGAACGTGATATAAAAACCATTTTAAAATAACTTTTCTTTCACAGTCATCAGAAAGCATCAAAGTACACCCATTGCAATAATGGAATTGCGCAATTTTCATTACACGTTCACTTTTCCCAAATGATTATTGTTCAAAGTTAGAACTAATAAACCAATTTGAGCCAACGAAACGATCTTATTACGTATGTATATATGATTTCAACCTCCAACTTCAATTACACAACTTACACATTGTTGTATCATAGATTCTATTAATGTTTTCCTAATTAATTCAAATTTTCCGGTTATGTGGCATTTGTGAAATCCACTTAGAAACTAAGAAACTGTTCTGAAGAGAATTTCGGTCAATTAGTATTTTCAACTCTTCTTCACTGCAATTAGTAATTGCATCTGCAGTTTGGTGTAAGAAGATATGTTATACATTGTTTGTGAACGTACTTGTCCTTAATTAATGAGAACTTATTACCCGGACTCCACTAAAACTACCCTTAATTGAATTTCATTTAAAAAGTAAACACTTTATAAAGAGGAACTGTTTTAAATGAACTTACTAATAAGATTTTAAAAAGAAAAACTTTTTAAACTCCTAATTAATTTTGAATTGCCCTGTATACCATAAAAAGTGAACACATATGACCTCTCTCCGCCAGTTGTGCATCTACTCTGTTCTAGTAGTATCTCCTCTGATTGAAGAATTCTTCGTAGAGCATCGTTGGCTGCATAACAGAGAAGTTTTGGTAAGAAATTTTATTACAATAACGGATTCCTCTTTGAAATTCAAATTAGTTTATTCCCAAGTGGAAGTTTTATAGCCTTAAAACAGTGGCAATTTTCTGTTAAAACACCAACTATCCTCCCAAGGATAATAAAAACTATTATATATCATTCACAGCTTCTTGTATGAAAAATTTCTGGGATTCTATTACCTATACCTACCATGTAAATTTCAATCTCATCTTATTGATATTTAATATGCTTTGCATACTTCCGAACTGCTTCTCAAGACAATATATATACACGAAACCAAACAACAATGTGTTATAACGTGCCTTCAATATAAAACTGTAGTCAATCGCCCTCAGTGGTATGCATTGGAATGCATTCTAAAAATGCAGAGATGCATTATTTTCAATAACGACACATAAAGCGACTATTAAATCAAATTGGATCGGAACTTGTTCAAAGGCTTTGTTTATCTTTACACCTGGATATTTAATTAATTGTTCGTTTCCTTTTATTGTCCAATTGTGGATTGTCACACATTGAATTACATTGTTAATATTAATGACATCTTGTTACTTATGATGATTGCGTAGGACTTTTGATGAAATCTGTAAAGAATAAAATAAGAAACAATCTATGATTATTTGTTATGTTCTCGCAACAACCGTGTTACACATCATATTAAAATCTACGTCTAATAAATAAGTCATAATTTCAAGCCATTATGCTTTCAGATGAGCAGTTAATGTTCACTAGTAAATGGTATGGTGGTGAATATTTAATGATAATAAATTACAGTGGTTTATTACATTTTTGCACAATTTATTAACTGAATTTTAAGTAATGTGTATACAACTTGTAACTAATTTGCTTTTATCCATTTTCCCAACACAAATGACGAATTGTGTTTTTAGCATGCAATATCACTTTGTATTTATGTATTCTTATTTGCTCAACAGTGCGATCATTTTGATTAATAATATCCGCACGGCTTGGTAGATAGGTATTTGTTTTTAATTTAAATTACCGCCTCCAATTAGTAAATTTAATTTCTTTTGTAATACCTGCTTATTAAGTTAATTGTCTATTTATTGGCACAAGACGTGGTTGTAACATTAGATATAATTACCTATAGGCCAACAGAAAGCTCTTGTGCAATTCTTCAGCTATCCAAAGTATAACTTCCCATGTTAATCTGTTTCGTGCCTTTTTTAGGTCCATATAAGTATTGCATTTTTATGTTCGTGTAGAACAATAAAAGCCATTAACGTCTCGAGCTTAAGTAAAATAAGAAAGAGCTTAAACAGAAGATGTGCAATTAAGTCTCAGTTTCATTCTAATCCAAATCCGTGCAAGTGAGGATTTGCATAAGGAAACATTGTAGGATTAAGTTGCACCAAAGAAGCAATTAGGAAAAAACGGTTCCACTGCATAAGGCACATACACAGTTCGTAGTATAGTAATTTATTGAATCCATTAGCGCGGGCAAAAGGGCATCGAAATGTGGCAATGTGTAAAACAGTGTCTCAGAGAGGGAGAGATGTGTTCATTTCGACGACTGGGAAAAGTGTCTTTTAAGTATACAAAACGCTGAATCAATTGTATTGTTATATTTTGATTTAAAATGGAGCAATATTACCATTTATGGGGCAGACAACAGACTGGCGCGTCGGGATGTATGTGGAGTGCTGTGATGCAGAGGAAATATCCGATGATGGGGTGGGTGAAGATCTAGGGGCAAACTGCAACGCTCGATGTATTTATATTTATTTTGGTCGTGGTTATCTCTTTTGGAAAATTGTAGAATTGCTCTTATGTTTTAGAGAAATACTACATGTTTTTCTCTTACACACACAGACAACTTATGAAATATGGTTGAGGACTTAAATCAGGGGCGTCTTTTCGTAGAATCTTAAATTCTGCTAAGTATGCATATTTCTAGTTATGGGATTTCGATTTGTTTGGTCATCACAATCTCCAATAACACTAAGAATAATTGGGAATTATAAGAAATCACACTCTGAGAAAAAGGCAAGTGAACAGCACATAATACAGAATGAGGAAAATTACAGAAAAAAGCTCGTGCACTGAATTGAAATGGTAAATATACATGTGAAAACATTTTGTAAAATAAAACGACATTCTTGGAGTGTTGAAAAGTGGCAAGTCTGTTTGCAAACGATTGTAATTCGTATGCAAAGGACGGTAAATGTAGTTAGATGAAAGCATCGTTCATTGTATGCAACTATTCAGCACACATACTGACAATTCACAAGCAAGATCAACTTCGCATTCAAACTTAAATGAAATTCTTAAAGTAAAACTTTTCGCAATTTTACATTTTATTCGAATGTTATGTGAGAAAAGTTATTTGCTTCTTTCCCTTCTGAGTAGAAGATACTCGGAAAAGGGAAAAGTGTGCATCTGATAAATGCAATTTGTTTCCTGACGGCTCTCCAGTCAGAGTCATACACAATTTCGAAAAATTGCACTGCCTGTGGCTTTTCAAATTAATACAATATGAATTATTCCCGACGAAGTACAAACAACTGCAGCCTCTTCAATAAATAAAGTGAAATAAACTGCAACGCGAGCGCCGTATCCTGACACGGTAAATTTAAATGCCACATAAATGCATGTGTATGTATATGTAACACTATCAAAATTTACGCCATGCATCCAGTAAATTTTGTCGAAATTCCTTTGTAATAGCACTTGGTGATCCTGCTAACTCTTCTCTAGGTGGTATATAGGATAATGTAGCCTCATTAAGCTTGGAACCATTCAAGCAAGGCAACATATCCTAGTGCACATAAACAATAATGCATGCATATTGTGTATGAGGCGCGCACATACACACACACACATACCAGCAGACTGCAGCGCTCTGGAGTACGCGATACGCGATGCTGGGTAGCGGGGACGGCGAGAGGGGACGCTTTGGAGCGCGTCCAGACGGCGGTGCAGCGGCATCAGTTCGGCACGAGGGCCTCTTGGGCTCACTTGCCACATCATTAAATGCATCCAAAATATTCTTATTCACTTGTAAACTAACAATGTTTGTCATTTTTTCTGCTTTATTATAAAAATGTAATATTTATGAAGCTTTAAGAAGCCATCCTACAACATGCAGACGAGTTTGAAAAAATATCTTTTTTATACAAGGTAAGGATATTTTTGTATTATATAAAGATGTGTGAGTGTGTGTGTTTTTGTTTTGGGACATGTGTTACGTCACGTTGTTGCTGTATTTAAAAATACAATTTTACAAAAAGACCGAGGAAATTAATTAATTAACGTACTGATGCTGAGAGTTGTTTCCTCGCGTCATTTAATTACTTACTTAAGGTCTTTAACTAAGGACAATTGACTGATTTTGTTGACATCCGGTATAGAACAAAAACCAATTGACCTCTGTGTAAATTAGCACTAAAATTTTGCGCTTTATTAATATGAATTATTACTTAGTTGTGTAGTTAATAAACATTTGGTTCTATTTGTTTAATAACTATATGTACTTGAAATCAAACCCATAAGCGATATGATGGACACATGAATGCATGATATTTTTTTCTCTTGTATTCAAACATTTTTTTCCGCATACAATTTACATAATCCTTACAAATCCTTGTATTTGTGTTTGTGTAAAAATAAAGCTCCGCTTTTTTCTGCCTTTCCCCTGACCTATTTTACAAGAGTTTATGAAGTTTGAAATCTCTCTGGTGCGTTGTCGTTTCCTCTAACGTTTTTTATTACGAATACCATGATTTATGAATATTTTATGATTCTCCATATACATATGTATATAAATATTTGTCAATAAAAATGTAATTTTAGGGGTAATCAGTGTAATTGTAAATAAAAACAGTAAATTTAACGATTTAACCTCAGACAATGTTAGGGTTGGCTCGAAATACGTAAACATAGAGAATATTGTGTATTTTGAAAGGAGGATGCACCCTAGTTGGCTTTCGTTGGTCCTTTGCGTGCCAACTGGAACCACTACCGTGTATTCATCAATGGATACGCAGATTGGCATTCTCCTTACACACTGCGAGAGAGGTGTACATGGGGCCTTGGCTTTGATAACATGAATGCCCCGAACTCACGCCAAAAACACACATTGCCATCTGGTAAATATTATAACTTTGCAACTTGTTAAACGTTTACAAATTGACGGTTGATTTTGGCAAATCGTCACACATAGATTGAAGTATCTATAGTCAATCAGACAATCCATTTATTTGTTTTCATACACTGGTAAATGAACAAATGTTTAGAAATGAAGTGTACGCTTTTTTATGTTAGAATTTAAATCAAATCCTGAACGTAAGATATTTCATCATAATTATATAGATAAAGGCAAGTTTAAATTGTGAAAATATTTATTAGGATAATATGATGTGAAAATAAAATTCTATAAATAAATCCAAGCTGATTTGGATTTTGCGTGGACGTTAAATTAGATTGGTGTATATAATACGTAGTAAACACAAATGTATAAAGATCCCGTACTAGACTGCTGCAGTGGAAAGAAAGAAAAAAAGGTCTATTTCCTGGGCCTTAGATTTATGTATATACGAGACATATTCTTGTTTTTCTAATGATTTTCTTAGACTTGACCTATGATGATGATACATTTAAGTATAGGTACAGACGTGGTTTGAGGCGGCTAACACAGCAGTTGATGATGTCGCACGTTTCAGACGACGGGAATAGTTTCAGCTAACCTATTAATAGACTAACACAAGTCACCTAAACTCGTTACCGTATTCATAAAGTGTTAACTATTTACTTTCGCAATAAACTTCCATCATCCACTTTGATTCGATATTTTATGCCAAATGTTTCTCATTTTCAGCTTAATATGAATCAAGTATCGGACAAATTCAGAGCTTCCGTTACCGGGGCAGTTGATTCTAGGACCTGGAGAACCATCTGCCCCCTGTTACGGTACAGCCCCTGATCAAGGCTACCTGAACATGTACAATACAGCGATTCATCACACTTCACAAATTCGGTTAATGTGTCGAACTGAATTTTTTGGAGTTGAAGATATGTTTTCAAAGCTCCGCCGCCCCATCGACGTCTTGCAATCATCACAATTTTGTATATAAGGAAAGTTACTGTATAGCGTAAAACATTACTTACAACATATTACAAAACGTCCATGGAGTAAGAAGTTCATTAAAGCTCGAAAATGTTACAAAGCTTTACTAACAATTAATTTAGAACGCACTTATGATTTACTATTTACAATAAAGTTGTTACAAGTTTCGTATTATTGCTGAAGATAATAATTACATTACTTAAAATGTAACTTGAAAAATGAATGAAAAACAAACCCTCTGATTGTAGTTTGTAGGTGAATTTGATATAAGAAGGTTAAAATCTAGTAATAAAAAGTTATTTTCAATACAAACTTAAACTTAAAAACAATTAAGTACGAATAATAAAATATTTATGCATGTTATTTTTTATTATATTTACAATTTTTGCGTACCTTCTTATATAACCATATATTTAAAATAATAACTATTTATTAATACAAAAATATATACGTAAAAAAAGGGTGTTAGTCCGTCTTATTACAACCCAGGGAACAGTTTATCATGGAGCTGCTTTCTTTATGGGATCTAGAACAGCCAACAAAGTGCATATTTAATGAAACAAAAAGTATTTAGAAAATAGAACGTTAAATTAGAGCTCTATTATCTAAACAATTAAACATTTATACAAAATTTTTGCAAAATAAATATTATACTAAATTGGAACTCTTATGGTAACTATTTTTGTGAGAAAACTCACTTCTGAAGAAGAAATTATTCGAAAATTATATATATTTTACGAAAAAAAAATACTTACTATAGCAATTAAAGTTACCAAAAGAGCCTAAACAGAATAATGAAACGTTTGGCTAGTGATATTTATTACTTAATAGCTGTTAATTAGATAGCTCTTTGGCGTCCCCTCTTATACAAGGGGCTCAACAGAAAATAGTACTCGATAATTACTAGGTGATAGTGGCCTTTAAAAAAAACTATAAAAAGTTACACAATTTACTCACGCATTAATAATATCACATGTAAACGTTAAAAAAGAAAAACTACAACAGCAAAAATTTATAAAAATACATACTTAGAAATTATAAGCCCTTTGTACAATGTATTTACTCAAAACTATAAGTAAAATAAACAAGTTTAAACTAACAGCATCAATTTTTATTATATACCCTTTTATATCCTATCAAAAAGTTTTCTCTGTAAGCATAAAAAAATTAAAACTCCAATAAAACGAATCTATAGGAAACGCATTTTCTGGAGAATGATGTATCCATTAGAAAATGAAAAATGAATTGAAGAAATGGGGGGAAGAGCGCCCTATTTCAGTAAATAAATTATTGTAGGTACGATTCTCGTCCTGGCACCTTCAATAGATCCCATTTAAAGATGTATTATCATAATACGAAGTGAGATTAAGTGTGGCTTGTAGTAGCAGATAATTGTGGATACTGTCGGATGCACTTAAAACAGTGGGGCACATGTGAAAAATCGATCTGTGTTGGAGCCCGCCCTTTCTTGATAATCCTTCGACCCATAAATATCCGTAATGCGCTCGCATGGCCGCTGGCTGTGAATGAGATAGGAGCATAGAGCACCGCCGACTCCAGTTTCCTCCGGACCATAACCCATCCCGTAATATCACATTAAAGTTTCATTTTAGTTATTATATTTTCTCGGGATGAAAAATAATTCCAGTTTTGTATATGAAACAGTCGCAGAGTTTTATATGTATATGCATTAGGGGAGGAAAAAAATCAGACAAACATGATAATTTGTGGAAAATCCGCTGCCTCAATTTGCTCATGCCATCCAAGGACAATTACTTTATAATCACCCATCAAATTGTTTCATTGTTATATGGCGATGAAATTACAGTTTGTCCCCGAAACATATATTAGACATTAGTAAGTAATACTGATAAATCAGTTTTATAGTTGTGCTTTTGGATGAGATCGCATGCTCTATTTTATGTATCATTTCAGAATATTTTATGAATCCTCTAAGCTAATCAAATTTATCTCACATAATTAACTGTTATTGAGAATGGACTTGTTTTTAGATTAGAACAAATACGTCACAATGGAAAAAAATAGCAAGACAAACTGAAAAGGAAAACATATTTTTTGATGTGATCACATTTTTTTTCAACAATTCATCAAAGCAATTCAACGTTCTTTTCTATTGGTTCATTGATGTTGCTTAAATCCTTTTATTCTGTTTGTTCTATAATGTACTAGATTTTTTATTAACGAAGTGGGTACAATAAAATTGCACAACATTAACAACACTGTGTTTTAACATAAACACTGCAAGAAGTTGTAAAACTATAAACACAGTTTACAAATGAATGCTTCTGCAATCCCACATTATAGGTACTTACTCGAATTTTTAGCTTAGCAAAAGAAATTACTCATTTTGTCATTTTATACTTAACTGACTTGCGATATTTCACCAGGTGTTTTGGGAAAGTCTATCAATCATACATTTTTTTTATTAACTCTAATTAGTTTAACATTATAAACTGCAACAATACTCTAATTAGGTGAAATCAAAGAAAATATAACATTTCTCTAATTTAAAACTCATTGTTATTTTTAAGAAAATGTTGTCTCAACCGATGATTATAATTCAGTACAAATTAAGATAAATGAGAATTTTTAATTAACGAAATGGTTTTACTTGGGTTTATGGAGCAAAGAGTGAATTAGTATACACAGTGTAAGCATTAGTTTTTTTTTAAATTGTAATATATTGCTCTTCCAAAGTTCGCAGTTTGGATTAGATGTTTGTTCGCAGAATAAGAGAGCACTTTTAAAATGCCACTTTGTTCACTATGGCTTATGAATAAGTTAATAGTTAAGACACATACATTCAATTACAGAATAGCATACCTATGTGTATGCAGTTTCAAGTACGCAGGTATTTATGGAATTTCTCGATATCAAGGTGATAATATTTTATAACATGTACCTAGAACTTCAAATGGGATAGTAATGAAAATTGAGTTTACGAGTAACTCTTTTACCTGATATTAATATTTTGAATCGACTAGGAGTTTTGAAGCAAAAGGATCTATGTAGATAATGATTTATACTAAATAATCCGATTTAATAAAAAAAATTTTAAAACAGACTTCAATCTTGGTAGGTACTAGAAATGTAGGGCAGTACGAAAATATTCAATACCATAATAACACAGTTACGTTACGCAAACGATGAAAGTGACACATTGCATCCTAAAAATCAAAAAACCAAAGAATACACGAGAAACTCGGAGCATACCTATTCTTCTCGTGACTTCTTATCCTGATATAGGCTTGATCATCAGCTGGCTGTATCCTAAATAATGTAAATCGAACACTTTCACTCGTGGCGTTTTACTTCAATGAAATGCAGATTGAAAAGCTCATTATTATCTCTCGTGTGTTTTATTTGCAGTTTAATATTAAGCGTGCGCCAAGATTTTGATGGTCATGTAAGAATCCAAGTGGGGCTATTCAGGTGGTTTCTGACTGCAGATGAACTGTACGAACAAAATATATAATAACAATTTTTATTTTTGTTTATATATGCAAGTGGCTAATATTTATGGTGTTCGCGGAGTATAAATTTACATTTAATGCTGACACGTCGTCGTGTCAAATGGTGAATAGAATATGTAATTAAAGTGTGGCGCATTGTTCTTTTTTAATCAATAAGAGGTGATAGTGCGGTAAGTAAACACATTATTAATAACTATTTGAAGAATTCTAAAAACTTGACGTGGACTACTTTTTAGAAGTTTAACATAAAATGACTTTAAAAAATAATTTTAGATTGACCTATATTTAGTGTTCTATCATTTTCCTAAACAGTAAAATTAATTTGGAAAAACTTTTTTAATTTATTTATTATTAATAATTCGATTTAATTTAATTTATTCTGTCTTATATCATTTTCTTATTCTAATAGACTAGATTCGGTGGTTATAAGTTTTATCAATTATAATGACAAGGTATTTTTGGTTTAATCTAACAATTAAATTTACAAAAGTCAATTTCTAGTGTTATTATTTAGATATGTGTAAGTACCTACAAATAATTAAATTGTTTTTCATAGTGCGCATGTAAAAGTTGATAAGGTTCTTATCAACAATTTATGTCCCATTCGTTTTATAGAGTGCAGCTACTCGTATTTAAAGTAACACATATAACAAATTAAAAATACAAGCAAATTTCAAGTGGAAATTTAGGTAAATACTTACTTTCCGTTTGGTAATTGTTTATAAATAACTATAAAAAATTTTAAATGCTAAAACACGGATAAGTTTCTTTATTAAGTATTCGCGTTTTCAGAAATTTGACTTTTAAGCTATTTTATCTGTTTTAACAATTCCAATGCCTTAAAACAATTATGTAGATATAGAAAGTGTACCTGCATCGAGACCTGCACTCTCACAGTATTCAATCAAAGACAAGATACTCAGTAATAATACCAATATACCCAGATACGAAAATATTATGTAAGAATGGATACATCGATATTTTTTATCATTATCTATAAATGGTCTCTTTCTGACCTATTTAACAAATGTTTCCTTGTTATTGTAATTTCTATCTTAATTTGTTTAAAGAATTTATTTTATATCCAATTTTTTTAAATACTTACACAGATAATTAGATATGGCAAGGCTATAAAAACATAAAATCCAATCATTTTTCCACTGCAACTGTGCAGTGCAGTGCATTTAAGAAGTGTTTAGAAATTAGTTTCTACAAAAAATGACCCACTTTTCAAAAATATGTATATGCATTTAATACTAACAACGGTCTATCACAAAACAAGTACGTTTATTCATTAATAATAGTAAGTGCACACAAGGATAAATCAATTTTGTATACCAAATAATAAATATAATTTTATTTTCAATATGCTGCAAGAAAAATTTCTAAAATCCAACACCAACGAGATCTAATGTGTTCATTACAAAATCTTGAATTGCAATTATTTAATAATTACAATTTAGAATTTCATAAGTAGTTACTTAAACAATAATTAAACAAATGGAAGAATTCGTTGTAGTATTAATCGACACCTTGCGTGTTAATCAAATCACTTTTTTAATTTAGGTCTAATTATGGGTTTTTCCAACGGTTGGACGATTGCTTTAGCTGTCTTTGGTGCAATTTTCCTTCTTCTCGCTGCATTTGAAACGTTATGGGGATTAGTACAGTTGATACGTGCACTTTTAGCTCCGTACTTGTTGGCCAATGAAGAAACCTCTTTATCGAAGAAGTACGGACCCTGGGCACGTAAGTACTTATACATTTGCATCATGCAGAAATAATTGTTGATTTGTACACAGAATCCCTGTGCCTATTATATAGTAAGGCTGACCTTAGATTCGTAAACTAATATTATTGTAGGTAGAGATTTTGCAACAAAATTAACCATAAATCATTACATTACATACGAGTCTCATCAGAAAGTGAAAGAAAGGTCAAACATGATTGTTTTTGTGATCAATGTTTATTTCTTATATAGTTAATAGATATATCTGCTTTTAAAGCATACATTCGAAGATATAGTGCTAATAGGTAAAAAATTTGGAATAACCATTAATGAGTTTTCTAATGACCTGCCATAAAATTAATCACTTATATAAAGGTGTTTAGTAACAGTATCTGCAGTGCGTTTATTAACAATAAAACTTGGTATACTTGTGTCGTTTAAAAAAAGGCACAAGATTTTTTAATTCCAACGGTACATGTTATTTAACAGGCGCGCCAAAGGCTAAGGATATTCGTATTTCGAAAGACTCTTTAATGACAGATACGTGAGTATGGAAGTTGCGTCATATCTTTTCATTATGGCATTGATTTTCTGAAATTTGCTTACGATGATCGAACTTTATTATTAGTGATTTTTTTATTGGAATTTCGAAATAATAGCGGTAACCATAACAAAAAACATTTCTTAATAGAAATTTTTGTTGATTAGCGTTAAATTTCGGTTTTATTTCACCACAAAAGTATTATTTGAAGAGCCTGAATTAATTTTTTGTTCTACTAAAGTGACATTTCCAAGATTTAACGGGAACAGTAGCATACCTAATAATAAGTCTTTGAACTACGAGTTATGAAACGTAACAAGCCTCCTTTATGGTTGACTATTATTATCAGACTGGCATAATTTATCTTTTTCTTTATAAAAAAATTTGTACTTTATCGTACATACATCTACATATGTTTAATTCAGATTGTGTAATTTCAATGGTCTTTAAATATAGCAAGCCTAATAAAATAAAGTGGTCATATTCGTTTATCTAAATGTCTCTTTTATGAACTGGTTAACGCTTAAGGTCGATAGAACACAGTTGAATAATAAAAATTGCAGCTGAAACTTGTCCCTTTTAGTTGTTGTGTTGCAACAAAAGAATTTATTTGACATGAATCTTGTGACCCAATTTGCATTTCATCTCGCAGCTTATTTCCAAATCGTTAAATTAATTCGACTTAATTAGTATGAGCATCATTTACTCCACAAACACGGATATAATGCAATTCTGCATATTATTGAGTGAATAAATTATCGTTATGGTGGCATAATTTTGAATAAATGGATATGTAGACACTTGAATGCACAACTGCACCTCTTAACTACAAATATTTGCTGTTTCATTTGCAGTAATCACCGGTTCAACTGATGGCATCGGAAAAGCATATGCAAGTGAATTAGCCAAACGTGGGATTAACATAATTCTCGTTAGCAGAAATGAAGAGAAATTAAGAAATACCGCAAAGGAGATAGGTAAATATCAGTAGTTGGTTGTATAACGAAACTTTATGTGCATTGTACCAACACAATCCTTTTTGGTTAATGTATTCTTTCTGGCAATTTGTGACAACTGCATCATATGTATGTATGTGTATACTCGTACAAGGATAAACCTACCATACAGAAGAACAGAAAAAATTGCTACTACTTTCACTTATTGCCAAATATTTAGTTAACATAATAACGACTGTCTTCAATTATTGTAATTGTAAATTTTTATTTACAAGCTAAACGGTTGCGTTTTTCAACCTTTGTTAATTAATTAACGTATGTCAATTCCGTTTGATATGTTTGTATCTTTCAGTGATAGCTTAGCTATACGTTAATTGACAAGTTGTAGCAACAAACATATAGACACAACATGAGTAGTTATTGTTTGTCGAGGAATAATAAAACCCTGAATTCAAACTTTCAAATCTATTAGGTCATTAATTATTTTGGGCTTATACCTAATATTCACCAAAACTGTATTCCGGTTTTTAGACCTTCACCTAAAGACATTTCACAACACTCTAAAATTTTTATTTGAAATTTCAATAATTTCAACATTTGCTGTTGAAAATCTATTAAAGTTACTTTTAACTTCATTTACAGAATCTCAGTATTTGGTTAAAACGAAAATAATCGTAGCTGACTTTTCGAAGGCCAAAGAAGCAGTTGATATTGTCCGTGAAGAAGTTGGTAAACTGCCTATTGGTATATTAGGTAAGATTTTAATGCGTTTTTTTTTAATTTATTTGATTAGACTGACAACTAGTTCAAGAGCATTATGTAGTTCATGTACCAATATAGCAAAAGATTAAAAAACCTCTTTCTATATTGCATAAGACCAACCCAATTTTTCAAGTTCAAAAAACTGTTATTGATTATTAATAGATAAACTTGATATTAAAATCACTCTTTTGTTATTATAACGTGCAATTAATACGAACTTTCTATTCTACTATAGTACAAATAACAGTAATTTAAGAAATAACTTTAATGTTCCATTTCCTGTTCTGAAAAATATTAAGTATTACAAATGTTTTCTGGAAGAAAATTACACCTTCACTTATTATCATAACAAATTTGTGTTATCTAAAAAAAATATAGAAACTATTGTTATTATTTGCATACCTATTACATAAAACAACAATATTTCTGTTATAAATAAACAAAAAAATATAACCACCAATTTATTAGTGTTTCTTAATTTTCGCGTTTTTTACTGTAACGTTTTAATACCGCGCCAATGTCAACAAGAAAGAGTGTGATGAAAGAAGAAAATATTAATTCACTGAAATTGTCTATCAAGGTTACGTTTTCATCTACTTTTTTATTCAAATGAATTTTGTAACATTCGCGGTTCATTCGAAGTACCTAATATAAGAATGTGCGTAGCATCAACCGGTTATATGTCGAAAAAGATAATTAATGCGCCCTTCGGATATACCTAATTTGCATTTAAGCATTCAAATGTGAAAGCTTTCGTCGATTTATTCCAATGATGACATTTAATTAATTTATGTTTTAGTGAACAATGTGGGCAAAAATTACTCGTACCCCATGTATTTGGCTGAGGTGCCTGAAAAGGACTTGGTTGATATAATTAATATCAATGTGGGAGCCGTTACGCTAATGTGCCGAGCATTCATTGAAGACATGAAGAAACAAGGACGCGGTGCCATAATAAATATATCATCTGGTTCTGAACTTCAACCGCTACCATTGATGACCGTTTACGCGGCCACTAAGGTAAATCACACACCAGACAGTTATAAAGAAAGTTTGTTGCTACTTTCCTGTTTTGGTGAAAACCAAAAGTATATTTTCACTTTTTTAGTCGATCATAAATAATTGTTGCACAATTATTCTGTCATCTACTATAAGCTGTTCGATAAGATTTTGTTTCAATTTTCGAACGGTATAAGGAAAGTCTTATCTAATAATAGTAATTGTATTTATTTATTGCTTCAGGCATATATTAAGAGTTTTACAGCAGCACTGAGATATGAATACTCAAAGTACAATATAACAGTACAGCATATTGCACCGATGTTCACCAACACAAAAATGAACAATTTCAGCGATAAATTGCAGCACAATAGCCTCTTTGTACCTGATCCTTTATCTTATGCAAAATATGCTGTTGCGACACTTGGAAAAATGGATAACTCCACTGGATATTGGGCACATGGAATTCAGGTGCTTATACAAATACTTTGGAATTGTTATAGCCATACGAAAATGTTATTTTCTTTCAGTATTTTTTTATCCAATGTGCACCTGTATGGGTTCGAACTTATTTCGGCGGAGAGATAAACAAAGGCTTCAGAAAAGAATATTTAAATCAGCATTCGCATCAATCCTAACGATATTTTATTTTGTACAAATCTAGTCATTTTATGTATATGCATGGAAACAAACTTTTTGTTTCAATGTGAATGTAAATGTATAATGTAGCGTTAGTTAAAGGTATAGCAAATATGTTTAAAAACATTTTTTACTGTGGTTTGTAAATAATATAAATATATTATGTTGGGAATTTATACTTTTGTTACTTTAATAAATAACTAAATTGTCATCACATTGACATCCTGCAATTAAACGGAGATTGTTAAAAGATACAATATGTAGATGCTAAAAGCTATTAAAGTGTTCGAAAAAGTGAATCTTAATTGATTCAATTATCATATTAAAACAATTACAATTTCCATTAACCAGAAGTTAAATGTAGATGTAACCAATACTGCAATAAATAAGTAATACCTACCTGTAAATGAGTTGCATTATGTAGCAAGTAAATTGTAAATATTTTATTTAACACTTTATATCAAAGCAATATATATTGTAATACTAGTTGAAGAACTTTTTGATTTTTTGAATTTGCTGCAACTAAATCATTAGGCGACCAACAATGCGGTAGCAGTAAATGATGCAGGATCCTGCTTTGTTGAATTCTACATTCAATCAATGATATAAAGATGTCCCTCAGTTCCATATTTCAAGTAATTGGGAGGAATTTTAAAATGCTTCGTACTTCAAAGAATTTAGACCTTGCCGGGTTCCTATTTCTAGAAATACCTAAACCTGTTCTATCGTAGAGCTTTAACATGTATCCCTAGATATTCCAAAAGAAAATGCAGAGCTTTTTCACTAACATCTACCTATACGTAATACGTAATGTTTTACGTACGTAGGTATTATACGTAGGTACATTTTCACATTTTATATTCAGTCTTTATGATTAAGGATAAATAATCAATAATAATAAAAAAGAGATTATTTTATCCCAAACAATTCATAAAAAAGCAACTTTTAAATTTTCTTGAAAACATCACAATAACAAAATCACTGATCACAATCACAAAAAGCACAATTTATTTTCAAAATTCGAGAGTTTTAATAAAATCTTTGCGATTCCATTAAAAACCGCTTAATTTCTATATTATTCATATTCTTTTTGTTAAGGATTCCTTATACATATGTTTATAAAAACTTTTTCGATAACGATGGCACTTAAAAGAATCCTCCAGTCCACATTAATGTTCAACCCATCTGCGAAATCGTTAGTGCAAGAATATATAACCCATAATAATTTTTGCCACCAACAGAAACAAATGTTTCCCGAGATGCATATCTTTATAGTATGGTACCTACATCAAAAATATGCTGTGCGTTCAATTGCGATCCGACATCAACATCTGAAGTCATAAAAATGCAGAAATATCACCTGGAGGTCTTTAGCTGGCACACTCATACACGCCTTCCGCAAGACATTCACCTACCTGAACGCATGCGTGTTTACTTTACGTAAAGTAAGAGGATTTTACTTCTTAACTCCTTCAGCTGTCAGTTATTGACCGATAGTCGTATCTTTACTATAGTATCCTTTACCAAAAGAGCGATATTCAAATAAACTAGTCTGTTTACTTAACGATGACCAACATATGTGGTCTAAGAGAAGTTCAAACAATTTAACTCGAAGATGTGAGATTAAACCGAGTGAAAGTGTAAAGTTTTTCAAAAATTCAGTGTTCTTAGATCAATTTTAGCCCAATAAGGACTTTTATATCTCAATAAGTAAGTATTAACCTTCTTTAACTATTCAGAGCGTGTAATTAAATAATCGATTATACAATACAATACACAATACAATAGACGCGCAATGCACGGTTCTTGGATATGTTCAAAAAATCTATTACTGGAATCACCTATTTTCGTTTTGTTGTTGTTCAAAACTGAAAACATCACTTATTAATTATTCCAAAAGAAATTTCAATGGATCAAAATAATACATTTGAAAGTTAGAAGAATAAATTTTTCGTGTTAATAGGTTACAACACAGACTTTCTTTCTATTATGTTATGTGCGAGGAATGAAGAAAATTCTTAATCATTTGTATCATAACTGATGTATGTATGTACATGAAGCGTTTGAGTGTGAGAATAAAAATTAATTGTATATTTTTAAATGTCAACAAGTCATGTTCTGGTCTTACTTTATGACTGTGTAACAGATTTTTTAAATTCATTGTATATGAATCTCGATTTTATTTTAGAAATCCCCGTAATTAAGCCAAAGAAGAATAATGTATGAGTGCCAAAAAATAATTATTAATTATTTATTTGTTCGTTTGGCAAATAGAGCAATAAATTTGACCGCTAAACAAAAACAAGGCTACCAGTTACAAATATTTATTAGGCGAATCCCATACTTACTGTATATACTAATTACCGTTAATCGAATGCTTTGGTGCTACAAAATATTAAATACACATATTATTGTTTTATATGTTTTAGTACGCGCGTGTGTACTCATTCATAACTTAAATAGCGAGTATACTAAAACAACTGTTATATTGGCGTATGTCAGTATTAATTAGCTTTGCTTGGACTTACTCCGTGCATCTATCATCTTTATTTATAAATCTTATTCGCGAATTGCCTGCCAACTTACCTCCGCATTATGCAAGAAACGCGGTTATACGCTCACAATATTCTTTATACATATATATTTTTAGAAACATGGATTATATTGGATTATATGAATTTTTTAAGTGTTTTTGAGTATAGTAATTGCTAAATGGTATATTACGATTTTCCCATGATTTAGGCAAAAAGAATGCTGAGGCAAATCGGGTTCGTGTTGTGCGCGCCTATAGGGGTCTCCAAATTGATGCATATACAAGTGAAAGGGAATTCCAGTTGAACGCGCGGCCCTTGCATGATTTTTCCAATGCTAAACTGAAAAAATCTTTCTTTTGTGCTTACTAGTAAATATTTTGTCATAAATAAAGAATAAATGTCACGTGAGACTGATAGTTCAGTGAAACAAGAAAATACTGAGAACTTAGTCTCTCAAAACAATACCTACTGTAATTTACTTTCTTATTTAAATTTAATTCTTTACATATTTCGAAAATAATTATGTATTTAGGAAGTTTGCTTTTAAATTACCATTCTTTCAAAATGTATGGAATTAACAACAAGTTTAGCATGTTATAGTAATATACTTTCCGGAAATCATTTATTTCACGTTAATTTGTATACATTCTTAAAGCGATATTTCGCTCTCTCGCAACGGTACGTATCGTTTTCTACTGACGTTTGATGGTATAATGAATGCTTCAATGCTAGCAATATGGACATTGATTCAATTATGTCGCATTAAAAAGCGATTTCAATTTAATTGAACCAGAAATACCTACATAAATCAATCAGGTCTCTTCTCATTATTTCAGACTGACCAGTTTCATTTACAGAATTGAGAAAAATATGAAAGTTAATAGAAAGTGCACCTAAATGCCTTAGTTATAATTGTTTTTCCACAAAACAATTATTATATACGTTGGTTTTTCTACAACAGATTGAAAATTGATTAAAGTTTTAAATTTTTTTCGATCTTGAAATCGATTGATTTCTTTTGGGAAAAAAACATGCATCAGCATATTTTATGAACTGGAAATCGGATTATTTATCAGATATGCAGTTTAATTATTTCTTTACACTTATAAATTTGGATTATAATACAATGCTTCTGCATATATATGGTTACAGGTATTTATTTTGAACATGAGTTGTGGGCTATACTGATGACAGGTTGAAATATTAGTTGCGTTATGTATATTAGTTCATACAAATTTAAATCAAATTCCAGCCATTACAAGTAAATTTTATGCATGATAATAATTTGGGGAATTACATTATAATGTTCTCTAAAAAAAATTCAATATTTTAATTTGTCAAGGCGAACTAACTCATTAAATGAATTGAATTAATGACTGTTAAACGTAGAAGACTATTTTGTAGGTGGAATCCAAAAATTCATTTCCTACTTATACCAATCATTAGAAACTAATTAGAGTCAATATCGTGATATGGTATTTTGTTTCTTATCTGCAAGCCATTAAACGAAATTTAAATATCGAATCACCTATAATAATAAAGGATTTCTTATAAGATTTACCAATGCGACAAACTTGACAATCTTTCCAGCCAATGTTCAGTAAACTGGAATAAATAGTCTAGGGTGAAAAATTCTACCTGCTCTAATTTGTTATTCTCAACTTCGAATTGTTTATTTTAAAATTTATTTGTTTACTGACAGTACCTACCCGCAGTAAGCTTTTGACGCTGCAGGAGTTACTTAGTTTTATTTGTTGTTCGCGTATTTTCATTTGATTAGTAAGGCAATTATATTAGTCGGCGAAATTAGTAACTTTAGATCACGACTGATCTGTATCTCAGTTGTAAGTGAAAGTGGGTCACACCATCGACAGCTGGCACACTGCCTCAATGTGCTGTTTTATCTCCAAGTAGAAATTTGCTCTATAATTTAATTTAAAAATAATTTCATGCCTCCTACAACCGCGATTAGAAAACTATTTCAAAATAAGGCTTTGTTAAACAGTATAAACTGCAGCACGTCGTGCAGCGAGCACAAGGTAAAAAAAGCTCGTAAAATCTTTTAGCAAATATAGTGATGCAAGAAGAAAAAAGTAGGTACTTACCTGATATCTTATCTAGGACTAAGCTTTGTCTTTGAAAGTGTTTACTTTTACGACAGACTTCCTGAGTAATATTTTGGTTCATTATGCAATAAGATGCATTGAAAATAAACCAACAATTAATAGACAAGCGATCAATAAAGATTGCCGTTTTATCTAGATTTGCCCTATTAAAAATAAGGCATAAACACTTAAGAACGCATTAATTTTGTGCAATTTCCTTCAATTGAATTAAAAACTACTATTTTGTAATCAAAAGAATTATACATACATTTAAATGAATTTTAAGTAGTTGTTTTGGTGGTAATGTTGATGACCTTTAAAGATTCATCTAAAGCATATATGTTTATTTACATATCACTAACACGAAAATTGTAGTATGTTCTCTTAATACTGTGGCTACATTTCTAATATTTCTGCTGGCCCCTGGGCAAAAAATTGCATAAGCCGTTTGCATAACTGCTTTTCATATCTTATAAAAGACCTTATGAATATGTAGAGGTAGCTTATCATGCTGTGACCACTTCACAACCAAAATGGGAACAGAGAAACATTTGATTCTTACAGGAAAGAATAAATCCAGATAAATGTAGATTCATTTTGAGCAAGTACTTGCTGGTTTTTGTGCACTACTTTCTTTCATAACAATCACAACCATAAATATTAACTCACAAGTAATTAGATAATGAAGTACTGTAATTATAATTGAAGATGAACCATTGTCCATGGATGAAATGCAATTTGATTCAATGAAAATGCAACAATTTAAATGCAGTAATAAAGTAGAACGTAAGAAGAGCACAGTATACAATGACTATAGGACATGGAACGTGAGAATTGGAGCACATGATTGAAACAAAAATTAATATATTGTTGTAATATACGTAAAATTATTAAACAAACTCTCATGTTACTACAAGGCATTAATTACATTCTACACCTAATAATTAATAAACTAATTCAAAAGTGCATTTCATAAAACACTGGATTTGCAATAACGGCAAATCTCAATTAAAAGCAAGTGAATAGAAATTTCCATATTTATCCTTCGAATTTTTTCAAATCGATGTAAAAGATACCGGCTTGCTAAATGAATTCCATATTGCTACATTTCCTCATTTACTAATTCATTAAAGCAGAAGTAGGTACAGTTGCCTTTTTTGGACGCCAACACAGCAGATGATGAGACGAAGGTTATTGAATTTAAATTAAAATTATCAATATTCATGATTGTGCACCTTGTAATGGACTCTTATAAGACCTTTTTAAAGAAGTTTTTTTTTATTATGTGTATACTCGTATGTATACAAACCTATTCTATACCAAAAAAAATCATAAATGCAGTAGGTACGCAAGTAGATACATGAAAAACTGGTTCTACCTATTTATGCATACGCTTATAAAAGCCCAGCTTTATAAGACCTAATAAAATAACTACTTGTAAATTGCAAGTATTTTGCAAACGTTAACATTATTCTGCTTTATGAACAGAATAAGAGTAGAGAAAGCTTATCAAGCCAATGTGAAACTATATTAAACAATAATAAAAGATTATGTAAGCGATCTAATTCAACGCAGCGCGTTTTGTGGGTGTCTTTTGAGGTGAAATCAAGTCACGTTTTTTCATATTAATGGCCAAGTATAAGGAACTTTTAAAAGAATAATTTTAACTACCGTTTGTGTCTAACTCAAGTAACGATTTGGGACATGGCTTTCGGAGGAAACAATCAGAAATTTGATTTCGAGATATATGTGAAAATGTCATAAATGGTTCAGCAACCTTTAGATTTTTTTATTACTGGAATAAATTTGTGAATTTTAGGTAGGCGTCAACAGTTAAGGTATTACCTACAAGTTTTATTTACGCACAATATTATTTTAACTGTATATCACCAGGAAGTTGCTGTATTTTATTAAAATATTTGTTGTGGTTGTATTGCATTAATTGCTTTCGAAATAACCGAATAACAAATCGAAATAGAAGCCATTATTTCGCACGCTTTTTTCCTGCTGCTCCACCCATGTTACTCCTATATATCTAGATTTATTTGCCTTTTTAATGTATCCAAGAACGTCCAGTTTTTGTAATAAAGTGGCCGCACCCAAAGAATTGTAGAGCGAAATAAATGTCGTGAATAAGAAAACTTCCGTGAAATACACACAAGTGTGTTACTGACGGAATAAAATCTTAATTTCATGAAATGAAACAAAAGCTGCCCTGAAACGAAATTGTAATCATTAATCGCCTCTGGTCAGGTCAATAAATCCCTTTGTGGTAATTTTGAAGGCGGGGTTGCGATACTTGCACAACCCACGCACAAGAACAAAGGCAACTTAAAATCTACTGACCATTAAGATTGCTAAAGTGTTTTTAATCAAGCTTATTCTTTACAGAAATGACATCGAATGGCTTACGAAATGACAACTACAGCGACGATAATTTCTCGGATGATGAAAGCTCACCACTTACAGAAAATATTTATGGAGGAAGGTGAGAATATTTTCCTTTGACTTTCTTATCTATTTCATCTGAACATACAATTGTGTTTCTTATAAAACGAAACATTTTTTTATTAAAACATGTTTATTTGTCTGCAATATCGAAAAGTAGAAATAAAGGACTGTTGAAATAGTTTATTTTATTGTTCGCCACTCAATTGAAAAAATGATATAGAATTCTGTTAACATACAAAGAAAAACAAAAACAATTATTTGTAGTTAAAATTCCGCGTTTCATAATTGTATTGTGTTCACCAAGTGAAATAGGCTTTTAAAATACCATTTATAATCGTTAGTGTTTCTCTGATTCTTTAAATAGAATCTTATCTTTTAGTCAAATTTATGTATGTAAGTTTACGTTTGGAATTAATGTAACCCAAGATGTAAATTAAATCAGAAAATATCAACATTTCGGCTACAGCTACCCATTAAAAGGGAAATGCCAAGGATAACTTCATATTTTCTGTTCAACAAACGGATGTTAATGTTAATAGTTTAATGTTATGTGAGCTGGAAGACAGAGACGACAATAAACAGAATAATCTGTGATTATGTCTGCAATTGAAAACTGTAATAAATGAGAAAGTGTTCCGTTCACTTTATTCTCTCGTACATTTATAAAACTGGATCTAGTCTTATGACCTTGCTGAATTCAACATTAAAATTAAATAACACAAGATTAATTGGAGAATGAACCTGGACAGGCGAAATTTATTGCCAAAATTTGGTTCACCTCAGGACATCATCCATTCAAATCTATTGTAAAATATGCAAAATTATTCAGATTATCTTTATAGGAATTGTAAACAAAAGAAATGAAAGAAATGCTCTCGGATGAATCGTAATTGATGCATACATAATAAAGAAGTGTTATTCCAAGAAATGTCCATCCATAAACAGATAATAAAACATTTTTTACTACCAACCATAAGTAGCGCATATTTAAACCGGTTAAAAAGGCGAATAAACGTCCTTCTCCTTAGGGCTGGAAACAGTGTGAGGGTGTTGCCCCTTTGAATAGTATTTAATTTTATCAAGGCCATATTGGGTCCACACCCTGATCAAAAGGTCACTGTTCACGAGCCGGACTTATTGTTAGTCATTGTTGTCCGACAAAGAACTTCGAACATGACCATAATGTATGAGGGAATTACAATACTCCTACACTAACACTACAACCGCATAACATACTGCTATATATCTTAGACGTTAATATGTGCTAAAAATTTATTGTAATGTTATACAATAGAAAATCAAAATTTACAGTTTGCGACAGTAACCTTGCCATGGGCGTATAATTAAAAGTAATAGTTTTGTTAATTCATTGTTTAGTCACACCGTTTTCTGATTATAACGTTACAATTTACAAACAAGGACATATCAGTAAACCGAAATTTTATTTCAAATGTCATGAATGCTTATTAAAATTTTTGAACTTTCGCCTTTCCTAGGAGAAAATATACCAATTGTATAGCATTAATTTTATTTGGACATTCTTGATAATAATTCGTATACCTCTGGTAAAGGCCAAAACCCTGACTTTATTAACATAAGTAACTTAGAATCGTTTAAAAATTTTACCATTGTAATTATACGTAAATTTCAGTAACGTGAGTATTTTCTTCAGCTATTATTGCATTGTTTATATAGGTAGTATCATATTTAATTGTTTACTTAATTCTAAAGGTGCATAAGACACCTTGTTTAGTCAAGGTCTACATTGTAATAAGTGCCTACATCTATTTGAAGAATTCGCTGTACAGTTAAGAAAGCGTAAATAATTGCTCTTTACCTATGAATTATACAATAAAGAATGATTTTTTATGTTACAAAATCGGTGAATATGTATCAAGGAATGTTTTCCTGTTTACAGCACGAGAACGGTGCAAGAGACGAAAGGATGGGACGTGTTCAGAGATCCTCCAATCAAGGAAGAGTCCGGCTCGATGGCGAACCAAAAATGTTTAGAACTTACTGTAAAAATACTCAAAGTCGTAGCTTATTTAGTAACATTTGTAATTGTACTCGGCTGTGGTGTCATCTCCAAAGGCACATTGTTATTTATGACATCCCAATTAAAAGTAGACAAAGTCATAGCTTATTGTAATAAGGAATTAGGGAGAGAGAAGCAATTTGTGGTGAAAATACCACAATTGGAACGTGTCGCATGGATGTGGTGTCTATTTTTCGCGTTCTGTGTGCCCCAGATGGGCGCATTGTTCCGATCGACAAGAATGTGCTACTTCAAATCATCGAAAAGACCGCCCTTCGGCCACTTTTTGATGATCTTCCTAGCGGAAACGGCCCATACTATTGGTCTAGCGCTCCTCATATTCCACGTACTGCCAGATATTGACGTCGTAAAAGGTGCTATGTTAACGAACTGTCTGTGTTTTGTTCCTGGCGTACTTGGACTTTTATCACGCAGCAATAAAGAATCGCAACGTTTTATAAAAGTCATCGTCGATTTGGTGGCAATCGCTGCTCAAGCCACTGGTTTTGTGGTTTGGCCGATAATTGAACAACGCGCTGATTTATGGATTATTCCAATTGCAATTTTTCTAGTCTCTCTTGGTTGGTGGGAAAATTACATTTCCAGACACTCACCAATACCGTTCATTAAGAAATTAGGAAGGATTAAAGAACATTTTGATGAGACGAGATATTTTACGTACATGTTTATCTCCATTTGGAAATGCTGCTGTTTCTTTGTCACCATTCTATTTATAATCTTGGTACGAGAGGGAGAGATTGCGTTCTTTTTCACGGAATTTTCCAACAGTTTCGGAGCCCATCAGATACAAGTACTAGAAATACAGCCCACTCTAGGAGGCACTTCTTTACCAGATATTTCTGAAATTATTCCAACGGGAGATGATACCATCATTCCTGCAAATGACATGTCTCCAATCTACGTTTTGATGATTAATGTCTGTGCCTCGTATTTGGCATACATCTTTGGAAAATTTGCTTGTAAAATCATGATTCAAGGCTTTTCCTACGCGTTCCCAGTGAATCTAACAATTCCTGTCTCCATTTCTCTTTTAATAGCTGCATGTGGACTACGAAACGGCGATCCATGCTTCTTCCACAACACCATTCCTGCATATTTGTTCTTTGAAAGCCCTCCGGTACTGTTTCTCAACGATTTCATATCACATCAACACGCTTGGATTTGGCTATTATGGTTACTCTCTCAAACATGGATCACAATCCACATTTGGACACCAAAATGCGAACGTTTAGCCCGTACGGAGAAATTATTCGTAATTCCTATGTACGAAGCACTATTAATTGACCAAAGTATGGGCATGAATCGTCGCAGAGATGATGAGGCTGATGTAAAAACCGAAGATTTAGATGAAATACAGAAAGAAAAAGCTGACGAATATTATGAAACAATTTCGAATCATACCGATGGCTCCTCCCCGAAGACAATAAAGAACACCGATTATATCACAAGGATCTATGCTTGCGCCACTATGTGGCACGAAAACAAAGAGGAAATGATCGAGTTCTTAAAGTCCATTCTGCGATTAGATGAGGATCAATCTGCTAGAAGAGTTGCGCAAAAATATCTCCGGGTTGTAGATCCGGATTATTACGAATTTGAAAGTAATAAACTTACTCATGCTGTGTTATAATTATTTTACCTTGACTTAAATTTTCTAGCTCATATATTCTTCGATGACGCTTTTGAAATTTCCGATCACAACGACGATGATACACAGGTGAATCGTTTCGTTAAACTTCTTGTTTCTACAATTGATGAGGCAGCGTCCGACGTCCATCAAACCCATATTCGAGTACGACCACCAAAGAAAATTCCTACCCCATACGGGGGACGACTGATTTGGACATTACCAGGAAAAACGAAGATGATTGCCCATTTAAAAGATAAAATGAAGATTCGTCACAGGAAACGCTGGTCCCAGGTCATGTACATGTACTATCTCTTAGGCCACAGGTTAATGGAATTGCCAATTTCCGTTGACCGGAAGGCAGTTATTGCGGAAAACACGTATTTGTTAACATTGGATGGAGATATTGATTTCCAGCCTTCCGCTGTACTGTTACTTATTGATTTAATGAAGAAGAATAGAAACTTGGGGGCGGCCTGTGGTCGTATCCATCCTGTAGGCTCAGGGCCCATGGTTTGGTATCAAATGTTTGAATACGCGATCGGTCATTGGCTGCAAAAGGCAACTGAACACGTCATCGGCTGTGTATTGTGTAGTCCTGGTTGTTTTTCACTCTTCAGAGGAAAAGCTTTGATGGATGATAATGTTATGAAGAAATATACCACTCGGTAAGCATCCCACAATACCAATATTTATTTAATTACATGTTTCGCTTTTTCAGTTCCAGCGAAGCCCGACACTATGTGCAATACGATCAAGGTGAGGATCGATGGCTTTGTACACTCCTTCTTCAAAGAGGATATCGAGTCGAATATTCAGCTGCATCTGACGCTTATACTCACGCTCCAGAAGGCTTTAACGAATTCTACAATCAACGTCGTCGATGGGTACCCTCTACCATTGCCAATATTATGGATCTTTTGATGGACTCAAAGCGAACTATTGATATTAACGACAATATTTCCATGCCTTACATTGGATATCAAATTCTCTTGATGGGTGGTACTATTCTCGGTCCTGGTACTATTTTCCTTATGTTGGTGGGTGCTTTCGTGGCTGCTTTTCAAATCGACAACTGGACCAGTTTCTACTACAACATTATTCCAATTCTATTTTTCATGTTGGTTTGTTTCACATGCAAATCTAATATTCAGTTGATAGTGGCCCAAATTCTCTCCACCGGATATGCTTTAATAATGATGGCTGTAATCGTTGGTACTGCACTTCAATTACGAGAGGACGGCGTCGGTTCACCTTCAGCGATTTTTTTAATAGCGATGACGAGTTCTTTCTTTATAGCAGCGTGTCTGCATCCGCAAGAGTTTTGGTGTATCGTACCAGGGTTAATTTATTTACTATCAATTCCGTCTATGTACTTGTTGTTGATTTTGTATTCAATCATCAATTTAAACGTAGTATCTTGGGGTACTCGTGAGGTAGCCGTTAAAAAGACTAAGAAAGAATTAGAGGAAGAGAAAAAGCAAGCAGAAGAAGCGAAAAAGAAAGCCAAACAAAAGTCCTTGTTGGGTTTCCTTCAGAATGGTGGCCCGAGTGATGACGATGAAGGCAGTATTGAAATTTCTTTAGCTGGTTTGTTTAAATGTATGTTGTGCACTCACCAAAAAGCAGGAGATGAAAAGGCACAGTTGATAAATATTGGCGATTCTTTGGAACTGTTAGCAAAACGATTAGAACACATTGAAAAGTGAGTTGATGATTTATTGTCCTTGGCTTATTGGTTTATTCACTTCCTTTTTTTTACAGAATAATTGATCCCAACAGCCATGTATCACGTCGCCGAAGTATGTCCGCATCTTCTAGAGGAGATCACCATCATTTGGGTGCTGTGAGTGAAGAACATGCTGATGACTCGAATAATGAGTCGGATTCGGAAACAACATCCACTGTACCGCAAAATAAACGTGATGACTTAATAAATCCTTACTGGATTGAAGATCCTGATGTTGGAAAGGGAGAAGTGGAGTTCTTGAGTAGTTCAGAGACACTATTTTGGAAGGATTTATTGGATAAATATCTGTATCCTATTGACGAGGACAAGGAAGAAAAGGTATAGCTTTTGTCTTGAAAAATGAAACATACTACATAAGTTGTAATGATCATTACAGGCACGTATAGCGACCGACTTAAGAGAATTGAGAGACCAATCAGTATTTGCATTCTTTATGATGAATGCACTATTTGTCTTAATCGTGTTTTTACTTACTCTGAAAAAGGATTATTTGCACGTTAAATGGCCGTTCGGTGTTAAGACAAACATTACTTATGACGAGGCTTCTCAAGAGGTAAATATAAAGGGGTTCACACGTTTGCTTCAAAACCATTTTTGTTATTATGTAGGCGTTTTATCTGCAGAAATCGAAGGAAATCGTGTGTCCCCTCTTAGTTATTTTGCTAATATGTGCGTTTAATTTTTACAGGCTAGAATTGCAAAGGAGTTGATTGAACTCCGCAATAAATCTGTTTTTGCGTTCTTCATGTTTAATGCTCTGTTTGTATTAGTCGTCTTCCTGTTGCAACTTAATAAGGATCAAATCCATGTTAAGTGGCCACTGGGCGTACGCACTAATCTTACAATAATTCCGGAAACGTCTGAGGTATTTAAAGGTCTTTTAAGTCTTCTTCTTGGAGTTTGGATACTAATAAGTCTCAGGTCGAGGACTTACATATTTCTATATTGTGTTTTAAACTATTGCGGGTTTTGGGTTACCAAACGACCCCCACAATAATCATTTCTTAGGCTTTTGTGAAAAGTTATAGGGGAAACGTCTGGTACACTGAAACTCCAAATGTGATTGTGACTTGTTGGGAAACTGTCTGCATCTGATTAACTTTAATCAATGCATACAATCACGGTGGCGAAGTTAAAAAAAACATTTACACATTACTTTCTACAACACACTTTCTGAATGTTAATATGACATGTTTAAATACAAAACTATTTCTTCTCTTTGGAGGTGTTGTTTTAATATCTGGCTGGTTTTGAGGCAATAAACCAGGTAAAAGGTATAATTTACACAACTGTTCACAATGATGGATGTTTTACTAAAAAAAGTCATCAAAAACCTACAGATCAATCACCTAATCACACACCTACCTATATTATACACATTTAATTCACGCAACGACGGTGAAAGTATATTAACATATTATATACTAACTTATTGTATTTCATTAATGTAATAAATCAATCCTAAAATTATTATTAATGTAATAATCATTCGTTCATATTACATTCCTATTCCAATTCATAATAACAACCCAACCACTTTTCCAAATCTAAATGTTATTCCCGTAAATATCGTAGTTAAAGTTATATTTGATAATTCATTACCATAATCATTCATTTTCATACAAACTACACGAATATAAAAGAGATATAAACTCGTTGAAGTGTGGTAAAAATTGTCATTATCTTCGAGAAAACCATTCGTTAATTAAGTATTCGTTGTCATCGTTTTATCTTCCTATTTAATTAAATTCCTAATTGTTTTTCTAATTGTGTGTTCCTTATTTTCCGCAATTATTTTCCAAATAATGTGATTGTGAATAACTTTAACCAAATGTTATGTTATTCTGTTTATAAATTAATGTTGTATATACATACATAATTATTTTAATTACATATAAATAAACTTTGGGTGCAAATTAATTGGTTATGCTTAATTAAATTTAAATAAGCACAAAGTTTATTTATTTCTCATTTAATAAATTTACTAATCAAACGTTATTTATAGCTACATGTCGAAAAAGAGCATTTACATTTGGAACCCATTGGTTTAGTGTTTGTATTCTTCTTCGCTCTTATCTTGGTAATCCAATTCACGGCTATGTTGTTCCATCGATTTGGAACAATGGCCCACATCTTGGCTTCAACAGAACTCAATCTCTGTTGCAATAAGAAGGTAATTTAAATGCCATAAACAATCGTCGTACACTTCTAACTGTATTTGTAAACACCTAGAAAGAAGAACTGTCTCCCAATGCCCTACTGGACAAACAGGCGGTGGAAATCGTTAAGCAATTGCAGAAACTTCAAGGAATCGATGATGGAGATTACGATAATGACTCCGGATCTGGTCCTGATCGAATTGGACGTCGAAAAACAATTCATAACTTAGAGAGAGCTGCTCAAAAGAAACGACAAATTGGAACATTGGATGTCGCTTTCAAAAAACGTTTCGCTAAACTTAATGCTAATCCCGATGGAGGTAAATATTAAACAAAAACTAAATATTTTTTAAAATTTCTTAAATCGTTTTTAATTTCCAGGCACTCCTGTTCTTAGCAGAAGGCTGACAATGCGTCGCGAAACAATGAAAGCTCTTGAAGTGCGCGTAAATTCCGTGATGGCAGAACGAAGGAAATCGCACATGCAAACGTTGGGTGCTAAGAATGAATACGGCAACAACAATATGGCCCCACCAAGGAACCATCGAAACAGTGTTGCAAGCAGTATTCCTGCAAAGGAAGTGTTTGAAAATGGTCACATAAATAAGGCATTTGAAGAGGACACTTATGGTAGTAGAAATTCTATACAAATGCATCAAAGAAACAATGTCACTTGGAAAGGAAGCAATAGTAGGATGTGAATTATAAAAAATATTGATATTATAACGAAAATACTCTTGTTATTAATTATTACACTGCCGAAAAGACAATACTCAAAACATTACCTAAATTTATCAATTCGATTGAAAGATCTGAATAAGCTTTTACCTCTTTAAACAAATAAGACTTAATATTTTGTAGCTCAACTTTTTTGTATTAATTTTTAAGTAGGAATTAGTAAATTGTATTTATAATTGTACTATTTTTGTAAGGTATTGTGATAAAGAAATAAAAATTTGTATATTTCTTAAGAATGTCTATTTTATTTGTAGAAAAATAAGTACTTATAACAATTATGCATTTAGTTCAATATTTTCACCCTGTGATGTTTGTTGTGATTCACTCTGTATCATCAATTCTGTCACCTCCAAACTCTCATACCGAACAGTTTGCAATCGAAATATTCCATCCGGATCCTGTCTATACCGAAATCTGGAATGTCCTGAAGGCCAGTGAAAATCATGAACGTTCATTAAATGTTTTGTCAAGTTTTGACCACGACTGAAAGTCTCTTTACAACAATGACACTCATAGCTCATTTTGAAGGCCTAAAAACAAGCACAAAATACTAATCTGCAATGATTACACATTTTTAATTACGTTATGCTCATCGATGCAGTGTTTTTTAATTCCATGAACAGTTCTGCACTTATAATCACATTGTGTGCAAGAAAACCGTTTATCATTTTCATGTGTTAATAAATGTGTTTGTAAATTATGACTTTCAACAAATCTAAAATTATACAAGACATCATTATATAATTACTACAACCACTAATCATATGCATTTACGATTTTTCACAAAGAGGACATTTAAAAAACTTTTCATCCATGTGCCGATATCTAATATGTTTCGCCAAGACGGAAGGCTTTTGGCAAGTCATATCGCACATTGAACACTTATAATGATTCACATGAGCTCTAATATGATCCCGTAATAATCTTTCATTGGCGAACAATTTCATACATTGCGAACACTGATATTGTTGCTCTATAAAATGATTAAATTGCAACTAATTCATATAAACAGTGGCTGACTTACGATCTGCTGGTAACTGTTTCTTGCGATGGTCATTAAATTTAGTTCTTGATGAAAATGTGGTGCTGCAAACTGGACATGCAATCACTTTTTCTTTGGAATGTACTCTCACATGTTCTTCCAGTTTGTGAATATTAGCAAACTTACTGTGACACCCTGGAATTTTGAAGCATAAATAGGAACGATCAAGTGAAAAATCTTAAATATTTACCGATCCAATAGCATCCAATCGATTGCTTTTCGGTTGCTTTTGGAGGATTATTTTTAACATGAACCTTCATATGAAAATGGAAGTCGTAAATAGTGTTGAATGTTTGTGAACAATATTGCCACTCACATTTATAACCATCCAAAGAAAGAGGCATATGTTCTTTGTCGGTTAATGTGCAAGCAGGCAAAGAATTTCTTTCGACAACAATTTCTCCCAAGCATTTTAGTTTTGTTAAATATCCATGGTAAGAAATATGTTGAATGAGTAATTCGAAAGAGGTACTATTGAAATCACAATCCTCCCAACAGCAAACTAACTCTTCTGTAAAAATCAGATAATTAAAAATGTTAATTTA
Source organism: Silvanus unidentatus (assembly GCA_963930825.1). NCBI lineage: Eukaryota > Metazoa > Arthropoda > Insecta > Coleoptera > Silvanidae > Silvanus > Silvanus unidentatus. The sequence continues at coordinate 7,353,877 of OZ005758.1, forward strand.
ACTGAATTTTTATCTAATTGCACACCTAATTCCTGAGGATGACTTATTACGTGATTGTGAAACTCTTCATAATCCGCAAAAGTTAACCAACAGTCGTTCCACTGACAAAATAATGTTAAAGATTCATCAGAAGTCTTTATTCTTCCTCTTTTCCTTTTGTTTGATTGTTTAGTATGATTATCATCGATAATTAATTCCGATTCTGAGGCAGATGATGATTCGTCATCGTAATATCTGGATTGGAAATTGGAATGTTTCCTTATTTTCTCCTTCTTAACATGTTGGAAAACAGCTAATCTTGGCTTCACTGATTCACTACCTTCCATCTTTAATCTGCTTGTTTTTCTATATACATTTGTAACTTCAAGAAGCAGGAATCAATTGAATATAAAGGTACAATATCAGGTGTGTCGATTGAAGACTCGCTCTCATCTATTTCAATCCAGGGAAACTCTTCAAATTTCGGTTCCTGATTAAATTCAATTGAGGAACTAAAATTTACTTGTATTCTTATGCTGAATGTAGCATCTGGTGGCAAATTGTCTAAATAACTATCCCTTGTGTGTAATTTTAACATAAAGCAACGAAATCTTTGTTCTAAATCCACAAGGAATGTATCTGTATTTGAAATGGCATTTAAACAAAAAATGTCGAATATGTATTTCTCAATTAATTTGGTTTCTGTGTGTATGCAAATGAAGATCCGTTTCAATTGATTTCTAACACCATGAAACTTAATAGCAGTTAAACAGCCAGTGATGTATTCGGCAACTTGGGGCTGAATACACTGATAAACCAATGTATCATACTTTTTCCTTTCTTCGAAAATTGTGTCTGGGTACAATTTACGAATGAATAACAAATTATTTACAACTACTTCCAAAAATTCACATAGGACATCCACTACAACTAAATTACGATTCAAATAATTATCTATAAGGAACATATATAAAATTACCTTCGTTATTAGAACCAGACGAAGACATGAACGCTTGAAAACCAAATCTAACCTCTTTAAAATTCTGGAAGTTCTTTTGTACACATGAATCAGCAGTTCCAAAATAGAACGTACCTACTATTTGAACTACTATTGATTGTGTTGCCATCTATAAAATAATAGTTTTTTTGAATTTAAAACACAATATGCATTTCGATTTCGAATTATACAGTAATTGATTACCTTTTACCCATCAGTGCCTTTTGGTATGCACTTCTGTATGGACTTTTAAATGATGACTTCGTTTAAAACTCTTTCCACATGTTATACACAGGAACGGTCTTTCTTCCGAATGAATCCTAAGATGCTGCTTTAAATTCTTTGGATCTGCAAACGTTTTTCGACATACATCACACTCATGTGGTTTCTCGCCTGTATGGTTTCTTATATGAATATTTAAATAATACATTGTTGTAAAGGTTTTTTCGCAATAAGTACATTTATGTGGTTTATCTCCAGAGTGCGATTTTATATGTTTTGCAACAACAGATGACTGTGCAAACTTTTTACCACATATATTACAGGCAAATGGACGTTCTCCAGTATGTACCCGCATATGGGACGTCAATCGTCCACTAGACACAAATCTGAAAGAAAACGTTTTACTACAAAAACAGAAAAAACTATTTATTAGCCAATGCACCTCAAATCGCAGTATTTACATGAATAAGGTTTGTCCCCAACATGCCTTCTTATGTGTATCGTCAACACAGAAGATTGTTTAAAAGATTTGCCGCAAATAGAACATAAATATGGTTTTTCGATGTGTGTCTTTTTGATTCTTTCCGTTTTTTCGTTTGGCTTTCGTTTATATTCATGGTGATGTTTCATATGTGTGGCCAAAGAGCCTGACTGGGTAAACGAGGCACCGCAAATACAGCAACTATACGGTTTTTCTCCAGTATGTTTAGTCATATGCCTTTTTACATCTGTGCTTCTAAAATTTAATCAAAATCACACATTTCAATTCCAAGATTGAACTTTGTTATTGACTAATTACCTTGTAAATTGTCTGTTGCATATATCACAGATTAATTCCGGACAATTTTGGTGAATTTTCTTGTGTTTCTGCATTGCGTGCTTAGATATAAACTCTTTATTGCATATATTGCATTTATTCGGCTCTGGTACTTTCTCTAAACTACATTCAATGTTGTTTTGTTCCAAGTTTTCGGTATAAAAGAAGTCATCATTGTCGGTGTTATCAAACGCATCTTCAGGCACCAAATCTTGAGATTTTGCCCCATTCTCTATGAACTCCGGTGCATTATTCAATTTTAAAGATTGATTAGAGTTGCTAAAAACTAATTTCAGTTTCTCTTCGGTTTCCAAACACATCTCACGGAATAAATAAGCATTTGTTAACCTTTCAACACATGTTGCACATATAACTTGTGGAAATGATTCATTTCTTGATACCTTATGAATATTCGGTTAATTAAATGTTTTAAAATTAATCTTAAATTACCTGGATGCTGGTACAAAGCTCTAAGAGGTTATCTAATTGTTGTTCCTTTTGTAGAATGTTTATTAAACTATATAAAGGGATTATGTTTAAATCTACTGCAGGTGACATACAGGTACGACACAAACTATTCTGTGTAAGAATTATTTCTTTGGTTTCGATATTATTCATTTTTGTAGTTTTATTTGGTAGGTTATGAACTGAAAGCTGCAACTGTCAAAGTAGTAAGCTGACGTAGTAGTTCAAATGGTATTGATGACGACACGGATTTGACGACTCAGCAACCCACCAACGGTCGGACGACAAATCGGATAAAAATTTTTTTAAAGAAAATTGCATTTTTTCGAAAACGGCAAGGTGTTTTACCTTGCGGTTTTCACCAATCGATTGTACGGCACAAAATACATATAAAAAAATCTGTTTTTATTATTCAAATCGCCGTCAAAACATAGTTGCGGGGTGAAAACCCTCTGAAAATAGAAAAAATCGCGTTTTTCAGGAAAACTATTAAGTGTCGCATCTTGCAACTTTCACCATTCGATTCTACGGCAAAAATTAATATAATAAGCTTATTTTCATTTTTCAAATCACCGTCCAAGGGCTAGTTGTAGGAGGGTGCAAAATCCATCACTATTATACCTAAACATGGATAATTGCGTTTTTCTCCAAAACTATAAGGAGTCGCACGTTGCAACTTTCACCATTCGGTTCTACGGCGAAAATACATATAACAAAGTTCATTTTCATTTATCAAATCGCCGTCGAAGGGGTGGTTGCAGGGTAAAAACCCTCTGAAAACCTGGAAATTCGCGTTTTTCTCCAAAACTATTAGGTGTTGCACTTTGAAACTTTCACCAATCAATTCCACGGCAAAAATACATACAATAAGATTATTCTCATTTTTCAAATCGCCGTCGAAGGGGTGGTTTCAGGATGAAAACCCTACAAAAACATCGAAAATCGCGTTTTTCTTAAAAACTATTAGGTGTTGCACTTTGAAACTTTCACCACTTAATTCCACGGCAAAAATACATACAATAAGCTTATTTTCATTTTACAAATCGCCGTCGAAGTGGTGGTTGCAGGGTGAAAACCTTTTAAAAACATAGAAAATCGGGTTTTTCTCGAAAACTGTTAGGTCTCGCACATTGCAAATTTCACCATTCGATTCTACAGCAAAAATACATATAATAAGCTTTATTCTCATTTTTCAAATCGCCGTCCAAGAGATGGTTGCTGGGTGAAAACATTTAAGAAACAATGAAAATCGGGTTTTTTTCGAAAACTGTTAGGTGTCGCCCTTGCAACTTTCGCCATTCGATTCTACGGCAAAAATACATACAACAAGCTTATTTTTATTTTTCAAATCGCCGTCGAAAAAATGGTTGCAGAGTGAAAACCCTTTAGAAATATGGAAAATTGCGTTTTTCTCGAAAACTATTAGGGGTCTCACCTTGCAACTTTCACCGTCGATCCGATCTAATCGACAAATTTTTTTTTCGGTTAGATTAGGTAATAGAATTTGAATTTGACCCAGTACCATTAATTTGATATTAAAAATTAATAAAACTATTCCGTCGTACCTAATAATAAAGAAACACACGAAATGTTGATCGAATAATCGTACGGTTTCGTTTCGTGATTCCACTCTGAACGCCAATTCACGATCACCACAACACCCCTTACAGAAACTAGGAGTATTGAACCGCAGAATAATAGAAACAATAGGAAAAATAATAATCTCCATCATTGCAGACATACGAGCTGCAGCTCGCATTTCCCCATACTTAATAAAGTCTACATTATGTTTGCATAAAAAGATAATTTGAATAATAATCTTCATATGCGCTCCTTCTTGACCTATGACCTTTATGACGAAATTACGTTTATAATAGATATAGATAGATATTACCCAGGTTACCTTATATTATCTATTTTATTTCTTATAGGTGGACTGGAAAGATGTTCAGAAAGATATCATCCTCTTAATAATTTTCTATCGGTATCTGAATTCTGCACAAATTCAATAATTTCAATATAAGTAATGTATTACCTATTTATAAAATAATACCTACATAACATTAACATTATGACGATTATGATGGGTTAATACCTAGGTATCATCTACTATTTATCATATTATCATAAGAAATTAGTTTTCGTTAGTTAAAGTAGGTACTAAAAGTTAGTATTCTATAAATATTATGTATATACCTATACCTAAGATTTCAAAGTAAAGCGACAAAAGGTCTTTCATGTCATCAGCCGGTCCAGCTTTATCCGTTTTTATTTATTTTGAAGGATTTGATTTCAAAACTCTCTTTTGACACTAATTATGCAGCCCTTCTCTGTTATGACATTCACACAATGATATTGTCAGCGAGTTGGATATACGAGTCCCTATATGAAATAAGTCCCACTATACTAATAGATAATTCCCCTCTTGAAATCTAAGAGCTGTTTCATTGGATGAAAATTCGTTACATGATTTTATTTGAAGCACCAATGAATTCAGTTCGAAATTTACAAACTTACAGCACGAACAGTGACTGTTTGACAAAATAATTACCTACATATCAATACTAATTATATGGCATTTTTAGTCGGTTCAACACCGAATGTTAAAAACCCTGTTTAGAATATATTAGTGTTATTAAAGAATATGTAATGCTTAAATGTGTTGTAAAGCATTTTCTAGATATCTAATTAATTATTTTTGTATTGTGCATGTGCATGAATATATAAAAACAATAAACAGTTTTTTATATCATGCAAAAAGTTAAGCGGAACTCAATCTCAAGCCACTTTAAAATATAAATACCTATCAATAGGTATAGGTATCTCAAGATTGATGAAAAACTTTTTTAAACCAAGTTTTTGCAATTTTACCGATCGATAGACAATGAACATCGATGACTAAACATGCTGTTAATATGGGGAGGAAAATGACAAAAAATAGTATTTGTATTTAATATTATAAAATCTGCTAGTTTGGAACTTAATGACAATAGTTGACAATAAAGCAAATATTATAGTTACTTTCTTTTTAAATTGCAAATTTGCGTTACGGAATATTAATCCAAATTTCATTTTGTTCTTTTGTTGGAGAAGATCGAGTTTTCGATTTCTTCTTTAGACTATTATTCTTTTTGAAAATGCTATTTTTTATTCAAAGTATACAACACAAATGCAAACAACATTTATTATATGTAATAAAAGTCTTAAATCCTTGAACCTACAAAGCAGATGCATTCAAACAATAAGATTATCAGATAAATTTCATATAAAGCGTCACTTTACGTTTCATAGGCTGTTTCAATTCCCTCACCGTGTATTCATAAATACCGGCTCCCTGTAATAGAATTACAGGGTTATAAATGAAAGTTGGGGTTCCAACTCGTCTCACTATTGGTTGGCATACGATATCAAGCCCAGCCCATTCAAAGGTTCTCCTTTACAATATAGATGAAGCCCCAGCATCCGGCACCAGGCCCCCAAAAAGCCTCCTATACTGTGGCAGAGAGGAAAACTATAGTCGGTTCAGTAGTAATTGAAACGTCGTTGAGGGAGTATCATATGTTCGGTTCATATTCAAAAATAAGTTATAACACGTCAAGTATATAACATAACTTAAACATTTACCGAGTGATTTTAATAATCGATTATTGAATTTTTAATTGTGCGTTTAATAAATAATCATCAGTAATGATGCATTCTATGAATGAAGCGGCATTGACAACGAGCATGCTGACTTTTGACCCGATGAATCTCTATGAACAACCCAAACCTAGGTTCATATTTAAGATGCCACGTGTAGTTCCTGACCAAAAGGCCAAATTCGAATCGGATGAACTATTTCGGAGACTCAGCAGAGAGAGCGAGGTAAATCCAAAAAGCCAGTTTAACAAAGTGCTGACCATTGATTTGAACCATTTTTTTTTTGGAATATTTATGCATGACGATTTTTATCTTAGAACTAAACGTTGTCGCTAGTGTTTGAAATTCAAAAATCTTAGATTTCGACGGTTTTAAGAATCTCCCAATATTAATAAGTATTTAAAAATTTTCTCAAAAACTCCATTACGATAGTTCCATTTTTTCAATAAGTAAAAACCACTTAATTAATCCTATCAGGAAGCTGTTCTCAAATAAATATGCATCCCACTGGCCCGCGGCTATAGCGCCGCTTCACATTACCGATGCGTCATCATCACAATGACGTCTTCTATATTTATTACTAAAAAACAGCATGCTTTATTTGTTGACACTTATATTTAACTTGTTATATACCGAATAATTTGAAGCCGGTGCATCAAATTGAAATGCACTACTTGTAGTTGCTTGTTTACAATTGTCTGATACATTCGCATTTACATACATTACCCCATTGTCATACAGTATTAATTAACATAAAATGATATTTTATAACATATTGTTTATTAAAATAATAAAGTAACTCATTTGTTAAGAATTTGTCGAACGTCCGGATTAGTCATGGGTTTGTCTCCTTTCTCTTTCGTCTCACCTCCTTTTGGAAAAACTAAATTTATAACTACTTCTTCGAATCCATTTCGTAACAATTTGTTTAAAACATTTTTATTTGTTAAATTGCAGGTCAGATACACAGGCTATAGAGACCGACCGCAGGAGGAGCGTCAAGTGCGTTTCGAGAACGCTTGTCGGGAAGGACATACAGAGATTGCATTTACGGCAACTGGAACCAATTTACAATTAGTCTTCACACCTCCAACAACCAGTTACATGCCGGAAAAAGAATGCGACTACGAAAAGGAGCCCGGAAAGGTGAGTGCGAGCAAATAGTGCACTTTAGGGCAATTTTTCTCTGACACCGTGAGTGTGTAATTCGAATTATGGCGTCGGGTACGATCAATACGGATGCGACGCTCTCATTGGGCGTCGCAAACGGGCGTCGTTCTTCGCCATTTTGGATGCAGTTTGAGGGGTGTTTTGGGAAAGTTTTACAAGGCCTAGTAAATGATCCTGTGACTGAAATATTCCTTTTGGCGGATTTGAAAGTGTAATAAATGTCTGAAAAGCGCTGGAAATATTGTAAAATTTTATAGTTCCACTTTTGGCCCTGTAACCTAAATATAACAAAGCAATATTGGGCCCATCATTCTAAACACACATATACAAATGGAAAAATTATTTATGATTTTAAGTCCGTTTCGAAAGTTTCAAAATGCATTTTACGGTCACCAATTGAGAGAATGTAAATGGGTGTAAAACGGGTATAAAATTTAACCATAAACTATAAAACCTAAGACAGATATGGTTATTTAGTGTCACGAATACATTTTACATCGGTCTGTGTTGTTGTTTGTAACTTTATGTCCATAACAATGAAGAGAATAAAATTGGCCCATTTGGTTAATTGCCTTTTTCAATAATTTCCTTGTAAATACAGGCTTGACGCCCATCTAATAGCCTACCTGGGTCTCTTAATAAGATTATAATCTTCTTTGACTTTGTGCCAATATTGCTAGCCTTTGTAATTTCGGGAAAATTGAAAGGAACAGGTCGAAAGAAACCTAATCTACAATATATACACTTTGATGTTAGAACTTTGAAAATGACCTCGAATGGATAAGTTTCATGCAAAAATCCGAATACAAATAATAGAAATGTTGAACTGAATAGTTTACAATTCCATCAGATGCGGTATACATGCGATATTCAAAAGCTGCAAGGATCGATTGTGCTCGAAAATTAGATAGTTTCATCACAAATGCGATACAAATCATTATATTAATCATTGTTATATTGTTATTAACTTTTATATTAATACATAAAAGCATGCCAACTGTAGCTTGAAATACGATTTCTTTATGTATAGGTATACAATTGGACAGACGTTCTCAGAAATTTGAATCGTACCTAAAGTTTGTAATGGTACATAATGTAACAAGTTTTTTTCTAGCTCTAGTTCAAACAGTGTTCATTAGAAAAAACTGCCCCTTTTACTAGACAATAGAAGAAACGTTTTAGAATAATAAAAGCCAGTTTTAAAGGCATGATATGTACCCTCATTAACAAGGGTCAAATTTTGTTACGGCCCATTCGTATTTTATTAAATTACCTCGACTTATAAATCCATTATTTAATTGTATTGTCCATTTGTCATTTAACGCCCTTGTCTAACAATTTTTCTGCTTTCTTTTAATATTTGTTTAAGCTTATTATATTCAATGTTTGAATAGGGTTAGACCCATATCTAGGTATCCAAATTCACTAAATAGCCGTTAATAAATTGTACAAATGAAATTGTTGTTTAATGTAGCCGAACGAACAGTTTCATGCGTTATTAAAATAAGTAATGACGTACCAAAATTAGCGACATACAATAGACGCGTGCTGTGAATGCCTTTAAGGGAAAGAATAAGTAAAAATACAGAAAGAATCATCCATATGGCGCCTTGCACGCCAATCCATCACATTTCCAACACGCAAGGCTCCGAAAAGAAGAAAAAAACTAAACACGGACCCAATTGAACATCACGGTTTTATACTTCGGACTATTTTTACGAAAATATGGAATAATCTTTTGTATACATATGCAGACGAACTGATGGGCCGTAAACAACCGTTTTGGTGCATTCTGCTAATAAAGTGCGGCACATTTCAAAGTATATCTCTGTGTATCATAAAGTTGATGTTTATTGTAGAGCTGCCATCCCATGTCTTTATAAATAACAGTAAAAACGTTTTATAGCATTTGGGCGCCTTAATTTTTGGTCGCACACGTTTAAGACACCCGTTATTACAGATTCTGTTGTCTAAATAATCAGTGGTTAATCTTGAAAATTGTTTATTTAACGGACGCTTTTATTGGGCACGATACTTTGAAGAATTACGAGATGGGCCGTAATTGTTAGAACTATTTTAATTCTGACATTATAAATCGAGAGCATTATTAGATATTAGATAACATCCCTCGTATTGTTGATGTAATGATGCGACCAGGTGATGCCCCACTGTAACAAATCATTTGAATTGATTTTTTTCGAAAGGGGTTCATCTTGTTGGGTTCAAATGATTGTATGACAAATGATTTGGTGTCATGCGAAATGCGTGCATGTGCATGTTGTGCCCACGTCTGATGATTACAGCGATTAATTCTTACACGACACGACATCCCCAATTAAAAAGCAATGAAATAATGAGCACAACAAAAGTATAAAACACCTATTATTTAATTAATGTGGACGAAACAATGCCCGTTTTGTTTTACACCCGCACAATGCAGGACGACGCGTGCTAGTTAGCACGCGGAGAGCTTTTGCCGAGCTTTTTTACACAATCCATTGTCTTTAGTTGGAAGCTGTTGTTGAATTTCAATTTTCACGTGACCGTATTTTGAGTATTTTTCTGGGCATCTCGCTGTGTGGCATTGAAATGTTTATATTATTCCCTTAAACAACCAAATAGGCATAAAATTAGCGAATGGGATTTGAAAAGATGATCTCTTTCCGGTTGCCTTAAGCACAACACTGGCCAGAGATTTTACACAGATGGTTACTGGCAGTGAAAAGAATTTCATAATGTTGTAATCCAACAGATAAATATGAAATATGTTTAGAAAGAAGTTTATTAAGTAAATAAGAATTGGGGGCTCGGTATTTTTATTGTCTGACATACCTACTTTTAGATGACTAATTGAAATTTCCTTGGAAATATCTAAAATTTTTCATCAGCTATCATTAAGAAACCCACTTTAGACTTAATCTTTTCTAAATTTGCTTGTAGGAGGTCGCCGGTCGCCCCAAATTAACGTTTGACTCGTGCTGAGTGCTATTGTATTACAAATATCTTTTACAGCTGTCGAAGATGTTTTCTTCTTTCAATATTTCTGACTTAATGTCTTTACCATCGTTTGATTTGTTTTGGAACAATTTTTCAGAATTCATGTAAAATATCTCTTTTTACAAACTCACGACATCCACATGCATATGGTATAAAATATCAAATTTGTGGTCAGCGATATACGTTTTCAGTGTGTGTGGTTTTCCGTTTCCCTTCATGTTTATAATTAGTATTACAGTGTGTTTTTTCATATCAAATTCTAAAATATGTGAAGTTCCATTCGATTTGTAAGGGGAAATTACCAGATGTCCGAGAAAGCAAGGTTATTTTTTTCTAAAAGAGCAAAGTATTCCCAATAAAGCACTTGAGCTTTGTACAATGGTCTCGATGGACGCAAATAATGCATGTAAAACAGATCGATACACATTTCCAGGGTGGTCTGAAAGATGTGTGCGTTCGGGGTGTAACAGACTAAAGCGGCACGTCAATTCCAAGTTTTTCCATCTCGTTACACTTTCAGCATTCGATACGCAATATTATACTTGGATATTATTGGAGATAATGTTCTCATATGTATCTGTTTACGGATAATGTGCCCTGAAATCCATACCTTAACTATACCACTCCAGTACGTCCGAATGGAGCTGAACGCTTTCCTTTCTGCTATTTACAAATCGTAGGTAATCTGGGAGATTGTTGTGGAGGCACGGTACCCAGTGCCAGTTCCACTGTCTCTAGAACAATGTCTTGACTGATTTACAGCCCATTTTAGAAGAATTAGGCCGCTCCGCTATACAACTGACGACAAAAGCTCATGCCCCGAAACATAAATTAAACTGTTTCTTCTTCTGACGACGGCAACATTCATGAATATACGACCAGACAGATTGTGCTTTAGTTTTCAAGCAGCCAACACCAGTTTCGGGGATAATCATTCAACGACTTCCTTTATTGAAACACAGTCATTAACATTAGCGGTACAATTGAAATTAGACGAGAATTGCACTATGTTTGCGATAACAAAGTGAATGGGACAAATGAAAGCATTTAACGGTTCGTCTGTTTATGGGGGTTGGTGTAGGTGTATACCAAATCGTTCTGAAATGTGTGACTTTTAAGCTTTTCGAGAATTGAATTGCCACGCTTGTTAACACGACAAAAGAGCCAATATAGTTATTGTGCAAAATTAACAACTGGACAAATAGTAGCACTTCCGGAGTTTGGTACTAATAATACATTAAATAAAATGTGTCATTGGCCATTTAATTAAATACACCAAATTTATATGTTTATTTTTAAGTAAATCCCCGTGTGCAATTATAAATTAATATGAATCACTAACAATTAAACACATCATTAACGATAATTGTTTATCTAAAAAAAAAATGTTAAAAAGGTGACCTACAGAGAGGTCTACAAGGCCAGCCACTTTAACGTTTTACGAATATTAATTAAAATGTACAGGGAATTCCCGATAATGTTTGTACTGCCAAGAAACTATTGTAATATCATATATAGAAATTTAATATTCATATAATGTATTAGGTGATGCATCTTCGCATGTGCGTCATGCACACACACGCGCTTGTAATTTCCGAACATGTTAATGCATTAGACAAATAATTGGAAATTAATAAAATTACGAGAAACTTACATGTGACAAAAACCGGTGCCTCCTTTTAGTTTGGGACCATCTGTTGTTTCAGCCTCTTTGTTCTATCTGATTTGTCATTTAACTATAGGTTTCAAATAGGGATGTGTAACATTATTAAATGACTTTACAGTTTTAACCCTTTCCGGTTTTTTCTAGCTCTATTGTGAGTTTATAAGATTTCATTTACCCCTTTTTCCATCCATAACTTTCACATTAAATGTCGTGTTTTACATGGCTAATCCAAATACGCTTTTTTACCTTGTTGAATAAAAGAGGTAGTCAGGCCGGATAGCCGTTGGCTAGTTACCCTTTTATAGGGGCTGGTACCATACCTTGTCCTGTTATTATAATGCAAAATTTCTTTTTGAAGTGCAGTCCGTTGGGCGTGGACACAATAAATCAATTCATGAATAAGGGAATATCTGACCAATGAACGTAAAACGATGATCTAATTTAAATAATTGGCTTGAATTTCAATTAAAAATCAACAAACTTTCAGAAAAGTGCGGCAAATTGCTCGAAAGTGTGACTTGAAAACGTGCAATATTTTCTTATAAATCAATAGGGCAAAAAAATTCGGTGTGAAACACATTTTTCATGGTCCGTTAGACATCTGACAAGAGAGCCAGATCTCCGGACTCCGGATATTGTGTAATATTGGAATTTCGCTTACCTATTTCTTAAAAAATCGTCACAGGTAGATGATTTGTTGCGAAACTGTGTTGACTTGTCCCACCAGTTGTGCTCCCCAAGATTGACACATGAAAATCAGACTTATTAATTGTGACATATCGAATAATAACAAATAAAGAGGTGCTAAATGCCTCCCGCGGGTCTCGCAATACGGCACCCGTGTGGCCCGTTCAACCCTTATGGAAACCATCCAGATGTTCAGCCAAAAAAATTCTATTAATAACATAATTTTCGCACGCCTTTTTCTACATAATAAAAATGTTACAATAATAGCGCCCAAAAAGGGTTTACAAAACACCAAGTCAAGTTGAAAAAGAGCGTCATGCTGTGCCATTCGTACACTTTTTCGAAATTCATGCTGGGAGGGTGGACCTAATTGAATGATTAGTTCTACTGATTGTTTCACATTTGCTGGCGCCTGTTTTACTGCCCTCTGTAAACATCCTTCTTCTCTTTTTGAAAACTGCCGAAATTGATGTTAAAACTTTTATTTCCAGGTCCACATAAAATCATCGTTTATAATGAACGGCGTCTGTGTAAGATGGCGAGGCTGGATTGATCGGGAGCGTCTCGACGGCGTCGGCTGTTTGGAGTACAACGAGGACCGTGCGGCGCAAGAAGACGCTCTCCTACGTGAACAAATCGAGCGCTACAACCAGCGTCTAAGGGACTTTGAGGAGAAACAAAGAGGATACAGACAAGATCAAGATTTAGAGGTACGTGGATCAGTTGCCGGTAATATTCCACGGTATCATATGAAGATGTATTGATTTGTTTTCCTAGTTTTTATTTTGTCGATTTTTTTATTTAGTGTGTATATATGTTTGTTATTTTTCACTTATAAGTTTTTATTATGTACAACTCGCAATATTATTTGTAAATACTAATTAGAATAAATAATAAAACTTGATCGAATATTATTTTTTAGTTTGTTTTATTTGATTTGCAATTAATTTTTTTTGCTCGCTTTTATACGGATTAGGAGAAATAACGGCAAACACAGAGGGGACACCCGTTGTTATCCAGATTAATTCAGAGAAAATCTGTTTATTCATAAGGCCCTCTCCCACGCAGATTTCTCTATAGCCTGCAGGACTACACAATACTATTACCGTTGATTTCGATTCTGCATTACATTATACTTTAATCGGATTTGGCTATGTATCATGCACCTGACAATATGTGACGATCATTTCAAGTGGAAAATAGAAACGATTCGGGATAAACTAAAAATTTCAATACGTGATGTTTTGAAAACAATTCATGATTGAGATTGTTGGGGTGTTGGGTTAAGGGTTGTTGAAATTGTTTGTGGATCATTAGTACAAGCTTAAGTAGTGTTTGATGGGCGAAGGGCGGCAGGATTTGACGATTTTTATGATCTCCTGTGCGTGACAATGAATATTTTAGATATTTAAACAAACGCCTGAAATGTTAACATAAGAAAGCCCCCTATCGATGTCCGAAATCGAGAGGAGCTGCCCATTTCTGCACCTGTACGTTTGCTAGAGAGGAGAGGTAAAATTTGCGCAAAGCAAGGTGTTATTAAGAGATTTAAGGTCCACTTAAGAGAGACGTTGCTCTAAAATATTCTATTGTCAAATGGTAAAATGTTTATTCAAACAGTGCACATTGTGTTGGACCTGTGATTTTATCGTGGGAATTTATATTTACATTTATTTCGTTTTTGAAAAAAAATACATTATACAAATAAAAGTTTTGGTACGACTAACCTAGATGCACCATTATTGGATTGGAAGGCTATTAAAATGTGCAAAAAAGGCCGAGCCGACGAACAAGTGAATTTTCCAACTGAATGCATCACTAACCATTTTATAAATAATAATTATAGTTGTATACAGTAGATTAAAATGATTAAAAATGCAGGAAAATCAATTCTCTTCGACACGGTTCACTATACAAAAATATCGCTCTCTTTTGTGTCTCTGATAAAAAGAAATTTTAATATTATATATCGGGAATAGAAAAGGAGAAGCAATCTCATCAACACTCATTAGAATAGGAAATGTTGTTACTGCAGATGAATTAAATTCGTTCAACTATTCCACTACATAATGAATTGTGTGTCCTTATTAGACGTCCAAAGGGGCCGGACCAGGGGGTCGAATCCCCCCTCGGTCCTCTGCGACTTCTCTACAAAAATATATACAACAATATCAAACGCAGCAGGACTACATATTAACATTTGAAAAGGTGCCGAAGTGAAAAATCAAAAAAAAAAAATATGGTACGGGGGCTCAGATATTTGTGTTTACGATGCCCCCTGAGGCGATTCAAGTATAGCCACGTTTTTGTTACAATTCCATACGAGGATCTAGCATATGTCTGACCTGGATTTGGGACGGTAATAAGCTTACATAATTTCTCTAAAAAACATTATACAATTATTCGTGTATCCATCATCTCTCAGTTCGCATACACTTAAATTGACTGACATTATAATAAAGCGAAACAAGCCCCCTTAGTACACACGGAAATCATAAATTCTTCCCGAAAGTGTCCAAATATTATAGAGAAATTGTAGTACGGCTCTTTACTGTTGAATAGCGAATTTCAATGATTATTTGGGCCCTTTAATAAATCATCTGTCGATCTTTCTGCCTCTAGTATTATGTTATTACTGTTATTTGCACCGATTCAGCATCCTGTTTGGGCAAACAATCGTACAATGGCCCTTTGCATCGGTCAGTCTATTCATAATGGCTCTACGATATGGGTACTATTCTAAACTGGCCCTTTTATTGTTGGAAAGTTAAGTAGTAATATAGATATCGAAAAAAGGCAGACAGCATCACAAGTGATTTTTTTACAAATGAAAGATTCCATATACAAATTCCGTATTTTTTACCTCTCCAAATGGGGAATATTTTTACGTATTATCTTGTAATTGACATCCAGTTGATTTCCGGCATTGTATATTTAAAAAAAAATTATATGCTTCAAGAAGCGCTCTTCAATAAAGCACATTGAGGACCATTTTGAACAAAAGTACCAGCGAGATAACATTTTATATATACAAGGATTAAATTTCTGCCGAAGGTTTTTTATCATCAAAATCTTGTCACTGTATCAATACACTCTAATCCTATTGGTACACAGATAAAAATTGTGACTGTCGGCACTCCCTGTAATTTTAGTTGGATGATTCTATTCACATTTCCCGGGGGATCGTAAAACGATCATTTTAATACGGGAACTAAATGTCGTATACATGGCGCTTGTAGGCCGTATTTTTTATGGTATAGCGGCACCGTTTGTGTCGCTGAGTTCATAAAGAAACAGGCACAGAAAAGGACGAGTAATTTTAATGAAAATTTCTTCCATTATACATGAAAAAAGGGGTCGAATAAACAGCAGCAATTTTAAGACTTTGCTCAATAGACGGGGATGTTTTATTACGTTTGCAGATATATTTTGATTTCAATTAAATTGTTTTATTGAATCAAACCCCCTCGGAATGCTATTATCAGACCCTATACATTGGAAAGTAAAACATGTGGAAGGGTGGACATGGACGCAACCCTTGCATCTGACTCGATGATATATAACTTGTCGGATAATAAGTAATTTGCACAATAAACGGGCAAAGAAGTGCATCAACAAAAAGACACCTTCCTTTTTGCATGAAAATTTCCATTTTTCCACTTAATATTCCCGCGTCTGCACTTTGATATCCGAGCTTTTATTAACAAATAAAGAACGACGCTCCGAGGGGGTGTTAAACTGATTGGCCGTCAGAAGCGAACGGTAGTGTCTAATATAGCGAAAGGTCGCCCTTTAATTTACAAGGGTCGCGCGCCCCCTTAAAATGCCACCCTCGACGCTCGTTATAGAAACAACGCTTTTAGTTTCATGCTTCATACATGCATTCGCCGAATAAAAGACAATGCACTGTTGTTATGTGTTCTCCTCTTGTCGCTATATCGATCCATTCTGAATGTAATTGATTTTTGTGATGAGAAACGCCAAGCATATAATTAAATCACTTTTTTGCAGTTAAGGATGTCGAACAACATTCATGGTCATCATGGACACCATGCCGCAGTAACATCCCGATGCCATGGACCACCAAGGTAAGCTAGAAAAAAAGCTTATTTTCCGTTTCGACTGGCCAAAAAATTAATTAGAGCCCATATAAATAATATACACGACAGATATGTGAAAGAGAAAAAAGGGTGTGACAAATATGGGTTGTAACTCCGTTCCAGTGGGTCATTGGAAACAAACTATTTACTGTCCTATGTTGGGAAGGGTTCCTTTTGGAAATTTGCATAGCTTTCGATGCGCTTTTCACCATATCCAACGTATATTAACTTGTAAACAGATGTCAGAAATTATTCAAATCCCATTCCTGATGATGGGCGATGGCAGTCGCATGAGTCCGAAATCCTGACATTGATGGCCAAATTGCTGTGTTCAATGTGCAAATATTGACCAAACGCTCAAACAGTCGTGCGCGCAAATTGCAATTGTAATTGCGCTTTATTTTAGTTATGGAAAAGAGATCTGCAGATTTAGGACGATTGTGACATCGTCCTAGGGGTGTATTTAGCCCTTGTCAACAAAAAGTCCAGGTAAAATCACTAGATGCCCTTTGTAATTCACTCCCTAACGTTGCTACTGTACAAGTAGTGACACTTTGACAATGTTGAACGTATTTATAGTATAAAAAAGACCTTTGCTACCATCGACGAGCCGTTTATCGGGCATGGATCAATTGAATTCGTCTGGAGGACGTTGCATGGGCGAGTGTACCTGAAATTGATATGTTTAAAGTTGTCCAAATTTTTCAATGGGACACGATGTTCCACATCCATACAGATGATTATCGACCGACAAAAGTAAAACTTGCCAAAAGAATACAAACAGAAATTGACACTTAAAGTATTTTTCGCTTTATTGTTATCAAGGGCTGAAATTTCGACGAAATCTCATATTATTTACTAAAAGGTGTAATTTATGAGTCTTTGTGCTGTAGGATAAGATTGATGTTCGAGTGATTGGAATGAATCTCTTTTCTGTTTCAGGGGCGAGAGACGAATGACATAGAAAATTGGTAATTGGATGGCGAAACCAAGATGATTTAAATGTGATAATTATTGTTTTTCATTTGTGTATACGAACTGTGTTTTAGTAAGTGTTTAGATTTCGTAATATCAACTACTTGTGCATGCGGTCTATAGTGTCGTAATATAAAGTGGATGGTTTTCGTTTTTTGTGAATTTATCTTCACACTTAGCCATAAAATACATCAATCCGTTCCAAATAAATTTAACATTATATACGCTAACTGAAATAGCCAATTTGACTCTATAACCCTTTTATTTAATAAAAAAACTATAGTGTCTGTATATAATAAAGGTTTAGCCCTGCAATTATTTCACCCTTTTCCCTAAATCTGTGAAATTATCGACATGTGTACCAGACGAAATTTATGACTCCCTGATAAGGCTTCCTTTTCTGATGGGAGAAATTGAAAGCACGTGCGTGCCTGTCGTTTTGAAATTTATTTCGAATTAAACATTGTACGATAAGCGTACATTTTTTACTTTTTCTTCTCCATGCAGGACTCAAATAGATGTCATGTTTGATCCATGCAATTGTGTATTCATTGCACTAAGTGATGTGTATTATCTGGCCGCGTGACCACCCATGAGGGCACGTGCAATGATAGCACTAATCCCAGGTTAATTGGCAACCAGTGCTACCATAATCCTTGCCAGGGTTGTAATTAAAATTAAAACGGCACATTACATGCTATCAAACTTTATTTCGGACAGGTTTATTACACTTTGTTAACAACAAGGGCCGCAAGGACCACAAGGACTGCAGCAGGAGCCGCAAGGACTGCAACAGGGGCCGCAAGGTGCACAGGAGATCGGGCAGGGACATGGAGTCGCACTCAGACACGTATAGGGGCAGGGATTGATCACGGGAATTGTGACTGTTAGAGTATTGACACAGCAGGGTTGCGTTAAATACGCACAGGGAACGTTCGGTGGCGGCGCACAGGGGCAGGATAATGTGGATAGAATTGGGGCGCAGCAATCGGCCATTTTCACACAGAGAATTTAGAGGAGCACACAGGAATTTCGTTTGCAAAACTTGTGTCTGGAAAGTTTGTTTTAGTTGCTATAGAAGCGAGTTTTGTTGTACAAGTCGACGCAGAATGGAATATTAAAAGGATAATTAAAATTTGAACAAATTTCGTAAAAGCCACCCTTGTTTATGTGTTTATTTGTTTAGACTAGTAAATAATGCCCTGTTAAGTAGGAACTACTGTTCCGACGATGAACGGAATAATGACTTCTTTTAAATATTTATTTTTAGTAAGAGTTTGTGATGTTGAGCTTAAGTTTTGACACATTTCTCAAGGGACAAATGTCAGTTATAAATCAGTTCCACTAATGGTTCCCATCAAAATAAGAACGGGATGTGAATAATCTGTATTTGTACTGTTTCATTTCTTATCCTTTTCCGATTCTGATAAAGTAATATAACAATTCCCGACTGTGATAAACAATTTTTTGTAGTTTTTTTTAGTTGTCCTTTTTTGAAATATTAACCACCTAACAGGTATTTAAAAGAATAAAGGTATTCAATAGCAGATTTCCCAGATTTCTATCAAGTATTTAGTATTTAGTTGCAGCTAATGCAATACATTCCGTGAACAAGTGTCGAGTTTATTCCACGCATAAAAAATCAACTGAATAAAGTGTTTTACAATATTTGCCGAACTTCTTAGAATCGACGTGGAGAGGATAATAGAGAGACGAGATTTGTATTCAAAGTTTTCTATGAGATTTTTGATAGAATTGAGAAAAAACAAACATTTTTATGTACGCTCAGTTCTCATATCAAATCGACTTTATTGAAATTTCAATATAGGAAATAGAAATAAGCTTCAGTTTGAAAAGAACCCAATATTCTACGGTTGAACATTGAGAAAATGAAATTAAACACACTTCGCTACTCTTTATTCCAGTCGAACGGTTTTAAAATGTACAGAACATTAGTACAATAATAAATAATAGAAAAAAGACCAACAACCCTTTTGCTGGGATGTTTTGTGTCCGTTCAATGTTTTGGAAAAATCACACCCGAACTTAATTATGTTGTAACAAAACATAATAAAAGTTTTACATTTTCCCAAATCGTGTACCACCCAGGGTGAAAAATTTTCACTCACTAAACTGTACAAATTGTTTTAAATTATTGCAGTAAGAATCGGTCCAGCATCTGCTGCCAATTGAAAAAAGATGCTGCACGTGATACGGTAGCAGTTAATGCACTTTGAATAAGTAATATTTCATAATAAATTAGAAGGGTGTAGGGGTGTGATATGTAAAATAGTAGAGAACACTTGTTCCAAATGGTGAGATAATGGAAAAGGGCGGAACGTGTTAATTATGTACCGATAACGCGATTTGCATATTTAGCAAAAATGAGACGCCTCATTTGCATCATCAATTTAGTCCGAAAATTCGTGAAATATTCACTTGATCGTGCACAGCAAACATAATTAATCTAAAGAATAAACAATAATGCCGAATGACGGGCGATATTTCAGCAATAATTTACATATTGTATATGAACCCTTTTATTATATGGCTTATTCAAATCTGACTAACGGATTAACTGATTAAAATTGTACTTTATTGATATACGCTCAATTTAAATTCATACTTGCACCTGTTTTGCTCCAAATGCAAATCGTTTACCGCCAAAGTTCGATCAATTTTTTTCTTCGTAAACCGTCATTGAATTAACGCAGCTATTAGGACATACAATTTTCGGATTAGAAGGTACTCATTCAATGCCAGCTGAATTTATTTCTGTCAACACATTTCAAAGTGTACTGCTTATATTGATATCTGACGCCTTTTGTACGAAATTGTATTAATCTAGACTCTAAATACCGGATGTTTTCCTTTTAGTTGGCTCCCATTGTACGCTATTGAAGGAAAATATTTATTATGTGTGTGTTAATTAACGAAGAAATGTAGGGTCTCCGAACTCCCCCACACCAATTACAAACGTATAATTTTACGTAAAGTACCTGCAATTTTCTATTGACCTATTGATTACATTTAAAGTTAATTAGGGTTGTCAATTTTACATATATTTGTGTGGGTGCCAGTCTATTCTATTGTCCCAAAAGTTCCCCCTGAAAATAAGAATGTAAGGCGATATCCGAAATGCTGTTAAGGCAAAAAATCGATTGGACAATTTCGATTATTAACAGGTACTCATTATATACGTTACAAGAGTCCCCAGTAATCAAACGCAACAGAGCGTAAAACAATGATCCGTATATCATACGTGATCAGTGGCCCTACACACGTAAAAGAATCCTTTATTCTGTAATTTGGTAATATTAAAGACCTCACACACACACACCTGACCCACACCAGATCAAATGACTCATCCGTTGCTCGTTGATAATAATATTGACACTTTTTCAATAAAAAAACCGTTGCTCTTATCGCCTTTTTAATACCCGCGTTGGTGGGTGTTTTTCGAGCAACGTTCACTTAACATGACAAAAAATATTACATCAGAAGGGTAAGTTGAAGTCATTAAAGCGGACTCTAATCCTTTTGATAATCGAGTATGTGTTACCAATCGATCATTTTTTTATTTTCTGTAAAATTGATGCATCATTCCGCTCCAGACCAGCCTCTACAACATAATAATTCCGGCCCTGTTTTTTTCACATGTACATGAACTGAGATGAACTTAAATATTTGTGGTATACATTATCCCATTTGCCTTACAATTCTCGAAGATATAAAGCCGTGTTCTTTATGATTTGTGGTTAAACAGTAATTTCAAATAGGCTCTCTCGTCGTTCGAGTCTAGAAAGTGGACTTGGTAAAAACCGCTCGATGTGAACAAAAAAACGCTGCACCGTAAAACAATATAACTTCGCTTCGACTGATTTGTTTTAAACAAAGAATGGTAACTGATGGAGCGGTAATTGTTTAGCAACTTTATACAAGTTTTTCTACACCTACAATCTTGCATATCGAATTACTTTCTTTCAATATCGAAATCCATTGATAAAATCGAAACGATTTAACATTATATTATGTTGAATATAATCCATAAAACATCTCTATTTAAATTCCAGGCAGCGTTGAAATGTTTATTCTTCTACTTATAGCAATTATATGCACAACCCTTGCCCCTTTAGGACTGTGCCATGATAAAGGGGTACTTTTTTCAGCCCCTACTATGCAAACCTTCTAATCTTCGAGCTTGTCGTCATATTTCACGGTGTTATTTTTTGCATGTGATATTACCAAACTCAATGTAAATATTAAAAACTTTTTTTTATTATAAATAAGTATTACAATATAGTAGTATTTTTACAAATTTTATAAGTATATTTAATATTAATACAAAAAAATCTTATTAAATGAAGAAACAAGAAATAAATCTAGGTTTAAAAACACATTCTGTACAAAATGGGCAAATAAAAATATTGAATGGCACTAAATACATAATTTGTTTTTCTATCAAATACAAACAGAGGGGCAAGAAATGTGTAGAAAACATTTTGGTCAATTTAAAAGAAAGACAAAACGAAATTAGTAACTTTAAAAATAAGTAACTTCAGCCATTTTTTTACTACTCCCTACTGCATCTAAATGTTAGACTTATAATTCTTGCGATTGATATTAAAATATATGATATTTGTTTTATTTTAATGGACGGATTATCAATTTTCCTTTTTTTCTATTTACATACCTTTCAAATCTCATCAGACTATCCGCACTTTTAAATAGTTGTGCTTCTCTATTTGAAACTAAATTCACCTTAAATAAATAAGTCTTTGATATACGAAAGTAAAAAATAATCAACAAAACTATTAGGGAAATACAATAGAAACGAAAAATACGATATCACACAAAAGAAAAAACTAAACAAATATAAACTAAAAACAGTGCATGAGACCAGTCCGATACAAATAACAATTTTTTCTTCAAAGGTTAGTTAATTAGAATTCATAATTAGAGAACATTTGTTATAAAATTTGATATAAAACAACTCAACTATTTCCTTACCCAACATTCGTCATGACTTTACACATTTTCCAAAAATATCAACATTTAATAATCACACACTTGAATTTTTCCACTTCAATTGTGCTAATTTTGGTGGACGTCAGTCCAACGTTGTTTGAAATAATGTAAAAACCTCCCTAAAAACGGCACCAACACCAGGCAGAGTCTGTTTCTTCGCCACAAATTGCTTCAAAGTTTTTAAATAGTCATAACAACGTTGCGATTTCTCAAAACGTTCCTCCCTGGATATGTCCACACCAAAACTTCCAACCGGCGATTGAACGTTATTTTTTATAACGGATCCAAAATGTTTCAAAATCAATTTCAGGGTATTACAGCCAGTCGTTATATATCTGCAAAAAAGATGATACACATTCACATATTTACATTTATTTGTAATTAGCTTGTCCAACAGCTGTTTAATGCACCCTTTTTACAACAAAATATTCCATCTCCACTCACAACAAAAGCATCATGTGACATTAAGAACACTCCAAATTTAAATATATACTAACACTTTTCAATTATAATATCTATTTGCAAACAAATATGCAGGTATGCTCTTTCGAACAATTCTCACACATTATACAAGTATAGAAAGAGAAAAAGGGGTTTGTACGTGTCGAATTGCTAGTGAATATTCAATTTTTACTACTGACATGGACGCGTGCCCTTTTTGCCAATGAATTCATAAATAGGGCTGTGCTGACCGTGTACAATTTTATTTATGTGTAACTTGTTAGTTAAAGAACTGACTGTACTTCATTTACGCAAATTTTCTATACTACAAAACAGTAACCATGAAAAAGTTCACGTTCAAGTATCCAATTTAAATATAATATCGCCCATTAAATGGGTGTCAAATGGGACTTTATTTAGTGCGTAACGCACGATTGAAAAGCAATTTCAATCGTTATATGTACAATTCGCATTGAATTTAAATAAACATGCACACGCACAGTATGAGACACTTTTCGATGCATACAATTCAAACAATTATAATCATTTGACGCGTTCATTTATGTAACATAAAACGACCACCCTCTATAAATTATTGTAACTGCAATTTATATACATATTATAATCAGGGAATGAACTAAGTAAAATTAGCGAACCGATAAAACAAAAACTACCCTCCTAATTTAATCTTTAAACAACCCTAAAATAAATGATTGTCTGACAAGTTGTTTTAATTATCGTGTTTCATGTTATTAAGGTGAACTATTCACAAACTAATGATCAATTTCCGCTTTTAATTTTTCCATTTTTAACTAAAACATTCTTGTATACTCCAGCTGACATTTCCCGTGCCTATTTATATGTCTAATTATTTAAAATAACCCCATATTAAAAGCCATAAATAAAAATAATACGTCTATATGTCTTTTTATAATTAAAACATGTATTTTCTAAATACTCGCAAATTGAACTATAAAAAGATCATTAATACTGTATAGCTCAATTCAAATACTATCAAAGCTGCAGACATAAAAGCGCCCTCTTTTAGAAATCGTTGATTAACTTCATGAAAGTTAGTAAAGCTTTTGGTTGGATCCAGTTACAGTACATTGAATCGTTTGTAACTAGAGTGCGCTACTATTCTAAAAATTTGAAAAAGATAAAACACTTACGTCTCATATTTGCTTTGTAAGATATCCTGAAGTTTGGGCAAAACAACGACACACACATCCAAGTTCCATAAAGTACTGGAAAAATCAATGAGTAATTAGGATAAAAGTCGCAACGGAAAAACTAGGACAAACTTACTATTTGCTATTGATGACGCCTAGTACATCGATAAGCACAGCATTATCGCCAGTTGAAATGGCAATCTCTAATGCTGCCTTCAAGTCTTTATTTCTGTATTGTGCTAAAATAATTTGTAAACTACGTTGTCGTGTTTTTAAAATTCCTAGCATTGGTTCATGTCCAACCAGAACAACATTTAATACTTCAGCATCCGACATGTTTGGCATATGCTGTTGGTAACCCAATATTGCATGGTTTTTCTGTAAAAAAATAATTCCACAGTTAAATACCAGAAATTACTGTCTCGCTTAAATTTAGATATACAATTTGATCAACAAACATAAGGATCAAACTGGATAAATATTTATATATCTTATCAATATTATTATTGACTCAAAAATATAAAACCAATATAATAAAAAGATAATTACTGGTAAAAAATCATCCAAGTCCAAGCCGACTGGCTTGTCCACAGATACAGGTACAAATTCGTTTTCTTCTGATGGAGATTCATCTGGTGAAATTTTCGTCTTTACATAAATATCCACTGGACTATTGTAACTTTTAAATGAGCTCTTTTCAATTGTTCTTGATGTACCGTTCACTTGTGGTATTTTCGATACATTAGGCACACTAGAAGAATTTCGACTAGGTTTCGAAAATGAATTCTTTCTAGCCGATGTCCTGGACGACATTGAACCTTTATTAATATTTGCTTCGGAAACACTATGTTTAATACTGTTCGTTTTTGGTAATTTCTCTGGTACATCTTTACAACTGTTTTGTCTTTGTAATGGAAATCGTTGTGTTGGCTTTGTTTTATTTATATTTGGTAAAATATTTTCACGGTCTTGTTGCTTCGACCCTCTACTTATATATACTTGATCTAGATTTGATTTTGAACGGGAATATTGTGTTGGACTTAAATTCGTTGGTGGCGATGAATTCATGTAATTGTGCACATTATTGTCTAATGAAAGTGCTTCAAAGCAATCTGTCGTGATTTCGCCTAATATTTGCGGTTCAGCTGGATCTGTAGAATGAAAACAAACCATTATTAACATAAATACAATCCATTTTTCCAATTAGACCAATTTTGATGGTCACTGTTATGTTTATTACAATGAAAATCGATATCAAGGACGGTCGACGAACTTTCATTTTAATGCGATAAATTATCATTTATTCAGAAATAGATCACAATAGCAGTACAATTCACCAATGAAACTTAATTTAATATTTTATGAAAATTTCATTCGATATAAGACTGTAGAAATTGACCGCTTTCTATTTAATTCGCAAAATCTGAATCAATAACCGATTCAATTAATCAACTATTTACCTGAATAGTCCTTTTCGGGTTCTTGAAAAGCAATCGGTTCTTTGAACGGTTCAGGAGCAGGTGGTGGAGTCCTTGACACTGAAATTAATTAAAAAATATTCTAGAAATACATAAAACAAGTTATAATATCTAAAAATACATGTAACTGTTTTTTTTGTGGATACAATAGGAGGAAAATACACACAAAAAAAAAATAAATACAATAGGAAAAATGCTTTCAAAGAAATGTATGTAGGAATCGTGTTATTTTTATACAAATGACTAACTAAATTTAGATAAAACAAAGCGCAAAGCCTATTTAAGCACCACCAATATAAATTACATGTAAAAAACATTAAAAGATTAACGTCTTAAAGTATTAACACGAGTATCAGCAGTATTCTTAGCAATTATCATCGTTATGTAAATAATTGGTGATAATTATTGTTACTTTATTCCTTTGATATAACAATTACATAAACCATAAATATACACAACAAAGTCTATTTTATATTCGTTAAATATTGCAAAATTTTTTGTTTAATTTACAATGACATAATAAAATAATATTTGAAGAATTTCGTCGTGGATTCCCATATACACGAAATAACGAAATAAATTTCTACCTACATGTATATATGAGAGAATAAACCGTTTGAAAATCACCTATTGTTTAGTTTTTTTTTCAACTGACATAAATACAGATAAATAAAATGTATTCAAATCCGTAATATTCACAACTACGTACTTCCTTATTGGATTTTATACCACTTTACTCGAAATTTAACCTGTTATGCAAAAAAAATTCAACTTACGTCCACGTCCTTTGAAAATTTCATTGTAATCCTTCACATTGGTAATGTCTGCAGTTGCATCCTCTTCCGGATCCGTACCGGAAGTGCTCTCCTCTATTGTTTTAACATCCAATGAACGGTTCCTTAAACTAATCGGCCGTTCAGCTTTTGAGAAACTCTTTCGTACATTCTGATTATGAGCAAATGGACTGCCTGGCGACGAAGATATATTACTGTTGTCTAATGTTGTGACTACTGTTGATGGCCCAAATGGTTGTACTTTCTTCAAATCAACCACGAAAATTTGTACATTTGTTAAATGGAATGAGGCGCCAATCTGGAATAAATCATTTCCGAGATCATTTCCTTTTCAAAATCATGTACATATTTTGTATAATTAAAATTAATTGCTAATAAATTACATGTACTTTTACTTTGGGTATATTTTAATGCTCTATGACTTTACAAGAAATGTAATATACCAAAATTTTATCAGATCGTGTAGTTATGAAATGTTATACAATATAAACTCGTTTCTTAGCACGAACCCGCAACTAATAAATCTCAATGAAAATTTGAATTTCTTTTTGGGTGATGAGTGCAATTAAGAACATATTTTGCATGTATAATATTCTTATATAAATACTTGGATAAAGTATGAGCACAACACACCAAAATGTGTCTTCCAAAATTAGCAAGTTAAATTATTTTTGAAATATCGTTGTACCGTTAACCAAATCATTAAACAAAACACTTTCGCATGTTTATTTTTCGGTTTCACCAAATAGCTTTAAACAAATATTAGTGTGTTGGAATTAGTACCAGGTACAATCCCCCGGGCACACATGTAACAATCAATAGCAATGTTATTTGGATTAATCTAAAAATAAATTGGTGCCAGACCAAAAAGTCAACGAAACTATCATGTTCTTAATACCAGTGCTGTATCTAAATAACATCTACTTACCAATTGATTTTGAGCAATCGAAATATCACAAACTTTGCCCCAATTCATTGGAACCACATCGTGCAGTCTACTTGGTTCCCATCCAATTACTTTCAAATCTTTAACACCCGCAAACAAACATTCACCATCTGGATTAAAACACAGACACCTAACTGGTCCCAAATCTCGCTCACTTGACACTAAATTAAAGTTCTCTAAATCGAAGAAATTCACAGATCTATCAAGGCTTCCTGTGGCCAAAAGGAATTCGTGTGGATGGAATTCCACAGAAGTTACCGAATTTAAATGGTCATCGAATTGTTTCAGTACTCGACAAATTCTGGTATCCCAAATCTTGACCAGACCATCCTCACCACCCGATGCAATCCAAAGTCCATCAGGACTAAATTTGACACTGTTAACAGCGGCTTTGTGACCATTGAATGTGTTAATGACAGTCTTCTTTCGAGAGTCCCACGTCTTGATGGAGTTATCCTCACTGCCGGACACAATGAAGTCCAAATACGGGTGAAAGTCGATTGTTTTTATGGCATCCCTGTGGCCGTTCAATGTCCGAAGTAGACGGGCCGCCTCCAAGTCCCACACTTTCAAGGCACCAGTATATGAGCCCGCACATACCAGTTCTTCGGGTTGATTAAACTGCACAGCCGAAATTGGGGTGGTGTGGCCACCTAAACTCATAAAACAACTGTGTTTTCCAACAGCCCACAAGTTGACTTTTTTGTCATCGCCTCCAGTCACTAAGACTCGACCTGATTTGTGCCCCAATGCTAAACAGTTAACACTTGCATCGTGGGCGACAAAGTCTTCTGCAAAGAAAATATTCGCATTAATTTAGTGTGAATGAATTTTAAATTGGGTCTCAGTGACTTACGTAGAATCCAGGATCTTTTACTTAACGATGCCATGGTCTTCAAAGAAAAAAAGAAGTTAAAAAAAAGTATGGTTATGTTGAATTCACTTTAATTTAATGAAGACTTTCATTGTTGATGGATAATACGAACTAGTTGAAGATAAAAATAGTGTTGTACAAGACATATAAATAGAAATACTACAAACTTAAAAGATTTCGATTATTTTCAAACGTTTCCTTGACATGTTTATTCTTCTTATCCTTTTACGGATTTCTCATTCTCGATCATTTAAGGTAAATTGCGTCAATGCACTATACTCGGCCTTATAATGAATCGTTATAAGGATGTAGGATGTGGAGATTTAAATTTAATATTGCTATATTTTTTTTGAAGGACACACAGGTACATAAAGACAACACACACGTATGACACCTATTGTTGCACTGAAAAAAAGTTGAGTTTATGAAAGTGAAATGTAACTAAACTGTATGTTCAATTGCATGCTCTTCCATGCACTAACAAAAACCGACTCCTTTAAAGTGTATGAAGAACCTTACACCGGTTTCCAAACAAACACAACTGTCAGTGACGTGTCAAAGTGACAGTAGTTTGACAGTTTTTATTTTTATAAATATTTAAAATTAATATTATTAATCAAAAACCAAAGAAAATGAGTGACACAACTTCTTTGAGGACCATAAAAGATTAAAGTACTTTCTTAACGTTTGCAATCTAATCGTGTCATATTCAAAGATAACTTTTTCCAGAACAAGTGGGCGTTTTATCTACATTTTATCTAATGTAAAAGATAAAAGACCATGGAGTCCTCTCAGTATTCCCTGAAGTATCAAGAATTATTAAGGGATTTGAAAAGTACAGTGGAAGGTCTCCTGGCACCACAAGTGGCCAATGTATGGTCAATTTATGGAGGGTTAAACCGCTTACATAACTGTATGGAAAAGATTTTTAAGCACGGCTGTATTTACTCGTCAACCGTATGTTGATTCTTAAATTGTTAACACTCCCTAACACACACTTCCTTTCAGGAAAGCAGTTATTTGAATTTCATTCAAGGCATTGAATGGCTACAACCAGAAAATTCAAAATCTTTCTTCACAATTGACTGTGAATACAAATCTCATATACCGCCTCATCTAAAAGAGGACAAGGGTGCAATATGGCTCTATAAAAGTCTGGAAAACCATTCCTTATCTCAAAAGCTCTCCTGGCTGCTCTCTGATCAAACCCATCTCTCAGCTTGTTATCATTCTTATTCATATTTGTGCCAAGAACAATATGCAGAAGCCACATTGATATGTTTAAAAGCGGTGGAACGTAACCAACCTAGTTTAACATCGGAAATTAACCCATGCTTATTCTTACACAAAACAAATACCAAAGAGTTTTACAAAATTCACAGACGGTGTGCCTCATTACCTGACAGTCGAATGAAGAAAATATATGAAGAGACCACATCTAAGAGAAGCAACACATTACACGAAATCACAGTAGAAATTCACGAAGCTAAACCGACAGCCGCAAAAATTAATGGCAAATTTAGATTGTGGAATAGTACACCTGATTTGCTGCTTTTCAATAACTTACAAATACGTGAGAAACTCAAAGAACAAAGTCGAACTACACCATCAACTCCAATACACAGTAAAAAGTTAACATTAAATTCATCGATGATTTCAACCGATTCTAAACTGTTTAAACAATCGAAGGTCAAGTCCAGTAATAAAAAGAAGGAGCCCATTAAACGGGTATTAATAGACAATCTGGATATTATTGAACACACGGCACAATTGAGCAGCTCTCCAAGCAGTGGCACTTACATCCATGAGGAACTAACAAATGCATCCACTAAATCGCTACCAACGAAGAAACACGCACTCAATTTGGCGAGTTCTCCGAGATCCATGATGGAATACAGTTTCTTGCCATTGTCAGGCGAGAAAGACTATCGCAAATATCCCAAGAAAACGTTTATTGAAGATGGAGGCATGAGTGTTTTACCTATGGCAACTGGCTACTTTCCAAAGCCTACAAAGGGCCAGAGTTTAACATCATTTCTGTCGTCTAGTCAATTTAGTAGAGCAAATGCAGAATTAGATAGAGAAAATGCACATTTCAGTATATCCGAAGCGATTATATCGGCAATGGAACGTATACGTTGCAAACGGGAAATGAATCTAGTTGATGAACAGTGCGATGATAGTGATCCGGAAATAATGGATCTAAAACAGCGAATTCGATTGCGAAGGAGGCAAAAGTTTGCGGAAAAGCAACGTGCCTGGACTGCGACAATTTTAAGTGATGGAAAAACTGATAGTAAATTACTTGGCTTGATTTATTGGCTTTAATTAAAGTGGCTGTTTTATTTACAGCGACAACTAGTGTGAGTCCCTGTTCAACAACGCCGGATTCTATAACAGATTGTGAGAGTTCAGACGATGTTGAAGATTTAGAGTTAAATGAAGCGTCCAATTTGGCAGATCAACGGGGAATGTCTATGTCGATGGCATCTTTATTTTCGGATGTGGATTTAAGCAAAAGACCCAGAGGAGTCCCGGATGGGGCCTCCGATCAGACTGTTATTTCAGCGGAAAATGTGGCACTGTCATTGATTAGTAAATTCAGTGAAAAACAGCTACCAAGGTAGATTTATCATAATTTTCTTGTTAGGAGTCGATCGTTACGTGTTTTTATAGAGCTTCCGATTTGGAGTGGCTTGTCTCCGAAGAGGATGCACCTCAGGCTCTTTTACCTTTACCAAAAAGTTGGCCAGTGAGTCCGGATGACTCTGAAGAGTCTGAGACTCCGTTAAGGGGCACTAAAGAATGGGCCCCACCAAGGCCACAAATTATTTTCACCTTGCATCCACCTGCATCGTAAGCAATATATTGAATTGGTAAACAAAAATTATTCAGTAAGAAAGTTTATTGATTTTCTAGTCGGAAACAATTAATGTCAAAACAGAATTATCGATGTGCGGGTTGTAGTATGAAAGTAGCACCGCAATATGCATCGAAATTTCGTTATTGTGAATATCTGGGCAGATATTTTTGTACTGGATGTCATACAAATCAATTAGCAGTGATTCCAGCTAGAGTATTGCAGAAGTGGAATTTTACAAGGTGTTCAGTTTCGACATTTTCGTATCGTCTGTTGGAGCAAATGTACACTGATCCATTGTTCCGATTATTTGAATTGAATAAAAATATAGGGAATTTATCTAGGAACTTACAGTTTTGTAGAAAGTATCGTCTAGGACTTTATTATTTAAAGGATTTTATGTTTAACTGTAGATTTGCTGAATCGTACGTTATTTTGTTGTCCAAATGGATTTTCCTTTTAATTGATTTTTTTTAGTATAAAGAAGTCCCTTAATACGCATTTGAAGACATACTTTTTAACTGATCCAGAAATTTATTCAATGGAAGATATGGTAAACATACACAGTGGAGAAATGAAGAATTTATTAAAGTATTTGGTTGAATTATGTTGCCGTCACGTTGCTGAATGCCAGGTAAGATTACAATTATTTTTTATTATTTCAATTAACACCGTATTATCGTCGTAGCTGTGTTTAGCACGCGGTTTTATTTGCGAAATATGCAACTCCAAAGAAGTCATTTTCCCATGGCAAATGCGAATTGTGAATAGATGTGATAAATGTGGTGACTGTTTCCATAAAAGTTGTTGGAAATTCAACACACCATGCCCGAAATGTACTCGAATATCCAAACGTAAAGAAATGAACAAAATTGTTGAATAAATTTATTTATACCTTTATATATTAATTTCCTGTGCAATTACAGTTTTTTATTATTGTTTTGTATATTATTGTTGTTATATTTGATATAGATTATTTATATTCGTAATAAAATACACAACATTCAATTAATAGTATTTTATTTAACTACAAATTAAAATTGTCGTTTTGATAATGAATATAATTCTCAACAAGAAATGTTAAATTTAGTCATTTTTATTCATACAGAAAGTAATTCGTTGATTTAAAAAAAAAACATGATACATATACGACACAAATACAGATTAAAATATAAAAACAAATTCACGCTATTCATAAAATTAAGAAAAGAAATAAAAAATAAAAAAGGCCTATGAAAATATGTTCTCCTTTTTAATTGATGGCTCCTTTTTAATCGTCATAGACTCCAAAAATAAATCCTCATTCGTTATCAATGGAGTTTTAGCTACTTCGAAGAATATTTTATGAGAATACTTATTGCGAACAGTCATTATTTGTTCTTTCAATGGCTTATGCAAGCCATTGTTCAATAATTCTACTGTACTTTTAATATCTTCCAATTGATAGCCAGTATAGTATTGTAAAGTTTTCGTCCATGAACTTATATGTTTCATACGAAGAGCCAGATAAAGTGCAGCTGAAGCCAAAATCGAGTCACGTATTGTCACTGTTGCATAGTCCATTAGCGAATATTCCAAAATAAATCTGGCCAATGTTAGAATCGGCATTGTCACCTTTGCACACTAACAATACATAAATTAATCCCAATTAAATTCAATCAAATATTACAATGTTAAAAGACTTACTCTAGCATAACGTCTGAGGAATCTGTAACTGATTGGAATGCCCAAATTGAAGTCACACACTTTCAACAAGTTAATCTCCATTTTCAAAAGTTCTCGCTTCGTGTACGCCCCATCGCATATGTACAAAAAGTCATCGATTGGGGGTGGCAATCGTTCATCGTATTTGCTGCTTACAAACATAGCAGCAGCCCCAACTAACTGTAGTGTTTCTTTACCAACCGTCATTTTACTTAAATATAAATCAACTAATTTAACACCTAAATAGAGAGTCTCGTGATTCAGTTCGAAGCTCTCTTGAATCTCAACCATCCAATCGACAAGAAGAGAACGCATCCAACGTGTTAAACAAATTTGTCTGTCCATATAATCGGGAATTGGGAAGAGAAGCTAAGCAAAATGAATGATAAAATGTTAGACAATTCACAATGGACCAATTTTACCTCTCTCTCTTTCAAATATTTAAAAATATCCATTGCATAATGTGAAACTTGGAACACATCATCCCAGTTTTCTTTGTCAAAGTCATCCACACCCTCCGGAATCTCTTGGCCACTTATGTTCAATTTAATTTCGATTTGTTTGGCCACCAAAGATAAATTGGTGGGTTTAACATCGATATTAGCTGGTGACACTGTAGTGGAACTATTCGACGACTTCGAGGAGCGTGTTGTCGGTTTCTTTGCACTGAAGTATGTAGATTCATTACTGAAACAGTATTAATACACAAGATAAAAAATGATTTGGTCACATCACTTACATCTCCTCCAAGGCGCTACAATAGAGTGTCTCTTCAGTCTTTTCAAATTCATTACTCAGTCTTTTCTTACTGGCAGTGGTCGTATTGTTTTCCTTTAAAGCTTCTTTCGATCTCAAAGCGGTTTGATTCGGTACAACGGTTATGTGTTTTATTGCAGCACGTGTAACGATTTTGTGGCCACCGGGAGCCGCTGGTGGTTGCACATTCTCGTTATGTTTAGGTTTTACAACAGTTTTTGTGTAAATTTCCTCTTTCTTCTTTACCACATTTGACTTCAAACCGTTCTTACATTTTTCTTCAGCAGCCTTACTTTTGCCTATTGCATTCGTTACA
The DNA here is from genome assembly GCA_963930825.1 of Silvanus unidentatus. NCBI lineage: Eukaryota > Metazoa > Arthropoda > Insecta > Coleoptera > Silvanidae > Silvanus > Silvanus unidentatus. Next base: position 7,387,960 of record OZ005758.1, read on the forward strand.
TCACATAGAGCTTTACGTTTCAAGGATTTAATGTCTTTTGAAGGAGAGCCTTCGGCTTTTCGTTTTCCTTTAATGATTTCCTTTGTATGGGGAATGTTAAGGGTTGCTTTGCTTCTTGTGGAAATAGAGCGAGTGGTGAGGGCTGTAACTGATGAGTGCTTCGAAGGGGCCATGGTTTATGGATTCTTGTAGCTACCAGAAAGTGTACTTAGTAATAATGAGTTAACATAACCCCTTAAGGGGTTAAACAATTTTTTATAAAAAAATTTATAAATACTAATAAAATAATCGGTATTTCCGTTTTGTATTATATAATCGTATGGTAACTAATAGATTAATAACCGTTTTATGAATCAATAAACACATTAAAGACGTTAACTTATCAGTAACAATTTACCGCCCTTTTCACTTTGTGCACGTGCAATATTTAGCAGAATTCTCTCAAATGTTCGTTAAAACGTATAGATCTGTGTGAAATAAAAAACGGAATTTCGATTTTACATATTTGTGAAAAAAACCATAATAAAAACTTATATATAAAATGGAGTCAAATCATAGACCATCGAGCAATTCAAAAAAACGTTATAACACAAATTGATAAAGAAATTAACGTTAAACTAGATTATTTGATAAACTAGATCATTCTCTATTACATACCTTTAGTTATTTTCATAAAATCGGTGCAACTATTGTAAAAAATTGTATAAATGGGTGTAAAAGTTCGTTGAAGCTTGTCAGCTTGACGGTTTTAGATTTTCAGTTTCAGTTGTTTTGAAAAGTTTGAAGACTGTTAACGGATTTGGCAAAGTTGATTGGTTAGTGATCAAAAAGTGGGGACTTGAATAACAGCCACATCTGTTGCAAAATGGCCAAACTTTAGTGACAGTGACAGCAAATGTAAATAAAACTGTCAAAAATTTACATAACCTCAATAATGGCACTCGTTAAAATTTGAACTTTATCCCTTTGATCTATTTATTTAAATGTTTTACGATGTTTGAAAAGATTTTTAGTGTAAGCTACAATAGCTCTAATAACTGCTTTTGTTATTTAGCTCCAAATGCATTGCCAAACTTTAAACCTGGGGTAAGTTTCATTCATTTTCTATAAATGTATTTGAAAACAGTCTTTTTTAGATCTATCTAAAGGCATCTTATGGAGAGAACAGAACCATTTACTTATCAGCACTTGCTAATCCAACCATTGTCAATAAAGATGTTATAGAATTGTCTTCACTTTACGCCCAGGCATTAAATTTAAATGAAGGAGAAACAGTTGCAATTGAAACAGTACACGATTTACCTACCATCACGTCTCTTTCTGTTATGCCACTTACAAAGAATGACTATGAAATAATAGTATGTCACACAGTTCAAAGCTACAGACTACAGCTTAATCGTAATTATGGTTTTAGGAGACATTTGCAGATAACATTCAATCATCTTTATTGGATCAGATATCTGTTATAAATGCTGAACAAACTATTATAATATGGATAGGTAGTAACATATATGTTACGGTTTATATAGGTACACTTATGATATGACTGAACTGTAAATGTATTCTACGTGGATACTCTTTTAGACAAGGTCTTTCCCACATCACCAGGTAGAATCGAAAATCTAACAGAAATATCAATAGAAACACCGTCAAATGAAACTAAATCAAAAAAAGACTTGACAAATCAAACACCATCAAGTATTCACAAAAATGAAAACGATTCTTGTAGCACTAAATTTGATGAATCGGACTTTCGAGACGTTCTTTTAATATATCGAATGGTTCCATTAAAAGATCAAAAATTCGTAAGAAATATTGCAGATTACTTATTCCCGTTTAATGTCTTTGTTAAAAAAGACTATGTTAAAAAGCATTGGAGTTTAACATCAACAAAAGACGAACCAATAATTTGTAAAATTAGTCTATTATCTTTAAATATAGTAGAGTCGCGAACCATTTATGTTAAACTATGTTGTTTGGAAGATTATATATTCGGTTTCGATGATTGTTTACCCACCAAACATATCTATGTAGATGATTTGATATTTAACTCCCTTTCTAGTCATGTATGTGCAAGAATATCGTTAGAACGCGTCAGAACGACTCCCTTTGTTAAAGAAATTCAAATTTCGCCAGTGAAAAGCAGTCAATTCAATTTAGAACAGTTCCGTTTATATTTGGCGGATCATTGCACTAAAACGATCGTCCTAAATCCGAACATTCCAATAGAGTTTAACGCACAACTGAAATGCAGTTTTAAATTAGATCCAAGTATTAGTTTTTGTGTTGTTGATGAAAATTTTGTTAAAAATTGTAAATACACCATTATCGAAGAATGTACCGAATCGAAAAATACTGAAATTTATAATTCGATTAACGATTACTCAATGGATCATTCTAATATTACAGAAATTGTTGATAAAGTTTTATATAATTGTATAGGCAATAGAGTTGGTTGGTTTGAGAATGTTTTACTAATTGGTAGGTGAAATTATTATAACAAAAATTGAAATTATTTAAGTAAAACGAATTCTTTAGGTAAACCAGGAGCTGGTAAATCATGCACTCTACAAGTAATTAAAGAAAAACTTGCTCATTATCCATATTATATACATACAGAAATGATTTATTGTGCCTCACTGAAAGGCAAAACAGTTGATTCTTTGCATAAAATTTTAATGGCAACTGCTTCTGAATTAATTTTGCATCAGCCATCGTGCCTTATTTTAGACGATTTAGAAATTTTATGTGACAACGTAACAGATGATAATGTTAATCAGAATGCAGTCCATTTTAATAGGTTCATTTTGATAATATATTATTGAAAATGGTTGTTACATTGTAATTTATTATAGGGTTAGTGAAATGATGCAATATTATTTAAATTACATAAAAGGAAATAAAATTACTGTAATTGCTTCAACAAAATCCACTCATAGATTAAACAAACTTATTTATTCTACAAGAGGGGAGAATTTGTTTAAAAATGTGTACAGTTTAAAAGATTTAGACAAAGTAAGTCGTTAAAATAAAAAAAACACCGTTGTAATTTCTTTTTTTACAGACTGATCGTACAAAGCTGTTAATATACTTCTTAAAGAAATTTCATATTAACGATATTGATTTTAATGAATTAGCAGGAAAAACCGAGGGATTTGTTATTCAAGATTTATTTAATCTTGTACAAAAGACTGTTTTTGAAGCATACAAAGAAGAGTTCGAAAACGAAGTTGTTATAAAACCAGAACATTTTGAATCCGCCATAAAAACACTCAACATTTTGTCATTGCAAAACGTGCAATTGTATTCAGCAGGCGAAAAAGACTTTTCTTATGTAGGCGGTTTAAACGACATTAAAAAACTGTTACTTGAAAGTCTTATATGGCCCACAAAAGTAGAAAATCTAGAAGAACTGTTAAATTTTTTTAGTAAAATGTTATTTTTTCTAGTATTCTTCATTGTTTTCTAAAGCTCCCCTTCGCTTACAATCCGGTCTGTTGCTTTACGGGCCGCCAGGTACTGGGAAGACATTATTAGCTGGTGCAGCTGCTAGTCATTGTGGACTTCGACTAATTTCCATAAAAGGGCCTGAATTATTATCAAAATATATTGGTGCTAGTGAACAGGCAGTTAGAGACACCTTTCAAAAGTAACAAGTCTTCCCATCGTTTCTATTGTAGAGAAATATGTAATACATTTGTTTGTAGGGCACAAAATGCACGGCCCTGTATACTATTTTTTGATGAATTCGACAGTTTAGCACCTAGAAGGGGCCACGACAATACTGGGGTAACTGATCGGGTTGTAAATCAATTATTAACGCAATTAGACGGTGTGGAATCGTTGACTGGTGTTTGTGTCTTGGCGGCCACTTCCCGACCGGATCTTCTTGATCCCGCTTTGTTGCGTCCAGGTCGTTTGGATCGACAAGTGTTTTGCCCTTTGCCCGATGAGGTACAAGAAACCGGAAGGTTTTATGCCCTTAATTAATGAAAGATTGTTTTGCAGAAGAGTCGATTTGAAATACTACGAATCTTATCGAAATCGTTGCCGTTAGATAAGTCCGTTGATTTGAATAAAATTGCACAGGTCACCGAGGGGTACTCAGGTGCTGATCTGCAGAGTATTTTGTGTACCGCCCAAATGTCCACAATTGATTTGTTAACGGAGTCAAAGGTAAGTTTGTGAAAGCTTGAATGTGTGTAGAGTAAAAAAAACTCTCTCTTGAATACGAATACCGTATGTAACAAGTGGAAATAATATTTAATTAGTCCTTTTCATTTATTATTCGATGTAATCAAACATACACAAAAACGGCACAATTACTTCTAAGTGAGTATAGCAATAATATATTAAAATTTAATATAATCAAAGGACTGTATGTTATTGAAGAACATGAAACAGGCTTTAAATTCAATTAAATGAATACACATTTTACAACCCATTTAATTTAAATTCAATATGAAATTAAAACATGGAACTCGATAGAATAGTTAAACATATAACATTATTATGTAGAGTTAATTATAAATTTAAAAGGCTAAAATTTAGGTATGTAGAGTAGTGTTCACATGTATGGTTTCCGTTGATTAAGACCGTGCAGAAAATAATGCTCAATTTTAAATGGTGTACTTAGGTTTCTATATTGTATGTGTATATTATAATATGATGGTGTTTAAGGGGGTTGTTTTGGCTCTTATAAAATCTCTCATATAACACAGTGGTAGAGAATAAGGTATTGCTGTACTCTGGCTGACATCCATTAAGGATAATAATTACCATAGTCATTAGCCGTCTTCGTTAACAGAATTTAGTTTAGAGCGACAACTTTGAGTAATAAGGAGATAACGTTATCGCGTGAACTTCTTATGCTTTACTTACAAATTGAGTTACATTAATAATCGCTCTAAGTGGTTCATTAAAATTAATTTGAAAGAAAATTTTATTTTCAAAAATATGTAGAAGTTTTTTGCGCTTGTGTATGGATAAAAATTAAACACTAGCATTAAACTATGAAAATTGAATAATAGGATATGGAGTTACAATCAATAAGTGAATTGCATTTGGAGGCTGCAATTGAAAAAACTAGGCCGTCCTTAAGCGCAGCAGAACGGGCAAAGTATGAACGAATGTAAGTAATACTGGGAATCATGGATGTTTGGCTGGTTATTATTGTTAATTATATGAATTGTTATCAGATACAAGAAGTTCCAAGGCGGGGGAATGGAGGATTTTAAGTCAGGGTCAAGAGCTACATTGGCCTAGTTTGGAATGGGATGATACATTTGATGATGATTATTGTTAATTGATTTTTAAAGAGATTTTGAATATAAATTTTCCATTTTTAAAGTACAGTGTTTTACTTCTTTTGTTTAACTCCTAATTTGTATACAAAATAATCCAAGAAGGAAACTACTTGTAAAGAACCAAATATAATCGCATTAGGAAATATTTAAATATTAATAAAGGTTGTTAGATATTTCATTTATGCAAAAAAGTTTTTACATAAATTTCACAAAACTTGCGCAAATTGAAAAGAAATAAAAATTTTCTTTAAAGAGACACAGAATTGCTCAGATACTGCGAATTAGGTTCTTATTGAAGAAGGGACCAGTCAGTTTTCCAATGAAAGCGCAATTGCCGTTAATATTTTTTCAGTTTAGAATTTTAAATTAATTGCATTTGCGTTTCGTTTCGGCAGTACTTGAACTATTTTATGCATGCAAATGGGTTTGAAGATGACGGAGAAGGGTAACATTTTTGTCGTCTCTGTAAAGTGCTTCCGGAGAAATGTATACATACATATATATTTATTTGTGAAAACAGTAACTTTTTTCCCAAATCCCTTTTAATTTTACTCATAACTCGCAGTTGAGAAATGTAATTGAGTTTGTGATGAAAAAGTTTTCAAAAGATTTTATTCTTATTTTGTACTCATTTATGATGTATTTGAAAATGAATATTAGTCATATTGTTAATGAAAAATGCGGGGCTCTTGGAAAAAAGCGAAAATTACGAATTGTGCTAAACATAATTGTATTATGTAATAATAACTGTATTCTTTTCATTTTTCTCATATAAGAGAAATAAATATAGTAATGATTTTTCTTATTTTTTGTACAAACACATAGGCCAGTTTCGAGTTTGTTGTTAGGTTTGAACAAGTGGCAACATTCTAATGGAAAGAAAGCAATTGAGAAGGTGTAATTGGATTAGAAGAGTGGGCTCTTGATGGAACAAACTGGAGAAAATCGTTTTCTAAATAGAACAAACTGTGAGTGTGTGAGTGTCTGCTCTTATTTTGATTGTGAAGAGCGATATGGTATATGAAAAGTGTAGAAATTATAATCGTGACTGTAAAGAACGACGATAAAATGTTGATGTGAAAAGAAAATAGGATAATAAAGTATGTTCGCCTTTATTATTTTATAATGGCATTGGTGAAACGATGGTAAAAGAAAAGGAAACCGTAGCGGCAATAAATTGTAAAATATAAAGTTGTGGGGCAGTTCTGTCGTCGACGCGCCGTATTCGAGGGGGTACATTGGACGCTCTTCGCTCTACATATAGTGAGACACACAGTTGCGTGCATTTGTATATGTCGCAGAACTATGTGAAGGGACTTAGAAGGGCCCCTTTGTGGAGCACTAATTTCGGCAATGTCTGCGCACTATCTGGCCAAAGAGCAAAGAGCTGACAATTTATAGCGGCAGCGCACGTGCGAGTGATAGTGATAAAGTATACGGGTTTTGCCTTGCAAGATAACGCCCACCGTATAATAGGATTTACTATACGTAACATAATGGTCCATTCTGCGCCGTTTTCTTATTCTTTCTTGAGATAAAGTGTTTGGAATACTCGCGATATCTAGTTATCAGAGTTGCCGCAGCGAGGCAACCAGGAAATGAACGAATCTGTACGATAACAACACCACCATGAACAAACCACAATGCCAGTATAATGTTATCTGGCAACTTTTTATGCCTTTTGTGTTTCTCGGACCGCGCTTCTTTTATTCATCTTTGTTTAATACAATCGCCGCTGATTGTTAATTGAGTTTTGAGGATGTCGCTAAATGAATTTATGAAACTTTTGCTCCTTTTATCAAATACCCTTAACGATGATTCTTCTATATCTGCTATACAGTGCACACTTTTCGGCTTTAATCAATTTTATGTCGATTTCAGAACTAATTATCGCCACTTTTTAGGTCTTCCCCCGTCGCATCTTTCGGAATCATTTTTATTAGCAATGAAAAGGATTCAAATTTATACAGTTTTTTCATGGTGAACAGAAACACGTCGACAATTCAGCCTGCGGCCAATGTATACATACAAATTTCCATCAACGGTTACAATTTTGTCACATAACAATGTTACATAACAGATGAGTGAGTTCTAATCGCTTGCATGAAACAGTTTAAGGAGAGGCGAAACAATTTCGAACCGCCTATGTTGTTTCACGGGTGCCTTATTCGAAATATGATCGCTGGGCGACAAACCGTTAAACGCCTTTAGATTATATGGCAGGAGAAAAAAAGTCCCCAAATCACTCTTCACTTAAGATATTAATGCAGAGACAAAAATGAGCTTTGGAACTTTTTCAAATTTGGTGAAGGCGCAACCGTTAGTATTGTATGTTAAAACCAATTACACAGAGAATTCAGTTTAAATAAATAAAATGTTTCGAATAAATTAAAATGAATCCAATATTTGCTTGTTTACCAATAACAAACAAATTAAAAACCTCATTTCACATAATAATGCAATGGGAAATTAAAACTACAAATTACTTTTGCACGATTAAAAGTGTATGGGGATAATGGTTAGGATTGGTGTAAAAAGTGTGATTAAATTTGAATTCATTTTGTAAGCAGGTTGTTTGATGGGTTTAATTCGTGTTGACAGAGTGATGTTCGCTGTAACAATTTTATTATTGTCCGCATCTCTATATCGAATGGAAATTTAAAGTCTAAATGTATACATAATAGATGTTGTAATTGTTTTCAATTTGGCATGCAAAAATAAGAATGGGAAAAGTGTGAAAAGAGGAAATTATATTTGCGGTCTGGCCGGCGCTCTAATATACTTTCATGTTTCGCCACTTAGATAGGCAATGAAGTGTCCCTTTCATACCCTTATTTAGATAGAATCTTTGTCACTCCCCCATCACATAATCAAAGTATATACAAATGCATTTCACCCTCTCTTTTATATTGATAGACGGACTCAATTCCCCACACACACAACACATACAAATAACAAATATAATGCTGAATTGATTTTTATGTGTATTGGGTAGGTACTTTCAATTAAACCGTATGAAGAGAATAAGTAAAAAGTTGTGGGGACGAGGGTGCCTGTGTGTTTGTAAATTGATTATTAGAGCGTTTATATGGATTTGTTGTTGGATAAGTGCGCCCCTCGCTAGCAGGACGGCCTCTTCTACCTTAGACAAAGAATGTTGAGCATTTTTACACCCACCTATGTAGATGTATTCATCACGGATGTAATACACAAGTAGGATGCCAGCAATGTACGCATTAAGCCAAATTCTGGTCACGTGTAGACTCAATCAGGACACAAAGGCTAGAATTTCGACGTGATGCACAGTGGCTGAGTCAAAATACAACACGAAATGTCACTTGATTTGCTAAATCTATTCACATTGAATATACGCAGTGTTTAGTATTCAGGAGAGCTTTGTTTGAGGTACCATGGATCTATTTGATAAGTGAATTGCTTTCATTTGTATACACATCAGAATATAATGAAATATAAAGACACCAATAAGCAAACTTCAGTTTTGTTGCGAATAATTCTCGCCTGAAATTGCTTATTAAAAAACTGCAGCCTTTTGGGCGCAATCAATATAGATGTGACTAAACGTGTGATGGCGATATAAATTATCAGCGGTTTATGGTTGCATTAACCATATATTTCAGTAAATTACAATAATGTAATCAAATTTTTGTTCGGTTGCTGCAGGACTCACTCGACTGTAAAGAAAATTACAATCAGTCAGTGAAAAATAGAAAAAAGCTGCTACAACGCCATCAAAATTAGTGCAAATTGGCAGAAAATATAAACCAACCACAAACCTTTCTCATTTGCTATTTACGAAGGCGTATTTTGTCATTTTATGCGGGGTTAAAATATGTACATATACACGTACTAAAATGTTAGGATAAATGAAAAATTGGATTTCGTTTGCAAATTTACTTGCTAATAAACAATTCGCCTATGATTTTGTTTTTTGATTAACATTTTTCTTTCTCGCTTCAGTCTTATTAACAAAATAGCAGAGTGGATACTTAAAGTCCTTTCCTTTAATGAAATAATATTTTTTAATTTTTATCCCGCTACCCCTTCGATGATAAAAGCTCTTGTGATGGAACACAGTAGCTCGGGCAATAAAGGACCACTTGGCGACTATCCGTGTGGAAAATAGATCCGTAAATAGATGTGAATATTTTTATAAAACACTATCTAATCAAAATGATTTGAATTGTTTATGCATAATGTGTAAGGTATGGTATGCATGATTTAATTCAATATCAGGTGTTATGTAGCTGAGTTCATTCAATTATAGGAAATCAAATAGGAAACTAAGAGCGATAAACTGTACAATATTAAACGACGTAATGATAATTAAACCGCCCCAAACATATCAGAACATCATTAAATACGCTTAGAAAATTTAATAAGGAAAACTTTAATCATCCGAATACACTTTCAGATAAAATTAATCGCTATTTAAAACTTTTCAATTTTCTTACCTAACTATAATTAATATTCAAACTAATTGAAAAATTTCAAAGAGCTTTTTCATTGAATTAAAACGAAAGGGCATACACTTCCCATCAAATTATAGAGTTGTAGTATGTAGCATATGTGGTATATTGTTATTTAATTCATTGTCTTACATGTTATTACATGCCGTCTTGAAGAATAATAACAATTAATTTTATAGATAGACGTAAGAATCTATACGTTAATTAAGCAACATTGAAGCTTTAAACATATTAATTTCGATTAATTAGTGAATAATGACAGCTTGATAATTATAGTTATATTGTAATTAAATTTTATTCGGTTTGATACAAAAACCTTTTTAAGAGTACAAGAAAATTCATTCATAAAAAAATCTGGACACAAGATTTTCAAAAATGTTTATCAAGAGTTTTCTTCTTTTCAGTGTTTTATTTTTTGCAACTGCGGTAAGTTAAATTACAATAAATACATAATTGCTTTTGATTAATTTTTATGTCTTATTAGGATGATGATGGAGCATCTGTCCAAAACGTTATACGTGCTGCAATAGATTGCTTAAAGACAACCGGCGCTGCACAACGTAAGGATAAATATAAGGAATATAAATTTTATTATTCTTCTACAATTGCAATTTTTTTTAGCTGATATTACACGTTTGTTGAATAAATCTGTGCCAACATCTCATGCCGGAAAATGTCTCGTCCATTGCGTTTTAAGTTACTTCAATTTGGTAGGTAATAAGAAATGTATTCTTAGGTATTATGAATCATGAATTATATGTGGTTTTAGTTTAACCAAGATGGATCTCTGAATTTGGAAGCTGCTCAGGAATCTCTTGTAAAATTTAAGGACGTGGACGATCCTTTATTCAGTGGAATTATTCGAGTTGGCCCTACGTGTCTCGAAAAAGGTTTGTTGTGTCCTCATTTTTTTAAGCCTAATGATATTATAACTACAGAATTTTTCATTACAGTGACTCCTGTTAGTGATCCATGTGAAACCGCTTCCCTTTTGGGGCATTGTGCCTTCGGAGAGCTTAAGAAAGAAGAATCAAATTAAATTAACATTAGGTACAATTAGCACATTTGTAGAAGCACAAAATTTTTGATTGCAATTGACTTTTATGAATAACAAGTTGAAATTATAAAATAAATATTTGCAACCTATATTAATTGGATTGTTTTCTTTAATTTTCAAAGCTAGGAATCATCGTATGTATAATCACAGGCAAATACGTAATACATGCGCGCTTCGTATTTCCTTTACATTTTCAAGGTTCAGTTTGAACAATGTTTCTAAGAAATTTGAAAATAGGATCTTACGTGATTTGTCTAATTATTTTAATTAATAATACCTACTTAACTCAATCAATAATACTCTGCATTCATAAAATCATCCTCCATCATTGCACTTTGCATTTGAATCAATTTATCTATAGATAGTGTGAATATTTTTTTTGCCATTTCATTTCCTTTATCGAAAAAAATTATATTGTTTTCTTTTTTAATTGAATCTCTCATAATAATAGTTAAGGAATTTTAACTATATAGGAAACATATTTTTTTAATTTGCCATCTAATCAAAGAAAAAAAGTACCTTCTTGTTAAGCTGCGTTTACACACTCATACAATTTACGCAAATTAGTTTGAGCAAGCCAATAATAAATAAACAAATAAATTGAGATGTGCTGCATATATTTATTAAACTAATTAAAAATCAAGTATCTACATATTAGGAAAATACATTTTCTGTTTAAATGTGTGAAGACAAGCTGCAGATCCATGACCCATGTCCATTACAATTCGAAAATATCAGAACTAATTCCCAACTATAAACAAAGTATTATATAAATAACCTACCATCCGTTAAACCATTGTTGCAATTTACATACCTTTTTGCCTTCTTCAATTCCACATGAATGAATATTAGCGGCGGTGATACAACCATCATCTCCCATTATATCTTAAAATTCTCGCATTAACAATGTGTAACTCTTAAATAAATTATAGTAAAAACCTTTTTTGCCGCAAATGGTGGCAACTTTCAGCATCTGGTCGAACAATACTGGATCTAAATCTTTTAATTTCTCCAGAGATGTTAAAGCTCCTTCCATGTTAATTGACCCATCCTCATTTTGCTAACCAAACGAATAACATAGATTTTTATGTAAAAAGACAAACATTTTTCAATACTTCGAACTATAGTACTTACAACATTGTAATATTTGTAAATGCAGAAAATCATGCATTTTCCTTCATGACTGTCCGGTATTTTATGGGCAATCAATCCATCAAAATCAGCTTGAGTGGCACCCACATCTCCCACACATTTTAGTCCTGTGTCGTGCACTTCTTTCAACCACTTTTCCTTATATTCGGCAGTGCCCTTTAAAGAAAACATGTGTTAAACATGTTTTAAACAAATATATTAACCCCAAAATAAGAAAATCATTAGATATTACCGCATTTACTGCTGCAACTGCAAAAAGAGCAACTAATGCATTAAGAACGGTTCTCATTTTTCTTTTTTCTTTTTGATTTTACTATTGCTAAAAGAAACATTGTTCTCTATATATACTGCCCCAAAATTTCTGTACAATAAAATGTTGCACAAGAGAACAATTGTTACCCTAATTACGTTCCTAATTAATTGGAAAAAGTTAATTGCTGTTATCTTTTTTGTTAATGCTAACTTTTCCATTATTATTTTCAATTTAATCACATATTTGGTCTCATTAAAAATCTACTTGTAATTATTGTAATGATAATTGTTACTTATTATCTTCATTAATTATTTTTTATGACAAACACTAGATTTTGTTCCATTTAATAACGTTACCAATTGAATTTGGCTCTTTTTGCTTTTGGTCTTTTCAACCGCAAACATGAATCGCACATTTTTCTTCTACTTTCAGTTTATAAGTGTTGACATTCAATTTTTATTCAATGAATATTCATATTTATGGTCAAGTAGTAGTTATACATATAATTGTATAGAATCGTATTATAGAAAATTTTAATTCAACATTTTTACAGAGAGGAATGCGGCGAGTTTTAATAATTTATATTTATAGGTAAGCATATCCGTTATATGTTTCATGTCTCATTTTAATAATCATACAGATTATTTATAGTAGTTATACCTAAACATTAATATACATACCTTATAATCTTTCCAGCAAGTTAGTTGATCTATGAAACAATAAAATAATAATTGATGTCATGGTTGTAAAATCTCTATATATAAGTACCATAGACAAATTAATCAAACTAATCCAAACAGAATCTTCGTCTTAAACGTTACTGAGCATCAGGATCAAAATGAAGAGTTTTGTTGCGACAATTTGTCTGTTTTTAGTTCTGGTATCCGTCAATGCGGTAAGTACACTTTTTTGAAAAATTAAGTTCTTATATAAGCGACCCACCTTGTATTTAGATGGACGAAGAACTTAGACAGAAGTGGATGGCTCGTTTACATTCATATGCAGATATTTGCATTCCTGAAACACATGCGACACGAGGTTTAATTCAATTTTCCCATAATACCTATGGTGTTCCACATTAATTAATATCGTTTTTTAGAGGACTACGAAAGTTGGTTAGCACACAACATCCCCACATCTCATGAGGCCAAATGTATGATCCTTTGCATTCACAAAAAGTACAATGTTGTAAGTTCTCGTTCGTAATTTAATTGTAAACAAGATCGATTATTAATTTTTGAAATTTTAATTTAGCAAAACGATGATGGTACTTTCAATCTCGCTGGAACTTACGAGTCTATAAAAGAAATCGAACCCATTGACAACGAAATTTTCAAGCAAATCAATACTGCTGTTGATATTTGCGGAAAGCTTGGTGAGTAATTAAGTCCAAGAACTATTTTTGCAGATATAAACGCCCATTTTTTCCAAATGTTTAGATGTCAGTCATGACGATGCATGTGAAGCCGGCTACAAAATCACTTCCTGCATTGTGGAAGAAGGCAAAAAGGTAAAAACTCAATTATACTCAATAAACTTTGATGATTATAAATTAACTTCAAATATTATAGTTGGGCCTGACAACGGAATTGTTTGAGTAACCTCTTCCTCACGAGGATAACCAAACCATTATATAACTTCCTTAAATGAACAAGCAATTATTAGTAACAAAAATTTAAATTGATGTTTTGCTGTTAATAATAATATATGATTTGATTGTTAAATAAACCTATAAACTATAAAAATTATATTTTGTGTATTACATGCTTTGCTCTAACAAATCCTCGTACATTGAAATCCTGTTTGTAAGTGAACTGAGGAAATTCTCAAGTTTTCATTACAGTTCCTGATTTATCGGTCTTTTAACTTGTAAATTAAGAGGCACTTCCCAACAACACAACTTCTAATTAACATATGTAAACTTGGTATAATAAATGCCTAACAGTATAACTTTTTAATTGTTACAAATTGCCTAAGTTATATAACTATGTAATTAAGGCCCTCCACTAATTCAGCTTGACTTTTAATATTATTTCCTTTTAATGATAAACTATCTTATTATGTTCAATAATTACATTCTCTCTATAATATGTATGCATATCTACATTTGTTCTCTGAATGGAAAATCTAGCTGCGAACACGCTATGGCTTCTCTATATAATTTGTTTTTTCTTCGTTTTGCCAGAGAAAAACTCCGACATGTGTGAAAATAATCCCATTTTATTTGTAACGATTCACTGAATTGTTATAAAGGGCCGCATTCATGGCAAATCTCCGCGACAAACGCATATACAACACATTTTGAAGTGTTTCTATTGTAACAGATTCCAAACATGGTGTGTATTATAGGAAAAAATAATCATATCAATGTTTACAATGCAAAATAATCAATATAATGTACAGACGTCCATCCCCCTGGTGCTATGGGACTCCTCTTTATACAACATTATAATTTAGAGTTTCTCGCTCTTGAACGTTTTTAAACTAATATCGAAAAGTCGATCAGAAATTATTTTCTTTTCTAGAGGGGAAAATAAACAGTGCAAAACGGGTACAATGAGGGAACGGTGGTGTATGTGTGTGTATGGGACAACATAGAGAATGCAATTTCGAAAAAAAAAGATGTGAAAACTCCATTACATTTTCCTGCAACGACTTTATCAGTAACAATGGAATATGACGACGAATCTGACGCTTGTGCTTGGAAAGGGTTACAAGGAAAGCGGAAATCAGTGAAAAAGTAACAATGGGGAGGGCACCGTCTGAATGAAATAACGCAATAGCTTGAGTGGTCTTTAGGAAGCATTCAAAACGAACGCTGGTCCAATTCAGGCACAATTCACTGTACAATCATGGTTATTATTGCTAGAATTACATTTAACAAGACAGGGTATTTTTGTGCACTTTGTTTTTACACCATGTAGATAGATTTTATGACCTTTTTTCCGGAATGGTTCAATTATCGCTCGTAATCCCAATCATAACAAAGGCAATTTATGATGCGGTAGCAATAAAATTGTTCTGTTATTTGTTGATTTTGTTAATGGATAAATAGTGTCCATGTAATACAGTTGTAAATTTATTATAAATCATAAACTAGTCATCAGTAGTTTCACTTGTTCTGTTTGTATTTATTATGTTAAACAAAACCATATGTCCAAATGATTATTGTTGTGTGATAAAACTCAATTTGGGACTCGGTCCTATCTGAATTTCAGGATTTAGTGTAGTAGTGCATGCCAAATAGAGGGCTTAACTTAAATGTAGTTGCTGAGCCTATAACATTTTAGCGATGATTTGTTTAATAAAGAGGGATTATGCAGTGGGGTAATTTACTTATTTTATTCGAAAAAAGACCACATTTTCCACTTTAAAAAGTACTTTATTTGAAATATCTTTGTGCGTATCACAAAATACATATTTTTCTATTTTTCCAGCCTTTCTATTAATATAAACCGTTCGCATTGGATGATATATTGAATGTCTTTTAGTGAGTCACAGAGGAAATACAAGATTTTTATCGGACGCTGTGGCGGTCACTTTTGACCACTCTTGTTTCCTTTTATTTATTTATCCCATCTACAGACATGGATGTGTATACATATATGTGTATAGTCAATATTCATGTTTTTCCATTTTCACACTCCACTTGTATGTATCTCTTTCGACTGAAAATAAACGCTTTTCCAAGAAAAAGATCAAAAAATAGAAAAAAACTTATTTATTGTTGATTCTATTGATAACAATATTATTGTACATTGATTTTTTATTACTCTAGAGTCTATAATACTTATATGGCTACAAAACAAAAAGGAACATAATAACAATTTTGTTCTACAATTAACATACAAAGAAGTAACAATAATAAAATATTAACACAATTAGTATATTTAGTCCAATCACGATAAATGATAATTTACAAGAATTTCTTGTCTATTTTCTTATTTACAGTGCCCAAATAAACATAATAAATATACAATTAATTGCACAAGTTTGAAATCAAAAGAAAAACGGTACTGCGCCTTTACCAAATAAAGCCAAAGTTTTAGTCCAAATTTTATGCCAATTTGATACTTGTACCAGTTCCATCTAAGATGTATTATTTATTAAGCTAATTTTTACAATTCAGTTTCTGCTATGAAAACTGTCGCCCAATTTTTCATTAACTTCACACGGACTATCACTGTCACGGCCGCTATTGTCTGCCGAAGGAGGGACAGCACTTGAACTGGTCGCCAAATTGGAGATATCACTAAACCATGTGCCAAGGTTCAGCCGTTCAGGCAGAACCGGAAGTGGTTTTCATATAACGTGACCCGGAACGGGTTCATTGCGATATTCATCGTTCTTCATAATTACACAAACGGGCCGTTTCATGGATTCAGGACTGGGAGTGCGTCGTGTGGGAAATGCTGGCGGGCATATATTGCACGAATTACTAACATTCGTCGTTGGTAAATTGCTAATGGGCCAACTTATATTTGGCGGATACAGTGGATTGCTGCTATACAATAGGGCCAATTCGGCGGCGATTTTCGACTCTTCCGGATGCCGAAACGGATGATACAGATATGGGAGCGGAGGGAAAAGACTCCTGGATAGTTTCAGATGTTCGGATTCGTGGTTGAGTAACGGTGGCATGCCGGCCGCACTGGAAATGGGCGGCAACAGAGACCGCTGAATATTGCCATTGTCCATTGTGGGCGAAATTAGCGGAGAAATAGAAAAGCCAAACTTGGACTCTTTCTTCAACAGTGGTTTAGGCTTCCGCCTTGGACGGTATTTGTAGTCGGGATGCTCTTTCATGTGAAGTGCCCTGAAAAAGTGATTTTTTTTTATTGAAACAAATTGATTTAAATGAAAAACATTGTTGTAATGTAGAATATGTGGGGCACAATACGTCTATCTAAGCTAACATATTCAGCTGGCGACAAAAGATAATGCCTCTATTGTGAAGACACATTGAGCACCTCCTGTGATCCTATTCATAGGAAGATTGTCTCTAGGCGAGTTTTGTCTTCAATATCCGTCAACTACAATAATGCCCCTTTTACGCACCACCTCCTTTTGTTCTATAGTGGAGCAATTGGAGTATTTACTAACGCCAATGCCTTTCAATGCCTTCAATGTATTACGAAACTATAGACGGAGACAAATCAATTGTGCGATGTACAAATGGTGTTGTGCACCAGTTAAATATTGTAATTTGTGGAAAATCTTATATTAAAATAACGCTTCTATGTTTACAGTTTGAACGGTTTTTTATATTATCTGTATTGTTTGCAAGTTCGTTTGCAAGCGCTCAGTGAAAATATATATTCTTTATTGACAAGTTTTGCGTTTTGCGATTAAGATACCTAATATTTATGAGAATTGTGAATTATTGTTTTCCCGCGCATTCGTACTCCATTTCAATAATTTTGATAAAGAAAATAAACATACTTATTTCTACCTTGAGAATAAGCGTTAAGAAAATGCTTTGAAAACTTGTGCAAATATTCACTACTAAATACAAAAATTATACTCTTGTGTTTATAAGATTTTACTGTTGAACAACCTGAGTAAATAAGATCAAAAATATATTCTTAATATAATCATGAAATACCCATACTGATAAAAGGTTTCCGTATTTAAACAAATATAATATATACTTTTGAGAAATGATACTGTATACACCTTTTGTGTGAATAAGATAATGTTCTCTTTATATTTATTATAATAGAAATTCATTTTTATCAATCTACAAACACAGTCTACAACAGAACTGGGGTATTATATACACATAAAACCATACAATACCATTGTATAACAACTTAAAAACGTATAAATTTATTATACCAAGTTATACGTTCCCTACACTTTACACACCTGGATTCAGTGAGCTTTTTATTGTGCTTAAATTATCAATGAACATTATGCGCTGTATTTGCTTGTGTAATTTTTTATCAATGAAGATAATTGTGAAAGTTGTGTATTTAGTGGCGCCTTTTTTAATGCAAATAAAAGTGGAACTCTCACACTTTTACTGTAATTTAATTATTATCCTTATACTCTGAAGAATAAATGTAAAATTTGCTGAGCAAAATACTTATTAAACAAACTGACAATTCCCACATGTATTATGCGGTATATAATGCCTTCTTCAACTCTCCCTCTCGCTATGATGTTAAATAATGAAGTTATACAGTGCTCCATGTATTATACACCCATCTCAATAAACAGAGATTTAAAGTGATTCAGTACAAAGCAGGTCGTCTGTTTTACAAAAGATAACAGAATACGCCGCTTATGGATCCCATTATGGGGACTTATTGCCGCATATTAAATATGCCATATTAATGTAGTCATAATTCTGTGTTATATGGGGATACAATAATATTTAACAGTCATAGTTATAATCTAGCAGATACAATAAGTAGTTTAAACTATCTATTGTATATGGTCGCGTGTCCGTGAATGAAATCATTTTGGGATTTTAATAAATTAAACGTGACTAGAAAAATTGGCACTTGGTTGGACAAGATAACAAGAAATTAATTGTTATTGCAATTCTTCTTAAGTTCTTACCTCAATCTCTTTGCCTCGTCGATAAAGGGTCTCTTCTCAGATTCACTCAACAGTTTCCATTCTGCACCAAGTCGTTTAGATATTTCTGAATTGTGCATTTTGGGGTTTTCCTGAGCCATTTTTCTTCGCTGTCCCCTCGACCACACCATAAAGGCATTCATGGGCCTTTTTATGTGCTCGTTGTGTACGGGCTTCGGGGAAGACATAATTTTAACAAAAGTTCTTCAATTCAAGTTAAAAAGAAAATTATAAATGTGGTTTTATTGCACTTTCTTAAACTATTATATTGAATAACAGGAAAATTTATTAGGTACACAGAATATTTGCAGTTCAACGTGGATTGTTTGCATTCTTGTGGAATATTGTTTATTTAATGCAAGTTTGAAACAAGTTTGTTGTTTATTTAAAATAGTATGTGTATATTAGATGATATGCAAGTATCACGTACTTCTTGCTGAAGTGAACTGGAACCACCTTTGGTTTTGAAAATACTTTTCATCTCGTGATCATGTCGCACATTGAGGGGTGGGAGTGAGGGGCAATATTGCTATCACTTCAAGGGGCGGGATGCATGCGCTGGTTTTATTCAAAATTTCAACTATATGTATACTTCTAATTTTCCTATTTAGGAATGATAAAGCGGTTGCTGTTTATCCAATTGCATTCGCTGTTTATTCAAAGAGTAAATGCGAAACATCGCTGAAGACTGAAAAATTTAATTTTTTCTTCCTTCGTGCTTCAAAATAGAGATACAAAATTTCGCATCTTTTTATGAAAAATTGTGTTTAAAACTCGTCTTGTTTTTGGAGTTAATATACTTTAACAGTTTCTTTATTAATAAGAGTCTAGCAGAACCGTTGATGATAAAATTTGACTTACTTTTTTTTAAAAAAAAAAAGCTGTTAATTTAGCTTTCTATAGTGGATCAAATTTTGAGTTTCCAATTGTAAATTCATTATGTACATAAAGGATTAAAATATGACTCATAAAAATAATTGTACAAAAAAAAGAAAAATCTAAAAAGATATTTTGAAATGATTAAGTTATGTGAACCAATGATGTTATTCAGGGCGGAGTTTAAACAATCGATGATTCTGGTGGGGTTGATCCATGGCGCCAGCCAGCAACAAGTGTTTCTTGAGAACGTTTAAGCCTATAATCCAATTCCTCACCCACACATTATTTTATATATAAATAATATAAATCTGTATGCAAACATTAAACGCTTAAACATTTACGAATTGGGAAGAACCTCCCACAACCCATCAACCTACAAGGCAGGCTGATTTTTCTAGAGATAAAGTTTTCCAAAATTTGATTTAAAAATTCTTTATTCTGTATTTTCCTAATATCTAGCACGAACTGCATTTACTTGCCAAAATTTTTACTTTCAATTTCGTTAAGACGGAATCTCAATGAATTTTTAGTTCAAAAAAGCTGCACTTTGGACTAGATCGAGTGCTTTTATTACACTAAAAGGGCCTGAAAGGAGAAATTTCAAATAACAAATTGAAACTTAGATACAGAATAAACTCGGACCATATAGAATCTTTTATAAAGCGCCAATAAGATATTTCTAATATGCAAACAATCAATTAAATATTCTATTTTGATGATGTATTATTGAAGCTCCTACAAAAGACTAACAATTTATAATATTGTATTTCACATAACACCTAACGGACATTGATATATACACAATTTATATTGAACAATTCAATATTGGATTGTTCTTTCCGCGTGTTCTGTTGTGCGGCAAAAAGTACCCAACAATAAATACCACAACAATATAGTTAATGTTATCTGAAAGGATAATGATCGAATTATTCATATACAATCAACCATCATTGTAGTTAATGATTATTTCTACTGATGCGGCATTTTTTGTTTTCAAAATACCTATAATATAATTGCGTTTGTTACAATATACATACATATAGTATATTTATTGTATGTGTGTGGGGTTGTGCGTGTTGTTGTAGGTTTTGTGGTTGTTGATGTAGCTCAAATTTATTTATTTAATCCTTGTATAATTTTCTCATGAATTGCTCAATTTATCATTGTTTGTCGATAATTTATTAATTAATCCCGTTAAGTTGTCCACAATAGCATTTTTTCAAAACCTTTTTTCAGTATATGTAGGTATTAAAGCGAGTTAGAAACAAAAATCTATTCATAAGGGAAATTGCACAAGATAACTTTATTTATCATGTACAATGAAATATAATACGGAAAATCAAAATTCACGTCGTGACGCCCTTACTGATTGAATTCAATAGTTGTAAATTGTTGGCACTAGGCCGCGCGTACTGTTTGTCACTACCTCCTGCATTGTATCAAATACAAAAACAAATTGTCATCACAAAAACGTAATTGTCTCAGCAATCAGTGTCCATTGTGCACTGAATGCCTATTTTATCATACAGAGGCCGGCAAAGGGTGGAATGGAAATCATGTGTGTGAGTGTCACCTACACATAAAATTATTTATTGGTACAAATGTGTTTATGGGATCATAAAAAATATTAAGGATTCTTTGAAGTGTTTGTAAATTAATTGAATTACTTGAAAAAAATGTCGTAAAAAGTTTAAATAATGTCATATAAAAGTGCCACAAAAAAGTTGATCTTCAAATAACATTCTCTATTGTATAATGCAATTATGTATTATGGTGACAGAAAAGCAGCAACGGTAAACGATTGCGCTTCTCTTTGGTTAACAAAAAGAAGTCAAGAGCTCAAATCCGCTTTCAGTGAACATAAAAGTCACAATTCTAAGTGGGATTTGTGAAGTTTACGATATTATTCCTGTGTGCGATTTTCACTTATATTATATAAAGGACCTATATAGAGAAAGAGAAAAAAGC
The DNA here is from genome assembly GCA_963930825.1 of Silvanus unidentatus. Classification (NCBI taxonomy): domain Eukaryota; kingdom Metazoa; phylum Arthropoda; class Insecta; order Coleoptera; family Silvanidae; genus Silvanus; species Silvanus unidentatus. Next base: position 7,409,647 of record OZ005758.1, read on the forward strand.
TGGACTTTATCAAGATTTCGCCAAGTTTCTTCTTTCAAAAGAGAAAAATCCATTGAAAGAGTATTGGAAAAATTGAAGGCAATGTCGTTCAAGACGTCTCTCGGTATAAAGTCGAAAAGAAAAATTTGCGATTATATTACTATTCCCTCGATTTATTGTGTTCTTTGTAAACACAATTTCCAACTTTATCTTATAATGAATGACTATGGCATTTTTCTAAGGAAATCTTGAATTATATGAAAATTATATATAATATTGTCGTTTTATTCAAATCGTTTCCCGAAATCGATGCACTGCTCCGGTTAATAATCTTTTATGAATTTTTTCACATCTATACAATAAAGGGAAATGTTTTCTTTTGCAATTTATATTAGAGAGGAAAAAAGATAGTTCTAATAACAAAGTCCAGGAATAACAACTTGAAAAGAACAATAGTTAGTAGCTGTGGGCTAGGTTCTAAATAAATATTGAAAGAGACCATATTGAGTGGAAAGAATGAATCAACAGGAGCCGGGACCGCCAATAATACTGTTGCGTATGTTGAAAGTCAACAAAACACGTCCTCACAGTATAGAGTGTCAATGTCAAACAACCCTCTATAAAAATACAATATTTTCATATATTCCTCTTTTCCTATAAAAATCAAATCAATCTCCTTTTACGGAACAAATAATTTTATTCAGATTTGCTCTTTTTGTTATTAAATGTTTTGCTTCGCTTGGTACGCCTTTGATTAGAATGCGTTCCTAAATGTGTTTCGTTGCTGAATGTGTTACTTGTGAAAAGATTTCAATACGTATCCTGAAAAAAAATGTTTTTTTACATAAACTGTTTACAGAGAAATAGAAGAATTGCGTTTGTATAATATCGTTGTGGAAAGTCCGTCGTTGATAAATTCGCGTATTTAGGATTTGTGTATAACTAAATCCTTTCAAATGGTATATTGGATTCTGAATAGATTCGAATGTGTGGATTTTCATAAAGATGCAATCCCCTGCAAAATCAACCCCACCGAATATTGTGTGAAGGGTTTGTTCGATCGCATTATGCGAAACTTTAACTTGCCGAACGAAATTATCAATTTTAGAAAAAACTGAAAAAATTTTCACAGTAGGTAATTTCAAATCTAATACCTATATGTAGGTATACATAGGTATACCTATACGTAGGTATAGTGTATTTTAACAAAGTTCATCGTTTGAAATGTTTAAAAAAGCTCTGAAAAAATAGCCGTATTTTATAAAACAAAATCACCTTGTGGTTGGAATTCTGAAACTTCTGAAAGATTCCTACAACTCAAAGCTCTATGAAATTTCAGAAAGTTTGTAGCTTTCAGTTGACTGAACTTAAATCGAGTAAAGCTTGCTGCAGTAAAGCTGATGAGAAGCACTCTAGTTTGGCATAGCTTCAACAGATGTCTATTGAGTGTGATTTGAATGTTAAATTCGCCTATAAGAAAAGTTTCATAAAAATCAACGTTTCCCATAAATCGTCCTCACTCCTCAAATTATTATCTAATTGTATAAATAGATAATATTATTGTAAAGGTTTAATATTCTCCGACTACTGTACGAGTATATGTATATTCATTTTATTATTGTAGTGACAATAATGGTCTGTTTTTTAATGACACCTGAACAAATACAATCCCAGTTATAAAAGGGACTCAGTGCCCCTTTACTAAATTAATATTCATTTGTTTATTTTTTTTTCTTTATTCATTTTTCTACTCATCACCCCTTAGATGTGTGGTGAATAATGTAACCATCCGGAAAAACTGTCCATTTCGCTCTGTTAATAAATTCATAATTACATTTTAAACGAATAGGTTTTGATAACTTACAAATACCTAGAGGTATGTACACGTGACGCATTAATTAAAAGTGCAGCAATTAATGTAATTAATGCAAGTGTATTTTAATTATAACGATTTATAAATGTCCATTAAGGAGCGGATTTCGTACGATTTTGTTAATCATACTGGAAGAGTGTGTATATACTTGAAATATAAAAAAGTGAATAAATAGTAGGTAGATTATGCACTTTGAGGATTATTGGCGCATGAAAAAGATGGCTATAAATGTACAGCCGACGACGCTCAGACACGAGTCACAGGGAAGTGAGCTACCACTTAGTGGATTTCAGACGACGTCTATATACTTATTAAATAAAATGCTTCAAGTAGCAATTAGCTTTATGTTAAAGTGAGGTTTCCATTTTACCGCACGTCTTTTTATACACACACAAATATACTTATTATATTACCCACCAGAAAACATTACAGTCGTAACAGCATATACATTTTCAAATACGTGAAATATCCTAATGACTGTATGGCACTAAGCAGGAAGTTGAGTTTTGCTCTAATTAAAATTGAGCTTTTAGAAAAATTGTCGCAAATTTGGCGAATGCGCCGCGTTAAATATTTTCACAGTTGCGCTCTTGTTGTGGAAATGAACTCCTTAATGAACCACTCTAAACAATTTAATTTCGCCCGATTGGAATTAGAACCTTTTGCTGAGAGTGGGTGAGTGAGTAATAAGTGAATGCACTCAACTTAATGGTAAATAATAATATGGAATAAATCTGAGAAAAACGAGGTCTCGGGGGTATTGGTTGGTCGCATTCAGTCCAGCAATCGCAGACTTGCACACGTTCACTACATATATGCACCCCGCACGGAAATCCATTGTATGCGCTGTTTTAATTTACAATACAATAAAAACACATGGGAAAACAGTAGACGCCATTTTAGTGATTAACTAGGGATCCTGCAGGCACCGAGTTTTGTTCGTATTGCTTTTTGTTTTAATTGTGTCCCTTTGTCTCATGTTGGCGATTGTTTTTTGTTTATACATTCTATATACATATATGTTTTATAATGTACAGACACATACACTCCTCTCAATATAGCAAGGTAATATAGATATGGTATGGCGTGTGTGATGGTCGTGGAGGTGGAATTTTAATTGGGTTTGGTTGTCTGTTAATAAACTCCCCAAAAACATATTTCATGTTTTTCACCATTATCCACGGTTCAATTTATTGTAATCGTAATGTAACGAATTATTTTAAATGGGATTTAATTTTGTGATGGCTGACGAATTGAACAATACGGACAAAAAGTCGTCTGGACTAGGGGGAAAATTGAATTGTTACAATATTGGCGGAGGCGCCGGTACGATTTTTTGAAAAATTCCAAACAATTTCAGTTTTATCCACAAAATACCACAAAATATATAGACAGATGTTCAAGTGTGTGTCTTCGGCCGTCCTCCGCCATGCTGCAGGCGTGTGCGTGTACCCAAGACTAGATATTAGTGGAGCGATCCGCCTTCGTCTTGAAGTCACTCAATAATTTATGAAGCGGTTGTTGAACGCGGACGAAACCTGAAGTAGCGAATGTGGTTATTAAGTTTCGATGATTATTAATTATTGAATGGAGAGCTGTGTTCAATATCAATGTAATTACGTCGATATTTATGCGATTTTCACCCCCTATTGCATGAAAGAGTGGCTACGACACGCATCACCGACTCTATTGCCCTAATAGCTGCAAACATATTGCTTAATTCCACGCTAGTTGTCGGCGCTCGGCCCCGAATATACACACAACTGAACCAGCAACAAGGAATCTGGAGAGTGCACCCCATATAAGTACCCGCTAATAGCTCTCTTCTCCCCATTTTGTTGGATCTTACAGCCGTACTTTTAACCCTGTGTGATTTATTGCAAACATGGGCTCTATGGGAAATATGAAAACGCGGATTGCCATTACAGCGGCCCGGTACACTGTTTCGGGTTAAAATCGTCCTAAAAAACGCTATTGCGTACAAAGCGAACGAAATCGCTGAATTATTTCCTTTTTAATGTCCAAAGGATTTATTGATGTTTGATACAAAGCTGAAAGTATATAAAGAGGAAGTCGTGAATCGTTGGAATATACAGAAAATCGAGCCAAATATATCCCATTCTCAGTAATACATATGAAAATGGCAAACGTTTCTTTAAGCCAAGCTATCCAACTAACATTCTATTGTTGTCATCTTATATTTTATCGGCAGTCGACAATACTCGCATAGAATCTCATTTCCATGCGAATAGGTCTCCTCTACTATGTAAATTCTTTTTTTCAAATATACACTGTAAATATTTCCACCTTACATAATGGTGGACACACATTGTTAGCTGAAGAATTGTAGCTCGCGCCCGGAATGCTAATATGAAAAGTTTTTTGGTGTGTGCGTTTTGCTTCCTGTTAAAATACTGCTGCGGATGGAGGTTCGGTTATGAATTGTTGTTATTGCTGACAGACGTGTTGGAGAGGAGCACTTTCGCCAAATGTATATATGTATATACGATGTACGATTAGACACAATATGTGAAATAAGTCTAATCATTATCTTCCATCGTCATTCAGTTGTAATTTGACTCCCGTGAAGAGTGTATTATTCAGTTTTAATTGTACAATCGTTTGTTCTCCTCAAAGGCATTCTTTCATTAAATCTACCTCTTCTCTCCATGATTCAGCAATGATAGCTAATTTTTTACTTTTACGGAAGTCTTCTCTAATAATACCTAGCAGAAAAAAGAGCGTTAACAATACATTGTCTGTGTGTTGTTATTAAAAGATGCTGCCAAATAGATTTAAATCCGTAAACATTTAATCACTTTCAAATTCAGCCTTCGTCATTATTATCATCATCAAATCATCGATTCATTGTAATGACTATGAAGTACTTTTGTTATTGTAATTATTTTATTAATATTGCTGGTAACAAAGCGCACTCGAGTTGACGAAGTAGCTGATTTGGGATTTCTAAGTTGATTATTGTTTGCAGGAAGGAGGAGGATTCGTAAAACTCGCACAAATATTGTGACTTTCCATGTATACACATACATCTGATAAGCGTCTGAACTAACAAGTTTGTTAAGTAAAAACTCCCCCCCATCCCATCCCTTCTTCGTCTTTAATGAAAATGTAATTCAATTATATCCTTTTATTTTTAATTATAAATCCGCGAGTAAAACCGAAACATAATTATAATTGTGTAGTATACAACTCTGCACAATATATTGTTCGGATTTAACAAAGAACCAGAGTCCCAATAAAGGCAGTCAGGTATAGCATTGCTTTCAATACAATCAAGTCAAGTCTGAAAAGTTTTAACGATGTATTCTCCATTAATAACTAGTTAAAATGCGACACGATCAATAGGTGTATATGTAACAAAACGTGTCACATGCAATTCGAAATGCAACGTGCAATGCAAATCCCTTATAATTTCAATATTGAGTTAATCGATGTATGGAACTATAGCTGACCCGACTTTTGTCCGAAACCAATCTGTATATCCGATGAGGAAAATCTGCCGTTGAAAGGGCAAGCACATACACATAAGACGTCGCTAGGGCTCAAAAGAATCGCTCAGTAAAGTATTATACGTGACTGGAACATATGCGGGATACATAGTGATTTTCTAGGGTTCTAGGTCCGAACATTAGACGTTGGGGTGAAAATCCCTTATATATAAAGAGAAAAAAGTAAATCTATTCGTCATCAGATCGTTTTCAAAGATGAGATTGACCGAGTGAATAAAAGATCCATTTGTAATGAACTCGAGACTTTGGTGCATCAAGGGATGATTTTTTTGGCGTCTCAACAAATGGCAGGAATTTTATGGAAATTTAAGCCAAAGAAAAGAAAAAAGTTTGCACAGTTCTCTAGGTTTTCCAGCAGTTGATTTAAACGCGTCTGTGTTAAATTTTGATTTATACCCCGTAGTAATAGTGCTCCATGTGAGTGTAATTGTTTCTTTGGTGTGAATAAAGCGGGGTGTATAGTGAATTCGGCTCGTGCAAAGTGGCCTTTTACCACCTGCGGTTCTCGCCAACTACTCCAGAGGCTACAATTATATCAGACAATGCACAAGTGTAAAGTCATTGAGTAGCGGCGATTCTGGATTCAATTCATTTGGGGATTGGGCACAGTGTGAACCACATTGTCCAAACTATTGCCGACACAGAAGCTTCATCATGTGTTCTAATAATACAACATATACACAACACACATATATAACCGTCTATTCACTCATGTCTCTATACAGACACAAATATTATTAAACAAAAATAGAATCTATCGGTAGAAATTGCTTCTGAAGTTGCAACGTAATTGTTCGATAACTATTAAACTTATATCTTTTAAGAGGGCTTTTTGAAAGGCCGCTTTTGTTCGACCACTTCTCATTTTTACATCTTCAATTCATTACGAAGTGGAAATTAAACTGAAAAATTAATATCAAATTAATATCGAGTAGAAAATCGCGCGCGGCAAACAGGGAACAGGCAGACTTTAATGATACTGATTTAAAAATCAAACGCTTTTCATCAGCACATTTAATTCTCTACAACTCCGAGGTATTTTGTTTCGTCAAAAATAATTATTGTATTTCAACACTAATACCACGTTATGTTTTTAAATAATGAAGTGACTTGTAGGTATAGTAAAACAGACACCTGAATGACTTTACATTCTCAATAAAAACATAATCTACTATATTTTTGTTTCAATATTATTATATTATGGCTCGCAGTAACAACAGAAGAATAAAACTCTTCTATATGGTCTCGTTAAGAAAAAAATGTTAACAGGCGTTTTTCGTACGGCCCCCTTCTTATTATATCACTTTTGAATACAAGCTTGCCACCACTCACTCATTTTAATTGAATTTGAATGTGGAATTTCGTGTGAGAAGGCACATTTTTTCAGATCTGTCTGTGTAATTTTCCCTTGGACCCAAGACACAGCAACATATCGCATCTGATGATGGTTATCTTAATATGTTCCATCGCTTACCGAAATTAACAATCAGAAATATGATTATTTACATAAAAGCACGCTATATCTATGTATACAGTTACGGTAAAGTACACATAATATTTGTACACTTTTGTACAAAAGAGAAATAAACTATTAAGTACCCGAATCAATAAATCATTATGGTCGACAGCGTATCGAATTAACGCGAAAAACGTTTTGAATAAACTAGTGTCTGTTGTGTTGTTGAGCGTGAGCTGGACGCATATTTCTATACTTTCCCATGAAGTATATGACTTTAGGTAGAACATCATCGTCACAATATAGATAGCCTTTTTTGTATACCAATCAAAATGTTTATTTAACTTGTAATGGGGGTCTTTAGTATATTTTGTAGTTAATTGTGTTCACAGCATTGCCAATGAAATCTAATTATATTTCGTATGCTTCCACGTTTCTTTTACTTGTATTTACAGGCAATATTTACCTTTCATAATCACATTGATGCCTCGTAATTAGGTAAACATCTCAAAATGAGAAATGAAACATCCGTAAAACAGTCACAATCTATTTTATTTTTTATGTATTGTTATTACATAATATATTGTTACAGTAAATCTATATAGATACCGGAAACTTTAATTAATTTATATAACAAGATAGACGTAATTTTAAGATATACTTTCACATTATAGTTTATCTTATAAGTGTACTTACTATTTTACAATATAGGAACAAAAAGCGAAAATTTACAGTATGTATTGTAAAAAAAATTAACGATATGTTCGAACTAAAAAACGAGAAACTATATTCATTTATATTAATATGTAAGTTATATACATTTATACAAATTTTGAGTTTAATACAAGCTGCTCTATAATCTCTAATAAATATCACCACAACAAATCAAGAAAATGAACAATCCAAAAATTCAATAATAGCATTTACGTACTGGAAACAGTACTGAAACAAAAGTAGAATCACAGAATTACAGTATTACACTATTCTCAATGAATACTAATTTATTCCAAGCGCAAAAAATACCCAGCGCCTTCATTGTTTGCCGAAAACGCACCGTGTAAATCACTATAATTCACATACACGATCGATTTGGTCAAAATATAACGGTGACCGGCCTCCGAAATTCACCACCAGAAGTTTGTGTCGGATATTGGCTGGCATATTGGGCCATGGGCAACAGTCCCGGCGGCATTGCGTTGCTCTGTTGCATGGTGCTGCCCGGGTAATAGCCAGGGAGGGCACCTGGGGAGGCGGCTGCCGACGAAGTCGTTGTAGAGCTGGAGGAGGAAGCGCCATCCGGTCGATCCTGGTTGGAAGGCTTCACATCAGGCGAATCGGCGGACCGGGGAGAGCCCAAATTCGTGGGTAATTGAGGTGCTGAAGAGTCGCTTGGCGAGTACATCTTCCCGATGTCCAGACCGGGATAAGAGCGAGCGGATTCCGTGCTGTATTTGCCATCCATGTACATTTTGGAGGACTCGAAATAGGCCTTAGTCAAAGCGGACGTGGAGTCTAAATAGCCGCGTTCCAGATAGCTTTTGGACGGGGAGTCCATGTATTTAGGGTCGGAGTACATAGACATAGCAAGCGAAGATGGGGGCATGTAAGGGGATCGATATTTATCTGCTTCCATTGAATACTTCATCGCATCCATCGAACTTACCACCTGGAAAGAAATTTTAAATTAAGATTAATTGATTTTCTGCTTGGAACTGTTTACAAACAGTTATAAAAAGCAAAGTATAAAAAGCGTGTATAATTAAATCGTTAAGTTAATAATTATTGAAACAATAAAGTGTACGTGCAAACAAGTGTTTGTTAATAAATGTTGTGGTTAATTGAATGGCTACAATAACTAACTATTGTTTGCGGAACGAAATGGTACAGTTGCGTTATAATAAGAGAGCCGATTTTTCCAAGCGATCTTTTCGTTTTATAGTTGCCTATATTTGTCCTGTTAAAATGATAATTTGAGAGGAGAGTAATGTGTTTACTTTGTGGCTGTCGCCTTCATGTGAATCAATAATAGTGTAATTTATTTAAGTAAAGTTTTGTCATTATAGTTCATTAGATAAAAGAGAATAACATTTCGGACAGTTGAAATTAACACTATTATGGGTGTAGTAAAGAAAACAAATCCGGTAATTTAATTTTCACCTAAGTGGAAATTTCTTTCAAACAACCCAACCACATAAATGACATTTTTGTTCAGTCCTATTCGTCTTTGTGTACATTTTTCATAATAATACATTTCAAACAAAAAAAATGTGGTATATTAATATTATTTGCACAACATGTTATACGTTTTGTATGCTGTTTGTTTGTATAATTGAGTTTTTTCCATTGCACACACAGTTTCCACAAATGCATGAAACAGCACATTGAAAACGATTGTGGGTTTGAAAAACTGAAACTAGCATTTCGGTGTTATAATACCGCGCTTTATTAAATAAAGCTACCTCTCTCTGAACACACAGAAGTCGAATTGAGGCATATGCAAAACAGGCCATTGTTGATGGTTATTTTCATAAATAAAAATAGCCAGAATGCGGTTGTAAAACGAACATTTTATAATCGAACACCCCGGCATAAACAAGCACCCATCAACCTGACACTGTTAATTCGTATTCATGATGTCGACATTCCTGTGGTGGTGCGATAGCCAACAAATCAATGCTTGTTTTTCTTTAAAAAGGTTTCCAGACCAGTCAGAAACACACCGCTAATCCTGATTTAATAATCTTTGTCTGTATCCCGGTGACAAGGCAGCCAGTTTCCAATCATGCCTCTACTATACACATATTTACATCGCACCGATTCGAATAAGGGGCCCTCTCTTATATTCTCGACCTCACTTTTCTACTACCAACACCCTCGCGCTACCACAGTCTCTCATCCTCTCCACCACTCTTCTCATTTGCATCACAACACACCACTATATGTAATATGGATTTACATACTGTTATTTCACGAGAGGACTGCATTTTTCCCAAAAATATAATCACTTTATCTTATCCTTGCGCTCTGTTTTTCTTTCATTTCGTTTTCGACTGTAATTTTTCCCGAAAAAAATAACACAATAGATTTTCCAATTTCCGCTTGTTTTCAGGTTCACTGATTCGAAAATTAATGTGTTTATTTTTGTGTTAGGGGGGATTGAATTTTATTTGGTGGTCTTTTAATTTGAATACACCCTCTTATTTGCACCGTATGTCCTGGAAAATAGGAGGATTTTTTGTGTTGTTTGCGGTGGTAAATTAAGTGTGTGAAATTGTACACTCAATGCTTTCTGCAGTGTCACTTTTCCAAGTTTTAGTAATCGATAATTTGGTATCATTTTTGCTTACCTGTGCGGGTGCGGTGAGACTGGCGGACATAGCAGCGGCAGACTGTTGAGCGGCGGCGGCCGCAGCTGCCATCGAAGCGGCACTGAGGGACCCATAAGCTGCTGAAGGATTGTAATAGGAGGCCATCGACTGGCCCATACTGCTCGCTGCCATTCCTAGAACAAATCGATAGAATTAATCACTAAATGCATCTAATTACAGCTCGACATAGGAAAGTATTTCATAATGAAATTATTTCATTGTACAGTTTCGGGTCCAAGAACGTAATCGTCCACACCCAGTTCTTGTACTCTTTCAACAATATATTATAATAATAATTAATAAATATGAAAAGGCTTCGCAGAATTGACAAAGAAAATCGAACATGTATACATATATATATTCCATAAATTATCTAATTATAAAGCCATTGCTGAATACATGTGTACATTGTTAATTAATATTTTACTATTCATCGTATTTAATATAGATGTTGACTGGTATTGTATAAGTTATAATAATACTCTCACCTCCAATAATAATAATTATATTAAAAAAATGTTCGTATTCATTCAGACGAAACACTTCTTGACTGGATTATTACATGATGCAGGTAAAGTTTTAATTAAATAAAGGTGGCACGACAAAAATTTATCGCTACCGTGTTATTTTATTGTCCAATTAGAAAGGTTTTTTTATTACTTACACATATATTAATTCATCGCATAATAATAAAACGTCTTTAATTACTTTGTTAAAAGAAAATAACCGACTGCAATAAAATTGTGTGTCTATAACCATACTCTATTCCTTAGGTTGCAGCACAAGAATGTTACAAAATTGAACAACAAATTAAAGCGCGCACGTTGTTGAAAAACACTTATGTATCTGTACTCATGAAATTAAAGTTTAATAAAGGGAATTAATTATATATGTGCATAAACAACAACAATTTCGTAATATAACTAGAATTTAATTAAAATTATCGTACAATTGGGAAATTTTCAAAGAACCAAACTGGATGGCAGTCGTCGATGATGGTTGATTTGTCGATTATTTTCAAGTGTGTAATTACATGGAAAATACTTGTTATAATAAATAATTGAAATGAAGACCTTGTAAATGCTCAAACACTTGAAAACTGTTATGGAAAATAAATAATTATTGGCACTGTGTGGTTTGGTAATACTCGTAATTGTAGTATTTTTTTATTTAATAACGGTTATTAAGTGTGATGAGTTCGCTTTTTATCTTCGCTAAATATGGCATTTTCAGTCTGAACAAACGAACGAAATCCACCCTAGAAAATAGTCACTTAGCGCTCTTTAAAAAAATACTACTCTTCCTCACGTCTATTATGTTGCGTCCTTTTCACCAATCACCACCCCCCTAATTAAAGGAGTTGTGCTGCGGGAAAGTATGAAACGGCGCGTTTAAGTGTCAATCATACCTCATTTAAAGCTTGTAGATTTGACAGATACGTTATAGTGATTTATAATACTCTAGCAGTGTGTGTGAAGACAGAATTGCTTGTAAATGACAGATGAGCTTGGATATAATTCCACATTCCGAATATATGTAGTTATGCATGTATTAGTTTTAGTTACAAATGCATACGTGTGTGAGTATGAGTTGAGAAAAAAAATGATGACTTTATCATTACAATTAGAGGGATGCCATCAGCAGATGGATTGGAAAGGTCTAATCACTTGATTAATATTCCCATTTTTTACTATGGTCCTTTCTCTTCTTTATTTTATATTTCACTTTGTAAATGCCTACTTAAGGAGCCTATTTAACAATTCAATTTGTGAATTGAGAAACGGATTTATCTATTCCCAATAGCACTTCTTGTATAAGCAATCTGAATAACAATTAAAATTAAGATGTCAGTTAAAGTTTCTAATATGGAAAGTTCTATTTACTTAAGTCAATAATTGACTAAAGTAGTGAGTTGTTATTAAACATTAACAAAGTTTATTACTATTTAATTACAAATCCAAAAAGTAATTGGACAAGATTTTGCAATCATTTCACATTTTAATAAGCGTGTTACTGGCGAATGAGTTTTTTCATGCATCTGTTTTCTTAATATTGATTTAACAATACATTAAAAAAATAGTTACGCATTTTAGTAATAAAATCTGTTGCATCACACATTTTCCAAATTTAAATATGTCTATAGTGTTTAGTGTGGAACATAATGACATTGTTCCACTTTATGGTGTATTTATTGTTTGTTTTGTTAAAAACGAGAAAAATACTAAACCACACAACAAAATTTGCAATATTACGATTTTCTATAAAATCATTATTTCTATTGGCATTCTATATAATATAATACAATGACCTGTATAACTGGTAGTGCTCTAATCCTGCTTTAACAACAATAAAAAATATTATATAAATTGTATTACTTTCTTTCTGCTTCAACGGTTGCATTTTATTCTAAATACACAATATGTTGTGTTATTGTGGACTTGCACACAAGTATTCAATAATTAAGTCGGATAATAATTCAAACATATTTTTTATCAACTCATTTCTTATGTTTATTGTGATTAATTGGTCTCGATATATAGGTAGAGTAGTAATTTATTGTTAGTCTCTTTGGAATTGTTTTTTGTATAAATACACACATACACACAGAAGCAAAGTGCAAGCACCATGTGAAAGATATGTCTATTAAATAAAGTTTATTAAAATTACAAAATATAAAACCCAACACGCAAATATCTCATCCATTTTAATATTCTTTTATTGACTAATTTTGCTTAGAGTGTTTTCAATTTTATCGATGTTAAACCTTATTTACCATAAGTACATTTAATAAGGTACTGCCTCCGATTTTCTTCAGTTGCAATATTTATATTATTATTCATATTACCTACAGTTAAATAATAAAGTTTATAAGCGATTTTTAATGCAATAAAAAAACGAGTTTAAAATACAACAAATATTATTTTGTACAGTTTCTTATTTGCATATATAACTTAGATGTGTTAACAAACCAGTTTTTCCGTGTATACTATATGTACTTGCCTTTATAAGAGTTTATTTATTATATTAAGGCCGGTTATAATAAAATGCGCTGATTTTTATGGGATTGTGCGATGCCCAAATCGCATCCTTTTTACAGGGAAATCCATTTTTGGTGAAACTTGTATGTGTGTGTATGTATCGAAAACGCGCACTTCTGGGCGTGAAAATAAATTAGAGTCAAGTATAAGAAAGTTTGCACAATTACAGGCACTTTGAATAATCTTTTTCTGTGAGTGGAAAAAAGAAATCAATACGAAATATACTGTGTGAATCAACGGACTGGAAGGAATGCGGCTCGGATCATCATATTTCCAGATAGGATCTATGAAGAGACTTTTAGAGAGAGGATCTCACACCTCGCCGTCATCCAGGTGTTACGGACACACGAATACAACAATCACACTGGGCGCTGTCCAGAAGGGAATCAAAGAATAAATTAATGGAGAGATGCAACGCAGAGAAGAGAAGGAAAAATAAAAGTGAACCAACATGTGGATTCATCGTGTACACCGTTTCTTTTTGTATATCGATTTAACATCGTTACCGATCACCTTCCACTTGATATAATGTTGGTGATTTATTAGGATTTGAATGTAGTAATGTTTCCCGACATGTTTGTCTGATTATGTTTATCACTTGCAATATATACAATTTATACAAACAAAGTTTTCATGTCAACGGAAATTTTATCGTTAAATGGAGGTAATATTCTTAAGGTGAATTTATAAAGGCAGGTGGATATTATATGTAGAAATACGCGTAGAAGTTCGGTTTTATTGCAAACGGGAAATATTATTATATATATATATGTAGAGTTGGGTGTCTCTTTTTTGTAATATGTCGAATTGGATGAACAAGTACGGCGATAAATTCTTATTAAGAGAGAATGTATTACGTCTTGTTTTAAAAATAAAGACACATAAATTGTCTCGTAAACAAATGTACATATTTTGGTAACAAGTTATTATATTAAGGACTTTTTGTTCTTTTCGTGTTTATTAATAAGAGTGTGTTCCATGGGACCGTAGGGGGCCAATGTTCTCTTATTTTGACACCGCACTTCTCGGTTTTATATTTGCCACTAAATTATTTATATACGTTATAAAATTGATAAACCCGCAGCTCTAATAAGGGAACTACATAAGTTTGAATAGAAAATTGAATTCTTTCATATAATGTTGAGCAAAAGTAGGTATTGAATACTTTCATTATTTATTTATAAAGTTCCATCAATTGCTTGTCAATATTATAATAAATACTTATTCTTTTGTTAATGATTAAATTATAATTGTGTGGCCCTGAGCTGTCTTAACTAAAGTGTAAATGTAATACAATGTAAATAGTATCAAAGAAAAACCTTGGCTATGTTAACAAAACATTTTTCTATTTCAAAAGAATGGAATAAATAGAATTTGAAAATATATATTGATTATTTTATTGTTAATTGCTTTGAATGCAAACAATGCGTGTGTAATTAACTTCTTGTGAAATGGTCACAACATTTCTGAAATTGTTCAGGTAGTATAAAGTCACAAATCAGATTTAAAGTCACGATTAACGCAAATACCAAACTCTGCCATTATGAATTCTAATCACATATAGTAGCAACTGAAAAAGCGTCCTTTTGTCCACATTTTAACACAATATTTACACATGTTATTTTTCTATTTGTATTACTGGCATTGATAAGAAAAAAAATGTTACACATACAGAAATAGTTCCCATTACCAGACAATGCGACGAAATAATAACGTGGATTTGTAAAATCCAATCGCGCTACCTGGATGCTCGCTTTATATTGTTGTAGATATATAAGAAGAAAACAGACAAAATCAAATTTCAATTGTATTGATTGGAGTGTAGTGTACAAGAGAAAAAAGTTTACTGTTGTAGTAGAGACACAATGAAGGGATTGTATTCGCTTTAGATTACAGTATTGTATATAGTGTATACACATCCTCTGAGATTTCTTATTTCTAATGTAAATAGTAAAAGGAGAGAAAAACAGTGGTACTAACTCACACACTGAGAGGAACTAAACTGTCAAATCGGACGCCTATAGACGCACACCTGGTCGATAACGTTTAATTAACATACTTAATACACCCGAGCTTTCTTTCCATTCTGAACACTACTCATTACCATTATTCGAAGAAGTCATAATGGAAATTAATCAAAATCAGTTATTAAATTTTAAATTAATAGAATGTCATTAGCTATTTTAATTATATTGTGAAATTAAACTGTTACGCACCGGAAACTCGCAAGAATAAATTACAATTAAAAAAAAACTGTTGGCTATGTTATTGTACTGACCTGCTCTTAAAGCGTCCATTGGCACTGATGGGTATGGAATGGAATATGGGTAGCCTTCTTTGCGTAATGTCTTCGGTTTACGTCTTGGTCGATATTTGTAGTCTGGATGCTCCTTCATGTGCATGGCTCGCAATCGCTTCGCCTCATCAATAAAAGGCCTTTTCTCGTCCTCCGTGAGGAGTTTCCATTCCGCTCCTAGAAGAGGAAACAAAGTGTCTTTAGTCTTTTGTCAAACAAATGGCCCTTTATTCGAATTCACTTTTCAGAATATTTGCACCTGTTTCATCACGATGGAAGAGACAATGAAGCAGACCGATTGATTTGTTCAATATGGAGACGCTCTGTATTACATTACGTTGGTTTTTGTTGTATGTTTTGTCATTTTGTATTTAGAACTTTGTATATAGCGCGCTACAATGCTAAGAGCTTTTGTGTGTGTCTTCTGAAGCGAGATAAGAATTAATTATAAGCCATGATGGCTCTTTGTTCACTTACTCAATCTCATTTTCGTTGGAAGGATAATTTAATGCTTTCTCATTAATGAAAAAATTCATTTCCCTGATTATTTCACTAAACACAGAAGGAATGTGGCTGGAATGTTGTGAAGACACATATGCATGTATACCTGTGACTTTACGTTTTAGTGATAAAATGTTCTCGTTAATTGGGTGGCGCCCTTTGGCAAACAAACATTTTAGACCATCGTGAAAATTATTTGTAGGGTAAACATGGAAGGAAAGTGAGGGTGCTGCCTTGTCCAATTAGAAACTAAATGATAATTTATCATTACTGAGAAAAAATCTTATAAAAAGCTTTGAGGTGCAGATACATTCACATAGGATGAGCGCAGGTGTATCCTTGATGGTATCATAAAGAAAAAAAGTAGTTATTTATTCTATAGAATTCAGCCAAAGAGATTATATCAACAAACAATTAGTCCATACTTTAGTATTGTAATGGAAAAGTGATGTGTCATTTCTTATAAATGTTATTTTTTAAATAAAATGCTTACTTTTTTAACTGATAATTGTATGTTGAGTGTGGTGCGAAATTCTACGACTCTAGGTATTTGGGAATGGGCTTATTAGGACGTCTATATAGGTAACCAGTGTGCTTTTTTGCAATCAAATTGCCTCTATCTGCAATTTATTAAAATGGTTAGAAAGTAAGTATAGACATCAGTTCCAAAGTTTATTAACTAACATTATATTTCCATCAAGTAAAGTGTTCAATAAAAATTTACCGCACCGTCTCTATTGTGGTCCAAAGTAAGATAAAGCAATCAGAAACAATCTCTTAGAAATGATGTAACTTGAAGTATCTATTCAGCGAACATTGTACTCTAACAATGCCAACTAAAGAGACATCGCTAAGGTCTTTGTCTCATTCAAAGTGTTTGTCTGACACAAAAGGACAGTTTGAACTGCAAATCTATAGGAAAATATAATTTCGTTTTGTTGGTATTTTATCTTTACATCCTTTTCAAATTTTTCCCCATATTAAAGTGTGCTCTATCCACCCTTGATACACACTTGCACAAAATTGCGAAAATACACACACAACAATAAATACGTACTTTTTATTATTACAAATTGTATTGAGGGATATAACAAGTTGAGAACAGAAATAGATTGAGTTAAAAATAGGATTTACCCTGTGTAACCTTCTCAACGGAGAAAAATTGTTTTCAGTCGCATCAATACCCAATAGACGGTAGAATAATTTCAAAACTTAATAAAACTCCCGATAAAACTGTATGAGTTTAAAAATTTAAATTTACCATATGAATAAGAATGGACGGACACACACATATATCCTGTAAACGTCACATTTTAAATAAGTTTCCACCCTAAATGGTAACACATAATAGAAGCATATCATAACATTTTATTGTGTTATAGTGTTTATGTAGTGGGGAAAGTTTCTATACTCTTATACATAATGCATATGCCACATTCAGATCATCTAGAAATATTCTGATCGACAAGTGACAGTTTCCAGCTGCTGTTTCACGGCACCGTAGCTATTCAAGTGTTCTCCATAATGCAACTCATTCTTTCTTAAATAGAATTTCAGGCTTTTTTAATATATACTCGTATATGTGTATATCTACATGGAGCATACGTGGTGGTCCACTCACCCATTCACAACCCGTTCCAATCGCACCTATTTAACCATCAAACCACTCGACTCGAACCTACCTAGCCGTTTGGAGATCTCGGAATTGTGCATTTTCGGGTTCTCCTGGGCAATTTTCCGACGCTGCAGTCGCGACCAGACCATGAACGCATTCATCGGCCGTTTGATGTGATCCTCCTGCTTCTTGGAAGACTGGGCCGATTGTAGATTCTGTGGGACGCCTAAAGTGGCGCCCCCGAGGGACGCCATCCGCGACAGTCCCTCAGCAGCACTGAAGCCACCTTCGCACATCTGACCCACGGACCTGAATTGAAAAAACACTCGAGTTAAAAAAATAACAGTCACTTGTATAATGAAACTATTGAGTGTCCATTGTCTGATGGAGATGGAATTTAATAATCAACTTATTATTGTTGGAAACAATGGCACAAAATGATAATTATGCGTGTGTACACATTTTATGGGGCTTGTGAAAAACAAACAGAAATTATTAAGTATAAGAGGTAAGGTGTTTGAAGTAACATTCTGAGTGAGTGGAGAAACGATCTTGTACAAATATCCTGTGAGGCTTTCGCTGTTTGTATTTCACTTGTACGTGGTGCTTAATATACATATTAACAAGTTCTGGAATTATATAAGGACATTTAACCGAAATTAAATGAATCATTCGATTCGTTTAGCCTGAATTTATTGGCATCCGGATTAGCGGTCAAAAGGACAATATTTTCCGTACACGGATATAAAGCGCAGGCTGTGTTGTTCGGGGGAGAAGTACGTTTCTTTCTTTCCGACGGTAGCAGTCATCTTGACATCACAATATCAGCATTTGCATCACTTACATATACTTCTTAACAACTTTATTAGTTCATTTCTGTATTGTTTTGCTACTTGCGTGCGATGTGTGCATTTTTGTTCAGCTCACACACCCATGTCCTTTTATGAGTATTATTTAAGGAATTGGCGTTAATCAAAATTTTATTACCTCGGCAAATATTTTTTCTTCTCTATAGTGCCATAAAGAGTTTAAATAAAAGCATTTTACAACCTCTCTTTCATTCTCTTTATATAACTTGCTTTTTGTGCTTTTCGCTATCGTTTTGATGTTTTAATTTATGGCTTAACGTTCTTCTTATAAGGAAACCACAAAAAATCATTAAATAAGAGGTATTCACACATTAGTGTTACAATAATAAAACGTGATAAAATATAAAATGCACTTATAGAATAACATTTTAAATTCAATGCGTTGTTTTACCACAAAGCCGCACTTCGAAAATTAATTAAATTAATTAAACAATTTGTATACTTTGAATCTAAAACCAAATAGTGTTTTCTGTCGAAATAATTGCTTGATTTATATTTGTTTAATAATATTAGACGTGTAGTGTGGTCGCTCTTCGGGGGACTTAATTAAATCGTACATTAATGACTTATACAAGTTATACAGTAACCCAAACTCATCATAATCGCCTCTCTCTCCTGTTATTGGGCAAAAGTGAGATTTGGTCAGATTTGGGGAACGAATGGACCTTATAACAAGGGATAAACAACCCTCTAAACACACTTGTCGACCAAAGTGAGAGATTGCATTTCGCGGGGGATTTATTATATTGTTTGCTTGTTTTGGTCCACTCTACTATAAGCACTCAAGCTTTTATGCAAAACTGACCAGTTCGAAACGGATTCACGCCCTATTTATGGCATTTACTTAACTAGCAGTTTTGTTTTAGTTAATATTTATGCGAAACCTGTTGAATTTTAATGAATATTGCAAAAGCTGTTTAGGAACAGTCTAAATGAATGCAAAGTGAGTTGCTTTAAGTTTAAAGACACATCATAAGATGATTTTGCGCGAAAGCGCAAAAAAACTCAGGAGCGCATCCGTCATAAAACCGTAAATGATTTGAAGTTCCAAAACCCTATTTCTTATCTCATTCATCAAGATCAAATCAAGATAAACCTTTAAATGCAAAATAGCTAATGAAATGGAAAATTAAAATGTAGTATTTATTGAAAAAAGTAATTTACATAAATTGCTAGCAAGGTTGTGGAGGAACTAGAGATACCTAAGTAATTGATATGTAAACATTTTGGCAAATGTGAATATGTTAATTTGTTTCTCTTTCCACAGTTGACATTGTTCGCTCTTTTTAGTTTTATAAGTAAAATGTGTAAATAGAATGATTAAATAGTTAAAGAATGCTTTACCTAATAAAGTGGCCGTTGGAGGCCTGTCGTTGTAGCTCAAGATCAATTTTGAGGCCGTGTTTACACTTTTTTGGAAATAAAAGTCAAAAAACACAAAACTTTTGAAAGAAGCCTTTCAGTTTATAGTTCACCAAAGCACGACAGCACAGCACTAGTACAATGGGGTGCAAATGTTTATGTAAATCGGTAATACATCCGTAATTGTTGCGTGCATTACGAATCAACTCACGACGCTCTATGCAACTCTCCGGCTCCGGTAAAGGTAGTTCTCCATTGAGCATGCGTTCAAGACGTCTAAATGTAACAACCAATCGAGGATTTAGGCGGAGTTTCGTGCTTTATCTATAGATATTATGGTTCGAAAACAGAATGGATCCGCCTTGCTATTGTTATGTTAATTTTTTGTCTCTCATTCTTTTGTGTACAGGTGTTTTTGAATTGTGTGTTATGCAGCAGAGTATAAAGTTTTTTTTCATATAGTCTTGTGTAGACAAAAGTCCTCTTGGATAGGATAAAATAGCCTTCTTTTTGTTACTAGTTCAAAAATATCAATGGGTCTCTATTTCACCAAAAAAAGGTGGAAAAGGAAGAGCAAAAATTAAACATAATGTAGTCGAACAGTTAAGCGTAATGGTGAACAATATTTAAAGTCTTCTGATTCATTGTTCAACATTATATATGAAATTGTTTTCGTTATGGGAAAACTATTTATTTAAGTTTGATACGCCACTGAGCATCTATTGATTTACGTTTGTGGTTCCAACTTAAAAAACGCACACAAAACTTACGCATGGACAAAATATATCAAGTGTTATAATCATTTCACTTATTCAACGATTTGATTATTTATAGTACAAGTTTTGAATGTGGATACTGGATGGACATATTTTAACCAGATATTTACATAAACAAATAAATAAATGGCAAGTTGAAAAAAACGTTTTCTAAAATAATATTTATCGGGGATTAATGGCATTCTTCTTTTAAATTGTAATTTATTTAATATTTAAAGCATATTCCGATGGAAAACTCGTTTAAATGGAAGAAAAATGAGGCTTCCCAAAACAGCCCGAATCTATGTAGGTTGTCCAAAAAGAATAAATTACAAAATATAGAAAATTCGTTTGAAGCAAATAACGTACCCAGCCTATAAAGATTTAACACTTGCCCACAGCTACAATATACAATTACATAATTACATTGTAAGGTTTGTATATTTTATAAATGTTAATAATATAGTTTATTACCATACAATGTTCGTTTAGTCAACAGGATTTTTGTAACACTGACAGATTAATATATCATAATTTATAACGCAAACTCTTATTGTCATTGTATATCTGTACCTATAACATATCTATTGTCGACTGAAGGCGCTTTTCTAATACACCATGAACCCATAACTATTACAAATATATTACCAAAAAGTGATTCAATTCCACCCAGTATTAAGAAACCCCACAATGGAAAACGACATAATTAACCTGTAAAATGCCTAATTCATCATGAAAATCAATATCAATTTCAAATGAGTATAATTCATTTACGTATTCATTATGTTGGGCACACAGCAGCACACAAGAACTTGTAATGCGTGAACAAATAAATATTGAATAATAAAATTATAATAATCCATATTGTACACCCCTTTATGTGTGGACATAAAAAAATCTATGAGAGGGTGCTTATGCCATTAGCATATACAGAATACAAATTTAATAATTAGCTTATAATGCTCTTTGTAATGATAATAGAATGCAATAGAATAAAAAATGATGTGCTGTTACAATACAGAGACACGCTTAAATGTGCTTTGGGATGGGAATGTGATTGGGAAATTGAGAATCGTATATGGGGACGTAATAGCCTTGCTTTAATAGTCTTTTTGAGAAAGTAGCTTAAAAATCGCCTCTTCCGTCGGTACAACGGCAGCTTTCCCTTAATTGTACACAAAACGCAACGAATTAGTTTGGTAGAAAACAACATTTTATGTACACTTTCAACCCCCTTTTGACAAGGAATAATGATGGGTGGTACAAGCTGAAAAGACGAACCACTTTGTTGGCTACATACATAAAATATTGTGTTAAATGACTTGATTATAATGCGTACACGTGTTTATAATGTCTTTTTACTGACAAACAGCGTATTTATTTTAAGAGGGATGATCATATTTTATTGGCTCCCATTAATTATTTCTCCCGCAGATGCACTTTACGCTATTATAAATCTTTTTTTAAGAAACTGATGCATATAATATATCGACTGGCTAATAATTGACACAATTCCAAAAACGGCTTTAGTATGTGCTCGATAAAATTCCTTTTATTATTAAAAATGGTCATTCATGTGAGACTTAATGTCGTGGCGATGGTCAATTGAGGAAAGAATTGTTGATTGTGTGGAATATATAAGGCATTTTTCTGTATACTGTAGGTAATCATCGGACCATTTTGTCCAGGTGCTTTAACGACACAATGTCAGCTTTCGGACCTTAACAGTGTGTGGAAATTGTGTATACAGTAAATTCCTTAAGGAGCTTTATGCATAGGGATATAGTTCAGTTGGCTTAAAAAGGATTCTCAAATATTAGCATTATGCGTTGTCGGTGTGTGGACTTGTAAGTAGGGTTTTTTTTTAGGAAAACTTTCTTAACTACAAGTAAAATTCTTCAAAATTAATTGGTATGTTACATGCTTTATTGGTCCTCTTTGACCACTTACCGATTCACATTTTTTTTTATTTCCATAATATCAGACACTTTATTGCTCGTCCTAATAGCTTTACAATACAAAATACAAATATTGTAACTGTAAATAAGGGATTTTTCTGAAAGTGTGTAGATCCCAAGTTGTAAAAACTGTTCACTGTTGTCCAGATGTTACGTGAAGGCCGACCAAGCGACAGACAGGTATAAAACAAAAATCGAGCTTTGGAGGCGACACGTTGTCTGCCTCAGCTCCGAAGGGAAACCTTTGCCTATTAACATTAAAACTTTAAAGAAAACACAAAGGCCCCAGAATTAGGTATTTCCCAAAATGCTGTAATAGTATTTATACG
The DNA here is from genome assembly GCA_963930825.1 of Silvanus unidentatus. Classification (NCBI taxonomy): domain Eukaryota; kingdom Metazoa; phylum Arthropoda; class Insecta; order Coleoptera; family Silvanidae; genus Silvanus; species Silvanus unidentatus. The sequence continues at coordinate 7,432,576 of OZ005758.1, forward strand.
GTTGTTCTGTTGTACTCTACTCCAGGTGCTATTGATTGGACACCTGCACGAGAACAATTGGGAGTCGTTGCTAGGTTACTGATCATTGCACGCTAAATCTGAGGATTTGACAAATCTGCATGCGTCGCGAGAGGGGCTTTGAACCTTCAACGCTGTATACGATCATGCCGCTTTACAAACCCATTCTTGGGATATTCACGAGATTTTCTATTGTATGATGAGTTAAATCGTTTGTACCCTCTTTATCAAATAAGTGAAATATTGGACGAGCTAATCACTGAAAGACAAGACGGAAATGTCCAAAAAAAAAAACGGTTAGAACTGGTTCACGTTTCTTATCTGAGATTTCATCGTTTTTGAACCTTTAATTCCCCGTTCCAGACCAGGAAATAGTATCCAACTTGAAACATCAACAATACATACGAACATATACACGGTATTGTGTGCTGTATTTCTAATATTTTTTCTATATATCATCTGTGTATAAAAATAAAAGTAAAGAGCTTTACCACAATGGAATTGGTTTTGTGTGTGACCCTCTCACTTGATCTTTAAATTGCTTATCAGATCACCCAAATAATAGCAACATAATCTGCAAAACCTTTAAGGGTTCTTTGATGTTTAATCGAAAATAAATATCTAGATCGATAATTGGTATTGTGCTGATACAAGAAGAAATTTATTAAGCCTATATTGAGTTTGTTTAATTGGATTTTACACGTATTGGGCAATTCCATAGGTCGTCAATATTTCGCAAAAATAAATTCTTGGGCGACCGTTACACTTTTTAAATGGAACAATAATAGATACCTCCACATTGAAAACGGGCAACCCCTTGACTATAAGAAGTCAAAACTGATTTAATGTCTCCATTTCCGCAAACCATTAACACCACATTTAAAAATTCTTACAAAATCTCTAACAAAGGACATAAATTGTACATTAAATATGTACGCCCCGCATACCTAGTTTCAATGGTTGGATTTTAAATAAAAAAAATCACATGAATAGTTCGAAAGAAAAATGGCATTGTTATAAAACGTCGATATAGAGACATAACCCTAAAGGGTGTAAAATAGAAAAAACTGTTATTGAAAAAAATTGGACCGCGCCATCCAATTTTATATTCATTTGGGGCACCATCTAACCCCATCTCGACCCATGTTATGATTTATATAGAACACGATTCCCATAAACGGCCTTGTAAACTCTCTCATTGTAACAAATCAGAAAATTACCATAACATTGATCGATAATATATTTACGATTGTGATTTTAGTGCCATTGATGATTCGGTTTTGAAATAAAAATTCACTTTAGGGGCGTGCAAAGGCCCGTATTTATGCTACGGTTTTTTAAGCGATCCACGATTCTAATGGCAATCGAATTGCATTTTCTGACTTCTGCTTCATCTGTTATTCATTTATTCTAATTTGGAACACATGTTACCGTCAAATCGATTTGATTTTTCTTTCATTTCATATGCAACGATACGGCTTTTGATCACTAAACGCGAACAAATAAAGTATCAATTACGCTTTAACAGAAGCACAATTGTCGAAATCGGGCTGGTAGTTTTTCCTTTTATCTGCACATATTCTGAATTTCAAATCAGCGATTGTGCCACCGATATTCCGAATGATCTGGGCATTATTTAAGAACCTTTGATAAGAAATATGAAAAATGTATTGAATTACTCCCAATGGCATCAATTGTGTCTTTAATATATGTAATATTATGTATACTGAAATTGGAACTGTTTTTTATTCGAACTGAAAACGACTTCTTGAACAACTGTTGCAAATAACAAAATACATCTTAATTGTACTCAATAAATTATTAATCAAACACAAATTTAAAACATATTTATTTAACAATCAGTAGCAATAATACACTTTGAAATAACTTCTTCCATTCTTTAAGACATGTTCATTCATTTTAATTTCTCATTCATTGAAGTAAATTTTGTATGAAATTAACTGAGGAAGACCAGGTGCACCAACAAAGCAACTGTTTTATATTAAAAAAATCCAACAACTTATCTATACCTACATTGAAGATGAAAAGATATACAAGAAAGTGTGAATTGTTCACAGTAAATGAGAAATAAAAAGATAAAATATAAATGTAAAGGAAAAATAATTATACTTTAATTACATTTATATATGCTTTTACCGGCACGTTTAAATTTGATGAAATTTCTTAATATATAAATTCAATTTGATGAAAATTGACTTTTAGAAATTTAATAAGTGAGTCTCTTTGTTGTTTGTCGATGATAAACTGACCCTCTAGACCCTACAGTCCACTAGTAACGAGAGTGGCTGAAAAAGAAGGAAATCGGATTCTTCAAGCCTCACTTCTACATATCCGAAAGCACAAAAAGCACAACACAAGTAAATAACCGCAAGCTTTATAGCTACTCTACATAGTTGAACACAAAATGTATTTTTAAGAGTTTAAAACTCTTATTGCACCCAGAGTGCTTATTCGATAATTGAATACCTTTTGTGTGTGATATTGTTGCACTCTTGTATTTCAAATCTAAAATCATTCAACATATACAGCTGATCACAATTGATTATTGATATTTTGAAATTGTCAAATAAGAAATATCGATACAAGTGGAGGACACTTTGTAAAATTTATTGAAAAGCCAATTTATACTCTTCCATATATAAATTACCATAAACGGCGATAAAGCTCTCTTGTATCAACAGATAAAAAAAGTAATATCTCTTTTACATCGTTATGTAAGAACTGTTCATGGTGGTAGACGATATAAGGAATAAGAATTCGAGATATTTTACTTTTTGTATCACTATACAACATGTATATGTATATTTTTCATTCGCTTTCACACAAGTGGAATCTTAATAAGTTTGCTGGAAGAATATGTGTCATAGCAATGTGGTTAAATCTCTGCTGGATGCCATGTGCTAATGACCGTGCTGAGGGCATGCTGCGCGTCACTTGCACTAGATCCACATATTACTATTTTCTCGCTTATTTACATACACAAAAGACATGAAGCATGGCTGTTTTTACATCCATGTGCATAATACAAGTGTCTCTGCAAGTGGATTTCTATTTTACATTATGACAGAAACCAGTAGCATTGAGAGGGAGGCGCGGCCTCTCTTATTCTTTCGAGTATATGTAATCACTGTTTGTGTGTTGGTGAGATGAATGTTTGTTGTCTTCTTACGACTTGCTGATGATGTGTTGGTAAAGAGATTAAATTGGAGGTTTTTAGGGGGATGTGTGTTCGGATAGAGAAGGGCGCTCCTCCTCAATACCAATTCTCTATGTGTGTGTATGCTTATTTTACAATAAAACGTTATTCACTATGTTTGTGATTTTGATTATGATGAGTGGTTTGGAAATGTTTGTTTATAGCTCTTGCTTTCATTGGCAAATCCAGGCGTATTGCACACTTGCACATATAATCATCAACATTCAAAAAGAGTATTATACAAGAAAAAAACCATTAGATCTGGCATTGTGATAAGGAGGAGCGGGTTTCATGTATTTTTCCTTCTGGTCAATATATTTCAATCAAATCGTACGAACCTCATCGCAAACAATGATTTGTATAAATTGTATACAAGGAAAAAAACATTCTGCCTCTTTCTCACACAAACGCTCTGCCCATGGACATTGTATTCTGTTGTCCGGCCAGTGGTCATTAATGGCTTCATTGGCCGCCATTTACTCCGCTAATGCACTCTCTATACCTAGCAGCTACATCACTCTCTTCTATGTATTAAATGGATAGGTGTCCGGAGCTATGTGTGAGTGTTCGTGTGTTACACCTGCCAAAGCAGGCCTTTCAATCTAACTTATATGTGAATTAATCATTTCTAATAGATGTAACGTGGCATGACAAGACAGAAAAATGTTTTTGTAACAAAATAGTATATGCAAAGTATTTATCCTTATCAGGGATATTATTGACGGTTTCGTCTAATGGAACTACCCAGATGTCCAGAAGTGCACATTTTTTTTTAATTCCATTTCTAGTTGAATTTTATTGCGAATTTTTATTTTTATTCTCTCACCTCTTGAACGCAGATGTTACAAAGATGCTGGGCATGGATAAATGTGGTATCAATTTTATGTTTATTATTAGAAAAGACCGACTAAGTAATATAAAACAATTTAGTTCACAATTGTAAATAAACCGTTTTAAAACTGTCCAAATTGGTTAATTCCATCTTGACGAATTGTGAGTGGCTCTAGTAGCTGTTATATAAATTGTGTATAAAGTTAATATAAAAGCTCTCCATGCACACAGGCACAGTAAAAAGACGGGTAGCAATGGAATGTAACCTTTATGTAAGCCAAAGAAAAAGGTGCTTATAAAATGTTGAAGCTGATACATATTTTATTGTTCACGTAATACCCTATTCTCTATAATGCCTCACACACACAAATGTATATTATTGTCACAAAACGAAAAGACATTATGACAATGTATTATATCAGCCATTCACAGTATTGAATCTTCTATATGTGTGTGTATGCTCTCTCTTGGCATACACTTTTATTCTCTATTGAATATTTTTTGAACAAAAGCATTGCTAAAATATACACGCGTTGCGAATGCCGAAAGGTTTTGTGTGCCTTTTGTTAAATAGTGTTGGTCCCATTCTGGGAGTTTTTGTTGTTTGAGAAGGAAGTATGAAATAAATGTCATCGTAGATGGGATTTGATGTTTTTCCTAAAAATTCACAATGCAAAATAAAGGTGAGCATTGTAGGTGTGTATACATATATAAATAATGAAAAAGCCACACTGGAGTTATTGTCCGAAAATAAACTGAATAATTACAGGACAACAGGATATTTTCCATGGACATTTTTATTATTTGCCACACAGTGAACAGTATTTACCTCACGTTTTTTCTATCTTCGACACAAATCATGATCAAAATCGACTGTTGTTTGTTTGAAAGCGAATCCTAGAACAGTTACACCCTTTTGACAAAAAAAAACTCAAACCCTTCTCTTACAATAGATAATTAAGGAATAGCAGAATTGAACAAAGATCCACAATGACCTGCATACAAAGTATAACCATATTTTCACTACATGAAAATATAATTCATTAGAAACTGAAAAAATGTTTTTAAAGAGTGCCGGTTAGTCAAATAACAATGGGCAGATTACAATACACAAAATACCATGCTTACTGTCACGTCACATTAGTTATGATTGATTGAAATGGCACGTTGGATGGGAAATGTGTCCTTCGGTACACTTGGTCTAAGATCAAGTATTCCTTTCAATACAAATGTAGACGGAATTAGAATGTAATTCTGTGAGAAAGGACCACGCGGTCTCCACCACTAGACAGCCTGGCCCCAAAGGAATAAATTTTAGGGTTGAGCTTTTTTCTAAACAACCATTCCTATATTTCCTTAAATACATTTTATGGGACAGTATTGTCTTTTTATTGTGCACGTTTCTAACAAATGGTTTGATTAGTAAATGGTGCTGTTTGGCATGCTGTGACCAGTACCACTGGAGTTCATCAAAGGGCTTTAAGCTTCAATTCGCTGGGAAATCCCTCGACCCGGTCATGACCCAATAATTTCTCTATTCTTCCTTCTACTCAGGTAAATATTTCTACCGCCGTCCGTGTAAATTGAAACAATTTGAAGTTATTCATTTTTCTGCTTTAAATCTGTAAGTGGGTTCATGGTCACAGGGAATATAAATATATATTTTTACCGGTTTTGTTGACGCAGCGGGGGTGCTGACACATTCTCAGGTGTTTGTGATGTGGAACGGGTGCCCTCTTCGGTCGCCAGTTTGTCTAATTCAGCACTAGTTCCACACAAACGAAGAAACAAAAACTGTCGTCCACATTAAAAAAGGAATTTACAGCTAATTTATATAGCAATAATAATAAATTATAAAAATATTGGTGCATATAGTATCAAGAGGTGTAATTTTTATTTGTATAAACATAAAAGTTTCATCAATAAAAACGAGAACCCAATTTGCTTAAGCTATAAATGTCCACATGCATTAAATTTAATGACAGAACATAGTGAAAGAGGTTTCCTCTCTGGACACCTCAACAGAAATAAAACAAAGCGGATTCAGACTCATTTTTTTAATATCAACTTATTTTCAGGATTCCTCTCTTCTTTGGCCAGATTTTTTTTATTCTGTGTAATATTTTTCATTCACAAACGAACACCACAACCTGGCACAATACAAATCATATTTGTTTGTATATATATATCCTTTTCTTTGTAAGGATTACCATTTTCTACATTCATCTTGTATGTACCGTGTCTGATTCGGTAAAGCGGCAGCCTTTATACAAAAGCGACTAATATATGTGCATAAATAATTCGAATATAAAATTTTAAATATTGTCAAACGGGGTACACCATACAACCTGTTTAAGTTTTCTTTTGGTTTTGAAATGACGGTGTGATAATATACTTTTTCTTCGCTCGTCCACTGTATTAGAGTGTTGTTTTGAATCGCTTTTTTATTCACCTCTTTTTTCCTCCGCATTCACATTTAATATATTTAATATTGTAATGTATTACAGGAAAATTATTACACTGGAGATTTAGATAATAATTGTGTGTTCATTTCTTTCAAAATATGATTTGTATGTTTTAATCCGAAGAATGGCTGCTATAATGAGATTTTGTAATGTTTTGTACTATGCTTTTTCCCGATTTTGAGCACGCAAGTGCAATACATATAATTTAACAAACATAATTTGTTTTTTAAATTATTCACGTGTTGGTGTTGTTAAAAATAATCCACAGGGGACTCTAATTCGAAATAGCAAAATATTCTTAAATACAATGGGTGATTTGACTGTAAATTTTTCGGACGCGAAATGGCACATCCATTAATGGTTCCGTGATTTTAATCACTGCATCTGACCGAGAAGCGAACAAAAGTGCCTATAGGAAGAGCGTCACAAATCGGTAACCCTTAAGATTTGTCAACTCATGTAGCGAACAATTAATCTATCGTCGTGTACTTTTTTTCACCAGATGATTGGATTCATTCTTTATAGCGAACATTATACGGTGATACGCCTATTCAACTTCAATCTATCATAAATCCATGCACACACACACACTCTCACACCGAAACTCATAAACAATCTTCCAACGTGTCCTAATATAATAAATGAGACAAGCGGACAACATCATGAATGAATGTATTCGGATTCTAGCTGTGTCATAAAGAAAATTTCGAGGGATTTTTTTCCATCACTGGGAGAGAGATCTGGTTATTCATACCCACCTGTGTAAGTGAGTATGCTGCTTATAATAAGTTGAAAGGAAAAAATATTCGAAAGTGGTGTGAGTGTGACAGTTAAGTGAATAAGTAGTTGGAGGGTCGTCCTTACTGACCCATCCAGACTGTCCGTCGCCCAGAAAGAATTTCCCTAACAGACAGCTTGGCACCATTCCGTTCCAACAATAAAAACCTACCCAAGAAATTATAAATTTGTACCCACTAAACTTTTACGATACGGTTTCTCCTCTATCTATCCGAGTCATAATTTTTATTTGATCAAAAAAGGCGCGTTTCTTCACCGCACCACCTGTTTATAATCTCTTTGTAAATGGTAGAAAAATTTTTATTTGTCTAATGAATGGAACTTTTATAGAGGATAGACGTTATTTTTTTCTCTACATTTTAATATAATTAGAAAATTGATAGTTATTATTATCGTATAATAGTTTAGTGGTCCTGTCGAATAATTTTGTATTAAATGCTATGATGGGCTGTAAAATAGAAAATCTTCAACGATAAACTAGACTTAGTCGGGGCACTAATGTTCAATGTTATATACGTGTCTGAATGAATTTATCACGCCACTCATTTTTCACTGTAAATGGCGAATAAATATATTTAGTTCATCAATAAATACAACACTAATTCCTTACAAATTTATTATATCCGATAGTGTAGTGTTGCTTGCAGTAGGTGAGAAATAAGAGTTTGCAGTAAGGCTCGCGACTCCGATACCTCGTACCTCGAATATTAATATTTATTATGACCTGTTCAAAGCCGCATGGGGTTCTTTTACGACTACTGCCCTCGACTGCCACCCCTCTAAGTCTCCGCAATACCGAACCACACAATGGGAATTCCACAGTATGGAAATTACATTTTAATTTATCACTCATTCCCATTGTCCCACTCGCCAAAGTACTTGTCATTTGCTCAATTCATCGACTAATGAGTATTAGACTTTTTCCCTATGTTCGTTGGCGATATCAAACGTTCATTCTTGTTGTCAATTCGCGAAACTCTTGTGTCCAACAGCATATGTTGACGGTGCTGTACATTATGTAAATAAAAGAAATATTTTAAATTGATAATAAATCATGCATGTGTGTACAGTTTACATTTTATTTCATACATAAATATAAATTTCGTTTTGTCACACAACGTAAAAAGATACATGGAAAAAAAGAAGCAGAACAACATCTTTCATGATCTATTATAATTTTATTCCTTTAGAAAAATTTAAGCATGATATACGAGATGCATTATCAATAAATGAATAAATGCTATGGTTTTCTATATCAAACTTGAAATTTATATATTCGAAAACAAGTTAGACCTATCGATGGGTGATTTATGAAGAAATGAGAGTAAATAAATTTCGGGGAAAGTGAAAAAATAAAATCGCCTGATGGCTGGCTGGCTGTATGGTGCTGGTGTTACACTCACACACACACACCATACAGTTTTTAATTTGTCTCCTTTTTTTCGGTAAATTATGCTGCATCATGGCACATTAGGCACGGAAAAAATACATAACATATACACTGTTGAGCATCGGTATTTATAAGCTAAACAATTCAGAGTAACAATAATGTTGTTCGAAAAAGAATGCTTCAACAATACACCGGAAACCCTTAAAATGTGTGAGAGAAACCATTCGATGCTACAAAAGGTGTGGTCAGTTTTCACAGAAAACAAAATACATCTTCAATACGTCCTCTACCTGCCGTGGCATTCCATTGGGAGTTGCCATTGATACAGAGAATGTTCTTTTTAAACACAGATTTTCTCCTATTATTCTTACACAGCTCGAAGAATGAAACCATTCACTGTAGTTTTCTGTCACTATGTCTGTGTGTATAATATTCCTTTACTATTATGTGTTTTTGGCCCACCTCATTCACTCCTGCGATACCGATTCCAATAGTGTTCGATTTTTCGGTACTTGTACTTGTACCATATCTTTTGTACTCGTACCACCACTGATGTATATTCTTCCTTGGAATATCCTTCTACTATATAAATCGTGCCGTTGGTGCGTGTTATAAAATATTTATACTGTAAGATGGTTGCGTTGTTCTATTCGACAGTATGTGTATATGTTTGAATGGAATGAAAATCCAAAAATTATGGTCTCCCATAAATACTGTAAAAAACGATGTCAGATCGAAGTGGAAGGCGACACACACCAACGTTTATTAGTGCCTTGTAAATTATACGGGCGCTCTCTGTCTCTCCTGCACAGCCTATAAAGGCATTTATAAATGTCTATAGAAACTTTTATATGTACTTACTTACCAACACTACTACATACACATATACACATGTTTCAAGGTATAAGTGGGCATACAGGGAATGTAAATTGTCCACTCTAGAAAGTCATTGTAAACTGTTTTGGAATGTAAATTGAATAAGTCTTATCTGAGTGGCAGCAGCAGCACTTCACTAATAAACCATTGTTAGTTCAGTAACTAAAACTACATTGTTTTGTCATATAAATGTCGTCTTACAACAAATAACTCAAAATATCTGGCAATGCTTTCAGTATATGCTGGTGAGTGGTGAGCTTACGATGTATAGAAAGAAAAAGAAACTCCATTTCTAAACTCGTTTTTCAAAATTTATCGCGCAAAAGGTTATAGGTTTGTTTAAAGAAATCATTTAGTAGATCTTGATAGTTGAATGATTCTGTTGTAATGAATGTATCTTGTCCAGGTGGCATTCGTATAGATGAAGACAGTTGACATTCAAGGCGTTCCCGACGTCCCATCTCAAACAAAAAATCCCACAATTACACAACAATGGGTCATCTACGCCTACTAACAGAGGAATAGTGATGTCCCTAGCACGGTATGCGTAGATAGGCATCTCCGTCCTCTCTCCTGATCTTTCAGTTCGCTTTGGACCAAAACGCCGAAACGAACACCTGAACAATCTCATCTCCAAGCCTCTTTCCTGCTGCCTTTAAACATTCCATCATAAAATCTATACATATATACATGTATGCATTCACTTTCGAAAAGGTGACCGCGCGGCCGATCTAACAGCAAAAGAAATCAGATACGTTTTTCAAGTCAATCTAGTCTGATAGACAGGGTTCTTATAGTTTTTCCTGTTCTGACGTTTAATTAAAAGCCCTTTTAATCGCTTGTTTTGAATTATCACCATCAATTCTCATAATAGCCTATAACATCAATTGGGCATTTTGTTGTTCTCACACAGAAGAGATGAGGCATCAGGCCCCCGAAATTACCGGTGTGACGTTAATCCAGTGTACCCCACAGAAAGCGAAAAAAATTCATGAATGTTCGATGCCTACAAAAATAAATACCTAACAAAAGGGTCCGTATACTTGCAGCACATTGCCAGCACAACAAAAGTAGACAACAAATACCAACAATGAAATCAAACACGCTCAATAGACAATATTAATCCAACATCCAACACTTAAGTATGCAAGGGAGACTAGCCCTTATTCCATCTATTTTCAGTGATGCTTTTCACATTGTCGCAAATGAAGCGTTATAATTTCCGACCAGTACACGCAGTTGCATATAAGTCGCCCTTTTCGAGTTTAATTCGTTCGGACATAGATATTAGAACAGCCTGCGTTGAAATATCGTCCCTATTTAGGCTACAATTAAGGGTGGCAATTTATTGTCCTGTTGATCCTATAACGCAGATGATAGTGTGTTGTATGGTGTTTGCATGGCTATAGATTTAATGTGCCATAACTAATTTGGGGAGTACTCATCATCCTGATGAAACTCGCAATATGGACCCAGTGAGAGAAGATTAATTGTGTTTACTCAAGAAAATCGTTATGGATATCAATTGGTAATTTTTCAAGTGCACTCTCCTCACCCGGTTTTTTTACTCTTCTTTTCTATCCTATATAATGAATTTAAACTGGCACCACTTAAAACAATTTTCTTTTATGCGCGTAAATTATTCATGCAACTTTAAATGGATGCTATATTTATGAGAGAAAACAAAACGTCCTACAATATGTAGTTGAATTGTACTGATAAAGGACAAGGTTATAGTCGAGTACAATAACCACAATAGGACAAACACGTTTTAACATTACAATGACCAGATTTAATTTAATCTGGTGTGTATACAAAAAGCGGGACTGCCTGAAAACTTGCAATAGTAAAAAGGGATCACGCTCTCTCCATCTATTATATTACATAATATCTCCAACGCCAAACAACTGAAATAATTTTTGTTATATAAGAATAACAATTATGTCACAAGACCCACCCTTGTAGTACGCGATCGCATGTATAGCAGATAGGAAAAGGGGCTCCGGATTAGATTCACTAAATCGATTTAGAGGTTTTATGGGTTTTTAGATATAGTTTAGATTTAAAAAACGATCCACAATGTGCTTTTGTTGTTTGAATCAATTTGTCAGTGAATTAATTAAATATAAAGTTTTTCAATAAAACAATTGTGAATTTGTAGGGCTGGTGATGGCGTTAATAGGTTATAGTTATAGTAGAAGGGTACTCTTATTTCAACCTAATGTGATTAATATAAAATGAATATGAATTGATTAAGCAAAGCAAGGCGAGACGTGGAGCTTAGTGGACTGAAGCTCAAGTGGGGTTCAATCATGGCTTTGTCAAGCCACCACTCTCTTAACCCTCATATTTAATTGCTATATAACCGAAGATGTGGTCGATCGTGATTTATTGCAACCCGTTCACGTGTCTCTTTCAGTTTTTTTATTCGGTTTTTTGGGAGCTTGATTAAATTAGAGGAATGGTACACGACTTTTACGGCCATCATATAATATTTTCAATTTAATTCGAGGTTACATAATAGAAGACAGATATTTGTTAACTGATAAAGTAATAGAAGAAACAGGGCTAGTTTGATTTTGCCCGCTTCAATCCATACAATAGCCTGGGATCTTTGGATTGGGGCTGGCACAATGGCCAACAATCGATTCCATGTCAGATAAACATGAAGTTCATTACTTGATAACGTTCACGTAGTGCTACTTTGATTACTTTGTGTATCAGAAAAAAAGGACAACATTTTTCGAATGTGTTTTGCAATTTTCAAGTCCTTCCGTCCCTATGTAAACGGTCCCAGGTATTAATTATTATGGAAAAAACTGAAAAGAGTTTTCGCCAGCTATATAGCTTATAGCATACCTAAGTTATATACCTACAAAATTTCTATAGCTGTCTAATTAGAAATATTAATGTCGTTATTTTATCGACGCTAATTGTGTCGGTTAGTAATTAATTCGTAAGTTTTAAACTCCTGTGATGTAATTATAATTAAAACACTTTTGTGTACGAAATACTTCACTCTTGATGCTTGATGCTTTTGGATTTGCGTATTATACAACTGTTTTAATTATTTTTAATTGTACTTTGATGTATTATCATCAGGTTAGATTTTATGAACGCAATCCGCTATGTATTAAATTTACTAATTGAAGACGTGTTCCGGATGCTGCATGCGCACCAAAGCTCGCCAATCTGAGAGAGCCTGAAAGCTCTTGTATTGATGGATTTTTTGCCTTAATTCGATTCTTTGTAAGTGAAACAATAGAAGCATTTTAGCTTGTACACTATATGTGTACCCCTTTGTGTTAAATTAATCTTTTGAATAATATTTGCTGTCTACCACGTCGTAGATGGCATTATGTTGCGGGATGACAATAACGTATCTCCTCCCTCAGACAAAGCATGCGTTTTGTCAAACATTTTAATATAAAATACTTTAGAACTACTGTATGCGCTGTCAACGATACATTCATTATTCATTTCTTATTGTAAAGTATTATGAAAGTATGCATTAAAGTAATGACTGTCTGGTTATTAGATTTCTGCAATCCTATTCTTCCTGCTATTTTTCTATTCGACTGCACTCTCTTCATCATTCCGTGCTGGAGAGTTATGAGACTTTTATTAATTTATTTATTACGTAAGTGATTAGATATTTCACGTCCTCGCATCTTTCAGCTTGTCTATTTTCGTTTGCAATAAAACATTTTTATTGGCTAATAAACCCATTACCGGGCAGATCTGTATCGAAAGAATATATGAGGCTGAGCCTTTGTGACCCTTGTATGCATGTAGGTAAACTGTGAACCGATTTTTGTAGTCAACATTCCGATAGTTTTTCGGAACTCAATTGTAAAATTTATGGCATTCTATTCGGTTGACACCCATAAAGAAAGTCTTTCTTGTTGTATGCTATATTTGGACATTTTTCTAACTGAGATTTTCAATATTTTAATTCTGGTTCAATTTCCTTTCTTTTTTTTTTTAATAAGTAATGCCATGATTGTGTGTGCTGGCGAGTAAACAAATCTGAAATTATTTATTACCTTCCCTCTTTCACATTATGTTCTATTGAAATCGCTTTCCACGCTTCATTACATTTTATTTTTCACATATAAAAGCTATTTTTACCCCTAAATATCCAACAATAATTTGTATATCATCTATGTTTACACATTATTCATACTGTATGGTACGAAACTGGCAGGATGTTTGCCCTAATGCTCCAAATATGAAACGTAACAATATAATATACAAAAATATAATTTATAAATTCTATTATGGGCCTTTTTTCATCCGTGCAATAATCGGAAGTGCCATTGAACAAAAAAAACTGTTTTTTTTTTCTCTCAAACGAAACCACTTGTAATTCAAATTTATGGGAAAGTATAAGGTACAGGAAAATTTTATTGTAGAAGTTTCGCATAATGCGCCTTATTAACGCTTTAATCGATTCTAATAAGCGTTATTCTTGTAGACATACATATTTTAATGTCCACATTTCGAAATCAATTGAAAACTGGAGCATGCAATCTAGAAAAAAGAACGCAACATTGTCTCCAATAATATTTCATCAGAACAATATGGTTATAATATAGAAAAGTCGAAATCTGTTTCTCAGCAAGCATAATCAGCTTACAAAACATGTAATAGATGTAAAAGGATTTAATAAACAAAACAAACCGCAGCGGGCTGTTGTTGATGTTATCATATCGGAGCCCCATGTATGTAGTACCCAGTCGGTAGTATATAGGTGCACTTATCAGCTGAAACTCAGTCCTCGAATTTATACACCAAATAGCCCTTACAAATTACTCTCCGTGTGTCAATACAATCTGTAACCTAATCGGTTCGATCGCACATTTAACTTTCATTGTTCCGCATTGAATGTACAATGAGAACAGAAAAGAGAAAGACTTGTATTATGGATGTGTTTGGCAATCGAAACGCTGCACATCTGTTATATAGACGGACAAATATATATGTATTTTAGATGGGACGGTGTATGGGCGATAATATTGCTTAGAACTCACCCTTCACTCTGGCCTATTCGCACAAGTCAATAATTGCCATATTATATAAATAGAACGGCGGTATATAATATGTTATGTTGACAACAAATCGACTGTACATCCATCGATTTAGATTGTGAGCCATAGATAACATTTCACACATACTCGATTTAATCAAATGATATCCCATCCATTATGTATTCAACTTTCAATTTTCCCTGCTTATCTAATTAATGGATACAAATTTTGGTTTATTTGAATTTTTGATTATTTTCGTTTCCACATACACACGTAAATATGTAACACATAATGTTTTTGTGTTATGGGTGTGTGATGGGCTATGGATCTCCATATAAATAATAATTCGCTATCAATCTTTTTGAACAACATTTAATTTTCATTTCAATAGACCTACAACAGCACCTTAACAAATGAATTAATTTCGTTTTTGTAATTACAACGCAACATAGACGTATTAAACTCTCTCTTCGTCTCTTCACTTCTTATATTTAGATGTAGAAACACATGCAAAGAATGATAAGCTAAAGTGTACCTACCTATATATTTTTCTATAAAGGAAAATAAAAGAAAAGAACACAAGCAGAAAGAATCCTATCAAAAAGCAATATCAAATGGTCTATTGTAAAAATACAAATGTCATCGTGTTAATTGAAAATATAATATGCGGCAATTAGTGAGCATGATGATATCGCCTTCGAGGAATGTGTAGACAAAGGGGACCCCATGTGGTGGTGGTGATTGCTACTGTAGGTACTGATGGTAGTGTTACCATCGTCCTCCTCTTTTTCAAGCCTCCTCATTCGCATCGCACACACACAATTGCATATGCTGTTTCCATTCGGAGAGAGGTTCATTCTTTTTTCGCAAAATGAATTGGCATAATGTTTTGTTAGAAATGAAGTTTTATTCGAAAAGGAATTGTATGCTTTTATTATACATATACTGCACCATCAGAAATACAACACAACCATCGCGCATTCGATTCTATCTTCAAGCCAATAAAATCCATTGGAATAGTTAATTTATTCGTGTTGGTGGTATAGCAGTTGAAAATAATTTCAAATCTGTCTTATTGTTTATTCGAAATTGTCTCTATTATAACAATAACAGCATAGACACCATAATGTAAATACATTGTGTGTACAGAAGCCCATCAGCTTTTAATAATTCCTCTATAAGAGAAGCTTATATATGTGGATGTATATATGGTTTCCATTCCCCATTCTGTCATCTTTGTTGGTAGATAATTGTGTGTTAGTGCGAGATAAATTTGGTAACAAAACACGCTAAGACGTTGAGTACAAAATAATAAGATGATGCCTGGTGCCTGCTTATAAATGTAGAATGGAGCCAACTTGTCAACATCATACTAAGAAAATATACCATTTTGATGGTCTGCATTCGGATTAGATAATAGCTAATTCGGCTATTGTTTTTAACTAAACTTAATATACATTGTACAAACATTCCCTGTTCACATCTTAACTTGCAAATATTTTGCGTCATATTGAAAAGTGTTGCCACCTTCTTATTTTTTTTTGAGTACCCATAAAAATGTGCTTCTGCAACAAAGGGTCCATGGTATATTTAAAGTTATAGCTTGTGCATAGAAATGATTTATTCAGTGTCGTTTTATTGAAGTTTTTGAATTGAAAGAAGAAGAAAATTGCAAAGTAGTTGAATGCGCACATTTCATGTAATGAACAAAAGGAATTGTTTCACTATAGTGATGCAGTTCCTTAGAGATGATGGTTTTCTTTCAAAAGCATCTTTACACAGTAGCCAAGTTCAATTAAATTGGTGCCATCAAGATGAAATGGAATTCTTAACTTTTGTTGGCCTCTAAGAACCCATCCAAATGAAGTCTTTTATATAATAATATACACACACGGACACAATACTGTGTTGGATCCATTCTACAACAATGAATTCTTCCCCGATAGAGTCCAATTTGACAAGTCATCAAGTATTTACCTGAACTAATCTTACACCATCATAAACAACAACGAACACTCTCCTCATTATTAGTACTAATTTTTTATTCTCTTTTAATAATTTACTACCAAATTGATGGGTTGTATGGGCTTAGTGCATGTCAAAATGTTACTGCTGCTTTGTCCCAGAACATCTTGCAGGAATACAAGAAGAAATGAATTGTTTGACATATAAGAATATTGTGCGAACGACTTCTGTAGCGGAATCTCAACGATTGAATAAATTAAGCAATATAAAACAACTCCAATCATTTATCGTATACTATCTGCTATTATAATACTTGTCATTGTGATTATTTTACAAAACTGTGCAATTTAAGATGTGCTGGATCTGCTTTGATGTCGTGGAAAGATTAATGACGCAATTATGACCATGAGAAGCCGTCTCTGGATGTCGTCGAGAGGAGGAAATTGCCTACAGAAACCAATCAACCGTTTTGTATAACAATATTTAATACAATGTGTCAGACATTTTATACTTTGCATTATTTGTTTGTTATTATTCTGTGAACGATTTTCCATAAACTCTAATTCTGCCAACAGCAGAGGGAAAAATGCATACAACATACAAAAACTTTTGGAATCTTTTGCCAATTCACACTTGAAGCACATTAAAATGTTTTGTCATAAAACATAAAACCATTTATTACTTCACTGAGAAATCCTATACATATTTATAAACATAAATGGAAATATTTAACAGCGCGCTTTTTTATTGTTTTAAATTATGCGAAATTCTATTGTACACTCATTATGTATAACAGGTACAGTAAATCTAATTCAAAGCGTGCATACATTATACGTTTTGAATAAATTCAACAACAATAATTTCGTTTTATTATGTACATAGCAAAATCACGTCCAACTTTACGTTGTATTATGCATTATTATGTTAATTTCTTGAACACATATGCGTTACATACTCATTTTTCTACCTACATTTTAGTGCTTTGTTTACATTTTAATTATACCTGGGGCGCCTGTGACAGTCAAATCCTTGTCAGATATATGTATGTATATGTATATGTTTCAATAACACTGGTGGTTAATATGCCCATACGAGAATTTCCACTAATTTAACCACTTGGTAATGTCTTGTCTTCATCCGTTTTGTGTCACAATGTAAATATTTATCGAGCTATACTATAGGCTCAGCTTTTGTGACGCCACAGTTAAAAAATGAATTTCAATCAAGTTCACGATTTAAAAGAATAAAATAGCAACGTAATATACACATTAAAACATAAAAATATGTGGTGATGGTAATGCTGTGGGGAATTTATACATTGTGTGGTTAGGTGGTTAATAAGTTTGATGTTAAGAGAAATGATTTAAGGGGCCCTCGAAATGGCATAAGCTGGCAAGATTTATTTAACAGCGTTTATGAGAATTTGCCAAAGGAATAATTAAGTGATAACATTTTGTAAGCATTTCACGTTCATAGAGCATAAAGTATGTGAAATATGATAATCATTTTTCTTGTTCGATTTTTGTTGTGTACTTTTAATAAATATTTAGTATATGCTTAGCCACAATAAGTAGATTTAACTCATTCCAATGTCTGTCTTCTAACGGGTTTTTTTTTGTTGTAAAACTAGTGTTTTTCAAGTTTTTATAACTTCTCTTATCACACAAGGATTTTCGCATTCATCTTTTGTGTCCATTTTGATGGTCCAAGATAAATTATGTTTGAGGCAATCAAAACTGTCGAAGTGAACAATGGCTCATTTTTCGCAATAATTTTATCTCGCACAATAAAAGGAATGAACAATTCTGTAATACAGAAAGGTGTTGCTTATTGTTCGGACTGTTGAATAGCGAAGAAATTATTACTCAAAAACATTATATCTTCTTCATTTTTAATATAAAAGCGGAAATATTGCTATACAGTACGAAATTGTTTAAAGATCTAATGGTGTTTGTTGTGCATTAATTGAAACGTGATGACTTGGCATCTACTGCTTCTACACACAAACTTAGGAATAGGATAGATATATTAAATAATTAGATATTTAATATAATTGCCACATACCAATAGAGATGAGGAAATTATACACTTTACCTATTCATTCTGTGATATTTCTGTTTTCATTGTTGTTTACCATAGTTCTCCTATTTTAAGTGTTTTGGCGTCTATTGTCCTTTTTTGGCTGCCAGATTTCCTCACAGCCCTTCTTCATTTCTAGCCATCAAGCATGCAGCATAGCCTTGAATGTAACGATAATCTCGGAACCGAATATACCGAAATGCAAGACTCCACAATAAAATCTTTTATGGCTTGTCCGAACTATTGACTTTTCGACTGTATTTTATATTTCGGTCGGCAGGTGTAATTAAGGGACCAATAAAATAAAATACCGCTTCTAGCTTTAAGAAAACAAATAAAGTCACTCATAGAATAACGAAGTCCTGCAGTGCGTAATACGGATTTAAAGTTTTCCCAGTATTCGGAATAGGATAGACGCCTCATTACTTATTATTTAGACAATAAAACTTTTACCTTTCCTTAGGTAGGTATATGATTTTGTCCGTAATCTCGGACTTTTGTATAAGAAACTTTATACCATGTGCGCTCAATATAACAATAAATTTCTCTAAAATCACCAGCATACAAATGCGGTAAACTTTTTGGGGAAAATTAAGGCATAAAGTCAATTATTCCATACAAATACGTACAAAGCCAGGTATTTGACTTTTAAATTGTACACTTTATGTTGTGTACAATAAAAGTTAATAACATTTTACTATTAGCTAATGCAATAAATGTAAGCTCCGTTTTATGTGCCTACATACATTTTTAAATTACTGTGTATTACATATCATTAAAATTTATTATCTCCCTGGATTACATTTATAAAACTGTTACATGATTTCTTTCTATTAGAAGTACATTTAAAAAAAAATAAATGAGTTGCTTTTGCTATATGCCAGTGGCGGGAATAAAGGAGAGCTTTTTGTGTTTCCTTTACTTACATTTATTCATTTGAAAAGGACTTTAACTTTATTATAGTTTGAAACAATGGCTGAAAGTCGAAAGCCACACTGTATTCATTCAATTAATATTTCAATTATACTTTTGTCCGAATCATAGGGAGCAAATTCATTTTATATAATAAAGGGTGCCCAAAGAAAACTCCTATAAAAGGGTTCCATAGTTTTCCACATGGAAGTTTTGTTTCTTTTAAAAAGCGGTTGTTATATAAATCTGGCACAAATACAATTGTATAGGTTTACTGTTTTTCGCGTTTTGTTCAAAAGCTTCGCTCACAAAAAAGGGAACTTTTGTTTTAGTAAAATTAATTCGTTTGTTAAAAGGCGATCGTTATATTCGTAACTTGTTTATTGTACCAAATTGAAAACAAAGTCTTTTTCGATCCATTGTTCTTATTCAATCTTTAATTGTAAAAGATTGGGCATAAAGGCGAATTCGCAATTCATTTCTAACGTTTCCTGGCAGCTTCCAGCTATAGTAAATAATCGAATACCTTAACTCGTATCTATAACCTTATAGATATAAGATTAACTAAATTTGTTCGTAATACATTATTCGCATTTTTTAATTGTCGAAGCTCAATAGGTGCAGTATAAAAGCTTATTTATTGCTAAAGTAAATAATGAGGTATTTGCCAATAGAGGCAGAAAAAGAGTGCAATTCGATTGCTTAATATTTATTATTACACTGAATTACATTTTACAGCTACGTTTCTTATAATCATAATAAAATATACATTTATATACAAAATAAAATCAGTCGTAATAATTATTTATACAATCACAGAACCAAGAATTGTACAATAAACTTAAACATATGAATTAAAAATCGATAACATTCCAATATATTGCATTTCCAATTCAAAATACATTATACTAGCAGAGTTTATATTACAAAACAAACTAAACAGATCGATTGCAATATACAAATTGAAATTTTATGTATAACACAAGCGCCACATACAAATGGTCCTAGCGGTGCATGCTCACTAATATATCACTGGCACTGGTCTACGGATCTCCAGGTCAGACGAATTTGTGGGACTAGAAGCGGGACTCGAAGAGGCCGAATACATGACAGGCGGCGTAGGAATCGATGAGAACATCCCCATTGGCGGTGCGGGTGCAAACGCTTTCGGTGATGTCTGATGGTACAATGAGGAGTACAGTGACGAGTGGAGCGATTGCAGCGAGGAAGTGACGACGGCAGGCTGGTGATGGGGCTGTTGCTGTTTCTCCGCCGCCGTTGGAGCGGCCATCCGCGAAATATCGAAGGCCGGATTGAAATATGGGTACGGTGAGCTGAGCGAGTCCATCGGGGGGAAGTAGGGCAATTGCAAGCTGGGAAAGGTGACATTGGTTTTCATACTTGCTGTAACTGGACCCTTGGGTTTCCGTCTCGGTCGGTACTTGTAATCGGGATGCTCTTTCATGTGGAGTGCGCGAAGACGTTTCGCTTCGTCGATGAACGGTCTTTTGTCCGCTTCGGAAAGAAGCTTCCATTCGGCACCGAGCCGTTTTGAGATTTCGGAATTGTGCATTTTTGGATTGTCAAGAGCGATTTTGCGCCGCTGGATCCTTGACCAGACCATGAAAGCGTTCATGGGACGCTTTATGTGACCGTCGACGGCGCCGTTGGGACTGTTGGACGGTTGTGGCTGCTGCTGTTGATGATAGTCTTCCATGATAGTCGGGAAACCGTACAAGTTGGACATTTCACTGTGTTGTTAAACAATACGCACTTTGTGTTCACTAACCGAAGGAGAGCTAACGACTGATGGTATGAAAACTTGTTAAATGGTATTTATGAGGAAGGAGGCGGAGTTAAACTAAGAGAATTCCTGGAATGGGTCGCTCCGCCCGGTTTTTTCACTATTGGTTACTACATTATGGTCCTTTCCCCACCACTGTTATATTTAACCGCACACTAGTTGCCTTGTATTGAGGGTTTTGTTTAGTTTTTGGATTTTTTTTTGGATCCTGTATTCAAGATACATATCCTTACAAAGTACCTACCTGTTCATGTTTTGTGACCATTGTTTATGGAAGTCTTTCGTAAATGTTGTAGATATCTTAGCTAGTTTGTTAAGAGTTAGGGATCTGCTAATTTGAATAAATTATTATTTAATTCTGTCACAACATTTCGTTCTTTTTGCTTAATGAGTGCAAGAATTCAAAGAGGGCAATATACCTATACTAGAGAGAAGTTATTAAATAGCCTTAAGTTTTCTCATTAGTTAATTAGAGTATGAAAATGACCGAAGCTATATACGATCATCATTTACGAATGAAATTATTATTAGAACTTTGACTCGTTTTCCACTTTACAGTCTAGGGGGGTAAATTGCTTCTGTGTGTACAACTGTACCTTTATTGTATATCCAGTCCTGTTTACAATAAACCCGAACTGTGCGAAAACAATAGGGACATTGTGACCGTTACAGTTAACAATGTTATAGGCATATTCGGGGTCACAAAAGTCCCTTGTGTCTATGACCAGCCAGCCGTTCGGTGCTCTCTTTCATTAAAAGGACTCTATTATTTACTTACATATAAATGCACGAAGTAGGTACACACTTTAAGACTAAAATCACATTTTATTCATTACCTGACTGATTAAAAAAAAGAAAAGAAATATTTAGGTAGGTATATAGCTTATGTTGTAAGTACCTAATACTTACATGTTTTTTTTTTATATAATTGGTACCATAAATAGGTCCAATGATATTAATGGTATTTCTAGGCTATTAGTGTTTTGAAACAAATTTATACGAATTTACCAAAGAAAGTTTTTGACCATATTTGCATTTTTATTATAATTCTATAAGAAATATTATTTTTATCATGCATAAAATCAACAAATTCTTCTATTCACTGACAACCAAAATGAAATTCAAATTGATTTCATTGATCGGTTCAAATTTTCCGTTTAATTGTATACAATGTGGTATACATATCTCGACCAAATGCCGGACGCCGGTCCTCATCCACATTTCTTTTTCATTTAAGAGTAATGGGCAATTGATGCTTATGATTTTTTGCAGTTCAATGGTGTTATGATAGGGCTATTTACTTTCATGTTTACAAAAATGTGCGACTTTTTCTACGAAAGATGTATTTACTGTTGTAAATAATAATAAAAATTTATTGTTGACAGTTTAAACGAAAGTTTCGATTTATGAGCATAACAAAAAGTATTAGCGTCACTCTGTTCTTCATGTTCACGTTTTTATGTAAGGTACAATATGGGTTCTTAAATCTTCCAGAATTTACAATTACTAATAATAGGTTAATATTTAAATTCGAATTAAAAAAATAATAACATTCCCCGCAAAGTTTTCCTTAAGAGGATCATCATGATGTCCTGCTTGTTTTTGTATAGTCCTTGGATTATATAATCTTTGGATTGTTTTATATTTCCTTTAATTTGTCTATTGTACCTTATTATCGAAGTATAATTCTATAATCTCTTTTAAACTATTCTCTATCTTTATAGAACCCTGCATTTCTTCGATTTTTCCAATAAAATAAAGACCTTATTTAACTGGCTCTAATCTCTTCCAAGTTCAGGATAATAAACCGATCTTCAAATATACCATCCAACTTAAGCCAAAGTTTCTTATACAGCACACGTCTATACAAATTTAAACTTTTTAGATATTACTATATGCGGTAATTAAACATGTACGATTTCTTAGTTGTTTTTCGTTAATTAACGAGTGGCAAAGCGCATTCCCCAGTGAATGAGAATTGAATTTTTGATGTCGGTATGGGTGTGCAAGATGGATGTTGTTGATAGTAAATGTCCCCCAGAGGTTTTTGAATGGGTCAACCGCGTACATTCAGTGTTTACATTGCACTCACACACCCACCGTTATAATTGTGCCCCCCTGTGGTTCCAACTACACCCACAGTTTTTCGCAGTGTTACTTAACGCCCCTGTCATTACCACCTTCCACACATAATCATATACTGTCAAAAGTAGTGCCACAACAAGAATAATCACCACCAACAATAACAATAATCATACACTCCTAGTTGTCGTGAATTTTAGAACCATTGGGGCTGTACTATATGTCCATTATTATATGCGAGCATATACAACCATCTACAAATGCGAATTCTGCTCAAATATTATCCATTTTTCGAGAAATGTTTTATTATTCCTGACTATAAGTACATATAAGTGAATGATTTTTTAGCAATGGAAAATCTTTAATCGAACAAATGTAACCCATTTCCTCGAGAATAAGGAACGGTGTGGACTGCTACAAATAAAATACACAAATGGCGTATTGTGTGGTTTGAATTTACAAAGCAATTGAAAAGATTTCAATATATCCACTGTGGGTGTGCTGTATGTTGCAGATATTTGTGTATGTGTATACACACAGAATTCGATTGAAAGGACTTTGCGATTCACTATTATGATGAAAATTTACACTTGTGCTTGTGCACTCCAAGGCACATGCTTGTGTGTTGTAGAAATGTTTTGTTAAGTCGGGAAGTTTACATTTTCAGTTGAATTTAATTCGTTTTCAGTTCGTGGCTTTTCAGAACCATATATCGATTTATGTCTAATATTATATACATACGATAGTATACTACAACATTGGTATACCACGAAAAAATATTCAACCATTCTGTATATGGTAAAAGCACTCGTGAAAGCTCCATTTATTGTCATTGTAATATATAATTTTTTTTTCAAAGTACTTGATTGATTTGCACATTTTCATATAAATAATATTTTACATACACTTTAAACTTTTAATGCCATTCATGCGCTTGCGAATAAATTATGTATCAATTGAGCTTTCAAGCTTTTTCAATTCTGCTGAATGCGCCGATATTTTTATATAACATCATAACAACAACGTTTCATATTCATTCATTTTAGAATTTTTAAGTATTGTGTAAGTCTATGTGTATGAATGTTTCTATAAATATATGACAGAAACTATCTATTATCTCAAGAATAACTCTTAATTCCTGAAATGAATCATCCAAGGAGAGTTTCCCTTTGTCATACTTATTAGAGTTGTAAAACGTATAGAAAAACCCACGCACTTGTGTGCATGATACAATAGCGCACAATAGTATCAAATAGACTGGACCATTAATAGTTGACAGATATTTTTCAGATAAACGTGTCGATTCTCTCACACATGAAAATTTCGCCTCCTACCTTACACACATACATACTATATTATAACCTACACAAAATGTCGACACAAATCAATTTCCATATCATTTCCAACTCGACGCTGGGCTGACACTCTTTCAAATGCA
The DNA here is from genome assembly GCA_963930825.1 of Silvanus unidentatus. Lineage (NCBI taxonomy): Eukaryota > Metazoa > Arthropoda > Insecta > Coleoptera > Silvanidae > Silvanus > Silvanus unidentatus. The sequence goes on from OZ005758.1 coordinate 7,457,481, forward strand.
GATGTATATCATTGTAACTAGACACACTTCCAGCACGGTCGTAGATTGAGATGTCCACAAAAGCGGGCCCATTGTGAACGCCCGCGCGTTCTACTCTGTATCACTCACGAACCCATTGTTGCTTACTCCCGTTATTCAAATTTAAATTAGGTACGCGAATTTATACACACACACACATTTTATATAAATTGCATCTAACATAATACATGAAATGTAGATTTTTACAAATTGCTTAAAGACTTGAATTAATTGCTGAATTAATCACCAAGTGTCACTCGTAAAGTTTCACAAATGAAAATTCAGGCCACACACACTCATCATATGTGTACCTACGGTTCCTGAAATCAATCAGTTTTAATAAACGCTAAATGAGAAAATCATCAAGGTGGATAATACATGAAGGAGCATGATTATGAAAATTTGGCGCCGACAATCAACCCTTGACATCATCAGTTTCAGCGTACAGCCAGCATACAATAACTTAATTGATTAAAAATGGATTATAAAACTTATAAAAATAATTAATCATTAACCCTTAACAATAAGATGTAAAAAGGATCTACACCGAGAGATTCTGTCTCGTATGTGGTGGCACAATAGAACTCTAATGACTCGTACACGGCCACAATGATATTAGAGAATGTAAACTAACGATCCATTTCATCGCTTATAATATTTGTATACAGTGGCGTATCAGAAAAAATACTTCGTTAAAGCGATTTTATTCGCCCGCTTTCTTTTGCGGCATCGTTCATATTATTCAGAATAGGCTTCTTCAAAACACACACACACAGAAGTTTCTATAATGGATGCCGAAGCAATAAAATTTTTACATTTCTATAGAAATAATAATATGATAATCTCGAGTCAATATAAGCTTAAGCTAAGTCTGTCACCTAGAGGGAACTTCAAAGGATTAAAACAAACGAATCTTCTTACGGTTTATTACTGGGGAATACCCATTATTGTACGTCCTTCTATCCAACATCTACCTTAATAAGGATTTGAATTTATTAATTTATTAGGGGAAAAGCTCAGAGAGTCAGAGAGTTACAAATGTGGCGAACGCTCATGGGGTCAGAGCCTATTCAGGAATTTAATGTTAGGTAATGTTGGAATTGTAAAAAATGAATCAAATTCCTGTTTTTTTATATAGAAAATGAAAAATTTTGTACCGCCACTGCCTATTCTGTATTCTGTGTAGATACTATACTATACCGTGAGATCCCTTTTTGTAACGCAATAAAGGACGAACAGAAAAGGATAATGAAAGTGTCATCAGTCTAAAACGTCCTCAAAGTAATTTATCTTATTAGCTTTCATTACTTATGTATACATAAGGCTTTCTTGTCATTCTTATGGTTCCGTATTGTTTCACTAAAGAACAAACTCGCCATTCTACCACTTATAAACAATCTTATTCATCGTTTTTGTTGTGCTGAAGAATTTCATCTATACAACCATTGAAAATTTAGTGTTAATAATTACAACTGCTTAGCTTGTTCCTATTGTCGCTTTGCACCCTTCTCTTCCACCACACTTGTACATATACCTAAATGATACGTCTTTTATAAACGTATTAACTTTAGAATTAGCACAAAAGTTGTAATGTGTGTATGGGAGACTACAATTTAATTGCTTTGATATACGAAAGTGGACTGAGTGTTAAAGAAAGCTGAATTTGAAGTGGCCTAACAATAAGTGAACTTGGACTTAAACAAGGTACTTGAGTGGAGTGGACTGTGTGGTTTTGCTTGCTGTGGGAATCGTACCGATCTCACCACCGTCCGCATCAGCACAGCACAACATCGCACAGAAAAGAAACCACATCCTCTCTTCACTTCTTTTAATAACAAAACACAATTTTCAGTTGGCTCAATACATTTTTCTACCGATAATTCACTAAATATACAATTATTTAAATTATAATTGGATAAATAACAAAAATCAATAACAACAAAAAATTTATAAGAAATTTGCTCCGCCCAGAACGCCATCTTGATAGTCTACAAAACACATCAATTTAATTGATAAAGATCATTATTCATTGGAAGCATCTGTTGTGTTGATTCTTCTTCAATAGTCAATCAACAGAACGTATAATGGCTGAGAAGAGCAGCCTGTGTGTGCACCATCATTCTCATCATCATCAACATCATCGTGTCGTCACACAGGCACACAAACATTAATACTTTTTCTCAAGGAAAAATGGTACTCTATACAGAAGAACTGAAGAAGGCGCGTTTGACTTGATCCGTGACAAACGGACCATGCATGGTCACTTTTATTAGAGTTGACGTTGGGTAAGCTATGTTTGATAACACCTCAACGATAATTATAGGGGGTTTTGTTTGTTATACTACATGGTTGATGTTGAAGTGGTATATTTTCTATTATTTGCCGATTTTATCTCATATATAATTATGATTGTGGGGTGTTTGTACAAGAGTGTTTGATTGATATAATGAGAAAATAAATTAGTTTTGTGAATTGAATAAATCGAATGTGTGCATGATTTTCTATAAATAGAACTGGGAAATTATTGTAATTTATTGAGCATGCTGGTAAACTTTGCACTAATGCATTATTAGTGACATTTGAAACATTTTTATATAAGTACATCAAACCAAATGAAAAGACAACCCTCTCTTTAATCAGAATTTGTTTTCCCTTATACAAAAATAAATCGCCGCATTGGCCCGCCCTTTTATAATACAGGACTAATAGCCACCGGAAAACGAACGGCGGCACACTAAAGCTAGTGTGGCTCTTCCTATGCTGTATCGTATTTGGTAGAATCATTTAGAAAAGTTCCGGAGTTACCGGAAACATTAGCCGTTTGTTGTAAGATTATGTCGTCCCATTAATCATATCTCGTTCAGAAGTATAAAGCTCCTTTGTTGTCGATATTATTATTGATATTCTTGTTTGCTATTTTGGACCTAAATTCGTGATATAAATGATATTTTGTTGGCACGATACACAGTTTGCAAGGGATATGTTTTATTCTGTTTTCTTTTGTTACAAATAGCTTCCGTTCCCATTTTGTGCGCACAAAAGTTTTTTCCCCGTTCAGATAATGTGCTTTTCTTATTAAATACACTTTCGGTCATTTATTGTTATGGACTAAAGTGGATGATGCTAACGATTAATTTATGACTGATAGTTTAATACACACACACGCACAATTAATAAAGAGACTTGGAAATAAATCTCCAAAAGGAATGAAAAGTGCTCAGTTAATTGACGAATTTCCCTGTTTTCGCCTTATTCCCATTTCCTATACTATACACTTTTATAATATCATAACAATCAATACTTTCTCTCACTTATGGCGTTGTCAAAGTTAAAAGCCTATTGCATTTAAAATCAACAAGAGTTGAATACGAACGAAAATCCACTGCCAATATATATCTGCATTATTTCTGAAGCTCCTCCAATGCCAAAACTTATATAATGAAAGCAGCTATGACATTCGACAATGGTTTCCGGCGAGACACTTCCACAAAGCCTTCGTTACCGTGCATTTGACAGATTTTAAAAAGAATACTACTACCACATTACTTCTGATAACGATTTAAAAAAAGTAAATGTTTAATAGAATGAGTGGAGCACGTATTTAAGGAAAAAGCGCACAAAAGCGCTGTTATTGTGAGCGATGAATAACGCCCGTAATTAAGGCAATATCACGAATAACTTGTAATTATGATGTACACGAATTTAGAAGTATTATCACACCTGAGATCCCCGTTTTTAAGGGTTCAACTAGGTATATTCCAAGTTTAGTGAGCAATGTATGTGAGAGTGCGGGGGTTTTGCAAGAGAGGGAATATAGAAGCACCTTGAATAGAATTCCTTTGTACACACTCTTGCACATATAAAACAATTATTCTGGCGGAAAGCATTTTCCCTTCCTCAATTGGCCACGCTAACTCGCACAATCACAAATGAATCTCTTTTCGTTCATTCACATATACGATGAAATACCTTGTTTAGCTCCCATTGATATATTATTAAATGCGAATATGGAATTTAATATTTTTATCCATAGAGAGAGCTTTGCTCTCTTATATATTAAATGATGATCTCTTTATGTTGTGTACAATTTCACTCCAGATTTATTGTGTCTTATTTTAATGGGTGAACAGGTCCTTTATAAGTGTTTTTAATATATGTAATAGGTATAAGTATAAGGATGAAAATAATGCGGCAGCAACTAAGTCCTGTGTGCAAAATAGGAATAGTTTTAGGTACCCTTAATTAAGAAGAGATCCATTGCTCATCGAGATAATTAAAAGAGTCGACAGTGGAGAGACGTAAACATCAATATTATGATTGGCTTATCGCGGTTAGATGGCACTATGTGGGTGTCACGTGTCTGTCCGGGCGTGATAAGAATTCCCCCGAGAATCAGTACATACAATGCAAGCATAAGCGCTCACTGTCTCTCTAGTGCATCTCTTGTTGAACCCCTAAATTAGCAGTTGTAGACTAATAATAATAAATAAAGCAAAATTTGCGAATGAGTGGGAAATAGCGCTCGTAATACTTTGTGTATTTACATTTAGTTGATACACAAAATAATCTATTCTAACGATGAGTCTGTCAAGTTGGAATTTTCAGCGCTTACAATTTCCTATTTATGAGGCAAAGCAACTGGTATCAATGAATTACTGATTTACTGTTCATGGTTTCGAATAGTGTGCAAAACTTTTAATCGGAACAAGCGATTGTTGTATGGGTATAGTCTGTAGACCACATGTATATACATACATATAATAATGCACAAAACCGACAACTAAGTTATTAACTAGAATATGCAACAATGCAATTCTGTAATGAATACAACGTATTCACCGTGCACCTGCGATATACTCTAAATTGGTAATTAGCGGGTGAAGCCGGTGTGAAATCCGCCGCAGTTCTCACACCCGAATGGATAATAATGTAATCATGCTAATATGAATGCTCCTAACTATAATACGTATGTGAATAAATATCAGGGGATAAAAATAATTGCATTTCATGACGATATGACGAAGACAATTTTAGGATACAATTGTGAATTGAAGCGTTGAATAGTGGTACCGACGCATTCGCCAAAAATATACGTTCTTTTTCAGGAGGGTGAAATGGTTTTAATTAGGGTGGGTGCAGCCAATAACGATGATCAGAAGTGTCTTGACGGTACATTTAGATGTATGTGTAGGAAAAGGCTTCTGCTAGGCAATTATAAAATTGAATTGAATTCTTTACAATGTAACTGATTTAATCTAGCCCAAAACGTTTTTGATCTGAAAACTCGACTTTTGATTGTACCTGAAAGGTTTCACAAACTGAAATTGAAACTTGTAGAAATTTGTTGTAGGATTTTCATTTAGCAATCAATTAAATGGTCGCATTGTGCAGAAATGACTGCACCACCGAAGCTGTGGGAAATTAGACCACGATTACAGAAGGCCCTCTAATACACTTTTAATTTGTTGTTACGATTTAATAAATAAATAAATGTTAAATAATATATCATGCCTTAATGTATGAAGTGTATCCGGTAACAATGGCATTGAGACAGAATTTATGTTCATATAGAGTGAAAATAATTGCTGAATTATTACAATAATTATCACCGTCGAACATACATGAAAAAATGCTAAAACCAACAAATTTATTGTTATAATATTAACAAACATGTCACCTATACACAATAATAAATAAATGTATATAGAAAACAATTCAAAACACATTAAAATAAAATTACTTTTATTTACAAGCGCTCCTATCCGGCGTTAATACATATGATCAAGTCGAACAAAACCAGATTTTTTTTAAATCACAATAGATAATTGACAATAGGCCCATTATCCTTAATTCATATGGCATAATGAAACTGTTTACCTATTACGGAGTACAGTGTTTAATATTTTTGTGTGTCAGTTTCAATTCGGCGCTCTTCAGATTCCATGTCTGCATCCGAATCCGAGCATATTAAAAGACCAATGAATGCGTTCATGGTGTGGTCGCGAATTCGCCGAAAACGCATATCCCAAGAATATCCTCGTCTTCATAACTCAGAAATCTCCAAACTCCTCGGATCGGAATGGAAAATGTTATCAGAGGGCGATAAGAAGCCATTTATTGACGAAGCCAAGCGGCTGAGGAAGCAGCATATGGTCGACTATCCTGATTACAAGTACAAGCCCAGGAGGAAGCCGAAGGAATATCCAAGGAATTTGTTTAGAGAACAAGGATTTGGGAAATACGTAGCAGGTAAGTTTGATATCAACTTATAGAAATAAACCTTTTAAAACAAAAAAACTGTTCTAATTCACTATAGAAACGTCTGGAAGTTCCATTCAAGGACCTTATGGAGAAATTGCCATTCCTTCAGGTAAAACCAGTGACTTGTTGATACATCGTCAATTCTACCCCCAAGATTACCCCCCAAATCAAGTGCTTCTGGCTCACATTCAAGATCCGAAACACCTGGGAACGGAACGTCTAATAAATTACCGCTCCTCTGTTCATTCCTTACCACCGTACACTTCATTACCGACAAGTCTACACAGATTGCGACATCAAGGTCCAATTTACACATACCACGACGTTTCCACAACCGTCCCGATCTATTTCCCTCCAATTAACCAATGAAACAGCCACTTTAACTTGCAATCAACTCCTCTCATTGTAGTTAGAAATAAAAATGCGCACACAGGCATTGGAATTGTTAGAATATAAATGTTTTGTGTCGATTTGGATATGTGAGTGGTGCCATTTCCTGCAAAGGTTGTCATTTCCCTGTATTGTTATAGATAGATGGCATAGTTAATAATGCATACAATTGCATGTGTGGCACTATTGTTTAGTATTGTGTCTATTGGGCCGACACAGTCAAACTATTGATACACTTGGGGTATAACAACTATGGATTAACTATTCAGTAAAACGATACACCCATTAAGCATGTAAATTGATTGTTATTGGCAATTGTATCAGACGATTATCTTTATCATTATTGTTTTATTATGCACAAATATAATGTATCACGTATAAACGTTTATGATCCTGAAGCCTAAAAATAAAATTGTTGTTAGAGGACTCGTTTTTGGTATATTTTCATTTCTACTCACACACGTTCAATAGCAAGGTGAATTAATTAAACAAACACATTATGGGGTGCGATATAGAGGCCCATTCTACTTATAAATTCTGACATAACCCATCATCGTGTCGCTCTTGATGCACAATTCATTTGCATGATAAATTTGCAGAGAGTGCGAACTAGAGAAAACGGTGCGCTCTTTAATAATACCACGATTTCCAGTTTGTGTGTATGTGAAAGGTGAAAATAAATTGATTTTGCGTTCGTGGTGACATATTAATGCACACATATTAAGATTTGTGACGTACACAATCAGACCACTGAACCAGTTCAGTACTGATGATGTATTTAATAATTTTTCGTTGTCGATTCCTCATGGTTTGTACGTTTTATGCTTATCCAACAACAAACATATAGACATTCATTATAATGGTTGGTTTGTGTGATGAATTGGCATCGCACCTCGAAATTACATCATGACATTAATAGGTAGATCATACATTTAAGGAGATTGTGTGTGTATACTCTTCAATAAGCAAATCCATCCCCCGCTTTCGTATAAACGGGAATAATAAGCGAAAAGCGTTCAACTTGAATTCAGTTCTATAATATATTATTATATTATACCTTACCTAAGGTTTTCTGCTTCGTTTTTTGGAGTGTCGATTCGTCGTAATAATGATTATTATGCAAGAAAAATTATTTTAGGTACTTTTTATATACATAGGTAGGTACACGTATTAAGTAGATTCTATCTACTGATGGAAAATTCAATTGGAAAATTGACGCAATGTGTACACATTTAAAAGCATTAATGCTACTGTTAAGAAAAGAGCTGTGTAATAAAATTTACATAAACTTGGATAATGTTTTCATTAATATTCGTTTCGCACAACTTGGAACCATTAGATTGATTACGCAATTGCTCTTCAATTAATTTAAGAGACAAAAAAAGGAATTTTGTCTCCATAAATTCACTAGGTATTAGGTATCTATATACAAATACAACACAGGTTTTAGGCAATTTAAAACAAAAAAAAAAATATTTATTTGGGATCCAGGAAAAAGTGTACTCTGTTTATTATAATTATAAAACATTTAGTTAAACCTGATTTATACTCATAAACAGCATCATTTATATTCATAATGGTTTTGGAACTTCAAATATTTAAATTTATTCATCTGTTTTGTGAATGAGAAATGTGCACGCACAGTTCAAATTAATTAAGACTAACTTTGTACGTTTTTTAGCTATAAAGTCATCGTACATTTCACGCAATGTTATTTATTTTAGTTGAGATTGTGCCCAAATATAACGATGTACGTTCTCATTTCACAAAAATGAAGAACTATTTAGGTTTTGTGCGCCTTTGGGATAAGTGAAAGAGAGTAATTGAATTAATTACCCCAGTTATGTGTAAGGGGTAATAAAAATCGGTATAATAATACACATCATAAACATATCATATCCAGTTTTAATCAAATGGCAAACATTTTCTCATCAACAGAGCTTTAACGTTTTGTTTATTTACCAATTTATTACCCATACAGGCGACATAAGAGGAACATATATGACCATTTTTCATTAAATACCCCATTAATATAGTACAAATGGATATATTTTTAATTTTCCAGAAATAGTAAATAGCTACCCAAATGAATTTTCTTTTCCGACAACTTTTTATGATGGAAATGATTTAAATAGAAACGTTAAGAATAATATAGGATTGTGAAAGATAAAAGGAAAATATGCGTTTTCTGCTTAAAATACCAACAAAGTAATTTTCAATACGACCATAATATAAAACGGCTATTATTTTCATCACAGTATCGGAACTTGAATAACGTAAAAGCTCCTTGAATGAGCTTTTTGTTCTTTGAAGCAAATAGGAAGAAACGTAAAAGTCATATAACGAAGAGCTGAATTTTCGATATAGTGAAAAACTCTTCCATTGTGATATAGTCGTATATCCCGTTCTCTTTTCCCTTTTATTGTATGCTATATAAGAAAGAAATGTGGCTGCTATTTTCTGAAAAGAATGTCAGCGCATTCATTTTTATACATTTGTTTTGTTGGCCCGTAAATGGAAACTTATTCATGAATAATAAACCAACCGTAATATATGAAATCGTTTTCTATTAAAACAAACAAATTGACAAAATATTCAAACACAGAATATAACACACAATTGTGTCCGTATAGGTAAGTAAAACGTACTCGTATCCAGTTTGTTTAATGGTCCTCCAAATTGTAAGAGTCCTGGACTCCTGGATTGGTGCATTTTTCAACAATCCATCGAATGTTGAAACAGTTTTAATATGCATGCATTTGAAACATATGTATTGAATGAGGAAAAATTGATTTGCTAGTATAATATTCAAGTTTCTATACTAACCATATCAAAATCAATCAAATCTACCTTAAAAAAAGCAAAAGCAATTTTAGATTCAATCAATCACAAATACAACATGTATTGACAAAGGACATTCTTGATTATACACCGGACTCTCTAAGCAGGACCGGAATTGAGGGGGAGTTGGGGGGCCGCAACACCACCATTGTTAACCCAGAGATTCGGATTTTAATCAAGAGGGTACCTCTTCTCTCTGATATGTGGAATTAAACGTCATTCAGACGGTATTGTGCCCTCACAAACAGATTTGCAGCATTACATGCAGTTAGTTTTTTTCATATGGATATAGGTACATGTGTGATTTTTTGTTCTATTTGTAGGTATTGAAGGCAAAATTGACTTCCCATCTAGTTTTATAATTGCCAGTGATTTGATTGACACATTTATTTAATACATATAATGCCCGATTCAAGCATGGTTTTCTTGTTTTTTCCATTAAGAATGCAATTTAACTGACTTTATCCGGAATTGTCCGAAGCTATATAAAATTAATTAAACATGTAATGGTCACAATTAGAGAGCTTTTCATTTACAAGAAACTACCAGTCTTAATTTTATTTGTTAAAATGAAGAATGTGCTAAACAAATGCATAGTCGGGCTTGGAGTCCCAAGAGGTTTTCTTAATCCAGATGAAAGCTTGTCTTTTATAGAGTGTACCAACACACAATGGACAATGGAAGCATCAAGTAATAGAGAAATTATTCTGGTCTAAGAAAATGCAGGAAAAGCCAACCTACCTAACCTAATGCACGCCTTAACTCCTTTCCATATCAGAGAAAAGCTTTTTTTCCATTTTCTCAAGTAGTGATTATTGTTAAACAAGTGTTTGAATAGGAAATGTGAGCTTGTGAAGTTCTATTTTAATTTCTAATAACATTTGTATGTTATAAGAATAAAAGAGGGTCCGTCACTCACTCCCCAGTGTTTGACGCCTTCTCGGTAAAGTTTAATCGAGATTTAACCCTTGTCTAAATTAGGAGGGTGCCATTCAATACGTTCTTTTATGTACAAACAAATCAGTTTTTTTAATTTGCTTGTTATTTTTGTAAAAAGTAGAAAAAGTTTTAGTACAAGAAAATAGTTTTGTCATATGTAGTACTATTAGATACATGCGATATGGTTTAGAAATAGACAGCGGGAAAGGACAACACGAGTAGACCGTGTGGCCTAATGGATAAGGCGTCGGACTTCGGATCCGAAGATTGCAGGTTCGAGTCCTGTCACGGTCGCTAAATTCTTTTTGTATTTATATATTTTATATGATCTTTACAGCTAAATGATACAATTTTAAATTTCTTTTAATAATAAGTGTATTATTTTCCTCAGGGAATTAAATTCCTTTTTTCACCATTACAAAATCTCAAGGTGGTTTTCTTTATTGTTTTTGTTGAGAAAAACAAATTAGGAATCATTATGATAAATAATCATAAGTATTCAAATGTACACAAATACATGATAGCATAAACGTATACATACGTATTTTACCAATCTTATATATTGAGCAAAATTTGAATTGGAATCTTTGTACCTAAGGTCCTCTATTCTATGATAGGCCAACTGTTTAAAAGTTCAGGACCAATAACTTCTATTCTCATTTGAATCGGGAATCGACTGCTTAATCATTATATAGTGCCACACCCAAGAGCAAAGTTAACTATTACTATTAGGTATACAAATATAAATAGGTAAAAGTAGTGAACTATTAGGTAATGGTACTAATTAATGAAATTTATGGTTTTACATGTACTATCTACACTATTCAAAACTGTAGATCTGAGCCACAGATGACACTACCTATCCCAATACTCTATAATATACATTGTATGTAGAATAATCAATGCAGCATTTGGAAGCTAGTGTCCTCTCTTCGACTATGCATCAACTGTAGATGATACAAGGACAATAACTTCTTCAACTATTTTTTATATTAGTTTTTAAACAATCATTTTTGTAATTATGGCTTGATCTAATTTTTAGGAGGAAATACATAGACTAAATACCTAAAACTTAAACTACGGCCTATGTATGTTTTGGAAAATAATTCCAAATTCACTGAAAAAGCTTTGCTCTCCGTTAGGAAGAGGACACTACAAATCATATTATCAATTATTTTCAATCTGTTCAACTTTAAGAAGTTACATCACCGTAATAATTAATTACAACTACCTTACATGATGTGGATTGCATGCCAATAAAGTGCTTATGTTTTATACATATATTAATTATAGATATTTGGGCCACTTGCAACAAGGGATCGGAATAAGTTATTAATAAAATTGCAGGGCAACGTGTTAACACATTTAATATCTAATACATAAATCAACTAATCAGTAGGACAATTAATAAAATTTTTTAATGATACCTAATACTATATGTATATAGACACCTTTTTTGTACTTATATTTAGACTTTTCTTAATGTACCTGACATTTACCATCATGGATGGAGGCTCTAAATTTTGCCAAGATATAAGGTACACTTCATCAAATTTACCTAATACATTTGCAAAAACTTGTTACATTACATTTATTAAAGTGTATTACTTAGATAACGTTTGGTTTTCGGGAAAATACATTAACTTAATGTGTTCCTCTCTCTTTTGAGACGGAGGACTCAAAGAGATAGTGATAAACTACTTTAAATTTACATATATGCTAGGTATATGTTTATCACACACTCTATGTTAATGCGTTTTAAAGCATTTTAAATGTTACGAATAACGCACCACAAAATCTAACTCAAATTCTTTATCAAAGGTTTTTCCTGTTGAATTTAAATGTACCTAAACTTATGTACTTATATGTATATGTATCGCAAAGAATACTTTACGTAGACCTACTTGTATAGTAAATCGCGAATCGAAACCAATTTCTTTTGTGTTGTAGCAGAAAAAGAATTTTTCTTTGTGGTTGAAAGAGTTTGAATAATATCTTATATTGAACTTTATTGGAGGGAAATATGTAGTTTTTCACTGCGATTTTCACCACCGACACATCATATCATCACCTCCGTTCACATTTTACATTCTTGCAAATTTCGAATCCCATCCCATCAATTTTAAACATGCCCAGATTTATGCACCAAACGACAAGATATACTCTGGTTTTATTTAATTATTAAGGCTACGTCCGTTGTTGAACTGTAATCAAATATATCAAATCCAGTATAGATGTTTCCCAGAACGTTCATTTTACTTATTAATTTGATGTAATTGAAAGCACATACCCGGTTTTATTGTCAGTGTCCATTTAAGCCGAAACTATTCTGGATATTATTCGCAAAAGCGTGTAATTTTAGCAAACACTGAATGATAGAAAGTGCACCGGGCAATATTATTATTAGTATCAAATATTTGATTGTCTTCGTTAATCATTTGAATTTATCTGATGGAATACTTATGTCCATAATTCATTACGATAAGGCCGGCAGTTAGAGTCAAAATTGAAAGGATGAATTGCGTTATTTAAATTAGAGGGTTTAGTGCCAAAACTGGATTCATTCTGTGCTACCCGGACTGTTCGAGATTCGAGTGCAGTGATTCCACAAAATAATACGTAAAAAAACTTCTCAATTGTGGTCTAATTTAGTAGAAAGAGTCATGCAACTCGAATGAACCGATAATTACAATTTAACTTATTAAACCGACCGCCCATAAAAATGGAATAAAACAATGTAATCATTCAGTTTGATTGCAAGTGAAACGCGACCCTCGCAAAATTAATTAAACAATCAGATAAACACTATGACTATAACGTTGTAAACGATAAAACGAAATCAACATCCTATTTACCATTTAAATTAACAATTTCCATTCCGATGGAATTGCTTCAAAGTTGAGAATTCGTGTTTTGTGTCCGGTGGAATGATATCCATCCTTCATTGCAATTCGTATAGAGTGACCACAGATAGACAGTTCGGAACTGAGTTGAATATTAAATGGGAACAGTACTACAATAAAATGCCCTAAATCTTACGGGCTCCTTGTAAAAGTAATTTTTATTTGTCAACATAGATTTTAAATGCGTTGTAAATCTTGACTGAAATGTGAATTTTAGGTGATAGGGTCCAGCCCACAAAAAGACGACTCCTGTATACATAAAATGGATGATTTTTATTGTGCTCGCCCTGACTGAATAATGCCTGCATTTTGATGCATTATTGCCTACAAACTTGCTGTTTTCTATAAACGCAATATATAGAACTATTCCGTTTTTCCGCTGACGTAAAATTGCTCCATTGTTAAAAAAGTATAATTGAATTTTCGATATGAAAAACGCGGGTTATCTGTTTCTCTACATTAGTAAATTGCGTCTGTGTTTTCAATTAATAACAAAAAGTGTTTACAAGCACAAAAAATTGTCGGTTTAGCGATTTTTTTCGCATACCTTACACGTATATAAAAAAATTTTCTTAATTATAAGATGAATTGCGCTTATGGGACTGTTTGGATGTCCTTTTTGCGCTAGCATTAATGGAAATAATAAATTAGTATTAAGTTGACGGGTGATAACGGTGCTCCTGGTCCAATTTTCCTCACACACACGCACATTAGATTGTTATGGCATCTTCTACCACTGGTGGAAAAAGTGTTAATTGCAGTCGTCAGCCAAGCCAGTTATCTAGATGAGTATAATATGAGGTTTTCGCCAATCTGGACCGCATTTTTCCAACGAAGCTAGTCTTAAACGGAGCTTGGCCAGGAAATTGGCTTTGGATAAGAGATATATAAGTTTGTTTTAGATAGATAACGTTTTCTTTAACGAAGAGTAATGTTTAATTTTTCTCACACGAAATTATCACCGTCGAAATAAATTTTATGGGCAAAATAGGCCTCTGGCAGTTGGCTTACGTGTTGACCTCGAGGAAAACCTGGAACACAAGAAGCGTTTTAGGTTTTTATACAGAATATAAGGAGAGCAGGGGAATGTGATGTGGTGCACCGTGAATGTGCGTATTACACTGCAAAATTTTTGTTCAATGTGATTTATTATTATTTCGTTAGGTTTCGCTTATTTTGCATTCGGTCGCATTTCATTATTCATTTGGATTTGTTGCGGCTTACCACAGGAATAATTGAATTATTTTCCATTTTGCTATATATAATATACAAATTTAGGGCTTTGTCAAGTGGAAAACACAAACGTATACCTATCCACTATATATTGTGCGGAATATAATTTATGGTAAATCTATATTTGAGTTAATATCAATAGGTATTTGAGTAAACATGTCCATGTTACGTCATAAATAATCCAGTTTAGAGTAATGCAAAGCCGTCAAATGACATTATTTGATGTTCATGTTGTTGTACGGTCCTGTAATAGTGATGATCCATCACCCAAGAGACTGGCCAATCATTGTTCGCTTAACAATTAGGGAATGTGATTTTAATCTGTTTGGTTTTAATGCACTAATTTATGACGATGCCATAAATAATGATTCTATTTGTACAATACCATTAACAGATCCTTTCATACGATTGTACTGCGTTTATATATTGTTATGGGTCCAGATTTTCCAGTTTTACCTTTACTTCTTCTTGGTAAACTTGAGAAAATTTACTAATGTACCTGTTAAATAATAGATTCGATCGGTAAAATTATTCACAAAGGGGGTAATATTAAATGTTGTTCATTATTACTTTGATGAAATTGCAGAGCCATTCTAAATTGTAATTGGCTTATGAATTCTGTATACTGTATACTTTGCGAACATAAATTCTAATTATTAATTGATAAACTTATAGCATTATATGTAGGACGAGGTAGTAATTTTTAAAGAACCCCTGTACAAATACACCTAAACAGAAATGGAAATTTTTATTATACAATGCACGTATTCAACTGACATCGTCACATCCAACACAAATATTTACTTGCTTATGCCTGTAATATATAAACTTGCATTGGTGCGTTTGCAGAATGTGAATTTTTCATAAACACTTTTCGTACACAGTGCATTAAATTTTGGACACACTTGTAATTACCTTAAACTTTTCTCCCATTATATATTTAATTAAATGAAAAACTTGTTCGCTGGACGGACAAGATGTCGGAAAATAGGTGAGAGAAAACACTTAAGAGTCACGAACGTTTTCTAATTACTATTTCGTTTTCGGGCAGGAATATCTCAGGAAGTGGGGAATAATTTTGATGAATTAGAGAAGAATTATGCATGCTGGACTTTTTTTAGTGAAATAGCCAATTTTAAATTGCAAAAGTGGTTATGAATTGCGAACGTGACGGTCAAATTGTGGCCTGCCGTGGTTTTGAGGGAAACAGAGGGAAAACTCTGGCGAATTACCGTTAATTAAAACATCACGCAAGACTGACTTTCAAATGCACGCTCTTTGCACTGTCTCTCTTATATGTGTAACTAGAGAAGTAGCACTAGCAGACATGTGGTTTTTACGTTTCAGTGTAGTAATATGCGCTCTAAAAAGGGAATTATTAAATTTTATTGCATCTGCATATCCAGTGAAAACGCCATTAGGTTCCTATATTTTCCTTGAATGTCGTAAATTGAAAAGACCCAACTAATGATTATTAGATTTGGTCGGAAACCGTTCTAACATATGTGTGTTTAAATAGTCAAAAGACATTTAGCACTAGACCCTTCTGAATTACGTACGTACGAGTTACAACAAAAGGGAATGACCCTTTAAGAGAGATAATTTCTATAGCGAACCCTAATAAACAATTATAATAATGCAAGCGTATTTATGTTTATGCGAAATAATAAGGAACATCCTAACGATCAACACACAGCATAGAGATAGTTATTGTATCCAAGACCAAAGAGAGAGTTATAAGTTAGATATATATACAAGCTCACACAGGACGTCATCAAATTTTCGAGTCATGTGATAACGATAAAAAACAACGGCAGCATTTCCCTGTAGGGCCATTATAAACGCAACCGAAACACAAACAATTTATAATACCTGGACGGTTACAAAATAAATAGAATGTAAATGCAGGTAAATACATAGCAGGAAGAAAAATAAAAATTATTTATAAATGGCTTATATAATAATAATGCAACAACGCGCCAGTTTTCCAACAATAAGAAAATGCCATTTGGCTTTTATTATTTTGTTTAATGACAATGTCCGAAGTTCATATCTCAAAGCCGTTTTCATACACTAAATTGCTTTTGTATCCTTTGGGGAGGCATTTTCATGTACTAACTTCTGGTCTAGTGTAATGGCCTCAGCTCTTTACTTCCGTTTCCTTGACTGTGTACAATAAAACTGGCCGTCATCGACCAAAAACAAATGGACAGTTTAGTTTTAGATTCAATTGCCTTTTTCATTCGATGGCATAATTTCCTTCAATTTTCCTTTCTCATTTTACCCAATATACAATATTATGCGTTGTTAATCGTCATATTGTACATTTCTTTCCGACTCTTATTTAACTGTGATATTAAATTGTCGGATTTTCCTGCTAGTCAAAGAACTTCATATGTGTATAAGGTGAGGGATTTTCCAAGTATATATGTAAGGCTGCAGATTAAAGGATTACCCCATTGTCAAAGGGCATTAGGCTGGATAACAATGATTGGCCTAGAAAGTTGGTTGAGTAAGTCGGAGCAGACAGTTCTCGATACCAAATACACCCACACATCTCTGTGCTAGGCGACTCTGTACGGTCAAGATAAAAGCAATTTACATAACTTTAACGATTTCTTTATTATTATGATTGCGGCAGTGTTATTTGATGTATACGTTGTTGAAACATGGAATTCTATCAGCGAAAGCTCTTTTAAACAATAAAATATAAATCGGATTTCATGATATTTTAATAGAATAACGAAAGTGCATTGCAATCCAGTCGTATAGTATATGATGTGCACTAAATACTCTCTACTGTGGTTATTAATACCCAACAGTTGGAAGTATTCCCACGACGGAATCGACGTTATTGATAAAAACAATCTATGTAATAATCAGTGACGGACTTGGGTGGCAAGAAATGCTCCTATTTTGCATGCGGATCTGGGTCAGATGGTGTGGTGGGGTTAATTTATGGTAGGAATGTTAAATGTGACAATTTATAAACAGGAGTATTCGCGTTATAATGCCCACGTGTGCAATAAATACGCATTTAACACGTGTATCATACCAACACTTTTTCCTCCCCGAGGACCGGGTGAATGTGCGTTTTGGGTGTGTGCGGGTGATGTTGTTTGCTTGAAAATAATTACGTAAATAGAACAAATACCAAAGTATAAACTATGAAATTAAAAAATAATGAAAATCGTTAGAATTTCCCTGAAGGTATGTTGCGTTAACAATAAACATGGGCTATAATGGAGGTAAAAACGATAATATTGAACATATGCATGAGAAAAAACACAGATTGAAGTCGATATAGGCAATTTAGGCGGGATGTTTATGAGAGTGAAAGTGGAAGAATAGGGAGTGAATATTCTGAGCACGTCAGGCCCGATATGAAGCGGATAAGGTATATTTGGAAATGGGAAAGGTAATAGTGAATGGGTAACGGTGGATGTTCCTTAAATACTTTTATGAAGTTTGTATTTGCAAATTAAAAACGCTCTAATGGCTTCCTACAGAGATCTATAAAAAGACATTATATTTTTTTCTAATTCCTTGCACGCTTATGTAGCTATCAATTTGTCTTTTCCTATATTGAGGAAAAAACTTTTATTCAACAATTTCGTCGTAAAGTTTTCATATCACTCTATTGAAATTTACGGTTTCACCTACCATAAATTTTTCAATTTCTTGTTTTCTCTACATTTACCATTTTATGCACTCCATTCCTATATGTATACATGTGTAGGTGTATAGATATTCTTCGTCTGTAGAATTCTCGCTTGAGCTTTTCACATTAAATGTATTTTTTCAGCTTTCTTAATTTTATTTTTACTCTACTTTGCACGGTTTGCGTAGGTATATAGGTATATATTTTTTTATATTCTTATATTATGTCCTAACGCAAACATTCGTTGAAAGTAAATAATGTCGCCTTTTATACCGTTGACATTTGTATTGTAGATGGCATTTGTAATGAGTAAAACTATTATGTCCATACGTTGTTGGGCGAAATATATATTGTTTGTTGGTTTTGTGCTGTTTGTTTTGACACAGTTGGCATAAATGGGAATAAAACATTTCGTCATAAGTATTAGAAAAGTGTGTCACATCCTCAAACTTATCATTTCAGGATTTCAGAGTTAAGTTGAATTTCCCCTTTTTATTATTATATATATCGTCTAGCTCTCTAGTTCCATTATCTGATGTGATGAACATTTCTACTTGAATTCTTTTTTGCCTCACTTACATTCTCGTTATTGCAAAACGCTAAAAGAATTATTTGTGATAAATCGTTTTCTTCGCCTTCTGCACTGCCTTTATATTTAATAAATCTCCCGTATTGTGTGTGCTTTTTATTTACATTCCTTGGGAGTGTTTTTTCTAACACCCTTATCCAAATCTCGTTTGAAGAGCATCTAACGTCCTCGGTCTCCATATTGCAACTTTGTTTTTACAAATTATTGTTTTATGAGAGATATAGATAAGAAAACCGAAGAATGTGCATATATGACCAAAGAATATAACTGTTTGATGCAATAAAAACTCAATAAAAATACGAATCGAAAACATCTGAAAATGATAAACATTGAAATAAAGTTGCTTTCTCCTTTAAAACGTTGTGGGCTTCGACCTTTAAAATGGCAAAGTTTGGAGCAAAGTATCCCCTTACATTAGAAAAAGGAAAAAAGTCGAGGGAAACTTCTTTAAACTTTCGAATATTCAACTTGCATAAACAATAAGGGCTGAAGGGGAAAGCTATGTTTTTTATTGGCTGTTATGGAAAATAATCATATCGTTTTCTGTTTCTGTTGTTCAATACTCCCACGATATTAAATTTACAAATTGATAATTGACCTCAGAAATCACTCGGATTTGGCCAAAATAAATGGATTTCAAATGAGATAGAGAGAGATACGAATTCTGTGGTTGACCCATTAACTAAATTGAATTACCATTCGTCCATAAATTTACTCCTGTAGAATAATTTAAGGGCACTGATAACTATGCTTTCCAACTTCAAACTTTACTCTGCTGACGTACTATATAGGGTTGTGTATGCAAACACTAACACCGAATTGGTAAGTTTTGAGGCTAATTTACAAGTTCATTGTCAACATTTTAATGCAATCTATGCAAAACATTTTATTGATTTAAAATATTCACAATTAATCAAGCCCAAAAAACACTGCCATGTTATATAAGTTAAAAAAATCTCTCTCTCTCTCACACACACCACCTCCACATCTGAAATTTTGTTCGTTTTACTGTCATTAAAAGGTTGTTAGGTTGTTAAAAGGTTGACAGAAAAGTATTTCTATCATATGGTCTCCGGAAAGTAATTTTAAAGCGGTTATATTAAAAAACTTTGCCAATGTTTTTTAATTTCACTTAAAGATATTTCTCTTTTGTTCCACTGAAAATGTTTCGGAATTTTTTTACTGCTTGGTGAAAGATTAAAATAAAATTCTTTCGTTTGAATAAGTACTCCTCTAGTTGTTGCTCCTGTGTCAGTGATAATCAATATTTTTCTAAGTGCAAAGTTGTGATTGGTTTCCACTACTCCAACTTATTTCTCTATGACATTTTAATGCAAAACCCGATTGTTCCCTTTAGAAGAAATAACAGATTCGAGGATAGACGACAAGGAAAAATAGGAACAGGAACTTACCTAACTCGATAACATCGTAATTTTAAGTTTAAGAACGGAGAGACGAACGGGGGAGTTGCGTGTAACAGAAAGGACAAAAGCGCTTTTGTGGTTCACAATTGAATCAGCGGCTGTTTGATTAAAAACTTCCGCCCGAAGTTCAGAACTTCATTGCATAGTCTCACAGACCTTAATTGCATCACATCCAATGTGATTTATTATGTATTAGTAAAGATTCCAAAAATAACATGAAGAATTTTTATTTAGATGGGTGTAATTCAATTCAATTCAAATTCCGCCCTTAGAAATGAGTTTTGAGGAGACGGAATTTCAGGACTTTATAGGTGTAAATAAGGTGCGATTCGCGGACTAAAACTATACAATGCCAATTTTCATACGTGCATCTTGGCCCTTTTCGATCAACTGCTTACTACACAGAGCTTTTTTTTGCCTATTTTAAAATAACTTCGCACAACTTATTGAACGATACACATTAACCTAGTTCGCTCCTGGTCACGTCTGGTGTAAAGAAAACTAGGAGAATCACATGTGGACCGGCACACGGAACATACAGTTATGGCAAACAGCAGGAGAGTGATTCACTGCAGGAACTGGCAGGACTACATAATAGCATACCCGTTTCCTGCGACCCACAACCGCCGCTCCGTACAAATACAGCTATCACTCCCTAGTGTATAAAGAAAAATACTTCACCTTCTGCCGAAACCTGCCGTTACCTGCCTGTAGAGAAATTAGACCTCTTTAGAATGTACAGCTAGATTCGCCCATATTGATCAGGAGCATCATGCCCAGTACACATTCGCAATAATTTACTAGGAAAGAAGAGAAAATATTTAGCACCTGTGCGGGGTTGATTTATTAAGGGCTCGTTAACGGCCCTTTTACTTGCTTGTTGACAATGGTATGATCTACGAGAGAAGTCTGCGGTTGGTCCAACATCCGTGAATCAACACTCATGTTTACCGGAGACAGAGCAGCATGCAGACAAAAACTGGGATTGTGACATCAACACTCTGATTTATGTGCGCATTATTTAGGAGTGGGATCTCTTCCATAACACCACCTGTGAAGGGTACACTGCATCCACACATTATCGACCTTTGGCCGTGATGTTTGCTCCTTTCCGACATTATCAATTCAGCATAGCAAAGAGCAAAAAATCGAAAAGGTCATCCGTAAGTAATTTCGGAATATAACGAATCGTTTTTTTCATGACCGTTAATTAATCAGCAAAAAAACTGAGCGAGTAGAAAGAGGATCTTTACTGGGCTCTTTTTTTTTGTCAAAAAGAAAGCTCCCGTTATATATATCCCTTCGAAATTGTAGCGCTAGTAAAACCGCACGACCAAAATAGAGAAAACGGGAACAGCAACTGCGGAACCAGCACCAGTAACGGTCAACAGTATATACAAAAGACAAACGACCCATAAGATTGATGATAATATGTTAACGTCCCAATTCTATAAAGAAAATAAATTAATAACGTTCTTTTGCAACTTTTGTTCGGTTACTCTATTATCAAGCACTTTATAATAAATTACTAATAGACTTGTGCCTTTTGTGCAGCCAGTTCTTCAACACATCCTAATTACATTTTTTCACATATGTATTTATTTGAGAGAAAAAACAAGACCTTTCCAAAAATTGTTTTGTCTCGTGTTTTGTAACAAACAAATTTCAACTTGTAAAAAACAAAAAGGAATAAAAAACTCTTGCTTATCTGTCACATAGTATAGGAACTTGAAAAGCTAAAGAGTTGCGTCAAAGTGACCTATTTGCTTTGTAGTGTGGATAATTGTGTTTGTCCGTTCAACGTTAAACCTTTTGATACAGAAAAGTGACTCAGTAATTGTTGTTTTTTCGAACTAACCGTAAATTGCTTCTTTAATAAAACAATCCACTTTTATAAATATCATTGTTTATAGTTTCATTGAGAGAAAAAGATCCCCACCTCCTATTTATATTGGGTATTCTGCATCTAGGGATGATTCATATTTCGTTTGTCAAAGTACACGAATAGTTACATTTCTGGGTGTAAATAACGGTATATTACGTGTTTAGAATAAGGTAGTGGTTGAACCAACAACAACTACACACGTCCTAAGAAGTACGAGCAGCAAGCAGTCAAAGCACATCGAGAATTTTTCACTTTCAAGGGATACTGGCTTCCATAAGTGTGTAAAAGACTTTAAGGAAGTAGACGATTGCACACGATAGTATTTGTATGTGTGAAGTACACTGTATACGTGGACGAGGGCACACAAGTGCATACAGAGAGAACAATCAGGAGTAGCAAAGCCATCATTAGCTCCAGCTTCTTTTAATTACTTTCTTAAATAAATACTTGACGTAGGTCTCAAGTGAACCGGAAAAACCCTAATACGATACCGAGCTTTCCAAATAGAAGCTCTCATTTTTTTTCTCTAGCTCTATTTACCAGCCCATTATTAGCAGTTGTTTGTCGAAATTATTTTCAATCTAAAAATAGATTTAAATACATTTTTCACCATTATTGTCAAGTGTTACGCATTTGTCGCGCGTGAAAGAACACTTTGATTCCATTGTTGCAGTGCGTAATTTTTGGTTTGTTGATGGACCCCTTACCCATACCTCATCGAAACTATATTGATGAAATTATTTACTTTCTTTGTGTATCTAGAAAAATACTTCATCAAATATTGACCGCTATTAGTTCCCCCTTCAACGGGATTAGCAGAATTTTGCAATCATTGCTTGACAAGTTCCCATCCGCTGATCCCTGTGTCCATTCAGCAAGAAGTTGGTATTAACTAGATGCGGATGACTCACCACACCAATCAGCACCAACATTTCTTTGTAGTCCTAAAAATTATGGAGACTCTTAACTGATCGCGCATCCTAATATTGGATTTCCAGGATACACACACACACGGTTCAAGTTAAAGTTGCTCTTTTAAAAGGTTAGTTAGGTCTTTTGTTTTCACATAAAGATAAATGAAGGGATTTGCACTTATTTTATGGTAGACGTGATAGCTGGAAATTGCAGCAAAGAAGGTCACCTTACTGTTATTTTTATCTTATATCTAAGTTTTGAACATATTCCGCACGGCGAACGTGCGAATTGTCAAGGACAATGTGAAGGAATTTTGACAAAAAATATTTCTTACAAATCGGTTCTTTTAACATAAGTAAATAGGAAGAGGAGAATACGAGATGAAGATAAACAAAAAGCATCTTAGTTAAGATTGACGTATATTTTATTTATTTCATTATTAAACAAATGCGCTTACATTTACCTTAATGCTATAGTAAAACATACAATGGAATAAAAAAGGGAACATTTCGACGATAAAATACAGAAGTCATCTAAAAAGCCATTTCCGCCAGAGAGCATCTTAGTGTCGCAGAAATGTGAAAGTGAGCGCGCAGGATTGAATCGTTTTAGTATTTTATTTATTGCAATTATAATTAATTTTGCTTGATGGAAGACGATTTTTCTTAGAAATTAAACTGTAGCTTCCTAACACAGCATTTGATTTTATAGGGTTTATCATTCTGGCTTTAAGTCTTTATGAATTAAACGTTTCCTTAATGTTTGATTTGCGTTCCCTCGATGCTTTCTTCTGAAAGGCTCGTCTCTTTCAGAGGTTCGGCGGACCGATAATGTAACGCGAACTTTTCAGAAGCATGAAATAGTCCAGCTGCCTTGTTTGATAGATTCAGTGACATGTCAGCTTGATAAATTACACCTTGGCATTTAATCTAGAAACGTAATTTCTTCTTACGTGTCCATTTGCGTCGTTTATAAGAGGCAATTATAGATAAGTGAAATGGTTGCTGCTGATGGTAGGTATGCTATGCTGCTGCGGTGTAAATTATTTATAAATGTCAAGTGTTTCATTTTGACGATAAAAAATTGCATAAATATTTAAGTACCCGTAGGGAGGCCGATGTGCTAACACTTTCTTATTACCGTCAATATACATACAGACGTAAGTGTATGCAGAATATAGTGGTACATATCCTCTTGAATCCATAACTGATTCGGTATGTTGAATGATGTCGTTACAGTTTACGATGACTGGATTATGGACGCAAGGAAAGATATTGCCACTGACATGATGCGGTCCCTTATAAACTAAACTGTAAAGGAATTAAGGTCTTTGCAACCGCCACCTTACACATACTCATATATAGCGTCTTTGCCTGTTGTTTTGTTACTCTATGAATAAGTCATTTGAAACGCCTTTCTCGCAATTTTACGACCACTTACATTAATTATAATGAGAAAGTTCAGTCCACATTAAATCTATGCGGATTAGTTTTAAATAGGTATAATCTTAATAAATAGCGTTTCGCTCAATTTGCATAATACAGTGTTAATACTGGAGGACAAATTTGAAATAAATATTTATATATAATACATATCTGAAAATTGAACATTGTTGCTCTTCAAAATAAAGTCAGCTATACCTTGAGGACTCTGTCTTTTAAAAGAAACATGAATAGCAAGAATGCCATACTTACTTTCAAGCAAAAAAGATGTTAGTGTTCTTGGTTGAAATAATTTTGAAAGAATTTCTCTCGAGCATTGATGAGAAAAATACGAAAATTATGTTGACGTAGCCTTCTTAAAAAAGGCTGTTTTAAAATTTTAGTAGAATAATTTAGTCATAACATGAAAGGTTGCGCTTAAGTGAACAATGTGCATGTAAATTAATTAAAAGTTCGTAAAAAAACTAATTTACTTTCAGAGGAAAAAGTTATAGTTACGTACTTTGAAACTATTTTAGATATACCTAAAAGAAGATTTTGATTTAACAAATTGTTCGTCATATACATATTATTTATATTATCAACCTGGAAAAGAATTTGTCACTAAGAGAATCATTAATGTTGAAATTAATTGAATTTGCAACGACTCAATGTCTCCATTTTACATGTGAAATTTAATTTTATTACACCCCCATTCGCCAACATACATTTTACAGCATAATAGAATAACGTGGTGGGAGAATTCATCATTCAGTTTAACGATCTTAAAGTCGTTAACACATTCAAATTGCCAAAATGATTGCTCTTTATTGTTAGTGAGTATTGCAGAAAATTTTGTTTGTACACCACTGCACATAAAATTAGAAGTTACCGGCATATTTTGCTGGGGCCCCTAAATGAATACCTTTTTCTGTCAAATATTTACAGTGACAAAAAATAGGTTCAACAATTTGCTTTTTAATGGCTTTTTCCCCTATCACAATTTTGTATACCAAATTTGCAAGAATTCACTAATAAAAGCGAGTGATATTTGCACAGGATACGACACTCCAGAGTGTCTAATACTTTAAGCTTTTTAACATTTTATTATACAACTGGTATTACCTATCAGAAACTGAAATTTTACACTAGTCGTTAAAATATTTTCAGCCTAAACATTAAGAATGTTTATCTCCCCCAGACGTTTTTTATAGGGTTTTAAAAGAAAACAAACTTGATTCAGTCCTCTCAAAAAAATTGTTCAACTCCTTTTCGCTAAAAAGGTATAACTTGATAAGGTTTGCTTGTTTTGATATAGAAACTTTTTCGTCTCATTTTATATTATTCAGAAGTATCTAACTGTATTCTTAAAAATGTTTGTATTTGACAGAAAGATTTAACGAAGCGGTGAATCACGTAGAATTTCCTGCGGAAGTTGCAAGATTTTTTCTTCTACTGTAAATATTACCACGTCTGATAGATTGATACCTGATTTTGCGGTATATATCTGGTCAATATAACAAGATTTCACTTTGCACAACAAGAATATATTCAAAAAAAAGACGCAAACAAATTAGGATGCTTGAAATGTTCCCCGCAACCCTAAAAATGCAATTTAATTTTAAATCGCCTTTTGCACTCTTGGGGTTTTAGCTCCCCTAAAAATGGCAATGTCTTAACAAATGCGTGGATGCATCAAGAGATAAATGTACCAAATAAACATGTTGATTTGACGCAGAATGTAGAATATGTCGTAAATTGATACTGCATGAATTATAACAAACGTTTCACAATTGGACGCCCAACTACTCTACTCTGCAATATATTACTTATTCAAAGGGATTTTCGAGTTATTTGTTCAATTTGATTGGAATAATATCCACATGAAACAACTAATTTACGCAGAATTAGTAAAACAAAGCAAACGGTGACTATAGACAATATCTATTAATAAGGATATGAAAAACATTCATTTATGTTGTAGTATTCCAGTCTTACATATATACAAAATAAAATGTTTTGTTTAAATCAGAAATTAACAATGAGCGATTTTTCGCCATATTTATATTCATCAATATTTTGTTTATTGGTAGTTTGTGAATTTTGACTGTTTGTGGTTTTCATAAATTTTATAAGCCAAAAGGCTTTTATAGGAGAATTTTGTTATTCATTAAAAACCAAATATTTGGTGTTTTTTCGATTAAGTTTGAGAATGAGTCATGTTAGCGCGGCGGGAAGCAAGCTAGCAATAGGAGTTGAGTCAGTAGTTGTTCAGGGTTTTTGGAAGATTCATCACGCCTGGCCGATCTATTGCCGTTCTTGCAAACCGATCTCGAATTTGTTTAAGGTAATGTTTTTATTACATGTTGAAGTTGTCTTTATAAATTCACAAGGGTGTTTTTCTGGGCACTAAGAATCTTTGAAGTGTTTTCCAATTGTATATCTAATTTTTATCATGTTCGTTTATGATTTATCTGTTTCTATTTTCTGAGATTCTTTAATTTATTATCCATTTACTACTTGAGTTGACAATTTTTGGATTACGAGTTCCATCATCAATATGTTTTCTATATTTTTATTTGTGTTTATTTTGTTGTGCAGAGCGAGCAATAAAAGGGATGTTAATTCCTGCTCTTTATTAACTCTGTTGATTCTTGTAACTATAATCTGATCTTCAGGAAATGACATCTAATTGCTCTCTCTGTGCTATTGTGCAAAAGAGACCATAGAGCACCAAAAGAGAGCTTATACAAAAGATGTCGTACCTCCCTCGGCTAGCCACCGTTGGAGAGAATTCCTGGTGGATGGAGGCACCACCACCAGATGAACTTATTTTTGCTCCACACTTGTTTTTTTGATATTTTTCTATATTGTTTCATCTCATTATGCGTGTGATTGAGTCATGATCAGTTTCTGTTCATGATGTGAGTTTTGGCGTCTCGCAGCAATAGTTTGCGTAAAGCTTGGCAGTGAGTTTTGATGTGTGATCATATAACGACTCGTAATCCTTCATTGTTGATGATTTCTGTACGGAATCTCGATTCATTTACTGTTCTTGATTTTCTATTTGTGCTGATTCTTTCTTTTGACTATATTTGTGTATATTTGTTTAGACATTGTTATGAAATGTTTCGCTCCTGATAATGACATATTTTACGTGTTCCTAACTGATCACTTGAGTCAAAACATCTCAAAGATTTTCAATGCTTAATTGCTATCATCGCTTTTATTCCTGTGAATTTATGAAGTTTCGTTACATCCTGTTTGTACGCTTTTACAAAATTATCCTTATGTTTTGAAAAGAGTCTTGGAAGTTTTCTTTGCTGATTCTTTCTTCCATTTCACTACAGACTAGAATCGACAAGGTTTAACGTTTTTGTCTTTCTGTTAACTTATGATTGTCGTTTAACTTATAATATTTCATTTGCTGTTGTGTCTGATTTGATTCTAATTCTCCAATATAAGCGTTAAACTTTCATATGTGTTTTATTTGTGCCTCTCTCAAGAACCTCGTCATAGTCGCCACAATCAATCCTTTGTCTAGAACTTGATTATTACTAATTTAACAACTTAAAAATAAACACAACGTAGGGCCCATTTCCACTAGTCGATCATTGCCAATTTATATTTTGTTCGTTTTCACTTAATTTTTGTTTTCTAAATTTTAAAGTGTTTTAAAAGATGGTTCCACCAAAGTCGGGATCATTACAGTTGGTACCGTGACTGTGGATTGATTGAAAATAGACATGTTGACGACACTTTTGAGATTTGAAGCACGAATTCTCGTTAAATGTTTTATGACTTTGATTATGCAGTATTTGTCTCCTAAATTTTGATGTTATTTGGTATTTATTTTAATATCCAAAAAGCTTCATAAATTGCATCTGTTGTCGCTAGCTAGTCGATCAGGAATTCAAGATAAACTTATCAATTTTGAGAAACTTTTTGAAGTGAACATTTTTCACTAATGTTTTTTTAACTTTTAATTATCATATCTGTTCACAAAGAGTTTTAAGTAGGCATGTAGGTATGTTTTTTATTCCAACTAAGCAAAAAGAAATAATTTGAAACTACAAAATTATTTCATTCGTTCATTTAAAATTTCTTTCAATGTCAGAAACATTTAACGAAGGATTTGTCTAAGAATTGGCATATCGATTCTGGTCTTTTTAGATCGTGAAATTTTCCCAGTTTTTTTATCAAAGTCAAAACCTTATGATCAACAAGGAAAACTCTCTGAATATAAGAGAAAATTCTAACTTGCTGTTTGGCAATTGTGGCAAATTTATTTCGCTTTGGTGTACCTTTTGTTCTTGCAAATTCTGTCTTTTCAACTTTGGTTTTTAAATCATTTATTCATTATCAATTTATTTTTAGTGTGCTAAACATTTAAACAATCCCAGATCTGTTGATGTCGGTTTTGCAAAAATAGTTTTACAGTTCCTAGTAATCCAAAAATTTTGTAAGCAGATGATTAGTTATGGATTCCCTCTGTTTGATATTTGTCAGAGCAGTCGTTTTACGTTTTACTATTCTTATTTTTAGCAAGAACTTTTTTCTAATTCGTCACTTGTGACTTATAGTAGTTAGTCTCTCCATTTACCTCTGTTAAATTGTTTTCCAAATTTATTAGCGATTTGTTTTCCAAAATTTTGCACAATTATCTCGATTATCATGATTCATTATATTTAAAAAAAAAAAATTTATAACTTCAGCCAGTTTATCGTTTCAAATCTAAATCATTAGAATTTTTGTGCAGTCATCTTTTTAAATTTCTGCCTCTATTCGAAAATATTTAAACATAATGTCAGCTTCGTCTTTATTTCATCTTTTGATAATGATAACAAACTTTTGTAAACTTCACTTTTCTAATTATTTCCCTCAGTTTAGTTTTGTATCGTTTGAAAGACGACTGGTAAACTTTTTCGCAAAATTTGACTTTTTTCATTAAATTCGTTAGTATATTTTTGATATTATTTCTCCAGTAGTGGTCATAAGACTTGGGGGGGTGGCTTTTAGCATATTGAAAATATTTTCCTTTGATAAATTCAAAATTTTCACCAACTTTAATATTCTGTTTCGAGTAGGTAATTTCAGTTTTGATATAAAATATTTTTTAACTTATTTTCGTTAAGATTCTTAATTCTTGAAATTGGAGATTGCAAGAATGAAGGAGTTTTTCTTGGGCGAAGTTATTTGCTACATATCCAGAAATTTGTGAGGCGTACCTAAACAGAATGTAGTAATTTTCCTGTTATTATTTTGCACCTTGGATGGTCGCAGCTTTTTCTTAAATCGATATGTTCGTTCTAACATATAATATCTTTTTTCATGTCGATTGAAATCGTTTTTCTTGTCAACGGAGTTTTCTGTCCTGTCGAAGTGTTTGTTTGCTGAGTTATTGTACCACAACGAGTAGAATGACATGTGCCGTAGCCTAGTAAAATTAAGAACTACATCAAATCCAGAGATGAACATCATACTTAAAAGCAAGAACAATAGTGCTGATCAAATTAGAGAATGTATAGAGAAAAATTTGGCTGATTTCACGCAGCGGCGCACCGATTTCTTTAAGATTCCAGGCAGTATAATTAATTTAAACGACTTCGATTTCTGTCTTTAGATATTTTTTCTTCTGAAATAATTTTCGTGAGGATTTTCTTTGTTTTTATATTTGCTCTATTTTTGTCTTTGTCTTTCGCTATAAATCTTCTTGTTGTAAATTTGTAATATCGTTCTGAGGTACTAATACAAATATAATGCCGTCTGCAGTCTTAAGAAAGTGGGGGCGTGCTTAAACTTAAAACCGTTGTATTGTTGTCGGTCTATTATTTCATCTTTGTTTATTCATTAATGACAAAATATGTTAATGTAAATGTACCTATGTATCTTCAAGTGTGATGTATCAAATTCGACCCTCATTATAATTTTTGTTAGACTTAATTCACATAACATTAGGAAGGATGTTTGAAAATTCTTCGCGTTCGTTCCTTAGCGAATACTTTTCAAAGGGGGCGTTCTGTAGTATTCCAGTCTTACATATATACAAAATAAAATGTTTTGTTTAAATCAGAAATTAACAATGAGCGATTTTTCGCCATATTTATATTCATCAATATTTTGTTTATTGGTAGTTTGTGAATTTTGACTGTTTGTGGTTTTCATAAATTTTATAAGCCAAAAGGCTTTTATAGGAGAATTTTGTTATTCATTAAAAACCAAATATTTGGTGTTTTTTCGATTAAGTTTGAGAATGAGTCATGTTAGCGCGGCGGGAAGCAAGCTAGCAATAGGAGTTGAGTCAGTAGTTGTTCAGGGTTTTTGGAAGATTCATCACGCCTGGCCGATCTATTGCCGTTCTTGCAAACCGATCTCGAATTTGTTTAAGGTAATGTTTTTATTACATGTTGAAGTTGTCTTTATAAATTCACAAGGGTGTTTTTCTGGGCACTAAGAATCTTTGAAGTGTTTTCCAATTGTATATCTAATTTTTATCATGTTCGTTTATGATTTATCTGTTTCTATTTTCTGAGATTCTTTAATTTATTATCCATTTACTACTTGAGTTGACAATTTTTGGATTACGAGTTCCATCATCAATATGTTTTCTATATTTTTATTTGTGTTTATTTTGTTGTGCAGAGCGAGCAATAAAAGGGATGTTAATTCCTGCTCTTTATTAACTCTGTTGATTCTTGTAACTATAATCTGATCTTCAGGAAATGACATCTAATTGCTCTCTCTGTGCTATTGTGCAAAAGAGACCATAGAGCACCAAAAGAGAGCTTATACAAAAGATGTCGTACCTCCCTCGGCTAGCCACCGTTGGAGAGAATTCCTGGTGGATGGAGGCACCACCACCAGATGAACTTATTTTTGCTCCACACTTGTTTTTTTGATATTTTTCTATATTGTTTCATCTCATTATGCGTGTGATTGAGTCATGATCAGTTTCTGTTCATGATGTGAGTTTTGGCGTCTCGCAGCAATAGTTTGCGTAAAGCTTGGCAGTGAGTTTTGATGTGTGATCATATAACGACTCGTAATCCTTCATTGTTGATGATTTCTGTACGGAATCTCGATTCATTTACTGTTCTTGATTTTCTATTTGTGCTGATTCTTTCTTTTGACTATATTTGTGTATATTTGTTTAGACATTGTTATGAAATGTTTCGCTCCTGATAATGACATATTTTACGTGTTCCTAACTGATCACTTGAGTCAAAACATCTCAAAGATTTTCAATGCTTAATTGCTATCATCGCTTTTATTCCTGTGAATTTATGAAGTTTCGTTACATCCTGTTTGTACGCTTTTACAAAATTATCCTTATGTTTTGAAAAGAGTCTTGGAAGTTTTCTTTGCTGATTCTTTCTTCCATTTCACTACAGACTAGAATCGACAAGGTTTAACGTTTTTGTCTTTCTGTTAACTTATGATTGTCGTTTAACTTATAATATTTCATTTGCTGTTGTGTCTGATTTGATTCTAATTCTCCAATATAAGCGTTAAACTTTCATATGTGTTTTATTTGTGCCTCTCTCAAGAACCTCGTCATAGTCGCCACAATCAATCCTTTGTCTAGAACTTGATTATTACTAATTTAACAACTTAAAAATAAACACAACGTAGGGCCCATTTCCACTAGTCGATCATTGCCAATTTATATTTTGTTCGTTTTCACTTAATTTTTGTTTTCTAAATTTTAAAGTGTTTTAAAAGATGGTTCCACGAAAGTCGGGATCATTACAGTATATATGGAGTATGGACACGGTTTACTGATTACATTTATAAAAAGTCGACTTCTAATTGTCCAATTGAGTATTACAATGCGATTTTATTAAAAAAATCACTAATATGACTCCTTGGACCAGAAAATAGTAATTACCAAACTAATTATTCGCTAATTATCTCTACCTGTGTCTGTAAAGGTCGCATGGGGACGATTTAACTTCTAATATCCACTTTGAAATTATTAATAAACATTCTATACGAATTTAATTGAATCTCCTTAATAATTTGCAATAATTAATACAAATTACTTCTTGGAAATGGTTCAAGTTGTGTATTTAAAGTTTTTCGTTACATGCTTTGTTGTATTCTATTAAACAAAGCTACTAGCACATAATAACAAAATGAAACATTTTCAACTACTGTTTGTAATGATAGTACTGCTATTTGAAAATAGTTATGAGGCATGTATTATATGTTAAAATGCATAACAATATTTGCACCCTGTTATGCGAGATCATGTTTATTTTTTATGTTGCAGATGAGTGAAGCACAATTAAAAGCAGCTGCAAAAATGACCCGAAATGTTTGTCAACCAAAAACAAAGGTTACAAATGGTAGGTAATGCAAACTCACAGCAACTTTTTTTGGTAATTTGTTGTAATTATTTTCGTATGACTAGATGACATCGATAAAATGCACAGCGGAGATTGGTCTATCGAACGCGAGGGCATGGTATAGCAAAATTACATAAATGAACAATGACAATTAGTAAACTTTAATCATTCTCTGAATTTTCAGTGTTATATGGCTTGTATCATGAATATGTTAAAATTGGTGCGTATAGCTACTCAACTTTTACCGAATAAATCCATTTACTTATTTAACCCTTCAGTAGATAGGAAAGGATAATAAAATGGATTACGATGCAGGGATGAAGCAACTGAAGACTTTACCGGAGGCGAGGCAAGACCCAACCCTGGTCTGTATGAACGAATGTCGAGATTCAGGTAAAAGTGAAACTTAAAAATTATAATTTTCTGCTTTTAATTAAAAAAAGAAATAGTGCTTTTGCTGTGTCGGTGATGCTGGCTGTTGGTTAAAAGTAAGCGGTAAATGCGGTTAGTAATTGCTATATATTTTCCCATCTCTTGCACCATCGTCTCTTTTTCGCTCTTATACACTTTCGGGTGGAGTTAATAAAAAGTTTTTCTGTTTACACAAACCCACAAACACCCACGGAATTGTGTGTTTCAGCTAAAACTTTGGATGATAGATGTGTAGCCGCTTATGAAATATCTAAATGTACATACTTTTGCAATCCAGAGGTAGAGTATTTTTTCATATAAAAAGAATTTCCTTTAATATTTAAATTTTGTATGTGATTTTACAGAATTATTTCTTGCCTTAGAGATGCCACCCAACAATTTATGAAATTTCTCATTAAACCACACAAATATGCATACCCTTAAAATTAAGACGATTCCATAATTAAAACCTACTAACAATAGCAATCTTCTTAGTTCTTTTAATGTTTGCAATAAATTTAGTTCATTTAAAAACTGTGTCAAGTAGAGAAGTCTTTTAACAGTGATTTTGTTCAGCATGTAAGTGTAATTCATTCTAATACCTTTGACAGGCCCGAATTACTGTATAATTATCTAATGTCTTGAGAAAAAACGTAGTGCTTCCCTAAATAAATAGCTATGATTAGTACGCAAAAAAGGACGATTGCACTCCCTGTCTATATGCTGCTGGGGAGTGTAATTGCTCGTGGCACAAAAGTAATTAATTTGGAAAATAGCACCAGTGACATGGACGCAACGTAAAATTACAATATTGTGTAATAGGTATTTATAGCCTTGGAAGTTACCCTAACATAAATCCAGTCTCACACAGGCCATATTGGCAGGTGTCGGTAGTTCCCAATAGACCAGTCTTAATTAGCGGTTCCTAGTTCATTATTCACTTGTGCCGCGACACTGGCCAACGTCCCTCTATTGAGCCGGGAACGACCCCCCGATGTCGATTTCCATGAAATATTTATTGGTTGCGCTTTTGCCTCAGCTTTTGCTCACTTTACATAAAACTTTCGATCCCCACTTGAATCCACAAGAAAACTAGCTTAAACTTAACAAAAGTGGGCTGAAAGTATTTCATAATTGTGAATTATTTAAATGTAAGAAAATGTATTTATTAATATTAAAATTTCAACTGTGCATCACGGCTTCCTATGTGAAGAATTATAATACAAGTTTTGTGCAAAAGTGGAACAGTAACAAAGTAAAATGTTATGAATAGGAATATATTATTCATTGCTTGGTTTATTAAGACCATCAGTAAGATGCCTTAGTTAACACTGGCTGGAAAAGTCTCTTCTGCAACCTACGTATACCGGACATGATGTTTAAGAACTTTACAAAAGCCGGAAATAAGTTCTTCTTCCTTTTAAGCGCAGAATGTGTTTAGAACTTAATCGTGGTCTGTCAGGGGAGTTTCTTTAAAATTTGCAACTTTTATATAATACCCATATACATATATATTATATATAAACACTCGTATATATACATATAAGTATACAGGGCATGATTATTCAAATACTAATCCTTTAATATCCCTGTGAGAAAAAAGCGAGATGCACTACCCGCAGAAAAATTAACACTTGTGCCTGTGTACGACTTGAGAGTGACGATACTCATTTCTGTAATTGCTCTTTTCGCAAATAAAACTTTAATTGTGTGAATAAATTTAGAAATGAGCAGAACGTGAAAAAGTATAAAGAAAGAAATTAATATGCAAATAAAATGTGAACGAACGGATGAATTCGTTGGGAGAACATTTCCGAACCAATTTCCGAAACATTTGCCCATCACACTACAATACTAAAATAGCTTTCAACACGCCTGGTTTTCATCCCCTTCAATTGATTTCAACTAATCGAAGACCTAAATACCATAAAGTTATTCATGGAAAATTATCCAGTAGAAATTGCGAACACCATGCTGCTGAGTTTGTAGAGCTTTTTGCACCCATCAAAGGACCGTTTACATTTATTTAGATCATTTTCGGAAACAATAACAAACACCATATTTAATTACACCATAACTACCATCGCCTTTTGTGTTATTTGTGTGACAAATTAAACAACTGAAGTGAAAACATTTCAATTTAGACATCAGACGAAAAGTTTTAAATGTGTAACTAACATTCTACATAAGCAGAGAGTTGTAGGTATATAAATGTGTGTGTTTGTTTATGCAGGAGGAGGGATCGAAAAAGTTTTAATCCAAAACCTTCTGTAAATAAAACATAGTTTACAATCGTTTGATATCACTGTATGTGTGTGTGTTTCAAGTGGACACACTGTTTCAAATGTTCTGGTGACTAAAACGCCGTTTTACCGTCGACCTCACTTTACCGAGGTTAGTTCTATGTCAAAGGATTAATTGGATGGAGGTTTCACAAAGTAAATGTCACGAAGGTTTATTTGGATATTTTTTGCATTAAACTATTCATTCGATTTGTACTTTTTCATTCTATTACCACGCACCCTTATGCAAGGGACCTAGTTCGTGGCCGTTTATTTTTTAGTGCTTTGTATGCACATGGATTTTGTCTGTTTTTAAGACGCATAAGATATGGAATACAGCTGAACAAAGTATTTGCTGAAATGCATTTTCTAATGTTTCGATTTAGCGACTGAAGAGACCATTGTAGTTTCAGTTTGACTACAGCACAAGTTGCTTGCTAGTGTTGAGATTTAATTATTTATGTGACTATTATTATTCCTGTTTATTTTATATTGAAAGTTGCGTACGGTCGTATTGACACATATATTAGGTATATTCTTATTTTATTAATTGTGCTGATTGCATTGTTTTAAATTAAATTTTAATATTATAACACAATACTTCTGTTTTACAATTAGTACTAGGGTTGTTTTAAACTTAAACGACTGCCGGTCACTGTATACCTACGGTCGAGCCTACGGTAATAATGGAGGTATGACAGATTGGATAGGACCAGCAAAGGTGAAAAGTGTGTCGATATCGAATTACTCATTTTTTCTTTTTCAGTTGGTCTTACTCCATCTTAGAACCTAGACATGTGATAGGTCGAGTTATTGCAATTAAAGTAATTTTAATTTTATTATTACTCGAATTCGTATCATTAAACCCTGATTAATTCTATAAGTTGGAGAAGAATAAAGTAAAGCGAGGTATTCCATCTAGAAATCGAATAACTTGAAGAAAAAAACGAATTAAAAGAACTATTTATTGCAAATCGAAGAAGCACAAATGCAATGCATCATTGAAATTGAAGGAGAATGGACGACATTCAATGGTTAAAGCCTCTTTCGTGCATTTAAGCTTTAATTGATGCAATTTATTGCAAGTGCCAAGTTCACCTTTCATTAATTTTCAATTCTCCCGACTGAATATTAATTGGCATCATCGAATGTAAAATTCCCAACACAGAATAGAGAAACACTAATGTCATTGTCTGGAACAGCAGATGCTTTGATCATTTCAGTGTAAAGCTCTAACCCATTCTTCTGGAATCATCTATACTTATTAGAGACATCGTCTGCTCGTTTCATATACACTATGGACTGTTGCTTGTCGATTTGACCCAAGGCAAATGCCCCCAAATGGGAAATAACAAACGTGGTCATGATGTATATATTCGAACAGTGTAACTGGAACACAAAGAGACCTCGACTAATGGATTACCAGATAGCTGGCTTGTAGCGGTGTATAAGGCCATAATGGTATTAACTTAATCAAGGGCATTGGTTTGCTTTGATTTCTGGTTTTAATATTCGCTTTTGTAATTGGCTTGATAATTGTTTTTGTGTGGACGGAAACATATGGGAAATCGGGAAATGATTTATGAGGTGGAATTATTGAGAAAATCGATTGTAGTTCAGAGCAGCAGGGAAGAGAAAATAAATAAATGAAATGTGGGAAAAAATTCATACCTAATACACACATAATGCGCTGCAGGGATTGAGTAAGTATTCTGTTTAATGGGCATGGTATTGTTTTGATAATTTTAGAGATAAATTCTCGTTTTATAAATAACGTAAAATTATACGCTGGATTAATATTGTTTTTGGAAAAACGTAAAAAGGATATACAATATACGTTCATGTTTAGAAATGGTGTTGAAAAATATTTACAAACGAACAACTTTTTCACTTTACTGGAAATAATAAACAGCGAAAAAAAAGGAGCAGTAGGAGCAGGACGGTGCACTGTGTTATTTAATTAATCATCGTTTTCGAGGGGATATTCGCGCATTCTAATAGTTTGATATCTGCACATGTAGATGATATTTAACATTATTTATAGGGTGTACAATAGAATATAAATGGAACATAAATATCATATTCAAATACCAGGAAATGTAGCATACATATAAAGATACTTAAGTCATATCACGGGAACGCTAATGCAATTTATATTATTTTATGTGTATGTTATGTAGGTATGTGTATGAGTATGCCCATTTAAAATGTAATTTATATTGAAACTTGGAGCCTATATACCTAGCTTTTTGTCTTTTTCTTCGAGAATGTAATAAGGTGATACTTTTCTCCTTATATAGGTATCTCCAGTCAAATATTGATTTACGTTATTATGTAAATAATTTTCACGTGTTGAGGAAAATTCAATAAAGCACTTATCTATAATAATGTGCATATGCATAATTTATGTTCCCCTTCACAAATTATTATGTTCAAATGAACCATTTAAGCTTTATGAAGAGAACATCAACGTATCAGACATCATAAATGTGTGTGAGTAATGAAAGGAACTGTTTAAGCCCTCGGTTTGAGAATTATTTATTTATAAGTAATTAACAGACATTGTGACAATCGATATTGTGTGAATCGTAAAAAAATGTGAAAAGGCCTAAAGGATTTTCCTCATACATATTTGCTTAATTATCTGGTTCGTCGCCCATTGGAGGTGGCCCTGGGTGTGGTCCAAAATCGCCGTGCTTCTTAAGTCTCTCCTGTAATCGAGAGCAAGACTTTTGGTCCTTGATTTGATCGACAGGACAATTCAATTGGATCTCCCTAAACAAACAGTGAGAAAGTTTAACACCGGCTGGATTACAAGATTCACTATCTTCAGTGTCGCGGTTCAATGTGACATTCTTAGCTTCATCCAGGCACATAGAGATTACTTTGTCTTGAAGTTCGTTAACGAACCACGACTCTGTGCCGAATGTTGTCTTTATAAAATCAGCAATTTTTTCATCCACTGGATTACCGTCGGAGTCAAGCTATCAAAACAGATAAAAGAAAAAAATTACTCTCTCTACAAACATAATGCCTGCATCTTTTCCCTTGTTCGCTTTTTTGGTCCGAAAATTTATTATCGTCTGTAATTAGAATGTACAACGACTTAATAGCGACTTGTGTTTACATTTATTATTTAGGTACACTCGAAATTCCAGATAGTGAATTTTCGGACAAAGCGACAGAAAAGAGCGCCGAAATTATATTTTAATAAAAACTCGTATACAATACAATATGTGGATTTATGTAGTAATAGGTACAATATTTTTCTAATAATAATAACCTAATGATATCGTCACGCAACACCTTTAAAGCCGATATATGTATGTAGATATGTAAGTATCCACGTATACCTACCTAAATTACGTTTTAATAGATCAGTGTATGTACATCCGCTATCCGTTTATACATATACATATGTATACATAAAATATTACATCTATTGTTAGTTTATTAAATATTCGAATTCAGCACCTTTTATTTATTCACTGTAACCCTGTTGTCATTGATTATTTACTACTATTTTTCTAGTGAATTGAACGAGTGTTACCGGTAAAAGATACACCGTTAATCATTTTGGAATACTTAGAGTAACTTGCCTTTGTTAACCAGACCCGTGTATTTGAAATAACAAAAAACAGGAAATTAATGATTTAAAATTTCGCTTTAAATATATGCACGATTTCGTAACCTTGACTTGTATTACTTACATATTCCAAATCTTTGCCAACACATTCCATGACACACTGAAAAAGACATTCATTTTAAAATTGAAAAATCCATCTCACTCCTCTAAATATAATTACTGTCATTTCTTTGCGATGTTTCTTCATCTTATCACATCGGAATGGATCAACTTCTTGCGGTTCTTCACGTTCACCTCCCATTTCTTTGATTTTTCTAAAACAGGCCCGTTTCACTTCCTTTTCCTTGTCGTGCATCTTCTCTATCGCCTCTTCGGCACAACAAAGATGTTTTCTACGAGGTCTGCATTTCTCCGGTGGCATCATGACGGCCTCCTCATCTCGACGATGGCGGTAATGTGAGTTACTCACCACAAACGAACTATGCAAATCCCTCAAATCGGCTGCTAATTCCTGATCTACACAAAAACACACGATTACTCTTTACATCTGATTATGTATATAATTTCAAGTATTTTACTGAAAGCGGCATCGTCGAAGTTGTAGGCGAATGTGACCGCCAAAAGGGCACTGTAAATTACACACGAATGCATGACTTTGCATCAGAAGCAGAACAGAGATAATCTGTGGACTTGGCTAGATGTTTATATAGTAAACTCGTGTCAACATATTACACCATTAAGAATACCACGTGAATAAAATAGTTGTTGTTATCTACCGGTTCCGGCCGGCGGCACAAAAAAATCTGCACACCACATTAAATGTAATTACTGGCATACAGAAAAAAGTACATTAGGTATAGGTACGCTGTTTATCTAGCATGTACCTCTACCACAAGTTTTAATTGAAGAATTATGTTGGGTTTTTTCGCTCATTTATTTTGCCTAAACAAATTATCAATGTTTAGGCATTAAATTTGTGTAAGTTGAGAGAGTAATTGGCTTTTGACATCAGCCTCTTGACGTCTTGGACCTGATAGTGGCAATCGGAGAAATTGAAGAGAGGTGAGAGGATTATTGACCTCTGGATTAAAACGAAAGGCATACAAGAATTATCGTTATGGAACGATAACACATTGTACAATAGTTTACATACAATCAAATCACACCTGAATTGAGCAAATTAAAATTAGATCGAATTAGAGTATAATTGCAGGTGAATCATTTTGTCGTGTCAACCGAAAACTGGTTTTACCCCAATGATGAGGTTGTTTGATTCTGCTTCGCGTGTTCACCTAACGTAATAATGGCTTGAAAATGTGATTATTGTAAAATATTGTACACCTAGTTAGTTTTAAAATCAACAAAGTCCGATACACTGAGACACGGCGGGTGAAGTGGCAGAATTGCGTAATATACGTGATGTAATAAATAAAAAGGAAAGCCCGTCCAGACACAAAATTTGACATGTTGTAAAAAACGACGATACGAATTCTAACGCTTGAGAAAGGGAGAAATATGTGAGAATAGGTACTATGGAGGATATACACAGAAAGTAAAAAAACACATAGACATGGCCACAGATATACAAAGGCATAAACAACAGGGCCCCATAAAAAATGGATATCATTTTTCGGAGTAGGTTTTAACGTTTTCGTATCACGTTTACTAAGAATGAAACGAGTTAAATGGTCAGCTGTCAGTGACAGGCGGGCGCGCTTCGTTAAGTCTCTCAAAAATGTTATTTTTTGCACGAATTTGAGCTTAACTTTAACTTTATAGGAAGAAATGAAAATTTCGAGTCGAGCGCCCGTTTGATCGATTTGTCATTTTATGTATTTGGTCGATTAATTGATTTACCTAGTGGCTCGGTGCACTTCTCTATCGAAAGATGTATGGCCAGAAAAAAGAAGAGAAATTCTTTTAACAATGTGTATACCAGCGAATGGCAAATAAATAATTTGATTTATCTTGCACTCGAAACAAAATTTTATAAATAATTCCAATATCATGATTTTTTGCAGTGTAGCAAAAAGGTACATTACGTATATTGCACAAATTTAATTTATATTGTCGATATGTCCAAAATTCACCACAAAAGAAAAACGGTAACGTGCACGTCTATATATATAGGGTAAACATTGTGTGTAATGGAAAAGAGTCCATTGAATGAAAGGTAACATAAACTTTGAAAGTTTTATCTTCTTTTGAACAGTGCAGAAATCGATTTGAACTGTATACATATATAGAATACGTAGAAAAATATCACCACTATTATATTGTTTAATTTCAATATTTAGACTATAAATAAACAAGACATAAGATGTAGAAAATCCTTCAGCAATACAAATTGCTTGCACTTACTTTAAGCTTTATTACATGCTATTGGAGCTTCACAACGATATTTATCTTTTTAAACTACATTATTCTATTCTCTAATAAAAAGCATATAAAAGAAATTTGCGAGTAATTTTTAAGCAAATAGGCGTCTTTTTATCATTACCTAATTGATAACAGTAAATTTGAAAGACTGTAATAAAGTAAACAATGTTTAAACACGAGAACGTTGAACTTTTTTAAAAAACCTGACGAAGGTATGTACATTTAACATTACATACATTGAACCCAAAGAATGGAATGCAAGACCAAATACATATCTATTTATAGATATTTAGAAACTTACAAAATATACAGAATACGTATGTTATTCTCAAACAATTACCTACTCATTTCCGGAGATCTTATTTAATTAATTACCTATATATTTTGATGAGAATATTGAATTAAATCATATAATCTCCTCGTTATTGTTCTAAATTAAATCGAACCAGGAAAACTGCGTGGCAGTTATTTAAAATTTGCTTTGTTATGAAAATATGTACGTTCCTTTTGAAATGTAAATGCAAAAATATTGTGTTTGCCTATAATCTATCTTAAAATGTATACCTAATCAAAAGCGCAAATATTGAATATTCCTCTGCAAACAAAATCAAGAATCTTCGTTTTTTCCAACATTTAAAAGCATGTCCGAGCACATATTTTTGCACAAATTTACATATAAATGTAAAACATTATAGAATATCTGAATATCCAACGGTCACACCAAATTGCACTGTACATGATCATTTTTACTCGCATCCTAGCAGTGTAGCAGTATAAAAGATCAAAAAGCTGTTGGGCAATTCGTTTTAAATTTCTTAGGCTATAACAGATATTATACACAAAGGCAAAAGCACGGCTCTATATATTTTAAAATATGAAAAACGTGTTTCTGCATAACGGAAACGTCCAGTTTTACCACGAAACGACATAAAGGTAATTGAATTTGGTGCCATACTTCAAACGCACACTATATTTTAATGTGTGCATTTTGAATAATTTTGTTTGCAAAGAGATACCCACCTTTGTATATATGTGTTATATTGTATGAAATGGTCCAACCAGTATAGCGCGGTATGTGCGAAGAGTTTTCCATCTACATACGAATTACTCCCCCTATATTATGTATTCCTTTACCTAACTATAGTTTAGCTAAAGTTGTTTGCATAAATTTTAAATAATACATGCGCATATTTTCTAATTAGGACTTTATCATATAATTTAAACCGCACTGACCAAATGAGATTAAAAACTAGCCAAAATGTAACTTTACATCCAAGCTTTCTGCTTTCTTTCAAATTACAAAAAGCTTGCCTTGAAAGTTCTTTCTTTTTTAATCCACTATCCATACATCAGAATGTTCAAGATAATTCTCTAATGTTTTTTTACATTTATTTCTGATCTGATGAAATACTTTTGAATTTTTCTAAAGAAAAATCCGTTGAATATTTCACTTCAATTTGTGCTTTTTACTTTTTTTTGGTGTCAGCAATCGGTGAATATCAAGAGAAAAATATCACGTTGTAAGAGACGTCCTAGTTATTTTTTTATTGTACAAAAAATCGCTTCCAGCTTTGACAGTAATTGTTCTCGCACAAGTACATTTTATTGAAACTAGGTCTTATTCGTCCATAGCATTGACCATTTCAGTATTGC
This sequence comes from Silvanus unidentatus, assembly GCA_963930825.1. Taxonomy (NCBI): domain Eukaryota; kingdom Metazoa; phylum Arthropoda; class Insecta; order Coleoptera; family Silvanidae; genus Silvanus; species Silvanus unidentatus. The sequence goes on from OZ005758.1 coordinate 7,500,620, forward strand.
ATCGTTCTCCGATCGAGCACATACATGCAAAAGCTGTACATCATTTATTCCCCAGTATGCACTAGCCTGTGCAATATTAATGACTTAGCAGACAGGAACAATACAGTACAGTGGACAGTAAATCATAATGCAATGCAGCTCAATCCCACTATCATTAACAAGAGAGCAGTGCACATAACGGAGCCCTAATTTAAATATTTCACGGTCGTCTAGTCCGCGCCACGCGCACTCATACTTAAATATATAATTTTAAGCATTGTTTATAAACACATAGGACACATGTCCCACTTTCCTCCCCATCGTTACCAGCTGGTTTTCTAAAGGAACTCCTAAACTACGGCTGGAATAAATTATAAGAACACACATGAGATATTCACGAGCTGATTTCGGAACAAAGGAACCAGCCAAGAGAAAAGATAGTGCTCTCTCAAAGTTCCATCCCCCAACACCACTATAGACACTTTGTGTATTGAAAATGTTGTGTAATTAACTAAAATCTAATCGAGAGAACATTAAGAGTCCATCGTAGACAGACCATTTTTTCGCGTTATTCCACTAAAACATAATACCTATACACATAAGTACATGGAATGGTATAAGTGGCACAAAAAACCCGTGCAATATTTCAAATACAGACGCTGCTCCTATGACCTAATACGTAATGTGATTATTTTACATCATCAAGTTTCGTGATTAATTTCGGTATAAAAAAACCACAACCCCATACATAATAATACGTTTGATGATGTTTTATTTCACAAAAACTGATTACGCTTTTTTATATGTTTCGTTTGATATTTAATTTGCACACATTTACTCTTTCATTAAAAACGGCCTAATTAAAAATAAATTTCCCAATATCTAATAAAAAACGGAGAGCGCCAAGTTAATGAGGGCGCCTAGTTTGTATTGGAACACTGATAATTTAATATTTATAAAAGTTGGCAAACGGACCGGAGGCCTGAAAACCACAATAATTTCGTTTGTCTTTCCCTTACACGAACACACAGCACCAACGAGAGCAGAGAGCAGAGCGGCGCGCGTAGCAAGCTGGATGGCAGCAGAGTTCACCCCCCTTTTGTTTTTGGAGCAGTTCGCAAATCTAGTCATTATATAATGTAAAGAAGTATGTTTAAATTGAATTAATAATGGATAGGTGAAAATGGGATATGTGAAAGGCGGTGTATTCCATTGTTGTAGGTACACACAGCACACACAGACATGAGGAGTATCAATTTGATGGTGAATGTGTAGTGCAAGGAAGTTATTGATCGGAGTGCACGCATACACAACCCTCGGGCTCTTAAGAGCGACCTCGGACAGGGGTTGGAGGAAGGTGTCTCGAGGGTGCTTACTATCAACATCATTCATCCACTCAACTGTGGCAGCTAGACCTAGAGTATTATGGGTTAGCCCATCAACATTATCAGCGTAATAAGATCGGCTCTTTAGTTTCTTTTTTTATTTTAACATGTTGTTGCAGGCATGCACACATCGTACGTTTGCATGTCGGGAGCTGCTTAAGTGCCATGTATTTCATTATCGGTGAATGGAAATTGACCCTGGGCGTGTGTATTATATAAAAACGAACTTTTCTGAATACATTTATTAAATCAGCAATGTAACTCTGATATGCTTTATTAAATTGGAATGAATGTGTACTAAAGTGGAAGATTTTAATAGTTTCCAATACTGATACTCGTATTTAAATAGTAAATGTGGAAAATGTTCATGAATTACAAATATTTGAAATCAGTATGCAAGCAGTGTGTTTAGCCAATTGCTTGGAAATATTTTAAGATAACGTGGAACATGATAAATACGGTTTAATTGAAATATTTCAAAGAGAGTAGATGGAGAGGAATTAAATATTTACGAGTACAATGAAATCGCTCGATTTTTAATTGATTCTTTAACCTAAAGGTTGAGGACTGAAGCCTTTGAGAAGCGCGCTACCCTTTCGGGTGTCAATAAACACAAAGTCGTAATTAATGCGATTATTGACTGGATTAAATTTCGAAAACAGTCCCCCTTTTCTTTATATCTATTATGGTATATTTACAACATTATTAAGTATCCTTTATATCAAGTATATTTCTGTAAAATTTTCAGTTTGTTTCAGGGATTTGCATGCTTTAAGATATATTATACAAAGCACTTTAGACGAAAACTTGAGAGCTTACAGTAAAATTTATTCCAAAAGATTTACAATATCAAAACTGGGCTGGCTTATTTCTGCGAATATGTTTAACTCACTTTTTAATTTGCTACATTTGCATCTGCTTAGCTTATACAAAGGGTAGAGTGGTGTGTTGGTGTGTACCTTATAGCTATACTTTGGTGGATACAGAGAAATAAAGTAGAGAACCTGATGGCGTAATACCTGTACACAATGTTGAGGAATGACGACAGGAGCAACATAGTCCTGTGTGTGTGACAACGCAAGACTGAAATTAACAAAGTTTCCCAACTAATTAAGAAAGTACGAGAGTGACCTCATGAGAGTTGAGTAGAATGCCTCAACATTAGATTTCCACATAGGCAGTTGTTGTATTGAAGGGTGGATTTCTGTTATCTCGGGATTGGTATTATTTCAAGAGTAAACAGTATTAACGGTATTACTATTCGAACATTGTTCGTATTACGTTACTATAAACACAGGACCGGACTTGGATGACCCAATTCGCCAAATAAAAATTAAATCCTTGAATGATTTCATTGAATAACAGACTTAAAACTATAAACAAACCCGTTTAATAGAAAAGCGATTCAATATTTTAACAAAAGAGAACAACGAAAAAAAATTAATAACTTTAATGTGTGTAGTTGTAATAAATTTATAAATCGTTTAAGGTGTGTCTAATTTATGTGTTCCTACCGAAATGGATCTGTAAATAACGTTTACAACAACAACAGCACACACAACACACAGTCTTATAAATCTTCGCACTTATTTTAAGAAGTATTGTACAATCTGAACACACTAACATTCTGATGCTCGGGGGTGTGGTTTTCACCCTTAGAGCGTTGATTTATTTAAGGTGTTTTTAGCGCTCATCTGTTCCGTATAAGTATGTATATCTTTTTGTGCTTGTTGTGCCCGGAATGCGCCTTTCTTCTATTTAACACTTAAATAAACGCTCACCATCGCGAAATTATTATCTGTGATATTATCGTCCAAGAATATGCGAGGAATGAAACACACTTTCTTTCTTATATACTATAAAATGAAATGGTGTATAAATTCCAATAATCATGGGAAAATAATTTCACCGACATTGGAGATGCATGCATGTGTCGTTTATCCTGCATATCCGAGCTGTTTGTACGTATGCTTTATCTTTGTTGAATGATGGAATATAATTCTCCCTATTCCTATTACATTACATCGATAATTATGACGAAGCCGTATATTAGTTGTATTTATTTGATATATTTTTAAGTTATTTTTTTAAATAAACATGATAAATTCAATTCTATTACTAAGTGCAACGACCTATGTATTAAATTGTTTCCATTTAAAAAAGAATATATAAAAAACATTCATCAAACAAGATTGACAAATTTATGCATTATTTCAACATTCGTATTGAATTGTATGTGTATACACCGTCTACATATACGTTTATTTGAATTATTTAATAACAACTAATCGTTATTTATTGCTGCAAGGCATATAATGTCATTCTGCAATAGCCAATCGCGTGGTTTGTTCATATTATACCTACTGAATAAAAATAAAGGCATGTTCGTGTATAATAGCATAATAGTGATATCAATTTTGACATTTTTCTAGTGTTATGTGTTGAGCCTATTGTTTTGGGATAAATGTGGGTGAGTGCATTAAAAAGATATGAAAACAGTTTTCTAGTTCAAATGCGAATTTCAATAGGAGTTATTAATATTTGAATGTGTCAGTGTCGAAAATGGGCCAGTTTTTTGGAGTGTAGAGAAGCACATATATATAGAATATGCAAATTTAAAACGGCAAAAAACGTCTAGTATTGATAGAAACAGTGTGATAGATTGACACACATTTTAAATAGATAAAAATGCGTGCAGAAAAAAATCCTTTTTAACAAATAGGACAATCGTAAATCACAATGGCCTGTGTGAGATAACTGTTTATGTAACATTAATCTTAACGTGGTCATATAGTGTACACATATAAACATGCATATAATATATGTATAAGCTAAGGGCAAAACGGTTTTATCACATTGCCAATTTATCACACACTCTGCCATAACTTGCACAAAGAAGACTAATGTACCTGCCTGATTATTAATATCTCATTCAGGATGACTTTTTGTTCGGGATTGCTGTAAATTCATTCATCAGGAGAATGAATAACGAAAGTGTGGAGGTGAGTTATTTCGACTTTGTTGACTGACATGTTCAATAAAATAAAACTCGAACTCGTCATTTTATTGATCCAAGTATATGATACAAAAATGGGAAAAGTGTACTTTAATAAAACATTTATACATTCTGAAATCTGTTGGGTATTACTCATTGAAAATGGTTAATCCATTGTCACAGGCGCGAATTTATAGTAACGGCCGGATTAAAAATGAATTCACAGAAAAGCTACGCGAGTGTAATAAATTTCAGTATTAAATATGCATTGCTAAAATCTGCATTAAATGAAATTGAATTATTTAATTATATTTAGAGGAATTCGAATCAATAGATATTTAACAATAGTCAAAAGAGTTGCTCTTAAAATGTGTTGGGAAGCGTCTAGTTTTGCGAGCGAAGTGCCATCCCCAACGCTCGTACGATTACACTGCAAAGTAACTTTAGACGTGGGTTATACGGGGGATTGCGACGCAGGCAGGCGTCCGTGTTTCTCTTTGTTTCGTTGACGGTAACCCCATAAGACGTCGGTGTAGATAACTTAACAGCGCTTCTCCGTCTGGCGTCATTATTCTCAGCAGAAGACATACAATATATATAGAGACAAACATATACACCTCCAACCCGCCCCCGACGACATCTAATGTTCGTGTTATAATTTTATTTGAGCAAGTTTGCAGCGCAGAACGTTGTGTGCGTCTGGCGTGTATTTTTTATTTTCTTCTTACTCAGAAGAGTACAACAAGGCTCTTCTAACTCTCGTTCGTATCATGAAACTTTTGTACTATTCTTCTATGTAAAGAAGAAAGTAAAATTGGACGTTATGAATATAATAAGTTGGAACAAAGTTATCTTTGTCTTGTGTAGTCGGCGATGTGCGTGTTTGTTTCCATCTTAAGTTTTATTTATGCATTTTTAACAACACACTGCCTGCAACTTTTACTAAATTACACATTTATGTTTTCAACATCAAGTATTCTATTGTATGCATGGTTTATAAAATGTTATTTTCTCCAAATTGTACGCTTTCTTGATGAAAGGGATGCTAGAGACTGTGTAACGACATCAGACGAATAATGCATCATTGCACATATGACCAATTTTGCGTAAATTCGTTAAAGTAGAAAGAAATATTTAAGAATCCAACCAGATTATTTATCACTTAGAAAAAGAACAAATGTTAATTACTCAACACTGAGTTAAAAGGGCTAAAAAAATAATGGAAATACAGTTTAAATTAAATATTGTCATCTTTTTTGAGCCTTTTCTTTGGTGTAGTTGTGGAGGTTTCACTTAGTTAATTGCGCTGTCCCATTTTTACGACACACAAACTGCACATTTTATAAAACGTAGAGAAATAGAAAAACGCTTTCAACAATTTTTATATTTTACAGGATTAAAAACTTTTATTCCGAATACGGTGAATTACAAAATGAAAAATGCTTTCACCTCAACTAAATTAAAAGATAAAGAAATTATTAACAATATATGACTGTGAAAACAATTTTGTAGCAAATCTCTATAATCATAATCATTTTTACTATAAGAAAAAAAGCTGAACAAAGCATACAATTTCAGCTACAATAATAGAGAATTTAATATCATAAAGGAAACTATATGACTTCATAGAGCTTTTTAAAGAATATTTAATTTAAATAACGAGCTGTAACGATGTACATATGTATAGGTACATATTTAAAATTTCCTTCTAATCATCTTTTAATTATGTCCTCTGTTGAGAGTATAACGTGCTTGTAATACAAATAATAATTTATGGAAAAAATAAATTGTCATTTCTGTCTTATTCTCTCGTGTCGCCTAAATAGCGCAAGTTATATGGAAAAATGCTAAAATCAAGGTCTACCGATTCCGTAATCCGGCGTTGGGGGGATTATAAGGGTCGAATTTGAACAAATTTTAAGGACGCATTGTCCTTTCTAACAAAAAATAAACATGACGCATATGAGTGTATAGAGACCTAATTCGAGAAATTGGATTATGTGTAATCTGCCACTTCTTCTCTTTTTATATACGCCCTTATCAGTTCGTGTCCAGCATCAGAGCTCGACATTTGGTCGCATACATTTTCCCATCGAAGGACCACTGCATTATACAATAAAACTTGGCGATGGTAAAATAAGAAATTTTAATGTGAAACCTAAGCTAATATTTTGTGTCGTAACCATAGTGACCGTTGTCAAATATAATGTTTTCTTAATTAATTTAATCTGCTCGTCCCATTTTAATTAGAATTTGAATTGCCTTCTACTATAATACTAAAACTGAATTACGCATATTTTATACAGAATAAGCATTTTCCTAAGTTTGTAAAATAGATTAGTTTTCATAAAGGGTGTATACGTCTATATAATTCTATATGGATATCGTATCATTTTTATTAAGCAATAAACTAGAAATTATTCTCTGCATCGTAATATGGTAGCAAGACATAACATGTGAATAGTTTCAAAAATAACGCAAACATATGCCCCACATAAAATTCAAGTTGACAACCAACCTAGTTTCCCATAAGAATAACTGCTGAGTTCAATTTATATACCTACGTATAAAATAATTACGGAAAAATGTAATTTTGCAAATTGCAAATGTCGAAATGCTTATAAAAATGATGTCACCTAATTCCATTTTTGTTCCTTGCTTTTGATCAACACCGGATATCAAATTATTTTTCCAACAAGAGGTTCGAGTGTGGTGGAAAATTGAATTGTCATAAATGTGGATTTCACCAACAAAACACACCGGTACATAAATGAAAATCAACATTTTTTTTGTCTTTTACGTTCCTTCCCCTTTCCCACTACATAAATTTCCCAACTTACAATTTAAGGTGGATTAGTTCAGTTGACAGTTAAAAAAGGCAATTGAGTCGGAATTTGAAGACGTGACCTAATTTCTATACTTAAATTGCCTCCCATCATTATGTAATCCTTCAATGAACAAAAGATATTTATATCTTACGGCTTTTGATGAAATTTCAACGTTTTTCTATCACAATATTTTACATTTATGTCCTCTTCGTTTCAAATCAACAACATTTTCCTTTGACCTGCTGATAAATGCTTATTAATATAAATAATTGTTGCTTGGTTAAGAAGAGCTTTTAGGACCGGCGCCTACACCAACTATTCAACTTTCTAAAACAACTTTGGACATTGTTTAATAGAGATAATCGGGGCCCAATTAGCCTGTGTAACAATAAACCACACTGCACTCCGTGGAAGTGGAGCGAGGTGTGTGCAAAAAGCTTAATAGGCAGTAGCTAGCTGCTATTTAAAAACGTTTTATTTAATCTAAAATAAAATTTAATTACATTCTCAAAGCTCGATGGCTCGAACATTCAAAATAAGAAAATTGAATTTTTGCACAGGTACAGGATAATTGAATTCCTATTAAAGAAAGTGCGATTAAATCGGTACGATTTTGTGTTGAAATATAATTAGATTTAAATCAAATATTTGATAGAATCATTCACTCTTTTTAAGTACAGCTCGCAATAAGACTTTGTAAAATTACGTTTTATGCTACGATGTAAACACACAGAGAGTAGAGAGACTTAATTGGTGGAATAATAGGATTTAAGAAAATTCCAAAACGACTTCGAACTCATTATGGAATTTGGGAAAAATCATATCTCCAAACACACGTAAACGGGCGCATGTGTACAGCTTTGAATACAACACCGTCGCGGCGGCGGTTCTTGACGCCGCCACCGCCACCGATGATCAGTGTTCTTTCTGCTAACAAGCAGCCCGGATCGTAATCGCTATTTCCTCTCTGGTGGTGATTTGCTAATCCTCTAGACGTACATATGCTACTAAATAGACCTTTAAAAATGAATGCTCTGTTGAAAAAAGCAATTCAACTTTTAAACTCATTTTAGATTATTTTAAAAATTCATTTTTCAAACTGTCACGTGTTTACTGGAAACTTCCCATGTAAATCAATTAATTCAATTCCTATCCTGAAATACTAACTGGTCGCTTTAATTTTGTGGAATGTGCGGAGAACAATTAATAGAAAATCACGTAAATTAATCGTTAATAAGAGAACGCCTCTCTAATGTAGGTAAGTTTTCTGCCATCAATTTGCATATGTGTTACAATCGAAATAAAACGCTTCCTTACATGAAAACAATTTAAGTTGGGGACAAGCAATAAATTGTGCACTTTATCGTGGATTTTTCCTAACAATATTTTAAGTTTCCACTGTAATAACTCAAAAAGAAAACTAGAAGTCTTTCCACGCAAGGTTTAACGATTAGGGGGCGGATTTCGTTGTGAAATTCTTGTTGCTTACAGAGAAAAAAGGCGCTTTAAATAAAATTAACAAATTTACGACGTTGTGTGTGAGCTGAATGGTTTGTTGATTTTCACTTTGTATGTGCGTCGTATTAATTTATTTGTACCACATAAACAAAAGTTTCGTGTGAAAACTCCAGTTTACTAAATATATATCAAAAAGATAAAAATTTGTCATATAGGTATAATGTTAACTGGCATACTTCAACTTTGCGTCATTGTTATGTATGTGGGTGTGCGTTCGTATATGGATGAAATTTACGGGACTGACACAAATACGGGTCATATTTTTTATTATATACGTCCAGAATGATGCACTATCGTAAAATTTATTGTTCTATGTGTGTTAATGTCACTTTTATGTTGCCAAATAGAGCACATTCATTACACTTTTTTGGAAAATCATTTTTAGATGAAATCATATTTTAATTATTAACTTATTTGTGAACTAAACCCACTTTGCAATTGTGATGTTGCTTATTTTTTAATATATCTATATATCTGTATCTCAAACCTTGTTAATGGCCTGCACTAGAGAGTTTTGAAAGTTCGCTTAAAATTCCTCCAGGTATAACAAGATCTTAAAAGTTTCTAATAGTGAAATAAGTTTTATGTTAAATGAACACTAAAATCGCTCTAATCTTTAGATATGCCTTCAATAACCGTCGATAGTGGTGATTATGCTGTAGCTTAACAGCTACATTTACTGCAAAAACTTAATTCCATTGGTAACGTGTATCCCATAATCGGTGTATATGGTTCAAAGGCAACGATTAGTTCACTTAACGATACCTCTAAAAATTCGATTACAACCCTTTCGATTCAAACGTTTTGCCATGTGTTCTTTTAATCGATACACACAGAGGCAAAGAAGTATCTGATTTGTCATCTAAAGTAATGAGTAGGTATTAAGATGAATGTTTCCTTTCGATAAAAATGTAGCACTAGAAAAGTTTTCCACCAAAGTTGCTAGAATAAGGAAACCGCATGCCGACAGGAAATTTCAGTCAAATACTTACTAACTACAATCAACTACAATGAAAAACTTATTTCAATCGAAAACAGGGATAGAGAGAGTGTGTCTCGTTTATCACCCAACAAACTATATACATATACATACACAAAGCTTTTAGCATTGATTTACGTGATTTTAGTAAAGTTTTATACTTGTACTAATGCAGTTGTTATTCTCACTGCAAACCGAACCGATTTAAAACAATTTCATCTAAGGATAAACCACATGCATTGCGAAGCTTCCTTTTTATAATATAAGTAGGTAAGTTGTATATATTACATAGTACATACCTAGTGTTCCCGCTAGCCCGCTACATCAGGCCGTAATACTTTTCTTTTAAATTACGTTGTTCCAAAACGTAATAGATTGTATTCCAAAATTTATGGGCCTACTTTAAAAATACTTAGTCTGCAAAATGTACTTACTTCCTGCCATTTAGTATTAGGTAAGGTATATGCAAAAGTTTTCGTTTTTTATTAAGCAATAACTTTCGGCTAGGATTAAAAAATCGTTAATGATTTATGACAGCTAAAGTGAGCGAGCGGTATAATTGATTTCGTTAAAGGAACTTGCACCGGTTAATCGGCAAGCTTTCTATAAAACTCTTCAACCCTGGCGCATTCACCACAAAAATGAAAATTCTCTTCTCTCACACATGTTCGAAATCTGCAAACGTGTGAGTATGTGTGCGGATGTGATGGTCTAAATGTATTGATTAAAGATACACATTTCTAACGTACGCCACAACGAGAAGAAACGACACCGTTGACGGTAAAAGGGACTTATCTAGATAGAAATTGAGAAGAGGGGAAAAGCTCATCCCAGCATCGCACAAACCATTTGAGTTTTTCACCCGACGTCTCAGTTCGTGTGAGAAAGCCCATTTAAACTACTTTTTTGATATGCTCTAACCACTTATAGACTTTTCAAGTGCAACTCACGTCGATTATCCTGCTGTATGTGCCCCAGAAATTATAAGCGTTTCAATATATTGTTGGAGTTGAAATTAATGAGACAACTTTCGTCTTGAGTTTTTCTATATCGCACATAAACCGTATACATTATGAATGATAGTTGATTTTTTGTGTGTTTTGTTGTTTCGCCATCAACTTCTAAATTTTTTATAGCCCCACACTCATATATGGAGCGTTCTATATATCTTTTAAAGGGTTCCACTCATACATCACCATAATGGCAAAGAAACTACCACCCCAAGTCACATTAGTTTGGGTTTGTGTGTGTGGGTGATGTGGAATTATTTCCATGGCCAAAGGCGATCGGAACATATAACAATAGGCCAGAACGTCGTCTCCATAAACTGTTTTATCTGGAGCACATATATACATCCGAAGGATACAAATACATATTACAGTCATTTCGGGCTGATGTCTGTGATAAAATTTCAGCATCGATGATGGGGCGGGCCCGAAGGCGATTTTTTACTGAATTAAGTAAAAAATTCGCAAATGCCCATTTATACATAAGTGCTATATCGAAAAGTTTAACTTAGAAAATTGCATTAAACTTAAACCTAAATCAAACACCGAGAGAAAGAGTTTACTTGAAGCTACTTGAAACGTTTTAAATTATCAACTTAAATAAAGAGATTTATTATAGAACAAATTATATAAATTGTTGAATATAGACTTTTGGAAGAATGAGTGTAAAGTTAGGAAATCCATCTCGCATGTGTGCATTATTTAATGAAATATCGGGATGGTAGGGTTTTTATTTCTATACATATTCGTATTATGTATGTATGTGTAGGCATAATAAATTAAAAGAAAAGTCTTCACAGTGAGAAATTCAGTTGGTGAATACGTTTGAAGCGTTCATTTATTTGAAAATGCAGCACTATTAATACTACACAGAAAAGTAGTGAGTGTAAAAAAAGGAGACGGCAAAGGGCCTTCAGGAGGAAAGCGATACACGGGTAAACTTTGTGTAATTGAAAGATCGATTTAGACGAAGGCGTTGCCGAAACGAAAGGCATAAGAAGTTGATAGTGATAGATACACTCGGTTTGTTTACATCGGAAAATTGTTTTTCCTTAAAAAGCTGCAAGGAAAAATGTTATGCCATCAGTAAATGCTGTTTAAAGAGAAATATGAATTTATAACTTATATTAAGGTGGTGTGTACTTTCATCTTCCTTTAACTCACTTTGTAAAGTATTTTCAAATAAAATGTAATTTTCAGTTTATTTTTCGCTTATTGTGTTTTGCTCAAAATTGACTGTGTGTGTGCCAGACTGGTAAGCTAGAATGTTTTCATAAAATTACGTGAAAAAGTGAGAGACTGAGAGACTGTAGTCTTAAGGATTTCCCGTTTTGCATGCATTTGTAAGTACCGTTCAAAACATTTATGCATAAAATGAAACATTTATTTTCGGAAACACAACAAAGCAAGTATCGCTCCAATCGAAACGAACAAAAAAATTAAACCTAGGTTAGATATACGAGAAATGCATATAGTATGCATACGTGTGTGACTCGTTACAGATTTACATATTTTATATACATGTCGAATTGTCGATTTCAACTGACTGTTATTGTAGAGCAATAAATTTTCCACTTTTAAAATTTCTTTTTGCCATTAATCTTTTATAGAGTCGTGAATGGATTGATGTGGATGGATTCTCAATCCATATAATATAAGCTAGACTTTTGAAAAAAGGGAACTGATATAGGAAATTACTTTTTACAAAAGATAAGTTTCACAGAGTAAAAGTCAGCTCATATTTTTCGTTGCGATTTATTGCCCAACGGTATATCGAGAGACTTGTTACAAATTATGTTTTGTTTAAATAAGTTCAACTTTGAAATTTCCAGAGGAATACCCTTTTCAAAATGTTGTCATGTCAAAAAGACACTTTGTTATCGGTTGTACTATATGTCCAATGTGGCATTTAGTTGCGATTTTTAATTATTGTTTCAGTTCAAATGGTTTACGGGCGATCGGCGAACGACTACTGGTTATTAGTACATTACCTACTGAAATTACACATAAAAAGAGAAAAATTTTATGTGCTTCACTATTACAGTAGCACCGGTAAAATATTAATGCAACTAGACTAGTAACTTATAACCATTTACTTTTATGCACTGTACCCCATTATGGTCGGCAAAGATGGAGCCAAATGGCAAAAAAGCCAATTACCTCTTTCGCTGCTTTATATTTTACATTTTGTACATGAATTTTCTTTTTAACGCTCCATAATTTCGCGTAATGACGTTCTAATTACGCATGTTAATGCAACTTGCTTGTTCAACTGAATAAAATCGTACTTTTTGCCATCAGTACCTACAACGTTAAACTCCGATCGATTTTGTCCATTGAAAATAGGAAATGGGTCCATAATTAGACACTTCCCGCTCAATTCCAGTTGGGAGTCGTTCAATGTGGCACTGATCCGACTAAATATGTCTGATATGTCAAAGCCTTGTTATGTTTACGTATGATTAGTGTCTGTATGCGGATCGAAGCCTTGCTACGCCGCTACTTGAAATAGAATCCATGTAGTAAGGAGCAAGTAAAAACAGCACTCGAGGGTCCAACTCTATGATTAATAGCTATTAATTAGTTCGGATAACACAGGCATGCCTGTGGGACGAGACATTTACCCAGCAGAGAGTTTGAGCCTACGGGACTTTGAAAACTTGTGCCCAGTGCCATAGCACCGCCGTCATACCACTTGAATCCTCCGCTCATTATCAGATTCCTCGTAGCTTAACTAAGTAATCGCACTTTGAGACGGACACTTTAATCACGTGTTCCACTCTATAATTAATAACACAAAGATAATTGGGACTAGAGGGCTACAATAATCACTACAAATTCTGTTGTAATGCTCAAATTTACTCATAGTTTGATTGCGTTATGGTTAAATGAATAGCTTTCAGCTTTAATCCTCATCCTTGAATCTACCATTCAAGCGTAAACAATAGCAGCCGAGGCTAAACTCGTGCTGTGTGTTCCTAATTTAATAAATATGCAAAAATTTTACATTTCATTTCAGGCTGATTATAAATACAAATTTATTACGAATCGAGTTTAATTAAAAACAACCTCAAGTCTTCTTTTCCAAAAGAACAATATTCATTGGATTCCGTTGTTGTAACTTTGAAATGACTGTGCAAATGAATTTTTTTTCTTTAACTGAATTTCTAGTTAACGTTAATTATAATAACAAATTTCTAGCGTTGCTTATAGATAAAAAAGGGCGGAAGGGAACAACTTGTTCTAGAACAGCAATTTTGTTAATGGAGCAAACAAATTTTATGAGATTGTATTTATTATGTAAATTAGCTACGTAAGTGTATCGTTTTAAAGGATTAATAAAATAAAACTTAAAAAAAGTATTTCAACAAATTTTATTTAATAATAATCCAGAAAATTGTTTTCCCACGACGATACAGATACGTTATATTTACTCTAGTTCCAATTAAATCATCTTACCACCAACCTGTCGTAAAAGTGTTGGACTTGTTGCACGATTTTAGTGATAAAAGAGCAGTTCATTAAGAAATTACTACCACGAATAACTATGCATAATTTCTGAAGCATTCCAATCTATATAAAATGTATTTCAAGTGGCTCTGGTGCCAATTCAACATATCAACAACTTTTACTGCTTAATTAAACTGAAACTTTGCTAATAAACTAAGACAACTTTATATAATACGAACATTTTATATCCGATGTTTATGCTATACCCATGCATGCTAATACATAAACAATTTATGTTTAGGATATAGTGAATTAGGTTTATTTTTAAAGGAAAACTAAATTGCTGCTGCTGCAGTTCTCGTTTTATTTCCATTTCCAAGTAAAATCATGGAATAACCTGGTACTATCGATTTGAAACGTGTTTATTTGCGAACTGGAAGATACAAATCATTCTGGCATTTGGAGGAACGATTTTTCACAGGTGATTTAGTTAAAGTCGATAGCGCAATAGATATCTGGGGAACCGTAGGCCGAAATTAAACTTGAAATGGTGCCCTTGTTCTATACCTATATCTGCAACCTTTCATGAATTCATTACTCTACACTAACAACCAATTATTGGAATAATTTGTTATTCTGCAATTTCTGTCGAGTGGCGAACACCAAATAAATAATCATTCGACTCTATTTCCTCTAAGCTATTATTTAACGGACACTATTTAGTGCCTTAGTGAAAATAATTCAAGCAAAATGGGCAAGCATCAAAAGTTGAAACTCAAAAAACGCACAAGTTAATTACACAAAATAATATTCTGTATATACGGATCCTATATGCAGTGAATTATTGAGTAGGAATTAAATAAAATATAAATAAATGTACGTATTATACCGACTGTTATTAATTTTTTAACAATTTATATAGATAATATACGAATGCATATACATATATAGGTATACCTAGTTGAATGAATGTATGATGCACAGTTCATTAGGTAAATTGTGTGATAGTATTATTCAGATTGGTTGAATATTTATGAAGGTGCATCGTAATCAAAATGTGCAAACCGGTTAATTAATGAAGGATCTACTAATTGAATTATTCCTTTGAAGTTTACTACCACTCGCAGGCACACTAACCCAGCTGGCATGTGCGACTGTCCTTATTTCATCCTACTTCCATCTCCTTGCATTATTATTCTAAGTCCTCCAGTTGACAACTATTTATTTTGCAATTACTCACAATTTTCTGTTACTATTAATGTGCTCTACGGCAGAGGGACTAGTATGACGGGGGTTGAAAACTTTTAAAACTTCCTCCAAAACTTATTTCTAAAAGTCCACTGCATTCACTCCATCTACCTTCAATAAATCAGCACGGAATCGTATAATCCTTACAATCTGACCTCAAACACATTTGTGACATTAAAAATCCCATCGAAAACATTCGCCGACAACTGTTTGCCAGTTTATTTGAATATTTCCTTAGAGGTCATTTTTCAGAAAAGGGAATTATTATTTTTCAGAGATATAATTCAATTTTACCTCATTATTCATCTAGCCAAGTCTCGTAAATATGTAATTATTGTCTAAAAGATGCGTTCGGATGGAAAGTGAAACGGGATTGGAGGAAAAGCCACAGAGAAAAAATTTATTTTTATCCGTAATAGCTTTTTATATACTATTATTTCACCACTATCGCACATTCTATCGCTTAAATTGCTCTGGTAGTTTTCCCCGGCTGTATAAATACAGCATACCCAGCGAGCCTAGTATATTAGAGTTTTCCTTATACCGCTATTTATTCCGAAATGTTTTATAAAGGTGAAAACTGTCATGTGCGCTTATACATAAATCATAGATTGTACCCATAAAAAATAAATTTATATATAGGAAGGGAAACACCATAAATATTTATGAACAACAGTTTAAGTTCTTCCTGTTTCCTTACACTGAAGCCATTGCTGTGTGTGGTTTCTCTCCTCACAATTGTTATTAAAAATGAACAGCAATTGTGACCGCAATAAAGAAAACGGAATCAATATACTATATGGGGAACATGTACCCAGTAAAACAAATTTTATATTATCCAGGGCAATATCAGACGAAACGGGTAATGACTTGGAATTATTTTTATGTACTTGTGTTCCTTGTTTATTGAAACAAGCCTTATTGTTTTTCTACGAATAAATTCCTCTTATAAGAACCCACCTTCTCATATTCATATATATGTTTAATACGTATTTATTCAAACGTATTATTATACTTGTTACTTTACCAAAACAACAAGGTGAGTTTTTACAAGCACGGGATACCTACCTATATTTTCTCATGTGAAAAACATTTTTTTTAATATAAGCTCCAACCAGGATAATGCTCTGTTTATGTTTATAAGTTTATATTCCTTTTTTATGTGTATTAATTTCTAAAGTTAAACATTGCGATTACGTAAATAAATAAATGAAAAAACAAGAACCAAACACATATTTACTTTAATTTCAATATCGCAGCCTGTTTTGTGTCAATAAACTATAAATTGCACAACATCCCCTTCAAATCCCTATTCAGTTTTCTATCTATAATTCAATATAAATCTAGTTGCTCTCTGATATCTTTTCTCAATCCGCGTAAATAATGAAGGGCTTGTTTTTCTCCACAAAATACTGCCAATACCTCGATACCATATACGCAGTATTGTTGAAATGTAATATCTAGACAAGAAATGGTGTCGATAAATAAGAGTAAACCTCAAAAATTCGGCTTTGAAAGTGCTGCTCTGTGTGGATGGTGAAACTCAAGGCAGTGTCTGGGGAGGATGAGAACGAAGGAAAAAATGGAAATATACGAACCAGGACGATAAACGAACAGCAGAAGAATTGGAGTTGGTGTAGGTGTGAAGTCGAAAACGTGATTCTGATCCCGGTCGACTTTAAACTATAAAAGTGGATCCAGTAACGGGGCGGTAAATACTATATATAGAAGAGGACTTTCTTTCCATTGAGACTTGAACTGAATGTTTGAAACATTGTTTACTGTTTCAAGGATACCTTGCAGAACGATTTCTCCAAACAAACATACATCCGAACGCTAAATTGTATTCTGCTGAAGCAAAAAAACAGAAACTCTTATAGAGGAGGAATCGAATTTTCTTAGTCGCAAATTTCTATTAAAATGCAAGAGCCTAATAAAATTTTCAATTAAGTAATTCAATAAATTGTAACTCAGTTTCATCGTAAAACAATGACACTTGAACTTATTTCCTATTCATTACACATTTTACAAAACACTTTTAGATTCACAAAGATATACCCTTTTATGCACAATAACCAATGCTTCACTGCTACACGCTACACAAAAGTCTTTATTTACCATCAATTTTGTCTTATGTTAGTTTTTAAAAAATAAACTATTCGGTTATGTAACGAAAGCCTGATAACAAAGCGGGAGTGTTTTAGGACGTCACTTTTTTTATTTGATGACAGCAGTGTAGCGCAGAAGAGCACGTCAGTGTTTGTACGGAAATTGAAGGAAAAATGATTATAAAATCCCCAGTGAGTGTATTGTTAACGGCTTGAATTTGCAAACATAAACAAGTATTACTGTTCAAATATCTGTTTAAATTGTACACGGTAAATTCATTCAGAAATTGGCCCCGTTTCGCCGGAACGACATAATAGGCTCACTAATCACATTACATAGGTCTATATGCATAGAGTATAGAGTCGAAATTTTGTTTAGACTTTTAATTTTAATTTAATTAGTCGAGCTGGAGCGGCAACTCTGTTCGCATTAAAGGTTCATTCGAATTCACTGACGCTTTTCACTACGCATAAGACATTTTCTTTTCACTTTCTTATTCCATAAGCCGACTTTGTCCTTTAGAAAAATTCGAAAAGGCAGCGCGACAAGAATTTTTTCCTTGTGGATGTATCAATTGATTAATTACCTTGCACGGCTTATCCGCGCACAAAAAAAAAATAATGAAAGCACGAAAGCTCTGGTATTATTTGGGAAAACTAAGGATTTCCCTTTTACGGACGAGTGATAAAATCATGACAGAATTTTATTAAGAAAGAAAAGGCGAATTCGTTGTAATATTATTGAGTTGGCATAAATTCTCCTTTATATTAGATATTTGACGGGGGTGTAGGATGGAGAGAGACGGTGTACACTGTGTGGTGGCCCTCCACTTTTCTCTTGTAAATTAAATTTTGCCGAAAGCAAATTAGATGGAAGAATTCAAAACTGGAAAGTGGTAAATGAATAAAATTGCAATAAAAAACTGGAAGCTTTAATTTTCCGACACGAAAAACCGTTCAGACATCTCAACTTAACTCTGTGGAAAGCCGCTGCAAATTCTATGAGAGAATCGCACACTTTTTCTCTTCCACTGACAAAACCAAACACAATGAAAAATTCATATTTGACTTTGTACCACTAACTGGGGTTCATTATTTGCATTTTTATTATATTGACTATCCAGTAAACATCTCTGTTGTATTGTCTTGCGAAGTGTTGCGAACTTTAGCGCATATATTGGGCTGATAATTGGTCCATCATTATTATTATACGGCGAGCTCCATCACCAGTCATTCGTCTGGAAAACATTTCAGCGGATTCTGTACCAGTAATAATTTAAAATATCATGTCCCATTTTCAATTTTCTGCTACATTTTCCATGCGCTTATTTAATAATTTACTTGGTGAGCAGTGGAACAGCAAAAACCCAAAAGCATTGCAACATACAACCCCAAAACATATATTGCCATAACTTGCAACTGCCAGCACAAACCGCCACAATTTCAGCAATAGAGGTGACAGAAGTTGAAATTCTTATTTGTGCTAATGATTCAAGTACAGTGACACATGTTGGGGTATGTTAGCAAGCGGCCAAACATGCACTAATGTCACGTGCACCGGGTCCCTTGATGAATGCCGACTTAACATCCATAAAACCGGCTTCCCAAGTATCCAAATAAAGTATCCCCTCGAACCAGGACCTATTCCTCGTTCAAAACAAACTTACTCATCTGTTTTACGGTTCTGAAATTGGCCCTAATTCGGCATTTATCGAGACAAATCCCGTCAAATACATTTTTAAATGATGCATTTTAAAAGTCATTAATTCTATTTTACGCTAAATATCAACAAATGCGTCCACTCGCTTTCCGATAATGTTTTTTCAAATCGCATTATGATGTTTTAAAATCTGTAAAATGTCTGATTTATTTCATAGTTTATTTTTGTTTATGAAAAATGTATAAAAACAACGCTCCAGCACATACAATAGATATATTTTTATAATACGTGTTGTCACATTAATAATACAAATTTTAAAATAAATAAATATTTATACCCATATTTTGCCACTGTAAAACACATTTTCAAAACAATAACGAAAATGGTGTAGTATTTCATTTGTGGCTCCTAGCCAGACACAGAGAAATAGTTTAATTCTTGTGCGAAATTTCCAACACAATTTATTATTTAACCATTAAAATATTGTTGCGATCATGGAATGAGTTTTATAACCACTAAAGAATTAGTCGGTGGTACAGTTAAAATTGTCATAATAAAATCATTTGTTATTTGAAAATTTGCTCCTTGACATGCATAAGGTAAATGAAAATAATAATATCGGGCATAAAGTGCTGAAAAATAACTTTAACTGGAACAAACTTTATAATGGATGAAGTTCCGCTGGAAAACATTTCTCACAACTCAAAGGGTTTTCTGTTATAGTTATTGGCAGAGAGAAATTTAAAGTGTAACATTTTGTTCTCTTTCTGTTCAACAAAGGAAGCGTAAAATTATATATCTATGGTGGAGGTTTAAAAACACATCCCCGAGTGAGTTATTGTATGTCTTATTACTTATTATTGTAATCCGAATTTAAAGAAACTTCCCAATTTTTAATTAATCAACTTGTTTGTTGTAGAGATAAGAAGAGTTAGTTGAAGACAAATTCGAAAAGAGTAAAGGTAAGTCCCAAATCGACTTTTCTTTTGCATTTTGTGAACAGAGCGTTATCCATACATACACGTAAATGTTAGTGAAATATTCGAACGTGTGTCTAAAGTAGAGGATAAGAAAAGAAAAGTAAATGTCATCCGTATATTGTGGTTTCCACTAGTGTCCTAAAGTTGTTCCGTTTCCTTTGTGAAAAGATTCACTCAAAGCGATACTCTCTCTTATATTGACACAGCAAAATCAAACCAATAACATGGAAAATAGATGGACACAGGTCTGTCCCCATCGAAACCATATCAACTATCAAAGTTAGGTACGTAACAAAGAAAAGGGAAAACACATAATATTATACGGTTGAGTTTCTTTGAATTTATTAGAACTGTAATATACAATTCTCGTTTTATACTCTTCGACGTTTTACGTTTTTATTTTGATTTCGTTCTCTAAGCGAAGCGGGTATTTATCTGTTTTTCTTTTTCTTTAAAATCTCACCTGAATTTATCTCCAAATAAAACGCATTTATTGTCCCAAATAAAAGTAAAATAAAACATAATTTCTTTGTTTATTGTCGAATAAAAGACCCAGTATCACAAGCATAATAATAAAATCCATCATATTTGCGTAGTAAATTTTTGAGCGCCCGCTGCTTTTTGTATAAATTGTGATGGGGAAAGTGAAAATGACCGCAAAACAAAATTGTACACCAACGAAAAAACATAATGACGCAATAAATAACGTACTTGAATAAATGAGAAAAATGTTAAAAAAGAAATTAAAACAATTACTTTAATACATCATCTGCTTGGCGTTTTTGCTGAAATATCAAGCACAACATCATGATGTCTAACTGGGATATCTATTGTGTTTGACATATAAATTCTGAAGAGAATATGCTGGTAGCAGCGAAGACACAGCAGGGTCTTTGTTATTATTATTACGTCTAAAACAAAGTATTTGGGTCAAAATGTTAGCTACTTCTTAATGTTTTTTCTCTCTACTTTTATCATAACATAACATGTAATCGTTACCCATTGCAACAAAATTAAAATAAGCTAAATTAAAAAGTTTTTTCATTCCATTTTTATGTAAAATGTCTGACGCTCACCGAGTACCAGGCTTATTAGGAAATCTACACACATAAAAAAATTAAATTAACCAAATAGAGACGAAGGTTATTTCATTTGCAGTATAGTGATTATATTAATTTTCTACTAAAAAAAGTTTTTGTAAGCAAATTACACTAGTGACTGGGATTTTAATGTGTTGGAAGAGAAGCGCTTCTATTGAATTTATTCTAAAACGAAATGAGAGAAAGGACCTTAATTAAAAACATAATTAATTTGTATGATGATTGCTTTCATGTGTATTATAACTCTGCATGGCTTGATTTCTCGCGCTCTCACATCTTCTCTTTTGCGATTATTATGACTAGGTATTTGCGGAAATTCGTTCCAGCAGTAGTAGCTAATTGTTGCCCTTTCATTTCACATAATCGACATTTGGCAAAGTTTAGCAAGGGTCAACCACGATTACCACCTGTAATAGGTATGTGGCCAACCGGAATATTCCCAAGATAATAATTACGGCCTGCCAGAGACGTATTTTGTACTCCAGTCATATAGTTTCTTGCAACTTGCACACACCACCAACTGCACCATTTCATCCCGACCCAAAGTCCATGGGCTTAATTTTAATTTGTATTCAGATATGCAGAAGTTCAGTTGGCAAATAACAGAAGGGAATCGAGAGGAGAGATGGCGAATGGATTTGCTTTGCTCCTGAAACAATGCAGGGGATGAGAATGATACATTAGCCCTTCAGTGATTAATAATTTTTTCATTCAGATTAAAAATGTAAATTGGTATACGGTGTTGATATACACTAATTATTTAACTTTTAATTTATTTCAATATTCTGTCAAGTTATAATTAAATATGAATTATTCATAACTTTACAAATCTACATTTCAAAATATTGTTGAGTGTTAATTACGTTTCATCACACTTTAATAAACACTTTTTCGCTGGCATTGTAATTTTCAATGTTCAATAATAGGTAATCGAATCGACCATCAATGGGAGAGAAAAAAAAAGAAGCGAGAATCATTAACAGGAAACAGGAGCGGCTCCAGGGACATTCCTAACATTTGTGGGTCGCGGCCCATTAGGGTGATTATCCTTTAGGATGGCGTGTGTGCATGTGACACGAGCTGTCATATCGTACAAGTGATGGTGTCCGTCTAACTGTCCGTCATATGCACGCAACACACGTAATAATTATTACGCATCCTGGGTTCGCGCGTAATCACGCTTCTGAGGGCGGCTGTGTGGCTGTGTTTGATTGATCTTACTGTGCCGTGCATGGCGTGACATCCTATCAATTTTCGGTGGAGGTGTGATGCCGCCCCCTGAATATCTTACAACTCTCTTTCAAAATAAAACTCATATTACTTTGATAATTTATTACCTCTTCACATGAGATTCGCCTGTGATCTATTACTGCGCCTTCCGAGCATGTCTTTTTAGTAAACTTGTTTTTATTATACAAATAAATCAGGCCCTTTCCCTCAAACAATGTTTGTATGGAATACTAATATAACAATCGTATTTTCACTGTATAACATATGTGTGTGTGTATATGTACGTATGGGTTTGAGAATAGAACTTTTATATTTTTAACTTTCCCTAAGTAAATCAATATATTTACCACAAAAATGTCCACGTTTTTATGTCCTGTAGAAAGAATGTATTTTTTATTAGTTTAGATTTTGGAAAGAATTCAATACATTTCTGCTATTCAACTGCGTTTTTTCTTTTGCTGTTTGTTTACTTAGTGGTATGCCCTTTGTATTACTACAGCTCTGAAATTTTCTAAAGATTTATTAGATAATAAGACATTTGATAAAAATTTTCTCTTTACTAATACATTTATTTTCAATCTGGCTTCTGGTATTTACAATATGTTGTTCAAATGGTGATATAACTAGTTTGAATACTAATAAAAACCCGCAATGCTGGAAGCCGAAACCGAAATCCTGTATGTAAATAATCGTAAATCCTTTTCAATATATATTGGGCATATTTCCGTTTATTCATCACTTCACCTACAATTAAATTTTACAATTTCAATCAGTAGGATACGATTCAAAGTGGAGGTCTGGTTTCATGGATTTCTATCTTTACGTATACCTACATTACATACATATATCCATCACTTTGTATACAACAACATATTCGCTCGAAAGCATTGGGGAAATATGCGAAGTTTCGTATGAGGGTTGCCGCACAGGTCATAATTTGGTAACGTCCAAATTATGATTAAAATTGAATAGTCATTGAAATCCATTTACTAAGTACCACTGTGACACATATCAGGTATCACACATGTAGTATTGTCATTGTCGATAAAATGTTAATTGAGAATTGGAGTTCGACGTTAATACTTAGAGTGTAAACTATAGTGCTGGAATAGATAGATATTAATTAAACACAGATGTAGGTACAGATATATATCTAATTTCAAGTGTTACCCAAATATACAAACAGCCAATTTCCATAGTCAATGAAATGAAGCTATTATCTTTCATTCTTCCACACCAATTCCACATTTACTTCATAAAAATATAACCGCGTTTAAGTAAAAATTGTCGTTGTAAAACAAACTCATTATTATTCGGAACATATTTCTCTTATATATACAAGAATTGGAAGCGCTTTAAACAAATTGAGTAACCTCATACACATTTCTCTCCCTCTCTTTATGTATACACAAACCTACATCTTTATTTATGTATAAAACATAAATTCTATCTCTATGTATATACATACACAATCGTGTAATTCAATTGCAATATAATAAATTTCCCGAGTCTTATTTTATTTACTCAATGCATTCTTATATTGTTGCTCTGAAAGTAAATTGATTTCATCTCTTCCACAATATACCCAACCTACTTTCCATATAACGAAAATTGAAGGGAAACTTAGATCAATTTGTGCTGTAATGCAGTCTCCGATATTCTACTAAATAATCGATGAAATTTTCTTCTATACTGATTTTTGAGCGAAAACAATTTAAAAAAACCGCCACACATTTTGGTCCAAGTCCAAAGCTGAATGTGGCACCCCATAAATGTAATGATCGTTTTTGCTCTCTATACAAAATCTAAAAGCAACGAACAAAGAATATTTCGTAGATTAACTTTTCTATAAAGAATTTTGGCGAGTCAATTTGTAAAAGTCTCGTTAAAATATAACACAATGCTTCATTCATATGATCGACGTTTACATAATTGATTATTTTCTTAGAATAATTAAACTATAGCTCGTCTAGTGAAGATAAGATGAATATTGAATTTGCGGTAAACCGAGATGGGTGTTAATATAGCTTAAGTAATTCTGTCATCATCAACGAAATTTAACTTTGCTTATAACACCAATGACGTTTAATATTTGATGGCAGAACTAGATAGTTCGCCACCTAAAGTGCACCAATTTCACATCAACATCCTATCCTCTACATACATAAAGAATCTGTTAAGCAAACAGCACAAACATGGAGCGACAATTGAAGAAACTAATGTTTATTTTCAATTTGTACAAATGAAATGTTTACGTTTTATCTTTATATTTCATATTTACTTTGAAATATACATTTTAAATTGGACTTCCGATCCATCAGGGGACTAGACGTGAAAAACTCTCTAGGTTTGTATAATAGTTATAAATGAGGAACGAAAGAAGACAGTAATTAGGTGGATGGATTGATAGTTGAATGAATGTTGGTTTCGTTTTTGCTTTTTTTCCTCATTCAATTGGATGCTCCGACGTAGTGCAGGTGAAATGAATAAATTGGTGGACAGGTGAATCATAATGGAACGAGTTTTTCACTCCACCTGGCCTTTAATCACAACAAGTTGAGACTAATGGTACCGTTCGTAAGACTTCACCTGCTCATGAGATAGGCATTTTTTAATCGAGATCTTCTTTGGGTTTTTTGCATTGCTTTTGGTGCGGGATTCTTATTAAATAATTCAAATAGGGAATTTCACAGTCTACAGTAAAACTCTTCGAAATAAATTAGATAGAAAATGGCAAACATTTGCCAAATCACATGTAGTTGTTGTGCATTGCAACATAGGGAACACAAACCGGAACATTTAGAGTTGTGTTTGTCTCATTAAGAAATCAAAGAGCGACTCGAATTTATAGATCTTGTTAAATGCACATGTTTAGAGGAATGTGGTAGAGAAGAGAGTAGCATAATAAAGCAAGTAATAACTCACTTTAGTGCAAGCACTAAAGCCAAAAGTGACATTTTACACATTTTGTTCTGCTCTGCTCATTTGCTAATTACACCTTGAATAAAATGTAATGAGTAATGAATAAATTGCTCAACTCAATTACTTTTAAGAACCTTTAATTTTTTGCCTAAATTATTAACGTCAAACGCTCAGAATTCAAAATTAACTTGCAATTAGAATAGACAGTGGAACTGTTTGAATAAAAACTAGAAATAATTACAAAGAAAATGAATTCACAATTCATACACACTATTAGACATTCTGGTGCCAAGCAGACGTCAGTTTTCGCTTCTAAAACACTGAATAGAAAACAATAAAAACAAAAACTCATTCAATTTTGCCTTCGTTCTTGTTTAACATCTAAATATGAAACTTAAATGAACAAAAACAGAATTCAAGTCATATTCTATTCTGCGATTTCAAGTATTTCGGTTTGTTGGCCGCTCTATAAATGTCTTCCAAATGTATATTTGATTTGGTATACAATGTTTTCGACTGTAGAACAAATTGATTCAGCGCGAATCCGTTCTTAAACGACTCACCGAACTGCATGATGCGGGGGTGTTGTAGATTTTTACATTGTAATTACGTGTATAGGTATTATAAATAAGTTTTCGAAATCCATTTGTGGAGCACACACGTCCTTGTCCAGTCAGCTTAATACAATAGCCAAAGTTTGGTATTGTGGAAGGCCTGTAGGTATTGTATGCTAATTGCGCTTTGCAAGGTTTTCACGCCACCAGCCCCGAAGGACACGTCTCTACACTGCGGTCCAGCCTCATTACCCATCCGGAACCATAGTAGTACGCGTTAACTTAACAACCTGGGATGTGTTACTTGCTTGTTGTTAATTACATTCGCCAGTTACAACCAAACTCTATTCACTAAATTGTAAATTTATACATCTAGGGATTCCACTTTCAGTCCTTTACATTTAATGTCCGTTTTCAACTTTGCCTTCCATTATCACAAAGTAATATAAATCTACATTTGTGTGGTATATTGTTTAAATTTTAAACATTTAATTGCTGTACATTATTACAATGCCACAACAATCATAATCATATAATAGCCTAAACGAGCCTCATATAGAAACAAAAACCCGTCCATTGTACTAAAGGGCCCTATGATGTTTGCTTGCTTCTTCATTCCAGTAGAGAAAGGTATTTTTCCGTGCGAAGAATTTCATAAATTCCTTGCCATTCCGAGTTGCTTATTTTATTGGAAATTGAAATGATCTCCGATCCATAAGCACATGTAACCCCCGTATTATTTGTATTTCGAAGGCTTATGGCCCTGTTCGCAGTGTAACTCACAGAAAAATCCAACAAATAAGATCTCTGAGTTAGAGACAGAGTCGATAATAAAGATTTGCTGTGAGCGTAGGTGCGGCACAGAATTCGATTCCCTTTGGGCGTCTGATCAGAATTTACAGCTGAATCGCACCCGAAATATGGTCCTACCTAGTTTGAATCTTTAAAATAAAATTGCCACGGTCGGTTTCAGATCCAGGTTATTGGCTGCATAATGTAGATTCTCCCCTTGTTACCTGCCCTCCATATACATAAGAAATGATAACACAACTTGAACCCATCGGGCCACTGATGCAGCCTCCTTCGGTCTGACGTTGCACTTTTTGAACCGAGCCTTGATTTTACTTTGAGTTCAATTATTTATGTCGTTCTCATTATCATGCGCTTTTTTTTTGTGTTTCGCAAGTCGACTTAATAAATAATTTCACATTTGTGAACATTTTTCAACGCAAAGTGTACATTGGAGAACTGGGAAACGTGCACTCAATATATCATACCTGAAAATAAGTCAGTTTAATTATACATCAACCCTTTTCTTACAGTTTTAGTCTACACGAAGAACATGACTTATCTAAGATCCAGTCCTAATTCCCTTTATTTTTTTTTGATTAAACACATTGCCATGGTGACGAGGCTGATAGGAACAGGCACAAGAAAAATCCGGCCGCTCGTTTCGAGTGAGAATTGCGCCAGTGACGAGTGTGTCGAGGTGTAGGTGTGGATCTGGGGCTGTTTGTTGTGGTAATATGTGTGTGTTGTAGGTATTTCAGCTAATTGGAACACCGCCCTTACGGCATACCGAACTTGTCCAATCAATGTCTGCCAACACGCTACTTCTTGCTTTTTTAATTGAACTACATTCAATTTGGGGGAGAATTTCGTCGGATTTACTATTAAATTATGAGCTGTACTTTGCACAAAAACACACAGAGCTTCCCACTAATTCCAGCGATTTGAGACTTTTTTTCGAAAACTGTTGGAAAAGTGGATCAATAAACGTGCCAAATTTTTTGCCTATACGTAGATATAGGAAATACATACCTATAAACTCGTATAATAAAAAGTAAAGGTTCCTGTGTATCCGTAATGCAAATATTTAAATATTATGCAAGCATAATTTTAAAATGCTGTGCTTATAAATTATTTCAAAACAAAACATTATCATTTTGTGCATACTTAATATTCCTTTTTTAGTAGAAATGTATTTGTTACACAACGGATTTAATGCTAGTAGCAATAAAACAAAAGCACTATTTTCATGTGAAAACATCAAAAATCACACATTTAGATTATTATTTATTATTTCATATTTCATGTATGTGGCTAATAAATAATTTATTAATTTATTATATGTATAGGTAGATCCAAGTACAACCAAAAAGCAAATTTCCACTATGATAATATAAATTATTATTATTATATTGTATACACATATAAATAACGTACCTATTACTTTTTTTTATTATTCTATTCAGGATTTTGTTTCACAAGCACGAAGCTTTTACAACCACCATAATGGAATCAGTATTTAAAATAAAAATAAACTTTTAGTGCTTTGTCTGTATTTACAAGTTTTATGCTACTACTACATAATGTTTACGACGACATTGTGCTCACTATAATACGAGTATGTACATGCATTAATCCACTGAATTTTGTAATAATTATATTGTAACGATTCTAATGGCATTTTTATCAGCATAGAAGTGACATAGAGGTATTTTTAATAATACCCTACACCCCATTTAAATGTTATTGTATTTATAAAGTGAAGCTGTCATCACAAACACACATCTCTCGCACTATAAACCTAGGATTTCTTCACACAATTGCTTATTCCGGTTGTCATTGAGTGAAATCTGTCAGGGGAATATCAATTCTTCTCCATATACACTTAAACTGACATTAAATTGAAAAAAAAATTCTTATATACATAGGTAGATATAGGAGGAGGGTTTTATTGACAAGTCTTCCAGACTTGTTCCCAAACTAGATAGAATGAATATTTATATATTTCTTTTGGAAGATCTAAAATAGCTTGGAGAATGAATTCGTTGCAGGTAATTTCTTGTTACTGTTTTGAGTTATGTGTCTAAAACAGTGGCGTGTCAATTAAGTTTCACTTTATACACACAATCAAACTTGTCGTCCGTATAAGATGGATTAGGGATAATTCAGTGTAACCCACCTTATCACCGCACCACAATAGAATACTACGTAATTACGGTTTGGTACAACTATATAGAAAAGTAGAAAAATATAACAGAAAGTGGACAGGTTTATCTGATGGAAACGGCAACTACAACACTTCTTATCTTCCTTGGAACAAATAATTGCTGGGAGACTATTAAAAATTGGACGGCATGCGTGCAAGTTGAGGCCTTTTAGTTCGCGTGAAACAACTTTCGAAATATAATAAATGAAATTAGTTTTTCCCTGTTATTTTTTTACGTTCGGGAGGATTAACATTTTTATTTTAATTAATATGTTTTTAATGGTGTTGTGTATTTTATGTGTTGGAAAAAATATCATTCAATTGAAGCTTAATTAGAAGTGTTACAGTTGTAATGGCGATGCATTTTATATTCAAATTTCATTATTCCATTTTGATGGGAGCTTTTTACTTGTGTGCCACATCCATAAAATTAGTTGCAATGGTTGTCCTCTGTTCGTGTGTTCATGAGGAATGAAATGGAACTTTCGACCTTATGTTAAGCCCATTGTTCTAATGTCTATCTCCTGTGATGGATAAATAAGGTTTCTCCTGGTATCTACCCAAAACACAGCTCGTTTTCGTACTGATAAAGCTCACTAGGGGTGTGATTAATTGTAAACATGTTACAGCTTGTACTCACACGTTCATACTTGCAAATTGTAAGTTACATAAACCCTCACACACGCCCGGTATACATGCGACACATGCGACTATATATGCTTGCTTGCATTGTCATGCTAATTACTAGTTTAAATGATTATTTCTACTGAGTCAAATAGTATGCAAACACACTTTCATAATGGCAATTCGACTTTATCGATAACGAAAACAGAGTATATTGTGATAAGAGGATGAAAAAAAGTGGGTGTTCGTGTTGTTATAGAAAACACGATTCCCGTGTGTGCGCTGTCTGGAATTCTCGTTATAAAAAGTGGGACTTAGCTTAAAGTGAGTCCCTAATCATCGCAATAATAAGATACATTGGGATGTTGTATATGTTTCATATTTACTATTGACATACCATCATTTCCATTGATTTTTTTTATTTTTCCTCGTATTAGATTTTAAAAATGAGACTTGTTTTGAAATTGGGTTTTTACGTTCAAATAAACAGTCCTTTGATCTGTTTTATATTTGTACAAGTGTTGGTCGCATTTATTTTATCCACTTCTTAGTCAAGTCCACCCCATATCTAATAATACTGCATATACACACCCTGTGTACGAGCATACATATATTATAAGTACATATAGATTTGCGAAAGATTTTAATTTAAAGCCATCCGGTTTGTAAACAGTTTAAAATAAATGATGTAATATTTTATTATATATAAAAGGTACAACAATTAATTACAGCTGTTGGAAAATGTTGTTGTGTGCGGCCAGGAGTGTTTTCATAAATTTTCATTTATTATTGCATAAGAGAGAAGAGGGTCCTAGAACGTTCTAGTGGGCAACTCTCCGTGTAATAAGACCGCTCAAGTTATAACTTATTTTTATATATGAAACTTTCCGCTAGCCTTATTCCGAATTCTAATTAATTTATTTATAGACTAGCACTTTTTGTTTTTATGTTCATCATCTGACGAGATATGTAGGCGCTACTAAACTTGACGGATAAACTATTAATTCCGGTGTGAAATGTCAATAAATCATACACAATGTTACTATTAGACACATCCCCTCGTTTAAACAATGAAAGTAGTGACACTTTGATGTCAACGATTTACTAAGCCCTCGATAAGCCATCAAACTGAAAGTTTACTTATAACATGATTGATGGTCCTTGCTCCCCGACTTATGCATCCATTGTCCCCATCATTGAGGTGGATTTGTATGGAAGTTGAATCCATATTTGTTGGGCCCTATTTCGCACTGTTACACGATACGATGAACAAACACTTTGTAGTGTGCATAATTTTGGTGATATAATCAATTGCACTGAAAGGATTGTGCATTTTGCATATTAGTGTTAGACCATTGACTCTAAGCCAGACTTTATACGGTATCATAAAACTGTGTAGGAGATTCACTTTTTTTCCAGCTGTCATGAAGACGGAATTTACATGCGACCAATCTAATCTTGGAAACTGTTTCAATTTCAGCCAATTGCATCAATATGCATAAAATTAGATTTACAATAAGGAAGCAGTCGAATAATTTTCTAAATGAAATTGAACAGACCCCCCCGGTTTATGCTTCTCTACAGCCTGGTCTGTACTTACGCATCATTGACATAACAATGTTTAGAAATTATACTGTTATGCTAAACAGGCACCAAAACTCATTTGCTTTTCAATGTATCACAATTTGAATATTGTTTCAGAAATTAATTTGTGTAGTGTAAATTGAACGCAAGTATGTCAAATTGTATGTTGTATATCTAAACCATTGAAACGTTGGAATAACATTTCGCCAGTTATAATATTGAACTGAAAAATCGCCCCGAACCTATTATTGGTACATTTATTTTATCGGTTTAATTTCAAGCTGCATGCGAAAAGTTTAACTAAGGACCATCGATTTTGATTGCATTTCAACCTCGCCTCATATACATATAAGGCTCGTTTTATCCAGCAATTGGAAGATAGTTCCGTTTAACTATCATTTAATGTTTAATTGTAAGTGTAACTGCAATTTATTAATAACATTTTTGGAGGAAGATTTGCAGCATTCTATTTTGCACCGCTGAAAATGTTTTCATGCATGAATTCTTAACATGAATAAGACGTTTTTAGCTGGTTGGCTTAATTTAGGTTTAGAAACGATTACTTTAAGTATTTGAGATTAGTATTTAATTAAATCCGGAAATTTCAGTGTAATCTAGTAAATCTACACACACAGAGAGAGAGAGAGACCCAGATCCCCCCGACCAGAGAATGGCACATGTACATATATTTTATTTAAAATGTTTTACACAATTACATTCCGAGTACTAAACTACTTAAGTGTGTTGTTGGGAGTGTGTTTTTGCTGCATGTAAATCCGAATATATGCACTCCTTTGATAAATTATAATATGTATAAGAACGCTCCAAGGTGCTCTCATATTATATAAAGTCATAAAGATGGAATAAATGAAATTCTTCGAGAGTATACGAAAAGAGGGAAGCTATTAAAATTAATCTAGGAGACTATAAATTTTGCAAAGAATATTCTCGAAGGTATCAGAAGGGAAACGCAACCTCCTATTATAAATTATTTAATGCGGTTACTTTAGATTAGAGTGTTTTGCGTATCTCTTTTTCGGTTCTCTGTGCCGAGT
This sequence comes from Silvanus unidentatus, assembly GCA_963930825.1. Lineage (NCBI taxonomy): Eukaryota > Metazoa > Arthropoda > Insecta > Coleoptera > Silvanidae > Silvanus > Silvanus unidentatus. The sequence goes on from OZ005758.1 coordinate 7,532,821, forward strand.
ACTCGAGGAAATGAGAGCGTAATCTTAAAAATGGGGAAAACCGCGCCAAATAATAACGAGACCCTATGATAGATATGTGAAAAATCCCATTTTAGTTCGTATAATCGTATAATTTTCTTTGACATGTGAGCATTTTATAAGGGAAAAAAGCCAACGGTATGATGACTCTTTGTAACCAATAATGGCAACGTCACTTTGGGTCGTTCTTCTAATAGCACAAAGATGTTGACAACAATCTAATTATTACGCCACTTTCTCAGTTAGATGCTGTAAAAACATAATGGGAAAAGTGTTTCATTGTCTTTTTCTCTCATCACACTGGTGTTCTGTCTCATATGTGTAATCCTCTAGACAACAGCCAAATTAAATTCTATGGGAGGTATACATATACGGAATTTCCCTAGCCAAATTGATTAAGTTGATCAATTTTAAAAGTACAACTTTATAAAGCAGCTTGTTTGTGGGCTTTTCGCCAGTATTTATGTACTTGACTTTTAGTTTAAAATAGAGATTATTAACGGTCAGTGGTTCTAATCTTGTCTAGAAGAATTCTTAATAATACCCAAAACAATTATATATCCCTATATACTTGTACGATAGCTCTAATCCTTTGAATCATATAATCATTTGTAATCGTCTTTACACATATTACAACTTATACGTATATACGTATATGGTTGTATAATGAAAATAGATTGTGAATTTCACTTGAAGGTATGCATGCCAATTTCATCCGTTCCTTAACTAAAGGAGCCCATTCTATTGGAAAAGCAACTTTGAAAGCAAATACCTAATCATAGAATTGTGCTGTGTACCTACAACTTGTTCTCTTCCCTTCCTATCTTAACACAAATGAATGATGTTGACTTATGTCTCTATAACATAGTTCATAATGGAATAAATCAAAAATTCTATTAATTTTTTTCCCATATTACCTGGATGTAGGTACGCAGCGAAAAGCATATAGCGTATACCTATATTAAACAAACCGTTTATGTTTTTAATCACGCCACAAAAGTGTAAATATTTAACCACTTTGGAAGGGATTAATATTAATCCAACATTACAGCATTAGGTTATCGCGGAAAAGAGGAAAACGATTTTATGATAAAATGTGGGATATGTTTCAGTGTTGCATTATTACTTGCATGCGTCCCTGATGATTAGCTGGTTGGCCGGTAAGGTGGTGGCATCCAGTGCGATTTAAACGAAATGAATCACTTGTACGTGAAGCGAAAAATTAAGAGAGAAATTCTGTCGTCTATTAAATGATGCAAGCATTAGACAAAGAGCCCTTTTCACTCCAATGGTATATGGGGGGCGATAAAAAACCATGTATACGAATCTATCCCCCTGACCATATTCCAACTAAATCTCCTCTTAAGTCCAACAATCCGTAATCTTGCTAATGGAATGCCAGTATCCACTTTAAAAGTCGCCAATTGATTTGAGTGGTGTCGCTTGTCGCCATTCAGGGATTGCATTGACCTGTTAAACTAAATTGCTAGATTAATTTGTCTTCATCTATTTAAAATTTCACTATCCACACTTTTTGTCTCCCATACTCACAATTTGTACTATTGAGGAAAACTCATATAAATTTCATCTCATTTTTTATTTAGTGTATTTTTTCGCACTCTTGTGTCTAACATTATGTTGGTTTTGGCAGCGATATTTTTTGGTAACGAACGTGCTTGCTGCTTTTGGCTTATTTCATGGACCACCTGCTAGTGATTGTTTTCTCATCGTAAACTTTCTGTTCTTTGGCAGAGAGAGTTTTTTTCACAAAGAATGACAAATTTTTTTGTGAAAAATTGTAAAATGAAAAACAAGTTAAATTTCTGAGACACCGTCTGTTTGGCGACAAGAAAAAGCGTCCCAGGTATATGAATTAATATATAGCTGAAATCTTGCATCTGTTGCAATATTTGGTCTGGCTTATCGATATACGATAAGTCGTAATTGAATTCTACTAGCGTTAATTGAAATAATAGAAACTGGAGCTACAAATTAAACCCTACAAGCTCGCATAATAAGTATGCATTGCTTAGAAATGGAGAGTGCCGAAATCTCATTGAATGCCCGAGTACGGTTTAAATTAAGGCTATCCGTCCATATACGTAACTATAAGTAAATCAATTCACAAAAGGGGATAGAATTTAATTACATTAAGTATTTTTGGTCGTTCAAATTCGACGGAATATAATTTTTCAGCGAGCTTTTTATATGGCGAATGTGGAAAGTGTGTTTTTTCTCCTGCATTATCCCCTCAAACCATCAGCACACTGACAAAAGCTGTTTTTTAGCACTTAATTAAGTAAACCACCCGCCTTGAGAGTGCAATAATTCTACTCTTCTTAACTTTATTAAGTTGAAGAGGTGTAGGTATACTGGAATGCAGATTTTTGTTCCTTCCTTTTTTCTGCTGTTTCATTTTATGTCAGAGGAATAAAGGTGCTCGATGATGAAACACCAGGCCCAACTTTACTGTGTTTTCGAGATAACTTGAGATATATTCAGAGTTTTAAATCCGATGCGATTATCATAAAATGCAAATTTGTGTTTTTGGACCAGTCCAACGCAAACAAGCCTAGAAAATGTGTTCGGTATATTCATACGAGTATATACGTATGTATTTATTTTCAGCGCAAATAGTCAAGCAAAGGTTTTACAATAACATAATTTTAGTGTGCATATTAATCAGTCTGAAATTAGATTATGAATGTTGTTAGTGTTTACAACTGAATATTTATAATTATAATAAATTTACAAATTTACTGTGTAAATATAATCTACGAAATGTATTGTTATGATAAGTAAATAACAATTTAATTAATACATGTTGGTACTACGTTGTGAATAAAAAATCAGTCGATTTTTCCACATAATTGAATTTTAAACACTTATATATTAATTGAAGCGTGAAAAATTTAATTATAAAACACCCAAATTGGCTTTTCTTTCAAATCTTTGCTTGTTAAGCCCCATCGCGCCACATTTCAACATAATGGTGAATAGGTAAACAATATAATAATTATGTTTTCTTGTCACTTATTGTCAATTAAGTAAAATCAGGTCCTTGTTAATGTAATAATAATGGTCCTATGAAGAGCTTAGATCGTTATTTATTCAAATTAATTACTAGGGTATACATAAAATAATGCAGCATGCAAAAGGATCCTGTAACTATAATTTATTCTGAAATATATAGAAATACGATACAAATTAATCATACCTGTAATAAAACAAACAGAAAACAATATCACTTTACAATATAAACTCTAAAGAAACTTAATTATAGGTTGTAAAGAAAACCAATTTAACAGTAAAAGTAACACAATATTTTAACAATTACAATTGATTTATTTGTTAAGTCAGATTTTGGCTATATCCTTTCAAAAAATTGGAACATTATTACGATTATTAACTCGCGACATTAACATTATAAACGTTTAGACACCGTATATAAATATATTTAACGCATTTGGTGTTTACTGCCCTAATATCAATTGCCTAGTATTTTTGGACCCAAATCCATTTCCTCATAATCCCATATAATTCTGGTCAATATGCTTTTCTTGTTGCTATTGCAGAATTCATCACGTCATAATCCTATCAGATTTAACCACTCACACAGTTATAACTTATAAGACGAATCCGAATCTGGGTGGATTATCTGGGATTTAAATAAAAATGAATATCGTGTAAAGCGCCCAATGATTACATCTCGAATGACGGGAATAAATCTGCAGCATCAAACCAAAAATGTTCATATACATATACATATAAACAGAAAATGTAGACAGTCCTCTTTAAGAACATTTCCATTATTTGCATGACGTAATCTTCAATTATATTCCATTTTAGAATATTATGCAGCAAATGTATATTTTCTCTTAACATGTAAGTGTTATGAAAAGGAACTGAATTTGAAACTGTCTACAAGTTTTTCAAGCATTGTTATTAAATAAGTGTGAAACGAAGTGCACATAATGTGCACGGTCTGGTGATAAAAAAAATTGCATCTCTCTTTAGAGCTTCATTCATGGCGAACAAAACAGAGTGTGCCATTTGGAATTTAGTTCAATGAAAAGTTAACTTTTCTAATAAACACTATTACAACAAAACTGTTTAGATTTCGAAGGGAGATCCACAGAACCGTTTCTCCATTTTTATCATTACAACACCAGCGCCTCGACCAGCGCACAGGTACGATGATGTATGTGCGAAAAGTTTTTAAAAACTTTGAATCTCTCAAACGGAAAATCTTTTACAGTATATAATTAAACTTTATTCAGTGAACTTTTTATATCTATGGCCAAAAAAGCTGCAATATCTTATCTAGTGTGGGAAAGCGTAAAAATATCATAATCAAAACGAAATTACTTTTCTAAATTTTGGAAAATGAATTTCCCAATTCTTTCTTCTAAAAGATCTTTCGTTTCCCTGTGCACTTTCCTTCTGGTATGCGTGCGAATTATTATTTGAACTAGTTTTCCACGAAAAAAACATCATATAAATGAGAATAAAGGCCGGTAATGAGGCATATGTCAAATTCCATTAAACTGTCAGACATAAACCACCCTGAAAGTCATTAGAAGCGGAATTTGAGGAAATTACACTTGGTAGTTATAAATATGATTCACGGAATGTTCTCCTGCGGGTTATAGTGGTGTGGCTTTTTCATAAGTTTCTTTTAATATGAACTAATGAGGTAGCTCAGGTTGTTTTATTCGTGTTTTGGCACGTCTTCACAGCACCTCTAACGAGATTTATATATTCCAAAATGGAAACTCTTGCAAACTATGTGCTTCTGGAAAAATCGCCATGTGCGTGTGCATAAAATATAAGTGTATAGTAATTTCATAACACATAAAAAAAGCACTGCGGAAGTGGTTGAATTTAATTAAACGGCGCGCCAAATCCATCAGCACACAGCAATTTTCTGATATTCGAATATAAAAAGGGGGAGACTTGAAAAAATGACGGCTCGTTTATTATACAGTATTTGCATCTTTCAAAATTGTTTACCAGATTTTGCACAGATGCTCATAATGCAATTATTATTCAGCTCAGAATTGTTTTTCCTACCATTCTTGTATACGAATTTAATATTTCTTTTATGATTGCGGTGTTTAGAGACTCTGTTAACGAATCCTTGTTAATTTGTCTGCAATCGGACAATGAATTATTAAAATCAGGTTTTTGTTACAGCAGGAACGACGTTCTTCGAGTTAATCAAAACGTTGCAACTTACAACCAAAGGTAAGACTTTCATATTACGTGCCATTTTGAATACCCGCAACCTCTAATCAATTCTTCTTGCACTCTTGGCTGGTTATGGAGTCCACTTGATTAATACGCCAGGCTGATCCGACGGAAGTGTGCTAGGCCAGATGTCCTGGCGATTTATGTGATCCCAGGCCATACATATATGTATATATATGTACAACGGGGCGGTTACCCTTCGCCCAATAAACGTCGATCCCCCACATGATCCATCAATTTTATAGAAGTAATAAAAAAACATTTCTAAAATGCATAAGCAATACTGGACTACATAGCCGGAAACTTCTAAGAACCCTGATGAAAAATTGATTGCGAACTGTATTTGCGATTCTTTTTATTCAAGCACATTTTATTGGAGCAGTAAAAAGTGTCTATTTTAATTGTGATTTATATCGCATTATCGTGTATAGATATTATCAGCAAATATAAATTTTAACATTTAATAAATGTCGTAAAACTGCTAGCATCGTAAGTGAGCGAGGGTGACATTAAGCTTCTTAAACTTGACACCGGTTGTCATACAATGTAACGCAATTTTAAATGTCACTGAACTTAAATGAATCAGTGACTCGTTTTACATTTTACGAGAGTATGAGCATAACAGAGCACCAGTGCCAAATGCTGTCGGTCTGAGAGAGGTGTTTTTGGACGAAAACTAAATGGAAAAAGCTACTTAGCAGAAGCACACGTGAAAAGTAGGCAAAGTAAATTTTCCGTCAGTCATCAGGCATCGTAACAATTCAATTATACGGGCCAGACTTTCTTCTTTGTGACTCCCTCACCGTTGACGTCACTTAATAGCTGTTATACCAGGATGCGTCACAGTCAGTGCAGTACAACTATAACATAATTCAGAAATTCACAAGGGACCTTGCTTTTAGTCGAATATTCAGTCGCTTGTATCGTGGAAGAATCAATTTTCACTTTATGCTTTCGTGAGCAAGTTTTGCAGTTTTTTTTAATAATGCAATCGCATCGCTAAATTGTTTGCATCCATTTCTTGGTCGTTTGTTTCAATTGAATTTAGTGAAGTAGATATTCAGCTACTGGGTAATTAGGTATTTTGAACTTTTTTGCGATATCTTTCAATATGGAGATAAGAATTATGTGTTATATTTAAGTATTTATTTAGACAAGTTTGGCTTTGTGTCTAGTGGATTTATTGAGCGATTCTTTAAGTTATTAAAATTTGTCAGAAATAAAACGTTCTAAAGGAAATTCAGCAAAGTTGGATAGCATTTTCTGATAATAATAAAGAAACCATTTATACATATATATATATTACTTGTTCATTTAACAATCCAGTTCAGATATGTGTTTCGAACAGAGAACACAATAAAATATGCTCTTTGTTCGGTCCATTAGTTGGTAGTGGAAATAGAAATAAATCAATATCTAAGAAAATTTAACAAAAGGGGAACCCTTTTCACAAATCTTCATAAAACAAAAATATATATTAAGAATATAAAAAACGCACAAGAGGAAATTGGACCATGTTGGATCTGAACATTTTTAGGGCGTAAAACAAGAATTCTTTGACTTGGATAGTAATATTCAATAATTAATAAAGATGTACATATGTATATTTAAAAATTTCAGTATGGCATGCCTTCAGAGTTCAGAATATTTTATAAGTGAAGGCCAAGTACAAAAATTCAATACGTATTCAAGCATTCTATCAACTTAAAATAGCCAAGTTTTTCTAATCGTATTCTTCAAATCAGAAGTTTGTTTTTAATTTAAATCTCGAGCGTAAAAGAAATTGTGTTTTTCAGGCCAAATTTTTAATAAAATATCGCTCCTTGTCTCCGCCATTATTCATATTTCCGCCTTTTCTTTTCTCTATTCTCTTATCTTTCTCCTTCTGTGGTTGATAGAATAAAGCCAATATTAACGACAAATATTCTCTTGTTACAACAAAAACACACAGGAGAAGATAGCGTGCCCCTTATTTTACTATTAAAGCATTCCTTGTTCTCTTTTTTCTGAATAATTCTCGTACATTTGTTTTGTTAGGAGGAAGGATTATTTTGTTTTTTCAACACAAACGGAATGCATAATTTTAATAACGACCCCCTCTTTTTACACGGCCATTATTATTACGATTTGAGTTCGTTCATAATTTCGCTCAAACAAAAAAATTCTTTTAATGGAGCGTCTAGAAGCAATTTTCTGGTCACCCTACTCCGGGGGCCACCCCAACATATTACAATATTTAAAATTCTAATTTCATTATCGCTCCTTTATTTAATCATAACCATTGCGACGATGAGATTTATAAAAGCATTAATAACATTCCAGTGTAATAAAAATAAATGATATGAAACAAATTAAATTTAATAGCTATATAATTAATAATATTTTTCCATTGTTGTGTCATAATGTAGAACGAGAAATGTTTAGGATTTGTGCAACAGTCAGTTTTTGATAAATGAATTTCCATTCGCTTTTATTATTACATACTTACATCAAGAACATATTATACTGAGCAACACCATTCATAAATTTAATAAAACGCAATTACTTTTATTCGCCCAGCTTTGCACACACATGTACAATACCTATAAGTAGTATGTATAAATACATACCAGTAAATATGAGAGTATGTGACATTTTATTTCTAGGAAAGCATTTAAGGAATTAAAAATTTTATTTTATTAAAGGGCGTTTTTTAACTACTTCGCCCTGGAAATGTTTAAAGCTCTAATCACTTTCTAATACCTCTCTAAAGGTGCAGTAAAAAAACCTGATAATACGTTCATCAAATAAACATTAAATAAAAATGACTCCTATAAAATTGCACGTAAATTCGTGACCTGAATTGCTTATTTTTAATCCAAACCCTTATATAAAGTGCATAAGTTTATTTTATCGTTTAAAGAATCTAAATTCGGTGAATATTTACTAGGTAGAGTATACCTATCTAAAACGAATACCTGACACGCTCTCTGGCTTTTCGTTTAACCGTCCATAATACTATGGACCACAAAATAAAAAACACTTCCACTTAAGTGACTTTTCACATTCCCAAACACTTTGTCTCTAGCTTCCACAAAGCAAGAGATGCACACCCTCCACGTGTATCATCATTGTATGTATATGTGTAATTTTATGTAACTGTAACCTTATTCTTAATAAAAGTTTCACGATTTCCCCTAAAGAATGATTACGAACTTTCGTTATAACTTACACCAAAATATGGCTTACTTCCGTTCAGAAATATCGGCACAAACGTCATATATACAGAAATTTATGTGTATGTTATTATTGTTTTGATGATGGCACTGTGTATGCGGAGTCTTCATATTGGTAAAAGTCTCATTTCCTGTTTTCCTCTATACTGTTTAATCTTTACTGCTCCCTTAATATTTACGCGTATATACATATTATATTTATATAGTGTGTTCGTATTGGAATAATATTTATTCGTGCGTACATTTACACACTGGAAACAGTCGTGAAATTAAAGGCTCTCTCCCTTTACATCGGCATCCTAGTTAGTCGCAACTTAATACCATCGATTAAGATTAAAATCTATTGACTGACTACTTGACGGTCATTAATTTCATTTAAAAACTTTTAATTTAATCGAGTCTAATGTAAAGGAAACAAATTCCAAGTTAATATTTACACAGTCAATCTGTCCTCGAGGAGGAAGACTCATTTATTTCATTGTTCTTAACCAAGTCTGTAATACTCTTGTAATTATGTAATAAAGTTGACCCAGTTGAAATGCAAAATAAAAACTCCCTTTTAGGGATGACTGGGTTAAATTGAACCAGTAATATATGATAGTGTTATACGGGCTCTAAATGTCCGTAAAAAGCGGTAATCAGACGGGGACAAAGGAGTGACTGTGAAATATATTCATGCGGTATGAACAAGCATTATCTACACATTAATAAAATTACATAAACGATTGTTTTCATCTAACTTATATATACCTATAGATGCAGTGTTATATGTAGACACATTGTTAACTTATCTAAACAGTAATATATTACGATAATCCTTTACACTTGACAAATCCTTTTGTCTGCAAAATACCATTAACACTTTTTGTGTCAGCTTATTCACTAAATTAATTTCGTTCACAATTGTTTCTTATATATAATAGTTCGTTTTGTAGACGTTCATTAACTCTTGAAAATATTACTGTAATAATTTCGTAATAATTGCTGAATGATAAGTTTTTCCTGAATTTATGGCGAGTTATATACTCATAGAATAATAACGAACGAGTGGTGTGTGTGGCGCGTTTTTGTAACCCTTTCGTATAATATGCAATTTGGGTTGGGCCCATGTTGCATTTGTGTTTTATTAATGAACGCACCCTTTTATAATTTATGTTCACACTCACTACAAGGGCGACACTTTTGTTCTATATGCTATTATGCTGCAACTTTATGATGTGGACTTGAAAACTTTATTACTGTAAAAAATGACGATTTTAAATACACTCTTTTAAAGGGTATAAACAGTGGCAGGCCACACGCCACACTAGTTTTTTTATCTATTTTAATGTACATATATGTATTAACATCCAAATTCAACTGGGTATTAAAAAACCAGGTTTTTCATTTTGGAATTTCGTGAGCCCTATATTGGCTTTGCTACGCATTATAAATATTTATCGACTAGGTAGGTATTCACAAAGAATTAATGGGTAAATTAAAATGTATTATTTACTCACTGAAATATTCAATTAATTAGGCATTCATTTTGAGAGTTTTTATAGCAAAATAAATATTGTATTCATAAAAATAGTCTACAACCGTTTTACCTTTTTCCACGATTCCACACAGCATAAAATTTTTGTTGAAATTGCTGCTAAATCGGGAGTGCAATTTTCCCAAGCAAAGTACTTTAAAAGGCTAAGGCTACTACTGGTTGTAACACTTGAACAAGTTTTTCCTAAACGGAAATGCATAAAATTGTTGAAACCAACTGTAAAAATAAGGATGTTGCAAAATGGTTCAATTCTATCTCAACTTTGCTCTCCACTAAAGTCCATAAAACACGTTTCGAAACTTTGCATTACCTTTACGATAAATTATACGCTATGGTCATTGTGGGTATTATATTTATTTTTCTTCGTTTCCTAGTGCACTGCTAATATTTTGGATAATTGAACACAATTAAACTAACAACAAAACAATTCCACTGTTCCACTTCAAATAAATATCTACCCGCCCTCCATTCAACTTGTTTATCACAATTTAGTCGTAATAAATTAAACAATTATTTCAATTACCGTTTCAGTATTATGTGCAATTTTTCCATCGATGTTGATTATTTAGTCAGACTGGTTCATTTTAGATAACTGGATGAAATTGTTCGTATTTTTCACGATACATAATTCATGCAACAACACACATACATTATATGTCTAATGCATGCTGAAGGTTATATGCATGTGTGGATGCTGAATTTGTGCATCCATTATGTATGAATCACCCACCGCTTATTCTTCTGCAGATATGATTAATATTTTCCGGTAATTAAACTTTAAGAATGTTTGATTTGGATGTGCAAATATTGATGTTGAAGTGAGTCGAGTAAAATTGAAAATATAAGGGGTTGGGGGGTCGTACCACACAAAGTACCACAGCAGGCAGATGGTTAAAGAAACTCAATACGACGTCAGATCATATACGTATTACAACTCAATATATACCTAGAGAGAATCTATTATATTTCCAAGTAAGGGAAACGAATATACCTGGCATACACAAGTAAAACACAATACATCCTAATATATCTAAGAAAACAAACATTTCTATTGTGAAGAGGATGGTATTTGCTGCGTCGAACCGCACCTGGTGGTTGTACGATAACTGCGCTTTACTGTATAGAAGGTGTAATGATCAGAGTGAAATGCCGAACTTAATACGATCTATTCGTATTATTATATAATACCTTCTCGCTTTTCTTAACATGTTAATATACAGAGATTTTGCCCGCACCCAATTATTATGCGGCCCTGTAGCTTAACTTTGTGCCTGCAGTTTGTATAGAGAGAAACGTTGACTACTACGTTCCCCTTTACTTTACAAACGCACCTCTATGTATATGATGGTACATTTTGTTAAATTGATGAACTGTTCTGGTATTTTGGTGGAAATTGCTGAAACAATGATTTTCAACTGTAAAATCTCTATAGTTATAACACACATAATTATAATGGTGCCAAGCGAGATGCGAGATAGCAAGCAAATTGTAATCGCTTTTATATTTGCACTGGGAGTATCAATTTCAATTTGTTTGAATTAATTGTGAGCCATTTACAGTGAGTTATTCATTTTTTTACTAGGCGGAAAATGGAAAAAAATTCTTCGGCCTAAAGTCGTTAACCAACAGAGACGATGGTGGTTTGTGGATTTGCGCGGTGTGTGCAATTAAAACTTGCAATTTACATTTTACTTTTATTCTATACATAACTAGATTCCATTTTTTGCAATCTTAATTTAAAGGCTGACCTGTTTTTTACCTAATTTTGTTATGTTGGTGCTTTGTACCTACATATATATAATATACATAGTTTGAATTAAAATGTTAATGTTACCCAGCGAATCTAACAGAATAATACAATGAAACTTTTCAAAAATAAATATGCATTTCCAAGTAGATTCTAATTTTAATTAATAAACTTAGTTATAGTTTGGAAATTGTTTATACTAACGCAAAATTACAACTACATAGACAGAAGAGTGCACAGTAGAACGAATGGATGCCATGTTCGACTTAGAAAGGATTTTATTATCGAGGTAATAAGTTATTTTAATAAGATTAATGAAAATTGAATTGATATATTATTCACTGGGTTTTCTTGTGCACCTTTATTCAATTATCAACTATTATAGGCGGGTAATTGATTTTATTGCAGAATAGTTATACCTACAAAAGCATCTAATTTACTGATAAATGAAATTACAATATCCTTTCCATTACGTCGATCAATTAAAATGTGATTGCCTATATAACATAGCTGGTTATAAATCTAAAAAGAAAATTGTTTTACGTTCTCTGGTGTTGGTGTGTATAACGATTGCAGTTTAAACAAGTTGATTGGAGTAGTTTTTAATTTCGCGATAGACTATTTATTTTTTCGCATCCATTGCAGCAGGCCCCAACACAATCTCGTAAATTATCCAGACCGAGTAGCCCTCTGTGTAGTATGGTGGGTGCCATTGAATTTCAAGCCGAATTCAACAACACACACATTTAATTTTCTGCAATAAATTTCTGGTTAAATAGAGAATAGAGAACCACAACGGCAGTAATTCTCCCAGAGACATAGACCGGCTTGATTTTCAAATTAAAACTTCGCCAACTTGCATCATTAGTGGTCACTTGTACTTGTTTTAAAGGATTCTTAACGCTTTTAAGGACTCCGAAGCAAGTTATACACAAAAGAGCAGGAAATAAAAACTATTCTACTCTCTATGGAGATGCTGAAATATGCGATCAATTGTAATTCCTGCTTGATTATATAATGAAATTCCCCATTGAACAGGGCAATAATTAGAAAACATGTTACAACTTATAACCATTTGGTAATTGAAAATAAACAGGATAGCTCCTGTACCGAATCTACATATGTAAATTACACTATGACTACATTATTCTGTCTCTCAGTGTTTGCTGACATTCGAACTTGCCAGTATATGTATATGCCTCTTCAATGATAAATGATCATAGGAATTATTACTGAGATATCTATTACTTTACTCTCCTTATCAAGCCCATTTATATCATATACCGTCCTAATGTATAACTTAGGTATTATATAGTTCAACTTAATATACATACATAGAAGATGAACGTATAATGGGGGAGAATTGCATGGCGGTGAATCGAGAAACGTGAATAAATCTTTTCGTTCTTGTTTCGCCATTAGTTGAAAAACGAGGGAGTTATTGAAAAACTGATGCAAAGTCACTAGAAAGATCGTTATAAAACACCTAATTACAACATACTTTCATAAAGTAAAATAGTCACTGAAAAATTAATGCCTTTAAACATCTATTAACAATGAAAAAATAATGAGGCTTTGAAGGAGGAAAGTTTCAGGTGGGAAAGATGATAAATAGAGCTTTTTAAAAGATCAAAAGCGACTACACTTTATTCAGCTTTCAACTACCCATCCTCTCCCTGGGTGTGTTTTATTTAAAACAATTCTGCATTTTTAGTTAAGGCTAAACCGACTCAATCTCGCTCTATGCACTCTCCAATCATCATTTATTTGTCATGTGAAGAAAGAAATTAATTTTTTCTTATCGCCCCAACAAAGAAATGAAAATTTCCTGTCTGTAGGTTTCCAAGCGGACGAGATATGTCCTTTTGTCAATATAAATAGAATAAAATGACTGTATGTAAGCTATTAGTGGAGTATTTGTCAGTAGTGTGTGTTGTTTACTACATAAATCATGTTGTTAGTAGCAAAAGAAACCGGTGATCATATCAAGAAGACTGACGTCTTCGACACATGAATATAGGCGACCTATATATGTATTCACATCTCACAATAGACACACCGATTTTGAGCCATACAATTTATTTGGCCCGTTATATTTTTGACACTACGAATCATCTTATTCAGAAAGTTGTTTTGGTAACTTCCTCTTTACCTCGACCACAACAAAGGGCGACACTTCTTTCACACACAAAAATTCAAATTTCTCCAACAACAACATTATGAACTATTGAGGTGTGAAAGTGGTGCTTGTGAAGTAGGTAGTTTTGTGAGCGGTGATTTTTAATAATGATTTTCGTGTTTGCACCGATTTTACATAACATTTTTACAATATTACCACTGAGTTGGTAAGTTATTTTCATATATATGACATACGGCGAAATATCCATTATTTATAAAATTCGGTAAAGTGGAATATATTTGAACGTTTCAACAGCATCTGGTATGGACCGTCGACGCCAAAATGTCAACTGTATTTTATATTTCACCAAATTTACAGCAAAATTCAAGTATTTTACAAACATGAAGTATAATGTAGGGCACTATATAGTGTTTTGCAATATATATATGTGTCATCACATAAAACACAATATTATTTGTGTGCGCTTTTTTATTGTATAAAAAGTTTTTATTTTGTTCCTTCGTGTTACATTGTTTTGAAGACATTTGCAGTGATTCATGTACGCAATATGAGATTTTTGTATTTTTGCAAAAAGAAAACATCATCACACAGCCACTAAAATACGTTAATTTTTTTATGATAAAAATAAGCACACAGGACAAGTGCTTAACAGGCTGAATATCCTTTTTTCCCCATTGTAATGTGATATGGTTGTTATATTAATAACTTTTTGAATTAAATGTCAACCGCAGAGAATGTAATATTTTGTTGTTAATTTTTTTATACGAATTCACATTTAAAATAATAAAAAGCACTATTGTGCGGTATATAGAGGAATTGAAGTAAATAAAAAAAATTTAATAACGTTACAGCCGCTAGCATGGAACCACAAACATCAGAGACCTAGCGAACGTTCTCATATCAAAATATGAGCCCTACATATGTTCGCTTGCTCTGAAACATACATAAAATTGTACTTTTTCTACTTTATTCATTTAAGAAAAATGTTTTAATAAATGATACAATGTCTACGACGATAACTTCCACTACAGATGACACGAAAAATCCGAATTTAGTCACTTTTCAACGTTTCATCCATATATGACTTCATAATCAAGATTCTTTAAGCGACACAATCATTTTCAGTACATACGAGTGATACGATTTGATAGGAAATGAAACACTGCCTTTGCAGCAGGAAATAGCCTGAAAACTTGCAGCATTTATCTTAGAAACATATTCGGTCGCGATTTTAATCCCTGATATAAACTCTTTAAAACGGATTGACATTTATTTGATCACATTTCTTTGAAAATACTACTTTATCCATCAAAAAGTGGATGGCTGAACATAGGTAGGTGCGGTATAATAATTCGTAAAAAATCCACCATTAAATTGTGCGTCATGTTAAATTTAGCGCGAATTAATAATGTAAATTTAATTATACACATCAGTGTGGCGGGAAATTTGTGTAAGATATAAACGAAAGAAAATCAAGAAAATTTGTTCAAAAACCCTGTGAAGATATTTTTCGACCGTGCATGGGTGAAAAATTACGACCATCGCCCATTACATCTTTCGCACATAATTTCATTGAAATTTAAATTGATAGATATATGGTCCATTAGTTTGGAACATTTTTCTAGATCTAAAAACTTTTTACTTCTCGCCTACATTTCCGGTTCTTTCTCGAGCAGTCGCGGTTTACTAATGATAAATTACACCGTATATACCTTTCAGGAAGGTGGTGGGCAAAGTGAATTCCAGCTGGGAGTTGTAAAACTCCTAAACTGTTTATAATATATCCCCCATTCTCACTACAAAGACGTGTCATGTAAAGGCATTTAAACTTTACAGTTTGCTGTTCCATTTTCAGAGTGTGGAAACTCTCATCACTAATATTCTGAATGTTGTGGCCAGTTGGATGAGTGACCAAACTAAACTTTTCATTTGAAACTTTGCCGTCGACAGCCACACACAAGTTCCATCCGTCTCTTATTGTTTGATGCGTTCAATTGCCTTTCTGCATTTATACGAGTAATACTATGCAAGAATATTATCGATTTGTCGTTTTATTTTTATTACAAATCACTGTAATTAAACTGATAAACTTATATAACAGTGAACGTTACACAACACACACAGCAATCAGTATTTTGTTTATTAAGATTGATTACAAATTAACAACAGCAAAATGACTCTGGAACAATATGAAATTTAATCCAAATATTGCGACTGTTTTGAACAACAACAAACGCATTTGTTTCAATTAATTTTATTTCACAAAATTATGACGACTCTATATTTGATATTTGAAAATTGTAATTTAAATTCTGTTTGTCATACGTAAAAAGGCGAATGTATGTATTATGCTAATATAGGGTTGTTGTTAATTATAAAATATAAATTTAAATCGATTGTTAAACACACACTGGCAACACGTGCTGACTGCTATTTCTTCATTTGCACATTTCCCAAATTCATATCAGAAAATTGGGCCGATATGAGATGATGAAAGTTAAACTTTCAAATTGTCGGAAATAAGACTGATTGCCCTTAAGCTTCGTTCCTTTTGACCTTTGGGAAACCGATGATTGTCTGTTTCTACCATTTACGAAGGAAACATGATACCGTTTCGGGCCAGCAGAATTTACATTCTACCGCAAATTATTTCAATCTATTGAAATAATAGTTTTGCTATTAAAATTCCCCACATGCTTATTATTTCCTGTTTCACTTGATTAATGCGATGTTAATTATTAAAAACAAGAGTATTTAACAACAATGTTATTTTCATCATCATAAAATACACCAGGTACTGCATTCTGTACCATAAAACCGTTTACGTTATAACATAAATTTATGAAAATAATATAGTGCATAAAAGCATGTTTGTAATTTCAGGCAAATAATATCCAATTTCTAAACGGACAAACATTTAAAAAACTTCCCAGCTATTCTGCACTGGACAGATTCCATATAACTGAATTCATGAATTATTGAAATTCAATTATAAACCCTTTAATGATGTACACTCCAACAACAAACACCTATACCTACTTTTAAATAGGTAATATATAATTTAATTATTGAAATAATTTATTCCATTTATGCATAATGCATTAGGTTAGTACACTCATCGGCAATTTATAATTTACTCTCTACTGTATGCTTATAAATTAGGAAAAAATGCAATTTCCAGCGTATCCTCTCCTAAAAGTCATAAAACACTTAAGCGTAGTAGGGATTAATTTCCATCAATTAACGTTGTGGTATTTCCTAATTGCTTGAAGGACATCATATTTCAAAGTGTCTAATTCGATGATACTGTAATTAACAGACTTCGGGCCTGATGTCGTCAGTTTCATTTGACTCTCTCTCACATTACTTTTAAGAGTGGAACAGGAGAACGGCCCCATAAAGATCTATGGATTTAACACAGGAGGGACCTTAAAACCTATATGGTATATCACACACATTTCACTACCGGAATTATACACAAACCGCAAAATGTTGAACTTGTATCTAATTAACATTGTTTAAGGGGCCCCTTTAAGACATGTTGAGTGGGTTTCAAGCCATCTGCTTAAATTGATTTTTTCTACTGTTGAGGAAGTGAATCTTCACACCCTCGTCTCTGTGTCTAGCCACAAAAAAATGCTAAAAAACTTAAACGTACCCAGTATCATGCTTTGAAGTGAAGTTATTTAGTTTTACTGACATTAATTAATAAAATTTACTATACGAATCAATATCATTAGAAGTTTACATAAATTATGTGTTTTATTATTATAAATAAACCTATGTTGTTGTATATGTGTAAACGAGAGTCTTATTTTTATAGGTACTACCTGTGGTAAATAAAACTCAATAATTTACATAAATTCTTTGAACACAGGAGTAATACTAAATCCTTTAACAACAAGCCTGTTGTATACGAATGCACTGAAAATTATTGCAGCAAGTTCAGTTTCAAGTTTCGGTGCCATCTAGACCACAATAAGTTTATTCCGTCATTAAGAAGAAGCAATTGTTACCATTCTAGTGTTATAGTGTATAAGCCAGGTCCAGTTTCACATAGTCTACAGTTCATTACTTACTTTATTGTTTCAAGCGGCTTACATACAACTTTAAGCAATAATCTTACTGCATAATTGCTGTTAATTAAGTTTTATTGACTGTCTGAGTATTAAGAGTTATTCGCCCTGTCTGAGTTCGAAATACTTTTAAAAATAATGGTAAGAGTGAATGATGATTGCCAAAAGAAGGTATATAATCATTAGAGCGTCTATTATATGGGAATGATCAAAGATAATAAATAAGCAAACGTGCGTCGCACATAATTAGAAGGTGTTCAACTTTTATTACATTCTTTCATATTTTCTAGCCACATAATTATACATGTGAAAATTTTTCTTAAAATATCATTTTCTTTTCTATATGACTATGAGTTCTCCTATTACTTTACAGCTACAATTTCACAAAAGAGACTGTAATTATTCAATTATAAGTTCGTATTTGTTCCTTTTGTCCTGCCCCCTTCTGAAACATTACTTGGACAAAAGGTGTTTGAACTTCAGGTAGAATTGATTTTTACCAAATACACAGTGATGGTACTGATTAAATAAAACGAGTCTGCATTTTCAGTGTTCTTCTCACAAGGTAATTCTATAAATAAAATAGGATCAATTACGGAAGTCCATGGGACTGTTTTGTGGACATCATGAGATGGTAAAAAAGGCGCCTAGGAAGAGTAAATTAAAATAAAATGTGAAATAAGCAATAAAAATGTTAGGATTGAAATTGACCCGTACCCTAAGGTTTACTTTATGTCTAATAAAATGTTTAGTATCAACGTCTTGCATCAGCAGGGATGTTTATGACTTGCCTGGTATGATATTCATCCGGGACTTCTTCCTCTCTATAATACTCGTATCTGAATAACCGAATTGCTATACTGCTTACATCATAAAGTTATTTTCGTATAATGAGAAACTGTAATAACTTTATATTTATTTATTTCCGTGTTAAATAAACGACTTTATATACTTTACTTGATATGGTATGAGGATAAGCGAGGCACTGTCACAAAATCTAAATGGGGTAAAGGATAACTTTAGGTTTCAGAATAATGGTGTTCTCTTTGTAAATAAATTGAGGAGTTACAATAATATTTATCTTGACTTCTGGCAATTCTACATATATACACCACTGTTCAAGTATTACACGGATATATGTATAAGCAAAAACTTTTATTAATCATGTCTTATTTTACCAGTTATTATTTTTCATAAAGGTTATAATAAAACCAGTTCCATTTTATGACGGTAACCATGTCAAGAACATTAATTATGAAGAAGTAAGCAATGCTGAAAAACTCTCACATTTGTTATTAAAATGTTATTTTGTGGGATTAGGTAAATGAAACACAATAATCAATGGCGAATGATCAAGTATACCTACCATATCAAGAAACCATCTTATTAAGTTTTATGTATCGCTTTGATATACTTGTATATAAATAATCACAGAGACTATTATAATTATTCACAATATACACATAACTTGACAGCAAACAAATAAATTCATTTCAGCAGACGTAAATAAATATCCTGAAATTAAACATTCACGAAGAAATTTCCTTATATTCTCAAATAACTGGAATAATGATGAGATTTTTAATAAAATAAACATTCACTTCAACACTCCCAATAAACATTAAATAAGGACTTTATCATTTCTTTTTTACAATGTTATTGTTAAAGATTGAGCCAGCAAAAGGGTATAGGTACATGATGAAATGAAATTAGCTTAAAGAGGGGATCGGTTAATGACTTGCTGAAAAGGGTTTGGATATTTTTAGGGAGGGCAATATTCCCGATACTTTTTACACATTTATCCAATCAATAATCAGGCTCGAAAAAGACTTTATATTGATGATGATATTTCCAAATATCAACCCAAAAACCAACAAAACAAAAAGAGAGTAAAGATCAACTCCAAAATATAGCACAACAGCAAATAATATACGAATGTGGTAATTTTCTTAACACCCAGGCTGTTGTTTTAGTAAAGTAGATTTTGAGTTGGATGCATACTCGTACATGTTGATATAAAACCGTCTGTAGGATGGCCAGCTTGACCATTTGTTATATATGGGGGGCCCTTCTCTGTGGGTTTATAAGTCTAATGGAGGCGGCAGTGTGGCGTATCCACTTATCTCCTTGTTTATGCATGAGCTAACACCCGATCTTTCCGTATGTAAGCAGTGCAATTAGTGTAGCAGTGAAACGGCGGCGGTGGCAGAAGTTTTAGACCGCCCTGCTTCGCCCTGTTACTCCGTTTCAAACGGATAGGTCCGACGGTCTTAATTTACGTCCGTCTCGTCGTTTGTGCTATTTGTTTATCCGAGAGGAATTTTCAATTATGGCCAGTTTTTGTCCAATGGGAGACAGTTATGGTTATAAGGGACTCCTAGTTGTGTTAATTGTCGATAATAAACAATTGTTAAACTGTTAAGTAAGAGAGGATAGGAAATGTCTGGAAAGGGCACAAAGAGGAACACAGGAACTGCCGCCTAAAACCAAATGATTTTCAAGTTAAAACGATACTGAATTGAAACAGACTCTCTTCCCTTTGCCTCTGTGCTTCCCTATTCCCGTATTGAATTAAACTTGGGCACTAAAAACCGTATTACAACACATGTTGTTGACAAACGGTCTATATTGTATAGAAGATTATATGTATATGCATATAAACAAATCCAAAATGAAATTAAATTCAGTTCTCAAAGGTATGATTGGATCTGATTGAAGAAAATCTTATTAAATTTGTTTACACATCAAATTGTTTGTTGTATTATAACAGATTAATTATGGACTATTATTTAACATCAATATGTATTAGTATATTAAAAAATGAGTATCGTAAGGGATATTTTAACGGATGAGTAAATTAAACCGTTAGCCGCGTTAGCGGCTAACGTTTGATTTACGAATACGTTAAAATCCCTTACGATACGAATTTTTTACAGTATTTTACCTATTTGCGTCTAAAATATTTAATTATAAATAAATAAATTAGTCATTTCATAATTGTAGAGATTTTTATTTTCTAAAGTTGGTTCAATTTTCTTTTCAAACATTTCGAGTGTGACAGTTTTAAATGTTGTCATGCTGTCAATGTCATTAACTCTCGCTGTATCGCAGCGTAAATCTGTTGACAGCGATTCAATTGACAAGGTTTCGTCAACCCCAAATAGTAAAAATCACTATTTTCTTACAGTAAAACTACTTTTATTACAAAACCCGAATCTGACAGTTCTGTTTTGTAATAGAAGGTTTTACAAAACGCAAATAGGTAATAGTATATTAAAAAATGAGTATCGTAAGGGATATTTTAACGGATGAGTAAATTAAACCGTTAGCCGCGTTAGCGGCTAACGTTTGATTTACGAATACGTTAAAATCCCTTACGATACGAATTTTTTACAGTATTTTACCTATTTGCGTCTAAAATATTTAATTATAAATAAATAAATTAGTCATTTCATAATTGTAGAGATTTTTATTTTCTAAAGTTGGTTCAATTTTCTTTTCAAACATTTCGAGTGTGACAGTTTTAAATGTTGTCATGCTGTCAATGTCATTAACTCTCGCTGTATCGCAGCGTAAATCTGTTGACAGCGATTCAATTGACAAGGTTTCGTCAACCCCAAATAGTAAAAATCACTATTTTCTTACAGTAAAACTACTTTTATTACAAAACCCGAATCTGACAGTTCTGTTTTGTAATAGAAGGTTTTACAAAACGCAAATAGGTAAAATAATTTATTCGTGCGAAATAAATTCGTATTTCTTTATTTAACAAGTTGTATGTTAATTAAATATTATGAATATCGAACACAATCCATTATTGAATAGAAAATGAATAATGCCAAACAAAATAAATTAATTAAACACAAATTTAAATATTTAGATTGAGGTTTTATTTATTACGATATTGTAATTTAAATAAATATTCAAAGTATAAAATTTGTCTAGGTTGACGTATATTTTATTTATAGGTACAATTTTTATTTATATTATAAATAAAATAAATGTAGAATTGAATGTACCACTAGTTTAAACTAAAAATTAAATGAAATTTCAGCTGAACATCTATTTGAGGTACGCTTTTAATTCGTTATCGTTGTATAAATAATTCAAATGTGGTAGCTAAAACTAACTCTCAAACACTTTTCATACAGAACAAATTTTTGGCAATTTATAAAATTGGTTCAAGTGGTTTATCGATATCAGGAAATAAATTTCAAGTAATTTTTATAACAGGAGTTCGATTTGCCGTTAGCGGAATAGATAAATCGAAGCAATTCATTATATAAGAACCATGTATAATTAGATCATTTTTTACTAATATATGGATTCCAGATAACACTTTTCCTTTTTACCAAGTTTTAGTGTGATTTATTGTTAGATCAATCTTGTCAGTGTTATCTGTTTGGAATTCTCTTTATAACATATACATATAGTCAGTCGATTTTTCTTTCAACTTTTATCTATAGCAATAAATTAATTTGTTTTTGGCATGTAATACAAATAATATTATTTATACGTGTATATATAGTTAATTATATATGTAAACATGTCTCCCGTTCTGTGTAGAATTATATTTTGAAAATCATTCAATATAAAATTATCAAAAACGCACGGGGAGCATAACAAATATGTGGATATATGTGCATATAGATATAAAGTTATAGTGCCTATAATACACGCAAGTTTTGTGGAGAGAAAATGTAAATTTAATTATATAACCCGGAGGATGGAATTCTTTTGTTGTTTATTAATTGAACTTTTTAACTGTATTTTAAACAGACTCTGCATTATTTGTACATACCTATACCTACTCGTACATACATGTATATTAATATACTTCCTGTGCCTTAAACACACAAATAACGCATTATTTAACTCGCATAGATAATTTTATTCAAAACTCCGATCTGTATCTCTCCATGAAATTTCCAGCCATATAGAATAATTACTTAATTTCCTGAAGGTGCAACAACTGAAGGAGGGATTCTGTTTACATGTATAGAAAACAATATCCAACAGCACAGAAACCGAGACAGAAACGCAAAACTGAATAGACAGATAAAGTTAGTTTCAAACAAATTATTTAGGATAAATGATAAATATGTATTATAGTGTAAAATGTACCAACACAATTATTTACTAACAGGTAAATATAAAGCAATACTGTAAATTACCGGCCCTATAATAAGTCCATTGTTAAATAACGAGTTTCCAAACGTAGCACGTGGCAAACTGTTAAGACAATTCTCATGGTATTTAGCAGATTTCAACTAAATTATTCTACTCCAGCTTCTCGCCTAAAGTTTCACAAGTTCTGAAACAATGATTTTGATTGCTTCTGAATTCACTGGGGATGTGTAAAAAGCTTCTAGCAATTCTTGTCGTAAAACAAAAACGACAACTACGCTTTATGCAAACTTACATTGGGGATGTAGATTTTGTGTGTGTCTAATATGTATTATCATTACACGGAAATTTTATGTCTTCCAAGGATAAAGTAAAACACGATAAGAAATTACTTGAAGCTAATAAATGGAACAAGTTATTTTGTTTTCTTCACTTAGTTATTGAAAGTTTATACAAGGAGGAGAGCGTGTTCCTTCCCTCTGTGATGTGTCTTATTTCTTATTAATTGAAGAGAAGACCGTTGTCTTGGATCAAAAATTCGCTACGATTTATCTTCGTTTATATCATTAAAAAAGTTTTATAAATTCCAATTTCATGGGTAGGTATATACTCGTACATTATATTTTTATTTTGATAATCAATTATTATCAAACAGCTATGTATCTACTCTTAACACTAGATACTCCATTCTCTTTATAAATATTATATTAGATTAGATTTGTATAGTACGCGGATTGCACAACCATTTATTATATAAAATAACATAATTTAAAGTTTGACGGGATGCGAATTTTTTTCAAATTTATCTACTTAGAGTTTATCCGAAACTTTGGCCTTTTATTAAAATGAATTAAAGTGTGGAAGGCAAGTGTGAAAAAGTTACGCTACACTTCTTCTCTTTCTTTATTATTTACCCATTTGGAATATTATCATGCAAATCAATTTCCATTATTCAAAATTATTGGATCGAGACTATCATCATGAACTTATGAAAGGGTTTAAAGGATTTAAATGCAAATACAGTTCATGTTTTATAGATCAAAAATTGCTTATTTGTGTACATTACAAAACAAGTCAAACTAAACTACGCTTTTCTTCCCTAACATTTAAGAGAGAATTGTATTATAAACCAAATAGTTCAGAGCAAAAGTCACCATCGGTCGACTTGTGGGCTCCAT
Organism: Silvanus unidentatus; assembly: GCA_963930825.1. Lineage (NCBI taxonomy): Eukaryota > Metazoa > Arthropoda > Insecta > Coleoptera > Silvanidae > Silvanus > Silvanus unidentatus. The sequence continues at coordinate 7,557,109 of OZ005758.1, forward strand.
TTATTGACGTTTTACCGAAAAGGCGGCGACCGACCTTTTGAATATTCACAAGAGGCGTAACAAGCGGGTTTCGGTCTCCTTTAAGAAATTTGCAATATTAAACCATGTTCAGAAGCAATTAGAAAGTTAATCTTTGGCTGGCCAATGCCGTTGTTTAACATCAGTTCCACTTTTAAATTAAGCATTTCACTAAGCTAATTATAAGATAAACAATATAAAGTGATTTTATTATCGAATTTGTTCGTTTTCGAGACACATAAAATTCATTACCTTTCCAATCTTAGGTATTTTATTACCGAAAGGAGGAAATTTGTTTTTAAATTATGCGCATTGCTCATTTTCACGTTTTTACTACTCTCGGAAAATGAACTTTTTTAATAAAATCTTGTTTTCGTTCATAAATTAACTTAAACAAGACGAATGAATATCTTGACACTAAACATTTTACGAGTTCCAAACTTTGTTTTAATGCAATTGACACTTTATTAAACTTGAGATTGTATGTAGTACGAGTGAATTACCCTCACTGATGGAAACTGGATACAGTTTCGTTTTCTATACTTTATGATTAAACTGTATCACATATACAATACAATTGAATAAGACATATTTCTTTCAACAAAGCGACTGTCTAATAAAATTGAAAATGTTTTCAAAATTACCAAAAGAAGTAACGGAATGAAACAGATTAACAGACTAACTCCAAACTTTATATATACCTAAACATATACAGATATGTTCGCTTATAATTCCATAGAGTTGTCACAGCGTAAATTTCAGTCAATTTAAAGCACATTAGTGATGCAGAATACGCTTCAAGTAATGATATTAATACGGTGTGCAGCAATAATCTGGTTTGGGTTGATCAAGCTCTGTATAGATGAATAATTAGTAATGTGAGCTGTAATTGTCACATCAACAGTACTGAATAAATTTCACTTAACGAAAAATTTGTATTCAACACTGATTTGAGTGTGATTAATGAAATTTCATTAAATTTGTGACATCAATATAAGTGGAAAAAATTTTCTATTCAATTACAGTTGGTCCAACAAAATACTAAGTGGTTCAATAAATTTCTTATAAACCCTCGTTCAATAATGGCCTAAGAAGGAAAAAAGAGAGTAGCTCAATCAAGAAGGGCACCTGCTTTCCTCACACCTGTCCAGAAAATGAAATGTGTAAGAAAACGTGTTCGCTGGAAATGTGTCGTTTTGATATCTTCTTCAAATTACGAGACAAATATTAGTGTAGATGGCTTTCCACCCGAATTTGCCCCCCTTTAATTGAGTTTAATGCTTTTAGTTGAACGTCACCTAAAAATAAATACTCCAAGGTATCTGTAATGTTATTAGAAGTGAGTCTAAACTGTTTAGCGCTTTTATCTAAATATAAATTAATGGGAGCGCTTAAGCACCATAATATCGATTCCATTTTCCAGTAAAATACTATACATATATTCCTTTACTCCACTCTGGCTTCGCTTAGAAGCGAAAATGAATGAGAAAAACCATCACGCGCTCTTATAAGATGAATAATATGGGTCACGAATAGATTTAAAAATTCTACTCATTTTTAACTCTCTTTATACTCATACCGTGCATAATACTTGCATACCTCTATCTTGAAACGCGAAGATAGAATCGGATAAAACACAAAGAATTTTAATATCGCGTCTCTAACGTTTACATAACAGTTAAAAGTCCTTAAAATTATCTAAAAATTAGATCTGGCGTCCCAATTTTCGACTTGATGTGCATTTAAATTAACGAATGCAATTGCCATACTAAAAGATTGCGAAATAGATTTTCGAATGCAATTTTAAATTGGATTTTCCGGTTGCATCTGGATGGTGCATGTGTGTATGATGTTACGTGTACACGGTTTGCCATGGGGGGCTCGTAAACGGGTATGACATCGTGGTACAGCAGCACATACGACGTGAAATCTCTCACACAGACAGATCCATGTTAATACTTGCACTATTCTATCGTGTTTGCAATTTTACTGCCGAATGAGTTTTGTTCAATCAGGAGTCAGTCAAGTTGAAACGACTAGGTGACATACCTATCACGACCAAATAAATCTTTTTTATGAATCATTCCACAGCCATCAGATGATCCACTCCATCCGGTCATTTTCCATCATTTTCATTAGCCTCCTAGAATTATGCTGGGTTATAGCGATGCTCTCGATCTGTGCCACTTGAATTTGAAATGAGAGCATTTTTCTCCAAAATTCTAATCGCAAAACAACACACCAAACTGGTGCCACAATCTGGAATAATTCATCTCATTTAAACTAAGTTAGCATCCATGACATTTGGACATTATGTAAATGCCTCCGATGTCCTGGCAGATGGTGTCAAAACGGCAGAAAAACACGCTTGCTTGTTGTACGTCCCTCGTTATTAAATACATATCTGTTAGACACTGATAATGGGTTGTGCTCCTACAATGCACGGGATCCTCTTGTGTATAATTTTCATGGTGCCACATCTCTTATACTTGTTGTTCGGCGTATCGCTAACAAAGGACGTCGTGGATGGATTGAACACTTTTGTTGCATTGCCGGGAATTCACAAACACTGTCATTAAGCACATTAAAATGAAATTCATTTCATGTAAAGTTGAAGGTTGCGGTAAAATTTAAAAAAGTAATAATCATGCGTTCGCAGTAAGAATTTTATTGAATAGACCGAAAAAAGTAGGTATTCTCGTGACCAGCTGTTTTCGTGATAAGTAATTCACAAGAAATGTTATTGTGTGGTACAGCAACTTTAATAGGAAAAAGAACGATAAAGCTCTTATATTTGAAGGGGGCGATATAAAAATATTGGGCCTATAACGAAATGCAATCATCATTCAAAATTTCTTATTTCCAGGCAACATATTGTTAAAGAGAAGGCTATATCTGTGTGTTATTTCTTTGGTGCAGATTTTTGGGGAGCGTCGTCGCCATCAATAAAGCACAACAGAACCCCACCCGCTTGCCACTTTAGAAATTTCACCATCATAAGGTAAGAATTTCAATTGATAATTATATTTACCCCATTATGGTAGTGGATGCGTACATCCGTGCTCCTTCAATTTGCAAATAGTGCGATAAAAGCCCGTCAGACTCTTTACAAGAATCGCACCCTAATTCTCTCTCTTATTTCGCTTAAATATTGTATGAGTATCACCCAGAGTGGAGTTCTTTTTAATTATTATACTTTAACATTGAGTCGGATTCCCTATAGGGGCTGGATAACTACACCAAGTTTGGAGAAATCGAGATAGGGGAGGAAAAGCTTTAAAAAGAATTCTTGAGTATATATGTGTGTATTATATCAGTAATGATTGAAGTTTGTCTTTGTTGTGTCCAGAAGGAGAGAAAAATAATTGACGTTATTAAATTAATGCCACAATAAATATTCATTTCCGTTTTATATTTGCCCATAAAACATAATTATTGCGTAGGCTTGTAATATTAATACAATAAATTATAAAATAATTTCCGTTTTCTCGCCACAACGTGTTTCTAATGGCATAATGTCTTGCCGGATTCATTATTCGAGCTCTATTAGATTAGATCTACATATGAACAAATCTCAAGTAATTGGTATTTTAAATTAAGCTTTTAATAGTGTTAACCAAAGAACAACACGAAAGGAGAAAAAGTTCGCCACAACTGGAGAAAGCAAACAACAAAATAAACTTTTCACATCTTTGGACGATACCGAAATACCATCGTCACATTACTTATTTATTTTCAAAACGAAACAAAAACTTTTTATCGAAATAAAGGAGCGGAGACCGAAATCAGATCCCTTAAAATATAAGTGCGGTGCTGTATGATGGGGCTGTGAGGGTCTCCTCTCCAACTAGTATCCCGCCAGTTCCGGTTCATTTAAACGTTATTCAATCGTCGCAATAAAACTTTTATATCGTCATAATCTGTATAGTACTGGGAATTGAATACTTATTGTGTTACCAAAATACGAGAATGGTATAATATTTTTATGAACAGCAGTACCTTAAAATATCACCATATATTTGCAAATTTAATAAACGACTTTCATTTTAAAAGCAATACTATCCTCTTGGGAGTTAAAGGGGGAAGAATGGTTGCATTAAATATTCAACAAAACTTTGAAGTCTATTAGATGGAAATACGTGGATGATGTATAAAAAATACAGAAAATCCCATAATCAAAAGCAACAGTGCGTGTCACGTTTTACTATGGTTACAAGGAACACTTTAGACTCTTTAGCAATATTTAGTTCCGTATTTTTCGCAATACTTGCCAAGCATTAGTTCGAAATTTATTAAATATTCACCAACAATGCCAAATAAAATAGAAAGTTACTGCATATATTATATACCACCAAAGAGACAAAAAAATAATTAAACTTGCTTAGACTGAAGTTAAAATCTAATTAAAATTTAAACCATCATGTAATAATTGAAATTGTAATTACAAATTTAACTCTTCAACAATCTTTTATATTTAATAATAATATGAGAAATTCCTCAATTCTTGTGGTATTTAATGAAATAGATATGGATGATATACACGTCTAGAATCATAATTAACTTTAAAGCAACGGTATGTTAATCATCTTAAAGCAAGAAATTACTCTGTCTACATAGTTTCGAATCGTTTTCTAGAAACTATAAACATATAAGAGAAAAAATACTGGAACCACAGAGAGCCAACCATAAATTACCATTAAAATAATAATGGAGTGTGTGTATAATAATAAGAAAATGATTGCATGAATTATTGCAGTACTAAATCCCTTACCCTCTGTAGTGAAAGGGTGGGTCCCGACGACAATGTTTTATACATCTGCTAAGAGCATATTGTGTGTACTCCTCGAACTACCAGCCTAGGATACTCTTAATCAGATGGTGATGATTATGTCGACATTTTCACGCAGATGATGTTTTCGTGTAAATTACTAATATATTCCCTTGAAAGCATATAAATGGAATTTAGTGGCGGTTTACATACATGTACTCTGTGTAGCTGAAAATACGAGAATTTCGTGCGCAATTGCCTTATTAAATTGCATACTCTCACTTTTAAATTCGCGATTTTAAGAGGATCGATGCTGTACAGATACACATGTCACGTTGTTTGTGTATATGCCCCATATATAAAAGCTTCGACAAGTGACGTTTTATTAATAATATTTCATTTTCCTGTGAAATGTTAGAAGACTATCACGATAATTGCAATTTAAATTGAATTTTTCCTCTTTGTAAAGGAATTCCATGAACTTATGAAATATTTTCCAGCCTCACAGGCACGTGCCCACAAAACAATGTTGGAAATATGCTGAAGTGCACGTGCCTAAATAAATTGTATTTAAAAAATATATTCTAGTTTGATAGTTATACAATGTTCCAAGGGAAATTCAACACATATCAGCCACCAAGAACACATGTCGAGGGTAGATATAGAAAAAAGCAGTGTTTTTTTAAACTTTCCAGATATATAAATAGCATCTTGTGTGTGTATAGGCATCTAAAGGAAATGCTTTGGAGTAGTAGAAATATTCTTAATATACATATATGTAATATGATGTGTATAAATATGTGGCTATAGGGTTTGTAAAACACTCTTCCACTTCGCCTCCTGACATGGAATGGATGCTAAAAATTGGTTCATCCATCTTTGCCACCATAACTTTTTTCCACATTTCATTTTAAACAGGTCGCCCATCTTATATGTGGAAGTGTTGCGCGCTGTTTAAGGCTTTTTGCATTTCATCGTGCCGCAATTGCTTCACACTTCCTTGATGGATTTGCACTTTGACACGACTTTCATTTAACTACTTTTAACTTTTAATAGTTTAAATTTCGACATTTTACACGCTGCAAACTAAATGCTGTGATGTTAATGGCTCGAAAAATTGCTTGTTGTTTTATCTTTCCATATTGATACACCCCTTTCCTAACATTTTTCACAGACTTTGAACGCGCTTTAAATATTTTCCAATCCATATATCTCACCTGCTAATCGCATTTCGAATAATTTGTCTAAAGTCGTAACGCATTCGGAGACAAGCTCATAAAATTAATTACAAAAGAAATCATTACCGCAGTAAAGAAAAATCGCTTAGAGACACTAACATGCCTATCAGAAACACGTCCTTCGTACATTCGTGTACGGGGGAGAATCTATTTATTAACGTCACAGGCACACATAAATTGATGCTATTAGTTCTTGCTTTTGACATTAACAACAACTGTAAAGTAGATTAGAATGTTGATCATTTATTTTCTTTTTAAGATCATTTTAGGTATAAACAATATACCAGAAATCCCACTTGAATGCAAACGTTTAAATACGTGTGCAATGTAGAGAAAAATTGATTTTAAATAAAGCCAAGAAATTGAACCCCACTTGTCGATTGATTTTAACATTACTGTTGCACTTCAAAAGGGTTTATTTGATTCGTTATCGGTCTTTTGTGTTGTAGAAGGTAAAGTTAATTAGAAAATAAACGATAATTAAACGGTTTTAATGGTAACAAATGAAATTTCACAAAGACTCTGGCATCTGAGGTAAAACAAATGCGATGTAGTTAATCTACCTGGGTGTGATAGTATATACTAGATGTAGCTAGTGCTAGTATGACTTGGAAAATATCATCCCAGAAACTGTAACATAACTAATTTTACGTGCTTAATACAAATCACAAGCACACCCGTGCCATTTGCAGTCACAGACATGTCAGGTGCTCTAATTATTCAAGCTTTCAACATATAATTAATGCCTTGAAGGAAATTGTTCATAACTTTGCGGGGTTAATTTATATTTACGACATAATTACGGAAATTTTACAGTATTTCGGTTTAGCATTGCACCATTTGACAATAACAATAATCGCAATAAATGTGATACACATGTTTAATTCGGTTGAGTCTCTACTTAGAGAAAAACGTAATTTTAGGGGCCAAAATGTACGAATAAAAGTAACTCTCCTGGCTTTACGTGCGTCATTAAAAACTTTCTGTGTATTATATGTGTATATGCGGCATTACAATCGCGTGTCTCTCTATTGGGTTTTATTATTTTGTTCATAACATGGTTTAGAACTGCACCATTAAAAAATCAACTTCGTATTTTAAGGAAATGAAGCTGTCATGGAGAGAATTGTAAATTTTCTACAAAAGCGATACACATGTATTCATTTTATAAGATAAGATAAAAATAATTTCCGAATATAAAATTACAACAAAGCATCAGAAAATCACCCATTCAAGAGATCGTAATGAATTATTAGGTAAATGGTTATTCTTAGTTTAGTTACTAATTCAAATCTTTTTAAACAGTCTCTTAAACTGTAAAATTTAAACAGATACTCCCTGTTGATGGTGTAATCGGATCAAGAGTTATTTTATGATGTACACTAACATGAAATCAAACAAATGTTGAACACGTCAGTTTCAGTTTCCCCAATGATGCCAATAATGTTGGGAAATATTTTCAAGAAATACCAATTCGGAATCACCAACTTTGAAATTGTTATTGCATTTGTACGGATTTTATTGGCACACTTTGTATAATTTTCCTACAAAACTTTTCCATGTATCTACTTGGAAAATCGTAATATCTTATTATCCTTTCATTTGTACAATTAAAATTGATTGTCTGAAAAATGAGATAGCGTGCGTTTCAATAAACATCCTTGCAAACATCATCAAATATTGAAATCGCTTTAGGGCCTCTCTAGTGATACATAAGGAAACTAAAGTTTGTATATTAATTATTTCCGAATACAAACAACAGAATGTACTATACTATCCTATCAATTTTAATGCGCTTTTAGGTTTGATAAAAATTTCACTACCACCACAAAGGATTCACTAAATGTACAATGCGAATATGTGGTGTTATTTAATAATAATAACTAGCGATGCAACCAAAAAGTGACATAATGTAAGTCATGTCATTCTGTAATCTGCATAAATTTTCTAAAGTGCCACAAAATAAACATATAGAGCAGCGGGGGCGTGAATTTTATTTAAAATTACATCATATCCAGAATATAGTAAAAGATAACTCAGTATTAAGACATTAATAATATATAAGAGTGAAGATATTAGTATGCAGCTGAGGTGTCTAGCTGTTTCTTCTGTTGGTTTGGCTCCGCAGGGAGATTGTGTAGTGCCTAGTGCGTTCTCGAATAAATGCACCGAATGTTTGACTTGGGGTGCATTTTTTATTGACTGAAAACCGAGATGAAATGTACTGAAGATGAAGAAAGAGAGCAGAACGTTGGCAGCCGAATAAATATTGTTTTAGTGGAGTGAAATTTTTTATTTTTGCGGTTGAATTGTCCTGCTGCTGCCAAGCCAGGAGGGGCTTATTTTAGTAGTTTCGCCACTTTCGTCTTCGCACATTTCTGATTTCCTCATTCGTTTCGCATTTTAAACCGTACTATTAAAGCCTTTTATTATACAGTCCATCTAGTACCTACTAAAACTAAACGCACGATATAATAGCGCCGTCCTGTGTGAGCAGACAAAGATGTATAAGTAAGAGGACTGAAGAGTATTATTGCGTCGGGCCGCATAAACCAATAAAGGTTTTCGGCTTTCGCCTACAATTTTCTGATTTCAGAAATGGCATTGTGTCAACGAACATTTTAATATCAATTTTCTTGATGCTGCCACTCAATCAATTTTGCTATTATTTTAGGGGGACCATAGTGCGAGCCGTTCTCTTTCTCTTCTCAACGATCTAAAAGAATCAATTCGTTATTTATTTCCCGTATATATCTAGAAGCGAATGAAATGAAAGTGAAATTATTTTTTTAAATCAAAACGAAAGAAATTCAACGAGTGAGAAACTGGGTCACTTTTTTTTGCTTTTTGTATTACAAGACCCTTTTTTCATACGCAATTAAGTGTTTCGGAATTTACTTTAGCAAATATTTTCCCCAATCAATTTTAATAAAGCTGCACTCCCAATAAGTTCGCCCATAAATCATTAAAATTAATTTTTTCATTGACGTGCAAATACAGTCGGGACATTTTAATGAGTTAAGCCCGATTCACACTTGAATTTACTGCCACTATTAGCAAGGAAGGTTGCCTTGATGGGCTATGAACATTTAAATAATTAAACTGACTTTTATGCGACAATTGACAGCTGCAACAGTTTAATAAGTTGTTCATGGGGCCCGCATAAAATACAATCTGACATTAAATATGACGTCAATATAAATTAGATGGGTGTCGTATGTATACGCGAAGAATACCTCCCGTTGGGTTCCATTATGGCCCATTGTGTTCAGTTGGCCCTATTACACATAAAATACCTATTTAATTACTCCCATTCCATGTTAGCTTCAAACAAAATGAGGGTGAAATTGGAGAATTTCAACAATTTCATGATAGTCTGACTATATATTATAGATATAGTGCGCAATTGTCTTGTTCGCTTAGAGGCAGTGTAGAATTGTTTTCAATTGATCACTTCACTTTCGATATTTCCTAAAATTAATTTGACTATTCTGAAGTGTTTTATTTATTACGACAATCAGTTTTTTTCTCTAGGTACTTAAATAACGACTTGTGAGGCAATAATGATATGTTATTACTTAAGATAGCTATTTAATTTAGTATTACTCGAGGATCACATCAGCAGGTGGTGAATGGATAGTTTGTCAACTCTAAAATTTATCGTATTCAAGTCAAACAGCATTCTTCCCATTTTTAAATATTTATACCTTGTAGAAGAAACAAAAATTATAGTAGCATTGTAATAAACCTGTAATCAGTGAAAATGTGGAGGAAATTTTAATTCAACAACGTTAAAACATTGAATGTTGAACATGTTTCAGAAATGGTCTTTCATCCTCCACATCCGAATTTCCAACCGCATCATATAATAATTGAATTAGATAATTAAGTTTGACTTTCAAATAAGATAAAACTATTTCATTCTAAACACTTTTTTATACAATATCGATTGAAATATTTTAATTTATTTAAAAATATGTTCCATATACTGATTAGAATCATGTTACATTATTTAAATAAAGTGAGTTGCGCCCCCATATTTGGTCTAGTTTGAAAAGCTCTCCGCATATAAATATATCAATGAAAAAATTCTAATCTACCTTTATCGTGCATAATAAAATGTATGAGATATACATGGACGTACACTTAAATATGGAACCTAATCAAAATGACGTGTTAAAATTGTTGTATTTGCCTAAGAGGAACTGGTTTATTATTATATAAGTTGAACGGCGCCTCCATACTAAATTCTTACCACACATCCAATCTTAAGTACATTATTATGTATATGCATGATGTGTTATTTATTATCTTGTTTAAGAATACATTTTTTAGCCTCTGAAATTATGTATGTGTATGTTAGAATTCAATTAGAATCCAATTTAGTGGAGCACAACGAAGGAAACGCTTCATCATTCAAACTATGGCTGGATGGAATAAATTTCTATATCCACTCTAGGTCGATAATTGTTTTAAAAAAATAAGACATTTTGTGTATATGTGTAATTAATAATTTTCAGGCGATTCGAAGTACTGAAACCGGTGACAGTGTATGTGATAAGTTTATTATTTAATAAGTAACAGAGCAAAATATTAAAATTACCGAAGAAAGTTATACCTCAAAGTACAAAGTTTTACCACATGTTACATATGTATAAGTGCGGTTATAAAGAGGCATATACACATGTATATGTTAAATTTATCACACAATATTCAAACAGAACTTTTCATCATGGCATAGTGTTGAATAACCCAAGTTGGTGGTTCCGTATATTAGTAAATTCGCACAAACACAGGGTGGCCTCTATTTAGATTAGAATATTTATGACTAACATGTTAATCAGTTTTACTGTTTAGCAAAATTATATGCACACAAAGACCTGAATTAGAATTTACACGCAAACAGTTGTGTGTATTTCATGTGCACAATATAAACGTTGGAATTAATTACAATGCCTTACTCATTTTTGCTTAATTGCATGCGTTTAGTGTAGTTTGAATACGGTTTTTAGATAAATTAGTCACTCCGTACAGGAGTCACTCAGATTACAGTTGGAACAATGTAGTTTGTACTTCTTGCAAAATTCATAACAATATTCGATAACTTTGGCAAGTAGAACTTTGTTCCACCTATATATCCATTATTGTAATTAGTGCAAGCTCAGTCTCACGAACATAAAATGATAGTTAAACAATAAACGACAAAGTTCATCAATCTGGGATACTTTCTAGTTGGAGCTAGTTTTTATAGATCCATAATATTTGAGGTTTTGCGGTACCATCGGGCTTTGGTCATTTAAACAATTTTTTATGAAAACACTCCGTTAAATAACTGTTGAATTATTTGATTAATTATCGGTAAACCTTGGGAACCAGCACATTTTACACTATGCCATACACATAGAGATTAATGACAGATTGATAATTAAAAAGATGATATCTGTTCGAATTTCAAAAATGAAATACTCCAATAGAGCAGACCAGATGATCATCTCAATAATAAAGTTCAAAGTTATAAAACTGATGTAGGTACTAAACCAAATTTATTAATTTGTATGCATAATTTATCGGTCTTTTTAAACCTGACATGGCAGTCATTAGAAATAAAACAAAGTCTCGTTTATTCTTCTTTATTCCGCTTCCACTTCATCTTACACCTGCCTTTTGTTAGACATTCTATTTACATATTTTTTTTGTTTTATTTTTAAACGCTGTCCAAGAAATACGGTTTAAAGCCTGTATATATTATGTTCACCTTGAAATATCACAGAAATAAACCGCACCACATCCCATTTCTTCAGAAAGGCAGGTAAGCAGGTGTGCATTCGATTCAGAGACGACTGTGCTTGCATAACGCACATTCGAAACCAATAAAAACCGCCTCCTTCCTCACTTGGTTTTGTATTAAGGGAATTTCTCACTAAATGACTACAAAGGGGCAATATTTTATTATTTATTGGGTCAATAAGGGAAAATCACGGAAGTTGTACTTGTTTATAACCCAGTTTGAAATTTTCTCATGTAAACAATCTTAAAATTAACTATTTCGAAAGCAGTTCATTGAAAAATTAGTTTAAATGTGCAGCCATTTGATACAAATATCATTCAAGAGTGGTTTAACATTATACTAATAAATAGTTATCCATAAAAATATAGTCCATCATCTTTTTATTGCCATGATTTCATTTGAGAGAACAAATGTACTGCCACAAGCCATAAAACCATTAATTCTTTATTGTTATTACAATGAAAGAAGTAGCAATTATTTTTCGATTTTTATTGTAGGTACAAGGCACCATAACTAAAATGTCAAACAGACATAATGCAACCATAAACGTTTTCCTTAGAGGAATCTTTCATGGCCTCAAAATAGGTATATTATTCACAATGGGCCAAAAGGTACACACACACAATTTAGAACCGAATTTTTTCTATTCTCTACTTCAATAGACATATGGGGCTGAATGTTTCATTCGACAATGTGGTCAGTACGTATTTCAATAAATACAAGTTCATTGTGATGTGAAATGATAGATAGATGAAGGAGATAAATCTTTATGTAAAACCAATATGAAAAATATTAGTCGCACGTCTTACGATTGTGTTCGGACCCAGAAAGAGGCTTTGTGTACAGGAAAAGTCGCTTTGAGGTCATATAAAGCACGATTGACTGCCTCTATTCTATACTTTACGTTGACAAAAGGACTGAAATTATAGAAATTGTGTGTGTGTGTGTTTATATTGGCGCTTGTTTCGTATTATATATTAGAAAAAAAAAATCGAAAAGAGACCAAAACGAAATTAAGTCGACTTTTCATATGTCCCAATAAAAAAAGTTTATTTCTACGGATCGTTAGATGGTACGTCAGTACCAATCCATCGTAGCAACAATAAAAAGTCAGAGAACTGAACAGTGACAGAAAAATGATTTGTCATAATATGATTAAAGTCGAGGGAAGTCGCTTGCATTTATACGGCATACCCATAGGACATGATTGATAGATATTTTAACTAGATTTCTTAACTGTGGACAGGGTACAAGAAATTTTTTCCTCTCTTTTACTTCTCTGTGGGATTAGAGCCGGTGTGTACACCATAGGAGTCCTAAAATGAACACGCACGAAACGAAATGAAGAAGAAACGTAAAAATAGCCGTCAACTAACCCCTACGAAAAGTTTATTAGATTTTTGTTGTGTATTAGTCACTTTACCGATTCCAACAGGGAAAATTAAGTTATTCCTAAACATATTCACCTGCTCGCCTCGAAATACCACTTTTCCTATATATAATATAAAATTTTTTATTCCTCCTTAGGCTTAATAAAATTGTCAAGATAAGTGAGTTATGCTCATTATTGTAGCCTATTCAAAGCAATTGAGTTTTAGTATAGAAATTATACAGTTTTATTTATGTGTGCTCAAAAATTTTGTACCTACCTAACATATACATATAAAATATTATTAGGTATATAGACATATAAAAAAAATTAGGTGAAAAAAGTCCCAGTCATATACATAATTAAAATATGTAATACCTATACTCTATACTCTGCTTAATGGTGAAATGTATCCAATCGTGATTTTGGAATTATAAAAAATATCATTTTATTTTCAATATGTCAACCGATGTCGTACTTCAATAATCCATAATGACATATTTGAACATGTAATCAATTAATGATCAATAATAAATTCAGGATAATCATGTACCAATCTAAATAAAATGTTCAGCTTTTACCGAAACACTGCATAAAATAGATTTCCAATCATTATATATGTATATTAGATAAATCGACTTTAATTCGTCTGAATAAATTGATATGCATTGGGAAGTAATTCACTCTAATATACATATCTGAATAAATAAACAATTTGTCAATATATGTATACACATTGTCGTTTCATTCAAAAATAAACTGCTCTATACATTTAAAATATTTATGAAAAATGCTTTTCAGCCAATTTCCCTCTTTGATAAAACAATATACTCGACATTCATCCAAAATGTACTGAAAATATTTAATATGATTCGTAAATTGGAATGCTTTGAACAAGATATGAATAAACAATAAGTTGACTACAGACAATAACGTAGAAGTATTAATCAATTGCCATTTAGCTTTTATATAGCCGTTTATTAATATAACCACTATACCTAGAAAGGCCCCACTTTATTATAAGGTAGAAAAGCCAGTAAATGGGTTGGAATAGGGGCAGAACTCAAGAAAAAAAACACAAAAATAACATAGATTCTCGAAAAAGTTGAGCGTACAATTTAAATCCACTAGATTATTATAAAAATTGAAATCAATACAGGCCTTTGAATAATGCATAAAAGTGCATTTTAAATAATATATTACGTTGTAAATATTGGGATAACAAAGAATCAAATTACGGTGATACATATCATATAAAATTGTTTTAAAATGCGTATATTGTGGTTGAGTAAAAACCGCATTGCTTTCATCCCCTTTTGTACAACAATTTAAAACACAATTCGAACAAACAATGGTGGCAACACATGGCTGAAATTTCAGTTTTAATTGTATTAACTAGACTTTTTTGTCAGAGGAAAAACGCGGCTCTGTGTTTCTACAATTTCAATCACAATTATCGATATATATTTGTACTCGTCTACTATTTGTATGCTCTGACTAACAACAATAATAACGGGGTGATTGGACGATTATTTGTGCGGATTGTAAATGTAATAAATATGTGATTAACATCCCCACAATTTAGACCGCATTGTCACACAACCAAATCCATTTAATGGAATGTTAAGTTAAACATCACTAATTGTTCACCTGAACATCAGTAAATCCTGTGTGATAGAATCACAACGGAGAATCCCGGTGTTGTTGTGCTCTTTGCCATATCGAGGGTGAATATCAAGCGAAAGGGGTGCAAATGCACAGCTTCGGGGAAGGGTCTCTGTATTAGGGATATTAAAAAGTAATATTAAATGTAAAAGGGCTCGCAAATACACACCGCTTTATATGCTGTGCATTCTGTGTGTTTGGTTGAACGCAAAATTCATAAATATTCACAATAAATTCCTTTCAAGTCGTAAAAAATATTGTAAAATTATATTTTTCGCACGAAACTCTTTTATTGCATGTAACATTATTATTATATAGAATGCAATAAAAAGTTATTTCCTTTTGTGCATGGCAATAAACGGAATCAACTCGTCCATCCACCATTTTAGCATCGTTCACAAATTTCCAAAAATCCGAAAATTGAGATTTCAAACGGTCAGGAAATCGGAAGGAGGCACACCTGGAAGTGTCCTCCATTCCATTATACCGCATTTAGGCCATTATATATCCGTAGAATTTCTTCAGGTATAAAAGCACGATATTTTGTGTGTTTGTGACCGTCAAAAAGGGACCGTACAGTGGTGATAATTCCGAGTGTGGGAATGCCATACATAAATCACTTGTATACCTCAACTTGGCAAAGTTTGTGTGTTGAAGTGAGATTTCCGGGCAATGTTCAGGTGTTAGGGATTACTTTATTGCCACATCATAAAAGTTGTAGCACTTTTACACTGTGAACGTAAAAAAAATGATTTTTACATGCACCTTTTCCACCTACCTAACCCTTCTATGTATGTACTAAAAGTGAAATCAGTAAATATTGGCACTGCGATAAGAACCAATAACAACAGATAAACTGCACTATTAAAACCTAGTAGGGAAAATTGGATAATGAACCTCTTGTGATATTGGCGTTGATGTGACGATATTGCTGTACTTTTCCCATTGATTGTCAATTTATGCAACGTAATATGCATAAACATTACCAGGGCAACAAACAAGCACATACAGGAAAATTATACAAGTTTCAAATTACCGATTAATGCCCCATAGGGCATCAGTATTCGTGTATAGTATTATGTTTAACCACAGATCTACCTGTGAGTGAAAGCGGCCAATTTTTTCACTCTGCGATCATGTGTATGCGATAAAAAAATTTTAACCACCACACACATATACAACCATTATTATATCTTGTGAGACGGGCCTGAGGAAAGATAAATATTTATAGCCTTATCCGAACTTATACATTTCCATTTTCCTATACATTCTGTAGACTGTAGTACATTTTTCAAAAGTTAAGCTCATTGGAAATGTTGTTGGCTGATTTGATGATGGGACGCGATAAAATTTCCTCAATACATTCAAAAGTTAAATCTGATAAGTGTGAAAAAATCGCAAACAATGCACCTGGGTGCCGTATAATACGTATACACGAGTGTTGCGGCGGCTCTCCGTCACCGTCACCGTCACCTTTCCCCCGTCCTTGCTCTTTTTTCTTAACATTTGAATCAACACAAAAACAAAAAGAAATCAAGAATAATAACATGAATAATTCCTAATTAATGTAATAATCATTTTTATCCGCCAGCGCCTGACTTAATTAAGGTCATTTATCCAATTGTCAGCTTTTTATAAGTAATATTTACACTTTCTACATGATATGAAATCAGAATCGCTCGCCCAGCTGTGTTTCTTAAGGGCTCCCAACAAAAAGAAATGGACAAGAAATAAGAAAAAGTAGAAATTCGACCAGATCCTGGCTTAGTGCGCTCGTCTCGCCTGTTTTTAGTCCTTGCCACTGTGGCGCCACACACGCACAACGTGCCTACAACGTTGTATTTTGATCCGTACGAAACCCCCAATCAACCAAACCGACTAGATTCGCTTTGCTGCTTTCCTTTCTCGTTCTAGCGGTTTAGTATGCGAGGAGACGTTGCTTAGTTCATAAGTGCTAGTGTGTAGAAGCAACGCAATTACGTAATTTGTATTCGTGTTTACTTTTCAAAGAAATTTCCGCGCTCCGTGTGTGAGTGTGGCTTGGAAACGATGCGCTGATTCGAATTCCACTATATATTTCTTGTGATGTAATAGTTTTTTTACAAAAGTGTCTGTTTATTTAAATGAATTAACTAGTGTTTATCTTGGCTCAACGATCAGTTTTTCAATTCACAATTTTCTTGTTTTGCTTCCCAAAAAATGGATTATTTCCCTTTACTGTTAAATCGTTTTTTCTACGTAAGTTTCAAACACTTAATTATTTATGTTATATTTTTAGCATGTTAGGTGAACTCATTCTTGTACTCCTTTCCTGTTTAGAATGGTGTGTGAATTAATTTCTATAATTCCAATTTTCTTGACGCGCATTTCCTTCGAACGCTCATTGAACTCTCTACAAGAATCTTCTTTCATTGCCTCCTGCCTCTCGCCAAACAAACCGATAATAAAGTGCTAATGTTTACCTCATGCAACACATTCCCTCTGGTACGTGTTGACACATAGTCGGCAGATACGTTTACTTAAGCCTTAAAAAGTGTTGCCAAGAAAGCGGACTCTGATTCCAAGAAGTCGAGCATATGTGGACGTTTATAATTTTTATCGTTTGTTATGGGACTGGTTGCCTTTCAACAGTTCGTTCCCATTAGAAATAGAGATAGTGCACAAGAGGTGCTTCGAATTGGGTGCATTGTTCGATAAACTTTATCACCTTACAAATATTTGTTTTGGAGCATCGCTCTCCGACTGTTCTTTTTCCTATAGAAATGAAAAGGGGTATTGATGCACTGGAAAATCGCTGTCCGATTAGCCACGTACAAGTGTTACAAACAATAGTTCAATAATCAATTTACAGCCTGTTTATCTTAACAAGAATTAGAATTAATCATGCAGAAGAATGTCAATGCGGTGACCCATTATTTTAAGCTTATTAAATTCAATAACAAACAAACTGCTTGATATCAGTACGTATGTGTTAATTAACTTTTTACAACTAATTTTGAGGCATTTTTTCGGAAAGTTTGTAATGTGAGAAATGTTCATTAACTTTTAGCCCAAAGTTCATTAAAGTAATAATTAAAAAGTCGTAATTTGAAAATGCGTTTATTAAAATGTTTTTATGTTGAGAAGAACGCCCGTTTTATGTCTAACTTAATCAACTGAATTGATTGTAAATATTAAATAGGTATTAGAGTAATAAGCACCTTAGAATATAAACATAAATATTATTTGTTGTTTGGTGATTGCAGAGGTGGAGAGTGTCGTAGGCGAACCAGATATTAAAAGTTGTTTTCAATCCACAACCACTTAGTTCGGAAATTAAATTTTATATCATTTGACCACTAAAATGAACGATAATCGAACATATAGATTTCCAATTAATCTAATTACATTGTAAGATTCTCTAATTAGGCAATTTGTTAAGGAGAATATTCGCCTTATCGAAGAACAGAGAATAAAAACAAGAGGAATATATTAATATTAATAATTAAAACATGGGCTTGGTAGGAACAAAACTTGAAATGTATTCAAATTGTTTTAAGCAGTGTTTTACATAATTTCCAAGTGTATGTAACTGTTATAAGATGAAAATCGAGTAGGTACACGACCTTGTTCTGAACCAACTCTTTTTTATGAATAAACGAACAATTACCATGCGAAATTTATTTAGAAACAATTTTACTTCCTCAAAAAGGCCCGAAGACGCAGGGCGTTCCAATTTAAGATTAAAAATTGTTTGCTTTTGTCGAAGTGTGTAAATAATACGCGCGGCCCAGCCGCTCTTGTATACCTATTAAATTTTAAATTGAACTTGTGTAGAAAAATAATTGAAAAATGTGTGATGTTAAAGAGGCACCCGATTTTCGAACGAGTATTTAATCTTTCACTTGGCCAATTATTTTATAGATTCTTGACGGGCGGACCAAAACAATATTCGCGCATACATAAACTTCATTGAAACTTGTTACAAACTTAGATTAGTTTTATCAACTACATAGAGAGAGTAGTCTCCCTTACAAGTCTATATATAAGCTCGCCCTGTGATTTGTGAATATTCGAATTCTATTCTTGATTGTTTGCTGTCGTTATGAATATGAAATATGACAGTTCTTTAATAAGATGGACCAACTTTCCGAAAAAACGCCGCTCTCCAACTCCACTTAATACTTCGCGAATCCTTCTTATACTGACATTTTAAAAGGACGACGCGGAAAATTCGCCCGAATAAAACTTTCTCTATGGATTTTATAACTTTATATACGAATTTAAATAAATTTTTTCCTCCACCGACGGCATTTAATTACCGAATGGAGAAGATGAGCGACCCAAAACTCATCACACTGCAACAAAATTGTAAGATATATGGAGGGCAGATCGCTTATTTCTGTGTCCCATAAATAAAAAATAATCTCGTCCGATATAAGCTAACATGTACAATTTTATTGACAACGTACAAATGTAGTGGAAATATTTTTCCCATTTCGAGTGTGTCTATAAAACAGGGAACCTTTGGTGCTCGTGCTTTTTAAACATTCTCCAGGGGAATTCGACTACCAGAAACACACACTTCCTCTTTAAACGATCAGTTGTAACAGTAATATTTTGCAAACACACATGTGAACTTGCACCAACATACGCCACTTGTATACAATCCCTAATTTCACTCCCCCAACCCATCGCACCGAGAAACACTCAAACGGACCACCCTTCCAGCGCTTTCAAAGGCCCATATCTTATCGTTGTGTTCAGCCAGTAATCTGCCATGACTAAAATATGATTAATATGTATTTTATACCCTCTATACATTATTCCAGTCTGGAGATATTATCGACGTATGTTGACCGCGAGCTAAATTCATTCGAATTTATGAGGGAGCGGCTGTGTTTCTTTCATCCAAAGACAAACTTAAACTCAAATCGTGTCTAATTTCTCTATTATGCCTTGCCTGTACACTTAATAAATTAGTGAACAGAGTTCCGCCCAATATTAACCAACTGGTGTTTATGTTCCACTATTTTTGAGCATTTTTTAAAAGGGGAGAACGTTAATTATAATCTGAGGAAATTGTTCAGTTCCATTGGCAAATGTAAACTCCTGTTCAACATGCGACAATTCAGCCCCTTCACTTCGCTTTGGTGTTCGAAAGCAAAAAAAGCCCTCTACTTATGTCTCTGCATTCACGTTTTATGTGTATACAAAGAGAAATTCTACAAAGCTCGTTAAAAATGAAATTACTGTTTTAATTAGACATTGAACTAGTTGAATGCAATATGCTGTAAATCCTGCCAAAGTCAGCATGTATTTACTTTGCCTCCAAGTGGAATTTATTTCTCTACATATAATAATTCTTGTCTTATGTGTCTCAGCTTTCGGATAAATGGTGTGTATACGCACTTGTACACTTAGTCTAAAGATATTTATTATTATAACTGGCACGTACATTAGCCGTTGCAATATGCGATAGGAAAGCGTTGGTTCTCGCGACTTTTTATCGGTTTTTCTTTGATGATTGTAAATCATGTAGATTAGTATAAATAAAATAATCAGTAACACAATGGTATGGCAAGCATGCATATAAACAAGTTGGCCAAAGGCGAAACATCCTTATAATATCCGAACGAAATAATTATTTCATTATTGTGTAGCATACCGTGAAGCACTGTATCATCTTATAACAATTTTTAAACGTTTCCCTCCAGCCTCGAACGGATCTCGATATTTATTGAAACGCGAGACCGATCAGAGAGAGGAATTAGGCCTGTTAAAAGTTTCTCTCTCACAATTTTAATGCTCCACACAATAATTACATATATAATATTTGGTTGTATTTGGGCCAAATAAGAGATAAATCAACAATGAATTTCAATTATACAACATCAAATTTATTTCATACATGAAATAACATTTAATAATTGATAATCGTCAAAAACAATGGCTTTAGCCGTATACCTCTAGTTATTAATTAAAAATTTCAACGATAAACTTTTATATGCCATAATAAACAAAATGTCCAATGGATTTTGTCATTTTTGAGTTTTGTGGTTGAACAGCTAATAATTATTTATGATACCTATGTATACGATCATATAATGTGTTGCTGTGACAGAGTGTTGTTTTATTTGTGGACTTTTTCACGTTTCGAACAGGTTTCAAAGATTATTTCTTTCAACCTAAAGTGTGGGTTTGTTTTGGAAGCAAACTTGTAACAATTTAACAAACTCTGCCCACATAAACATTCACCTGCCTTGAGTGTATTTTGTTGGCAAACTCAACTATTACAACAAATATATATATATATATATATACGAGTACCTTGACAAACAATGTATTATTTTCTCTGTAAACTATAGTGTTCTAGCTGACGAGAGATAAATGATAAAATGATGACTAGGTTGTTCCGTTAAATGGGTCACTATTATAACGCGAAAAGTTTTCTCTTTGACTCTGGGTATAGTGCAACAAAAGGCTTTTTATTAAATGCAGGAAGTGACTAATTTCTTTAATAACACATTAAAATATGCCGCATATTTTCTCGCTTGGCCAGAAAAACGGCATTCTGCATTTTTTGCGCTACTCATGTTTAAGTATAAAATTTTCAGGAAATTACTTGTCACATTACAGCAGTCCGGTGTTGGGGCGAATTACTATATGGGGCTGACTGCTGCATTATTGTGTGTATCGTTGCATTTGGCTTATAAAATTCACCCCCAAAGAAACCGTTTCACACACACACAACTGAGGGCATTATAATAATCATTCCATTCCACACGTGCGTGATTAAAGCAGCACGTGATAGAGTCACGCACACAACTTTTCTACAGCCACCAGGAACTGTTTTTGAACGGAGCTTTACACGAGCTTTCGTCTACTATTTTTGTTTCTAGTACATTTGACCATTATCCTTATTATATGTTTTTTTTTCGGTAAATGGCATCATTTTTCAGTTGTCAACGCGGGCTTAAAAGAACGTTTCACGAATAATTTCATAATTACATCATCAGACTAGACAACGCCCCAATTATGCATGCGATCAAAAGTGAGGGGGCGCAAAACTGTTGTACAATTCGATACATTTTGTTGTCAAATACGACTGTCTAAATTCATTTCGATAGGTGGGTATTACTTAATTACTAACGTCACGAATCCAGTATTTAGTTAGTTGTATATCTGTGTTCAGTTTGGCAGTCCGGCCCCACAATTAGTTGGATTAAAAATTCCATATTCGATGGTTTTTCTATTAATTAAACTTCCGAAAAGTGGCATAAAAATTTACATTTTTGACATAACGGATTGTTATATACCGGAGGTTGTAAAAACTAATGGAAAAGTTTGCGAGTTTAGGGTAGAAATTCACGAAAATGTGCACGGATATCCAATGGAAATAAACACACGCTCCCTTTTCGTAAGAGGTTTTCTCTATTTTTATTATTTTTTTTTGTAATTTCAAATGAGACCTGAAACTTGAAAATGATTTTGTATAACTATGCTATCGTGGAAATATACGAAGGCACTTTGGAATATTTTGCATATGTATACGTATGTTTCTACTTGCAATATGAATATGTAGTAATGCTGTTTTTTAAAAAGCGAGCAAAAAGCGCCCAGTAAATACATTGAATTTCGCTACTAGAAGCATCCAATTGAAACGGCGCCTTTATACAAACACACACAGATTGGTATAGCATTAATTTTCCTAATGGTACAGAAGCAATTGCATCCTATTCAAATATTTTATCTAATTAAATTTATTGTTAACTGTTTTATTCGTATTGACACAAACAGGTGTATATCGCATTGAGCACGTAAATGTGATTTAAGGATGACGTCAACTGAAAACTGGATTCAAAGCATTTCTTATCTTCACTAAAACCGCTCTTCTTGCTCAGGACTTTGGCATTTTCGAATCTTCATTAAACTCTATTCAATTCGTCATTGATGATAATACGGTTTGCATTCACCTGATTTATTAATGATGTTCATGTATACCTGAAGATGCAAACAGCATTTCTTAAGGGAATTGCGTTCATTCATAAAGCATATTTCGTGGTTGCACTTACAATACGAACAAAAGTTGAATGTTGCCCCCATTACATACTCTCTCATCTCCTGCAGCACACCTTTGCTGATGGTCAAATTCCATTCACTTTACCACATGGATTCTGTATACGCAAAATATCTGACTAGCCACTAAACATAATTTCGAAATTTCATTATGCCTGCTGTGGAAGATGAATTTGAAGCGTTGTATGCACTCAAGTGGAAAGACTTGAGCATGTTCTATTATTTCATGACGACACCGCAACTTACAAGTGCACACATTAGACTTTACATAAAAAAGACTAGAACTCGTTTTCTATTCTTAGATTTATATTCATGCAATTTGAAACTTGAACTAGTAGTACCCGTTTGAAATGTAAAGTATACACAACAACTGCACGGCTAACAGTTTGTATACGTATTTTATTATTTATAATTGATCATTAAATTGGTTAAACGATAAAGGTCACGTCTGGAGAATTAACAATTCTCATTATTCACAGGTTAATAGCATATTTTTTCATGTTTGCGATAGTGTTTTGGGCTTGTTTTGCTAAATGATTAACAAAATAAATGTTACAGTGAAGGTTATTGCCTAATGTTTCACTATTTATTCAGAAATAAACATACTAAATCAATAAAAGAGTGAAGAAATCTTTTCAACGCAATTTGTTTGCGATTACTACTCATCATCCTTTTTAACATGTTGTAATTACATTTTTAATGTAACATGACTTGATAATTGATCAAAGTGTAAATATTTTATTTCTCAAAGTTGTAATTTCGTATATTTCTGTATAAGTACACATAATAAAATTTTCAAAGTTTTACCCATTTTACTATGGTATTTTCAAATATAGCTACACAGATATAATAAAAGCAAGGAAAAAGTAACAACAGCACATTTATACGTGTATGTATAATATACGCGTATTTTAACAGTTTTATAAAATTTTAAAGGTTGTAAAAATGTATGCAGATATATGCGACCTTTTTTTTATAAACATGCTCGTGTTCGGATTATTTTCTAGTAAAAATACAAAGTTTTCAGCAAAAATATCGAAAATCCTCTCACATACATATCGAAAATCCTACAAAAGAAAAAATTGGAATTTCGTTATTTCACATAATATTTTAGCGAAAAGTACCATCAATACTGACAACATAAATTCTGTACTTTAATAATAACATGTCCAATAATTTACAATTATTTAGACAAGAAAATAGAACGCTGACAACACTCGAAATAAATAACATTTTACAAAGAATTTTTATTGCCAATACATGTCAAATCAACGTGAAACTCTAAAATTGGTAACTAATTGTCAGGGATTAAAAGTGCAGTGCTCAACAGACTCGAAATAAGCTGTGGAACAGTACATAAATAAATTATGTATATGTGCATTTAAAGAATAGATTTCCAATCCTTTCCCATATGGCACCAATTCCTTTCAGGTCACTGTACAGTTATATAACAATAGACATTAGCATATTTAATTGAATAATTTAGTGTGTCTTGTAGCACATCTTGGCCATAATTAGAAATAAATCTCGCAATTGGGAATAAAAGTGCATCAACCCAAATCCCATTCAATTCTCGCATGTAACAAGCAGCGGCTTAAAACCCCATACACAATGTCTGGATATGAGTGCGTCTATGAGATTAACACTAAAATATGGAGTCATTTCGTAGACAGTGTAAGCACGCACATTTCGGATAACCATCTGCACTAACTGCCATACATACAGTCTAGTTGTGCATAAATGTACCCCTCTATGTTCGGAAATGGGGTGCGTATAGTTTCCCCCTTTTCAACTTGCCCGTCTCTTCCATTGTCGAACCCCTATATAACATGTTACGATCTTCTCTTATATTTGACCCCCTATATATATATTTCCGCAGCAATATAATTATTGTGACCATGAACTTTCATAATTTTCTTCAGTCTGAATTATTTACAATCGCCCCCATACACAACAAAACAGCAAGTGTGTGTTTTATGTGTTCTCATTTTCGAAACTATGAATTAGTGGTGAATATTCTTGTAGGTGGTTTAAGGGTGTTTTTCCACCGAACGTAAATTGGGTGTGAAAAAATAGGGTGTAATTTCACAACTGTCTATTTATTATACAATTTTGTAGAGAAAAACACACAATTCTAAATACAGGCTTACAATCAGCAGAAAAAATGATGTTTTCGTCATTTCTGACCTCGTACCTGGCACCTAGAACGCACATAGTTCATAAACTACAATGCGATATGGTAAAAATATTCTTACTTTATACAATTGGAATTGAAAAAGAAGGTTCTGTGAGTTTATTCAAGTTTGCTTGTTGGCAATTTTCGATACACAAACCCCCGACAACATGTCACAAACTATTTCCTAAAAGCCATTTAAAATGCAGGTATATAATACATAATAAAAGACTGGAAATTGTTTAATCAATCAGGATCGGAAATATGCTGAACTAGTACAATAAAAGTTTAGTGCAGGTAATTGGTACAATGTTTAGCATTTATATTAAACCGAGTGAACGAAGAACGAATTGAAATGCACAAGTTTGCAATAAAAACTTAAGTTCTTAAACTAATCGAACGCTTTAAGGGGTAATGGGGATTTTAGTGCAATTTTCGAGTTTATTTGCTCTTGTTTTGGAGATAATCGTACACAAAATGACACTCCAATTAGCTTAATGGAATTGTAGAAAAATTTTTGACCACGGGCGCGCTCCACAATTTCCTCCCCAACAGTAACATCGCATAATTACGAAAAACAAACTTGCAAGAAGAGCGTGCGCCCCCGTTTTGTGTTCTCTATACGTGCTCTTTTATATTAAAACAGATTAATGAACTTTGGTCAACCAGCCATACTTCCGAGTTCATGGTGAACTACCAGCACCAGCAATTATCGGTATCCTTTGTTTTCTTCTTCTCTTTCCCACTGTACAACTTTTATTTTTAATTGCTATCTACTTGGAAACTCTTTCTCGCTCTGCTCTATTCTAAACACATACACATCGAAAAACAAACCGCCACAAAGCATCTCAAAAATCCTTATGTCGGCCGTATAGATTCTTAGTCTCCATTCAATTATCGAATGCGTGGTATCTTATTAATGTCATCATCCATTCTACAACTTAATTAAACCTGTTGCCTCAATAATTAATAAAAAACGCTGTCGGAGACGAATTGCGCCCGTCGCTAATTAAAACGTTGACTTTGATTGGGAAATGTAGGAAAAAAATATGCACACCAATTTAAATATTAACAGTCTTCCATTGATTTTATAAATTAATTTTTACGAAATGCCCGTAAATTTCACTCAATATCAATTCGTGTATTGGACAAGTTTTTGTATATTAAAACTCGATGGAAATTATGTTTTGGCCGTTCCTATGTTTAAAGTACTAATCGATAGATGCAATTAATGTGTACATCTAATTCATTGCACATGCAGGCTCGGAATTTATTGAATTTACCTTAAATGCTGTACTAATGACACTGTACACATTTCGATCAATTACTATTCCTAATTTCATAATTGAATTACGAAATAGACTCAACAGTAAATTGAGAATTAGTAAAAATAAATGCGGAAAATGTGGTATTAGTTATGGAAACACCTGCGGAGATTAGTGCGCTGTGTTCCAGTGAAAAGTCTTAAAAACAATAAATGTTATCGCGAATGCTAATAGACGAGATTTGAGTCAGCTTTTACGTCTTGACATTAAAATGCAGTTTTCCTATTGAAATGGCACGAACGTGCATTATTATACACACTTTTACAATCGTATAGCACATTAAAAACGCTCACAATAGCTGCAAGGTAACTATGCATCGGAATAATATTATTGTTATTATCAGAAATAATTAAATTGATGCTGCGAGTGCAGTTTTATGCATTCTGATCTAATCTGCTAGAGTTAAAAAGAGAAACACGTCACTTTTGTTTAGTTTTCGTTTATTATGAGAACGTTTTGATTTTGAATAAATGCCTAGTTAGCGAATGTCTCGGCCTGTTTAATCGTCAATATAAGCGTTTTACTTTTGAATGTCAACAAAGCGCAAAATAACGATTGCATTGATAGACTATTCATGTAAACAAACGTTTAATCAGTGATTTTTAAATAAAGTGTTACGCCAATTGCCCGACGATAGTGAAAAACATGTAAAATTGCACTATAGAAATTGAATGGCGAGCCTAGCTTTTTTTCAATCGCAAATTGACTTTTGCCTTTACGCACAAATGAAAAATGTTTATCAGTGCGAGTTTTTTTGGGAAACCCATAGGCAATATGCACATCATGATAGTATATGTGGAATGGCGAAAATTTCGCCAGCCGCTTCTAATAGATTACTCTAGGAAGGAATGTAATTTATTCGGATCTAATTGAGGAATTGCAGCCTTGTATGGGATACAAATTTTCCGGGCATCCTTGCGAAAAAATGCCACATAAATTTCGGTAGTAGAAGCAGATGAAATCTTTTGAAAATCGTGCCAAGTATTTAAATTATTATAGTGGTTAGCAATTTTTCCTGTTAGGTTTATCAAATTTTCTTGTCTTGCTAAAGCAATTTTCCTTTACATTTTCCAGTCTCCCTCGGTGTACCTACTGACACAATGAAATTTTATTAAAATTTCCCATATATCACTTTACAAAACCCTCTCACACTCACATTCCTCACATAGTACGTACAGAAGACCATCGCCATATATACTGAATTATTACTACAATTCAGGTATGTTGAACTCAAGCTCTGTATGTCATTCAACGTTGAATAAAACTGTGAATAAAGATTAGAATACAAGCGCAGTTCAAAAATCCTCATTCACCTCTCCTGTCTCTCTTCTCGTTCCCAACAATTATTATGAATGGACCGAAATTTATTTTATTCTTAAAACGATGGCATCCGGCTTATTTAAAATGTGAGAAATCCAACGTTATACATGTTCGAAGGTCTCCAACATTTCGCAAAATTCAACGGAAATTTGTTAATAAGGAAAAACCAGCGACATTCGCTGCTATTCTTCATTAGTCTACTAAAATGAAATTCACATAAAATAATTACTAAATCGTTTGTAATCTAATGATACAACCAACGAAGCCATGAAATACCACCATATTATACATATATTGTTTAGAACTGTAAACAACTCCAAAACTCTGAATCATTTCTATAAAAGGTCGACTATGAGAATTTATTTAATTATGAGCCGGAGTTGAGTCTGCTTGTAAACTATTTATTTCCTCCATTTGGTATTATTAGCTGGAAATTAATCTCTTGACAAAACAATACTCTTTGATGTTGGCCAGTTAAATAATAATGAAGCATTTCATTATGTTAGCATACATTAAGAGTAATTTTTTAATCAACCTAATGCATTGTTTCGCCTTGAAGTTGAGAGGAAAAAACGCAATAAGTACGGCATACCTGTAGTGTGCGATTAAAAATGCATTTTACTGGATAAAATAACGGATGCAATTAAACTTTCCATACAAAACACACTAACAACTACTTCGTTTTTTATCTTCCATTTTTATTCTCTTGTTATTATATTTTGTTAATTTAATAGAAACAAGAATCCTACAACAGCATTTACACTCACGTCACGTAACCCTTACTACTACATGTAATAATAAATTTAAATGAGCACAAAACAAGCTCCCAACCGATAATACTCTGAATGGCAAAACATTTTCTTATGAATAAATTCCATTTCGAGAAACGATTGTAAAATTGAAAATGTTGCAACAAAGTTGTGCGTTCATTTCCTTGACTATGTATATCCCTTCTGAAAGTCGAGAGGCAAACACTTTAATCACTCCACT
Organism: Silvanus unidentatus; assembly: GCA_963930825.1. NCBI lineage: Eukaryota > Metazoa > Arthropoda > Insecta > Coleoptera > Silvanidae > Silvanus > Silvanus unidentatus. Next base: position 7,585,821 of record OZ005758.1, read on the forward strand.
CTGTACGCGGTTCAGTGCGGGTCACTACTCGAAGGGACCATTTTTAAGGACCATAAAGTGCGCCTCTGGAGGAACAGTCAAAAATCATCGTAGCAATTCCACGACTCCAAATGAGGTCCCTTAATTTTAATGTCGCACCCCCATTACTTTAATGGCTTGTAAATATATATTTGTCCGATGGAGAAAAAACGCGCAAAATAATGTTTAATGTTTCCGGTAAACACATAGACGCCGTTATAACAGCGTCGGCAAACGTTGATTGTAATCAGAAACAATTTCTATGGTGAGCTCGTTAAAAGGGAAATGATTGTAATTCGAATTTTCGGGCAGTGTTCGCGGCCAGCAATCTGTGTAATGTCCCCCATAGGGCCGGTAAGCAGCTTACGCTTACGTTACCACGATGATTGGTCCGGGACTAGAAGCCCCATACAATATACACACATATTCGACGTATACACCACTATTCTTATCCGGAGGCATTTAGTGCCATTTGAATGTGTCCCATGTTGGGAAAGTTATTCCCGTGTCCCACATTGAAAATTTCACTCCCTTTCTCTATTATTCTTTTACACACGTATCCGAACACATCGGGACACACTGTGCATTATATCAAAGTTTAGTTGCGCGCTTCATGATATTAATTATAATGGTCTGCTAGATAATATTTGCCTGTTTTAGCGGCACATACAATTGTTTAAAATGTAATTAAGTTGCACGTGCCGCTAGTAGACAAATGTATCTTTGTTTCTGTGAATGTGTGCGATATTTTGTGTTGTTTACAACTTTAAAGAGCCATTATTTTGCATCCCTTATATTAGCTCTTGTAAAATTTCACAAAAATCGCCCACTGCTAGAAGAGACAGTGGGGGGAAGGCAAGAGTATACAGCACATTTAAACACCAAAAGAAACACAATGAAAGGCTAAAAGTTTTTGAGACTCGTTCCCATGATCTACATAAAATTCAGCTCGCATTTCAAACTGATAACACAATACAGAACGTGTTTTCGTCGTAACTATGATTTTTTATTACCAAACACAGTGCCGCATAAAGACAATTTTTCTTTCTGAAACTCAACTAGACTATAAAAAAAACTGAGAATAAAAAAAATCTGGTGCAAGTTAAACGTGATCTCCATCTTGCGCTCATATATTCATATATATAACACACGTATAACCAAGAGCGGACACCAGAGAGGCATGTTGGTAGATTTCCCTGGGTGGTGTATTTTACTTTCAAAAACATCATCCATGTTTGGTTGCCGAATTGTTGGCTGTTGGCGGTGTGTGAGGGGTGGCTTTGGGAATTGTGTCCTTTCTGCCCTCTCTATTTCAAGCCCTTCCGTCCCCATGGACGTTGCCGACTAGGAGAGAGGCAATTTGCATTCGTTTTTTACTTAACTGCAGGCGCAACTCGACCGCCACTTTACCTTTACCATAATAACTGGATTCAATAACGCATTTCCACCCTCTCTGCAAGAAACATACCAGTTCGGACACATTCCTCCGGTTTTATCGAGATTGGCAAAAGTGTGTGTAATCAATCTGCATGCCTACATGACCGAACCGGTTTCCAGAGCAAAGTAATACTGTAGTAAATTAGTTACACATGGCGGCAACGTCATTAATCATATTAAATGCTGGTGTATAAGATAAAGTAACAATTTATATACACATACACAGTGGAAATTCGTACAAAAGGCGAGTTTAATCTCCCTTTTAACGTATTCCATCAAGAATATTTGGAATATCTTCACGCCGTATATATAGTACTTGTACCTACATCAAAATTGGAAATTTAATCACACAACAAAATTGACCAAAATCCAGAAAAATGTAATTCTTCTAGCATGCTTCGTTTACATAATGTAGTGTTCCATTCGACTTATGTGTATAATACTGAAATCCAGACGTGCAACTTATATAAAACACATTCACACACAGTGGAGGCATTAAACCGCCAAAACTACCACTTAATACAAAAAGAAAAGAGAAAAACCAGTGAATCGCACATATAAAATAAATTCTGCCACCCTTAACAGCGCAAGTGAGAGACTTGCTTGTGGATTGTGTTGTGGGGACGGGGAAAACGAGACGAAACAGTTTTCTCTTTCCATATCTCTCTTTTACTTGAAACTCTGGTTTATACATAATACGGTAGAAAACAGAACAATAATACAACGAAGAAAAGATAAGCATTAAGATGAGTTGCGAATATAATGCGAACGAACTTGTCTGTCATCTATAAAATGTATACCTATTGTTGTGAAATGTTTTAAGTAAAAGAGTGGAAGAGGGAAAATAAATTGAAAATTTAGACATTCACCAGGGTTCATGCATGAGAGAGAGGAAGAACTTCCATATTTCCATATACCTCTAGTAATCCTTTAGATAATTGAATTAATTCGATTTAGTTTTATTCGATTTTCTTTCTTCAAAGTCTGTTCAATATATAACTAACCGAAATTCTTCTCTTTGTTACAGAACATTGTCGGAACAAGAATAATGTTTCACTACTGCATTCTGGCCCTAATGTTGGCATCGTCGGTGAGGGCGATTGGATGTCCAATTGGTTGTGAGTGTAATGATGAAACCTTCGTCGTTACATGCGAAAAGAGCAAACTAGACGTAATACCAATTACATTAAACCCAGCGATACAACGATTAGTGTTACGGAATAATAAAATTAAAACAGTCGATGCGGCCTTCCAGTTCTATCGGGATCTGCAATATGTTGACTTGTCCAATAATCATTTAGTCAACATCCCAACGAAAAGTTTCACCAACCAGGAACGGTTGCAGGAATTACATTTGAACAAGAATAAATTATCATCAATAACGAATGTTACATTTGTTGGATTAAAATCTTTAACGGTGCTGAATTTGCGGGAGAATTTCCTATTGGAATTACCCCGTCTCTTGTTCTCCATACTGCCAAAATTGAAGGAATTAAATCTGGGCCAGAATAGGATATCAAAAATAGATCCTCTAGCTTTCGATGGTTTAACATCGCTACGTGTCCTATATTTGGATGATAATACTCTCAATACCATACCGACACCGTCATTCTCGTTGACCGCTAGTCTGGCCGAATTACATATTGGTTTGAATGCATTCACCGAATTGCCAGATGATGCTTTTCAAGGTTTAAATAAATTATCCGTGTTGGATATAAGTAGTGCAAGTTTATCAAACATCAGTACAAATGCGTTCCGTGGCTTAAAAGGGTTGCGACTCCTTAATTTGGCTGATAATCACCTCCAGCACATACCAACAAAGCAACTGAGCCATTTAGTTCGCTTAGAAGAACTTATAATTGGCCAGAACGAATTCACTGCTATTGAAAAGGACGCATTCAAGGGACTAACGAATTTAAAAAGATTAGATGTAACTGGAGCCGTGAATTTAGAGCGTGTCGAAAGTGGTGCATTCAATGACAATTTAAATATCGAAACGATCATATTAAAAAACAATAAAAAATTAGAGAGTGTTGAGGATGGTGCATTAGTTAATTTACCAAATTTACGGCATTTAGTATTAAAAGAGAACTCTTTCAAAACGCTCTCCGAATCGATGCTGTCATGGAGCGAATTGCGTGCATTGGAAATAACCGATAATCCAATTACATGTGATTGTCATTTATTGTGGCTTAGTCGTTTGATTTCAATGAAAAATTTAACGAATGTTTTGTGCACAATGCCACCAACGTTGCGAGATAGGCCGTTGCGTACATTAACCGAGGAGGACTTGGGATGCTCGTTCAGTGATCCGCGACAACGGGCCATTATCTTGACACTGCTAGTGAGTGCCGTTATATTGCTTGGTGCGCTCGGCCTGTTTCTGTTCAGATATCGGCAGCGTGTTCGTGAAGCGCTCAAAGACTACAAATGGAACAAGCGGGCGATCAGTCGCAAGGAGCACGAGTATCAGAAGACGTTCTCCGATGACGAGTACATCAATCGTACTCTTGCCCAACACCATATCCATAAGCCAATTCCGGTGACGGAATTGTAGCTAGAGCTGAGCGCGCCACCCTCGGGGGTTTTCTGTCTGGACGGCGAGGGCAGGCGTGCTAGAGGTCCTAGAGGACCGGGGGGCACTCTCCCCGTCACCGGTTTCACTTACATCACCGGAGACACATGCAGGGCACACTCGTTACGTGCCCTCAACGATACAAGGAACGGATTTCCACGGTGCCACGGAGACATTCTCTATCAACAGCACTAGTTGCATTCATTTCTCCATCATTTCTCCGTAATCATTTTTCTATACGTGGACTAAATTCAGCAATAAGTATTTGAATCCATTCCAATATGTGATTTTTTGAAATATATAGAGACTGTACAGTAGTAACTAAGTATATATATTTTTCTTGCTGTCATTTCGAGGAATACAAAGTAACACTTTAAACGAATTTTCTTATATTCATGAGGAGTATGTAGAGTTTGTTTGCGTTTGCGTTCACGTTCCGCTTTTCCTTTTGCCAATTCATATTGTCAATGGAAAAACGGGCGGGGAATCTTTTAATATTTGCAATTTTTCTTTACCTGTTACACACGATTCTTATGAAAAGTTGTTCAGTTGAATCGTAAACCAGATATATTATTATGATTGCACTCTGATGAAAATGATGTGAGTTTCTGTTACATGTTACTCTTTTTCTTCTTTTTATCCAAGAAATAAGTTAATCGTTTTTGCGTGCACGCAACAATATCCATTGCCCCGTCAATTTGTTCTGATATATTTTCGATATGTATGAATACATTTCTGTATGTATAGAGTATGAATAAATTCAGATTTTCAAACTATATCTATATTGTTATACGAAAACATATAAATCAAGACAAATTTTAAATCATTTATATATCTGTTGCATATATTCCGTTATAATTCATGTGATTAAATCGAAATGCATTTATTTATGATTTTAATAGGCCCATAGGACGCTTACAATTTACATGAAATATAATGGAATATGTGCTTCGCGCGCATTAAAAACAAAGAGTGATGTTTGTAAAGAATAAAAAGAAATTGTGATATTTTGTGACTGCATAGGAACACTTAAGATTAAAAGTATGTACTGAAGAGACTGGACTTTTTTTTTATTTGTGTTCATTCTACTGAAATTATTGTGGTACTTTTGTCTAGTAATTCAACTAAAGAAACTTTGATCCAAGGTGTTGTTAATGTGGTCATAAAAATAACGCACTTTTAACATATTAGTAACAAATTTCTTATAAGGATTTTGTATTTTCAATTACATGTGAAAATATTTAAATCAATGTATATAAAATGAATATATAAATTATATGCAATATTTCTTTAATCTTTATAGGTACATATATATTTGTATATATTCTAAATTTATATAGAATTGTAGAATATAATTTATTATTTTGTATTGTGTAAACGGTTTTAATTATTATCTCGATACAAAAAAAACGAAATATTGCATTCCAAAAAGAGATACTCTGTATTATATCGTATGTATGATGTATGACTGTTGAATTAAAAAAAAATAGGATGCATTTTATTTATTTAAATAATTTGCAAGTGGTTTATTTTATTTTTGATATTTATTTTGTCTTGTGTTTTTCAACATTAAACACACAATTTTAAACTAGTCATAGCAACTTCAATATTAATATAAAAGTAGAAAATGTATGAATGTTTATGTTTGTATCGTGTGTGATAAATATTTTATATTGTAAATAAAAGACAGTGTTTTGTACATAATTTAATCCTATCATACTTATTTACAATAAACTATTTCAAATCTGTATTGTGGGTTTATTAAAAGAAAAAGTTCTTACAATATAAAATCGAAATTGTCACTAAAATTTATCAACTAAATGCAAAATATGTTGCTGTTCTTGGTCTCTCCATTCCTTGTCCCCTTCATCACCGAGATTACCAGCATATTCACGCATAACATGACGAATGGTTTTCAAGGAAGCTCCTCTCATATTCAACATTTGCGTCACCCGTTGCTTAATACCTGTCGGTCCGGCAGCACATACTTCAACAATAATATAATCAACTAATTGTAAAGTGAATAGGCCCGATTCCAGTCGCTTTAAATACATTGTATCTTCGTCCTCGTCCTCATCCATTGCCTCTTCAGTACTCTCCACCTTCTCCAAATATTTGAAATGCAATTCGAGTAAACGATCCACCTTCTCGTAGTCATTTTCTGTAAATTTACTAACTAAACGTTGCCTCTGTGATCCGCGACAATTTCTCAACATAGAAGCAATAATTGAACAAACATGTTCTTCATGTTCCTCAGCTGATAAAACACGTTTACGGTTTTTTTTCGGTGTTTTCATGAATAATGGAAATATTGTGCGCAAACCTAAAATGTCCACGAATTTATTACAATTATCACGACCTTGTGGACCCGACATTGCATAATCCAACACTTTTAATGAACCGTTACGGGATGTTTTCTTTTCACGTAACATTAAATTCATCAACTGTAGACCTTCACCTTTCAAAAATCGATCCCGATTAGCGTTAATCATTAATGCACTGCACAGACTGTTGAATAAATTCTCCATGTATTCATGCTCCTCGGCACTAGATGGATCGTGACGCTTGTAGAAAGCAAGCTGTTGCAATAGGCTGTCGATACCGTCCATTTCACCTAAACAAACATCTTAAATAGACACCAATAGAAATTAGAATTTAATGATTACCTAAAGCTGTTCGATTCTTCTCGTTATCTTGTAACATAATTGAAAGCATTTCACTTGTGTATAATTTATTTGAATCAAATGGTGATTTTACTTTCAGTCGCTTTAACAACCATGCTAATAAGCCTTGTTTAACCGCTTCTCCTGTGATTTCCGGTCTCAGTTCCGTCAGGTTCTCTATAATTGATAGTGTGTTATGCACTCCATCCGCTTCTTCTTTAACCGTTTCGTCTAGACGGTCTAGATTTTGTACTAATAAGGCTACGACCTGATGCTCAAGTAATGCTTCTATTAGGGCCTCCGCCCCTTCTTCGGATTCATTCAGTATATCAACGTCTGTCAGTTCTTGTAGTAGTTCGACACCAGCAACCGAAATGTCGGTGTTATCATGTGAAAGCAATTCTAACAGACTAGGAATTATTTGCAATTTTACAAGTAGTGGATAATAGTCTGGAGCTGTTGCTAAGACACGCATTTCCTGTAAGATTTCATGCAATTCCACCTCACTCTCCATGAATTTCTCTGGAGAATCGGGAAATTTTATACGCATTTCCCGATTCTTTAAACTCCGTTTCTCGAAATTGAGTATGATTTTCTTAATAGTAGCCTCATCAATCACCTCTCCCTAAAATTAGTTCATTAATAACGTTTTGATGATTTGCTAGGTTTCAACATACTTGTGTTTGTTCAGTTTCTACAAATTTCAGGATTTCAGCTCGTTCCTCGTCTGTTATTTGGTCTAATGTTTGAATTGACGGTGTTGGGGATGAAGGACGGGCCATCTGATTAGCTTTAGCCCTAGCAATTCGTCTCATTTTACGCTGTTTCTCATTTTCATCCTCTTCCTCATTAACCTCTGATGGTCTCTTAACAGCTTGAGAAGGCTAAAATGGACATTTTAAACAGAATCAAACCAAACATACGTTGTATTCATTACCTTATAATCAAGTAATTCTCCAACATCCATTCTAAATAAACAATTTTTTACAATAAACAACTTTTTAACATTCTAACCTGTAAAATCAGTTCGCTCTAACAAACTTGAAGTTAGTAACGTAATGGTGGATGGTGGAAGCAGATAAAAAGTCCCTGCAAAAGATAATTGACAAACTCTTATGTCCTAACTTCAATGAAGTAAAAAAATCGATGGTTAGTTTGACGTTTACATCATTTTCCAACAAAATTCTTACGAAAATTGTGCAATAACAGTAAAAGCCCGTAAGTTATTTGCCAATTGGGATAAAAATAGAGTGCACTTGAAATATACATTGTGAATTTTATTTTTATCCCTTTACAGATGTAGAAAATCTAAAAGTTAAGTTCATAACCTCAAAAACCTTCAAAAACGTATAATTTTAAATTAAATTCAAGCCTTTACAATGAAATGTCATTACGAAGTATTAGAAGTTCCTGCTGATGCAGACGATTCAGAAATAAAAACAGCCTACAGGAAGTTAGCACTAAAATGGCATCCAGACAAGAATTTGGACAATCCCGAGCATGCCAAAGAACAATTCCAGATTGTTCAGCAGGCCTATGAGGTACTTAGTGACCGCCAAGAACGTGCATGGTATGATCGGCATCGGGAACAAATACTTCGAGGATCAAATTCAAATTTTGAAGACAACTCTTTGGATGTTTTTCAATACTTCACATCATCTTGTTTTAAGGGATATGGGGACGATGAGAACGGATTCTATACTGTATATAACAAAGTATTTGAACAAATTGCAAAAGAGGACATGGAATTCATGGAAAAGGAAGAATATATGAATATCCCAAAGTTTGGCAGTTCAACCAGCGATTACAATGAAGTTGTGGCCCCATTTTATGCCTATTGGATGTCATATTCCACTAGAAAGTCATTTGCATGGTTAGATCCGTACAATATCCGAGAGACACGAGACAGACGTGTTGTGAAATTAATTGAAAAAGAAAATAAAAAAGTCAGACAGAAAGCAAAGAAAGAACGTAATGAGGAAATTAGAGCTTTGGTGGCTTTTGTTCGTAAACGTGATAAACGTGCACAGAATAATGCAAAATTAATGTTGGAGAAAACATTGGAGAACCGTGAAAAGCAGAAAAATTTACGAAAACAGAAACTGCTCGAAAGTCATAAGAAGAACACGTCAAACTCTCAAGCTGAATGGACCAAATTCGATAATGTTAAATCAGAATTAGAGGAAATTGAGAAGCATTTAGCTGAACAGTTTGGCGAGGAGTTGTCTAATTCAGAGAACGAATTGGAGGAAACAGAGAACGATAATAATTTATACTGTGTAGCGTGTAATAAAATATTTAAAACACCGAAAGCTTTTGCCAACCACGAATCAAGTAAAAAGCATAAAGAGAAAGTAGCAGCATTAAAATTATTAATGGAAGAGGAAGATGACGATATTGATGATAAGGATGATGAGGAGAATCTTGGAAATTGTGAAGCTAATTTAAGTGATGAAGATCATGTCAGTATTCATTCAGATCAATTAGTTAGCGAAGAGGAAGAAATCGATGTAATAAAACCGAAAGTAAAGAAGAAAAATAAGAAGTCAAAGTCGGTTATAAAAACAGATTTCTTATCAGATGAACAGGAGTTCGATGAGAGCCTTCAAGTTAGTTTATCTGAAGCAAATGATGACATGGATTTTAATACAAGCTCAAAAGTAAAGAAAAAATCCAGAAAATCTCAAGCCACTGCTGTTAGTGAAGCGAAAGTTCAAAACGGTTCTAGTGAGAATACAAACTTAATAGAGGAGAAACCAGATGTAAAGGAGCGAAAACAAAAAAAGGAAAAGAAATGTAAAAAGGATATTAATGAGACAGACACAAATTTGTGTTGTGTAACATGTAATACAACTTTTCCATCAAAAAATAAATTATTTGATCATCTTAAGAAAACTAATCACGGTGTTGCTTTGAACAGTAAAAGTAAAAAGAAATATGTTTCATAAACTTTTATATACATTGTTAATTCCTTAAAGACTAGTTAATAAAAACGTATTAAAAATAGGATTTTATTATTTATTTTCTTCTTTTCCAGCACCATGTTCTATCCCGCCGCAGACCGCAATAAGAGCTTTATTTTGGATGTATTAAAAATGTATTTAGACAACAGCAAAAAGGGAAAAGTCTTAGAAATCTCCTCTGGCACAGGACAACATATAACTCACTTTGCCGAACATTTCCCCAATCTACAATTCCAACCATCCGAATACGATACAAGTTTATTTAACAGCTTAAAAAGTTATGCTGATAATATTACAACGAAAAATGTGAAACCGCCCATAAAAATCGATGTGACAACCGATTACAGAACATGGAACTGTGGCAACAATTACGATTGTTTGCTGAATATTAACATGATTCATATAACACCGTTTAGCTGTTCCATAGGGCTGTTTAAAAATGGAAGTAGCGTTGTGAAAAAAGGCGGTTTCATTATAACGTATGGCCCCTACGCTAATAATGGTATTTTGGAGCCGGAGTCGAATGTAAATTTCAATCGTGGATTAAAAGCACAAAATCCCGAATGGGGTGTACGGGATATCGAAGATTTAAAGAAGATCGCAGCTGAATACAATATTGAATTGATGAAAGTGCATGATATGCCAGCTAATAATAAATGTTTAGTTTGGCTTGTTAATTAAATTTGTTCGCTCTATCTATATGCTAATAAAATGTTGTGTTTTTCTGTTTTAGTTTCATTTAAAAGCCTAGCCAAACAAGGGGACACAGCAACAGCGAGTAGAATGAGAAAATGAGAGGAGAAATTTGTGTCGTTAGAATTGATTTTTGATTTAAGTGCAGTCATTTGTATTCTGAAAGGTCTTGGGAGTTAATAATTCACATAAAATCTATTAAGTTAGTTCGCAAAACGTATGGGTTTGCAATATAATTCATTTGTTGCATATGCATGCAGTTGTTAGGTATTTGTTATTGTCAGCGGCGCGTCAGCTACAATATTTGCGTACCCCAGAAACACAGAGAGAGAGTGGAGTTCTGAGCACGCTTCGCAGCATCCCGTTTCAGCCCTACTTGTAGCAGCTGGGTCAATGCGACTTTACTGCAAATTTCATCCCCACCCAATTTTATTCGCGTTGGTGGCGGCGACGGCGGTGGCTACATTTTGCAAATAGCAATTCGCAATAATACTCTCTTGCTATTATACTCTGACGAAGCAACTGGAAAAGAGGGATTCACGACCTTTGTCTTTATTAAATAAGTATAGAAAAAGTGGACTTGAATATTTCACTTTTTGCCAATTAGTAGCAGACTTTGTTTGTTATCATCTATACTGTGCTCCAATAAATAATAACATTTATTAAATTATGTGTATACGTACAACAGTGACTTAATAGTACATGGTTTTGTTTTGTTACATATTTTAAATTAGATGCACTGCTTTAAGGTGAGTATTACCCTTAGAGAGAGTTTACAAAATATTCTATTCCCTTACTATCAAAGGATATTTTTAAAATGTAAATGTTGCATGCATTAAGAATGGAAGACGGATATATGCGAAGGTGGAATTTCAGAAAACAATATCCGTTGTTTGTTATTAGGTGTATTAAATATTTATAGAAAATTTGACGAGGGAGCTGCTGGAATTGATGTTATTTTTTTGGTAAACTAATAAAGTAAACAGAGGAAGAGGAACGAGATGCGCCCGTCCACCCCCCTTATTTTTAAGCGGTTTCCAAAAGAATTATGTGGTAATTTCCATCGAATTAAAGTGGGCAAATGTAGTTAAGGGTTTCCTTTTACTAGAGACAAATCTCGAATTACTCTACTTAACGTCAATTTCCATTGGATTTAATAGAATAAGATATAGAATAACATTTTAAATTGGTCGCGCAATATGCTTACCTTTTGTGTTTCCGAAATACGAATTAAAGTGAAAAAATAAAGAATAATAGCAGAAAAGAAAACAAAAATCGCTAGTTAATTGTTCTGGAAAATGAATCATATAATACGAAAAATCCACACAATATATTTTGTAAGCGAAATATGAGAATTATTGTTTACATTTAATTTTTCTGCTATACTTTGTATTTTTTTCCGGTATTTTATTACATTTTTAGAAGTACGAATAAAATAAACTCGATCTCATCTTCCACGAATTGAAAAGCCTTTATATGTTACATATGAAGCTTCTATAACAAACTCAAAAACTCATCCCCATATATCAGAGTGTGTTATTTGCATTATTTTCACCTCCAACTTAGACAATAGCAAAAAGAGCAGAAAAAAATTAATAGGAAAATTTCCATTTCCCCTTATTTATTCATGGATTATATGGGAATAGTGTCTATTGTCCCAAACCATATTCCCCTATATACCAGTAATAAATTTATTGCGCTTCTACTGCATTTTGAATAATAAATTATTCCCGTTTTGTCATCATTTTCTATAAAACCGCTGACTGATTTCTCTATACACCACTAAAAATTAAAACAAATTTACATATTCCTTTGATAGTATGATAAAATATTCAAATTACCATCAACAAAAGATCAACAACATTATTACTCTTTTTTACTTTTTTTTTTGTTACAGCATCATTGTAGAAATGTCTTTCCTGCACTTCTTCGCTTTACTCTCTCTGATGAGCAGCATTTATTGCAGACGTACCTGCGGCAGCATCCACAATTCCCTCCGTGGCGTCCTACAGACACCAAACTTCCCCAACCCATTTCCTGTACCCATCGACTGCGAATGGGTAATTGAGGTGCCAAATTCGGCTAGTCCCACAGCCACAGCCAACACTTCCATCATCGTTTACTTAACTCAATTATTCGTCTTTGAGGGTCTCTCCTTCACCGAGTACCAATTATATGATAGTAGTTATAATATAAATGGACGCATCATTCATCAAGTAAACGAGACAAATATTAGCCGTGTACGTTGGGTACAAACTTATCAGAACTATTTAGTAATTCGATTAAGTCTACAAACGGTTGATAGTACACATTTAAGGGTATTAGATCGGTTTCTCGATGTATACGGCTTCAATATCACCTACGAAATCACTAATAACCATGTAAGGGAGGATTCGTGTACGATGATGGATTGCGGCTTCACCGGAATTTGTTACGACCACTACACGTATGTAGCGATATTCTCTAAGACGGCGCGTCTATAATTAATAATTTCCCTATAGGAGATTCTCTTGTGACTGTTTCTACGGCTACAGCGGTCCTCATTGTTCCATGGGGCCTAATTCCGTGTGTTACAGTGACGGCAATCCGATTTGTAGAAACGGTGGCACTTGTCTGTAAGTTAAAAGAAAAAAAAAGTTTTTTTTGTAAAACGGTCTCGTTTATTTTCCTTGTTTTGCAGACACGTCGGTGTCTCTGCAGTGAAATGCCACTGTACGAAGGACTTTACAGGGAACACATGTGAAACGCCCGTAAAAGCAACATCAAACAAAGGTAGAAACAAATGTTTCAATTTGAAAAGAATTTTTTTCAAGTGGTTGAGAATTTGTAGAATGTGAAAATTGCCCAATGGTATGCTCATATGATGGAAAATTGGAAAATGCATGCAAATGCCAAAATCGAAACACGCCAATTACACACACGGATCGTCCGGGTTTCATCCTCACTCTACATTTGGGCAATTTACCTAACTCGGATGAACAAAAGCTGAAATTATTTATCAAAAATCAGGTACAGTCGATACATGATACTGTATTTTATTCAAACTCATCTCAAGACTATTAATTATTGTTGAATAAAAATCGAAAATCATTGTTCTTTTATCTTGTTTCAACCAAACATTGCTATGCAATTGAATAGTGATTGCGGCTTCTTCGAAACTACAAAAATGCAATTCATTTTATAAATTGTTTGCGCGCTCCATAAATCAATTCATCATTAAACATTCTCGTTTGTGGTGATGGGGGCTACGATTTTTATTGCAATACAATACTCCCTTTTTAGGTACTAAGAAATCTCCGCTCGAACCATACAAGAGTTGAAGACCTTATCATCGAAAGGATACAGTAAGTGCAACAATAACATTGCATTCAAGCTTACAGCGCAATTTTTCCAGACACAATACCGGGACGGAAGTAACCATTAACATAATTTGCACAAGAAAAGATGAAAAACGTATCCGTTCAATTATTAACAAGTGGATTGATCGAGGATATATAGAAAACATCACAATCTCAGGCAAAAATGAGATTTCTCGCAAGGGCGGTCTATTCCTAGATGTAAAAAACTTTGCAATTTATAAACTTTTTTTTTCCTTAAAGTTCGAAATTCTTTTACTTCCTTTCAGAGTGTGTCAATTAACCAACAGGGCATTATTCGAGAGAACGAAGAATTTATTTTATCGTGTGAGGCACGTGGTTCACCTTCAATGAAATTTCGTTGGTTCAAAGACGGAATGTTCATTAATGTAACAACGACATCCTCCCGAAAATGGAGCCGCTTAATAAAAGATCCTCGCCAATCCGATAAATACACGGCACTATTGGCGATTGAACGTGCCGAAAAAACTGATAGCGGCCTATTTACTTGCCAAGTTGAAGACTACAACATACAGAATTGTCTTTCGCATGAAGTGGTCGTCCGAAATGCACCAATTGTAAAAATTGAGCCAATGAGTATGACGGTGAAAAAGGGAGACAATTTCACAATCAAGTGCTTCACATTGGACGAGAATGGCATTAAATATACTTACAGTTGGACAAAGAACAAAGAATTGCTACGTGTCCGTACGGAAACTGAAAAGTATGAGATTCTCTACCCGTCCGGAACGATATTGCAAATATTCAACGCTGAAAAAGACGTCCAATACTCGTGCTTGGTACAAGGTGAGGGTTTGCAAGGCGAGAAAATTATCGATGTACATGTGATGGATAGGGAAGGTGTCCGCACTTGTTCGCGAAACTTTTATATTAACTTACTGTGGCCGGAAACAGCACCCAATACGTTCAGTATCCAGGAATGTCCAAAAGGGTATATGGGGGTGGCATACAGAAGTTGTTCGCTAAAAGACGAACGACGGCCTGTATGGAGTATGCCCGATTATTCGGACTGCACTCACGTTCTGCTACAAAACGTACAATACAAAGTGCGTATTCAGGCCATAAAAGCGATTATGATTTGTTAGAAACTTTTCATTTTTAGTTTAGAGAACTCACGTTGGGCTATATGGGCACTACCCCTGAAGAATTATTACAAAACTTACTGAATTACGTAAATAGGAACAATTCGTTCTTGTTGCCTGGCGAAGGGGCTCGTATACTAAACTTTTTACACGATTTTATTGTATTTATAAACAACTCTAAAGTTACTTATTCCACAGCGAATATAACACACTCGCTATTTTCCACAGTAGATAGAATTTTAATTGGTCAGAATTCCTTGTTGAATTCATCAGTGAGTATAGATGAAAAACTAAAAAAAACTTTAAATAACTATACTTTTTCAGCATATTCGTTTGTTGGAAGAAGTACTGAATAAATACACGAAATATTTGGTTGCACATTTACAACGTCCCCAAATCGGCAGTCATTTCTTGTACCGAACCATAGACATAAGCATTTTAAATGTAAGCGAAAATAACACAGCTGGTGTCTACCAAATTCCTTACTGGACACATAGGTAATCTATACTTTATCGAGTCTATCGCCCTAAACATTTGCTTTTCAGCTACAAGGACTGGTTTGGAGTGCAAATAAACGGAAATTCGCTCGATAACGATATTAGAACAACAATTGTATACAGGAACTTGTCAACATTCTTTCCCCCTCGCTCGTTCCTTCGAATTAAGTAAATAAATCGATGATGATTTGTAAGTTTATTAATTGGTATTTGTTTAGGGACGGTTTGGAAATTGAATATGCTGTTTATTCACAAATTGTACACACTTGGACCACTGCCCAACATTCTGTAGATGATTTCGTTATAATCAACTTCCGACATAAATCTGAATTAACATTAAATGTGACCAACGAGAAGTATTGGACCATAAAATGCGCTTCTGCTGATAGTTCCACATTCACTTACACATGGGACATAAATTCCTGCCAAACTGTTACTATTAACGACTATACAAGCCAGTGCAGTTGTCCACAGGATGGAATTTATGCCCTTTTAATTACAACATTTCCCTTTAAGGTGAATTATTTCGATTTTCTAATGCACTTTTGATGATCGTCTTCGTTTTTATTAGGTTTCAGAAGATTACAACGATTCGCGCAGATATATTTTAGTAGCTGGTTGTTCATTATGTATGATGCTGTCCCTTTTTACAACTGCTTGTTTAGCGACTTCCTGCTGGCTTTTACGGCGCACTTGTCTTGCTGTTCTAAAACTCCAATGCTCCATTTCGATATTTTCAATAGCACTCCTCTTTACAATGGCGATAATCACTGGTCCTCAACAGAAATATTACCTCATCCTGATATCAGCCCTGAAGATATTCTTTTTAATGGGCATGTCGAGCCATTTGAGCAAGTTATTAATAGTTTTCACGGAATTAGTGCAATTACCTAGACCAGTTACATCTAAACAGACCGTGATTGGAATTATTTCCGGTAAATTATATGGAAATAATCAGTTAGTGACCGATTAATTGGGTGTATTTTCCAGGAGTGCCAATTATTACTGTCTTCGGCAATCATTTGGCATACAGAACGATGGATTTAAAATTGACTTCTTGGTGGATGTTAATTAATACATTATCTTTTTATATTTACGTTACGGTTAGCTCGATTATTATACTCTTGTTCGTTTTTATTTACATTATTGTAATGAAGAAGTTAAGGGATTTGATGGAGTCGCACGACAAGCATACGAAACCGATTGTAAAGCGGATTGCGTTAATGAGACGGTCTGGTTGTCTTTTTACAGCAATTACATTGCTATCAGTTAGCAGTATTGTTTACATTAATGTACCGAACTGTTTATGGTCTTTGTACCAATTCAGTGCAATGAATATTTTCATGGTAAGTAATTGCATTTGGAAGAGGGCCAAATACGTCTTGCATACGATGTTTTAGGGACTGCTCCTTCTGATTTGTTATGTTTTAAAAGCGGAAACGGAATTCAGTAGCCTATTCACCAATAAATCTGGTTCAAATAAAGATGAGAAATTCTTTAGTATGGATTCAACCAGTAGTCCATTGAATTGTAAGTGATTTTATTGTTCCGCATGTGTGTTCAGTCTTAATGTTTTTTCTTTTTTTTATGTTTTATTTTTACAGATAATTTGAATTAGTTAATATTAAGACAGAATATAGTAATTAACTGTTTATTTTATAGTCTTAACGCGACAGGAAAGTGATTTGACGAAAAGTGGCAGCAGTATTAAATTGGAATACAAACAGCAGACATCCAAGAACATAAATAATGATTCAAATCAAAGACAAAACAGTGATTTACTGTACAAAACCCAAAGTATTTCAGCTACATTTGAGAGTTGCTTGCATACAAGTACAAGTTTCTGTGATGGTAGCAGTAAGAAGGTGTCGGAAATGCAGGGTGCATTGAATAATTCGGATTCTGGGGATAATTTAGAGCTCTATAATAACAGTCCACAGCAGTATCGTAAATTTTCCTGTTACAATAGCAATTCTACAACGTGTTCGCCCGATATTCTCTCGTCGAAGATGTTTGTAGAGTTGGATTTAGTGGCATCCGTCCAAAATGCCTCTTCGACGGTGGAATCGTCACCGAAAATTGTTAAGGAGTCTATTACTATGCCATATCCGATGATTGTGGTCACATCGGATGACTATGGGGCCAACAGTGTGCCAGAAAAGAAAGTAATGCAACCTTCGGTATCAACAATTGTGGAAAGGACACAACCGGATGGTCATGAAAAGTGCGTAATTGTGGCGAGTGAAGTAAAAGAAAGTCTACCTTCGAATAGCAGTAGCACTACAACTGCTAGTGATAATTTAGACGGTATGTTAGATAGGATAAGTCACGATTTAGACTATTTACTTAACGGTAAAGAAGAAATGATTGAGGCGACAACGACAGCCACTATAAGACGGGCTCGGGCGACGTCTCGACTAGGTGTCATACATCAGATTGAAGAGGAGGATGATGATTCTGTCGCAGAAGCAAATGAGACTATTGCCAGTACGAATTGTTAGTTAGTAGAATAATTTCATGTTTTTTCAAATAACTTCTTAAGTACAATGTGAAAAAGTGTTTGAATGTATCTAAGATTCTAGATCTATTAATAAATGTGAATGTATGTATAAATATCGTTTCCCTTGCCTAATTTTAAAATTTCTATTAAGAGTAGGATTTTTAAAACACCCTGTATATGAGTTGTTGGTTGCATATATAGAAACCAGCGATTTCCACCATTGAATTTCTCGCATGCGTACCTCGCCAAATTCAAAATGGCGTTTGCAGCAAGAATAATTTGCTATCATTTTTAAATCTATAAAAATCATCTGTATAAATGGCGTAAATAGATTAATCTTGTATTTATTGTAAATTGTAAATAGTATATTGTATAGTTAGTGATAATATTTCTTCTGTGTTGTGAATCTAACAAGAGAAAACAGAGAATTTTATAGTGTATATGAGAATTAACATAAAATTTTAACTGTGAATTGATTATCGAATTTTTGTTGTGGGTACACAAAAGTGTATGTACGGTATAAGTCAAAAAACCGACAGTTTCGATTAAGAGACAATTTCCTTTTTTGATAAAAAAACACAACAGAAATTGTTAATGTGGATGGTAGGAACTTAAAAACAAACAGGTAATTTACTATAACATTCATAATAAATGTTTGTTTCGTGTAATTAGGCAAAGTTTTGATAATGTCGGTTTGCATTCTGTCAAATCGCCATTTGTATGATATTCATTTGTTGTGTGCCGGGCCGGGAACAAATTCATACAAAGCAATTAGATGTTTTATATTCTTAAATTCTATTCTTTTTTCAAAACAATAGAAAACCGCAATTTCTATTGAAAAACATCACAAGAGCCATAATCCAAATCTCATCAGACTGATTTTTGACAGTTTAGTTTACCGGAATAACAAATGACAATCATAAAGTAAAAACCATCTAGCAAACTGTGTAGTGCTCCAAAAGTGTTGCAACAATTCGTAATTTATTTTTATTTGTAGTGAATCCAATGAAGTGGTTGGGCGGTGGTGACGGAGGCGATGGTATAATTAAAGTGGAAATGGATCGGGGGCCTCATCGAACCCAGGATGACGCCGCAGTTGGCTACGTTTTCCAAAGACCACCCGATCCAGAGTTTCCACCATTTGGACCGAAACAAATGCGATGGGCACATGGCGATGACAGTATTATTGATGTTAGTGTCTGTCTTTTCCATTTCACCTTTTAAAAAAACCACAACGACAGTACAGCTGTTGCTTATTGATTAATAAATAAACTAGATACGCAATAATGATAAGGAGGCGTACACGTAAAATAATGGCAATTCTTTACCGGTTAAGTAGGCCACTGTAACATCAAATCCACATTTTCCTGTTCATCTGGAAATAATAGGCATTTTCACGAGTTTTCCTTATTATTTCACGGAGATTTAGTGACAGTGTACAGTAATATTCTTAACTTCATTTATTTATAGTTCTAGTGAACTAACAACAACTTTCAGAAATTGGCCATTAATTTTACGAGCACCGCTGCCTCTCCTTAAATCTCTCATTGTAATCAAGCATTTTTATTAGTTTTAATTAGAATTGTATTTTGCAGAACCATGAGAAATGGAAGTATCCCAGTGTAAATAGTAAAGTAAGCACACCACCAAATAGTATGTCGTATATTAGTCAACAAACAACAACAATGCCCGGTTTATATGATATTGGACCAAAATCTATACCACCAGAGCATTTAGTTTACATGTCAAACCAAATACCAAGCGGTATACCAATGCATCCATCACAGTACATGCCGCAATCTTTGACACAGCAAATGCCTTTAAGACAAGGACAACAGGTAATTTTATTTTTTCATCCATCTATAGTTAACATTGTCATGATTGTGTTTGTTTTGTACTTTTTGTTGTTTTAAGGGAATTGCTTTATGCTTATGCATTAGAAGAGTTTCTACATTATATGTAGATAAACATTGCTTACTGCAAGATTTATATACAGAGCGATCATTAATGAATGTATTTTTCTTCATTTTTATTATGTTGGATAATGATTTTTGACAACTTCAAATTGGCAACTACAAAAACTTGACTTGTCAAGGATCTATCAAATTTGAAAGTTCATTGACGAACGATATCACCATTGTCTTCATATTATTTTCTGAATTATCTTTCCGCTACTGAACTACAAATTCCAGAGTTTTGTACAGAGCGATCATTAATGATTGTGGAAAATGAAATTTTTAGTTTGTCTAATTTGGTTCATTAGATTGGCAACATTATGTTTCAAAACTTTGACACTGACTTTGATATGACACATACGTCTAAATATGAGACTTCAGTGGCGAACAATATCACCATTTATTTCATACTATTTTCTGATTTAGTGGTCCGCTACTGAACTTCAAATTTTGAAGGTTTACAGTTTTGTCAATTTTAAAATTTTATTCAATTGGTCGTTTGCATCCTGTATGTATAATAAACCCTGGCATACTGTATTTGACGCACAATTATAACGTTTTCTCACCTATACATATACATATTTCTCTGCTGAGGACAGTCGTTTTTTTAAGCAGATAAGGTGCGATTCAAGAATGTTGAGCGTTACGTAACAAACAAAATTATTATTGAAACAATGATATCAGTTAGAAAAGGTGGTTTTACGTTTTTAAATAAAGTTCAGCTTCCTAAAAAGGGAAGAATACAATTGTATCAGCGCCGCTATTAAAGTATGAGTTGATAAAGTTTCTATTGTAAAATGTCAATGATTTGTCTTCGTTCACTGACAGTTGTGTGGTAAATTGATAATTAATTAGTGCAATAGTGCATATTACACGATGTTAATTGAAGCATTTTAGAACGTATTCAAAGAGTTTTCTATTTTATGATATCAAAGTCAAAAAGAGGCGCATTTTCGCGAATGTATTTATAAATTTTGTTTGGTGGAATATTTCTAATTCTATAACGAACCCTTAATCATCATCTCAGCTGCAATTGAAGCATCAGCTAGGCTTTTATAATAGAAAAGTGCCAGTCAATTTATGTGTAGTGTATTTTATTCAATATACAGGGTGTATGCAATATTTGTCAGTTAGTAGTGTAGTGTTATGTTGCTACCCAAGAAACAGTCACATTTCCAACGAAATCAGTACAGTGTAACCGGAAACGTCCCTGTCAGATTGTGCCCCCTAGAAAGGGCTGATTAAAACGGTCCTCTCTTTTAAGACACCTGTGCTAAATACGTTGGAGTGTCCCTTGTATTCTCGATAACCGGTAACCTCATCCATCGTCTTCGTCTACTCGCACTGCAGTACAACGCATGCGTCCATCCGGCATTTGTTCTTTGTTAGCTTTAGTTTGTTGCTGCTCTGCCGCGCCTTATGTTGTAAGAGAAATTTGTTTTGCCGGATGCCGTGTGTGTGTAAATAAAAAATTAAAAACGAATTAAAGTGTGTGTATATTAAATAATAATTGAAAATTCAAGTGTTTGAATGTGTATTTAAGTTAGGAAATGTTATAATTGTCTCACTATTCGTGGTTATGTTTTACTTACGGTGGATATGAAAGACATGGGACCCGACATGGTAAATAAAACTATCATTTCATCTCATTCTCACACACAACATTGTAAATACAGGATACAGGTTTTGTTTTCGTCTCTCGCAAGTAAAATGCATCATTGTTTACAATTTCGTTTTCGATATAGATATACAAATTTTACTTTTGTTATGTATTAAAAATGGTTCCTATGTTTCTTTTTTTGATGAATTTTTATAGAATTCTATACATTTCTATATTAATATAGTTGACTGCTTTTGTTATAATTTTTTTTTTCAAAAACATGGTTGTCTGGTGCAACAGGTTTTGAGTGTAGGCTTTTGTTTTTCCCAGGTAGCCATATTATTTTTCTAGTTTATTTTAAGATAATCCCAACAGTTCTACTACGATTGATTACGTTTTGCATAAAAGATAGTGTTTATATAGGAAGTAGGTAGATTAATAATGGTGAACTTTATGATAAATTGTATGCATATACTTATGGTTACACATTATTACTAAAATCATGGCATTGTTGCCATGTTTCTGTCTCTTGAAAAGGCATATATGTATATGGGGGTTTTGTTTTGTGTTTTTATGACGACTGGCTTTTGTCTCGGTAAAAAGATGGAGTAGAAATGCATACAACAACTCTGGTGTATGTGTGGTGTTGAAATATCTTTTCAAAACTCAAACAATTTTTGTGTTGAAATTATACAGAGTGTTTGAGAGTTTTGGTTAGTGTTTTATAAACTTTTCAAACAATTGTCATGTTTGATTGTGCAATATTTGGGCATGTATTTATTTATAAACTTAATCAGGAGATTAGTTGCGGAATCAGCTGTTTTTTTTTATTTAAAGAATGCTCTTTGCCAAAATTCAAAGTTAGAAATTAGCATTTTCTGCCATTTTACTACGATAAATTTAAAAATGTTCTTGTATTGGGCCTTGAGTATACAATTTAATATTATACAAGATCGTTTTATTAGTTTTTCACCTTTTATATATATATTTTAAGTTTAATAACTCAATTCATGGTCAACAGCTTTAAAATGCATGCAAATTACCATGCAAATTAAGAAAATCGAATTAATAATAGTGATATGAAATGTAAATGTTTGTAGAGAGATGATAAAGAGTTGGTCCAAATACGAGAGCATCTTGTAATAAATCAAACAATGAATCAATCAATAAATGTCTAACGGAACAACTGTTAAATTCGTTGTAAGACCGATAATTTCAGAGAAACGAGAACTAAAATGTTTGCCTGGGCGAGAAAAATACCACCAAACAGATGTTTTTTACAGTCTTTTATAGTTTAAGAGGTTCTCCAGTATGTGTAGTTTCAAAAATGTCATTTTTGTTATGAAAAATGTCTCAACTAGAGGGTTTTTACAACTAGTTTAGTTAGAAGAAATGGAATAGCCATAAATTATATAAGATCTTTGTTTACTTCTTAAAAGAAATTGCTTGTAGCTAACGTTGTTGTTTACCATTACATGTCTAAAAAGTGGAATGTTCCATTTCTTGTTTGTGACACATATTTCCCCAAGTTTTATGGAAAATATCGCTTGTAATAATATTGAGGAAAATGACAAGTTAATCGGTGGGAGTATTAGACGTTTTCCTTAACATCTTTAAAAACATATAAAAGTTGAGTGTGTAGTTGGAAGACTGTTACAAAAGCCACAGTAGAAACATTAATGTTTGGCTTCCATAAGTCATTGTACTTGTATTCAAGGTCGATTCTTGGTAATTTTCAAACACTATTTTGCATCGTGGTTGAAACGACAAGCGAAAATATTATGTATTTTATATAGTAGACGAGAGGGGTAGATTAGGTGATAAATTGTTCAAAGGTGTGTGTGTATCAATGTTTATTATTATGTTGGGAAAAAATAGGTCAACAGGTTATTATTTTAATTAGTTATTAATGTGTTTACATTGCATAATAAAATTTTTCACCACCATAAAAAGTATTCGGTGCTTTTTTTTTTGGCCTCTTGTTCATCTAAAAATAGTCTTCCAAATTGTATGGCCGCAGTGTTGGTAATAAATTTTTCATGTTATTTCACATAATTTTTTTATATAGCACTGTATTATACTAGTTGTATATTCTGCTGTCTGTTTTTATTTTGCGTGTGGGGGGCGGTCACCATTCATGTTTGCCGTAGTCGCAGCAGTGGTGGTGGTGGTGGTGGTGTGATTTGGATCATCCCCATAGTGGTGGTGTTGCGGATGCAGGGGCATCAGTGTGCGACGAAGATGGGGGCGCAGTATGTATGATGTGCCCCATTATCGACCGATCCTGTGGCGGTCTGGACGGCGAGGTCTAGGCCAAAGACCCCCCAGGTCACGACCTCTTCACCACCCATTTGTTACGTTTATTATGTACTAATTAGATGCCATAATTTATTTTGTGTTTTTTCTTGTACATTTATTTGAGGAAATTTATTAGTTTGTAGAAGAGTAGATGGAATAAAGTTTTTAATTGAAAATGTTTTGTTTGTATTTTGCAGATTGCTCCAGCAGCAAAGAAACTCTGGGGCATTGAGGCTAAGGATGGCAAATCGCTGGCATTGAATCATTTAAATCACGAAGGTGTATGGAGAGATCCAACATGGGCAGCACCCGGTAGGTTTTTATTTTACATTCTCTCCCTTGTGATGTGGAATAACTATTTTAAGAAACGAATTTCTAATCCCTTGAAATAAGTATCCCAAGTTTGTCCTCGTCTTTGAATTTGTAAACATTTTTGGGATGCGTTTTTTGGGGTGAATTAGTTTTGGATTTTAGCCAAAATCAATAGACGAGCGCCGAAATCTTCTTATTTTGCTCCAGTGACGTGTGTGTGATCATTTTCTTTTTTTGATGCTGGGATTAATAAAAACAGTTGTTATTATATGAATGTCAAATATTTTAGCATTTAATGAGATTGCTTATATTTAATATGATTGTCATGTAACAGTTGTACTCGTAACTTTTTCCTTTTGATCGTCCTGAGCTGATCTTTCGTTATGACTGTTCTCTTTTTTAACCATTTCTTTCGATCCCGTTTTGTTATATGATTGTTTTTATTATTATATCCTGAAAGTGTTTATATGAAGACGAGAGATGGGTGTGCCGGGCGTCGCCATCCGTCTCTATGGGTACGGCGGCGTCTGTTGCCTAGGTTACAATATACCCGGGCCACCGCCGATCTGTAATTTCAATCAAACCCGCTGGCCCCCATTCTATACCGCTATATAACTAGTTAATTTAGGGCAATACGAAGATTTTTCTTAATCTAGCAATTAAAAACAAAAATGCTATATTTTCGATTAAAATTTTATTTTACCTAATATTTTTGTATTTTGTTGATGTATCCATCTCTGCGTGTTGGATTCAAGGGAAAATATTATCATTGAGTGTACGCTTTCACCCTTGTAGGATTTTATTGCCGTGGGTTTTGTACATCCACTGGTTATGTTTCCTTGATTAACCATAAATGATGACATATTCGTGTAACCTTTTAGGTGTTACATGGTCATTATGTGCATCGAATTAAATCCTTATGTTTGTAGATATTAATACTTTTTTTTGTTCTGTTGTTTTGAATAGAACATGCAGTTTCGGCACCGTTGGCGATGAGTCGTCGTGCCGGTGGTTTCACTGGTACAGATACAGGAAGTATATTATCACCCCGTGGCTCTGACAATGGTGGTTTGGGTGTAAAAATGGTCGAATACGTATTGGGTTCATCACCAACAAACAAAGATAATATTGGTTTAGAGCCACGTATGCGGGCATTACATTTAGATGAAAAAGATAAAGATAAACCGCAAAGTCCTAAAGAAGAAGTTAATGGACAAAGTGTACAAAATGGACAAATTGGCGACGATGAGAAGTGTTTTAAGTAAGTTACTAATATACATATTTCTATACATTTGTATTTAGGTATTTGCGAAAAAAAAATTAACAAATAAGCAAGTGATAATGATTTAAAAGTTGAATCCGTCGCCGGGTTTGTGACTCGCGTACTGCGGGGCCGATACGCTTTTCTCTTCAGTTCAAGGTCTGTAGCCTACCTTGGGTCGAGTCAATGACACGTGCGTGTATATGTATTCAGCAACAACGAACCATATAGCAAAGTAAAACTGGCGAACGAGCAGCAAACAGAGACGACGAACACAGGCGAACCGAGAGAGCAATCGGTAGCAATGTTGCCTGTCCGCCTTCTCTTGTTTTGTTGACGGTTGTCAAGGTGATAACAGCCCCCACCATGTGAAAAGCTCGTTATTTTCGTGGCTAGAGTGTTGGTTTTACCACTGCCATCTTCCGGCTATGCGAACTATTTTCGTTGTAGAGAGCTGTCTAGTTTACTGGTTGAGAGAAAATTTGTAGGTGGCAGTAAAAGTTTTTCAAATAGGTTTTTTTATTGTAAGAGATGATATTTATGTATTTTTTCCATTTTTTGGTTTTGTAGTCGCACCCCAGGCAGCCGACAGCCTTCACCAGCTGAAGAAGATTTAAATAAGAATGGCATGACATTAGATCCAGGTACAACGCTGGTATTGAAACCGCCCCAAGAACAATTACCACCTCATTTACACCATTTACCGCCTCATTTGGCACCACATTTAGGTGTAACATTAGCTGAATCTGTTAATCAACAATTTGAACATTTTGCTGAACAACCACCGCCACCATATGAACAACCACATCAATATGCTCCACCTCCACCACCTCAGGCACATCAGGTGGATAGTGCCGTTTTACAGCAACAACAACAACATAATTTCGATGTACAGGTGAGTTGTTTTTTTATTTTAAATTTTTTACTAGAAATGGTTGAAATTGCTTTCATGGAAATTAAATTTCACCACAAAATAGAATTTAAGAATCGTTTTTCATGGTTTTGAAAAAACACTATATAGCAAATTGATCTAAAATATAAATTAAAATGGTTGTGCAATGTGCACGGATTTAATTAAATATGTATGCATTATTATATGAAATTATTGTTTTCACTTGAAGTATTGTGCAATTTGTGCATTTCAATAAAACTTATGGAATTTAATTTTTTTTCCATAAATTAATTTTCAATCAATAATGCTGGTTTTCAAATAATGCGCCCCAATAAGCATCTGGACTGGACGTTATTTTTATATCCTAAAGAGAAAAGAAAACCATCAAATAAATTTTTTATTGATAGATTGGCGTTGTGTGGTGAGGCATATTTTTTTAAAGAGAGAACTTTAATCCCTACTGCCTTTGCAAATGAAAAATTCAACAATGTAAAATGTGTTCAATCGTAAGATGAGCTAATTTAATATTAAAATTATGTATGTACAATGATCCCGCAACATATTTATGTACAAAATATGGTAAATATCCGCTTTTCATCATAATGATGGCCCACCTATAGAATAGAATATGTGAGAAGGGTGTATTTTATAGGGTGTGCCATTGTCGGAATGTTATAACTGCACCCATTTAAAGAGATGGGGTGGATATTAGTTGCCTTGTTAAACACGCGATATTTCGTGTTGGTCTCTTCAGTCATTACTAAAGTCACCTTAATTAAAATATATCACATGCAAGAGGGGTTGAAGAGGTGGTGAGGCGGGTGTTTATTTGAGGGAGGTTTTCAAAAACATCGTGTGCCAAGAACTGAAATTGTTCTAGTCTGACTTATAAATTAACCCTTTTCGCTTTTTTAATATCCTTTTTGCAAATAAGCTTAGCGTGCACATAGGAGGGTGACGATTGGGAGGAGAATACGAAGTAAAAATAGTAATAAGAAAGTAAATTATGTTTTTATTAAGTTATTATTGTAGAGAAAGTGTCGCACCGGTTTGGTGTATTGTTTTTGATTTGCATATTAATGATTATGATTTTATGCAAAAGATTCGTTGGCAATAACAAAATGATGAATGGACATGTAATTATGTTTGAATGTAATTTGTTTTTCACTTAATTGTAGTATATTCGATATTCTCGTATGTGTCTAGCATATATTGTTTATTAAGTGTACTCTATACTCTTGGATGGATGTGTGGGGCAACCAAATAATTTTCTTGACAACTTTATAGTGTTTACGGTTTTATTGATGGGTGTCGCTCGCTTGTTCGTTGTCTATATTTGTTTAATATAGGGTATAAATGTATGCCTTTAGGCATTAATTTACTCTTGGATGTTGTAAAACGTTGAGGCGCCTAGTGTCGAACGCGTCTCTCTATTCCATTGCATACCATACAACAGAAATTACGTTATGACGGGATGTAGAGAAAGCTGTACGAGGTGAGCGAAGGGGGTTGTGAACGAAGGTGGCGAAATTGACATCCGCCCTAGGGGGATGTTGTTTGCGTCCATCGGAAATTTCTGACTGATTGGAAAAGCGTATCTATCTATCTAAATGTAGTGAATATTTGCGAAATAAATTGTAACATAACACGCTTATTTAATGTTTAGCCATTTTATTTTATAACGGTACTTAATGTATGATTTTTATTTTAAATTGCTTCAGTGAATTTTGGACGTTGGCTATATACTTAATAAATTTTTTTCCATAGTTTAGGTTTGTTTGCAATTGACCTTGAAATGTGTAATCAACTTAATACATCTTATGTTTCTTTTACAATAAGAATTATGATGAGTTCAGTAACCTAAAGATTCGGTTCATGGAGTACTTATTTTGCTTCTTCAGCATAAGAAAAATTTGTTGCTTTATTAAAGTTTGTAATAGCACACTGCTCAGCGCAGTAGTAATTATGGAAATTATAAATTAGGCATATTAGGTTTTGGTTCTTTAAGTTTTTGATGCTTATGGAAAATTCGTGCAAAATAATAATTTCTGTTGATTTTGTACAATGGTGTATTTTACACATTTCTTTATCATTTTCACGGATGTGGCATGATGCCAATATCACGGAGCTTCAAAATGTACAAACGTACATACATAGTTTTATGTTAATATACATATAGATATTTCATTAATTATTATGCTTGATAAACTGTCATCGGTAAACAAAAACCAACTGGATGAATATTGTGGAATTGGATTAAATAGAAAATGTGATTTGTAATAAACATACAAAGCGAGCGTTTGTGGCATGAAGAGAAGGAAAAATCTTTTAGAAAAAGGGTACATTTCTTTTTGCAAACATAATGCATAATATATTATGTTTTCTTAGAAAATGGTTAAAGTAAAATGTTGGATAAAAGTTTACGTCAACAGGTGCACAAAAATGACAGTAATTTAAAAGGAAAATAAGTTGTGAACAAGAAGGGAATGTTATCACATGAAATATTTACGTTCTCTACTATGTTAACAAAATGGTTTTTAAGTTGTCAGATGGAACGAGATGGCTATTTGTTCGCCTTTTCGTAATTTCAGAAGAAGAAAAAAAATAAAGAAATATATATTACATTGAGCACCTGTGTGTGGTGTATGCAATTCAATATAAAAGAAAAAAAATAACTTATGTCGTAAATATGTTTATAAAAATGGTTGGTGTCAATATTGCAATCCTAGCATAATAGTCTTCCATCACAAAATAAAGTAGAAAATTGTGTTTTAGTGGTCGGGAAGTATTAACTTTCGAAAGAATAAAAGGGGAAAAAAGAGACGTCCACATCAACCACAAAAACAGTTAAATGGTGTACTTATTTTTTTTGTCCTATAGAGAGTTGTGTGAAAATAAATGCATGTAAAAATAACTAAATAATATTTGGTAGTTCAACGTTTCAGTGTCTGGTTGGGCTTTATGTTATTTAACTTTACATAATTCCCGTACAATTTTTTTTTTTGCAAAAAAGCTTTTTAATAAATTAGTCTCTCGTAATGAAATGACTTAACCAGAATAATAATGGCATTATAAAACAGTGATAGCATTTTAGGTAGGAATTTAAAAAAGGAATAGTGGTATTTTAGTACATCATACATATTACAATAGTGACATTGGGGATTAAAACACGCAAGATGTCTGGTGAAATATATTTTATTCAGTTTTTCTTTTGATAAATGAATTTCCGGACAATAAAGTGCCTAGAAGGATACCTAAGCAGTTGTATTTATTAAAAATAATAGGAATAAATTAATCTGAACTTATAGTTACGAGTGGCTTTTAAATTTTTTTCTTTTGATAAAACACACAGAAATGGAATAAAGGAAGGCAGTACAATGAATTTAGTTTGGAAGTTGTTAATTAATGAAGTTTAAATTGTGATTGGGAAGATGAATGGGCAAAAGAGATGAGAGAAAATGGATGTGTGAATAGCATGCACTAAAATTTTCGTCAATTGTAAAAACGAATAGTGACAGTTACATATTTTCGTAAAAACAAATATAACATATACATAATGTTCATAACCGGATCATGGGATCCAATTGAGGTGAAGAACTGTGCAGGTTCTTTGACCGGAACTCTCTCATATAATCCATCTCCATCCAAAAGGTGGATACACTTTGGAGGAAGAGTGCGTTGACCATTTGCTCATCATCTTGTCGGTTTAGTAGTAAACGTGAGGCAAAGATACTGTTTGTGGTGGCCTGTGGAAGAATTGAAGAAAAGAAAAGAGGGAGTAATGTGGAGTGTGGTGGAGAGTTTCAGAATTTTAGATCTAAAAGACAGTAGTAGTAGTAGTGGTGGTGGTCGTCGTCGTCAGCGAATGATTTGTATGGTTGGTGTGAGTAATTCGAAGGTGTTTGGATATTGTAATAGAGAGACTCGATCGCAGGAGGAGGCTTTCGAACAATCGACAAGGCAGGAAAATATTCAGTTATGCGCAGCAAGCCGGCGTGTTCGTTACACTCTGTATTACCACCACCACTGTTAATAACAGCAGCCGCCGCCGTCGTCGCCGCCACCGCCACTGTTGTCGTCGTCGACATCTACGTCGCCGTCGCTACCGCCGCCGTCAGACGAGAGCGCTTTCATTTTAATATGACATGTAATGTCACTAAATTGGTCGCAAATGTGTGATCCCATTAAATTTTTTTCATATATATAAAACTTGATGTACATTTAAAAAAGAAGAAGAAAAAAAATTTAATTGTTATAAAAGTTTGCTTTGACTGGTAACTGTTTTGTGGGCTCTGATGGTAAGCCACATGGTGTTTGGTTCTCAAGGAAAAGTAATATAGTGTGTTGACGTCTTTGATAATTTTTATTTTGTAGACTATCCGTGTGACAACAAGTGTCTTAAACATGTGTGCTAGTGTTAATTTATTGTTTTTTCATTTTGTTGAATATATTCTACGTGAAAAGAGGTCGGTTCTATATGATTTAGTTTTTTTTTCACAGTCTTTTTTTGTTAATTACGAAAAGTTTGTTATAACTAGGGGAAATTAATTATTTTGTTGCAAAAGTAATTTTTTTCCCTTACTACCATCGCAGCCAATTTGCATATTCATTTCTTTTTATATGTGTGTTAGTCTTTTTACCACAATGTGGCAAGTATTTTATGCATTCAGGTCACATAGTATACATAAAAATGCAATTTTTCGGAAAATATGTAAACAGTCTCATTATAAGTACATTGTTTTTATTGATTTTTGTTTATGTGTCTATTCTATGTAGTAGAAGTTATTTGAAACAGCTTTTTCCAACTTTCTAATGATGTAAAGCGAATGGTACTATGTATAATGTTTAGTGTTCTATAGGGAAAATTTCAAATGCATGGGGTCTGGTTCGTTTTAAAGAAAATTGTGGAAAAAAAATTGATTACAAACGCGTTTTTATAATTTTATTTAGCGGCTCCCTATAGAAACAATCCTTTTCAATAAACGCGATATCAGCGCTCTTTTTTCTTTATATAAAGCACATTTTTTTAATGAATGTCTCTCTTATAAATATTTAAGCATAAAAATATGCTGCTCAGTGTTCATAATTTTATTACGGTTCAAAAAATGTTTAAAGAATATTTCATGTTTAATTTTTACTATTGTTGTTTGAAGAAGCGTGTTATTTTAAGTTCTTTCCATTCAGCAGATTTTAATAGTGTGTCACATTCACATAATTCCTCGATATTTTTCTTTTTGAAAAAAAAAAACGTGTACGTTTGACCTGAAAACTGCATTGTTAAAACTTTTTTCAATAGTGCCAATTGTTGGATTTTCGTTTATTTATTCAAGAGAAATTAGTGTTGTTTGACAATTGTTACTTGTTTTTATGTAATATATGAATGTTTAATTTGGCTGCGATCGAATGTCATTATGATTATCCGCGGACAAAAATCATCATTTTTCATTATTAATTTATTGTTTATTTCTCTGTATGTTGTGTATCGCCATGAATTTGATAAAGTATAATGTTAGAACAAAAAATTTTAATGAAATTTATCATATTTCCGCTTGTAATTTTATGTTATTTTAGTCTGCGGTTTATTTTTCCTAAAAAGATATTACGAATATGTGTTTGCTTTTATGATAAACTTTAATATCTAGATAAAGATTTGACGGTTTTCCACTCTCTACAAATACACTCTTATATGCATTTATCGCAGAAAATGTGAATTGTTCTTTTATTGTTATTGAATTGGAAATTGGAGGGGCACATCTAGAATTCAAAATTAAACGTTAATTTGTTTAGTGGGTAAAGGGGGTGTTTTTTCATTAAATCCTCTTATAAAATGATTAAATCTACATTAATTTTATGGAAATTTTGCTCATAATTACTTAGTTATGTGGCAAAACGTTAACCTCAACGTATACATTGTTCAATAATTCACGTAATGTGTCTATATAGGCATACGATTCAATCGATTTTTGTATGTTCTAAAGTAATAAGGAGAAAAGCAGCTTCTTTTGTTTCGGACCATATAAAAATTTATTGTAATTCGTTTAATGGTAGCGGAGATCGATTCATGGCGACCAACATACCGTTATTTATTATTTGGTCATAAAATTTCAAAGGAATCCTCTTCTCTTTTTTTTACAGTTTACACAATTTTGATTCTCGACTGTGATAATATCGAAAAAACACATCAGTTTTGTTATTTGAAGTGAATAAATTACCGAATTTTATAAAAGTGCCTTTGCGAGCCAAAGAAACGACACAGAGTGTAATGTGAAAATAAATTGCACCCAAAATTTTTTTACTTTGTTTATTTGTGATAATAATTTAAATGGACCAAAAAAGTTTATATAATATTCAATAAGAAGCCTTAATACTAGTTCTTCCGTACTAAAAACATATGACTATATTTTTCCTCTCTACGACTGATTAGAAATTAAAATTTAATAAATAAAAAAGAGTGTTATCAGCAAGACGACGTCGTTTGCAAACAAGATGGTTGTTTTGCAAGAAAGTGGATCGCCAATACAGGCTCCTGCAGCACTATTAGATCCATTGGATTATAGGCAGACACCAACGTGCCTAAAAATGCTACCAAAACGTTACATAAATGTCCATCAATGGCTGAGTCCTGTATGCCCGAAGGATTTGAAAGCACAACTAGTAAGTGTGTATATGATTTAAGTTAAAATGGACAACTGCAATGTCTGGACGAGCACTTTGATGGCATTTTCTGTGAAATTCTGTTGTATGCAAAGTTCAAGGGAAATATTTGAATGCCACACAACGGGTCACGTTTAGTATTTTCTTTTTTTTTCAAATTCACCAGTGTAAAACTTAAACAAAATAGCTAGTCAGCATGCAGTGTGGTACGTTGGGTAATAGGGAGAAAATTTTCGTTTCCGAGAAGGTCATTTAAGCACAGTATGACATTTTCCATCATCTAAATGGCATCCGCGTGGTATTTCACCCCTTTTATATATGTCAGGCACTTAATAATTGAGTTTCTCACCCTCTCAATTGTTTTATTATTATTACATGATGAGTGCAAGGGAGACGGTATGATGTATGGTGGCGGGTAGGACGTATACGAGCTATTATGACACCCCCGCAATGTTGGGGGTGGCTGATTTATATAAGTACTTGTGTATATATGTATGTTCATAAAATGAATATCATCATCAATAATTTAATTGTAGTTTCAGGTTTATTTTTTTGTTTAGCAAACTATTTAGTTGAATGTTAAGAGGATATTTTTATAAATAGATTTACAACGTGGAAAACAAAGTTCTATTTGTAACAATTTTAGAAATCGATCGAAATGCTTTGAATTAAGTATATGTAAAAAGTGGAAATTGTTTAATGAATTGCATTCTATATGGTAGGAAAGAAAAGTAGGTTAGTTTGTTTGTAAAGTGGATTTTCTTTAATCTATGTTGTGTATGTTTGAATATACCTAAGCTGATTAAAAGTAATTTAGTTTAAAAAAATAATTAATCTGAATTCCATTCATCATCATCATCGCTTGTACGGGGACACTGCTCTATATGTGTGAATAATAGCAAATAAATAAATTAATTTCTTAATTAGTAAAAGACATTTGAAGGAAGTTGATAGAAATCGGTTACAATGCAATTTTAAAATTGTTCTTTGTAGAGAAAGGGAGAAAATAGTTCAGAGACAAATGGAAAAAGTTCGTATAAAATAAAATCAAATAGCGGTTATAAAAGTTTTGTACATTTTAAAGTTGAACACAATAAAAGGAATCACTAAATAGAGGAGACTTTTTTTGTAAACACACAAGCTGTCAAAATATTTTGTAATATATTAAAAACAAAAGTTTAATTAAATCTATTCCTCTTGTATAATAATAAAAAAAAGTAATTTGTCAACATTAGTTCCATTAATGTGTCTGTTGTATTGTAAATGTAATATCACACTATGGGTGATTTAAAATTCATTAAAATTTTACGATATTTGTAATTAACAAAGTTTTGTGGATAGGGAACAAACCTCTCCTCCAATATGCATATATTGGTTAAAAATGGGACTTTCATTAGAGAGTTATAATTCTCTTTTTGACCTTAAAGAGACTGCGAAACATAAAATTGAAATTGATCATATTTTTCTGGTAATATTAATATTTAATGATCAAATGGTGAATAAATCATTTTCAATTAAAATGAAAGCAAATGTATTATTGTAATAATTACGCCGAGGCTCTTTTTCATTGTGTTATTTTTTGTTATTGTTGTTTCATAATCTTTTTAGAAATACGAATTTTATGTTGCCTCCCAGACACACACAGCACACACTTTACAATCTGAAAAACAATACAGGAAAAAGCACAGTACTGAAATTACAACAATGGTTTTTGAAGGTCGTTAAAGAGATTCTTGTTGTATTATGTTGTTAAAGAAAAAATAATATTAGAATACGTTTGATGAACCGTTAAATATTGCTCTGTTGTATATGAAAAATTCAACAAAGGATGCAACATAGAACACTACATTAAATATAAAACGTGCCAATAACCCTCTCTAAGCTATTTGATATTGGCTGATGGTGTGTGTTATATATTGAGTGCCGTTATTATTATAAGTAGAGGCGATATATAAAGGACTACAATATAATATGTCGCTCTTTTTTCTCAACGTAGAATGTATTTGATCGATACATAACATATAGAAATGAGAGACTTTGTACAATATAGACTTGACTAACGTAATATTTCTGCCTTTTTTCCATTTTTTATATGCATAATACTGAACAAATATTGACTTTATGTGTGTAGATGTATGTAAAAGGGCGAACAAGCCAATGACGTCTTATTTTCGTCATTGTGTATTTAGAAAATCAAGAAAGAGTGAATAATAAAAGTTGATATTAATAATTGATTATTGCTTCGTACAGAAATAGTATGTTTTTATTGCCAAAAGTGTTCGTTCTCGTACATGAACTTATGAGTCTCAAGTGTAAAATAGATAGTTATTTTTTTTATTTTTTTCAATTTCCTACCAAGCTTAGAAAAGAAATCACAACGGAGTTAATGTCATATTAAGGTTTAATATAGAAAGAAAAGGAAAAACCAAGGAGAGTAAAAAGATTGTTTTTTTTTTTCTTTGGTGGGTGTAATCTAATTTTTCGGCCACAAGCCAATTTTATTAATTATATAAAGGTGTATTATTTATAAAAGATCGTAAATCGTGCACTTCTATGAGTTTATTTAGTAGTTTTATATGTCGACGTGTATAATAAATTTCAAATAATTAATTGCATATTTTATTTAGTTGCAAATGGTGACATAATACACTTTGTAATAAAATTTATGTTAAGTGTGAACAAGTTCTGATCAAATATTGTTTGAACGATCGATAATATATTGTAGTAATGGTATTGATGAAATACGTTTTTGTTGTTGTTGTGTATGGTTATTGAGTGAAAAAGGAGGAATTTTCATATACATTTTCTCTTATAACATTTCATAAAATTAGAAAGATTTCTAATGTACTAATAAGTAACATTTCTTATAGGATGTTCAATCAACACAAAGTTAAAAAATATTATTTATTGTTTAAAGAAAAAAAAAGACTGACTTCTATACGAGTTCGTGACAATAAATTAGATTTTAATTTGGTAAAATGTGGGTTAACACATTCTCCTCTTCATCTTTCTTCGGTTAGTAATTTGCGATTAATAAACTGATTTTGACCAAGTTTTGAAATTTCTTTTGGCTATTAGATTCCTTCTATCTATTTACATTCTCTCGTCTTCTCTCTAGTCGCCGTTGTTTTCTAACTGGGTATTGAAATAAAGGTCAAGAGTTTTTAGCTTAAGGCTTAATATAACAACAGAAACTAGCCCCAAAGTGACCGAGTTCCGTTATACAACATCATCATCCACATTGGTATTGGTCTTCTTTCCACATATGGAAGAATATACCGGTTTAAGAAGTTAAAACGTCACTAGTGGAATATTAAATTGTGTAACTAACTGTATTTATGAATATTGGTAGGTCACAAACGGTAAAAATACACTTTTCTTCTTGTAGAAATACACAATTTATATATGTAGGTACTCGTTTTGCGAGAGTGAGAAAAACGAAAGAAATGTTT
Organism: Silvanus unidentatus; assembly: GCA_963930825.1. Taxonomy (NCBI): domain Eukaryota; kingdom Metazoa; phylum Arthropoda; class Insecta; order Coleoptera; family Silvanidae; genus Silvanus; species Silvanus unidentatus. The sequence goes on from OZ005758.1 coordinate 7,622,050, forward strand.
AATTTAATTGATGATAGTGGAGGATTTTATTCGTTCGTTGAATGATGGAAAAGACCTATATATATTTCTTCTCTCAAAGGGATTTTCTTTACATTACTACGCGATTTTTTCAGTTTTTCTTTCGGGATGCGGGAATATTAATGGTACTTCAAGCTGCCCGTGTTAGCTGGAATTTTTTTTCTAAATTATTTTTACCTTTTCAATTGGATTGTTAAAATCGCTTGTGGATTTTTAATTCTATATGCACACAGTGCATTTATCAATTTTAATTGATTATATGTGGAATTGCATTATCTAATTGCTGTGTTTTTGCCAAAATTCATACACTCATTCGGTGGGGTAATTTGTCTTAATTATGGTTGGCATCGTTAATTTAATGATTTCGATTTGACTTAATATTTGTCGTATTTCCGTTTAGATACCTTAAAACTTTATGGAATTATAATTGGGAAAAGGGTGAAAAGTGGTACAATTTTTGTTACAACATAACTGCAATTATATAAAAAGAATGGAGAATGATATAATTTGCACAGTGGTTTGTAGAATGGATTTTTCGAAGTGCATGACTGCCTATTTAATTATTAGACAAAATATTGGCTTGCAAAGAAATTTATTGCGATATTAAGTAATTTCCCTGTTTTGTACGTGGGTTCTTTTAAAAGGTGAACAAAGGTTTTTATTATTTTTCGTGTATGCTCAAGTTAATATACTTGTTATTTTTACTAAGTACAGTTTATTGTCCTTTAAAGTAGTTTTCTACGATCCCATTGTTCATCGTTCCGCTACCATGAAGATTTAACTGCAAAGTAAAACACGGATTTCTTCTAGAATAATTTTTTATGTACACACAACACCAAACAAGACACATTTTAATAACATTATGAATCTCTATAAAGCGATTTTCTTTAAACAATTTGACTTAAATTATAATAATATATATCTATAATTTAGAAGTAGAGCATTGAAAAAAAGAAGAGATATAACGGATTACTAGCCTAGAGGAGGAGGTCGGTTACCTCCTTTTGGACATTCTTTAAGTTCACTTGAGTTCATTTGCGATAAATGGTAACTGCATAAGAATTTTTAGATAGCATGATACGTACCGTTCATCGTTGAAATCAGATAAAAAAATGTGCAAATTTTTTTGTGAAAAGTCTCATATTTAATGCATGAATTTAGAATGTTCTTGTGCTGTTTATTAAATGCTGAATATTTTCCCGAATTCAATTTACATATAAGTAGTATAATTATTATAGTTATTGTTATTTACTTTCACTGCAAATGGTAAAGTTTTGTAGGCATATTTATTTATGTTATATAATAATCTTGTGGTACTTAAACTATCTTTACCATATACATACCTATTAACTGGGAATAATTATAATTCCATCTGTTCTAGTTGACTAAAAGTAATTCCTGTGTTCAAGCAAGAATTTATAATTAATTAGCAACAATTTTTTCTATAGTCTATAAATTAATTTAAATATTTACATTTTGCACATTTAAAATAAATTATGTAAGCAAAATTATTGAATATAATGTATAATTAGTAAAGCGTTAACCTAGAATTGTAATATTTAGGATTAAAGTTACTAGGAAGTGCACTTTTCTTTAACGGTCACATTACCGTTAAACGCAAACGTAAACGAATCTAGGAAAAAATTTATCTACAAAATAGAATTTAGAATAAAAAAAAGAGTTCTTGGATTATTAATGAAAGTACTAAACCGTAAAATGCGTTTCTAATTTAGTTCCGGTGGTCTTATTTCGCGAATTTATTGTCATCTAACCTTGATACATTGCAGAAATGGTATATTATATACAGGTGTTTTCAAAGTAGTTAGCCTAGAATATATCAATGTCAAGTTTAGTGTTAAATAATAGAAAAAAGTTCCTTGTATACTTAGTGATTCAAGTTGTTAAGAATTGGTAATGAATGTGGATGATTTATTAAAATTAATCGATTTGGTAACATGATGAAATCTTATAAAGTATTCAATTAAAATAGTTGAAAAAATTCCAAACTAGTCCACCACACACACACACACATCCATACAGCAATCGATTTAGTTTGATAAACATCATTTAACTTTTATTAAAGGCAGTTAACCTACACGTTATTTTTGTTTGAGGCAACAAGATTCGTCTTCTTATCTAATTAAATTGAATCGAACGAGTTTAGTATGTTGGTTGAGGGCAGGGAGACGCGCATTAACTATATATGCGCCAATTAAGTAGGTGCTGATGAGATTTTGCTGCTAAATTTAGACTAGAGAAAAAAATTTATATTAGATTTTTCTACATAAAAATACATAATAAATGTAGTAATAGGACGCCAGCGACGTCGTTTTGATGACGAAAAGGAGCGCCACTATTTTATCATCCATTTAGACGCACCCATTTTAACAGACAATAATCTATCTCATGCTTTTTACAGCAAACACACCCTTTTCCTGATTATATTCGCTGTGCAAAAGTATACAAGCAACAACCCCCATCTTTATGTTGTAGGAAAAAAAAATCTGCAATATAATAGCCACTTTTAGTGAAATTAAACATTAGATAAACTACAGTATTGGTTTAATATTTGCTTAAAAGCACAGATTACATTACTAATGTTGGGTTGGAGAGAGAAATTGTATGTGAAATCGTTAACAACAGAAGATGAAAAATTACTGACATATTCTTTGCATATGGATGACGTGACTCCTTTGTGGTTTCTCAAAAATATGTTTTTATCAATCCAACTGTTGTTGGTATTTTTTTTGTTATTATAAAGAGAGTTCCCTTTTGAAATAATCAAATAGCACTCCTTTTTTCTACAACTTATAATACGTTTATAATGGTTATTGAACCAATAAAATAATAACATGGAATTTTTATTTATGATCGCATTGAAGGGAAAATAGTGTTGTATGTGTATGTATGTGTGGGGCTTTTCATTAAAATCTAATTGAATTTTTTCCTGTATTGGATATGATATATTGTGTTGTTCGGCTCCATCAGCCATGTGTGTGCATATATACACATACATTTGTTAATGCAAAAGTAAATATTTACCATATATGTATGTGTATAGAAAAATGCTGTATTCATCATCGAGAGAATGATTTTTCTCTCTATACAAAACGCAAATAAAATTAATCTAGGCCATATGGTTTATTAAACGATATGTTGTTGATGGCAAAAATTGATTATTTTTTCCGTTTTGTTTACTTTCAGCAATTATTTCGATCTCAACAAACACAAGCAACACCCCCAAGTGCTGCACAGTTACAATTGTTGCAACAGCAACAACAACAATATTTGGCCCAACAACAACAGGCCGCTGCGTTCCCACAGCCTCCGTATGTGTTGAATCCACAACAAGAACCGTATTTGATACCGGCTGGAGTGCCACAATATTACGGTGTTGGTCCATGGGTGTATCCAGCACCGCCAGCTAATTTAATACAGCAAGGAGCTAGCAATGGTGCTAGAAGACCGCTCACACCAAATGGTACTGCTGAGGCACAACAACAAGTACAGGTAATTGTCAATTAAAATGTTAAATGGTACATAAATGTAGATATGAAAAAGTGTTACTAAATACTTTTAACCACTTGTACTATAAAAATGCATTATACTAAAACTATATGGTTCACAAATTCACAAGTGGTGAAATATTAACCGATTTTGGATATAGTGCAATGGTGTTTTATTTGCAATGTGCAGCAAAACTAAGAAATACTAACTTGAATTTGTGAACGATTTTTTTTTTGAAATTAATACAGAATGTGTATAAACATGTTATTTTGTAAATATTTCACAGCCTCAAGTACCTGGCGGTTACATAGTACCTTATTATGATCAAAATACCCCAATATTAATGGCACAAGGTGCGGCCATGAGAAATGGTACACCGATGCGCCTTGTTAGTCCGGCACCCGTTCTTGTACAGCCCCAAGCGGCAAGTAGACAAAATGCAGCAGCGGCCGCAGCATCAATCTATTCAAGTACGCAGCAAAATTTGTATGGTGCTAATGTTAATACATCAGTTAATGGTGGAACACTTGGAGGTAATTTCTTATACATATGTAATCATTTAAAGACAGAAATTAAAACAAAAAACCAAATCTTACTACTTTTGTACATTGTGCTTATTTGTGGTGAAATTTTTTAACACATTGTATAATTTATTAAAATAGTGATTAGGTGTTTATTTTTTCTTTTTTTTTGAAAAAGCTTATGATATCAACAGGAAAACACTCATTCTTTATACATATAATCATGAAAACAAAGTTTTTTCGTTGAATACGTTATTCAAAGTAAATATTTAAAGTATTCTTGTTCATAAAAATCTATTCTTAATTTATTATACAAAAAGTTTCATACACAGTAACTATATGCAACCATCAATAATTTTGTATATACATTCGTAATTTATTTCATGGCAATATTTTTGCTCTCTTTATTTTCTAAATAATAATAATTTCTGGTTAATTGAGATCTTTACTAACTGTAATTAAACTCGGTGTGGGTGATTAGGTGTTGCCCAAGGTGTGGGTTCTGGTCTTTTCCCAACCTTACACGCTGCACCTCCATCTGCCCCATTTGGCAGTTCATCTTTGGGAAATATCGGATCATCTGCCACAAGTACATCTTTGCACACAGGTACGAAATATCTTCTCTCATTTTAACATGCCAAAACACACAAACATTTTATATACATATTATGCATATAATTGTAAATATATATTATCATATTTTTCTACTTGTATATAAAGATGATGCGAAATTGTAAAAATTGACATTAAAATTGAGTTTACTGCACAGATGTAATTACAGGACTTGGTTTAAATACAACAACAAGTGGTAGACGTGATTCCTTCGATAGAAATACATCAGCATTTTCACCATCATTGGATTATAGACAGAAATGGACAACATCATATAATATTGGCAGTAGTCCTAGTCCATTAGCGGGCAGTTTAACACCACCCCCATCAGCGGCGGCTCCCCTACAATTAGGTGGATTGGTAACGTCCCGTGTTTTGAGTGCAGCCCCAGGTGCTGAAGCGAAATATCGTAATTCGGTGACGGCAGCTGCTGGACTAGCGGCAAATGCTATGTTTGGATCGACAAATTCTCTATTCACCAAAATAAATTCAACATTAACAACAGTGCCGAGTAGTTTAGACAAGGGGCCACAGGGCAGATCAAGACTATTGGAAGATTTCCGAAATAATCGCTATCCGAATTTGCAATTAAGGTGTGTAGTATAATAGATAATTAGAATTTAGAGAGGAGAAAGGAATTGTTTTATTTTTTTTATTTTAAGTAACACTTGAATGGTTTTTTCGTTTTGCAGAGATTTAGCAAATCACATTGTGGAATTTTCGCAAGATCAACACGGTTCACGTTTTATACAACAAAAATTGGAACGTGCCACTGCAACTGAAAAGCAAATGGTGTTTAATGAAATTTTATCGGCTGCATATAATTTAATGACTGATGTATTTGGGAATTATGTAATACAGAAATTCTTTGAATTTGGTACAACAGAACAAAAGACTACATTAGCACAAAAAGTCCGTGGTCATGTGTTGCCATTAGCATTACAAATGTATGGTTGTCGAGTTATACAAAAAGCACTTGAATCAATACCGCCCGAACAACAACAAGAAATTGTAAGGGAATTGGATGGGCATGTGTTGAAATGTGTTAAAGACCAAAATGGGAACCATGTCGTACAGAAGTGCATTGAATGTGTTGATCCGAATGCATTGCAATTTATAATACAATCGTTTTCTGGTCAAGTGTATACATTATCGACACATCCATATGGTTGTCGTGTTATTCAACGTATATTGGAGCATTGCACACCGGAACAAACGGCACCAATATTGGCTGAATTACATCAACATACAGACCAATTAATTCAAGATCAATTTGGGAATTATGTTATTCAACATGTCTTGGGTAAATATTATTATTTTTTGTATTAAAAAATGACAAACCATAATCAAATTAAAGAAGTAATAATAATGTGATTAAATTTGCTTTTACAGAACATGGGAAACAAGAAGATAAGACCCAATTAATAAATAGTGTACGTGGCAAAGTATTAGTTTTAAGTCAACATAAGTTTGCTAGCAATGTTGTGGAGAAATGTGTAACACATGCTACACGTGCAGAAAGGGCTTTACTTATTGAGGAGGTGTGCGGATTTAATGATAAGTAAGTTGTTTTTTATACTATAGAAGAGAGTGGTTGGTTATAATACATATTTTTACTGTTACAGTGCGTTACACGTAATGATGAAAGACCAGTATGCCAATTATGTTGTACAGAAAATGATTGACGTCAGTGAACCAACACAGAGGAAAGTATTAATGCATAAAATTCGACCACATTTGAATTCTTTACGTAAATACACATACGGCAAACATATTATTGCAAAGTTGGAGAAGTATTTCATGAAGGCACCAGGCTCAATGGGCTCTATCGGAGGAGAGCTAGGCCCAATAGGGCCTCCAACTAATGGTGTTTTGTAAATAAGCACAAAGGTTTCTTTTAATTTTTTCTAATCGAAAAAAAAATGGTTTTCAGTATTTCATTTTAATTTCAATATTTTTTACAAATAACGATTATGATCAGTAATAAAATAGTTTTTTTTTTGTTTTGTCTTTTTTACGTAATAATTAGGTATAAACATTTACAATTATTTGAATGATGAATTATGAAAAAAAAAGTAATGGAGGAATGTATGTATTATAGTTGTAATTTATGTATTTTGTATTTGTCGCATTCTGAGTAGATTTTTTTTGTTTGTTTGCTTATAGCATAGCTTGATTTTCATTATTTAACACGAATTAATGGTTTTTGTTTTTTTTTACGAATCCTACATGTGAAATATCCGAATCTCATGAACAGAATATGAAATTTAATTGAAACTACAAGAATTAATATGTAGAATGTTAACTAGGAATATTGGTTCAGTTTGTAAATATGTGATAAGGTCCTCAGGAAAAAATAATCCTTTTCGAGTATCATTAACAAAAATTCAAATTCATCAAAAATTTCTCTCTTCAAAAGTTCTACTTGCATTTACTAATTAAAAATAATAAATTTCTTGCATTTAATTAGTGATTTAGGAAATTTTTTGTGACAAATACTAAAGTTTAAATTTTTCTTTATTTTTTTCTAATCGATATGATTTTTTTACGTATATTTTTATAAATTTTTGAAAGTATTTGTCATAAATGTAAACAAAATTAGACGTTATATAAATAATTCTTGGAATATTTAGCGAAAAATCATGCTGTTTTAAACTAATCTCGTAGAAAAATAAATATGATGTAGTAGGATTGAATGGCACACATAATAATTTTCTTTTCATATTTGATTTAATTAATGTACAGTTAATTTGAACATAATTCCAATTAAACGATTTTGTTCCACATTTCTAGTTAAATATAATTGACTGTTTAATGGTGTATTATAATAATTACGTGTTTTTGAGCTAATATTTGTGTAGAAATTGTATAAAACATAAAACCCAATGTGTGAAAAAGAAAAACTATTCGTGACTATGTAATATTAAATGTGAACACTTATTTTTGAGTTTAGTATTAGAACAAAAACACTTATTTATGACAAAACAATTCACTTTTTATTAATTTCTCATATTATGACTGATTCATTTTTTAAGTGTGTTTCTTTTATAATTTTTAAGAGTATTTTTACATTGTAATTAATTAATTTATTAATTAGTTAGAATATTAATGCATCTAAAACTAATCATTACGATTGATTAAAGGGAAAAAATAAATAAAAAGTTCGATTAGTGTTTTATGCAAATTTTAGGGCCAGTTGGCACATTCTTTAGGGATTTAAGCTTAATTTTCTCCTCTTTAAGAATACAGTAAAAGAAAAATAAATCACTGCAAATACATATTTAGGACACGATTTTAGAATCTTTAACTGCATAAGCTCTTGAAAATATGAATTTTTAATTGAACATAATTTGTGAACTGAATTGTCATAAAATTTTAGGAGGCAATCCCGTAATTTTTTTAATAAAATCTCCAGTCGTCTTTGGTAATGTGTACATAGTGAAAAAAATAAAAAATTGATTTTTTTATACATATAAATTCTGTATTATAGTTGTAATATAGTTTCATTTTAAATTCACTAAAATTAAAGACAAAAAACGGAAAATTGGATAATTCTGCAAAGGATATACTAATTAATTAGTTGTGTGTACACACTTATTGAAGATAACTGTTTATATTAAATTATAAGTCGTCTCTCCCCTTCTGCTAGGTGATATGTATATATGTTAATCATTTTTTTTATTTTTTTATTATATAAAATATAAAAACACTTGTAATCACATGTATTTATATAGTAAAAAGTGTTTAAATAGTGTAATAATTGTAAAATAATCCAATTTTGTACTTAGAAAATTAATTTGTATTTAAAATCATGTGAAGAAAATAACAAAAATACTATAAAAAGTTTTGTACATTTTTACAGTTTATAGTATAGAATTTATTATGAATTATAAAAATGGATAAAATTGTTTAAATAAATAAACAATAAGCGGTGGGGAGTAACGGTTTAGGTGGCCAAAAATAAAGCGTGAAAAAGATCAAAATTCAATTTCTCTGTGAAGTTTTACAACTTGGCCTCAGACTGATGTAAAGTTTACTAAAAAAATACTACATGATTGTAAAGTGTAAATTCCATTTTGGTTATTGTGTATTATCACCATTTTAATGAAAAAAACTGTATAATACATGTGTAAAAATATCCTGTATATGAGCCGTTCTTTGAATTTAATAATCACTTTGTAATTATTATATAAAAACAAATAACAAAATTAACTAATAATTGTAAACTATGTATTCTAAATTGTTTATTTCATTTTTTTAATAATTAAATTATGATAGTGTATTAAAATCATTTTCGTTTTTTTCTTTTTTATGTGGTTATTTCGACCACGCTTGTGTAATTTAGTAGGGTAGCTGGACGGGGATCACTTATGTTCACATACACAAAAATTAAATTATACTATAATGGCTCTCTTGTATCTCTTTCTCTTTATTACGGCTGTATATTTATTAATTTGCATATAATAAAATGAAAAAAAAATATATAGAAAAATACGATCTGTTTTAATAAATGTAAAGATTTTAGTTTAACTTTTTTCGAAAATCGCATGCTAGTTTCTTAAATTAGGTATATATATATATATTTATAAATATTATATATATACATAAACATATGTATAATAATGTATTTCGATTTTATTATTTTTTACCACAGTAGTATAATAAAACAAAAAATTTAAAAATTACATCCCCCCGTTTTATTCATTTCCTACATTCTGGCGGATAATCCACACATTCCCGATGACTCTTTTCCCCTTTTTTATTACACAAATCTATTCTCTCTTTCATACAGTCGTCTGGAACGTCAGCGAACTTGACTTGTTTCACATTACATGCCTTTTCAGGTAATTCTGGAGCTGTTACTCTAATGAACTTCTTTTCCTGTTCGTAATCATTAACATCAGCACAAGGCGGTTCATATGGTTCCTTACATAACTCTTGTTGTTTTTGTAACACTTTCGCATAATGTTTCTGGATGCGCTCTTCTTCGTTATCAATGTGTTTAGGGGTAAATGCAGACATTTCAGCCCCCTCAGCGCCACACTCTTCCACCTTAACATCGCCAATGTGCACTGGATATGCACAAGTTTTATTTACATCTTGAATGCCGTAAGAAGGCACAACAGGATCTCGCTTCAACGTATCTTCATACTCTTGCAGGATTCTTGCTCGAGTACGCGCCTCATATTCCTTATCAACGCCCGAACTTACATTATCCAGACATTTTTCAAGCTCTGTCCTCTTATAAACAGTCTCTCTACCTATTGAGTCTCTTTGTTGCTTCTTTTCAGTTTCCAAATTTTTCACCAATTGTTCTTCAACATCTTCATTCAAGTATCCCTTATTGTACATGTAGTTTCGCATATTTTCGATCACTTCACATGGAAATTTGCTCGGATTCGACTGCATGTATCGATAGACGTACAAGTCCGCTCCCGTTATTTGAAATCGTTGCTCAAATACGTTTATTACAGCACCAATTGAAAAGTCCGCGGGTGAATAATAATCGGGATTTAATGGATCAGAGCCCGGTTTTATTAATAACGTGCTTCGCAGATATTTACCACCACTTATTCCACTGTTTCTTATATTTGGTTCGTAAATTTTGCAGGTACAGTCAGCAAGTGAATACAGAAGCAAGAAACGTCGTATTTTGTCCTCTGGATGGACAGTGTCCATCACCATTTCGTAACGGAGGTACTTGTTGGCGTTCTGTATTTGTCGCAGAACGTCCTTTCGTGGCGGTTTCGGTAAGAAAGACAATGTGTTTTGTAGGGAGTCCTCCAAGCTGCCGATGCCGTCGTGCGGTGGTGTCGGTTTCTCCAATTTCGGTTTCGGTTTTATTGATATGTCCACCGGTTCGCCTTGATCTATTTTGAGAGCTTTTTGGTAGTAATTGCGGGTGAATTTGTCGCAATCGTACAAAAGAAATTTGCGTCCAAGGATGAAGACTGTTTTACCAATTTGAAAATCTTTTGGTTGGTAGAATTCTGAAACTTCGTGATCAGTTTGTTCCATGTAGATGGAAGGGAAAGTAATTAAGCGGTCATTGTACATCTACGGAAGAGATTGTTATTGACTAATAATTTTTGCTATTATAAATGTATGAAATTGATTACTTTAGGCAATTTTATTCTTCTTAGAAGCATTGTAACAGGATCTCGTCCACTATTCGGTTCATGGACTTGTTTAACAGCTACTGTATCATCGGAAAGGAAATATAACACTTCATATTTTCGCATTTCTCCATGCTCAGAATCTCTGTCATCGAAAATAGCATTGAACCTGCAAGAAATCGTACTTTTAAATTTGTTTGGGGTGTGATTACTGGTTTTACTTTAATATTTTTCCATCGTACTCCAAATAACGTCTTAATTTATCATCGGCTGAAGGTGTTTTGGTGGTATTCGAAGCCATTTGCATGCATCTATTCTGTGTGTACGGATCAAAAGGCATTTCTTCGGCTTCGCCCATTGTTAAACCTTGACTAGCCATGTATTCTCTTGTAAAGGAGTCGCAATCGACTATATGGAAAACGATTCCATTAAAAGCCACATCTTTGCCGATTGCGAAGTCCTTCCAATGCCAATAATCTCCAAAGGTACTTTTTGAGATTTTTGCGCGTCGAATGAGTCGTCCTTGGTCCAAGCCGCTGTTTGGAGTCTTTGGTTCCATTACGGTGATGGTGTCGTCTTCTAGGAAGTAGATTATGTTCACTTTTCGTATTCTATAGTGCTCCAAAGGCGATTCGACGACAGATTGACGAAAAAACGCTCGAAATGTGAGACACTTTTGGTCGTACAAAACATAATGAGGTAAAAATTGTTTGGGAGGATTAGAACGCGTTCTTCCATAAGTTAATGAGGGATCAAATCGTACAGGATCAGTTCTATTTGCATATTTAACTGAGTCTTTCTCTAATTCACGTCCACCAATGCCAGAATAAGTGGTTTTTGGTATTTTATAGCCATTTAAGAGATCGAAGGTTTGAGATCTATTATATTTGGTCAACTAAAATATATAATTTTTCAGTAATATATATTTTGGTTTACCAGAGGTCTTTCTAAATTGTAAGATTTCCTTTAATAACAAGCAAGTACAGAAAATAAGCTAATTAACTTTTTGAAAATATTTTTTTGAAAATCCGATAACGGCAAACCATTAATTATAGTTTTATCTTTAGAATGTCCAAAAATTACTTCATTTGATTCAGTAATAATCTCTTAAAACAAAATTTAAGATACGTGTGCGTAAACATACATGGTGATTCGCCTCCCAACATTAAAAAAACATGGAGATTGCCTCCCTCAAACGTGCGCACGTTTGTGCGTAAAGGGATTCTGGGAACTCTACTACGATTCCTGTAATACCTACTTTCATTCATTTTATTTGATATCAATGAAATTGATTTTAAATCCCATTTGCAACAAAACAGTAAATGATTGATTAAATTTATAAGTAAAAACATTATAAATGTGCAATAAAAAACTGGAAATTTAACTATTATAAGCAATTGTTATTAAAGAAAAGCCCCTATATGAAAATTTAAGGTAGACTTCTGGTAAATGGAAAGGAAGGATATTATACTAGCAATGCTTAAATGAAAGCTTACGGTTGGATCAGAAAAAGTAAATCCAGGCAATTTTGGCAGACCAGCCATCACATTTGAAAGATTTTTCGTGAAATTAAAAAAATATTGATAAAACTAATTTAGTTGCGATGCTACTACCGCCATATTTTGAAATTTCAAATAGCGAAAATGACGATTTCTACTTTATCGATATCTTAATATCTTAGTAAATGACAGTTGTTTCAACCGGCAGTAGTGTGGATTGTGGAATGTGAATATTTTTTATAAAACCAAAACTTATGGCATTTTAATAGTTTCTAACAAAATCTTGCCCACTTTTAAATACATTTAGGTGGTTTTTGGGTTGTGTTTAAATTTTTACGTAGTGCAAAATGTCGGTGTCTGCAACAAAAGTTGTTAACTTTTCAACCACAACATTGATCCCTTTAGAAGATGAAGATGGTATTTTATTATATTCATATATTTTCTTGTGACTCTACTAATGGGAAATACTTTTTAGATAATCCTATATTTGGAGGCATATTGTCCGATGCCAATCATTGTTGGCTTAGAAAAAACTCCAATTTAGAAATACGTAACCTCAAAACTGGTCGAAATATAGCGACTTGGACATTTGGTCATGTTCTCAGGGATCCAAATACAAAAATATTATGTTTAGATGAAATCCTCGATTCAGATAATCAATTAGGGCTACTTGTTGTTGCTGTTGAGTGCTCTTTTGGTGGAGGTATGATATGTTTTTTTGATGTTTTTGGTTCTAGAGTGGTACGAGCTATACAAGTCAATTACAAGGTAAAATCCACACTTTTCCATTTCGAAAACCTCTATAACTCATCTTATCTTAGATTACCAGCATACATGTATGTGACTCTGCTCTAAAAAGAGTCAACCTTCCAGGCATTTTCAAACATTTTGATGGAATCCTTTCAGTTGGTACAGAAGGTGGCGATGTTTACTTAATCGACATATGCCGAAACACTTTAGAAGACATATATAAAGACGAAAGATGTCCTAGTCAACTTATCTTATTGACCCCGGAAGATATAATAGACCTTAGCAGCTGTAAATTGGCAAGTAGGCGAACTGGGGATCACATTGCTATCCATTTAAACATAATTTTGGACAAAGCAAGTGAACATTTTACACTCAAAGGTCCCAAAAATGAGGACATCATCCATGTGAACAAAGAAGAAGTAAAAGTTAGTTCACTTCACTATTCGCCTCAATTAACATCCCTCTTAATTGGTTTCAACTTTGGTGCTTATCAACTCTGGAACTTGACCGATTTGAATCTCATTTACACTTCACCTGTGTGTGAGGACCATCTACCAATAACACATTTCACCATACAAGAACCAGTTGACGATCCAAAAGCTTACTGTTACATTTGGGTGTCTTACAGCCCTCAGGAATTATACCAGACTGGCCTTCCTTTTGTGGTAATGTACACAGTTTATTATGAAACCAAAAGGATGGTTGAAAATTATGGATCGTTGTATGAGAATTTTCAGTATTGTTCAATACGTTTGCAAATTGATCTTTCAGAAGCAATTAGCGATCGAAAACGTGTACGTGGTGGTCGTTGTTTAGGTTTTCAGTCAATTACACGAATGATCAAACACAAACACATGATGTCTGATGAAAATTTGAATGATACTTTAGTGTTATGTTTAATTGGTTGCACATTATGGTTTAAAATGGATGAAATCCAAACATTTTTCTTATTATTTGATTTGAATCAATGGTACAAAGAACAGATGCCTAGTACTCCATGTTGGAGAGATAATTTCTTATTAAAAATTAATCTCAGTGAAATAGATAGTGCAAATACGTTTAATGAGACTGTGCATAATGTTAGAATAATTGAATCTAGTTTAAGGCAATTTGTTGGTGTTCAAAAATTGGAGGAGCACTACTTTCCAACTTCTTTAACATTCGGTAAGCAATACATTCTCAAATCACAATAAAATTGGAAATAATCAATGTGTTTTAGATTGTTTATGTCTGCAAACTAACAATATATCGTCCTTAAGAATAAAAAGTGTTCAAAAATCGTTTTTGGATAAACTTGTCTACGAGGGACCTTTATGTTTGCTTCAACCTGTCGAATTGTGTGAAAAAGTTCTCAATTATGGATTGATGCCATTGTTCTTCGACTATCCATCCAATATTCATAACCTGTCAATAGAACATCAGCGAGAGTTACTGTTAAATGTTGCATTGGAACAGAAATTAACAAACTTTTTATATCAATGTGCAGCCGATTGGGCCAATGGCAGTTACTTGTCGTCCGGTTGTTCAATAGAATTTTTAATGAATTGGTCATTTGAACGTACAATTACAATAAAAAATCATTCGGATGAATATTGCAAGCAATTGTTTGATTATTCTGAAGTGAATTTGGATAATAATAGCAGCCGTTTATTAAATAACTGCATAAGACAGTTGAAGAATTTGAATAGTTTCTACACTTATGTTTTAAAGAAGTTTATGCATTTTCTTCCCATACCGGAAGTTATAGATGAACAATCCAGATGTTTACGGAATACTTGCAATTACTTTGACGTACTACAATGGTTTGTTAATGTTGGTTTATTGCCGGAATGTGATCCATCACACAATATCAATGTTCCTTATCAAGTAGAAAAGTTGGTACAATATTATAACGAAAAACGCGCCAATTTGCGAATGTTATCGGACAGTTCGTACCCACATGATGAAAGTCTATTGTTTATCGATAATTTTATTGGACAGAAATGTGTTGAAGGAACTTTACAGCAGTATGTAAACAGAATGCCATTTTGGCTAACATTAAAGTAAATTTTTCTAGGCAGTGGCAAGAGGATGGTGGTAGTGGATTGTATCCTCCAACGTCATTCCAATCGATTTTACGTACCTATCTAATAGATGGGCCTAATATCGAAAATAAACACCTACTCGTTACATATTTCTTTCTCGATTTGACAAAATTATTAGACTCCAATCAACACCAACACCTTTTAACGAACTTAATTAAATTTCCCACTGTTTTTAATGTCAGACCAAGTATGATGAAATTAATACAGGCATTTTGGCAACTGGATCATGGAGATTATACGGTAATTAATTTTTCGTCTTAATGGTTATTGTTTATTAAAGTATGATGTTTAGAATGCTTTAGAGGAACTGCTGAATCCGATGATATTGAATAGTGATTTTGAACAATGGCATCATTCCATTGTATTACGTGCTCTTTTATTACAAAATCAACAGAAATTCGCACTGCTTTATATGCAAGTCCGTAAACCGGCTATCAATGATGAGAATGATATTCTCACTGCAATTAGTTTGTTTATTGCGAATAATATGTTGGATGAAGCGTTCTATTTCCAGAAACAGTATCAGAATGACAAACTACTAATACATTTCTTTAATGGTAGGTAATAAACGATTATTTTATGACTAAGTGTTTAAATGAGATTCTATTTTTAGAATGCAATAAACACAAAGCTATCAGGGATTTGCTTTATAAAAACTTGAGTGCGAATGAGGAGAGGGTGTTTTTTAATTATTTAAAGTGTTCAAATGATCCGGAAGTGAACGATTTGCAAGTGTTTTATTATTTGTTACGTTCGAAATTTATTGAGGCGTTTGATGTACATGAACATTTGAAGAATAAACGATTTGAAAAACAAATATTGCAAAATACGGGAAGCACTGATCAAATTGTGAGGATTTATAAAAGCCTTTTGCCGGATATAAATCGGACAATTGTTAATGTTGTACGAAAAGAACGTGTTAATTTATTCCAAAAAAATGGTAAGCATTAAACGATTATTTTTAGAATTTATGCAATAGTTATGTGTGGGTTGTTTATAGTTGTCCGTCCAAAACCATTGTCAGTGAGTGTGAAAAGTGGAAATGCACAAGTTCAATACAAGTCTTCCTTATTTAATACACTTTTGACGGAAAGTAAGAGGAATTTGGGGAATAAAATGGATGTGACCACAGATGATTTGCCTTTCTTACGTGCACCAATAATAAATCAGTCTCAAAACAAGTAGTTTTATTAATTTTTTAATTAAATGTACGAGTTTAATGGAATATTTTGTAGGAATAAGCCAGTGATGATAACACCACGAATAATCGTTGATGATGATTATGTGACACCATCAAAACGATTGAAATTAACACCAAGACTGCCAATTTCTAGCTGTCGTAGTGTTAATAATACACCATTAGTAAATGAAATGATGAATACACCGATTGTTAAGCGACAAACACCATCAATTCAGTCGGTGAACAACACATTCACCCCTCAACATAGTATATTAAAAGGGAGAAAAATTATGGATGAGATGAATATGCTTACACCATCGGTAAATGTTTATTTACTGTGGTTTAATTGGACTGTACGAATTTTATTTCATTTTAGAGGTATTCCTTGAAGGGAAATACATCCTTAAGAAATACATCGCGTTTGAGTGTTCGTTTTGATGAGAGTACTCGAAGCACGTCCACAATAAGCAATAAATCGCAATTTAATGGTTTAAGTGAGAATAAAATGGAGGAGACTAATTCGAATAATGGATCAGATAATGTGTTTTATTCGCCCAATGAATCATTTAATGATGAAGCTAGTTGTAAAAATGAATCATTGGAAGTGCGATTGGAAAGTGTTCAATCACCGAAAGGTAGAAGGTCGTATAAAAGTAAGTTTTGTGAAATTGTTTAGAATGAATGTTTATGAATGAATTATTTTCGGTTTAGGATCACTTGCAGATGTAATACCATCGCGAAGTAGTCCGAGATTGAGTCAAGTGTATGTTAATTCGCCTAAAACACGACCTGTTTTACAAGCGAGAAAATCGTTGAGTAGACAAGCGGTTGAGAATGCTGCTGTAAATGCTTCAAACAGTTTCTCATCGTTACCGGAAATGAAGGTTGTATCTAAAGAGATATCGATTGAAAGAAGTGAGAAAACTGTTGTTAAAAAAGGCAATGAGACAATCACTGAAGAGAGTGAACATAAAACGGTTGATAAGGAATCAGAGAATCAGAAACATCATTCTGAAAGTCATTCAACTAGAAAATCAGTGAGCAGATTGTCCGTATCGATAACAACAGATGATTCTATGTATTCTTGGGGAGATTTAACATTGCCATCGAGTCCTTATGTGTCTCCTGACGTTTCTATGTCATTTATTAAAAATTTGAACAAGAAAGAATCAGTCGACGGACGAGAAGAGAACAATGAAGTTAAGACAAGTGAAGAACCGCAAACGAAACATGATAAAACAGGAGAGACCGAAGATAAAGTGTTACTTAGAGATACATCGGTGAGACAAGCTAGTAAAGAGAAAGATGCTTATGAGGAGAGTAATACATCGACTTCGGATGATTTAGAAACAATTGCAAACAAAGAAGTGGAAAAGCAAAGCGAACATGTGTTTTGTGAATTGTATAATGATTTATCCGATGAAGTGAATACGGAGGAAAATGTGTTTGATATGAGAGAATACAATGAGCAAAACGATGAGGAAGATGAAGAAAATAAAAACGATGTTATAGAGATAGGTAGTTCAACAGATGAAGAGAATGTTGATGAGCAATCAAGTGAAGAGAGTGATTTATCAAATGAAAAAACCACTGAAGAGGAGAGTGAATCGGAAGTAGATTCGAATAATGACTTGAACGATGCTCTAGTGTATAATGAAGAGGAATATGAAACGGAAAACAGCAATGAAGCAAACAAAGTAGAAAAATACGAAGAAGAATGTGATATGGAGGCTTTAGTTTTTGATGAATTTGAAAGAGATTCTAGTAATTCGAATATTTCTGTTCCTAATAAAGAAGAGCATCATTTAATCGAGAGAAATTTACCAGGTATCGAAGAGGAAAATTCGAATCTAACAGAAGAAAACCCACAAGATATCAACATTCAGGAAGAAAATGAGAATGTGGTAATTGAAGAGGATAATGACGCACCGGAAAAACGTATTACAAGACGAACCAGTCAACTGTCAACTCCAGAAAAAGAAAATGTTTCATCCAGTATTGAATCGGAACAAGTTGATTCTCAGAAAGAGAACAAACAGGACACTGCCACTCCACTGAGACGATCAATTAGACGGATGAGCCAGTTGGAACAAGTGAAAGAAAGTCAGGAAGAAAAACCTTCAACTTCAAGAACACCGACAAGACGAATGAGTAGAACAGCAAGTCAATCGTCGAACAACGAAGAGGATTTGCCAAGTGCAGATCAACAAGGTAGACGGATTACAAGACGGTTAAGTCAAGTTTCTGCAATTGATGATAGTGTACCGGAATTAGAGAAAACCTCCACTACAAGGGCACGTCGCACCAGACAAAACAGTGTCGATTTATTAAAATCCACTGCAGAAGTAAGAAAGCCAAGAAAAACACGTAGTGCAAGTGTTGATAATGTAAATGATATGGTTATGTATAAAAATATCATATTTGATGAGGATGAGTTTCCTGGAACACCAGAGATTCGTAAAGTTGGCAGTTCAAGTAAAATAAAAACATATGGGAAAACAAATTTCAATTTAAGAAATAAACAGAGTGAAAGTAAAGTGGATGAATTAGATGATAAAGTGTTTGATGATGATGTGTTGCCCAGAACGCCAGCATTACGTAGAAAAGTGCGTAGTGCCAGTGTGGATGAAATTAAAATGTATAAACCAAAAAGGAATGTAAGAAATACAAAAAATAGTAACAGTACTGAATCGCCTGTTTTGGTGCGCGAACAAGACGATAATGTGAAAACGTACGGCAGGAAAGGACGTGAAAAGAGTAAGGAGAGAGTGTTGCCGGCGATTATGGAAGAGGATAGGGGATATGCAGAATCAAGACGTTTAACCAGATCGCAAGTGAGCATGTTGAAGGAAAATGAATCGAAGATCAAGCGACAACCAATTCCGATTGTAGAGCAAAAGGAATCGTTGTCTCCGAAAGCGAGTGGCAGTCGGTTGAGACGTGCTGAATCGGTTGCTTCGGACATTTCAACATCTACAAGAAGATCCAAACGGTCGGTAGAGTCGAGTTCGGTGGTAACAAGATCAAAATCACGGAATAGTGAGGGAGACGAAGAATCGCCTAAAAAGAAGACCAAAACGTCCAGATCGAGGACGAATTCAGAGAGTTCTAGTAGATCAGGTAAGAGAATTGAATAAAGGGAATATAGAAGAAATTGTTGTTGTTTTTTCAGATGTCACAGATACCGTTCGTCGAAGTACAAGAAGTAACAGTAAATTACGTGAAGTTCCCGAAGAAAATAAGTCGAGTAGGAGAACTAGAGGGAAAAAATAAATCCGTTGTGGGTTTTTTGTTGTAATATCTTATAATAATAAATCAAGATAGTTAGTTAGGTAGCACGCGGAATTGTTAATAAACTATTTCCTGGGGTTCCATGTAATGTAGATTATGTTTGTCGATATAAAAATTGAACATTGTACGTTTATTAATTAATCTGTTTTTACTATAAAAATAAATCAAGATTGTTAGGTTTTATGGAATTTCAAATTAGATGACAGTCCCAAAATGTGTTGTCGATGTTTCCAAAAGAACGATAAGCACAAGAAAGGACACGGTGTTGAATTAAATCCATCTGATGATGATTCGGATTATGAATATTTAATGGAAAATTTAGTTATACATAAAGTGCCAAAGAAGTCAATGGATTATGCTTGTAATAAAATGGAAATGAAACCACTTAGAGATATTAGTGAATGTAAATGCGATTACAGACCGCCTTTGTTACGACGCTACAGCAGTACTCCAATTATTTGCGATAGTAGTGGTAAATCTTCGCTGTCCATTTCGAAAGTAACAAAAGAGACGGGGATTTGTTGTAATATGGATTGTCCAGCACTGAAGAAAGATGTGGCTCTTAATACCACACGGGGCAATAATTTTGTTATTGAGCACAAACATAGCTATGAAATCGATATGCCTGAAGACTTGGAGGAGACAATAAATCATTTACGGTTCTCTCAACCACCGAAACGATTGCCAGGTGTGCCTGCACGCAATCAGAGACACCTGAAGGAACCGCTTAAAAGAAAGAAACAATGTAATAAGAGTGTAACTATTGATAGCGGATTAAAGTCGTTTGATGAGGTGGTTGAGCGTGTAGTTAATACTGCTGGGGGCGGTGAAGCGTTTAATCCGTGCTCGTGTTCAAATGAAGCGGAGGAAACGGCTACTGGTAAAAAAGGAAAACAAAAGGATCCAAAGTCGAAAGGGAAGCGGAATTTAAAGTGGAAGATTATTATAAAACATCATCCAAAAGAGGCAAAGTAGATCAAAAATCATGGATTGAAAAATCACATTTGTTATAAATCTATGGGGTGCTAAATTTTAAATAAAATCAGCAAAGTGACATCTGTTGGTTTAGTTTCTTCACTATTATGTAATTCAGCTAGTTGCATGTAGATGGTGAAATATGCAAACAACAAAGACGAAAACATTCTTCGGCCATGTATTCTCCTTTTTCTTTATCGCATTTTCCTTGTCTACAGTGGGGTTTCGTCGTCCATGGACGATGTATCATGGCTTCTTGTAATGGATAACGTTTCATTTACAAGAAAATGTGCTAATCCTATCTCATATTTCTAACGTGTTTTACATAAACAAACCATTTCAACTATTACAGTTCGAATAGTAAGTATTAAGTGTTTTTAAAAATGAAAATTTCCTTGAAAATTCTGTTGAATACTTCCTGTAGGAGGTACAAAGAAAAGTGATTTACCGTAAATTTTCGCCATAAAAAAAATTGCAATACAATCAAATCGCATGAAACAATAGCAAAACAAATTTCAAATGAAATCAATTTGTCATGGACTAATATGTAATGTTTTTAGGGTTTGATGTGTGTACAAAGTGGATCCCCTCGCAAATGGCTGCAATAGTGCAAAAAAACGGTTTAAAAACACTGACCAACGGAAACGGTTTAATGCATCATGAAATGCAACCCTTAAACGGTTATGGGAATGTTGTTGATCGAACTAACCAAGACGAAATCACATCCAAAGATGATATAGTGACTAATGAGCCTTCTTCGACTGGTGTGGTCGTAGAGGAGCCCGAAATCGATATAGTTATAAACAATGTAGTGTGTAGTTTTAGTGTACGTTGTCATTTGAACTTGCGTGAGATCGCATTGAATGGGACAAATGTGGAATATCGCAAAGAGAATGGCATGATAACAATGAAATTGCGACGTCCATACACAACGGCCAGTATATGGTCCTCTGGCAAAGTGACTTGCACTGGGGCCACAAGTGAAGAGGCCGCCAAACGGGCGGCCCGACGTTTCGCTCGCAGTCTACAGAAGCTCGGCTTCAATGTACGCTTTAATAATTATCGTGTCGTTAATGTATTAGGTACATGTTCAATGCCATTCGCTATCAAAATCAACTCATTTTCCGAACGTCACAAGGAAGCCGAGTAAGTCTCTCAAATTAATTATCATTGATGTATTTTCAATCATCTCCCAAATGACTGTGAGAATAATTCACAATGTCTAACCGACAAGTAGGACATACAATATTTTATTGTGTGTGGGTTTTTGGGAGAAAAATGAAATTTCTTTTAGAAAAAGTCAAAGTTTAGAGAAAATCTTAACGTGCAAACACTCCCATGCCCTACTTGCCTCTGTGTACTGTGCTATTTATTCTCATGGGCTCGTAAAAAATGCATTAAATTAATTGACCTAATTTATTGTAATTTATTAAAATAGTTATGAACCCGAATTACATCCTGGCGTTACATACAAACTCACAAATCCAAAGGCAACATTAAAGATATTTTCCACAGGGAGTGTAACAGTCACAGGTGCGTTATTTATTTGGTTTATTAGTTTTCGCTTTTCACTAGCGAACCAATTGATTATTTTACAGTATATTGATCTGTTTAAGTGGTGTAAATAACGGAAATTATGATGGAAATTCAATTAGGAACCGTTTTAATATACACATTAGATAATTAAAAAGTGTCATTTTTTTGTAAAAACATTGATGATTCATAATCAATGAATGTATAGTATTTTTTGTCAATATTCCAATAAAAAACTTAAATTGAGATTATAAAATGATTCACGTATTTAGATAAAGTCCCTTGACTTTATTAGAGAGAATTGACGTTATTCACCGCTTAAAGTGTTAATTTGTTGATGTTTTTCTACAAATTTTGTTTTGTTTTTAGCTCCCAGTGTGGCGGATGTCCAAGCAGCAATCGAATATATATTCCCCTTAGTGTATGAATTCCGCAAAGAGCGTACTAAAGAGGAATTAGAACAATTAGCATTGAAGAAACACAAACAAGCGTGTGCTGCTGGCTTGTTTGATGCTGAAGATGACGAACCAGAAATGGTCAGCGATAATAATAAAACTGTCGTAAAAGAATCAGTTAGTGAGATTTATTCTAAAGATCAAATAATGGAGTCCGATTCATGGGATTAGAGTTGAAAATATTTCAAAGAGAATCAAAACAAAGAATAAGAAAAATGAATTATAAATGTAGTGTGTTTAGTGAATGCATATTTTGTGTCAAGACTCTTTAAAAAAAACAAGCAGCAAAAGAAACTCTTTAATCTGCTCATTTTTCAATTCATTTGTGATTCATAATATTTTTTTTTGTATTAATAATATTTAATGACTTGCAACTGATGCCTTCTGTTTCACCATTATTGTGCAATATGCTGAAAATTCTGATAGTTTTTGTTTTTTTTATCATTTCGTTCTTATTTAGTACAAATTTATTTGTGTTCAGTATGTTTTGTTTGAGTTCAATTTTTAATGGTGAAACAACGTTACTGCATATGTGTTTGCTAGTCAATTTGATATAAAAAAGAATTCTTTATAATATTTTGTTCTCAATTTCATCATTATATAAGACTGTGACTACTATTATGTATTTATCTCCTTCTGAAAATTTTTGTTTGTTATTATTCCATTTATACAGTGGTAGTTTTCATTTCCAGTAATTAAATGTATATTTGTAGTATAATGAATTGGTTTTTCGCAGTGCAAATAATATGCAAACAAACAATTTCAAGTTGGATTTATTTTTTTATGCACTCAATCGATTATTACTTTTTAAAGAATGGTAATTTATTATTGTTGCTACTAAACTGATATAGTTGTCAATAATTATTTATTAAAAAAGAAATACATGAACATAGAGTTAAAGAATGAACTCAACTGACTGAACGATTTTTTTTATTAGATACTAAGTTTAGTGACCATCAGGATCGACTGATTATTGCATAATTCTCTTCAATTTCTCTCTCTAGACCTGTTTTTCTATGTACTTACCATGAATGAACGATATGATTTAGCTCTATGTTCGCTAAATGTTTAAAAATCAGTGTAATTTTAGGCTAGTGGGTAGCCGTTTTTGTCAATTGATACTTGTTTCTAATTATCGGCCCCCCGGACGTGAATAAATCAATGTTGAATACCTTAATCAAATATCACCTATAAGTGTCTTAATTGTATAACAATATATTTGTAAATTGCTATATAATTTGTGTACTTTTTAGGCCAGAACGAACATGTTTAAGCGAGCGGTCGCATATGTAGAAGCAATTTCAAACCCTTACGGCCTTATTAATAGTAATAAAACCGTATTACTTGTGTGTGTACGAATGAATCAATTTTTTGGGGGTTACATAATATAACAAATAAGTCGTCCACAATATTTATTACAATTATATTTGTTCCTTTTTACGATTATGTATGAGTAATACAATTATACCAAATTTAAATGAACAAGAAAATTGTTTTCATTTTCTGCACAATTTGTAAGACACGCTTGTTCTATATATATATTTTTTTGTTCTACTGTATTAATTTATGTAGATTTAAATAAAGTTTTTTCTCATTTTACTGTTCAATACTAAACTGTTATTACCACAGACACCGAAAATGCAGATGGAACTAATAATGGATTACATATTTCTCAAGAGGGACTTTTCAACCTCCACTGCTTGATTTTAAAGCGATTCCATGTTTCATGAGCATGTGACGCTCTAAATGAGTTTTTCGCGACAACACTTTGGAACAGACCGTGCAAGTTGTGTTACCGGCATGGACACTTAAGTGTTTATAAAGGGAATCCTTGACTCTGTAAGTCTTTCCACATTTCATGCACACGAACAATTGTTGTTCGGCAACGAATTCGGTTTTTACATATTCTTGTTTTAGAATATTCATTACACTTGCATCGTAATCTGGCATTTCACTGGAATTACTTGGATCTACTTCTAAGGGGCTACATTCGAATGAATTGAATTCTTCCTCTTCAATTTTCACTTTCTTTACATTATTTTCGGTACAATCTTTGGTGTCTAAGGGCCGTTTATTATGTTGAATTTCCTCAATGGATTCAGGTTCTTGTTCCTCGTCGTCATCTTCATTGTTCTCTGTTTTCGGACTGTTATTCTCTGTTAAGCCACTGATTTGTAAAAGTTCCGCTGTTTGAAGAAAAGTATTAATTGTTTCACAATTTACACTGACTTCACCACAGTAAATAAACTTGAGGATGTCATTCAAGACATTGAAAGTGACCCCATTTAGGATTACAATTGGATGCTGTTGGGGAACTTCACGAAATATACGTTGAAAGTATTGACTGCAAGCGGATAATAACATTTTGTGTGCTTTTATTGATTTGCCCTCTGCATAAAGGGTAACATCAGTGAATTCGTTATTATATAACAGTGTATCAAAGGACTTTTTTATGTGATTCATGTGGTTATTCCAATTAACCGAAAATTGTTTGTTGTCGGTGGTACACATATTTGTATTGTTAGTGTACCGGTGTGAAATTGGCAACCTGATAACTGCGCGAACGCGTTCCATCGGTCGGACGATAAATCGGATGTCATTTAGGACTCGGGAAAATAATGCAGAATAAAATTTTATTTGGCACTCGGAACACAGCATTTTCCATTGTGCAATTTGAAAAGGGACTGAGTCATGGGGTTTTCCATTGTGCAATTTGAAAAGGGAATGAGTCATGGGTTTTTCCATTGTGCAATTTGAAAAGAGAATGAGTCATGGGTTTTTCCATTGTGCAATTTGAAAAGGGAATGAGTCATGGGTTTTTCCATTGTGCAATTTGAAAAGAGAATGAGTCATGGGTTTTTCCATTGTGCAATTTGAAAAGAGAATG
Organism: Silvanus unidentatus; assembly: GCA_963930825.1. NCBI lineage: Eukaryota > Metazoa > Arthropoda > Insecta > Coleoptera > Silvanidae > Silvanus > Silvanus unidentatus. The sequence continues at coordinate 7,647,478 of OZ005758.1, forward strand.
AGTCATGGGTTTTTCCATTGTGCAATTTGAAAAGAGAATGAGTCATGGGTTTTTCCATTGTGCAATTTGAAAAGAGAATGAGTCATGGGTTTTTCCATTGTGCAATTTGAAAAGGGAATGAGTCATGGGTTTTTCCATTGTGCAATTTGAAAAGAGAATGAGTCATGGGTTTTTCCATTGTGCAATTTGAAAAGAGAATGAGTCATGGGTTTTTCCATTGTGCAATTTGAAAAGAGAATGAGTCATGGGTTTTTCCATTGTGCAATTTGAAAAGAGAATGAGTCATGGGTTTTTCCATTGTGCAATTTGAAAAGAGAATGAGTCATGGGTTTTTCCATTGTGCAATTTGAAAAGAGAATGAGTCATGGGTTTTTCCATTGTGCAATTTGAAAAGAGAATGAGTCATGGGTTTTTCTATTGTGCAATTTGAAAAGAGAATGAGTCATGGGTTTTTCCATTGTGCAATTTGAAAAGAGAATGAGTCATGAGTTTTTCCATTGTGCAATTTGAAAAGAGAATGAGTCATGGGTTTTTCCATTGTACAATTTGAATAGAGAATGAGTCATGGGTTATTACATTGTGCAATTTGAAAAGAGAATGAGTCATAGGTTTTTCCATTGTGCAATTTGAAAAGAGAATGAGTCATGGGTTATTCCATTGTGCAATTTGAAAAGAGAATGAGTCATGGGTTTTTCCATTGTGCAATTTGAAAACAGAATGAGTCATGGGTTTTTCTATTGTGCAATATAAGAAATTTAAATTTTGATTAATTGTGAACCAATAAGGAGAATTTGTTCTTAATGAATAAAAATAAAATAAACTGTTTTAAAAACATTTATTAACAAAACAAAGATAATAATACAAAAAATAAAATATGTAATAATATACCTTACACATACATATGTATATGCATAAAAATAAGCAAATAAATCCCTACCTAGATTATAACATAAATATAGGTACAACTATAAATAACCAATTATACATATAAATAAATAAATTTACAATAAAATAAATTAGACAAATGAATTTACCAATACCACATATTTTTTTTTCCTGCGACGGAAATGCAAGAATCCACTCTTCCAAAGTATCTCCAATTAACCGCAGCATCCGACAGTCTAGAAGTCCACTCTCCACTGATCTCTTCGTCTGCAATCTATAAAAAATAACTCTGTATGATTTTATAAATAAAGAAAACAAAACAACAAAATTATTTTCAATAAAAGAAGAATTGACTATTCTACATACATACATATATCAAATTAGTGTACCTATGGTACTGCAAGGTACAAAAATCTACATATAACAACTATATATAACAAATCAGTTCTTTGATTGTCTTTGGCGAAAGCGCCGAACCTATTAAAATTTTGGTGGATGCGCTGCGCTCATTAAAATTTTGGCGAAGGCGCTGAATTTATTACAATTTTGGTGGATGCGCTGCGCTTATTAAAATTTTGGCGAAGGCGCTGAATCTATTAAAATTTTGGTGAAGACGCTGTGCTTATTAAAATTTTGGCGAAGGCGCCGAACCTATAAAAATTTTGGCGAACGCACTGAACCTATTAAGATTTTGGTGAATGCGCCGAGCATTTTAAAATTTTGGCGAATGCGCCGCGCTGATTCAAATTGTGATTGTACCTAAATTTTGGCAATTTCAAAAATTTGTCATGATAAAGATCTAACAAATTTAAAATTTCAGTAGCGAGCGATATCACCACTGTGTCTATATTATTTTCTGAACTATCGTTTCGCTACTGAACATAATAAAAATGAAAAATGCATTAATGATCGCCACGTAGTTCCAAAGTATCAGTAGTTTTATTACACACATAAGCAAATGAACTACTACAGAGAACTGTTTTCGTGTTTTCTCAATCTAACAGTTTTAGGAGCCAATTTTTGTAGTTTGAATTACAAATAGACCTTCTTACTTTAATATTTATAATACTTTACATTTCTCTATCAACAACAGATATCATAAACTATATAGAAGGAAAAACATTTGTACTTAATTGGGCTGTCTATGACGTATTTGTAAAAATAATTATTAATAATTCACCACTTTTTCTTGGAGTATTTGCTGATAGCATGCCTTAAAAAAACATTTTTTAAATTACATTTCTTGCTTAATTATAAATATATACCTTTAAAGTTGTAAACATAATACCCAACTCGCCACTCTCTAAACTGGAATCAATAAAATGATCAATAAAATCCAACTCAGATCCCAAATCAGGAATACGAGCTCTAACAACAACATATAAGAAAACAGGAAATAAATCGTCCATGTTCCACACATAATTTGATCCTAAATATTGCTGGGCCACTGGTGTCATCCGCTCCACAGTCTGACGTATCACCAATAGCTTCTCCAATGGTGTAAACGTTGATTTCAATTGTTGTAATGTTTCAATTGCTTCTAAAAATACTTGATTCTTGGTTGAAATTTGTATTAGTTCAGTCTTAAAAAACTTCCTACAAAACAAATGATTGCAATTAACAACAACAACAAGCAACACAAAACATCTTACTGATCCACAGAAAGGAATGACATTAATGTATGATCCGATTGTTTATTCCATTCAACTAACGTTCTCTTATACTGTTTCTCTTGCTGTTCATTTCTTAATGTGAATAGAGTGAATAGTGGATGGTGTACTTTTGGCAGGACAATTGGATACAACAACGATTGACAACTGATCACCTCTTCCGTATTATTATTGTCAATTAGATATTCCTTACCATAACTAGGCAATGCTGGGAACAAATACTCGATAATTTCATACAATCGTTTACACATAAATATCAGTTCATTTATTGCATGTGTCAATAGCAAATGATGAGCCCTTCCACCATACGTAGTCGTATATGCTTCTGTTAAATTATTCAACAACAAACCCAATGGATGGAAATTACTTTCGAATGCTTTCAATAAATAATTCTTTACTTCGTTACAAGTCTCTAAATCCATTTTATCCCTTCCAAATGGTGGTATAATATCCAAATTATTAATACTATTATGATTCTTTTCACATTTATTATTTAATTTCATTGTTGAAGCATTCGACAAATAAATTGCCACATTTTGCCATATCTTTTGTGTATCAATCGGTTTAATACCATTCGATTTATTATTCTCTGGTATACCAAGTACTTGAAAACATTGTTTAAACAGCGCCTTCCACTTCTGTTGTAACATCTTTCTATTGTTTTCAACCGAAACTGTCTCCTCTTTATTCTCCACCGAATTAACACGTAAGAACGTTCCATTTGTTATTTTAATCCCTTCACTATTCCACGACCCGCTTAAATGTCCTTCAATTTTATGTCCAGACGGTAACGTCAATGTTCCTTTTCCATTTAACACTCCAGCACCACGAAACTCCCCTTCGTAATGAGTACCATCCTCCAGTATCATCACACCTTGCCCCTAACAAAATTATAACGTCAATAAAACACAAAACAAATGATCTAAATACCCACAGTTAAAACATCTTGATTAAAAACCCCTTCATAATACACCCCATCTGACGTTACAATCAATCCATTGCCATGCTTCTTATTGTCCAACCAATTTCCAATGTACTTTTCCCCAGCAACAATATCATCCATTACACCGTAACCACATTTCACACCAGACACCCAATCGCCAATATAAAACGAAGCTGCATTCGCTAGAAAGTTTCCCTGTCTTAAAAAACCGTGTCCATGTCTAAGACCGTCTTTAAAATGCCCTTTATACAGATCAGTGTTTGCATATGTGAAAATGCCGTAACCATTCTGTTGATTGTCTCTCCACTGTCCCTCGTACGTTCCTAAAACAATCTACAGTAAAAAAACTATTCTTCCAAATCATAAATTAATTTTTGGCCAGGCGTCTGGAAAGGCGCTGATTCCGGACTAAAAGTCATTCAAAATCGTCCGGAAAACAACCTTTTGCCGGACGATTTTTACTGCATTTCTGATTCTAATGTTGGCAGTTACAATTACTAAATTATTGTATTAAATGACAGCTGTCAGCTTGACACTGTCAATGATAGATTGTTGCACTTACAGTTTCCTATATATACACGACAATTTTTAAATCATTTCAATTGTTTTGTAATTGCCAACCCAAAAAATTCCCCTGTGTCTTAAAATATCAATTTAAATTTAAGTATGAAAATGAATAAATTTTAAACGCCTGGCCAAAAAATCCTGAGGATAACACTGCCGGAAAGTATTATTACAAGGGCCTCGCTTTGTAAAATAGCTCGGCCCTTGTAATAACATACTTTCCGGCCTAGTTATCCAAATAACTATTAACTCTGTACATACCAATATTAGGGATCTCCATCACTCCATAACCACTGATCAAATTATTGCTAAACTGTCCCGTATAAACTTTCCCATCCGGCCATTCCACTTTTCCAATTCCATGCATTTTCCCATTCAACCATCTGCCACAATATTTGGCATCTTTAAAAAATCCACTCTTTGTAAACGTATAACTACAATTCCTTATACTCGGCGGTTGTAAAAGATCAGTTTTATTTAATGCACTGATTATTGCTTGTTGTAATGCATGAAACCATTCAATCTTACTTTCTGGCGTTGTAGTAAACAACATTAACATATCTTCTGGCATTTTCAATGAGATTTGAAATTGATTTGTTTGTTCATCTTGCGGATGTGCTTCTATCCATATAGTCGTTAAATTATATTCATGCACAGTTGAACCGCTGATATGTGCAAAAATATCGTTAAACAATATAAACCAATGCGATGTAAAACGGCTTGCATTTTGTAGATATATCGGACACTGATGACTGTCTCGAATCAATCGTCGATTGTAGATTTTCAACGAGTCCACCGACTTGCCAGAATTCAACCAAAACATTTTCGTCAATTCAGATTCCTTCCGTTTCAATTCCACTTCGGTTACAAACTCATTCCACTTATTATACAAATCTTTAATTCGTTTATCTGGTGAATTATTAACAGTTGTGAATTTCTTTATAATCGATATGTAATTTTGTAAACGATTCAATGGTGATAATAGATATGTTGTTATTAACTGTTCATCACTGTTTTTATCTTTCTTTATATCCGGTCGAAGTTTGTACAAATTCTGCGAAATCTCTATCAATTTTGATATGCTTTGAAAGCAATCAATGCTGATTACATTATGCACTGTGATTATATAATTTTTATAAGCGAACATATATTCATCTGCACACTTCAACATCAACACATCATATACACCAATTAAATTATTACTAAACTCCAATAAACTATGTACATTTACAGCCAAACAATACATTAAATCCACATAAAATTTGCATACATTTTCCAATAATCGTGCATTCTGTGAATTTCCATTCTTTTTCGCTAATGGTTTTATAATATTTTGTTGTACTAATATCATTTCTTCCAACATTTTCTGTTCCAGTACGATAAAATTACGTAAAAATGTTAATTCTCTTGGATATGCAGTAATATTTAACAATGTAAATTGAGAGCTTGCCAACAAATTCTCACATAAATTTATTCTTCTCTGTTCGGTGTCCGAATTTTGAGTATTCTCATTTGAGCAATCATCTAATGTTAACAATTTCATTGCACCCTTTCCGAAATAATGCACCAATTCAGTATTAGTGAGCAACGAAGTGTAATGCATACCACAAACAACATCCTTAACACGTTCCATCTTTTCAGTGGTCACATACAATTTCGGTGAACTCTGATCCAAATTATTCTCTAATGTAACTTGATTGTGATCGTTTTGGCCCCAAATAAACGCTCGTCCATCAACAGTCAACACAGATGCATGGAAACTTTGCACAGACACCTTACACACGCCAATATTTGATAGTTTCGTTATGATCAAAGGTCGTTCACGTTTTATATCGCCCAAACCTGAAAACAGCCTTATTAAAACAAATAACTCACCATGTCTCTTTAAACATTTACCTAATTGTCCATGAATAATGTTCCCCCATGTCCAAACCTCACAATTAATCAAATTCATGCCACTACTAACAATAGAATCAATTCTTTGTTGAATTTCATTCTCATACAAATCCTTCTCCGACGTGCACTGACTCATTGTGGCAATCTCTTCTCTCGAACTGTATTTACTACGTATTTGCGCTTCTTCTAAATTCTCAATAACACTATTACAATCCGAACTGCCGCTCACATGTCTTGACAATGTCACCACTTTACCCCCCACTGTCTTTACACCCTCATACACAAAACTCGCCACATTTGTCATATTCTCTTTGATGATTCTCGTTGGTTTCTCTGTACATTCCACCAAATACTCTTCCCCAGCTGAAGACATACGAGAAATCTGTCTAGTTAGAAAATCTTTCGCCGCTTCTGTATTCCGAAAGATGATATTCTTCTCGATTTTGTTGTTCGGTTTCGATTCACTATTAATTTCTTTGGTATCAGCTGAACTACTAACACTGGTGTCATTCTTGCTGCTTGTGGACGTTGTTTCGATATCGTAACTGCCTTGAACTTTAACACCTAATGGGCATATGTCGGAGATGGACGTTTGTGACGCTGGCGATGTTAATTGCGATGCAGACAAACATTGTGGACAATTGTTAACGAACACATCCTCTTCATCACTCTCATCCTCTCTACAATGGCTTTGTTTGCTGACCACAACAATGGCCAAATCGTTGCCAACGTTAACACTGTACACACGACGACCGTCGAAGAAGATCGCCTTTTTGGGGAAGTCACTGTTGATGCCGATTTGTGTCATGTAACCGGAACCCCATAGTTCACCTTCTTGGGTGACATACAACTGGCCATATTCACCCACTGCAATATTACGTACTTTCTTTTTGTTTTTAGTGCCATTATGACCTCGAGAACAAGTGTACTCTTCTACAAGACTAATCTCATTTATAACATCCAGATTTTCACTGCAACGGAACACATTGCCATCGGTATTAACAATAAATACACTTTGTTTACAAGCATCAATATCAATTAATGACAATCCATCGACCAATTCGATTTTTATGTGGCTTTTAGCGTCTTCTTCATTTTTTTCTATATTACCTTGATATAATCTATTATTTGCCGTTAAAAAATATATATGATTCCCAATATTGCTTATTTTTGTTATACTTTCTGTTATATTTGAACATATAATATCAACTGATTCATTAAACATCCACAATTTTATATTATACATGATATGGGTTGAGAGTGTACTGTTTCAAACTGATATCATCTTATTGTTCTTTCTGTAGGATTAGTCATGAACACCAAAGAGTCATGATGTGAGATATTCATTTTTATTATTGTATATTTAATGATAAGGAAGTTCGTTTCATTTTTAAAACCTATTTATCAGCTCTATTCGTCTTTTTCCCTTTATAATTTACAATTTAACTAATGCAACTGGTGTATGGTAATATCACTGTCACTGTCAATATTTATTGAGGTTATGTTAATGATCCTGTTCATTTCGATCGCATTGATTATTAATTAATAATATGATAACAGCTGTTCTTAATGAACCTTTTGAATTACGAAAGTGATTAACTTAATTTAAACAATCTTAGGCACTAAAATAACTTTAAAAGCAAGCAATTTAAGTCAATTAAAATGAAATTATAAACGCAAAAAGAACACATCTCGACACCTCCTTTTTTTTTAAATTAAACTTGCCGAAATCCGCGAAATTGTTGAAAGATGGGGCTTCTAAAAAGAAATCTCTAATTTTGCTATTGTCATAAAAAATGTCAAATTGTGTTGGCGTCGTACTACATATGTAAAGTCTAAATTTACGAAAATTATTCAAATTAAACAGGTAAAACGATGTCTCATTCCTTTCAACTTTGTTCCATTCCCTTATAACACCCTTTTGTGTGGTTTTGGATGCTTTTCACAACATGTAAATAGTTTTTCCACCGAATTTAGATTCTACTTGTGACTCATTTATGCTTATATGCTCTCACTAACACGATTTGTTTTATATATAGTACTTTCTACTACTAAGCAGTATGCAGTTAACTTTATTCATTGTTATTTTAATCTTTTGAAGACGACGCCACACACTCTTTGTCCACAAAACTACGAAAATGTCTTCATCGTCGGGTATATCGTCCCGTCTGAAAATGCCCAAAAAGCATGAACTGGTCAAGTCATACAGTCAAGCACAAATATTGGCGAATAAATTACGACAAGACGGTTATATGACCACAGGTAAAACTTATTATCAATCTAAAATAGTCTTGAGTGATGAATATAATTTTTTTACTATTCACTATTCATATTTTGAAGACAGTCTATTTTTAGAATGTTCATTCATAGAATTTTTTTTAGTTGAAAGCATGTTACAAGCTGTGGAACAAATGGCCGCTATACTATCCTCCAATAATGTGGATACAAATTTAAACTACAAAGACAACATTGTAAATTTGTGTCAACACCTCAAGGTATAATGTTACGAAATGAAATTTAAAAAAAAATTCGTATAAATAAACGTATTATTAAGGTATATGGTGCATATCTGGAAATACTCTACAAAGAGCAATTGGATCATGCGTTTAAAGTATTCAGGGACAGGGCTCAAGACGATGCAAAACTCGATATGGTATCACGATTACATTTACTCGAATTAATTGAACTACGAGCGAAAGGATGGAAAGGTACAGACGGCATGAATTCGTATTACAAGAAGAAATTCAATCAATGTTCACAAGTAAATCGATCCCCAAGCGCATTTCGCAACATTTTCTTCATTCTCTTAATAAATTCCAGATTGAAATGTCCGATTCAGCAACAAGTTTAAACGAATCATTGAATGCAATGACAATATCATCTTCATCACCACCGTTATTAGGACCAGGAGAAGTCCTAAAACCATCCGGAAAGTTCAACAAACCAACGAAAATACCTGGAAAGAAGTACTGCAAAGATGAAGTTGTGATACGAAATGGTGATTCCGGCAAAGGTAAGCAAACAACTCGCGATATCCAATTTAAAAAGGGAATTATACCCTTTGACAATAAATGAACCAATATTAAAGAGATTGTGCGTATATTATAGTTATGGGTATCAAAGGCAGACGAGTACATATGATTGAGGAATTAAGTGAAACTATAATATCATTTCAGAGAGGTAAAAATGTTCGTGCTCGTCAACACACTACCTGCTTCCTTATATATTTTTTTTCTAATACACTGATTGATATTATTTCTAATATTTTTTAGTCATCATTTTATTTTACTTATATGCTCGTCCATATATATACATTTAAATTAATTATACATATTAAAAAATTATTTTAATATCTGCAATAATCATAAAATTAATGCACCCTTTCTTACTACACCCGAACAGCGTTTTTATGGCATGTTTTGCACTAATTTGTAACATCGAAAACATGACTTTCTATTAAAATATTCCATATGTATTTTAGTGAGTCCCGGTGCTAAAGAACGTTTAGTTCAAATAACTGGAGCGAACGAAGAAAGCATAAAGTGAGTTTCACACTAATAACTGCTAAATAAATGCCAAAAAAACACCGTTTTCAGTCATGCAAAGCAATTGATTGAGGACACAATCCGAAGGAATGCATCACCCACAAGGGAATCGGGTGCTTCCATTGCTGGACCATTAACTGGTTCCAGTTCGAGTATAAATTCGTCTGCATCAGACGATAGCGCTTTGCCATCTTCGGTGCGAGCTTCCAGAGCTTTAATGCACAGTCTGAGTACGAATGATGCCAACATTGGCGAATATAAGTACACTGTCGTAACGAGAGGGCATACAATCAAAATTACGGGGGATAACTTGGATTTGGTTCGAGTAAGTAATTGATTTTTTCCCCTGCAAAATCATTTCAACAACAAAATTCATTATAGACAAGTAAACTCGTACTGGATGAATATTTTTCTGGTGAAACGATCAATGATGTGGCCCAGTTTTATAGTTTTGACAGTTTACCACAACCGATTGTACCAGAGGATATACCAGAGACGCCTCTGTCGCCCCCTGAATCGCTACCATCGCCCAGTATACTAACAAATGGCCAGCAGAATGACGACTCAACAGGTAAAAAATAAATTCTTATATTGTTCTTATTTCGATTTGTGTATTTGTGTGGAAATAAAGTGTTTGATTTAGCACCAAGCACTGAAATTTATTGTTTATTAACATGTTATTTTGGTTCCAATTTAATATTGCCTTGTGATTTCTCCCAGACAAAATGTTACGATTAAGGAAACCGCGAACATCAATTGAGGAGATCATTAAAGGAACGAAAAGTAAGACGAGCAATTTGGTGTATTCGATTGAGTTTTTAGCGCAATTAGCAATGTCACCGTTGTGTTTGGGACAGCCGAAAGATTGGGAACGAATCTCGAATGAGTATCCAACGTTAGTGCGAAAGGTAAAGAAACATTTATTAAGTACTTTGATTTCTTACCTAAAATGTGTGCCTTGTGTATTTAGGTTGTGGAGTGTTTCGACTCAAAACAGTACCTACAAACACGTACTATGGAACCTACGAGCATTGTGAGCTCAGAGAACGAAGATGATGGTGATGATTTTTTAGCAGTAGATGATTGGTCACCATATTGAATCGTTTCTCAATATTAAATCGCGATCCAATGTTGCTACTTATTTCTCTCTAAAACATAAGTAAACTCTTTAGTTCTGATTTTTTTTTGTTAAATATAAAGGCATTTTTGTTTATCGATTTGAATCTGGACGGAAAGTTGAATTAATTTTGTCTGATTTTTTTTAATTTAAGTACAATTTGTTATCTATTAGAATTTTTTCTATATTTGCGACATGTTTGAAGTGCTGTGCTATTTTTCTATTCGGGAAAAATATTTTTAGAAAATGGTTTTCTAATAAAATATTTTTTGTAACTTATAACGACTGACGAATCTCAGATAAAATATATAACATGTAAAAAGACTTGAATGTTTTTCACCAAAAAAATATGATTATTAAAAAAACTGATAAAGATTTATTCATATATAAATTATTAATTTACATTTCATACTCATTTAATAGTCATAGAATTATTGTTTAATTTATTACATATATTAATTACATTTTATATGTGTTTTCTTTTTGTTTATTCTATAAAATTATGTTTTTTTTTTTGTCAATGTTCTATAATTGTTTATTTTTTGTTTCTTATTATTAATATTTAATAATTGAATTTATGACATACTAAAGTTTGAGTTTTTATTCACCCCCTTACAATTTAGAATTATTGAAACATTCTATAACACCATCCCTTTCCAATTCATTCACAGTGTCATCAGAATATTTCAACATTTTCAAAATCTCCCTCGTGTGTTGTCCTACCTTATACCGTTTTTGTGTCCCACACGATTGCCCTGGAGTTCGACTTAGTAATGGAGCTGGTTTTGGAATGATTGACTCATCAGTTCGTATAAAAGATTCCCGCTCTTGATTATGTTTATTTAAACACGCTTCCTTCATACTTAAAACTGGAGTCACACAAGCATCCATATTCTCAAATATGTCACACCATTCTTTCTGTATTTTACTTTTAAAAATTTTTGTAAACATTTCCTTGCCTTTTTCAAAATCACAAAATTGTGGACAATCCTCTTCAGTCAATCCTAAACCTATTAATAATTGCTCATAAAACTGCGGTTCTATTGCACCAACAGACATAAATTTCCCATCTTTCGTTTCGTACACTTCATAGAAATGTCTTCCAGTATCCAAGATATTTTTACCACGCTCTTCACCCCAAATCGGTGTACTTTGGGTCCTGTACATCCAGCTACCTAAATATGCTGCTCCCTCCACCATACTACTATCGATTACTTGTCCTTGTCCTGATTTAGTTCGCTCGAATAATGCTAAAATAGTTCCCAAAGCACACATCAATCCGCCACCTCCAAAATCAGCAGCCAAATTTGAAGGGAATAAAGGCTTCTCTCCATATCGACCAAAGAGTGACAATAAACCAGATAAACTTAGATAATTTATGTCATGACCAGCACGTTCGCAATATGCTCCCGATTGGCCGTAGCCTGTTAGTCGGGCATAAATCAATTTTGGATTCTCTTTCAAAAGGATATTGGGGCCCAAATTGAGTTTTTCCATTACCCCCTTTCGATACGGCTCTATCAATACGTCTGCTACCCGACATAAGGACTTTACTATTTCTACACCTCTTGGATCTTTTAAATCAAGTGCAATTGACTGTTTTCCATTACTTAAACGATCTAAATCAGATAGATTAGATCCTATTTTGTCGATTTTAATGACAGTGGCCCCAAAATCAGCTAACACCATACCACAGAAAGGGGCTGGTGCTAAACCAGCTAATTCTATTACTCTAATTCCATGCAGGGCCATTTCACTAGGTACTATGAACTATGAATAAAGTACTGCACCACTGCACCACTGTACTATGAACGATATTGTAACACTATGCAAAAAAACAAAAAAACTGGTTATTTTTGTTATTTAAGTTTTTTACTGATACATACAACTAAATTGAAACATGACGAAACTAAAATACCTATGATTTCAAAAATCTATTTTTCTAATCAATGAAACTCAAAAACAGAGAAGCAAAAACAAAAAACCTTGAAAATACGATTTTAAGGTCAAGTGGCACACATACATCGCGAAACTTAAATCATTATCATATAAGTACATATTCTAAACCCAAAATAGAAACCCCAATCATCGTAGGTAAATGACTTCTTTTGGACATTTACATACATTAGTTTATTAATGGACAATAAATATTTAAATTATTCTATAAATATATTTTTTATGGTTCATATAACTGAATGACTTTCGATCTGTATCAAAATCAAAAAGATAACAATATAAGACAACATTCAAATTCTTTTTGGGATTTTACATGACGTCAGTACTTACATTTAGCCCTTGGGCGGTCCACATAACATAATATATATAAAACAAACAACTATAGGTATCACAATTCAGTTAAACTTATCTACCAATATCTTGTATTGGTTGTTTACAGAGAATGACTATCTCTTAAAGGTCATTTAATAAAATTTTAATAGCTGTTTCAAACATTTAAAATAATAACAAAATCTAAAAGTATAAATGTCCTATTAAGATAATTGGTTCAATAAATTTGCATCATGTACTACAACCAGAAAATTTCCAGCATCATTTTATACAGTAAGTACTATCACATAAAAATTATACCGATATACTTATTATTTAAAGTGTTTATAGTACTTACATATTCCACTGCGTTCCAAGTCTTTTCACCACACCAGAAGGAATTAGTCTTTGAATACAAAGCGCTCATCAAAGCTGGAACCCAATTACCAATACCACATGCTTCTATTTTCCATTTAGAAGGAAATCTCCACTATCAACCCGACAATGGTTCAGCATTGCTTAAATTATCCAATTTAAAATATATTATACACAACGGACGTGTTGAACACAATGTACAGCATAAAGAAAAAGCTTTACCAGCAGAAGTCCAAACAGACCTGGAAAAAACATTTAAAATTTACTACGATATTGATTGTAAATCATTGGGCATTTCAACAGAAAAAAATGAAAGAGAATATAGTCGTAACATGAAAAAGGCCATAGCATCAATTTTCCAACTAGATTGCGACCAAATTAAATTCAACGGAAGTCATCATGCTTTTATAAGTTCCGAACATTCAATTTACAGTCCCTCAGAACTAAATTACGTTGTTCTACCACATGACAATTGGCTAGAAGTGCATAAAATGCAAAAACTAACCAAAAGGGAATTAAAACATCAAGTTATTGATAACAGAAAAGAATTAGAATGCGACATGCAAAGTGATGATCCAATTTCATTTGATAGTGAAAGAAAATATCATTTTCATAAACAAGAAAACACAGAAGACTACGGTGTGACATATATTGAAGCAACAGGTGGTGTTTACATGCATATATTCGAAGGTCTAAGCGACATCCAGCACGTATTTTCCAATCAAACATTCCGATTAATTGAAAGCAATAGTAATTACAAGAAATTAAACATGAACACTGAACTTCGCTACAATCATTTGACCATTAACTTACAAGACGATGGCACTCACGATGAGAAAATAGGATTAGACATTTCTGGAGGTCGTAGAAGAGTCGCTGTCGATAACTCAATTGAAAAAGTACAGAAACTGTTAAAGGAAGTGGTTCATTACATGAATAATACAAACATAGATATGTCAATCCCCGACCATAAAAATGGACAATTGATTTATCGCCTTCACCAAATACTTCTTCACTTCGATATCAATCATTTTATGAGTCTGTTCAACAATATTAAAGAACATCAACATATTAATGCAGTATTTTATGAAATACTTCCATTAATTGGAACAAAACCATCCATTGGTTTTATTAAAGATTTAATTGTGAAACAGATGGTTCCTTTAAGTCATCTTTTCCGGATGGTGGAGAACTTTCCACGTCATTTAAAAGTTCCAACGAAAAAACTCTTAACGCAAATGGAAGAACTAATTAATTTACCAGAGACAATCAATATACATCTACGGAATACTGCTGTACTTGCTTTTGCAAGTCTCGTTCACTTCACTTACAAATACGAAACCGAACATTCAATTGCACCTAACATTGACGACTACTACAACAAATACATTGATATTTACATTAACAAACTAAAAGATTCACCTTATTACGATAACCATCCTGTTTATCTGCATGGTTTACATAATATGAGACTTCCAAAGGTAGTTGACTACTTAAAGAAAGCATTAAAAAACAATTGGTGGCCAGATCATCATCACAAAGTCCTTCTCCTTTGGGCTATTAAACCTTACAATGCTGATGAAGCATTCGAAATCTTCTGGCCATTTTTAAGTGACCACACCGAGCATCCGGAAGTTAGAATGGTGGCATATTATCGATTTATGGAAGAAAATGTCACCAAATCTGGACTTTTAAATGTATTCTGGCATATGCAACACGAGTCAGAAGAAGAAATGTACAATTTTTATTATACACACATGCATTCTCTCGCAAGTGCCACCAAACCATGTAAATCTCAACTCAAATCACACGCTAAACAACTATTAAAATACTTAAAACCACCTCGTCACGGATTCTCCATGTATAAATTACTTAATTTCGTTGATTCAGAGTACGACTTCGGTATTGGAATTGATTGGATTATAATAAAATCGAATTCTTCAATGACATTCAGAGGTTTTCTAATCAATCAAGACAACAACAAGTATAGAGAAAATTTGAAATTGCATATTAAAGTACATGGATTGGAAGACGGTCCAAAACTCTTTGGTTTACATAAAAAAGATGGAAAAAAACCAACTGGTTTCTCAAATTACTTTAATATCGCCCAACAAATATTCAATTTCAATAAAAACCCAAACATTCATGTAGAGCTAGCCGCAATGAGGCAATCCCAAATTGTCTCAAATATGAATTTCAATGCCAGCAACATAGACATTCTTTACGAATATATAAAGAGCGTATTCCATCAAGAAAAACCAGTACAAACAATACAGATTAGTTACGAGACTTATGCAAAGATGTTCTTACCCACCGACATCGGATTCCCAGCAATTTTAACCAAAATTGAACCATTTATAGACTCTGTATATAAAAACAACCAATTCAAACACCCAAATCACTACACAGTCCATTTGGAAAACACTTTCAACATTTCAACACATCAAAGAATGGATGTGTCATTTTATAATCCAATTTTGGATGTGCATCAAGGTATTGTGCGGTATAACAGCCTCGACCGCACAATTCCACTAAATTTAAATGCCTCATTAAGTACACTTACTAAATATATAACACTGACTACAGAACTGAAAGATAATAGAACCAATTGCAACGTATTTGGTCTTCGCCAACATACTTCTTCTGCTGTTTATATTGAAGACCATCTAAATATGATGGGAGAAAATTTAAATAGCCATATAATGGTAGATCACCACAACCATCACCATAGACACAATGTAAGGAATTTCCATTTAAGAATCCAATAAAAATTAATTGAATATTTTTTTAGGTGACGCTATTGAACATGGACAGTTTCAACACGGGACTTCACTACCATATGGTAGCATTCGACACCAATCAATACATCTCCAATGGAACTTTCTTCCACAAACTACACCAGATCATAAGTCCAAAGAACAAACACTACACAGGATTAGCAGAATATTTAAGACTGATACAATTGAACACTTATTATTGGCACCAATACAGTGTTCGACCAGGAAATCATGGATTTTACGTCCGAATTGAACCAACCACTGTACATCCTGTGGACATTTTAGACTTATATATAACTTGGGCATTTGACGTAAAACAGGGCGTTTATTTATACGAACCTGAACTTAGATTTGTAGCCACTGCAACATACATAATCCAAAAAAAGTCTCAAGTTAAAGCTCTAAAAGTATTAGAAGGTCGTGTAGAAATGAATTTAAATGATGGTCATACAGTGAACAGTTTTAAATCGCGATTTGCTCGAATCTTTCCAGTCCCAGGGAGTGTGGATTATCAAGTGTGTATTGAGGGAACCAAGAAATGGGACAGTGAAGGAGTCTCTGGACATTTGAATATTGCAATGACTGAGTCGGATGAAAAGTGTCCAATGGAGAAAGATTCAGTGGTTGATATAACAATGATTGGTAAACGATCAACGGATCAAATAACACATAATGATGTGTATGGTGCATGTGAATATCCGGTGCCATCTACACAGGAACATTTCCATACTTTTGAATGTTTAAGGGACCATACGACGATTCGGGATTATAAATATGCAATCAAAACAAAGAATTTAACCAGAGAATTTAAAAAACATGTTTCACATGTTTGGGATTATGTAAAAGCGATGTATATGGACTATTATCAGTATGATGATGAGCATGATGTAGAAGTGGCAGATCAGAATATGCAAGTTGAGCTTTTGTATCCAATGATTGGTGAACGAATGGAAATGCAGATTTATATGCCAGAGAACAAGTTCTCTTTAACTGGCGTTCCATTGAAACATTTTATATGGCGTATGCTTGAACCGGATTCTATGATATACACAAAAAAAATTGAATTATTGCATAGTTGGAATTTAGTTGATCATTGTGAAGTGTATAATAATAGTTTATATTATAATTCTCATCGTGTTAAAGATTATCAGGAAAACGACTATACTAAAGAGTGGAAAACGTTTGTTGGGGATGAACAACATAATATCCAATTGAAGAAGGACGATCATCAGCACTTTGTAAGTGCATTTGAGAATTGTTAATTAACGTAATTATTTATACATCATTCTTTCAGGTGGTCCAAATACATAGCAATTCCCATGTGGTTAATATCGAAACACACGATGGGGAAGTTATTAAATTGAGTGTGGATGGAAAGGAAGTTGTTTCGACCAAAGTTTTTTATGAAAATTGGGTTTACGTACAAGTTATGGATGACGAAATTGATAAACCTACTCTTGTTGTCTTACCTGAATCTGGACTGCAGTTAGTTCACACCCTTAATCACTTGCAAATGATAATTCCAAAAATGGTTCAGCCAGTTTGGTCAGGGGTTTGCGTTGATCTGAAAGGAAACATTGAAAACTAATATATTTTTAACTTTTTAAAGAGATTTTTCACAAGAACATTTACTTTTACAATTCTGAGGTTATGTATATTCATAAACAATTTTCAAAAGTAGTGCCAACACCAAATACTCCATGTAACTGTTACTTTTTTAATGAGGACTTTAATTTTATATAGAGAAAACTAAGAAGTAAGCATATAAAATAATATTTTAATACAGTATTTTAATTATTATTTAATGAACCATGCAGTAACAGTTTAAATAAGTTAATGAAAACACAAAAGTTAGATTTTTTAAAAACCCTAAAATAAAGTCAGCCCTTTCTGTATGAAGCTGACTTCGTGTCTCTGTTCATAACCAAACATTTATTTAACAGCCGAATCGAGCGAAATATTGCCGTGTTGGATGATTGTTTAGGAAAAGAACAGGAAACCGGTTCCAATTTCATATGATAGTAAAAACACTTATTGTATGTATTAACAAATGTGTATTATATCTAATAATTATAGATTGTATTGTTTCAGTTCTAAAATGTTGGGCTTCAGCAAAAAATCCTTCACAGTACAAAATGCAAATAAACAGGAGACTTTATTAACATTATCAATATTAACTTTAGCCGCTATACTATGTGGGTGTTGAATAAAACATCACATTCAATAACTATATTATTATAATTTATTCTTTCAGCATTTGCTACTAGATTGTTCTCAGTATTAAGATTTGAAAGTGTAATTCATGAATTCGATCCATATTTCAATTATCGCACTACGAAATACCTCACAGAGCAGGGATTTTATTCATTTCATAATTGGTTCGATGACCGGGCATGGTATCCTCTGGGAAGAATTATAGGAGGTGCGACGATTTAAATTTTCTGTTGTAATTTATTAATTAAAATTTTGTAGGTACTATATACCCTGGATTAATGGTGACATCTGCTGCTTTTTATCATTTATGCTGGCTTTTCAACATCACAATTGATATTAGAAATGTATGCGTATTCTTGGCACCGCTATTCTCATCATTTACAACAATAATAACATATCTGTTAACAAAAGAAGTAAAAAGCTCCGGTGCTGGATTGGTAGCAGCTGCAATGGTCTCTATTGTGCCCGGTTACATAAGTCGATCTGTCGCTGGAAGCTATGATAATGAAGGAATCGCTATATTTTGTATGCTTCTCACATATTACACATGGATCAAAGCAGTGAAAACTGGCACTATATTATGGGGTACTTTAACAGCTTTAGCATACTTCTACATGGTTTCCTCATGGGGCGGCTATGTATTTCTCATCAATTTAATTCCACTTCACGTGTTGATGTTAATGATAACAGGCCGTTTTTCGCATAGAATTTACATCGCATACAGTACTTTATATTGCATTGGAACTGTATTGTCAATGCAAATTTCATTTGTTGGCTTTCAGCCCGTTCAAAGCTCAGAACATATGCTGGTAATTTAAATAGACTTGATTATATGTAGAAAAACAAATCTATTAATAATTTTTGTTTGTTTCAGGCTTTAGGAGTATTTGGCTTATGCCAAATTGTTGCTTTTGTTGATTACATTAGAAGCAAACTGTCCAAACAAGACTTTGAAACACTTTACACATTTTTATTGTACACTGTTGGAATTTTGGTAGTCAGTGTTGGAGGCATATTGACATTCTCCGGCAAAATATCGCCTTGGACTGGTCGCTTTTATTCCCTATTGGATCCATCTTATGCGAAAAATCACATCCCAATTATTGCTAGTGTTTCAGAGCATCAGCCAACATCGTGGAGTTCATTCTACTTTGATTTACAAATACTGGTGTTTCTTTTCCCAGCTGGTTTATACTTTTGTTTTAAAGAACTCACCGATGCCAATATTTTCATGATTCTTTATGGAGTTACCAGCATTTACTTTGCTGTAAGCTACACTGTTTAATCTCTAAAACCGAAACTACAGTAATATTCTCATTTCAGGGAGTTATGGTTCGTTTGATGCTAGTATTAGCTCCAATTATGTGCATTTTAAGTGGCATCACCGTCTCTCATCTTCTCACCAAATTTATGAAAAAAACCGAAACCCAAAAACCATCTGATCATAAGAAATATAAAAAACTAGAATCGACATTGACATTAAAACGTGAAATAAGCACAACATTTGTGTGCATGATTTCGTTACTGTTAATTTCGTACACATTCCATTGCACGTGGGTCACCTCAGAGGCCTACTCGTCGCCCAGCATTGTCCTTAGTGCCCGTTCACATGACGGTGGCCGCATTATCTTCGATGACTTCCGAGAGGCTTATTATTGGTTGAAAATGAATACACCAGAAGATGCTCGTGTAATGTCCTGGTGGGATTACGGTTATCAAATAACAGCAATGGCAAATCGGACCATATTAGTGGATAATAATACGTGGAATAACACACATATTAGTCGAGTAGGACAAGCGATGGCGAGTTCAGAGGAGAAGGCTTATGAGATAATGAAAGAGTTAGATGTTGATTATGTTTTGGTTATATTTGGTGGGTTGACTGGATACTCATCGGATGATATCAATAAATTCTTGTGGATGGTTCGTATTGGTGGCAGTACTGATCGTGGAGCTCATATTAAAGAATGGGATTATTATTCACAAAGTGGAGAGTTTCGTGTGGACAAAGAAGGGTCGCCAACATTGTTAAATTGTCTGATGTATAAAATGTGCTATTATCGTTTTGGGCAAGTTTATACGGAAGGAGGAAAACCGCCGGGGTATGATAGAGTTCGTGGGGCTGAAATAGGGAACAAAGACTTTGAATTGGATGTGCTTGAAGAAGCGTATACGACGGAACATTGGCTGGTTCGTATTTATAAAGTTAAAGATATGCCGAATAGAGGTGTTTAGTTAGATTAATTTAATTCCAATCTCACATTAATAAACAAATTAAATTAGAATGATGTATGAAACGATTTAATAACGAATTTGTTGCTTTGATTTTTCTTATCGAACAATAAATGTTTAATTTCTGTGCATTTTTATACAAAGTTTGTGTGTATGTTCGAATAAATTGATAATGTAAATTTATTTCAATGTTGTTTAACTGAATCTTTTTATTTGTTATTAGATAATTGATTTATTTACTATCCCACTTGAAGGTGATAAGAATTAAATTTCTGTCCACGGTCTATTCGTTCACGATTGTCTCTAACAATCGATTGCATTTGATGCACAATATTAGATTCAGCTAATTTTTTTTATCTAATGACCCCCAAATAGATAAAATAAAGTATAACCTAACATAACTATGTTTTAATTGAATATATTATTTACTAGTTTTAACTGTTTATAAGTGTGTATACTTAAAATAGTTATTATGGTATAAGATAAGATAGTGGTGATTTAATAAGTCGACTTTTTGGTTGTTTGTCGTGTAAACCACGTTGAGATTTCGAAACAAAGATGTCTGAATTACCAGAAACATTTGTACCTGGTTTTCATGATGAGAACAAAGTCCGGAAAATGGTCTATACGAAGTTCGGAAACACAGGATTGAAGGTCTCCAAATTGTCCCTTGGTTGTGGAGGTTTCTCCTACTTTTACGGGTATGAGTCATTTATTTTGCTTCGGCTTTATGTACTAGAAAACAAACATTGAACTTTGTAGACCGATAACATTGGAGAAATGCAAAGAGACTGTGTGGGAGGCAATTAAGAGTGGAGTTAATTACATTGACACCGCCCCTTGGTATGGACATGGTGAATCAGAGGAGCTTTTAGGGAAAGTAATAATACGAATTCAATGATAAAACTAAATATTTATAGGACTGTTTGTAGTGCTTGGAGGGGATCCCGAGACAGGCTTACTACATGGCCACAAAAGTGGGACGATATGAGAAAGATATCAAAAATATGTTCGATTTTTCCGCTGAGAAAACTTTAAAGAGTGTGGAATTGTCATTGAAACGAATGAAACTTGATTATTTGGATGTGGTTCAAGTACATGATATTGAATTTGCGCCTAGTTTGGATATAGTACTAAATGAAACACTTCCTACGTTAGAGAAAATTCGTAAATCGGGGAAAATTAGGTTTCTTGGAGTTACCGGTTATCCGGTTTCAAAATTAGCCGAATGTGTGGAGAAAAGCACCATCCGTCTCGACATGGTTTTATCGTATTGTCGATTATCGTTGATCGATCGCACTTTTATGCAATATATACCGATGTTTGAGGTACTTCCCCTTGGATTATGTAATGTCTAATACTGATCGAAACAATCTTGTTTGAATGTTAGAGTCGTAATTTGGGAATCGTGAACGCAGCAGTACATTGTATGGGTTTATTGACCAATGGAGGACCTCCAGACTGGCATCCGGCAACAGATCACATAAAAGACACGTGCAAAGAAGCGCGAGAGTATTGCAAGGTGAACTGGAATTAATTATGTGTCTGCAGTATGTGATTTTTTTATAAGTTGTCTCTTTTTTTTCGTTTAGACTAATAATGTTGAACTTGCCAAATTAGCGCTCTATTACGCGTTTCAAGAAACTGGACCGCACTCCTTGCTGGTTGGAATGAATTCTAAGGAGCTCTTGGACAGCAATCTGGATGTGTTTTATAATGGATTAAATAAACACGAACTTGAAGTGCTAAATTATCTCCAAAAAGAGTAAGCCAGTCTTGCATAAGACTACCTAGAACTGTATTTATGAAATATTATTTGATATTTTAACTGATAACAAGTGTTTTTATGTATTTGTTATTATCTAAGTGTTAATTGATTTATTTGCGTGTATGCATTTGTAGCGAAATTCCTAAATTAATAATGATGTTGTTTTTCAGGATATTAACCAAATTGACCGAAAATCATTGGGAAAATGTCGAATTGGAAAGGTATTGGCGACAAATTAAAGAGTAAAAATATTATTTGTAAACAAATTAATACCCTAATTAACATTGTTTTTGCAATTATATTGGTATTATTTTAGTAAATTACAAAAATATAACATGTATATTATGTTTACCTAATAAAATGGCAAAGAATATCCTTGAAATTTCACTTTTGTAATTACCTACCTTTGAACGAAAAAAATATCAAATCATTGATAAATATGTTTATTAAATACATGTATACTATTTAAAAATAATGAACTGCGTGTATTTTTATGGTTGTGACGGCCAAACGACTATTTCAATGCAATTTAAATATTCAAAGGATTATTCTTGCAATTTGTATACTTGTGCAATATCGTTAAGTGCATTCATTCAAGTGCCTATCAATCTAAGATTTCATTATATTGAGTATATCAAAAACAATTTCATAATAAAAGTGAGAATTTTTGCAGTTTATTTCTATCGGGAGAGGAGACATCAAAAAATTACCTACACGTGCGGATAATAAACTTAATTGCATAAAGCATTAATAACACTGTTTTAACGCATTATGATAATAATTTCAAAACACTTGAAATAAATTTTTATCTGATCAAAACGTGTAGAAAAAAATGCCCCATTCGGGGGGCGCGTAACATCTCTGATTAGAGAGAAATGCAATTTTTAGGTAAATTCATTATTATGATAACGAATTTCTGTACGTCATAAGACACATTTACTGGGTACACACACATATATATATAAAGTACAACGTTTTCGCGTATCTAATTCGTATATTGTAGTTTGAAACATTTGAACAAAACAAAAACCGCTCCAGTCCAATGTACGTATTAGTCTTCAACTTTTACTCGAACCCTCATTAACGTGATATATATAATAGTTGCTGAATGATGGACCTCTATATAAAGTTATTGTTTTGCACCTTGTTGCAATTTGTCGCCCAAGTGAATCCACAATTGGTGACTACGAGTTATGGTGCCGTGGTCGGCTCGTATGGGATATCCAATATGGGAAGGCGATTTGAAGCGTATCGAGGCATCCCTTACGCCCAACCCCCGGTGGGAGATCTGCGATTTAAAGTACCCTAAACTAGATGGTGTGTGACTTAATAAGATAAAATATTTAATACTTTTAGGCCCCAGAGAAACCGGAACCGTGGTTTCCCTATGTTAGAGATGCTAGTAGAAATGGACCGGTTTGCATTCAGAGGAACTACTTTTTCAGTTCAGATCCACCGGTTGAGGGACAAGAAGACTGTTTGTATTTGAATGTGTACACACCCGAAACAAATACAAGAATATGCAACTTTTACCCATTTTGTCAAAGGCAAGAACCAATGCCAGTGATGGTGTTTATCCATTGGGGTGGTTTCATCGCTGGACGTGGAACCAGCGACTATTTAGGCCCGGAATATTTTATGGACGAAGATGTTGTTTTGGTCACATTTAACTATCGTTTAGGAGTGATGGGTAAGCCGATCTACATATTAAAATTCGGAAATTAAAAATTCTCTCTCAGGCTTTCTAACTACGTTGGATGATGAAGCGCCTGGCAACTATGCACTCAAAGACCAAGTTGCGGCTCTTGAATGGGTACAAGAAAATATTTGTCATTTTTTCGGCGATCCAAATCGTGTGACAATATTCGGACAGAGTGCAGGAGGAGGAAGTACCCATTACCATTTACTAAGTCCTCTCTCAAAAGGTAAAC
This sequence comes from Silvanus unidentatus, assembly GCA_963930825.1. NCBI lineage: Eukaryota > Metazoa > Arthropoda > Insecta > Coleoptera > Silvanidae > Silvanus > Silvanus unidentatus. The sequence goes on from OZ005758.1 coordinate 7,671,660, forward strand.
AACATTTTTATTTACCAAATAATGATGTAACATTACTATCTAAAAATAATCATTAAATAATTTCACTTATCAAACCTAAATATTTTGCTATTGGATTTCATCTAGCATGCAAAATATAAACATTAAATACTTGATCTTTGCATAAATTCGTCTAAAATTATAAACATTTTAGGTTTGTTTCATAATGCAATCAGTCAAAGTGGCTCAGCTTTGGCTCTTTGGGCAAAGCCGCTCAATATTCTTCAGCCTAATGTAACAGCTGCAGTGGCTAGCTCTGTAGGCTGTGATGCATCAATTGGAAACAGTAAAAATCTAATAGACTGTTTACAAAAAGTTTCAGCTAATGATTTAGTTGTTAAAAGCACATCGAATAAAGTAGGTACTCTATCCATATTCAAAAAAAGGATACAATAAAACTTTGCTTAATTGTAGTACTTCTCTATTGAGCCTTTAACGATATTTGGAACTGTCGTGGAGAAAGAAACTAAACGTAACCCGAGACCGTTCTTTACCAAAGAACCTCTTGAGTATATACAGAATGGAGAGTTTGAAAATGTGCCATGGATGATTGGAATTGTTCAGAATGAGGGTATCCTCCGAGCTGGCCGTAAAATTGGAGCTACTTTTTTTATGTACTTGTATTAAAAATTCGGTTTTAGCAATTACAAGACAAACAAAAACGTTAGAAACGTTAAATCAAGGATTTGCCTCTCTGATGCCGCTATTAATGGGCATTAGTCTTAGTAATCAGGTAAATCCAACTGAATTATATCAAAATATAACGAAAAAATATTTGGGAAAGGAAAGAATCGACAGGGACGATCCAAATAGTGTACAAGGTTTCATCGACGTACGAAAATAAATCTGTCTGTAAAAAAATAATTTCAAAAGATTCTTCTTTTAGTTATATACAGACAGAGCGTTCGCTTATCCATCGTATCAATCTGCAATGTTACACGTATCCAAAAATCACAGTCCTATATGGTTCTACAATTTTAATTATCAGGGCGATTACTCGTATGGCGACTTATTTGCAGCCACAGAAGAAGATATCCCTAATTTTTCATTCGATGTTTCACACTGTGATGATCTTCTGTATTTATTCACCTCCCCAGCACTATTTCCACCCCTAATGTCCAACTCGGATTTAGCGATGAAGGACTTTATGATCACATTATGGACGAACTTTGCCAAATACGGGTGAATATTTCAAATTCAAATAAAACTTTTTTTTAAATATCGTTTTTAGTCATCCGACCATGAAAGACCCAAGACTAATATCATGGAATTGGTCTCCAATAAACGGGAATTTCGCTGATGGAGTATTAAAGAATGAACATTTACAAATTTTGAATATAACTAAAAGACCAGGCGATCCATATATGTTTATCACTGATTTGAATTATGGATTGTATCCTGAACGAATGAGATTTTGGGAGAACCAACAATTGGCTGAAAACGTCGGAGGAATCGACTAATATCATCCGATTTTCTTATTTTTATTGTGCTTATTTTCATATCCTATCAAATCGAACATGATCTTCTTGTATTTAGTTCAGTTAAAAAGGCCATCGTATTGGGAACACAATTATAAAAAGAACTGGTTATTTGTTGTTATTGTTTTTGCTGAAATTGCGTGTGCCAGTTAAATTGTATTTGTATTACAATTAAACAAGAATGTGAAACGTATAAAAGGACATTGTCGCGATTTATAAGATTAGTCTGTAATACTCTCAACTTTTTTACACATTTCCAATGCACATCTTTTATTATTGCTGCAATATAAAATAAAAGGTAATTTTTGATAAATACGTGCCTATATTTATATAATTCTATCTACAAAAATAAATGAGTTCCAACCATTTTTTGGAATTTTGTTTGAAAAACATTGCCGGTTCCGCATAAATAAAAGATATCAGCTAATTAATTAGCCAAAACTCTTTTATTTTCATCGACAAAAAAATATTCGATAACACTTTGCACCCGTTCCCCAGATAAATCTTACATAAGTTCATGTGTAATGCCAAAAAAAGTTATACAAACCATATTCAAAATGTATGTACCTCTGGCAAATGCGCCAAATTCAATATGAAAACTCTGCTGGAGAACGTTGAAAAAGTGCAGAATGCACCAATTTAGAGGTCACTACATAAATAATATGTAATTCATTGATTGCCTGCTTTCGTATTTACGTCTCAATCTAAATTTAAAGAATTTCGTATCATAACATGTTTTCACTTTTATTTCATTCGAATTACATCTTCATTTCAGACAAATGGAATTCTTTTACTATAACATAATCGTACAATTCATATTGTACATGATTTTACTACAAATCCAAGCTAAAAGTATTGTGGTCCCCACGAGCCATGGGCGAGTAAGAGGGTCCATTGCCACATCGAGAAAAGGAATAAAATTTTACTCTTTTAAAGGGATCCCATACGCTAAACCGCCGCTTGGACACCTCCGATTCAAGGTACCAAATCGAATCATTTTCTATAAATACTATGGTGACATTTCTTATCAGGCACCTGAAGAACCAAATAAATGGGACGATGTCTTAAACACTGTCACAGATCCGCCATACTGCGCTCAGAAAAACTACCTTTTTGCCAATCCCCAAGTGGAAGGGTCCGAAGACTGTCTCTACATTAATGTCCACACTCCACAGGTGCAATTCACTTATCTCCAGAATAATTTATTTTTAAATTGTCTTTAAGATAAAACAAGGTGATTACTTTGTTACTCAACCCCTACCTGTGATGGTTTTCATTCATTGGGGTGGATTTTTTGCTGGTTATGGCACGAGTGACTATTTAGGGCCGGAATATTTCATGGACGAACCTGTGATTTTGGTCACTTTTAATTATCGCCTTGGAGTGTTGGGTTTTTTGAGCACTTCTGACGATGCGGCACCGGGAAATTTCGGTCTTAAGGACCAAATAGCCGCTCTTAAATGGATACGAAATAACATTGAAAATTTCGGTGGAGACAAAAACAAAGTAACGATCTTTGGGCAAAGTGCGGGCGGTGCAAGTGTTCATTACCATATGTTAAGTCCATCTTCAAAAGGTTTGTTCCAGCAGGCAATCAGTCAAAGTGGCACCGCACTAGCACTTTGGGCCAAACCTTTAGGAATGGAAAGTTTAATATTCGCGAAATATCAAGCGCAATTCTTGAATTGCGACACCACCAATTCAACTGTAATTGTTGATTGTTTACGAAGTAAAAGTGTCGAAGATTTGTTAAACAGTGGCGATAAGTTTAAGGTAATGTAAGGCAATTAATGAATTGTAATTAATTAACAATGAATGATTAGTACTTTTCCGTTGATCCACTAAATGTGTTTCTGCCAACGATAGAAAAAGAAACGCTCAACAACCGAAATCCGTTCATAACTAAAGCGCCTGTTGAATACATTCGTAATAAAGAGAGTAATAATGTTCCGTGGATGGTTGGAATTGTTGAAGATGAGGGATTGCTTCGAGCAGCACGTAAACAAATAAAAAAATGTATCGATTAAGTGTGTTATTTGAATGATTTTAGCATTAATCCGACAATCGTATACCAGAGAAAATCTAAACAGAAATTTTAATGCGATTATGCCAAATATTTTGGGATTAGCATTAAGCACACCGAAATCTTCTGTAGCAAATGTATGGCAAAAAATTAAGGAATTTTATTTTTTAGCCAAGAATTACATTGATGTCAACAATACTGATAGCCTTTACGCCCTCATAAATGTAATATACTTAATTAATTAGCTTTTTAACACTATCATATTTATATGTAATAGGTTTACACTGACCGTTCGTTTGCCTACAGCAGTTATCAGAGTGCACTTTTTCACAATTTAATGGGACATAATTCGATTTGGTTTTACAATTTTAAATATAGAGGCGAATATTCGTATGGAAATGTTTTTGCGGCCACAAATGAAACTGTGCCTTTTAAATGGGGTAGTATAAACGGGGTTAAATGAATTGTTTGGAAAAATAATTAAACTCTTTCACAGGTGTAAGTCACTGTGATGAGCTGCTGTACTTGTTTAGATCATCGGCTCTATTTTCCGATTTAACTATGCCGGAAGACTTAAAAGTAAGCGAGTTTTTAATAAAAACATGGACTCGATTCGCTACATTAGGGTAAATGTTTAATTTATGTACTAACTTTTTTTAATTTACAATCTATCTTAGGGACCCTTCACCCCAATATCTTAACTGGCGCAAATTGGAAAACCACAAAGAGAAAAAGTTGCATAAAAGAATCAATTATCTAAACATAGAGGGTAATTATAAAACTAAAAACTCTCTAACAGTGTCTATGAAGTATGGGATTTATAAAAATCGATTTTATTTCTGGGAAAATATTCCATTAGTCGAAAATATTCCGGAACTTAATCAAACACACATCGATTTATATACCGTTAATGCTTAAAATACGCATAAGATAAATTAAAAGAGCATAAAAATCACTTACCTGAGAAATTTCATTAAAATGCTTTCCAAAAAAAGACGAAACACCATACCGTACCATCCTAAACACAAGACTGATCAGAAATATATTTTTTGTCTCTTACAAATGTCTTACCAATTAGTCAGCATGCATCTCATTAAATTTTCCATGAAGAGCTTATAAAAACATTCCCACAAATGTTATACAGTATGATGATTTTATTATTATGTTTAACAGAACTGTTGAGGATCAAGGGATTTATGTATAATTATAAAATAAATATTTTATGTATGTATAATATTAGTGAAAATGTAGTAGCTGATTAAGTATTACTTCTTTTAAAACATTGATCATAGGATTAGTTTATGTATTGAATAGAAGTAACATTTAATTTACCACTAAATACTGTGTATATCAAATATAAAAAAGTTACCTATTTCCTAATATATTATAAAAAAACAAGATACCTATCAATAATGAGACACAAACTAAAAAAAATTGGAAAAATACAATACGTATAAATGGATTATTAGACGCACAGTTTCACAATAAACCTAAACATATTTTTATTTGTTTTGGAAAGTGGCAGTTTACGGTTCAAATTCATCAAACGAGTTCAATTTCTCTTGTTGTTCAGGTGTCTCATTTTGGGCGATGAGCAATGTATGAGACATGCCCATCGACAGACTCAACACTTTCACACCAGCCAATTTGGTAACCTATCACAAAACACAACATGCAATCAATCAAAACCCATTAACTAACATTCTCTTTACCTCTTTCGGTACCGTAGTACTTTTGTGTATATCCCCGAGACCCAATTCGCCGTAAGTCGGCGAAGCGCCCCACGAAATCACCGAATCGTCAGCATACAGTATAATCGAAGTGAAACCTGGTGCCACATGCTGAATATTCCATCCAGCCAAATCCAGTACCGGTTTCGGATACATGTTCGCTTCACCAGTGCGCTTCGTTTGTCCAAACATGAACAAACCGTTGTAATCGGTGACAGCCAAACTGTAGGTGGAACCGCAATGCACGGAACGCACGCCACGCGATTGACTATCGAAGTACTTAATGAGTCTCGGGACCATTTCGTCCTTTGGTTCAGCATGTCCCAAACGTCCGAAACCACCAAATCCCCAAGAGAATGCGCGTTTTTTACTATCAATCGCTACAGTGTGATTCTGACCACAACTGAAGTCGACTATTTCCGTTACGTCCACCGGCGAAACATGCCCGTCCTTATTCTTCTCAATGTAGAGTACAATACGTTTGGGACTTGTTTCGAAGTTGAAGCACAATTTTGTACTGGTTTTGAAGTACTTACCATCGGTATTGTGACCCAATTGTCCGTATTCAGGCAAACCAAACGAATGTAGACCGCCCTTGATGTCTAGAATAACGGAAAACTCGGCACCACATCCGACCTGGAAGGAACGATGCAATTAACGGAGAATTCATACAGTGATTCACGTTGGAGATGGTACTTTTACAATAGGTGGTCCTCGGTAGTTGATCCGAGTCGGAGTTAACATTTGCGGCTGCAAATTGCCTACCCCGCATTGCCCTGAGCGATTATCACCACATGCATACACTGTGCCAGTGTCTGTAAGGAAAAGCGTGTGATTTCGGCCACATGCAGCGCCAATAACATTCATGTTCTCCAATGCTGGCACTACAGTCGGTTTGTCCGTGGTGGTGGTTGAATCCAAGCCCAACTGACCGTGCGAATTGCGTCCGAATGACATCGCCTTTCCATCTTCGGTAATTAGAATACTGTGTGCAGCCACACAGCCACTAACCGCCAAACGAAGCTGCAATACCTCAACATTAAACAAAAACTTTTACACACGATTTATTGACATACTTTCAAATTGGTAAGACGATGAGGATAGTACAAGTTTGGTTGTAGTTTTTGGCCGCCTTTCACATCCTTTCTGCCCACATTGTCCCAATTCACATTGCCGAAAAATAGTAATTGACCTGCTGGCTTAATGAGTGTATTGAGCAGTTCTTGAGGTAATGGTGTTGGTTCATCAAGTACATCTCCATGGCCAGCGATCAGCACTTCGTCGGGTTGTGTTGTGTTTTCTGCATCGCTGGCATCACTGATTTCAGAGTCCACATCGCTCTCTTCTTTTCTTTTACCCCGTTTTCCGCCAGCTTTTTTTGCTGGGGCACGTTTACGTTTCGTTGACATCTCTACACATACACACACAACACAAATACAACTAATCTAATTACAATATCGATATTTCTTTGTCTTATGACTAATTACCTTATGTCTTCAGCAAACACTTAATAATGAGCAATAAACTCAAGATTTATAAATGCACTTTTACTATTTCTTTCGTTTTGGTGATTAGTTGAAGTATTTTCAACTAAAACCGGCTCTTAACCGGTACGCAAAATGGCTAATGTGAACAAAACAGCACCCAATACATCCCAAACAAATTATTGTATTCACGGTGTTTTTTATTAACGGTATTTTTACTGTGTTGTAGTGCATCGGTACAAATTATTACCAACATAAAAGCGATCGGTTCAAATTTCTTGTGTATTTCTTTTATGGAACTTACCATCCAGACGTATGTCGTCTTTTAACTCATGCTCTAAGGGGCACTTTTTACGAGGCGGTAAATTCAAATATCCCTCTCACCTTACACTTCTAAAAAATGTCCACAAAAACCATCCCCCTAAAAAATGGATAAAATGAAATGGGACATAAAAACGCATTCAATACATATTAAAAACATATTTTATTTTGCCATGGTTGCTGCCCTCATTGTAAATAATTAAAAAAAAATTAATTTCGAACATTATTTACAACAAAAAATAAATGTAAACTGGCACAGAAATTCTTTATACCAGTTCAACAATATTTTACTAATTACTTATTACAAGGAGCAGTATTTTCATTTTATTTGAATAATTTTTCCATAGAGTTGTAAGTAGAAAAGTAGTAGGCTTTTTGTATGTGCAATATTTTCGATAATGAAAAAAATCACAGTAACAAAACACAAATGAAAACAGAAATTATTCAGCATTTTATTATTTTAACAATTCAATCAATGAAAAAATGAATTAATAAAGAGGATTGTTGTCATTTGGAATAATTTAATATGTTTGTAAGATTAATTATTACCTATAAATGTGTCACCGGATCACTATATCATATTTCTCCATTTATTTATATTTTTCTCAAATAGTGTTTCTCTTTTTATTTTTTAATTATTTTTTTTTATTTATTTATATAATCCATATAGCGCAACACTCGAAAATCACTCTAAATTGTATTGTTCAAGCAACATATGTATAAACTTTACGGTCCTCCGGTGTTCTAGCTAAATATTCACGTTCAATCAGACCTTCTATTCTCTTTTTGATTATAACCGGCGATGGCAAAAATCTACTCTTCAACTGTTCTGTTACTTCTGTCACAAGTATATTGTGCGGCATCCGTTTTCTCGATTTCATTATTCTCACTATGGCCGCTTCAATTTCATGCTTCCTATCCTCATCCACTTTATTACGTGTCTCACGTCTCTCCGGCTCACTCTCACCTTTTGCCGCCACCGTTTGTATCTTAACACGATGCAATTTCGATGTGAACGAATCATTCACATAAAACTCATGCGACGATTCAATCTCTTTCGTTTTTGGATTCTTCAACAAAATCCGCTGTGTTGCTTTGCCCATCGCCAACGATTGCAATGCACGTATCAGGTCCCTTTCCGGTATATCGGATTCATTTAAAATCTCATCATACGTTAACTTATCATGATTATTAAATAACATTAAAACGACCATTTGGTATGTGGACACTTGTATTATATGTTTACGTGGTCCCGATCTAGTCGATATTAAACTTGTCGACGATGAACATGCACCCTCTTTGTCGCAATCGTCCTTCTTTGGGCCATAGAAAACGGCATTCAAATCAGCACTGCCCAATTGTGGCTGTAATGTTAATTGTCTGCCACTGTGTTTAGCTAAATAAAATCTGAAAACAAACAATTCCAATGAAAAAAAAAATCCTTATTAAATCATCGATGAATCACCTTCGGAAACATTCAAAGGCAGCAAGTGGCACGGCAGGAATGTGACATTTTGGTGTAGCACTAACTGTTGGCCAAAAGCCTGTTGTTAGTACACGCATAAATAAATCAACACCACCCAAATTTGTCTGTAAAAAAAAAACGAAACACATTCATTTAATCTAGTAGAAATCAAATGGAATCATATATTACCTCTGATTTTGCTATGTGCTCTTTAAATTCGTCCATAATTGTATTTGAAACAGTCATATCCTTGAACATGCCTTCTAGTTTTGAGGTAAATTGACATCCACATTCGGTCTAAAAAAATAATAAATAAAATAATAATTAGATTCTAACACATAAACAACATACTCCATTTAAAGTATGCAAAATTCTCACATTTTCAATAAATGCATTCTTTATACGGAGTATGTTGATACAAAAATATGTATAAAAAATGACTCTTACATGAAGCGACACAAGAAACAGTTAATTTGCATATGAATACATGAGAATTTTGCAAGTACATATATAATTTTTTTTAATTAGCAATTGAACACATTCTATTCAACTTCAACAATTAATAAACGACTTCCTAGCATTTCCATCAGCATTTTGCATTTTCCACCATTACCCTAATCAGTTATACAGATTTATTTTTAATCATATTCCAAAAAAATTGTTGGAATTATTAAATGTACTATAATTATGTAAAATTTTTAATCAAATGAAATTTCCACATGTTTGAATAAACATAAACGTGAAATTAGGACAGAGTATAATCGATACAAGTTCACACATAACTCGTGACTAGTTTAATCAAATTCTACACTTGATTTGAAAAACTCATCATTAATATTAAATAAATTTTATCAACTATACTCGAAATATAAATGTTTGGTCAGTTATCAACAGAAATTTCAGTGAAATAGTAACAAGATAATCAAACACAATGACATTGCAAAAATATCCCCTTATATATTTTCTAAGTTTAAATCAAATTCAATAACAACTCACCTTCAACTTTGAGATCATATTTTTTTCCCAATCATCACTAACAGACTTATTGAGCAGCAAACGTTTCGCCAAATGCTGTTTATAATATCGCTCAAATACATCTTTCTCTTGTAAAAATCTAAATAATACCATCGACTTATCTAATATTAATTCAATATCTTGTTCTGACATTCCTTTAACACCCTTCTTCAATTTATCGTCTATAAACAACGACAGATATTCGGGTGATTTTGGATTTAAATTAAGGAAATGTTCAAAGTCAGATGCAATCATTTGCTTAAATATTTTATCATTATTAAATGAATTCTTTAGGAAATGATCGAAACCATCTTTGAGATCTAATAATGATTGTACAAATGTAATTGCATTTGTGGAAGGTTGATGTTCCTCTTCTTGTACCAATGCTTTTCCTTGCTCTCTCAAATAATGACTAACACAATCGGCCATCGTTTTCAAACCATCTGATACACGTCCAAACAATTTATACATACACGCTAAATCGTCCGTTTTCTGATGCTTTAACATATGCACAACACCGGAATTCTCCATTTCCACAATTGTTTTCATATGTTTTTTTATCAATTCTTCTTCCACCACCTCCACAATGCGAGATTCTGTTGATTCGTCGAGGTAATGCTTGGCACGATCAGATTCTTCATTTATACGAGTCTCCACTTTTTTTATATACACCGAAGCGCTATTCTCCTGCAAAAACTTTTGGCTCTCCACTTTATAGAATTCGGCCGATTGTTGCAAGAATGGCCGTTCAAAGTCCTCTTCGTACACTGAACGTGAATTGATTCCAAGTACCATTAACATTTGGCAAGCGTTTTTTATTGATATACGATCGACTTTTTCACCTCGTCTCTCTCTCATTACCATGTCGAGGAGTGTTTCACGTAAATGATCCCGAATACAACCGTGTCGCACAACCTAAACCACAATAAAACAACACACATTTGCATTTTTTCAAGGATATTAAATGTTAATTGTCAACAATTTCACGCACCTGATCCCTAAATATAATTAAGCCCAAATTGTACACGTTGTCCACATCGTTCTGTTGTACATAAACTCGGTCCATGTACATAAGAATGTCACGAATCATCACCATTGAGGTCTGATGGTCGTTCCATGCTTGATTTAAAGTCATCAGAAAACTGTTGTGTAATGAATCCAATACATCCTGTCTAACCTAATAGAAAATACACCACAATTATTAATGAGAAATCAGTTTGTTCATTCATTTTAGACAATCAACATACTTTTAATTCTAAATGATGCGTTACGACTTCCTTTAAGCCGGTGTATAAACGTTCACCGTGCTTATGAAGGACCATTGTGTAAGCACTACGGTACAGTTCTTCGAAACTAAGACCTGAGTTATTTTTCTTCTGTATCTCCTGTATGGCATTCTTTAATAAATCCCATATATTCTCTACATATTTCTCGTCCATTGTCATCTAAGCAGAAAAAATCAAAAGGATTTAAAGTAGATTTTTTGGACATGTGCGAAAATGTAAAGGAAATTTGTGTGCACACATTAGTTACATCGTTGGGGGTGTACCAGCTGGGAAAGTCTGCGTATTCACTCATGTCGAAAATAAAAGTAATAAAAAGCTGTATTTCAAAAAGTGTACATTATTTTGAGTATTTGCTGAACGTGAATTTTTATTCTTCAAAGCCTGAAATGACAACAATGCTATGTTTGATTTGTACGTGTGTCAATGATGAGACATTTTTTTTTAAATTGGAATAATTGATTATGAAAATGAATTAAGTTTTTTTTCGTATTTTCGTTGTTGTGGTGCAGTACGATTGCTGCTGTATTGTACAATTTATCAGATGGTTGACATTTGTAGAGGACAATGCACTTTTACTTGAGACATTTCGATGAGTTGGTCAAAAAAAATTGTGTGAAGAAAGAAATAATACAACAATGGTTACTTACGGGGAAGGCACGGATCCTCATTTTGCCTTCTTTTTTCGTTAATCCACCACCTTTTATAGTTGACATTGTTAACAAGTTTTAAATATTATTTTAGCTCACTCCAAATTCGGTAATCACAAGATCATTATATTATTTTTGAAACAGTTACAAAACACTGCCACTCGAAACACACATCCTTGTGCCCTTCATATTCGTTATTAGTTGGAAAATAATATATATAACATTATATACACTTTTCGAAATTAATTTCTTTATTGTTTAGAAAAATATGAAATATTTGGTACCTTGTTCTTGTTTTTGTATTTGCACCAGTTTTTTAGACAGACATTTTACATAAGTTGACATAAGTACTCTCTGTATGTCCTTCAATTGTGCAATAAAAACAACTACACTTTCACTACACACCGCATTTTGCCTAAATTTATATTCGAAATTTTACACAATTACAATGAAAATTGTTTATATATTTTTCTATTGTAAAGAGAAAGTTTTTCACTGCTCAATTTACTTGCTAAATGTAAAGTCGTTGTTTCAGCTGTTTTCATTTATCAATTTCGTTTTACCCTAGATTTTGTTGGCAGCCATGGAAGGCATTCAAAATTCAGCGCGATTTCACTACCACAAATTTAACACAAAAAAATCAAAATACTCTGTAAAACAGAATTATTCTTTATTCTTTTTTAATCATTGCTTTAGGACTTTAATTAGGTAGATTTACACATTTATACAAAAATAAGTTTGTTTTTCTTGCAAACAAATACTGATGCTTTTATTTGGCACATGTTATTCCTTTGTTTAATGCTACCTTCTTCGTTCGCCCTTTTGTGTTTTACGTTTTTCTTTCTTCTCTTCCCTTTGTTGTTTTTGTTTCTCCCTACGATACAAGTTTCATTAAAAATTATGTAAATTTCCCTACATAAAAAACACAAACTACTAACCGATCCTCTTTATCCTTTTCTTTCTTTTTCTGGCTATCCAGTCGAGCCTGTTCTCTCTTCACTTTTTCAGCCTGCAAAACAGACTGTGCATTCGTATTTTTTTCTAACTGATTCTCTTTGATTTCACCACTGGGCTTCTCTTCACACTCTTCTTCATCATCGGTCATTTGACTATATTGCGATAAAATTGCTTCTCGGATCTTCTTTTCCTCTTCAGTATATTGCTTCTGTTTTGTGGTAGCCAACGATTGGGATTCTAACAATTTAACTAATTTTGTATTCATATCCTCAGTGGAAATATTTGCCGGGGGTGGCTCTTTTGGCTTAAAGAACTGCCACTTTTCCAAAATCTCATTACACACCTTCCCTATATCATTATCCTGTAACCAAACAACAATAAGCACTCCTTTTAAGGCCGCAAGCGCCTATTAATAGTAAAATGCTTACATTTTCCAAAATCTCTGATAGTATCCCTTGCAGTGCATCTGTCTTCTCGTCAGGCGTATCATCGCTCTCCAAGATCCTCTGAATATATGAACCAAATATAGTTTCATCCGTATTTAATTCTTGTAATTTTTCATTTAACCAATTTGTAAATTCGACTTGTACGGCCGCAGCCATGTTTTCGATTCCAAATAACAGGGACAAGGTAATGTGATAGATTGGTAACCCTGATTAACCAAATTTGAATTTGACACCATTTCACAACAAATGATTTATTTTTCCAAAAAGATTTATTAACCAATATAATAACTATTAAATAGGGGGTAGTTGTTCGTCAGGGTCCACCCTGAGTATTTTATCAGCTAAAATTATCTTATTCATTATCTCAGGTTGTGTCATTCCGCCCCCAATTTTCGCCAAATGGAATCCTTTCCGCAAATGTTCCTTGCTGTTTTTTGGCAAATATTCAGGAAATATGATGTTAAATTTGATTATTAGGTCTCCTTTATCTGGATAATACTCTAGTTTAGGCATTCCTTCGTTTTCTACGACTTTTTCGTACGTTGGACTGTAACAAAATATTCAGATTTAATTACACAACCGTCAATGAACGCTAATTAATAACATACTGAACCACATCCGTTATGGGAATCCTAATTGTACGGTGATCTATTGTATTTACGGTTACTGTGGTCCCTAATAAAGCTTCCTCTAGAGTTATTGTTGCAGTCATTACTAAATTATCGTCAATTCTTGTAAAAGTATCATGCGGAACATCCTCCGTAATGAAAATAACATCCGCTGAATTTTAAAATGAGACACTGGAATATTTTCGATGCTTACCGGGTATTTGTGTAGGGTTCTGATCTCCTTCTTCTTTAAAGACAATTTCGGTGCCCGATGGGAGTCCCGGTTTAATGCAGATATCCAAAATTTTCTCCTTCACTTCAGTTCTTTCTTGAGAGCTATCAATGAATACTAATCGATGGATTTTCATTTTCTTTATTCCACCAAAGAAGATTTCATGTAGTGTTAGAGCTAGTGGATGGGTTATTGGGGGTTGTTTTCGTCGTAGACCTTCTTCGCCTCGAAAATTGTACAATTGAGGTGGATTTTTAAGAATGTCTAATAAATCAGCATAGGGAGATTCTGTTCCAAAAAATTCTCTAAAATGGTATCAGGAGATTATTTGCTGGACTATTTAAGTGTGTTAAATTACTTGTAGGTCCTCATTGGATCACCGTGGTAGCGATATGCAGGAATATAGTCATTTGGTGCTGGTACTCCTCGTTTAAGCCCTTCTTCACCGTATTGATCGAAGACTGCTCGACGTAGTGGATCTCCAAGAACATCATATGCTTCAGCAATTATAGCAAACACTTTCCTTACGTTTCTATCCTTTAAACGAATGGGGTTAAATTCTAGTGCCAATTTTCTATACCTGAAATGCGAATAAACACTTTATTGTATATGAAATTCGTAGTATATTTTTTTAATACGCTTTCTTTATTTCTAAATCAGTGCTAGTCCTGGGTATTTGTAGAACCCCATAATAATCAAGCCCCATAGTTAATAATTTTTTGAATATTTCAAAATTTGACGTTAGACGAGTGTGGCCCTCTATTATTAATCTACTGAATAAAAATAAGTTGAGGTTAGGGTTAGATAAATGTCATTTCATTATTTTAAAGAGAATAATTTTAACTTTATACAAAAATGTGGGCTGATACCCTTTTGATAGTTTTCATTTCTATTTGCACAGCACTATTAGGTGAGGGTTTAACTTGGTTGATGGTTTATAGAACAGAGAAATACCAAAAATTAAAGACCGAAGTCGAAAAGCAAAGCAAAAGACGTAAGCACAAACGTGTGCATTTATAAATGAAAAACTTCATTTGAGCTGTTTATTTTAGTTGAAAAACGTAAGGAAGCCCATGGAGATTCTCTAGACAAACAACACAAAAAGAAAATCGAACGAGAAGAGGAACGGTTGAAAAATAATAATCGGGATTTGTCTCTAGTCAAAATGAAGTCAATGTTCGCTATTGGTTTCGCATTTACTGCTCTATTAAGCATGTTTAATAGCATGTAGGTTCCACGATGATGTTGTACATTTATCATCCATATAATGTGAATATTATTTTAGATTTGATGGACGGGTTGTAGCAAAACTGCCTTTCCAGCCATTGGCATGGATTCAAGGGTTAAGTCATCGTAATTTACCTGGAGATGACTACTACGATTGTTCATTTATCTTCTTGTATATCCTGTGTACAATGTCTATTCGACAAAACATACAAAAACTACTGGGCTTCGCTCCTTCAAGGGCTGCTTCCAAGCAAGGCAACAGCTTGTTCGGCCCAGCTCCAGGCCAATTCAAATAAATACTGCAAATTGTTTAACTTATTGATCAATAAAACTTATTAAATCTTATAAGAAAAATTTATTAATTAAACACAGAAGTTAAGCTTTTAATGCAAACTTTCTTGGTGGGAAAGCAGAGCGTTTACGGATTTCTTTCGGGGTCTTCAGACGCTGTTCATGTTTGGTTAAAGCACGACGAATAGCTCTTGTCTTCTTGGGTCTCAAGTCTAAGGGCTTGTACTTCTTGTTTTTGTATAATTTACGTAAATTTTCCTTTTGCTTTTGGTGCATAACAATATATACACGAGCGATGGCTTTACGTACTACACGGCTAGAAACATTTCATTATTAGTGTAATTTTATTTGACAATTTCATACCCCTACATTTTTGAAAGCTTTGAGGGTGCTCCTCCGGTTACTTTCGCTACCCTGAGACTGGTAAGCTCTGTTTTAAGTTCATCGAGCTGCTTCGTCAATTCTTTCTTCTCTTTTAACCTCAACTCTGAGCACTTCACTTTACCCTAAAAATTACACACAATTATAGACAATCTTTAAGAAATACCACTGCAACATGAAAATGGAAAATAAATATATTTGTTATAAGCAATATTAATTATCCGATTGTTTATAACAAATAAAATATTCCATAATTAAATTTTTACCATCTTTACGATGTTTTCTGTTCAACAATCACAAATGGAAGGATTGTTACCAACCCAAACTCTGAAAATCACTAGTGGAAATGTCATTGATGCAAAATATAGAGGAAGAAGATGTAAAATTAAAATGGCGTTCAGTTGAGTTGTTCTACATACTTCTAATTTTGGGAAAATAAAGTATATTTTTTATTCGAATTAATTATAATATTAATAATTTATCATGGCAGATTATAAACAGTGTCGTATTTGTTTAGAATACACTACAAAGGTGTATAGCTTATTTGAAAAAGCGATATTAGCAGAGGAAACTGTAGCTTCAATGCTCTCGTATTGTATTGGGTCAGAGGTACGTAAATTATTTACAAACAATCCACATGAGACTGATATAAAATATTTGCAGATTACACGTGATGATGATTTCCCTGAAAATGTATGCATTATGTGCTTTAAAACAGTACGAATTGCCTATAATTTCATTATGAATTTTAAAAAGAATGATAAGCTTTTAAGGGAACATCGAAAAGGTGACCTAAAAGCAATTACACTCCCAAAACCGCCACCGCCAACTGAAAAATGCGAATATATCCAAATTATACACGTAGGAAATAGTGGAGAGGTGAAACAGGAGGTAATTGCCGATCACGATAGCGGGAAAAATAGTATTATATTTGTAGAACAAGACGAATCCCACGAGGAAAATTCAAAAGAGTGTTACGAATACGTTGCACAAAACGATGAACAAGAAGAGGAGATCGTTGAAAACGAGAACGAACTAGTGGCTGAAATGGAATTCGGTGAGGAAGAAGTGATTGCTGGTGAAAGTTACGAAGTGCAAACGCATACAGATGAAATGATTGAAGACCATGTAATAGAATACGAACACATTGAATTGCAGGAGGGCGAAGAGGGTGAACAACCGTTAGAAGAGAAACAAATCAAAACGGAACACAATTACGATTACAAATTGATGACTGATAAAAGTTTAGAAGATGCAAACGAGACGGCCGACTGTTTAATCGATTCTGGTGCAAGTAAAAAGTTCCACTGTTGTCCATTGTGTCAGAAATTCTTTGTTAAATGGCAGGTATTTCTAAAGCATGTAACCGATCACAAGGAGACGGCATTTAAGTGTTTGATATGTTCTGAAAAGTTCGATAGCACTTATGTGTACTTGGAACATTACAAATTAGTGCATATGTTACAATGTCGACTGTGTATGAAATCGTTTAAAGCGAAAAGTACATTCCATTATCATATGAAACAGAATCATAGTAAATTAATCACTAGATACGTTTGTAAAGGGCCTAATTGTAATAAAGTGTTCCATACAAAACAGTCGTTGAAACGGCATCAGTCTGAGCATATGGAAGGCTTTAAATATCAGTGTAAAGAATGTAATATTACGTTTAAAGGGTACGATAAGTATCGTTATCATGTGCAGAGTATACACGAGGGCGAGCGACGTCATTTGTGCACTGTATGTGGTAGACGGTTCTTCCAAAACACCCATTTATTAGATCATATGTGGCTTCATACGGGCGAGAAAAGGTACAAATGTAAAAAGTGTGGCAAAAGTTATACATCCAGTTCGCATCTAAAAAAGCATGTGACACGCGTTTGTATGCCCGATAATTAGTTTATATAAAATAAATTGTTTATATTGCATAATTTTTTTAAGGAATAAATTTCTTAACTACATGCAGAGTCAAGTTTTGTATTGTATCCCTCTTTCATTATAGAAATAGGAATATTGATTTGTGCAATTTGCACACATTCGTTTTTATTTTTAATCGATTCAATTAAAGCGTGTTTTTAATTGCTTGGTAATTACTACAAGTAGCAATTCTAATGAATAATCACGTCAATGTAAAGTAAATCAAAGTGTTTGCTGTTGTACACATGATTTTTATTAGATAATACACAGATTTCTTAGCAGGTAATTGAACAGGATTGTCCTCCAGGCTAGTAAGATTATACAATAAGTGTTAGTAGTGTTTGGTTTGATTGAAGAGGATGGAAAAAAATTGGGAAAAACGTTTTTCTGTGAACCATTTTGGAATAGTTGTGGTCTTGGTAGTGGCTGTAGAAGATGCAGTTCGTTCCGGTTGGATCGGTTAGCGTCCGGGAAACGTTGTTTAAAGTTGTCAGTCCGTAACAAGAGGCTCCCCGCACCGTTCCGCTCCGACAAGTTTTCCCTAGCTCGCATGACCAACTCATCAACTCTATAATGTTTTATAAAACAACATCCCATTGCCATTCCTTCCACCAGGCACGGAAAGGTACGCCACTGGTACACCGGAACTTGGATATACTGACCAAATTTTTTATGATATTTCAGAACTTGATGAATGAATCTTCCTTATCTGGTGAACAAAAAGTTAGTTAAAACAATGGACTACAATCGCAAGATATTAGACCATACCGTTAAGTAAGTGGCTGAAATTGGCTTTTTCATGGTATGAAATTGTTGATGCTTTTAATTTTTTTTTATGAAGACATTGAAATATTGTTCTCATTCATGTCTCTGTACAAAAGGTTGTTGTTTTACTAGTTCTTAGAAACAACAGCGAATATGAAAACAAGTAGTGAAAAAAATATATGAGCAGAGTCCCACGAGAATTTTTATATAAAATTTCAGTATAAAACGTGTAGAATTGAAATGTTTTATGGTGTGTTTTTTTGTAACAATGCTTATAATATAGTAGTTACCATGCCACGATTTATTCTTGAAGAGAAGACGAAAAAAAAACGTTGTATTACCTCGGATTTTGGTGCACATCTGGAATGTTGTAATATCTTTTTCTATTTGCTATTGTTACAAGACAAAATTATTATATTGTTATAATATTGAATGCGATACAGTTACTTTAAATAATGAATGATACAGTTTGTGGGTAATAGAATTGTAAAAGATGCGGTTTAGACTTTTTCGTGTTTGAAGAATTGAAACGGTTTCGCTTCAATTTATCCGAAATATGTATGGCTAGATGTATGAATGGCTACTGTGTCTAGTGGCTAAATGTTTGAAGCCCTAAAGAGTTTTAAATTTGAAATAAATATACATGTTTTCCTTGCTTTTCCATATTAGCAGGGAGAAGCGTGTATTTTTGTTATTAAAATATACTTTTTATCTATGCCATTAACATAAAAATAGATACTTTTCATGTAACGATAAGGCATATTTTGTATAGTTTTTAAAAAACTCACTTTTTAACGCGTTTATAGTTCTTTATATAACAAAATGTTTTGTTGGATATATTTTGCATGTACAAATGGAATTATATTTGTTAAAAAATCATTAGACTGTAATATACATAGAGAAACGTAACCATTCAGGAAATTATTATTTTTATTTATGTGTTACGTAGGAATGATGAATCAAAAAACATTCAACGTCATAATTATTATATTATTAGAAACATGGATTTTTTTCTCATCAATCCTCCTAATTGAACCATTGTATTTTATGTAAAATCTTTCCAAATTAAAACATTCCTTAATTGTTTGTTCTTATATTAAAATGCTCGCGTTTCCGTTTCATTCGGCAACCGCACACAAGAAAAAGTCCCCTTTTCTGTTAAAAACCGTACAAAATTCTAAACAACGAAAAATCCAACTAATCTAATTTCTTCTCTCTCCAATGGAGATGCACATAGAAATAATTCTATTAGAAAGTTTGAAATCGTGACCAAAAAAGTACTGTATCGTGTGCAATTTTAGTTGAATTTTTTTTGTAACGTTTTGTAACTGTTAGATATGAAATTGTTGAACTTTCCTATTTTTAAAAGTAATATCAATTGAAATTTGTGCGACACAAACAAAGAAACGGATGTAATTAGGCGTTATACGGAGTACATCCTTTAAATTATTACATTTATATAAAAAAAAACCGAGTAGAAAATTGAATTCGGAAATGGAATAGATGGTTTTTGTGTTTCAGGTTCAAGTTTAACATTCCAACAAGGTCAATTAACAAAAAGCGAATTATTTTTCTAGAAATACTAAATATCATTTTGTATGGGAAAACAGTTTAAAAGACTAAATAATAATAGAGAACAAGTCGAAGAGTATTTTCTTACGTGCTTCTATTAAAGTTGGCGTCCTTAATGTTCGATTGCGCTACATTATAAAAGACGAATGTTGCTGACTCTCTTCTATATGTATATATACATAATACAACAAAACATACCATCATCATCATCATTAATCTCATAGAGAGAGCGTGTGTCTTCTTTCTTCAATCCAACAACCAACAACTGATGTGTTTATGCTTCTATTCCGACTGGAATACCATCACCATCCAATATCATCGGCCATCGTAGTAAAATTATCGCAAAACTATACCAGAAATTAAAGAAATAATTAATCTCTACTCACCATCTCCATTTCCATATTGGACTCGATAAAGGAAAACCATCAACCGCACATCAAACACAAAATTCTAAATACTACAACAATAATTTTTATCGTCTTACGTCATAAAATGATTTGCATTTGCAGGCCGCACTCGTTTATATCGTACCCATCACGATTCTCTCTCTTGGTATAGATGTGAAAAAATGTGCGGAAAATGCGATAATTCTCCTTTCCGTTTTGAAGAGCGAACAAAGGACGCTGGGGATGGCACTCAAAGTCCACGGGCGACCAGAAAGCACCCCGTGAATTCTTCCAGTGCCATTCGCAGGCCAATGTTTGAAAATTTATTACACAATATTTGTTGTACAAACACACAATAGCCATGTATGAGTAGAAGTTTGTATAAAGTCAGTTCAATGCTGATATTTATTGGTAAACGTGTGCACAGAATCGCGGATTGACTCATACTGTATGTTGTGGCCAGTTGTCGAGCGACAGGTAGGCGAGCCCCTGCCCCTCACCTGTTGTTAGGACATTGCACCTGTAGCTCCTTTGCTCGTTTGTACAACCATGACACTGCTTTGCCGTTGGTTCTTCCAATAAAGAGTGTGGATACCGGCTTCTGATCCATTATTAGTCATCTATTGCGTTTGGAAAACTATTGCGACAAGTCGATTGGAACACTGTACGATTCTGTTGAGCGAAAACGAAAACCACCACATGGATTTGAAGGGGATTTACTATCTGGCCCGTATATTTTTCTTGATAAACTTATCGAACACCCATTATCACAATAACAGATGGAATATGAATATATCGAACGAAAATAGCTGTTTAGTTAGTGTTATGTAACTGTATTTACTAGTTTATATGGGGGTACAAGTTTGTTCCAGCAATTTTTTGCTTTCTTTGCATTTTTGCAAATTTTATTAGCAACATTAAGCTAGTTAGAAAACGTATTTGGAAGATTGTTGTTTATATTTTACAGGTAAATAGCGTGGTGTGTTTGAATCTTTGACAAAATGTGAAATAAATTATTGTAACAAGCGGAAGCGGGAGAATTGTTAACAATATTATGTATATGAATTTATCAATTAGAGGGGCAGTGAACAATTGTCCCCTGAGAAACTTTGATTCTTAATTAAATTAATTAAACTAATTAACAAAATTGTATAAAAATTCCGGATTTGTATACTGTTAGTTTAACAAGTTCCATGGGTAATAAAGTTATTCAAAATGATAAATATTTATAGAAAAATTACGTTTACATGAATACTTGTTTTAATTCCATACAGAAAACTTCAAATAAACTCAATTCAAACGTTTGTAACTTATAGAAGCAAAAAAAATCTAAAAACTCGAAAATATTGTCTCGCTTGAATAAGAATACAAAGAAAGTTTATTTACCTGAATGTTAAATGAACATTTTTATTATTTATAATAATATGGTTTTATTTGAGATTTTTTATAGTTTAATGTATTGCGGAATTCTTGATCTGCTCTCCGATGCTATTCCTTATTGCACTTCTAAGAAATTAATGAATTTTTCGATTACACTTGCTGTTTTTAAATTAAATTTTTAATGATTCTACCTACAAAGAGACGACATCTGAAGACCTAAAACTGGGAAATTATTTTCCGCATATTCTTTTTTAATTAAAAAAAAAGTACGTCTGGCTCCGTTTCATATTTGGACTAATTTCTTTATAAAACATAATAATTATTAACAAACTGTTACGAAATTGTTCAAGTGTAAAGCTAATTGAAATTCTAACTTACCCTAAAAAATAAGCATCCACCTGCTTTTATTATAAGCGCCTGAGAAAACACAAATATTACTTATTCACATGCATTATTGCGTTAATTATTAACGTAACAGACCAATGCAAGAGAGTCCCTTAATTCATCCTCAATTTCAATTGTAAAAGTAAAAGATGCTACTTTATTGAAAATATTTAGGAATGTGCTGCAACAGATGATGAACGTATCCTCTAGGTAATAATACTCCAACATTCAGTTACAAGGTAATAAACAACTTAGGCCATTGTTAAATATTTTATTGATGTGAAATGGTGAAGAGAGTTTTAGAAATAAGAGCAAAAATTCATCATTTATGGTATTTAATAGCGCCTCTCTTTCTCTGTACTCAACATGTTATAAAAATTCATTTTAATACATCATTACCATTTGACTCTTTCTCATACTTTATTGCTGCAAATGCAATTAAAAGCAATCTTATTCTTTCAGAACTTTGGAAACTGATTACAAGTGGGTGTTCTTCAGATTTACATCTTTTTGTCATCAATGCAACGCATAATTTCGTGCCCGTCATTAGTCAACTTGGGAAAATGAAGAAACCATTAATCTTGGCAATTTTTTAGAAGAGATTTGAATCGCCAGTGAAGCGAGTAACTTTTGATCCTTAGATAAGACAAGACAAATTTTATTAATAGACAGAAAAGGTTTTTAAAATTAATTTGAATTCTTAATTGCCTTTTCGTTTTTTCTCTTACTTTTTAATGCAAGCGCAATTAAAATCAGTCTTTTTTCCTCCAGTACTTTGGAATAATTTCCCAAGTTCAATGCAAAGTTTCTTCAATGAACGCATAATTTCGCGCCCGTCATTAGTCAACTTGGGAAACTGAAGAAACCATGAATCTTGGCAATTTTTTTAGAAGAGATTTGAATCGCCAGTGAAGCGAGTAACACTCGATCCTTAGATAAGACAAGACAAATTTTGTTAATAGACAGAAAAGGTTTTTAAAATTCATTTGAATTCTTAATTACCTTTTCGTTCTTTCTATTACTTTTTAATGCAAGCGCAATTAAAATCAGTTTTTTTTCCTCCAGTACTTTGGAATAATTTCCCAAGTTCAATGCAAAGTTTCTTCAATGAAAGCATAATTTCGCGCTCAACATTAGTCAACTTGGGAAAACGATGATTTTAGATAAAAACCATGAATGATGTTCGGTTTTTAAGGATAAATCTTTGGAAAACCAGCAACGAAATGAAGAACTTTGAATGGCCATTGAAGCAAGTAACTCGATCCGTAGATAATGATAAGATACCAGAATCCAGCTGTTTTATTGAACAAATTATGGTAGAAGGTAGAAAGGTAGCACTTTTGTGTATTATTGAATTTGTGCTTGAGCACCTGCTACCGAACCATGGTCTAGTATGGTTCCAAATGTTAATATTTAAGACGCTCTATTAGTGGTGCGTATATAGAACCATTAGATATGAATCTTGGAAGTGAAGCCATTGCTCCTTACGGATCATCAGAGCGTATCTCCTCTGACAACCTCATTACACGCGAAAATTGCACCCAACTCATTTCCTAGAGACTCTTCTTCACCTGGAAATTGTCCGACATGTTTAGAATATTCGCTAATACACATTGAGACTATGTAAAGTGGTTTAGAAATGGAAAACATGCTGTTGGATGAATATTGTAAGACGCGAGATGTGCGCTTATTCGTGTTCTCCGTGCATGGTGCTGCATCATGCCCTGATTGTGTCTTCTTCTTTTGGGGAGCATAATCTGCGTGTGCTTAACTGCAATTCCAAGTCGAGCGTACATTTTTAATTACATTTTATGAATACACATGCACATTTTACCATTATAACAATATAATAATGTATAACACACAAATAAAAGGCATAAATGAAGTCTACCAGTGTTCCACCAGATGGGTTCCTTGCTTATACATGAAATCTTGACATTAATTGGTTTCACCATATTATTGCCTAGCTATTATTATCCTTACACATGTGCCTTTTTACGTTAATTATTGTATTTTTATAAATAATGCTATATTGCTGTTTTTATATGGTGAATCGAAAGACTTGATAAAGTCTCTACTCTATTCATTTAAACTTCTATCAACGGTACTATGATTAGACTTTTTTACAATTTCTTGCATAACTAGTCGGTCTATAAGGTCTTTGGCGACTCTGAAACTAGTGCACTTTTAATTATTGCCATTAAATTTCAGACAGTCGCTCGACAAGTTATAATATATTTAACTATTTTATGAGGAAATTCCTATCCTACCTACCTGGGAGTTTCTGCAACTGAGTTTGTATAATGATAAAACGGTGTTTTTCAGTTATGTAAACATGAAATGCAAGGAAATTGCTGGTTACTCCCGCATTAATAGATTTTGCTTTTTATTATTTTCCAACACTTCTCTTTACTATTGTTATTGTTTTATTTTTAATTTCTCATAAAACACTTCCTCGTTGGCTTTGTTTTATAATTCATTATTTGATAACTATCTTGGGAGACCTGCTTTCTTTTTCTATTTATAAATAATAAAAAACTTGAATATTTCTATTCCTTAGAAAAGATTATATACAAATTTTAGTTTCTTACCATTTTACTTATCGCGAATACCTACATCAGTTCTGGGTAATTAAGAAACATCCCATTTTTTACACATTAACAAATATTTCCATTACCATAAAATAATATGGTCATGGTTTTATATTTTTAATTTTTCTAGGTAATGTAGTGGTACATTAATTACGCTACTTTTTAAGATTACAAGTTTCTCGATTTTTAAATTTCAAAAATTCAAAATTTCCAAATTTGATAGGCAACTAGCAATACTAGAATTAGATAGACGAAGTGACGATAAATTAGACACCTGTAAAAGTAAACTGACGTGTCATTTGACATAACACATGTTTATATTCGGCATTTGGTTTAATTCCTTCGAATATTAAATATATCTTAATAAATTAATATGCCAGGCAAAGAGTCAAAAGATAAGGAAGATAAGGTAATAGTTTTCTATTATTTTAAATCATTAGTTTTTTAAGAAAATACAAAAACACACTAAACACATTGCAAACCAATAAAATTCTTTCCAGGTTGTTAAAATTAACAAATGGGACGGTTCAGCTGTAAAAAATGCTCTTGATGATGCAGTCAGAGATGTTCTAACCGAAAAATTTAAATATACTGAAAATTATGCTCTAATGGATGGCCGTTTAGTAATCGGTGGTATTGCAGTTGGTGTCGCAGTATTTGCCTTATTATGGGATTATTTGTACCCGTTCCCACAGTCAAAGTACTTCTTAACACGACCCTTTTACCAAGAGCTATAAAAACCATATCTGTTTTAGACCCATATTAATATTCTGTGTTAGTACTTACTTTATCATGATGGCAGTCCTCACCGCTTACACAACGTATAAAGAGAAGGGCATCTTTGCCGTCTGTATGCAACAGATAGAATCGAAAAATAAGGTAAAGGACAACGTATGGGAAGCCAGCTCCTATCTAGCAAAATACGATGATAAATACAATTTAATTCTCGCTTACATCGATGGTAAAACTGGAACAAGGCGAGAAACAAGCTCAAAGAAAAGTGTCGCTAATTTCATTGATGTAAATGGTACAGTTGTTCAAGAATTAGTCGAAGCTGAAGTAACAAAAATGCACAATTCTCTATTAAGTGAAAAGAAAGAAAAATAAAAAGTATTAAGTAAGATACAATTTGATGCTGTCTTATTCCAAGTAATTTTTCCAAAGTGTTCAGGTGTATTTGCGTGTTATTTTATATTGCAGTTATTTTTATAACATTATAAGTTAATAAACATTCAAAAGGGAAAATATATTGTTTTATTTCATACAAAAGTATACAGGGGAAAAAAGCGTATATACATAAAATAGAATCCTCATAATAAATGCCTATATTTAAAAGCGCAGACGGGTAAAATATTCATTCATGTAACGGAAATTATTTCGTAACTTGATGTATTCCATGTGCCAAATACTCAACGTTCTTTGACGTAACACCAGCCATTGAAATGCGACCATCTTTGGTCAAATAGATGCTGAATTCTTTGGTTAATTTCTCCACTTGATCCGGTTTCAATCCAGTGAAACAGAACATACCAATTTGATTGGTAATAT
The DNA here is from genome assembly GCA_963930825.1 of Silvanus unidentatus. NCBI lineage: Eukaryota > Metazoa > Arthropoda > Insecta > Coleoptera > Silvanidae > Silvanus > Silvanus unidentatus. Next base: position 7,697,811 of record OZ005758.1, read on the forward strand.
GCTCCCAATTGCGACTAGATCCTTCCTTCTTCAAATTGTCCCTTAATTGCTTGCGAACGGAGATGATACGATCAGCCATTCCTTTAACTTCCACCAACCAATCGGCGTACAATTTCGGATCGCTAAGAATCTCTGTGACAATTCTGGCACCATTAATGGGAGGATTCGAATAAAGTGCTCGAATGAGGATCTTAATTTGGGACATGACTTTATCGGCATCCTCTTTGCTGTCACCAAGAATAGTAAACGCTCCTGCACGTTCACCATACATGCCCATATTTTTAGCGTAACTCTGTGCCAAACAAATCCTATGACCATCCTTAACGAACAAACGCACCTGCAAATCATTCATTAGTATCGTGTTTTCGGTTTTGTTTATGTTTATTTACAGCATAAGCGTCGTTATCAATGCTTCCCGATGCGAAGCCCTGATAAGCCATATCGAAATATGTGTAGAGGTTCTTTTTTTTGATTAATTGTGACAGCTCGGCCCATTGTTCTTTTGTGGGGTCCACACCAGTTGGATTGTGAGCGCATGCATGCAGTAAAATGATGGACTTTTCAGGAATTTTCTGTAAAACGATAAAATTAATGTTAGTTTTAAATATATTTTAACGGACACTCACTGAAATGTCGTCCAAAGCACCTTTGAAGTCCAATCCACAAGTGTTTGGGTCGTAGTATTTGTACGTTTTCACGTCTAAACCTGAATGCTTGAAAATGGGAACGTGGTTGCCCCATGTGGGAGATGGGAGCCAGACGGTTTTGTTTCCAGGGAAAAAGTTGCTAAGAAAAGCAGCACCAATACGTAATGAACCGGTGCCTGAGACACCCTGCACTGTGGCATTCAATCCGTTCTTGATAGGCTCTGAATCGGCTCCCAGTGCCAATTCAACGCTCTTTTTACAGAATTCAGGTAGGCCACCAATTGGGGCATACTCTTTATCTAGATTTTTAGCTCTTAATTGATCCTCCGCTTTACGGACACAGGGAAGGACGTAGGGCTTTCCGTTGTCGTCACGGTACGCTCCAACGCCTAGATTGATTTTTTTGGGGTTCGAATCACGTTTGAAGGCTTCAGTGACACCGAGGATGGCATCAGGGGGGCCCATAGGAACTTGGGACCACCATGAACTGCAAGGTCAAATCAATTAGCAAAGATGAGTAAAATTTCTCGGTGTTTAACATGTTTTTTAAGTTCATCACTCACCTAGCACGTTCTTTAATACAGTTGAAACCATTCCTACCACTTAGAAGAACACCTTGTTTAATACTTATGGCCATAATGAATATTTGGATGAAAAATTTGTATCTCACACAAAATGTAGTTGTCGATTAATCTTATTTTTTAAATACTTATGTATTTTAGTAAGTATAAACAAAAGTTAATTGATAAGTACTAGATAATACTATTTGAAAGTTGGTAATGACGTGGGTACCGGCTTTATAAACTTTTTCACCCAAAGGTCAATAAAAGGTCACATACGTCATTGTTGCGTAATCTTCGTAACCCCAAAGATCACGTGGAGAGTGTTCTATTTATTTTCAGATCACAATAAATGGAAAACTCTGGACGACATAACCTCAAAGTTTTTGTGTATCTTTTTTGTGGTATCATTAGAACTCTTTGGTATTATAACATGATTTTCTCATTATTCTTTACGAACAATCCTTTTTTTTGGTTGTAGATGCCAGCTTATAAGAGTTAAATTTATAGAATTTGAATGCTGCCCTCAAATTTTGGAGAGTATGTTATGAAAAGTGGATCCTGCAAAATTTAAATACCATTTGATAATGTTTGCAAAGTGTCTCTTGGTGGTAATCATCTCACGTTATTTAAAAATAAATTTGTAAATTCATTGTGGAAAAAGACTCAGGTTAATCCTCGTAGGGCACAGTTGAGATATCCAAAGGAATGTCTTTTGATGAACCACACACTAAAATTGAGGAGTTTTGACTTCAAACTTAATATTTTTTTTCGGGTTTCCCATATCTATTATATGTGTTTAAATTTTTGATAAAATATCAATAACTGCTATTCCTATAGTATAAAGAGAATATTTATTTTTTTATATAAAGTTATACATATATGTTTGTATAGAGCAAAAAGTGTTACATAAACGATTATTGACTTAGAATGTTTATGATAACATTTTATATACGAATTCACATCCAGGTGTCTCTTTTTCAATGTTTTCAGCTAATGTTTTATTGTTGTATACAAAGTTTGAATAGTCAAATTGGGTAGCACTGGTGTAACCAAGTTTCTTAAAGAGACGTTGAGTTTTGAAAGTTGTACCTATTGCGGTAAATACTCTTGGTAGTCTCGTTAATGTTTGATTAGGGACTTGTACAATATTTTCGCCTTGTAACAATTTTCGTACAACCATTTCTATTACTTCGCATAATTCAGTTCCAATATTTCTCTTACCATAATGTTTGTCTACTGATAAGAACATTAAGTCCAGTAAACAATCGATTTTTAGAGTTTCGAAAGTGTTGAATGATGATTCGACTTTTTGCAAAAAATCGACAATAAACACTGTGCTTGGTTGTTTGTACGATTTAACGAGTTCTTCAAATAGGGTGTCTTCCTTTTTCTTTTTTAAAATTTAATGTTAATTTTATTGTTATTTGAATCATGTTGTTGAACTTACTTGTAATTTTGTTATAAATGCACCAACCAATTTATTGGTTGCTTTTTCAATTGCTACTAAACATAATCCATCCTCAATGCTAGCTAGAACTAGTTCATCTAATTCTTGAACAGCCTTTGGATCTTTAGCAATTCCTATAGCATTACAAACATTTTCCAATTTGAAAAAGTTTTCATGTAAATGGTCCAAAACTGCACTTGTATATTCTTTGGTCAGTGGAAGATATTCTATAGTTCCTATTTTAATAAATTAAAATTAATTTTTAAAGATTTATAATGCAAAATATGAACTTACCATCTTTACTGGTGGCTAGTACAATTTTTCCCATTTTTAAAATATCTAAACTAATAACTCTACTTTTACAATTGTTTTCAATCCTTTATATTTGTTCGGAGTATTACGTATTAAAATTTGAAGCTACAGTTTATATGTAATACTAACAAATACCTACTTGACAAGCTTATTCAATTACATGCAACAATTTCAAGTACTTTTTATTGATATCAATTTTGATATGTTAATAAAAATAATTGGAGGTCATAAACGAATACGGTAGTAAGAACTAAACATTAGAAAAAAATTGTTTGTAATACTTATTATTACGTAATGTTATAACGTTGATGACGACTTCATGACAGAATTATTTCAATTCCGCGATGATCAATGGTATTTAAAGAGACTGGTATGTTTCTATTAAATTTTCGATAAATTTATAGATTTAAATTTTTTACCTCCAAAATTTAAATAAAATCTCCCTTTATCAAACAGTGTTGCCCATAAAAAATCCCTACAGCTGTCACTTTGATAACTAAAAGATAGGTTATATTTTTTGTAATTGTTTTTCAGTGAAAATGTTTATTTGAACAAATTATCAAGTTTCTAATAATTCAAACTAATATAAACATGGAAAATCATGATTCAGAAACAAGTAATTACGAGGATGAAAACTCTTCCTTGTTAAATAATGAATCAGTTTGTGATTATGAGAAAAAATCAGATATAAACGATTACGATGATGATATTGCAGATACAAGATCTGAATTAAAATTTGATGAAGGTACATCATTCATTCAAATCCTCTCTATATTCCTTATTACATGTTACAATTATTGCAGTGGTAGAAAGTGAAGAAGAAATAAAGAAACGTTCTAAAATAGAAGAATGTTTACAACAAAAAACCTCCTTACAAACGTGGCAGGCACTGGCTATAGACAAATTCGGTTTAGTTGGAGGTTGATTATCGAATACCACAATTTGTAAATAAACCAATATCCCATTTTAATTTTAGATGATTTAAGGCGCTGTATATGGCCCTTACTTCTGGAAGTCGACCCAAATCTAACAGAAAACACTCCCTCATTAGATGAATTATCAAATCATAGTGAATATAACCAAGTAGTTTTAGATGTAAATAGATCATTAAAACGTTTTCCACCTGGCATTCCATATAAACAACGTCTAGCTTTACAAGATCAACTGACTGTCTTAATTTTACGTGTAATTATGAAATATCCCCATTTGCGTTACTATCAAGTAAACGACATTTATCACACTCCTGTACATTTTTTAATTACACTTCTTTTAGGGATATCACGATGTGGCTATTACATTTTTATTAGTAGTAGGAGAAGCTGTAGCTTTTAGGATAATGGAAAAATTAAGTACAAACCATTTAAGGGAATGTATGGAGCCTACAATGGAGAAAACGTCGTACAGATTGAATTATATTTACTCTATTCTTTATCACGTAGATACCGAACTGCATGATTATATGGAACGGTAAAGCAACAAACATTCAAACAAACCCTCCATTTCAATATTTTACGCTTTCAGGGCATCTGTGGGCACAATGTTCGCATTGCCTTGGTATTTGACGTGGTTTGGTCACTCGTTAAACCAATACAAAGACGTTGTACGTCTGTACGACTACTTCCTAGCCTCACCGCCTCTGATGCCTCTCTATGTGGCCGCCTCATTGGTGGTGCAACGAAGAAGCGACGTATTTGCACAAGAATGTGATATGGCCCCTATTCACTGTACCCTCAACAATATTCCCGACAATTTGGACTTTGAGATGATTCTGGACCGTGCCTCAGCCACATACAAAGACTATCCACCAGAGAAATTGGAGAAGTTTGTTAAACAACGTGTCAAAAAAGAGTATGTAGTATTTGGCTTGCTTTATTGCATTAAAAAAGTTTATGGCTTTTGTAAACAAATCTTCTCTGCCCACTTTTATTTCTTTTTATTAACATCTTTATTTGTGCGTAAACAGAAACACCTGTAGTGTGTCTAGTTCGTTCATTCGTGTAGTGTTAATTTCGTTCATTTCGTTTTAATAAAATGTAGCTTTGTTTTTTTCTATTCCTTCTTTCTACACCTTTCAACCTGTTTTCTAATGAAATGTTTATTAAAAGAATGGAACAACGTAAAAAGGAAGAGCAAAGAATGAGAAATCGTTTGAATAAAAACAAGAGTATGTGGATGAGAATTAATAATCGTATACCCAGATGGTTATTGTTCCATAATAAAGGAGGATATGGACTGTTGTTTGCAGCTGCAACAGTTTTGATAGGATTTTATGCATACTATCTGAGAAGCACCAATTCCAAGTTCTCGTTTAGCAAGTGAGTTGCTGACTGATTTGATAAACTTGTTGTCTATATTGATGTTTCTTTTACAGTTTATTTCATACATGACATTTACTTACACCCGGACCGATAAGAACTATGATGCATAACAGATTCTATACAATATTCTAATTTATTTGCAAACCAAATAAATGAGAAATTTTCTATTTTGTTGTTATATTTCTAATAAACTTGTAAAAATATTTTGTATTATATTCTGAAACTCTGTGTGATATGAAGATATTTGTTTACGCATTTACTATATTTTATAATTTTGTTGTTTTTGTATTGTTTATTTATATATTATCAAGAATAAATAAGTTATTTCTAGTGTAATGACATTGCATGAGAACTAAAAGTAGAGGAAATGTTTCGTTATTTAAGTTTCATCAGCCAATTTCTCCAAACATTTTTGTAATTAGATAAAATAAATTCCAAAATGTAAATTAGGATTGTTGATTGATTAAATTATATCTAGTATTTTTAAAAAGCAATGTATGTACCTCCATTATTGTTATTGTGCATCTGTATTATGAAATAAAAAGCATATATTTAATATATTTATTTACAACTCTAAATATCACAAAATCAATTCAAGAGAGCAACTGTCGGAAGAAATCAAGGAAGAACTTATGTACAGGGAAATATTTGAATTGTTTAAAAGACACACTACTAAACATTAACAAATCGCAGTTAAACACGGTTAAAAAGATTAGCAATGTACGCTTGTACCGTGGCATCAGCTAATATTTGTATATGATCTACCTTTGGTAACTGTTTCATAATAATTGGCTGTTTCTGTAACGATTGCCAATGCTGACAACCCTCCAACGATCGTCTATTCACCGTCCCATCCCCATCGCCGTAAATTAACGTTGGATATCCATCCAACCACGTTCCTGGCTTGTAATACAGCTTCTCAACAGTATTAACATTCACCCCATAAAGACAATGCATTTCCACGCCGGGAGCTTTAAAGTTTAATTGATACGATTCCGTATCTTTTCGCATTTCCCAACCATCAGGGAACGAAATACCACTAAAACAAATCAAATCGTCAAACGCATTAGAAACACAAGTTACAAACTTACTTGAAAAAGTCTTGTAGATCGTTAATTGTGAAATTCTTTTTATCGGTTTGCACAAGCACTTCATCCGGTTTCCAGAACAATTTAGATGGTAAAAGAAACGCTAAACTCGGACTGGTGATTTGTTCCAGTTTCATAACACTCTCACGTAACACATAAGAGCCTAAATCGTCTCCAATTGCGTACACTTTGATTGCCTTCATCGAACCACCCCAAACTCCACTCAAAGTGACGAGACTCTTAATGTACTTGTCTTTCCATGCTTGGCTTTGTAAATTGAGAAAAATAACAGACATTGGCCCGCCCATAGAATGAGCCAAGAGTATTACAGATTCATTGTTGTTCTCCTCGTACGTTTGTTCTACCAATTGTTTAAGATTGACGAAATAATCTTGATTTTCATCTAAACAAGGGAAAATTCAATGAGTAAGAATGCATTTATTGGATGCACTTGTACTCACTTGGCGCTCTCCGAAAGTCATAAGGGGCCCCTTTGATGGTCTTATTCCGAACATGGCCAATACCTACCAAAGTGTTCGCAATTGTCTTGAAATAGGAGCCTGTGGAGGCATGGCTGGGGTCCAACCATTCAACAGTCTCCGATCCCCCAAAACCAGGCACTCTAACATCAACTCCTGGTGAGTTGCTCGTTTTCCTGGTCACATTGTCGTACGTTAATTTGATATTATCAATCCAACAATCGATCACCAATGGCATTAATAGTTCCATATTGAGCCATATGTTAAAGTAATCGGTGGTGGTCTTTTCGCAGATGTAATGGACCACTTCCGTTTTGTTGAGTTTCGCCTCCAATTGGCAGCCACCATCGCCGGGCACCAAAATAACCGGTGATAATGTTGCCCATGATGAACTTAAAATTGCAATCAAAACAAAGACGACTTGGAGGTTATATTGAAGTTTCATACTTATTCACTTAACAACTTTACTAACACTGGTTCAATTTTTATTTCTTTGTCACATTATTATATCTAATCGCAATATTATTGTGAATGTGTCTGTTTTTTTTCGTAATGCGATACGGAAATTTAAAAATGGGATTTAAGCACGAGTGATTTTTGGTTTGTTTATCGCCTGTGTATAGGAATTTTATCAATAATTTGCTAACAAGGACAGTAAATCGGGTAATGAGAATGAACCTTTAGCGAATATCAGTACGTTAATTATTGATAAAGCAAGTTAATTACGCAAATCAGTTCGAATTACGAACACAACAGTGTTTATGTAAAGACTACAAGTGACAGTTTACGTATTACGTGTTAGAGATTTAGAGCGCATGTTAAGACTGCCGAACGGTCGGACGACAAATCAGATAAAAATTTTTTTAAGGAAAATTGCATTTTCTCGAAAACGACAAGGTATTTCACCTTTCGGTTTTCACCATTCGATTGTACGGCACAAAGTACATATAAAAAATCTGTTTTTTTTATTCAAATCGCCGTCAAAAGATTAGTTGGGAGGTGAAAACCCTCTGAAAATAGGAAAAATGGCGTTTTTCTGGAAAACTATTAGGTATCGCACCTTGCAACTTTCACCATTCGTTTTTACGGCAAAAATACATGTAATAAGCTTATTCTTATTTTTCAAATCGCCGTCAAAAAGGTGGTTGCTGGGTGAAAACCCTTAAAAAACATGGAAAATCGCGCTATTTTCTCCAAAACTATAGGTAAGAGGTAAGGTGTCGCAACTTTGCAACTTTTACTTTTCAAATCGCCGTCGAAGGGGTGGTTGCAGCAAATAAGCTTATTATATGTATTTTTGCCGTAGAATCGAATATTGAAAGTTGCAAAGTGCAACACCTTATAGTTTTGGAGAAAAACGGGACTTTCCATATTTTTAGAGGGTTTTCACCCAGCAACTACCCCTTAGACGGCAATTTCAAAAATGAAAATAAACTTATTATATGTATTTCTGCCGTAGAATCGAATGGTGAAAGTTGCAAAGTGCAACACTTTATAGTTTTGGAGAAAAACGCGACTTTCCATGTTTTTAGAGGGTTTTCACCCTGCAACTACCCCTTAGATTTCAATTTGAAAAATGAAAATAAGATTGTTATATATATATATTTTTGCCGTAGAATTGAATGGTGAAAGTTGCAAAGTGCGACACCTTATAGTTCTGGAGAAAAACGCGACTTTCCATATGTTTTTAGAGGGTTTTCACCCTGCAACAATAAGAAAAAGCGTGTTATATGTATTTTTACCGTAGAATCGAATGGTAAAAGTTGCAAGGTGCGACACCAAACAGTTTTCGAGAAAAACGCGATTTTCCATGTTTTTAGAGAGTTTTCACCCTGCAACTACCTCTTCGATGGCGATTTGAAAAATGAAAATACACTTGTTATATGTATTTTTGCCGTAGAATCGAATGGTGAAAGTTGCAAGGTGCGACACCTAACAGTTTTCGAGAAAAACGCGATTTTCCATGTTTTTAGAGAGTTTTCATCCTGCAACTACCTCTTCGATGGCGATTTGAAAAATGAAAATACACTTGTTATATGTATTTTTGCCGTAGAATCGAATGGTAAAAGTTGCAAAGTGCGACACGTAATAGTTTTGGAAAAAACGCGATATTCGACATTTTGAGTGTTAGAGTTACACTTTTAAATTTTTACTTAATTTTGTGCCAATTTATAAATAAAGGGCAACGCAAGTGTTATAGAGGTAAAGAAACATATAGTTAAAAAAGGGACTTTGCATGTTTTAGTTTACGTTTGTAATACCTGTCTTTAAAAGAAAATCTATCTTTGATACATTTAAGTATCTAGTAGATTGTACAACGAATGATAATCTTTATATATCAAACGATTGGATTAATTTCAATAAAAAAATTAAGTCCCTTTTCCAAATAAACGTCTTTGCACCCAAAAACTGTATACCGTGGGAATGAACTGACGTGAACAAACACTTTGAGACCGCATTGTTATAAAATCCAGCATAATTTTTACCCGTACACACTCAAACCTCTCAATCTTTCATCTATGAAGGATGACATTATTTGCAGACCCATCGGTGACTTCAATAACTGGAAGGTGGTAAAAAGCAAGTAGCCGAAGGAGGCATAACTAAATTCATATTATGTATACATATTCCCATAGAGATTCAAGTATACATGTATGATGCACATTGTTGAATAATCAAATGAGTCCGTACCTATATGGAAAAAGCATAAAACACCGCATACCAATATGACACGACGGGACGACGGACGGCCGTAATCTTATGTCTGCCAGATTATAACTTTGTACACAATAAAAAAAGCCCGCACAATAATTGTCTTTCTTATGGTTCTGGATAATAAAACGTCTGTACACAACAATCATTTTCATATGCAGATTCAGAAATGAAATTGCTTTTGGGTAGGAAGTTGAGTTGTTATTTTTATTCGACAATTCTTGTTACTTTTTCTCCACACAGTGTTTGTGTGACATGAACTCAATCTCATTGAAAATGCGAGTCTTTCGAGACGTGGATACGATCGAATTTCGATAAATTCGGTTAATCATGCGATCAGGAGAGCATTACAATCAGATCTGAAAGAATTGTATGCACGTACCAAATCCACATTTGGATGCCGATCCCCGCGGCAGGTCTTCTATTGTACAAATTAACTTGCATTGTGTGTGGAATCAGGTTGAATTGTATTAAGTTGACAAGTGAGTGATTGTCCGAAATGTCCACTTATCTATGAACTTTCGAAGAGGAGGACACTTGGACCACCGCTGAGCCAGTGGCCAAAATAGTCTCATTATTGGACAAATAAGTAATAAATTCGATTACAATCTCACATACTAATTTTATTAGACAAAAGGATGCCACACTTGAGCGACATTTCTAAGTATTTTAATCATGAAAAATTATTCACCTTAACAAATAATACAGCCAAGACAGAGTGTTATTATTATTTCTAGGGAGTGTTATTTGTGACGCAATTTGATCATATTAAAATTTGATTAAAAAAATGTACCAACCATTGTCTTGGAGCGGAATGCGTTGAAAGCGTCTTAAATGCGCACTTATGGCAGTACCTAATATTTCATCTAAAGTAAAAAATGAGTTAGGTACATGTGGGTACATGAAAAGAAATTGAAATAGAAAGGAAATGGAAACTGCAGACGTCAAATCTATCAGTGAATCTGATGCTGGTTAATTTTTTTTCTTAAATAAAGTAATTTGTATCTGATAATACATGAGATTTTTTTCTTTCTGAAAGTCCATAGGTCACGACAATAACTGAAAGTTACAAAATAAAATTGAAAAGAAAGTTCAATCTTAGGAGTGCAATCGATAAAAACAATAAATCTGAATTAGTGTATCTTTAGAGATTACGATTCGGGCGTATAATATACATTTCTTTCCGCATTTTTCTCAACTCATCGGCTTGTTTATTTGTTAGCATTAATCCATACACACAGTTGTGTGCCTTCTCTTTTATACATAAATATAAACTATAACAAGTTGAACTCGCAGCTATAATTAGTTCAGGTTAATAATAATAAGATAATCTAGATGAGACCACCGGTGCGCCAATAATTTTCTACTGCGCCTTGATATACAACAGCGATGTGCACGGTTCATAGAGCAGAGGCTCGTCTTATTTAACGCTACTTAAAGATGTCCAATAGACAAAACCGACAAAACCATCGGGTGCAGAAACACAATAAAATGACTTGACATTGACTCATCGGTGCATAAACAATACATGTTCGTTTGATCACTTTGGTAATGAGGATTCGAGTTGTTAACACACTCAGTAAATGACTTGATAAAATTATGAGCTTGTATTTTATATAGTTTCCTTGAATACAGATTTTAAATCGTTCGCAGAAGCTGAATAATGGATTTATGATGTGAATTTTATATATAAAAAATGATAGAGATTGAGAGAGTGAAAAATAAGGAATATGGAGATGATGCGCGTTGAAAATTTGAAATTGTATATCAGCAATTTTAACATATCAAGCAATATTTGAATATTTGGTAATAAGACCTAACTATATTTATATGTTATGTGATGAAATGTTCAAATGTGATGATGACTTGACGACAAGTAAAAGAATTTATGCGAAAAATTTCTAATATAAATTGTTGCGCATTAATTGACCACATTCAAATATTTGGGGAATGTATAGGTAATTGCAGAAAAAGTAAGTTTATTTCAATTCCAATACATTCACCACAAAAAATAGTGGAATGGATAAAGAAATTGAATATTAGGTACATTACCTATATCGTTTCAGGAAGAAGAAAGTAAATTATTAAAAATCATGATGAGGAAGTTTAATGTTTCATACCGATGTAGGTAGGTATAGGTATAAGTAAATTTTTCCAAAGAAAAAAACCATTGTTTTTGTTATCTATATCCTTATTTTATATTAGAAATCAATTAGAAAATAATGAATCCTCCATTCGAGGAGAGGAACCCGAAACCCCTCTCATTAATTGATTCTCGTGATGATTAAAACAAGCTAATTTATTCCATATATTAGTAGCTATTGGATCTATACTATAAAAGAATACTAAAAAAGAGAATTTAAATAAAAATATCGTATAAATATCAAAAAAACACTACCTACTTTAGATTGTAATCTACGTGTGTTAAGCTGTGAACTTGTTATGTGGCGAACAACTCCTTGATTTTCATATTAGATAATATTTAATGCCATTATCATTAACTTTAATCAATGAATGGTGCATAAAATCTCCTCTTTGTGATTAAGACATGATAATAAACGTTAATTGTTATCAATTAGTTAACCATTTAGTAGCATATAAGTCGTTGAACGACCACCTTTTGCTGTTATTATATCGTTTAAAAACACAAATCAACACCTCAAGCCCATTTATACAACCTAAATACTTAAACACTCACATTCTTCAGGTGTTTTGGGCGTAAAATACGATAAAATTATCATTTTACCAAACTTGCTTAGAATTGCACTTTTTATCCCATAAAAAGACACATGATTCGATCTCGTTTAGAATTAGGAAAAAATTTACATTTCATCAACATGTTTAACATGAAAATCTATAAAATAACAAACAACTTTTCGCCCATCCACCACCCATCACTTTCCATCGTTTTTTTACCCACATTTTTCCCAAACGATGCACAAAATAACGTTGTTATGCCATTTCAATTTAGATAAGCGGAAATATATGCATTTACATATCGTTCCAGTAGCCGACGTGCCATTATCAACATCTATCACTCAACCGCATTCTAATCATGATCCAATGTCAGAATCAAACATACTTTATGAACGACTTGCAACTTATCCATATCCGTAAGCAACACTAGTAATAATGTAAGTGCTGTGTAATGTTACATGTTCCTAGTTTATCTACAGGTGGTGTGATCAGAACGCGAGATCCTTCCTATATATGCTGGTAGAAATGTTGGCAAGCAAGTGTCCTGCTGCCTCCACACTGCGACCGATTCATATGGCCATTTGAAAAACAGTTTTTTTTATCGCAATCATTTCTGGTTGTAATATAACGAACGACTGATCTACTTATCACGACTTTCTATTGAAACGGGATACCAACATAAGCAATCATATTTAAGAAAAAAATGTGCGCCTCGATTCTTTCGTTTCGAGTTCAAGCGATCTAATGTATGTAGTATAATTAAATAGTTGATGTGAACAGTACTGGAACAAATAAAATATTCTGTCATAGAAAATTATCTATTCGAGATATCCCGGGAAATGTGTAGAGAGAAGTCATAACTAGACCCGGTTAATGACAGTCATTTATTAGTGCTACTGTGTGGCAAACAGACGTTTCCTTCATCTGATTAAGCATTACTTTATTTTATTCATTTAAAATCGCTTATGACTGATGGGCATTTTCTGCAAACATATATATACCTACCTATATATACGAGTTACACAGATGGGAAATGTTTTCTTAAACAGGATTAATAAGTCTTAAATAAACTTGTTAAAAAACTCAATTTACCACCACAAAGAGCACCAATATTAAAACTTGTAAAAATATTTACATTCCTTTGTTGTTTTCTTCAGGTATTTTTAATGTACACATAGTAGAAAGTAAAATGGACCAGTTTTTCAAAAAAACATTCAAGTATAAAGCAGTGCTTTAGACGCACTTGTCCAAATGTTCTCAATTGTTATTTTTCCAACAAAACATCACTGGCCATTGTTCGAGTTGTTGGTGTAGGTATGGACCAAAGTGGATGGTGGAATGTAAAAAATGTCACCTTTTTCCGCTTAAACACCTTGCAGAAATTTCGCCTGTATATGAATGAAACAAAAATATGCTCGGTAAAAGCATTTGAGGAATTGTGCAAATTTTAATCTAGTCCAATAGCACTTTGTGTGAATGAAATTTCATAAACTGCATACTATTGTCCTCTGGTCGGTGTCTAACACCTTTTTCACTAAATGAAAGACATTTATGAATGGGAAGGTAAGAAACCATGACGGATTTTAGGACATCTAATAATAGGCGTTTCGAGTGGTTTTGGATTCTGTCACTCTTTTAACTTTCTTAAAGCCGGACAACTTGTCCGATGATTCAACGCGAACAATTTCATTTAAGAGCAGTGTGCGATATATTCTGACATGTCAAATTAAATCCCTCAAGTAACTACCAATTCAATAGAACTATAAAAACGGAGCGAAACAATAAAAGTTGGATTGCTTTAAACATGTAAGAATAATATTTCGTGTATGCAGAAATATATAAATGTAGCAGAAACCGCACGATATTACAGCCAAACAGCCTTCATAAAACATGATAATTTATTAACACCAACTTTTATGGGCACCAACAATGACCGGCCAAAGAATTTCACGTCTATCTAATTTAGCTTAACAAATAAAATATACAATATAAAAGAAATGTAAGTCAACATCAACAACACTTCTCAACATTTTAAATATGTGCCCATAATTTATTATATTTATCGGTCCACCTATATATTATTTGTATACGTGGGTTCGAGGAGAGTAGTAAAATCAGAAGTCAGGTGTAGAAAAGACTTGACCATTTCTTTTTATTTCAAAGACCACACACGCATTACACCAAACTGATCGTCATCGGACAATTTGGTGCAATGGGATGCTGGGCGATGGTCCAGTTTGAAATGTTTCTTTCGATTCTATTAGCGTCCTGTGGTATTTTGTCAATGTAATCGTTGCCAAAATCGGACCAGATAGACAATTAAAGGCATACTTCGTAAAGGTGCGACTCCTAAACGTGTCACAATGACTTGTGTACTCGTCCTTGTGAATTCCGGACAATATTACACATCATTTGTCAACATTCTATCACACAATTAACTCATATTTTTCAAAATGTTAATTAATTATAAGCGATTTTCTCCTATTCCACTGCCTACAGATCATTTTTTATCATACACACATACACAAAACAAGAGTTAGACGCTTTATAATCAATTATACAACTTTTGTGTGCTTAATGATCCCTATTTATAATATCTTTTCGAGCATTCCTGGCCTTGTCCTTGTCACCTGGCAATTTCGCATTCTTAAACAAACACTTTCAGTGCACATCGATTAGGACTTTTTTAACACCGTTTCGATTTACGATTTTTTTCCCATGAACGCGTGAAAATTTGTACTATCAAGCCCACAAATCGCTTGAAACAATTTTTTTCACCATTGTCTTATTAAGTACACTTATATTAAGAGAGTGCGGTAAATAAATGTCCAACTGAAAATTTTCTTCAAAATCGTGACTGTAAATGTAATAATCCGAAAAGCCATAATTAACTTGAACTCTAATAGTGCACGGTCATGACCATTTGAAGACTCTAGAAGAATATTAGTGTTGTATACAACAATTCTGTTTATGTACTTAAACAGAGAAAAATATTGTTATATTTTTTTCATTTTATGTTCGTAACGGTTAAGCTATTACATTACACGTTACAACTTACAACAAATTCGCCATCATCCATCTATATAGGTCATCGTTTATATTCTTGAACGCATCTCGGCCTTTTGGAGTGTTTATTTTATTGGCGATTTTATGCGAAATTAATAATGGTCGAATTTCACATCATTAACACGACTTTATTGTCCTTAAATGGACGGAACAAAACGGCAAACGAATAGTTTATACCAATAAGTGGATGTTTTGTAATGGTTTATTGGCATTGAAATCAATCTTATAGGTAGAGAAAGATGGGAGGCAGAGCACAAAATAGACAACGTTTCCTACAGGTATCAGTTAAGGTAAACATAAAAATATGCAAATCCTATACGGACGATAACCTAAAGGATTATAATAAGGCCGCGTATGCATCAATTTGTTGGCATGCACTTGGAGGCTAAGAGCTAAACGATGTATTTCAGCTAATATGGCAGGATCTGTTGCGTTGTGTGTGTTTATTTTTCCGATATATTGCCTATTGAATAGATATTGGACAGTTGACTACTTTTTCTAAGTTGGAAATACTTTATCTGTCAGTTATCGCATGAGAATATCTGACCGGTGACCTGCGTGGGGACAAAATACAACGAAGAATCCGTTCATACACCCGGAATACACATTAGAGGTGAACCTGGTGCCTTTTGATTGACAAAAACCCGATTTGGTAGTTAAATGATGTTGTGTGAACTATATTTACGCCGTGTTATAAAGCATGTGGAAGCATATTTTTACCTACACGGTCGTGTGTGATTATGTATTGGTTCGACAATTGTATATATGAGATGCATGTGTTCTTGTACTTCTTTATGTAAATTTATTTAAAAGTCCTTATCGGAAATTTCATCTCTAACGTTAACAATGTTTATACATATGGTAATACGTCTATTTAAAACGGCTTCCACAATGTTTGTAAATAAATCGTTTTAAATAAACTGAAAGAGTAACAGAGGAGGATTTTTTGACTTCCAAAAACTAAGACTGAGACCAAGTATAGTTGGTCCTGGCTTATCCGAGAATATTTTTAAATTGTTTTAATAATTACTGATATCAAAACATAAAGGATAGGTACATTGTTTTAATTTGGTGGATCAATCTAGTTAAGGATAATTTCGACTATAAGTTATAGTTGACAGCTTTACCAAAAACTAACTTATCAAGCGCAATTAAAAATGTGTCCAAACACGACATTGAATCTCGGTAGCGCAGATTAAGAGCATGTTTGATGCATATCTGTACGGATATTAATGACTTTTAGTATTTGGTAGAAAATTGAAGAGTTGACGAAGGCGCCGGTGTATGCAGTAAAGCGCTTTTTCTGTACTGAAATGATCGTGTGTAAGTTGGGTATTAGTTTACAGTTACGTAATTTAGCTCTACACCAATATTCCTCATCAATAGTTGCTGGGGTCTAGATTACAGCACATTTGCCTACTAATAAATATGCGCTCCGCCCAAGTAACAATTTTAACTACAGTTAATTAATAATTGCTCATTTGAGTTAAGAGAAAAATGAAATAGCATATCAATTATGGGTTTGGTTACTTTTTCGAATCTCGCTTGTTGGAATGATAAAGAAGAGATTTGTATTTGTTCCTTCAACCTCTTCACTAATTAATGAAGGCCAAAGGTGAACATTATTATTTTATGAACCTGTTCCTGTTACACAAATGCGGTATCGGTTTGGGAAAACATTCATTCACTTCGTACCCATTAGATTAACTTGTAATAATATATTAAAACTCCTACATGGAATTTCTCCTAACAATGTAATTCTCGCATAATTTAAATTTGAAAAAGCCTTTCGACTTGTATTCGAGTGGAAAGAGCAGAAAACGTATTACAAATACATATATAACAATATTTTTTTCCTTTTATTATTTAGTTAGAATTATTGTGTAACCTGTTACACTGCCTATCATTTTATAAACAGCAGCTTACTATAAGTTTCTCGAAGACAGTGATAGATTGTTAATCTGGCACACGAAACAACACACAAAAAATATACATTAAATTTAAATCATTTAAATTCATTTGCCTTGAATTCTTTATCTAGGCTCCAGACAATTTGTAATAAGCGGCAAATTGGACTGCATTAGTGTTTTTATTTATTTTTTCCAAGAGACTTCGGCATGCCTCATTAAACTTGTACGGATTTATGTACAAGTCATTCTTTTTGTTTTAAGGCCATTTTCAATATCAAAAATCGAATTTCTCTCACATTGAAATCTTCCGAGAGAAGACGATGGATCGTGAATGTGTGATATGAACTATATATTAGATTTTTTATTGTAAAATAAAACCTGTGTTTTAAATTATATCTGTCATTTTTGTATAAGAGCTTCACTTGCCTTTAAAAGGAATATTTTAGCCAAAGCGTATAACCGGATTTGAATAATTGAAATTACTGCATAATTTAGTCTAATAAATTAATAATTATCCTATTATAAAAGATTCGTTTTCGAATACTATTATTATCTGAAAGTGACAAGTTCATTTTTCATATCAAGACTCTTAACATACTAAAGACAAGTCTGACGTATTTTCGATTCTCATTTTTCTGCAATCAAATACTCTTCGCGATCAAAATCGTGAAAAATTCCAAAAAAATACCGTTGTACCGATTTACCACATGATTTGTCAACTGCTCTCAACACAACCAAAAGATGTAGAAAATTTAAGATGTATTATATTACTCTCCACCAAAATGCCGGGCCTATATGTATATTTCGTTTGCGGCAATTCTGCACATAGCGCCCATACTTAATTTATCTTCGCCTTTTTAGTGTGTTGGCGATAATAATTTTTTAATGTCGTACCAGAAGAGTCACTTGACTCTTCATTTATAATTGCTTTCGCTCTTTATCGCCGCACTATCTGGAAAACTATTGATAAAACTGCTTGTAAGCACATAGGAAATTTATGTTCTTTTAAAATGTTAAGTGTCTGGAAGACTTTATAGAATCATCATTTACGTCCATCTCGACATTCTGACAGCTGGCCAAATAAAACTCTCTGTTTTTTCCTCTTTTTTAACCGAATTAAAACGCTCATTTCTTCCCTTTTATCCATTACGTTTTATTGTTATTTAACTTGTATTAATTAGCCTGCAATGATGATGCACAATTATCGGTGTATTTGGGGGGCGTTCTGGTGTGTGCTCTTCAACATGTGCACCAGTTCAGAAGGCACATGTCACCCCCTAAAAAACATATGATTCCCCCCGAATTTATTTATCTACCTAGTCGCATCTTTTATCCATCCATCTCGCCCGCATCGTCACGAAACTTGAAACCATACTGTCCATTTAAATATTAAATGAATCGATCGGTTTTCGGTTACCAATCAATCTGTTCACATTTCACTGTGTGTGAAAAGCGCTCTTGCGTGCGGTTTGATTTGTCAAACTGCTCTCAATATTCATCATGTCCCATTAAAAGAGAGATTGTGTGGTGCACCCCCGCACAAACAAGTGCAAACCACACAGAAAACCTGTTCCATTCTCTGGCAGCCTCTTGTCAATTATATTTATGTTTCCATATTGTTTTTTCTTTAACATTTCGCTTATTTAGTAACCTACACTAGTAACGAGACACAATCATAAATAAGAGTCTGGTTATATGCATACCAGGGAGACGCCTTCCAGCTCTCTTAACAGATACGATTCTCTTGTGCCGTAATTATAAAACATTTATATTATTTATAATTAAATATCGTCCATAGAACGGAGCGGGTATTCAATATGAGTGGTAATTAAATTAATATATTTACTAGTATTTAACAAGGAAGGACATGTGAATGCACTCTATATCTTGCTGGAATTGCATACTTGTATGTATAGTTAACAAATTGCCACCGCAGTCAGGGAATGTAGACTTTTTTTTTCTCGCGCTCTTTACAAACGAATCAATTTTAATTCCGCTTTTATTCTACATCTGTTCATAGGCACTTTTTTCGCGTGTAAACTCATACATTGTGGTGTTGTTTTGCTCAAATACAAATACCATAAGAATATGTTATATGCATTCAATGTCATTTTAAATAATGTACATCCTATATCATTCGTATAAAATGCTTTTAGTTCTCGATGTCATCAAATAATAATAATCTGTAGAGATTTATTCAATATTATGGCTAGCTATTTATTATTTCGCTTTTTATTACTTAGATTCCTATTAAAAAAGCATAACACAGTTAGGATATATGGACAAGTGATGACCTGTACTATTGTAATTTGTAAATTAAGAATATATTCGATATGTAAATGAGTCGATTCTTTCCATATGGACGAGACCCATAGTTGTATAATAAATAAATACCATTCCGTACGGTTGAGGCGACCAGACGAATTATAAATGGTCACTCTTGAATTGATAAAGCCATTGATAAATTGCATTCACTTAGATTATGGTCGATTATGCTCACGAATTATTATATGGTCAAGTTTATCTGTAAATGTCTTTAATATTCATTGAATTTGTACAAGTTACTGGATGAATTGTGTGTGGGTCGACGTTTATTAAAATTTTATTAGTCGTTTTTGCCAGTAAATGAAGGCGATGCACCGCAAGATGCACCTTTTTTCTATTTAACCATTCAATTAATTCACGTGTGTATAACTGGGATCATGAAGCATGGAAGTACTCTTAAAAGATCTTTATTGCTCACATTTTCCACTTATTACATATAAATTCGCTGTCATATTATCAAAAGTCGTTGAGATTCAAGTCCTCCTTATCAGTACTGGAACAACATTGACATGGTCGTCTTCCATTCCAGATTGCCATTAAAACATCAAACTGCCAACTGCCGATAAAGTACTTTGCATGTCTATAGCCATATATATAAGAGGTCTAAGATAATAGGACGTGTTTTTTGCAGTATAAAAGCGTAATACATCATGTTTATTGAACAAGTTTAAAGGAAGTTTAACACCATTCATTTATATTCACCCAAACGATGATTAGAAGAACAAACTGAGTGCTTTTACGGCCGACCTGTACACATTTTTCAACTGTTGAGTAATTTGTAAACTGTACTATTTCAATTCATTATGCAAAAGCCAAAGTGTATATACATATGTGCTTTTTAAAACTGTGCTCTATTACTGCGAAAATAAATTATTGTATTGGAGTTATTCACACTAGCACACCTTATTTGTAAAATTTCACCGTATTGCATATCAAATTTGGCAATATGTCACTCTTTTTAAAGAGGCAATACAGTGATTAATCGACTTTTGATTTAATGTTGTACAAGCACAACAATAAAACGGCGTGACGGTGAAAATATCGTGCAGTTGGTTATTTACGCAGTTCGCCTATATAGAGAGGTACAATGAGATATTTTTTTGAAAAAGCCTCACGGAAAAGGTAAACATGAGGTAAGGTAATAAACACCATATTTTCCATATGCGTAAAATGTAACCCAATTTCGTCTGGAAATGTCAAGAAAAAATCGCAAATATGGTCAAATCACTTTCCCATTTAAAACTTGAAAATTGTTAATAATAAAATATGTATAATTGCTTAATAAAAACGCATTGTAAAAGGATTTTTTAACGAAAATAATGTAAACACAAATGTGTATACCAAATATAAGTGTAGTTAATTTCATGCGTCGGTGGGTAACCACACAGAAAACCATCAGACTCTCCTCTTGATGAAATGGCATCATACATACGAAGGCTGTTCGCTAGTGGGCTAATCTGCGAAAAGATGTAACAGGTGTGATATCTAATTAAGAGAATCGTCGCCAGGTAGTTTTTCCCTGAAAAAGCGAAAGTATGAAACAAAGAGACACCGAAAACAATAATGCACCCATTTTCGGTTGAAAGCCATCCAACTGTCGTTTGGTGTGTGTGGTATGTGCCCAAATTGGATCACAGATGGTTGGGCTCGCGTAAGGCACGTGACGTGTGTACCATCGTAAATTAACCCAACCAATTACAAGGGTGGCTAATTAAATGATAAGTCCATAAATATTTTCTGTCTCTTCTAAAAAGAAAAAAATAAATGAAATGGACAGTTTGGTGTGTTCCAGTAACATACTGGTTATAGCTATCACATATTAATGGCCATTAATTATTTTCAACATATTAAATGTTATCGTGTTTTATGGATTAGTTCAATTATAGCATTTTTAAAGACATTAACAGATGGTGGTGGAATTAAGACTAATTGAATGTGTTTTTCGAAGGCATGCATTGAGAAGGTCTGTGTACCTGTACACTTGCCGAATGTGTAGTTTTTTTGTCCATCAGGCAATTCTCCGAAATTACGGAACGGTGGAAGAAAAAGAGAGCCGTGACGAGTAAGTGTTTAGCAAGTGAATGGCGTCTTCATTGATAACAAAAGGAGCGCTTTACCAAGTTCACATGTTTTAAATACAGTGCACAATAGACAACCTTGTACGTAACCCGAAACCAACTAGGACAATGGGTCCCTTAACCAGCACCATTTTTTCCATGCACTGGAGCATTTTCTCTTGAGAATAAAATATTTTGTTGCACCTGAAGAACGAAAGATCATGTGGGTGGTAAAAATGTAAATGCATTTGGCTGGTGCACCATGTAATGGGCACAAAAAGCGATGTTGTTGTTCTATTTAAGATTCTAAATAGATTTGTGTTGCATTGTTGGTTAAACGAAGATATGATAAGGCTCTTTGAAAATGTAAATAGAGAAGAGGAGATTTTTATGAAAATCATGTCTTTTGTCCTTGCTTCTTTTGGAAGGAAATATTTCAATTACAACATTTTGTTGTAGAATTATATTAGATCTGTTTAAATTATTTAAAACCCATTGGACTTGGACGCTGCGTGTAATAAAGGCCGTTTCATATATAGTTATTGAAATTGCTTTACATAAAAACATGCACAAATCTGATAATGGAGCATGAAATGAGTTGAGAAAATGAAAATTACATAACTAACCAAACAATCAGTACCATAATATATTGAAAAGAAAATCTATTTTCTAACTCTTTTGTCCGACATCGGCAGAGTGTTTTTGATGTTGTTAAAGCGATTATCGGACTACAAAAATATTGAAATACCAGAATGCCGCTTAACACAGGACACAATAATCTACTTTTTCTGCAACATTTTTTCACTACACTGCCTAAACCAATTAAGAATTTTTTTCTTCTCTCTATACACAAATTGAAAGCAAATTAGAAATCGTGGGACAGAAAAACAGGATCAACAGATTATACACATTGAAGATGATGCTGTGTGTTGTATCCGGCTTCAGGTTGCACATATGTTACGTAAGCGATTTCAAGGACATGTCTGTAGGGCACGGGTGCTAAATGAGTGGGCTTCAACTTGCTCCATCCCTAAGTAGCAAATAATAGCCTTGAAGATGAATAACACACAGGTAACAAGTGCGTTCTTGCTCTCTTAAGATATTTTGAACCATCAGTGTATAATACTTATATGTTTATAGAAAATGTTTTTATTACAACGAAGAAATAACTTAATATCATAACTGTGTTTCTTTCACACTGATTGAGCCCGATTATTGATGTTTAATTAACTGAACATTTATAGAAAGTACATTTTCAAACAGGAAACTAAAAAGGATGTCGTAGTTTGATCTAATGTGGTTAGGTCAGATTACAATAAACTTGTACATATGAAATCATTATTTTTGCATATATGAGCTCTTTGCACCGCATCAGGTAAATCTGGTTAGATAAAAAAAAAGAATGATTACATGACTGTACAAGCGAGCGATCTCTTCCTGGTTGCCAATAATAACTTTCTGTTTTTACGACTTGAAAATTGAGCAGCGCACTTTTTTCCGCTTTATTGAAATTACTTCACTGAAGGGTTGTTTTTTACTTAACTGGTGACTTGTGCGGATATGTGATAATGCTTCCGGTATTAGCGACGCGTGTCGAGACCATATTGTCAGCGAATGTTGATTAGGAATTCAATTGCTTTTTCAGGAAGAAAAAAAATGCACAAGAAAGCAGGTGCACATTTGAATAGAAATAATTTTATTACACAAGTAAGGAGCATAAATACATGGAAATTAAAATGTAATTTATGTCGTCTTTGGTCCATTAGATATACAGATTTAATTAAATGTGAGTACTTTTATTGATTTACTCTACTTGATTACAGATCAAAACAAGAATAAATCAGCTGAAAAAATGCGAAAATAAACAACTTGTCTAAGAGAGGAATCGTATTACAGGTGATGTAGCTATAAATGTAAATGTTACAAGATTATTCTACTAGATAATTAAATGATTGATTTTTATTGATTAATGTATGGAAATTGGTAAAAATATCGGATTTTCTGCATACTGTAGCTTGGGTGACGCTGTGTGGTCGGCAAAGATCCCGTTAATTCTAATGCGACATTTTCATATGAATTTATGTTATTGCTGCACGTCTTTTTAATCAAACATTTTTTTTGGCAGAAAATACCTATGCTGGTTTTCCACACCTGCACTTTATTATGGTCAACACCATAATTAATATCCTCTACAAACATATCTACAACAGAAAGGTATTGTTCTATATAACAATTTCTCTACCAACTGTTGCCTAATACTTGTTCGACCATAAAAATCCGTTACGAGAAAATGCTCTATATCATATATTAAACCTGATGGTGATCTTTAGAAAAATGCAAAATTGTTCCACTAAACACCATATCGTTCTGTATAGGGCCTTAATGTCGCGCATATTCGGTCTCGCTGTGCAAGGTTGGTCATGTATAACGTGCACGTGCAGGTGACACCTGGCACGCGCATGCGTACTGCCTCACACGTGTCACATATGCATACGCGAATAGCGGAACTGATTACATAGATAAGAAGTGGACAAACACGAAAAAGTGGGCTCGAATTTTAATTAAAACAATATCTGAAACAGTACGAGGAAATTTCATTGAAAACAGCCCAAAGAAGGTGAGGTATCACTTGTTTAGTGTACAGCTGATTGGCATAGGCCATAATTAAAGAACGTTTTCTTAGTGTCATGGACACGAGCCAGCAGGTTGTTCCTAGATTAGGTAAGAAGATGCGGGTCCAGGTGAATGTACATAAATAATCGTGTGCTACTACTATGCCCGTATATTTGCAAAGACATTCCATAAAAGTCGTTATATTCGTATAAGAGATATGATTCGGTTGCAGGTGGATTATCTTGCTCCTCTCAAACTGTCAATGCATTCACAAGACGAAACCGGTAGTGGCTGCTGTATTTAACTTTGGAGATTCTACATTTATTTACATGTTTGTTGTAATATAGGCATTTAAATGAGAAATATTCACTATGTGTTAATAGTTGAAAAACGAAATTCCTCATTTGAATATCCAATATATAACTGACATCTAAATCAACACCGATATTAAGAAACCGATGGAAAGATGGAAATTCTTCGGACCCCCTTCCTGGCACACAGCTCATCTTAATAATAAATCCCAATGCGAGTCAATATTAAATTTCGGATAGGACAATTATTAATGATGACGTCGAAAACTAACTGTATTAAATAACACTTTACTAAATATATCATCAATATCTATTTATCATAATAGTAAAATGTAAATTAATTAATATTTTACGATGTTGATATGATAGACCACCAGCTAGCCAATAGTTCACTATACCCAGAGAACAACTTGCTTCTGAAATAGTGTGTCCCGCTGTGATATTTATAGAAGTTTAACATATTTTTGAATGATTTTTAATTTATAGCAGATATATGCTGAGAATGTCGTTAATTAATCGTGTTTTCCCTTCCTAATACACTACATAACTAGAAAAAAAAGTAGAACTCGACTAATAGTCGGAATATTAGTGCTATACGGAAAAAATCATAATATATTTGCACCAATGAGGATGATGAATGTAAAATAAACGATTGTGTGAGAACGTTTCTGATACTGACCGGAGGCTATATGAGCATTAAACATTTCTCTATAACATTTTTTTCCTCCAATTTCTCGAATGAAATCAATGTGAAAAAGCACTTTTACAAAATAAAGGAAAAGAAGGATTTCCCTGACAGGAAATTATGTAAAAGTGTTTCGCATCAAATCCACTCACGTGTCTTGTACACGCACCTGTTTTTATGCACTTAATGGTGCGCTACAGAATTTGAGACCATTAATGCACACATGTAATCTATCCACCTTGTGTAGAAGGATAATGTGTATAGTAGGACACGAGGGTCCTGCGTGGAATTAGTCGACCAAATCGCTTCGCTTCCGTCACAAAAAACACTGTCCACAAAATGAAACAATTAAACATTCAACAATATGATCCTATAATAAAAGGCGCGGTCGAATTTTCATTTGAGATCCAAATCTACACAATAAGATAAAGTAGTGATTTAACAGAAGCTCTAAATGGACGAGATTAAAACGTTATTTTCATGTACTAACGGTTTCAATGTATCCAATAGGTAATTATAGTTTTTTCTCTCCAACTATGACAGATGAAAATATTAATAAATTACTAACTGAAATACTGTTGTTATTGTGTTTTGGTATGAAATATACGTGCAAGAAATCTTGACACACACATTTTATCATCTTATATGTGTATGCTCCATAACCGAACAGGTTACAATCATAATAATAGAAATTGTATAATATAAATGTACCAAATAGGACATATATTCAGAATGGCCTCAATTCTCATTGTAAAACAGCAGATTATTTGATGTGTAAATGATTGTATTTTTCTTTCAGCTTGCATTGGTGAGATGTTGTAGGTCGGCAAACTATAACAACAACTATATTATTTTCTATACAACTCCAAATGATTATTGTCATCCTAAATAGCTAAAGCAACTCGCATTAGGTCTTATAGAATTATAATTTCAACTTTAAAAGAGATTTCAAATCACGATAAATATTTTGAAATTTTCTATGTAAGAATGTGGGTGAGCAGTGATTTATATAACTTTTTACAGTATACATTATAAAGACATTATTACCTAATTTATAATTTAATCGGATATAAATAATGCTCATAAATAACACAACTCTGAAAGAATGTTCAATAAGTAATTCTTTCTATAAGATAATATTGTCATAGAGAATGACGATACTTGGATAATACCATCATCTAGTGTTTTAATGACTTTTAATTGTGGCTGCATATAATTTAATACAAACAGCGAAATAGCAGAGATTTATGTTGATTAATTTTCAACTTCTTAATAAAGATATTTTCGGTGCATTCATAACGCGCGTCGCCCACATACATTTCTACGGTTTTTAAGACCGTGCCTTAATTATAGTTATTTGAAACAATAAATAAATAATTTACGGGCACTTGCATTGCCAAAAGATACAACATTCTTGACCAAAACCGAAAACAATTAGCAATAATTTACACACGCACACAACATTATTATTTTGTGCCCCGCACAAAACGTTTTACATGAAAATAGTTTCTATTTTGACTTCATAATTAATAATGAATAATGAATTCAGTTTGCCGTGATTTATAAGTTGCTTATGGCCATTAAAAACCGTTAAATATTAATGTTTGTATATTCTACACTACTATTGAATAATATCTTCACATTGTATTTGTATGTGTTCGGGTAATAATGAATCCACCTGTCCAATACCATATCCTGTCTGTATAAACATATATTGTATAGGTACGAGAACATATTCGCTGGTAATGTGGTGTTTGTGTACATGAACGGCACACACAATGTCAAATGAACACGTAATTAAACTATTCACATCCACCTGTTTCCTCCATTGGACCTCTTTTAAGACAAAGCACAGTAAGGCACTCTAATTATTTCATCCCGGCAATCCTTCATTCTGTAATTAGAAAATTCAATAAATGCTCTTAGTACCGAGTCAGAAAATTTATATATAAAAAACTGTTCTTTGCCATTTTTTATAAATTAAATTTTGAAATAATCTTATTAGTTAACTTACAACTATCATAAATAAATAATTTTACATTTCTTGGTTTATTAACTAAAACATAACAGACTAATACCTATTTAATTTTAGGATTTTTTAAAATTAGATTTAAATCGAATTATAATTTATCCAATAATGGTTTGTTGCATGAAAAAATTCAGGATACAAAGTTTAGGTAATTATCAATTATGAATATGTAATTAAACTAATTAAATACATTATCCACCTGTTTCTTAACTGTGTGACTCTCATAAGACAAAGCCCGGTAAGGCACCCATATTGCTTCATCCCTGCTGCACTTGGCAATTCCCATTTGAAAGCATTCTGTCTCGCTATACACTTACTGGCGTATTAGCGGTAATAAAACCGACCATCACGTCCATCTCACAAACTACCAATTTGCAAAATGTCCGGTGAAGTGAACGGTACTTCTAGAGAAAAAAAAACATAATTTAATTTCCAGTAAATTTCTGTCACGAACCGGCTACTATCTCTCTAAGATTTTTATTGTCTTAAGTGGCTTATTTGTTTGGTAATAGGAGAGGCACGTACTAAATTAAACACGAATTATTATGCATGTGTTTGTGGATGCATTCATTTGTGTAATGCACAAGAAAAAGGAGCTTATTAGTACGTGCATCCACTGCAACGGTGCAAGGTGCAGCACTTAACTTCCGACTAAGTGCAGCTTGCCAACTACCCCGTTGACGGTGGAGGTGGTGGTCGAATAAAATCAGTCGACCGTCACTTCCTTCCGTCCGAATTTTTTACTCATTCGCTAGCACACTTTGCGGATGTCAATCGCTAGATTTACGATCAATGTCGTCCTATTTGTGACGGTCTTAAACAGTACTGAGGCCAATCGTACCATGAATATGTTCCCTATTCCCCGTAAATATTGTTATTTTCGTCAAGAATATTTTTTCAGTCGATTGTGTGGTCTTTGAAGTGCATTTATTTGGGCAGTAAATCTCTTCGTTTTGTTCTTGGGTCACAGAGGATGGAAATGAGAAGGGCACTGCTGAAAAACCGTCCACATTATGAACTATATGAGTTTAAAGAACCCGAAAGATGGTAAAAAATTTAACGGCCTTACACAATAATATGTGCCTATGGTTCTAAAATTTTAATATGAATTTTATCTCTTTTAAATAAGATTTTATGAAATTACATCCGTGCATTGACACACTTCATAAATTTTATTTTGGCATGTCGATTGGTTCATATTATTGGCAAAAATTTTTCTTTTATTATGCATATACACAGGTACTGTTATATTTTATGTTTATTGTATTCCGTTTTTATTTAAACGTAATTTAAATGTATTTTAATTAATGGTAATTACTAATTAGTTGGTCGGTTTCGGCTTGGCGATGAGAAAAAGTGCTTTTAATAGTGGACATTTTAAAGACCCTGAAAGGAGGTCTCTTTTATATTTGTGGTTTAGACAGTTCTGTTTCCATTGATTATTTGTGAGAAAAAAAGTGGCCTAAGCCTTTTTACCTGATCATATACACTAGTATATATTTTATAAATTTGTGTATTTCATGTGGGAAAAACGATGTTTGTATCGAAATTATGAGAGGGTAAATATTGTTCGGGTGCTTTACCTACTAAGGATGCACCTGTATGTTAGTCAAATGTTTGTATGTTGTCAATAAATTCCCACAGATTCACGCACAGTTTTAACATGAGAATATCTGAGCTCCGGATGCGTTTTGTGGGACAAAGAAATGATCACGTTTTTAAATCGAAATGAGGAAGAACTTCGATTAAATGTAAAAAATGAAAATTGATTGGATTTTCAGTTTTACGACTTTTTGTAATAAACAACTTCAGAAATATCAGGTTTATTGCTTCATGAATTACGTGTTAAAATATCCAATTAATTAATAAAACCATTATCATACTTTTTCCTATAGTCGATGGCGCCTGTTCGGTATGAGTTTATAGAGTTGAATGTCATTATCTCTAAGTCGCATTCCAGTGGCGTAATATTTAAACTTAAAGAGACGAGTTTAAATTACTGTACGTCTTGTGATTGGTACGCCACTGCTTATCTCACACTTCCAGTAATCGCCTACAAAAAACACTATTGACAGCAATTTTCTAAACAATTTGTCTGTTCATAATACCTTCGATTTCTATGAAATGCTTAACAATCTCAATGTATTGTCATATCAGCCCACACTTGGCTATAATTGCTCCACATTTGATAAACAATTATCTCATTTAAAAAGAAAAGACAAACAGTCGCCGGCATTAATCATAAACACAACAAGGAGAATCATCTTTTCGCGCTTTTGTTCTTGAACAAATTATTCGAAATAGGATACAATTAAGGTAATTATTCAGTGTTAACTTTTATATTTCCCTTGAATATACAAAGAAAATTACATAGTAGGCAGAAAATAATTACTTTTACTGATTTTATGTGCCTTTAAGACAAATTTCCAACAAGTTGAATAAAATTAATGTGGCACTATACACTACTGCAATAAATTACTTAACAATAATCCATAAATTGTACAACATTTTGCACATTCAACGGCTACACGCTTTTCAATATAATAATACTTGCTCTGATCATGCAGTCCAAGAGAGAAGTAGATGGAAAAAAATTGCATCGCGCCCGCCCACACACTCTGCCGTAATACACGATATATGCACAGACCGATTTGCGAGTTTACTTAAAAGCAAGATTCTCTCTCTCTGCACACACATCGTTCCATGTGTATTATTATGTATTATGTATGCTCGTTATTAGGTCTATGTGGTGTTGTGTGCATTTTCATATAAGAATGGAGAAAACGTTACACAATGGGCCAGGACAATACACTTCAGGACGCGCGGTGAATGCGGCGCAACATATGTTTGGGCCTATACACACATCTACATAATACATATAAGCAATTGTTGGCAAAAGGCATTGTCACGATTCGCTCATTACGATCAGATGTTTTAATTACAACATGTAATTGATTGTCGATGGCTTTGCCTTGGTTTTCCTGCTGGGCGCGTGCCTCCTCTTACATTCTACAGATGACATGGCTCTTGTAAGAAGACACTAGAGCATTATTTAATTATTTCATTGTGTGTACGATTCCAGAACGATTTGTATTCAATTCAGAGCACACACATTATATAATATTAAGTAGGTATTTCTATTTGATGTTGGATGATGGGTGAGTTTTTCTATATGTTGATGTAAAAACCCACAGTTAAAGAGCCGTCTAATATATATAAATAACACAACTTTTCACCCACAATGATGGCTATTTTTTAAAATCGTTGTTTGTGCTCTTTAACATAATAAAGCGAGATTTATGGTGGATGTAGAAACAGTAGGTATTTTAATTTATATCAAGTGAAAAACGTTTAAAGTGAGTTTTTATTCAAAATCTATATGTATACATAAAATGCTACCTACTAACACTAAAATCCGGGTAAAAAAATAATGATTATTTTTCAACTGTGAATAACAGTAATAAAACGTTATTGTAAAACTTTAATATGTGAAATAATTTACTTTTTATCCTTGACTGTTATCTATAAAAGATTTTCTCTTCGAAGATGTGTGTGTTTCTGATCGAATCCAACACTTTGGGTGTTGTATTATGAAATGGCCACATTGTTTTTCATATCCATAAACTTTCACATAAAAATCATGTTTATAATAAAAATAGCGATTAAGTTTTGCGATAAAATAAGTACAACATAAAACCACATTTTTTATGTGTTTTTTAAGAAATATTGATAGGCATTTGCCTATCACACAATTACATCTGTACAAATATCGATTAATTTTATTTCGTTTCTTTATTAATTACTTTGCGTGTAAAAAACGTTCATCTTATACCACAATAACAGTTATATTAATTAATTTAACTTTTTAACCTTTAATTTTGTCCAAATTATTATATACACATTAGACATATAGAAGAAAAAAAGGCTTTCTCTCTCAGTTTATTGAGTCATAAATATAAAACACTGGCAACAGGTTCTAACGTCGATTTGGGCAGAGAATTTTTTCATCTCTTACTGTGTGTGTGTATATTAAAAGCTATAGAAAGGTGAGAGGTCACATTTAGAAAACTACATATCTAATACGTCCATTTAATAGCTGACAAATCGTTAGACAATAACTATGAAAAATAAATTTATATTCAAAAAGATTTATTTGGAAATTATGCCAAAACGAATAAACATTTACTTCTTGAAACAGTGTCCAGGCATTCAGTTCTCCTGTTGCGACACTATTTCGTAATGAAAATGTCATTATGGAATTTAATTTAATTATAGTGTTTTTTATTTTCTTCGACTCGTAGGTATATACGTACCTACGAGAAAATGCATCAATAAATTAGAGCCTCTCTCCGTAATTTAAATTATACTCGATTTTCAAAGAGTATTATCGAGAAATATTGGCCAGTCATCATAAAGCATAACCTTACCAACTAACCTGTTAGAAATAAATAATTTCGTATCGTTAAATAAATTCCATCTTGGGTCGAAATTATGTGCATTAATCTCGGTTAATTGTCTAATAATTCAGAATAAACGTGAGAGTTCGTGTTCTAACCGGACGTTGATGTCTCCATCACAAGAGCACTTTTCCTAACCCATTTGGAAAAATGCCATATACTCATAACGTCAATTATCCACGTTTTCCTACCGAAAATAGCTTCGGATTCTCAGTCTATTCCGCAGCAGTGGAATCGATTTTGTGAGGGGTCGCAGGCCACTTTACGACGCCAGTTCGACTCAACTATTTATGCACGCTCGTAACTTAAACAAGAAGGCGAACTTTAAGTATATTATATGTAAGTCGTGATACTTTCAGGTCTTAGCAGTTCGAAATAAAATGTCAAAGAGGCTTAAATGTAAATTAATTAGACGATTAGTGTTAATTTAGAAGCGGTATTTTCTTATTATCGTCACCATAACTTCAATATTAATCAGGTGTGATTCTTTAATTATTTCAAATTTCACATCAAACTCTGAGCGTGCATATAGTTTTCGCTTATCAAAAAAAGGCGAACAAAGGTCACACACTCGTGAGACTTATTTTTCATTGATTTTTAATTAAAAATAAACACAACCACAACGTCAAAGTAAAAAAACGCGCTTCATACTCAACTTCCACTTGTGTGTTGGCGGAATATGCAGAATGTGAAATTTAAAATTAATTACTTTTTTGTATGTTTATTAAATTCTCTCTGTATTTATTCTTGACATATAGGTAAGCATTAATTTCCAATACATGGTGTGTGTGTGTAAGGGAAGAAGAATTTAGAAAGTTAATTATACTATTACAAGTGAATTTTCACAAAAATCCAACAATCGCGTATTGATTTCAACAGTTTTACATTCATAAGTAGGTATATAAAAAAATGTTAAACGCTCGATTTACGGTACATGATCGAACTAGAACAATGTATGGGTTCGTTCCGGCTCTTAAATCCTCGAACCAGGACACGCCAGGACCCCTAAATCTCTCATCTCTCTAATCCCATCTCTCATTTCTATAGCCATGCGATTATGAACTCGTAAGTAAAGCACTCAAAGAAGATACTTATCAACACAGTCCGTAGGTATATTCAAACGACTTTTGAGTTCACAAATACTTGTTGTTGGCGGCCTCCGCGTTTCAGACCGTACGTCACAAGAGAGCAGCAAGTGAATCGCGGAATGCGGTCCGACCACTTAACAGTGGCGTACACACCAACCGCCCCCGCCTTGAGAACGCTACTGGGATTAAGAGTTTTCGAAAAAAAACCGCACTCTGTTATTAATAAACGCTTATAATTGCACAGCGCACATTCAGCGACAAATGCCGGAATTGCATCATTTGACCTGAAATCACGACATATTTCATGTGTCGGCGTGCTGATGCATTGCAATAGAAGCGAGCGGCTCTGCTAATAATTAAAGAAAAAAAAAAGATTAAAACACCTATAGTCACATAAAAGCCTTTTAATAATTACCGGGAATTACGCAGACAATCGATATGAGCTCACGTCGCAGTAGGGCATTTATTAACCTGCATTCTTCCTTTTATAAATCATATTAGCCCATTCAAATGGATAACAATCATCGTCATCTTTGTAGATCAATTCATGATGGACATTTACTCCAATATAAATTGAAAGAATTAATGCAATTTATTATGCTGGCTTTACAATCTTTTGTTAAACCAACCACTGTCTAAGGTTTATTATACACATTGTGATGTAGCTGTGTGTGCGATGCCCATTGTACTTTTTATCTCTGCCACTTTAGATGGAAAAAAGTTTGCATCAGTTCACATCGATGGCCGAATTGTACACGACTAAGACAATAATTGGATCATTGAATGGACACTTTCGCGTATTGTGATGAGAAGTCGTGCGGGGGTCCGTGTGACAGCATCTGGGTCCAGATTATAAGCTGTAAGACAGGAAGGCGAGCTAAACGGCGAGGGTGTAGTAGCAGGAAGTGACGGTAAGAATCCCACACACGTGCTTCTATATCGTGATCTATTTTATAAAGCTGTCATTTACCGCTATATAAACGATTATCTGCCCACAATATGATTTCCCTTGGTGCGCTAATGGTAGCGAATTTATTTGCGACTTTGTTGTGCCCATTAGAAACAATAAAAGAGCAATTATAGACGAACAAATTGTATTTTATGTTATCGGGACTATATAAGAGATGGAGAGTAGGAGTGTCTGGGTTGGGGAAACTAGTTGCCAACTTTTACTTTGTCACAAGTGCGCGTTTTTGCACAAATTCAATTAAAATTAATTTTGTACTTTTTTTTATCTGTTGCACAGATCTTTTGTGTTCTGATATAAGCCATTGTTTGTTTGGAGGCACACATAGCACATATATCAGAGCTTTTACTTTTTAATAGAAAATTCTTAATGTTATAGTGCAGTTGCACGTTTCTGCAATGGAAAACGTGTTCGACACAACCTAATTTGTCAAATTTATTTAAACATTTGCACTTCTCATGCACGTCAACTGCACACATACACAGTTGTACATATGCATTGTGCCAAATGGGAAATTATGCATACTTACTGGTGTACAGGTACCAAACTTCACAGACTGATTGTAGCGTTAATCAAGCGAACTATTGTTATGAAGTTTTTCCACTTATTGACACTCCTCCATTGTGCGATCGCATTACATATTCAATGCAGACATTTTTCAGCTTCTAAATACTCCAACTACTTGAGGAGGAGGAACAGGAAATGTCGGATCCGCGAAAATAAGAGAAAAATAGGGCCACTTTTCGTATACAACGTCAAAATTTTCATTCGGTGATATTTCCTGAAATCTGACCTTAAACATACAAGACCCTGATGGTTGACAGACATACTTTTTGTTTCATGTCTAATGAAATTTTTTATTAATGATTTAATTCGCGTCCACACTGTGAACGTAATTAATTGATTGGAAAAATATTTGCACAGGTATCATGTACAATTTGAACATGACTAACAAGATTAAAATCGCCTTATAACTGTAAAAATTCAATTTGCCGATATAATTTATCACGAAAACGCATTGACAACCTTTTTAAGGATAAGAAAATGTGGAGAAAAAACATGACTTTAGCAAGACGTCTCAAGACATAAAACAAATTGATGCAATATTAAAGTAAATACAGCGTTTGCAACTCAATCAATCCGATATAAAAACTTGCACTGGTCTAAATATTTCACTTTTAGCGCCCAACATGTAATGTAAATGATAACAATTTTCAGGGCATATACGATAATTCATTCCGCTTAATTAAATATATATCTTTTTTATTGGGCAACAAATTTAACTGCCAAAACGAACATATAGGTACATACAGTATACTTATCAGTGTATGTGTGTGTGTATGTGGAGAAAAGAGCGCAAAACTACATAATATCGGTTGATTTTTTCCACTTTCGCATTTTGTAAACTGATGCATTAAAATTGTGACAAATGAATTAAATTAAAACAGTTATGTGTTTGTATTTTTAAATGTAGGACGTGACTTGGTTTAATAGTTCTGTGTCCAAGGATAAATTGTAGCATGAAGATCGACAAGAAAGTGTTACGAAAAAAAGGCGAACATACAAACACCAATCGATCACTTTGACTCCGCTACGAATTAATCAAAGAAAGGTAACAAAGTCGTGAACTCTTGACAGGTTCATTATTTTATTTTTACCTCGTTACAGTTTCATAGATTTTGATAATGATATCGCCGTAGTGCCACCTGTTCTCCTAATGGTCCCTATGTGCAAAAGAACGAACTTAAAACTGTCTGCATTTTAGTGACTTAATTGGCGTATTTATGACTCTCCGCATTTTTACGTGTCTTACTAAATAGATTGTGCAAATTGGCAAGTATGTTACCGTAAAAGCGAGATACCATCAAGCCGCTTAATTAAGCTAATTGCTAACATATTTGGTTGAAAACTTTGTAAATTTATAATTGATTTAGTATGGAGACCGAGTTTCTCTCTTATGTTACATGTCAGGTATTATAAGCGCAATCTCAGGTGCATATAGCTGTATTCCGTGGTTGATTGCAATCCTTATTTGCCTTGTAGGCGGTAAGGAAACAGGTTGAGTACCATATGTGTATTTACAATTAATACGAAACTCGGATGGAGAAAAAAACACACTTTGTATGTTTTATTCATAAAATGAGTCATTTACGACCACGTTAAGCACATCTATGCTGCGATTCTCTATCTGCACATATTTATCTTAAATGCCCTACAACTATTTATATTATTAACTAAGTGCACATTGTCGATGGACGATTATTGTTGTCAATTTACAAAATATATCGATGGATAATG
Source organism: Silvanus unidentatus (assembly GCA_963930825.1). NCBI lineage: Eukaryota > Metazoa > Arthropoda > Insecta > Coleoptera > Silvanidae > Silvanus > Silvanus unidentatus. The sequence goes on from OZ005758.1 coordinate 7,733,880, forward strand.
GTGCTCCCGTTATTACACTATAAAAAAGGCTCACTAGTTGTTCTCAACCAACGCTAATAGATTGTGTCTGCATGTGTAAGAATAGACACAATATTTCGAAAATTACACATCTAATTGCTGATCATAAAAGCAATTTTATTGTGAACAATAACAATAAATAATAAACTTGTGAAAAGAGTATCAGAAAAAATTAGTAATAAATCTTTTCATGTTGTGTTGTAAGAGGACGAATAAGACAATGTGGCCATAACAGTGGTATTAATGCAATCGCTTAAGTGAAATCTGTTGTATGCACCATCAAAACATAAATATAGGTGGAAAAAAATCATATCATGAATTTATTGTATCGTTAACGAGGTACAAGTGAAAGATTATATGCCAAGCACGCGTCATTCGCATTATTGCACATAATGTGTGTATATCATTCGCGAAAATCTCTTTGCCATTGCAGTCAATCACACCTGTTTTTTGTTGGCTCTTGGTGCTGGAATTTCATTATATATCATTTTCGAGACACAATTACGATTTTTCTTCGTAATGTGAAAGAGGATTACAACGAGAGAGGGACGTATATACAAACAGTCGGAATGGAGCATTTATTATAAACATTTATTATGGACACATGGACACTGTTGAGGCCGAAGAAGAAATGCACGGTGGTCCGCTTGTCAAACAATAAACACTATCATATTACGCGAATCTCTTGTGATTATTCACGACTTATTTGCAAGGATGAAATTAAATATTGCAGATTATTGCGATTGAGGATGTTGATGTGCACCATAAACGTCTTCAAATTTTTCTCTAGATATCGATTTCGAATTGGTAAATCGCCGGCACATAAATTCGGTCATCAAGTGATTTTCCAAGTTGTTGTAATCGATTAGTGTCATAAAATTTTATTGGTTTCAGTTTGATTCTACATATATGTATGTTTACATTTTTGTAGAATATCTTTCGTGTTAGACATCTATGTTAATTGGGTAATTAATTTTCAGTTCATAGACAACATAAATATAAATTAAATCACATTTTGTGTGTATTATGTGTGATGGTGCCGTTGAGCCATTCATCCACATCTACACACAACCCAGCATAAATACAATCGGATAAATGTAGCCATGAACTTATGCTAATATATTTCTATTCATAAAAAAACATAATATACTCAAATACATACAACACACATTAACATACATACAGAAAGTAAATTTCAATCTTTTACTGCCATCACAGTCACAAAAGAATTATTAACATCATATACGTAAATTTGTGTTAACTGTTATTTTCGTTGCTAAACTGTTTGTTTCCAAGAAGAAGCAATAATATTTCGAAATTTTGTTTTATTATTTTCTAAAATCTGATTTACTATACTGAAATGATAGCCTATTCTGTGTTGGTGAAGAATACGAGCGGTGCTTTTCACAAAAAACCATTACGACCATTAACGAGAAGCGAAATTTTATGGATTCGAAATGATGCCTTTATGTTCGGTTACCTTTATACACATATATACGTTATTACCATATTTAATTAGTTTCAGTATTGACTCATAAATTCCATATTCAAAAGTTAGATAATATCTGGTTTCTTGTTCAGTGACCATCTTCGAAAAAGGAACTCCTAATGATCAAACATCACAGCTCCTGATTCCAGTCTGTAAATTGTAAAGAAGATTCGAAGATTCGGACAGCGGGGAGAGGTTGAATATGCAAATCGGCAAAGTTAATAGTTGATTTTATGATTTTAGCATGTATGTAATGCGCGAGGGGCAGGCTGGATGGCGAAGGCAAGGCACTGGATGAGATGCATTGTCGGGAAGATGGTGAGTGATTGCCCATTGTGGCGCCCACACGCGCGGCAGTTTGACCCGACCTGCCCCCAATGGCAGGTGAACGAATCTACATATATAATCGTACCTAAAAGGTGAAAGACATCGGTTTTATTCTGATTAAAACGAGCAATCATTTAACACGTAATAGAAACACACTATTAAAAATGTATGTGTGTGTGTAAAAACACATTCATAAAACGATGAGAGAACTGAGTCCTTTTTCGAGACGAATAATTGATTGGTTTTCTTTCAAGACAACACTGATTACCTACATTCTTAAGGCTAAATTATATTAAATTATTACTGATGGATTTATTTAATAAGTTGTGTTTAAATGCCAATGTTAGTTATTTTCTATTTACAAAATGTAATTGCCAAGATAATTGCTGTCAATGAGGTTGAAAAAAAAAATGAATACATCAAACGTGGGTGCTAGCTAGCTGATAGATGCATGTGCACACGAAGAGCTATCAATGCCATTATTAAACATTACTTATATGCCAGCACTAATAGCTTGCAGTACCCTTTTGTAGAAAAACCATCCACCTTCGGATTATTATAGTATTTTTAATAAAAAAAAACATGTCATCGACACTATTACAATTATTATGATCGTAGGATATGAGATTGTTGTTCAAAAAGTCTGAAGAAAGAAGAAAAATCGCTACACTAATAAAGAAACTAACTGTATATGTAATTCACTGGCAAGTATACATACACACTGCCTACGTTATACAAAACTTGCAAAAAGGGTGTCGCATTATTGTTCGCCAGGCATATAATATCATATTTATCTACGTCAATAAATAATTCATATCTTATACTTGCAGGAAGTTATTTTCGTCTGTATAGATTTTCATATGACTATATGTGTGTGCAGACATAAAAACATTAAACATTTGAAACGTGTGCATTTAGATAATATAATTTAATAAAACACCAATAAATTACACGACACTGTCTATACAATAATAGAGAGTGTGAAATAAAATGATTTTGTCCTTTGAACAGCAACACCAAGTTCGGTAAGGCTTTGTACTTATGTGCGCTTTGTGTCTGTTCATATGACGTTTATTAACTTCCCTAAACATGCCGATAAATCAATAACCGAAATAACTGTACACTCTTCCCAGTATTACATTAATTACCACCTTAAGCCAAACTACAATTAGCGTTCCGAAAATATCATTGAGAAGGGTATCGGATTGTTTCCTGCTCGTCTAACACACATTGCACCGATTGCTCGGTTTATTAACGAAAAGAATGTGACTACAGCTTCTCATAACGAGTAGCATTCGTGCTGGGATAGATTCGCACTAGAAGACACCGCTGTGAAGTATTGTTAATGAGATGCCGGAGGTTCGATTGGCAAAAGTGACAAGGCAGGTAGTGTGTGTAGTATTATTGTGTTGTATGTAAAATATTCATAGAAGCGGTACGAAAGTAGAGACTCACCTTTAACTAACAGTCGGCCGTTGATCTAAACGTAAAGATGCGGTCAGGTGGAGACCCACACCTCCTCAATCCGATTTGTTTAAATCAACTGACACCCACCACGGAATTTACGTGGGTCTATATCCTGTCTTGGCTTGTGCTCCTCTTATCCCTTCATAATGACTGTTTTTCTTCCATCTTTCTTCCAATTAAAAATCGCACCGTTCGTTAATAGTGCAATTAATAATGTTCGCAAACAGTGCCCCGGCAATTAGACGAAGCCGGTTATTTACATATATACCTACTCTAACATTAAAACGATGGAAGAAAGCGCAATTGTATACCTTTTCTCGTGAACTATTTTAATTGTTTAGACAGTTTAATTCAGATCACTCATGCAGTTAAGTTGTCAAATAAATTGCAATGAAAGTAAAACTTAATTATTATGTCTTCAAAACAATACAATGTTCATAGTGCAATAAGGAGAATTTCGTTCGGATTTTATGGTTCACCTAACATCCATACCGATGAAGGCGTTTCTAATATTAAGGCCACCAAAAAATCAGAAAGTTATACTTACATAACTATACATAAGTTAATTTATTTGAACTTCCTGATATCTGGCTGCGAATTATTCAAAGAGCTCCCTTTGTACAAGTCTAACACTTTCTATAAATGCCGTTTGAAAAAAAATTATGCTTTGATCGTAAGTTGTCATATAAATTGCGATTTCGCCGCTAAATCACCGTGTAAAATGGTGCTGGTTGAAAAATGAAGCGTTTGTACAGGAACACATCCGATATATAACCGTATTAAGCAGCTGAGTTTATGTCCTGCAGCAAAACGACGACCTGTGACCCTTTCTGCTTTGAATTATATGTTTAATCTTTCTTTTATTTATTGCGAGTCGTTTTCTTTGTGTAGGCAGGATTTTATTGTTTAAATTGACCTAAAAGTTGGGTAAATGTTCTTGTACTTGAAAATAATTTTGAGAGAAAAAAAGAACAACAACGTACACACAGTTTATATGGTGATGCTGTGCAGAGAAAATGACTGCAAACACCTAAATTTCCTTCTTGTCAAGAAAAGTAAAATGAGCGAGACTCGCGACTCCCACAGCTACGCTACCAGAAATTAACATACAATTACAAACGAGCATATTGCCTAGTTTACTAACAATAAAGTTCATAATGTTGAAACTGTATAAATAAACTTGTGGATGGTGGTTTATTGGTTTGTTTGAGAAACGCACAAAAATACTCGAAATATAAAAGAATATAAATTTTGCCATTGTATGTAACATCAATTGTACGAGTGAGTGTGTTTTGCAACTGAATTTATTGATTGATTGTGCAATACGTTTATGATTAATATTAAACAGTTTACGAGCTGAGTAAGTTAATCGGTACGATTCCAAGTCAATTGTTACCCAATTATGATGGCACAAGTGGCATCATTTTCGATATCATACTCTGCAGTATGTTCAATACATAATACACAAAATAATTACAAGGCGTGGGTGTAACCCAGTTTCGAGACGAATATATATACATATATATGTATATGTGAAACTAGTATTAATTCCTCACGTGCGAAATAGAAAGTACACGTAAACAGCTAAGCGCAGACATCATCTCGATATTTACGCTCATTTATCTCTCTGTCACCGAACACATTTTCAGCAAAGATCGCGTTTTTGTCAATTTGTCCACTAAAAATGCTTTGGTCATGAATAAAACATGCCCGAATTGCATAGCGATAACCTCGATGGCCTTCCACCAAACACACTCAAATCACAAATTCACAGGTCAAAAACTTTGAAATTAAAATTATTGTCTATTATTAAAATATATACATAAACTGAATTAAATAGTGCATTAAATCTTAATAAGCGTGGGCATCATTCAGTATTTTTTTTTGGTTACCTCGTTGAATTTAATATCAAACAACGTCGTTAACATAAGTATAATCTCAACATAAAAATTCAACAAGACATCAATAAATAACGATTAAGGCGTCTAATAATGTGCGGTAAACAGGAGGATACGAAAGAAATAGTGAAATGTTGCGTTCTTTTTCCGTGTATACCCATGATTAACTATATTATATGAAAACTTTATTAGTAAAAATAATGATTTACTGAATTAAGTACCCATTTGGGTCTTTATGTGGAAATGGTATTTTGAAGGTGACAAATAGTGCGACTATTAACGCGGAAACTTGTTATATACCCTAATAATTATTTATTTCTAATATGCAAATGGCATAAATTTTATGAAATCTATTCCGATTTGTATTGGAGTGCTTGTTCGTACCTGCCATCGTTTAATATTAACTATTACTTACAATTAGTACTAAATTATTAGCACCATTACTAGTACATACATGTACATATAGCAGCTATTAGCTGTTGCCAGGATTAAGGTTAATCTATTTACAATAATATGTAATTTAATAAATATTGTAGTGTAATTTTATGTGCGCACTTTCATAAAAAGCAGTTTTTCCTTGAAGCAAAGTGGCTGTATTTAAATTTTTATTGGACTTAATGACTTTATTAGTATTGTTTATTATGAATTGTACACATATGGCAATAGAGAAGCACATTTGACTTAAAACAGGCAATGAAATCTTGATTTCCCTTCATGGACTTGATGTGCAAAAGCGCGTTTTTATAAAATCGCCCCTCTTTTATTTAACCATCCACAGCATTATTCATCGTCCAACAACTCCATCATTCTATAACACTTAACTCTTCGATGTTACATGGATAGGCGAGAGAGTGAGCGAATATTGTTATTGTAAAATTTAGAACATTATAATTTGCTCAGACGAGAGAGTCAATCAAAAAGCGCCACACACAGCAATTTCCTCTTAATTGCTTCGCCAATTAATCTGAAAGCCGTCATCCAACTCATTGTAGTTGGTATAAGGCTGAAAAAGTCCTTCTTGCACGATTGACGTAGGACTTGATCGTTGATGATTCTAAGAAAAGAGCGCCGCTCCTGATATCATGGCGCTGACCTCTTTATGTGACACAAAAATCTCTTCCTACAAACACTGTGTGTGCTGCTCCACCGCTTTGTCTATTGTTATAATATTGTTTGTGTATAACATATTTATTTACTTTATGAAGTCTTGTTCTCTCTCTGGTTCTTTGATATTCCCACATGCTTATTTACAATATTAAATATATATTATACGCGGATGTGCTACAAATTGATATTGATTTATGATGGTCTGCATTTTAATGAATTCAGTGTTATTGCAACTGTGTGCTGTATAGATTGTCAGGTATTCATACATCGTGTCAAGTGAAGGGTCAACGGGTGTGACTCCTTATTTCCGCATACTAAATATGTATTATAATATTCATTTAGCGAACATGTATGAATTTTCCTGAAAAAGAAATGCATCTCCCTGATGCTCGGGTTCAAATAGAAAGCGGTACAAGAGTCGTGGGTAAATTAATACTTCTATTGATGGGTTCGTCGTCAATTAGAAAAAATGAGCATCTTATATAAGAAGAGAGCTTAATTTGGGACCATTGAGGAACGAAAGGACCTCTTGACATCATCATAGAATTAATTTAGTTGTCATGTCAGTCAAAAATCCGTTTTTCAAACTCACCTTCTTAGTGGAAAGTATGATGTAGATCAGGAATTGGAGAAAAGTGTCACAAATGGCTTTTATTCGGAAATATTAGGTAAAGAAGTAACATGTCTACAGTGTATAGTGTGTAGACCAATGTTTGTACCGATTCCCATGTCGGTGCTGGTGGCCAATACACGAATATACTGTATACAAAGGGAAAACAGGTAGAGATCACATTCAAGGAAATTAAATAGAATGTAAGTTGAATCGGAAAGTGATTCTTATTAAGGGGTTTTAAGGGTAAAAATGCACTGAAAATTATGTGTGTACGGTTTTGTGAAAGCATGGGAAGGAAGCACACAGGTTCCTCCACTTGGAAACACTTTCTGGGGTCGATATTAGACATTTACCTGCGAATGAACTTCTTACACCTGGTTACGTGATTTCTGATGGTTGGAACTTAATTGGCTTGAAAGTGCACTTTTCATTTTCATTTCATACTTCAAACTGAAACAATATTGAACCCTTTTATGGAAAAAGTATCACAGCACGACACAAATTCGCCTATTGTTGTCAAAATTGGACCATATTGATTTATTTTTCGAGTGTCTCTCTCAATTCATAAACATATCGTTTCCCTTGTTAAATTGCTAGTTGCAATCGATTGTCACGACCTTATTTAACCATCAATTAAATGGGTATAATAACACAATCTGGAAATTCGGTGAATTCGTTCTGCTTAACGCATGATTAATTTTTCCATAGCTGTAAATTCACGTCCCCTCATTACCACTTATTACTTAATTACAAAAGCTTCTCGCGGTGCTATAAATTTTATTTTATTGAAAAATCCCATTTGACAAGTAACGTTATAGCCGAATAAACCATTCTTATTGTATTACCGGAGTCTGAAAATAAATTAAAATGAAATTATATTTATACAACACTTCACAGTACCTAACAAGACATATAACAGAACATTGTTGACCCCAAATAAATTTTTGGCAATATCCTTATTTGCATTTTGAACCATCAACAAGTGTATATATCTTGTGTGCAGATAATTCTCTCTCTGCACTCTCTCCTCCGTACCAATGTTTGTGTGTGTATGTGTGTACATATACACTGGAAAGGATTTATTTAATTTAAATTTATGTATCTTTAAAAGGAACTACACAACACACAACCATGCACATATCAGCGACGAACACACACGTACATCTGTGGTGTGAATGCATGCGTTCGCCTATAAGTTGTATATAATTTCTATTGCGATTAAAACTGTAAGAAAACACGGTGTTGGTGCAGGTAAGTGTGCAAGTCGGTGTGATACCATTGAATATATCAATACAAAACGAGTGGAAGAAATTTTAATGAGATTCCACAGCAGTTGCGTTTGACTGTTGTGTATGTGTTTTTTTTGCGCGTTTTTTCTTATTCAGCTGTTTGTTCATCTCAAGTTCCAAGTGACTGAAACAGATTCGGACAAGAAATTTCTTGTCAAAATTTCAAATTACATTGAAACCTGAACAGATCGCCAATTTCTTCGCAAAATGCTCAATCCTTAAAGAAGCTATATAAAGTACATTAAATCGACTCTCTTTTAATTACGCCATTCCCACAAAGAACATAATTTTAAATCAAAGTGAAGAGAGGCTTATAATATTTATAAATGTGATAGTTTCTGTCTTTTGCACGCAAGAGTATTAAAATTACTTATTGCCATCCATATTAGCAACGCCTGTTTTGATGTACATCATGAATAAAATCGAAATACGTTTTATGTATAATAATACTTTATTCAGCACAAGCCTGAAAATGAAAATTATTTCGCTGTTAACCTGCACGAACATATTACCATTTATTCATATAAGGGAATTTACAACTGGCATACAACGTAAACCTAGTGAATATACGACGATCTGCCCGAAACCAACACATAATATCTGCCGTGTTTATTAGTTTCCTTCACATACAATCTAATAATGTTTAAACATAAATGAGCGAGATTAGAAACCTTTTAATTACTGAATTATTGCGTGGTTTTATAGGTGATGAAATGAGACTCCTATAAAACGTACTCACTTAAAACGGCATAAAACCATTGCGAATGATCTTCTCTAGAAATTATGCAAAATTCCTCAACATAATACCAACAGTCACTCTTCTCATCGACCATAAAAGGTGGATTCTCTGAAAAAAAATGCACGTACGTTAAGTTTACGTAAACAAAAGTCTTTTGTGGTGTGTCTTTTTGAACAATTTTGAACGCAGGTGGTTGTTTCAAGAGTAGTAGACGTCGTCAGAGAGATGAACATACACATACACTCACACATATTTCGATCAGGTTGAGAAACTGGAGCAGGTACTCTCTTCTTGCAGACAGAGAGGCATAGGGAAGCTGGGTCAGGGGCAGGGCGTGACCGGAACCCTGGGAAAAGGGGGATAATCTCACGGGAATCGGAAATAACCGACCTTACTGGTCAACATTTACACAGAAATATGAATATAAAAGCAATATTAATACGCAACGAGCCCCTTTAAAAGTACCCTTAATATTGGGGTGAAATGTAACAAGTTTATGCAAACAGGTTGGGCGCATTTTTCAAAGAAACCAACATAAATTCCACTTCTTCATCTGTAATATATTGGAATTGTTGCAAAAGCCACTTTATACACTGACTGTGATTTTATCTGCACACATCAAACCGGGTGTACACCTAGTCTCTGCAAATAACCTCTGGTAGCTTCTGACTTTTGCAGAATCACACCAACAGGCACTAAATAAATATATACCTCAGGAATACAGCCAGCGAAGATAACTTACACGCTATTCTAAATATATTATATACACTTCTGTCTCAATAACTCACATTGCTCAACTAGAATCGTACGCGTATATCTCTACACATTTGTACAAAGTCGTTGAAGGGCTTTCAGACGATATTTCCAAGAGTGGTGTGTATGGAAAAATAATGGAAACAAAACGATATATGTATCGTTCAATTAGAAGGATACATTGGAAATGGTGGATCGTTTCTATTATTAAATAGTCAATTAAGACCGATCCAGTTGGAGTTAACTAGGAAGGAGAGACAAGTAATAAACTGCAATCCGTTGATTACTGTTGCCTGCATCAATCTGTTATGGTGTCGGTGTATAGTCTAACTGGCACGTGATGCTGGATCTTAAGTACTTTATTACATGTGGATAGCGAGCGGTCTCTGCTACCTTAACCTCCGATTCTATCTTCAAACATTTATTTACAACCTACCATGAAACAGACGTGTATCAGTTAAAAAATATTTTCACTGAATTATTGAACTACCTTAAAAGCTGTCACAATGTTGCGTATATGTTGAGTAAAATGCAGCCGGCTGCTTAATTATTTGAAAATTCAATTTCAATTTTGAATGATGTGTGGCCTTATAAAATGGTAAATATTTGTACCTGATGCGCCTTTTCAAAACAGTGAAAGGATATTTTGCAATCACAATGGAATCAAAAGAAGAAGAACATTTAAATGCGACGCTTTATGCAAACGGGCTTTAAAGGGCCGGAAATCGTGAAATATTCTCAATCTAGGAGCAACAGGTCGAAATACTGGAGCAGGTTTCTGCCCGTCAATCATCACGTCTCCGTTTCCGGTTGTCTCCACATGTGTACTCTTATTTGGGTTTTTGTTCATCTGGCTAGGTATGTAAGCATCTTCTTTACACCCCCGCAATTCTATGCCGGCATATCTTCTCTTCTTCGTGCATCCTGTCACCACAATTCTGTCACACTTGTCGCCTCCAAACTTTGTAAGCAGTTTAAGGTGTTTTTCCAGTACACAAATTAAGAAAGGGAATTTACGAATTCCTTTCATTCATTTTGTTGATCTTATCGGTTATTGCCATCTTCTCCCCATCTTCTCTGACAAAGTAATTTATTTGTAAATTATTAACCCTATCGGCATTGTAAAACGGATCATTATAAACAGCTTTTTGCTATTGTAGCAATTTTTTAATCATCACAAAAAATTACTTCCTACCCCAAACGTTTTTTTTTCTACATATCCTATTGAGGAATTACAATGATTTATATGTTCCTATCGATTTTTTATCGTAACAAACCTAGTTTTACCTACATTCGGGTGTGGAGTAGGTAAAAGCATGGCTTTAGTAATCTAATACCCTTTTCCGGATACTTCAGCCTGTCATTATGTATTTAGTGTTTGTTGTGGGACTAGTCGATAACAGCACGATTTGAACGTATTAAATCGACTTGGATTCGATATGAGCTACTGTGTCATATGAGGGGGGAACAAGTGACAAAAAGTGGTGCAGCCGTTTCCGTTTTGGTGGTGGATATGAACTTAATTAAAATAAACACAGCATGTATTAAATTAGTTTTTTTTTCTATATAGGTACGAGTTGTACGAGATTTATACTTCCAGTTTCTGGAAGGGATGCTGGAAGTCATAGCCAGTTAAACGTTCACAGGAAACTAAGTGAAAAGTCGAGCAACACACTTAAATAAATCATTTAACACTCATGTAGGTATTATGAGGAATATTTATATCGCATCGTGATATTGTTTTACATAATATTAATATAATTGTCGCCATCAGGCGTTTAGAAACGATTCAAATCACCTGAACTATAATGCAGAGTACCACACTCTGTATATACAGAGTGTATCGAACAAAATGAGCAAAATTTTCACAATCGATATATTTGGTCATATCAAATAAAAAAAGGAGCATCAGATTTTTAGGATGTCTTTCAGAAACTAATCATTTTTAAGAAACATGCAATTATCTTACCCAGGTATATTGTGACCACATAAAATTAAAACCACTACGTTGAAGTTAATTAGTTCGTGCATTTGACTTTGTTTGTTACACCCTGTATTTATGAGTGTGTGTTTGGATTTATTTCTTCCTCAAGCAACGTGTGATCCCACAAAGTTCATAGATTTACTTTCTCCGTGAATTCTCCAGTCATCAAGTTCTTTCTCCATTGGTCACATTCACACTACCTTGATTTGTATTTGATATGTTGTTCGATTGGTCTTTATTAGCTCATGTGACAGCTTTGTTCAATTTATCATTAGATGGCTGTTATTGATTTTGTACACCTGTCAAAATTCGTTTTGTAATACTATTAGATATGTTTCCTTTTACGTGAAACCAAGTCATGATAAAAATATTTCGAAAAGTTCAAATGCAAACTGCTGTGTATATAGAGAGTCAAATGGGTATTCAATCCTTTAATACACAAACATCATTTTTCTCACTTTGAATATTGTATGATGCTTTAATTAAATGTATAAGTGAAATCTTTATAGATATCAATAAACATTAATTTGAAATAGTTAGTTTCGATTGCACAACATCATCGTTTCATCGTTGCAGCAAAAGGTTAGTTTAATTGATAAAAACTCACTTAAGAGAGTATATTTCAATGCGTTTCCAAATGAAAATTATCATTGCTGAGAATAATGGAATGTTTAATTATTATCTATTTTATAATTTATAATTATGTTTGTAAATTGTTTATTTATTTGCTATCGATTTTATAATTGCAACACTGTACCGTTTATAATGATCTGTTTGTTGAGTGCTCATTCAACCATTGGCATCTTCTGCTGACGCGCGTTTAACTCGACTTTTAAACACATAAATAATAAATAAATCGTGAAATTGTTCAAACGCACTGCTTTTTTGTCATAAAAAAATAGAGCAGTTGAACAATTATACGGTCCATTGTGGGAAGTAAGTTCAATGTGTATATAAAGGCACCTAGTTTGCATGACAAAATATTCAATCTTTAACAAAAGCCGTGACTATCATAACCCAAAATCAAAAATAATCGACGGAAAAAAGTGTTCGTGGGAAAATCCTACACCTTCTGACAGATCACCGAATATAGTTCGACCTTTTTCCTCTCAATGGTCTGCGCACATTTAATAAGAAAAAAAATTCCTAATCATCTATACACAGACTCGAAAAACGGTGCTGTACGCTGTTGGGAGTTGGTTGTTGAATAAAAATGCACATTAAACTGTACAAGAAAGGTCACACTCATTATATCTGCTTACCCAGGTGACATTCAAGTCACTTCCGCTTGGTTAAGTCATAATGGGTCGACTTTAAGGAACCGGAAGTTCATTTAAGCAAATGTACATTTTTATTCCTTTTCGCCTCATTGTTTAATTGAATAGGATTTATGTATACGATTTGTTGTGTGTTTGGCGCTGCCGTTAAAAAGCGATTTGGGATCTTGATATGCTCTTTACTAGTACAAATTATACACCTTAGCAACTGCGTTATTATAATTATATGGCCATAGTTATTCGGGATATTCGTGTAATCATTTGGTCTGTTTTTCGTGTGAAATATTTTTGATAGTTATGCGATTTCAATCACAATAACTGTATATAGGTACCCTCTAATGCCAACACTCATCTTCCCTGATTAAATCCACTGTTTATTAATCGCTATTATGAAAATATTTTCACTAACACTAAAGCAGCGAGTAATCGGTTTACAAGTGAAGTATATGCTAATATATATTAAAGGTAGGTGAGTATAATGCGCTTAAATTGTTGTTTATTTTCAATTTAGCGTTGACCATAAGGAATCCGCCACTTGCGTTAATTGAAACTAACAATAACATAAGTAGGAATATTAAAGGAATGCAAAAAAAATAAAACTGTTATTAATTCGTAGGTAGTTGATGTTGATTTTTTGTATTTTTTTCCATTTCAATTATAATGTAAATTTTCAATCTGATAGCTCTTAAACAATCATATATCAAAGGCAGTCATATCTAAATTATAGTTTTGAATAGAATTGACTTAGAAAAGAAATAAATATATAAATATCAGCCCTCCTATTCATCATGTTTTACATATGCTAATTTGCAGCAGATCGATTGAAAGGCAATTCGAATGTGTTTCTTATATTACAAGGTACTTGATATTTACAATTGTGTTGAAAGATTTTAATGGTTCTATTACACGGGGCCCTATAGGTGGGCAGCTGCATATAATGCACCATCACACAGTCAAAGTAGTAAAAGGAGAGAATAAAAAAGGTGCCGAAACTGAAAGAGGCGGCAATTTCATCCATAACATTACCATATAATTTCGATTCGAGCCGTAATACACCACTATAGTCGCATAACTCATCCACAAACACCGATATTGTTCTTAATTCAACTCCCAATTATTATTAAAAGAGTGTTTCACCTACAAAACAATCGTTTGTGTTGTTGTGGTATTATTTTTTGTTCTTCGTGTCCGCTTACGTTATTGTGAACGAGAGAAAAACAGAGAAACAAATTAAGTATGCATATAGGCCATCCACAAGAGTTTCGAACACCATTGTACTCCTAGGGTCAACCATCTTTCGAGAGTTTATAATACATATTCGGTAGTGGCATTGACATAAAGTATAAAGTACATAAACAAGGACATAAATGTTAAAACTCAGTGGAAAAATTCCATTCCGGGTCCGGTCTCGCTTTTCGGGTGGTTCGGCTACGATGTTTCATTCGATAAGGCCCATCAGGGCCGATGGTTTGGCTCACCAACACACAGTTTGATGGTATTAAAACAGAGCAGAGAGAGCAGAGATGACCCCCGAACCCAAATGGACTAGTACCGTTAGTGGTTCGACGTAAATGTAGTGGTGTGTTTGTGAATGCGTGCGTTATGGGTCCAATGCTGGTTGCTACATGCATAAATACATGTCTCCATCCATATCTCTTGGAGAAATATTAGCTTAATGCCAATACTGATGGTTAACACTCACCTCGATGTCCGTTTATCCTGAAAAATGAAGAGAATCCATCGAGACACACACGACGTTACACATTTCACCGTGTGTATATGGTTGTGGCCGCTTGACCTCTATTCCAAAAAAAAAAATACATTTACTCAAGCAAATTGTCCTTTCGTTATCCCCTTCGACGTAATTTTTTCGGTGAAATATCCAATAAAAGTGCACTTTTCAATGTAGAGTTAAGCCGTTTTAAGGCTAATGCTTTGCCATTCCGGATTTAATTGTATATTTAAAAGATTACCTGCCTACCTATCGACATTTGTCCGGGTTTTATAAAAACACTATAAAAAGATAATCGTAATGGAGAAACGGCGATTGTTAAATTGTGGCCCGTTTTTATGTAATCATATAAGATATGGATTCAAAAGTGTGGTCTCGAAAATTACTGTTTTTTATTGTAAAACGCTTTAAAAGCGTTTGTGGCCACAGTTTATTTTTATTGCTTATAAAATTTATTAACATGTAAACAATATACACATATATATGCGATTTAAGCAGCAACAAATTCTAATTGTCTTAAAATTTTAAGGCTTGTTTACGACCACCTGGAATGGACTTTTGTGTATATGTGCATACGTTAAATGTGTGGGCTTAAATGGGTGAATAGCAATTCTAACTTACAATTCGAACGCAATTATGCATATTGTCAACGGGTGTTAGGAGGCATGCACGTTATAGCAACGAGTGAAGAAATATATATCGAATTGCTTTTACTATTAAAAGAGATTGAAAAACAAGTGGCGCCTGCGAGATTTTATCCATTGAATATCTTTAATTGGATTACCACTTAAATTCTACAACATATGAACTGTAGACATGATACTGGAATTGCGCTAATAAATAAATAAAATTGTTGTAAAATGTATGGTGTATGACTGCAAATAGGCACTCTTTGGACTTGAAATATGGACTGAGTGCGTGCACTAAAATGTTGAAATGTGCATTTTGCCTTTTTTGGCACGGTTTGGTTAGCGCCAAAGACCCTTAAAGAATTATTATGATTTGCTTCATTAAAACGGTAGCCACTTTAATTTCTGCTATGAAACCTGTTTATAACATGTAATATCCCATTCAATCATGTTTTATGTGGGAAAAAGAGGAGTTGTCTAATACATCACTAGACAGATATTATTTTCGAGTGAAATTAATATTTTCATATTTTTTCTCAAATAAATGATATGGGTACAGATGCTGATACCTGGGGGCATCTTTATTAACATCCAATATATAATGCTGGGAAAGGTGTAATTAAAATAATTGGAATTAAAAGAGGAAGTTATGGTGCAGCATAAATTAGTTTTAATTTAATCGACAGACAGAAGTAAGAGGAGAAGCTTTGGTCGAATTCGAATCTGTGTTTGGAGGTTCTTCTAATTGAAGACAGTTGAAACACAGTTTAAGCATTTAGTCCGTCCATGACGGAGGGTGTTAGCCTTTATTTTGACATAAGATACATATATAAAATGTGTAATTCACCTGCTACAGAAATTCCTATCGGACGTGTGACCTTGTAACAGGTGCTAGCATATATAAATATATGTTGGTAGCCCTGCAGGTGCTCGCTTTTTACACTTTTAAATGCGAACCATTTAGGATTTCATCACGTTTCCTTTATTGGAGATGCTACTTAATATTATATTCACTTGTGGTTGGTATTGGAAATGCGGTTTTTGTTCTTCAGTATTTATCAATCCTACTCTGTTCACAGCCACTAATTAGGATTGAACAGCAAAAAAAAACATTCTTGACTAGAGAGGGTTTTTCTTTTACGTGCAAGGTGCTGCCGTTTGTCTTGTTATCGTGTTCTTAGATTTTTTTCGCTCGCAAAACTTTGCTTTTGAGCAAAAAAAAACACGGCTTCTAAGGAATCTTGTCCGAAGTTTTCCTTTAAAGTTATCGTTTTTCTTACTAATTAACTCCTACGGTTTGAGTAGAAGAACAAAAGGCTTGAAAGGGTCATTAGATGGAATGTTTTGGTTCCAATATTAGTCCGATATTGTGAAAGAAATGAAATTTATGTGACAATAGAGCATATCAACAAATTGATTTCTTTCGATTATTGATGATAATTTAATCATCATTACATGGTGTTTACAAGATATTAATTGCCTAACTAAAGTGAATGTTTATTGTAATTTATCATTTATTACAAATGAATCATCACTAATTCCATAGAGCACATTTAAATACATAACACATAACAAATACATTATTGATTATAGTTTGCTGAAAAAGATTTTTGATTTCTTATGTGTGAGAAATCGGCTGAAGGAAATAATTAAACGAAATTGATTTATTTGTCAGTAATTTTTATAGCACCAATATAATTATAGAGGCACATATTTAGCTATTCGATTTTTGTCGGTGCCATTTACTTTAGTTTATTTAGGTATCTAGCACAAGTGACTATTTTAGCAATAAATTGCTATTATTCATTGAGATGCTGATGGACAAAATAATGAGAAGAATTGTAGCATGTCTATAATTTTTTACCACCTGACATTTTTATTTGAAAATGTTGGTTGAAATATTAATAATCTGACCTATTAATGAGAGATGGCTCTTTTTATGTCATCTTCACTCTTTCTTTTGAATAATCGAACATTGATGATGATGGTTATGTCATTTAAGAAAGTTAAGAAACGAAATTTCTCTTAATTTAATACCACTCTTGCTTTTATTCTATTGATAATAAATGAACCTAATTTAAGATGATGATCATCTACTTTTAGCACTATAATTAAACATCGAGCCTAATAGAACACCGAATGTTTTTACAGTTTCCATATATGAGATTTATGGGAATTACTCAAGCATAGACAAGTTCGTGAAATATTAATGAATGTCCGTTTTTAAATTGGTAATTACAGTAAAAAAGTCTTAAATCTCAAAAGTAGCTTGTGTCCAGTAAATGTAAATCATTACAGCTGATTGAATAATATTATGTTTAGTCTGGTGTATAACTAAATAGAATTTATTCGTAAAATATTCAAGTAATATATCCGGAGGACAGGATAATTCTAATATTCTATGTACCACGCATCTAATAAACAGAAAAAAAATTAATAATTACCAATTAGGCCAAATATGGCATTGGTTATAGCCCAAAGAATTAATTTATTCTTCTGCTTATTCTTTGTGGTTTATTTATTAAGCATGCTATACGGTTCTAAAAGACCCATTAGAAATGTGAATTACTTATAATAGAAACGTTTACAAAACGGATTATATATTTTAAGGATGCTGGATGCTGTACTGAACGCATTTCTACATAATATTAGCAACATATAATAGTTAATAGATGACATGAGCCTGTATAATACCATTAGTGGTCTTTAGACCGTTGTGTAAGAACATGAAGTTGCTTTGTCTCTTTAAATGAGATCATGTTACAATCACGTCTTTCTGCGTACTCTGTATTCAACTTAAAATGGTACGGAAAACCGGGTGGCTGACAAACTCCAGTTTGCGGATCTGTATGTTGTGATGCTGCGATGGCAGCTTTCATATGGTTAGGCCATCTTCGCTATTAATCAGGTGTATGTGTGTTTTCTTTATGTTTACGTAAAAAGGCCGGCGCGTTTGTAAAACTTGTACCATCAGTTTTCAAGTTCATCTACTTATGTTCCTCATGTGGCTCAGGTGATCGATGGGACCATTATCAGGACAACACTCTTCCTTCTTGCCGTGCGACACTATCTGACCAACTACTCGATTTAAAACCTTATTTGCTAATGGTTCAACAATGCAACCACTAAAACCGCAACTTGTATATTATCTGATTCTCTTATACGCCGCTTTTCCTGAAAATTATAACATTTTCACGGCCTGTTTGCTAATTATTTATCGAACACAGTTTATTACTCCACATACTTGAATGAATGTGTGTTCTGATTTAAATGTGGGAAATTCCCTTTGAATAACTTCAAAGATTGTGCGCTAATTGGCAGCAGGAAGTCCATTTTTAAAGCAACTGTTTGACCGTTTCGTTTGGATGATGCTCGCGTTTTAGTTGTAAATCTGAAATTCACCATGGAGAAGAGTGCACATTGAAAAAATTGCACCTAGTGAAAAAGTGCGACCAAATCTCATATTTATAACGCTGCATAATCGCTTTAAATTCTTGTCTCTTTTCTTTAGCATGCCACCTACAGAGCATTATTTTGTATTTAATGTTATTTAATAATTCCAGTATATATGAACAAGTTTCAGTGTTCAGCATTTAAGAGTGCTTCACGAAGTATATTGACATTTCTCGCCGTTGATATACACTCTTGCGAATACAAATTGAAAGTAACAAAACTAGCGAATATATATGGGTGGACGTGAAGAAGTTTTCCTTTTAGATAATATTATATTTAAAAAACGTGCCATATATTATAAGATGAAGAAAATTAATGGTAGCTAAAATAATTCTTTGGCGAGCTACAGGCTATCACGAACAGTATTCATTATATGAGTTTCAAAGTTGGAATACAGCACAGTATAAAACTCTATTTAATTGGACCTCTCTTTTTTCTATACCACATTTATTAAGTCAAGATCATATTTTTCTAATTCACACACATACCTACGACAACACACAGTTGATTTGCGTTACATAAAACGCATTAATTGTAAAATTTGCATTTAATTTATGCAATAGGAGATATTAAATTATATACATATATACACATCATCGTAACATGATCTAAACAACAATACTACACATTCATCGAACCTTTCGCAGCTTCAGTTTTCAATTGAAACTCATTTTGAAATTTCAAAATAACTATATCTTTATAAATTAGGTAATAACAAACTCAATTAATGTGCATAATGAGTTATTATTCAAGCAGGGCAATCTGCAAATCAGTTCAAAATTAAACTGACAGTAATATTATAACATAATACACTGTAATTACATATTCATGCATCCCATTTGATAGTTACGTCCAATTTATTTACGTGTATATGTTGCTCATTAAATCAATCAACTTGTTTTATTTACATTTCAATTTTATATTGTGCAAAGTATGAAATTTTGAATAAATTGATTTAAAAACGTTGCTGAATATCGTCCATTAGAAATTTTACACATCAATTATTAGAGTAATTGATGTGGAAATGATGAAAATGCATCTGATGTACATGATTCGTTTTCTGCATTTCTTTCATTTCAGATGCGTCCTCATGCATTTCCGCAAATGTTGTGCCTTATCTTCGATTTTAATAATTGGAAATCTGATTGACGTTTTATGTTTAATGCATTGGAAGAGCCACAAACAGGCAGTGAACAGTTTTTAGCATAGATAAAGATCGTCACGTAGAATTTTAATTCGATTTTCCCACCTTGACGCCAAAAGAATATGAGTCTTTGAAGAGGGTTATGCGAAATATTGCGTAAGCTCTCTCTCCTCTATCTTTTCATGTCAAGATTGTCAGGTCAGGTTCATGAAAAAATGAAACCAGGTTAATAAACTTGATTCAATATAATATTGTATCAATATCTATATATTTGATGATTATATTGTGCAAATATACATTACTTCCATATCCATACCATACGGATATTGTCGCGATTAACGTACATTTTTCTCTAATCAGTTGTTTAAATTGATCTCAAGGATCTCGTGACAAGTCAAGTTGAGGTTCATGGCCAGGTATTAAATGTGTATTATAAAAATATTTTTGTTTAACTAAACCAACAGTGTCAATATCTCGTCTGTTTGATTTTTTCCTCCCTA
The DNA here is from genome assembly GCA_963930825.1 of Silvanus unidentatus. Classification (NCBI taxonomy): domain Eukaryota; kingdom Metazoa; phylum Arthropoda; class Insecta; order Coleoptera; family Silvanidae; genus Silvanus; species Silvanus unidentatus. Next base: position 7,754,299 of record OZ005758.1, read on the forward strand.
TTTAAAGAAAATTGCATGAAATTAAGTAAATATGTGCGAAAATGTCTCTGTTGTTTGAGCCAATCTGATAAGTAACACGTGCATGTGTGCTTGTCTCCAAGACTTTATTCTTGGCCGAAATGATTTTTCAGTGAATCCATTTGATTTCTAGTGTACCTTATCTGGCACTCTCATGATGACCCAAATCGTTCTTGAAATATGATTGAACATAAAAATTTCCACATATATAGTGTTAAATTGTATAAAAGGAAACACAACACTGTCAACATAAAAACGAATTGCAATAAAAGGACAGTAATTTTGCGAAAGATATATGGCGGTTTGTGTAATAATTCTTCGAAAAAGCACGGCCAATATATTACCCATTTAAGAGTCGCATCCATCGGGGGGTCAGGACAAGTTGACCCCTTATTGTTTGCAGATATAATTTTCAATTTCGTATAAATTTTAAAACGGTTACAATCTCCGTTTAATTGCGAAACATTAAAACAATTTAAAAACGCCTTAAATGTTGAACCAAAAAAAGCAATCGTTTGACACCTACAAAAACGATTAGAGCACACAGTAGTTAATTATAACATTCTCGAAGAGATGAAACCTATCCATCCATTAACCAATTCACCATATGGTGTTTCTTAATTTTACGAATTTTTTTCAGCCATGTACGTGATTTCATTTCCAGCGAATGGTATTTCACGCTGTATCTATTTTTGAGTTCATCAAATTTGGAAGGTAGATTATAAACTGGTGCTGCGTAGGTACCGGGTATACCATTGGGAACACATGTTATAAGAAGCGAAAGTAAAAGTTATGAAGGAAATTTAATTGGACAGTAACAGGTGCACAAGATTACTGACCTCAACGCTGCCGTGTTGATTATGATAGTTAGGAGGTTGCGAATAAAAAAAAATAATAAAACTCAGCTAATTCTCTGGCTATTATTGTGACCTTGCTACAATTTCTCTTTAATGGGATTATGCGAGAGATCTGATTGCTGGTGGGGCGAAGATTAATTATCGCCAATTGAATACATCGAACAGTATGTTTTGTGTGTGCTTGCAAATTTGGACATTCAACTGTGCCTCTGTTGTTCATCAGAATGAAAAAAAAAACTGTTGATGTTCTACATGCTAGCATCAATTTGCTCCTCTTCGTCTATTATTAATTATTGATTTATACTATTGACAAATTACGAGTGTAGATTTATTATTGGCAGCGAATACTGTTAGGATTTAACTGTTAACTATTGCCTTGTGAGAAATTTTGATAGGCAAGTGCACTATTCAACTAATTTAAAAATCGCTTTAAATAAGTACTCATTGTACTCTTCCCAGTCAGATTTGCATTTGATTTAACAAAAGATTATACAGTAACAGGTCTTATAAACTTATTTAGTTGTACTTATACAGTAGATGTACTATCTACTTTAGAAGAAATATTATGGACTGCCTAAGGTAAGAATATTCCAATTCTGTTTTTATTTGTTTGCATATCGTGAAACTATTTCTGTTTTAGGAAAACATCTGTCACAATAACATTATTACAACGATGCTTTTAATTAAATGTAATTTGTTATGCTAATTCAGACGAACCATTTTCGATGTACATCTCACCAACTCAAGTGAAACGAATTTTTCAGCCCTCAACACACAGAAAAGGAAAACGAGCAAAGTGAAACACTGTGGTGCCATTGTCTTTTGACATCATTAACGCACATGCATATATAAAAATGCAGAAAAATTTCATTACAATCGACAATACACCTACAAGTTTGTGTATGTGGATGATGCATTATACCTCGATGGGGCTTACAATATGCACATTTTATAAATATACATAATATTCATGGTCCAGAATACAGTCGATGAGTATCGATGGGTGCGCGCGTTACTAATTTACATACAATGGAGACAAAATGCATCGATATTATTAAAGCAACTTCCTCCAAAACTTAGATTGTATTCGATGAAATACATATTTAATATTGCATAAGGTCAATACTAAAATAAGTTAGCAATGACCAATTGAACTTTGCACAAATATTTCCATACTTCCATTCTTATCTATTTCTCTAATCTTGTGGGTTTGTTTTCGTTTCAATGGTGTGAATAGCGATATATCGATAATTGATTAATTGTTGCTTTTGCTGGAAGCAAGTGATACGATCAAAGTGATTTGGGCTCTTTTTTCTCCTTATAAGTAAAGGTTATATATTTTTTTATGGTTATCTTGTTCTGTTGGTAAAAAACGACATCAATTTTCCCATTTGGTTTTAAGTGTATGTCTTTGTGCTTTGATAAGATGATGGAAAGTAATGATGATATTCTCTTATGTAATCAATAAACTTTTAGTGTGTAATAATAATTATTCGCACTTGCTGAGAGACAAGTAATTTAGTAAAGTGTTAAATGAAAACAAATACTCAAAGTATAACGCAATTTTATGACTATACGATAGGTGAACATGTTGAGAAATGTCTTCACTTATAGAAACTCGTTAGAAAAACGCCAACCAGCATAATGGATAATGACAATACCCCATACGTATACCATCTATATAGCGTAAAGAGTGAAAATATTTCTATATATACTTGTATCATACGTTCCATACTAGTTTCATAAAATATATGGATATATAAGACATATAAGTCGGATGGGTTCCTTTGATCCTCATGTGATATAAACATTGTGAAGTGTCAGACTGTATCTGCATATGATTACAACTTCATCGATTGAATCTTGCTCATTAATATGTATAGGAATGTTAGCAATATTATTCTAAGTTATGGGCATGTTTGCTCTTCAATCACGGATGTTACATTCTTACGTTCAATGTTTTTGTGTTTATGTCAACTTGCCTCTCTGTGCAGTTCCGATTTTATCTCGCCAATTTACAGACGCAATTATTTTCTATCCCCCTTTATTGCGTTGATCGTTCGTACATATTTATTGTTTTAAATATAAATGTAAGAGGCGAGTGTTAAAAGAGGACTATGGCTTTGCACCCCACGACCCGAAACGGGACTCGAATTTCTCATTCCGTTCTAAATAGCCATTCAATTTGTACACAATTAAATTACGTTTCAACACAAACAATACAATAATTTTACCATTGTAATTTGCAAGTGACAGTATTGATATTTGTTGCAACTGGTGCACACTATTGTGATTAAATTTTTGCATTTTTTCCACTCATAACATTAAAACAATAGATTATAAACAAAACCCAGAAGGACATACAGTCCTTATTTCGTAACGCTTTTCTATTGAACGAATAAATAACGAAAAATCGAATGCAAAATCAAGCATCGTTGTGTCGGGTGGACATTCATTAACAATTTAAATATAGCAGAATTTAAACTTTTGCAATAAATTTCACTGCAAAAATAACTTCATTGTTTTTGGCCATTTATTGTCAGCCTTGAATTGGCAATTTCGTTTTGGTTATAACACGGGTTCCAGAATTCGAATTATTTTGCATGAATTTGCTAAATTATTCGGTGTTAAAGAGTGCAGAGCTCTTCTCCCTTCTCAGCATTGAATTCCAACTCCCGTGCGTTTTATACATACCTATATTCTTTTAATCAATTATATATGAAAATGGGCTAAATGCGGCGTTACCTTAAATCATGCTGCAGTGAAAAGAGCTTTCAAAACACAATCAAGTGCGGGACAAGACAAAGACTAGACGCGGTAAGTAAATGCAATATAACTCATAACCATATTTATAATTGGTCACACTATCCATGTAGGTCTAAATCAATTTATATATTCAAATTTAATCACATAAACATTATGTGTTCTCGGTGTAAATGCATTTTTGAGAGAGAGCTTGAGAAGTTTTTCTATGACTCACGTGTCACTCATTATGGAGCCACTCCACACTATCGTTTAACAATAAAATGGGCTGTGTGTGTGTAGTTTTCTTCAATTAGAATAATTAATTGAGGAGCTTGTAGTGAGAAATTTCAAGAAAAAATCAAAAAAGTTAACCTTTCACAGGTGACAGAAGGTCAGGGGGATGTATTGTTAAATAACAGAATCGCCTCCCACAACAACTCGCTATTTTACATCCCACAATATTATTAATTATTTTATAAGTAACAAATAAATAAAAAATCTTTCACATATTATAAAACACTGCGTGATTTTCCTTTAAAAAATAATATTCACGATAATAAATCGTTATAATTTTTTTCCAGTGAATACAAAGAATGGTGCATAGACGAGAAAAAAAATAGGATATATTGAAATCAAAGAATGAGAGATATTATTTATTAGATTTTGATTAGAATATACAGAGATGGTGTTGACGGGGGTCCCACCTTTAGAAAATCAAAGACTGTGTGGCACACCTTCCACTAAATAATATATGCATACATATTTGTACCAGAGAACTACATACACTCATTTATAAATTATTATTTGACACTTTAGGACAATCAGTTCAATGAAGGTCAAGCTTCCTCGTATTATTATAAAAAATCAATGCGTAAAATATTTACCTATAACGCGTTTTGTATTACCTATTCTTTTGGGCATTTACATTGAATTAATGGTGTTTGCACTGATTTCAACTTTCCGTTTTCGTGTCCTACGATTGTCTACCCGAAAAAGTATTGTAATTAAAGGATTTCATAATTACGTCATTCCGTATTCACAAGTGGATGTTTTTTTTTCATAATGCCACCTTACGCTTAATTACTATACAATATATCAGAATTGCAAAAAAGGCTATAGGCAAATAATGCATTATGAATAATGCACAATATTAATTAATTATGATGAATCATAAAATTTAATTCATGTATTCACTTGGTGGGTAAATGTCCAATCCAACGGCTATACATAAATGTAGGCAGGTGAAGTTTATACATATATACTCGAACATATACAAATAAAAGTAACCTGCTAATAGTGAATTGATAAAAAGAAAATTCGATTGTAATTGAAACACAATTGCATATTGTTTGTAAACTATAAAATTATTTACAACAATTCAGTTTGTAAAAGGATACCCTTATAATGAAAAAAGTGGATTACAATAATAGACAGTCATGCTTGTAAATTAATGTGGGGCACTATATTTATGCAATATGAAAATAATGTTTACATTTATGTGGACAAAAGACAAAATGCATCATTTAGTTGTTTATTTGTACTTAGCATAAACAATTTAGAATTTTGTTCCTGTGTTTATTATTATTACAATTCCAATTTAGATTATTCATCGGCGCATTGTTTTAAATTTTTGAATAAATTATATTCGAAAATTAACTTTTACATTAGAGACCACAGAGAATGTTCATGTTTTCTTCAATAATCTAATTATATTTGCAGCCTACACAAAACAGAATCTCTTAACTGTACTTGGTCATTGATCATATTTTTTCTACTTCTTCGATTATTCTCGAGTGCCATGTTCAAAATGAGGTGCTATAATTTACTACTGTACGCCTAAAGAGAAAAGGAACAAAAAAATTGTCATAAAAATTCTAGTTTAGCGTGTGCCTAAAATAACAATAAATAATTTTCTTTTCGGTTACCGAAAAGACCCAGCATCCTAAAATAAACAGTTAATTAGTTTTTGTTATGCGAATAAAAAGCAATTTAATTTTTTTGCTGTGCTAGATTAATTGTTTTTTTATTAAAACTGTTGTGGGACAGTTTGAATAATCGATTTGATTTTTGAAATATTTGCAATTTATACTTACCTCTCCAGGTGATTTATTGGAAGTGATTAATAAAAGTAAAAAAGAAATAAAACGAAACAGATATAATAATAACTTGTGATTTATTAAATTATATTAAATTCTGAATATATGTTCAATAAGACTGCATAAGGCACTACACAATGGCATAAAAATATAACATGTTAGAAGTGACTTATGTTCACCCCTTTGACTAGAAAATAAGTAAATCGTATTTTAAGACAATTCGAAAAAGAGCACTTTACAAAAATTTATTTACATATTTCTAAAATACGAATCACTATTTTTTTTAAACATATTTACAAAAATATATTAAATTTCGTCTGCTTACATCTATTTACAAAGTGGTAGTTATTAATTTGTACATAATTTTTCAATTAGAATTCAGTCTTTTCAACAAGGCACTATTTTACGTGTGTATTTTCATAACCATTTATCGAATCATAAAATCGTACAGAAAAACACAATACTGCAATAATTATTAAAAAAAGGAACCGAAAATACAAGGAATGTCATGTTAATAGAAAGGATATGTACTGCGAAATATAATATAAAAAAAAATAAATAACAACTGGTTCAAGCGAGCTTACATGGTTAAATAAAAGAGTAAACTGGTTCGGGCAAGTTCAACAACTTAGTACATTTTTTCGGTGTGCATTATTGTGGCTGAGCCCGTACAACCGCCCTCTGAGTGTTTCGTTAACAAGGACATCCTCGAGAACGTTTTGCTGCACGTTGAACATGAGTACTTCTTCACATCGGAATGTGTTTGCAAGTGTGCACGTAAATTGGAACGGTCTGCGAACGCCCTGTTGCAGTACGAACAGGAAAATGGTTTTTCGCCAGTGTGGGTGCGAATGTGGCCTTGGAGTAGCCATGGCCGAGAGAACGCTTTGCCACAGATTGTACATTTGCAGGGCAATGTGTGCGTTCTAATGTGCATTTTCAATGCACCTAGAGATACATAAACTTTTTCACAAAATTTACAACTGAACGACTTCTTGGGCCCATCGCCGGCGGCGCAATGGAACTGACGGTGCTTCGAAAGGCCGGAAAATGTGGAGTAACTTTTACCGCAATCGGGACACTGATGTCTGATGCCCTGGCGCCGTTTCTCTGACAGATCTTCAGCGAGGACAGTTTGTGGAGGCGGCGAGGTGGTCGACGAGTTGGGACTTAGCGAGTTTTGGTCGATTGATGAGTACACTGTGGGTCGCAAGGCGAGTGGTTGCAGAGGCTGTTGCATGTGATGCGGCGGTGATAAGGAACTGTCGCTGTACGGTGATGTGGGGCCCATTCCAATGTACTCGTGATGGTGGTGATACGAGTAAGGCATGAAGGGGTGGTAGGTTGGATGGTAGACGGGAGCGACACTTCGGTGCCAAGTTTGTGGCGCATATTCGGGACTGATTTGGGCTGGATATGCGAGGCGAGATTCGGGCTTGATTGGAGGCTGATAGAAGCCAGTTGGAGACGGTGAAGAGATTGATGGAGAGGCTGGCGGTGAGGCGGATACTGAAGATTGTGGTGAGACTGGCGGTGAGGTTGGTGATGAGACGGGCGAAACTGATGCCAGACGACCAGTTCGGCTGAGATCTTCAGGTTTGGTGCTGAGGTTTTCGGGCTCATCTGTAAAGAACAAGAAATATGTAATTAGCAAAAAGTTCAGAAAAATTATAAGAAAGTTTTGGTTGTTGATTGAATAATTTTTTTTCGACAGTTTTGTAGCTTTGATACATACCTGATATATCATCGAAGACGATGGGCCTCTTTTTCAGAGGACAATGAGAGTAGTTTTTAGCCATAATTGTGACAGACATTACAACACAAAAATACACAAATGAAAGAGTCACTAAATAGTTATAAATCCAAGAGCACAAGGCACAAAAGTCCGGAAATATCAAAATAGTTTCACAAGATATAAACGTAAATCAGAAATATATATATCGAAGACAGAACGCTCTTATACGAATGAACGATCCATACTAACTGAATGAAGACCAGAACGAGTCTGAATCAGGAACCAGACTTACCTGGTTATTAAAGCTTTCCCCACTAGCTGCTATCCACGTGCGCATCGACCAATACCAGCAGTGTTCGAAACTTGGATCCAATCAGGATCTTCGTAGTGGGGACCAAGCAGGTGTGCTACTGAATAGAGAAAAACAGTATTGTTTTGCTGTTAGGTGCTTTATGCTAAGTATAGAGGATGGATGGAGTGGAAAAAAGCTGGTCCATTTCTTTCAACAACAAAAAAAAATTACTATTCCTAAGCGTACGATTTTTTACCGCACAATATGAGTTAGTATTGTGTAATTTCGCAACAATATTGCGCTCATTCGCCGCTTATTACTGGGAGTCGGTCGACCCGCCAAAGTGGTGTGGAGACTCAGACTCCAACGTGCGGTTAGGCGAGGAACTCGCTGTTTTTTTGCTCCTAAATACAGCAACTGGTACATGTTTTCGTATTAAGCAATTTAATTTCTGACGTGATGGAACAGCATATGAATTAGGTCATGGAACTCCCCAACCCATACCTAAACCATCTTCACCATTTATCGCTGCATGAGTGGTCAAGCGTCCAATATGAATATTTTCCACATTTGCTGATGGATGATGGAAATGCCTAGTGCAATGGCACGCGCTCATGACACACAGGACAGCTGTATGAAAAAGACCGTTACTACGTTCCGGAATATACAGAGGGAAAAGGGCACCCTCCTGATGGGGCGGTATGAATACCTACTTCTTTCGTCTCACCTGGCCGCACCACAAAAATTTGACATGTGTGTGTGTTATATGTGCAGATATGTGTCTGTATATCCCCCTTGCCACCCCTCGTCCGACACTTTGGACGCGTTCAATGTCAATCTATTCAATTGTAACTTATTATAATGGATCATTTTGCAGCTTTTCTCCACAAGTTACCTATACCCAAAATAAAGTTTTGGGGTAAGTTTAATAAATAGCGAAGAACAGTTCCCAGTTATTGCCCGATAAATTAGCGTTTTTCGAAGCATTACTGTGGCACAAAATTCAAAACGAGAGATATCCTATACGTTCCAATATCTATTTCATTTATAAATGTTGTTATTGTGTACAATAATGCATAAACATTACATTCGAGGAAGTTCAATCCCATTTTACCGCCTTCTTCTTTATACATATATTAAACAATCCTCGTCTAATGATTATGACTCATACACATATATAATAAACTGTAGCTATTACCTATAACTAATCGACATCGTTAAGTGTTCTATTAATGGGAAAGGATTGAACGCGTAAACACATCTGCCTAAACAAGAAAATTATTACATAGAAAGGGCTTCTGTTTATATAAACGCGCACATTTGAAATTAAAAAACATCATAAACAGAAGATTTCACCTCGTATTCATTTATGGTAATATATACCTCATATACACTCGCCCAGCATATACGAATGGTGATTACTGTTATTTACGAATCTATTAACTCATGTGACAGTCTTTACCAAGGTATCAATTTTCAGAAATATGTTAATAATTTAAATCACACGCATTCAAACTAAATCAGGTCAATTCAGGTCTCATTTAAACTGTTTAGAGATGGAATCAGAGTCTGGGATCTGTAGTAAAAAATCAAAACTAAACTAACCCATTATGTATACGTGGATATTTTCCATCAGTGTCTATTGTTTTGACCAGTAAAGGGTTCAATCTCAGTGTGTTTTTGATTTTAAAATGAAATGTACATAAAAAAGACTGGTAGAGGGTATACCCGTAGTCGAAATATGTGGTGTGTGTTATATTTTATATGGAGCACCTGGTATTAGAAAACCAGGTCGGTAACACACATATACAGACGCACCTGGGTTGAATCCGTCGACATTATTGCACCCTTGATTTAATAAGTAGTTTTTTAACACACATACACAAATGGCACCATAACTTGATCATTGAATTATGTATTTTTTTCAATGTGTTGTGCAGGTTTGATCCCGTTCTCCAGATGTAGGTATGTACCTACTCATCATAAACCAAATTGCTTATTCGATTTAAGTGTATACTTGTTGACATGGTGCGGTTATCAACAGTTTTTGGTAAATTTGCAATTGGAAAACAACTATATTTCAGGTAGTGAAGTGAGTCAGAGACTTTAATTATCACTTGTAAACAAACAGTTCGAAAATTACGATGGACCCATTATAATCCGATTTATGTTTGCTTACATAGCAGTTTGTAGTAAACAAACTTGTGAATGCATATTTTCGTTTCGCAATTGAATAATTACGGCGGTTTAATTTGTTATGCATTTTGTTATCAAAATGTTTACTTTAAAAAGAAATCTCTTAACTTTCTAGTATGTATATGCATATGACAGCAGGTTTAATATATGCATTTATCAATTGAAAACTTTTATCTATACATTTGTCAATATTAAAAGTTTATGTAGTTTGAAACTGTAAAAAGCATTGTTGTTAAGAAAATACTCACACGTGTTACAAATGTAATACAATAATCTTATTCAGGCTAGATATCTCTAGCAATGTGCTAATGGACCTGTCTTTCACCCTCTACGAAATCAATCGTGATCTGCATTTACAAATATCTATTTATCTGTATAGACAGACACATATATAAATATATTGCAAAACAATAAATCAAAAGTATTCACTTTGGTGAAGGCATATTAACTATATTATTATTACAACCAGTGATGTAATAATATAATAAATTGAAAAATTGCCCAGCTATGCTAGCACTTCTTTATCTATATGTAAAGTAATCTCATTGTTTTTCGAATGGGATCAATTTAGTGAGTGGAAAATAGCAGAGAACTAGTTCCAAGCCCTTGAACGCTTTGAAGCAGAAGAGAAAAATTACAATAATGGTCCATTTTAGGACGTAAAAAGAGGCTGAAAGGTCACATAGATGTTATAAAAGTGTAGATTATATATTCTGCCGTCTCTTTTATCATTTCGTTTATGTATAATAACTTGTTATTATATAATGTGTATGCATTATCCCTTAAGGTAGCAAACATTATAACCTGCTCCCGTCTCTTCACTAGAGCTATTTTATATTCAACTTTATGTTCATGTAATGGACCATTGAGATGAGCATGGACCGGAACAGACATCCGGTTCTGACGCACACCTCAACTTACCACTCCTTAAGATGGCGAATTGAAATTATTATCATATACCTTATATAAAGTGGAGGCAACACGTGTATTCTGCGGTTATTGTGTTGCTTTCATATAATAAAAAAGGGTTTAACTGGAGCTTATGTGAAATTATTGTTTGGGTGAATATAGGCAATCAGAATTTAAATATTTCAGCTGTAATACATAAATGGCTACATACATTACATATTAAATACGTACCTACTTGGATTGAAGTTTTTTTTTTGGCATACAGGTTTTGCGAACCAATTCAATGTATATACCTAAGGTAACAGCAAGTGCGCTATATCCTCGCAATATTCACTTGTATGTGATTTGTGTGATAAAAACAGGTCACACCTTGCATATTCTTCAATATAGAAATTTCCGTTTGATAATGGTACCCTAGTTTATTTAAATTTGTATGCACAAGTACAATATGAAGGGGTTCTTTATTTCCAATGAAAGGTGAGCACTGTTTATAACATTTTTATATATCCAAAATGTTTACTTATTCGATTTGAATGATCGAAGAGGAGAAGAATTGAGCATTCTTTTATATATTCCCATGCATAACTTTTCGATAAAGTGCAGAAAAATAAATTCTCATTGCTACACCAGCAGTCACGTAACATAACAGAATTAAACACAATTTTCCAATAAACTTGTTCATTGCAGCTGAAATATGGCAATATCAGACATATGTTTTAGTGTAAAAACCAAATGTTGTTGCACCGACCGCAAAATCTTGTCAATTTAGGGTCACGTCTGCCCTTTGTATAATAATAAAAATGTCTTGTATTTCCCATAGCGATTGGTGATAGTTTGCTAAAATAATTTCAGGTATACCACACCGCAGAAGAAGCGTTTGGAGTCCAGATGTAGTCTTACTTTGCCCAGGGAATAACCGATAATTGTTTGGGAAAAAAATGCACGCATCTGTCGTTTAAATTGAAAAGGTGTCCAATAGATTTTCTATATTAAGTGTTGTGTTATACACAGTTTGGCTTTATTTCAACACCCCTTTATGACATTTGATACCACCTAGTTATATACGACTGCAATCAGATGTTAAATAATTACAAGGTTTATCGGTAAAGTGCACACTAGAAGCGATTCGATTTCAAGGTAGAAAAATTATAACTATTATATTATGGATAATTATACGGAATATGTTGTAGTTAATAACATGTATAAGACTAAGTATATGAATGCAGTTATTGTAATAACACTTTTGATAATCGTGTTTAAGTTCTTGGAAAAGTGTTATATGAATAACACATCAGAAAAGAGAGCCAAGAATAATAATGATACCCACACGTAAAGAAACAGAGGGGAATTTCAGATAAGACCCCAAAATTATATTGATATTATTATACATATGTAGGTATACAAAAAAAAATTCTGATAAGAAACTAAAAAGTCGTTAAAATGTGCTGGGTATAGTTTGTTTCTTGTTTGCATTTAAACCGTCTAATATTACACAATCTTTCGTGGGACTCAAATAAGTTGTTTAAAGTTAAGACAATTTTCAGGAGTCAACATAGGTGGTCAAAAGGGAGCAATTATCGTAAAATAAAAAGCTCGGACATGGGGTGAGACGGTCTGCTTGTGGTCAGTTAGTCAGAGTTTTAGAGACCAGCTGTTCTATTCTTGGCAGAGAAAACAAAGATCTGCCAAAATATGTGATTATTGTGTTTGTCTAGAAGGGCATTAAAGTAACACCGACGAATACAGAAGACAAACAAGGTGAAGCACGCGTGTGCCACTCCTACGCACGTGTGTACCTATGTGTGAGAGGTACTAACTAATGACACTTTCGATGCGTGACGTTCCTCTGTATTGTTTCTCCTGCTGCAACAAGAACAACAGCACTACCAATTCAATAAAACAATTTAGGCGAAGCTTTAAATAGTAATGGGGCAATATTTGGACCCACAGTGCTGCCATAACGGATGTAATAACAACAATTGTAATAAATGGTATTAAGGACGTAATTTAGTTTGAGTTTATTGGAATTTTTAGATCGTTGTGTTGAGATGTAGAGGCAGCTTTTCTCTTCCGACCAGTAGAAAACAATTACATAAAATATTTTGACCATAACATTTAGTTTGAAGGTGTCAGTTGACATGTTTTAGTATTGTCATTTGTTTCATTTTACCTCACCTAAAGACATGTAGGTAAGACTACCTGAATGCGATACTATCGAATATCGATATCTATACAGTTTGGATTGTCTGATAAAAAAAGTACCTACTAACATTTTTACGAGGTTTTATGTTCATAATTCAAACACAATAATTGCGCAGTTTTCTCTTTTCAATTCTTCACTAAACATTGCGCAATGTTATAGCAAGTCCAAAAAAATGGCATTATGTTGTATTATTACCTGCATTTATGGGTAGAATTTTAAAAATAAATAACAATGGATCTTACATTGTAATTAATATTAAATGCTGCATGAAATCTTAATTGTGCGTCAGATAAAGTGAAAGTTTTGGTTTATAATAATAAATTAACATTACACATGTCTGCATTTATACATATATGTATTCGTTGTACCTACATATCATTTAAGGTGTATGATGGCGCGAATACCAATAAAGAGAAGAATTGAGGTATTTAATTTATGATATCATAACGATTAAGTAAATTAAATCAAATCTTACTTCATAAATTGAATGCCAAATTATTGAATAAAACGACTTTGAAATCGTGGTTCACTCTAACATTCAAAGGACAATTTATACAGCATCGGAAATACCCATAAGGTCTAGATTAAATTCACTTAATGTATTCTAAGACAGGTATTCGTTTTATGGGAATTCTATTCGGCAATAAAAGTCGGAGACTGCATTAAATGTGCAAGTTTATTTAAGAACTTCAGGACACACCTGTTATTACAAATAAATAGGGAATTACCACCATCTTAAACCCATTTGAAAACCGATCAGAATCCAGGCGAGTTTTGCCCAATAAATCATCGAACATTAAACACGGCGGCCAATTAATAATTCCCCTGTAATGCTAACCTTTAGGAACAATCGATGTTTCAACAACACACACCGACACAATTATTAATATTTCCTGTCTTTGGTGAAAAGTTTGCAAATACTTCTTAAGCACACATGCATGGAAGTTTTATTGGAAGCCAGTAACGAGCTTTCACAAATTAACACTTGCAATCAAGTGACAAATAGTGGCGGTGAATTAAAGACAGTACAACAGCACCAAGGAAATATATCCGATTAAAATAGTTGGAGCCTGAAAAGAGAGAATAATAGCAGCGAGAAGTCGAACGACACAACGATGGCGCAGCATGCTAATTAATATCCCATTGACACGCCGCGGGTGAGTTGTCTTGTTGTTGTCTTTGCTGTTAGTGGATGGCGAATCAGTGGATCGTAACCAATGCGTGGGCACAAATTTTTTATAATAGCACCTGTTCCCTTATGATATAATGGAATACCTGTGTTGTGTTGGGCGCTAGAGCAAATGCATTGCTCGTTAAACTCTCTTAACTATACACATTAAATAAGTGAAAATAATAAATATTACTGATAATATGGAATACCATTCCGTCTACGAAACCAATCAGTTCCAGAGAGACATTAGTGAACGCGCGGTGGTGTTTTTTAACCGACGTGCGCTATTCTAATAAATAATCCTTGCACAATTATCATTTACGCCACGGAAGGAATATTAAAATCTATATGTGGACTGGGCTGTCGATAACCACGTACCGTTAACGAAATATACAGAAATCCACCGACCATGAATGGATTTATCTCTAATGACCGCTTTTAATCATATAATAGGCATGTGTGTATGCATTTACAAGCACTTTGCTGCATTTTGCACCTTTTACGGTCAGAATCGAGAAAATTTTACTCTGCCATCCACCGCCGGATTATTCACCGTGTTTATGGATAATTGTTTGTTTAATTCTCTTGGAAATGCTACTTTCGAAAGTAGATAAATTCACTTGGATTTCAATTTGATATCATTTTGAATATAAATTGATTTTGTAATTTATGAACATAATCCCACAGACTGTTCAAGATCATGTCGTACAATAATGTGTCTCTATGAAATGGCAATGGGTATTGAAATAATTGTAACAAATTCCCGGAATGCAATGAATAATCTATTAACAAGGAGACGTGTTTTAATAAAAAACTATACTGCTCCTGCTACCGCCTTCATTGCGCTGCCATTAATTGTGTCAATGAAGGAAAAAGAAAAATCTCGTACGTGTTAGTGTGGCATAAATTATAGCCAAGCGCCACATACACCCAAACAACAATAGAATGTGTAACAGCAATCGCATTACATATCTGCATGGTTGTACTCGCGACAGGACATTGCAAAGGAGACTTTCCATGACACAGAACGTCCAATGCGAAGACATGGAGTGAACATAAGCAGCAAGACAATCACACCTCCATATAGTTCCCCATATGTGCTCGAAGTTGATATGATTTATTTGTCGATAATTTGTCACATTATATTTATTTATTGGATCATTAATTACAAGATAGAAAAGACAATGTTCATAAATATTATCTGGTGTATAGAAAGTGAAATTTATTTTCCGGTTTTATTGTTGAATGCTGTTAAAAAGTTTGCTTCAAGACTTTTCTGTTTACTTTGAGTAGAATTTCACCTGATGTATTAAGTTTCGCAAAAAGGATTAATAATGAGTGTTTGCTGAAATGCAGGTGCATACCGAAATGGCATTATTTACCTGGGACCTGTGCACACACAATAGAGTCTTCCAGGAACCGAAATTGTTACATACGCAGATTCGTTTTTATGGGCAACATACAACACAGTTAAAATCTTCACACAGAAAAAAATGAAACTGTGTGTGAGAAAAGAAAATGAAAACGTCCTTCAATTTGTCTGCCCACACCTTTTACACATACCTGGGAACATTTTATATAATAATATCGATAATTAATTTTTTCCTATTAATGGTTGTAATATATTCGCTACTTGAAGACGCCACGCCTAAACCAATTCCTATATATCGTTAAAGGATGTACGCATCAAGGTGATATTGGCTAGTTTTAATTAAAATTTCGATTTGGTTATTTGGTAATTTTCTTTTGTAGGTCGATGTGCATGTTCTTTTGGGCAAATTAGAAAATTTCCAGTGCACAACACGGCACCGAAAATTTATTGGGATCTGGTTACAAACAATTTAGATTGAATTTCAGTCCAAGACAATATTATTTATTATACACTTACTACATCCTAAATGGACAATTATACCATGTTATAACCTTAACATTTTCACATTTAATTATCATTTTTTGGGTATGTATAATTATTATAAATTTGTGTCTTCTGGTATGGCAGATCAATCACAATCACACATATACGGCTAGTTATGTGTTGGTGAAATTCATCATAAATCAGTTAAGTCAACCTTTTCGTCTAACAATACATAATGGCATATTTTTGGCTGGCACACACAACTTTGAAAATGTGTCCTTTACTAGACTACAATAAATTACAATTTAATTTCAACTATATGATTTATTTCAATACACAATATTTCTATTTAAGACATATAATTAATACGCCTCAGGTGGATCTTATTAAAGCGCCTTTTCAATTGCCCTCCAGCCACTTTTATTACAAACTGAAATGATTCTTTTGTGAATTATTGTAAATCGTGTCGTAATCCGTAAACGATTTTCATAAAAATCCTTTTTTCAACCTTGGTTAAAGCGCATTAATTGCCCCAAACAAAATAAACACTAAGAGATGTTTTTTAGGAAAAAGTGTATAGAGTTGTAATAAGAGTGTATATGGAACACACCCGCACGTGCGTAGCGAAAGGTGTTATTACGGAACCGATAAAACTTAATAAATAAGAACGAAAGAAAAGCAATTTATCATTTCTCTGAACGACTGGAATTGCTGTTCTTGCTCCTGCAGGTTAATTTTATTGGTTTTAGCTTATTGTTATATTTATCATTCGAACGGTACCCAATTCAATTGCCCAACGCATGCAATCCGTACATTTGTCCGGAATGCAATGAATTTCCATCATCTGAACTAAGAGCATCTCGTTACATGCAAGTGGAATACGATTTAGGAGCAGGTGATCGTCTCTCCATCAATAATGGTGCATATTGATCTGGGGCCTAAGACAATACTTTTATTGTGTGTACGAAATCAATTATAGATCTAGGCAGGCGGCGCCGTTCAAGGCTCACTAGATAAATAAATGTTCTCTAATCTGAGAACAAGTGGGCAGTGGAATAAGTCTGTATATGCTATTTTCATAGAGCGCTATTGAGAAGGAGCTTTTAAATGAAACGTACATTTCCACGTAGATTTATCATATTATTGTTTGTTACTGTAAATTAACTTGAAATAAATAAATCTAATTCTAATTTAATCTGATTGGGAGTTGAGTAATAGACCCACAAGACACTTATGTGTTACTTAGAGCAAAGCAATGTGCGCTGTTCTAGTTCTTTGACTGTGTGTGTGGACTTGTAGATATGTTCAGAGGAAATGGGCAGAAGAATGTAATGAATTATAACTAGATTTTTTTTCTCTCGTAAACTATACGCCGCGGTGCTCCCTCTCAAACGTGAATTATCCATAAAAAGCTATTCAAAACGATTTTCTCCCAAGTTTCTTCTTTCAAAAGCTCATCCTGTCTGTGAATCAAGCAGACCATGCGCGATCACGCACGCACATCTTTTTACAAAACCGATTCTCTCTTAGGCGTCTACTTATCCATACGTGATTAAATCTAAGGAAATTTCACTATATATGCTTGAGATGAAGGGAAAAATATTTAATAATATTGTATATCTACTCAGCTGGATGGTATCCAATTGTTATTTAAAGTGCTTTGCCGCCTGAATGAATGAATGAAGTGCTTTTACTATTAACAGGAATTTTTGTGGTTAAAGGTTAATCTCGATTTAAAGAAGACGAATTGCTTATCATGCAAATTGAACATTTAAAGATCAATTTCTTTTCATCTATATACGAATGCTGGACGATTTGGTTTTCATTCAATTAACGAATTCACTATATTAGCACCTTAAATGGAAACTGGCTAACAGGAAATCGAGTGTTTAATTTAACGAACCATTTAAAGAGTTTATTGGTAATGTTCATGGTGGATTTGATATTAATTTACTTTAGATAATAGTAAAATACCCGCATTTATCTGTAAATAATGTAAATTACATAATAATCTCTGATTATTCTCATTTAATCTGTAACTAGTACCTAACCTATGGAGTGAATAAATTTATATTGAACTTAAAAAGCCGTAAGTTAATTAAAAATACCTGTTCCGAAGGTCAATATCTTTTATTTATATGTAGTTTAACAGTATGTATTGCACATAAATAGGATTCCGGAACTGACTTGTTTATTATCACCTACACATAATTCTTCTTTTCCGTACAAAAACAATAAAACGGTCTCCAATTGACGCATTTATTATTGCGAACGCTACTGTAACGGCACTGAATCCAATAAAAATAATTTCAGATCTCGGACAGGCAGATGCGATATTTTCGATACACCATGGGAATTCCCATTCTTAAATGGTAATTTTTTTTATCGCATCCAGATAAACAAACTGTAAGGTACTGCAACTGCAATAAAACTCGCCTGAATTAGCTAGACCGCAACCTTGACATAAATTTGAATTAATTAATGAACTGTTCAGTGTGCGGAATTAGGTTTTTTAATTAATATTTATTAGTTTTTTGTTACTAACCTACAGCTATAGAAACGGAACTTCTAGTAAAAATAATTATATTGTTATTGTTATTCATATTGACTAATAATTGCTCGCCATTTAGTTCCAATAAAATGTGCAATAAAATTTAAATGATTTTTTTTCTAATCCGAAAGCAAATAGTTTGTTATTCACTCCTACAATAAAACAGTTAAATACAATAAAATAAAACCAATACACTATTGTATTGACTGACACATGAATGATAATTTAATTGCATCCTTAACAGTGTCTTGTGTTTGCATGTCCATTCACAAGAAATCCAACGTTTCCTAAGTAAACAAAAACTCAACTGATCGACTCGCCTGTGTATTATAATCGATTTTATCTCGTTGACATTATTGTAATTATAATGTAATAATGAATTATTAATTTGCATAGATGTAAATGGTTTATTCTCACGATACGGTGACGTACGCGTCCACTTTTCCCCAATGCTTGAAACGTTAATCTCGTTTGGAGCGTAAACTTTTCTGTCACAATAAAATGATTTAACATAATAATCGAGTAAAATATTTAGATTTATTAATTTCACAGTGTGAGATTAATTCCCGCTGGCGAAAAAAATGTTTATTATGCAAGTAGACCAAAATGGGTATGTGCGGTGCTGTGCAGTTGCTCTCGTATGCATGTATCTTTCTTCGAGGCACTCAAATAAATATGCAGATAATAAAAATTATGCGGGTTAAGATAATGAATTTCTTTTTTTACTGTACAAGCATCCGGAGAGGTACAGTAGGTATGAACCGGTGGTAATGAATGAGTTTTTTGTGTGGGATTAAAATTGTGTACATCATTTAAAGGGGTTCACAATATTTGCATGAAAAAAGTGATTAGCAAAAAATTCATATTCCTCCGGTTCACGCTGTGAAGAACATACCGAGTTACATTGTAACTTGACATGTGTGTATTATATATATGAAGGTATGGGAATGAGTGTTGTTGCTGGGTACCTGAAATTACCAAACATTAAACGGCGATTAAAGTGAATTGAATAAATTGATAAAGACTCGTAAGTGTAGCAACGTGGTGTAACAAATTGATTGATTGGTTTTCGCCAAGCAACCGGCAGCAGTTTAAGACAATAGATGGTTTTCCAACTATAAATCTAGATAAAATTGACTACTTTGATTCGTATGAAAATAACTACCATGCAATATTCAAAGCGCTCATTATCATATACAATATCAAATTAGGTATTAAATTTATATGGCATTATTTAGAACAATAATTGTGTGTAATAAAGCTGTTTTGATAAACTAATACATTACGATATATCTGTACTGCCATTGGCATTTAAGATTATTATACAAAGCAAATGATTGTGTATCCTTAAAATGTGATTAGATGCAAAACGATATTTGTAATCGATTTACGAAATGTTAACATTTCTTTGGTGAGACAATTAAAATTACGCTCCATGTTCATTGTGCATTTTGCATTCCACTGTGAGGAAATAAAAACTAGTATTTAGTTGGGGAACCCGAAGACCGTCGGGAGAGAAAAGAAAAAAGTAACCTGCACTATTCAAAATTCAAACAATGTGCGATTCCATACAATGGGGTTTAAGAAAGCGATAACTGCATGCATGCACCTTGATGAATCCATGTTAGGTATACAAAGTTGGGTGATTTAAGGGCGACATTCCGCTGTGTGTTTCCTTCATTCATTCCACCAGAAATCATTCACAACAAACCAGAAAGCGCTATGGATCGTAAATTACGTTCGGTTGACACATGTTTTTACAGGGAAAAATGTCATTGTTCTTAAATTATTACTGCTAAACACTTGATATATAAATATGAGGTTGAAATAAATTAATGAACAGCCCGAATAAGAAAGTTCATACACATGTTTTAATGTACCTAATCATTTACATCGAATAAAACATATTAAAATATTTTCATGGTATTGTTTTGTCCTTTACCTTAACAGTTCACTTAGCGGACGTTTCCGGTACGAAAATTAATATAATTAAGAGACAATACACTATTGTTTTTAAACGAACATTATTAAATATCATTCTTATTTGTTCTGAAAGGAAAAATATTAATGAAGAGAGAAAAATCGGTGCCCTGATTGTATCGGCTGTAACATAGCATCATCATCATCATCTTTGGATTGAAACGGTATGTGATGTAAAGTTGTAGTATCATGTCTTTTGCATGACAGAAATACAAAAAGTTCGATATTGTTTTCTAATCGACGGGTGTGCCACTTAGCAGGGGTTACAATCATATTACATAAGTTTTGTAGTTTTCTAATGTGTGCCCATATCTCTTCATCGGACTACATTTAATATATACAAACAAGAATTCTTTTTTCTTCAGCTCTTTCATTTCTTTCGTGTTATGTTGCTATGAACGCATTCACTTGGAGCGTTCTTTTAAAGCTGGTTATGTACGACTGTTGGACTTCAACTTTGAGACTCGGACTATAGCGGGGCAAATCAAGCGGATCGGTATTATATTTTGTTTAAAGAATTGGATTTAATCGAACAACAATGCAATTTGTTGTATTTAGAAATTTAAAGTTGATCTTTCAAGACTTGTCTTTATAATAAATCCAAAGAGGGTTTCATTCAATTTTGGGAATTTTTTCGGTACCTTTACTCTTTGAAATGTAATATTTCTTGAAGTCGTCCAACAAACTATTTCCTGGTCAATGTGCGCGATTTACAGGTTCTAATAGAGCAGTCACCTACATTTGAAGCTAATTCCAGCTGGTATATACTATTGTTTCGCTATCGAAATTTATTACATGAAAATAGTTATATTGTGTTCCGATTATGCTATTCAATTGAGTATTAAATATTTATTTGTGTGGGTTTCAGTTATGTTTATTATATAACAATCTTGCTGATGTCTGATGCATATATTACAAACACTGTCAAGCTGTACATTGTCCTTGTACATTGAAAATTATGTTTTTAAATAAATATATTATTAACATTTTATTATCTACACGGTTTACACCATACTTATATTGATGTTGATTGCAACAAATTGGATAATGGCGCAAAATTTTTCATAAAATGTTATTTATTGATGCTGTTATGTGTACAATACCATATAGAAATATTATGTTTATTTGTTCCTCTAAAATATCATAAACGTAACTATTATAAATCATTTACATATCAACATTTTTATTAATAATCACTTTGTTAACCTGGCCTGTGTGAGGAAATTTTTACAGAAATCCTCGACACACATAACTGAATAATTGAAATATACATGTGCAAATATGTCTTTAGTAAATGTTCACTTGTCGTAAACTCACTTGTCCGACTTCCAAACGCCTACCAGACAATTTACTTACTTTATATACATACGAAAAAAGCCTTCCAGTTCAGTACTTGCAAAAGCTCTCATTACCCAAAAAGCTCGTTACAAAACCGGTCCTCTTCTCAATCCAAACACAATTAGGTGCCCCACAACTGGAAACGCACAAAAATAATTGAAATTTTCAGTGCGCTACAATCGATTCAAATCCAGGAGTGAATGATGCATTGAAAAGTACACAGTAAGGCACGTGCAGATGTGCAATTGTTCAGTGCAGGCTGAATGCATCCTGTAACGGTCATCGGGAGACGCGTGCCGACGTCCTTCCACATATCACCTAAGTAGAGATGGATTAGAGGCGATTTTCCGATGTACATACCCTCACATGTGGGGTTGCAAGGGATGGTGTCTGGCTTTTGTGTGCGGGAGCAGGTGGGATTTGGCGCGCGCTCTTGCAGAGCTTTATTCAATGCTAGATGCGAGAGTTGATGGTTGAAATAAAGCTCTTGACGAGAATGCGACACCCGCTGCCAATGTGTATAGAGTTGGTGTTTGCTGTAAATAGGCGGTTTAAAGAGAGTACATTCAATGTCCAACAGGTTAACGGTCACTTTCGCTAAAAATTACTTGGAAAGCCATCGGCCCATCGTTTTTCGAAGGTGACTGATTTACAATTCTGAATCAAGGATTATCGTTTTATTTAACATTTAAAATATATATATATTTGTCGTTGTGCTAATATTTGTGTTTGAAGAAATCTTTCTTCATGGAACGGTGCTTGAGTCACCCCAAAATTGTATATTCTCGTTATCTATATTTAGAAATGATGGTATTATCTATAAATAAAGAACACATCCCCAAACAGATATATTCAAATATCATCGGTTTCGGGCCGCAAATCTTTTTGGTGTTAAAGATCTAAATTCAAACAATGATCTTCGTGTTAAGTGTGCACTGATAAGGAAAATTGAGAAACATTTAGCCGTAGATGAATCAATATTTAAATGTCCTTAAGACAAATTGATGATTACGAATATGTGCACATAATAAATATTGACTGTCTTCCATAAACCTCGTTGCTCGTTTAATTGCCTCTTCACCTATATTTCACCAAAATAATTTCTCCTCTGCAAATGTATATGAAATCTGTTGGCAGACATGTGTGTAAAACACACATCTGTCTTTATGGCACATGCCTCGACTCAGGTAGCAGGTAATTCCAGTGAATTGTAAAGGGGGACAAAACTATTGTGCAATATCGGAAACTTATCCCGAAACATGAAATATGGAGACGCTTTCAAACACTCTGAGTAAACATTTCGCTTGATTCATTCATTCTATGCGAAATTGATTTATGTGATTTTCGGATACGGTGCGGTGCATACCAGCACTGAACAATACAGGATAAAAAATTAAAAGTCTCTTTTACAAGCCGGCGAAATTATCGAAAAGTCTGTGTCGCCGTTTATATCAATTGGTATGTGTTTGTCGAAAGACAGATGTGGATTTCAATCGACCGAGTAAATATTTAAATGATTTCCTATAATCACGATGATTGATTCGTCATACAGGTGGTTAAAGCACGGTTTCCGTTTCTTTTCTGTATTATGACGCACATATTAATAGGTACAGGGCAAATAAATTCTTGATTACCTAAATAAGATGCTCATCCGAAGAATGGTCTACCTACACCCCTTAGTAGCATATATAATAAAATATTTCCTGTTAGCAACATCTCATCTAGAATCTCCTATCCATTTATTTTAGTAAACACATTTACGTCTTCCCTAACACATTTCACATAATTGATTATGTATGTCGGTGTAGCGCAAGTAGGCGCTGTGTAATCATAGTTTTGATTTATGATAGCCGTGGGTTATCAAGTAATGTGAATAGTGTGTACGTATGTCTGTAATCGTGTGTATTCTGCCTGGAGGAAGGGGTCTTGTTTTCACGTATACAAGTCAAAATCTTGGCAGATGTCTCATCAAGGTCTGACTTGAAGGCGGTATTAACACGTGTACAATATAGATATATGTAGATTTCTAAGTAGCTACACGTGGTTCGGAGTCTTAAGTAGGCAGAGGGTTGTTCTGTACCACCTTCTTCGCGTATTGTTTTAGTCGTCCATATGTAAAGGCTATTAATTTTCCTTCCCAAACTAGAAGCAATACTTCTGCCCCCTTCGAACCTATTTTTATCCGACATATTGGCTGTTGACAGCTTCTTGGGGCCTTTACTTGTCGCAATTACAAGGGCAATCTTAGATCAGGTACCTCCTGGTAAGAGAGTTTTTTCTCGAGGGTTTATTTGCGAGATTCAATGTGAAAAATCAGCTGTACTGGATAAAAGATTTTGTATGAAAGTGCCTCATTTGTATTAGTTGGGATGTTGTTGATCTTGCAGAGGACGACAGCTGGCGGTAGACAGGTGACGGGGATCCAATACAGCACCAAGAACCTGCACTTACGAATGCATACTTGTATGGTCATGTCAAAAGGGCATGCTGTCTTGGAACGTAACGGAATTTTCGTATGGGACACTATACGTTTCATGTTATCAGAGAACAAAACAGGTTAAACGAGAGTTGATTACAGAGGTTTCAAGAGAAAAAAAGTGAACTGATCCAAATTTACACGATTCCCGGTACATCGTGTAGGCCCATTAGTTATAAATCAAGCTGAAGAGATGGTAAATGCTCTCCCAAACCGACACAATAGCCAGCAGAACCTGTGAATTGTATAACAAAACGTTTTATATTTTTATTTACGATCGAAATTGTGCACGGGGCCCGTTCCGGAAAAGGGACTGTACACATTTTGGTACTGGGTGACGGGTAGGATTTTTTTCAGGTTCCGGTCTGTGAAATGTATAAGACAAAGGTAAAAAGATCTCTTGTAACGGATTTTTTCCTGTATAAATCCCGCGTAGAAGGTCGTAAATTTTCTAAATAATGAAAGATGTATGTGTGTATATGATGCTTAAAACTATTATGTTAATTTGGTTTTGTATTATGTGAAAGGAGAAAACGAAAAAGTCGTAAAAATTATATGTAATCATTTGCATTAGACTTTTATTATTACAGTTTCTTTTTTTTGTACATTACGATTTTATTAAATTTATTATTAATAACATTACAATCGTTAATTTATGATTTAGTGCCCATTAGGCCCTATTAGACACTTTACGGTTTTTTATTCGGTTTCTCTCTTGAGTAATATAAAAACAATTATCGTTACCGCACTGCCGGAAGGTAAAAATGTTCCACAAAAGATTTTTATCGACGAATCTGATGCCATGAACGAATAAATAACTCTCCTTCCTCGGATTTATCCCATGTAGGAATGTGGAAATGTGCACTTCTTGTCGGTTTATTATCGCGAAGGGTGGGTGGCTGGCATTTTATAATGTGAGGGAGCACATGTGAGCCAGATGTATAAGGGAGCTAATAGATTGACGCGTGGCTGAAACTTTCAGCCCTTAGCCTATTCTATATATGCACTATAAGTGCAGGTGTGCCTTTTGATCTGGTACAGTTCTGCAAACTGTGATTAGAGGCGGTTTTGATAAACAAACAAGATCGGTCGATTATTATTAGATCCATTCAAGACGTTCCGGCGTTGGTTTTGAAGGCGAAAGCGAATTGGAAGAACAGTTAGTGGTTAACCGATACGTTCAAAAAGCCTATTAATCTGTGTAAAATAAAAAGAGCACCCTTCGGGATGAAATCAGGGCTGTTTGTGTCGCAGGTGGTACGAACCGTTATATTTTTTAGTCGATTTTTAGTCATGCATTTCCTAATTTCACTTTGCACATATGGGAGAATTAAGTCGAGCTTATTTTGAGCATAGTTGAATTGTCAAAGAGAATATCTGAAAATAATCGTTTCCAAATGTAGATAAATACCTGTACTGTATATCTACTTTTCTTCCCTATTTTGGGGGAAAATGGGTAAACGTGCGTTATATTTTATGATTTTTTTACGATGAAATATTACCTTAACGAACAGAGAATTTGCTTATTGTTAGGGGAAGCTGTAAAAAACGCTTAAAATGTAATCTTCGGACTATATCTAGATTGATTCGGGTGATGAGAAGGAAGTCAAAAAATTTGATCTCCAAGATTATTTTACACAACGGTCCGTATTTCTAAAGACCAAAATTTTGCACAATGGATATGTAATAAAAATCGTATTTTCTAAGGAAAATTGATTTTTTTACATAGATTCCATGATACTTTATCTTTCCTTTTATTATTTTTCTGGTATCTTTAAGAAAATGAATGGAATTTCATGTATTGAACAATATAATAGTGTTCTTTTTATTTTTTCAATGGTTGACAATGATTACTGAGGTGAAATATTTTTTCGACTTGGCAAATCAGAACGACAGGTAGGTAAAGTTCATTCTTTATAAGAATCAATGCTGTATTGTACTCGTTTTATGTATGAAGAAGAGAATGGACAGGTATTTCTTTTACTTGGCTTTTAGCCGCAGGCTTTGGACATTATTTTTATATGAACCCAGCTGATCTTTGCACAAATAGGTACACATTTATATACCTTCCAAAGCATTAACGAAACTTACCTAGAATCCGTTTTCTTATAACGTTGTGTGGAGCACACAAAACTCTAGTAATTAATTGCAAAAGCAACTTTTTTCGAGTTTAAGGTGTGTTAAAATAAATTAAATCGTGAACAGTCAATTATAACAAAAATCGGTAAAATTAAAAGCAGCTTTTTTATTAAAAAAATTTACCGAGCCACGTGTACGTTTACCTATAAGTTCCTATGTATTCAACAATAAATCACAATACTGAACAATTTATTTAATAAAAAACGATTTTTATTTGTAAATCAATGAAATAATTACATGAAATTATATTATATTAATACTCGGGAGCCGTAAAAATCGTATAACCTACGTAAGATTTGCTGTTAACTTGTACGTCAGAAATAAATACAATAAATCAATCAAAAGGAAAAATACAAAATCCTTCTAATATAAATAAACTATAATTATAGAAGTTTAAATATAGCATACAACAGTAGGAAAAAGAGCGATAGAGTGAGTGAGGGAACACATAAATGTTAATTAACGACTATTATGTGTGTTTGTTAAAGAATTTAAATCGTTCGTTATATGAATGAAATATAAATATTAAATAACACCGACAGCATGTAACTGGACTATTTACTATTATCCATTTTCACCATCTAAGATTACTCGGAAAAATATCCTCAATTTATACTGAAATAATTTCAGTAAACAGCGTAAAAAACGTTAAAATGCGACTGTTTACTTTGTCCCTTCTGAAATTTGTTCGACATTTTCGTATAATATTTCTAGTGTGTGTATTTTCGGTGCTGCTTGACTAACGGGTTCCTTTTAAAAACTGCCTTTTAAATGAAATAGATTACACACAGTATGAGAAAACTGATCCCGCACAAAGTCCCTCTATATTTACAGGGTGTGTTTTTTGCCTATTATTACACATTATACCACCGAGTCCTGACAAAATTACAGGAAACGGTGGGCACGTGTGCTGAAGTGAGGAAATGCATTCTTATTTCAATTCCCCTGCAAATATTGCCCATTCTCTCTTCATTTCGTAACCTTTCCAAATTGACACTAGCCTCTTGTCTCAAGTTACTATCATCATTTTTCTAAACGACGTTCATTCATTCACTTCCGGTCGACATCCCCATTGTCCTTCCAAACAGCACACACTTTTCCATCATCAAATGATTTACAGTGTCATTAAATTATCTGCCGAAGCAATAAACTTTATATACACAGAGAGCGCACTCCGCTCTTTTTCCACTTATTTCGATTGTTGCAATAACAAATAAATTAATTTATTTGTTTAGTCTTAAGTTACATGAGATTCTAATCTGGGAGAAGTAAATAAATTGTATTATTGTGTGACGTTTGTGGTGTACTATTTGCCAAGTGAAAAGAGAATATAATCGTTACTTATTATACATAAAATTTATTATATCATTTCACAAAATGCCTTCAGGTGTTGAGGTAAAGTATGTCATCTATATGAAATCGTTTACCATTTTGATAATGTCACGACTATTGTACTATAAGTTTATATGCAGTACCACATTTTGCGCTCTCGCACTTTTGTCATATTCACTTCTGTTACGAAATCGCCCAAACAACAAACACACAATTGTCTTGTATACTGTGCTGTACCTATTTATTATAAAAGAACGAAAATTTATTATCCTACAAGAATGAAAACATAACAAATTTCTATATCATCGTGCCATTCGACTTGTTCAACTCTCGCGTTGTTCGAATTTCACCAAAACAATGCCCCAGCATCTCATATCTCCGTGGTCTGTGCGTTGATATTACGGTATCTATAGTTTTTGATATGATGATGAAATCACTATCCATCGTCATTGAAACAATATCGCTGCTTCGTGACCAGATCGAATCCCGCCTTCACTTCACTTGTTCAAGCGCCGCGTCAGATAGCCTTGCTCGGATTCCACGCATTTCTTCATGCAAGATCCAGATACTTACATATAGATTGCTATAGATAAATACTGTGTATGAATATGGTATTAAAGAATAATCAGCATTTATTATGGAAGGTATATGGGAAGAGTTGCATAACAGTTGCAAATCCTTGCGATTGAAAAGAAATATAGAAATCGATTTTTAATTAATACTGTGTGCGTGCAGTCAAAATTATCGGTTTGAATAGACTTTGCGTCTGTATAGAGAGTTAATTAAGCATGTTCTTCTGATGAAATTGTCAAAAGTTGATGTAATTACTGGAAAATAGGATTAGAGTGTTGAATATGG
Organism: Silvanus unidentatus; assembly: GCA_963930825.1. Taxonomy (NCBI): domain Eukaryota; kingdom Metazoa; phylum Arthropoda; class Insecta; order Coleoptera; family Silvanidae; genus Silvanus; species Silvanus unidentatus. The sequence continues at coordinate 7,783,050 of OZ005758.1, forward strand.
CGAAGGTGCGTTGTTAACGTTATCCTAACAGCCAAAAATCTTATTGTACTTCAAATCACTTTCGCTGTTGCCGACTTTTTTAAGACAAATTCAAGTCACTCTGAAATCGTTAGCTATAGAAATTTTAATACAGCTTGTATTTGGGTATGTAATTAACTGTTATTGATTTATGATTGGAGAAACATACATATATAGGTATACATTCGAATTGATGCTTTTTATTATGAAGGAAATTGCCTAAATTAATTACCGACTCCCTCGTAATCAAATATAATTTTAATAAACATTCTAAAGATACACACGCAAACAGTTATACATGTTACATTTCATCGATACCTATCTGATTTCGTGAACTGTGTGATGAAAGTAAGTGGCATATATTTTTAATTAAGCAGTCCTCTTGGTGGCTGCTGTGCTGAGCGAAAGATCATTTATCGGTCAGTCAATTTTAATAAGCGATTATCGAAAACGTCACAATATAAGATAAAGCTCATTTATTTTTCACTGCCTGAAAGAGTGACAATATTTTTACTGGGCAATTAATTAAGAATCCAAATCAAACTTAACATTTTTTTCTGGACCATCGCAAAAAGGTATAAAGGTTAGTGGTTCGTGTGAACAGAGGAAAAAAAGCACCGAATTTACAGATGCATTTGAGCTTAACCACTATAATCAAAGTTTAATATATAATTATCGATCAATTAAAAAAATCTACGGACCGAAATTCGTCTAGTTGCAAAATTAGATGAAAATTTCGTAATCGATAGGAAAATGACCGAGAGAACAAAACGGTTCATTAAATTTCGACATTGGTCAACTTTCCAATAAGTCGTGGGTGATATTTTACCAGTTTTTTTTCGCTCCATGATCTACTCACACCAATAATTAAAATATAACGCAAAAAAAGTCCTAATTAAGTCATGGCCATTTCTTCCTCAAAATTGATCGCGCTTTGAAATCGCGCGATCCAAAGCAATAAAACCGTAACCACAAAATCATAACTAATTCGTAGACGGTTAAGATATCATTATTATACATCTAATGATATATTGTGAAGATGGATGTGGGTGTGGATGCAATCTTATTACCGCCGTACGACCGTCCAGTGAACAACCTGCTGTTTTTACACATTTCAAATTTACTGGTTTAAACTTACAATCCGTGCTCTACACGGTTAATCATAAATCTTTGATTATTAAAACCTTTCGAAACGTTAAAACTCTTTTGTATTTTATAATATAAACAACAAGTTATATATGAAAAGTTTAGCAGCTTAACAAACAGGTCGCGATAAAATTGCTAGTTATAAATCAGATTTGTTGTTTTCTTTATGATGGAAATTGATCAACTTATAATACCTACATAGAGAAAGTAACAGAACTGTGCGTCCAAAGATATGAAATTATGTAAAAATGGTGTTCGGGTGAGTTATTGGGTCCAGTAAATCGTTGATTGACGTGCACAAGGTCCCCCAAATACTTCACGTTTTCAGGTGTTAAAAAGTGAAGAAAATTAGATTGCGTCTTACAATGCGACCCATTGTTGCAAATTCCATTTATATCATTTGATCGAACGTGTGCGGAATGAATAAATTGCAAAATTTTACTTTCAAGCGATATTCTTCGGCTTGGTACGACATAAATTTGTCGGTGGTGTGGACAGGTAGCCGCGGGGGCGTAATGCGGATTCGGCCAGCAATACATACATTTACTTACCGTGCATAAAGAGCCGCACCTTGCCCCCAGGACCTCCATAAACAAATATACACCACTAGAACTGCTTTACATCTACTCAGCGACTTCCTTCAACTGGTAATTTAAGATCGTTTTTCCTGCAATTGAAACAATTACAAATTGCTGTCCAAGCAATTGCAGAAATGCGATAATTAAATAGCCATTGAGCGAAACTAAAGCAATTTGGCTACTGGATGGGACCACCAACAGATTCGAAACATGTTCTAAATCTTATATTGTATCCATAATCCGTTTGAATGGAGTTTTAACGAAGAAAATTAGTGAGTGGGTTAAAATAAATTATTTTGTGTAAATGAATGTGAACGGGCCCACTATTTGACACCTTCTCATTTATAATCTTCATTAATATGCTGTAATTAAAGACTATAGGGGGATATGCAGATTTAGCATTGATGACTAATAATTGGTAGTAAATAATAAAATATTATTATGTTGTGTTATAAGGTTACCAATTTTATAACTTTTTAATTGTTGATAGAAGTTGGGTGCACTTTTTATATACAACTGAAGATAATATTCCTTTCACTGTGTATTAGTCAAATAAAAAAACACGACTTATAATTATTAATAAGAAAATAAATAAAATGCGTATAATTTTATGTGATTTGATGGCTATTAAAGTATCTTGTATAAACAGTGAGTGTTTATTTTTCTAGTTCAAACATAACATTAGCAATGAATATACAATTCTGTCTACCATTATATGATAATTGTAATAGAGTTGTTTAATATTATATAAATTTATTATCACTTATTACTATTATTAACAATATAAAGTAAGTATTATTGATTCTGGGTTTGTACCTACATAATTAGTATGCCAGTATGCGCACACACAGTTACACATTCCAATAAATTCAATAAAACTCATTTGAATAACAGTAGAAAAATATTTTATTTATATCATTAAAATAATCCACAACATTGTTGGATGGAATCCTTCTCTTAATTCGGAGAGTGGATTAGGAGAGTGGATAAAGCCTTCAGATGGGGTGCGTCTTTATAGAAAATAATTGAATTGCCATTTATGAAATGATTTTTGTGGCTTGCACAATTGATTTAATTGGATTTTTTCTTTTAATTAGAATAATCTGGGCACACACAATAAGCACAAGTTGATTGAGCAATTTGTGGACAAGATCAGAGAGCAGTCTCTTTGGCGGTTCGAAACAATTCCGATTCCATAAGAGTTGAGTAAATAACATTTAATTAAATCATAACCGGAACAGACAATATTACAATTACAGAACTCAATTGCCACCTAAGAAGTAGTAGCAAAGATGTTATAGAAAGGAGTTTTAAGGTTGCTGTGTTGCTGACGGAAAAATATGCTATCAGTACACGAAATTATGCCAAGGTAAATGTAAAATTTTTGCTTCTCAATCGACAAAGTGCACTACGAAATCAAAAATTAATTGTGTTACTTAATAATTATATAGTTTTGCGTTTGTTTACTTTGTTATTAGAGATATCTGTGGTGTTCAATTAAATCAATTCTCACCCACAATATGCAGACAAATATTTTATCATTACCATTCGATCTGAAATATGTTTAAACGAATACATTTTAAGGCTTGGTCTTCCTATAATTTTTATATAATTTTTGTCCATATTTTTAAATATCTTTTTCCTTGATAATTATACGCTGCCTTTTATTGTGATTTCTAATAACTGAAATTTGATTAATTATTTTTTAATAATTAACCAAACAATATTTTACTAATTATTATAATTTGGAGTAACTGAAAAAATAGATTGTCTTACATTTTTATGATTTATTGCTTTAAAAATCAATTTTATGTAACCCTGGCCACAACAACGCAAGTTTTTACGCCACATTACAAACGGACGGTGAGCTGAGCTATCTAGGACAACAGGTTAGTAAAACGTAAAATCTAAATGTCAGTTTTGAGGAACTGTTGCTTTTTGGACACCACTTTTAACAACAAATCCATCAAAAGTAGTTTTCATTTCAATTGAAGTGAAAAATTTTAACAGATATCTATGCGGAAGTGTGAGCTTTCAATTGTAAAGCACATAATAATTGGAATAATGGCTTATGTGATATGTATTTGGAACTATACATATAACAATAATAAAATCAATGTGGTGTGAAGAAAAGATATCATGTATGCTATTTATTTTATAGTAAAATAAATTTCTGTACAGGCACACTGCATATAGGCAGGTGGCTGCAATGAAAAATTTGCTTTTATAGTTGTGTAAGTTCAACTAGTTTTAAAAGCAATTTCATTTAGAGAAATAATGATATCAAGTTCTATTGGAACAGTGACAGGTCATTTATTTTGTGCGCTCGTAAATGGGTCATTTTCAGTTAAATTATTGGAAATATTTGAGGCTGAACATATAATAGGAGTATGAGACTGTGTATAAGATTCCTTAATCGTTATGGTACACCCATTCGTAAATTAAAAGGCCAAATGCCGCTCAAAACGCTACTATGCTTCTAAAATTAGAACAATTTCCATACTACCTATATAATTAAAGTGTAATTCAAGCCGTAATAATGAGCAGCTACAAATTAACCGATTTAGAAAACGTTTTACAGCGAATTTCAAATAAACAAGAATAGTAATATTAACTTCTTTCCAATAAATCGCTAATAATTTCACTTGATTTGTCTAAATACGTGTATTAATTGTGACCTGAAACCACTTCATTTCCCATATTATACTATCGTGGATGATGTAAATTTCACTGTAGGCTTGAAAGAGAATGTGTAAATAAATCAATTATCTGATAGATAGCAATTTAATTTATAATAAACATAATTTATCCGTTTCATAGAATACTAATTTTCGCACTATTAATGAAATCTTTTTTCTTAATGAGATCGTATTCGATATTTTGCAAACGGCAATTGATTCAACATTTGTACTACCGAGGGGAAATTTCTTACGCAGCACAAGAAAAATACATATTTAATAGAAATTTCATAGAAGATGAAATTATTTCAATTAAATTGAATGAAACGCATATTAATTCACCGCTAAGTGTATATAAATAAATCCTGTTTGTGTACTTGAAATTGAATCGCGAGGCAAGGGTAAAAAACACGCAATTTACACGCAACTTGCATGTATGTCATCACTCTTTTCTTCAGGCTTCGAAAAACCTATTGATTTAGTGTTCCAATCCATATTTAGTGATTGGTTACAAATGACATTAAACTATTTATTGATAATTACATTTTCGTAGATATTTGAAAATAAATTATGACCTCATTGAACTGCTATTTGCAAGGCCCAACTTTTATTGCCGCCGTACAAATTCTTCCTGGCATTGATATCTTTTATAAATCGTTTACCTATACAAATCTTTACCGGTTTGAATAATTGATAAACTATACACTCGCTGATATGCTTTCATTGACGGAATCGTTCGTTAATGTGAAGGCGAGGCATATACGACGCTGAAAAAAACGGAAAAGCGCATAGATTTCTGTTTCAAAGTTAATTTAATCATTTTACGAGCAAAGAGTGGTGAGATGTTAAAAAAATTAATATAAACATTTTGCTGGAAGGTACAAGTAACATTTCAACTTGTAAATTGATATTATTACAATTATACCTACTTAAATAATGTGTGTATCATTAGTTGAATCTCAAACAACTTCATATACAGTTGAGTTGTTGAATTTGTTACAAATGATCACTTTTTTGCTCCAAATTATGATATTAAATTTCAGAATGATGAAATGCAAGATTTTACTATTATTATGTATAACACTGGCGTTAAGTAATAATAATATTGGATTTTCATATATAAAATTGATTAAATCGCTTAGAAATTACATATATGAAATTGCATAAATAACTCTAGAGATTCAAAGATTTTAATACAAAAGCAACCCGAGGCGAAAAGCTATTGATAAAAATAGAAAAATCCTAGTGTAAAATAGATTCCCATTTGTAGGCCTCGAATTTGTGCCTAAAGCAATTGAACATTGGGCAACTTTTGCGCTCAGTTTACTTATCTCCAACTTCCACAATGCCTTAATAATAAAATACAATAACGGCAGCCGTAATTGTGTCTACATTATTGACGGCAAAGCGGGTGTATTGACTTAAAAAAAAAGAAAGTAAAAGGTTGCGGAGTTTGTATCCGGGTACAATTAGTAAAGTAAACTGTTACTACTAACTTGAACAAGTGCAACAAATTAAATTTATGTAAATTAGTTTGTATTGTCTTATGTACTTTTTTGGTTATAATTTTCTGTTGTAATTTTCTTATGGGCAATCTAGGCCAGTGCGGTATAGAGCAATATTTCATATATGTATAAAATGCTGTTTAATTTCATAACAATAGCCACACATGTGCGATCAGTCGACGTGGAGATGGAGGACTTTGTCTTATGCATAAAAATATATCTAATTAGGTAATAATCAAGAATATTGGAAAGATATAACAGTCTAACGGTATAAATGGTTTTATTTTTGCATAATTACTATTAGATTGTTTAGATTTCATGACAAAATTATACAACTCTAACCCAGTGATATATGTTGTTGAGTTTATCAAAAGCGACAAGATACCATCGCGGACGTCATGTTTCTTAAAAGAATTAGTTGGGATGGGACGACTTGTGTAATTGCCAAAAATTGCTACAATTAATCTTGTACTTTCTCCAATCGAGCGAGGTCAATTATTAGGCGAGTTAGATGACAATTAAGAATCATTTTTAATAAAAATAACGCTTAATTAAAACAGGAAAAAAGAGTATGTTAAGCAAGTGTAATATGAACACAGAGATCCATTGAATAATAATTATGGGAAAATGTTGTTTTTTGTATTTTTCTTTTACTATGTGTAATTAACACAATTTATACTACTTAACTCGATTAATCAATGTTTAGTGTACATTGAGAGAATTAATTATTGTTATAAAATATTTCTATAATTACAAGAATCTAAGATAATTGATCTTGATTGCTGCTTGTAAGTTAACTATTACATTAATTTTCAATTTGAATGTGATTAGATATTTTAAATTGCGTGGCACTTGTTGGAGAAAGATTTAATGTAATACTAACTGCTCCACATTTCACAATCCTCTTCTTATGGTTATAAACCCAGATGAATGTAAGTATAGAAATGAAATGTTGCCGAAAAACTGAATTATCGCATTAATTACTGTTCAAAAGCAATCAATTCTTCTAGTCATTTAACTTGAATGGAAATGTGACTGGATATTGATGGTAATTTCAATGAATTATTCACTCAGATACCTGCACCTAATGCCTAATAAAATTAATAACGCATTCTTGCAATTAAGAGAAAAATAAATGAGATGGACACCCAAGTAGAAATAGTGGAATAACAAATTGCAAACGGTGCCTATATATATGCACCGGTGTACATTTCTGATAAAAGAAATAAATTATTTATTATAAACGACATTTTTACACGAGATTATTACAAACGAAGCACAATAGGGGCAGGCAAACTCAACTTCAAAAGGTCAATAAAACTGGACCAATATAAAATATTGTCTACTTGATTGGACTTCTATTAAACATGAATAGTATAAATTATATGATAATTAGCATAACTAACCAACAAAATACTTGTACAATGTTGTGTATATTGTATGTTGAACGTGGATTTGTTTTATTAATTAATATATAAGATTTAAGAGACTACTTTTGACAGTAGTAAATTATCAGTAGTAATTATAACTGTTGTAGGGAAAGACGTCTATACCACTATCATACATGTATAACCTGTTCTTGGTAAATAGTCTAATATTGCACTTCTAAAATGTGCAATTAACCATAAACATGTCAATAAATATGTTCATTATATTATTGCAACATACATACAAGTTGCTGTTGGGAGTTCCATACGTGCTTTATTTCACCCACAATTAATAATATTTTCTACAAATAAATCATTTGATAGGTGAAATGAATCGAGAGAAACTGGATTTCCACTCAAGATATAATATACTATTATTAGAATCCTTTAAAGCCAATTGGAAGGCTTGTAAATCTCTGTATTGAAAGAAGTTAAAAAAGTCCCCAGCATTGTAGGTAATTGAATTATAATTAATTCTCCATGTAATGAGTTTCGTTTCATTTAATTTGCGATAATTAACACTTGTTGTATTGAACAATAGAGTTGTAAACTAAGTTGGAAAATCGCAATTTTAACCACTTAATCGAATAGATTGTATTAAAAGAAATGATTTGTCATTAAAATTTAATCGGATTTGAATATATTTAATTAGTTATTAATGAACAAAGTTTAAATTTTAACGAAACCCGCGATTTTAACCACGTGGGGTCGACATCACGTTCAAACATCCAATAGGGAGAGAGTGGTTTGTTGGTCCGCTCCGGACTATAATTTTACCTGAAATCGAGCAGGTAGAGTATAAGTTCAGGTACCAACGAAAAAAGCGATCCACTGTTTACAAGTGACAGAGTTGTTTCATTTTGAGAGGACCGAGCGTGACGTCACGAACAAATCGGCTCGAGATTCGGGTGTTGTCGAAATTTTAATTTTTAATAATTAATTACGCGAAAATTATAAACATTTAGCCCCTCTCAAATATACCATTATGTTTTGTATTCACCATACTTTGGATATAGATACATTTCAAAAAATAGTTTACAACTCTATTGAAGGTCCTAAACTCCTAGACCCTCCTTTAAATGGTCTCCTTGAAATAGAAATCGCTTGACGAAAATTCAACTTTACACTTCATGTTATAAAACGCTCTTGGAACGCACAAGAGCGGCCACGACGATGTGGAATAATATGAGCTTGTGGGCGACTGTGGCCTCCTCCGTTATATAATAATAAAGTCATACAGAAATCGTTATTCAAAATAATTATTATTACTAGATAAATTTACTAGTTTTACTATCTGGCAGTGACCTACCTTCTACAATACACAAACCGATTGTCTGTTCCACGAATTAGAATCGATTGATTTTTTTTGTTGCAAGTGCACATAATGGAAATCAATGTGCAATAACATAAACATTGTGGTCTTATGGCGGTCATATAAACTTTATAAACTTGCCGTTGTTTCTCTATAATGGCCATTTGAAATATTAGTCGTATATCATATTGTGTTATGATTATAAGATCGACTTTTTTTCCCATCTAGTCGATATTCTCTGATTGTGGGTTAACCAATTAAATTGTTTACCACTTTAGAGCTTTGCTATATTTACATAACAATCACATTTGACTATATGCAGTATAGTTTATTGGTCATTACAATTGAGACCTAAATATCTGAAATAATTGTTCCGTCTGATGTATGCGAAGGTGTTGGTCTTTATTGCAATCTCAATAAGCTGGAGAATCAACAATAAATTTCATTTTATTGGATTGAATTGTTGTCAAAAGACATTGACCTGCATTTGCAAATAACTCATTTTCTATATCGTCACTTTGTTCAATGCATACATATAGGAATAGGTAAGGTACGATTTTGTTCGCCTCTTTGGATTCGATCTTTAATTCAAAGTTAAATTAATGTAGTGGAAAGGGTAAGTGAGACTTTCTCAAAACACAGCATGCACAGCACTATACAAAACTAATTACTGGAAACTAACAAATTAGAATACAATTCTCACATAAAGTGTAAATGGTTTGATAAATTTACCAATGTCTAATTTATGAAATATCGTGACTATTCTTGGTTGGTCTAGCGTCAAACTTCTATATGCTCGTTTTATATATTGTTGTAATTGTGAAAAGCGGTGCACTATTTTATTGTTAATAACCGACCATTAGTGTAATAGACCACAAGAATAATAAAATAACAATTACAACTAATGCGACACGAATGTATATTATTATTGTGATGCAAAAATGTTCACATTTTACAATTGAATGCGCGATTAATCAAAGTGTAATTGTTTCATAGAACTGAAAAGCTTTGAACTTTGAAAAGCTCTTTTTCAAAAACAAAAAAAACTTCTTTAATCCTCTCCCATTCATTCACGATACAAATACATTTGCAAACGTTCTAAAGTGTTGCATTCATACACAGACACCCTGTAGGCACATAAATGCATATTTTGCATTATAAATAAAAGTAATAATCGAAAATGTTAATACCTAACGAGGTAATGAAATAAAACAACCTAACGCTATTACATTTTCATTGTGCACTTTTCCTTAACATTAATTAAACTATTTTTAATGTAACTTACAATCTGCATTATTGATTGATTCATGCCTGTAATAAAGTAATAGTTTAGATATTCTGACAGGTAGATATCAACTACATGGGCATATACCTATGTGGTAGGTGGAAATAGAGTTTTCTGCCATGGAATGTTAATTAAACAATTTTTTACCATCATCGTACATTTTGCGATAAAAAGTGATGGACGTCGTGATATAATTATAATAGTTAGAACAATATAATGTAGAGGTGATGCTACAATTATACATTGCGGAAAAATCGCCAACGTTAATTACCACATGTACTATGTGGTACGAAGAAGAATAGTATGGAAGATTCGGAAGACAAGTTGCGCACTGTTGGTGCTGTGCTGCTGTTTTTCTCCCAGTGCTGTGGATATAGAAGTTGTGTGTATCGCATTTGCAACTGATTATAAAAAAATCAGATTGATATTTGCTAGACTTTGCACATGCATACAACTAGAATAATAAATTACAAAGTGAAAATTAAAATGCTTGATAAATGATGGCGCTTACAGAGTAACATGCATGGCCGAGCGTAATAAACATGAAAAGAAATAGCACCAACACACAAAAGCCTGCAAAATACACTAATGTACTCCATTTACACTTTGAATACAATATAAATGTAGGTATTTGGTAGTTGCATCGTATGAGATATTTGCACAATTTTCACAAAAAAAAAAATAAGCACGCTCCTAATTGCTTCGATATGTTATTCGCGAATGTAGACGTAAAAAGTGTACGATTTCGAAATGAGCAAAACTAATTGCCCTCCGATTGGCCAAGCATAATAACCCATTGCACTGGAGTTGCATATTGCACTTAGAACTGAATATTCCAACCATTGAATGCATATTGTGAATTTTACTAATTATGGACTTGCTTAATAAGTAACAAATTTAAATATGACGTCTGTATTCATAACAGTGTGATTTATATATAATGTAAAATGTTAATTTATAACTTGTTTATTAATGTACTGGCTCACATATCTAATGGGATAATAGTAGAAGAACTGGAAGAAATATATACGCCACACTAATTTGAAATGTAAATGAATTTTAGACGAAAAAAATTATACGAGTTCGGATAAAGAGAAACGGGGCTCGCGCGACAAAATTGAATTAATATTATAATACAAGAAAATAAAATATATTGTATCGTAAATTGTTTTCGAAATTAACAATTTAGTAAAGCATTAAAATTATTATGATGTTTTTACCATACATGTATAATCCAATTTATTATCTAGACAATTCTTTTAATACAGCACACAAATAGTCGTCTGTAGAGAGTAAGTAACCTTCTCTTAGACAAAAAATTATTCAAATCTAACTTACATGATTTCATAAATTACCTGCCTACACGTAATCATTTTTCTGTATGCATAAATTTGAATTGAGCGAATTTCACAGAAATGCTCACCTTTATAACAGTTAAATGGAGTGATTGAGAACCGGGAAGTGCAACCAAACTGGTCAAACAATCCCAACGATTTTCGATCCCTCTTCAATTCTAATAGTCGAGGATAATGGTTGGCGTATCGGCGCCAAATTAAATTAAAAATCACCAAAACAAGTGTATAAAAGTAAAACCACGCCTGTGGCGCCGCCGAACCCAACAGGTGGGATCCTATTGTATGTATGAATGTTGTTACTGTCTTACTATATTACATTTGCTCCTTAAACAGAGGGATTTCAGAATCATACATATGTGGACCCATAGCCATAGCACTTGCTCTGCAATCTCTTTATTGTCCGCCAACGCATTGCGCTCAGAACGCAAACACAGCAGAGATCTACTCATTAGTAGCCTTCCGCTTGCATCCGATTTGTACACGGTGTCAAATTACCAGTTCAATTCCTTAAATAAATTTCCTAGAACCATTTAAATACAATGCTAGAATAACAGCGGCAAACCATTATGTGTACAATTATTACATGAGAAAAAACACTGTCCAGGGACACAAGATGTATGCACGGTTTGGAACGCGGGTGCAGCACCCATCTACAGATACATAAATTATTTAATCTGCACGTATACGAGTATGTATAAAGCATTAACAGGTTTTGCAGTGAAATTGTATATTATGGATTAATTAAAACCGATCGAAATAAATTAATTGTATTTCCGCACTGTAGAAAGGGGATTAGGTATTGGGTAATTGCCCTTATTGACCACCAAGTGGAAATATGGGTGACAATCGTATAAACAAGAAAAATAGGTGCGCTTTATCCACTTCTGGTAGATGATTATTAATGCATAAATAATTACTGGTTTTCGGATCGGCGCTGGCTAACATTGATGAGATATCATCCTCTTCTTGACCCCCAAAATGTAACCCCGATGTTATCTATACAATACGATGACGGCGAAAAATGCAGTTATATATGAATTGGAATTTATCTCATCGGATACAAAATGCATTTTTGCATCAGCACACACACAGGCTCATAAAACTTTTTACAACCGAAGATCGCTCGAGCTGATTATATTTTTACTTTAAGCACGTGGCCCGCATTTAAACACAATAGGGACGTTTTCTAAATTTTTATTATTTTTTCAACACCCATTTAACGGTATTATATTGTTAAGTGATTTGAGGTAGGTGTTGGCTATCATTATAGTCTATGAGGAATTTGCCAGTTCGATAATTGGAACAATGGAAGTGCAGTTTTCACCTGTCTATTGATTATGGCCAATTTTATCTTGTCTAGGACGTTAATTAATCGCCATTTAGTATCGGCACCCTTTTCACACTCCCAACATAGCATTTATTATTAACATATAAATGAATTATTGTTGAACGGGTTGAAATGGGGAACAATAAAATTGCACTCTCAGCATAAAACAGTTTTTAAGCAGTTCTGTATAATTAAAATGTTTGAAAAATTATAAGGTGTTTGATGTGATGTATACCTATATAAATTTAGATTTCTCCATCAATAGATGTGAATTTAAATTAAAAGGTCCGATTTTGTAATTAGTTTTCAGATCGTACAATACCAATGTGTAAAATGCACATATATACATAAGAGATGAAATACACACAATACCATAAGTATACCAATGAAATAGTAAATATAAAACGAAATAGCGCTGTGTAATATGTGTAATTAACCATACAAAAGATACAATTTCAATAGATATACATTTATTATAATTGATTCAATGCAATTGGCTTAAATGTATAGAACAACACTGTGTATTTGTGCCACATTAATTTCGTGCTGTTGTCGTGTAGGCATGTGGTACTTATTACAAAATAATTAAATTAGGCAATTTGAATTATATGTCAATGAAATAAATTTAATTAAGATCGGTATTGTTTCAAATCAATTTCGTTTGTTTAATACAAATTGTTTGCTGCTTTTTATATTTAGGCACTAATTCTATATGGAATAACGTAATATTTAGGTAATCAAATTATCATTCCTATACATCAGAGCAAAATGGGACTTGAATTATTTAAATAGAATAGAACTATTTAAGATAATATGTATCACATATTCATGTCAAATGATGTGGATAATTCAAATTTCTTTTTGTTTCGAGAATCGTTTTGCAAGCAGACTTTTTCTGCAATGTATTAAAACCATTATCCAACGTTTCTGCATTTTTCGGTAATTTTCTTATTAATCAATTGCTTTAAATTTTGTATTTATTTTCACCAAAATTCGCATAAAGCAGGAAACAAAGTCCCCCCTAATACTACATTTACTCTCTTCCAAACCAAAATCATCTGTTTCTGACACGAAAGAGAATAATTACGAGTGCCACATGTACCAATACATTAGCTTTTATAGTGCATTGAGGAGCCTGAAAAGTTCGTGTAGGCGTATCAAGGCAGGTGAAAATGGTAGACTTTTCATAAAAGAAACACGTGTTTAGAATTATCCACGTATTGTTTAGGTCTGCCCAAATGTTGTGTAACATTGGCCATTGTACACGTCTCGCACACTTCCAATACAGAAGAGAGGAAAAAAAATTATAGACACATACGCAGACAGGTAGAGAGATAAACAAAACTGTTTTTGATTGACTGACTAAAGTTAACAACTGGATTGTTTGAAATTAATATATTGTTCTCTTAGGTCGTCGATATAGTCGATTAGTTGTCAGCGGTACTCGAATAGTTTATCTCTTCCACTGTGGTATGCCTTGCCTAGCCAAACAGACATATGTACACAAGAGTGAAGAGATTTCTTGGTCGCTTTAAAATGAAATTTCGCTTTTATAATGACAGATGAGTAAATATTTCCTCTAGGCAATCAGCTATTTATCACTCAGAATCAATTGGCCGCATGTCAATTCAGTGTGCTAACTTTATCTTAAATGCAATCGTGTATTGATTAAAGTTTCTGTGAAAAAGCGAGAGAAACAATTTTAATCGGAAAAATCTCTCCAAGAACAAATGATGAGTTTGTTATTATTATATAATATAATGAGGATGACTAGGTGGTTCTGGAGCAGGTGTGAAATCGTGATTAGAGCCGTGCATATAGAAATTTCAATTTATAAGTAAATATTGGATATTTAAATGTTGTTAGAGTTATGAGCTATGAAGGTTTCCATTTAGGGGTTTTTATGGCATTTCAATTAAATATTTTAATACTATCTGATATTATAACGGATAGATATATCCTACACTACAAATATAATCCACTATTTTATTATCAAAAAAGTAAATGTTATAACCAATAAATAGGTATTTAAGATGTATATTTACAATGTAAGATTAAAGTTATAATGTGCAAGTGCAACAGTGTAGTGGAAAGAGAATAAAAATGAAATTTATGAAGCAAATCTGTTTGTTAGACTTGAAATAGTAATAATCTTCTACAAATTTATTATCAGTCGTTCGTATTATATTTCCTAGAAGCATATCAACTACTATATAATTAAATAGTACATCGCTGAGGGCACTTAGAGGTTTTAATGGTTCAAATGGTTAGTTTAGCGCCAAATCGGCTGCTAAAAATCGGAGGCAATAACCACTTCGCACTAATTCAATATTGTTAGCATTTTGAACAACTGTGTTTTTCCATTCGGGTAACAAATGAGCTTTCAGAAGTCGAAAGCAGCTTTTTCACATATAATAACACGTTTCACTAATATTGGAGGCATAAAAGTGTGCTCACTTAAATATAATTATTATATTAGGCCAGCGGTCTACTTTCTTCAATTTTATTCAATTAATTTTATCCCGTCGGGTTGTCAGTTCCTTAAAGGAGATGTTAATTATTTTAATAAAAAATTCATGTGTGTTATTAAAAACTTTAATTACATTCGCGAAATAAAATTCTTATAATATATACTGATATACGAGTTAACAGTGGATATGATAATGAAAAAAATAAACGAAATTTATTGAAGGTGTGTGGATAAAATGACGCCCTTTAAGGAATTTTTCGATGGGCATCACTATCTCATGACTTCTGACCTGGTCAAAGGACGATGCAGGCGGTCAGTATTCAAAATTTGGTGACGACTGTTTTATTACTTACCCTTATCTGATCCCACACTGAGTTCATCCATCTCGGATTTTCGCGTTCCTCCTCCACTTAATCACCTCGCAGCTATTCGGTAATTTTGTACAAGATGAAAAAATGTTTTAATGATATTTTCTTTAATTATAGCATTGGTACTTGCATGATGAATGATGGACCACAGTGAACGAATTGGTGTATTGACAAAATAGATTAATAAAAAAATTAATCGAAAAACAATTAATATTAGGGAGTTTATTAGGAAGTTCAATTTACTTTAACAACTAGAGACAGGTGATTGGATCGGTGTTTTGTAATTAATTTGATAAAAAATATGCTTGTCATGTCCGTTATAAAGTCGGATATTTGAGATTCATTTCACTTGTTCAATAATTAATAATAATTACATAGACAAATTATGTTCAAACATTAATTACTATCAATCTGGAGGATAATCTAAGCAAAATCACTGGTGCTCTAATTTTATTGAGTAATCCAAGAAAAGAACTTCAAATTCATTCCGCTAGTAAACTAGTTAAGTATGAATTAATGGCATATTTCCAATTGCAAAAATTCGAATTATGTAAGTAAGGCATGTTTTCTTGTAATTGGATGAGATATTTATCAAACAGAGTGACTCGTCAAGTTATGCACAGCTATTTAAAATTAGTTATAATTTGTTTCCGGCATGTAATGTGGAAAATGGTCTAATTGAATAGTGAAATACAAGGCCTATTGGCAAACACAACAAAGAGAACGACCCGATTTAATTCCCAAAAGTTGAAATCTTATTGCACTCTCATCGATTTCTTATAATATTGGACTGCTTTTCCGTTTGGGCGGCCAACAACAGAATGACGAAATACTTCTGTCTAGATGCTATCTTAATCTGTTTTATTGCCTCAACAATGGGATCCAATTGGAGATAAATAAACAATTTTTCACTTTTACATTATTTACGATCAACACTAGCACTGTACAGTGTACACCTTTACAATTTATTTACTATTAATCATTGTTTTATGCCATTAATTATAAATTAGATTAGGCATGGGCGGGTGAAAGTGCGGAAAGGAAATGCGAGATGGGTTTGTACTTTTTTAGGAAACTAGCTGCTCATCACTTTCGATTTTTTTATACGTATAAAGAAATGAAAAACGTGTCGGCAGGAATCAAGGTAATTTTCACTATATATGTTGTTTTTAAGCCGACAGTCGAGGGTGGTAACCGTGAAAAGGTATATTCGAACCAATTTAAATCCATTAACATTCTAAGATAAGGATCGCTCTACACAAATACATGTACACTATATTATAGATTGAAAGCGAATGTTGTCGATAACAATTTATCGAGGCTGGTGTTTGATTTTTAAATAAAAGCGATATAATTATATTGTGCAACGATTTCTGCAATAATAATGCACATTTTAATCAAATTGATAATCAAAATAGTGCTTATGGTCTGATTGGAATATTCATCTGTCATTTGTATGTATCAGCAGCAACAGTACAGTCTGCACTTTAAAATCCATTTTAATTCTGTGCCCAAAGCGAGTTAAACTGAAGTCGGTCAGACGCACAAACATACCGAAGATGATGATGTATCAACACATTTTTTAATATTTAATATATAATGAGGTGTAATTTTATGTTATAGTTGAAAGCGAGTTTGAAATTATTATAATTATGATTAATGTTTTACACATCGTACCACATATCCTGTTTATGATCATGTTTAATTTGCATTATTCAATTTGAATCGATCAATAAACGTTCAAATGCATTACATACCACCAAGATGCATTGAATGTGTGCGCGATTGCGACATATTGAAAAATTGACTTAATAAAATTGTGCTAACTATAAGGACATTTTTTTTAGTTAGATAAAAATTTGAATTAATGACCACTTAAACGGTCCTCCTTTGCGTTAAAACGTTTGTGTTGATAATGAAGCTTTTAGAACGATTTATTCATAAATAAACAACAGTTTTTTTGCAATAAATTATAATAAGAGCATATATTAAAACATGATTGTTATTCGAGGGCAGTGCACCTGTAGTTGACGGGCTTATCACAATCTATTTAAGAAATTTTTTCTTTTAACACTTTTAAATAAATTGTATCTTTTAACTGTTGATTTAGCGGAGATTTATATAATTCCAAATGTCAAGTACGTTGTTCGCTAGGCAATATATCTTAATGTATGCTGAAACAATGTTGATTAACTTTTCTTATAACAATATTCTGGCATGCGACAGAAGACCACCAGGTCTTACAAGGTCACAACATTAATTTATCCACGTTTTCGATTTCGAAAACTTATGATTTATTCTAATTAATCATATTATACGCACATTTACATACATATGTGTTGCTTGCGGATGAATTAGTCATCTTTGAGCCTGTAGAAATTCAGACATTCTTGATGACATGTGGAGAACGTGTGGCTAAGAATTTAGGATCCTCAATGGGGGTGGAATTAATTTTATTGCAAAGTAATCTTCCTGAATTTTCAGGACACACACGAAACGAATCCATTCACCATCAATCAAACATGCGTGTGTCAGTCTTAATTATTACATCAGTTTGAAAAAAAAACCCTTCCAGGAGGAAAATTTGCTATTAATGGCAAAAGCAATATACTTTGTGTATAATGGGTAAAAAGTATAGTTAATTTGCACCTGTCAAAGCGAGTGGTTAAAACGAAGAAAAGCATAAACGCTTTTTAACATCTTAATTCTGTTGTTGAAACCGAAAAAGGCGAGTGGCAAAATGTGGTTGAAGTCAGTAAAATGTAATAACAATCATTAAAAGGATATTTTCACGCTCACCGAATAACCGTTGCTGTGTATATAAATGAAATTTTGTAAAAGTGTAAATAATGATTTAAAAATGGACTTGTCTACACAACCCATTACTTATACACTAACATAATGGCCATATTATAGCGCCTTCTTCTCGTTAGTTTACCATAAATTCGAGTTAATAGCGGCACGCGGGTTTTTTTCGGTGGTGACCGATGGATTTTACCTGCAGCTGTCTACTATTAAATGCAGCCCTCCTACATAGTTAGAAATTAATATCTAATTTCAGTATACCACACTGAAAACAAAGCCAAAAACTCAATTATAGATTAAATGGGGGGGCTAAATTAAATTGATTTTTGTTTTCATTTAATTTTCTGTAATAGCAATTAGAGTCGATCATTTAATGATTCTGCTGCGATATAAATGATAGAACGTAAATCGACTCTTTGATCAGCGACTGAAAAGAGCGTTTTTTCATGTCGTTTTTTATTCCTTGTTTTCCGGAGTCCACAGTTATACAATTTATTAATCCCATATATTTTTGTTTTATTGTTGCAATAATATATAATAGAATATCTACAAGTTGTTAATTACAAGGCTCCGCAAGAATGTCATGCAATCAGAATGCGATCAATGGTGCGCTTTTGTAGCAATTATCGGCTGCAAATGATAACAGCGGGTGGTGAAATAAAGCGATGTAAAAGTGCGCTCTTGCGAATTTGTGTGGGTGGCGTAATAAAGTAGCCTAATGCAACTTTATACCGGTTTCATCTGTATATTCAATCTCTTTTATATAAAAAAAATTGTAGGATTTATAAGAGAACTCCCTTTGCCTTAATTACTTAGTTAGATTCTATTATTAAGCGTTGGTGCGTTATTAGAAAGAATTAATTTATTTTATATAATACATAGGAGACATAATTTCGTAACGTTTACAAATATTACAAAATGCCTCAAATAATTCTGCATATAATTATATATCTATAACAGTAAATCACTTTCTCAGCGATTGTGTAAACGTCTTCATTAGGCACGTCTGTATTTTTCTACAATAAGCATTCACGAAAAATATTACATTCGCACCTATTGGAAAAAAAACGCAATAAACAAATACATAATACTAATAAAAATGGCTTGAACACATTCATAATACGCTTGGTTTCATTAGCATAATCGAATGAATTGTGTTAGTTTTTTATTTTGGTTAATGGCTTCATTAGATTCCACTGATGTGTTTTTTATTTTCAATAAAAATATTTATTAAGAGAGTCGGTGTTGAAAGAAGCGTGTGTGTTTATTTGGAAATGAACTTTTATCTGGATAATTGGTTTATTCAGATATTTATAATTGATGTTACTTTGTACCTAGACACATACAAGCACAGTATATACATATAAAGGTTTTATTTAATGCGAATTATGAAATAAAATATTGATGCGAGCCCATTTACCAATAAATAACATTTTGATGATACGATTTAAGATAAATATTGCTTTAGTCGAAGACACATTCAGAGAAAAAATGATCAATCTTTTATATGATTGATTTACAATTCGATTTTTACTTTATACATGTGCAAGTACACTACACGTTCATATTATAAGGATCAATAAAGTTGATTTTTATATTAAATTGATAGCGTGTATAACTACAAGTCCTCCACTTCATATTTTATTGTTGACTGCGTTTGTGGTTTACCAGAGATTTATAACCGATTATAATTGACGTTTTCAGTGCATATTATTTATATTTATAGTCAGGATTAACAGGTCGATTTACAGTTGAGTTTAGAATTTTTGTTGTTGGAAAAATCGTTATTTATATATATATCATTTCATTGGAAAATAATAAATAATAAAATATAAGTTGAAAATAAAAATCCAATAAATTATATTTTATTATAAAGATCTCACTTCTTAATTAAAATCGTCGAACTCCGCCGTGTCTATATATCTCGATATGGCTACGGGTTTAAACACATTTCCACTGATAAAATATTAAGTACCTAAGCCTAATTTCAGGCTTCGTGATTGAAACAGCAATTAAACAGTTTAATTTGAAATTTAATTATTGCATATACGCTATTAGATCTAAATCGCCAACAGGTTAACATTTACTGCCAAACGAAAAAGTGTATGTACATATATGTGAAGGTACAATAACGTTTTTTTTTTCTTATATGAACTACTTAGATAACCGCTTTTTCGATAAACAATTAAAGCCGATTGGTGTATGTTGTCGGCGATCTGATAAAAGGTGGTTTGTTGGTAAAAAATTAGTGTAAATTATTAAAGTGTATAGTGTTACTGTTATAATAGTTATTATATATAGTAAAATGATTACATAAACAATATTTTTTATAACATAGCTGTTTAGCTGTTGTTGTTGGTTGGTGCTGTTGTGATAAAGGAACATTCATCATATAGCAGTACACACAAATGAAAAGAGAAATAGCGTCCAACTATTATAATACGACATGACCGAATTAAGAAATTACAATTCTAATACTATTTCAGCACGGCGGTTTCTTAAATGTTCAAATTGTTGCGCGTAATTCCTTCATTAATTATAATTTATAATATATATAAGTTAGCTAACGTGTAGATTAAATCATCTGTGCTTTTTGTTGTAGTCACCAGTGCTAGAAGTAAGCAGTGGGTGTAACTTTTGATCACGTTTACACACCATAGTAGTCCATTATTATATATCAAGTAGTTTGATATGCTGCATTTCATAAAAATTCTGACTACAATTTATTATCATTTTTATTTATGAAAATATTTTCTTAAGTCAGCTTATGTGTTTGTTTTACGCTACACGTTCGCCTTTCACGAAGAGAAAAAATTGTCTCTCTCGAAATATATAGGTACCTACGTACAGCACCTGAACGACATGCACAAATAATCGTATTGATTGCACTTTAATGAATAAGCAGTAATACAATGCAAGTGAATTTATTGTATGCAAATGCATAAAACTTGGTCAATATGATTTGTATTTCAGCAACTTGCTGCCCAATGGCTACTTATTGGATTCTGTTTGAATCGTGACTGTATCAAATAGAAATCACTATCACTTGTTTATTGTTGTGAGTCCCATTTAAAAGGAACATACTTTTGTAATAACATACCAGGAATACTTTATTCATACTAGTACTTTCATTTGATATCACGATTTACATTTACTCTTCCGTCTAAGAATCTGCTCAACAAATTCATTTACTGATAACGATCAACGTTCTATATGATACCCTGTTTCGAATATAATTCAATAAGAGGTGGTTAATGTTGGCACCCTTATTTGAAATTCCCATCGTTACATTTATTTTTAACAAACCACACACAAATGTCGATAGATTGTTAAATGTGAAATGTTCAATATTTGCCCTTTGAGTTAATACTGTTCCCAGGACTATTGTAAATATATTTATCATTGGCTTAAATGTATACGCACCCTCATACTTTGGAGGGTGGTGCGCCCTATTTGACACCCTGCGATAATGTATGTTATCAAAATGAATTGAACATCATGACTTTATTATTTTGTTTTTTTTTTGTTCTAGTGACAGGTTATTGAAATTTATGAAATAATCGTATTAATCAAGTTCAATAACAAGTATTACATGTATAAAGGGTTTGCTTCATTTAATCATTATTTCTATTCATGTATAAGTATAAGTCTTATATTTATTAGAGTAATCGAGTCTCTAATTGGTGAAAACTGTGAGTCTTATAGCTGGAGAGCACGTTTCTAAAGCCGTTTTAGATATATTTTATATCTAGTGTAGCTTAAAGAAAGAAAAAAGATTTTTCATTAAATTAAATTACCTTCCACTGTTGGAGGCTCCACGACATTGCCATGACATAGAAAGTCCATCAGTTAAAGAATTATTATAAATATTCGATTTTGTTCAAATTTGAACAAGTCATAGTTGAAAGTTGTCCACATAATATATTGTTTGGAAAATCTCTTTACATGGCTTTTAAGACAAATTATGGCTACTTGAAAATGAACTTTGAAACCATGATGATATTACCACATATATACAAAAAAGTGTCTTAACGTTTTTCCATTTTCAATTTAATAAAAATTACGTATGTTCTGGCTACATATTAAAAAAACTCGTTCATATAGTAAAACTTAAATTTTTCAAACAATTGCACAGTGCCCTAACGCAGGGATGACAAAACCACAAATTTCCTTATTTTCTAATTTTGCATAAATCTACATATATTTTGTATTGCTAGACATAGGTACATATATTCACAGAATTCATGCTTATTCTCACATCGTATAATCCCAGAAATATATTCATTTTCCACTTGTTCAAGTTGCAAAACATGAAATACTTGTATTTTCGCGTATCTCTCAATCGTTGAGTGATAATTTTTTTTGTAAAATAAGGAGGAAGCTTTCGCATAGTTATCAGATTGTGGCCGTGGCAATATACATATAGTGTGTTTGCATCAGTAAACGTGTACACTATATGTGTTTAATGTTAAATACGAGGAGCGGTAGGTGGCTTCCTAGAGCGCGATCAGTCGGGTGCGGTCACTTTATAGAACAGTCGTCTACGTCTCGGCTAAAACACCCACATGACACACCGGCTAGTTTGATCGCTGTCAATGGAAATACGGCCACTGCCTGTCTATATACATCTCTTGACATGCACACGTATAATGCAAGTACATCCACGTTCTACCTACTGCTACAATACCTGTGCACCTTTAACGATTTTACCATTATACCACAATAAACATTACTTTATAACCATACGCGATCCGACACAAAAATTTATATTCTCATTAAAATAAATTCACAATTTCTCCTTTTATTATACACTATATTTGCGTGATTTAGGGATGTGCTTATATATACGATTAGCTATTAGCAATGAGAGAAATGCACAAATTATTGCATCAGATTCTCATTCGAAATGAAATTCTCAAATTGTCGCATTCAACTTAATAATTGTATCGGTTAACAAAGCTGGAAACAGGTTGAAAGAACGATATAAGTGTAATCGTGACCATATACATAGACTGGTTATGTTACAAATTATTAACCAAAAGAAAATATACCTGCCACCGTGCTATATACATATATATCGAATTCGAATTCAATTTACGACACAAAAAACCAAGATAGAGTAGTGTCGTGCAACACTGACTAAATCTTTAAGTGAATTTATATCGTCAAATATCGTTTTACTTACCTACACACCGGCATACCCACAATCGCTTTAATTAGGATGGAAGTGCATTGAAAATGCAAGCACGTCGATTTCCAGCATTTATCTCAAAAGAATACGAGTACGAATCTGGGAAAGGTGCACATTCACAGGTTAAAACAGCAAAAAATCCACCATGCATCTGCCAAAACAGTTTTTAAAATTCACTATGGAAATTTAATTTCGTTCCCACGTCCACTACGTACATATTTAGGGTATAAATCTTTTCAATTGTTATATAAATAGGAAATCTTCCTGCTTCCTGGTTATACATGAGAGCGGACCTGATGACCTTCGATGATTCTGAATTAACACAATGACCATCATCCCCCTTTTAAATGGATTGCGATTGCATAACAAAAATAAATACACTTGCAACTAGTGTTTGCATGGTGCGACTACAGCTCGTTCCCACGAGCCACCCTCTCACCGAAAAACCACCCTCTCTGTCATATACTGCTAATATTCGCCACCCTCCACATGTCACTGTGCCTGCATCCTTCCTATGAATATTTATTTATTGTGGGATCTGTGTTGTCCGCTACACTTAACCATCAACTCCTGATGGGTTTAATTGAATTTATTCCAATTTTACATAATTGATTATTCCTGTTGTCTTTAAGCGTGCGTTTTCGGTTATCTGATCCTAGTTTCCCTTTTAATAAATGAATTTGCTTCCCTATTAAAACCTACTTGCTCATATAAGCATCCCACGAGATTCATTCAATTCCCACGGGTAAAATAAACCATTCACATGTTAGTCGGAATCAATTTAATAAAGGGGCCACTTTGGACCAACGTCACTCTCTTGATGCTTTGTTGATTCTGTGTTGTTTTTATGACACACAACGTAATTGTGCCCCAAATCCCGCTTCTTATTCTGTCACATGACATACGTTCTGGATGGTGTTCCATTTCACCCCGCTTTGCGGTTGATGCCGGGCCAATTTTAACGGGCTCTTGAGTGTTTCATAACACGATTTATTTGCTTACGCACAAACACTCAACATATGCTCCTGTGGAAATTCATCAAAAATCCTGTAAACAAGTCCTCTCTTTTAAACTGAATGCATGGTTGAATGGCAATGTTATTCCTGCATCATGCTTACGCATTGCATTTTGTTTAATTAATTTTTTTCCACCCACGCAGAAAACGGAACACGTGTATATGATCTAATTGAATTTATGCCGGATGCACCAGCATCACGCTGCTCTCTTTCTAAACCGGTGGTGAATAAGGTGAGAACTCATCAGCTGATTGTCATATGTAGCGAGGAGAGTGCTACACGAGACATGCACATTAACGTCGAATCGATTCTCTATACAAAACTCATTTGTGTTTACTAATGAAAAATTCATTTCGTTGATAAATTCACAGCATCTGGCAATGTTTGTCGCTTTTTGTGGGGAGAACTTCAAATGGTTTCCAATTTAAAAGATCGATTGTCCATGCACTGTGTGTCACTTAGCGCGGGGAATATATTGCTGGCAGGCCAATTTTTCACCAATGCAATTCCAATTAGGTGCATAAGTGTATGCGGGGGCGGTAAAAGATACATGAAACTGGTGCATGTTCGATTCAAAAGAAAAAAAAATCGGAAAAAATTTCAACATTTTCCACACCGTGGAAATAACATTTATATGCTTTTGACATGGTAACGTAATGGTTTATTGCCTTTAAAAGGAATACCTCTTGCACTTTATGTTCATATTGATGCGAATATGTTTTCGTGGTGTCAGTATATTCGTTCTACGGAGATATATATGGGCTGTCGTCTATTAACAATGTATTTGGTCTAATAAATAATCATATATATATAGTGAAGTACATGTATTCAGTTGAACCGGTAATGCTCTGCTTGTGTTTGCATAAATTATAGCTTCTATCATGGTGGTCGCATGTTTACTTTGTATTAATTAATAAACCATAAAACTTATTCTTTTAATGTACGTAACTGCCTATGTAATATATATCTGTAACAACAATTACAAAAAATATTAATAAATGCATGGCTACTGTTACTGGCGAGAGCTACTACTTTTTCTGCCTTTCCAACTTACTACAACGAGTTAAGGCACGAGTTGCAAACATGCCTCTCTACATTTACTATTAAACTATACGAATTTGTTATAGATCACTTCTTCATTAGGCTAAGGGGGCAGAAAGCGCTATTAAAGATTGCAGCATCCGATTTCTGATGAAGAACCGTAACATTTTTTTTCTCTTCTACTTTCTGCTTCAACGACATGATTTATAAGTTGTCCAGTATCGATATAATTAGTATTATTTAAAGAATCCTGATCAGGTCATTGATTATGACAATGATAATGATGGTTTCAAATGATGACGGTTGGGTAGGTGCATATTAGCGATGGAGCGCGAACAGAGATCAAGTCTTGTTGATAAGCTTGTTTAATTGATTAAAATGCCAGGAATATGATCGCTATCGCTATAGGAATTTATCACGTGTAATTCTCACTGTTTTACTTACTGGCCGTCAGCATTTTGGTCCAATAACTCTCGCCACACAACACTGTGCTAACGTCATCTCGAACTCATCGTGCAAGACAATAATAATGTATGATTTATTCCACATTATTATACAATTTCTACAGTAATAATCAATGAAATTCTACTCGAAAACATTATAATTTTATTAAAGAATTATTATTGGCTTTATTTTCCCTCTATTACATCGACGGGATTCAATTATCTTGTTATAAATTCACGTTTAAGTATTATAAAATAATAGTTTTTTTGCTTATTGAACCGGTAATTTGTATAATAACGTTTTAAAAATACGATTATGTAATTTTGTCAATTATTATGTGATTTTTCTCATTTGATGGAGAGGAGAGCAACAAGAGAGATGATGTAAGTGGAACAGGTTCTATCCAACGGCAGTGTTTCTTCTTTCGAAAATTAGTACCTAAAGAAATAACGTAAATGTTCTTATTAATGTCATTGCATTTATGTGCATGGGGCACTTAAATTCAATCCAATAGTATATTCCACACTCCATTAACTTGAACAATACAGAGATTATGTGACATTTAAGGCGTGACTGATTGATACAGTCAGCAATATTTGAAAGACGGCTGGATCGCTTTTACCTTTGTTCTCCACTTCCTCACTGACCCCAGATGGTAAAGGTTAACCAACGGCTACCAAGTACAACGTCAAAGACCAAAGAGTTCGAATGGCAACAAATTCTGGCATTTTGCGCTCTTTCTTTGCGACACTTAAAGAAATGGGCGCACTTTAAAGGAAATGCATAAATGATTAGGAATTAAGTGTACGCAATCTTGTTTATTTTCTGCTCCCATTAACTTACGACCAAAACATGATTGCTTATCTATACCAGGCTATATTAATTGGTGACCGGTGTTTTCATAGCCGTGATTTATAACACCTTTATACCTAGATATACGCTCTCTGTGTCCATAAAGTAAGTTGGCTTTCAGTAAGCGGTGCTTATCTAATGTGCGAGGTGTGGCAATTAAACGGAGAGAGTGCTTTTTAGCACCCTTTCATTATGATTTGGGGAGAGTTTAGAAACAAACTTGTCCGATATGGTCCACATGTGGAGTCTTGGAACTAAGAGTCTCAAAGGTGCGCTCTGAGGGTATGGAACCAGAAATGCAACGATAGCTAGAGTTAGCACCTTGACTCAGAGATGTCGATAGATTCGTTTTTAATGACGGTAGTAGTGATAGGGCAACTCAATGAAAATACGTGAAAAACACCCAACCCTAAAAAGCCTAACAATTTCCATCTCGATTTATATGTTTTGAGTTAAATAATTGGATTATCAATAAGAGGTACGTAAATAAACCTTATCGATTCGCACCAAATGCAAGAATCTTACCAAAATTCCTTACTTCACTTCCGGATATGTATGAAAGAATGACGCTTGGAATGCATAAAATGGCAGCATAAAATTGATAAAAATACTTGTGCATAATTTAACTGTGTTTCTTTCTAGGTGACCAGAATTCACGAAAATCACGTATACATTAGTGTATAGTGCTCCTTTCGTTGGTTAGTGTGTTTTTGGGATAGGCAACATTTGTCATATGAGAAACGTATTTGTATAACCTTGCGAATCAAGCTTTGTACGATTTTGTAGTAAAAAGTTATTTTAACTAGTTTATGACTTGATCACAAAATGCAGACAATCAAGTGCGTTGTAGTTGGGGATGGAGCTGTGGGTAAAACATGTTTACTCATTAGGTAAGAAGATGTTGCATATTCATGTGTCTGTAGGTCCCATTTAATTAACCATACCGATTTTTAGTTATACAACCAATAAATTTCCTTCCGAATACGTACCTACTGTCTTCGATAATTATGCCGTGACGGTAATGATAGGTGGCGAACCATATACCTTAGGTTTATTCGATACTGCAGGTGTGTTTTATTTGTGGCAATAAATCGTTCAATTTCCCTAATAGCATGACATTATGTGTGTATAGGTCAGGAAGATTATGACAGACTTCGACCTCTCAGTTATCCACAAACCGATGTTTTCCTGGTGTGTTTTTCTGTTGTTAGTCCGTCCTCGTATGAAAACGTTAAAGAAAAAGTATGTAATCGATTGCATCATTGGAAGGGTTTAATTGGACTAATCGATTTTGTTGATTTTTAGTGGGTTCCAGAGATCACACACCATTGTCAGAAGACCCCATTTCTATTAGTGGGCACGCAGGTGGACTTGCGTGACGATGGGGCCACTATAGAGAAACTAGCGAAAAATAAGCAAAAGCCAGTGTCTGTTGAACAGGGCGAGAAATTGGCAAAGGAATTGAAAGCAGTCAAATATGTAGAATGTTCTGCTTTAACACAGAAAGGTTTAAAGAATGTATTCGATGAAGCAATTTTAGCCGCTCTAGAGCCCCCAGAACCGGTGAAACGTAAAAAATGTGTTATTTTATAAGGAATGAAACGTGGTAAAATTTATAAAACAAATTACATAAATATAATAAGTAAAAAGAACAATGAAACCACCAAAAAAATAAGTGACAACTTTTTCGTTTTTTTAAAAAGTTTCTTAAAGTATTTTAATATGGTTTATTATAAATGTAATCAAACTTATTAAATTAATAACCGTAATAGAAATTTTAATTTTGTTAATTTTAATTTATTAGTATTTTTTTCTTGAAAATTATACTTGCATTCTTTAATTTATGTTTCTTTTAGCTTCTATATTTTGTTGTTCGATGTTTATTTTTTTTTTTTTTGCTTCCGTATGTGGCATATCTACATTTATAAAGTCTTTTTTGCACCAATACATTGTTGCGTGACTGAAATTAATAAAAGCATATATTGTAATAATTCTTCATAACAAGCACAATATTAAGAAAAAAATAAATAATAATAAACTGCCAAATTTTTCAGTCAAACTTAGGTACTATGTAAATAAGTATTTATAAATGTGGGGAACTTGAGTAATGTTCCATTCCATTTGCAATTTCTCTTTGTAAGATAATCTTGATATTTTTTATTTATAAAAATTGCGAAATAGTCATGCAAGAAGTTTTAAATAATTTCTAGTGCATATATAAACTATACATATATTATTTTTCTAAGTTAACAAAATACAAGGGTCTTTAAAGAGAGTGGTGTTTGTATAAAGGAAAGAAATTATATTGAAAGGAATTTGATACATATAAAAGAATTTTTTTATATTTATAGTAGTTATTGTCTAACATTTTACACGAAATAATGAGAAATGTATCAACTAATAATCCATTGCTAGTATAATGAACAATGAGTGAATGAACGCATCCAATTTTGCATTTAAGTTTCTTCCAAAAAATAAAAACAAATTACCAGCTCCCCCATAATAAATGATTATTTGGGCCAGAGCTAATTAACTAATAACTAATCCTCTCTGCAATGTGCAAGTCGAACGATTACTAATATAGATTATTTTACATGCGTATAAAAGAAAACTACTGTTGTATACATTAATAATAAATATTTATAATGTATCGAATTTTGTTTCATTTTTAAATTTGTCAAAGCGGATCGTGCTTCGACCTTGACGGAATTAATAGCCATACAAACAAACTAAACTCAGTGATAAAATTCCGTCTTGATTTAGTAGTGTTTATAAATAATTTGGAAAGTTATGTCCACTAATTCCAAAATACATTCGAATAAAAACTGTTTATTCCACAGATTCTAAATATTAGTTTAATACAAGCAATAATTTTTGTTCTATTTTTATTGTTCTCCCTAATTAACAATGTGTAGTGATTTTCAATATCCTTTATCCATAGAAATTAGTTCCAGTACACCGTTAACCACAACCGATTGGGAGCTTTTAACTGAAATCCAACCGATATTCTGTTCTATTGTCTGGACCACAAATGAGTTTGTTAATGTGGAAGAAATTCCCGAATTAAAATTAGCCAAACAGC
This sequence comes from Silvanus unidentatus, assembly GCA_963930825.1. Lineage (NCBI taxonomy): Eukaryota > Metazoa > Arthropoda > Insecta > Coleoptera > Silvanidae > Silvanus > Silvanus unidentatus. Next base: position 7,812,950 of record OZ005758.1, read on the forward strand.
TAATCGATTGTGGTTACAATGTTTTATTACATTTAGCAGGTAGAAATTTCAAGAAAACACAAATAATGGAAATATTATTTCGAGCCAAGAGTATTGGCATCAGAGCAATATTTGCTTTGAAAGGCGGTTTGTGGTTTCACACTTTAATAGATTGTTTTGTTAACAATTGATACAATGTTCCAGATGTTCGCTTCGTAAAGGAACTGGATGACACGAAATGTGAACTTCCATACGCTATTGATTTGATCAAATTTATTCGCCAACATTTCCAAGATCATTTCCACTTAGGCGTTGCTGGCTATCCATCCAAACACTCGAACACACCAGATGGAATCGAACATATTGCATATTTTAAAGAAAAAGTAATCCCTTCGATTTTAATAATATAATAGGTGTACATTTTTTATTGTGTTTATGTAGACGTCATTGGCAGACTTTATTATCACTCAGGCATGTTACGAATTTGAAGTGATGAAGAAGTTCGTAGAGAATTGCCGACAAAATGCCATCCATTTACCGATAATATATGGCACGTTTGTTGCAAATTCATGGAACACGCTCCGAACAATATCGGATATCTGTCAAGTAAAGATACCAGAAGAGATAAAAGAATTTTTCAAGTGTAATAAAGATGATCCTATCATATTGGAGCAGTTTAGTGTAGAACGCACGAAAAACATTGTGGAAAAACTATTGCATGAAAAGTTGTGCAAACAGGTGCACATATTCTGTTTAAATAATGTAAAAATTGTAAATCATTTAAAGAACGCATTCGAACAAGGGAGCAATAAATTGATCGTTAAAAATGCATGATTTGAAAATGCTCAGAAAGCCGGGAAATGTCCCGGAAAATTCGTCGTGTTCGCGCTCTTGGTAGTAGTCTGTAATTCAAATGATTGTTTCCTTTGTGAGCCAACACGTGCGCTTTTGTCGTTTTCCCGCAGTAAATTCTGCCGTTCTGCAGGCAGGAAAATCTAAAATGAAAATTAGTTATTTTTGAACCCTTCAATGGTGTAGACCGTTTCATCGTTAACATATCCATTATATCGACGATGTCGATAACCTTCTGTCCGTCGTTTAGATTAAATAGTAGCCGTGTTGGACCCAACCTCGTGTAATTTTGTGTTTATTTTCATCAACCTTGACCCCCCTGTGACCCGCATTATCTAACCCATATATAGATTATATACAAACACACATACATATACATATTAGTCGAATATGGACAAGATTAAGGTAGATGGGTGTTAAGTGTTGCCCCCCTAGAATGTGCTGCTACTTCCCCCTGTTTTTGCTCTTTTTCGGCCCAATGCATTTTACCAGTAATTATTGTTATTTGTAGCATGTTATTTTGATTTTGATACTGTTGTATTTGGTATTTGTATATTAAAGTTGATTGTGTACTTCTTGCATTTGTTACCTACATACATGTACATATACCTGCCCCCTTGTAATACTTAATATACACCTCTCACCTATTTAAGATTAATGTTTCAAGATTATATCATACTTAACTTTTTAGTTACATGAATATTATACCATAAGTAAATTGTGGGCCGCTTTATATAATCATTAATCATAAATCTGTATGCAATTTTGTAAGTGAAATAAAATCCTTATACTAATTTAACTAGGCATATTATTTTTCTAACTAACACACCCACTTAATCAAGCATCAAGATAAACATACATTTATATGACTTTGATGGTGCGTGCAAATTTTATTTATTCACCTCTTTATATTATGACAAGTATAAAATGTAACAGGTGCTTTGTAATGCAATAAGCTAGTTTAAAATATTATCTATATGTGTTATGTTATAGAATCACAACTAGGGAGAAAATTAATAATCTTATTTAAATATTCAAATTTTCCCATTACCAAACATACGCCTAGCCAGTCTAACGTTTTATTAAAGTGCTGTGTTTAGAAAACTTTGTTAAATCAATTAAAATATCAGAACGTGATGGCATTTTTGTAGGTGGGTGATCTTTGGTAAAAACCGGGACGAAATATTATTTTCCAATAAAAAAATACCTTCACGTTAATTGAGTCGCAAATCCATCGCACAGACTTATTGCAAGCAGCCCAACAATATTCTCGCTCACTTAAACTCATTAGTCAATAATAAATAGTTAGTTTATGAGCACTCATCAAGTTTTAAACCAAACACATTTTAGTTTGAAGATGAGCCGGCGTGTTGATTGATGAAACATAAACCTTTCGATATAAAAATACATTGGCTTTTTCTCTATATCTTACCTATATGAAATTCTTGGGTAAAAATCAATAGGGAATTAAAATTAAAGGTAATCTCGCTCCTCCTTCATCCCTTATTACTCAAACTGTGAACTTTAATTATTAGGAATATTACCAACATTTGTAGCCAATAAAATAAATTTCAAGAAGTTTGATTTTTCACAAAAGCAATCATTTCCTCAAGTTTTTATGGACGAAATCCTTTAGGCTATATCCACAAATTCTGGTAAAATCCATCAAAACTGTGGTAGATGGACACTGAAATTTTTCAGGATTGCAATAGAGGCGATGCGTAAAAGGAGCTAAAATGCTAAAAAGTAGCCCGGCTCTTTTCATATATATCGTATATAAAAAATTACTACCACTCAACGAAATGAATAAATTCTGGTGAACATTTTCAATTGCTTTTTCCTATCTTTATTACACTAATTTAGTCAATGTGCGAAATAATGAAATAGAATATACACGACGGTATAACAGTCATAATATGTTTGTTGTTCTTTGCCTTTGAGCGAAAATTTACATTTTAAAAATACGGTTTTAATGTAAAAAAATATTGCTAATGAAAATCGATACACACTCATTCTATGGCTGTACGAAGCCAAACCAACATGACATTAAGTCAATAATATAAATTGGATTTAGTATATACCTACCTAGTAAATTTATATTTGATATTTATGACCATTGTGGAATATTGGGATATAGTTAGACAAAAGTTTTACTCTTTCATGACCGCATAAGCCGCTCACTTAGACCAGAGAATATTTTTATGTGCCATGTATATACTGAAGAGCAAAAAACGGATTATTTATAAGGATAACGTCAGGCATATAAATTGGACGGTGTTTTATCCTTACCATACAACGTGTATCTGGCATATCAATTACTCGAAATAGGAAAATGTAGACCGAAAAACCTAAAGAGGCTATTTAAAAACGCGCTGTGCAGCGCTTATATGATTCTTTTGTTGTTGGTAGTTAGAGAAGAACTTAATTAAGGGATTGTTTGCAGTTTGATATTAAAATGAGAAAAGATTCGAATTTTGCTTTTGCGCAACGGCCGTGATCGGAAAGTCGTGTTTTACCCAAACTCAATCGTGTGAATAAAAATCACAAAATCAAGACAAATAGTATAACATAAGTACAATTCGCCATGTACTTTGTGGGCATATTATATGCCGCATATAGTGTTTGTTGAATGTAATGGGGAAAAAACTTCAGTTCCTAGCGCTATAATTAGGTATTGAAAAACGTTTAACAACAATTTCACTGTTACCACCCGCCAAGAACACGTAAAACCATTTATTCGAAATGATTTTTTAACAGATCGATTCTCTATTTTTGGTTATAAAAAAACGGAAAATGTAAATGAGACTAAAGTATATGTAAAAAGCTAAAACATCATGAATATTAAGTAAATGTGTGCTGGCATTTTTGCTCTCTGTTTGAATTTCTGATTAATATTTAATATTTAAAAAGTGTGCCTATTAATAAAACCATTTAAATTATATAGTTGAATTAATATGAAATTTGTTGATTTATTTAATAACTTTATTACAGTCACTGAATTGCATACGCACATTCAGGCTATAACTAATTTATTTATTTAATAATCATTTATGTACTAATGCTTCACTCATTAAAAATTATTCCAGAGTAGACAAAGAGAATTCCTATTTCTGCACCACGCAGCTGATAATATTTTCATAAGTTATTTATAAAAAATCGATCTTTCGTCTAAAGTTACAACTTGCATTTAGCGTTCTTTTCGATTCATTATGTAAAAAGCGTATAATTCCGGGGTGTATCAACTTTAAAATGCGCACAAATTTGAAATGCCAAACATAAAGTCGGAAAGCTTTTTTCTACTTTTCTAAAAGCTCTCGCAATCATTGACAACGACGACAGCCACAAATTATGCATGTTTGCACAATTACAACGTGCAACAATGCAATGCAAGATGAGAATTTGTATGCAATCTGTTATTATCGAAGCACAGCATCGCGGACATTATTTATATAGGGGCTGGATTCACCCCGCATTTGACACACCCTCACTAAATTTAAAATTTCAATTTGATGTGAAACTTAAGCACAGCAACCCTGGAGCTCCTGACTTTCGTACAAAAGAAGTGTAATATAACATCCAGCACCACATCAAGCCCCTCTCTACTACGAAAAAGAGGAAACTATAATCAATCTTTTTTTGTATTCAAAATATTTTGGCATATACTTCTCCTATTTTACTAGGAGTATTCCTGAGTAAACATTTTTAAAAGCTTTTCGCTCGTAAAAGTGTAAGGAGCTTTTTATACGGTGGCACGGACTGTTGTGACTCTATTCTTGTTCCGGGCTCTTTCTACATAAAAATTTAATTACGAAATGCGTCCAGTTGACTTGTTTTTGGTAAATACAGTGTAAAAATATGGACCGCATGACACTCGTTGTATTCGACATAAAATAAAAGTTTTTTTCTAGAGGGGGATGGGCTCGGGAGCGGTGGTCGATCGATTCGAGTCCTCCATGTACACACAGTCGGCTTTTTTTTTTAATTTCAAGGAAATATACAATTGTCTAAAACATAGCTAATAATTCATTGAACGGCGTGATTAATGTTTGATTGAAGCTTTTGACGTTGAGCCATGCTTAGTTGAATGATTCAAAAAGTGTTGTTTGTTAAAAGTTTAATATTGAATATCCACACACACACAGAGCTGACTGAATTCGATTTTAAGTTGCATGCATCAAAATTGCACATCAGGCAGATCTAATATTTTCCAATTAGTTTTGGAAAATCTGGAATGATGTTAGTCTCGTTACATGGCATTAAATTGAATTTCAGTGAAAAGAAATTCAATAAACAATGCCTACACCTCTCGAGTTTAAGCACAATTTTCTGAATATACATATATTTTGTTGTGTATAGAAAAAATAATGAAACAGAAAATATGTATTATAAGCACATGCATGCATGTGATGGTGTAAAATTTGTTAGCACACAAACACGACAGAGGATTTTAATTTTATGCTTAATTCAACACTTATTGAGAATGTTCTAAAATGAAGGTGTTTATTTATTCAATTCTATATTACATTTCGAGAACAATCGATCGATTTAAACTGAACTATCATTAAACACAAAGCAGATCTACAAAATATGTTTATTTATAATTTAACTAACAATAAATGGAGAACACAAAGTGTGTGCCACTACCACACAGCATCACATTGTATGATGAATCAATGTTTCCATTTTCTGTAGCAATATAAAAGCTCCGGCCGGCTTCCACATGCCGCTATTGCCGTATTGGATATAAACTTTAATTCGTTTTATTCCAAAAATTATATCAAGTAGCAAACACTAAAATTTAATTGATAATTCAAAGCGAACATTAATTACCAATCTCCTCATTATACTATGTATGTTATTTATTTCTATTAAAATAGTTCAAGTTACGTTAATTAAATTACATATATGCAAATTCTATTCGAAATAAAATGCAATTAATGATAGTTCTCAAGTGAAAACGAGATGACTGTTGTGTAAAATTCACATTATACATATAACTAACTAATCTTGCTTTAAGTGGTGCTTGTATATCTATTTAAGTGTGTGCACACTTTGTGCTTGCGTTGGAAAATATAATATATGTGAGAATTGACGTTTTGGAGAATTTTTCCAGTTTGGAAAATCGAATTAGAATACGTTCGGGAGTAGTAATTCAAACTGGCCCATCAGTTTTGGATATCGTACCCGCCACCGGGGGCGGGGAGCTCAACGAGCTCTAAAGACAAAGAAAAAGACAAACTTCAAGAAGAGGAGAAACGCACCACTTCGAGGGAACAAAGGCAGTTAGAATACGACGCAGCTGTTAAGGTTAGATATATATTTTAAGTATATAGTTGGAATAATAAGGCAAGAAACCGGGGGATGAAAGCAACGTACTGGCACTGTTGACGCGAAAATTACACATTCACCCACATAAAACATATAATACATACAAGAACTATTGAAATTTCTCTCTCGGCTAACACCAGCACGCTTTATAAGAATTTGTTCCATTGTACGTTTTAGACCCAGCCAGCAGACTCTTATAATGAAAAACAAGTAGATTAAAAGCGATTCTCGTCTGAAATGACACAACCTGCATTCGCATTACACAATTAACTCAATATATGTAAGCTTTTGTAGGTCACCGTGTGTTAATCCTTAATCACCCTTATAATAATTGTCCTTTTAAGCTGCCCGTCCAGAAAGGTCCGGTGTGGTGTATGTGTGAAGCCATTTACGGTCTATGAATATCAATACATATTTAGGTACGATAATAATGTGGAATATTGGTTTATTTTGGCCGAGGCCTACACATGGACTATGCTTGAATTATTAACATGTCATTTCAGTTCCAATAAATAGTTAAACTGTGCTTTGTTCGGGAGTAGCAAAATTGAAGCCCGTTGTCTATTGTCGTGATGACGAGATCATGTTTCTATAAAAAATACCGTTGATAAAATAATCCTTTAACTAGTGTTGCCTTACAGGAACATCATCGAACACAGAGGGAACAGTGGGAGATCAGGCAACTGGATAACGACTTGCTACAGCAAAGGCAATCGGAGAGGGAACGTGAAAGGGAACAAAAAGAATTAGCGGGCCAGCGACTGCTTTTGGTCGACGAACAAGATGATGATTCCAGTTTGCAGTCACTGTGAGTCACTTTAGTATTAAGGGAAACACGATTGCGGGACCAAAGCGATTTCGGGCGGACTAAAAATAATAAACATAGCCTTTTATTAAGTCTATTGCGTGATGATGATTTTCATTTAAGAAAAAACAGTGAAAAGCGCGTTGACTGAAACACCGAAACGGTCAAGAGATGCTATTACGTTACGAAAACTGAACGGCAAAGGAATAAAGGACTTGTGTGATTTAACATCAATGGTGTGGACTTTTGATGAGTTAACTCATGACTTCACTTAACAATTTAGCAAAGTCACTGGAGTGTGCGACCCACACTTCTTACCGAAATTCTAACATTACCAGCTACACACATATATAAAAATATTTTATTTAATTATCCCCGAAATATATTCTATACATTTCCCAGGAGTATTGTTTTTCAGAACAAAGCTAAAATTTTATTCTTAACAACGCTTATTAAAATTATTTTATTTCGTTTGTGCGGCTTTTTACAATGCGGACACATAAAAATGCTCTTTCTAAAAATATATTGTACCAGTCGAATAAACGAGAATCGAGAATTTATTGTCTTGTACACAGGACGTTTAATCAGCCTTTAAATTGATATTAAATTTTTCAGGAAGCTTCGTATTAGCAGCTAGACTAGTTTATCTTAGTGAAACCTAATCAGTGACTACATTATTTAATGAAACTCTCTTTAATATTCAATAGGTATTCTTTAATTGACGATATACTTATTTTAATTAAAATTGAACAGAGAACGAAAACTATTATGCGAATATGACTCTGAAAATTCAATGTTAACTATAGAAAAAGGATTTCTTTTTTAAAAAAAAAAACAAACCGGAAAACTTTTAATTACGATAAAAATCTGAACAGAATAAGTCTTAAGTGGATGCACTTGTATTATATGAAAATTTTTCATAATGAATTCGGAGAGTAAGGAAAACTAAAAATGTCATTTCACTATAGACTAAAAATAAAATTGACTATTATGTATATTCTATTTTTGTTGAAATCGGAATAAATAGACGCCGCAGTTGCAATTTGAAATACGCACTTGTTAAAAATCGAAAGAGGAAAGTTGCAGATGCAAAATGTTATTAAGACAAGCTCTTCGGGAGGGTGGCATAAAAATTGTGCCTTTCCTTTCATTTAACCGGAAATTAACAGATGACTACCTAGTTGCTGGAAACTTTTATATAGAAAACTAATTCCATTGGACTTGTTTACAGATGTGTACAAAAAAGTTTGCTGACTTTAAGAAAAGTCGATAAATTAACTTTTACCGGTGAAATGATTTTTTTCTAAATTAAAACTGAAATAGTATAGAATGAATTTTATAGAATAATGAAATAGTTATGTTAAATGCTTTATTCAAACGAAATTCGGTAATAAAACATATTCGTCAGTGAATTCTGCAACTGTAATATCCCCGGAAGCTTTAATAAATACTTCACTACAGCATCAGCTATACTTGCTTAAGATCTCTATCATAAAATTAATATTTGCTCTCGCATTAAACCCACTATTTAGAATTGATTGCGATTCAAAGGAAAAAACAGCCCAAAGTTACTTTATAGAGTTACACAAATATCCGAATAAGATTTATGTTGGAAAACTTTGAAGGGTTGCAGATATATAAGTTTGTTTCCAAGCAAATTTCACGTTTTATTGGATTTGGTGTAGGAACGCAAACAATAAATTACACTTTATTTTTATATTTCCACGCCTTGCCACTAATTGTGCATTAATCCGGTTATGGAAAACTCCTTAAAAACGTTTATATAAAAACTAAAAACGTGCAAGGCTACTATACCTACGTTTTTATCTTGGATATCATAAAAAAAAATTTTAATAGCCTCATCCTCATATAATATGAAACTTTTTTGTGCGAAAGGCATTTACAATTTAATATGTTCTATTGCATAATAAGAAACATTCTGCAAATATAATTCTAGTCCGAATTTAAGCTAATGATGTTAAATTTATATTTCTGGTCGAATAATTTTCAGTTTGTAGTTGTATATTAAATTTCGCTTGTTTGGGATAGAAACGCTGAAAGCTCTAATATGAATTATTTTTTTTTTAATTGTTATTAACTAGTTGCGAAAACATATATCAAATACAATTTCCTTCTTGCAATAACAAAACTGCTAATTTCCCATATAGAACAAACAAAACTGTACAATATAAACGCAAGTCTTCCATAATTTTATGTAAAATGTTCCCATATTTACTGTGAACTAGATGCAATTTAACTGTTTTAATGCGCTAAAGACTGTCGGTTATTTCCTTAATTTTGATAATAACCGGAAAATTTCCGTCTTTTCTGCAAATAAAAATTTGTTATATAACAACACAGGAAGACCGGTTGCAAACTGCACTGCGGTGGATGGTAAGGCGTGTATATCGATGCTTGCGCCTTTGCGTCATTCACTATACCATGACGTCACAGGTCCTTACAATACCATGGGCCAAGGGCTGAAGCCTGAAACTAGCGTACCCACTACTTTATCATTGTAACTAATTTTCAAGTTTATATATGACGAGAAAATGTTTGACCAACTTTTTGCTAGGTAATTAAAAGATTTTCTTAAGTGGGAAATCATTTCAGATTTATTCGTCCTGCGAGAACGTGGTGCGAGCAGGAGCAGGGAGGGAAAGCGCGATTGTGAAAAACAGCAGCGTATATACATTGTACAAGTTTCGCGCTTCCATTTTGTTGAGGAGGATTTGTAATAATGCGAAAATAAATTAACGAAAGGTCGTTGCTGCGTTGCAGGAGTTTCAGGGGTTTGCTGGCAGGATCAAAATCATTAAAATGTGTATTATATAAAAGGTGAATCGGAAAAAGAAAATTGTCAAGCAGTTAGAAATCTAGGAATTTCCTTGAAAGACTTTGTACTTTATGGGGAAAGCTCGTGGAGCTTTGAGGTCCTGAAAGGCTGAAAAGCGTGAAGCTCGTCGTGTGGAATCGATGCCTTCCGCAAGTTGTCGCGGTAGCTGCAATGACGAAACCCAACTGCCCATATTATAACATCGTCCTTCAGACGGTTAATTTTAAATTTAATACTAGAAAAAATGTTGTGACTAAAGATAAAATTTTCTTTTTTTATATAATATTAAACTTATATTAACACATTGCACAATTATGTTATTTAAAACGGAATGGTTGTGAAAATTTTAAAGCAAAAATTTTATGAAGCTCTCTCTCCTGTTCGTTGTATAAAATATCGTTCTCCGTATATATAAAATTGTATACCTTCACCCTTTTAACCATGTTTTAAACAATATAGAAGTTAACCCGTTGTTAAATTGTTCAAAATTTTTATTAATCATGTTATTCGATTGAAAATAATAAATTGATATTTAAGTGAATGCGAAAAGTGTGCTCTCTAATATCTAAAATTGATTGTATTTTGTAGTTGTAAAGAGCAAAAGCAATACAACCTCTTATGAAGATAAAATTCATTAAAAAAGTTATTGATTACAATATCAAAACCGTAGATCTTCCGTTTAAAATAGAGTGATTAATTTAGAAAGTTCCAATTTTCAATTAATAGGATATAGATTTGGTAAAATGAATTTTAATGTTATTTAATTCGTACTTACATATTATATGTTTGGCTAGTTTTTCCGTAAAACTTTTATAGGTTAGTTGTTATTTTTGCCTGTAGATTGGATATGTGCCAAATCATCGATATTCGTTTCTCTTAAATTGGACAAATTTATATCCATTTTTTTGTTCAGATCTATGTCACTGAAATTCGTTTTTGTAAAATTGGCGAACGCGCCGGGCTCAGTGCGTGAAAATTCACTCTCGAAACTCGCACTAAATAGGTATACCTACCACCTTTTCAGCCTTTACCTAGTACTAATTTATTGCTTTAATTAAAATCATATTCTTCTTAATATTGCAAGTATGCGTACGTTAGTGTGAGGTATTATACATTTTTAATTATCCGTTTTTATGTTGACTGGATAGTAATTGAATTTAGTTTAGAAAATGTCACGTAAATTTAATTTTTTGACATGAAGCCAAGTTTGTATAAAAGCCAAGTCGCTACATAATTTATATTAGAACGGTTAATGTGTCGCTCTCTCTTCTATACTCTCTTCTAGTTTTATGTAATACCTTGGAATACCGATTTCATTCCTATAAAAGGGAATTTTGCAAGAAATTTTTCTATTTCCTTCACTTCTATGTCGATATATATGTGTATATAACAATACAAATCATTTTACTTATTTATATTTCCATTCCATTACGTTTTATTTTGTTGCCCCTTTTCACATGACGTCACTATTTCTATCCACTTATTCAAATGTGTAAAAATAAATGCCCCATTTTTTATTTCAAATCAATTTTATTCAAATTTGCAAAACTGTCTCACACACATGTACGATTATAAGTTCATTCTCGTTTGTGGAAACGTTCATTTACCCTGAATAAAATTGATTGACCTTTAATTTCGAATTATTTGTTTTATTTTCTCTAAATTCCTGCATACATCTTGCAGTTTAAATATACCAAAAACGTACATTATGCCAAACATTTAATAAATACTAATCATAAAAGTTATATAATATGTTTTCAAGTTTTTATTCTTATTTCATTTTGTGTTGTGTATTTGCTGTAGCAATTCTCATTTGAAAATTAATGTTATTTGTTTCAGTTTAAAATTTATCAAAAAAAAAACAATACTGCTTGCCTTAAAATTTAATAAACCTAGTAGTGCCTATTGCTTAAAACAAAGTTGCAATAGTCTTGTCAATACTTTACCAAATAAAAAAAAGTGATATATTATAGTAATTTAAAAATTCTTAACAAATTTAAGCATTAATACAAAAAAAACATCAAAAATGTCCCAAGTAGCTTTATGTAATTTTACTAATAATGACAACAACAACAATAATGACAACACTAGTGAGGATTCTAATCAGCTGCCAACTATTTATCGGTAAATAAATAAATTTCTAGTTTATTATATACTTTGCGGAGCTTTCAACACAAATTTCTATTATTATACAGATACGAGTCATTTATTATTTTTATTTTCAAAAAGTTAAACAAGTCATAAAACACTTGTGTTTATCAACTATTTATAAGAAGGCTTTTAACCACTTGCTTAGCAACTCTATACACAGTCTCACTTTTGTACACTTGATAATTTCTAGCACAGAATTTAAGCAATTTTCCACAAGTGCAAAACAATAGCCTTTTAATTTTGCTCTCTCTTGTCTATAAGCGTCCTAGTTTCTTTCGCCCTAATAAAAACTATAGCGCGATTTCTGCAATAATTTATTCATGAGAATATGTATATGGAACGATGAATATTTCAAATCGATACACTTCCAAGCTTTAAGCCATCATTCTTCATTGTGGTAGAAAAGAGGACAAATTGAAAATTAATTCAATAAGGAAGCAATTCAGTCAATTACATATTTTTTCCTACTGTGTAGAAGCTTACCAGTAGAATTTTTAATTGCTGTGTTAAAGACATTTCGTTTCCTTTTTATTCCAATATCCGTTCTATTTGAATTTCAAAATTATTCACTTACATTTGATTTTTTTAATTATCGCGTACCTGCAGATTCGATTTAATACACAAAAAAAATTATACAGAAATATTATTCAGTGTGTCCAGTGTGGGAATGTTTTGTGTAGACCCTCATTTGTAACAATAGCATTGAGCTTAATTAAAAAAAGTACTCTATCGATTCTTCATTTACGCTGTGCGGTCAATAATACATAATTTAATAATATTACTTTAATATTGAACATGAGAAAGTCACCATCAGTTGGTGTGCCCATCCAGTGGTTTCTGCTCGGCAAAACACACCGAAAAACTGTTATAACACTAAAAAACGTGCGTGTTCTTTTAGTAAGTTCTCATTTAATTGCATATTTATTTTTTTGTGTCTTGCATTTTCAATTTATATTTTCTGTTGGCAAACATAACAAGTAGTTGGAAAGGAGTATGTGTGTCTATATTCCACACACTTATCAGTGTTTGTAGCTTTAAAATAGTTGACTAATAGCTTAGAGGACGTTTTTAGCAATAATCAATAGTTTCTGCACATTTCTAAATCTCATAGCAAAAAAAATTGAAAGTTAAATAGCAAATTTCGCAAACAACCTGCAAGTTGTGTGTCGGAATATTTACTTCCATCCCACACATGTATACATTCTATTTATTATACATACCTATATGTGTATAAGAAAAGCGAGGAAATGATCCGCGAACATCACACTGTGGCACCTCATGCAAAAGAATCGTTATATTAGATATATATTTTCTATTCGCATCTGCTGCAATAAGGGGAAAAATCCTCATTAAAGCATCAGAGACGCTAAATCATCGCGTTAATTGAATAACATTTCGAAGCCACCATCTTACCCTTAAATGAACAATTTGCTTTCTAGGTGTAGAGCGCCTATAGCAAGTTTAGATTGTATGGAGGAATTTAGTGCTGGTAGCGCATTAAGCGCTCTCGCCGAACGGGGACCAGGCGAAGGTGGCATTACGAAGGAACAATTGCTGTTAAGTGGTCTGACACATTCGGCTCCTGCCGCCCCCCTTCAACTGGCCCGCCAAACCTCCGTGACACCGGGCCTCCGGTACCGTAATTTAGGAAAAAGTGGTCTGCGAGTCTCCAACATTGGCCTCGGTTCGTATTTCATTCGAAAACAAACCCATTATTCATTCACCCACCCTCTATAACGATCCTTTTGCTCTCTTCCCCCAGGAACATGGCCCACATTCAGTCCGAATGTGACTGAAGAACAGGCGGAACAGATCATTGTTCTTGCTGTAGAGAGTGGAATTAACGTGTTCGACTTGTCCGAAGCGCATTCAGGTAAGAACTGGAAGAATGGGCACTATTAATTGCGCCTAGAAAACGCGCCCTTCTGTCTAGTACACAATGTTGAAAAACATCTTTGTCTGTAGGAACTAGAGCGGAAGTAGAACTGGGTCGAATATTGTCGCGAAGAGGTTGGAAACGGACCAGTTACATTGTTACTACCAAGATATATTGGAGTACAAGGTATGTTTCTACATGCATACAAGGGGATGAAGTTATTGTGCGACTTAAGAGCTTTTCTCTGTTGTAAAAGATTCCATGGATTATTACCATATTTTACATGCACGCAAAAGGAAGGGAATAAAAATTATATTTATGCTTCTTTATACAAGAATTATTTTTAAAATTCCAAATACGTATTTTATACGATATATGAATAAAAGCAACAAGTAAAAGGACTACGAATGACCGAAAGCAGCTTATGGCTTTGTTTTCGGTTTTTAATCTAAATGTTTTTTATCCTTAACATACAAAACAGAACACATTCTTTTTTTTTCATGTTAAGTGTCGAATCTCGTTCTCCCGATCAATACATCAATAATATATTCTGTTTAGATCCGAAGAAAGGGGTTTATCGCGGAAACATATAATAGAGAGTGTGAAGGCGAGCTTACTTCGCCTCCAGTTGTCCTACATTGACGTTGTGATAGTCCACAAAGCGGATCCGATGTGTCCCATGGAAGGTACACTGTCAATCTGCCCTTCTTCCCGCAACTCTGCGACTCTAATTACCATTTGTACGGTTTCAGAGGTGGTCCGGGCTATGCATTACGTGATCTCGCAGGGATGGGTGATGTATTGGGGCACGGCCCGATGGTCCCCCGTCGAGGTGATGGAAGCGTACACGAACTGTCGCCAATTCAACTGTGTCACGCCGATTGTGGAACAGGCAGAGTACCACATGTTCTGCAGAGAAAAGACGGAACTGTACATGCCGGAACTGTACAATAAAATCGGTGTTGGTAAATTGCTGTTGAACGGATAACGATTTTTCACTCATGACTGTTTCCTTGAAGGTTTAATGGCGTGGTCGCCAATCTCGATGGGACTGTCACAAGGGAAGGATGAGGGCAGTATGCAGTTGTTCTCCAGATCCAGTTTTAGGAATAAATATAGTTCGTTTTCATGGACGGAGGATGAAACGGCAGCCGCGAATAAAGAGGTATAATATACTGTTCGATTTACTGTTGGGAATTGTGTGTAAATTGAAGTTTGATAGTGCTATGGGTGGAAAGAGAGGATCATTCAGCCGGAAGAGACAAGACGACATTCGGAACGAATTAGGGAATTAAACGCTTTGGCAGAACGGTTGGGCTGTTCACTGTCCCAATTGGCGGTGGCGTGGTGTTTGAAAAACGAATCCGTACAGTGCTTATTGCTGGGTGCTAATACAGTAGATCAACTTTATGAAAGTATTCAATCGTTGCAACTGATACCGAAATTGAACACCAATATGGTTGCGGAAATTGAGCGCATTTTAGAGAATAAACCAACTAGGCCACCAATGGTGTCCACGCTGGCACTTAGATGACAATCAATGTGCCCCCCGGGCTCTATCAGGTGAGTTGTCAAGGCGATTTGTGGCCGTTTGAGGCGAAGGAGAGAATTGTGAAATGGTTTTCATTTTACAGTGGGGGCCAGGGCGGCACAAGTAATGCAGAAAGTCCCAAGGGCGACGATGTAAGTAATGCTGACACTGACACAAAAGACAGCCAGAAGCTACCCTTTTGTGAAATTCAGTGACAAAAGGTTACCGAGTTTGTAAAAACTCGAAAAATAAAAACACCAGATGAGAAGCCGATTAAGGAGAAGGTGCGGTGGTCCTATAGTCCGGAAGATGGTCCAAAGTGTACGACAGAGCCGTTTGTTTGTAAGAAAAAAGACAAAAAGACAGCACAAAGTCCGGTGCAAGTATGAAACAAGCCCAATTGTGATGATGAGGTTCTGATATAGTTGTTTCTGTGACTAAACACAAATATTGTTGGTCTTGGAAAGGAATTTTCAAAATTTAGGGTGGTTTTTAGAGTTTTTACAATTAGAACACACAAAACCAAATTGAAAATTTAATTATGGAAATTCTTTGGAAATATTATAAAGAGGCATTTTAGCGCAATTATGCAATTTTTTACAAATTTTATAATATTGCAAAGGAATTTTTCATTAGTGAATATAACAAATTTACTATTTACTAGGTACTTCCATTAACAAAGACCGTGTTGCCTATCGAGGTGGTTGCGAGTTAGAAAATTCATTCAAATTATTGGCAAATACATTTTGCAATTCTTAACAATATGTAATACACGAAATTTGTTCACTATTAAAAAAACGGCACATTTAACGAATGTTATTAAAAGTTTTGTGGCGGAGAAAAAGGGCGCAATTAACAGTGAATTTTTTGAGTGTATTACGAGAATTTTCAAGTAGACGCGCTTGAAATTGCTTTTTAAATCTAATAGATTTTTAATGATATAGTGCAAAATACAGCCATATCTCGATTTATATTAAAATCTGTTTTAAATTAAAACTCTCAAATGCGATATAAATATACTTATATATATTTGTACATAGGGAATAAATAATTAAAAAAACAAACTATTTAAACTAAGTTATTATAAACAAGGAAAACGTATGAAAATTTTGAATAAAAAATTATATGTAATATAAATGAATCTATACAATATTTTCTCGCAATACTTTATATACATACAATTATATATTTATCAAAATTTTTCTTAATATAATCGTTTTAAAAATGTGTGACCAAATTTCTTTCCACAGAAATAATGTCATTTTAATACTAATGTTTAAATTATAAGTGACGAAATTTTAATACATAACATTACCTTATTATAAACAGTACGAATAAATATTAAAAACAAAAAAATAAATGTTTAATAAAATGTAATGAACTTCTTGTACATTTGGATATTAATTGTAAAACGACAACAACCAGAAACGAAAATGTACATCAAATGTCCCATCATACTGTTCTAATTATGTATTATTAAAAAAATTATAAACTCTCTTTCTAATTGCATATATGGTGATACTCTGGTTTAATAAATTTAATAATTCATTAGCAATTAAGAGAACAACTGTCCAAAAAACAATTTTATAACTCATTTTATTGTTTAAATGCAAATAATTGTCGATACACGTCTTTGGGAATACAACATTTGTGTAGAAGATTCTTTTAAGTGGGTACAAAATAATAAACATTTCTTTTTAACCCATTAATATTGTACTTTTTTATAATGGGAAAAAGAACTCTTTATTATGCTGGATATTTTTTATATATGGGATAGTGTTTCTAATTATCCGGCATTGCTAGCTACTCCCGACTGTTATAATCAAAATTTTCCACTCTTTAAAATTGCCAACTTTTCGCAAACAAGAATATGGAGGGCAACTTTGTCGATTCTTGTGCGAAATCCAATTCATATCATTCCATTCCGAGACATTAGGTACAAAAGTAATTGAATTTATGAAATGAGTAGTAATGCTGTAAATTGCCTACACTATCAGAAACGTTTTCTCTAGTGCACTGAAAATTTAATAAATTACACCACCAAAAAATGCTCACAAATAATTGTAATAAATTATCAAATCTGTTGAGAAATTTCTATATAATTTATTCTCTAGATTAACCTACTGTTATTTAATTATAAGAAACTCGTGTTTATCTTTAATGCAATTTTGTAAAAACACCGACAGATAAAGCGGGTTCTTTTGCATCATCAATTTTCGAAAAAAAATAACAAAAAACTTATATTATTGTTACTGTTATGTTAATTAGACTAGCACATATCAAACGGTAATTAGCAATAACTTTGGTTGTTTGTACATGAAATTTGTTTATGCATTTTTATCTACTGTCCCGATATCTATAAATTCTGGTGAGTTCCAGCAAATGTGCTTAGCATATTTTTCCGCTGTATCCCCATGCATATTATAAATTGTTTTCAAAAATTCTATTCTTTCGGAGAATCCTTCATAAAGGCACATCATGGCCTAAATTGTTATGTAAATATTATTATAGATAAATTAGCTCAAAAGTGGCCACTCGCATTCGCATGCTTTCATGACAAAAAAAATGGTTTGTTGGCCCGCAATTTGGCACAAATAGACAAATTTAATCGATTTAATTAGGTATGTAGATCCGAGTCGACCACAGAGCTCAAAAACTGAACATAATCCATTTTCAGTAATATTATTCAGTTTTGTAAAATTGTTAACAAAATGAGTACTGAACTCTCTGTGTATGGAATATGGATTGTGCAATATTATAATGCTTGATTTTTTTCTTAAAAAAAGTATTATTCTATAAACTTGTTGTTTTTCTTATAACCATATAATAACGAGGTGAAGGCTAATAGCCAAACTGCATCATTAAAAAATTAAATCGATTTTTTTTAACAAATTTATTTTAAATGTACATCAGTTCTGTTGTTGAAAATGACTAGAATTTCAATATCTTATTAATTTATAAGTTCCACGAAATTAAGCAGCCTTGGCAAGCTCGTTGGATGGAATGTCTGCATAAAAATGATGAGTCCCTCTTTTCCACCAGTGGCTTTCTAATGGTAAAATTGCTTTCATGACGTACTTGTATTCGATCGAGGGCTGATCTTCCTGTTTCGTGACTCTGTACTGCAAATCTGCAAAAATTTTGTTGAAAGTGCAATAAAGCGATTTTATTGTTGCAAACAACAGAATTGCATATATTATTATTGATTATTTGTTTATTCTATACAAAAACTGACCTGCTTTGGGTACAACATCACGAATCACTGTGGACGACACTAAACAAACGCACAAGAATACCGCAAACATTATTTTAATAGCCATTATGAGCGCGCGCTTTTTCTGCGTGATTTTCACCACGAGAACGCGAGAACGTGTCTCAATCAAATGAAACTTTAAACTGCTTCCAGACCGCAGCACTATACCAATATTTAAATAAACAGATTAGGAGTACACAATAATTGTCGACAATCCTTGTAGCGATTTCGTTTACTAAAAAGTATAGGTTCAATGTTCTAAATGTGAGATAGGAAGCGTTTTATATGGCATTTCTCATTGTCAGCAGTAATGTGCAAGCTTATTTAAAGGGATTCAATCAAGGTGAATGCGAAATGCATGAGTAGAGATCATTATTTAGATGAATTATAAATAAACTGCTGGATTATTGCGGAAAAATTACATATGTATATTATTAACATGGCACTTTCACCGCATATTAAAAACGCTTATTTTTGCATACCCAATTTAAATGTGTCTTGTAATGCGTGAAGTAAAAGTAAAAGGCGCGTTTCTAATGAACCGAACTTATTAAATATGTAATTGCGTTATTTTCGCATTTCCTTCCGCTAATAAGCCAAAACAGCGAAATATTTAAAATTTTTGTTGGTACTCTTGGTATGAGCAACCAAACAAACCAAAATGTCACTATGTTCCTAACTGTTTACTTCTTCCAGAGTAAAAGTAAACAACACAAGATCCTGAAATGCCATACATTTACCGTATAACGTAATTTATCGCGTTTAGCATTCAAGAGATGTTGTGTTTATAATGATGGTTTCGGTAATGAAGTGGCCAGTGAATTCGTTTGCGTGTTAGTTCCTCGTGTACCGTACAAATATTAATTTTCTTGCCATTTTAATAAATCATACTCTGAAAAAATGGCTGATCGACGATCATCAGTAAGCTCCAGTTCAGATGATCCACCAAATTCCCGATTATTTATCATTGGCAGTAAGACACTAACAGAGGATGACTTCCGGAGGGCCTTCGAAGAGTTCGGCACCATTGAAGAGATTTGGATGGTCAAGAATCGCACGACAGGAGAAAATAAAGGTAAGGTCATTGGACTGTACAAGAAAAAAACAATCAGACAACTTACTTTATGAATAATTAACGATCTTGTCTCTATTAGGTGTAACCTACATTAAATATTCAAAGACTTCGGAAGCAGCAAGAGCTCTGGAAACTATGAACGGGAAAAATATCGGAAACTTAAACCGGAGCATAAAAGTTATGATAGCCGCAAGGTAAACAACATTTCATACAATTTAATTCACGAAATTTCCTGCAACCCAATTGATTTATAGTCGTGAACAAGGTTCTCGAAGAGATTCGAATGAGGAAGAGAAGATTCAAAGACTTTTTGTCATGGTCCCGAAGACAATGAGCGATAATGAATTGTATGATTACTTTAAAACGTTTGGCGATATTGATTATGCTAGTATTATTCGAGATAAGGACACGAGGGAGAGTAAAGGATTCGCATTTGTTAAGTACTACAAGTACGCTCTTACAGAAACCGGTATAGCTGTTCACATTTAATTAATAATTGCCTCATTATACAGGTTTTCTCATGCAGCGGCCGCATTTGAACAATGCGATAGAAAATACAAACCGGTATTTGCGGAGCCACGAAAATCGCACAGAAGTGATGAGAAACATTTCAATGATAACAGTAAACATTATTCGAATACATCGACGTTCGAGTCTAGTAATAAGATCAGTTTACCACCTCCGCCAGTGAATAATAACCAAACAACGAATGAGTCATACACGAAATTGATCGTCATCGGCAGTCCCACAATAAATCAGGACCAAATGTGGAAACTGTTCGATATTATCCCTGGAATGGATTATTGTCAGTTGAGGCTTGAAGGGGACCATCGACCGACTCGATCAGTGGCCGAAGTGGTCTACACCAACCCCCAATGGGCGGCCTATGCTAGGGAGAAGTTGCATGGCTTCGAATATCCCCCTGGCAATAGGCTGATTGTTAAACCGGAATCGAATGATGTAGCGAATGTCTTCAATAATAAAACAATCGATAAACACAAGCCGGATATTTTGCAAATTGCAGAGACAATTGCACAGGCATCGTCTGTTTTGCAAGCGGCTGGAATCTCGCCTGGTGCAGTAAAATTGCTCGAATTTAACAATGTGTACTAACAATTTTTTTTAGATATTTTACAAGCCAAATTGTCAATGGGTTTGGGGAAGGATTCATCGAAGATTTGTAGTGTCAATTTGCCAGAAATTCAACAGTTGGCGAATCCTGATGAGGAAACTGCTGCAAGGTAACTAAAGTTGTGCTAAATGATCAACGAATTGTGTATTGACTGTTGTTTTTAAGGTGTTTTATCGTGTGTTCCCCGCATCCGCCCCCGAATTCAGTTCTTAAAGACGTTTTTTGTCGATTTGGCCATTTAATAGATGTGTACATGTTAGCAAATCGGAATTGCGGTTACGCTAAATATGCAACGAAGGAATCAGCAGAGAATGCGATAAAAGTAAGGCATTTTTTCAATGTGTTTCAAACAGTTTGTTTTAATTGAAAACATTTTACAAGATTTTGCATGGTGCTGAAGTATTTGGCACAAGACTAAAAGTGTTTAAAGCGGAAGAACGACCAGATCATACAAGAAAAAGGCAACGATTAGAAGATAGCCCCTTTTAAGTAAGTTTAATTACTGTGATAACGCTGTGATATAACACAAATTACAATAGAATATCATTATACAACGGACTTGTGATATTTTCATAATGGTTTTCTTTGTCTTCTGTAGCGATGTGTGGACTAAATAATGACGTGGACAGACGAGAAGTTGCTTTAACAATTATAAAAAAAAACTACACGTACTTTACCTAAAATGATTGACACTTACGGTACAGTACCATTACCATTCTATATACAACACTTTTTACCATGATATTATTTGTAATTAGTTTTTACCTAATTACCCTAATTATTTTAATTATTTTATGTTGTTAAGACTTAAATAAAGAAATGTTTTTAAATGTTTAATTTGATCTTTGAATGTCCTACTACATAGACAAAAAGTGCAGATGAAAACGCTTTCATTATCAGAATATTTACAATTTTATTGATACACTAAATGTGTTTAACAAAACTAATAAATTTCACTTAAAAATTTAATGTCACTTAATAACAACCTCGTAAATGTATTTGTATAATTTTACAATAAGAAAAAAAAAATGATTATATACGTATGTACAAAGTGTTAGAAAAATGTTTTGGCATTTCGTTTTTTCAATATTGGTTAAAAGTAAATCCCAAAATATAAACAGAAAACATAATTACAATTTATAATCAATATAGAATGACGCAATTTCACATGGAAGTTGATAAATTATAAAATATCGTTCTCAATATGAGAAGCTGCCCCGTTTTTCTTATAACAATGAGAAATTGAAATGTAATTAAACTAAAGGACTTCAGTGATGTCATTTCTTTTTTAATCGATCCACTATCCATTCTAAGCCCTGGTATAATCTGGAAATGAAAATTTTATAACCGTGGACATAAAGTATTTATGAGTTTGCACTCAAATAAAATGAAAGTTGTTACATTTGGATTATGCAACTAGAATGATTGAAACGAAACAGTTATTGGTTATCGCAGTTATATAAATATCTAAATAACGTACCCTTCGCCTGTAAGGGCACAACACGACTGTATATGCCATTGTTGTTGTTTTATTGACGTTAAATCTAATTGTTTCGATATTTCGGAGGCAGTCATTGATCCCTTAACGTCCTGTTTATTGGCATAGACTAAAACACCAGCTTTGGACAGTTCCTCGTTGGCGAGCATTTTGAAAAGCTCTTCCCTTATCACTGATAATCGTTCTCTATCAGTTGAGTCCACCACAACTATCACGAACTAAAAAATTAACAACGTTCAATGCAAATGTATGGTAAACAACATGTATACGGTCAAAGTACTTCTGTGTTTGTGTAATAAGTACTCCAAGCAGCACGTAACGATTGTTGACCCCCTAAATCCCACATGATGAAGTGGATGTTTCGCCAAACGACTTCTTCGACATTTGAACCTATTGTTGGACTTGTGTGCACAACCTCGTTCATTAGAAACTGATATAAGATTGTTGTCTTTCCAGCATTATCCAAACCAACAATCACGATTTTATGCTCTAGAAATTCAAGGATTTTAATTAATAGACAACATAACCTAAAAATCAGACATCAAGTACCTTCCGTGCCAAAAAGGCTCCATAATTTTGCAAATAATAGCCCCATTGTTAAGAACTGGTACACTTGTTCACAACACGTACGAAATTAGATTATATTGTTCTACATAGAATACAAAAACACTGCTATTTCTTTGCTAATCACTCGCGAAATATTGAAGTTCTTTGTAGCATATTTGTTCATTTATTTTTATCACACTGCAACACTACAATAAATAGTTAAATAAGTAATTTGATTAAAATATTTGTAGTGAAGATCTATTCGTCATCCTTCTTCGTATTGTTATTGTTACACTTTCTTGTCTTGTTGTCGTTCGTATAAATAATGTGAAAGCTTCCGTTGGATGGGAAAGAATAAGAAAATCATATGGAATGACGCGCCTTCTATGACGTCATTGCTAATACTTTCCACAAAAGCGAATGGCACAATCTCATTATCAATCACCAATCATTCTTGCTATTTACTTTTCTATATTAAACACTGACGTTCAATATTTGGATTACCACTCTTACGTACATGTACACGCTTTTTTAGGATAAATGAGTCAAATTCCAGGAAAGAATAATATCATTTGAAGTTTGAAAACCATGAATGTATTAGTTGCCATCTAATAATGAAGGGCGGAAACTAAATGGTAGTTTTCTGTAACATGCATTTAAATAATAAGCGGGATATTTAAATTTGTAGTACAAGTAGAAGGACCGGATAAAAAGGAAAATCTATTGAAAAATTTACAAATTACCTATTTCATGTACATATATTTATAGTAACACACAATTCAAAATTATTTAAAGAATGTGTTGAGCGCAAATTGAGGAAATCATTAATTATTAATCAGTTACGAGCATACAGGAACCATTTATAAGTGAAATAAATAATTACTTCAACAACGGATATCAAACTTAAACCGACAAATAAACCAAATATTCCTCCATAATTACTCAAAATTTCAAACCATTGAAAGATTACATTCTGTCTATAAAAATGGGCATACCTCTTACTGAAGTAAACGTGAACGATAACATCAGCGTTATCATTTATCAATACTTGCTCATTGCTGTAATAACGGAAACTAGAATTACTTTAATTCATTTAGAAAATACATATGTAATATTACACAGATCGTAATATTGGAACAGTTGAAATAGACACTCCATAAACTACCGCGTCACATGCTGGATAACAGACTTCATTACAAATCACTGATTGTCTCATTTCCATGCTTAATGCCTCATCCTGAGTTCCCTGCGGTTTCTGGGTATTCCATCTTTCTAAAAGACGTACCACATGACCTACCGCTAATGAAATTCTACTCTAAAACCTTACGTTTAAATTTATTGAGACACGGAATATTCTCTAAATCACATATTTTATATTCATCGTACGGTATCATAAATGGCACACATTCACACAAATCGATCATACTCTTAATCCTACAATCCACATAACAGTCACTTTGAGAATAATTTCCTAGGGCGGTTTTCTTTTCATCAGGAAAATAGCAACCTCTCTAAAAGAAAATTCAAAATGCTGAAATCTATTAGCAACTGAAAAAAAAACTTCTCACTTTAGCGACTGGATACTTTTTAACTGAGTTATCAGCTTCGAAAACAAGGGGATTTATTGACACAAACGCTTCAGAGTCTTGGGAGACTAGTAAATCCGTAAAACTACCGCTAGACGGATCAGGATAATCTTCTGGATGTGAAATATGTACTTTAGTTCCAATTGCGCCAAAAAGAGTACGATAATAGTCGTTTGCATTGTTGTTCACTAATACTGTAAGCCCTTTATTAACACCAAAGTCTTGAAAATATAACTTTGGAGGTAAACTACCCCTGATAAAAGCGAAATTATTAAAGGTAATTGTTGGCATTTTATTCGTTACTTACGGATCTGTTGAAGGTTTTTGGTAGTTAAATAAACAACAGTAACCCTCATATGTTAATTGCAATTGGAATATATCGGAACAGTTTACTTTGTCTCCTCCCCAACTGCATTCGATCAGGACTTCGCTGCACGGTGGATAAAGCTGCAAAAGAGTTTTTTTACATAATAGTTTATCCAGGTTTTCTTTGTTTTTCTTACATATTTCAGTAAAGGTTTCACTTCCAAAGAAATATTCGAAATAGGCCTCAATCTTTCTAATACACTTTGCAAATACGCAATGTTCTTAACATTACTGGAATCAAAATCGTACAAGTGGACAAGATATCCCATTTGTAACAGTAACTCACTGTAATTCAATTGCAGATCTTTTTCTAACGACACTCTAATTAAATATTCCTTTAAAAATATTTTTTTAATATGTATTTACTGGACTTACAAATAGTTTGCAAGATATTCCGCTCGAGATTTGCTGATTTTGTTGATATTACAAATGGAAACACCCGGAAAGGGCACTTTCTCCACTGGATAATTAGTACTGGTCATTGTTGTTGCTGTAGGACTAGCCATAAACACTTCCCACAATTGAAAAACACAGAAAATTGTTACAATCATACATCCTACATTTATAACAATCCAAAAACACCGTTCAAAAAAGCTGCTTTTCTCGTTAAACATATACTTGTACCCATT
Organism: Silvanus unidentatus; assembly: GCA_963930825.1. Lineage (NCBI taxonomy): Eukaryota > Metazoa > Arthropoda > Insecta > Coleoptera > Silvanidae > Silvanus > Silvanus unidentatus. The sequence continues at coordinate 7,838,393 of OZ005758.1, forward strand.
TATAGAAGTATTCTTAGAAAACATTTTAAAGGCTTTATAAAAACCTTCGAACAATTCGAAATGCATTCTAGCATCAATGAAATACCAACTTGCAACAAAGATTTATTATGAACAAAAATTGATCATTCAAGCGGAGCTATAGTTATAGATACAAACAATTCATTCCGGATGTGAATTTATAAAGAATTCATGTGTACAACTTTGAAGGTCTATTGAACAATTAATTGATAATGTGTGTTTTCCAATTGAATTTTATTTACGTGTCAAGATAAACCATTTATATGTAAAATGCACAAAAACTTCCATGATTGAGATCAAACTAAGTCCTATAAATAAACCAAACATCCCTCCATAATTGCTTAGCATTTCAAACCAACGTAGAACCACATCTTGTTTATATAAATGTCCAAAACGTCTTCTATAGAATACATGAACGATTGAATCGAATGGTTTTCCATCCACTATTTTCCTACAAAAACGAATAAATGATTATATAAATGAAAATCCTTTTAATAATATCGTAGTAGATACTCTGTTTGAAAAATGGGGACACTAATTGTGGAATCCTTGTACAGCACATCATCACAAGTTGGATAACAAAACTCTTTACAAATAACCGATTCTCTGTATTCCCTGTTCAAGGCAGGATCCGTGGTGTCAATAGGTTTCTGTGTATTCCATCGTTCTAAAATCATTCAATTTCAATCGCTTATGTGTTAATGTCTTTCATTAACTAACGTCTATATTTGCTGAGACATGGAAGACTCATTAAAGTGCACGTTGTATAATTCCTATAAGGTATCATAAATGGCACACATTCACATAAATCAATCATACTTTTTATTTTGCAATCCACAAAACAATCGCTTTGCGAATAGTTGCCCAGAACTGTTTTCTTTTCGTTTTCGAAATAACATCTTCTCTGCAATAAAAGATCAATAAAAATGCGAAGAGTTCATTTTGTTTATTCTACCTTTGAAACTGGATAACTTTTAACTGAATCATCCGCTTTGATTACAGTTGGCATAATATTAATAAACGATTCGGTATTTTCGGAGACGATAATATCAGAAAAACTGCCACTTGTCGGATCAGGAAAGTCACCTGCATGTAAAATATGAATTTTCGTTCCCAAAACACCTAACAGCGAACGAAAGTAGTCGTTTGTATTTGAATTCACCCATACCGACAGTCCTTTACCAAAACCAGCCTCCTGAAAGTACAATTTTGGTTCTAAAGTGTTCCTATAATGTAAATTAATTAATAATTTAATTTAAACTCGGGCATTAGTATTACGGGTCATTAGATTTTTTCTGGTAATTGAACAAACAACAGTAGCCCTCATATGTTAATCGAAGTTGAAAGATTTTCGAACAGTCTATTGCGTTTCCACCCCAACGGCATTTGATTAAAGTGTCGGCACAATCTGGATACAACTAAATATAAAATTTTACTATATCTCATTAGAAAACAATGACAAAAAGCCACTTACATATTTTAACAGCGGATTCACTTCTAATGATATTTTAGAAACTTCCTGCAAGTCTTCAAGTAAATTTTGAAACTTTAAAACAGCATCAGAATCAATGTTTTCGTAGTCATACAAATGAATTAAAGTTGCAATTTCATTCATTAATGAATCGTAATCATAATCTCTTTCTGTGTTGTTCTTTAAGGAAAGTCTAAAACATTCTTTATAATAAAAAAAAATCGCATTTTGTAGACATGTACAAATATCTAGCCAAATAATCTGCTTTTTTTCTACTTATTTTATTTATACTGCAAATCGAAACTCCAGGAAATGGTATGGAAGTAACCGGATAAGTGGTGCTAATTAACGTTGTTACTGTTGGATGCAACATAAAAACCTCCCACAATTTTATAACACAAATCAAAGTTACAATCAAACAGCAAAGGTTTATTGAACACCACAACATCCTGAAATAAATTAATTAATTTGATATAAATAAAGTCTCCGTATTAAACCTTTCGAAACGACTTCTCTTCTCATTAAACATATGTTGGTATGCATTCAATGTGGTATTGTTACAAAAAAGTTTAAACGTTTTACGAAACCCGGCATACAAAGAAAAATGCATTGCTAACAATTGTATTGACTCGTCACAAAGATTTATTACAAATAAACAGAAATAGATACATTGAATAGGATATAAGTAGATACAAACATATAAATAATTCTACCAGTCTGTAATGCAGACTTATAAAAAATTTACAATCACACGCAAATTCTAAATCAGATTATAAGTATAAATAAAATGCTATGTAGAATTATCAAAAAATCTATGTATAAAAAAATTAAATGTTCTTTAGTGCACGCTGAACGAATTTATTCACCAGCTAAATTCAATGGTTTCTCCTCTTCTGCAGTATTATTTGGTGTGTTGTCATTCGAACTAACACTGAGATCAGTTGGACTTTCACTTGCATCCGTCTTCGATACACTCAAATCCAATGTAGGATATTCCAATTTTGGTACTTTGGCTATCTTCTCACTCGAATCACCACCTTGCTTGCTTAAATTCAATGAGAAATCACTAGCACTTTTATTCCCACTCAAATCAGGCACCGAAAAATCATGTTTACTAGTTGTTCCTTTAAAATTAGCCAAATAGTTCACTGGAGAGAAGTCTTTACTCTTATTTGAACTTTGTTCAGGCGATGCAAACTCCAGTTTGTTCTTCAAGTTCATTAAGTCCATTTGAAAGTCACTCGCTTTTATTCCCTTGATATCAGTTGGAATTTTTAATGGAGAAACCGATTTCGAATCACTTTTGGACTTGGATTGTTGGATTGGACTACTTGTCGACAACGGTTTCAATAATTCTTGCATTTTAAACAAGTTTGTGGACAAAAACATATTATTTGCAGCCAATGTACTGTGTGCCAACGGATCTGGAAGACCTAATAAACTACTAGCGCTTGGGAATTTTCCAGAACTGAACAACAATCCGGATATATCAGTTGGTAACATTAAATTGGAACTTAAACTAACAGGAGTGTTTAAATTAGGCAGTAAACTCGCTTTACTAACTGATGGAATTGAAAGCAAAGACTCCTTTTCTTCACTGGTAAAACCCAATTTCTCACGAATAAATTTCCATAAGCCAGTTTCACTTTCATCGCGTGGAAATTTAGATATGAGAGTCGTTTTCAGTTTGTCTATGTACAAAGTATTACCAATGTATGTGTCATTAAAGTTAATGAAATCGTTCTCCTTCTGGTAGTACTCAATGCATTTATTCATCTCCGACATATAAGAGGAGGATAGTACAGAGTCTTGAATTACACTATACGACATCAACATTGGACGTCCATATTCGTTTGGTTTTGTTTCGGGTGGAGGAATTACCCAATAAGCGATTATACTGGATTCCAATGAACTATTCTCGTAATTATAAGGTGCTAAAAAGGAAACTCCGTTTATAGTCAAACAAAGAAAGAATCGTTGAACACTTACAAATTATAATTCCGATGCAAGGTGTGTAACTGTTATCGGACGTGCCTTTCATGCGAATTTGATAATCAAGCTGTGCATCAACATCTCTTAATGTTGGAGCAGCAGCAGCAAATGGATGCGAATGATACCATCCCACAAGAGTTAGTTTCTCCTTTTCGATCGTTTTGGAGATCTCTGCTTCAACTTGTGGAGCATTTTCTCGGTCTGCTTTCGTATTTCGACAGGGAAATGCATGAGTCACCTGCAGATCTATAAAAGTACTATTGGTATTTGTTTAATTGGAAATTAAAGAAAGAGTTTACTGTGGGCATTAACATCCCAATATCCGGCTAAGTAGCCAGATACTTCAGATTTGGTCAAATGACAATGGAAATCCATTAGAAGGACAGCATTTGTTGATAATGATACCAAGAACGGTTGTATTTTACCCAAATTCGAGAAGGGAACACATTCTATCATCGTATTTGCATCACTAAAACGTACAACGTGATAAAACAACATAATAGAAATGTAGCGAAATTCGTACTGTGTTAAAGTCCTGTTGGCAATGGTGTTATGTTTGACCACAACTCGTTGATAGATCATAGAATTGGACATATTTTTCTGTAACAGTTGCTCTAAATTAGAACCCTCCCTTTCCGTTCTCTCGTCCTCTTTCTTCTTTTTATACCAGACGTTTTTATAAGCGTCCAACTTCTTACCACGATATTTAACCGAAGCCCAACCACAGCCAGACTTTTTATCGGGATTTATAAAACGTTTGCAAGCAATCGCCCATGCACTTGGCGAAGCAAATACAATATCTGTTTCCTGACTTTTTATTTTACCGTCTTCAAGCAAATCACCCACAAACTTTTGTCCCTGATTATAAAAACAAGTCATAAACATTGTTACTCAAAGCATGTATAAAAGCTACCAAGTATTCAATTGTCATGAATCCCGGTCCCGGCTCTAAGATACCAGCAGATAGAAGCATTTGTAAAGTGACAGTGCGGGTGTTTGATTCTTTGCCCACTGATTGTTTATGGACACGTTGCCCATTGTCCCCATCACCTTCCTAGAATGAATGGACCACCAATATCCTTATAGTTATTGCAATCAATCTTTTTTATCTACAAGAATCTACCTTTGCTATAAAAGCTACAATGAGTGTGGAACTCTTGTAAAGCACTAGTTTAAACTATCATGCAAGCCACTCATAAATGATTATAGAAATATAAGAACCTCATCAATGAAATCTTCCACATCTTCAGTCTCTTCTTCTTGACAATTACTTTCATCGTCATCGTTTGTGTGAGATACATTGTTTAGATTAGAAGTTTGCCCTAATAGTGCTGCTTCAAGGTGTGACTGCATCTTTTAAGAGAAACTATTGTTAATTTAAGATGTGAAACACTACCCCATTTAAAAAGAGAAGCCAAAAAGCGTTTTGTACATTATATATATTTTACAAGGCACCAAATATGTTTTACATGAAAAGACACTTACCTTTTTTAATTCTAGTGAAGAGAATCACTTTATTTTATTATATTTCATCTAAAACGGGGACATTTTAAAGAACAGTAGAAATATTGTTTGGAACAACAAAACGTCCACAAAATGAGGTTAAATACATTGTCAACGATCTTCAAAGTGCGCGTGCGTTAAATTCATAGCGCGAATTTAAATACAAAATTCAAAAGGGCAAATTTCACGCTCTTTTTATATCGGGGCTTAAATCAAGAATCATTAATATTAAAATAATATATTTACAAATACTTGTACTTAAAAACACTGTATGATAATATATTCTTCTTGTAGAATATAACAAAAATATTTTTTATCATATTTACAAAAATAGCATCATTTAAAACTTCACAGTTCGGTTCTCACATAAATATACACAAATATCTTCTAGGAAGGAAATAGATTTGCCAATATGACATATTAGTAAAAAATTCTTTAAATAATTAGAATTAGAATTAGAAATATTTTTAGAAAACTACTCTTCTTAATACTTTAAATATGAGCAAAGTTTAATGCTCTGTATCACCGCTCGTCTTCATATCTTTAACAATTTCATCTGAGGCCTCCACGTCTGGAGAATCTCGATCTTCCTCATCCTCATCAATAATACTAATGTCCCTAATGGATGGACGATGACTTCTCCGCCATCCTTCCGGTACTACAGGAATTTTAGTCTTCGTTAACAAACGTGGTCCCAAAATCGTAATCAAAATACCCCCTAGGGGAGCAGTTAACATAATCGAAATAATTGACACCATTAAAATCTTCTCCGCATCTGCATACTCCTCGGAATCCTTATCATGAATCATTCCTAACGCAATTGGTGCCAATGCAGCCTAGAAACAACAATAAACACTTCCTGTTCACTAAAAATTTAATTCTCATAACTTACTTGCACTGTCGCTTTACTCATCCATGCAAATGCCACAAACAGTTTCTCCTTCATGTTCAATTTACATCCAATACCAATTATAATAGTCGTGAGTATTCTTAAAACAACACCAGTGATGAGTATTCCTAAACCGATACTTGCAATTCTCCCATCCAATTCGCGTAACTTGATCGAAGCGCCAGTAACACCAAACAAAATCGGCTCGAAGATCATCCAGAAGATTTCAAAAGCTGTCACTGCCGGATTCTCCTCAATCTCCCAACCCTGCTGATTCCAGCACACCAGCGAGACAAACGCTGCCGCCACACACGCCAAGGGCCCAGCACCTCCATATCCAATGGCATCGCTGCCAAACACCGATACCATTCCACCAACAAGTAAAAGAATTACTCTCAACGGCACCACGAACGGATCGTGCTTCTCAGGCACATATTTTGAGATCATGCCCCATAGAACGCCAAAACCAATGCCACCTACCACTGATATGGGCCCCTGGAGCACTAGTTCAGTGACCGATGCCTTCGAGAACATGATACTCTTAATAATTCCGAATATCGCAACAGAAGTGGCATCATCCACGCCCGCCACGGCGATGATCAACGTGGGGATCCCCTTCGCCACACCGTATCCCTTGGAGCGCAGTCGAAAGAGGCAGGGCACCACGACGGCTGGCGAGACAGCCGCCACAATTGGCCCCAACAGGATCGCGTAATCCCATTGTAAATCTAGCAGGTAATGGGATAGCAATGTAGCAATCGCTGCTTCGATGAACCAAGGCACTAATCCCAGTCTAATTACAGTGTATTTCAGTCGTCGTAAAGCGATTGGATCGAGATCTAAGCCGGCTCTAATTAAGATAATAACCAGGGCCACGTTTCTACAAAACGAAACATAACAGTTCATGTGTCAAGTAACGGGAAAATGAACGGACTTACCTGAGCTCCTTACAGATCTCCGAGAATTCGTCATCGATATCGACGATATTTACGTTTTGAAGCACGAGACCCGTTAAAAACATGCCAATTAGAGCTGGCAGTGTTGTAAGACCAAATATCCACCCCCCAAAATAGGAACTAATGCTTAGGATAATTAATTGGAAGAGTTTGCCATCTGGGGGTGCAGCAGTTTCCCCAATGATCGCATAAACCACACACCATAACAGTATGCCGATCAGACCAAGTGCGATGATTCTGGAAAATTGTCGATAAGTCGGACAAAAAGGGTATGGACACACTTTCGACCAGTGTGTAGGTTGCCAGGAGGGATGCGTCTCCGTTGGCCGACATTTCAGACAGAATGTGTACCACCATGATCTAAAACACAGACTCTTGTCTCGATTGACACAATTAAAGTGCGTTCCACTTACCTGTCTAGATCTATTTCCTCGTCCACATCCGAGAATCTCGTCTTGGAATGAACAGAATCGGTGACAGAGTTTTTCTTGCGTCTCGCATCCCCATTCACATGCTTGCCACTATCTGTAAAAACCACCACTTTACTATACGACGAGACGGCCATCTCGCAACTATTTCGCAAGAATTCTTATATACAAATGAAAAAGGCAAGAATGGAGAGTTTTTCTAGCGGCATTTCTTAAATCGGCACGTTTTTGTCCCCTTACCACTAAGACCTCCAATGCTCGCGTTCTCCGCTGCGCTCTGCGCTGAATGATGCAAAATACTTTTCTTCCTAACTGGTCCAATTTGAACATGATCTGAATTGGCTGACGTTTTTCTACTGTGCGATTCGAAGCTTAAATTGTCGTGTCCGTGTAACCCGTTGTCCACTATACTCACACGGCGGATGTGTGCTGGATCCAAGTAATTGACTGGCGATGGGTCCGACGACACGACCGGCTCTTGGTTCACAGACATATCTGCTAAATGGGAATTATACATACATATTGATAATTGATATAATAACCGATTACCGATTGGAAATATTCGTTTTTTATTGATTGTGAATTTAAAGATTAAATGTACAATAAAAGGATTAATACTGCTCAATCCACATTCAATAGACACTTAAGGTTTGGAAAGATTAACATTTTTTTGATAGAAATTGTTTTCATACGCATTTAATCCGTGATTATCATTGCATTGAATAGCTATTATGTCCTGTATCCTGTATTATTTTCAGAAACAAACATATAACATTATATGACATATAGGTATGTACATATATCATAAATTCATAATGTTTTTAGTATTACCTATAATCTGGTTTATAAATTACAAAAGTGTTTCATTATCGGAAAAGTTTATACCTAATATTGTTTTGTTTAAAGTAAAGTACACCGTAATCTAATTATTGAACTAACAATATTTGTTTAATTACCAATTCCAAATATATGGAGCCATATAGGTACATTACAATACAACAAATATTTGTGTACCGTAAACGGGGAATTTTACGCAATAAAACTATTGAATATGCAAAGCACGAACGGCTATTACAGTTTCGCTTTTTGTTCTATAAATGGTCCTGCATCCTTTAGGTCATCAATTATTGACCCAAGACGACTCATTTGTTTGATCATAAGCGAATATTTTGTCGTTTTCACCTGTTGGCTTTATTACAGAGTAAAATACGTGTAAATCGAAGGGTGACATTAATAATTTGAATCTATCGATTTTTAGAACAGTAACGTGTATTCTAAATATGTACACAGTACACTCATTTAGGATAAGACTCACTGAAAGATTTTTTTTATATTGAAATTATATTTTATAAATTGTTTTTTTTAAAATTAGATACAAGGTAGATAATTATGGTTAAAGTTTCCAGTTTTGGAGTGTTTTATCAAAAAAAAAATCTAGTTTGAGTAAATACATTGCAAAGTCAGCTCACTCTCAGCTGTACATTTTCAAGAGGTTCGATTGTGAATTATTGAACTTTATTTTAATTATTCTCAGGGAATTTTCACTGACACATAAAACACATGTTTAAGTTGTCCCTTATCTAAGGTATTTTGTTTGTTACTGAGTAGTGAAAACAACACTTTACAAATTATAGAAAACACAAGCTATAATTTCAATCAATACACTTTCATTGAAGGCGGAAATTTATAGAATGTATTCATATTGGGAAATTAATTGAAACTCACCTGTATAGTAGTTGTTGTGCGAAAGAATCATACAATACTGATTGAAAAAATCAGTGAAATGTAATTATTAACGAGCGATGTACGTAGGTATTTGTATGATTTGTTTATTATTTGTACTCCAAACAGACAATAATAAAAGTTGCCAATGAGCAAGGATTTTTAACACGCGATCACCTAATTATCACAAATCATAATTGAAATTAAAAGCACACATCACAGGTAAGAGTGATTGTTTATCAATGTGAAGGCGGCAGTACACACTGAGAAAAGTCGAACGTGTATCTACTTAAATTAACTATTCGTTGTGATTATAAGTTATAGACGAGTCCCTCGTCAATTGTACGTCATTGATTAGTGTATATATTCTGTATAGATGTTGCACATGCATTGTACTTATTGATAACTGTGTGCCTTTATGTAATCAACTGAAATCAGAGTAATTATAATTTAATTACAAGGGCGATAGAAAGACGACAGTATTATGCAATGTAAAAAGGGTGTGGGCGGGAATCTATAGTACGTTTTTGGAATTTATTCAATTTAGGTGCATAAACAACGACAGACAATGTGAATTTTTGGAATTTTATATAGGTACTTACGATATGAGTATTCCACCTTATTTGCCCACATTTTTACAAAATCCAACAAAATAGCTGCGCTCTTTATTAACATTGAATTGTAAAAGAATAAAACTATGTAGATATAGACTCCTAAATAACTAATACACTCTAATAATGACTGACTATTCAAGAGATTAGTTGATTCGAAATGTAATACAAGATTGATTTATATAGAAATATCTATTGGTTTTATTAGAGTACACTGAAAAAATTCAATCGCAGCAACAGGAGCGCGTAAATTGTGTTAGTAAATTAGTGCAATTGCAATTGTGGCGAATTAGCGAAACTTCCTTCTTGAATGAATCACACTAATCGCAATTTCATAAAGCGACTATCTGTTATCACGGTGCTACTAGTTTATTTAACAATATTTTTTCTGGTTTTATGAGCGTAAATCAAGAAATTGATGAGCTGATGGGATTGGATAAAATTTTTCTCGTGTACAATAGCGCTGCTAACATTCCAGAATTAAAAAGTCGATGGACAATTTATGGATATTTGTTTCTAAATGTGACCTTAATTCGAAATTATATAGCTATCAATAATTTAACCCTTTATAAATAACACTTCATTAGAATACTGTGATACGTCTGTTCACATTGTAGTCTAGAAATAATAAATGTTTTTTAATTCTCTTTTGGCTTAAAGGATTAGGATTAGCTACTCATGAGATGCTTTTAGATTATGAGATTAGGGAGACCTATGATAGGTAAAAGGTGAAATTTGACCTCTCCCAAGTATGTTCATTATTTTCACATTGTAACGAACCGAATTCAAAAAATATCTCATTCAAGTGTTTCTGTGTAGATTAGGTCGATTTAAATGTGTCAAACAGAATTAATCATTAATCGTTTTATATGTATTCCCGATGATCGAAAATTTCCTTTGACTCTCGAGTTCATCAAAAAATATGTAATTGAAATTAATAAGAACATTTATCAATTATCAGAGGGAAATCAATGTGATTACAAAACTAACTTACACAAATATGTGTACATATTGTGCATTAATTCGCTAAATAGTCTACACCGGCACATGTTCATTTGAATGATTTCAATTATGTTTTTTAATGGATTTATCTACGATGAGTTGCTAATTTTATAGGTCCTTAAAAACGCGCTAATCAACCATAGGGTCTTGTGACTTTGTTTATAAAATCCACATTTACAATTCCAATAAGCGCACATAACACGTTAATAGCCATTTAAAAGGAATCTAATAAGATATGCTAATATTTATAAGAAAAGTAACATTTTACAAGAAAAATTCAGAAACAGTGATGTCAACATAGTTAGCATTTCAATTACAACTGACTGCGCGGCTTTTGTGTACACATTGCAGAATTGTATTAGAGTTAAAGAATTAATTCGTCGTTTATATACAGAATGGGATTCGCAATTTAGCAATACAGATTTTTCCATTATTTACGATAGTAAAAATGAGCCAAGTGTTACCAGTTTCAATTATCAGTGCAAATTGCGTTAATAAAATTAATGAGGAGCGAAATAAAAAACACTGATTACATGACATTAATATGAATACCTGAGGGGAAAACTTTTTAATTGATACGATTAAATATTTAGAGCGTTTCAAGGGGTATCAATTTGACAAAGAATATGGCTCAGCACACGGACATGAATTATGCATTCTGCATAAATTTTCGTCCAGAAATATAAGAGGAGCGCTCTTTTTAATAAGCAATAACAACTTACCTGAATCGACGTGGAATATCCGTATGCGAGGCGGCTTCATGCTGAACCTAATCTTCTTCCTAAACACTAAACAATTACAGAAATGAAACTTTAATCACAAAATTATTGTTTTAGAGGGATTTGAAGAGATTTCAACTCAACTGCTTGTATATGATGTCGTGTGTATAGATGCACGCAAAAACAGGACAACCGCCTATGTTTAATGTTCCCACTGGACAATTAATTAAATGCCTGTTTATGGCATCAGTTTAGTCGGAAATTCATATTTATATTTATATAGGGGTTATTTAGAGTACAATGAAGGCTATTAAAGCGCACGTGTCCTATTTCCACGTACCGTCAATTTGTGGAAATTTCCCTTAAAAGTTAAAACAGAGGAAAGCCATACAAGCGTTTTCAAAAAAGTTCGTTATTCAATAATAATTTTCGATGAGACATTAATTGGTAGTTTGTACAATCTTGTTAGCACTATAAGACGCAAAACAACTTGTAAATCGCGCAAAATTTCTATTGTAAATAAAAATAGACGTTGTTATAACAGTTATATTGAGAATTGGTTCCTCTGCTATAATAAAAACTATTTACAAGGGAATTTATGAGGCCTAAATGGAACAAGTGCGATTAGATGTGTCTAAATCCTATGTAATAAATCAGTATAAAAAATCTGCCTTTAAGGATCTCCTACTCACCGATTACATGTAGTTTAAAATGAAAATTAAGCCTTAGAGAAACTAGTTTAAAGTAGGTGTCAATGTCAATGCTATTACATAATAACATTATAGATGCTGTGTATGATCCTTTGTGTTTTTTATGTACACCCACGTTTTCTTATGGTTTTTTACAGGAAAATTATTGTAACCGATATGATATTAACTTAACGAATTAAAAGGAAAAAAGGCGATGAATTACAATGTCTCCGACTTAAAGTCGCAATTTATTTATTTAAACAATTTAGATGTCACATCGATAAAGGATGCATTTTATTTATGAATTCAATTCTCTCTTTTACAATAAACATTGGAATAAATAGTAATCAATAAGAATATAAAAAATTGAAAAACAGGATAATGTTTGGAAGTTTTTTTGATTTTATAGTAAAAACGTTTTCTGCTTGTTTTTGATTACAGAATACCAAATGAACTGCTTTCCATTTTTCTATCATATATTTATAATAAAATATATAAAAATACCTGTAATATTATTTACAAAGCTAAGGGTTTTGTTGACGAATCAAATATGACCACTTCAAGCCCCTCGAACTGCCACTAAACGGGCCATACTTGATGGATTTTTGATTTATTCCTTGGTATTCTCTAATAAACAGCAATATGTAATCCAAAAAGAAAGACTCTACATCGTAAATATGCGATTTTCAACAAAATTTACACCGTATTTCGGTCATAAGGCTTGTTGTATACAGTTTTGAAATATAGAAAATCTAATGTAAATTTCATCTTTTCTGGCAGTATTCGCACATTTACAATTCGGATATATTAGATACTATAACATAATAAACTAGAAACAAATCCTTGACACCTTATTAAATGTATATTGTTGATAACATTTATGTACAATTGTTGAGAAAATAATCCTTAAAATGCATTAGTAAAAGGACACAACTCAATGTGAATCGATATTAAGGTCTGTGTGTTTAGTTTGTTATCAGCAATATAGGTTTGGACGAATGACCACAAAAATTAAATCACTATATTTTTGATAGTTTAATATCGATGACACAATTTTTTATATAGCACTTTGTTTTTAATTATTTTTTATATCATAGAAATGTACAATTTAATAATAAATGTTTTGTCATAAGTGAAATAAATATATAAATATATCATTTGATTAAAATTCCTTCGTTCATTTCCTTCAATTCGAATGCAAGCTATAAAGTTAAAAGAGTACAAACTCAATTCCCATTTTATGTTGAGAAAAATAATAACAAGAACGATAAAATCTGTTTGGATTGGCAAGTGTACAAATCAAAATTTTATCTATCACAGATTTCAACTTATTATAAACTGATAAGCGATAAGGGATTCCCTTTCTAACAATTTATTATTTTATAATATAACAAACAATAATATTAGATTATTGATATCAGTGAATATAAGATTAAGAAATTAGGTGAACCCTTAGTACAACATTGCATATAAATCAACAATATATTCCATTACCATAAATTAGTATTAACAATAAAAACGTCTAATCTTATGACAATCACAGTGCAGATTTAGATTTAACTATACGGTTTTTTTTAATTTCATTATTTATACAATCATTAAAATCAGTTTCAGTCAGATATGATTTTGATTTTCTTCGTTTTTTTAAGAGAACCTTGTACTAAAATATGAATAGAAATCGTCCTAATAGCGTCCACTACCACCAACACTCAAACAGAAATCTCTTGTATCTGAACGCGCTTCTTCATTGTTGACGGCGTTGTGGGCGCTCCGTGCGCCCTCAAAATACCGGTCTGATTATAGCTTGCTTCTGGTGGCGGCTGTCCCTTGGGTGGCGGCGGCGGTTCTGGTATGCACGGACTAGTCATGGCCTTATCTTGATTACTAGCACTATTGGTCACATCTGGTGGATAGCTATGTGAATTGATGTCGGGCCGTTTGGCTGGCGGCGGCGATGATTTAAAGTCTTGTAATGGCAGTTCGGTCATTTGTATGTCAGTGGCGGTGGTAGTGACGCCACAACTGTACTCGCCCACATAGTTTGGCATCACCGGTTTGTGTTCGAATGTGGCGACGGCACCGCCCCTGGCAGCCAACTGGTACCCCTTACTGCACTCGTACGTCATCTGTCGAGATTCGTAAGCTTTATCATAAGCCTCACCGGACGAACTACTGCAACTACCTGCCTCCGCCAGCTCTTCCTTCTGTTTCTGTTTACTCTTGCCACGGTCCCGTTGATGGTAGATGCCCGCGAATATGAGAATGTTCAGCAAGAGGAGGAAACAGCCGACAGCGATGGTTACGGTGAGAGCAGTGGTGTAGCTTTGATAGTGGCTGGAGGCGAGCTTTCGGAGCAGGTTGTTATTGGAGTTCTTGTTGGTTGCGGGCACGATGATGGTGTTGTTGGGCGGACATTCCGTAGTGGTCGCTTGGAGAGCGGTGTCTGATTTTGGTGGTGGCGGTGTTGCAGATGTAGTAGTGGCGGGCACGACACGAGTTGTCGTTGGAGGCGCTATCACATGCACTAACGAGGGCGGTCGGTCCTTTGTTTGCGGACGTACCGACCCTAATTAATCGGAAACAGAAACACATAAAAAATTATTATCTCGCACAAGCAGCATATAAGTGTCTATATAATATATATTTCGGCACTTATATTGGAGATATGAGGCAAAAGCAGAGAAGCTGTGTGAGTGTGTGGGTTAGAATCAGATTTTATAACATACCGTCGTAAAATTGATCGTCTTCTTCTTGGAAATGATGGTGTCTCATTGAAATGTCATCTCCTTCGCCTGGTCGATGTAGTTGCGGTATTAGATTTAGCCACAGAGACATTTTATGCCCTCTGTAATGGTCTTTTCGCTCAGGACGGTTTCCTGTAACACAGTAAAGAGTTTTATTTGAACGTGTATTTGCAGTGCCCCTATATATGCGTGAAGGTCCTTCTCCTTTTGCGGTCGTGTAGAGTGTTCAAGAAGTGTCGGCCTTGGCGCTAATTAGTGCGCTAACACAAACATAAAACAAAAATGTGACAAAACCATACAATTAAGATGAAGTGGTGCACATTTGTCTCTGGAGTGTGTGCGGATAAAGTGGTGATGGAGACTGGGGAGAGCGCGCTGTTTGCACACAACAGATTTAATTCGTTTCAGTTTCCACGCGGAGAGCTTAAGATATATTTCGGTGAACAGAAGGGCGATTTTCTTTTCTCCTTTTTTTTTAATTGAATAACCGTTTTCCAGGAAACTAGATCGTCCATTAATCATGACCAAGTTGGATGCACAAAAGTGTTATTAAAAAATGCCCAACCTGCCTTATATTTTAAAGAGGAATGTTAAAAATGTAATTTTACAGCGGGGCTTCGAGTGAAACGTGCATACAAGACCTTCACGGCATACACATTCAACGTTAACTTGAAAAATATCTTTCTTTCAAGTGTTTTTCCGTTGTGTATAGCTGCGTCAAGTGACGGGTTTTATTTTTCTAACAAGAACAATAAATTTATGAGGAAAAGTAAAATGTTCTTAAAGAGAAAACGAGCGCCATTTCCATTTAATTTCGTCCATCCACAACTATGGGTTTTATTAAAAGTGTAGTAGAGCCATTTCGGTGTCAGTATAAATATCGATTTGAGGAAAAACAAAATTTTTAACTAGTGTGTGCATGTGAAAGTCGTAAAAGGATACATCAAAGACCACTCTATTTAATCAAGACCAAAGGTCAGATAATCACTAAAAAGCATGTAAATCGGTTAAGCTGAGAATATAAGCTCTATCTGATGGTTCTCTAACAGCTACAGGGTGTATGGCTTTCCTACCCTGTTTTATTGTGTGTTCATGTGTGGGTTATTGAGTTTTTTTTTTGCTTTATGTAAAGTGCGTTCGCATACAACGAATAAAAAGTAAAGCTATAGCCTATTATACCGGAGAGAATATATAATCCAAAAGCTCTAATAAAAAATCCGTAGGGTTCTAGTTTGCATGCTACTTTAATTTTATCACACTTATAATATGATGCTGTGTGTTTTCATAAAAAAAATTTCATCATATGTGAGCAACTTTTCCATTATTAATTCTGAAATAGTTTTTCTGTTAGGTACGCATAATTTACAATCGTTTCTGGCTTTCACATTTTTCTCCCTTATTGGGTATTCAAAGAAAATGTGATGACTATAACATATATGAATAGGGGCGATTAAAATGCTATTTATTTATAGTAGTTTTACGTGAAAATTGGTGCTCCTTGTAGGATTCTAGACAATGAAATAGTAATTAATTAGTGATAGAATGTGTTCCATACATCCATACATCGTACAAAGGCAAGGAACCGTCTCAAGTTGCAAAATTAAAACCGGAACGTCTCATCGTAAATCATGTTAATTAAAAGTGAATCTAAAATATGGCCTCATTGAGACTAACGAATTAGCAAAATTATTCCTAAAGAATATATCGTCTATATATTCGGGCATTGTGTAAAAAGCTTTCAACAATTTCCCCTAAATTTATTGTCTAGTTAGATATTTTAGCCATCTAATTTGCCAACCAAAATTATGGAGCAATTTCATAACTGTGTGCTGCCCCAATTTTCAGGTCTCCTATATATCGTTTGTGTGTAGGTGCACTGTGACATTGTGTAATCATTGTAATTTTTCAACCCCCCAATTGGCCATTATCGTTAAGTATATCTTAAACGATCGAAAAATTCTCAAATGACCATAAACAGAATCAAAGTGGTCGCCATAGAGTTTTCTAAGAGATTTTTTATATGTTGAGCAATCCTACCTAATTCCAAATAAAATTGGTTGATAGTGTCGTACGTGTCCCAGTAAGGCGTGTTGAGGTCTTCATGTCCTTTTTCTGAGTTCTTGGCTTCAGATGCCGATGCATTTGGAACGGCGCCATTTGGATCCCTGCAAAATAATAGAAGCTTCATTGAATTTGTTCGTCCTCTTGGAATTATTATTTCTACAATGATATTTCACCACCTTATTTCTACCATTACGAAGCTCTTTTACGACTTTATACATATATATTCATAATACCGACGCGCTCATCCTAACGACCGGTACATTCGTACTTTTCGTCAATATACATAATAATAGATTTATCCCAAATGAATAAAACACAGAACACTCCAGTAAACAAATTTGTTATTTAGATCAGTCTGTTCTGCGCACTTTTGAAAAACTAAAGCCAGTCCTTATTATTTGCCAAAAAATATTTCTTTTTTATAGGCTTTTATAAAAATGGCTTTTTGTTGTGAAAAGCTGATGAAAACCGAAAGATACCAATGTAATACCGCTATTGGGACATTACATTTTTACGGATCATAAAATCACTTTCCCCATTGCCTATTAAGATTACATATTATCAGGAGCGGTGACAAGTATATTAAGAAAATTTAAATTTCAGATAGCGTTTTTTTATTTGCGAAATTTTTTTATTTGCGATTTATGTTCATTAAACTGCTAATATATCCTTTTTTACTAACATGCAGTATTAACATTTAATTTGCTGTAAAACATAAAACATGATTTTTAATTACTTCAGCAATTTTAATGGCCGTGACATACCTACAATTCGTTACATAGGTATTGTGTATAGTATAGTAAATTTTTACGAGCGAAAAATGAACACTAACTATTTTTTATTTGCCCATTTTATAAACTCTCCTTACGTATTGCCCTTTTTTGCAACGAAACATTGTTGTCTAGGTACACAATTTTATTGTAGTATACTCGCGCAATAAAAAGTTTATTAATTATTGGAAATTTACTCCATGGGAAAACTCCTCTTTCATTCTCTATGTTGTTGTTTGTAATAACATTTTACTTAGAAAATGCTAAAACTGCAAATATTTCATATTGAATCAGTGTGCGTCGTAAAAAGCTCTCGGTTCTTTATTGAAATATTTATAAACAAAAAGAGAGCAAATGTGTGTCTGCTCCAGTTAGTGTCAACCATTGAAACCGCAATGGTAAATTAATGCCAAATTCTAAATGAATTTAGTTCACCATTAAATGGTACCTTATTGTTAGAATGAATGCAGGAAATTAAGAAAACATTAACGTTTTATGCGCTTCTCTCTCTGTGACGGTTGTACACTTTAGAAACTGTGTTTCATAATAATATAAAATTAGCATCGTTAATAAATTTGCACAGTTCCTTTGATGATCCCCTTTTGAAGAAAATTTTGTCCTATATATAAGCACTTAAGGAACTGCAAATTCGAATAAATTACAATTAACAAGCATAATAACATATCCGACCAACTATTTGAAATTATGATTAAATTGTCATTTACAGTGCGAAATGTCTAAAAAAGGAGCTTTAGAAGAGCAAAAGGGACCCTTGCAACGTCTTTAAACACCATAAAACAATGTGCTTCCAGTGCTTCCATATAGTTCACAAACAGCAACAGCTTAGAGAACATTATTTCATACCCCTTACATTTGCTCAATATTATTATGTCGCATGGAATGACGAAGACTTAGTTAGACAATCACGAAATATTATCATTGTATTTTGCGTTCAGCATGTTTCAAGACCCGAATTTCACTTTATTGTTAATTTAATATCCAGAAATTTTATGATGACGTAAAAAATTTATGAGTTGAGCTTTAAAATTTTTATCTATCGGAAAAACTGGCTTCACAGAGAAGGTAAAGCACGTTTATTAATTATCGAAAACTTTCCTGTGTACAATATATCCTACTGAAATGTATAATATCGTGTGTCCTTGTTATTTATTGGTTTGTGCTAACCGCATCCACCCTGAAGGGTTATGCAAAAACTTTGAAATGATCTATTAGCAAGCAGTGGTTTTCCCCAGGATCGGATGCATTTTGTACAAATGAAAGAGAATTAAGTATTATAGAATACTTTAAACATATAATACATGTTCGATATATAGAAAATTGCAATTACTGGCCGAAGTACTCATTTACAAACTGTTAATTAGATACATTGATTCGGTTCCAATTAAATTTAATGACAATTTTTTAATTACCGAACCTGAATTATCCAAATGACTTTTTAAGTTATATTTGAACCATCGTCGAGAGTTCCCAACACTTGTTGTATGTTTGTAAATGGGCTTTTGAAGCTTGTTTAACACAGATCTCGAGTGAATTGAGCCAACCAGATGCTAACTGATGTGACAAAAAATTGTTTGATGATCAAAAAATGAACTAAACATCATTCACATCGATTAATATGTTCATTAAAATCGAACTAAAAATAGAAAAAGTTTCGGTAATTGGTTGAAAGTCTTTTTCAGAAAGTAATCAAATAATTTCCTGAAAAAAAAAACTATATAGCTGCAGCATTTGGGGGTGAGTGGTGCGGTACTTTTGCAACGCGCGCGCGATATCTGAAATTATAGAATTTAATTAAGGCATACAAGATGAAGGAACAGAACTTTGATTAAAAATAATTTTCCCATAACTGCGTTTGCCTTTAGCAAAACGAATTGCATCATGTATAATTTCGTCTTTCATTGACGCTATTCTCTCGAGGTATCGAATTAAACAGCAACCTGTTTAAGACAAGATAAATTCGCGCAATCTATTGGCCCATTGTTGGTGAATGTTGCCACTGTATAAATGTGTGTGTATCAGACTCATGATGTTAATCCATCAGGAAAGAACTAAAGCCAAACACGACACCTTGTTGTATACCTACATCTTACAAAACGGATAAATCTAGATAAAGTGTGGTGCTTCAATCATTGGCAATAAGACGAAAAAATTATTAAGCATTATGTTTTTGCGTTAAAAGTTACAGAACAGCTAACTTTGCAGACGTTTTAAGACAACTTGTAAGATTTATAATATCTGTGGCTGTTAAAGTTTCAAAGAAGCCCAAAAGCAACACATTGTAATTAACACTACGTCTATTTTGGTAGTATGGGAAAGTGCTGTAGTTCTGGTAAGATTTATTTTTAATTGAGTCAAAAGCCTCCTCAGAGGCGTCCAAAAATTGCCGTTGCGCACGGTATTTCACGTACACATGGCGGGGTATTGGTTAAAGTTTTCAACTAGCAATAATCGCACCTCGGATACACCTCATCGGTTACGATATCGCCACTGCGCAAAGCTGAAGAATCGAGCTGCAGCCACCTAGGTCTTATTTCAAGAAAACATCTCACTGGTGAGTTGTAAATACAAACGCCACCTCTCGGACCAGGGCAATTATTCTTGTAACATGTTTGAAATATTTATTTTTACAAAAATTGTTAGAAAGTTGGAGATGAGTTAATGTAGCAAGTTATTGGTCCCATTAGAAAACATTGTCTTTGTAGAGGTCCCTTTGGAGCAAAAACTTTCTTACCAATAAAAGTTTCTAAGCTTTTTACTATTAATTATTACACTATGTTGTGCTCGGAGAGCTTTGGTTTTGTAAATAAATATACAGATACACATTGTCTTATAAATATTTTGCTCTTCACTATAAGAAGATCTTACTTGAATAAGCTTTTCGCGCTGAAACTTTTAAGTACTCATTATTATGATTACGTGTAAAATACCCGTTTTAGAACTAGCTATATTATTATTGGATTATTATTTTAATTCCAAAGACAATCTAGTTGTAAAAGGGAATTAAATTAGGTGGAAAAGGCAGCAGGAAATAAATTACATATAGCCATGATTAAAACTACGGAAGCTTTACTTTTACTTGTAAGAAAAATCAATTGTACTGATTAACTTAGAAGGTATACCGGCAATATTGTATCGTTAAGATTGCGAAATAAATCATTAGTTAGAGAAAATTATCCGTATATGTTATGTACATCGCGTATTTGCTATGATTAAATTTCACAATTCCAACTACGAGTTACTCAACTTTCCCACTGATATAAACAACTGTTTTGTTGGTAGTTTAAAGGCAAATGGGTTGACATCGTCGAACCGCAACATTGTTATTCTAAAAGCACTTATTTTAAGCGATTATTTGTATCTAGAAAGCAGAATAAGCTGCGCAAGATTAAGACCCTCGCAAAAATTCGAACAACAAAACTGTTTACACTTTTTAAGTAATTCTCATTAAGCTACTTTAGACTTTGGGATGGAGATTTTCCATTATTCCCATTTCTTCATCACCATTTTTTCTATATAATTTTTCATTTGAATATTCATTGGCATTCTGAAATTTCATTAAAAAAGGGCAGTTCACATGATCGTACACACAGAGAGTGGAAATTGTATCGCAAACCGTTAGACGTGATAAAAATGTGATGTGCGAAGAGAGACGTAAAAATACTCACGAGGATATCACTTTGTAAATACAACAAGTTACATTTATTAAAAAGCATCATTGTCGCTAATATTTAATCAGCATCACATTTTGCTTTTCGAATTATTCATTCTGACTTACTAGGCTACGATGATGTGGACATAATAGACTTGTAATACCAGATTGATTATTGCTTCGTGTTATTTATTTACAATCACCGTTCGGATTGCAGTGTAAATACTCGATGATGGGATAGTTACAATCCAATGTGTCAATCTATCACGGGAAGTGACAGTTTACGGGCGAATATTCCACGTCCAGACCTATTTCGATGTTACCTGGCCGTAGTTTTGAATACATAATAATCCGGTTGCAGAGTATATATGTATATGTATAGGGATACTGCCAAACTACACACACATCTATTAAGTACTCTACCCTTTGGGTAAATCATTATCTCCCAAAGTTCGTATCTTGTAAACTATATTAAGGATATGGTTCAACATTATCTAGGAGTAGTGAAAATAAATGTGCCCCCATATTGTAACATGTTGTGGGGAAGATACAGTTAATCAAAGTTGGGACAAAAACTAACATGTGTGCCATTTAAGATGTACACCACGCGAAACGCCTCCATTATTATTGAATTCCTGTTTCCTGTTAATATAGCGGAATAAGAAGGATGATGCGGTAGATGCGAAAACTTTTCTAATTTCCAAAATGTGGAGCAAATTGAGGTGAAAGTGTATTAAATGTGTGATGTCTAGAGTTACTCACCCTTTGCGCACGAAATTGCTTATGTATTGGATGAGTGACTTGGAAACGGTGGCATCGTTGTAGGAGTAATTGTGCGGGAAGAATGGTCCACCTCCAATTAGCGGAAGTCCTAGTATATAAGGCAAATCTTCACCATGAACACTACCAGTCCTCTAGAATAAAAAACAACAAGCACAAATGAAAATGGTTGAAAGCACAACAACATTTAATGTATACATTATTTTCCACTTAAATAATACTCATATTGTAATGTACAAATATGTGTCTAAAATCAATTTAAATATTTCACATTCTTATAATTCATTAAAAATCATTTGTATTTATGGAAAGTCAACCTTCAAGGGAAACTTTCATTCTTCATTTCACTAATTTCTAATATTTTAGAAAGGGACTTAAAACTTATAAAAAGTTCATCCCTTTGATACAACAGTTACAGTACCTAGTACGTTAATTGAATCATACAGTACCTAGTACGTTAATAGAATCATACAGTACCTAGTATAGTTTAAGTTCTTATCAGTTAGTTAGTTAGTTAATCAGTTTTCTTGTAACGTTATTATATTATTGAACTATATGTGTGTTAATAAATCTAACATAAATCTTAAACACCTCGAGTTATGATTATATATCCTAAACTCTCCCTTGGATTATAAAAGAACTTATAATTCAATCATCAATAGAACCCTCGTGTTCTTACAGTGATAAAGTGTTATAAAAGTGTTTACATCGTTGGAGCTAGACATTCCGTCTATCTAAGTCTAAGCATCGTTTCTTCGTTTCCACATCGTCCAAAGCATCAGTTCCAGTTCCAGTACTTCGACATCGATCCGGTTCCAGTTCCAAGCCCCAACGACACAACATATACAACACTTAACACACACACATTACAATATATAATAATAATTCCGTGCTTGAATGAGTTGGGAAGCGAACAATATAATTACTATTAGTGAGTGTTCTCCTTTTTTCGGGGTTTCCTATTATTATTTCCGCGAATACCGAACTTTGGAGCGTGCACTTCAAAGAAATTTCACGTCAAAATTTGTTTATTGTGTAATTAATTACGGAGGCAAGTAAGTGTATTCTGCAGACCGACGTTAAAAGGTTCGTGTGTCAATGATTTAATTCGTTTAGTATAGTGGCGGTTTCATTTTACTTACTTTGATATTTTCATAAATCATTTTGTAAAAGTCGTTATAACGATACCGTTCGTAAACGGCTTTTATTATACCATTTATAAACACACTTTGTGTACACATTAGAGACGGAGGGCGCACGTTTTTGGAGTCATGTTACAATTTCAAATAATTACATGCCATATTTTTTCCTATTAAATGAGTGTGTTCTACTGTGGTCCAGTAGATGGAAAAAATGTAAATAGAGCGACAGATGAAAGAGACAAAACACGCTCTTTTTGGTAGACGAGTGTATACATATGTTATGCCGATGACCAGGCCATGTACTGGCATGTTCTGAATAAATATATACCTACATCTCCCTGAAATGGCATACAATGTTACATCCTAATCCCTTTAGATAAATGTACATTTAACTCAAACCGCAGTTATTACAGTGCCATACTAAAGTTGTTTTTTCCCTTGTGTCGGTAAAAAGAGCTTTTGATTTAGGAATTCTTGTTTATTTTTCCAGCGTTTCTGATTAAAATTTGATGTTTATTTGAGATAAATCGTTTATTTACTTAATCGATTTCAATCATGATTGACAATCTAGTTAAAAAATAGTGATATTTTTCTATTAGAAAACTTATTGGAATTTCATTACAATTATGCTTTTAATTAAAACCTTTATGGGGAATAAATTAAAAATACAATTAAAAAATCTATCAATTTTTCCCTAGGCGCACACTAAAGAAATTCTTATAACCGAATTGAATTTTTGCTTTACTGAATTTTTATGTCCTATCTCATTTTTTAATCCTGCTAGGCATATTAAATTATGAAACGAATAACAAGAGAAAATGGACAGTTTTGTGGAAATCGAGAGTTTATTAAAATTCATAAAATTCAGGTGACTAAATAAAAAAGATTAAGTTGGCGAGTAATCGATCATTTTCTGGTATAAAATGGGATTCCGTAAATTGTGTTCGCCCTAAGTACATCCAAAAAGTTTACAATAACAACATTTCTGTGGGGAATTGTTTTTTAAGTCTCGTTATGCGGTACAGAAGAGAATAAATTTATTAGTAGTGACGTTACAAAGCTTGTGCTTTTTATTTGCGCCATTTGTTCCAAATACAATGCAATCTTTATTGTCTTCAATGACGAGTAGTTCACCTATAAATATTTAATGAAAACTGATTGTAGTTTCGGAATTTATTGAGTCGTTCGTTTCGGTATAGAGAAGATTATGTTGTGTTAAGAAACGCAGAATCGGAAATCACAGCGAAATAATGCGATCCATTAAACGATATAATAAAATGATTCGCCTTAAACAAATCCAGCGAATAATCGCGTTAAAAGTGGAAACTTGACATAACTTTAAACAATACCAAGATCATTATTTAGCCGCAAAGTTTTCATAGGAAATTTCCACCACACATAAACCGTCCAACAAACCAAAAGCCCTTCTTTAATATGTACATATTTGCCAAGTTCGTACTGTTGGTGCCTCTTTGAACTGCTTATACAAGTGTGGGTGAATGAATATAGCGTACGTTGTGTCAACGACACTCTATATGTATAGACGAAACTTCAAATACTAATACCAAATCCTTTGTTGTAGTGAAATTCTATCAGTGTGTCTGTGTGACTGTGGAAAACTTTTCCTTTCCCCGACTTGTTTTGGCCTTATTGTCGGGATTTTATGTGTGCTTTTTAATCCATACTAAGGCGAAGCGCATTTATTTCCAAAGTCTTTATCTCGTTTTGTGTCCCATCCTCTGACCCATCAGTGTATTTGTGGGAAAATCAGTAAATTTTTCCTTTATTATAAACGGAAAAATAGAATTAACTCATTTCCAATATTTGCAGCGTTCCTTTGCCAAATGAACTGTATTTGAATGAGTTTTCCACAAATAACTCAAGTATCCCGGTTCACGGATCATTTGAACGCCCATTTTTTACTTTACATAAAAATGCCAAAAGTACGAAGGTAATCAATTCGGTACAAGCGGACCATTTACATAAACACCCTCCTCCCCCTCACTACCATCTTATAGCAACCGAAACTTCCCAATTTTCAATAGTTTCGCTTTTATATACCGCCTTGTGACGAAAAAAATCGCTTGTGATGATGAAGAGCTGCCAATAAAAAATAATCAAGATTACACATGTAAGTATCTGTTGGGGCACCACGGCGCTTGTCGAATGATAAATTTCTCCGCCACCAGTTCCCCCATTTATCACTTACAGATTACAATGACACACACTTTAGGCTTAAATTTGTATAATAAAGTCTTCCATTCTGTACATAAATACACGTAAAATTCTAGGGTGTGCTTGTGGATGGTTTTGAGGCTGGGTCCCTGTTGTAAACCGAAAATGGCCTAATAACTTACCATGGGAAAATCCCTTTCGCCACTGTGATGCTGGAAGTGCAGAAAGAACGTTTTGCCACCACTTAAAGTGTGCAAATATCCTATTCGTATAAGGGGTGCGGCAGTATGGCCATCACTCAACACATCCAATGTTGCGTCCCTAACACTTAATGGATTCTGTGTCGGCCGCTCCCAGTCTGTGTACTCGTTCTTCAGCGTCGAGAAGATTTCGTTCAGATGGTAATAGTACGAGTTGCGGACGTACGTTCTCAGGATCCGGTCGCGTTTTGTTTCATTGAAACCAAACTCCAGGTCTTGGGCGTTCAAATCTAGGTACGATTCGGTGCTAGTGAGACCGAAAAGGAGGTCACGGTCGGGGAAGTCGGCCAACTCATAGCCGGCGGAAGTGGCCACTGTGGCCGAACTGGCGGTCGGCGGGGCGCTGGTGGGATTCAACAATATCGTGCCGTCAATGAACGGGGCGAAGCCTGCAACATTAAAGGATTGTTAGATGTCGGGGATGAAAACGGGGTTGTCACTAACCTGGCAGGAATCTCGGCGTGTCCATTTTAACGCCCAGCAACTGATTTAACGGCTTGAGTCTCAAACAGGGCGCCAGATCGTCATCGTGCAGATCCCCATGACAGCCTGTGTGTTTGGCTACGCTCCGCTTGACCCAAAAAGGGTCCCTTTGCAGTGCCCAGGGACTAAGTCCTGAACCACTTAACAAAATGACCCTATGCAGCAATTCTGAAAGGATAACAAGTGTAAGTATATATTGAAAGGATAATATTGTCCATATAAAGTGCTGTGGGGCACGCGGTTATCTTATTTCTCGCATCACACACACTGATAGAGAAACGGAATTGCAATTAGGAGACAACAAGAATTACGTTAGAGTTTAAAACAATTCGGACTCGACTGTCGCACAAATTGATATTTATTGAGACGGAGTAAGTGTGTACTTAGGAAAAACTTGTACGAGGAAAATCCGACGAATAAGTGCTATTCTTTTATTTAGGTGTACAGGGAAATTTCCCGTTTCCACATTCGTTTTTAAACGTGATGTATTTTCGTTTTGCTTTTATTATATTTTGTTTGCTAACAAGACGAGGGGGACGCTGTAGAAAACAGGCAAAGGGGCCAGTTTCAAAACTGGAAAACAAAATATTTCCGCTCGCGTCGGCCTAGTTATTGTTATTTCTCTTTTCTTCGTTGATTCAAGTTTTACACTACGCCCCATACGCACACATTAATTTCAAACAAAATGCAGGTCAGTTAACATGAATTTGTAACGTTAGAGGCAATTTCACTCTTAATGGAGTATTTTTCTTTCCTCTTTTTGTCTGATATGTATATAAATTTATAATAAAACTTGTTTACCGAAAGGCAATCCCGCCTCGAGATGAATGATTAATTTAAATGAGCAGGTGGGGGCAGAGAGTATCGTATGTTTCCTCGTTTCTTTTGCATTGTTATTGGTATTAGTGCAGATAGTGTGCACATTTTAAAAGTGCTTTTCCATCCAAATTGGAATGTAAATGATATTGTTTCAGTTAAACGGCGCGTATGTGTTGTCATGTTTGACCATTTACTTGATAATCATCAGAGGGTTAGTTGGACTGTGGCGTTTTATAGTAATACCCTTAGGCCACTTGTATAGGTGATTTAATTTCCGCCCCACTGGAATAAATAATTAGTGAAGGTGCTTCAATTAGATTTTAATTAAATGCTATATGGAGATTTGCTAAACATGATGACACACAATCCTAATTATTTAAGGGCCAACGGACCCTAGTTTGCAGATACTTGCGAGGAGCCAATAGAATATTGTTATTCAAATTGTGTATACACACAAATAGCCACTTTTCAATGTTTGTATATCTGGAAATATACATTTTCTTTCTGGAATATGAACGAAAAAGTTCGGTTTCTAGACAGATAAGAAAAATTGTTTTGATATCCACACTGAAATTGAAACGAATTTGTGGTGAAATTTTGTTAAATTGGAAGTGCAACTTTAATTTAATAGAAAACAGCATGCAGTTTTCTGTTTGCTTTCTACAATACAGAAGGAAAACGGTTTCAGGATACAAATAAGCTTCGGGTTCATAAGTTCATTTCTGAAATTAATTCTATATTCCATAAACAATTTCGGCTATTGTGAGTGTTTTGGTAAAAGTTTGTAACGGCGGTCCAGGGAAACTGAAGCACAATCCACATCCGACATGTGTATGTAATACTTTGGTAGTAGTAGAACAAATCAGCGGAGGGAGAATTGTCCATTGTTAGTGCACAGTGTGCATATGTGCTTACAGATAACACTTTATCTGTAATTACAATGGCTGAGCTTATATAATGCCAAGGTCAGTATTATCCTCGCTCTGGATTCTGGAAATAGGAAGTGCTGATACTCCAATTCCACCTGCATAGCACCGGCTTATATATATTGCATGGTGCAACAAATTCTATCCAGTTCCCCAACATCAGGTAATATAAAGCAAAATGGAACGTTAACTCTGAATTATTAATAAGAATCTACGTGGTTTGCTTAACGATGTCGAAATAAGTATAGGCCGCCTTTGTGTGGAGAGGAATAGGTGCAAAGTGGATGCCTATATCTAAGTTGCAGACCTAGACAAGTGAGTGAGTGAAAGAAGAAAAAGTTGTGTGTGAAGAGAGGATGAGGAGGATGTGTGGTAACAATAGATTCTGATTCTGTATATTGTAGGTATTTGCCGGAAGTGCTGCTCGTACGTACAAGTAGCATCTCTGGGGACGTAGAGTTCTTACAGCCGCCACCAAGCACATCTATTTATATTTTGTGTGAGCTGTTTATTTTTCACTGAAATTCACCACTTTTCTTCCTGTTTTTGCCCTCTTGTACATGTAAATAAAATACGAGCGATTTTTTACTCTCACTCCCTGTCAAATGAAATAAATTGATCGCAACTTGTACATTGTTAATAAATTTCCAACCACACACCGTGCCATTATCGCCCTGGCGCTCACACTGAATTGTTATTTAATCATAAACATCCCGAAATTCCTCAATTATACCTCCAATCCCATTGTAGTGTGGAGGCCTCACTTAATTTATAATAATCACAATGCAGATCTAGTTCCATTTCTCGCAAGTGCTTCGAAAAGCCCATTGTTAGTGTTAGACGGCACATACTTATACGTTATTACAAGCGCACCCCCACACCTTTTTGTTCATTTACAGTTTAGGGCCGATTTTAAAAGCTGAAGGACCATACGACCCGTTCACTATGTCAACTTAATTTATTTGAAAAGTTTTAATAGGCACTTTAACGGTGAGTGAAAAACAAGACATAAAATTCTGCATTATTTTCTCTCTATTATTGCTATGGAGGAAAGCGTGGCACGCTGATCTAAACAGATGGACAGTTTTACGATGTTACTGTATCAAAAATAAACTAATTTCAAGTTTTCGAATAAACAATTTTTTCTCGAAGGGAATTTTTAATGGCCATTTAAAAACGGTTCTACATCGCAAAGTTCATTTCGCAATTGGTACACAGCACGAGCGAAAGGGGGACGACTCATAAAAAATGCAACAAATGTACAAGCACACCCCGTGTGCTTTGAGCATGTTGTTGATGTACTTACATACCGTGCTATTAATGAGTATGTTTGCCGAAGAATAGAATATGTGGTCTCAATCAATAACTTAAACATTGTACCTACTGCTCGTTCGCCTTTTTTCCCGTGCTAGAACGTTAAATCGTCTCTGGCTGATTTAGTTAGAATGGAAGATTTATTTTCGGGTGTAAGTTGTTTCTTCAACTTGGTGTACAGCTTGACGCTTTCAATTCAACTCTATATATTGTTGGCTTAAATATACTTCGCCATCCATCTTCATCTTAAGCTGGAACCGTCTAAGGTGCTGGGTTTCACCAGGAAGTACAACCATGTGCCATAATGTATTATAATATTTGTCAAGATTCCATTTCGTGTCAAGTTGTGTTTTTCCCGGGGAGTAGAGCATTAGGTAAAGATGAAATTGAGGTGATTTTCACACTTTTTAGTTTTTAAGCATTCGCATTGCACATAGAGATGAAATAATTGATTCAACTAGTAAATCAAATCCCATTCAACAGTGATTGATTAACACATCTGTTTATCAATCCAACATGTACATACAACGCTAGTGATGTATTATTATATTACACACAAGACACGCTCCCTGATTACAAATGTTTACCGGTCGGATATTATAATTGCTGTCATGACCATTAGCGTACTAATTAATAATAAAATGTAGTCGGGAAAGGGATACAGTTGGAACAGTTTTGTGAAAAAATGTCCGTTTCTCATCAATTGGATAATTTATTTATATAGTGGGGATCATAGTCAGCGATTCAAAATAATATACGGAATCCTAATTTTCCGTTTCACTTAATTACTAGATTAACAGCCTGATTAATTATCAGTCAATAATTTGATAGAATATCTAATGTGTTTACGAATTAACAGTATACATATATGTATAGGTAGGTATATATACAGCCAATATATTAGTATAACGTTTTTTGAATAAAATTCGTGTACATGAAATGAATATCGAATTTTATTCATAGAGTGTAAACTTTTCTTGCATACGAGTATATATGTAAAAAGAGATTTTAATCTCGAAATTTTCGCCATGCGAAAATTAATCTTTAACTTGTGTGGCCCCCGAATATTCCAATTTATTTTCACTACAAGCAAGATGCTTTTACTCCTAACAAGTATAAGAAACAACTTGTGATGGCATCCTATCAAAACTTATCCTTTAAAGGACCCAAGTGCCCTCATTAAAGTTACTATAAAGTTGAACAAATTTATTACATTATTATACTGTGTTCAAGTAGCTTCAATATATGCATTGTAGCAAATGTAATTGTTTAATGTGACCAAACTATTAACACGTCGGGGGCTTTTCTTGCTTCATAAATTTGAGAAAAACAAGATATTGTACATTATATTTTATGAGTGGTGGTAAAAGTGCTTGAAACTTTTATCGAGTAAGAAAAAAATCGTGAATTACGATGTGCACGTTTATGTAACTGATGAGACAACATAGCCACAAAAATACACTCAACTAATTAAAAACATTATTATTCTAGAATGTAACAAAGGCGTTGGCGATATAAATGGGTTACATCTCTAGAGGTATTCAGAATTACCCCTTTCTTTTTATATTCTATAGTGAACTGTAAACAAAACTCTAAGTGCGATCTTTTTCAACCCATTTTACTATTGTTTGGTTTATAACTTTGATGTCGTACATTTCTCATTCACTTTTGGCCTGCCATTTCTCGACTCTAATAATTAGATTCTTTGAATTACATGCAAGTAGTGGTGCTATAGCTCCTTTAATTATCATTACATTTGCCCGCTTTCAGTTAAAGAGAATATTGCAAAAAGTTCTCTGTGAGCTTTACTCTCAGCGCGTCCGCCATCATTAGTTACCATTTAATTATGCTAAACAAATTGAAAATTTGTTGTTTTTTCTCCATTTATCATATCCTAAAATAAACAGCGCAACAATACTCAGTATTTAATTATAAAGTTTAATAAAATAAAAACAACATCGTCAGTAAATATATCTCATTAGGACGGTGATTGTTTGAAAAAGGCCGCACATTAAAAAGTGGATGATGTCGGCAAAAAGATACCTCCACTCTGCCACTTACAGGAGTGGAAGGAGTTAATACAAAGGGCAGGCTATTAGGAATAAGATTTGAGACCCCAGGGAACGTTAAGGAAAAACAAATAAGAAACGCCAAGATAAGCCGGGGCTACAAAAATTTATTGAATTTTTCATGTCCTGTGTCGGACAAAAAATGACCTAATCTGTGCTATAGATGATTTTCTTTATTTTATTTAAAAACAATAGAATTCCTACCATGATCTGTATTCATGAAAGAGCTGAAATATTCAAGATGCAGCAATCATTGTCATTTTGTTGGAATCCAGCTTGTACAGCTCCCGTGGGACACATTAACCCGGGTAGTTTTACATTAAAACATTGCAAATTCGGATTGCTTTCTTTTACATGACAGTAGGTATAAAGAATGTTTTTCTCTGTTTTTTCCTTATATTATATTTGTGTATCATGATGAGTTCAGGTGCAGGGGGTCGCTAAACTTTACATGTCAAATATACATCTTCAGCTCAGATGTTGCGCCCCGTTTCATTTCAAATTTACGACGTAAATAGGAAATACATGTAAGTAAATAGATTGCCTGTAGGTCGACCTAACATCTACTTCTTGTTAAGCATTTCTCTTCTCTCGTAGAATCCACATTTCCTGTGCCCTTAAATATTTGTGTTTACTTGTTAGAAGAGTAATTCAGTGGAATTTTTGTTCTAAATGCATGGCAACTGAACTATTTGCGTTCTATATTAAAACGCTTTAATTACTGCACTTTATTTTGTTTTGGCAAACTCTGTCTATATATGCTGTTGTATGTTTGTGTACTTAGACGCGAAATCGCAATGCATTATAGTTGCTAGTTTAATTTTGCCTTTTCCTCTCTTCGTCTGTCCAAATAAGACGAATTGCTTGTTAACATCGTAAAGCTTTCTAGATTAACTTTTACACAAGTCGTGATTGACTTTCTTCAGTGTTGAAGAAAAACTTCATACTTTCCCCTTATATACGAATAGATAAAGCAATAAAGGTAAGTGGCGATTTGGGGCGAAAGTATAAAACAAATAAAAAATATAAAGGGACGCCCCCCTTTTAGACAGTTATGTTTCTGACATGTTACGTGATAAAGTTATTGGCAATATTATTATGGGCCTATCCGGTATTTCGTGGCGGTTTATTTGATGCCCGCCTCCTTTATCAGATATATGTAAGGTACCTGACCCAAATACGCAATATCTTTGAAAACTTACGAGTATATACAAGCCAAAATAAACAGGCATCGGCAAAAGCAGCGCACACAGCAAAAGCTAACGAAATCGTTTTAGATTTTAATGTGGGGGATTTTAAGTAATGGTCATGGCTTGTCTTACTAAAAGGCGAACGCATTAAATCATTTACATTAAAATTACAAGAACAGAGAATCACAAATAAATGTGTACAAATTAATTAAATTACATTAATTTTTATTCAAATTCGCCAAATGTAGGTACTTTGTGGTCTTTATTATTGTGTCTTTCTTATTTTATTAACTTTCGACTTGAATGCTGCTGTTGCTGCGTTGTAAACAAACAAAATGAAATGCGTGTGTTTTGTGTTAAGGTGGTCCTAATCGATAAATATCTTGGCAGAAATTTAAGCTCTGTTTTGCTATTATTATGTGAAAATGTATTTCGCAAAGCATCATCCATTAATAGAATGCTTTGCCAATTCCCAAGAAAACTAGCTTGTCAGCAAACTTTACTAATAAACACGTTCCTCAGTATTACATTGTTTGTATGTATTACCATTTGGTACATAGATTTTATTGTTGTGAACTTTACCATAAATTCAAACATCAACTGCACAACAATTTCGGCTTGTACAACATGCGCTGGATATTAAAAGCAAGTGTATCTTGTTGGAGAATTAGAACATTTAACATGTGTCTCTGTCTAAGTTCGACTTTGATGGCACACAACACACAGGGAAAAAGCGGCCATAGCGGCTTTTCCATGTGGAAACACGAAAAGTATGCATATCAATCATTGTGGAAACAGATAAGCGGTCGTATAATATGACCGAAATTGCCTTTTACTAGAGCACTGTGCATTATTGTGTTTGTAAACATGTCGAGACGTTATCCGATACTTGCAAAACTAATAAAACATGGTCGAATTAGATAGTACGTCAAAGCACAGTGAAGGAAAAGATTTTTTCGTAGAGAAAAAGTAGATCTGAATATAAAAACACGATGGGGAATTACATCGGGTGAGAACAGATCTCCCCCGTTCACAAACCTTATTATTTTATGAAGCAGACCTCAGAGTATGGAGAAAAAATCGACTTAGTGATGATGAAGGTCGGTTTATATCTTTCGACGTTTTGTGCGGTTTTTGCTATTCATAAAAAATTCGTATTAAAGTTCTGTACAAGTTAGGTAATTCTCTGTTATAGAGCGAGTAAAAAAATAAAAAAATTCTCAAGCGTAGGTGTATCTTGTGTGCATCAATTTTTCGATTCGAACATTGAACGTTGATATTTGCAGTGTTAGTGGAGAGGAGGAGGATGTGTGTTGTTGTGTACACACAATTTGTCGACGTCAAGAGCAGATTGGAAAAGTTGCGATTTCATCGAATCCCTGGCGAGAGTGAACGCCATTTAATGAAAAAAAAAGGAAAATCCGACATTGTTAGGACTAACTCTACCATCTATGAAATGGAAGTCCAATTGATAGTTGAAGTGTAATTTCAATATTTTTTTGATATTCCTACCTTTCGCCACCGGCGAGACAGCTATAAAGTTGACCAACGCTGCTCCGGTACTATGTCCCATTAGGGTTACTCTCTCGGGATCGCCTCCAAACGCCGGAAGATTCTCCCTAAGCCAGTGTAGACCGGCGACCAGGTCCATTAGACCGAAATTCCCCTGTGCACTTCCCTTGGTGCCAGTTTTAAGAAATCCTGCAACAAAAACACAAGATTTTCATGTGTGTACAGGCAGTTTGTTGTGAGGATTGAAGAGGACTTCGATTTAGGGGTATGAAGGAAAGTGCAAATGCGGAATTATTTCCGACGATTTGTATCCGAGACAGTTTTCTACAATTCACTTGTTTCAGTCAAAGTTTGCAGGGATTACGGTACATTTCTTGTCTTTGAATAAGTTTCGCCGGCTTTAATGACTTTCTAGTACTTTGGGTGCTTTATTCTTACGTTTACATACACAGCAGAGGAAAAAGTTTGTCCCCTTTAGCCTACTTATGTAAGGGAATAGTTGGGAAATCTGGAAATATCCTCTTTTGCCTTGTTTTATATGTGCGTTATGTATTTATAAAATATTCCCTCCCTGCACCGCAATTTTCTGTTTTACAAATAAAGTTGCTTGTTTAATGCACAAACGAAGAGCGTCGGAGATTTTTGAAATTTGAGTGTGTAAACAGTAAATGGTCTGGACATTTTACTGGAAACGTTATAAAGTTGATTGCTTTATGAATGCATACAAATAAAAGTATTGCAATACTCTTTATATTTATTGTTTATTCCTATACATAACTATACATATATAATAGGATATGAAGGACTCGTATATTAAAAACAGGTGCAACAAATGTGTATAAAATAATGTTTACTGCCCATTTCATCATGATTTGTTTTTATGTACCAAGAGAAGGCATTCCAAACAATTAAATTGTCATATAGAAACAATTTGTTGTATACCAACTAAATATGATTTTTATTTATTTGTGTGTTATATAAATACGAATATTTTTATTTTTCCTGTGCTGGCAAAGTCTCCATTTAGAAAAAAAAAGGAAATATACGAAACTTTGCATTACTAAATTGCTACAATTTAGCAAAAATTTATTATAAACCTACAACTTTTTTATATCTTCTTCCAAGTTATATATTTTCCCTACATATCCAGTTCCCGCATTAGTAATTCCAGATCATTGTATTCTCCCATTCTGCGACTTTATTGTGCGCTTTCATTTTTTCCGCTTTCCTCCATCTTTATGAATTACTACGATTATTATTCAGTCTATATTGATTTTGTGGCTTCTGCATCAGAAATCTCCTGCCAACTCCCGAGTATAATAACATCTATTTAACGTCCACGCCGGTCGACCGAGATTTCCCTGATTGAGACACAATTCCTTTCTATTAGATGGCAACGAATTTTAATACCATTAAATAGTGCACTTATTGCAGCTGTGTGATCTCCCTAGAACGATTCAATAAAAGAAACGGGCACTTCTCTCTAAACCACGTGTCATTTACCGTTAATTGATCGTATCATGTAACAATGCGCCCTGCTAAAACAAAAAAACTCGGTACAGAGGAAATTGCATTTATTGCTTCTGCTGCTAGTGAAAATCTTTTTAAATACCAATGTGTCTGTGTGTCTGGAAGGATTTTTCATCTGTACAAAAGTCGATGAAACCAATAAAAATTTCAATTATTTGAAAATTTAATGGGCATGAAATAAAAGTTCCCAACTTTTCAAACAGACGAACAAGGAAATGTATAAAATGTAGTTTGAACGAAATAGAAAATAATTTCCAACTTTTCTATAACAAGTTTCTTTCTCTCATACACCCTCTTCTACTGTGCTCTCTGCGAAAACGGATTGACATTTTAAGTGTGGATGAAAATATCGACTTATACCAACAACTTATCGGCCTCCTTCCACATCACATGGCACCATTCTGTTGTAAGGATAAACAATATCCTTTTTATCCTTTAAACTAGGACCCAGCTTACATATTTTTCGGCTTTCCCATTACTTAACCTTCGATATCACAGCTGGCATGTTTTTCTTTAATTTCGGAATTACCAAGACAAATAATGTTGAACGAATTCGGTATTGTTTGTACATTTCTTTTGCTAGAAATTATCTAAAAGCATCAACTTGTTTCTTGATGACAGCACTGTGATCACATATAATTTATGAGCTTTCCGCCTTCCTCATTGAGGTGTTCCTAATATAATAGTCCCGCACCGTGATGATGGTGATGGGATGATTACAATGATTAAACAACGCTGAAGTCTACATTTTATATTTTCATAATATCAAATTTCCTCTCCCATGTCGCACACGCATCATCAGCATACAGTGGCTGTTTGTGTTGCGTAAATATGCATGGATAAAGTTTTGTGGCAACAACACCTTTCCTGCCACTGAAAATCATAATAGATTGTTGTGTATCAAGGCTTAAAAGTTGTATACGTATGCATCTTAGTCATTTAATTAGAATGTTGACAACAATATGTGAGGCTTAATTTAGAAAAGCTTTCGTATAATGGGGCATGAAGGAAAATTTACGCTTATATTATAGTGGGTGCGCCGGCAAAACACAAAGCAAAATAACCTCTTCGACCATTGTAGCTCGTTAATCACGTCGGTTTCACCCAAACCGCCCATACCCTCTCAACCATTTATTCAATATCTGCCCCATATTATATATGTATATCTGCACGGATACCGCAAAACTTTTACAAACGTTTTTTAATTTTGAAATTTCATTTGTGCTGTAGCGTTCATGATAAATTTCTGCAAAATAGTATAAAATCGCCCAGTGTGAATGTGGGAGAATATCATCTTTTTCGCACTTTAATGTTAAATGTATGCACAAACAGTTGATAAAAAATTTTTGTTTAAAGGCAAATTTGAAAAACAAACACATTTCTGTGATTCTGTGTAGTTAAGCAAATAAAACGCGGAACAGAGTGTGAAAAAACGAAAGGCCTAATTAAACTAGTGTCATTTCGGACAGATTTTCAGTGTTTGCAACTGCATCAGCAGTTTTTCATCGATTTATTATGATGACCTGTTTTACATACTTTTTGCATTTTCTATGTACACAATGGACTGTTTTTCTTAACTTTTTCCATCTATATTCGAAAAAGACGCGGATTATTTGCTGTAGCTGAAAATTTGATTTTTAAAATAAACATTCTCTGCAAATTTTCCATTTTATACCTAAGTTCACCACTGGTCTTGAATCAATATACAAAACGATGAACTATAGAGAAAACAAACATTTGACTTTGAGGTGCAATGTTTTTATTAAAATAAAGAATGAAGGATGCGTGAATTTTATTAGGTATATTAAAGGTGTTCAGTTAAGGAATCAGTTCCATGGTTTTGCGACTGATTAACATATTAACAAGCTGATAAATTTTCAACAATATGGCCCTTTTTGTAATACAAAACCGAAAGACATTTCATATGGAAAACAAGTCAACAAAAAGATATTTGGATATTTTATTATAATAATTTCTATATGCGAAATGTAAACCGACCACTTTGTTTTCCACATATCAACCCCTGCATATGGATATAATATTTTGTTAAGGGATTCGCATATATACATGAGGGAAATGGAATGTTTATTTAAAAATATTTGTTACGAGTATATATTTGATATTCCAGTTACGTAAACCAGTTCGCATATATACCAATTTGAGTTAGAATACAAATTTGGATAATTAAAAACCATCACCAAAGAGTTTAATTGTTTTCTTTAAGGGGATCGATTTTCCAGCTGCTATAATGGACAGTGTGATACTCACAGGCCATATGTTTAATATTATTTTCTCCTTCGTTTGTATGTACATATTCCATTATTTCACCTGTCAGCAGTTTGTGATTTGTTTCATGTGCCTGAGTGTAGAATTCTTTATATCTCGTGCATTTCTCAAAGTGGTAAGAAAATCACAATCATATCTTACGGGTACTTGAACGATTTCCACAAAAAAAGAAACAAGCTCAACGTATATAAAACACCATAAATCTGAATTATTTCAGTAGTTTATGTTGCCACCCAGCTTTAAATATTATCGAAAAGAAAATTTATGAAAATGTCATTTACTTGGCCATTTAAGATCGAAGATTTCCTTTTATGAATTTATGTAGAATATTATATATGTAAGTATTCTTTACGATCTTATTTCAGAGACTTCCAGTTTCGCAAAACACAACCATCGAACAGTTTTATTTTTATGTGTGTGCAGTTTTTTTCGTTTTTTGTAATCCACTTTTTGCTCTCCACTCCGACATGTTTCCGAGGATATTTCCAATGAGTTCGTTTACGTCTGTCGGAAGAGATATCGTCTACGAACTGCCACAAATGAATCTTTCTATTTAATTTAATTAATCCGGGAATGCCGAAAAGGTGCACTCGAAAAGTGAAAACAATTTATTTTAAAGTTATATATAATTTAACGTAACACCCGAGGAAATTGTTTAGGGCCCTTCAACCAACATTGCTGTGTGCTCTATATGCCCGACCTGATGAACGACGGCTCTTATTATCTACCTAACTAGAATAACAATCATAAAGTGTGGGTTTAGTGTATGGACACCGACCCATTTTCATTTCCCCCAAGTATCTCAGTATACGAAATATGTAATTAAAGCTGAGGTTTTCGATGTTTGCATTAGTTGTTAACGACCGGTACTAAGGCGTTATAACGGCTCTAAAAAATTGCTTCCCAGACTTAAAATATAATTTCCAAGGCAGTTGAAAAAAACTGATCGACAACGTCAAACAAAATTTAGGAAATGTGAGAGCAAGTATAAGGAATATATAAAAAATTCCTGTACACATAAATTGACGGAAAATCCATTTTCAAACAATAAAATACGAAATATAATTTTGAATGGAGTTATAAAGTGCCATTTTCGGTTTGAAACGAATCGATTTCCACGATTTTTTCTTAAATAATAAGCGTAAATCTCATTTATTGCACCCAGAGAGCGACTATTTATCGTATTTTAAGTAATAGAAAGCCGTTTGCTTGAAATACGAGACATGCTCGTTGCACAATTAGTGTGATTTAGTGATATCTAGACATTCCCAACACATAAACAGCCTTGTGAAATGCTGCTCGTGTGTGACAGAAACAGGATTATTATACAGCAGGTGGGAATTGTTGGTAAGATCTTATTTAATCAGGACGGGCTGCAAAATTGTGTATAAATGTGTATGATATTCTGTGGGAAGATATACGTTTTCAGCGCACACATCCACAAACTACTACAAATAGATGACATGTGCATGAAACTATTAGAATATATTATTCTAGTGTGGCTGTACTGGATATGCCATAACATACTCCTAAATTAAGTTCTAAGATGAACTTGGGCGAAAACTTGCAATGAAAAGTGCAGGTAACTTTCAAGTGAAAATATAAGTTGCTTTAGTACTCACCTAATATACCAAGACGGAAATTAATGGTGACTACTATAATTCTTCCAGAAGAAGCTAAAACCGTTCCATCATACGGATTACCAGAGTTCCATTCATAACTCTCCCCATGAACGTAAACTAAACAAGGCAATGGACTGGCCTCTTCTTCGCCAGTAGCTGTAACAAAAAAATGAAGATACATCATTAATCGCTCATGTTGCCACTTATTTGGGTGTTTATTTAATTTCTGATGGTATACTTGGTCCTATGTACAAGTTATAAAAACTATTTTCCGCAATGAATTTTAAAAGTGGTAAAACAGAAACAGGTAAATAACTGTTCGATCTAGCGATATCTTACAAATACTAGCATATGGTGGTGAATATTTTATGGGCTAACAGACAATGGATTGAATACTGATTTCTTCTACACTCAGAGTTCGTTGAAAACATATAAACACATGCAAAATGTGGGTTGGATACTTAATAATAGAAACAATGATAAATTTGTTTATGTAAATTTTATTGAAATAATAAAATTAGTTTCATTGTGTATGCCGGGGACTTGTTTTTGTTCCACCACATACCTAATAGAACAATAGTACATACTGGAATGCAATATTTTTTCAATGATCTATATATCGGTTTCAATTTATAACAATGCAATAAAGTATAGCGGTTTTATGTAGTTATACTTTGATTTCGGAGTTATAAAAATAGATTTTTAATTGGGGGAAAATTTATAAGCAATAACCATATAACTGTTTGTAAACAATTTTTCACAAAATGCAACTTAATATTCTTTTGAAGAGCCACTTACCTACATTTAGATTCTAAATTGGCAAACATAATTCGATTTTAAACTAAAAATTCAAAATTTATTCTTTTCATTAAGTTCCAGAATAAGCAATTTTCAAACAATAGCATCTAATATTTAAATGAAAAAAAGTCAAAGCTTTTTGATTGAACGTCGAAAGCTCCTCTCATTAAGGAAATATGAAAGAATAAAATGCTAACAATATCTCCATATTCATTGATCTTCTCCTTTTGTCATGGGTCGACACTGGATATTTCCTGTTAAATTATTCTAGTGCTTGAAAATGTTCTCTTATTTTACTACTAAAACATTCTAGACGACTTGTGTATAATATAAAATTATAATTATCTCAACAGACAGAGCCATGTACGAAATGTAAAATATTTCAACTGCAGATAGAGTTAATTTAAAAATAAAAAATTTCCCTTCTGGGACTATATTTTCGGTGGAGTTATTATTTTTTTGTAGCAGTTTTCAAGGTTCAAGCTACACTTCTAATAAATTAATGAATTGGGATAATTAATTTGATGAAATCATTGACGGTTTTTAAATTAAAAGTGATAAATTCATTATGGACGATTTTTCATTATTTGAATGAGCTTTTGCCAATAAGAAATTATTATTCTATAATTTCAACATTTATTACATCCAACTTGACTGTGAAATTTAGCATGATTTTCTGCAAATGACACCACCATCTAGTTAAACATGTCTAACATGAACTGTTTTACTACAAAATAGGAATTTTGTACAATCTGTTGAACTATCTAAGATTTACACTTGGATGCTAATTGTTCGTCATTGAAACAGTAAATCAAACTTGTGCTAATAACGCTGCCCATGCATATATTTCAATGCATTGCCATTATTATTGGTAAAACTGTAGAATCCTGCAATTCATTACACGCCATAGATTCTTCACGGTGTCAAAACAAGACTTCCCCCAGGAAATACAAAATAGTAACACGATATTATCGCAAAATGAACGAGTGGATTTTGTACAAATTTAATATAAAAGTCCTAGATGGGATTGTAATGAAAGTTTGTGGTGAAATGAAAGACGGGAAACTGGACAGATTCGTCCAGTTTGTTCGCCTGTCAATACGGAACATAAATCACATCAAATGGATTACTTAAATGTTCAAAGCTCCAATTTTTCTTCCAACTGTTTTTGCTGCACTTGCACTCATGACAAAGTGGAGAACACCATTCACATGTTTAACCCAATAACATATTAAATTTTCCAAAGAATTTCGATATGTATTAGGAAAGTTCTCTCATACACTACACAAACTGTGGATCAGTTTTGTGGGAGTTTATTTTGCGATTGAAAATATTAGATAGGTGTAAGCTATAATGCATGTGCTACTTTTATTTTTCACTCTCCTTATATGAGATTCTAATCTGTTCCCATTAAATTGAAATTCAACATTGCACACCGTATTAGTGAATATCACGAAAGTCTGCACATGATGGAAAACGTTTTGCATTCTTTAATCTTTATGTGTGTACCTAGATATAAGTCTAGCCGTCATATCGTTAAATAAACCAAATATTTAAATCGTATAGAAAGTTATGAAGCATAAGCGAAAAGTTTGTGCTGAAGTTTGCAGATGTTTAAAGCCATTTAAACTTTCTTCTTAGACGTGTCGGCTGAGTGTTACTGAACTGTTGAAATATTTTTAGAAATCCTATCAAATGAAACTAATCCCGAATGATTAGAAATGCCCACAATTTAATGCACTCAAGTATAAGACATCGGATGCAAAAAAATTGTAAATCACTTCGTTTCAAAAGCCGTTTCTGAGTCATTGCCGGAAAACTAGTGAATTCCTCTCTCCAAATAGTTGGCATTTTTGGCAAGTTGAAGAGATGCAAAACGCTAGATTGCAAAATCGATAATATTACCAAAAATGTAGCGCTTTATTCTGTAATGGATTCCTGAAAAGTTTTCCTGTGTGTGGATAACTTAGAACGTAAATTGTGACGTTCCATTTTTTAATCCAAAACTTATGAAAGCTCGCATGTTTATATAGACAAATCTTAAAGGGGGTAGAAAGTTGCAAAACAATGCGCTATATCAAAAAGTTGGACTTATTAGTCAAATACGGGAACACCATAATTAAATATCCTCAAATTAATTTATTGATGTCAAAAAGTTTCTTCCTACGTTTTCAAACAATTAAAAAAGTTCCTTTTTTCAAAACCTAATTTATGTTTTCCTTTACGACATGTTACTGGTTTAACTGCTAAAACAGCAATAAATCTTCCGTTTAAAATGAATGGACGCTTGGAATGACGAAATGTAGGTATGATAAAATTGGAAAAATAATGATGTATGTATATGGTAAACATGAAAAAGTGAAAGGATTCTACGATGAGTGTGAATGTGGAATCACTTCTTTTACACGGGAAAACAATTACTCGCCGCATTTATTAAGCTATAATGTGCGCTTTTTATTACGGAAAAAGGTTAAAAGGTATTATAATACACAGTGAAACTATACATATATTTGGTATAGAGGAAATTAAACTGAATGTTGCAGTTGTACAACAAACTAAGGCCTTGAATTATTTATTTTCATGAAAGTTGACACTATTGCAGCTCATGAATGCAACCACACAACTCTACTTTATACCGAATACAAAGTACAACGACTAAAATACATTCTGAAATTTTATTATACCCCAACGGACCGATGTTCACTGTACCCGTTATGTATGTGGTAAATTTCTCTCATTTTATTTTGTCAGAATATAATTTAAAAAATTGTTATACAAAATTGCAGGTGAACGTCTGAACGTGCACACTTTACCATACCTATAAAGCACACATCCAGAGGATAGAACAACCTCTTTTTCCTTTTAAATGTGCAATATTTTAGATGTGGAAGTATTTTTAACAAAATGAAACAAATCAATCATCAATAAATTGCAAAAAAAATCGGGGAATCCATTTTAGATGAATTGCAATTTCACTCTATTTAATATTTTGCATTCGTACAGTTTGGAAGATGGAAAATATTCAAATTTCAAATATAAATACTGTTTTCCTTTTCCATATCGTTTGCATTTAATCAATATATATTAGCGATTCTGAATGAATATTATGTTTTGAAGAAGCAATGAATTTGAAATAAATTTCAAGTATCCGGTAATATTGCACTCCTGAATTTTATGTTTAACGAGTAAATTTTTTAATTAAACGCTGTTAATCAGCGAATTGAATTCTTAAAAGAGCAATAAATCAACTTCCGATGTACATGTAAACTATTCTACTAATCTTATAAATACCTACAAACATTTGTTAAATTAAGTTCGGGTTGCTGACTATTATTTAATCATTCTTGATCAACAATATGCTCATTTCCGACAAAATATTTGTGTCGCATTTCAAAGGTGGATTAGCATCTATATAATTCAAATGGGCACATATAAGCTCGGACAAATTTTCATGGATCTTCCCTGAATGGTAAACAAATG
Source organism: Silvanus unidentatus (assembly GCA_963930825.1). Classification (NCBI taxonomy): domain Eukaryota; kingdom Metazoa; phylum Arthropoda; class Insecta; order Coleoptera; family Silvanidae; genus Silvanus; species Silvanus unidentatus. Next base: position 7,882,027 of record OZ005758.1, read on the forward strand.
CTTTAAGATATTCCATTTACTCGGCCTTTGACCCTCGAACTCCACCTGAATGCATAATTTCGCATACTAATCAGATAAACTATATTTCAACTTTAATGTCAGTATTAAAAGAATTACGTCATTAACAATGTTCAGAACTCTAAGATGGACATCATCAAAATATAACCGATACAATTTCCAATTATGTTTCATATTAGTTTCATTCCATTTCCGCAAAAGTAGCCTTCACTCAATCCGTATCAAGTTCCTATTTTTCTACAATAAGCTCTGAAAATCCCTTACGCCACAATTTATATTAAATATCTATTCGTAGTTTGATTGCGTTCGCAATATTTATAGCAGAGGGAAACATTTTTATTTATGGGTCGAATTAAAGCGTAAATAGGCCCCCAATAATCCTACCATCAAAGAAAGCTCTTAATAAATTAAATGGTGCCAAATAGTGATTAAATATGAATAGCAAGAAAATGTGGTCTTAGTTGATTTCTGTATGCGGGCTTATTCGCATTTTAAACGACAAGATATTTGCATGTCTTTAACGATGTGCTATGCCTTATTCTCATTTTTCATTCGTCTCCATTGATCTTGAATGACAGTCGTAAACTTTCAACTACTACTCGGGATTGACTTAACTTGAGGCCATCCAAGCGGAAAAGTTTCCTTCAAGACCACACATTTGTTCAATTCAACCCATTTTTGACATTCAAACATTTCCAAAAATATATCCACACTCAAATGCAAATTTATAATGACGGAATAAATTTTCAGGCCTCCCTACTTTAAACTGAAATTAAATTGATTAAAGTCCTTCTGTGCGTGTGCGCTTCCGTATATGATATCTATATAAGTTTCCTGAAAATTTACATAGACAAAAAGCAAATACATTTCTTAATTCCCTCGAACAGCAAAAGGCTCAACTACATTATGACTTGAATGAGAAAAATACCCCTTTTACAAGAAACAATTCTAGTTAATGTTGTAGTAAATATTTGATATTGAGTCGCTGATTAAGTTACGTAATTTTTGATAAGTGAATACATTCAAGTCGTTTTAGAGATTATGCAGTATGGGTACTGTTAATAATTTACAAAAGGGATTTATTAAACACATTCAACCCTTCTTGCATATTACATAAGAGTTAGGTAGCGATTTATTTTCAAAATGTTCTCACTAAACTAAACTAAAACTTTAAAACAATGAAGAATATCCAACATTTGCGTTACAATCAAGCTCCATTTATTCATCTATCCATCAGTCAAATGTTCTCTTCTCCCAACTATCCGAAGTTGCGGATCGACGATCGATGTGTTGTTGAACTTTACATTTTTGTAATTGTATAAAGTAATTGTTTCAAAATTTAGCATAAAGCGACATGTAGCTTATTGTTCTATATGTATTACGACCTGCAAAACTTTCTAGTCTCTGCGAAATTTATTCGGCTGCTGCTGTTTGCTATAAAATATTTCAACCACAACACATGACAGCGACAAAATTTTTATATTTTTATATAGAAACTATGTGACAAGCACAATATGAACAATGTTTTTTTCATCAACGGGCAAAAAATGGAAACTGTTATTTTGTGTTTGGAAACTTTTGAAATTGTGCAGTTTCAACAATATAATTGAATTGGACGATAGTGGCTATAGAATAATGCCTGGATAATAATAACAGTAATAATAATGTGCACAATTTTATTGCAATTTTCCCCTTATCTCAACAAACTCGTGCTTCAAGAACACTAAAGCAAAGTCTCTAGAGAAAATAAACCAATTTCTTTGATAAAACAGACTAACGTAATGAATTTCTCTTAAATATGTTTATCTATAGCACATTCATTCAATTTGAATCTTTCGTTGGCGAAATTCTTGTAACGCGATCGATTAGTGCAAAATATCGTTATTAAAATAAACAATCTTAAATTGCAGTTAAAATTCATTTATTCCTGTTATGTTTGAAAGACAAAAACGACATTAAAAGGTTCCATTCTGCTAGAGTAAACAGATATATTGTTGCTGTAAAAATGTCTAGAAACAATTTTCCAGCATGTATATATACACAAGAGGAACATTCAATAGACAAGTGGAGGAAAATTTGTTACGGACGGAGAGTACTTAATTATAATGTTATAAATAGTGATGTCATAAAAATGACGACAATAAGACAGACATAATTTCGGTGTTTTATTTAATTTCATATATGTAAAGAGGGAGTAATAATTTGTTAAACTATAATCTTATTTGAGCCAATATATAAGGGTAGATACTTGATGGGACTTCAGGTCTAGGTATTAGACTCTCGCACATATTGTGCATCGTTAATTAAACGATTCTCTGTTGACCTTTTTTACAAAGAAGCTTTAGTGTTCTACTAACCACTATTTATCTTGTCAACTATATCCGTATAAAAAACAAACTTGTTAGCTACGCATTTAGCTTATTTTCTGCCAATTATTCGGCTAATTATTGCGACCAATGCAAAAACTGATAGGCACGTTGTTAATACCTTTTGCCTGTTATGTCATTTAAGTGGTTGCAATGGGATCATTAATACAGTTTGTCCAAATTGTACTCGTTTCAAGTTTTTTCTTTTATCATCAATGCATTGCCTATCTGGTAACGTCTCATTGCCTGTTTTATTGTCATCCGAGTTCTTGCAGCAATCGAGAATGTGGGAGTAATCAGGTTTTGTTGCGAATTACTTGCAGTTGCTGTTCGCAATGTTACGATCCTATCGGTGAGTGCAGTTTATTTTTGAAATAGTAATTAATACTGTTATGTATTTACCCTTTCAGGAAATGGAAAGCCTTGTCTGAATGAAAATCCGATATCACCATATCTGGACACAATTCCATGCAATGTAAAGGCAAAATGTATAAATGGGACCTGTCAAAGCTCTTAAGTAGAAAAAGATTAATTCTTGTCTTTATCGCTTTCCTTTGATGATAGAGGAATATTTTATATAAACTGTGAAATAAATTTTTTTGTGTATTTCAACAAGGCCGTCTTCTTATAACAATTCCTTCACAAATATGTATACCTAACTAATAAACCTACAAAAGCCTGGATTGCTTTTGAATATTAAAAACGAGATTCATCACAAGGTATTATTACGTATACCTAATTATACGAAAATTATAAGCATAGATAGACAAATTATTATACAGCTTAATTACCATAACTGCGGTAATTACAGGTTTTTTTGTAGATAATAAATAAATATACTTTTATTTTGCCTCTAACACTTAGATATCAGTCATCAAACAATCGTTAACTAGTATAATGTTTAGCGTAAAATTAATTTTTTTAGGATGTTCGATCCTCATGTTTGTTCCAAAGTTCTCAGTACAAGACTGCCTATATATCTGTCCAATTGACATAGAATGTACTATTCCTACATGTGGCCCCAATCAAGTCCTACTGAAGCCATTGCATAGTTGTAGTTGTTGTCCAGAATGTTATGATATACCCACGTAAGATTGAAACACGTTTAAAGATAAGTAATTACTTAAACCAAACTCAATTTCTTTTAGAACTAGTGAACCACCGGAGATAGTAACATTCAAAAATTGATACATTACTCATGTAGTTCATATGTTATCAATAAAAATTATCAACTTCTATGAGATGGTTTCATTAAACAGGAAAAGGTTTACCTATACTTAACCGTAACAACATATACCTAGCTATTGTTCTATATATAGCTATACATATGCGTAACAGACATAGTTGTTTTTGTTTAATGCTCGCAAAGCCAAAATTATCGGGATTAAATTTCTCGGTTATTTTATGGTTACATTCGTGATACCTAATTTTTCAATGCAAAAATGTGCACTTATATAGTCTTTTACATGTTCTTATATATAAATCGTGAAGCTAATCAAGTGTTACTTAAGCTAATTGGTGGATGTGCTTGCTGTTCTAAGAGTTATGATCGTCTACATAGGTAAGTTTAATACATATAAATAAAATCAGAATTCAAAGTAGAATGTGGAAACTAGAACAAAATGGTTTTTCCGCAAATTCTCTGTCTTGTCAGGTAAATGGAAGGACTCCTCGCGAAGAATTGGCAGTTTGTTCTTTTGGCACATGTCATCCAAAAAAAAATTAATAAAAAGAAAAAAAAATATAGAATTGGAGTAAAATATTTGTTGAATTAAGCACTTGAGCTTTTTGGTTTATTTTTAAATTTAAAAGTATTTTAATAATAAGGATTTTGTATACCTTATATCGGTTTTCTTTGGGATTCTTTCTAACGGGATCCTTGGCCATATGCCATATATTTATACAAGTATTACTTTTTAGACTGATATACATACCTATATGTTGAAGTTTACTTAACAATAAGACAATTATCAGTGGTTGAGTTCATGAGCACATGCATGAGAATATAACCTAGTATGCGTTTTTTATTTATAAACCATGCATACCTATATACCTATATGTAGTTATTATGGATATATCGTTTACCTATTTGGATTACTGCTATAACAAAAAAATGTAACCTGAACAATTACTTATCTCTGGTATACCTAGTATTTGTCGAACGTCGGTCAACAATCAATTGACTTTGAACAAAATTCCAGATTCTTTGGGTTTTTTTACCTTAGATTTTGCAATTGTCTGTTTTTTATAATTATACAAACGTTAAATTCGAGGTTAAATTTCCTTTAAGTTCTAATCATTCATTTAACATTCGCTGACTAACAATGTTCGATGCAAAATACATGTTCCTAGGTTGTATAATGTTTATATTTGTCCCACATTTTTCATTGCAAGACGAATGTCCTAATGAGTGTCCAGTTGATTTATCACTTATATGTGCCATTCCTTCGTGTGATAATGATCAGATTCTCCTACCACCATTAGATAGTTGCGAATGTTGCCCTCTCTGTTATAATATAATCCTGTAAGTTGTATTACGAGTATATATTATTTAAATTATACCTGAACTTCAATATCGAATCTCTTCTGTGTAGCACTGTTGATGATATAACAGGCGAGTTAACTGATGAAATATCTGACAACCTAACTGATGAATTAACTAGTGAGTTAACTTACGAAGTATCCGATAATGTGGTCACAGATGTTCTTTGTGAATTATCCGAGGAAGTAACTGGCGGGTCAACTGAAGAGAGTATCGTAACCGAGAATGTAAATAATGGCGTTTCCGGAGAGGTGAGTGATATAGTAACCGAAGTAGTGTCTGTTGAAGTAACTGATGTTACTTCATCAACTTCATCAGAAGGGTGACCTTAGAATTGTGATAACTTAAATGTTTTTAATAAAACTTTTAACACCATATTGTTATTTTTTATTATTATATTACCGAATTTGAAAATGTATGAAGGATTCAGCACAAACATAAAACTTATTAGTTGTTTAGTGCTAGTCCTATATGTAGGTACATGTCCTAGTACAACTTGCAGAACTATACCATATTAGAGTTAAAAATTTAATTGAATCTTCATATAAATTCATTTTCAGCTTTGGGTTAGAATTGTACTGCAAATTCCGAAATTCTTTGAGTCATAACAGATCATCGTTTCGATGACAGGAGCAGTTTTTGCTATTATAGCAGGAATAGTTCAATGATTCACATTAATTACAGGGGACAGCCGACATATTATTTTTCCTTAAAATCGTTGATTTGAAAATAAAGCTATTTAACTAATCCGATATCCTATTTGCAATGGCATGATGTTGAAGATGACATTCATTAGGTATGTTATTTCACAGGTTTGTACCTACTGCTGATTAGTCGATATAACTTGAATAGCGTGACCACCATTGTGGTTATTAATGACACCTTTTAACTAAAAAAATTAATGATAAGGAAAACATTTTTTGTGCGTTTAGTGTTCTCATATGAGAAAGTAGTAGGTACTTAATTTAAAAACTTATTATTACGTCTGATAAGTTAAAATCAATGAGCAGCACTTATGCGGGTCACTATAAATAAGCCAAGAAGGATAGACCAAGAAATATATGTGTATCGATATATGAATAATACTTATTCACGTTTTGAGAATCGCACTCTTCAATGGCAGCTTTAAAGTACATTTTACTAGCACTGGTTATTGCAACTTTGGCTAATGATGTTCTAAGTAAACCGTCTCCAGAAGCAGCAACAGTTTCCTCTTGTACCATCGTATGTGCTCAGTGCAGGCCAAATCAAAAGAAAGTTCAACCGACATGCCTATGTTGCTGCCCAATATGTGAAGATCTATAAATGGGATAGAAATTTTCCAACATAGTACCTAATTGCTGTTAGGTATTCATATAGGTACCCACTTATATGAGCAAACCTTAAAGAAATAAAATTGCATCTTAAACTGCAATACGTTTTTTTTTATTTTTAACTCAAGAGAAGGTATACCGATGTCAAATTAAATAAAAAATTAAACACAGTTTAAAACAGACTAATACCTATAAATATTTGAAAAATTAACATATTCGCACCTATAGCCTTATTGTATCTATTCATTTTTTGAAATTCAAACTACTGTTAGCTGGTACTCTTGCAGTCGATGTTTTAAGTCTTCCGTTTCTGAAAAGAGGATATTGTTTATTTTCATTGTGATATAGCAAGCCAAGTTTTTATATATGTAAGCAAAAACAAACGCAAATTCAGCAAACTTGTGCATGTTGCTGAGCAAAATGTCAAGATATTTTCTCGATATCAGATACCTAAGGGTAAACTTCAACGCGAAGCGCGAAAAGTCGTTGCACAAAGTCCCTCAAATTGGTGGTGAAACATTTACTAAAATGCATAGTACCTCTAACCTACATGTTCATAAATAATGATGAGTTTTGCTATATTTGCTATGTAATATGTACGTACTACATGTAAATATTATAAAATTAAGTTGTTTCTGAGAGTAATATTAGTTTTTAGTCTTTTACTAATAAGTTGCTAGACTCTTAAGACATTAGAATTTTTTATAACTGCTTCATTCGTAAAGATAAAAAACCCTTTTAAACAAATATGTAAACTTAAATGTTATCGAAATCGGAAAAGGAATACCTACCTACATTAACTTTAATAATACTTGGCGCATCATTATTAATAATTTTTTGCCTGATAAATTTGATAAACAAAACCCAATCACTAGTCTGTTTCCTATAAATACCTCAGAAGGTAACCATCAACTTACGTATATACTATTTGAGCAACTATGACTGCTTTAAGATATCTTTTAGTTACATTGGTGATTGATGCTTATGCAAAAGATGTTCTAAGTATACCATTTCCAGAAACAGTTACTGTTCCTTGTGACATACCTTGCATTCCGATATCAATCTTATCATGTAAGCCGAATCAAACGCTGGTTACACCGATTTGCACATGTTACTGCCCAATATGTGTAACATCTAAAGATTAAAAAGGTAACCAAAAGGACAATAAAATAATAAAACGCATATGCCCTTTTTTTTAAAAGCAGGTACCTAAACATCAAAGAGAAGTTACTTTTACGGTATTACTAATGTGCTTCGGTTTTGTTTAATTTCTATACAACCTTACCCAATAAGTGCAGTTTTTGATTTACTAAATACTTCATAATAAACACAGATAAGAAAATATTTTGAACTTCCTTAATACCTTAAAATGTCTGAAAAAATAAACAATAATTTAAGCTTTATCACTGTTTTTCAATCATTTGCTGTATGATACATTTAAATTAATGACCATCAGAGATTATCCACCAAAACACTCTAATGGGTATAAAAACGTGAGTAAATGAATCATGTTTGCACAATTTTGAAAACTTCACTATACGAGTAGTATGGCAGCTTTAATGTACGTTTTAGCCTCAATGCTTATCGTAAATTTCGTAAACGAAATTCTAAGCACACCGTCATCTAAAGTATGTACAGTTTCTTGTCCCGCTTGTTTTGTATCAACTTCTCCACCAAATCAAACCCTGGTTAGTCAGGGTGATTGCTGTGCCTGTCCTAAATGTGAAGATTTGGTACAGTCATCGTAATTGCAAAATTAAACATCTATATTACACCTAATGTAAAATATACCGGGTTTTGGTAATTTGTAGATAAACAATGTTTAACCACAATAAAGTTTCTTCCAACACATAATAGTAATATATTTGATTTACTTTTCTTTGTTTATTATACAATTTTAAACCATAATGCAAAATAGAACCGGGTTTAAATTTGATCAAAATTGGGTACTTTGGGAAGTTATAGTTAGTTATATTTATTTAGTTATTTTGTGATAGATTTATATGCATAATGTGTAGTTTTGTAAGAGTCTATAACATTTACCCTGCATCAATCCCTAGTGGTTCATTCATACACCTCTTAAAAAGAGTATACTAAGGTAGACGGTATAGAGTAGATATATAATACCTATAAAAATACTATGTTAATTTAAGTTTAAAATGAAACACTCATTAGAGCCAATTGTGTTTCTGAAAAAAAACCCAAAGATAAGAAATATATTTTCATACCTTATCTATATTGTGAGTGGGTTGGTGATAATAAACTCCATTAAAATTTACAATATAAATACCCAAGATAAGTGTAACTGGAGGTAGATACAATATTCGCTGGGCAAGTGCAATATCAATATTCACAACCTAAAAAAACCCCATTCTCTAAGTATGGGAGTTTTCAAATATTTTTTAATTACTCTGGTCGTTGCTAATTTAGCAAATGATGTTTTGAGTATTACTTGTCCCATTGATGTTGTTTGCGATTTTGTTTGCCCCAAACCACAATGCGGCCCAGACCAAAAAGAAGTGAGACCGGATTGCTGCTGTTGTTGTCCAATATGTGAAGATATAAAATGATACTGGACGAGGTTTAATTTAACAGCAAATTTTCTTGGTTTATAAATGTACACAGCAATCTCAATAAACATTTTATTCAGTAAATTATTTCGGTGTGTTTGTCTAAGAAATCCATTACATATTTTGGCACCATTGTCCAATATAACATGGAGTTCTTAATTTTTAAGTACAAATAAATTATTAGAGCACCGAAGCTAATTAACTTTAGATATTGTTCATTTCTTGTAATATTTACCCCAGTATTTACCGTTGGTGGAAGTAAATCTTTTCTTACTTGATATATAACGAAATCCACCAAATTATTCTTCCTATAATCTAAATTATTATAATACTTCCAAATTATTTTATATTGTTTGCCATTCGATTTCAATAAAGAATATTTCTTAATTTTTAAATTTGTATAGCTTAAACCAAACAATTTAGAAGGTACTAATAAGTTTGTCTCACAAGCCAATGTAAATCCTTCAGTAAAACTGTGATAAGGATGGCATAATTTAACATACAATTTAGAAAACAATGGGCACCAAATAACTCACATATTTATCATTATCGTTTTTTTATATAAACAACTTAATTAGACTATTTTACTTATCAGTTGTAAAGCGAACACTTGAGCACTATTCAATAATGTTCGCTATTAAATTCATATGCATTGGATTAGGAATCCTTCTAATTACCGTACGAATTTTTTCATTAAGAGTAATTTGTGATCTTAAATGTGAAAATTATTATAATTGTAATAATCTAACTTGCAAACCAAATCAGGTCTTACGACCACCTATAAATGAATGCGGATGTTGTGAGAAATGCTATGATCGTATTGGTAAGTAAATAAATTCAAAATAAATCAAAAATTCTAGTGTTAAGTTGAACATGAATTAATTTTGTAATTCTTCCAGTCATTGGACAACCGTGTGAAGAAAATGGTACCATACCTTGTGCCCAATGGAGTTTTTGTATCGATGGTATCTGCGAACCAATTCTTCTGACCTAATATTCAATGTTATAATATCAATTTGAAAATATTTTTTTATTTTTACAAAAATTGATCTACAAAGGTTTATCAGTCATTAAATATTCTTTAACTAATAAAAAACTATTCCCTATTAAGTTCATTTTACTCCATAAATTGACTTGATTTTGCATTGTAGTCGTCCAACGGTTTATTTTTAATATATAATTGGTACGAGTATAAAGTAACAGCAAGTATTAATTGGCATTTTGTGGAAAATGCTTTAGTTTCGTACATGATTATTTGTGGTTGTGCAACATTCAAAAATATTGTTGAAATAATGACTTTATCAACGTGGATAATAATGGAGACTTTAACGTTAATATTAATAGTTTTGGTTATTGCCAATTTAATAATAATAGGGCAACAGTTATAAGTATTGGTATTGGCCCTGAATGATTTCGTAGTCTGAGACAAATATGTTAAATATTCATTATGTTGTTTTACTCTAATTTATCTTTTCTCTTTTACTTTGGAAAGACTACCAACTGAAAATTTATATTTTCCACCCATGAGTTTAAAAGAGGATATAAGAATACGACAACTCAAACTGCTGTAGTCAGTCTGGTTCAGGGGATCCCCCCGAATCAGCAAGAATATTTGTACACGTGTTAAATGAATGTGCATCTAGAGTTGAAGATCGACGTGCGCATAGACTCACAAAGTGCATTGATTAAATCAGTTAGTTTGAAACTTTCAGTGGGGTGAATATGCACATTTTTAGTTATTAAAGTAAATATTCATTTGTATATAGACATGTTGGACTAATTAGATGAAATTGACGAAATAATGCTTATTGAAGTTTAAATATTATAAGAAACAGTCCATACATAGGTAAGTCTACTTTGCTAATTGGGTAATTTCAATATGATTTCTTTGTTGATTCAACTGTGTTTAAATCGATGTAAACTAACGTACTTTATTTATATTTAATTATAGATTGTGGTCTTCTCCACTCTGAACCGTGTCGTACTTCCCTGTGTTTTATAATTTTGTGTAAGACAGGGGTTTATACTGTTACACTGCTTATTAGTCATACTAACTAGTAATGTCGTCTATCAAGTTCCTTCATCAAACAAATGTAATATCTATTTAAGTGTTTAAAAAAAATGCAGTATACTCAATCAATGGGTCAACCTTGTAAAAGTAAATTGCTCCCGTTCTTAAGTACGTATTATGGTTCGGACAAGCATGTGCAATTAATTTTTTGTTAATGTAATGCGAAATAAACAGGTAATTACCAGGTACTTACAAATACAGATTATTTTTGAAACGAAGATATGCAAACTAATAGATATACCAGGTATGAGTATATAAGAGTACATGAAGTACTTGGATAGGTGTGTATGAATGCGAATATTACCAGTCATTTTCAACGTTTATCAACAAATAATGTCTGCTTTTGTTAAACCCCTTTTCTTTGGTTTGCTGATTCTTACACTCATATGTGTTAATTTTTCATTGAGTGTTTGTCGACCCATTTGTGATATGATATGCCCCGAAGAACCACCCTGTAATGGGCCTAATCAGTTTTAAGGTCCCCCATCAGGATGTGCATGTTGTAGAAAATGTTACACTACCATTCGTAAGTCTAATATTGAAGACCAACCAAAAAAAATACAACTTGACTTAAAATAAATTCCAATTATTCCAGCATTATGGCAGCCATGTACAGAGGATTCAGTTGATCATCATTGTGTTATAACTGCAACGTGCGTTAATGGTACCTGTGTACCTATCATAATTTAAAGCAAATAACATTTAATATTATGTATATTTTACCATGCCATTCAACACTATAATACTAAACTATTATATATATCATATTCTATATTTTATCTGTATATGTATGAATACTTAATAGTATCACAAATTACGGTATATATAATAACATATTTTATTTTTATTATCCCAATAAAATTTCTTTAGAGGCAATTTTTAAATAGAAGTTAATTAAAGTTAAACATGTTTTCAAAACAGTGTCAGTGTGTATAACAGAAATAGTCTCTTCCGAAACATTCTCATGTTTTTCTTTATATGTACTAAACCCTTAAATACCAAACAAAGCGGAAAATAAGTGGATCGTGACAGGTCATTTTATTATTCAACATTTTTTACATAATTCAAATCATACAAACGATTGGATGCATTATTAAATAAAAAAATACGTTGCCTGCCTTGTCGTGTGCCATTAAATTTTCCGTCAGTCCAATCTTGAGCTGTATTACCTACATAAAAATGAGGAGAGGTGTAAAAGAAATCCGTTGTCCTCTATAAACCTTTAACTAAAATATTTGAATTGGAAATTTTAGACGACAACGCGGGGTACAATTTGCATACTTTTCAGCGTCTCACAGCAAAACTTTTCTTTTGTGTGTTGTTTAGATCATAAAAAAGACCGAAAGGAAATCTTGTCTCTTGGACAAAAATCTCTAAAACTTTTCCACTGTATATATGTATGTCGGTTGGCACCCATATGCATGACGACGAAAGGTTAGATGCGAAAACTTTGCCCAATAAAACGACTCACTACATTGTTATAGTAATCCTGGTTATAAAACACCTCCTATAACAGATAATTCATTTTTATTGGTTTTATTTCGGTGTGTACGTTTATTACATAGGAAAAGTACACACGTACCTACAGTTTCAATTCATGCAGCCTCTACAATAGATACAACTCTGCACTTTCTGCCCTTTACAGTCGTACAATTTAACAACTCTCTTATTCAATTTGTTTGACAATGGTTTATTGCGGTGGTCACTAATACTTGAGTGAAACTTGCTCAAGACTTTTGCGTTATTGAATTTTCACTTTTTGCTCGACTGCCACACATATATTTTGTCCATATAAATGTCAAAAGTTCCACTAGACCCGATATATTTCACAAATTCAAGTACTTTTCACTGTAAAAAAACATATTTATGGTATTCTTTGCCAGTTGAAAAATTATACTTTTAATATTATAAAAATGTGATCGTGAATATTTTTACGAATGAACAAGTAAATGAATGTTTCAGCTTACAAGCTGCTGTTCTGCTTTATTTAGGTAATGAAAATTGTTATAAGCAACAGGTAAGCTTTTTCCATGCATAGGTTTTCTTTTCAGCTTGTAAAGGTAAATTCTTTGCCCCTTTCTCGCAATATTAGATTGAATTTGAAAATTTCATATAAAAACTTTTCTGACTTCTGGTCCATTATTGTTTTCGGCTTTTTAAGGACTCTCGAAAGGATAAGCGTCCTGAAAACAAAGGCAAAACGATTCGCATTCTTATACCCATACTGTGCCATTGAACACAATTATGTGGAACAAATTTTTTTAATGGCTCGAAACATCCCCACAAACACAAGCAAGTGCACTAATATTAATGTAATAGCATTTCAAATGGGCTTTACAGATGGGCAAATGTGCATTTTTTTCTATTCTTTGCTGAAATTGTACCCTGGAGTGTAGAGTAGGTATATAGACTTGGAAACTGTGGAAAGAGGCATCAGAATGTGAGTGCACAATAAAACTTCAATGAGCTTTCAGTGAAAGAATGGAAACAAAAATAGAGAGCTTTTATTTTTTAATTAATAAAGTTAATTTGTTGTATAAAAAGTGCTCAATTTAGATCCATTAGAGAAGTGGTGAAATTCAATACAGTTAGTTGGCAAAACTTTATCATTATTTATTTACAATGTTTTATATAGACATATAAAAGTTAATTAATAATTTTCTATTGTTTTATATTAATAAATTTTACAGAAATCATGTACCATTTTAAAACATAAAAGCTCGATATATTTTTATAGCTTACCGAGCCAAATGTATTATTCATATATTTCGCAACAAAGTGGTAATTTATTTATTTCTATATTTCTACCACTCAAAGACGGTTTTATGGTATTGTAGATATGTTAAATGATATCTTGGGAGAAATGTGAACCGAAAAGTAGGTACTATTTTAAAGGCACATTGAATGGGTACACACTAACTCGTCACCAGACTTAATCCCTTTCAAGTAAGATACACTAACTCGTCACCGGCCGATTTCAGGTAATTTTCTAAGGACCTTTCGGAGACACACTAACTGGTCACTGGGGTACTTAGGTATAATTAGTTAATTCTAAGAATCGTATCTCATTACTTCTATATAACTGTGATATTTATTGGACATATTCTCATTCTAATCAGAGACTAAACAGTTTTGTCTCTGTTCTAATATACCGTTCTCGACAGTGTTAGAACGTATTATTCAGAACGATTTTTATAAGTGCAATGGATGTGGAAGTAAAGTTTGCTGAGAGCCAAAGAGGTCATCAGATGCATTAGGTAAAATTATTTACCTTCTTTGTATATAGATACTGTATGTTCATTATATGTATACTACAAAATATATTTATATTTTTCCAAAAAAACATATTGTCTTTTCTTACTTTACTTTAAATTTTATATCTTCATACCCAAAGATATTTAAAAGGATTAAAAATCGGGTGACCAGTTAATCCGTCCCGGTGACGAGTTGATGCATCTCACTAAGGTATCGGTGACGAGTTGATGTGTCTCGGGTACCTCTAAATTTTTGCAAGGGATTACCAGTGACGAGTTGATGTGCGCCCCATTGAATATATCCTTTTTGAACATAAAGCTTGACAAATGACCATTTGATATAACAACAACCTTGTTTATCAAAAGACAGATAATTTGGTCGAAAATGAAAACCAAAATTGATAATAATTGATAAAATCCATAATACAACGATGTTTACCATTTAATAAGCAATCGAGATAATTTAAGGGGTATCTGGAGATGTCCTTGTTAACTGGTCCTTAATTACATCCTACAGCATTGTAGCAGTTCATTAATCTCTCTAATTTTCTTCCACAAAGAAATAGCACTAATTGACTACTTTATTGTTCTATATATGTTCGTATTGGAAACCTTTCAATAAATGATGATTTTTTTCGCAAGATGTTGTGACAAAATTGACATTATTGTTAAAACACATTACCTAAACATTATAATAATTAAATAGGGAAAGGGTAATTGGGTGCCTTTTAAATATTTGTAATCAGTATTTGCTTTAAAATTCCATTAAGTTTTAATTCGAAATTTATAATTCATTTAACATTGTTTATAATTACGCTTATAAATAGTCTATATAACATTCCTAATATAATAATAATGTTCGAATATAAAATTATTTGAGCTAATTAATACATATTACTAAACTAAAATCATTTAATCATGAATAAAAACGAAATCTTCTTAAAACTTTAATCGATTATTATTAAGGGGGAAATCGAAGAGAAAAATAAAATTGATAACTCTTGTTCTCTGGAATATCAAAACTTTGATTTAAGTTTTGATTTCATTCTATATAAAAAATGAACTTCGATTCAAACTTTAATTAACCGACTGGAAAATAGATAGGGAAAATGCGTGTGCATGTCATCGTTTACAATAAAAAGTCTGCATGTAACAATAAAAAAGGACCGCATGCAAGAACCCTAAAAATAAAGAGAATGGTTTAAGGAGATTTTCTATAAATAAGCATTCTTCTAAAATATTTAAGTGAATAGTAAAATGTTCTCGGTTGCAAAGTAATTTATTTTATGCTTCCCTTCTCTATATCGCTCATATAGCTTGAGTTTTAGTGGTCAGGTTTTTGTCTGCATGGAAAACAAGTGGAGAAAATGACCCGTGGAAATGCTAAATAAATTATGATTCTCTGTAAAAATAAACTACAGCATATGTAAATGAGCTTTCTTCAATATTTCAAAATCTCAAAGTCCACTGCCTTCGTTTTCTACTTTAGAATAAAAAACACAGCTGCGGACGCTCATCATTATTTGAATATCTCCCTTAAACTCAAATATAATTACACAACTTGATAAACAGTCTTCTTATTTTCAGTTAAATTTACTTTAAATGCAAGCTTTACTGTCGCCGCAATTTACTCTAAGTTCGTGGTAATTGTAATGGTTTCTGCGTTTGTTTGTTTCCTTGTTGATTTAATTCACCTTAAACGGAAAAGTTTACGACTAGAAAACAGACACACAATCAACAATCCCATGCCATCCCTCTTATGTTTTATACACAGATTACGCCGCTGAATTCACAATTTAAAAAGTTACAAATGAGAAAGAATGGAATGATGGCACACTGATAGCCGTTAGCGTTTGCCAACTTATGTAAAACGCTGGATTTTATTATTAAAAGAGCGGAAATATAGTTTTTGCATCATAGGAAAACTCAAGTAGACATAAAGAAAAAGTATATTTTAAGCATTTTATTGTATACATTTTCAGTGCGTTTAATATAATACTTTCCCCATACACACCCACACATACATATATATCTGAAATGCCAACTTTCAGGCATTGTTATTGCCGGTGTGTTGTGTACAGTTTGAAATTTTCGTACAAAAACACCAGCCCGGAACCGGACACACTAGGTAGGTAGGTACCTACATAATTTAAATAACAAAACCGGATCTACGTCAGAGAGTTTAGGTTTGTAGTGAAAGTGTACAAATCTAATTTAAATTTTATATCACATTCTTATTAAAAGCGAAACAAACAATTTTTCATTTCATGAGTGTGTGGAGGGTGCAATTTGTCTTGTACGCTTTACTTGCTTCTATTTGTAACTGTATGGGTTTAATCAATTTTCGTGTCAAAAATTACTAATAAATGTACAGACCCATATTGTATGTCGGCCTTTGTTGTAAAATTGGGCCTATACGGCCGCCTCCATCTACCCATCACTTACCAACAGTCAAATCATTAATTCCGTACTTTACGATTGCGAAAAACGAATTGATTTCAGTCGGTACATTGGAAGAATAAAGACATTCAATATACATCAGGGAAGATTACATGCCGTCTAATCGTTTCCGATAAAAATGAAATATAAAAAGTTGTTTTTTTTCGTGTAACACGAAGAAATACCTTGCTGTTTACTTGTTCAACACAAATATATTATACGTTAAGTAAACATTACGACTGTACATAGTGAAATACGTGCTAGGGATAAGCAAGTGCATTTTAACAACCCTGAGATTTTTTTTAATGGTATACTTGGAAGAAAAAGCGACTGCAACCATTTGGGATAGTGTAAATTACGACGAAACGAGAGTCGAAAGATTTTTATGATATGTAAGCAATGGAGAATTTATGGTCTTTGTTTGTTTTCGGAGATTTAATAAACAATAACAAGAAAGAAATTTTTTGGGGTGTTTAATCTGACATTGTAAAAGAGAATTAATTCCGTTGGAAATGAACGGAGCGGAAATGGTGACAAGATAGGCATTACATACGTGTTAGGTCCAATGTGTATGGAAATTATGGTCGGGCATAGTTTACTAACTATTTGTATAAGCCGGTATTAATCGTTGGTTGGTGGTATTAGTGTTTGCAGAGAGAGAAGCAGGTGATCGTTTGTATGGCAATTTCATGCCTCCTCGCCACTGTTTTCACCTCATTGGATTTTAACACAACTTTACATCGTATCATTTAATGGGCCAACGGGAACTCTTTTTAGCAATTGTATGGTCTTACGACGGGAGACATAAAAAAACGGAAAACCGCGTCTTTATGGGGGTGGCACACCCACTAATGTGCCTCTTGTCTAGTCAGTGTGCTGTAGATAATGCAAATTAAGAATTTGCCTTCTTGAATGCACCTCGCTCCACACACACACACCATGTCAATAATTGAATTTTCTTGATGAGTCTTTAATGTTGTGGAAAATTTAAAGCTTCTTTATTTAATACCAGCACCTAATTTGATTTTTCACTTTTTCTCGCATTTAGTTTACATCTTATTTGTATAATATATACAATATAAAATTTATGGAGACATTTTATGATTTGCTAGAGCGTATTTTATATCGTGCATTATATTCAAAAATATACATACATATGAGATTTTTAGTGCCTTGGATATACTTTGTAGTCATATTATAAAATAGTTTTGAAAGTAATCGCTTTAAATATTACAAATTCGTTCGTTGAATGTATAAAATAAATAATAAAAATTAAAGCATAGTGCACATCAGCACATCATATGGCAAAAGAAAGTTTACGGTGGAAATTTGCATTGCATTTTCTATATACATATATATACGAGTAGATAATATGTATATATTATGTACATATAAACTAAAGCATAAAGTAAAGTTTGTTGAGTCAAGAAAAGCAATATAAGTTGTTGTTAAAGATCATGAGTCAAAGAAATAGAGTAAATTTCCTATAAAATAATTAATTTGTTTTTAAATCCATCGTTGAATAATTCATTGTCCCTACATTGCAGCAAATAAAAAAATTCTTTGTCTATAAAATTAACATTTGTTGAAATCTAACATTTAATATTTAATCTTGTAATTAAATTGGAAATCTTCTAATTTAAACTATTATAGTTCAAATATTGCAAGTTATAAAGGCAAGGAAATTACTTAAATATACGTATCGAAAACCCTTATTACTAAACCATCACAACATTGTTTGTGTAATGATTTAACTTGAAAGATAATATTTCCCTAGAAGTTTCGGTTGTTTATATTCAAATTTCTATACAGTTTACGACCATTCGTGCGCTATATAATTTCCATTGTTGGTGGCATGTTAGTTTTGGAAAGTATTAATGGGTTGCAAATTCGATGACATATCATTAAATTATGGGAATTATCCTCTTAAAACATGAACCATCTGTTTAAACTATATGGGTACTTTAACAATAATATTGAACATGTTGTATTACACGATTTAGCCGCCTATAAACAAACGGATATTTAGTAGTTTTATTGTTATAGGACCCATATAAACGCATAACCTAGTGAAAAAGTTCCATTTCCCTTTTTCGATCAATTTCCGAACTCTAATTGTTTCCATCCGATGATAAAAGGCATTTGGAAACTTCGTTTTACAAAGTTATACAAAGTCTATTAAAATATAAGTACAATGGTACATACGAGTACATACAGGTAAAGTGGAAGTGTATACAAAATGAATTTGTTAACTTTGGATGTTGTCTGAAATAATTTCTAAACTACAATTTTACTCTACGTAACAATTCCAAATTCCAGTTTCTATTGTTCATTTTCGTCCAGATTTAAACAACCTTTAGAATAACTGCTAAACGTTTTTAACTCAAATATGGCAAAATGGCAAAACATGCAGAAATACTTTCATCGCGGATGCATTTTTAACAGTCAAACCGTTTCCGCTCTGAAACATTTCAATACATGTGGAACCGAAAAAAAATAAATTGGATAAGTATGGTAGAAAAATTTAAATATACAAAAAATGTAATTTCCCCTTTGTAATAACAACAACATTTCGAAAAGGAGCAGCAGGGGAAAAGCTAATTCCAAAACAAGAGAAATTCATAATAAAACAATTAGAAAATTCAGTGTTTTTATAATACAGAATTGGATGCATGTAAACGTGTACACAGTTTATTCGTTTTCTATATTATAATGAATGTTAAAATAAATTTGAATATCAACCAGAGCATATTTTACCGCCCCCAAGCTACCATTTATTCCATAACTGATAGATGTGTACTGTAAAGGTAGAAGTTTTCTCCGCACATACACACAGTTGTGTTAGATTTTAAATTGCATAACGGAGCCCAAATCTTGCCGAAGTGCCCCACACACAAACCCGCAACTGAGGCAGAGAAGAAAATATACACGGAACCGGTAAGGAATTGCAATTTTCCCAAATTCCATTACATAACATACACACAACTCTATACATTACATAAGCGAAGATCTTGGCTTTTAAGATGAGTGCGTACACGTTTTCCAAACTGTGTGTGGGGAAATGTTAATAAAAGACCTTTTTCATGACCTTATACAATCTAAAACACTCGACTTCTTTATGACGCACGTTCCAGACTTTTTTCTCTATACTGCAGTGAATAAAAACACATTAAATGGACTTTTGTTGGCAATCTTAAACATCGATATTTAATTTACCATTTAACTAACGTTTACTGTATATGAGGAAATAAATGGCACAACGCACATTAGCACCAAACATAAATACTTATTACTTATAAATAATATAAAAGGCCATTGTAGTTTCAATTTCATATACGGTTTCATTCGGATTTTTACTACAGCTCATGTATTGTATTAGAGAGAAATTTATTTTGATATCGCCGTAAACACCTATTCCAGTCATAAATGCGGCCGTCAGTCGATTTTGTAAGGGCAGTAAAGATTCGCGCGTACACTTTTCCTTTAGTTCCACTGTTTTTACACTTTCTCATCCTAGGAAAGAGGAACACAGAACCTTATCTGTGAAATGGTCCTGTAAATCAAGCTTAAGTTTTATCTGTACTACTAACGTTGCATAAAACTGGAGGCTTTTCTCTTTCCAAAACTCCTAAGCAAATACTCTTAGACAAAAAAAATACCGAATTCATACAAAATCTGCATTCACTTGCACCTGTTTGAAGTTGCCACGCTAACTTAGTATTTAATAACTACATGTAAAATATATGGGCCATGAAATAACTCATAAGTCGAAGAAAATCGTATCCATTTCGTTAACTATTCCCTTTAAAGGTAAATCGCTGTATGGCTGAACAGATTGCTGCTTATTATGAGCTTTTAAAGCGTTATTGTTACAGCCAAAATTTTTACGAAGCAGTTTATTGCTCTCGTAACGTGTCCTATTATTCGTAATAGTCATTAAAATCTTTCGATTTCAGTTCAGTAAATAACTTTTAGGAAAAAAAATCACCGTAACAGAGAGGGAGAAACGGTAAGGGAAGGTATACGTCGCTAAAAATAATCAAAGCAATTTTCCATGTGCGGAAACGTTGTCGCCAGAAAGTTTGAAAATGGACTGACTGAAAAAGGAATGGGAAAAAGAGTCAAGTGAGTAAAAGATACATGGGGAATATAAGTGGAAAGTGATGAAGATGGGACGTTGTCGTATTTTTTCCAGCGTGTCAAGTTAATCGGTCAGCTAAAGCTCTATATAGTAGGTATATTAGACAGTTGAGCTTAATTAAATAAAGGACCTTTTAAATGAAATTTAATGCTGCCAAGACCATTGCGATTTTCCAAGTACACCTAATAAAAAGTGGCTTTGTAGTGGTGCATTTAGGGCGCCCTAGAAAATTAGTTCTACGTTCGAGAGGCGACTGGCCAACAAAAAAGTTTCCGGATATCGTGTGTTGAAGGTTAATTAGAACTTGGGAGGATTGGAGGATTTTTTCCTGCCCCTTCGAACAAGTCAACTCTATGACGTTGTTTTACAACGTTCGACTTTTTCGTTTGTTACGATGAACTGGGAAATTGGGAAGCGAAAATGATTAAGTAGAATGTTTTTCTTTTTGCTATTCGAGTATTCGACTCTACAAGAAAATGGTTATTTTATGAAAAATTGTCTCATAAATAAGTGGTGCTATTTGAAAATTGTATTTGCCATCGGACGTGCGCTATAAATTTCAATAATAAATTTGATTTTCGTCGAACAAATATGCAAATGTGGAGTAACGGTAATTGCAGATAATATTGGAAATTTAAGTAGAAAAATGTTTTAGCATTGTGTTATTGAGTTATTGATGCGAGCTCACAGTTTAATACCGCATTCAAAATGCAATTTTCTATCATTTCGGAATTTATGAATCGCCATCAGAGGATTTTGATGTACGAGTACAACTTTCAACATTTTCATATCAATATTCAGATGGACGTCCTCGCAATCTTGTTATTAATCATGTTACTAATGCGTCTATTATGCATTCTTAGCACACATTCGACTCTTTTCCCTTAATAATAAAAACTTTCTGACTTGATCATTATGCAAACATTGTTCCTTAAACATATTTCCATACTTTCCACACAAACAAAAACATAATCCAATAAAATCATGATAATAGCAGCACACACAAATCAGGTCAACAGTAGGTACTTCATCACAAAAATGATGCAATTATTTCCATGTGGAGGTTAAAAATAGTCATCCAGGCCGCTAAATACAATGCTCATTACACCATCAGCAACCTGAAAAATTTCTTTGATCTTTTGTTTCCGTTGTTTCTTCTGTCACAAAGTATGTTTTGACATGATTTCTGTTCCCTTTTTTATTATGTGTTTTGGCAAAGGATCCCACAAGAGAACTACTTTATATAACAGTTAGTTACCCAGTTTCTTGTCTTATCATCTAAGTTCATAACAATATCATCTTCTCATCTCCTCAAGAACAGGATACTTTACTCAATTTAATAGAATTTTCTTTGTCTCTCCCTGCTTTCTGCCAATACCTCTTATATATATATCCTTTTAACAAAATATATAAATACATCTGTATATATAAGTATATAGAAACGTGTAAAATTCCATCAACTGTGCAAATTCAACCTACGCCTTGTACACAAATTCTTAAAAAAATCCAGTCGTATTCAACAATAAATCGCACGACACAAAGATATTAAAATAAAAACTAAAAGAGGCATGTGGATGGTATTAAGTGATGTAGACTTGTTTACCAGAAATGGATGCAGCAGACCATACTCCGAGAATATCTTTTGCAACAGAACGTAGGCATTACGAAAGGAATCCTCACTTCCGCACTGCTTGCAGACTGCTCCAATAAACACTGCAATGCACTACGGAATTGAGGACTCGCACTCGTTCCTTAACAATCCATCCACCTCCACAGACGAACAGCTACTTCAATTATTTCTTTCCCTTTTTATAAAGTGCATTGGATTTAGAATCGCCTTCAGCTATTAAAAGAAAGTAGATACATAGGTGAATGAAGATATTTATTTCGCAGATATTGAAAAGCTTTTCCAGTTATTCTCCTTTCCGTACCTTTTGTGTGGCTGGTTCCATCAGCTATAAGCAACATACCGACATATACACACAATTTCCATCCGTTATCTCTTTAACGACATTAACTTTCCAAAATTCTATAAACATAAAAAAGAAAAATACACATTCTTAAGCTTGTTTGTTTTGGACATGTGCCAATCAGTAAAAAGAGAAGAAAATATTATAAACAAGATAAATCTGACAAGTTGTAGTATATACGTCGTTATATTGGCCTGGATCCGGACTAGATCGATGTTGTGGCTGTGTATGTTGACGCATTTTACGTATTAAAAGTCCAACCACACATGAGAACATCAAGAGCGCGAACGGGGGCCAAAGGGGAGTAGCAAACGGGTTTCGGCTACGCACTATATACATAATACGAATGGGAAACACTTGCCGGAAATTGCAAACTCTCAAAACATTTGTTAACGAAGTTTCTTTAGACTTTAACATCGTTTACAGTGGCTTTTTGTGCACTTATGAAGTGTAACATGATACACAACAGCAATATGTTAGCAATTTCGCCATTAAACAGTAGGATTTATTGCGCCAAATCTAGTTAAGTAACTTTTGTGGCCATGGTGAAGAGGACTCACTTATTCCCCAATCCAATTTTAAGTGTAGGAATGACTGCAATTCGCAGGATCACCAGAATAAAATGGAAAATATTAAGGAAACCTCTGATGTATTTCAAATCCACTAAAGGGGGAAACGGATTTAGATAATGATACAGTTTTGTTTCGGAACTTCAGGCATTGTATAGTAATAATCTTTTATTTTCGCATTGATGCGAATTTCTTCTTATGTGTAAAGATAAAAAGAAACCTTTTAAATATGCTGATTCGTGGGATGTTGAAGAGTTGGGCTCGTTAGTTTTTAGAGCGGACTCATAAACCTGACAAAGCTGTATTGATAGCGATTATAAATTACTGATTGATCAGGACACTAATAGCACAAATGGTTTCAAATAAAAGCTAAATAATAATGCAGGTGCCTGTATAACAATTACGCTAAATAATCCAATCAGTGGGATTAAAATAATGCATTTAATTGGCCCTCGTCCGAGAATACAAAAAGCCCTCTCTAAAGAGTTGATATTTATGTTCTCGTTCGCATATCAAATAACAGTGAAAATGGAGTCATTATTTTTCATTTCAGTTAAAAAAAGAGATGTATAATGTATAAACATTCGCACAACATTAAATCACATGCACAAATACAAAAGTCCATTAATGCAAATCAAATATTACCCCATAACAAATGAAAGGTTAATTATAGAACAGTATAGCAAATAAATTCCAATATTGTACACCGTCTATACAATTTCCAGTAAAATTAATCATTTTCAAACGAAAAATAAGCTATAGTTATGGCAAACAAATCGATTCTGCTTAAAATCCCATTGAATCTTTCTGTAGGAAGGACTTTCTGGATGGCTGATTTAAATGAGTTTGTATGTACGTGTGCAAAGACATAATTAGGAGGTTTTACTTTTAGTACGTTGATTTTCCTTAATGGCATTTGGCTGCTTCAATCTTTTTACAGAAAACGACTGTATAGTATACATACATATACATATAAATAGAAAAAAAGCACAGAGTGCAGAGAACTGGAGAAAGCGTTAAAAAAATGATAATTAATTAATGCGGCTAAATTAGGACGTTTTAAAAATATAATTAACGTTAAGTTTACAAGTGTTGATTTTTCTTTTTGGCGTGTGATAAAACAGAACTTTTAATTAAATTTATAATCAAAATGTCCAAATAAATGAACCTGAACAGATCTCCCGTTCGCACATAGGAACTTCTTTAATACTTAATTGGACAAAAATTGTTTGGCACTGGTAATTACTTAGAGCAAATCTGTTTTAGGACCTCTCATAAATAAAAAACACTTTTTCCTCATAAAGTGAATAAATGTCTTGAAAATGACATTTACATAAATTTCTCCCGCATATTTATAACAACAGCAATATTTCGGAAGTATGCAGAAATTTATCAGGGAGTTATTTTGAGAGAACCACAAATGACTGTGTGCCTGTATGTGGAGCGGTGGGAGTGCGGCGGGCAAGCGAGGGTGTTTGGTGAAAAGGGACCGTGTTGAAAAACGTATATTCATACATATACAGCACGGAAGAGTGAAAAAGTATTCGAAGACAAATGGCTGAGCGTACCATCTTTCACAAAAGCGACCATATGCCATTCCATATCAACGAAAATTTCTGTCTAACACTGGATGATCCACCAAGAAACATAAATAAAAGGATGATGTAAAAAGGAGTAGACTACTCATAAATATGTAGGATTCTTGGGAGATAATATTGTACGTGAGGTACAGCACAATATAGGAGGCACGTTTTAACCCTTCGGAGAGTCATTGCCGATGCATACTACCATCATATCGCACTGGCTTGTTTTATATTTTCTCTTCACTTCAAATATACACCCAAAATGATGCCACTTTGCCTGCTACACGTTCCAATTGCGCGTTCCTTCGAATAGTTGTGCCGAAATTTGGCCATCTTCAAAAGACGGGAACCAGTCATCGTCTTTTGTGCAAATTAACATCGCACAGTGAATCTTTGAAGTCACAACAACAAATTTTAAATGAACCTCTTCTCTAAAGACTCCAATTTTAGTTCCACATTCAATCATTTTCGAATTACTTGATCCACTCAATTTGTCCCATTTTATTACATTATATCGGTTAATAGACAACTAACTAACCGTTATTCTATACTTCTAATGCACTTCGCCGAAGTGATTCGAATAATAAACGCTGATTGCGCTGCTGAAAAATGGGATACATTTCGTTGTAAAGTTCAGCGAATGTGCAACCAATTAATATATGTATATATATATAGTTTAACTAAGTTTACATGTGGCGTTTAAAGCACACAATAACACAAACATTTAATTAACAATACCATACAGAATCAATCTAATTTGATTTGAAAGCCGTCCTGTCACTTTGCAACAAGGATTATATACTCGTATAATGATAATTATGTTATGTCCAGAGATTTGTTGGTGGAATCCGACGAAAACCAGTGGGATAATTTAATTAAACGCGAAAAATATATCAAGTTATAATGCTCATAGATGGGAATCATTGCAATTTTTATGATTATACATATATGGGAGTTTGTAGAGAAACGGTGGTCACGTTTTCACCAACAAATAAAAATACATTTAACAGTGTATGGGGAGTAATGAGGTTTCTCCGTAACTTTTTTGATGTAAGACGGTTGTTAAGTTGCTGGTTCAATCTAAGTGTATCTGCACGTAAAGCTCCAAAGTGGGTCATCGTAGTTAATTATTACAAGGCACAGTACAGCGTCATTATTATTATTTGCAATAACATTAAAAAGGAAAGATGCTCGTATATGTATAGCTTCAAAGTTATAAAGCCGGCAAATTTCTGTTTTACGGTTCACCTTTACTTGTCACGATGACGAATCATGAAAATATTTTACTTGCTACAGGAAAATCTACGTGGATGTCGTTTGAAGCAAATTGGAAAAGCGAAACTTATTAAATAAAAAGCAAATAGATTTTAATTAATTCCACAAAGATATAGGTGTTAGTTTCTATGTATTCAAGTGAAGAAGGGGTTTTTGAATGTGAAAACCCAATGCGCAAATTAAAATTGCAACGTGGATCCCATGAATATTTCATATTCAGACCAAAATATGTTGTGGCCTACAGTAGACAAATAAAAATCCTCACAATATATAAAATAAATTTATAGAGAAGGTAATTTGTTTCACGAGTCAATCGATTTAAAATGCAAGTCATTTCTTTGGCATCATCTCTTCCTACCGAGTGATAATAATTTAGGAGCAAGAGCAATATTTCGGGCTACAGTTTCCGGCTAATATTAAAAATGAAACTACAATTTAGAAATCTCGTCGGAACATTTAGGTCTGGTGTAATGATGCTGGGCCAAAGCAATTTATATCTGTGTAAAATGAGGATAATTATGATATGGTTACATTTACATTACAGCAACTCCAATACCAGACATTTAGCATTGGCTTAAATAATGGTCATTATTTTCTGAATAAATTACTATGGCGCACTGGATAAATGATTAAGGCAAAAAGCTCGTGTAAAGATTTCGCCCAAAAACTCGATATCAATAATGAAATTTAGAAAAAAAACACCACAGCACGCATTTTGGTTATGTGGATGAGAAAAAAATGAAACAATAAAAACATTCCAAATTGATTTATGAATTTTGCAGCTTTTCCACTACCATAAGCACATATTTTTCCTATATTTTGCGTTTATGTGTCTGATTCATTCTGTTACATGCATATGTACATGTTAGTATTATTTTGGCGATATTTATATGACATCACCAAAACGCGATTTCATTTCTGATTGAATTTATTTGCATTAATTTAAAATCCCCGAACGAAGTAATTTATTTTTCATGGTAGTTGCATACAAATTAACAAAATCAAACAATTCATTCGTTAACATAACAAATTTTCCCAACAAACATAGACTGTAGGGGATTAAAGGGAAAACGACACAAAGAGAGACCGGTAATCTTTCATTAGAATATGCTTCGTTTGCTGTTCAATAATAAATTACGCATCCTTTATACCTTGATATCTGGGTGCGTATTTGAAAAGAAAAAAAGCAATGGTAATAAATTAAATTTACTTACCAGTTCTGGGCACGTACAGGTTAAGATACAGGCAGTCTTCACTTTGATTGGCAAGCAAAGGCAGAAGCTTCTCCAAGTAGAGGAGTCTTCCCCGAGGATACTCCAAAAGGGATTCTGATCTATTGCCAATGTCTGGCAGTCTCTGCGGACATACCGCTCCAAATCTATCTGCCAAACGTGTATTTCGCCATATTGACGGTGTTACAGGTGGCATGTATCTGGAAGAGTCATATTTCATCATTAAAATAAATTGCGATACCTGACGGCTAAATGTATACTCGGCAAGAATTTGAGGCAATTTTCAGATTTTTAATCCGGAGAGTAGCGCATAATTTCCACTTGCAATTTACTAAAGTAAACAGACTATAATAAGTACACATAAGCAGTATGGCATTAATTACTAAAGTACCGTCTGTGATCAACCACAACCAAGTCAAATTGAGAAGGACAATTTGTATGCCCTTGTCCTGTTGATGCATAAACATTACCATCAATTTAATAGTATATGGCAGACCCTACACAGTGATATATAAAGTGACCATAGTGCCCAATTTATCTGTGTTCATTAAAGTGGGGTTTCATTAGTGTTTAGTAGAAATGTCCATGTCCAATTAATTCTCCAATTGTTGTAGTAAATATAAAAAAATTCGCTAGGACGGCGGTATGAGTCTGTCCGCACATCTCTTCGGGACACTAAATTAGGTGAATAACTGACCGAATGCATAGAATACCTACTGAAAAATTCACTAATGGTCGAGTCATGCTATTCTGTTTTGATTAAACGTTAAAAGAAACGTAAAAAAGACGGTAAAACTTGGATTTTCGTAAATAATTTAGAGAAACCCCTTTTCCTTTTTGCAAGGGAGAAAGAGAGCTTCTGTGTGCGCCGCGCCCCGAACACCACTGTCTATCTTCGACCGGCGAAGAAGACAGGAAAAAAGGAACACTTTACCATCAAACTTTTTCCAGATTTAATGTCCTTTCACCCTTATTAAAATAAATAGATTTATCCTTCATTAGAGTTTGCTCCTTTTTTACACTGAACGGATCACAATCGCTTTTCTCGCAGTATCTCTCCCAAAACAATTCTAGTATTATTCAAATTTTTTTGCCCCTCTTTGGCATCTAATTGCACACACAACTAGCGAAATTTGCATGATGGTCTTCCCATGAAATTCAGCATATTTTAATACGATCCGCAGGATTATGAAATTTAATTTCGTCAGTTGTCTTTTAACTCTTACTCTCTTCGTCTCGTTTCAAGATATTGCATTCGTTTTCTTTATGTAGCATAAAACGTTTTCCACCTTGTCGCGATGCCCAACCAAATAAGATTATGTCAAGTAATAGATTAAAGCAAAATTTAACATAATCTTCCCATTTGTGTTATTAAAAACAATAAAAGAAATCCCTTTTTTCTCTGGTTTTACGTCAAAGCAATTTTTAACTAATTTATATTACGAAAAGAAGAAAATAAAGAGTGTTTTCTTTGTAATAAAAACGTTTTACGAATGAGAAATTGTAGTAAGAAAATTTTAATAAACATGCAAAACAGGCGAACTCGTAAAATAGCAGATAATAAAAAATTGAGTGTAATATTAGTTTAGGTTTCAAAATTGTTTTAGAAAAGAGGAATTAAAAATTTTCTTCTCCAGTGAACGAATACCCGATTTGAGACTTTCTTTTTTGATATTCCGCTTTGGAAACTAGCTAGTGTTAAAATTAAGCAGCTTACGTATTTTCTTGAGTAATTAGTAGAAATTTATTATTAAATAAGGCTTAAACAAATTACGTTGGATTATACAAAAATTTCTTTAAATTTAAACAAGCAGCAACGCTGTACAACGAAAATCCAATTAGAAATTTTTCATTTTCTTAATTTGATAAAGTGTTTATGCAGAGATAAGGGCGCATTTACCGGAATTTATGTTAATTATTTAATACGTAGTTAAAGGACACTTTAACCAACTTTTCTCTTTGTCTAATTCCATATACATATTTTAAATATCATTTTATCATTTCTTTTCAGCCGAAAACGAAAAAGAGAGAGGAAACACAAAAATCTTTCTCAATTTTGCACGAAACTTTTTTTGTGTAGGTAAAAATGTGCGTAGGGCATTATGAATTATATTCTCGGTTATATTTCAGCGATAAATCCTACCCACTTTTATTCCAATTCTTTTGTAGCCATTAAGTAACTATACCATATTTAAGTCTGCACACCGATGGCATAGCCCCCAGCTGCAAAACCATCTACCACCACAGGATTGATAGCGTATATGTATACATATATATACATATCTTGTTCTATGATACTTTTGTTGAATATTTCTATATGTATATATTTTTCTATAACAAAAAAGTGTAATATCTCAGAAACGAGGCAAGATTAAAAAACTACAGAGCCATGAATACAAAAAAAAATAAGGAAATTCTGGTACGCGTTTGGAGAATGAAACATTTTCCCAGATTTAATTTGCCTTCACTAAAAAAATGGTGTCACATAAATTAAATTCAATAAAATCTCCACCACCGCTATATGCTCTGGGTGTGTTTTAATTTTTAACAATTTTCCACGAGAAAATATATTTCACTCATTTATCTGTCTATTCATGCAAATGTAAATGAAACATACCTATCAACCGCATTTTGCCATTAAAATAGAGCCCGGCTTATAAAACGCTTTTTTATGACTCTCTTTCCAAATGAGTTGCATACACAAAATGCATATTGTCAATGGAATTTGCCATTTATTTCCATTGTACCTCGCATTGTACCTTTTTGTATTTTCATTTCCACGTACACAAGCACTCGAGAAAAAAAACAATTAACAACAGTGCCCAGTTAATAGTGCAAAAATCGCTTTGAGCAGGAAATACTTGCACATTCACGTCTAAAATTGAATCGTACATCTTCCAACGAGATAAGGAGTTAAATCTAGCAAAGATAGTGTGTGAATTTGACAGTTGAGTTAATTTAATTTTCTTCTGAAACGAAAAACTCCTTTCACTGCACACATCCAAATGAAAATTCTACACAGTCTGTGTTTATCTCCTCGAAATATCGTAAAATTGCTTTAATAACGTATAGTTTCGTGTGTAACTAGAGACGTACCTGAGACTGCCAACTGGGGGTGTAGCATATGGTACCCCGAGGAACGCTTCCACCGGCGGATGTATATGAATCATGACACCCCTAAGAGGTCCGTATTTAGTCCTAACCACTCTGGTGCTGTATTTGTGCACCAGGAGTGATGCGCTCGCGTTCGCATCCTTCACAAGGACGATCACCACCATCACCCACATTGCACAGAAAAACGCGGAAACGGAACACAATTGTCTCGAAACAATAGTTTCTAACACACGCATGACGTCAGCAACGATATCGACGCTCACGGCGTTTACGCTGCTGCTTCTTTGCTGGATGCTGTCTCTGGTGATGTTGTTGTTGAAGGAGGTGTTGTAGTCGCCTCATTATCCTTCGTCGGAAGTGGCAGGATTATTACTGGGAGGCTTGGAAAGAACCTATAAGAACAGGAAACAATTAAAAATATGGCAGACGCACCATCCGTGCCTTCAAACTAACAAGGCTACTTTTCCCTCTCTTTTACATGCGTTTGTCGGATTCTTTGAGCAATTTGGTCTTTTTTAATTCATTTACGGAATCGATAGTGAGAGAGCACCAAGTTAAATTAAGTGGGACCGTCTATACTAAAGGACCAAACTTTCTTAATTAACTTTTGAAGTATATGTGTGCGTTTATTTGTGCAAAAAAACTAATAAGAAAGCGACTCCTACCTGGCGACAATGTCGGTGGCTGGCGCTATTGAGATGTCGTTTTATTAGCAAACGGTCCATTCAGAAGTTAACTAGAGCCTCCTGTTGTACAAGTTAGATAGGATATTTTCAATAGATCTTGTGCGCTGGGTCTTATACTCTCACATAATTAAGTTTCGTTTATCGGCAGTATCGGAACGTCGGTTGGTGGAGGAATAAGTCTTCGACGGCTACTTGAAAAGGGGTGAAGTAGAGAACGGCACAATTAATTTCGGCTGCTGTTAGGGGAGACAAAGTGTGACACGAAACAGAGACGAAATTTTTGCATTAAATCAAATTCAGTGAAGACAGACGCAGATGTTGCCTTGTCACGTCCATGGTCCAGTGTCCATACACGAAACTTATTCCAAGCACACGTACACATTCACACTTAAACACACAAACACACACATTATAATACACACATTGGCCTCTCTATAATGTCGAATGGATCATGTCAGCAGATATTGTCAATTTTGTGCACGAAACTACCAAACACCATCGCTCTTAAGTCCTACTCTATTATTAATATATGTTTTCTCTGATTTTATTTCACTCTCTCTATATATTCGATTTTCTCTCTTTCTTCCTCAAGTTAGTGTGTATATGTAGGTACGGTACAATTTCTGTGGGTTCCACACTCCTTTGTTTCTATTTTTCCCCTTTTAGAGGTAACTTAGTTTCGAAACTGAGAAATTGCATAATCTACTCTTAGATTTTGTTGGATCTCTTCGGTAAATGTAATACAATCCATTTTTATTCTGGTCCAATACAGGGCTGATAGCAAACTCTCTCGACTCTTGTACCTGTAAATGAAAAGTTTAACATATTTGAAACAAATCCCACACTAAACAAGGGACAAATTAATTAATCCTTAGATCCAAGATTGGCTAAAGTTCCCGTTTTAGTTTGATTATTTCCTAGCGACTGCTCACCTTCGAATGTAAACTTTGCATCATATTTGAACTCAACAACCTGACACATATACATCCATGCGAAAAGGGAAAGTTTATTAGTCAAAGTTGCTACCGTCGTTATCAAGCCGGTAAAACGTTACATCTTTCAAGTTGTAATTGCCAGCCATTTCTATGCGATATCAAAGTTTTCCTAATAAATTCGTTTCATTTAACGCTATTCAAATAGTTCGCTATATGTGCTAATTATGTAGATATATGTATTTAGAATTATTAATAACTGCTGTGCAATAAATAAATATGCCCACGAGCAATGTCCCTAGTGTTGTAACATGTTTAGGTATTGACTGAAAAATTATTAAAATCCACAACTGAAAATTTAAACAACTAAACAGCCCAAAGGCTGATTATATGTCCAATACACACACACGATAGTCTATCAAAACATTTTTTTCAATACCCGACACATTCTATTTCCGTATATAATAGAAATATATATATATATATATCTTTTTATATGTGTACTGACAGAAATGTAGTTAAATTTCGTGGCTTATAAAGATGAGGAACAGTTGAATAAGAGGGAAGAAATGAGAAAAAACCTAAGCCGGTCAATTGCACCAGCAAATGGTCTTTCGCTTCATTTATCCATCGTCCCTTTTGCCTTCTACGAGTATATCTGTCTATAAAAAGATCTTCTTAGCCAAAATCACTATTTTACTATCCCACCATTAATATTGGGAAATAAAATGGTGTGTGGTATGTTATGTACCTACATAACATTCAACTAAGAAAATGTACATGAAATACCCTTTTCTTCCACATATAAACTACTGATTAGAACGCGACGAGAAGCATTTAACCAGCAAAGTTTGCTAATGAAGACTAGTCGTAACTGGTTTTCCACTTAAGGAAATGAACTTACACTAAGATGATGCACTTGAATTAATTACATTGATTGAGGGGACTTGTATTACAATTAAATTTAACGTAAGTACAAATATTATTGTCTCGAATTTGATTTCACATACAATACTTTGTGTTGTTGAATGATAAATGTATACAAGAGGCAGCCCTTTTACCCACAAAAGTTGTGCTTTCCTCAACAAAACATGTTGATTCATTAGAATTACGATTTATGTTGGTCCCAACGTTGAAATTTACCCAAAATTAAATGAATAACAGTGTACAGGGAAAAATAATAAAATTACCTACTAATTAAATTTCATAGTTAGGTAATCGTATTGTGTTTTGTAATAATTATCGCTCACAAGCTACAAATTAAAAAACATTAGATGCAACACGGAATATTTGTGAAATATTCATAAAGTGATACTATGAAATTTTTTTGGATTTGAAAAAGAATCCCGACCATACATATAATATAAATTGCTGAATGCTGAAACGTAGATATTTAATTTTAAACTTCCACCTTTTAGTAAAGTGCATTTCACTGACGCTGAAATGTGTTGGAATATGAATCTGTATAATATGATTTTTTTTATATGTGTTACCTACTTGGAGTTTATTGTTCCAACATTAAATTATTAACGTAAAATTCTATTGTACAGCAAAACTTTTTTAATGCAAATCCAACAATGTTAATAATAAAATTATTGCGATACTCAAACGGCATGGATGCAATTCATCATTATACCGGAAAATGTATTCATTCAATTGAAATCGGTAATCTAAATAAATTCTATTTTCACTCGAAAATTATATTCCAATAAAATATAAATCATTTACGTGTAATATTTTGTCAAATTGCTGAAAAATAGTGCACTAATTTATTCGCAACACGTTGATGTATCCATTGGATTGGCTAATTGCAATAAATAAACCCGGAGTGGAAACTAGTTACAGAACTTTTCATCCACCAACTTTTTCGTTCTATAGGAAGAGCAATTATTTGGCCCTTTTGTAGAGTTGTTTTATTAGACATCATCGGGTTTTGTTTTCCTTGTGTATGCTCAAAAATATCCTTTTTTCAGCATCTTCTCTACAATACACTCATATTTCAAACTGAAACTCATCTCATATAGATTCAGTGATAACAGAGAACACAATGGCGCACCGTCTAATAAACATTTCGAAATCATTATTTTCGCGAGGCTAAATGAAGAGATACACCGTACATGCTTTCTTTTTTATTTAATGTATATGAGCCTTTGGCTGAAGGGCAAAATGTGTGTGGTTGACACTTTTGTATAGGCACCCCACGACGTGGTGCTACAGCATAATAAGGTTTTGCATGTTGTAAAACCTTAATTCAGTGAGACGACCTGTTCTCGACAGGTTTCGTACCTCACATTTGAGAATAAAAAAACTTATGTACACTTACACAAAGGAAGCCGTATTAAAATATTATGTTTAAAGAGAATGTGCTCTCGGTGTGGGCGTCAAATTGTGCGCTGAGGGGGAAGAAAGAGTTATGTGCTATTTTGTTTGTCCATCGAGGGGAAAAAACGAGGACGTTTGCCAGACAAATTTCTATCTAAAAGCAAATGAATTTCTAAACGAGAAACACGCACCATCCCCGCCAAAGGTGGATGCAATTTTAATCCATATGGAACTATGTACATTTAATAAATAGATTTTAATATGAATATAAAACTTTACAAATCTATACAAGTAATCCGTTTATATTGGAGGAAAAATGCTGCAATAACATTTTAAACCCGTTTAATCGAAAAGCTCAATTGAAAGGCTTTAACTTTTTTTCCGGCATTACAAATTAAATTCGTCACAGGGTTGAGGGTTTAATAAACTTATTTCTACTTTAAAAGACACTTAATTGAAAACAAATTTCTCTCACAGTATCGGCGAACGTTCCAGGCTATTTTTTAGATTTCATTTTATGATTTATCACCTTACCAGTTCTTAAAAGTAATACGCGTTCCTTCCTGAAGCAATACAACTGAAAAGTTTTTTAAATATCAAACTTTTTCCTCTACAGCGTTTATTATATCTAAAAATTATATGAAGGTTAATGTTATATAAAGATTTTCTCCAGTACCTAATGAAATCAAGTGCAATTTGGAGCTTGGTCACGTTTTTGACCTTACATTGTGACACGAAATTATTCTAGTTTATAGCATTTATTTTAAACTCTGTATATAATACAATTGTCCTGGAAAAATTGGGCGCCAAACGAACAGACAGGGAAAAACACAAAAAGAAAAAAGCGTACAGTCAAATATTTAATTTTCGTATAAATAAAAAAAATCAATGCTTTAATGTCGGGACTAACAAAGAAGAAAACTTACTGAAATTTATTACTAAAGTGTTTACTTTTCAACTTGGGAACAAATCTAGTTGAATCGGCCATAAATTTCAATTGAATTTCAATTTTACATTCTTTTACACTCTCTCCAGACGTTATTTTGCATCCCAACTATATAAAAGCTAATTAGTAAATTTGTATTGTTGAATTTCCGATACGACACTCTATTTATTGTTATCAACTTCGCTCTTAACTTATTCAGCTAGACAGTTTTTCCTTGTAGTATGGACACAATTTTACTTAGTGCTTCACTATCAACCTAAGTGTCTTCACCTATAAAATTTGTGTTTTTTTATTGAATCCTATAACGAGAGACCGTATAGCAATTTAGCCTCCGATAACCTTCACACGATTGATTTTGTGTCGAAAGCGACATCGACAACGGCGAACTTTTCACATAATATTCGAATGCAAAAATTTTATTACATTATAGTAGGATCCTCGTCAAAAAAGAAAAGGAGATTGCGAACTTTTCTCGCTTTCATTACATTACAGACGAATGGAATTTTAATATTCACCCAACAAGTCACAATTACAATTTTGTTTCAAATGAATGAATTCATTTCCTCTGTTTTCTGTTTACATTGAAAGTTCATGTTTATTAATTTTGAAAATGACACACAGTGCACCAATTTGCCAATTAGTAGATTGCTTCGCTTATTAAATATATATTGTACTGTTTATTATATTATTTGTTGAAATGGATCTACATGTTTGTGTAACAGAAAACAGGCACCATTAAAAAATTCACTCCGTATTTATTTAGTCAAACAACAACTGTTGCAATTACAATTCGTAAGATAGTAAAGTGGATAACATGGTAGTGAAAGAGTACAATTTGCAGTTTCATTAGTCTAAAGAAGTTAGTATAATTCGAAATAGTGAAACAGCTATTACAAGAGTGTGGTATTCTAATTAAAGAAGTTAAATTAAAGCGCTTGTAGTCCGAAATGAGTGCTCGCTTATAATTATAGCGAAAAACTAGCAATCCTTTTGCCATCTATCCTCATGCCCATTGCTATACATTGTATACATATTTTTCATTTATATTTTAAACTCCGTTCTGTCGTAATTGAGAAATCATTAATCGAACTCCACCCAACTAAGTACACACAACAGAACAGACAACAACATATCGAATATCTCATATATACGAGTATGCAAACTGGCGTATGTAGAAGATTACGTGCCATTGGTGTACTGTGTGGATGGTTGGATGGATAGATGTGCATGAAGATGATGGGTAATAAGCTTAATGAAGCTCAACGAACTTATAAGTTAAGCAAAGGCGCTCATTGAAAGCTTATCGGCATCACTCTCTGAACACATACCATCCTTTATTGCAAAACTATTGTGCAAAAGTAGTCAAGTGCGATAGTGCCATATCAGTTAATGGCTTAAATGTGGTTGGTGAATGATAAGTGGGATTCCAGCAGTAATTCCTCTGTATGCAAATGCAATTTTCCTGTAAATGAAATAACTTGTGGGCGGCTTGTACTACTATTCTATGATTAAATATACAATTAAGTGAATATCTATTATATACGAGAACAGTGATAACGTACTTGAACTTTTACAATGAGAATTTATCGATACCCTGATATGGAACTCTTTAAAAAGCATTCGCTACTCCACTCACCATCATCGATATTCGATAGTTATTTTATATTTAATTTTAAACGGAATTTGTTAGTGTGTGAATAAAAGCGATTAACAAAATTGTTATTTTATTCAAAAAGTCATACATATTTAATGCTGATTAAAACCGTGAATGTTACACATTTTAATAAATAAATTAGCGCGTTTTGGATGCACAAGCGTTTGTTTGTGCTCTGAGACTGGTTTAATTGAATAGCATACACGAAATAAGCATTATCATAAATAGATAGTATACCTACTCGCCAAAAAATATGAATATTAATCGTACTTCGTACATATTTGCACATATGTATGTACCTATACATATGTATATGTTAGTAAATGTACACACACATATGCAGTCACAGATTAGGTTTTTCATACTACTGGAAATCTAATATGTAATTAAAACCCGTATTCGGAGTAATTATTGTATTGAACAGTTTTAGATTATTACCTCTTCTTGAATTAATTACCATGCAGCTTCGCTTTGCTTGCATGGAATGTGAATGTACATGGATATGTGCTATCATACGATGCCAAAATAATATTAATCACCTTGATGGTGTAATGGTTAATATAATTCGCATTATAGTATTAACATTGCAATGTCTAATTGCGCGTTTTGCATAAAATGAAGCACTTCGTTTCGTCTGTACCTCGAATTAATTAATAGATGCATGTCACCCCAAAACGTGGACCATTCCACACACACGACTCTTTTCCAAGGACTGGCAATAAACGCATTAGGATAGGAATATACAAGAACACGCATTGTTAAATATATAAAGGGGTGCAAAATTTATTGTATAGCCACCTTTTGTATTCAATGCTAAAACTTTAATTACGTTTTAAATGAACGTTAACGTATACTGTTTAGAAAATGTCTTGTTGTTCCACAAAATGTGCACGCTAGGTAGCAAAGTATATATAATACAAACTGAAAGTTTAATCTAAAATTTATCACCCAACAAGTTATATATTCCCATATATGTATATATTATAGAGGGAGGTGTGTAAGTAAACAACCTTTAGAAAGCCGCCCCACACAATTACTAATATAAAATAAAGACACACAGAGAGAGTACAGAGTAAATATAATTATGATGGAACATTAATTACATTTCTACTGATTTATTGAAATTTAATTGAAATTCATATTGGGTGTATGTTCATCTAACGTATAGGGAGTTTAAGTTTCACCAGTGAACACATCAGAAGAGCGAACTAAGTTATGGACATGAGGATCTCGGAATAATCTTCTTGTTTGTAATAATCTGCTTGGATGTATTATACAAGCTGCATTTGTATGTAGGTTTTGCATGCCCATCCCCTGCACTCGACCTCAACTGCACAGGCATACGTTCCACATTAATAACAATTTTCTTATTATGAAGGACTCTATTAAGTTGATAATTCACTTTTGATCTCCTGCAGAGAGTTAAATACAGGAATTAAGCCGCAAAATGTATAAACAAACCACAACCACTTTCTTTATATGTTCTTATACAATACATACATACGTGGAGTTTATATAAATAAGATCGGGATAAATCGATATGGAGTTTTAAATCAATAATAATAAATTTCTTCAACGTAGAGAAGGATCATTCTTACTTACTGCTTGTGTGTTCTTTCGGTCTATAGGGAATTAGGCAGATATAAATTTGCTTCATTTTAGAACAACAAACTTTAACCAACAAAAAAAACCTATACATTTTTGTTATTTAATATTTAACATTTGTGGAATTTGCTAGTGCTGTATTTAAAAAAGGCAAATTTTATCACGCATATGTGAATTGTTTAAAAAATACGCTATCATTTAAATGTGCTAGCGATTATTCAAGAAATCCCCGCTAAATTATTTTAAAATCGGGTTTCACAATATGCAATACGTTTCAGTTTTTGTTGATAATCGTTTCACATAAACAAAAATGTTTATACTCAAATTATTTTTCATAATTTTTGCTATCGGTATTTATTTTTCAACTTCAACACAATTTTTACCGTCAATTGCCTGTATAGCAACAACAATCGTTTGTAAAAATGCAATTTGCAATCCGGTAATTTGCAATGCTAATTAGGTCTTCTGGAGCAGGAACAGAGTTCTGCCTGTTCCTGCTGTCCAGCCTGTGTAACCATCTACCATCCTCCATTAAGATCTTTTTTTTAATACACATATTTTATCGTTTGTATATTTCCTCTTTAGTTCAAGGAAGTCCTTGAGAAGTGTATATTGAACCATGGGGAATTAGTATTATTCCTAAAGAAGAATGTGGCTGTGGTTTGACATGCGAATATAGCACTTGTGGACCTTCTGGAATATCCGGCTGTAATACTTGTACCAATAACTAACTATATTTGCCATCATAAATAATTGATAAGCAGCTTTTTACGTTGAATTATTAATTGCATTGTTAATTTATGTCCAGCACTTTAACAGTCCTAACGAGTTAGTGGAACTTCTTGATAAATTTCACTATATAAAATACTTTATAAGCATCGTGAGTTTTTAAAATCATTCAAAATGTTTGTAATATTGTTTACTCTTCTAGTAATCCTTCGAGTGGGACAGGCTATTGTGCCTGAATGCCCACCAGAACTGTGCTACAATGTAATATGTGAACCGATATATTGTGAATCGAATCAAGTTCTATTAAGACGGTATTGTGAATGCTGTCCTCGATGTGTTACCATTCTCTGTACGTTTTAAGTTCACTGTTAATTGGAAAATTTCAAAACATTTTTTTAGCTAGAGGGGAAGCTTGCATACCGAATCTTGGAGGAATGAGCACTCGTGGTCCTAATTTAATCACTTCCATTCATGATAGAGATGAGTTAAAATTCACTGAGAATGGAACAGAGAAAGAAGTTTTTTGGTCAGCAGAAGACATAGCTGAGGCTATTTTCAATTCAGAATGTGGATGTGGTTTAATTTGTCTTAATGGCATTTGTGAACCACAAGAAACATCAGATTGTTTATGTTATAATCGATAATTTGTTCTTGTTCTGCATTCTGCATTTTATAAATTGTAATTATTGAAGATTATTTACACTTTTATAATATGTCTTATGTCTAGGTATTATCAATTTTATAATTCTTATATAATCCAAAATATGGTTATCAATTAATTTTATAACATATTAATTAACGATGTGAAAATGCATCCCTATAGCTATTAGAGTTGGACTACCTGCTAATGGTTACTTTCAAAATCATATACTGATCATATACATTAAATACATATTGTGAATTTGCAATGTTCAATAAATAATTACGTTTGGGGTTTATTTAGGAATCATATATCAAACTAATTTCTCAAATTCCTAACATAGTGTTTTAACCTTCCAACGAAATGAGATTTTTTACGCCATTTTCATTAAGTTAAAATGTGACTTGTAGTTCGATATTATGAAGGTTCCTATATGATTTCTGGCTATGGGCGTTCTCCATACATTACGTTTATAAACCAATAATACCTATTCGAATTTGTAGATACCTATACTTGTTTATATATAGCAAGTCCATTCAAATTACATTTCGTTCTGTTTAATAGTAGGTATGGCTTATGGCATTGATTTCAACTCTCCAGAAGGACTTGGAAGTGGTCTGGACTATGGAGTGCTCAAATTACACGTATGTGCCTTTTGGTATATCCGATTGTACGTACTTGTACAAATAACTAAATGATAAGTCTTTTCTACCATTATTTTTTATTTGAAGTTTTAAATTATGTAGAATCTAACCAGGCTAACGTGTAACTGGAACATTTTTTAATAATTTTCACTGAATAGAACCATTGCAGAAACTGAGCAGTTTTTTAAGAACGAAGCTAATAGCATTGGTCTTCTTTCTCATATTTTAAAATTCACTGAAACTGAAACAGTAACTGAAGTTTTCAGGTCAGATCAAGACACCGTAGAGAAATCCAGTCCAGGTCTGAATGCTGTTGTGATTTAACTTGTATTTATGGTACTTGTCCACCATAAGAAACATTAAATTGTTTATGTTTTAATCAATGATTTGCTGCTGTTAAGCAATTATTTAAATCTGTTATTAATGAATGATGCATCCCTAGTTACCTATATAGTAACCTTTTTCGTTTGGCAATGAAATTGTTCTTTTTACTTTTTAGTGCAATTTTAAATCAACACAATATGTAATTTGAAAGTATAATTTATCGAGCTAATACTTTTCCTGACTGCAATTTACCCGTGGTATTTGTGGAAGTGGAAGTATCTATGATGGGAATTATTTTTAAAAAAATAACGTTATCACTCAAATGCATTGGATATTTAGCGTGATTATTCAAGAAATTCTCGATAATGAGCTTTATAAAATTGAGTTTTTCAATACCAAACTTCAGTGTTTGTTTTGCACGCTTTCAAAAATAAACAAAAATGTTCGTTTTTAAATATATGATAATTTTTGCAGTTGCTATTTATTTTTCCACACAATTTGCATCGTCTATTATCTGTCTACCGTCTCCAAACCGATGTGCAAATGTAACATGCGATCCTGTATTTTGCTCTGCTGACCAAGTTCTTCGCACTAGTAGCTGTGGTTGTTGTCCATCTTGCGTAACCATTCTTTGTAAGATACAAAAACAATTTTTATTACTTATATAATAATTTATTATTTTCCTATGTATATTCTATAAATATAGCACAAGGAAGTCAATGTACATTGTATCCGATCCCATTATCTCATGGTATTAATGGTTATGTACCTCCAGAAGAATGCGGTTGCGGTCTAATGTGTTTAAACCGCACTTGTGTGCCTTCCGGTAAATCCGATTGTATTTGTACCAATAACTAATCATATGTTTAATAAATCTTAAATGAATAACATAGTGAATGTACATTATTTTGTACTTGTTTTCAACAATATCCCATATAGTGCTTAGGAGAACCTATTTATTCCTTATTTTTTTTGATTATTTTATTTTTTGATTATTTTGGAAAAGTTTTAATATGTTTTTTAACGTCTCTGCAGTTTACAAGTGCTTCTTATAAATGCTTTAGTTTTTTTTACATGACCAAAAATTCTATTATTTGAACACAATCTATACCTACATATTTAGAGTGGGTTTTGATGGAAAGCTCGTTAATACTAACGAGCTTTCGTTAATATTTAAAATCGAGTATTCCAATAAGATGTTTTAGTATAGGTATTTGTTTTAGACACGTTACAAATAAAAACTAAAAATGTTCGCTTTCAAACACTTAATATCAATTTCGCTTTTGGTATTTATTTATCTAATCAATTTGCAATGTAAATTATTTGTTTACCACCACTGAACCGATGTGAAAATGTAACTTGCTATAAGTTTTTTCTATTCCTTTAAAAATGTAGTACTTAATAAAGATTATATACTTTTTTTCAAAATTATGGAAAAAATAGACCTATACATATCTATTTAAGCAATTTTAATGGTAGGTAATCGTCGGTATTTGCACCTACAAATTACCTGATAATTTTTCAGGAAAAAAAATATTTAACTAGTTATTATGAATATGTATAGTAACTATAAATAAAGACAACAATCATGGGTTATCTGTAATAGTCTACCTATATTTTCTAGCTGCTGTGGCTGTATAATCATAACAGGAAGTAAAATGTATAGAGTATTAATTTTGACTTTGAGCGCAATAATTTGGATTCAAATTGCACAAACTGATGAAGTTTGCAGTTTTGAAAGGTGTTTATCCGAGAAAGTTACCTGCCCCCCGGTAATGTGTGAGCCAGGTCAAATTCTGCAGGCCACCCTTTGTGGATGTTGCCCTTATTGCGTTACAATAAAACGTAAGATCTTAAATAAAAAATCACAGCCTCTTGAACATAAATACAAGTAAATAATAAAATTTTCTTTCAAATGTAGAAAAAGGTGAATATTGCGGTCCCACAATATCTGAAGATACTTCTGAGGCAGAATTTGGTCGTCTAATTTGTGGATGTGGTTTAAAATGCCAAAATTACACATGTGTAATTTCAAATGCAGAGTCAAACTGCACTTGCTTAAGTTACTAATTGTATTATTTTGCCGTAATAAATGGAAATTAAAGTATTGTTTTTATTTGTATATGAATTATTTTCAAGTGTATTATGTTCATATGTTGTGCCCAAAACATAATTATAGTTTTATGTTTATCATTTTATCATAAATTATTATGATTCATAAGCTATCCCCTAGTATCGAAAAGATAATTTAGACGGTAGAATATTTTAATATTAATTATTAGCCGATTAAAAACTTTTAAAAATAATTCGTGTCTATCTATGCTATTATATTTTTTAACTATAGACATCAAAAAAGTTGTTTTGCTTTAAGTATAACGATAGTACTATTATATATAAAGCTGAAAGGTTTGGTTATTCCTTACACTCTGAAATCAACGCTCAAAGATGAATACATTTGGTATTGTGTTGTATCTAGTCTTTTCTTCTATGCAATTTGCATATTCCCTGCTGCCTGTTTGCCGCATTCCCGAAGAAGAAAGGTGCGTAAATGTAACATGTCCACCAATGATTTATTGCAATGGCCAAAACCAAGTTTTACGAACACCATATTGTGGATGTTGTCCTATTTGTGTTAAAATTTTGAGTAAGATTTGCCAATTGTTTTTATTCAATAAATTGATTTTTTTATGTTTCATTCTTAGAAGATGGAGATTATTGCGGGCCAATTTTCTATATAGATGAAGTTCAAAAAGAAATTAACACAACTACAGAAAAATTTTTGCCACCAAATATTCTCCCAATTCCAATTAGACCTTTATATCCTATTAGAGAGTGCGGTTGTGGACTTCGATGTAATGAAAACCGTACTTGCGAGCCATTTGAAAAATTCGCTTATGATTGTACATGCATTAATGCCTAAAGTTGCATATTTAACAAAAAATAAATACATTGTAGGTGGTAAATTAATTATAAAGTCCTTTTTAAACAATTTGACTCAAATGGTCAAATGACTCTTCATACACGTAAACATGAAGTAACCCAGAAGGTACTACAATAACAAAGTTTGTTTTCACTTGATTTTCGAAATACCTTCCCCCTTTTTATCTTTAAAACGATAATTATATGTATGATATAGGTATGTACATAAAAGGTTTTATCAGTACACTTATGCTTGTAACCGTCGTAAATAAACGCTCAAAATGAATTCGTTCAACTACGCCTTAATCTTCACTTTATCAATTTTGTTTTGTGCAATTAGTAGGTGCATTCTGTAGAAGCCACTGAAGAAGCCCATAATTTGGGCAAAACGCGTTTGGCACTGTTCTAAAAATTGGTGCAGTTTTTACTTACACCATCCTATAACCCAAAACATTAAAACACAGCAATTCTGTAGAAGTTTCGATCCCAGAATCCGACCTAAGGTGCATGAATGTAACCTGTCCACCGATAACTTATTGCTGGATACCTAAAAATATCCTACGGATCTCCATTTGCGGATGCTGTCCTATATCTGCGTTACTATTTTAAGTAAGAATTTATATTCATATTGGAGTTTTCTTGAAAAACGTTTTACCAAATTATTATCAGACCAAGGAGACTCTTGTGGATCAGTTCTTAATATCGGAAAATTGAAAATGATTGAAAACAACTTCAACCACCTCATCATCAGAGCGCCCGAATTAATCGAAATCGAGAATGTGGCTGTGGATTGAATGAATAAAAAACTTAGGTATTTTTATTAAAAAATAATATAGAAACTATATAACTTTTCAAAAAATACCTCGCCTTTATCGGTACAGCCTGCTTAAAATGCAAACATTTCACATATTCCTTCAACTTCTCTATAGGTACAATGTGCGACAAACCTCTTGGCAATTTCAGTTTTTTACACACCGTGATAAAATGTATCTATTACATTTCTTGC
This sequence comes from Silvanus unidentatus, assembly GCA_963930825.1. Taxonomy (NCBI): domain Eukaryota; kingdom Metazoa; phylum Arthropoda; class Insecta; order Coleoptera; family Silvanidae; genus Silvanus; species Silvanus unidentatus. The sequence goes on from OZ005758.1 coordinate 7,926,891, forward strand.
TAGCCTACATACTCTTTACAATTTTTTCCAGTCAAGAAGGACACTCGTACATTTGCTTTTCAGCGAACGGATGTCCAAATGAAACATGTTCGCCAACATTTTGCGGCAAAAATCAAGTGTTACGCATCCCCTATTGTGCTTGCTGTCCAATTTGCGTCACTTTGCTGCGTAAGAGTAAAATCCAATTTATGGTATTTAGGTGAGTGATAAATTTTTCATTCTTGTGTTTCAGCTAAGGGAAGTGCTTGTTATGCTCCCTATTATGTCATCGGAAGCATAGAAATTAACACGACAACTGAACCGCCACTCCTCTTCGAAACCTTTCTGCCCATTGGACCCATTTGGCCGCCTCCACTTCCCGATGGCGAGTGCGGCTGTGGCCTGCATTGTTTCAATGGCACTTGCCAATTATCTGAGGACTCCTCATGTTTGTGCTATAATAACCCATCAGTAACGTGAGAAAAATCTGATCAAATTAAATATAAAGGCTACTAATGAATGCAAAGCCTGAATAAAGATTTATTTAAAACCAATATTATACATTTCCTCTCGCCGTCTTATAAAGAAACTCCTATAAATGTAAATGTTGATATCGATTTTGGCTTCCTACTAATGTCCGATAGGCACTTGAGAATATTGACAGGATTCTAAGAAAACAATGTTTTGCAATAAATGAGCAAACATTATTAAACCAACCGTGATTGACGTCCCTTAACAACTTCCGACGGTTTTGCTAAACATCCATAAATTAATTTCCAATACAAAATCTGGCTCGAATAAATATTTTCCGAATATCTTCCTCTGAAAAAATGGCTTATTGCAGATATGGAACATTATTCCACGTGAAATCTTCAACGCTCCAATAATATAGAGCAGTAGGAAAACAACACGCTAAAAAGTTAAATAAATCAGGACTTGTAAATGAGATAGCTAAGCTTTTTTCCCTATGTGAAAATTTCTCCTGGGAAATAAGATATTGGTTCTCTTCAACATTTTCCCCTGCACTTCTAATACAGAGCAAGGCCATCATGAAAAAATCCTCGAATTCCCTCCGCATTCCTTCAACCATGTATGTATGGAATTAAACACATTATACTGCACATAAATTACAAATGGAAATCTAAACTGTTTATCAGTTATTTTCGCGTCATCAGTTCACTCATATGTACATTTGTTCGCAATGACTATTATATTGTGCCTAAAAAGCTCTCTATTGGGATTGTGCAGAAGACCGTACCATGGAAATGTATATCGATAGTTTGACGGAAATCATCATCGAATAATTTAGTTCATTTAATTGACAGAGGAAACTGTTTTAATGAGATCGATTTATATTAACAATTGGCCGATTGTTTGCTTCTAGTGAATGAGAACTGGAGTTGGACCTTTTAAATTCATTCCCTGCAGTCCTGGTAGACGCTTTTGTTAATTTACAAACCGACACAGACCGATCACTCCCTCGACCAGATTGTCTTATGCACAACTCTGAGGTTTAAAGGTTTTAGAATAATAATTATGATTTGTGTTTCGGAATTCTCATGGATCGCCCGGTTTCGCACTTCACAAATTAAATGTTAAATGATAGGGTTTAGAAAAGCGGGCAAATCATTATTAACGTTTGATGAAGGACGATAAATTTAATATTAAATTGAGGGAAATAGCAAACCGCCGGGTGACGTATTCGTTGGCTAGCCACTAACATTTCACTAGCGGCATGCTACGCTATCGGCCACCAGCGGTTCTGGTGATACTATTACGTTCGGAGTATGAAAAGGGATATACGACATGGTAATTGGAAATATCATCTGTGGCATATTGGTTTGATTTAGATCGTCAAATTCACTACGAATTTGCCTGTTATTATCATGGCGACAGGAAACGAATTATCCTGATTAGACAATTTTAACATTAATTGTTTGAAGAGAGCCAGACAACTCGTTTAAAACAATTAAAGACTGCATTCGAATTGAGCTTCTATTTTATACATCAAGTCATAATGAGGATATTCTGAAAGCATTTTCTACAAACTGTTTCGCAAATTAATGAAACTGTGAGGGTGTCGTTTGGGGTAAATTATGATTAGAGAACATCCTTTGAGGGAACCTCTCATCTCGTGGGGATAATTTACGAGGCGAAATAGTTTTTTAACGATGGGTTGTAACAGAAAAATTCAGTGTTATTATCAGGTATTGAGCACAAATCGAATATAATGGATTTAATATAAATTACAATATTACCGAATGTTAGTTATAATTATTAATAGAGAGTCGATACTTACAAATGTGGGGATTATTTGGTAAATTATTATTCATCTATAAATTTGTACATACTATGTTTGCTACATAATATACCTAGTACCTAGGTATAGTTGGAAAGCACGAATACACCATTTAGGAAAGTTATATGTACATATATTGAAAATGAACCCTTAAATCAATTGTTAGGATTGGGCTATTTAGTAACTCGTAAAAAATTAAAACATTTTATAAACTGATAAAGCTTTTAAATTATCAGCATTTAAAATGATCGAAACCATATTTACAAATTCAATTGTTTTTAAAAGGAACCATCATATTAAATTTCCCCCTATTTATACAAAATGTATGATAACACTTTATTTGGTCCATTAAGTTAATGCTCAAGTCTAAAATAATAAGCATGACTCTCGGTCAAAGAAAATATTTATTTTTGATGTTTAGGGCTAACATTTAAATTTACAAAAATGTTATTTCCTGATATATTTTTAAACAAATTGAATATGGCTTCAGGTAAATAGAAATATGTCACTCAGTGTGTTCGTGCCCAACCTTCTGTCTATTGTACATAAAGTCGCTATGGGCTATATAGAATAATTCGAAGATACCTCTTTTAAATAGGGGCGTTCAGCGTTACAACTCCTATTGTGTTTATACTTATTTCAGTTATAATAAGGCAATTGTCCTACTATAATACGTTTTGTACTACATACATATACATACTCGTAATTGTTGTACATGTTCTTGTTTTGAAATCAAAACGCGGCATTACCTACAGGCATCTCTCTTTTGAGATGATAAACTTTTCCTTCATTTACCCACTATGTAATTAATTTAATTTTTAAGTTCCAAACAACTCAATTGGTCTATTCGAGGTTAAAATCTCCGTTTATTTGGATAATCAAAATTCAACCCGCCAAGTTTCCTTGTTAATTGTTTTCAAAATTCTTTACCTCTGTTCCATTAACATTATGCACTTGACAAAATTTATTAATCGCTCAAATAAGAATGTCTAAGTTTTAGTAGACTTAGAATAATTTCATTTAAAGTTTTCGCTCCCCAAAACGTCTAATTAAACTGTTTATTAGCTTAGATACGCTCATATTTCAGAATGTAACGCGATATAAATTTAGTGTAATTTGATACGAAATTGAAAGTACTTAGGTAACGAAATAAAAACACCATTGTAGTGATTTTTTTCGAAATAATTCAATTGAATTTATTGTATAAAATAACGGGGCATCAATAGGGGAACAGACAATGTGATAATAAATTGCTTTTCCTCTAAATATATCTAATACTGTTACAATAACAAAAATCTGACACTAACAATAGAGAAAATAATCTTTCTCTGTATTAACTTGCTTGTGAGGGATATCTTTTTAGTTTTTGGTGTTTTCCAAGGAGAATATAATGTAGAAACATTAGTTTCACGCAATCGGTTTTACTGCTTGTACATCAGCAAGTGAAGCTTCTTATACCAATATAGGTAATAATAATCTGTAAAGAAGTCATTACAAGATAAAAGAGCCGGGTTTACTTGCGTTTTTTCTCAAATAGAATCATTAAAAGAGTTTATAGAAGCTGTGCTGCGGAAAATTTGCACTGAATTTCAAGTGATAAGATATTTTTCTGTAAAAGTTTTTCTACACTTAAGGGATTTGAAGAGTTATTAGAAATATCTATAGATAGTTGGATCTTTTGAAGTCAGCCAAGCGAAAAAGCTAACGAAATACTGCTATAGAGAGCATTCTCACAGAATGAATAGTCTACAATTGTGTATAATAGGCGCATGAATAATGTGCCATTGAAGAATGATATAAAGTAAACGCGAAACGATCAGATTTAAATGAAGCTCGATATTCATTTCTGCCATCCTACAACGCCGGTTGCTTAAATGTAATTTGATGTCAACAGCTTTTTTGACCTTTTAAAGCTCCCTTTTCATGTTCTCCATAGGTACAGTCATTATCCTTATACTGCTTGTGGACAAAAAATTCATAATTCATGAAGATGGAAGAGTGGCCCGTTGCAAAGATCCGAGATTTGCTGCAACTTGAATCAACACCTTACGTGCAACTTCCAACTTTTTCCGACCATCCCTGGATCAGTCTAGTTAATTCTTTGAAAACAATTTAAATATTAAAATTATCAACAGACGAACATGGATACAAACTGACTGTTCCCATTATGTGCTGGAATAGAATAATACAGAACAAGATGGAGAATAGAATTTTCACGCATTTGTAATTTCATTATGTGCCTTATGTATACACGAAAGCGCTGGATGTTTAGTCGACAGGGGGCTCATTGGAGCTCATTTTCCGTCGAAATCCTAGTCTGAATGGGTTAGTTACTAGAGTAGACTTTTAATGCACATGAAGATTGCGTTTTAATAAAATATCAACCGGAATAAAATTGGATTCCGTATTTCCGTAATACAAATATAAAAGAAAATTCTCTTTACAACTAAATCGTTTTATTTTTCACGTGTTTATGTGAGTATTGCGAGTGCTCAATGGGGGGTCTGCTCATGCTGCAAGCAAAATTGATGAAATGAAATAATCAAGTTTCGCCCGACCATGATCCAAAATTAATTATAATATTAATAAATATGCTTATATTGTAATCAAAGGAAAATGAGAAGGAAAATAATTTGCTTTTGTGTGGGGCGAAAGTTGTAGTAAAAGTTTCAGACGGCAAACAACTTATACATATAGTGCATAGATACCTATTTAATAAAACATGGGGCCACAATGCGCGGCAACAACAAAATAAAGAATAGGAAAAGTTTTCCGGCTTGTATTATTGTAGGAATTGATAATAATCAGATAAATGGCATGTTTTTACTGTTTACAAGCGACGCATGTAATTAAACAATGTTGATGTAAGTGCAATTATTTGCGCCACCATTCTTATAATATACTTCAAACTTGAAGCAAATTCAGCCCGCATTACTGTAATAGAATTGCGTTCCTTTGCAAATATCGAATTAATTAAACTGAACAAACACAGAAGGAGCGAGATAGAGAGAGTGAGGGTGGATGGGCCTTAGAAAATGATGTAAACCGCAACATTTCAGGGAAGACTGAAAAGAAAATAATACCTCAGTGTTTAAAATCCGATTATTTCAGTTCAAATTAAAAGAATAATAATTTGTTTTCATCCCAATTTTTATTTTTTATTAAAAGAGACGTCTATTAAAACAACCATTATATTAAAGGACATCCAGAAGCATTTTATTTGAAATATAAGAAAAGTTTCCAAAGGCAGAAAATACACACACAAACAAATGATATTGTATAATATCAATCTTTCACAAGTTAATTTATTTTTCTTGAAACATGACATTATTTCTCTTTCAAACTTGTATTTTATTATTATGTACTTTTGTGTCTTTCACAATATCCAAACTTAAGTCTGTCATACACGTTTATCATTATATTGTTAGAGGCATTTTGATTGGAGGTGGACATGTTCGCAAATAATTTAAATTTTCTTCGTGAGGAGGAAAACTTTGTTGACTTTTTACTGTAAATGTTTATAAAACAAAGTTTGCTGTACAACAATAAAAATAAATTTAATTCGGTTTCGGTCCTTAACAATTCAAATTCAAAGAATAAAGAAACTTTACACAGCGAGCTGAAATATAAATTAAGAGAGACAGTTAAAGCGAACAGACAAGACGTAGAGATGAAATGTTTTTTTATTTTCCCTATGATACAGGCGTTAGATTTTATTAAAAAAATCCCTCTAAATTGGGCCGTTTCATCACCTTTCCAAACACATCAGCAAACAATCATTTGAAAGGGAAACATTGCTGACATTGAAAGTTTTTCCCCAAAATTGCACCGTCAATTGTGTAGAAACTGAAACGAGGCTGAATAAAAATGATGTTGGCATTACCTACGAGTATAACCTATACCAATACACCACGAGTGCCGAACTCAATTTGCGATTTGCGAAATATCAGAGAACAATACTGGAAAAAAATGAAACATTATAACATCGGTTGCACCCCTTTAACTAACACGGCAGGGAATTGTAGTATACTGGAAAAACGATTCTTCAGCACTGAAACAATAAAATATAGGTACGCCAATAATATTATTCAAAGTTGCAAATTTTACACATGATTGTAATCGATTAATTTCACTAATAAAACTGACTGAAACTCGAGTGAAAGCGTAGGTTTACAATTTGTTCATCTGTTTATATGAGTTCATCCCAATAAAAATACACATTGTGTCCATTAAAAGTGGCCGGTGGACGATTTTGATTATATGCTCCATACAAAAATTACACGAACCCAATTTAAAAGTTGATTTTGTTGGTTGTTCTGTAGAGCAGGGAGCTTAACGCAAATTCTTACCTGACTATTTACCACATTTACCAACTCGCTTATCTCAAAATATAAAATTAACGAAATAACCTATCTTGATTCACTAGACCATTAAATGATAAAACAATGGCTCAGATTGATAAAGCAATAACATTGGAAATTTTATTTCCCCCTATTGATTTTCTAATGTTTTCATTGTCCTTTTTGGCATTGTCGCGAATGAGGAGAGACAAAGAAAAAATATTGTCTACACGGAAACTCACTTTCCACCCAACAAAGTCGCAGGGGCGAGCGGTTTTTAAATATTATTTTACCCTACAGGGTAGGTACCCACTACCAATGCCATATATAACCATACGTAATTTAATATGAGCAAGTATTTTTTGCGCTTTTAAAAGGAAACACGAGTGCAGTAAGTTGTTTACATTTAGACGAGCGATTCGAAACGATAAACAGAAACAATGAGCCTAAGCTTGAGACAGAAACTGACAGAAACTCATTTTTCGTATTCCATGTTACTGGTAGAAAGATATCTAACAATAAGATAGCATCGTTTATCAAAAGATAACGCTTAATATAAGGTATATATAGTTTGAGTTGAGCCATTTCTACATCATCTACATAGCTAGTAGATAGACAGACGTGTATTCTTGATACATTAATTTCAAAGCTGGTGAATAAACAATTTTAAACTGCCTCTTGTTCTTATTTCACCCATCTACTAAGTTAAATGTACTTTTGTTGTGCAATTTCAGTTAAATTTACTGATGGGGCTGGGATGGTATAGTGAAGCCTTTCAAGACTCAAGGGCGTCATACTAAACTTTATTATTGTAATTTGTTAGTGAAAGAACTTTTATATATACGATGGTGAATAAACTCTTGTGAAAACGTTTTATGGCTAATTAATAAATTTACATTTTCAACGTCTATATCTGTATGTACTTTGGAGTCGTTAAATTTTACACGACATTATATTCGTTTCATTTCCACTTGTCAAACGCAAATGACAATTAGATTGATTGAAATTGGAAGAAATTCAAAAATTGTACAATTGGTAAAAGCTTTTTTTAATGCAGAAAAAGCTTGATAATAAAATTTCAAATTCTGTCAGCCATTCATTCCAGTTTTCGAAATAAATATATATTTGTTAGGGATACTGATTGAATTGATTAAATATTTACAAATCATTCGTTCGTTTTTTTACTCTGTGAAGTGATGAAAAATTCAATTGAATTGGACGTAAATTGTAACAATCTTCTCAATATAATAGGGATTAATCAGGAAAAAAATAAAAAATACACCCATTACATGCCCAAAGAACAAAATAAACATCGAGTATGGAGTTGATGGTGTTTGAACTAGCGTATCAGTGTGTTTGTTCAATAAAAATACGCACAATTTAGCGAGAGGGTCGCTCAAATATTGCCAAATTTAATAAATCCGCCTTCGATACAGCCAATAGGTATTAATTACTGCATCAGAACAGACTTTGTTACTTTGTCTGCAACATAAAAGAGGGAGAGATTTATGCGATCGTAAATTATTGTGATTTACGCTGAAAAATTTACCGGTACACTGAGTGAAAAGAGGGTATCAGTTTTAATCGTCAGGTTTTGTTTAGAAAACTCGCCGGGGTTATGAGAAGAGCGCCCTTGCCAAACTTTAAAAAAAAAGAGCAAAATATTTCCAATAATGTAATATTACTGTATAAAAAATATAAAGAAAGCGCATAAGTAGAACAAAAGATCTAATTATAAACGGTAAAGTTCATTTGAAAAATTTATTAATGTCATTTTATTAAGTCCCTTGGAAAATTAAAAAGGAAAAGAAAAACGAATTCATTACCGTTCTCTCATTTCTCACAATTTTAATATTCTTCTTGTGAACTTTAACAAAACGAAGCCACATCGATATCTCTGGACAGAGAATAGTGAGTGAGAACTGAATAAATTGATTATGTAATTAAGGTGCGACGGTGCGAGTGCGAGAGCCGAGTATAATTTTGATGGAAAAGGCAATCAAAGTCGATTTTTCAGCCCTGCTATTGTTCGACACGCAGAATTGTTTTATTTGTTACAATTACAATGTTACACATTATTTTACTCACATATTTATAGTGGGGTGCGTATAGGCGGACGAATTCACAATCGCATTACGAATTCCATTGCGAAATCGACCTTCTATTTTCCTAAAGTAAAATAATAGTCCTCGGGGGAGACGGGGTGGACTATCAGAGGTAGTTACTTACCCGTCGAGACCGACTAAATCTATACTACAACGTGCTGTTACTCTTTGAACAATCAATCTTTTACACAATTATCATTAAGTTCGGGTGATCTTTGAAGAAAGAGCAGAGAGTGCGGGAAAAATCCGCGCACCACCCACCGTCACTAATTTATCGACGAACCTGGAAAATTGGTTAGACGCGCCTTTGGCGCATCGTAAATAATTTTTCAATCGTTTATTCTAAAACAGCTTCAACCAGCGGTTTTGTTTTTAAAAACTTAATGAAAAGCTGCTTGCTCTTTTTTCATTACAAGGGGAAACAGGTCCCCTTTATGCCGATTGATTTTCAAAGGAAATTTTTCCCAATAAAAAAATTAATACCGGTCAGGACTTTTTATTTTTTGTTTAAAACTTGTGCAATTTCATTACGACAATGCAGCAATTATTAAGAAATACATTTTCTGCTAGTGATTTAATTAATTTTTTAACAAACAAATATTTGTGGTATTTCACTTAACAGTTGAGTGATCATAGAGAAAAGACCATCATTGTCCTCGCTTATAAAAGCTCGAACCATTTTAAATATCTCGCCCGCCGCTTTTGTTTCCTGTTATTTATTTAATGTAAACCGAACAGTGGAAAACTGTTTAAATGATAGCAAATATTTGATTACGAAGTATATAAATTTAATTTACCTCTGTATAAATATAGGTATAGTTTTTTTAATAATAACTTTCTAATAAATCAATTGAGTTTATTATTTTTATCAAATTTAATTGCCCATCGGCTGTGCAAAAAGTTATCGATTTTCTCTGCTAGTGTAATTCTAATTAGATTTTAAAAATGGATATGTATACTCGTATTATAGCTGCAAAACTTCCGGCTGGCATTCCCTCTTAATTAATTTTTCCCAAATTACCAATATTTCATTTAAAATACACAAGGATATCAATTTTTAAAGGCAATATTTTAAAATGGCCAATATTACTATCACATAATACTGCTGACAAAATATAAATGGTGCAGAAATATTATAACCCAAGTTAATTTTTCATCATTAAAATTCCCAAACACAATTACTCATTTTCACTAAAATATAACAATATACAGCAGTCAGTGAAGATTTATGATGGCATTAACAACATCAGTGAATGGAAAAAATGTTTCCACACAGACCACTCGTCTCCTTATTTGCATGTCGTAATTGATGTTCGCCAATTAATAACAACCAAGAGTAAAAACTTGAATATATAGTATATTTTATTGACAATAACTAAATTCTAGAACAACTTGTACTATAATTATATTAAAACAATTCAGTTTTGTAAGGGTTAAAATGTTAAAATTGGATTTGCACCCAACTGTAAATTGGGTCAAACTCTGCATAATGTTCGGATACCTTATTAGTTGTGCCATCATTTCTGTTATAATTCTGTTATCAAAGGTCCATATCAAGACAACAAACCGCCTTGCCATGTGTACAAGTCTTAAAGGTAAATGTTAACTTTAGTGATGCTAGCTGATCGTGTTACTGTATGGTCGGATTTGATATCCGGCGCCTCTCATCCCACATCCGCTCATCCCTAAGAAAACTACCATCTTCCTGTCTATTTAGTTTGCGAAACCGACATCATCGATAAAGGCCTACAAACAAACATGAAAATCGCGCGAGGAAAAAATATAAACCGATAACCCAACCAATAACAAATTTAATGGGCGTACCACAAATTACACTAGTTTAGATGAGTAATGATGCATAGAGAGATGATATTTTTACTTAAATTGTCCTCGATATATTTTAGGTTTACGATTTATTTTATTTCGTCCTTTATGTGAATATTATACAATTCAGTTTGCCGACATATACGTATCTATCTCTTTTAATAAGAGTTTCGCAGATAATCTACAACATTACAAGTTTTGTTGGGATGAAAGACGCTCAAATACGGAACGTTTTATTAATAGTCGACTATATTATCAATTATATCATAAAAGTTTAGAATAAAGTGCACATCTCCTCACATAATCGCCAATTTACTGCCGCTTTTCGTTTTATCGTAGGTAATTTCCAAATTTTCAATTGGCCGGATTTTAGGGCAGCTCATACTCCAAGGAAGTAATTATTTAATCAATAAGTAGGTATAGACAATTCTATTTTCAAATGAAAAGAAAAATTTGTGGAAAATTATTATCAAACAAAAATTATGGCAGAATCTAGTTGTATGTAAGGTATTGCACTAGAATGTACATAAATCGTGTACAAGACATTATTTCCTGCACACAACAATTTGTACACTGCACAAATAAGTATATGTGGTGTAAATACATATAGGAGTTATGTCCCTGTATGTAGAAGACTGATGGACCTCATCTAACTAACCGTGAATTATTAGCCTGGTTTTTCATTCTCTTGCTGTCAAATAAATTCACACGAAATCACATACAAACACACACAGTAAAAACAACAATAAATTCGGGTGCATTTCATACAAGCACCACACACATGCGAATGTTTTCGAGGTATTTTCGGCAAAAGCTAATGAGTAAAAGTGTTGCAGGTAGAAAGTTTTATTCCTTCCATTTCGATTTGCCGAAAATTAGGTAAATGCATGTTGGGCTTTTTTTGAAACGAAAGAGCACATCAAACAGACTCAGGCACATAAAAGCGCACAAAAAAACACAAAGTTTCTCCTTGTGAAAAGTCGAACTATTCATACTCTTCTCTCTGTGTGTGGAGAATTAAATTAAGCTAATATTGATCTTATGCTTTCTTTTCGCAGTGCTTGAAAATTAGGTTATTTGCTTTCTGTAATTATTTTAATGGAAATTGCACAAGTGTGTCACATTTGTTTTCCTTTAATGGAATTGCAATTATTTTAATTAAGTGTTTTTATTTATTTTTTAGAAAAAAAACACACGCTATGCAATGACACTTGCATTCTGTTTCAGTAGTGGAGGAGAAATAGGAGGAAAACGGGTATGAGCTTTTCTCTATCGGATGTTTCCAATTTAAAACGAAATGATGTATATATTTAGGGAACAAATTTTATGTATACTAAAAGAAAGATATAACTACTGTTGTTGGCGAATTTTCTTCATGTTCCCAATACCATTTTTGTTGGCTTTACGCCCATTTGCGAATATGCTGAACATTGAAACAATAATTTAACGAAAAATATTTTGTCACTGATAAAATACATGTTTAAAAAAATATATGGGCGAAATTTTAATTAAAATTCGTCCAACACTGTGAAGCACATACTATTATTGTGGCATAGTTTTTGGCCGTATAAGATGCTTTTCAAAAATGCAGTTCTATTCTAATAAAAATGTTTATCTGTACTTAAAACAAAGGGCACAAGATATTAAAAGCCATAAATTAAACGCTTGATTTTCAAGCTGAACACAACTGAAAATTAAAGCACACAACCCCAAAGATATGTTTTACAACAGTTTCACAATAGCACAGTTGTTACAATTATTAATAGCTGCATTAATTTAATTATTTTATTTTAGTTTGTGCATGAATTATAAATTCAAACTGTAAATTGTCTATTTGTATAGTAACACATATACACAATATATCATCACGATAACAATTCTGATAGCATATTATAAATTCCTCCAATTAAAGGTACATTTTCAACGAATATTTTGTCTCCACCTCCCAACATAGCTTATTTGCAACTTCGATCCAGCGCAAGATAATGTATACATTTTAATTAACTTTGTTGGAATTGTGGGTGGTATGCATTTTAGTACTTTATAAGCAAATTCATTTACTTCTAAATGATATTTGGGTATTGCCTAAATACATTTTATGACCCTTCAAATCTCAATAACTCCCATAATAATGGAATTGATGTTTTGTGCGCTGATTTACTGAAATTCGGCATTCTCCTCTTCCAAGGACCGCATCCTCGACTCTTCTCTCTATACATCGATAATTAACATCATCTCGTTAATCGAATTCCCATTCGCATTGTAGGTATATGTATGATTATGGACCATATACATATAGGTACATACAATTTCTCCCCAATACAGACACACAAAAACAACATCCACCAATATTACTTGCCAGAGACATTTCCAATTTAAAACAGAACAAACATTGTGTCACATTTGAAGATTGTTATGCACTTAAACGATAAAACTCATTCTAATGTAATCCAAACAATGGTCATCCTTTTGCTACCATTCATGTAACCGAAATTAGATCAACAAATTAGATTTGGGCGCCGGTCTCACTGGCCATTCAAGTTCAGGAGAGGAATTGCGGCTTGTTGACACAATGCATGTTCGTATGGGGATGCATGTGTGGTGTGTGTGTTTGTGGTAAATCAAACGTGGAGACCCATCACATACGAACAAAAACCGTATTATATGCGCGGTCAACAGTCGTGGAAAAAGGCGATATTTGTACACACTGCACTTGATAGATAACGTAAATACACTGCTCCATATTGGGTAGGTTATGTGCTTTTTCAGCACGAAACAAAAATAACGAAATCTAAATATGGATTCAATAATAGAATATTAATAATAAATGATCATTACGAGTGGGGGGTCAGACTTAGCCCCATAAAGCGGTAAAAAATTTGAAAAGTTTAGCTGTAGGGGCAGATAAACTACCTGGATTCATAAATATCAAGTCCTGTGTGGAGTTTTTATCAACTCCTTTGTGCCACATTTATAATCTGCTTTTCCGGATGTTTGAATAGATGGCAGAAAAAAACACACAGCATCAACCCTATAATTTCCTCTTGTGCCACAAGCGCGCACGGTGGAAATCGGCGGGCCAACGTAATATGTTTGGATAAAGAAAAACCTATACACGATATATGGGAAATTTGCTATTATGTTGATGCTAAAAAAATGTATCAATTTTGTATTGTACTTGTAAATTCGTTGAGAATAGTAAAATATCGGCCCTCGTAACTCATGTATTGGTATTTAATCTCAGGGACTGGAAAAAAGGCGAAAGGAATAAGGAGCTTTTGTTGTGTGCCACTGGATGCAATAGAATATAGGTAGAATGAATAAGGTGTTTATTATTGAAATTTATAGTCTTTTGTGCATAAAAAATTGGAGGGCGAATTAAGGCGAATTAGAATTAAAGAAGCGTAAAACGCGAGTCGATAAATTGCACGAATATTATAACTGAAATAACTTGTTGCCTGGTATTGAATTTGTATCAAGATTGTGTTTTCCATAAACGAGACGAGCTGGTGTTAACTTAGGCTAAATAAGCTGGATTAACGACAGATCTGTCTGTGCATAGTTTTGGGGCCCACTTCCTTAAGCGTTTGGATAAGAGAAACTGATGCAAGAGGGTTAGTTCAATGAAATGTTGGTTTAAATAAGATGCGTATCGGATCGGTCGGTCATTAATTATCTAACTCGGCTCCTTTGTAATTTCATTATACAGTTTATTCTTAAGGGCACCCCCCGCTCATGAATATAGCACTTAAATCAATTTTGGCTGCATTGATTTCAATTTCACACTTTCATCGGACCCATTCCCCAAGCACAAACACACATTTTTTTGTGTGTGTTTGCGGATTTATTATATAGGGCGAGTGGAGAGAAAAAAGAAGTGAAAAACATTAGCATAAATTCCGTGTTTGATCTTTGAAATAAAATAAGGACGTATGTATGTGATTTCAAAACGGAAATAAGAGTCCAAGGAGATAGCTTGGAAGCGAAAAAGAGACTGATTTTCATCAGTGTTGAAAGTACTTTTCTGATGTAATTTAAAGAATATTCTACAAATCCAATTTGAAGGGGAATTTCGTCGATATAATATACTATTTCGATGTAATAATTTCCAACACAGTCGAAGAAAAAAGGACAATAAATAACACCTACTTGTTGGAAGTACCTACAGCATACTGTTGTGTGCCTTTAGAGGTAATTTCCGTGTAAAATCAATAGAATTTCAAACTCAATCAACAAACTGCATGTGTGCGGTAAAAAGTTTTCTATTAGATGGGTACAAAACTGTGGGTATTAAAAGTGCATACGAATTGGCTTGTTTGGGAAATGTGAATTATTAATACGGTAAACTGCTGCACACATACAACAACAGCACAGTTTTCCATTCTAAATAATAATAAACACAAATTTATGTACATTTTATCATCACGGAATTTAAATAAAAAATAAACGAAACGGCGAAATGCGTTATCTTCACGGTTGATGTATAATCATTTTCGCGTAAATTGTGGCACATCATTTGCAGACCGAATTAATCAGTAATCTAATAAAAATTTGATTATATGCTCCATTAATCAATCATCCCCTTTATCTATAAACACATAGACTGTCTGTGTGCTGTGAGACCGATGTGACAACATCAATCAGAATTAGAAGAAAAAGTTGAAATATTTAATTAAATGCAAATTTATCTATCTTAAATAGCGTTTAAAGTGCAAAAGGTCAAATCAAAATAATTACTTTTTAATTTAGCTCTCTCATTCCGCGCTTACGGGTCTCCCTATATAACAGAGATATCTGCATACCTTTCTCTCATCCCAACTCTCCTATCCTGAAAACAATTTAAGCAAATTCCCCACCAGTAGGTACATCTAAAATATTTTATTTCTAAGACTGCGAGAGTATTAAGTATATTAACAGTAATTTTCTTTCTACCTTTGCCATAAAAGAACTCAATAATTCGTCCCGACCCTAAGATGAAATTTGACATTTGTTGGGATGGCAACTAGAAGTTTCTTTAATTTCATGATAACATGATAATATCGTACAATGAATTTCAGAAACACAGGTATTACGTATTCCATAATGTGACCCGATTTTAATTAAGAGCGTTCCAATAGTGTCGCATTGATTTCATAATAAAAAAAATCTGCATCCGCATCTGTTCCTTGTCACACGCGGGAGAAAGCGGAAGTAAAAATTGAAAAATCTCCGTTCAATATAAATACAATAACCAGATATTCGATTATAAATATAAGAGGAAATATGAAAGAACAGGAAGGGCAAAGCTATATAAGTGCGGAAAAAACTCGCTTATAAACGTACTTCCAGCGACGATTCATATGTAAACTAGACTATACAAGGTAAAACTTTGAAAAGTTAATGCAAATTTTAAATGGACCGATTTCCAGCAAGTACATACCTATAGATCGGATGACTGCTATAAATGTTCCCTAATCATTTACATTAAGGAACAAACTACTATTGCCCTTGTTTTCCTCCTGGTATTTTATTTGTCCAAGAGGAAAATCATGATCCTGTCCTGTCGCAACGGATTTTCAGGATATACATCTATAGGTAAGTATTATATGTATAAAATATGTAAAAGAACTATATGACTACTTTCTAATAATCCCCCTTTTATTGCCAGCTAAAATCGGGCTGTTTACAGTCGAACTTTTCATATCGACTCTTATATACACCACATTAAATCCATATTAACTTTGAATGTGCACAAAATTATTGTGGTTTTAAAACCACATACACACACAGCTTTAATTTCAATTAAACGTTGCCGTGCGATTAACTTAGGTTCCAGGCTCTTTCAACAATAAATTACCACGATGAAAAATAAATGCTTAATTAAATTGTTTCATAAAGTTGGTCATCTAATGAGGTATGCAACTTTATGACTTAAACTTTTTCCCAAAGAAAAATCACAGTCTTCCTTATTGGAAAATATCTCAGCTATATTTTAAATAATTTCATAGACATTTGTGTTTGATAACACAATCAAACCGTTTTGGCCCTTTTCAATCCCATACAAAGAACACACCTTATAGAATTTTCGTCAGGGGACAAACCTTATGGATTATTTGTTCAATTGGTCGCCTTCGGGTGCTTCTCCATTCACTCTGCTTCAAATTACTATAACTTCTTTGGGGCTTTGCAAACAAGGAGATTTCTTTGAAAATGTTACCATTCTTAAAGCGATATTTTATGAGTGGCAACCGTCCTCTATAAGCAGTTCAATTTTATTGTAAAATACAAAGTTTATGCGAATATGAACCGATTCAGCAGTCACCTATTCGAAAACCGTTTATGCAATTGTGTACGGCATTATTTACGTTTTGCATGCATTTTTAATTGAATTGAGCGCTAGTTTGACGCTAAAGTTTCTTTAACCACATCTTGGAACTACTTTAGAACAAAATGCAAATGGCACGAATGTATATTCGATGCTCCTTGTGTATTAAGTATATAGGTACGGTTTTCTTGAGAAATAAGCAAAGTGACGTAGGTACAAGTGAGCGAACGTCTAAAGTTTACTTTTCAATAAACAATTCAATCGAGTTGGTGAATTATTTGTAAAAGTTACTAATATAATTGAAGTTGGGCCTACCTTTCATTCGCGAATATCCAATAGAAGTTTGGCCTTGTAGTGACAAAAAAGTTTAAAAGTTTTTACACGTATTAAAAAATTCAAAAAAAAAACAATCCAAAGTCTTAAGTCAATTCCTATATCAAATGTGAGTATTGTATCAACACAAATAAATTGTCAATTCCATCTGGAAGTGTATATAAAAATTGGCACTAGTCCGAAACCCGGCTTCGAGAGAAGTAAGCAAAATCGGCGTGATGTTCGACTGTAAAATGTTAATTACACGAGACGAGGAAATCCTTGCGTCGGGACGCCACAATCCTGACTACCGCATCGCCCGGGCTGGACCAGGATGCTGAGTATACCGAACATTCTTTAATTTGAACGCAAGCGCACCATGTCAATCGATATTATCAAAAAGGGCCTATATATGCCATACGATATTTTCCACATTCACTCAGATGAACTCTGACCGCTTTTTCGCACCACATTATCCAGAAATGTTTCACTTGTGCAAGTACGTACTGATAGTGGAACTCTTTGGCGGTTAAAGTCGCCTTTGCCGAATGCCATCGTTGAGACTTACTGGTTTTCAGTGCTATTTATGTTGGGTTAGTGAAAGAGTTGTTGACTTACCTTTAATGTCACGAATCCAATGGCTATTGTGAAAGAAAAAAGTCAAAGCTCGTTTCTTAAACTTTCTATTAAACGTATAAATGAATTTTTAATAAGCCTATTTCCACTTCATCTTTTCAAAAAATATGTTCGTTTTTCTCATGAATATAAGAGCAGCCAATTAATTCAAACAAAAAACATCATTTAACGCATAGAATGATAAAAAAACCTACTACCTACCTCTAGGTCAGGTATTCAAAGTGAAAATACGGTTTTCAAAAAAGTTCGCTTTATTGTAAATAATATTTTTCCATGCAGTTGTTATTACGCTAAATGTTAATCTAAAAGTCTTTCACGTTTTTAATGAGGCGATTAAAAACTGTAAAGAAGTGTAAACAGATACGGTTTTTTTTAATGCGGGGGCATTTACCATTTACCGAAAACACCCAAAGCCATTCTATACAACACACATTTTTATTCAACTACGTAGATGTAATATGATAACATATGTATAACATGAATTTAATTAAAAAACCTGACTAATTGAAATATATCGTTATAGGTATGTATGTACCCAAGTCGTATTATTAATTAACGCCAGCAGTTACGGATAATATTACCTTTTAGCTTGTAAATAAGGTGAACATTTCACGCTGCCATACACACATCAACCAGTTTTTCATCAAAATATCTTGTTTTAGTTTTATACAGAAACCGAAAAAAAAACCCTAATAAAAAATGCACCGAAATGGTGATTAAAGCTCGTTACAACCAAGTTAGCAATTTAAAAAAATATTTACTCTTGGCGCATTCGCCAGATATGGAAATACCATTTTAAAATTAATTTTCGAAAGAATCTAATTACATTTACTCTTAATTTCTAACTGGATTCCGACCCGTAGCCGTTGCGAAATTGAATTAAAGACGTGTAACTTGGGTTTTTTCCATCGATCAACCGGCCAGATACGCCGGGAGAAGGAGGAAGGACTGTCATTAAACTAAATCTTTGAACAGTGGACCGTGAGAGTGTTCTTATAATCGAATGCGTGCCTCAGCACAGCACTAGGATTAGCATAAAATTGGACATCCCCATCAATGTAGCAATATTGCAGGACAGTGTGCTGTTGCCGTATTGCAGACGCAGGAACTTTCCATCTTAAGGATGTACTAATACTAAGGAGCAAGGATTGAAGCTGTCCACAACATTTAAGTGACATTCACTCGATGGATTAGCCAATAAAACTGTCACGATAAATGTAATGAAACTTCCCTTCTCTCTAGACGCACATAAAAGCGCCCTATCGACACTAGCCTATCAAACAGATCATCAGCAACACCATCATCTGCGTTCTAGTGAAAAATAAAATAGTTGGGCGATTTGCAACAAGACGCGTGACAGGTGCACGATGCACAAGTGCGCTTCCCACACACACAACACACACGCTGTGCTAAATCGTGCTCAAGATGACAAAATGAACGAGAATATAATATTGAATATCCATTATGTAGTATGGAAGTGTCGATCATTTTAATTGGACTCGTTAAAACTGTCAAACACAAATGCGCATTAAGGGGATTCGACTCAAAATTGCGAAAAGTGAACAAAAGCAAGAGAAACGCGCGGAATCAAACAGATAGTTGAAATTCCTTAGACACAAAACTGTTTAAGGCTTCGCACAGGATTTCCATTTTATTATTATAAGAAACACATTGTAATACTGTTTCTTAACTGAAAATGTTAATAAAGCCGTCGTTTAATTAATTAAGGCGCTTAATAGACATTTTTTTCGGGCATTTATTAACAGTGTTATAATAAAGCCGCTAATTAATCTTCCAATTTTGGTTGAGTCATTGGGACGCTGTTTCTTGGCATTGAGACGTGAGAAGTGCGAGTGTAACTGGAGGACTCTCTTGGTGATGGTTTCATTAATGATGTCTTTCTACGCAACTTGTCCAGAATCCTTTTCTTGCAGATGAAAATGAGGAAGATGTATACACCCTGACAACTATTCACAGAGTCTAAGACGATTTCAATCCAAGTAAAAACGGTCGTTTCCCCCTGACGCGCTAATGTTAACGGATGGAAAGCGTAGAAAGTGGAGATGATTTCGAATATGAACGTTAAACCCATAACTACTGCCAGTTTTATAATCAGACCCAATCTGGAAGACATACAATTACTGGTTTGTGCCGTTTTAATTGAAATCCGTTTGTTTACCGCTCCTTATTTGCGTTGAATTTCTCCTTTTTGGAGGCCTGCTGCGTATCGTTCATCTTCTGTATCTCGCCCTTCACCTTCAAACAATACCTTATGGTTTCGACGAATAAATAAACGTTAATTAGTTGTACTATTGTTAGGGGAAGATCCCTGAAAATATGCTCCGCGTAGTTCTCTAAAAACAAAATGATAAAATTGAAATGTAAACTGGTTGAATATTTTATTACTTTTGCTAATCGTGCATCCTTCCAAATCGCTGCCGATAGAAATACTCAGCACTTGCGGCAAAACATCAACGAAATGAAAGAAGATTGTTATACAAATGATGAGCAATGGACAACCCCATCCATATAGGCAGTAGAAAAGGAATTGTTTCAGTTCGTCCTCTTTTTGACGCAGACCATTCTTTGAAAGGCTGTAAAAGATGTTTTAAATAAAATAAATAAACGGAAAATGCCATGAGAAGGTCTTACATTTTTTGTTTGCTATTATAATAACATGCATTAAATGTTTCACTTATATACATAAACATACCCAAATGTCCAATAAATATCCAAGCACATGATGTTGAGCCAGAAAAACGTTGCTAGGACCATATAAGCAGTGAAAAATGCTGTAAAACTGTTTATTAGCTTTTTACGGAGCATAATGCGAGTTAAGGTCTTACCCATCGACTTGCATGTAGCGAGATTTAAAATTCTCGGACTGAACGAGAAATAGATATGTAACAGGAAGGTAATTAATATTGCTAAACTGAAGCTTACTAAAATCTTCCCAAATATCTGATCGGTTTCTTTAACAACAAAATAAATCGCTATTGTAGCTACCAAGAATATACAGGACAGTACTTGAAACCATTTAAGGATTAAGAACTTGATTTGGAATGGTTTTGGTAGAGGCTTTTTGAAGAATTGATGCGAATTAATGCGTTTACTTGGTGAAAATGCGTGCTCAATGCAATAAATTTGTTCGGCCACGTTATATAAAACCATTCGATTGTTGGACGTTGTGTTATAGGTATATGAAAAAGTGCCATTTTTATGCAGGTGGAATTGCTCCTTATTCTTAAGTATATACAATAACTTACTCCTACCATGAATAATCGCGAATTTCTCTGAAACAATTGTCATATATCAACTGCAATATGTATCATATCACAAAAAAAATGTATATTTTTCCAATGCGTTTAAAAATAAGGATATTATAATTTATTAGCATATTAAAGTCGGGTATGAATCAGTTATTTACACGTTATTGTTCTAATTATAATTTCCGATAGGAGATTTTTCTCAAACACGAGTATAAGTATAATAACATGTTTTGTGAATTGAAAAATGCCTTTTTTCCAGCGAATGCGAAATATTTGCCGGGGTTCTTACCATCTGGCTCGGATACAGCATCTGTAAAATTAAAATTAATTCCATACACGTATGTATCCACACAAAACGACCCATTTATGAAACTTTGTCCGTCCGGACAACATTTGTGAATACATTTCATTTTTTCGCACACATCCGTATTGTTTCTACATACTCTTAGAATATATTTTTCTTCGCCGTATATTGTATCGTTGCAATATTCTCCTTCCGCAATTTGCATGTGGCTTCTGTTTCGCGACAAATCCTCCTGTTCAGTAAAAATGTGGTCTTCGATGAGATAACAATGCGGTAAACCAACTTTAACAAATTTTGTTTCGGTGTTTGATGATTTATTTGAGGGGATACATGCATGAGTTTTTATTTCATATTCATAGCCCAAAGGACAGCATTTGTGAGCAAATCTTTCGACTGGAACATTTTCTTTATCCAGAGTGAAAGATTTTTCATTTAAAGTCGTAAACAGACTGATTATACTAGAATTCCATATATCGATGCACTTATTTGTACGGTTCGCGTTTAATATGTTTCGTGTGATAATCTCATATCTCAGACTTGATTTTTTTCCACAGGTGAATGTGTTATTTTTTAACGTAATACTCGAATTTAGACCACAACACTTTGGAAGAGTCGAATTACTGTAGACAGTAACGAATAAAGTGGTAATATAGATTAAATAAACGTACATTATAAAAATAATCAAGCGAACTTGTCGGATCTAATTCTAAACTGAAACTAACATGCTTGGAGAATATTTGTTCGAGAGAATTATGCGAGACATGGAATTCATAAAGAATTGTTTACAGATGATTTGTGGATTCATTCAACAATCTACGTCAATCAAAAAAAAAAGGACAAGAAAAAAGTCATTGTGGTTCTGTTTAATTTGCACATACAACGTACGAGTATACATATATCAAGCGGTTTTAATTAGTCATTCTAATCAAATGATTAACTCAATGAGAAATGATTGAAATTTTCTGTTAACAAGATTGATTTTCATTTATTTATAGATGAACTCCCTTTTGAGAGTAACCATAAATCAATTTTCAATTTTAAATCAAAAAGCTATCGCTGTTGAAAACATTGAAATATTTGGTTGCACAATAAAGAGCATTACAAAACTGACATAAAGGTTCATTGAATCAAAATTCTACAAATTTGAACACAACTGATACTATGTATTTAGATTTTCAGACATGAGTGTTTAGATAAAAAATAAACCTGTCAATGAAATGTAAATACTTTTATTCCTTCACTGTTCTTAGAAAGTTAACAAAATCACTTAAAAATATCACGAGGAACTACTGTTGAGAGTCTACCACTGAAAATCAAACATAAAATTAATAACTAACAATTATATTATGTTTAAATACATTTACCCCTCACTTATACAGTATAAGGATGGTTATTCTAATTGCATTTAAAAGGGACATTATCGAGTTTTAGTGTATCTTTTGTAATTACTGCTTGGTAGGTCCCTGGTTGGTTTTCTTTCTCTCTTAGTTGTATGACACAAGTTCTTAATTCTTGTTCTACAGCTCTGGCTTGATTTATCAACTCTTCTATTGAATTTGTATCAGATACATGCTTGTTTTTCTTATATTCTTCATTAATTTTTTTACGAGCTTCGTTCAGTGCATACGAGTCACCATTAAACACAGTTTTTCTGGCTTTGTGTAACAGTTTGTAAGATTCCAACACTTTTGTGCGTAGGTTGCAAGCCATCTTAATCATTTATTATTATTATTATGATTGTATATATAATTCTATACGTACATTACATAATTTTCTAGAAAATTGTATATAAACATAACCTCTTAACGTAACTAATTGATGGCTGATAATTTAGGAAACTGTAACTGTTATTCATTGAAACGTCAAAACCATGAATGAACGTAGTGATTACAGGAATCTCACTACAGTTCCGAGAATTTATTTAGGGAGGCGAATCACCATGTTTTTTCATTGTTCAAAAAGGCGAATCACCCTGTTTGCTGTTTAAATAAAAAAACGGGTCTTCAAAAGATAGGAGGAAAAAGATATCGTAAATAATTTTATTTTCTTTTGTAAGACGTTGAAATGTTATGTTGGGACAAAAGGAGATATTAATTTGTCCAATATCAAATAATTACACCGCGATTCAATACCCTCTAATAAGTTGATCTTCTAACATATCCGTCCAGCAGTCATAGGCATGATTAGGCCGTCTAAAACAGAAATGTAAAACGTTCATGAGTATTATTATACTCCACATATACGCATCATATTCGTCACTCTGATTACTGAATGGAATTACGCCGAAACAGTATCAAATCCGTGACGTCGTACCGAATGGAATAACGCCTAAACGGTACTAACAATAATAAATAACTCTTGTCTCCCGATTCTGAAGGATTTACGCCATTACAGAATCATCTATCATATAAGCCGCTACATGCATGTGCGCAACAGCCATCCACGCTGAAGGGTAAGCCGCGCGACAGCGCTTCACATGGCTTACGGAGACCAAGAATTGGGTAACCAAATACAAAACAGTAAAATAATACTCAGTGATTAACTCACCCCTAATTATCAATACTAAAAGTGGTAATCCAAAAGTCACTGGCACAATTCACTGTACCAACACCCGTGCACGTTGATAAGACTCTTTGAACTGCCCTTTTCCTTACCACCGCATATCGGTGGAGGCAGCTTTCTCCGTTTAGGATGGGATCTATTCTAGGGGCTTGGACTCATAAATTAAATAGTAAATAACAGTCAATGTACCGAATGTCTTCATTTATATTTATGCTTTTATTATCAAAAGGAAAAGGTAGAAAACAATTAATGCTAACAAAAAAAAACATTTAATTATTTGTTGCCTATTACACTTTATATAGATATAAATCATATTTAAAATAATATATGCATATAAAATATAATTGTATGTAATATATAATAATACATAATAATTATACGAGTATGTATCTAATTTACAATTAACAAAATAAAGAATTAGCCAGTCGTACTAGACATAGTACTAAGAGTCGTAGTACTTTTTGAAGCATCAAGGCCACTTTTGATATGCAACAAAATAAGTACTTCGTTTATGACCTGCTTTTTAAGAATAAAAATAATGAAGATGAAGAGACCTACAA
Organism: Silvanus unidentatus; assembly: GCA_963930825.1. NCBI lineage: Eukaryota > Metazoa > Arthropoda > Insecta > Coleoptera > Silvanidae > Silvanus > Silvanus unidentatus. The sequence goes on from OZ005758.1 coordinate 7,951,385, forward strand.
AAAAAACGTTTAAATTTTCAATTCAATAAATAATAAATGAGGTTTGCGATACCTTGTAAACAATTAAATGTATCCCATACAATTTCAACATACTTTGTAAAAGGATTTCTCGACATATCGAAGAAACTTGAAATTACTTCAAACAAAAATGACAAGCCCATTAGAATTGATAATTTAAAAATCAGTAAAATCCTGAAATTCGCAAATTGATTAATAAAATGAGCTCAGTGCGCCAACTTCATCATTTTAAATTACTGTTCTTTAGCAGCTCGCAATTTTTCAGTTTTATCATTTTTCGAGACGTTGGTATCATTTATTTTGTTAATTTCTTTCTTAACTTTCAAACAATATACAACAGTTCGGACAAACAAAGCCGTGTTAGCAATTTCCATTATAAGAAGAGGACCATTTTTGAATACTACTTTTGCATAATTAAATGTCCCTGTAACATTGATTTTAGGGAAACAATGTTTCACAGAAGGGCATTCTTACTTTGCTCCAGAAAACATTGACCAATTCCCATAAAAGGATGAATTTCATATGGCAGAACAATATAAATATTGAAAATTCCTATTAAAAAAATTATAAACGAAGGCAAGCCCCATGCGTAAAGATTGTAATAGCAAAATCGTTTCCACTGTGACTTATTAGATGATCCGAATCCACGATTTGTAGAACTGAAAAAAAATTTAGTTCCAAAATGTATTTATTTATTATGAAAATTATTAAGCATACCCAAAGGTTTTCCATATGTCATAACATAAAATATTTAACCAGGAAAATTCACTTATTACAAGAAATAACAAAAAGTATGCTAAAAAAGATCTCATTAGCTGCATTTAAATACATTTTCTTTTAGATACCGATTATAGGACAAATGTTTTCAGGAATATCATCGTCAATATGTACATATAACAAAAGACCCATTGTCATTAGTTCTGTAAAACAATAACCGACCAGCGATTTACCAAAAAGATTATTGGTTTTCTTCAAGACTAAGTAAATCATAATGGTCAGAACCAGAGAAATGCACGAAGCTATTTTAGCCCATTCGGTATAAATAAATTTATCAGCAGACGGATATTCTGGATAGCACATAAAAAATTCGAACGTATCATTCTTATCTTCTATACAGTAAGATATTCTCATATCGAAATCAAATTTAAATCTTGCAAGTGGTTTATCAAGGAATTGGTAGTCCAATAAGCCTTCTTTTGTTAAATTGAAGTTATAAGTACTTTCATACAAATAATAGAGACCTTCACACTCATATTTATACACAATAGCAAAAGGATCTGAAACAAAAATTAAAATTTTGCAGAATACCTGTAGGAAATACTTTATGTAAAAAGGTAACTGACCAACTGTGCAAAAGTTCAAATGTGAATATGATTCAATATTAGAATTACAAATTCTTATCTTAGACAGAAGGTAATTTATTACCTTGTTTAAGAAAGAAAGAGAGAACGAAAAAGAATAAGATTATATTCATGCAATTAGTAGAGATAACACATCAAATCATGGTCAAATAATAAATATTTATTATTTTTTCCTTGCTGGGAAAAGGTGTTAGTCTATAAATATTTGTACACGTATAAGGATAAACACATTAAGCCTAAGGGAAAACTAATGAAAATGTAACGTAAGAGAAAATAAACAAGAAAATTAATTCAATAGTGTGATTGAATGTGCAAAAGGAAGTTTTTTTTAATTTCCATAATAGCTACCTTCTGGCTGAATTACTCGTTTTGAAAATGACATATTCAATCCAGTCTCAAAATCATCGATACAGTTAGTCCCATCTCCAAAAGCTTGACCATCTGGACAACATTTCCTAACACATTTTCTTCCATTACAAATTTCAGTAGAATCCTCACATTTTCTCAAAACGTAATCACCACTGTCACTCCTATCGGTGCAATAACTACTATCTATTGCAGAAATGCTCTCATTCAACAACTCGGTGCTATTGTAGATGAAGTCTTGAACTATTCGACAATCAGGCAAACCGATCTTAACAAAATTCTTGTTTATATCGATTGAATAGTCAGTATTTGAGTCGCAAGCATGCCTTTGTTGATTATACACAAAATTAAGAGGACAACATTTAGAAAAATAACTTTCTAACAGTAGAAAACCGCTTGTCTGATGGCTATTGTTGATTTCTTTTCCTTTGTCAATCCGTGCGTAAAAAGTTGAGTTGACCACATCGTAGCAAGTCCCGTTAGATTCACTTTTCAGAAAATTGGTACTATTTGCGACCACTACAACACGTTTATCACTTTGTTCTACGCATATGAATTCATTATTAGTAGAGTTATACTCTAACTGCTCATTAAAATCGCAACATTTTTCTATTTCACAGAACACGGTAGAAGATAAAGTGTATATTAGCAGAGACACCTTCAAAAACATTATCACGGCGATGTATGTATGTATTAATTCACTATAAAGTTACCTAATTATAGAAATAAAGTTTGAATTCTTTTACAAGATGCGAATTCTAACGTAATCTAAGGATAAAGGTAAGCGGGTTTTTAAGAAACTATGAAGACAAAAGCAAAATACCTGTTTTCAAAATATAAGAGTCAAAGTTGGTAGGGAACTTATTAGAATTGTTTGTCTCACTATGGTTTTCATTAGCAAATAGCAAAAGTCTGATTTAGAAATTGAAGTACATACTTGTAGCTAGAATTAATTTGTTTAATGAATAAGGTCCTGAATAGTGTTCCATACAGCATACACAGAAAAAAAATATTGAGTCTGAGTTGTCACTTTGGGGCATATTTTAAGGGTAAGGGACTCGTGAAGAGGCCACAAGTCCGTTTTTTTCACTTTACGCTTTTACCATGAATATTTTGTCACGTAAGTCCATATACAGGGTGTCCCGTCTCAAACCGTGGGTTAGAAAGATCTGGAAAACGGGGGGTCGTAGAAGTCTGAAAATTTGTACACGGGCGTTATCCGAAGGGGCTGATCGATCTAAAATATTTTCAAAATGGTGTCACTTCCGGTTATACCGGAAGTCGACACTAACTTCGTTATTTTAAATGGAACACCCCATTTTTTATTGCATTTTTGAATTCCTTGTCAAATTTTAATGTGACTTTATGTATAATACCATATCTCCAAAATTGATAGTTTTTGAGAAAATAATTATTTTAGATGAAATTTTGGCTTTTGCAGTGTTTTACCAAAAAATTTGTAACATGAGTCAGAATAGAGTTATTAAGCTGAAATTTGGGCTGAAGGTAGTCAGAAAGCTTAGCTACAATACTGCCTAATTGGTTTTGGATTTCTGATTATACAGAGTGTTGTTATAACCAGTTACATTTGCAGCAACTTTAAAGTAGAATAACTTTCTTATTTCAAATGGAACACCCTGTATTTTTTTGTCTTGTTCGATAGAGAATTTAATTCTGAATCGAATGGTATAAGCATACCCTATACCTAGGATTGATAGATTTTGAGATATTTAGAAATTCATGAAATAAGAGCAAGTTTTTTGAATATTATTGCGAATTTATGCCCTAAATGAGACTTTCAATAGCTAAACTGCTTTTAATTAATATTTTTCAAACCACTTAAAAAATATGAAAACGTTTGATTGCCATTAATTGCGAAAAAAATAAAAAAAAAGTTTCAGGCCTCAGCGGGAATCGAACCAGGGTCTCCTGCGTTTGTCTTAAAAATGATTTGCTGAAAACTCTAAAATTTTGACCAAAAGATCATTTTCAATTGAAATCTATGAGAGATTTAGGATGAAATAACTTTATTTAACAAAATAATTGATGTTATATTCCCCAAAACCCGCGTAAATGTTAAAAAAAGGCTTAAAACTTTATCAAATATTGCAACCTTCGTTTAATTTCCGAATATCTCAAAATCTATCAAACCTAGGTATAGGGTATGCTTATACCATTCGATTCAGAATTAAATTCTCTATCGAACAAGACAAAAAAATACAGGGTGTTCCATTTGAAATAAGAAAGTTATTCTACTTTAAAGTTGCTGCAAATGTAACTGGTTATAGCAACACTCTGTATAATCAGAAATCCAAAACCAATTAGGCAGTATTGTAGCTAAGCTTTCTGACTACCCTCAGCCCAAATTTCAGCTTAATAACTCTATTCTGACTCATGTTACAAATTTTTTGGTAAAACACTGCAAAAGCCAAAATTTCATCTAAAATAATTATTTTCTCAAAAACTATCAATTTTGGAGATATGGTATTATACATAAAGTCACATTAAAATTTGACAAGGAATTCAAAAATGCAATAAAAAATGGGGTGTTCCATTTAAAATAACGAAGTTAGTGTCGACTTCCGGTATAACCGGAAGTGAGACCATTTTGAAAATATTTTAGATCGATCAGCCCCTTCGGATAACGCCCGTGTACAAATTTTCAGACTTCTACGACCCCCCGTTTTCCAGATCTTTCTAACCAACGGTTTGAGACGGGACACCCTGTATGTGAACAATAGGATCTTTGTATATATTTTGGCAATGCAACTAATATACGCTTAAATTGTCTAGACCGAGCGTGAAAGTTAGTTTGCATCTTTGAAACTGTGAACATGATGTGTGAACACGTGAAAAATATTACTGTAAATAAATTTAGTGATTTGTTAATAACTATTTGGATTTTATTCATTTTGGTGAGTACTGCATTTGTTGAATTTTATTTTATTGCAATTTGTTGTTTAAAATCATGTCCGATATTTCATTGTACGTAATCTGAATTAATTTACAAAAATTGCGTTTTATGATTGGTAGAATGCAGTTGTAAATTATCCGTACTTTCTTTGTATCATATTGGGTACTCTATAGGCTAGTACTATCTTAGGCATATTAAAGGAGACAGAATAATGTCTTCATTATTGTCTATCAAGTTAAACAGAATGTTTAAAATATTAATATGAAATTGATTTTAAGATACTCCTGGCGGATTTGTGTCAATATCGTATTTTATTTTATATGTATTACAGATTAGTAGTATATATTTTATTTATTCGTATTTAACGTGCACGTGCAAGAGGATTGTTCGTTACATTGTTGGGGACGCTAGACACCCATCAGGACGCTGATTGGATCCTTTAAACGTTTTTAAAACAAAATGTTTTGAACGCATTGAGTGATATTGGAAAAAGTGTAGTCAATCAAAGGATCTCGGTCTGATGAAACGAATTTTAATTACCTACAATATCCAATCGTATAACGTAATTTTAATTTTATTATAAATTTGCACATGTGATCAATTAGTCGTATTGACTAACTGTCACTCTTATTCTCTTTCAGTTGATCTATATTGCCTTAGAGAACCTGGTCAACGATAACTCTCGGTTTTTTAATTCGTTTTGCTGATATAATTTAAGTAATACCACGGATTTGCATCGTTACATTATTAAATTGTAAATCAGTTATTAACTTACCAATACATGTTACTTATAAGTATGTAATAAATTAATGTCTTGTTCAACATACATCATACATATGCGAGTTTATTACATACATATGTATATTTTATAGGAGTTTACATATTTCATATTAAATTTTTACAAGCGATTGAAACAGCCAATAATTTGCCAAATTATACAATGAATATTGAAATTCAAATGACGAAATAACCTTACTACTGGGACATTAAAACACTTATTGTAGATACATATGTAGGTCCCGTATCATTTTCCTTGAGAGGGTAGAATTTCATATGACAAAATGTAGAAACTGTTAAACGTTCAACAATCATAGGGTGGGAGATGTCTTAACTATCTATTCATATGTATAGACAGTACCAAAAAATCTATAAAAAGTAATTCATTATTTGGTGTAAACATTATCTTTATTTTCTTAGACGATTGATATATAGTTAAAATATTTAAATTAGAATCTCGATTAGAACACATTAAATTAGCAATTTGTCATGGAAGTTGTTGAAACTTTTCTTTCATTTCCAATTCCACACTTCAGAAGCAGTTCACTGTATATAACTTTCTTACAGACGAATATAATAAATATAAATACACCTACAAAAACACACAATATTCAATCAAATAAAAATTAAAAACTAATTAGGAATGTAATACCTTGCAGAGTGTTAATTATGTCCCATCCAATTTCAATATATTTAGTGACTGGATTCGTTGACATATCAGTAAATCCTGAGACTACTTCAAATAATAGAAATACACCCATTATTATAGACAATTTAAAGATCAATAAAAGCCTGAAACGTAATCCCAACATTATCCCAAACTAATTTGCATATTTAAACAGAAAACGGCTTACTTTTCTTTGGCTGCTGAATGAAATTGATTTCTCTCTTTATTGGAATTATTATCATTCATGATTCTTATTTCATTTTTCACTTTGAAACAGTAACGCACTGTTTTCACGAATAAAATCACATTTGCAATTTCCATCATTAGTAGAGGAATATCTTTGAAGAGTAATCTAGCATAATTATCCAACCCTAAAAAAGGATGAAATTTCTAAATAAGTTTTTTATCAATGCTGTCTTTCTTACTCCTCTCCAAAAAGCACATTCTACCATGTCCGATAAACGGATGAATTGAATAAGGTAGCACTACTACTGTGTTAAAAGTGAACACATTGAGAACCAGAATCAGCGCTAATCCCCAAGCATACAAATTGTAACAGCTGAACTTTTTCCATTTCGCTTTCCTTGACTGACTGCTGATGATAGCTGTTTTTGCAAAACTGCTAAGGAAAAAACGGAATTAAACATTTAACATTCAATTATTCATCTTTCATGTTTACCCAAACGTATTCCAAATATCCCAACACAAAATATTCAACCATAGGAATTGACTGTATATAAAAAATAACAGCATATAAGCTGAAACGAATAAAAATGTAGAAATTGAGAAATTTATAGTATCTAATTACCAAACATACCAAATACAAAGCAAAATGTATGATCCGAGAAAAGATTTATCGACCATTCAAAATTTGATATCAATAACATCACAAAAGTACCCAAACTCGCAAAGCAATAACAAATCAGCGATTTGCCAAATAGATTGTTCACTTTATCCAAAATTAAGTAAACGGCGATTGTGAGCAGGAGACCAACACATGATAAAAATTTTGACCATTTCGTCAATTCATATTTGTCATTTGCTGGATATTCCATAAAGCACATGAAAAACAAAAATTGATGCAAATGTTTCGCGGGTGAATGTGCATGTTCTATGCAGTAGGATATTTTACTATCAAAATCAAACAGTTTGCGACTCTCAGGTTTTTTCAGTATGCGAAGATCTAACATGCCACTTTCGGTCAAAATAAAATCGTAGTTCGTTTCATTTAGGATATGTATGCCACTGCACTCATATTTATGCACAATTGAAAATGGATCTGTAACAAATGTTTAACTTTTGGTATTCTTACAAAAACATAATATTTTGATGAGTTAATTATCTGACATTTTTAGTACAAATTGTTTTTTAACTGCTTATTTACCTTCGGGTCGAATGATTCTATGAGAAAAGTTTAAGTTCAACCCATACTCAAAGTTGTCTTCACAGTGACTTCCATTCACAAAACTTTGGCCATCTGGACAACATTTCCTTACACATTTACTTCCTTTGCAAATTTCAGTAGACACCTCACAGGTACGCAAAACGAACTTTCCATCTTCACCTCTATCAGTGCAATGGTTTACTTTGGAATTCAATGCTTCTCTCCTCTGTTCTTCCTCTGTGTTAAAAACAACATCCCGAATTATCCGACACTCAGGTAGTCCGATAGAGACTGGACCTTCGACTATCAAAGGTAAATGGGAAGTGTTTTTAACGCATCCGTGCGTTCTCGTATTGTAAACAAGGTTAATTGGACAACATTTTCGAAAAACCTTATTCGCAGCATCGTAGAGATCATATTTTAATTTCCCATCCCGTATATCTAATTTTGCATAGAAAGTGGAGTTGAGGACATCATAGCAAATACCGTTTTTATTTGATTTTAAAAAATTCGTGCTGTTTGCGAAGAAATCGAGACGTTTATCACTTTTTTCCGCACACTCAAATTGCACTTCAGTCGAATTGGAATAAATTAACTGTTCATCAGAATTACAGCACTTTATTTCACCATTAACACTTGTTAAAGGAAATACTGTTGTCCATAGTAAAATAAAAACAGGTACAATCATCATGGTCAAGGCTTCTAAAGTAAATTAACCGAAGGCTATGTTCGTTTTACAGCATGCAGTAGGTATATATGCCACTTAAAAACAAAATAAATACGTACTAAATAGACTAGTTTTGTGTTAATCTAGAGCCGAACAGAAATAAACTGAAGTTGAACGATAACTGCCTGTTGGAGAAATTTACAAAGAGGGAGGAGAGTGGAGAATTTTATGTACCTACCTGGACTGAGTAAGTGATTTGTGATGGGATTTACATTATTATGCAAGCGCAATAGTAAATGTTTTGTTCATTCAGTGATTGAATTCTCGTTTTTCGAGAAGACCTTTGCGCAATTTGTTTAAATGTTTTGGTACAGTTCTTTTTGTGTTTTGGTGAACTTACAGTTCATGGAGAGTTTTTGTTTGTTTTAAAATTTCATTGTGGGTTATTTTTGATTCTTTAAACAAGTTTGGAAGTGTGAGATTTTTATTGTGCAGATACCTACGATTGTTTTTACACGATTTGGTTGAATACGCTGTTAATTATTGGGTAAAAAATAATAACATTATTAAATGGCAAATATATTCTTAAATGTTAAATAATCAATGAAAAAGGAATAATATGTATATTATCAGTGTGAAATTTTATCATTTTGTTTGCCTTCCTAATATTAGAAATTCTTATCACTTCCGAAGGGATTTATACTGGTTTAAATTGTATTTAGATTTATAATACCTACTACCTTCTGTTGTCAAAAATAAATAAGATTAATTTTGCATATTAAAAGTAAAAAAAGATATCGCAAAATATGTTAAATCAACGAACCGTTTCTAATAATAGTGCACGCAAGTAAACAACATTATATTTAATTGCAAATGTACGCTTTACATTGATTGTCACTTATTGTTTAATTGTTATATCCTTGTGAAGAAAACAAATTTGCAAATTTCAGTGTGGGAACTCCACATTGTAAATATATGATGCGGTATTGAGGGGTTTTCCCGATAATATTTATTGAGGAATTCAATTTGTAATTCCTATTTATTCATGCATATGAGGCTCTTTTACTTTTTGATTAGTATGAATGACCTCATCTTAAGAGAAAATGAATGGTTATTAGGTTCTTCAAAGCATCACAAACAAACACTAAATATGAAGCAATAAACAATGTCTGATTATTCCGGCATTTTCATGTAACTAAGAACTTTATTTAACTTTAACACTTATCACAAGTTTAAAATCTAAGCAGTCGCATGTTGTATCGTGGAACTTTTGCAAATATATGTATTTCATGAAACACTATTATTGAAACATCTCGAATAAAACATTAAACATAAGAACAAACGTAAACAGTTTTTGGAAAATGAAACCGAAAGTGATTTGATTGTCTATAGGAAATATGTGTTACCTACATTTTAACTAAACGAAGAAAAAAGTGACGGTATGTTTTGTTCAAAGTCTTGTTATTATATAGGCTTTTGAATTTGAATAGTTGTTTGTTAGGATTTGAAGATGAAAAAATATTAGACTTACAATACCTAAATAAAGTCTAAATAAATTTCTATTCATCTTGAAACTGAAACAAAATGATCAAATATGTGGCGCCTGAAGAGAAAAGCTGAAATGTGAATGAAAAACTTCATATCCGCATTTGATTACGAATTTATTCTTACTTACTGTATAAATCATGCCTGCACTAATTGAAAAGAAGTCTCCAGCTGTTAAATGTACATCCTGATTTTCAAATTGTAGGCAATACATTTCACCCTAAAAATAAAATTTATTTATTTAATGAGATTTCATTATTTTCTTTTTCTTACATCTTCTTCTATTTCTGGGTAAATGTTAATAAGGCGATGCACTAGCGACAAAGTTTTCCTGTCTAATTTATTGATTTTCACTGAAGAATATATTAAGCGATACAGTGAGATGCAGTTAAGTACTACCCAAAAATCGCTGGAACGTGTATTGGTTTCAGCAACGGAACCTCCTGAAAATAACGCATTGACATCGAAGAATAATTGATAGACAGACGACAGTCCAGAAATGGCAGTCACAATGCAAAAACAGAACACGAAAAGTCCGTAAATTGCGTTCACCTCGCCAATTGCATCACAAGCTTCTTGGTGTATCATTAAAAGCTGAAGGAGGAATGACCTAGTAAAGGTCACAAAATTTTATCAACTTCATACTCACTTTATCCAGAAGAGATAACTTGGAGTTTGGCTGTTTTTTCAGAAGACCTTTAGGTCTTAAGTTCTTCTTCCTTAAATTCCACAAGTCAATGCATGATAAATCCATATAACAACACTCTATCAACGATGTATTAATCGATTCAACAATTATTTGAAATTTATTCAAATAAATGAAAATGCTAATTAGATGGAGGTTTGTACAAAGTCCCGGAAAATACCAACACACCCATAGCTTCACAGACACTTGTCTCGGACATTGATGGATGTCATAAATTAAAAAAGCACTAGTTGCAATTGAAATAAAAATTGCATGATAGAGTGAATGTTTGTATTCTCCTTTTGGTTCCAACAAGCCGAATTCTTTCAATTCCTCGATCTGTTTGAGAAGTCTTCGAATGCATAATGACCTTGTGAATTTATTTCGAATTTCGCTGTAGTTAAAGACAATAAGAAGAAATGAACCTACGTACAACTGCGTGCAGTATTTAATTTGACACACGAAACTGTATGTTTTCACCCCAAAAATATCGTCTGAATGTGCCATTAAAAGTGCATAAGCCATCAAAGCTAAATAAACACTATAAACTAAGGTGTTGTACACTAGTTGAATGGTTCCAGTGGGCTTAAACTTTAGGGATAAAGTACCTAAACTGAGAACTCTAGGCAACATGCTGCTAAGACTTGGTAGCACCATTTTGCAAGACTTATTTTGAAGACTTATTGAAGCATATGGGATGGGATTCAAATTATTAACAATGCATTTAATAAGCGAGTTAAATAAGTAGAGTAATTCGTCATAGTCATATGCATGTTCATTTTTGAATTATTTATGAAGAACTACAAATGATGACTAAAAAACATATTATATTTATATTAAGAATTCATTTGGTGTAGGATAGAAAGTTTGTATCTAATTAATTATTAAGATATAAAAATAGGTTTTATTACATTTGATTACAATATTACATAAAATAGAATTTATGCCTAAACCTAATAAATCATGGATTTCGCTGGTAAGAGTTTTTAATTTCAATTAAAATCAAACTATATTAACGTGTAATAATAATATTGATATTTTTAGAGTTTGTCGAATTGTTGCACATGTATAAAGTTTCAATAATAAGTGATAAAAAGAACAGACAAAGAATAACACAGATCTTTATTTATTCAACAATATTCTTTTTATTAAGTGACATTGCAATTCTAATATACCATCTTCATAATGTCTTAATTGCAAGATACTTTTTATTTATAGCCTTGAAGTTAATGGTTGGCAACTTCGCAAAATCAAACAGTCACATAGTTTATTATTTATTTATGAATTTGTTTGCAGGGCTTGGGAAGTGTTTTAACAGTAAACCAAAACGACTATTTTATGGGACTCTCTAAATTATATCATATGTTTTCTGAACTAAATTATATTAATAAAACGACAGAAAAAGAACTGAAATCAAGCATTCAAATGTGGAGACGATTCTTCAATTTCCATTTCATTTGCAATTTAGTTTTCAGTGTCTTTATATTTTCAATTTGCTTTATGGATGAGACATTTCTGATTATATACTTTCCAAACACGATCTACAAAGAAATGTTTGGAAAATGCTTCAAAATCTACCAAATATTAATATTTTTTCAGGGCGTGGGATCGGTTTATTTCTGTTGTAATCTTTTGCATTTAATCTCATCGATAACGTTAAGTGTAATTTATTTGGTAAGAATTTATTCAAGTTATGTAAGGGACTCCTTTGAAACCCATCCATCAATAGCAACTGACCAATTAGTGAAAAAACGTATAATTTTTTTAATGAAGAATTTTATACGAATACATAAGTACATATGTTACTAATAGACGAACAGAGTATAAAAAATACACCAAATCTTTGTTGCAGTGTGATGAATTTATATAAAGGAATAATATTTAAATATTTCCCTCTTTTGTCAATCTGTGGAAGTTTCTTGTTAATATCGATTCTATACATTTGCTTAACAGTAACAAATTATTCGTATTACACCACTCCCATAATCATCCTAATATTCTCTCTATTTAGGACTTGATAGATTATTACAACTACTATCGAGTATTTCTAGGAGTTTTCATTTCCACTTCAGTTTTTGCTCTTGTGAACCATCTAGGTGAATTAATGGAACAAGAAGTAACACAAACACAATATTTTAATTATCTTAAAAATAAAAACATATCCATTCTTCCAGTGTGAAAAATATTACTGCAACGTAACCAATTTCAACTGGTACGAATGGAGCCCGGAAAACAAAAAGATCTACTTGATATTTTTATCATCTTCAATGCGTCCCATCCAAATATCCTTCTCCCAAACATCGTTCGCCTTAAACTACAATTTAGGACAGAGGGTAACAAACACCATACACAAAATATAAAACCATTTAATCTCTCGTCAAAGATTTTCAGATCGAGTGTCTCTATTGCCACAATGCTCTACCAACTATAAGAAAATAAAAATCAATCACATACAAAATTATATTTGTATATTTGCCAATAAATAATCACGAAGTTGTTAAATACAAAATTACAATGTGAATTGATAATGTGAATTTAAGCGTCCGCATTCGGAATGCTCCATAACGTTGCCGCAGCATGACCAGTGCCTCCGTCCTGGATGGCCTTCATGTCCATGACCGCACCCTTTGTATCCACCCGGCATTTTCCCTTCACATCCACAAACCGCCTCTTTGCTGCCGCCACTAGAACAGAACGTGCAGCAATGAAACGTCCCGTGATGGGGCTTCAATGTACGCACAACAATCGGAAACGGACTGCCCTAAAAAAAACCCTATTGCAATCTGGCATTTTCATGTCCAAAAATAAATACTTTTATTTGTTGGTTTTTGATATAAACACAAAGTGCCAATTTTCCCGGCACATCTGGCACAAAAGTGATTAAGTACGTCCCATCACGTCTGTCCAACACACTAACAGTCATAGATTTCGAAACACCAGCATCTCGATGATGGATTTCGGCAGTAACCAACTCCCCACCACGTTGTAGTGGTTTTCCATTACAATCGCACACTTTCAATACTATCTCCACTTTACGGCCAACACGTAAATATTGTAAACCTGAGATTTTATGTAAGAAAAAAAGCTTAAAAATAGTTGCATCACACATTAATTAGATTACCAGACATGAAAAACAAGACAAATTACATTCGTGTTGAAATAAATCCACAATAGTTTTTTCATCTGACACGCTTAATAAAATACTAAAGTCGTAAAAAGTCGAGACATTCCTGACTCTTTAGAAATCCCCCATGGCATTAAAAATGTTGTCAGTTAAATTTGAAAACATTTTTAAATTGTCCGTCCCCTATCAGCCCCTTATGTCTTTCTTGCAGTAAATAAACGTGTCACATTGTTTTAAAAACACGCCGTCGTTTTATGAATGGGTTAATGAACGTTCATTTAAACAAATATCAAGTAATTGTGTAATTCGTCTTGTTTATTCCATTTCCGGCTATAAAACTCAACTAAACCCTGGAATTACCATCAATATCCAAATGGGAGAGTTCAGGCGACGCAGTTTGCGTTGTAATACACCCAAGCACCTGAAACTCCCCCATCTGCGTCTTCTCCATGGGCAAAAAGTGCAAATTATCCCCCACATCTGACACCGTCCCCATCTCCTCGAACTGACATTGTTCAATTTTCCCCAGCACCGGCTTCACAAAGCTCAACACCTCCACCTCCAATCCATCACTAAGTAAATCATCCAGGAAATAAGCAACATCTCTAGCATCTTTGATCTTTTGATGTAATTTCAATTTGCGCTCATTTAACGCCCGCAATTCCGTCTCCTTAGCTTGTTTGATTTGTTTTAAGAGAGTTTCGCGATGCTCCTGCACCGCTTTGATGTAATTATCAACAAATTGTTCAACTTCATTGTGGATCTTGGCACAATGCGTCTCTATACGTTTTGTTGCTGCATTCAATCGACTTGCCGCCACCACTGACTCATCCACCGCCGTTTTCGCCCTATCAACGGCCCGTCTGAGATTTTTAATGTGATGTTTGGCTGCACGTGAGATTGGTTCGCATGTGTGTGTCTTATGACTGCCGGAAACGCACTCCCTACACACTACCTGGAAGCGACAATAAATTCATCATCTTAAAACGGATGTTTATACAAACACAT